>JASDFA010000003.1:10000000-12500000 GCA_035772735.1 Datura wrightii
ACTTTCAGATATATTTCTATTCTTAATGTAAATCAATTCTCAATTTTCTAAACTAAGAAGAGATCATATCCGACAAATTCACATCTTCCCAATTTCTTTCCTTTTCATAATCAAAATTGGATTTTTAGATATACATTAACATTGGCCAAACATTAATGCAGTAAGAACAAGAATTGATAGAACAACCATTGAAGAAAAGATGAAAACTGAAATGATTAACAATTACATTCCACTACAATTGTTCTTAACCTCATCAAGAGGTGAATTTAGCCACTCATTTGTGTATTTAACATCATCAAATAAGTAGAATTCATACAAACAATAGAGATAAAAGAGAGAGATAGAGAAGAACCCTAGAATTTTCATCCCCTTAACTGCTTGTAACCCACGTTCTTGCTCAACCAAGTCAGAATGTTTCAAATAAAACCTAAGTGTGCTATTTATCCTATTGAGAATTTTTCTCAGAATAACAAGAAATGTGGCACGGAGTGTATCGCGGAGCACTCCCTCCGTGCCATGGAGGTATCGCGGACCTTCACTGGAAGTCGGCCCCCCAGGCAATTTAACCTCAATGTGCCACGACCTGCATCGCGGATCCTGGCCAATGTGACACTGTGCTATCGTGCACCTCCACTGGAAATTGCAAAATTTATTTCATCTAAGGCAGAGTGCCTCTGCGATGGCAACGTGACACGGCTCCTTGTTGCCAAGTCCATTCTCGATTTTACCAACTTGTATCTTAACTTCCCAAAATTCCATTTTACCTGCAAAACAACACTAATCATGTTGGTTGGTATAAATTCACATATAACTACAAATCACATGAGAATATAGATAATAATGATAGACAAACAAGTCGAAATGAAGCATTTGAGTATCACTTGGGCATGACATTCTGCCCAAGATCACTACTCTGACCCCTCGAACCAGAGGCCCTGCTCCTCTGATCATCTCGATGCCTTGATGGGGTACTGGCTGAAAATGGTGTTGGTGTAATAGACCTGTGCTGGGACTGTTGTTGAGGCCTACCTCTTGGCCTCGGTTGGGAGGACCTGTAGCTATCAGTTTTGGCCCTATTGGCCTCTCTCTAGCTCATATGAGCTACCTCCATTGTTGGGCATAAAGGACTATCTGTGGGTTGTCCATATCCTGATGAAGAATTGTTGTTCTGCAGTCCTTGTCCAGATACTCAGCTACTCCCTGCACGAATCTACTCACCCGTGCCCTCTGGTCCATCACTAATTCCGAGGCATACTTTGACAGGCAGGTGAACTCAAGTTAATATTCTAACACTGTTATCTTTCCCTATTTGAGGTTAACAAACTCAGCTGCTTTCAATTCCCTCATCTCCCGAGGGAAGACCTGTCGAGAAAGGCCATGTGGAACTCATCCCAGCTAATAGGACCCGCTCCCGCTGCCCTACTATCCTTCCATTGGCTTGTACCAAATATAAGCGACCTCCTTTAGGTGATAAGAGGCCAAAATCAACACACTCCTCATTTGTCACTCCCATGACCTGAGGGACCTTCAAGATTCCTTCAATGAACTCATGTTGATCCTCATCCACCTTTGATCCCGTGAACTCGGGAGGGTTCATCCTCAAGAAGTCTCTAATCTGGGCCATCGTAGTGTTACCATTTTGTGGGACATGTGCAACAGCCTGCTGGTTGACTTGAGTGGTCAAGGCCTGTGCCAACATCTGAATAGCTACCCGAAACTAAGCGTGGGCAGTTGGCTCTAGTGCTTGGGGCTCCTGAACAGGTGGGGATTACTGATTCCCATGATCATTGCCACCTCCGTGGCCTTCATAATTACTTTTCCTTCTTTCATTTATTCTTCTAGGAGTGAAAATTTTCTTCAATCGCGAATAGAATGAATTAGAAGGATGGAGAGACTTTTCATCGCACGACATGGATCATGAAAGAAGGGAAAATTTCCTAAAATGTTTAGTAACCTCTTCATCATAAGTGTGGCGCGCATCACACCCATGAAAAAGACTCTACCTAACGCGTCTTTTAGACTCCCTAGGACACATCTGAAACCTACTGCTCTGATACCAAGTTTGTCACGACCCGAGAGTACACCCGAATCGTAGACACGGGACAAGGATCCTTGAGGGACCCCAAGTCAACCCATGGCATGAGCATATAACTAGAACATTCAAATAAGGCGGAAAATTATCTTAATAGTCATGAAATAAATAAAATCGCGTCATAAAATATAAGAAACAACAGTACATCATTCAAGCGGCAATAGATGAATACTACAATTAGTCTGAGATCTTCTAATCATAATAGACAGTTTAAAGGGACAAGAACCCAACTAACCCCAACATTCTGAAAATTAAAGACAGAAAAAACCCCAAATACGAAGCCCCCGAATCATGAGGACTCACCACTGAGAACGGAGAGCAGAACTGAGAGAAAGCTAAGAATGAGGCTGAACCTGCGAACCGAATCCTGTATCATAAAATGATACAACATAAAAAATATGTGAGTCAATAATTGGAATGTACTGAGTGTGCAAGGTATGCAAGAAAATACTTAAACATAAAAGTTATAGGAGTGGGGACATCATGATTATAAAAGGTGAAATCATAAGTATATCGTAAGGCTCAAGATTTCCAAAATATTCATAAACCTGTCGTAGTCATAACATGAGGGAAAAATTTCATAAAACACGACTTGAGCCAAAAGAACATAATCATACATGCATTAAAACGTGAGGAACAATGGGATATTTCTATAAACGACATACCCCATATGAGCATTCATGGAGCCCGACCTATAAGCCTAATCGGGAGGCCGTTCATAACTTGTCAAGGGCATGAATCATTAAAGGCGTGATATCACTCGTGAAGGCCCCATAGGGCATAGGGGACATACATTGAGGCGGTCCCAAACATAACTTGTGGTGGCATGTAGTTCTGAGATTTGGGGCATAACCTAGGCCCCGAACCTACTCGTGTTAAGTGCTACACCCAAAACATGTCACGTGCTCATAGAAAATTCATACATGACATTCATGGCTAGTTAAATCACGATAATCATAACATGCTTGAGACTTCATGATACTAACCATGGAATTGGGCCCTTGGATCGGCCAAAATCATAGTTCATGAATCATAAGCGACATGTTGGCATCGCCCGTAATTTCAATCATACTTAAAATGCTTAAATTTATAGGAATCATGACCATAATAACACGAGTAATTGAAAAGATGCTTAAAATTTCGAAAGTTCATATCATGTTTGAGAAATCACCAAAATCATGAATTTCACTAAAAACCCCATGATTTGGGAACATATGCTTTTGAGCGTTTAAATCAGCAAATATTGAATAAAATAAGTGAAAACCGCCCAACAATTTGACACCCATGATTTTAGACATACACAACATGCACATATCGATGTTTAAGGAACATGCATTTGGGTTATGACCCATAAAGTCTTGGTAATTTTAAACATAGAATGAGGTAGAAAATTGGGCATGGGTAGGGACTAAACCTCCCATTCAAGACCCCACATACCTGGAACTTCTCGATTCTTAACTCCCTTGAAAATCCCTAGATGGAAACTTGAATAACTTGAAGAAGAACACTTGAATCCCCTTCCTCTTACTTCTCTACTCTTACATGCATCAAATGAGGTTTATCATGAGTGATTTCCCCTTAAAAGACCCTGTCCTGACCTCAAAATGACGTAGTTTAGGTCTTAGGAGCGTAGGAAATTATGACAAGGCCCTTACTAACTCGCAGGAAATAAATTTCGGGAGACCCCACCGGGTGACCTGACGACTCGTTACAAGGGACAACGAGTTGTTGGGTTGTTTCGTTGAGTCTACTGGAATTTTTCACCTAGGGTCCCAATGGAGGACATGATGACTCTTCCCCCGAGGCAACAACGCATTACCAGCTTTCGTCAAGTACACTGCCTCATCCTTAATTAAATTCCCCCAGCTTGCTCACGACCCACCTCAGGAGTCATTGAGACAGACCACGACTCATGGGGTGTCATCCGTTAGGTACACTGCCAGGTCTCCTATTAAATCCTCAACCTTACCCCACGGTGGACATGATGACTCGTGGTAGCTCACCACGAGTCGTTCCCATGCCCGTGGGGACCTCAACTTTAGCTCGATCCAACCTTCCCATGAACCACTTGAAAACTCGTGGGGTCTTGTCACGAGTCATCTAAAGACTCGTCCTGCACTGCTGCAATATTTTCTAGATTTTTCCCCATTTGACTCCCGGGTCTAATCCTTGGGTTCCCGGGGTATAACAACCTCCTTGTCTCTGGTGCTAAACCTTCACTTGCTGACAATTCAGACACTTAGCTACAAACTCTACTATGTACTTCTTCATGCCATTCCACCAATAGACTTCCGGTAGGTCATGGTATATCTTGGTGGCACCTGGATGTATTGAGTACCTGGAACTATGAGCCTCATGCAACATCCGATCTCTCAAATAATCAACATCTGAAACACATAAACGACCCTGATATCAAAACACACTATCTCCCCCTTTGGAGAAGACCTCCACCTTCTGATTATAAATGGATTCCTTTAACCTCACCAACATAGGATCCTCATCTTGTCTAGCTTTTACATCAGTTACCAATAATGATTCTGACTCGTTTTGAATAATGACACCACCGTCGGTCGAGTCAACCAAATGAACTCCTAATCATGCAAGCCGATGCACATCTTTCACCAACTCCTTCCTCTCCTCATCTACATGGGACACACTCTCCATAGAAAGCCTACTAAGAGCGTCTGCTACCACATTAGCGTTGCCTGAATGTTAAAGGGCACTCATATCATAATCTTTGAGTAACTCCAACCACCTCCTTCGGTGTAGCTTTAGGTCCTTCTAGATAAACACATATTGTAGGCTCTTGTGGTCCGTAAACACATCTACATGGACCCTATACAAATAGTGTCTCCAAATCTTCAAGGCAAATACTACCGCCGCTAATTTGAGATCATGAGTCAGGTAATTCTTTTCATGAACCTTCAGCTACCTGGAAGCATATGCTATAACCTTACCATGCTGCATCAAAATACAACCAAGTCTAATCCTCGAAGCATCACAATATACCACAAACCCATTCGTACCCTCAAGTAGGGTTAACACCGGTGCTGAGGTGAGTCGAGTCTTCAACTCTTGGAAGCTCTTCTCACAAGCCTCCGACCATTGGAACTTCACTTTCTTCTGGGTCAATTTGGTCGATGGTGCTGCAATAGGTGAAAACCCTCAACAAATCACTGATAATAACTAGTTAAACCCAAGAAACTCCTAATATTCGAAGGATTCACCGGTCTAGGCCAATTCTTCACAGCTTCTATCTTTTGAGAGTCTACCTGTACACCCTCACTTGACACCACATGACCCAAAAATGCCATCGAGTTTAACCAAAACTCACATTTACTGAATTTAGCATATAGCTGACGATCCTTCAAGGTCTGTAGCACCACCCTCAAATGAGCGGCATGCTCCTCCATGCTTTTAGAGTATATAAGGATATCATCTATGAACACAATCACAAACATATCCAGGTATGGCTTGAACACCCTGTCCATCAAATCCATCAAAGCTGCAGGAGCATTCGTTAGTACAAAAGACATAACTACGAACTCATAGTGACCATACCGAGTCCTAAAGGCTATCTATGGGATGTCACACTCCCGAACCCCAAGATGATAGTATCCGCACCTAAGGTCTATCTTCGAAAAGCACTTAGAACCCAGAAACTGGTCAAACAAGAGGATACCTGTTCTTGATGGTGACCTTGTTCAATTCTCGATAATCAATTCACATACGAAGAGAACTATATTTCTTCTGAACAAAGAGTACTGGTGCACCCCACGGGGATTTGCTCGGTCTGATGAAACCCTTGTCTAAAAGGTCTTTGAATTGGTCCTTTAACTCCTTTAACTCGACTAGGGCCATTATGTATGGAGGAATAGATATAGGCTGCTTATCGGGTAGTAGGTCAATACCAAAATCAATCTCCCGCTCAGGAGGAATTCTCGATAAATCATCTGGAAGCACTTCTGGATACTCACATACTACTGGAACTGACTATATAGTCGGGGTCTTGGATGTAGCATGCTTAACCCTAACTAGATGATACATACAACCATTAGAGATCATCTTTCTTGTCTTAAGGTAGGAAATGAATTGACCTACAGGCACAACTGAACTACCCTTCCACTCTAGGACTGGCTCACCCAAAAATCTGAACTCTACTGCACGGGTTCTACAATTGATCGAGGCATAGCATGAAAATAGCCAATCCATGCCAAGGATAACATAAAAAATGGTCATGGATAACTCTACTAAATCTGTTGAGGTGACTTTTTGAAGGACTGTGATAGGAAAATTTCTATACACCCGTCTAGCTATAACTGAATCACCAACTAGAGTAGAGACTGAGAAGGGTTCTGATAAGATCTCGAGACTGACTTCGAAACAACTAGCAAGCAAAGTCGCCCCTAGATCTAACAATGCATATACATCAAGATGGAATACTCATAACATACCAGTAACTATGTCTAGGGAGACCTCCTAATCCTTAAGGGATGCAAGGTCATAAAATCTATTTTGGTTGCGCCACCTATACAAGTAGATGCCCCCTGCTGAACTAGGCGTGCTGGTGGAGCTACTAAACTAGAAGTTGGGGCTCGGCCCCTATCATGACCCTGTCTGGCCATTGGACAATCCCTAAGCATGTGTCCAGGCTTCCCACACCTGAAGCAAGCACCTGTACCCGCCAAACATCGGCCTATGAGTCTCCGATCACATCTGCTACACTTTAGAGGGCTGGTATCTGCGGGTCTGCTACTCTGACCTCTCGATCCTGATGCTCGTCCCCTATGAATGCGCCTGGACCTAGATGGCACACTCATAGCCGAAGGTGCTGGGGCTGAAGATTTCCGGTGGGACTATTAATGGTGCCCATAAGAACTATACTGGGAGAATGTAATTCTATCAGTCCTAGCCCTCTTGGCCTTCCTCTGTCGCTCACTCATCTGTACCGCCTCAACCTTCTAGGCGTATAGGACTATCCGAGCAAAGTCAATATCCTAAAGAAGTATAGAGGTCCGGCAATCTCTAACTAAGGAGTCTGTTATCCCATGTACAAACCTGCTCACACGGGTCCTCTGATCCGCCACTATCTTAGGTGCATACTTTGATAGAACAGTGAACTCTAAGGCATACTCCTGAACCATCATCTTTCCTTGCTTTTAGATTCACAAACTCGACCTCTTTCAACTTCCTCATCTCACGAGGGAAGAACCGATCTAGAAAAGTGATGGAACTCATCCCAACTAATAAGGCCAGCTCTAACTGCCTTACTATCCTTCCATTGATTGAACAAAATGTGTACGACCCCCTTCAACTGATATGAGGCCAAATCGAAGCACTCCTCCATGGTCACCCCCATGATTTGGGTGATCTTCAGAATCTCATTGATAAAATCATGTGGATCCTCATCCACCATTGATCCTAGGAACTTGGGAGGGTTTATCCTCAGAAAATCCCTCACTCTTGCCGCCGTTGCATTCCCATTCTGAGGGACATGTGCCACAGCCTGCTGATTGACCTGGGCGGTCAAGGCCTGGGCTAACATCTGAATGGCCGCCCTAAACTCCGCGTGGGCAATCGGCTGGGGTACGTTCTCCGCATGGGCTGGTAGGGCTTGCTGATACCCGTCTCCATTGCCATCCTCATGGCCATTTCCATTTCCGTTTCTACTTCCATTTACTCTATGGGGATGCATGATTCTACAAACGCGTAGAGCATGAGTTAGAAGGATAGAGAGACATTTTATCGCACAACATAGATCATGAAAGAAGGGAACATTTCCTAAACGTCTCGTAGCCTCTTCATCATAAGTGTGGTGGGCTTTACACCCATGAAAAAGACTCTACTTAACGTGGCTTTTGAACACCCTTGGACACTTCAAACCCTAATACTCTGATACCAAGTTTTTTATGACCCGAACATATGCTCAGATCGAGACACAAGACAAAAAACCCGAGAGGCTCCAAGTCGACCCATGACATGAACATAACACCTAACTCGTTCATTAAAATGGAATATCAACATGAATAACATAGCGGATGTTTGAACAAAACATAACATCTGAATACATACATCAATCTACAACTAAATACAAACTATGTCCAAAAAAGCCTCTAATACTAATGAGCTGATGAGACAAGACCCCAACTAACTCACTACGATCTGAAATCTGAAAAGACGAAATACAACTGATAATAAGGGTCCTTGCAAGATGAGGAATCACAAACTAAGGCTGAGGAAAGCTAACTCCGAGAATCTGACTAGTGATGGGACTGAGTCTAGATATCGGAGCCTGTATCATGAAAAGATACAACATGGAGTATGCATTCAATACATGGAATTTACTGAGTATGCAAGGTTAGTAAAACCACTAAGTAAGTAAAATCATTAAATCATGCATATAGTAAAACATAATCAAGATAAGATTCTGAGAGTAGGGCTTACATGCTATTTTCTAAAATCATGATCTGACATATCTGATCATCATAACTGAATGGAATGACCGAAAGATGAAAACTAATAATCATAAGTAAAGAAGAACATTAGGTCAAACCTGCTGAAACCATACTATCATGACTGATGTACATGCATAACTAAAATCATGAGAGAATAATAGGAGACTCATCATATAACTGACATTACCATAATAGAGCTTAAGTGGTCCCGACTATCACACTTAAGTGGAAAGAGCCATCCAAAGCCTTGCCAAGGCTAAGGACGCTATCATGATATCGATATCAAGCTCAAGGATCCTTAGGCCAGGGGACACTCCAAGGGAGACCCCAAAGTATATAAGTAAACCTATGTTGGTGCATAGTTTTAAGGCATAGGGTTGATTGTCCCTTAGCCTACTCGATGCTAGACACTACTCCCGAAAACATGCATATGATCTCCATCATTTTTCAACAAAGCTGATCATCCTTTAATGACGAACTTGAATAATAACATACATGCATAATCTGAAATCATAACATGAGGAGCCTTGGGCTCAACCCATACCACAAGCTGAAAATAATGGGAGTATTGAGTCCAAAACCATGTGGTAAGCTAATTTAATGAAATCATAGAGCATATTTGATCATATGGCTTTCCCAATACATAAACATGCTTGAATCAACTTGATATACTTTGAAAACATGAACATAAACATGGGTATTTTGAAATCATACTTTCTTCATAAACATCTCAGCATGCTTAAACACATATCTTATAGATCTCAACTTTCATGAACATTCATGCACGGTCATAATTTAGAAAACTTAAAAATATAATTTATAATTTAAAACATTATAAAGTCTTCCTATTAATCACAATTCATCATTTAAAACATGCTTAGATCATACCCATGATTAAAACATAGAAATTCATGTATTGGGTAAAAACCCCATGGAATCATCAATTAGAACATCATGAATTGAGAGGGAATTAGGCATGGCTGTGGACAATTGCACCCATTCATATACTTACATACCTAAAGAGATATAATTTTCACACTTCCTTGATTGCCCAAATAGAATTGAGGAAGAACTTTGTAGAGCTAAGCTTGATCACCTCTCAACCTTCTAAACTTGCATGCATGAATTAAGATAGGCTAGAATAACTTATCCCTTCTTAAAACACTCCATTTTGACCTTAAAACGATATAGTTTAAGCCGTATAAATATAGAAATTATGAAAAAGCCCTTAATAAACTCGTAGGGAAAAATAGATTGCCATTCCCAACGAGGGACTAGATGAGTCATTGCCTTGGACCATGACTTGTGGTCTGCCAGTCGTCGTCTTCACTAGACTCCATCTTCAGTGGTCACCACGAGGCACTTAACGGATCATTACTGGTGACCATGACTCGTGTTCACCTCCCGTTACCTTTACTGCAAAAATTTCTCTTGGTGTCACCACGGGGGACACCACGACTCGTGGTGTACCCAACGAGTCATGGTGATGACTCGTTAGGTGCACTGTCGGTTTTTCCTTCATCCTTCAACAATCCTTGGCCACGGCTGACCAGACGAGTCATGATGTTGACCACGACTTGTGGTCACATCCGTGGCCACCCAAGAACTAAAATTTCCAACAAGTCCCAGCCTCTCCCCACGCATTAGTTAACGACTCAAAGGATTCCTGATGGGTCACTAGACGACTCATCCTGTGACCTGGTATAGAAATTCCTATTTATTTCAGAAAAGACATAAAATCCCCCCTGAACTTGTCCACACAACTCACTTTAGCATTTTAATTTTATGAGTATTTGTTTACGCCCCTAATCTCATTTGAAGTCTATTAAATACCACCCAAAAGGCTGACGTGGAAAATAAATAAAAAAATAAATTAAAATGGCGCGTAATTGAAAAAAGTGGGTCCATTGATATTTAAATTTTTTAATAGAATAAAAGATAAAAATAAAAAATAAAACCCCCTATCCAACTCTATCTTCTTCTTCAAACCCCCCCACCCCCCCTTCTCTTTCTTCAAATTTGACATTCCTCTCTCCTTCTTCATCCCACCCCGCCACCCCCTTTCTCTTTCTTCACCCCCTCCCCCCAGACCTATCTTCTTCTTCGAACCACCTCACAATTTCTCCTTCTTCGGACCCCCAACCCCATCATTTCTTCATCTTCAATCTCACCTCCCCCCCTCCCTCACGCACACACACACATGCAAAAAAATACACTTATTTATCAATTTTTTCTACTTTGTACTTTCAACATTCAATTTTTTAAGAAAAGTTTTGAATGTTTTGAAAAATAAAGACACCCAATGGAGAAAAGCAACCTCCATTTTTCTTGAATTAATTAGGATTAGAAATTAACCAGTGTATAAAAATATAAGTAAGAAGAAGAAAATATTGTGAATGAGCAAAACGAAATGAAAAAAATAAAAAGTTAAAATTTAAACAATTTTCAACATGGCGCTGACGTGGATGTTATGTGGCAGTAACATGGAAGTGACGTGGCGCGAGTGTAAAACACTTCACATTGTGAGAGTGGTATTATTCTCTTAGGGTGGTATTAATAGACTTCAAATGATATTATGGGGGTAAAAAATTACATATAAAGCTAAAGTGTTAAAGTGAGTTGTGTAGACAAGTTCAGGGGGGATTTTATGTCTTTTCTCATTTTTTTCATTTCAACTCCCGGATCTGATCTTAAGGCTTTCAAGGTATAACAAGCATACACCTTTTACTCTCAAAATCTTATAATGATACGATTTATGTTATGCATGATTTAAGTTTTACTTATTTAGCCTATTTTACTTACCTTGCATACTCAGTATATTCCAAGTACTTACTGCATAGTCTTTTTTGTATCATTTTATGATACAGGCTCAGACGTTCAGACTCAGTCTCGCCACTTGCCAGGTTCAAGAGTTCAGCCCAAAAAAACTTGTTGGTGAGTCCTCAGCCTTCGAGGACTTTCAATTAGTTGAGTTGTTGTCATTTTCTCTTTTAGACATCTAGTGAGCTAGTTAGGCGGTGTTGTCCCATCAGCTCGTCAGTATGTTAGAGGCTTATCAAATAAAAAGTTGTATATTCAACTTTGAATTTAGTGTTTGGATATTTCCGATGGTTAGATGTCTTATTATTCAGACTTCCGCTATTTTAATATTTAGTTTTTCCTCTTTGTGTATGTTGATCCTTAGTTTTCATATTCATGCCATGGGTTAACTTGGAGCCATTTATAATTCTAGGTTTCGTGTATAGATCCGGGCCAATGTTAAGGTCGTGACACTTTTTGCTATAGGTATTTTTAGAATGACTTGTTGTCTATGTCTAAAATGCTTGGTATGTATGAGTTCATGAAGTGCAGTGGTTAGCTCATCCTAGGGAGACAAAGAAGTTCTTGGATACTATAAACTACAAAGGAGTAATAAGATGATTGTAGTGATAAACTTGAATGGTTTGATGGAATTTAGAGAAGTTGGTGTGAATGACAGTCTCTGTTATGAAAATGTTCTAGTTGGAATCTTGGACCATCAGGTTCGTAAGTTGGGGGAAATAAGGGAATGGGTTCAATAAAGGTTTTATGAAAAAATCATCCAGTGGAAAAGATTTCTTGAGAAGATAAATTTAGTTAAGTCTTACTCTTAGCCATATCAACTATCATGTCAGCCATTTAGATATTATAAAGTAGTTTTGAGATTTATAACTCTATCCTTACCAATTCAGAGTCCAGTGTGAGGAAAAAATTCCTCTGTAGTACTCTACTTAATTTCATGTCAGCTTTATGTTCTTCAGTTCTTCTCATATCTTAGCATGCACGTATGATCCACGAATCCAGTTCATCTATGTATCTCAGTGCGGAGTTAGTCACTCCATCAATTTTTATCTCATATTGTATAGTTTCGGGCATTGTAGCTCTATCCCTATCTTATCTGATTATTTACTCTCTATTCGAGGATTAATGTTCCCGAGGGGTAGTTATTTTAACACCCCAAAAGTCCTTAAGACTAGACCCAAGATTTGAAGTTTGACCATGCAGAGAAAATTGAAAAATGTCCTCAGAACAAGGCACAGTACGACCCGTAGGAGGATTTTATGAGTCGTACCAAGGACTCATTGTGTGTTGTCTAGAGAGATCATAAAATTCTAATTGAGAAGTCACGACAGGCTCTCACGACATGTACCAGGTCAATACAAGTTGTACCAAGAGTTCATGGTATGATTCAGAGAATTTAGAAGCATGTGGCAAGAAAACCATGATTGGATCCTATGATCCGTACTAGGTTGACACGGTTCGTAGTGAAGGATCATAGGTAGGAGGCTAAGAGAAATTTCAAGTAATGATCAATAGCTACAAAGACTCAGTATGAGTCATAAGATGATGGTATGAATCATCATTTAAGTGGTGAGTTGAGATGTTGTACGCCATGGACTTTCGTGCTAAGTTTAGAACTGTTCTAGGTATGTGGATAGACCCAAACCCAATGAATTAAAGTAAACAAGGTGTTAGTATCAATTCTTAAGTGTAAGAAGTGCATAGGATACAAGTTCAGTTCATAAGGAACCTCTAGCATGAAGTTGAGTTGAGAGTCTTCCTACCGATTGAGTTTTTCATGAAAGTTATTTCAAGGATAAACTTTAAATCATCAGAACTCTCATTATATGAATTGTTTGTAGGTGATCCAGCATATCAAATTTAATCCCATTAATTCTTCTATCCAATACATCCAATCTTTCATCAATCGGAGTTCAGAGTAAAAAGTTATGGCCAGTTTAGTGAAGCACTATAAAGTTTGGCGAACAGGACTAGCCCTGTCACCACGAGTCATGGTACGACTCGTGGTATGTAGGTACGACTGGTACCAGGAGTTTCAACAAGATTTTTTAAGCCACCTAGAAGCAAAAAATGGCATACCACGACCCGTGGTATGTCACTACGAGTCATGGTACGACCAATAGCACTAGACAGACAGATTTTTTAGAACTTTTACTCAGGGGTATTTTTGTAATTTCCTATGCTTTTAACTCTTATCCTAGGCCATTTTATGCTTATTTTTGGATGAATTAAAGGGGTTTTCCTATTCTAACCTCTCAGTCTTACCTAATCAACTTATAATCAGATCGAAAGCGGACCGTAGAAACTCCAGACTTCTCTCTCCCAAGTCAAGAACTAGGGTTCTTCTTTCTCCTAAAAATTCAAGCTTCTTCTTCGGGATTTCTTATATAGGTATGTGGGACTTCAACAAGGGTATCCTTTCTCCCATGTTCCCCAAATTTTTCTTCAAACCCTAGCTTTACAGTACCTCTAGAAATCATGATTTAAGGATTTTTTTTAATGTGAAATTCCCCCACTTCCTTAATAGTGTCAAACTACCATGACTAGAATTCTCACCTGCATATGATAGTATTTTAAGTTATCAAAGGATTCCTTACATTCTATTATTTTCTTTAGTTTACATGAGTATTTTCTAACTGAAATTCATGCTCTAATTCTATTTATTCAGTTTGCTTTCCTTAGTCTTGATCGTTATTATAAGTTCGAGTAAAACTTGCATGATTTAGACTCAATCAAAATTGTTATGCTGATATGATAGATGCTATTCGAGTTATGAATTATTAGCATAGATAGTTGAATAGAATTTAATATCGTGGTATATTTAATCTCACAGTCTCAAACAACACTCAGAATACTTAGAGTTTTACAAAAATGTCAGCTAATAATTTGACTAATTTCAGTCTTGAGAAACCCAATAAACTCAGTAGTACTAGTTTCCAACATAGTCAGTATTCTTTAGACTGTTACGATGCTTTCAGATAAAGCATCTCTGACAAGTCTTAGAATACTATTTTCCAGCATAGTCAGTATTCTATAGACTATTATGATGTTTTAAGATAAAGAAGCTCTAACAAGTCTTAGAATACAAGTTTCCAGCATAGTCAGTATTCTTTAGACTGTTCTGACACTTTAAAATAAAGCAACTCTGACAAGTCTTAGAATACCAGTTTCCAGCATAGTCAGTGTTCTTTAGGCTGTTACGACGCTTTTAAGAAAGCAGCTCTGACAAGTCATAGAACACCAGAATTTTTAGTTATTAGGTCCTTCAGACACTTAGGATGCTTCCAGATAAGTAGTTTTGGTTTAGTCTTAGGACATCTTCTTTGAGCTATTATTATTGTTAAGTATAATTAAGTTTCCAGTTGGGAGTAGGACTTAGCACTGAGCGAGTCGGGGTTCCAGTGCACCTAGGTTCCCAAAACTACATTGCCTCCGTAGGTTATTAGCCCGAATGGGCCCCTGACAGTGATCTCATAGTCCAGCCACTATACCCTGGCAAGGTGTAGTGGGATTTCTCTGATGGGGTGTATACATTTAACTCCACGTCTAGCTCACGTGGTTACATATTGGTTATAGTATGTCCCACAAAGCAGTTCAGTCCAACACAGTCATAGTCTCTAGTTCAATTTAGTCTTTCAGATTTAAGGTCATGCTTTTGACCTTCAGATAATTATTAGTACTTACAGTATTATCAGACTTTCATATTCCTTCAGTACTCAGATTTCATATTTTTTTATTGCATGTCTTGTCAATGCAATATGTTGATTTTCAGTATTCTTATGAATGTTTTAGTTTCTTTTTGCATACTTAGTACATTCAAAGTACTGACACATAATTTTATGCTATACCATTTTATGTTATAGGTTCAGGTTCTCAGGCCTAGCAGAATGGTCAGTTCCCCTTCGGGTTCATCTCAGCAGTACCGATTTGGTGAGTCCTCATATTCTGACAACCATAGTCTCACCTTCAATATTCGTTATTTCAATTTTAGTTTAGACTTTAGTGTTAGCTGGGGGCTTGCCACAACAATTCATCAGTTCATTTAGAAGGCTTTCAGACAATAGTTATAGGTTCAATTAGAATTTTAGATATTCTTCAGACTTTGTCATTTACTCAATAATAATTAAATATTTGTTTTCTCTAGACATCTTCCTCTCATGTATGATAATTCTCAATAGATTAGTTTTAGTAGAATATACTCTACTAGGGTTTGATTGGGGTCACTTATGACTCTAAGTACCGTGTCGCGTCTAGAGTGTGAACTCGGGTTGTGACACTCGTACTGAGGCCCGTACTAACTCCATTTTCTGCACTCCTTTCCATTCTTTTACAGTTTTCAACACCAAAACCTAATTTCCTGGAATGCAAAGCAAACATGCATCATATATGTGTAGACACTCCTACGACCATGCATATTTTTTCAGTTTTAAGCATTGAAAGTGTTGTAAATCCACAACACATCAACACCCCCAACTTAAGACTTTTGCATGTCCTCAAGCAAACAAAACAAAACTATAAACGATGCTTAACTAGAATATAAAATAGAAGACCTACAACTAACACAACAAGATTTGCACAAAAGACCATTATCAGATACTAACCCCTTTTTCATTCAACCCATGTCGGTTATGTATACATGGAACTATAAATCATGACATACATGGATCTAGATCTGGCATGTAAATATTCATAGAAAACTAAGCCAACACTAATGGTATTTTCACAAACAATTGGTAGAATGCAATACAACCCATGTATCCTCACAACAAATGAAGTATCCAACACTCACATATATATATAAATGACACCTGGGACTGGTGAAGTAGACTCTCACTCTCAAAAAGAAGTTCCAAATACTGCACATCGAATACCATAGGCTTGCCCTTATTTTCTCTACTTTGACTTTTCAGACAGTTAAGCTAGGATCACTATAGGACTTTCATTAGTTTGTAATGTAGGCTTCGGGATGGGTACCGTAGATATGGAAATAGTGACTAACCCTCCTTGAAACTACACACTTTGGCTTCACTTTTCACTTTTTTGCCAAATATTTTTTCTTTTTCCTCCCATTTTCACCATTTAGCTATCATTTGCGAGATTTGTCACTTTTCTCTTTTATTTTCAACTTTATTTTTTGCATTTTTTCCATTTCTTGTCTCTTTTTTTTATTTTACTTTCTCTCACCACACCCAACCTTTCATTAATCAGCCTTTTCCTATTTTTCTCCCCCACCTTATCTATGCACCCCTATAATATCCACCCTCAACGTAGACATTTTTCCTGAGTTGAAGTTCCCAATATCCAAGGAGGGACCAGGGCTAAAACAAGTTTATTATGCGAAAAATTGGGAAGGTGAATGGGCTAATCAACAAAAAAGGTCAACTTTAGGCTCAAAAAAGGGATGAAGGCATTCATTTTATTTGGTATGATAATTTAAGCTAAAAGGGGGCTAATACAAAAGTGGCCTATGATCCTTTCCTAACCAACTGTTCTACAACCTATGTAAAGACCAATCGGGAAAGTTCTAGATCCTCCACGCAATATTGAACTAGGTAAGAATCCTCACTCACACATGGTACAGATTTGCTTTTATTCTACCTATTTTGTTCATGCACAACTAAGCTATAATTACACATGCCAATCTATCAAATTTCATAAAAAGATCCACAGTAGTCATACCTCGTAGTCAACATACACAGCTTGACACAAAAATTTTAAATACAGGTATTTTTTATCAAAACATCAAAACATGTGCATTTATTGACTATAAAGTACTCCTAAGCTACTTATAATTAAACAAAAAACAAAAACAAACTAAACATGATAGTTCTACTAGATAGCATGTTCGAGGGAAAAGAAACACAACAAAAAAAATCCTCGGACGAACATTAAAAACAAGTACAAGTACACCCCCTTTAAAAACATACTTTGTCCCCAAAGCACTAAAAATGTAAGAACTAGGAGAGGACATACCTATAGTGCTCTAAGCGCTCCTGTCATCCTGCAGAGGCGGGTGTGCATGCACTCTCCTTTTTGTTGCAGTCATGGTGCTAGTGGTGGCTGATACACTCAATTGTTTAGGACACGGGGCTGTGGTTACCCCATCAATAGTATCAGTCGCCTCTATGACCTCATAAAAATATCTGGCTGAGTGTGGCTCACCCGAAAGGTCCTGGTCACTAGCAATCTCTCTAGGGGCCGTGGTGGAGCTCCCCGCTCCTCTTGCTCTCTCCTGCAGCTCTGAAAAGTGCTGGTTATGAGACCACAGGCTCTCCACTGTCACCCACTTGCGCTCTTTTTTCTCCCTTCTCTTCCTCTTCTTTAGGGGCTCCTCAACAACTACTCCCGAGGCCCTCTTCTTTCCATTATCTCCACCAGCTACTGTCAGAGCCGAATATGCCTCAATATCTAACTCCTTATCAAGCTCGTTCCATTATCTCCACCAGCTGCTGTCAGAGCCAAATATGCCTCAAGATCTAACTCCTCATCGAGCTCGGCATTTGATTCTATAATAGTTGGGGCTGCTAGTATGGCTAGTTGTCTAGACGACAACTAGGCTACCCAACTCCATAGCACCTCTAAGTCCTCTCTCAAGCTACCTTTGTCCGACTGCTCAACAAATGCTCATTGAAGTGGAGCTCAAAGTGTCCAACTATCTGTGTAACTGTCTTGTAGCTTTCTCTATCTCAGCCTTCACCCAAGGCTTGACGTTCTCCATTATCAAATTGACCTTTTTCTCGGTCAATGTCAATATCTTTGCCTTCTTCTAGGGGAAATCCAGGGGAATCAAGATATAGCCGGATAGAACCTGACTAGGTATGTCCACTAGAGGAGTGGAGGATGTACTTAGAGCTGCTTCTGTGTGGTCAGCCTCTGTAGCCGGTCTCTCGCTTTGATCCTGTGAGGTTGGGGCATCTATCTGCTTGCCCCTGCTAGCTATTGAGGTGGAACAACTGCTAGTAATCTAATCTGACTCACTGGGTTTATATCATCTTGAATCAACCCAATATTCGCAGTCTGTGTCCCCCAACCTCAGTATCAATCTCCCTTATCACCCTCACCTCGGCATCTATGCAAAGTCTTTGAATGAGACTCAAGAATGGGATAGTCGTGCTCAGGCCCAAAGTGCAATTCTTGAATCTTATCAGTTATCACTCACAGGATGTTGACGGTGTATTGAGACATGATACAAGCCTCCAATGTTTCTCTTTCGGAACTCAATATGTTGTAATTAACTATCGGTGCTAGCTTACGGTAGACCAGTGTCCAGCAAGCCTTCTATATGAAGTTTAGCAAAGCCTTTATGACCTGCTGTCCACTAGTTACCCATTCAACCTCCTCCTTATACTCTGCTATCACCCACTCTAGCCATTTCACTTGCCTCTACCTCTCCTCTAGCTCAGTTGCTTAACCTTTTCAAGGAATGTAACACCCCAAAGTTTTCTAAGACTAGATTTTGGGAAGTTGAATATGTTCAACAGAGGATTCTAAAATTTTCTCTCAGTTACGACCAAACATATGAGTCGTAGTTATATGGTAGGGGTCGCAAGAAGACCCGTGGTTCATTTTAGAGGCTCATTCCCCAAACCACGAGTCCACACCATAAGTCGTACCACCAAACCATAACTCGTGGTTTGGACTCGTGGTCTAGGGAATGAACCTCTAAAATGAACCATGGGTATTCCTACGACCCGTACCATCAGACTACGACTCATATGTTCGGTCATACTGAGAGAAAATTTCAGACTCCTTTGTTGAACATATTCAACTTCCCGAATTACGAGTGATTGTATAACTCATGGAATGGAATTATGAGTCACGGGAATAATTACAGTTGGAGAAAAATAGACTGGCTAGTTATGGGAGGACACCATGAGTACTAGGTTGATTTTATGACTCGTCGTACGAATATTGGTGACTGTCAATGAGTATTTTCCAAGAGAATAAGGGTATTTTCGAAACTCCTAAGATCCTAACTTCCTAATGACGTTATTTTAAGTCCTGAAAGGAGTGTTTTATAAGGTTTTATCCTACTTTAATCCATTAGGCTCTCACCATGCAAGTTATTAAGAACTCTCTTCAAGATCAAGCTAGAATTCTCTCAATTTCTTCTCCAATTCTCTTGGGCTTTTATGGATAGTTTAAGAATTTGTTTACCCAGGTATGTAAGGCTATCAGTGAGCATTTCCTTCCATCCTCATGCACAAATTTCTCCTCAAGTTCATGAAATCAAGTTTTGATTCAAGTATATGGATTTATAGGGTTTAACCCTATTTTATGAAATTATCTGTGATATGTTTATGGGTCTATCCCTTTATGTTCTATAGTATGCCTTCATGGGTAGATTTTCTACACAATTTGATTATAAATTCATGATTTCAAGTTATTAAAAATTATGCCCTATTATCCAAGTTTTACGAAATGTCAATCTTATGATTTATGATTTCAAGTATGATGAGATATCTAGCATGAGTGGATGCTTATAAATTTTTCATATATGAATCCATGATTTTGACTTATGAAGTCTATATCAAGTATGCATGGTTTATGATTTGGGTAAGACAGCAAAAGTTATCTATGTTTTCATGATTGCCAAAGTTAATAAGATCAGCTTATCATATGTTTTGGAGTCAAGACTCCAAATTCAACTTATGATATGTTAGAGTCAAGACTCCCAATGCAGCTTATGCAATTTTTGGAAAGTGTTGCGTGCTTCGCACCCATTCAATGTACTTATGAATGGGAAAGTGTTACATGCTTCGCACACTTATGAAAGTGTTGCGTGCTTCGCACCCATTCAATGTACTGACCACATACTATATGCTATATCATTTCATGGTATAGGTTTAAGTGATCCAGCTCAGTCGCACCAATAGCTCGCTTCCCTTTCAGTCCAGTTAGACCTGTGTGGTGAGTCCTCATCTTCCAGGGACATTTTTTTAGTTAGTTGATCATGTCAGTTCTGTTTTGGACTTGGAGATAGTTGTGGGCTTATCCCTGCATCTCATCATTTAGTAGAGGCTTTTCAGACATACACTAGTATGCTCGGCTTTGAAATTTATTATTGTGATGTATCGTCTGATATATGTGTTATATTTGTCATATTTATGCTTATTTATGTTTAATTTATCAGTTTCATCTTTAATATATATTCTTTAGTTGTTATGTTCATGCAATGGGTCGACTTGGAGCCATTCATGATTCTAGGTCCAGTGTCTCGATCAGGGGTCCCAGCTCGGATCGTGACAAACTTGGTATTAGAGAAAAGGTTTAGAGTGTTCTAGGGTGTCTGAAAGCCGCATCAAGTAGAGTCGTTTCCATGGGTGCGAAGCACGCAACACTTATGGGCAAAGGGCTACAAGATATTTTAGGAAATATTCCTTCTTTCATGATACATGTAGTGCGATGAAGTACCTCTCTATTCTTCTAACTCATTCTATATGTATTTGTAGAAATATGCCTCCATGCCAAATGAATGATAGAAGGAATGGCAACAGAAATGGCCATGACAATGACAATGGAAATGGGCATTAGCAAACCCGACCAGCACCAACGAATCCTTTGCTTGAGCAGGTTATTCATGCCGAGTTCAGAGCGGTATTTCAGATGTTGGCACATGCCAAGACCTCACAGGTCAACCAGCAGGCAGTGGCCCATGTTCCCAGAATGGAAACGCAGCAGTGGTGCGAGTTCAAGACTTTCTCAGGATGAAACCACTTGAGTTTCTTGGGTCGAAAGCGGATGAGGACCCACATGAGTTCCTTGAGGCGGTGCAAAAGATCACCCAGATTATGGTGGTGATGGGAGAGGAGAGTGCAGATTTAGCCTCATATCAACTAAAAGGGGTTGCTTACATATGGTTTCGCCAGTGGAAGGATAGAAAGGGAGTGGGAGCAGTCCCCGTGAGTTGTGATGACTTTGAAACTGCCCTCTTGGATGGGTTCTTCCCTAGAGAGTTAATATAGGAGAAGAAGGTAAAGTTCGTCGACCTGAAGCAGTACCACAAGACTATCTAAGAGTATGCCATGGATTTTATCTGACTGTCTAAGTATGCACCAGAGATGGTTGCGGATCACAAGGCTCGTGTGACCAATTTTTTGAATGGAGTACTGGATTCACTAGTCAAGGAGTGCAGGACCGCTACGTAGACCAGTGACCTAGATTTCTTGCAGTTGGTCATATATGCCTAGCAGATAGAGGCGGAGTAGATGAAGGAGAAGGAAAGAGAGGTGAAGAGGGCCAGGAAAGGAAGTTATAGACAGTTCCAGCATAGGTTCGATGGTGCACATCACCCTCAGTCCCACTAGAGGTCATTAGCCCTAGTTCCATCATCAACCAGTGTTCCGTCCAGGCATAGGCATGATCATAGGGGTAGAGAATCAGGCTTTAAAGGTTAGGAGAGCATGTTAGGAGAGCCCAACATTCCAGTTTGTGGGAGATGCTGTAGGAGGCACACAACAGAGTACTTAGAAGGTTCAGTCACATGCTTTAAGTATGGGAAGCTCGGACATCTGCTCAGAGACTGACCTTCAGCCAGACAAGGCCATGGTGGAGGCCATGACCCAACCACCAGTTCAGCAGCTCCACCAGCACGCTTAGGTCAGCAGGGTACATCAACTAGTGTAGGTAATGTAACACCCCAAAGATTCTTAACACTAGATTCGGGAAGTTGAATATGTTCAGCAAAGGAGTCTGAAAATTTTCTTCCAGTACGACTGAAGGTATGAATTGTAGTCAGATGGTATAGGTTGCAGGAAGACTCCTGGTTCAACCCAGAGGCTCATTCCCCAGACCACGAGTCCACACCATGAGTCGTGGTTTGGTAGTACGACTCATGGTCACAGATTCATAGTATGCTACGGGGTTATCAGGTGTTGGTTTGACGAGTGATTGTACGACTCATAGTATGGAATTATGAGTTATGGTAGGAGTCATGGAAATAATAACAGATTGGAGAAACAAGAACTGGCTAATTATGGGAGAACACCACGAGTCATAGGTTGATTGAATGGCTCGTGGTAACTGTTAGTGAGTATTTCCAAGCAAATCATTAATCATATTTTAAAAATTCCTAAGCTCCTAATGTCCTAATGACATAATTTTCACCCTAAAAGAAGTTTTTTAAGAGGGTTTAGCCTTCTTTAAGCCATTAGGCTCCCACGCATGCAAGTTATTGATAACCCTCTTCAAGATCAAGCTAGAATTCTCTTAATTTCATCTCCAATTTTCTTGGGCTTTCAAGGATAGTTTGAGAATCAGTTTACCCAGGTATATAAGGCTATTAATGAGCGTTTCCTTCCACCCTCATGCCCAAATTTCTCCTCAAGTTCATAAATTCAAGTTTTGATACAAGTGTATGGATTTATAGGGTTTTAACCCAATTTTATGAAATTCTCTATGTTATATTTATGAATCTAATCCCCTTATGTTCTAAAGAATGTTTTAAGTCTAATGGGCATATTTTATGTAGAATTTGATTATAAATTCAAGATTTCAAGTTATTAGAAATTGTGGCCTATTATCCAAGTTTTACGAAAAGTCAAGCTTATAATTCATTATTTCAAGTATGATGAGATATCTAGCATGAATGAATGCTTATAAATTTTCCATATATGAATCCATGAATTTGACTTATGAAGTCTATTTCAATTATGCATGATTTTATGATTTGCGCAAGCCAACACAAGTTAACTATGTTTTTATGATTTAACCAATGTTAATAAAATCTGCATATCATATGTTTTGGAGTCAAGAATCCCAATGTAGATTATGATATATTTTGGATTCAAGACTCCCAATGTAGCTTATGATATGTTTTAGAGTCAAGACTCCCAATGTTTAGATTTTAGGTTATGCATGTAATTATGATTTCTGCTTTGTTGAAAAATGATGTGAGCACTATGCATGGTTTTTGGAGTAGTATCTAGCAATGATTAGGCTTGGGGTTCTAAGGTTCCTCGATCTCATAAGATACATGTCAATGTAGTTATATTTACATTTAGGACCTCTCAAGAGAGTTTTTCCCTAGCCCAAGGGGCATTAGCTTGATATCGTTATCATGGTACCGTCCTTAGCCCTGACAAGGTTTTGGAGGCTCTGCCCACTTGAGTGTGATAGTTGGGGAATCAAATAAGCTCTATGGTGATGGTGCTGTCTATGATGATTCTCCCATTGTTCCTCATGATTTCAGTTACTCATGTTCCTGACTTATGATATTATGTTTTACAGCAGATTTGACCCAATGATTAGTTTATGAGCTTTTATTTATGAATTCAACTATGAAAAGTCATATTCTTTCTATTTCTAAATCACAGGTCACTATGTTTAGTTATGATAATCAGCTTATGACTATGTATGTCTCAGATATAGTTTTTACCGTGCAGTCCCTACTCTCATGATCTAATGATTTATATATATGTGCATGATTTTAGTTAACATTTACTAAGCATGTTTTTACATACCTTGCAGACTCAGTACATTCAAAGTACTGACCGCATACTCTATTCTATATCATTTCATTATATAGGTTCAGGTGATCCAACTAAGTTGCGCCAATAGCTTGCTTCCCTCTCAGTTTAGTTAGCCCTGTTGGGTGAGTCCTCATCTCTCGGGGACCTTCACTTAGTTATGCTGATCATTTCAATTTTGTTTCACACTTGGAGATAGCTGGGGGTTTCTCCCTGCATCTCATTAGTTAGTAGAGGCTTTTCATACATAGACTAGTATGTTCAGCTTTGAGATTTAGCATTGTCATGTATCATCTGATATACATTTTATGTTACTCAGAATTTCACTTATTCATGTTTAAGTTATCAGTTTCCGCTTTAATATATGCTCTTTAGTTGCTATGTTCATGCCATGGGTCGACTTGGAACCATTCGTGGATCTAGGTCCCGTGTCTCAATCCGTGTCCCAGCTCGGGTCGTGACAGGGAATCAACTCTATAATTATACTCGATAGTGGCATCTAGAGCTCTAAAATATGAACCATACAATATCCAGGCAATGGTCCTCTTGGAGACATCAACTGCTCATCCTCGGACCGTAATACTATCGAGCCTGGGCTACTCTTTCAGTTTCTGCATGGCCTTTTTTCTGCTCCACTATCACCAAGTTGTTGCATAGAAATCCCTGACTAATTCAACACTATAGCTGTTAGGGGTTCTAGCCATCCATTCAAATCCATAGAAGCTGAAAATCTGCTTCATCTCCTCGACCTCATTCAATGCACTAGTTAGGATTCGCGGTTCCTCCTAAATATTCCACCTGGGGTGCTTCTCGGAGGTAAGAGTGAGACCCTATTCATAAATTTCTTGAGCACCAGGCACATGCCACATCATAGTCCGACTCTCTGGAGGCGAAGTCTGATCATCCTCATCCTCAGACCCAGATTCATCTGCACCATCTCTGGACTAGGCCTCCTTAGACCCTTCCTCATCATTCAAGCCAGTACTGGACTCTTGAGACTATTCGCTCCCTCCCTCCTCAGACTAGGGAGCATATGCTAGAGCTACAGATGTAGCTTCAGCCTGAGCCTTGTCCTATGCCCTAGTGGTCCGTGGCTCATCACTGTTAGTTGTATCAATTCGGTATTCCTCCGTTGAACCACTAGGGGTGTTCTTTTCTTATTCGGAGTCTGAGGGCTCATGTCTGAATGCCCTCAACAATTTCAGCCCGGGCCTCCTTGTATTGGGCCTTCTTGGTTGCTCTCTTCTTGATTATCATTGTACCTGTGGAGAAAAAGGGTTAGTACATGTGATCTTAGGAAATGAAAGCCAAGAAAATCATCTTCGGTACTTTACCACAAGTCATCAGTATGAGTCATACAAAGGTGGTATTATCCTTACTAAGACTTGTAGTATCTCATGACACTATCACGACTATTTGGTACGACTCATACCAGGTTGATATGGTTCATACTAATGGTCGTAGGAGAAATTCCAAAAAATGTGACTTTTAGTATTTTTTTACGTCTCATTGTTACAAATCGTAGTTGGATTCTATGAGTCGTACTAAGGGCCGTACTATTGCTTTTGAACTTGACCCTTTTTCGATTCTTGGTATGACCACCAATTACGATTCGTATGAGATACTACGGGTTGTACTAGATCCCATACCTTGAATTTCCAGTTTAGCATACTTGGGACAGTCCCAACGGCCCATCCTATGAGTCATAGTCTAAAACAACAAGTCGTTGGAAGGCTCATGAAACCTGCCCTCACCTTATGTAGGTTTAGTTGTGCAAGTAAGTAAATTTTTAAGATGGTTGCTCAGAATTCCCCACCCCATTGATGAAAATTACCATTTTATTACCGACCCACTCAATCCCCAACATGTTTCACACCCCGTAACTCACTACCCATATTATAGATTAATGTTTAAGAATTTTGAATTCCTGACCCGTCAATAAATGTTCATATCAAGCCTCTGATCACCTTCCTCTTCCTCATCTTCATGAGTTTGAGGAATCACAGTGTACTTTCGGCTATCACCTAACAAGAAATTGAAATAAAAAAGCAATCACTTAATTGCAATTTCAAGCTCTTGCTTGATTTCTTTCTTGCTTCGGTTTTGGGATAAGATTTCAAGTGGCTTGTGCAACTTTATTTGCACAGATTGAGATTTAAAAAATTATGATTGAGTTACGAGTGATTGAAGATTGAGGGGAGGTGTCCGTGGGTTGAAATTTTTGTTTAAATGGGAATTGTGGTCTAAAATTTTGGGATTTAAGTAGTTTAGGAAGGATTTAAAAATCAGGTTCGAGTCGGGTCATTTCAATAAAGTTAGCCCATCACAACTCGTACCACAAGTCGTAGGTCATACTTGTGACTCATCCCTTGGACGCATAGCAAAATACTAAGGGAACTTACCTAGGGACCTATGAGTGTTTGGCATGAGTAGTACTATGGTGTCATGACTCCTAACAGGACTCATGGTTCAGAGTGTCTACACTTCCATACTTGGAATAGTTCATCATTACAGTGGATACTACAACTCATGCTATGGAGCTACGGTTCGTAATGACCGACTAATGTGAACTCCTACACTTGGAAAAGTATCTTTTTTTCACCATGGACCATACAACAAGCCGTACAATCCTCCTACAAGTCATACTGAGGCTCGTAGTATTGTTTTGTTTTTCAATTTATCTCCCATCAGTTTTTGTTTCACCTACACTAAACCCACATAAGTCAAGATACTTGGGTTGCCTCCCAAGAAGGGCCTGATTTAACATCTCGACACGATGCAGGGAGTTTGGTTACTCAAACTTCACCAAAACACCTCATGGGTTACCTCCCAAGAAGCACCTGATTTAACGTCATGGCATGATGCAAGTCTTTTGACTACTCAGAATTCTTCAAAAAACTCAAGCTCATCTTTAATTGCTGACACCACCCTAAATTTGTTAGGCTTCTTCATTGACCTGCAGACATTGAAGGTGACCCCTCCTTGTTCAGCCTAAACTTTAACTAGCTATCCTTAGTGTCCACTAAAGCTCTCCTAGTGGCAAGGAATGGTCGCCCAAAAATGATGGAGACCTCAAAATTGATCTTGCAATCTAGGATCACAAAGTCAGTTGGGAAGATAAATCTATCCACCTTGACTAGCACATGAAAAAGGATCCCTACTGGCTTCTTAACTGTGCGGTCTACCATCAATAGCGGCAACGTAGTCGATGTGGAGGCTCCCAAGCCTAGTTGTTTGAACACAACTAATGGCATCAAGTTGATGTTAGCTCCTAGGTCACACAGAGCCTTTAAAAATTCAAAATCACCAATCTTGCATGGAATGGTGAAGGCACCCGGATCTTCCTTTTTTTGAGCAAGGACCCGTTAGGCTATGGCACTACAATGATGCAAGTTACTCACTGGCTCATAACTCATGAACCTCTTTCTAGTTACCAGGTCCTTCCTAAACTTGGCATACCTAGGCATCTATTCTAATGCCTCGACTAATGGGATGTTCACAGACAATTGTTTCAGCATTGACAACACTTCTAGAGCTTCCCATCTTCCTCCTTCTTCTTCATCCTCTAAGGGAATGGTGGTGATGGTCGAGGGATGGGCCTATAAATATGAGTTACTCCATTTTCCTTCCCTTTATTAGCTCTAGACTCCTTTGTATCACCTGGAGCCTTGGTCAATTCAACCTCAGCTATAAGATCTTGTTTAGCTATCTCATCTTCCTCATTCAGCTCGATCTCCTTCTGTCTCTCCATCTCAATTATAATAGGGGGGGGTCAATAGTGGTATTTCCACTCCTAGTCATCACAACCATATAGTGACTATCATTTTTTGAATTTTTAACTGCGTTTCTAGAAAATGTTCCCTTCTATCTCTGGTTTAGGGATGCAGACCTCTACCGTAGCTGCAGCTCAATCTATTTGATTATTGTGGCTTGCAGTTCAACTTTCTGTCTTATGCTAGATATGTCTCCCCGAATGTTCCTCAGCTAATCATGTGTTGATTTTGCCTTCTTCAGCAGCTCAGCCATCATGCTCTCCAACTTTAATAGTCCAACCTCGCCCTCACGAGCCTTAGGAGGAATATATATACCTGTTCGGTCATTGCGGTAGCCATTATTCTTTCATCAATCACCTTCTCGCTCACGATCTCTGCTCCTATCCCTATACCTGTTCCTATTATAGTTGTCTCTGTATTGGTTCCGACCTTAATTTTTGGAACCTTGGTGCCAAGTTTCCTGTCCAGACCCTTGGGTGTTGGCCCGAAAACTTGCCACCTGGTTGTCTCGACTGCTCATACTCTTGTTCCTAACCCTAAGCTCCCACTATATTCATCTTTGAGCTCTAGAACACATAATATGCTTCGTGAGTAGGTATAGAGATGTCCTAATATGAGCCAAC
This sequence comes from Datura wrightii, assembly GCA_035772735.1. Classification (NCBI taxonomy): domain Eukaryota; kingdom Viridiplantae; phylum Streptophyta; class Magnoliopsida; order Solanales; family Solanaceae; genus Datura; species Datura wrightii. The sequence goes on from JASDFA010000003.1 coordinate 10,028,231, forward strand.
TCCTTATCACGTTCCTCCTCTTTTCTGCATTAGTCCGCTGTCATTCCTATGGCATATGTTCCTGCAGCTCTCTCAGCTTCCCTTGTGTTCCAGGCCCTGTTCGTTGTGGTCACTCGTTCAAGATAGCTACTTACTCCCATGAGTGACTTATCAGTGCTCCTCCTGCCATGGTGTCTCCTACAGCCTTGGTACTGTTGTTCAAAGACCTATAAAAAATTTCCAACAAACTATCATAAGGAATTTTGTGATTTGGGCACTTTGTTAGCTTCTTTTTGAATCTCAGCCAAGTCTCATGTAGTCACTCAGTCTTCAACTACCAAAAATTATAGATCTCATCCTTTAGGTGAAACATCCTTGAAGGTCTGAAGAACCTTTCTAAGAAGGATTGCTTTAGTTCCCTCCAATTGGTTATGGAGTCGTTGGGCAACTTCGATAACCATAAAGTAGCCTCCCCATCAAAAGAAAATAGGAAGAGACTCAGCTTGATCGCATCCTGGCTCACACTAGGCAGCTTGTATGCCTTTTAAATCCCCACAAAGTTCATTAGGTGGAGTTTTTCACCATCAGCTTCATGACCACTAAACACCCCTTTTATATTGAGCAATTGGATTACGGAGTTAGTGATATCAAACTTTGCCCAAGCAGGCAATGGTGGATATACAATGGTTCCTATTGACCTGGACTCATCAATATCTGGGTTCTTATCATCTTTGAAATGAGGAGCATATCTATGGCCTATGTTACCCCATCTATGTCGGTAAGCTTTGTCCACCACTCCTTGGGGATCTTCTACTCCATGAAGAGCATCTTGTTGTGCTAACTCTGCCTGACAAGCCTCAGCGGCTAATCTGGTTTGCATCTATTTGGGGATTTTATTTTGCTCCATATTATGTAGTGTTATTTCAAGCTCTGGATCAAGTGGGATTAAGGGGCTTTCTGCTTAGCCAAGTGCTTGGCATTCACCAAGTGGCAACCTGTGGGTGTCAAAAACAAAATAAAAATGTAAATGAGGAAATAAAGACTAAAAGTTAAAAAAAAATAATTAATCTAATCCTAAGCCATATTCCTTGGTAATGGAACCACTTTTGATAATGCTCAAATCACACTCCTGTAAAAGCATGATGCGGACATTGTCAATAAATAATCCAATGAAGGTTGGGATAGATCCCACAAGGAATATGGTCAAGATGTAGAATAATGCTGGTGTTTACTCTTTTAGTGTAATTATTTCCTAATGTGGGGTTTCAGTGAAGTAATTCAGTAAGGGCATTGTGAATTGAAGTTGTTATCAAATTTATGCAATTATCTAGGGATTTGTTCCCCATGGACTCATAACTACTTTGGGTTTCACGCTTGTGATCTATTTCAATACTTAGCTTATAAAATGGATAACGTAGGTTCATCTAAACGACTGATTCATCCCTATTGAATGACTATAACCAATTATTGTAAAAAGGTATCTTGAGTAATTTCAGTTTTAATTTTTATCAATTTATTCTAAATTAACTATCCTATGAATGCAACTCATGTTATACAATGAACCATAAAGTTCAAGGCTTTGTTGTTCTTCCTTTTTCCTAATTTCTACTTCTCTAGGTTCAAGCAAGTAGAGAATTCGGGGAAGTCCTAACGTTGCACTCCATTAAGAAATGTTTAAGATGAAAAGAAGACAATACAAACATTCATATTGGTTTAGAATTACGTTGTGCAAACCCTAATTTGTTAATTCACCATTGTTCCTACAATCCTAGTTATGGAGGTTTTACCCTCATGGTTGTAAGAGAAGAATTAGAATTCATTGAGAAAAACATAATTAAAAACTCCCACTTGATTAATTGCACAATTCTACAATGATCAATCCAAGAACAATGAATAATTTTCAAGAATATCGACAAGAAAACTCGAAAGTACTTCTTCTCTATCCAAAAAGTTGAATTCTGTGATTACGGTGTCCCAACAAAAATATCCTACAAAAGTATTTAAAAAAATAATTAGAAAATCTTTCCTAAATTAATAGTGAAATTGATAAAACTGGCGCCGCCTTCTCCTATGACTCGTACCATGATCATATGAGTTGTCGCTACTGCTCGTATAATTCTTGGAAACCCTAATTTTGATTAAGTGTTGGGAGTTGGTATGAATTGTACAGTGCTCCTACGAGTCTTACATCTTTGTCTTGGTCTGAACCTGTGAGTTCTGGCATCCTCTAAATATTTCCACAAGTGCCTTGGTACGACTTGTATCTTGCTCTTACAACTCATGGTTGGCTCTCGTACCATGGAATCTATCATCCGACATTCTTTCTGAAGTTCACCATGGCTCCTTGGTACAGGTCGTAGGTAGTCATCACGAATCGTGGTTTGTACCCATACCAGGAGATTAGTTAAGTGCAGGACCTTCAGTACTTCGTCACAACTGCTCTGGTATGACTCATACCAGGTTGGTAAGGCTCTTACCAGGAGTCATACTTTGCCTTGGTCTTGAGCAGGCTTTCGACGGTTTTCCATGGATCAATGTATGGCTCATACCACCAAGGTATGACTCGTACTAAGGCATGCAATTAGCCAATTTTCTACACTCCTTTACCTTCTTTTATAGATTTCAACTCCAACACCTGATTTCCCTGAAAACAAAGAAAAATTGCATCATATTTGTATAAACACTCCTAAGACCATGCATATTTTCTCAATTTTAAGCGCCAAAAGTGTTGTAAACCCACAACATATCACGCTTCTCCTTTCGGGGTTGCACAAGAATTAGAGATACATTTTAATGATTGCAAATCATTAAAATAGTAAAATCAAGAACGCAAGAACAATCAAATATGATAAACAGCTCAAACCAATTTAAGAATATGCTATACGATCATGCTTTATGGCCTCAACCCTAGAATGAGGGTTCTCAAGCCACTCATAATCTTACACGAAATCACAAAGTTATAATGGTTCATGTAAACTATGGAAGTGGAAAATAAAAGAGAAAGAACCCTAGTTCCAAGATTCCTTGATATTCCACTTCTCTCTAAAGTTGTGTCCCACTTAAAATAAAAGCTAAGTTGTGTCCCACTTCAAATAAAAGCTAAGTGTCCTATTTATAGTGTGTGGGAATTTTAGCTAAGATTGACCACCCAAAGTGGCATGTTGTTGAATGCGCCAATCAAGCTCCATGGCATGTTTACATCACACATGCTCACTTTTTTGCAGCCTTCCAAATTCCAACTTCGAACCATTGTTCCATGACACATTGTTGAACGCACCAACAATTCTTAGTAGCATGGATTTGACTCTAAATGCCATTTTTAGCTCATCTCACATTCCATAATCCATCCCTAATTATTTATATTCAAGATTAGGTTTTCATATTAAATTAAGCTCCATCCATGGGAAATTTCAACCTACAAAAAGGCGTAATCACACACATTAGTTCATGAACACAATTTAATCAAAACATATGAGATTATAATAGAATTTTCACAAAGTTAGTGATAATATGGATATAAAATGGAAATTGGACGTATAAATACACCCAAGATTGTAATGACCTGTCTGATCTTTATAGAGCCTTGATGACATTGGTGTAATTTTACAGGTCTAGCCTATTTTTTTCAGAAATATGAGATTGTTTTATTAATTGACTTTATGGGCTGATTTAAAATCCTAGGCAGCAGGAATGACATGGTGAATGATCCTTTACCATAGTGGGACCGCTGTAGTGGAAGAGTACTGCTGTAGTGGATGAAGCGAGGCATAAAGTCAGTTTATATTCTCGGAAAGTCACCCCATATTCCGAGGCGCGCACTTTGAGAGAAGAAGGGTATTATTCTAAGGGCTAAGAAGTTTCTCCTTCCCAAGGTATGAGTTCTAGCTCTTTCTTTCCCTCATTTAATTCCCTAACACCCAGGATCAAAGATAGTCTCTAATGGTGAATTTCAAGCTAAGAACCTTAGGTTTGTCAAAACTAGGGCTAGGGTTATGGGAATGATTAGGTGTTGATTCATATGCCTAAAAGTTGTAAATTAATGACTATGCCTCCGTCACACATGGTCGTGCAAGTAATACAGTGACTCTTAAGAGCCGGATGTTGAACCCACAGGGACGAGATTTGAAGTGAATTAACAAGTTCAAGTATCAGTTGAAAAATAAAAAATGCTAATTTTCCAAGATTTGATTTGTTGTCTGATGTGCTGTGAGTTTACAACACTTTCGACGCTCATGACTGAAAAAATAGCATGGACTTAGGTATGTTTATATGGATATAAGAAACTTTTTCTTTGGTCACAGGATAAAAAGGTGTTGGAGCAAGAATGTGCAAAGGATAGCCTAAAAGTGCAAAAAAATAGGCTTAATTCATGAGTCTCAGTAGGAGCCATACTGAAGATCGTGAAAAGTTTTAGATGGCTAAGTAATGATGAGGGCATCCTACAACTCTCAGTACGAGTCATACGACACTTGTACAAGACATAGCATTGAGTTGTGGAAAGATTCAGAAGATGTGCACAAGAGGCTGACTCCTGACATGGATAGGCAGTATGAGTCGTGGCATCAAGGTACAAGTCGTACCATCACACTCGTGACAATCTTTAGAAATCTTGAGAATTCTCAGAGTTAGACCATGTAAGCACAATACAACTCATGGGAAGGATATATGAATCGTACCAGGGCCCTACACATAGTTCAATTTCAGCCATCCAAGGACATACAGGAAGAAGGTACGACCCGTACAAACCAGCTGCGGGTCGTAGGATCGATCATGGTACAGGCGACACCAGTTATGGAAATTCACCGTGTTAGCCTAGCAAAAGGATTTTTATGTCTGTATAAATACGTTTTATGTTTTATTTTCATAGGAGAAGACATTGGATGTAGTTAGAGAAGCTTAGAAAGTAATGAAAACATAGAATTGAGTTCATTGGCTTGTGATCAACCTTTTCTTGATTTCTTTATTGATCTTTGTGAATTGTTCTTAAGTTATTTCGGATATAATCAAAGAAGTTTTTCTCTCATCTACGATTGGAAGTATTGATTTATATATTTAATTATGAATGCAAATCATAACCATGTAACTATGAGAGGCTAAAACCTTCAAAGCTAGGGTTGTAGAAACCATGGTGGATTAACAAGATAGGGTTACATAAAAGTGATTCAAAACCAATGCAAAATGCTTGTATTGTATTCTCATCATGATTAAACGTTTCTTAATGGTGTACAACGTTAGGATTTGCCCGAATTCTTTACTTACTTTAGACTAGAGAGGAAGAGATAAGGAAAAGAGAACTACAACAAAGACTTGATCTTGATGATTATTGTATTAACTTGAGCTGCAGTTGCAAGAGAGTTAAATTTGGGACATATTGATAACGGTTAGTTTGCAATTTCTCATGAGACCTGACCCGGTGATTGAGTATAGTCATTCGATAGGGACGAACCAATCGTTTGGATAAACTTTAGTTATCAGTTCTATAAGTAAGCATTGGTGATGATCAAGTATGTATACCTGAAGCAGTTATGAATCCATAGGGAACACAAACCCTAGTTATCCTTCATTCATGATTTCAACCAAAATTTTAATAGTTGTTCTAATTATTGTTTTCTTTAGAACCCCCAATTTGGAGTAACTACCCAACAAGTTCACTTACTGGCTTTAGTCTAGCTCTTCCATATTCCTTGCGGGTTCGAGCCCAGCCTCTTATTTGGTTCTTTATTTATAACATCCGCTTCATACTTTAATAGGAAGTATGGTTTGAGGGTTATCAAAAACTGGCACCGTCGCTAGGGAATACGACTAAGACTAGATTATTTTCTTGTATTTGACTTTTGGTAGTTATTTTCTTGATTACATTTTCTTTTTGTTTTTGATACCCATAGGTTGTTTTTCGTGGATGCTAAGAACTAGGAGTAGTGGAAATCCCCTAATTCCGTTGAACCCCGAAATCGAATGAAAATTGCACAGAATGGAAAACCAGGAACAGAGAGATGCCCGCATAGCTGAAGAAGCTAGGCAAGTTGAGCTAGCTCGGCAAGATGCACTTCAGGATGCGGAAGATGCCAGAGATGAGGTTGTTAACGCTGGTCGACATGGGAGGGGAAATCGAGGTCAAAGACTTCCCCCTCAGTTCTTCGATGATGAGGATCCAGACATTGATGAAGTTGGGTTAACTGGAGCAATTATACCACCACCACTGCCCGTTGGGGCCAAATTCAACATCACTAGCACCATTATTCAACTGTTAAACATGAAAGGGGTGTTTAGTGGTCATGCAGCGGATAACTCCAACCTACACTTTATGAACTTTGTTGGAATAGTCAAGGCGTACAGGTTGCCCGGAGTTAGCCAAGATACCATTAGGTTCAAACTTTCCCCCTTTTCTCTATCAGGAGAAGCCACTTTATGGTTATCGGAGTTGCCCAACGACTCCATAACCAACTGGAGGGAACTTAAGCAAGCCTTCTTAGAGAGATTCTTTCCTCCCTCCAGAATATTGCAGCTTAAGGATAACATTTACAATTTCTGAAAGCTCAAAATCGAGGCACTTCATGAATCTTGGTCTAGGTTCAAGAAGAAGTTGACAATGTGCCCAAACCATAAGATCCCAGATGACAGTTTGTGGGAAATTTTTTACAGGTCTTTAAACAATAGTACAAAAGTTGTGGCAAACATGTTGGCAGGAGGAGCATTGATGAGTCACACCTTGGAATAAGTTGCTACTATCCTTGACAGGGTGACCAAGACAAACAAAGCATGGCATACTCGGGAGGAAGATGCAGCGGCCGGTACATATGTTGCTGGTTTGACTGCAGAACAACGTAGGAAGGAAGAAGAATGTGATCAGAAGTTGGCTCATATATGCACATCATTGGATTTGCTTACAAAGAACATTATGGGACCAGGAGCCAAAAAGGATGCAGTGGGGACACAAGGACTGGAGCCTGGGGCAGATCACTTTAATTCCGAGGAAGAGCAAAATTTCCTTGACAACTAGGTGGAGGGTTTTCGAGCCAACGCCCAAGGTTATGGACAAAGAAAATTGGTGCCAAGGTACTGGAAACCAAGGTTGGAACCAATACAGAGACAACTACAATCGAAATGGGTACAGAGATAGGAGCCAGGTCGTGAGCGTGATGGAAAATGGAGAAAAAATGATGGCTACCACAATGATCGGGCTGGAGTTTATGTACCTCCGAATGCACGAGAGGGGGAGGTTGAGTAGTCAAAGTTAGATATCATGATGGACGAAATGCTGAGAAAGGTGAGGTCCATTGATGATCAATTGAAGGAGATCCATGGTGACATTTCAAGTATGGGTCAGAGAGTGGAATCACACGCAAAAGCCATTAAGCAGATTGAACAACAGCTTGGGAAACTATCAGCATCACTAAACCCTAGACAAAAGGGTACACTACCTAGCAACAACTTCCAGAACCCAAAGAATGATGTCCACTGCATGGCGGTGATTACTAGAAGTGGTAAGACCATAGTTGACTCCCCCTTTTTTCGGTTGTAGTTGAGCGGAAGAAAGAGAGGATAATTGAGGAGAATGAGAAGAGTGTTGAGATGGAGAATTCTGAGTTGCCAGAGGCACCAATAGGTGAGAAACAACCTGACATTGATCAAGGAGTGACTCAATTTTACCGAGTTATCCCACAACCACCACCACCGTTCCCTCAAAGAATGAAGAAAAAAGCGGAAAATGGTAAGTTCCATAAATTTATGTGAATGCTTAAGCAATTATCTGTGAACATACCATTGGTTGAGGAATTGGAAGAAATGTCGGGATATGCTAAATTTATGAAGGACTTGGTGAAAAGAAGAGGTCTGTAAGCTATGAGCCGGTAAAAATGTACATCACTATAGTGCCATAACTACACAGGTCCTGGCTCAAAAGAAGGAAGACCTAGGTGCTTTCACTATACCTTGCACCATTGTCAAGAATTTGTTCGCAAGGGAACTTTGTGATCTAGGAGCAAGCATCAACTTGATGCCCTTGGCAGTGTTCAAGAAATTAGGCTTAGGAGCCCCCACACCGACCACTATGCGGCTACTAATGTAGGACAAAACTGTGAAGAAGCCAGTGGGGATCCTGTTCGATGTACTTTTTAAGGTAGACAAATTCATATTCCCAACAGACTTCGTGATTTCGGATTGCAAGGTTGATTATAAGGTCCCCATCATCTTGGGGCGACCATTCCTTGAGATTGGGAGGGCCTTAGTAGATATGGAGGCTAGCCAGCTGAAATTTAGATTAAACAAAGAAGAGGTCACTTTCAACATCTGCTGGACAATCCAGCAACCTAACTAATTCAGTGTAATCTCAATGCTTGATGATGAATCCAAGTCACATGACGAATTCTGAGTAGTCAAGAGACTTGTGTCATGTCGCGATGTTAAATCAGGTGCTTCTTGGCAGGCAACCCAAGTGGTGGCTTGTTGAATTATGAGTAACTGGGCAACGTATGTCGTGCCGCAATGTTAAATTAAGCACTTCTTGGGATAAAACCCAAGTGATTGTATTAATGTGTGTTCAGTGTGCAGGGAATACAAAAATAGGAGGCATAAAGACTGTTGACAAAGCAGCTGCTATGGTTCTCAATAAGACTCATGACAACATCATACGAGATGTAGTAGTAGGCGTGGAGAGGTTCAGAGATGTATTCCAAAGCAAAGACCTACGAGTCATCATACGGACCATACCCACCTTGTATGAGTCGTAGGATGCACTCATAGGTGTTCGGCTTGTTTGTTATATGGGTATATAACTACACGCAAGTGCACGTGGTCGAACAAGTAATAAAGTGGCTTAAGTAAGCCAAGTATCGATCCCACAGGGACTGGGAGGAAGTGCAATCTGCTCAAGTGTGCTATAATTCAATTCTAAAAATGCAGACAACAGTGTAACCAAGAGTTTGATATTTTGTTTTATAATTTTTATGCTAAAGCTAAAACAATTATCTAATGTGAGTCTGAACTATGAATGAGAGCATGCTGAGGCTAAACAAACATGTAATGAAATTAATTATCGACATAAATTGGTTAATCTTTTCCTCCGGTTGCTAGCCAAGAACTATTGCCAAGGAATTAAAACTCTCGTATTTAACCCCACTTAAGAATCATGAACCATCCACCTACATTTCTGTGATTAAATGCAATTCATGTTCTAGCTATACAAACCCAGTTCCTAAATTGACTAATACGACTTTCAGGTATATTTCTATCTTGAAAGTAAATCAATTCTCAATTTTCCCAAACCAAGTAAAGATCATATCCTATTAATTCACAACTTTCCAATTTCTTGCTCTCTCGAGTGAAACCGGACTTTTTAGATATACATTAACATAGGCCACACATTAATGCAGTAAGAACAAGAATTAATAGAACAACCATGGAAGAAAAGATGAAAAACCAATATGATCAACAATTACATTTCACTACAATTGTTCATAACCTCAGCAAGAAGATGAATTAGCCACTCATTTGTGGATTAAACATCGTTAAATGAGTGTTAAACATACAAGAAATTGAATACAAGAAGAAGGAAAGAGAGAAAAACCCTGATAATTTCGTCCTCTCAACTGCCTGTAACCCACGTTCTTGCTCCACCAAGTCAGAATATTGAAAAATGAACCTAAGTGTTCTATTTATACTGGTGGGAATTTTTCCCGGAATAACAAGCAACATGTCACGGAGTGCATCGCGGAGCATTGCCTCCGTGACACGCTACGGACGTGGACCTTCATTGGAACTGGGGGTCCAGGAAATAAAGTCCAACGTGGCACGACGTGCAATGCGGAGCCAAGCCACCGTGCCACGGACCCATCGCGAACCCACACTGAAATTTGGCTGAAAATTCCCATCCAGGCAGAAGGCCTCCGCGATGGCAGCGTGACACGGCTCCATCACGGAGCCCCTTTATTTTGTGCTTTCCAATGCCTTGTCCCGTGCTCACTTTCGAGCTCAACCCCGATATCTTCCAACATGCATTTAAGCTTCCCAAAATTACATTTTACCTGCAAAATAATGCTAATCATGTTGGTTAGTATAAATTCACATTTTATTACCAATTACATGAGAATGTATACACATTGATAGATAAACAAGGATAAAATGACCCTTTTGAGTATCACTTGGGCTTATAAATTTGCCCAAGAACATTACCCCACACTTAAATCCTTGTTCGTCCTCGAACAACAATCCCATACCTCATGCAATTTACATCCCAACCTCGCTACTTTGGTGCGACAATTTAGGCCACGGTCATACCGATTATTCAATACAGCAAATCATCAAGAAAACATGCATGGTCCTATCAATGCAATGACCTTCAATACATCAAGACCTCCTAGACTTAAGAATCGACTCTCGATATTGGCAAACTCATGCAAATCAGCTGATCAAGATATCCGACACGAAAATTAATCTCTCATCAAGCATGTGCCCTCACAACACAAGAGAATCTTCCCCTTTTTGCTCATATGACTCACAAAATTTCAAGCAGGGGCATGTAAACACAATTTTGCTCTCTCTCCCAAAAGAATTCACATGCATCATGTCACGACCCATAAGCTTGCCCTTAGTGTATTACTCCACTAATATAAAAAAGTGCGATGTAAGATCACGTAGGACTTTAACTGGTTGTAATGGAAGCTACAGAACTAGTAAATATTGGGTTAGCCAATAATAGCAACTACCATCCTTAAGCACCTTTTCAACACATCCCATCAACTCCTGGACATTGTTTCTTCTTTCATCCTCCCATTCTTGACGTTTTTCATTAGTTTGGCCCATATTATTAAGCACACTTGACACAACAACAAAGGTTATTCATACACCTTCATTATAGTTTATTTATAACCAGTGCACCTTCAACCTTTTCTTTTCTTCCAGCACTCGGCTTTTCTTTTCTTTTCACCATTCTCACTCTTTGACACTTTGGGAAAATGATTTTCTCTTCTTAAGCGCTTAAGAGTTTTGTATCGACTTTACGGCTAATGAAAAGAAAGGATTAAGCTCGGTTTACACTTTTTGACAAAAGAAAAAATAATAGGCTAAAGGCTCAACGGGCTGACTAGGGTATACAATCAAGGTGGGTACGACAATGACAAATAGAAACTTTCGGTTAAAACAAAAAAATGCCTACATCCTTTCCTACAATACACCTCCTTCGTTTCGTTTTGTACACACACCAGGCAAGTTCTAAACATTTCACAACAGCATGGAATAACAACACCTCACTTCACACTTATTGCACATGCTCAATTCAAGATGCATTCACAGACAATTCGATCAGCTAATTACAGGAATTCAAACAATAAGCCTCAATCACACTGAATCAAACTCTATGGCCTAGGTATCTCAAGATATTTACAAAGTTGCATGCTTTCATACGAATCACCTTTGCATTTTAAATATCATGTACAACACGCAACCAAAATTGCGCAACCATACAGTAACTCCAGGTTTTGGGATGCAACCCACCAAAGAAAAAAACTGAAAAATAATTGTAAAAAACTACTCCTAACGACTACATTTCCCTTAAGACGGTCGTCATCCATCCATCATAGGGAACGGTCACTAACTAAGACTTCAGTTCAATGGGACCATTCTTGGTAAAAGAACCGAAAACAAATGCCGAGAAACCCAAGAAGTAAAAAAAATAAAAAATAAAAAATAAAAATTTTTGAAAATATCGATCATTTCGATAAACAAAAATATGTACAAAATCAGCTAGCAACATTCAGCAACACACAACAATTTCACATAACTTTACAATACAGAACATCAACTTAACAATTCACAAATCACAGGGAACAAAAAAATTTCACAGGCCCGACAACAGATTAGAGCATACATACATAACAGCACAACCAGCACCTAACTACTCCCACCCCATACTTAGCTCGAACACTGTCCCCAGTGTTCACAAAAATTAAAATAGCACAAAAATTGGGTGATGGAACTCCCTGATCAATCAAAGTACTCCACTTCTTCGTCAGGTGCTGCTGCTTCATCTCCCATGTCTGAGTCACCCCCGTCGTCATCATCGGACTCCACATCGGAGTCCTCCTGACGTGTCTCCTCGTCTATGGGGACATCATCATCCGTGGGCTCTACAAATACTGGCCCCACTCGGCATAGAGCCCTGGCGTTCTCGCCGAAGGGGTAGTCTAGCTCGAGCTGCATAACTCCTCCTCTGTCGCCGGCCTCCCACCTATCCTCAGCTGGAGCATCTACATCCCGTACATGCGAGCCATATACTGATCATCACGAGCATGTCGCTCGCCAAGTGTAAGCACTGGCCCGTGGGTGGTGTCGGGTGCCTTAGTTTTAGTAACATCTAAGGCCCGCCGCTCCATCTGCGGGATATAATCAAGGGCCTCTTCCTCAACATCTAGGCCCCTGAGGAAGGTGGTGAGTAGTCCACCAAAGTCGTACATGTGCCCCTGATGCAACCGGGCTCTCTTCATGGCGGATATAATCACCGCCCCCACGTTGATCTCCAGCCCTTTCATCAGGGCGTACACCAGGCATACACGATTCCGGGTTACATTTGTCATATGTACCCCCGGGATTAGGCAGGAACAGACTATCTTTAGCCATATTCTGGCTTCCCTGTTCATCTGTGAATACGACAGGGTCTGATGGTAGCCCCTCTCCTTGTGTCTGCTCCATCTAGCTGTCGATCGGGTCCCACACAAGGTGCGTCTGATGTCCGCATACGGTGGGGTAATGTTCAGCTGTCGGAGCATGTGGGCGTCTGTGTCCCGCGCCCCTATGATGGCATTGAGGTGGTGGGGCTCAAATGTGACTATTTTCCCTCTGATTTTTATGGTGTGACTTCTTAGGGTCGGGTTCCAGTTGGCACAAAATTCCTGAATCTGGTGCAAGTTGCACTCCTTGGGCTCTTCAAAGATGAAGTTGAGCCCAGCTGCCTCGATCCGGTGTACAATCCTAGGGAACTCCTGTGCCAACGGTTCCCGTGCTATATGCTCCTCGGGGAAGTATTTGTTTTCTTTGTGCTTTGCGTACCACTTCTTCCCCTCATCCGTCACCCATCTAGTTCCGTATTGGCGGCGTTGGCTGCATGGAACTGCTGGTGCTGCTGGGACTGCTGTGCCCAGTCTGATTCGCTTCCTTCCGGCGCCAGATGTTCATACGCCTTTCCCTTTTTCTTGCCTGCTTTCCATTTACCTGTCAACCCAAGTAGACAAGATCAATGTTAAGCCAATGGATATCAAATTCGGCTAAGGTCGGGTTAAGCTAGGCTACCCCACACTTAGTCCTTAGCTACAGTTACAACATACCGGCAAGATCATGCTTATTTGCATAAATAAACAACCAACTATACAAACATGCTTAGTGCATATGAAGAATTCGACGGTATATATACTATGTACTACTCAGACTTCGTACAACTAACTACAATCATTACCATCGATAACCTTTTAATCCATCGCACTTAGCAAGGAAAAACAAAGAAACGAAAACAACAACAAGAATTTATCTACACGAACCTATACAACCAACCCAATTTTTGCAAATTTCAATATTCCTCTAACCCGAGAATCCGTCGGTTTTTATACATGATACCAACTAGCACACCGACTCATCTCACTCAACATGTACATCCCGACATGAATTTCACAAGTTCACTACATTTTTCACTTCAAATTAAAAAACAAGCCCTAGAAATGATAGTATCAAGAAAATTCGATTAAATTATGCAATTAACGAGTTCAAGCAATCATAATGCTACTCCGAACATTCATCAACAACAATTCAATTGAATTCATGATTAATTTCTACTTAGGGCAAACTTAGCTCACCTCACATGCTCAATATCGAAGAAAATCGACAAGAAATCAGATGGAATCGAAGAACATACCTCAAAGTTGAAGAATTGAAGCAAACTTGATGATTTTCTTGGCCTACTCCGTGTCACGTTGAAGGGGTATGGGTTTTTGGGAGTTTGGTCGCGGAGTGAGTGAAAAATAAGGAAAAGGGAGGGGGTTTTGGGGTTAAAAAGTAGAAAACTCGCACGGGTCACCCGGCGACCCGGTGTGACCCGTCGCGATATACACGGCAACGTGTCACGGAGTGCATCGCGGTGCACTGCCTCCGTGACACGGAGCTGTCGCGAGCCTGTTCTGGAAATTTTTAAAAATTCCGGATTATACCTCAACATGTCACGGAGGGTAACGCGGAGGTCCACCTCCGTGACACGGAGCTATCGCCCTAGCTCACTGTTTTGCCACTTTTTATTAATTTTCATACCTCGAATTTTCCTTTGTGATTCCGTGCATATTTTCCTCCGTTTGACCTGAAATTCATCTCACTATACAAAATTGGTTAGAATTATAGGTTTCACTCTAAATAAAAATAAAAACAAAAACTAAAACGAAAAATTTTGTTGTTAATCAAGAAAAAGAAAAAGAAAAATCTATTCACAATTTGAAAAAAAGAGAAAAAAAAATTTCACGGGTTGCCTCCCGTGCAGCGCCTGGTTTACCGTCGCAGCTCGACGTCGTTAAGCTCAGTTTTCCTCAAACATGTGCCCTCACAACAAGAGAGATACCCATTTTCAATCACAAATTTGCATATTATAACATGCATGGGTATATGAATAAGAATTACACTCATTCTCACAATGAATTCACATGAAACATATAATGACCCATATGCTTGCCCTTAGTGTATTACTCTACTAATTGAGGAACGTCTAAAAGTAAGATCAAGTAGGACTTTATGGGTTGTAATGTAAGCGTACTATTCTAGCTAGTAATAATGGCTATCTTCCCTAAGCTCTTTCCATACATCACTTTTTCTCATTAAGCACCCTCTTTTCTTCTTTTACTTCACCTCATGTTCTTTCAACTCTTAGTTTCCTTTTTGTTTCCCCAATTCTTTAAGAACACTTATGCCATTAGTAGGGAGTGCTTAAGAATTAGACACTTTTTCATTTTGTTGTTCTTTTCTACTCTCTACTAACACTTAGGCATTTTGAATATTGTAGCCCTACTCTTTTCTTCATCTTCCACAACCAACTACCTTCTTTTCAAGATTCTTACTCCTTTAACTCTTTTTGCATTTTCACTTAAGCTCTTAGGAGTTTTGGATCAAATTCATGTCTATTTAAAGAAAAGGATTAGGCTTTTATTATGGCTAACAAAAATATGCTAAAGGCTCAATGGGTCTAATTATGATTATGCGTCAAAGGTAGATGAAGAAAAGGATGAAAATAGGCTTATTCAAAGAAATGGCTGCATTAGCTGCTACAATTAACATTTCTCATTTTGATATGCAAACACACTAGAAAAGTTCTAGACATTACATGATAGCATGGACTATAAAAACAACCTTACACTCACTACACATTTTCAATTCCAGATAGACCTATACAAACTCTCAATCTAGCTAATCATATGAATTCAAAATCAAGTAATAAGCATTCAGAGCCCTAATCAAGAGCTTAAGTGTCACAACAAAGTCATAAAATTTCTCAACATGCTTCACAATTTACCTCTTCTTACATCTTAGTAACATGTATAACACTCAACGAGAGTATCAAGCAATCGATCAGTTAAGGGTTCAAATAAAATCCTAATGACTAATTTTCCCTCAAGACGGTCGTTGTCCATCCATCATTAGGAAAAGTCCTTAACTAAGACTAAAATAGCTACTTACAGACAACTCAAAAACCTTATTCTCAGTCAAAGTGCCCCTGTAATACCGCGAAAGTGCCTAAGAGTAGATTCGAGAGTTAAAAGTTGAAAACTGTTGAAAATGGGAAAAATATTGTAGAACGAGTGACCTTACAGATCATTGGTCCAACCAACAACCCATTGGGATGAGTAGTGGAAAGTATCTGGTCTAGGGACAGTGGAAGCAACGACTAATGTAACGACTCATTGTAGGAAAAAATGAGTTGTTGTTTGTAGCCATGGTGGGAGATGGACTTTAGCATCCGAGAAGTAATGGGTCATCCCACGGCCATCATGAGTTACCATGAATCGTGGTTAGCAGTCGTCGTTTGAATGGGAGATTTCCAGTGGGTTGACGAAAGGAAGCCACTGATCTTGGGCAAATTTATATGCCCAAGTGATACTCAAAAGTACAATTTTCTGCTTGTTTATCTACCAATGTGTATACATTCTCATGTAATTGGTAATAAAATGTGAATTTATACTAACCAACATGATTAGCATTATTTTGAAGGTAAAATGTAATTTCGGGAAGTTAAAATGCATGTTGGAGGATATCGGGGTTGGACTTGGATGCGAGCAAGGAACAAGGCATTGGACAGCATGAAATAAAGGGGCTCCGCGATGGAGCCGTGTCACGCTGCCATCGCGGAGGCCTTCCGCCTGGATAGGGAAAATTCGCCCAAATTCCAGAGAGGGTCCGCGTCCTGTCCGTGGCACGGTGGCTTGGCTCCGCGTGGCACGCCGTGCCACGTTGGGCCTTAATTCCTGGACCCCCAGTTCCAGTGAGGGTCCGCGTCTGTAGCGTGTCACGGAGGCAGTGCTCCGCGATGCACTCTGTGACACGTTGCTCGTTATTTCGGGAAATATTCCCAGCAGTATAAATAGAACACTTAGGTTCATTTTTCAATATTCTGACTTGGTGGAGCAAGAACGTGGGTTACAGGAAGTTGAGGGACGAAAATATCAGGGTTTTTTCTCTCTTTCTTTCTTCTTTAATTCAATTGCTTGTATGATTAACACTCATTTAAAGATGTTTAATCCACAAATGAGTGGCTAATTCCTCTTCTTGCTGAGGTTATGAACAATTGTGATGAAATGTGATCATTGATTCTTTGGTTTTTCATCTTTTCTTCCATGTTGTTCTATTAATTCTTGTTTTTACTGCATTAATGTGTGTACTACGTTAATGTACATCTAAAAAGTCCGGTTTCACTCGAGAGAGCAAGAAATTGGAAAGTTGTGAATTAATAGGATATGTTCTTTACTTGGTTTGGGAAAATTGAGTCTTCATTTGCTTTCTGGATAGAAATATACCTGAAAGTCGTATTAGTCAATTTAGGAATCGGGTTTGTATGGCTAGAACATGAATTGCATTTAATCACAGAAATGTAGGTGGATGGTTCATGCTTCTTAAGTGAGGTTAAATACGAGAGTTTTAATCTCTTGGCAATTGTTCTTGGCTAGCAACCGGAGGAAATGATTAACCAAAGTATGATGATAATTAATTTCATTACATGTTCGTTTAACCTCAGCATGCTCTCATTCATAGTTCAGACTCAAAGTAGATAATTGTTTATAACTTTAGTATAAAAATTATAAAACAAACTATCAAACTCTTGGTTACACTGTTGTTTGCATTTTTAGAAGTAAAATATAGTACACTTGAGCAGATTGCACTTCATCCTAGTCTCTGTGGGATCGATACTTGGCTTACTAAAGCCACTTTACTACTTGTTCGACCACGTGCACTTGCGTGTAGTTTTATATACCCACAAATCACGTGAACAAGTTTTTGGCGCTGTTGCCGGGGACTGGCAATTGGTGAATTTTTCTTAAGTGTAAATTTACTATATTTTTTTCTTAGTGCTGACAACTTGGTCTTAGTGTTTGTTTTAATTCTTTTTCATTTTATTTTTTTCTTTTGCGGATACCCTTATTGACATGAAATCGTGGAATACAAATGGTATAAATGGTGGATACTCATATTTTAGCGAATCTTGTCTGAATTGCGGAGGACACCACTCGTGGCAACACTGTAACACGTGCAATATATATGGTGGTCAAGATGGCCATTGGGATGGCTGTCCGAATGCATATTCCCCTCCCCCAAGCCCCTACTATGATCCTTCTGTTGTTTTTGCTGAATATAGGCATGCTGAAAATGAGGACTTGGGACGCCAAACTCAAATAGAAGACATGCTGAAACAACTCCTGGAGCAATCAGAAGCAATGAAGGAGGCGATTGCAGTATTGAGAATTCAGCAAGAAGAGAATGCAGAGGCTCTAGAAAGGATGAGCGTCAAACTCACGGAGATGATTGTTGAGGCTGAAGCTTGTGATAAATTGCAGGTGACAGTTTTAGCCGATATTCAAAAGGAACTACAAGAGGAAGACAAGGGTGAATTTTTGGATGAAGCCCAACAATTAGAATCTCTTGAGTGTCCCTGTGATGGGCTCACACTTATGGAAAATTCATTCATGGAAGAAGAGATAGAGTATCCCCCAGTGGACATTAATGGAGAGATAGATGTCGATGCTGAGAAGGTGTATACAAGTAAGGAGGTCAAACACAATGCATTTTCAGAGTTAAGGTTTATTGGACCACACTCGAAGCATTTTTCGACATTAAGTTTGGTTGAAAACATAGAAATAGAGTCTTCCAAGCTTATAGAGAAATGTCTAGAGGAGGACCAAGCCCCGTATATTTTGAAATTTGCTAACTTGGAGAGACAAAATGACTTCGCTTACGTGAGGGCCAATAGGTTCAAAAGGCAACATCTACTGCTTGGTCCATACAATTTTTCACCACCGCCCCTGGAGCATAAGAGGAAATTAGAGAAGAAATTAGGGATGAGATTCATATCCTCAAGGTGGAGGAAAAAGTGGTGAAACTGGATACGTCGAGCCGCGACGGTAAACCAGGCGCTGCACGGGAGGCAACCCGTGAAAAATTTTTCCTTTCTTTTTGTAAAGTGTAAATAGATTTTTCTTTTCTTTTTCTTTTTCTTGATTTACTACAAAAAATTTTCGTTTTAGTTATTGTTTTATTTGTATTTAGAGTGAAACCTATAATTCTAACCAATTTTGTATAGTGAGATGAATTTCAGGTCAAATGGAGGAAAATATGCACGGAATTGCGAAGGAAAAGTCGAGGTATGATAATTAATAAAAAGTGGCAAACAGTGAGCTGAGGCGACAGCTCCGTGTCACGGAGGGGGACCTCCGCGTTACCTCCGTGACACGTTGAGGTATAATCCGGAAATTTTAAAAAATTTCCAGAACAGTCTCGCGATGGCTCCGTGTCACGGAGGCAGTGCACTGCGATGCACTCTGTGACACGTTGCCTTGTATATCGCGATGGGTCACACCGGGTCGCCGGGTGACCCGCGCGATTTCCTTACTTTGTAACCCCGAAAACCCTCCCTTTTCCCTCATTTTTTTAAATCTCTCCGTGACCAAACCCCCCAAAACCCATCCCCCATCAACGTGACACGGAGTAAGGCAAGAAATTCAACAAGTTTTCTTCGATTCTTCAAAGTCAAGGTATGTTTTTCGATTTCCTCTCAATTCTTGTCGATTTTCTTCGATATTGAGCATGGGAGGTGAGCTAAATTGCCCTAAGTAGAAATTAATCATGAATTTGAGTTAATTGTTGTTGATGAATGTTCGGAATATCGTTATGATTGCTTGAACTTGTCGATTGCATAAATTAAGCGAATTTGCTCGATAACATCAATTCTAGGGCTTGTATGTTGAATTTGAAGTTGAAAATGTAGTGAAAGTGTGAATTTCATGCCGGGATGTATATGTTGAATGAGATGAGTCGATGTACTAATTGTTAGGATGTTAATAGAACGACGGATTCTCGGGTTAAGGGAATGTTGAAATTTGTAAGAATTTGGTTAGTTGTATAGGTTCGTGTAGATAAATTTTTGTTGTTGTTTTTGTTTCTTTGTTTTTCTTTGCTAAGTGTGATGGGTAAAATGTTAGCGATGGTAGTGATTGTGATTAGCTGTACGAAGTCTGAGTAGTACACAGAAGATATACCGTCGAATTTTTCGAACGCACTAAGCATGATTGTATAGTTGTTTATTGTGTGTAAATAAAGATAATCTTGCCGTATTGTTGTAAATGTAGCTAAGGACTAAGTGTGGGGTAACCTAGCGTAACCCGACCTTAGCCGAAGTTAATATCCGTTAGCTTAACATTGATCTTGTTTACTTGGGTTGACAGGTAGAATGGCAAGCAGGCAAGAGAAAGGAAAAGGCGCATCAACTTCGGGCGCCAGAAGGAAGCGAATCAGACTGGGCACAGCAGTCCCAGCTGCACCAGCAGTTCCACGCGGCCAACGCCGCCAATACGGAACGAGATGGGTGACTGATGAGGGGAAAAAGTGGTACGCAAAGCACAAAGAAAATAAATATTTCCCCGAGGAGCATATAGCACGGGAACCATTGGCACAGGAGTTCCCTAGGATGGTCTACCGGATCGAGGCAGCTGGGCTCAATTTCATATTTGAAGAGCCCAAGGAATGTAATTTGCACCTGGTACGGGAATTTTATGCTAATTGGAACCCGACGATCAGAAGTCACACCATCAAGATCAGAGGGCAAATAGTCACCTTGGAGCCCTGTTGCGCGCGTATCGCTGCTCGGTATATATTAAAAACCAACACGCAAGTGTACGTGGTCAAACAAGTAATAAAGTGGCTAAGTAGCCAAGTATCGATCCAAGGAGGCTGCTCTAGATATGCAAAACTGCCTAGTTTACTATATCTCTATTCTATTTCTAACTATGTTAACAACAATCCAAGCAAGATTTGAGTGAGTTTTGTTTCTAAACTAATTATATACTAAAATTAATAACTACTATTTACGTTGAATTTAGACAATGGATATGCACATGCCAAGGTTAAGAACGAGTAATGAACTTGATAATCATGATAATTTGGTCATCCTCTTCTTCATATTGCTAACCAAGAACGTTGCCTAGAAATTAAAACTTTCCTATTTAATTTCACTTTAGAATCATAAACCATCCGTCTACATTTCTGTGATCAAATGCAATTTATGACCTAGCACTACAATTCCGGTTCCTAAATTGACTAATACGGCTTTCAAGTATATTTCTATCAAGAAAGCACATCAAAACCCAATTTTCCCAAAGCAAGTTAAGAACAATACCCTATTAATTCACAACTTTCCAATTTCATGCTCTCTCGAGTGAAATTGGACTTTTTAGATATACATTAATGGTGGCCAATCAATAATGTAGTAAGCACAAGAATTAATAGAAAAACATGCAAGAAGAAGAAGAAACCATATCAATTATTACCAACATTCATTACACAAGTTCAAAACCTCAGCAAGAAAGGAATTAGCCACTCATTCTTGGATTAATCATCCTAGAATGAGTGTTAATCATGCATACAATTGAAGGAAAGAAGAAGGGAAGAGAAGAAAACTCTTATCTTTTCTACTCTTCAACTGCCACAAAACCACGTTCCTGCTCTCCACTTCTGAACTCAGGCTCAAAAAAAACTAAAACTAAAAAACTCCCCTTTAAAAATAACCTAAGTGTGCTATTTATACTAGTGGGAAATTTTTCTCGGAATAACAAGCAACGTGTCACGGAGGCCAACGCGGAGCACTGCCTCCGTGACACGGTGTGGACGCGGACCCTCTCTGGAAATTGCAGGGTCCGGATAATTGGCCTCAACGTGGCACGGAGGCCATCGCGGAGGCCTATCTCCGTGCCACGGAGCTGACGCGCAGGCACACTGGAAATTGCCAATTTTATTTCTGCCCAGGCAGTGTGCTACCGTGATGGCAGCGTGGCACGGCTCCATCGCGGAGCCACTGTAAAATGTGCCATCCAAGGCCTTTTCCACGCTCGCATCCCAGTCCAACTCCGACATAGTTCCAACACGCATTTTAGCTCCTAAAAATCACATTATCCTGCAAAACAAATGCTAATCATGTTGGTTAGTATAAATTCGCATTTTATTAACAAATACATGATATTATATACACATTGCACAACAAACAAGGTAAAAATGATACGTTTGAGTATCACTTGGGCATATAAATCTGCCCAAGATCACTTACCCCACACTTAAATCCTTGTTCGTCCTCGAACAACACATACACAAATCATGCACATCACATCTCAACCTTTGTCACTATGGTGCAACCATTTTACGCTACGGTCATACCGATTATTCAATTCTTGCAAATCATCAAGAAAACATGCTTGGTCGTACAAGACAATGACCTTAATACATCGAGGCTTCCTAAAATTTTAAGAATTGATTCTTGATATCGGCAAACTCATGCAAATCAACTAATCAAGAATTCTGACACGAACATCAATCTTTCATCAAGCATGTACCCTCACAACTCGAGAGAAACTTCCCCTTTTTTTTTCATGCAGCACACAAACATGCAAGTAGGGGCATATAAAAATTACTTTCACTCTCTCTCCCAAAAGAATTCACATTCATCATGTCATGACCCATAGGCTTGCCCTTATTGTATTACTCCACTAATATAAAGAAATGCAATGTAGGATCAAATAGGACTTTTAATGGGTTGTAACTGGGCTATGGATCTAGTATATATATATTGGATTAGCCAATAATAGTCGCTAGCATCCTTAAGCGCCTTTTCAACTCATTCCCATCGACTCATGGACATTGTTCCTCTCTTTTCTCTTTTTCTCCCATTCATGCTGGTTTACTTTCATATAGCCCATTTCATCAGGCACACTTGACACAAAATAGAAGGTTTTCATGTACCCTCAATTTCATTTAATTACAACGGGTGCCTCTTCAACATCATCTTTTCTTTCCTCACTTTGCTTTTCTTTTCTTTTCACTCTTTTCACTCTTTAACACTTTGGGAAACATTTTATGTTCTTTATAAGCGCTTAAGAGCTTCTTAAAGACTTTAAGGCTAATGAAAAGAAGGAATAAAGCTTAGTTCATACAATTCTGGACAAAAGAAAGAAATCGGCTAAAGGCTCAACTGGCTGACTAGGGTATACAACATATAAAAAGGTAGAATTTGACAAGAAAAAAAATGGAAACTAACGGTTAAAACAAAGAAATGCCTACATCCTTTCCAACACTACACCTCCTTCATTTCGTTTTATATACACACCAGGCAAGTTCTAGATAATTCACAATGACATGGAATAGCAAAACCTCACTTCACACTTCATGCACATGCTCGAATCAAGATGCATTCACAGACTCTTTAATTAGTCAATTACATGAATTCAAGATTAAGCCTCAATCATAATGAACCAAATTCTATAGCCTAGGTAACTCAACATATTTACAAAATTGCATGCTTTCAAACGAATCATTTTCACATTTTGAACATCAATTACAACACGCAACGAAATTTTAGCAACCATAAGCAACTACAGTTTATTGATGCAATCCACCAAAGAAACTAAAAACAAAACATCTACTCCTATCGACTACATTTCCCTTAAGACGGTCGTCATCCATCCATCATAGGGAACGGTCACTAACTATGACCTCGGTTCAATGGGACTATTCTCGGTAAAAGAACCGAAAACAAACTCCGAGAAACCCAAAAATAAAACTTCAAAATTTTTGCAACACATCGATCATTTCGATAGAAAATATTTACAAAATATTTTGATATTGCAAAATCTTTTCGCAAAAATTTTGAAAAATATCGATCATATCGATAAAGAAAAAAATATTTACAAAGGCAACCATAACTTTCAAAAACACACATCATTAGCCACAACACAAATATATACACATAGATCACAAAATCAGTTCACAACAACAGGGAAAGCACAAACATACATAAACGTCAAGGAAAAATTATACAGCAAGTTTAGAGCCTATGACCCAGCACCTAACTACTCCCCACCCCACACTTAAATCGAACACTGTCCCCAGTGTTCACAACAATACAAAGCATAACATATGGGTGGTGGAACTCCCTGCTCAGTCGAAATATTCGACTTCCTCATCCGGTGCTGCGGCCTCGTCGCCCATATCCGAATCTGCTCCATCGTCATCATCGGACTCCACATCAGAGTCCTCACGATGTGTCTCCTCATCAGTAGGGACGTCGTCATCAGTCGGCTCCACAAAGGCTGGCCCCACCTTGCATAAAGCTCTGGCGTTCTCGCCAAAGGGGTAGTCCAGCTCCAGCTGCCATAATTCATCCTCGGTGGCTGGTCTCCCACCTATCCGTAGCTGCAGCATCTGCATGCCGAACATACGGGCCATATACTGGTCGTCACGAGCATGTCGCTCGCCCAGAGTCAGCACCGGTCCGTGTGTAGTGTCGGGGGCCTTGGTCTTTGTCACATCAAGGGCCCTCCGCTCGAACTGCGGAATGTAATCCAAGGCTTCTTCCTCAACGTCGAGGCCTCGGAGGAAGGTGGTGATGAGTCCGCCAAACCCGTATCTGTGGCCCTGGTGTAGTCTGGCTCTCTTCTTGGCTGATATTATGACCGCCCCCACATTAATCTCAAGCCCTTTCATAAGGGCATACACCAGGCAGACACGGTCCCGGGTCACGTCTGTCATATGCACTCCCGGGATCAGACATGAACATACAATTTTTAGCCAGATTTTGGCCTCCCTGTTCATCTGCGAATAAGGTAGAGTCTGATGGTAACCCCTCTCTTTGTGTCTGCTCCATCGGGCTGTGGATCGAGCCCCACACAACGTACGTCTGATGTCGGCGTACGGTGGGGTGATGTTGAGCTGGCGGAGAACGTGGGCGTCTGTGTCCCGCGCTCCAACGATGGCATTCAGCAGCTGGGGTTCCAGAGTGACAATCTGCCCTCTGATTTTAATAGTATGGCTCCTGATGGCCGGGTTCCAGTTTGCATAAAATTCCCGGACCAAGTGAAGGTTGCACTCCTTGGGCTCCTGAAAAATAAAGCTGAGCCCAGCTGCCTCAATCCTCTGTACAATGCGAGGGAACTCTTGTGCAAGTGGTTCCCTTGCAATATGTTCCTCCGGGAAGTACTTGTTCTCCTTATGCTTTGCGTACCATTTCTTCCCTTCATCGGTGACCCATCGTGTCCCGTATCGGCGGTGTTAACCGCGTGGAACAGCAGGTGTAGCTGGGACAGCAGTGCCCAATCTCATTCTCTTTCTGCCGGTGCCTGAGGTTGAAGCACCCTTGCCTTTATCTTGTCGGCTGGCCATTGTACCTGCCAATTTACATAGAAAAGCACAACGTTAAGCTAAAAACTTGTTAGCTTCGGCTAAGGTCGGGTTAAACAAAATTTACCCCACATTTAGTCTTTAACAATATTTACAACATTTTAGCAAGGATAGCTCTATTTACACCCCAAACACAATCAACTATAACATATTGCTTAGTGCGTTCACAAAAATTCGACAGCATAACGGCTAGCGAACTACTCAGACTTCATACAGCTAACCCAATCCTACTATCGACAGCTATTCACCCATAGCACTTAGCAACAATAACAACAACAAAATAGAAACAACAATACAAACATTTTATATACAACTAATCTAAGCAATTCAACCAATTCACATATTACGCAATTTCCCACAAAAATTCGAGAATTAGTCGTCTTTCAACAATTATACAATATTTACCATGACTTATTTCAAATAATAAACACACCCCGGCATCAATTTCGTCAAACTATCAAGTTACCCAAGTTAAAATTCAACAACCCCAAGCCCTAGAATGCAATTCGACAATCAAAATTGAACTATTCAATCAATCGATAAGTTCAAACGTCAACTACAACAATCCGAACATAATCAATTACAAAATAATTCACGTCATGTGTAATTTCTACCTAGGGTGATATATCTCACCTCACATGCTCAAAATCGACAAAAATCGCCAAAATTTTGAGATAGATGATGAAAACATACCTTGGAATTGAAGAATCGACGAAAACTTGACATTTTCCTTGCCTATTAACGTGGCACGGAGCTTGGGGGTAGGGGAATGGGTGTTTGGTCGCGGAGGGTAGAGGGAATGGGGAAAAATGGGCGAAAATCGGGGGTTTATTTAAAGGAAACACGCGGGTCACCCGGAAACCCGGTGTGACCCGGCACTGGGATAAGGGCAACGTGTCACGGAGGGTAACGCGGAGACCCTCCTCCGTGACACGGAGCCAACGCGTTGGCTTACTGGAATTTTAAAAAATTCCAGATTTGCCTTCAACGTGTCAAGGAGGTCAACGCGGAGCATTGCCTCCGTGACACGGCGCCAATGCGCCAGTGCTCTGTTTCACCATCAGATTTTATTTTTCATACCTCACCTCGTTTCCTCGATTCCAAGTATTTTTCCTCCAGTATACCTGAAAATCACCTCACTAAAGAAGAATTGGTTAAATTAATAGATTCCCTACTAAAAAATAAAAAATTTACTAAATTACTAAATAAAAAAAATTTACTAAATAAAACGCAAATCTAAGCCAAGTCAAGAAAAAGAAAAGAAAATAGAATAAAAGAAAAACTTTACACTAAGGAAAGAAAAAAATATTTTTCACGGGTTGCCTCCCGTGCAGCGCCTGGTTTAACGTCGCGGCTCGACAGCCTTTATGCTCAAGTGTCTACTAGGGAGATGGACGATTTGACCCGATCATGGTCATCTCCCCAGTAGTTCTCAACCTTGTCTGGTGGCCTACCTAGTAACTCTCGGGAATCACTCAATCCATTTGCATTCCCATGATCAATCACGTTGATCACCGAGAGTTCCTTATAGACAGTCGGGAGCTTAGGTGCCTTGTACACGTCGAACACCTCAACCTTGTCGTGTGCTCGCATTGTGAGTTGACCCGCAGCTACATCGATCAATGCCTTTCCGGTTGCCAAAAAAGGTCGTCCCAAAATAAATGGGACTTCCGCATCTGGTTCAAAATCCAGAATAATGAAATCTACCGGAAAAATGAGGGAGCCTACCTACACTAGCACATCCTCAACAATGCCATCCGGCTTAGCTAAAGACCTGTCTGCTAGCTGCAAGATCACTGTTGTAGGTCTAGGGCTCCCTAGTCCTAACTTTCTGAATACCGAAGATGGCATCAGATTTATACTCGCCCCCAAGTCGCATAACCCACGAGCTCGGATACTTTGCCCAATCGTCAGCTAGATAGTAAAACTTCCAGGATCCTTCAGTTTAGTGGGCAACCTGTTCTGAATACGGGATGTGCATTCCTCTGTTAAAGCCACCGTGGCATACTCAGTCAAGCGACTTTTGTTGGCCACGATGTCTTTGATATACTTTGCATATTTTGGCACACCCTGCAAGACATCAACAAGAGGTAAGTTAACATGTACCTGTTTAAGTACCTCCATGAATTTCTGGAAACACGCCTCCTCCTTGTGTTTCTTAAGTCGTTGAGGGAACGGGGGTGGAGGCCTTGCTGGTTCAGCTTCTTTGGTCTTCCCCGTATCTGAGGTTTGTTCTCCCTCAACATCTGCTGCTCCTAACTTCTGAGGCGGTCTTTCCGGTTCCACCTCCTTTAATTGTAAACCACTCCTCGTGGTCACTGCATTCACCTGCTTAGGATTGGGATCCGTGTCGCTAGGTAGTCCTCCCCTTGGTCTAGTATTTTGGGCACTAGCAAATTGCCCAAACTGATATTCAAGAGCCTTGGTTGCCAATTGATTGTTCTTTACTTCGGCTGCCAATTTGACATAGTCAGCCTGCAATTGTGCCTGGTTGGCAATCATGGTCTTGAACATTTCCTCAATAGTCGGTGATGGTGGTGGAGGAGGGGCATTGTGATTTCTGAACTGATTCTGATAGCCTTGTTGCCCTCCTTGGTTTCTGTGCATACCCTGCCCTGAACCTTGACCTTGTTGATTGTTGCTACCCCACGAAAAATTTGGATGATTCCTCCAGTTCGAGTTGTAGCCACCACCAAACTGCTGTTGATTCCTCTGTGCATTGCCCACAAAGTTGACAGAATCAGGATTTGCACCACAGCATTCAGCTGAATGCTCACTACTACCACACACTTCACACCACATCTGTTGGACTGCATTGACTGAGGCTGAAGGCTGGTTCAAATTCATATTGCTGAAGTGAGTGTTTAACTGATTTTGCAAAGCAGCTATCTGTGCAGCGATAGTTGTGAATCCATCCACTTCAAACACTCCCACTGCTTTCCTTGCTCCACCTCTTGAAGAATCTGCATTCCATTCCGGATTGCCTTGTGAAATTCGGTTGAGCAAAGTGTACAGCTCCTCATAAGTCTTCTCCAACGCTTGCCCTCCAGCTGCTGAGTCTAACAAAATTTTAGTGTGGGGTTCCAAACCCTCAATAAAAGTGTGTACCAACACCTCTTTTGACTGATGCTGATGAGGACAGTCTCGCAACATGGACTTGAATCTTTCCCAGGCTTGATAAAGATTTTCTCCTTCCCTCTGTTTAAAACTTAGAATCTGACTTCTAAGTTTAGCTGTTTTACCTGAAGGGAAAAATCTGATCAAAAACTTCCTTGCAAGATCATCCCACGTTGATATAGAGTTGGGTGGTTCAGCTTTTAACCACCTCTTGGCTTCGCCAAGTAAGGAAAATGGAAATAAGGTGAGCCGAACATAATCAGGTGACACTCCAGCGGGGATGTAAGTGTCACTTATCTCCAAGAAGTTCTGGAGATGTTGTTGCGGATCTTCGTGAGGGAGACCAGTAAACTGCCCGCTAGTGTGCAAAAGTTGCACCATATTTTGCTTTAACTCAAATCTCCCCCCAGGCTCTGGTTTGCGGATGCAGGAATGTACATTATTAGCGTGTGGGATTGCCACCTCGCGAACTGGCCTGGCTGCTACTTCCTCGGGCACTAACACTGCCCGCACAACTGGTGGATTTGGTTGCTCCATCATAGACTGTTTAAGCAACTGCAGCTTCTTTCGAAGAGCTTCTCTATGTTGACTGTGCAATTCACGTTCTGGCTCTAAGTAAGATTCCACCAGCTCCTTGTCCCTTGCCAGTGTTCACAGAAATAAAAATCTGCAAAATACAGGCTAAGACCAAGTTGTTAACACTTAAGAAACTAAAAATACAAATACAGCAAATTTACACTAAACACAATTTTACAAATCGCCTAGCCTCCCCGGCAACGGCGCCAAGAACTTGTTGCGCGCGTATCGCTGCTCGGTATATATTAAAAACCGACACGCAAGTGTACGTGGTCAAACAAGTAATAAAGTGGCTAAGTAGCCAAGTATCGATCCAAGGAGGTTGCTCTAGATATGCAAAACTGCCTAGTTTACTATATCTCTATTCTATTTCTAACTATGTTAACAACAATCCAACCAAGATTTGAGTGAGTTTTGTTTCTAAACTAATTATATACTAAAATTAATAACTACTATTTACGTTGAATTTAGACAATGTATATGCACATACCAAGGTTAAGAACGAGTAATGAACTTGATAATCATGATAATTTGGTCATCCTCTTCTTCATATTGCTAGCCAAGAACGTTGCCTAGAAATTAAAACTTTCGTATTTAATTTCACTTTAGAATCATAAACCATCCGTCTACATTTCTGTGATCAAATGCAATTTATGACCTAGCACTACAATTCCGGTTCCTAAATTGACTAATACGGCTTTCAAGTATATTTCTATCAAGAAAGCACATCAAAATCCAATTTTCCCAAAGCAAGTTAAGAACAATACCCTATTAATTCACAACTTTCCAATTTCGTGCTCTCTCGAGTGAAATTGGACTTTTTAGATATACATTAATGGTGGCCAATCAATAATGTAGTAAGCACAAGAATTAATAGAACAACATGCAAGAAGAAGAAGAAACCATATTAATTATTACCAACATTCATTACACAAGTTCAAAACCTCAGCAAGAAAGGAATTAGCCACTCATTCTTGGATTAATCATCCTAGAATGAGTGTTAATCATGCATACAATTGAAGGAAAGAAGAAGGGAAGAGAAGAAAACTCTTATCTTTTCTATTCTTCAACTGCCACAAAACCACGTTCCTGCTCTCCACTTCTGAACTCAGGCTCAAAAAAAACTAAAACTAAAAAACTCCCCTTTAAAAATAACCTAAGTGTGCTATTTATACTAGTGGGAAATTTTTCCCGGAATAACAAGCAACGTGTCACGGAGGCCAACGCGGAGCACTGCCTCCGTGACACGGCGTGGACGCGGACCCTCTCTGGAAATTGCAGGGTCCGGATAATTGGCCTCAACGTGGCACGGAGGCCATCGCGGAGGCCTATCTCCGTGCCACGGAGATGACGCGCAGGCACACTGGAAATTGCCAATTTTATTTCTGCCCAGGCAGTGTGCTACCGCGATGGCAGCGTGGCACGGCTCCATCGTGGAGCCACTGTAAAATGTGCCATCCAAGGCCTTTTCCACGCTCGCATCCCAGTCCAACTCCGACTTAGTTCCAACACGCATTTTAGCTCCTAAAAATCACATTATCCTGCAAAACAAATGCTAATCATGTTGGTTAGTATAAATTCACATTTTATTAACAAATACATGATATTATATACACATTGCACAACAAACAAGGTAAAAATGATACATTTGAGTATCACTTGGGCATATAAATCTACCCAAGATCACCCACTACCTCAATGCCATCATAGGAGCGCGGGACATAGACGCCCACGTACTCCGACAGCTAAACATTATCCCACCGTATACGGACATCAGACGCACATTGTGTGGGACCCGATCGACAGCTAGATGGAGCAGACACAAATAGAGGGGCTACCACGAGCCTTTGCCATATTCACAGATGAACAGGGAAGCCCGAATCTGGATGAAGATAGTCTGCTCATGCCTAATCCCGGGGGTACATATGATAGATGTAACCCAGGTTCGTGTATGCCTGGTGTACGCCCTGATGAAAGGGCTGGAGATCAACGTGGGGGCGGTAATTATCTCCGCCATGAAGAGAGCCTGATTGCACCAGGGGCACAAGTATGGCTTTGGTGGACTACTCACCACCTTCCTCAGGGGCCTAGATGTCGAGGAGGAAGCCCTTGATTATATCCCGCAGATGGAGCGGCGGGCCTTAGATGTTACTAAAACTAAGGCTCCCGACACCACCCACGGGCTAGTGCTTACACTTGGCGAGCGACATGCTCGTGACGACCAGTATATGGCTCGGATGTATGGGATGCAGATGCTCCAGCTGAGGATAGGCGGGAGGTCGGCGACAGAAGAGGAGCTATGGCAGCTCGAGCTAGACTACCCCTTCGGCAAAAACGCCAAGGCTCTATGCCGAGTGGGGCCAGCATTTGTAGATCCCACAGATGATGATGTCCCCACAGACGAGGAGACACATCGGGAGGACTCTGATATGGAGTCCGATGATGACGACGGGGGTGACTCAGACATGGGAGATGAAGCAGCGGCACCCGACGAAGAAGTGGAATACTTTGACTGATCAGGGAGTTCCACCACTCGATTTTGTGCTATTTTAAATTTTTGTGAACACTGGGGACAGTGTTCGAGCTAAGTGTGGGGTGGGAGTAGTTAGGTGCTGGGCTGGGCTGTTTTGTATGTATGCTCTATTCTGTTGTCGTGTATGTGAAAATTTGTTTGTCCCTGTGAGTTGTGAATTTTTAAGTTGTTGTTCTGTTTGTAAATTTATGTGAAATTGATGTGTGTTGCTGAATGTTGCTAGCTGATTTTGATTCTGTACATATTTTTGTTATCGAAATGATCGATATTTTTTAAAATTTTAAAATATTTTGTACATATTTTTGTTAACGAAATGATCGATATTTTCAACATTTTTTTAATTCTTGGGTTTCTCGGCATTTGTTTTTGGTTCTTTTACCGAGAATGGTCCCATTGAATTGAAGTCATAGTTAGTGACCGTTCCCTATGATGGATGGATGACGACCGTCTTAAGGGAAATGTAGTCGTTAGGAGTAGTTTTTTTCAATTATGTTTCAGTTTTTTTCTTTGGTGGATTGCATCCCAAAACCTGTAGTTACTGTATGGTTGCGAAATTCTGGTTGCGTGTTGTACATGATATTTAAAATGCAAAGATGATTCGTATGAAATCATGCAACTTTGTAAATATGTTGAGATACCTAGGCCATAGAGTTCGATTTAGTGTGATTGAGGCTTAATGTTTGAATTCCTGTAATTAGCTGATTGAAGAGTCTGTGAATACATCTTAAATTGAGCATGTGCAAAAAGTGTGAAGTGAGGTGTTGTTATTCCATGCTATTGTGAAGTGTCTAGAACTTGCCTGGTGTGTGTACAAAACGAAATGAAGGAGGTGTATTGTAGGAAAGGATGTAGGCATTTCTTTGTTTTAACCGAGAGTTTCTATTTTTCCTTGTCGTACACACCTTGATTGTATACCCTAGTCAGCCCGTTGAGCCTTTAGCCTATTATTTTTTCTTTTGTCATAAAGTGTAAACCGAGCTTAATTCCTTCTTTTCATTAGCCGTAAAGTCTATACAAAACTCTTAAGCGCTTAAGATGAGAAAATCATTTTCCCGAAGTGTCAAAGAGTGAGAATGGTGAAAAGAAAAAGAAAAGCAGAGTGAGAGAAGAAAAGAAAAGGTTGAAGGTACACTTGCTATAAATAAATGATAATGAAGGTGCATGAATAATCTTTGTTGTTGTGTCAAGAGTGCTTAATATGATGGGCCATACTAAAGAAAATCATCAAGCATGGGATGATGGAAAAAAAAAAGAAACAATGTCCATGAGTTGATGGGATGTGTTGAAAAGGCGCTTAAGGATGCTAGTGGCTATTATTGGCTAACCCGATATTTACTAGTTCCGTAGCTTCCATTACAACCCATTCAAGTCCTACGTGATCTTACATCGCACTTCTTTATATTAGTGGAGTAATACACTAAGGGCAAGCTTATGGGTCATGACATGATGCATGTGAATTCTTTTGGGAGAGAGAGCGAAATTGTTTTTACATGCCCCTGCTTGAATGTTTGTGAGTCATACGAGCAAAAAGGGGAAGATTCTCTTGTGTTGTGAGGGCACATGCTTGATGAAAGATTAATTTTCGTGTCGGATATCTTGATCAGCTCATTTGCATGAGTTTGCCAATATTGAGAGTCGATTCTTAAAGTCTAGGAGGTCTTGATGTATTGAAGGTCATTGCATTGATAAGACCATGCATGTTTTCTTGATGATTTGCTGTAGTGAATAATCGGTATGACCGTAGCCTAAATTGTCGAACCAAAGTAGCGAGGTTGGGATGTAAATCGCATGAAGTGTAGGATTGTTGTTCGAGGACGAACAAGGATTTAAGTGTGGGGTAAGTGATCTTGGGCAAATTTATATGCCCAAGTGATACTCAAAAGTACCATTTTCGCCTTGTTTATCTACTAATGTGTATACATTCTCATGTAATTGGTAATAAAATGTGAATTTATACTAACCAACATGATTAGCATTGTTTTGCAGGTAAAATGTAATTTCAGGAAGCTAAAATGCATGTTGGAGGATATCGGGGTTGGACTTGGATGCGAGCAAGGAACAAGGTATTGGACAGCATGAAATAAAGGGGCTCCGCGATGGAGCCGTGTCACGCTGCCAACGCAGAGGCCTTCTTCCTGGATAGGGAAAATTCACCCAAATTCCAGAGAGGGTCCGCGTCCGGTCCGTGGCACGGTGGTTTGGCTCCGCGTTGCACGCCGTGCCACGTTGGGCCTTAATTCCTGGACCCCCAGTTCCAGTGAGGGTCCGCGTCTGTAGCGTGTCACGGAGGCAGTGCTCCACGATGCACTCCGTGACACGTTGCTCGTTATTCCGGGAAAAATTCCCAGCAGTATAAATAGAACACTTAGGTTCATTTTTCAATATTCTGACTTGGTGGAGCAAGAACGTGGGTTACAGGCAGTTGAGGGACAAAAATATCAGGGGTTTTTTCTCTCTTTCTTTCTTCTTTAATTCAATTGCTTGTATGATTAACACTCATTTAAAGATGTTTAATCCATAAATGAGTGGCTAATTCCTCTTCTTGCTGAGGTTATGAACAATTGTGATGAAATGTGATCATTGATTCTTTGGTTTTTCATCTTTTCTTCCATGTTGTTCTATTAATTCTTGTTCTTACTGCTTTAATGTGTGGCCTACGTTAATGTACATCTAAAAAGTCCGGTTTCACGCGAGAGAGCAAGAAATTGGAAAGTTGTGAATTAATAGGATATGTTCTTTACTTGGTTTGGGAAAATTGAGTCTTGATTTGCTTTCAGGATAGAAATATACCTGAAAGTCGTATTAGTCAATTTAGGAACTGGGTTTGTATGGCTAGAACATGAATTGCATTTAATCACAGAAATGTAGGTGGATGGTTCTGCTTCTTAAGTGAGGTTAAATACGAGAGTTTTAATCTCTTGGCAATTGTTCTTGGCTAGCAACCGGAGGAAAAGATTAACCAAAGTATGATGATAATTAATTTCATTACATGTTCGTTTAACCTCAGCATGCTCTCATTCATAGTTCAGACTCAAAGTAGATAATTGTTTTTAGCTTTAGTATAAAAATTATAAAACAAACTATCAAACTCTTGGTTACACTGTTGTCTGCATTTTTAGAAGTAAAATATAGTACACTTGAGCAGATTGCACTTCATCCTAGTCTCTGTGGGATCGATACTTGCTTACTAAAGCCACTTTACTACTTGTTTGACCACGTGCACTTGCGTGTTGTTTTATATACCCACAAATCATGCGAACAACCACGACTCATTGGTGGATGTAACGAGTCGTGGTGAGGCTCATTGTATGATAAGATGCCAAGTTTGTTGGAGGAAACAACAGTTGATAGAATGACTCTTTGTATTGTAGCACGACCCGTTGGAGCGCTCGTTGGTTCGTCTAGTGAAGAATTTTCGGCATAATCATTAAGGGCATTTTCATCATTCCTACGTCCTAAGGCCCTATACTAAATTGTTTAAGGCTCATAATGGTTGGTTTTAGGAGGGGAAAACCTATTCTAAGTCATTCATTTCATGCAAACTTAGAGAGCTAAGGGAGGTGATCTAGAGCAAGCTTTCAAGGTTTTCATTCAAATTTATCTTGGCCAATCAGAGAAGTGGTTTCCCTTTCAGGTATGTAGGGTTACGAATGGGTGTTTCCGTTCACACCCATGCCCATTCTCTATTAATTCAAGAACAATCCATCCAAAATCTCAAGGGGTTTTGAATTCAATTTTTGTGAAAATAAAATGTTTCGCTAATGGGCTATGATGATTTATGGTTTACATCATATTTTATGGATTTTGATCAGAGTTTATAATTATCTTACTTATAAAATTATTGATTTCGATTTCTACCAAATTAAGCCCGATTATGCATGATCTATGATAAATCGATTTATGATCTACGTCTCAATTGTTGATATTTACAAGCCCATCATGATTTATAATTTTAAATATGGTTTTACTCAATTACCCATCATCATTTGATGATTTACAAGTTATATGTATGATTTACAAGTATGCATGAAACCTATGATTCATGAATTATGTTTTTGGCCGACTCACAGGCCTTATATCATGGCTAGTTCACGTATGTACAAGAATGTTTATGATTATCATGATTTAACTAGCTCATGAATTCATGCATTTTATTCTATGAGAACTATATATGTTTTGGGAGTTGTATCGAATACCGAGTAGATTCGGGGCCTAGGTTCTACCCCAGATCTCATAAACTACGTGCCACCATAGGTATGTTGGGACCTCCTATGCGACTGTTCCCAACCCAAATGGACCTTTTCATGGTGATAACACACTTTCACGGTCCTACCCTTGGCAAGGTACGGACACCCTCTCGACTAGGGTTACAAGTCGGGCTTCATATATGCTCATATGGGGTATGTCGGTTAAGAGAATCTCTCATTGTTCCTCATGATTTATGCATGTTTTACGATTACATATTTTGGCTCAAATTATGTTCAATACAACTTTCCTCTCATGATTATGATTTCTAATGTATCATGAATGCTTGAAAACCTTGAGCCTTATGTTATGTTATGTCGATATTTAGATATGAGCATGATGTCCTACTCTTATGATGTTTTATGAATGTTTACATGTTTTAAATGTTTGTTTTACTTACCTTGCATACTCAGTACATTCCATGTACTGACCGCATACTTTCTATGTTGTATCATTTCATGATACAAGACCCGGCTCTCAGGCTCATCCTCATCTTTAGACCATCTCTGAGTTCACCTTCAGCTCATTGGTGAGTCCTCATGTTCCGAGGGCCGTTTGAATAGACCTTATGTTAGTTTATATTTCAGTACTTGGCTGGGTTAGTTGGAGGTGTTGTCTGATCAAACCATCTTATGCAGTAGAGGCTTTCAGACAATATGTAGTACTCAACTTGCATGTATATCTAGAGATTTCTTAAGTTATGATATGTTGCTATGTTTACATTTCTGCTATGCCTTATGCTTAGGCTTCCATTTAATGTGAATGAAGTTAGATGTACGCTTATTCCATGGGTTGACTTGGGGCCTCTCGAGGTTTCCTGACCCGTGGTACAATCCA
Source organism: Datura wrightii (assembly GCA_035772735.1). Classification (NCBI taxonomy): domain Eukaryota; kingdom Viridiplantae; phylum Streptophyta; class Magnoliopsida; order Solanales; family Solanaceae; genus Datura; species Datura wrightii. The sequence goes on from JASDFA010000003.1 coordinate 10,064,463, forward strand.
GGTCTACATTCGGGTCGTGACAAACTCGGTAATAGAGCAATAGGTTTTGAAGTGTTCTAGGATGTCTAAAATCCATGTTAAGTAGTGTCTTTTTTATGGGTGTGAAGCGCGCCACACTTTTGACGACGAGGCTACAAGACATTTAGGAAATGTTTCCTTCTTTCATATCTATGTCGTGCGATGAAAGGTCTTTCTATCCTTCTAAAATGTTCTATTTGCGATTGCAGAATCATGGCTCCTAGAAGAATGAACCGAAGAAGAAATAGAAATGGTGAAGGCCATAGAGATGGCAATGATCATGGGCATCAGCAAGCCCCACCTGTTCAAGAGCCCCAGGCACCAGAGCCAGTTGCCCATATGGAGTTTCGGGCGGCTATCCAGATGTTTGCGCAGGCCTTGACTGCTCAGGTCAATAAGTAAGGTGTTGTGAATATCCCACAGAATGGCAATGTGGCAGCGAACTAGGTTAGAGATTTCTTAAGGATGAACCCTCCGGGGTTCCTTGGGTCTAAGGTGGATGAGGATCTGCAAGATTTCATCAAGGAGATTTTAAAGATCACCCAGGTTATGGGGGTGACCAATGGAGATCGTGTTGATTTGGCCTCCTATCAGCTAAAGGGGGTGCCTCACATATGGTTCAAGTAGTGGAGGGATGCTAGGGCAGTGGGTGCAGGCCCTATAGGTTGGGAAACGTTCTACACAACATCCTTGGATCAATTTTTCCCTCGGGAGATGAGGGAGCTTAAGGCGGCTGAGTTTATTAACTTGAAGCAGGGTGACATGTCCGTTCAGGAGTACGCATTGGAGTTCACCCATCTATCCAAGTATACACCATAGTTGGTGGCAGACCAAAGGACTCGGGTGAGCTGTTTTGTACACAGAGTGGGGAACTATTTGGATAAGGACTACATGATCGCCATGTTGCATCGGGATATAGACTTTCCCCGCATTGTGTTGTATTCTTAGTAGATGGAGTTGGTGTATCGGAGCCAAAGAGAGGCCAAGAGGACCAGGACGGACAACTATGGGGCATTTCAGGCCAGATAAAGGGGTGGGCAGCTTCAACAGTCTAAACATCAGTCTATCTCTCCAGCACCATCATCATCCAGTACGCCATATAGATTCAAAAGGGATCGGAGGAGCGGGGCCCCAGACTTGAGAGGCCAAGGCAGCATGCAGATAGAGCGCACTTTTCCAGCTTGGGCAAAGTGTGGCAACAACCACTAAGGGAGATGCCTAGTTTATTCGAATGCTTGTTTCGGGTGTGGCAAACCCGGACATAGACTCAGGGATTTCCCTTTAGCAAGATCAGGGGGCGGTGAAGCCCGTATGCCAGTAGCACGTCCCCTCAGCAGGGTGCCTCGACTAGTTCAGCCAGCGGTCAGCATCAAAACAGGTTCTATGCTTTAGCACCTCTCCAGGAGCAGGAGGTCTCCCCGGATGTGGTCACTGGTATGTTGCGTGTTTTTCATCATGATGTTTATGCTTTGCTAGATCTGTGGGCTACCTTGTATTTTGTGATTCCTTACAATGCCAGTAGCTTTGGAGTTAGTCCCGATACTCTGTCAGAACCATTTTTAGTTTCTACTCCTATTGCTGATTCAGTTGTAGCTAGGCAAGTGTATAGAGGATGCCCGGTCACTGTATGGAATCCATGACCGACTTCGACATCATTCTTGGGATGGATTGGTTGTATGTGTGTTATGAATCTGTTAATTGTAGAACCCATGCGGTGGAATTCTATTTTTTGGGTGAATCAGTCTTGGAGTGGAAGGGTAGTTCGACTGTACCGACAGGTCAATTTATTTCATATATTACGGATAGAGAGATGATTTCTAAGGGTTTCATGTATCATTTAGTTAGGGTTAAAGATGTTGAGTTCGAGACCCCAACTATCCAGTCAGTTCCAATGGTGTGTGAGTATCCAGAGGTCTTCCCGGATGACTTGCCAGGTGTTCCTCCCGAGCGGGAGATTGATTTTGGTATTGATCTTCTACCCGATATACAACCTATCTCTATTCCTCCTTACGAGATGGTTCCAGCCGAGCTAAAGGAGTTGAAGGATCATTCGAAGGACCTGTTAGATAAGGGTTTCATCATAGTGAGCAAGCTCCATGGGGTGCACTAGTTTTATTTGTCCGAAAGAAGGATGGCTCGCTTCAGATGTGAATAGACTATCGATAATTGAACAAGGTCACCATTAAGAACGGGTATCCTTTACCTAGGATCAATGACTTGTTTGACCAGCTGCAGGGTGCAAGGTGTTTCTTAAAGATAGATCTCAGGTCCGGGTATCATCAGCTTAGAGGAAAACAGCCTTCAGGACGGGGTATGGTCATTATGAGTTTGTATTTATGTCTTTCGGACTAACAAATGCTCCTGCAGCTTTTATGGACCCGATGATCAGGGTGTTCAAACCATACCTGGACATGTTTGTTATCGTGTTCATTGATGACATCCTTATATACTCTCGGAGCGAGGAGGAGCATGCCGCTCATTTGAGAGTAGTGCTTCAGACTCTCAAGGATCACCAGTTGTATGCGAATTTCCGAAAGTGTGAGTTTTGGTTCAGCTCGGTAGCATTTTTGGGCAATGTGGTATCAAGTGAAGGCATAAAAGTAGATTGTTAGAAAATCGAGGCGGTGAAGAATTGTCTTAGATCGGTGAATCCTTCGGATATTCGAAGTTTCTTAGGCCTAGCTGGCTACTATCGGATATTTGTTTAAGTTTTTTCATCTATTGCAGCACCTTTGACAAAGTGACCCAGAAAAAGGTGAAGTTTCAATGGTCGGAGGCTTATGAGAAGAGCTTCCAACAGTTGAAGACCAGACTTACTACTGCATCGTTGTTGACCCTACCAGGGGGTACGTACAGCTTTGTGGTGTATTGTGATGCTTCGAGAATCGGACTTGGGTGTGTATTGATGCAGCAAGGAAAGGTAATAGCATTTGCCTCTAGACAGTTAAAGATCCATGAGAAAAATTACCCGACCCACGATTTTGAGTTGGCCGCAGTGGTGTTCGCATTGATGATTTGGCGACATTACTTGTATGGGGTCTATGTGGATGTGTTTACGGACCACAAGAGCTTAAAATATGTGTTCACACAGAAAGACCTCAATCTATGACCAAGGAGGTGGTTAGAGCTACCCAAAGACTATGATATGAGTGTCCTTTACCATCCAGGGAAGGCTAATGTAGTGGCAGACACACTTAGTAGGCTCTCGATTGAAAGTATATCCCATGCGGAGGAAGGAAACAAAGAGGTGGTGAAAGATGTGCATCGTCTCGCAAGGTTAGGAGTTAGATTGGTTGACTCTAACAATGGTGGTGTTGTTGTTCAAAGCGTATCAGAATCGTCCTTGGTGACTGATGTGAAATCTAGACAAGATGGGGACCCAATTTTGGTAAAGTTGAAGGAAGCCATTCGGAGTCAGAAGGTGGAGGTTTTCTCTCAAGGGGAAGATGGTGTGCTTCGGTACCAGGGTCGCCTATGTGTTCCAGATGTTGATGGTTTGAGAAGCCGGATATTGCATGAGGCTCATGGATCTAGGTATTCCATCCATCAGAGTGCCACCAAGATGTATCGTGATTTACGAGAAATCTATTGGTGGGATGGTATGAAGAAGGATATTGTAGAATTTGTAGCCAAGTCGCCGAACTGTCAACAAGTAAAGGTTGAACATCAAAGGTCGGGAGGAGTACTTCAGGATATTAGCATACCTACTTGCAAGTGGCAAGAGATTAATATGGACTTCATTATAGGGCTACATCATATTCACCGACAATATGATTCCATTTGGGTGGTGGTGGGACAGGTTGACCAAGGCTGCACATTTTCTATCGGTGAAAATCACTGACTCAGCAGAGGATTATGCCATGCTATATATCCGAGAGTTGGTTCGATTGCATAGAGTGCCCTTGTCCATTTTTTCAGACCGATGTACTCAATTTACCTCTCAGTTTTGGCAGTCTTCCCAGAAAGGGCTTGGGACTCAGATGTCACGATCAAAGAGTAGACTCGGATCATAAACACGGGACAAGGAACCCCAAGAGGCCCCAAGTTGACCCATGGCATACACATACATCTAACTTCATTCGTCACAAATGGAAGACAAATCACAAGGCATGGTGGAAATGTAATCATGATCATAACATATCCTAACGTAAGGAAATCTCTAGACATACACGCAAGCTGAGTACCACAAACTATCTGAAAGACTCTACTACATATGATGGGTTGATGGGACAACACCCCAACTAACCCAAATAAGAATTGAAACATAAAAGTAGCATGAATGTCTGTCAAGCCATCGGAACATGAGGACTCACCAACAAGCTAAAAGTGCCCTCTGATAGTGATCTAGATATGAGGACGAGCCTGTGAGTCAGGTCCTATATCATAAAATGATAAAGTATAGAAAGTATGCGGGTCAGTACTTGAAATGTACTAAGTATGCAAGGTTAGTAAAAATGAACATTTAAAAACGTATAATTTGTAAGAGTAGGACGACATGATCATGAATGTTGAAGTCATAAAATAAATGTAAGGCTTAAGGTTTTTGAAAAAAACATTCATAAAACTTGTTGTAATCATAAACCCGAGAGGAAAAGCATTTCATAAGCATGACTCGAGCCAAGGAACATAATCATAACGTGCATAAACAATGAGGAACAAGGGGAGATTCCTATAACCGAAATACTCCATACGAGCACACATGGAGCCCGACCTATACACCTAGTCGGGACATACTTCACGGAAGCTACGTCCTTGTTCCTTAGCCTCCGGACCTGACGATCCAATATTTCAACGGGAATTTCCTCACAGCTGAGGCTATCTCTCACACCCACACTCTCCACCGGAACCACAAAAGTTGGGTCACCCAAACAATTTTTCAAGAGCGATACATGGAAGACGGGATGAACTGAGGCTAGTTCTGAAGGTAATTCTAACTCATAAGCCACTTTACCCACACGTCTCACAATTCAGTATGGGGCCAACATAGTGGGGAATGCGATTCCCTTTCTTTCCAAATCTCATTACACCCTTCATGGGAGATACCTTCAAAAACACGCAATCATCGACTTTGAACTCAAGCTCTCTTCATGTAACATTTTCATAAGACTTTTGGCAACTTTGAGCCGTTTTTATCCTTTCTCTTATCAACTGAACTTTCTCCATGGACACATGGACTGAGTCCGGACTCATCAATGAAGCCTCACCGACTTCAAAGTAACCAATTGGAGACTTACATCTCCCTCCATAGAGAGCCTCTGATGGAGCCATCTGAATACTGGAATGGTAGTTGTTGTTGTAGGCAAACTCAATAAGAGGCAAATGATCATCCCAACCACCTTTGAAATCAATAATGCATGCTCTCAACATATCCTCAAGGTCTTGAATAGTCCGCTCCACCTGGCCATCTGTTTGCAGATGAAACCTTGACCTGAGTGCCAAGCCCTTTTTGGAAAGATCTCCAGAACTGAGAGGTAAACTGAGAACCTCTATCCGAAATAATGGACAAGGGCACTCCATGTAGTCGAACCAACTCTCGAATATACAACTTGGCATAATCATCCGCTAAGTCTATGGTGTTCACCGGTAGGAAATGTGCAGCCTTAGTCAATTTGGTTCATCCTATTGTTGTGACCCATCCAAAATAAGTATCTTCCAAATAAATGTGAGAATTCCAATGAATCCCTAAGTGTCTTTTTTTTGTTAGCCTATCGCTATTTACCACCACCCAAATAGAATCAAAGTGTTGTCAAGTACGAGGTAGGCCTGTAATGAAATCATATTAATCTTTTCCCTCTTCCAAGTGGGTATGCTAATGTCCTGAAGTACGCCTCCCAACCTTTGATGCTCGACCTTTACTTGCTGACCGTTCAGGCATTTGGCTATGAATTCTGCGATATTCTTCTTCACGCCATCCCACCAATAGATTTCTTGTAAGTCACGATACATCTTGGTGGCACCTGGAGGAATAGAATACCTCTGCGGCTCCTGAAATCATCGACATCGGGAACACATAGGTGACCCTTGTACCGAAGCACACCATCTCCCCCTTGGGAGAGGACCTCCACCTTCTGACTTCAAACGACTTCCTTAAGCCTTATCAAAATTGGATCCTTATGTGTTCTAGCTTTCACATTAGCCACCAAGGATGATTCTGACTCGTTTTGCACAACAACACCGCCATCGGTTGAGTCGACCAACCTAACTCCCAACCTTGCAAGTCGGTGGACATCTTTGACCAGCTCCTTCTTTCCTACATCCACATGGAACACATTCTACATAGAGAGCCTAAAATGTGCTTCTGCTACCACATTAGCCTTACCCAGATGGTAAAGAACACTCATATCGTAGTCTTTGAGTAGCTCTAACCACCTCCTTTGCCGTAGATTTCGGTCTTTCTGTGTGAACACATATTGTAAGCTCTTGTGGTCCGTAAACAAATCCACATGGACCCCATATAAGTAATGCCTCCATATCTTCAATGCAAACACCACTGCAGCCAACTCAAGATCATGGATTGGGTAATTCTTCTCATGAACCTTCAATAGTCTAGAGGCATATGCTATCACTTTTCCTCACTGAATAAATACACACTCGAGTCTGATTCTCGAAGAATCACAATACACCACAAAACCACTTGTACCCTCGAGTAGGGTCAACACCGGTGCGGTAGTAAGTCGAGCCTTCAACTCTTGGAAGCTCTTCTCACAAGCCTCCAACCTTTGAAACGTCACCTTTTTCTGAGTGAACTTGGTCAAAGGTGCTGCAATAGATGAGAAACCCTAAAAAATCTCTGATAATAGCTAGCTAAGCCCAAGAAGCTCTGAATATCTGAGGGATACACTGGTCTAGGCCAATTCTTCACCGCCTCGATTTTTTGAGAATCTACTTTTATACCCTTAATGGATACCACATGCCCTAGAAATGCCACGGAGTCCAACCAAAACTCACACTTTCTGAACATGCCATACAATTGGAGATCCTTGAGAGTCCGTGACACGACTCTCAAATGAGCGGCATGCTCCTCCTCGCTTCGAGAGTATATAAGAATGTCATCAATGAAAACAATACCGAACATGTCTAGATATGGCTTGAACACCCTGTTCATAAGGCCCATTAAAGCTGCAGGGGCATTGGTTAGTCCAAAATATATAAAAAACAAATGTGTAGCTAAGGATGGTGCTGGTGCAATAGATCTGTGCTGAGTCTGCTGGTGATGCCCACTGCCTGGCCTCGACTGAGATAACTTATAGCTATCAGTCTTGGCCCTCTTGGCTTCTCCCTCTCTCATGTAAGATGCCTCCATCTACTAGGCATAAAGGACAATCTGGGGGTAATCCATATCCTGGTGAAGCATAGCAGTCCTGCAATCTTTGTCTAGATACTTGGCCACCCCATGCATGAACTTGCTCACCCGCGCCCTCTGGTCGACCACTAACTCCGGGGCGTATTTTGAAAAGCAAGTGAACTCAAGTGAATACTCCAACACTGTCATCTTTCCCTGTTTAAGATTTATGAACTCTGCTGCCTTCAACTCCCTGATCTCTCGAGGGAAAAACCAATCAAGAAAGTCCATGTGGAACTCGTCCCAACTGATAGGGCCTGCTCCCGCTGCCCTGCTATCTTTCCATTTCTTGTACCAAATATTAGCACCCCCCTTTAGCGAATAGGAGGACAAATCAACACACCCGCCATTTGCCACCCCTATGACCTGGGTGATCTTCAGGATCTCCTCTATAAACTCATGTGGATCCTCGTCCACCTTAGAACCCATGAACTCTGGAGGGTTCATCCTCAAGAAATTCCTCACCCTTGCTACTGCCGTATTCCTATTTGAGCGTAATGCGCCACTTTCTGGTTATAAACCTGGGCAGCCATGGCTGTTCCAGCATCTGAATCGCTGCCCTAAACTCAACATAGGAAACTGGCTCTGGTGCGTGCTCCTCGTGAACGGGTGGGGCTGGCTGATGCCCGTCATCATTGGCACCCTCATGCTCATTGCCATTGCTATTTCTTGGGACGTTCACACGGCGTAGAGGCATGGTTCTGCAAATGCGAATAGTACGTATTTAAGGGATAGAAAGATATTTTATCGCACGACATAGATCACGAAAGAAGGGAACATTTTCTAAGAGTTTTGTAGCCTCTTCATCATAAGTGTGGCGCGCTTCACACCTATGAAAAAGACTCTACTTAACGTGGCTTTCAGACACCCTAGGACACTTAAAACCTATGGCTCTGTACCAAGTTTGTCACGACTCGAGAGTAGACCCGGATTGTAAAAATGGTACAAGGAACCCAGAGAGGCCCCAAGTAGACCCATGGCATACACATACATCTAACTTCACTCATCACAAGTGGAAGACAAATCACAAGGCGTGATGGAAATGTAATCATGATCATAACATATCATAACATAAGGAAATCTCTAGATATACACGCAAGCTGAGTACCACACACTATCTGAAAGCCTCTACTACATACGATGGGTTGATGGGACAACACCCAAACTAACCCAGATAAGTACTAAAATGTAAAAGTAGCATGAATGTCTGTCGAACGGCCCTTGAAACATGAGGACTCACCAATAAGCTAAAAGTGCACTCTGATATGATCAAGATCTGAGGATGGGCCTGAGAGTGGGGTTCTGTATCATGAAATGATACAAAATAGAAAGTATGCAGGTCAGTACTTGGAATGTACCAAGTATGCAAGGTAAGTAAAAATGAACATTTAAAAATGTAAAATTCATAAGAGTAGGAAGACTTGATCATAAATGTTGAAGTCAAAAAAATAAACGTAAGGCTCAAGGTTTTTAAGAAAAAAATCATAAAACTGTTGTAATCATAAACCCAAGAGGAAAAGCATTTCATAAACATGACTGAGACAAGGAACATAATCATAATGTGCATAAACAATGAGGAACAATGGGAGATTCCTATAACCGACATACTCCGTATGAGCACACATGGAGCACGACCTATACACCTAGTCGGGAGGTTGTTCATAAAATGCTACTGGTAGAACCATGAAGGGTGTGATATTACTCATGAAGGCCTATTAGGGCATAGGGGACAGTCACAAAGGAGGTCCCAAACATAACCTACAGTGGCACATAGTTCTAATTCGAGGCGTAAATTGGGCCTCGAACCTACTCGGTGTTAAGTACTACTCCCAAAACATGCAACATGCTCATATGGTAACATACATGACATGCATGGGCTAGTTAAATCATGAAAATCGTAGACATGCTTGAGATACGTGAACTAGCCATGAAATTTGGCTCGTGAGTCGGCCGAAGTCATAAATCATGAATAATACTTGACATGTCGGAATTGCCCAATAATTAAGCATACTTGAAATACTTGAATTTATGGAAATCATGATCATAAAGGCATGTGTAATTGAAAACAGGCATCCAAATCGAAAATCTACATCATTGAATGTTTTTAGTTTAAATGATCAGTATTTGAATATGATAATTGCATGTTTCTATTTTCTGCTTGTTTCCTACATTTCAAGGATGAATGTTCCCAAGGGGGAGATAGGGTAATACTCCAGAAGTGCCTAAGAGTAGACCCGAGAGTTAAAAGTTGAAAACTACTGAAATTGGGAAAAATATTGCAGAACAAGGGACCCTATGGATCGTTGGTCCAACCAACGACCCGTTGGGATGAGTCGTGGAAAGTATTTGGTCTGGGGATAGTGGAAGCAATGACTAATGTCCTAGAACGAGTTGCCGTTTATAGCCGTGGTGGGAGATGGACTTTAGCATCTGAGAAGTAACGGGTCTTGTGGTTAGCAGTCATTTTTTTAATGGGAGACTTCTAGTGGGTTCGACGGAAGGAAGCCACAACTCGTTGAAAGATGTAAAGAGTCATGGTGAGGGTTGTTATATGATGTGGTGCCAAGTTTACAGGAGGAAACAATGGTTGATAAAATGACTGGTTGTATCATAGCACGACCCGTTGGAGCACCCGTTGGTTCGTCTAGTGAAGAATTTTCTATGTAATTATTAAGGTTATTTTCATCATTCCTACATCCTAAGGCCCTATACTCCATCATTTATGGCTCGAAATGGTGCGTTTTAGGAGGGGAAAACCTATTCTAAGTCATTCCTTTCATGCATGCAAACTTAGAGAGTTAAAGGGGGTGATCTTGAGCAAGCTTTCAAGGTTTCCATTCAAATTTTTCATGAGAAATCAGAGAAGTGGTCGAATTAAGTCCATTCACGTATGTAGGGTTATGAATGGGTTTTCCATTCACACCCATGCTCATTCTCTTTTAATTCATGAACAATCTATCCAAAATCTCATTGGGTTTTGAATTATGTTTTTGGCCGACTCATGGGCCTTATGTCATGGATAATTCACGTATGTAAAAGAATATTTATGATTATCATGATTTAACTAGTTCATGAATTCATGCATTTATACTATGAGTGCTATTTATGTTTTGGGAGTAGTATCGAACACCGAGTAGTTTCAACGCCTAGGTTCTTCCCCGGATCTCATAAACTACATGACACCATAGGTATGTTAGGACCTCCTATGCAATTTTCCCTGGCCCAAATGTCCGTTTTAATGGTGAGATCACACTTTCATGGTCCTACCCTTGGCATGGTACAGACACCCTCCTGACTAGGGTTACAAGTTGGGCTTCATGTGTGCTCATATGGGGTATGTCAGTTAAGAGAATCTCCTACTATTCCTCATGATTTATGCATGTTTATGATTATGTATACGTCTTTCCTCTCATTATTATGATTTTGAATGTATTATGAATGTTTTAAAACCTTGAGCCTTATGTTGTGTTATGTTATGTTATGATATTTACGATATGAGCATGATGTCACACTCTTATGTTGTTTTATGAGTTTTTTACATGTTTTAAATGTACATTTTACTTACCTTGCATACTCGGTACATTCAAAGTACCGAACGCATACTTCCTATGTTGTATCATTTTGATGATACAAGACCCGGTTCTCAGGCTCATCCTTATCTTTAGACCATCTCACAATTCACCTTTAGCTTGTTGGTGAGCCCTCATGTTCTGAGGGATGTTTGACTAGACCTTATGTTATTTTATGTTTCAGTACTTGGTCGGGTTAGTTGGGGGTGTTTTCCCATCAACCCATCTTATGCAGTAGAGGATTTCAGACAGTATGTAGTACTCAGCTTGCATGTATATCTAGAGATTTCTTACGTTATGATATGTTATGCTATGTTTACGTTTTCTCTATGCCTTATGTTCAACCCTCCACTTAAAGTGAATGAAGTTAGAAGATCGCTTATGCCATGGGTCGACTTGGGGCCTCTCAGGGTTCCTTGTCTCGTGTTACGATCCGGGTCTGCGTTCGGGTCGTGAAAGCCCCTCTTCAGAAAAGAACCAAAAAGAAAAATCAAAGGGTAGGTGAACTGTGCTCAACCCAGACTTTCCATCAAACAATTATTCAAACCAAACACATGATTCACCATAAATCAAGATCATAAAAATTCTTAATTTTCCCTTACTTCACTCTTGAAATATGCTATGTCCCCAAAGCGTGAATTAAATAGTCACAACAGGGTTAGAGATACTTCCTGAGATCTCTAGGCCTAGCTAGTAGCATGTTTTCATCCTTTTTCATCTCAAGCATTCATGACCCACACTTGTATTTTTCTATGCTCCCCAGCTTTCACTTCTAAGGATACTCAGAATTCCCCCTTTTATGTGCTTCACTCAACAAAAACAATAATCAAATGTGAAGATAAACAAAATAAAGGACTAAAAGGAAAAAACCAAACATGTGGTACACTTGGGTTACCTCCCAAGCAGCACTATTTTATGTCACAGCATGATGTGAATCATCCTCTTCGAGATGTTCTCCAACAATTCTTCCCTTTCAGAAACCATTTTCTCTTTTGCTTAGCTTTTGAGGGAAAAGCCTCCACACTTTCCGTCTTAACCTCCATCACTTCCTTCATCAAATTCTTTAGCATATGACCAACAGTAGACTTTGGCTTCCTTGTTAAGATATCCCTTCGGAATCCACCACCCCCCACTTATCCTTTGTTAGTATATTTATCTCACAAAGATCTCTATAGTATGTTGGGGGGTTGATCTCTTGATACACTTTGAAGAGCTCATCCTCATCATTCACCCTCATTTTCAGGGTGCATGCTCTCACCTCAATAATAGCTCCTCTCATGGCCAGGAATGGGCATCCCAAGATGGAGGTTACCTTGTCATCAACTTCAAAATCAAGTATTATAAAAGTAGTTGGTATGATGAACTTACCTACTTTGATGAGAAGGTCCTCAATAATGCCCTTTGGGACCACCTTTGACATATTAGCTAGCTACAGAACCACTCTGGTATGCCTTGGTTTCTGCAAACCAAGTGTATTGAAATGAGATAGGGCTTCAAGTTAACTGCCAGCCCTAGATCACACAAGGCCCTCATCACATCTTTTTCACCTATTTGTATGGGGAGGGTGAAACTCCCTAGGTCTTTGATCTTTTTGGGAATCTTACTCATCACCCTAAAAATGCACTCCTCAGTGAGTGCTACAGTCTTTACATCCATAAGACTCATCTTGTTGGCCACTACATCCTTCAAGTACTTAGCGCACTTGGTCATTCCCTACAAAAGTTTAATCAAAGGCAGATTTATGTGAAGTTCTTTCAAAATATCAAAGAACTTATAGAAACAAGCATCCTTCTTACTCTTCTTGATCCTTTGTGGAAATGGTAGTGGTGTCTTTGTATAGGCTGCATTGCTGGTTGTGAATTATTTGCTGCAGCCTCCTTCTCTGTGCTCTTATTTTCTGATGGACCTGGTCTTAACAACTCTGAATGCACCTCATTTTTCTTCTCTTTTGGTGGTACATCAGCCAACTTTTTGCCACTCCTTAGACTGATGGCCATGACCTGCCTCGACTTTGTATCTATATCACTAGGTAAACCCCCCGACAGTCTATTATGCTGAGCAGCTGCTAATTAACCCATTTGCTTCTCCAAATTTCTGGTCTCCAGTTGGTGATTTTTTAACTCTAAGGCCATCTTTACCTGATCAGTTGCCATCTGAGTCTGATTATCCATGATTTTCTGCAACATCCACTTAATGTTGCTAGATTGACCACTAGCTTGCCTGTTCTGCTGCTGAAATTGATTCTACTAAGGTTGTTGATACTTTGACTCTACCCCTGATTTCCACCCCAAGAAAAGTTAGGGTGATTCTGCCAGCTCATGTTGAAGGTATTTCCATAGTTCTGATTGTTTCTTTGCACATTCCCTTTAAAATTCACGACTTCGAGTTGGCTCCACAAGAGTTTGCACAATGCCCACTGTTTCCACAAATTTCACACCAGCTAGGAGCTAGTTGCACTGCATTTACCTGTCCCTGTGGGTGCGCCATACTCAACTTGCTGAATTGAGTTATCATCTGATGCTGAAATGATGCTAGCTAGGATAACAAGACATTCACGCTATCAACTTCAATCAACCCAGCTGCTCTCTTTCTCGCTCCCCTGAATGCATCACTGTGCCACTCTTGAATTTCCTGTGCAATTCTATTAAGCAAAGTGTATAGCTCATTATACGTCTTCTCTAGTGCTTGCCCACCTTATACAAAGTCTAATAAGATTTTTGTATGTGGGTCCAGACTTTCCACAAAAGTGTGGGCCAGCACTTTATTTGACTGCTGATGATCAGGGCAGTCTCTCAACAATTACTTGAACTTTTCCTAAGCCAAAATATAAATTCTCCTTGGGGCTCTAATTGAAAGTCAAGATCTCACTTTGAATCTTTACAGCCTTTCCTGATTGGAAAATATGATGAGGAACTTGCTGGCAAGGTCATTCAAAGTCGTGATGGAGATCGATGGCTCTTCTTTCATGCACCTCTTTGCTTCTCCCAAAAGTGAAAATGGGAAAAGGGTGATCCTTACGTAATTAGGTGAAACTCCAGTAGGGAGGAAGGTGTCATTGATTTCTATGAAATTCTGTATATGCTGTTGTGGGTCCTCATGTGTCATTCCAGTGAATTTCCCACTAGAATGCAGCAACTGCACCATGTTCTGTTTAAGCTCAAAATTACATTCTAGCTCCGGTCTGTGGATGCTAAAGGTAACATTTGTCGTAATAGGAATTGCCACTTCGCTCACATGTCTCACTGCCATCTCTGTCGGTGCAACCTAACCTATTGAACCTGCTAGATGGGATACAGAGTGGAACCTTCCCTTCTTAGTTGTCACAACCTTCCTTCAGGTTTAGGATAGGGTTCAACCAACTCTCTAATCCTTGCTAGCTTGCTGCAAGGACAAATTTGTTACCTACAAATAAGATGACCAAGACCATGTTTTTTAACACATAAGAAAAGGTAAAATAATACAAAAAGAGAAATTCACCAAATGTTGCCAGTCACCGACAACAGCGACAAAAATTGGAATACACCTCCGGTGCACATAGTCGTGCAACCAATACAGTGACTCTTGAGAGCCGAATGTCGAAATCACAGGGACTGGATTTAAATTTTATTAACAAGTTCAAGTATCAATTCAAAAATCAATAGTGCTAATTTTCCAAGATTTGATGTTTGTTGGGTTTTGAATCTAATGGTGATCACAAATTAAGTCGAAAAATACTAATGAGAAGAATCCAAGGTTAAGGCCAAACATTCATGAATGGATACAATTTATAATGGTTCAAGTATGCATTTTCATTTGTTGTCTCACAAATAATTTTCATATTCATGCTCTTTCGAGCCTCTAAATAGAATCAAAATAGCCTCACAACTACATCATTGAGCGGGGATGTAACAACCTAATTCATATGCAATTATCTATTTGGAGTGGTTTACAGGGTTAATTCCCTTGGTTATGGACTTTCAAACCTCTAACCATTTTACCTAACTTGGCTTCGCAACTACATCAAAGTGCGGTGATGTGACAATTCCAAATTCGGTGTCTAGCTATCTTCGCGTTTAATAACCAAGTGAGGTGAATTAGGTAAATTGCTATCCTAACTGCGAATCAACCTTAAAGACTTGAACTAACTTCTTGCATTCCTAGTTCTAACCTAGATTTTGCTCTTTTGAGTTTGTGTGAGATTAACAAGAGCATTTTAATAGTTATCAAGTAATAAAATGATTAACAATGAGAATGCAAGAACTAACAACAATGAAAACTTGAACAAAATGGAATTAAAGCAAAACAATCATGTCATGTGGCCTCAACCCTGAAGAAGGGTTTTTGCCACTCTTGCTAGTAGAACAATTTAACATAGTGTTTAAATTCATGTATTAGAACAGTGTGAAAAGAAAGAAAGAAAAGATACCTAAGATGAAGAAGTTCTTTGTAACACCCTATAACTTCCTAAGACTAGCTTGAAATTTTTAAAGTTGATTCTGCAGAAAATTGGAAAAATTTTCTAAATACAAGTCACAGTACGTCCCGTATAATCGAGGTACGAGTTGTACCATAACTCATAACTAGGGGATGGTAGATGTCAAAGATTAACGTTGGAGGAACAACGACATGATATAACAAACCGTACCACGGAGTTACAGAACGTATATAGCAGTCGTGGAAAACTACAAAGATCTTGGGAAGCAAATCCTAAGTAATCTCGAGTCAAAGTTCGACTCGTGGAACCAAGGTACGACTTGTAGGATGAGTCATGAGAGAGATCAAATGTAGCTCAAGTTTTAGTTATGAGTCATAACACCAATTGTAAGATGCAGGTACGAGTTGTAGGAGGCATCCGTGGAAAAATTCAGAGGAATTGGTTGGAGCAGAGTCCCTAACCTTGACTCGTGGTATGGACCATAGGACCATGGTACAACTCGTAGGTTAAGTCAAACCACCTGATATGAGTCATACCAACTGAAGGATAGAAATTTTGTTAAGTGTTTCAGGGGAAATTTTGTAAAACCCTATCAACTTATCTTCTAAACTACATTGTATAGGGTGTTTTTAGGAGGAATTTTAGAGGAGTAGTCAATCGTCTCCTTCATTCTTTCCGAAAACTAGATAGTAGAAGTATAAACAAATATAGATAGTTCTCTTAGAGCAAAGATAGGGCTTCAAGTTTTCTTATCAGATTCTCCAAGTTCTTCTTATGAAATTTGACTCCAGGTATGTGGGAATTGAACAATGGGATTTCTCTTCCCTTGTTCCCTAGAACACTTATGTAATTCCTTATCAATTTTAGTCCTGAAGACTAGAAATAGGGTTAATTTTTGGTCATATTTTGAATATTTCTTATGGATTGTAGTTCTTATGAATTCTGGCTATGTTTTCACTACTTATTAAGCATGTTGTTATTCTCTTCATAAAATATTGTTTTAGCCATAGTTTTATGAATACAATAAACTGGGCCTTGCATAATTGTCTAGATATAAATATTTCTTAACTTTGTTAGTTCTTGAATTTCCTTGTATTTACCATCATGTGAGTTCACAGTCAGTTTGCATGCTAGTTCAGTCTCAGTTACTAATTAGCCTTTTCAGTATTTCAGTAAGTCATTTTCAAATTCCTTTATAGAAATTCATCAAAAAATTTAGATTTGATTTTATATCAGATGATCAGTTTGATGATAGTTAGATCTTGAGGAGTTCAGTAACACTCCCTAGTATTAGTTATCAGGTCATTCTCTATACGGCTATGACGCTTCTAGATAAGTATCTCTGGCCCATCTTGGAACACTAGCTTTCAGTTATTAGGTCATATAGGCTTTCAAGTTGCTTGCTGATAAGTATTCCTAACTTAGTCTAGGGAAACAGTTTCGAGCTATTAGTTTAGTATTCAAGTTAGAACTATCCAGTGGGAGTAGGACTTAGCACCAAGCGGACCGGGGTTCCAGTGCACCCAGGTTCCCAAAACTACATTGCCACTATAGGTTATTAGCCAAACGGGCCTCAGACTTGTGATCACCCAGCTCAGCCACTCTACCCTAAGAAGGTACAATGGGCTCTTACCGATGGGGTGTATATATCAAACTCTACATCTAGCTCACGAGGTTGTATGTCGGTTAGAGACTCTCCAACTTGTTAGTACAGTTTACTCCAGCTCAGTCTCAGTTTAGCTCAATTCAATTACTAAATTTAAGGACATGTTTATGACTGTTATTCAAGGTCTATATTGACCTTATCATAGTTATAGCTCAAGTTCCATCACTACTCAATCTCAGTTGGTCATTATATGTTATTTCAGTTCAGTTGCTTATTGCCATTCTTTATGTATATCTCACTCACTCAGTACATAAAAAATACTGATTTATACTTTCTATGCAATATCGTATTATGATACAAGCACAAGTTCTTAGTCTCAACATCATTAGTAGTTCCCTCCGACGATTTCAGCAGCAGCGCTATTGCGAGTCCTCCTCTTCCTATGAAAAGAGTTTACTTTATTCAGTTTAGTCTCTTTGAGTTAGACCTTTGATTTAGCTGGGGGTTTGTTGCAGCAGCTAATCAGTTCTTTTGATGGCTTTCAAATATAGTGTTGTGCAGTATGTTTTGCAGTTGTTGCATCAATTTCAGTATCTTATCAGACATGCCTTTTTGTTTTTATAAAAAGTTTATTTCGTTATGTTTTACAACTTCTGCTTACATTAAATTAGTAAACTAGTGTGATGCTAAGTCATGGGTTCGCTTGGGTCACTTGTGGCTCCAAGTACCGTGTCTCGTCCAGGGTGTAAACTCGGGTCATAACAAACTTGGTATCAGAGCCCTAGGTTTAGTGTACCCTAGGATTTTTGAAATTTGCATCAATTAGAGTCCTTTTCATGGATGTGAAGCATGCCACACTTACGAGGGGGAGGCTATAAGTTGTTTTTAGGAAATTTCCCTTTTGTTCATACTCCTTATCGTGTGTTGATTTTAATCCCACAAATATCCTCCTAACTCGTGCTCTATTCGCTTCAACAAACATATTCCTCCAAATAAGGAAGTGGAAGGAGGCCTGGCAATGCCAACTGACCTGCCCCACTAGCTCCCGCAGCCCTTCAGGATGATCAAGTGTCCTTTGCAGAATTTCGAGCGACGATTTAGCTTTTGGCTCAGAATGTGACAAACCAAGTGAACCAGCAGGTGGTTCCAGTGAATGTGGATAGGTCTACAATAGCTGTCAGGGTTCGGGTCTTCACTCGAATGAATCTTCCAGCTTTTCATGGATCTAAGGTGGGAGAGGACCCACAAGAGTTTGTGGATCAGGTGCGGAAGATCACTGGATTATGGATGTTAGTTTTATAGAGAGTGTTGGTCTGGCTGCCTACCAATTGAAAAGGGTTGTTCAGATGTGGTACAACCAGTAGAAGGAAGGGAGACCAGCTGAAGCAGGATCTGCAGAGTGGGATGATTTCGCTACGACGTTTCTCGATAGATTCTTTCCTTAGGAATTGAGGGAGGCCAAGGTAGACAAATTCATGAATTTGAGGCAGGGTAACAGAATAGTGGAAGAGAATGCATTAGAGTTCACTCGGCTATGGAGGTATGCCCTAGAGATGGTAGCTGAGCCGAGGGCTCGTATGCTTAAGTTTATGAATGGGGTTTCAGACCTGGTGTTTAAAGAATGCAGAACTGCGATGCTGATCATAGACATTGACCTCTCTATCCTCGTCATTCATGCCCAGCAGATAGATGCAGAAAAATTGAAAGTTATAGAGAGGGAAAGCAGGCAGGTTAGAACTAGACAATTCGAATATATCCAGTAGAGGTAAGGCGGCAGTAGTCGCCTACAACACCAAAACAGAGATCTCCAGCACCCACATCAGCCAGTGCTCCTTCTTTATGATCCCACAAGGACCGAAGGGGTGGAGCATCAGGCTCCCTGTCCCAGAGTCATGCCTCCAACAACCACTTTCCAACTTGTCCTAAATGTGGCAAGTACCATCCATATGAGTGCCACATGGGCAAAAAGGGTTGCATCGGATATGGGCAACTAAGTCACAGGCTAAAAGAGTGTCCATCAATAGGATGGGGGAAAACTAAATCTACTACTTCAGCAACCCTAGTAGGTTGTCCAGCTTAGCAGGGTAATACTTCAGCAATGGATGGCGGTCAGTGCCAAAACCATTTTATGCTTTGTTCTCTCGTTAGGATCAAGAGAGATCACTGGATGTGGTCACGGGTATGTTACGTCTTTTCTATCTAGATGTATTTGCCCTAATAGATCCAGGATCAACACTATCATTAGTGACTCCTTACATAGCCATTCAATTTGATATCAGCCCAGAAGTCCTCTCAGAGTCGTTCTCAGTCTCTATCCCAATTGGTGAATCAGTTAGTGCCAACCGAGAATATTGAAAATGCCAGTCTCAATGTTGAGTAAAGTTATTCCATTTGATCTAGTAGGGCTAGACATTGTCAATTTCAACCTCATTCTTGGCATTGATTGGTTACATTCCGATTATGCCTCAATCGACTGCAGGACTAGAGCTGTCAGGTTTCAGTTTCTAGGTTAGCTAGTCTTAGAATAGGTGGATAGTGTTTCAACTCCTAAGGGTTGGTATATTTCTTACCTTAAGGCAAAGAAGATGATTTTGAAAGGGTGCATATATCACCTAGTTCGGGTCAATGATTCTAGCTCCGAGACCCCAACTATTCTGTCAGTTCCAGTTGTCAGCGAATTCCCTAACGTGTCTTCTGAAGATCGTCCCAGAGTCCCTTCAGAGCGGGAAATAGACTTCGGCATAGAACTTCTTTCAAACACTCAGCCCATCTCTATTCCTCGTTACAGAATGGCTCCAGTTGAGCTTAAGGAGTTGAAGGATAGCTGAAAACCCTTCCAGATAAGGGTTTCATCAGGCCCAACATCTCTCCATAGGATGCTCCAATGTTGTTCATGCGAAATAAAGACGGTACCCTTAGAATATGTATCGGCTATCGTTAACTAGACAAAGTTACGGTCAAGAACATATAACCCCTACCCAGGATTGATAACTTGTTTGATCAGCTTCAGGGAGCTAGTTGTTTTTCCAAGGTAGATCTCAAACCGGGATATCATCAGCTTAGGGTCAGGGAGTGTGACATACTGAAAATAGTCTTTAGAATTCGATATGGTCACTATGAATTTGTGGTTATGTTGTTTGGAATAACCAATTCCCCTACAACTTTCATGGACCTGATGAATAGGGTATTCAAACTGTACATGGACATGTTCATCATTATATTCATAGACGACATTTTGGTATACTCCAAAAATAAGAAGAATCATGCTAACCATCTGAGGATAGTGTTGCAGACTCTTAGAGACCATCAGTTGTTCACTAAATTCAGTAAGCGTGAATTCTAGCTGAAGACAGTGGCCTTCCTCGATCATATGGTCTCAGGTGAGGGTATCCAGGTATATCCTCAAAGGATAACAGTGGTAAAAGACTGGCCCACAATAGATATCAGGAGTTTCTTCCCCAATAGATATCAGGAGTTTCTTCGGCTTAGCTGGTTATTATCGATATTTTGTTGAGGGTTTTCTTCCATTGTGTCCCCTCTGAATAAACTGACTCAGAAAAAGGTGAAGTTTTAGATGAATGTGAGAAAAATTTCCAAGAGTTGAAGACTCAACTCACTACAACTCCGATTTTGACCTTACCTGAAGGGAAAGATGGGTTTGTAATCTATTGTGATGCTTCCCGAGTTGGCCTCGATTGCGTTGTGATACAGTGGGGCAAGGTGATAGCTTATGCCTCCAGACAGCTCAAGGTTCACAAAAAGAACTATTCAATGTATGATCTTGAATTGGCGGCGGTGGTGTTTGCCTTAAAAATATGAAGGTATTACCTTTATGGGGTTCAAGTGGATGTTTTCACCGACCACAAGAGCCTTTAGTACGTGTTCAGTAAGAAGGATTTGAACCTTCGTCAGAGAAGGTGGCTGGAGTTATTGAAAGACTATGACATGAGTGTGCTATACCGCCCATGCAAGGTAAATATGGTGGTGGATGCCTTAAGCAGGATATCCATGAGGAGCATTGCTCATGTTGAAGAGGGCATGGAGTCCCCTTTTCCATCATTTCAGATAGAGGTACCAAGTTCACCTCACATTTATGGAATTCATTTCAGAAAGGAATTGGTACTCAGGTCAAGCTCAACACAACTTTTTACTCTCAGACAGATGGACGAGCTGAGCGAACTATTCAAAGATTAGAAGACATGTTGAGGGCTTGTGTGATCGACTTCAAGGGCAGTTGGGATGATCACCAACTTTCATCGAGTTTGCATACAACAACAACTAACACTCTTGTATTCAGATTGCCCCGTGTGTGGCATTGTATGGTAGGAGGTGTAGATCTCCTATAGGGTAGTTTGAAGTGGGCGATGCCACCTTGATAGGACCAGACACAGTTCATGAAGATATGCAAAAAGTGTAACTTATCAGAGAAAGATTAAAAATAGCTCAGAGTCGCCATAAATGATATGCAGATGTGAGGAGAAGAGAACTAGAATTTTTTGTAGATGATTGGGTTTATCAGCAAATTTCACTTATGAAAGGGGTGATGAGGTTTGTAAAGAAAGGAAAACTTAGTCCGAGGTATGTAGGACCCTACCGGATTCTGAGGTGAACTGGAAATATGGTCTATGAGTTAGAGTTACCTTCAGAGTTAGCATCAGTGCACCTAGACTTTCATGTGTCACTGCTGAAGAAGTGCATCGGTGATCCGACCTCAGTTGTGCCACTAGACAGTGTGGATTTGAAAAATAGTCTCTCTTACGAAGAAGTCCCAGTGCAAATCCCAGACCATCAGGTTTGTAAGCTGAGAAACAAGGAGGTTGCTTCAGTAAAACTCTTGTGGAAGAACCAACTAGTTGAATGAGCCGCATGCGAAGTAGAATTATACATGATGTCTAGATATCCTCATCTGTTTCCTTCCAGCTCAGCTTTAGTCTCAGGTATTAAATTTTTCCTCAATACTCCATTTAGTTCCTTATCGTCAAACTGATCATCTACCTTTTCAGTATCTTTCAATAAGGTAGATGATCAGTTTGATGATAAGGAACTAAATGGAGTATTGAGGAACAATTTAATACCTGAGACTAAAGCAGAGCTGGAAGGAAACAGATGAGGATATCTAGACATCATGTATAATTCTACTTCGCATGCAGCTCATTCAACTAGTTGGTTCTTCCATAAGAGTTTTACTGAAGCGACCTCCTTGTTTCTCAACTTACAAACCTGATGGTCTGGGATTTGCACTAGGACTTCTTCGTAAGAGAGACTATTTCTCAAATCCACATAGTTATTTAGTTCTCATGTATGAATCCATGATTTTGACTTCTGAAGTCAATTTGAAGTATGCATGATTTTTATGATTTGGGAAAGCCCACTCAAGTTAAGTACATTTTCATAATTTACCCAAGGCTAATAAGATCAACTTATAATATGTTTTGGAGTTAAGACTCTCAATGAAACTTATGATATATTTTGGAGTTAACCAACATTCCGATTTTAGACTATGCATGTAATTATGATTTCAGCATCACTAAAAATGATAGGAGCAGTACGCATATTTTTGGGAGTAGTGTCTAGCACCGAGTAGGCCAGGGGTTTAGGTAAACCCAAATTCTCAGAACTATGCACCAATGTAGGTATACATATACATTGGGATCTCCCTTGAGAGTTTTCCCTTGCCTCCAAAGAGCCTCAGCTCGATATCGATATCATCGTATCGTCCTTAGCCCTGACAAGGTTTTGGACAGCCCTGCCCACTTGAGTGTGATAGTTGGGGCATCATGTAAGCTCTATCATGATGGTGTAGGTTATAACGAGTCTCCCATTGTTCCTCATGATTTCAGTTATTCAAGTTCATAAATTATGATATTATGTTTTACAGCAGGTTTAACCCAATGATCAGATTATGAGCTTTTACTTATAATTTCAGCAACGATAGTCATATGATTTTTACTATTAACCTTGGGTCATTATGTTCAGATATGATACTCAGCTTATGACTATGTATGTCTCAGATACAGTTTTTAGCATGCAGTCCTTACTCTCATGATCTAATAATTTATAGTGATATGTATGATTTCAGTTAACATTTACTCAGCATGTTTTACTTACCTTACATGCTTAGTACATTCAAAGTATTGACTGCATACTCTATGCTGTATCGTTTTATGATATAGGTCCGAGCAACCAGACTCAGTTTCGCCGTTAGTCCATCTCCCCTGCAGTCCAACTCAGTTTCCATTGTTGGTGAGTCCTCATCCTCCGAGGACTTTCAGTTTAGTTCTTTGATTATACTATTTCAGTCTCAGACTTTAGCAAGCTAGTTGGAGGTGTTGTCCTATCAGTTTATTAGATAGTTCAGAGGCTTATCAGATATTATGTAGACTTTCAACTTTATCGAGTATTGACTCTGTTTATGATCATCGTTATACTTTATGTTATTCAGACTTCTGCTTATTCATGTTTAAGTTATCAGTTTCTGCTTTGATGTATGATCTTTAGTTGCTATGTTCATGCCATGGGTTGACTTGGAGCCATTCATGGTTCTAGGTCCCGGGTCTCGATCCGGGGTCCCAGCTCGGGTCATGACAAAATATCTTATTGAGTTAGTTCTAGAATCTCAGTTATTTCAACATATGAACTTTGAATATTGATCTTATATGCATATTGAGTAGATTGTTGGAGATTGATTGAATTGTCTAATAAACTTGAGTGTAAGTAGACCTATTTGTAAGGTGAATTTGGTGTGAAACTTGATTGGGGAAGTAGTAGATTATTTAAGGACGAACAGTAGTTTAAGTGTGGGGTGGTGATGTTGGGCGTATTTATGCATTTATTGCCATATTTTCCCTTACTTAGCTATGTTTCGAGAACAAATTATATGTGATTTCTTTTGTTTTTTGTATGATATTTGTAAAAAGAGCTAACACACATGATTAGACGTTTTCAGCGATAAAAATGATAGGTTTTGACTCATTTAGGGCTTAAAAGTGCAAGTTTGGCTAAACTAGACTCGATAGGAACAAGTGTCACAATAAAATATATGTTGGCATCGCCTATTACAGGCAACACATAGGATTGCGTGATGTGCAGGCACACTAGCGCGCTGGACTGCACGACGCAGGGCAATAGTGGCGCGATGGTCCGCTCGATGTGGGTCCCTTGTAGCCGATTCAAAGCCTGCAACTCCAAATACCAATCCAAGCTGGAAAAGATGCAGACTTATTCTACTGCTATAAATTGTAATATCCCATAAACTCAAAGACTAGACCCGGGACTTAAATCAGAGAAAATTGAAAAATCTGCCCTAGGCCACAGAAGTAGTCGTCCTGTGACCCGTGGGAGGTGACCACGAGTTGTTAAGTGACTCGTGGTGGGGACTCCGTACTTAGTTGAAGAAGTTGGAAATTTAGGTGACTACGGGTGTGGCCACGAGATCCGTGGTCAAGAGCAAATTTACGGCCGGGAAGGAGTGGGGAAGTGCACCTAACGACTAGTCACCACGATTCGTGGTCCATGCCACGACCCGTTAGGTGACCCGTGGTGACCAACAAGGGTTTTAAGGCAGTGTACCTCACAACTGGGACAACGAGTCATGGTCACTAGCCAAGACCCATTAGGTCCCCTGTGGGGACTGTTGATTAGTTTTCCCATGTTAGTTTTTCAAGGGTCTTTCAGTAATTTCCTACCTCCTAGACCCTAAAGTACATCATTTTAAGCATATTTTTAGATTGTTAGAGGGGTTAAATGGTTTCTTTCCTCATTCTCCCCATTCAGACTCTTAGAAAACAACGTAGGTGTTCTGTCACGACCCAAACATACACCCGGATCATAGACACCGAACAAGGAGCCCCGAGAGACCCCATGTCGACCCATGGCATGAACATACATCTAATTCAATCACATGAGCTGAAGACTTAGCATAGAGAGAATAATCATAACATAACATGAGGGAAAACAATACAATACTTGTACAATATGGCCGAATACAACTTTCTAGTCTGATAAGCCTCTAAACATGAAAGGTGGATTGATGGGACAACTCCCCAACTAATCCAACATCCAGAAATTGAAGGAATAACATAGAGTGTGTACATGTAGTCCTTGGAACATGAGTACTCACCAAATGCGCAGAGGGCAAGTTTGAATATATCTACGGGTGAGGATGCGCCTGAGAACTGGGACCTGTATCATGAGACGATACAACATAGAAAGTATGCGATCCATACGTGGAATGTACCGAGTATGCAAGGTAAGTAAAACGGACATTTGAAACATGTATGAAACTCATAAATGATCATAAGAGTAGGACAGCATGCTCATGACATAATAATCATAATACAACATAGGGATCAAGGTTTTTGAAACATTCGTAATGCAGACATAGTCATAATCATAATAGAATAGCCTTACTTAACATAACTTGAGCCAACATACATAATCATAAACATGCATAAATCATGAGGAATAGTGGGAGATTCTCTTAACTGACATACCACATATGAGCACACATGAAGCCTGACTTATAGCCCTAGTCCGAAGGGTGTTCGTACCTTGCCAAGGGTAGGAACCATGAAGGGCGTGATCATACATGAAAAATGGCCATTTGGGACAGGGACAAACATGAAAGGGTCCCGACATACCTACGGTGGCACGTAGTTCATGAGATTCGAGGCTTAACCTGAGCCCCGAACCTACTCGGTGTTTGACACTACTTCCAAAACATATATAGTGCTCATAATAATACGTACATGAGTTCATGGGCTAGTCAAATCATGATGATCGTAAACATGCTTGAACATATAAGAACTAGCCATGACTTGAGGCCCGTGGGTCGGCCAAAAACATAATTCATGCTTAAAAAAATATGTACATACTTGTAGATCATGCATATAGTTTAAATTTTCATAAGAGCATAGTAGATAACATAATATATTCATGATTTAATTTAAAATACATGCTGGGCTTATCAAGACATCAATGGATCAATGGATCATAAATCGATTTATCATGGGCATGCATAATCGGGTTTAAATGATTAGAAAATAGAAATCAGCCATACTAATATCAATTTAGATCTCAAAAGATGATGAAAATCAGTAGATAATGATAGGGTTTCAAAATCACAAGACCCATAATTAAATCATTAAATTTTATACAAACCGAATATAAAACCCCATGAGTTTTCAAAAATTTTGAGTAATTAATATAGATGGAGCATGGGTGTGGAAGAATCCATCCATTGAAGACCTTACATACCTGGAATTATCAACTCCTGACCCTCCTTAAAAGCCCAAGAATGAAATTGAAGGAATTGAGGTGAAAAGCTTGAAATCTCTCCTTAGATCACTTGTCAAAAACCTTGCATGCATGAATGGGAGTTTAGGAAGGTCTATTTTCCTAAAAACCCAACTTTCACAAGACAAAACGACATAATTTAGGGCCTTATATCGCTAAAAAGTCAAAAATACCCTTAATGAACCAGCCCTGATATTTGGCTGGATGGAACCCACGAGTGGTACCAACGAGTCGTGGGAACCACCCACGACCCGTCTTGTCTACTAGTTGAATGCACTGTTGAAGCCCCATTCTCGGAATCATACCACAGACACACAGGTCGGTTCGTCCTAAGCTTCAACAGGCCGTTCCTTCGGTCGTTGTTTCCTTCTACTAGTGGGATATTTACTGGTGGAACAACATGAAGAGAGACATCGCCGAATTCATAACTAAGTGCCCGAACTGCCAGCAAGTCAAGGTAGAGCACCAGAGACCGTGAGGTATGACTAAAGATATCATCATACCCACGTGGAAGTGGGAAGAAGTAAATATGGACTTTATTACGGGTCTACCTCGAACTTGTCGGCAACATGATTCTATCTGGGTAGTACTAGACTGGATGACTAAGTCAGCACATTTCTTCCCAATCAAAACTACAGATTCAGCTGAGGACTATGCTAGGAATTATATCCAGGAGTTGGTCAGGCTTCATGGGGTGCCATTATCCATCATCTTAGATAGAGGAGTCCTTTCAGAAGGGACTTGGTACCCTGGTCGATCTCAACACAACTTTTCACCCGCAGACAAATGGACAAGCTGAGCGGACTATTCAGACCCTAGAAGATATGTTGAGAGCATGCGTGATTGATTTCAACGGAAGTTGGGATGACCACTTTCCTTGTATCGAGTTTGTGTACAACAACAACTACTACTCCAGTATCCAGATGGCCCCGCTTGAGGCATTGTATGGTAGGAGGTGCAGCTCTCCTTTTGGATGGTTTGTCGTTGGTGAAGCTGCTATAATCAGGCCAGACTCGGTTCATGAAACTCTGCAGAAAGTACAACTCATCAGATAAAGATCGAAAAAAGCTTAGAGCCGTTAAAAATCTTATGTTGATGGAGGAGAAGAGAATTGGAGTTTGCTGTGGATGACTGGGTCTATCTGAAACTTTCACCCATGAAAGGGGTAATGAAATTTATGAAGAAGGGAAAGCTCAGTCCAAGATATGTGGGACCCTACAGAACTCTAAGGAGAAATGGTAAGGTAGCTTATGAGCTGGAGTTACCTTCAGAGTCGCCGTCTATGCACCCAGTATTCCATGTGTCACTACTGAAGAAGTGCATCGGTGGTCCAACTTCAATTATGCCATTAGACGGTGTGGGAGTGAAAGATAGTCTCTCATACGAGGAGGTCCCAGTTCAGATCCTTGACTGTCAGGTTCATAAGCTGAGGAACAAGGAGGTAGCTTCAGTCAAAGTCTTGTAGAGGAATCAACAGGTTGAGAGAGCTATGTGGGAGGCTGAAGCGGATATGATGGTTAGATACCCCTATTTGTTCCCTTCCGGCTCAATTTCAGTTTAAGGTATCAATTTCCTCCCCAAAACTGCTTTTGGTTTGTGTGTTTCAGTTTCTTTCAGTTAATGAATATGTGCATGATTAGTGAATTCAGTTCAGACTTGTGATCCAGTTCAGAGGTAGTCATAATCGCTAGTTTCAGCCTTCATGATCAGTATTTCTGTATTAAGATTTCCATTCTCTTCTTTCCTGTGTGTTTTCCAACATTCAAGGATGAATGTTCCCAAGAGGGAGATATTGTAATGCCCTAGAAACTCAAAGACTAGACCCGAGACTTAAATCAGAGAAAATTGGAAAATCACACCAAGTCACAAAATGAGTCATTCTGTGACCCGTGGGAGGTGACCACGAGTTGTTAAGTGACTCGTGGTGGGGAATCTAGACTTAGTTAAAGAATTTGGAAATTTAGGTGGTCACGGGTGTGACCACGAGTTGTGATCAACACCATGAGTTATGATATGATCCGTGGTCAAGAGTAAATTTAAGGCCCGGAAGGAGTGGGGCAGTTCACCTAACGACTAGTCAACACGAGTCGTGGTCCATGCCACGACCCATTAGGTGACCTGTGGTGACCGGTAGGGGTTTTAAGGCAGTGTACCTCACTACTGGGAACATGATTCGTGGTCATTGGCCATGACCTATTAGGTCCTCCGTGAGGACTGTCGACCAGCTTTCCCCTGTGAGTTTTTCAAGGTTCTTTTAGTAATTTCCTACCTCCTAGACCTTAAACTACATCATTTTAAGAATTTTTTCAGATTATTAGAGGGGATAAATGATATCTTTCCTCATTCTCCCCATTTAGACTCAAGGAAAAAAATGCAGGTGTTCTCTCATAGCATTTCGGAGCAAGAACTAGGGAAATCGTTTTCTCCTCGGTTTTCTCAAAGAAATTCTTCGAGCTTCTTTACCAGGTATGTGGGAATTCAACAAGGGAATATTTATTCCCTTGTGTCTCCCAATTAAAACTACAGACTCAGCTAAGGATTATGCTAAACTATAAATCCGAGAATTGGTCAGACTGCATGGTGTCCCCTTTTCCATCATTTCAGATAGAGGTACCAAGTTCAACTCACATTTTTGGAATTCATTTTAGAAAGGAATTGGTACTCAGGACAAGCTCAACACAACTTTTCACTCTCAGACAGATGGACGAGCTGAGCGAACTATTCAGAGATTAGAAGACATGTTGAGGGCTTGTGTGATCGACTTCAAGGGCAGTTGGGATGATCACCAACTTTCATCGAGTTTGCATACAACAACAACTATCACTCTTGTATTCAGATTGCCCCATGTGTGGCATTGTATGGTAGGAGGTGTAGATCTCCTATAGGGTAGTTTGAAGTGGGCGATGCTACCTTGATAGGACCAGACACAGTTCATGAAGATATGCAGAAAGTGTAACTTATCAGAGAAAGATTAAAAATAGCTCAGAGTCACCAGAAATGATATGCAGATGTGAGGAGAAGAGAACTAGAATTTTTTGTAGATGATTGGGTTTATCAGCAAATTTCACTTATGAAAGGGCTGATGAGGTTTGGAAAGAAAGGAAAACTTAGTCCGAGGTATGTAGGACCCTACCGGATTCTGAGGTGAACTGGAAATACGGTCTATGAGTTAGAATTACCTTCAGAGTTAGCATCAGTGCACCTAGTCTTTCATGTGTCACTGCTGAAGAAGTGCATCGGTGATCCGACCTCAGTTGTGCCACTAGACAGTGGGGATTTGAAAAATAGTCTCTCTTACGAAGAAGTCCCGTGCAAATCCCAGACCATCAGGTTTGTAAGCTGAGAAACAAGGAGGTTGCTTCAGTAAAACTCTTGTGGAAGAACCAACTAGTTGAATGAGCCGCATGCGAAGTAGAATTATACATGATGTCTAGATATCCTCATCTGTTTCCTTCCAGCTCAGCTTTAGTCTCAGGTATTAAATTTTTCCTTAATACTCCATTTAGTTCAACACCGTTCAGTCCTTTCTATGATTTAATGTGCATCCCAGTTGGGTAAGTTCAGTTAGCATGTTACCTCAGTTCAGAGTCAGTCAATCCCTCAATAATTAGTTCATAATGTTATCTCTTAAGGATTGCAGCTTTTTCCTTATCTGGTCAGCTTAGTTAGTCTCTAGTCGAGGACGAATGTTCGCAAGGGGGAGATATATCAACACCCCATAACTTCGTAAGACTAGCTTGGAAATTTTAAAGTTGATTCGATAGAAAATTGGCAAAATTTCCTTAGTACAAGTCACAGTAAGACCCGTACAATCGAGGTACGAGTCGTATCATGACTCATAACTAGGGGATGGTGGATGTTAGAGATTAAGGATGGAGGAACCATAACTTAATATAACGGATCATACCACTGAGTTGCAGATCCTATATAGTAGTCATGGAAAATTACATAGATCTTCCCAGGGAAATCCTGAGTAATCCCAAGTGAAAGTACGGCTTGTGGGACCAAGGTATGACTCGTAGGATGAGTCGTGAGAGAAATCAAATGCAGGATCTGGGTTTGGTTACGAGTCGTAACATCAATCATAGGATGCAAGTACAAGTCATAGAAGGCATCTACAAAGAACTTTAGAGGAATTGGTTGGAGCAGAGTCCCTAGCTACGACTCGTGGTAAGAATTGTAGGACTATGGTACGACTCGTAGGTTGAGTCGTACAACCTGATGGGCTGAAATTTCATTAAATATTTCAGTGGAAATTTTGTAAAATCCTATCAACTTATCTTCTAACCTACGTCATATAGGGTGTTTTCAAGAGGGATTTTAGAGGAGTAGTCGATCCTCTCCTTCATTCTTTCCAAGAACGAGAGAGCAGAAGTACAAACAAATGTATATAGTTCTCTCAGAGCAAAGCTAGGGCTTCAAATTTTATTCTCAGATTCTCCAAGTTCTTCCTAGGAAATTCGACTCCAAGTATGTGGGAATTCAACTAGGGGATTGGTATTCCCTTGTACCCCAAAACCCTTTCATAATTCCTTATCAGTTCTAGTCATGAAGATCATAAATACGGTTAATTTTCAGTCAGATTCTGAATATTTCTTGTGGATTGCAGTTCTTATGAATTCTAGCCATGTTTTCACTACTTACTAAGCATGTTGTTATTCTTTTCATGAAATACCGTTTTAGCCCTAGTTCTACGAATATAGTAAACTGGGTGTTGCATAATTGATTAGATACAAATGTTGCTTGACTCTATTAGTTATTGAATTTTCATGTTATTATCATCATGTGAGTTCATAGTCCATTTGCATGCTAGTTCAGTCTTAATCAATAAATTAGCCTTTTCAGTATCTTTCAATAAGGTAGATGATCAGTTTGACAATATTCAGTTCTTAAGGAGTTTAGTAAAACTCCCTAGTATTAGTTATTAGGTCGTTCACTAGATTGTTATGATGCTTCCAGATAAGCAGCTTTGGCCCATCTTGGAACACTAGCTTGCAATTATCAGGTCCTATATACTCTCAGGTTACTTCTAGATAAGTATTCCTGACTTAGTCTAGGGCATCATTTTCGAGCTATCAATTTAGTAGCCAAGTTAGGAATATCCAGTGGGAGTAGGAGTTAGCACCGACAAAACCAGGGTTCCAGCACACCAAGATTCCTAGAACTATGTTGCCACTGTAGGTTATTAGCCCAACGGGCCTCAGACTTGTGATCAGCTCAGCCACTATACCCTTGCAAGGTATAATGGGTTCTCACCGATGGGGTGTATACATCGGACATCACGTCTAGCTTATGTGGTTGTATGTCGGTTAGGGACTCTCCCACTTGTCAGTACAGT
Organism: Datura wrightii; assembly: GCA_035772735.1. Classification (NCBI taxonomy): domain Eukaryota; kingdom Viridiplantae; phylum Streptophyta; class Magnoliopsida; order Solanales; family Solanaceae; genus Datura; species Datura wrightii. The sequence continues at coordinate 10,096,044 of JASDFA010000003.1, forward strand.
TCAGTCCAGTTCAATCTTAGTTTATCTCAGTTCAATCACTCAGTTTCAAGACATGTTTATGACTGTTAGTCATGGTCTTTATTGACCTTAGCACAGTTATAGCACAACTTCTATCAGTACTCAGTATCAGTTGGTCATTTCATGTTATTTCAGTTTAGTTGCTTATTTCCATGCTTTATGTATATCTCACTCACTCAGTACATTCAAAGTACTGATGCATATTTTCTATGTTGTGTTGTATTATGATATAGGTGTAGGTTCTTAGTTTCAGCGTCGTCAGTAGTTCCCTCTAACGATTTAAGTAGCAACTTTATTGGTGACTCCTCATCTTTCGAGGATGAGAGTTCACTTTATTAAGTTTAGTTTCTTTGAGTTAGACCTTTGAGTTAGCGGGGGGTTTTTCCTAACAACTCATTAGTTCTTTAGATTGCTTTGATACATTGTGTTGTTCAGTTTCTTTTGCAGTTGTTGCATAAATTTTTGTATCTTATTAGACATGTCTTTTTTTAGAAAAGTTTATTTAGTTATTTTTTACAACTTCTTTCAATAAGGTAGATGATCAGTTTGACGATATTCAGTTCTTAAGGAGTTCAGTAAAACTCCCTAGTATTAGTTATTAGGTCGTTCACTAGATTGTTATGATGCTTCCAGATAAGAAGCTTTGGCCCATCTTGGAACACTAGCTTGCAATTATCAGGTCCTACAGACTCTCAGGTTACTTCTAGATAAGTATTCCTGACTTAGTCTAGGGCATCATTTTCGAGCTATCAATTTAGTAGCCAAGTTAGGAATATCCAGTGGGAGTAGGAGTTAGCACCGACAAAACCAGGGTTCCAGCACACCAAGATTCCTAGAACTATGTTGCCACTGTAGGTTATTAGCCCAACGGGCCTCAGACTTGTGATCAGCTCAGCCACTATACCCTTGCAAGGTATAATGGGTTCTCACCGATGGGGTGTATACATCGGACATCACGTCTAGCTTATGTGGTTATATGTCGGTTAGGGACTCTCCCACTTGTCAGTACAGTTCAGTCCAGTTCAATCTTAGTTTATATCAGTTCAATCACTCAGTTTCAAGACATGTTTATGACTGTTAGTCATGGTCTTTATTGACCTTAGCACAGTTATAGCACAACTTCTATCAGTACTCAGTATCAGTTGGTCATTTCATGTTATTTTAGTTTAGTTGCTTATTTCCATGCTTTATGTATATCTCACTCACTCAGTACATTCAAAGTACTGATGCATATTTTCTATGTTGTGTTGTATTATGATATAGGCGTAGGTTCTTAGTTTCAGCATCGTCAGTAGTTCCCTCTGACGATTTAAGTAGCAGCTTTATTGGTGACTCCTCATCTTTCGAGGAGGAGAGTTCACTTTATTAAGTTTAGTTTCTTTGAGTTAGACCTTTGAGTTAGCGGGGGGTTTGTCCTAACAACTCATTAGTTCTTTAGATTGCTTTGATACATTGTGTTGTTCAGTTTCTTTTGCAGTTGTTGCATAAATTTTTGTTTCTTATTAGACATGTCTTTTTCTAGAAAAGTTTATTTAGTTATTTTACAACTTCTTTCAATAAGGTAGATGATCAGTTTGACGATATTCAGTTCTTAAGGAGTTCAGTAAAACTCCCTAGTATTAGTTATTAGGTCGTTCACTAGATTGTTATGATGCTTCCAGATAAGAAGCTTTGGCCCATCTTGGAACACTAGCTTGCAATTATCAGGTCCTATAGACTCTCAGGTTACTTCTAGATAAGTATTCCTGACTTATTCTAGGGCATCATTTTCGAGCTATCAATTTAGTAGCCAAGTTAGGAATATCCAGTGGGAGTAGGAGTTAGCACCGACCAAACCAGGGTTCCAGCACACCAAGATTCCTAGAACTTTGTTGCCACTGTAGGTTATTAGCCCAACGGGCCTCAGACTTGTGATCAGCTCAGCCACTATACCCTTGCAAGGTATAATGGGTTCTCACCGATGGGGTGTATACATCGGACCTCACGTCTAGCTTATGTGGTTGTATGTCGGTTAGGGACTCTCCCACTTGTCAGTACAGTTCAGTCCGGCTCAATCTTAGTTTATCTCAGTTCAATCACTCAGTTTCAGGACATGTTTATGACTGTTAGTCATGGTCTTTATTGACCTTAGCACAGTTATAGCACAACTTCTATCAGTACTCAGTATCAGTTGGTCATTTCATGTTATTTCAGTTCAGTTGCTTATTTCCATGCTTTATGTATATCTCACTCACTCAGTACATTCAAAGTACTGATGCATATTTTCTATGTTGTGTTGTATTATTATATAGGCGTAGGTTCTTAGTTTCAGCGTCGTCAGCAGTTCTCTCTGACGATTTAAGTAGCAGCTTTATTGGTGACTCCTCATCTTTCGAGGAGGAGAGTTCACTTTATTAAGTTTAGTTTCTTTGAGGGAAAAGCCTCCACACTTTCCCTCTTAACCTCCATCACTTCCTTTATCAAATTCTTTGGCATATGACCAACAGTAGACTTTGGCTTCCTTGTTAAGATATCCTTAGAAGTGGACCTTCGGAATCCACCACCCCCCACTTATCCTTTGTTAGTATATTTATCTCACAAAGATCTCTATAGTATGTTCGGGGGTTGATCTCTTAATACACTTTGAAGAGCTCATCCTCATCATTCACCCTCATTTTCAGGGTGCATGCTCTCACCTCAATCATAGCTCCTCTCGTGGCCAGGAATGGGCATCCCAAGATGGAGGGTACCTTGTCATCAACTTCAAAATCAAGTATTATAAAAGTAGTTGGTATGATGAACTTACCTACTTTGATGAGCAGGTCCTCAATAATGCCCTTCGGGACCACCTTTGACATATTAGCTAGCTACAGAACCACTCTGGTAAGCCTTGGTTTTTGCAAACCAAGTGTATTGAAACGAGATATGGCATCAAGTTAACTGCCACCCCTAGATCACACAAGGCCCTCATCACATCTTTTTCACCTATTTGTATGGGGAGGGTGAAACTCCCTGGGTCTTTGATCTTTCTGGGCATCTTACTCATCACCCTAAAAATGCACTCCTCAGTGAGTGCTACAGTCTTTACATCTATAAGACTCATCTTGTTGGCCACCACATCCTTCAAGTACTTAGCGTACTTGGTCATTCCCTACAAAAGTTTAATCAAAGGCAGATTTATGTGAAGTTCTTTCAAAATATCAAAGAACTTCTAGAAACAAGCATCCTTCTTACTCTTCTTGATCCTTTGTGGAAATGGTAGTGGTGTCTTTGTATAGGCTGCATTGCTGGTTGTGAATTATTTGCTGCAGCCTCCTTCTCTGTGCTCTTATTTTCTGATGGACCTGGTCTGACCAACTCTGAATGCACCTCATTTTTCTTCTCTTTTGGTGGTACATCAGCCAACTTTTTTCCACTCCTTAGACTGATGGCCATGACCTGCCTTGACTTTGTATCTATATCACTAGGTAAACCCCCCGACAGTCTATTATGCTGAGCAGCTGCTAATTAACCCTTTTGCTTCTCCAAATTTCTGGTCTCCAGTTGCTGATTTTTTAACTCTATGGCCATCTTTACCTGATCAGTTTCCATCTGAGTCTGATTAGCCATGATTTTCTACAACATCCACTTAATGTTGCTAGATTGACCACTAGCTTGCCTGTTCTACTGCTGAAATTGATTCTACTAAGGTTGCTGATACTTTGACTCTACCCCTGATTTCCACCCCAAGAAAAGTTAGGGTGATTCTGCCAGCTCATGTTGAAGGTATTTCCATAGTTCTGATTGTTTCTTTGCACATTCCCTTTAAAATTCACGACTTCGAGTTGGCTCCACAAGAGTTTGCACCATGCCCACTGTTTCCACAAATTTCACACCAGCTAGGAGCTAGTTGCACTGCATTTACCTGTTACTGTGGGTGCGCAATACTCAGCTTGCTGAATTGAGTTATCATTTGATGCTGAAATGATGCTAGCTAGGATAACAAGACATTCACGCTATCAACTTCAATCAACCCAGCTGCTCTCTTTCTCGCTCCCCTGAATGCATCACTGTGCCACTCTTGAATTTCCTGTGCAATTCTATTAAGCAAAGTGTATAGCTCATATACGTCTTCTCTAGTGGTTGCCCACATTATACAAAGTCTAATAAGCTTTTTGTATGTGGGTCCAGACTTTCCACAAAAGTGTGGGCTAGCACTTTATTTGACTGCTGATGATCAGGGCAGTCTCTCAACAATTACTTGAACTTCTCCTAAGCCAAAATATAAATTCTCCTTGGGGCTCTACTTGAAAGTCAAGATCTCACTTTGAATCTTTACAGTCTTTCATGATTGGAAAATATGATGAGGAACTTCCTGGCAAGGTCATTCAAAGTCGTGATGGAGATCGATGGCTCTTCTTTCATGCACCTCTTTGCTTCTCCCAAAAGTGAAAATGGGAAAAGGGTGATCCTTACGTAATTAGGTGAAACTCCAGTAGGGAGGAAGGTGTCACTGATTTCTATGAAATTCTGTAGATGCTGTTGTGGGTCCTCATGTGTCATCCCAGTGAATTTCCCACTGGAATGCAGCAACTGCACCATGTTCTGTTTAAGCTCAAAATTACATTCTAGCTCCGGTCTGTGGATGCTAAAGGTAACATTTGTCGCAATAGGAATTGCCACTTCGCTCACATCTCTCACTGCCATCTCTGTCGGTGCAACCTCGCCCTATTGAACCTGCTAGATGGGATACAGAGTGGAACCTTCCCTTCTTAGTTGTCACAACCTTCCTTCAGGTTTAGGGTAGGGTTCAACCAACTCTCTAATCCTTGCTAGCTTGCTGCAAGGACAAATTTGTTACCTACAAATAAGATGACCAAGACCATGTTTTTTAACACATAAGAAAATGTAAAATAATACAAAAAGAGAAATTCACCAAATGTTGCCAGTCACCGACAACAGCGACAAAAATTGGAATACACCTCCGGTGCACATAGTCATGCAACCAATATAGTAACTCTTGAGAGCCGAATGTCGAAATAACAGGGACTGGATTTAAAGTTTATTAACAAGTTCAAGTATCAATTCAAAAATCAATAGTGCTAATTTTCCAAGATTTGATGTTTGTTGGTTTTTGAATCTAATGGTGATCACAAATTAAGTCGAAAAATACTAATGAGAAGAATCTAAGGTTAAGGCCAAACATTCATGAATAGCTACAATTTATGATGGTTCAAGTATGCATTTTCATTTGTTGTCTCACAAATAATTTTCATATTCATGCTCTTTCGAGCCTCTAAATAGAATCAAAATAGCCTCACAACTACATCATTGAGCGGGGATGTAACAACCTAATTCATATGCAATTATCTATTTGGAGTGGTTTACAGGGTTAATGCCCTTGGTTGTGGACTTTCAAACCTCTAACCATTTTACCTAACTTGGCTTCACAACTACATCAAAGTGCAGTGATGTGACAATTCCAAATTCGGTGTCTAGCTATCTTCGCGTTTAATAACCAAGTGAGTCGAATTAGGTAAATTGCTATCCTAACTGCGAATCAACCTTAAAGGCTTGAACTAACTTCTTGCATTCCTAGTTCTAACCTAGATTTTGCTCTTTTGAGTTTGTGTGAAATTAACAAGAGCATTTTAATAGTTATCAAGTAATAAAATGATTAACAATGAGAATGCAAGAACTAACAACAATGAAAACTTGAACAAAATGGAATTAAAGCAAAACAATCATGTCATGTGGCCTCAACCCTGAAGAAGGGTTTTTGCCACTCTTGCTAGTAGAACTATTTAACATAGTGCTTAAATTCATGTATTAGAACAGTGTAAAAAGAAAGAAAGAAAAGATACCTAAGATGAAGAAGTTCTTTGTAACACCCTATAACTTCCTAAGACTAGCTTGAAAATTTTAAAGTTGATTCTGCAGAAAATTGGCAAAATTTTCTAAGTACAAGTCACAGTACGTCCCGTGCAATCGAGGTACGAGTCGTACCATAACTCGTAACTAGGGGGATGGTGGATGTCAAAGATTAAGGTTGGAGGAACAACGACTTGATATAACAAATCGTACCACGGAGTTACAGAATGTATATAGCAGTCGTGGAAAACTACAAAGATCTTGGGAAGCAAATCCTAAGTAATCTCGAGTCAAAGTTCGACTCATGGAACCAAGGTACGACTTGTAGGATGAGTCATGAGAGAGATCAAATGTAGCTCAAGTTTTAGTTATGAGTCATAACACCAATCGTAAGATGCAGGTACGAGTTGTAGGAGGCATCCGTGGAAAAATTCAGAGGAATTGGTTGGAGCAGAGTCCCTAACCTTGACTCGTGGTATGGACCATAGGACCATGGTACAACTCGTAGGTTAAGTCAAACCACCTGATATGAGTCATACCAATTGAAGGAAAGAAATTTTGTTAAGTGTTTCAGGGGAAATTTTGTAAAACCCTATCGACTTAACTTCTAAACTACATCGTATAGGGTGTTCTTAGGAGGAATTTTAGAGGAGTAGTCAATCGTCTCCTTCATTCTTTCCGAAAACTAGATAGAAGAAGTATAAACAAATATAGATAGTTCTCTTAGAGCAAAGATAGGGCTTCAAGTTTTCTTATCAGATTCTCCAAGTTCTTCTTATGAAATTTGACTCCAGGTATGTGGGAATTCAACAAGGGGATTTCACTTCCCTTGTTCCCTAGAACACTTATGTAATTCCTTATCAATTTTAGTCCTAAAGACTAGAAATAGGGTTAATTTTTAGTCATATTTTGAATATTTCTTATGGATTGTACTTCTTATGAATTCTGGCTATGTTTTCACTACTTATTAAGCATGTTGTTATTCTCTTCATAAAATATTATTTTAGCCATAGTTTTATGAATACAATAAACTGGGTCTTGCATAATTGTCTAGATATAAATATTTCTTGACTTTGTTAGTTCTTGAATTTCCTTGTATTTACCATCATGTGAGTTCACAGTCAGTTTGCATGCTATTTCAGTCTCAGTTACTAATTAGCCTTTTCTGTATTTCAGTAAGTCAGATGATCAGTTTGATGATAGTTAGTTCTTGAGGAGTTCAGTAACACTCCATAGTATCAGTTATCAGGTCATTCTCTATACGACTATGATGCTTCCAGATAAGTATCTCTGGCCCATCTTGGAACACTAGCTTTCAGTTATTAGGTCATATAGGCTTTCAAGTTGCTTGCTGATAAGTATTCCTAACTTAGTCTAGGGAAACAGTTTTGAGCTATTAGTTTAGTATTCAAGTTAGGACTATCCAGTGGGAGTAGGACTTAGCACCAAGCGGACCGGGGTTCCAGTGCACCCAGGTTCCCAAAACTACATTGCCACTATAGGTTATTAGCCAAACGGGCCTCAGACTTGTGATCACCCAGCTCAGCCACTCTACCCTAACAAGGTACAATGGGCTCTCACCGATGGGGTGTATATATCAAACTCCACATCTAGCTCACGAGGTTGTATGTCGGTTAGAGACTCTCCAAATTGTTAGTACAGTTTACTCCAGCTCAGTCTCAGTTTAGCTCAATTCAATTACTAAATTTAAGGACATGTTTATGACTGTTAGTCAAGGTCTATATTGACCTTATCATAGTTATAGCTCAGCTTCTATCACTACTCAATCTCAGTTGGTCATTATATGTTATTTCAGTTCAGTTGCTTATTGCCATTCTTTATGTATATCTCACTCACTCAGTACATAAAAAATACTGATTTATACTTTCTATGCAATATCATATTATGATACAAGAACAAGTTCTCAGTCTCAACATCATCAGTAGTTCCCTCCGACGATTTTAGCAGCAACGCTATTGCGAGTCCTCCTCTTCCTATGAAAAGAGTTTACTTTATTCAGTTTAGTTTCTTTGAGTTAGACCTTTGATTTAGCTGGGGGTTTGTTGCAGCAGCTAATCAGTTCTTTTGATGGCTTTCAGATATAGTGTTGTGCAGTATGTTTTGTAGTTGTTGCATCAATTTCAGTATCTTATCAGACATGCCTTTTTATTTTTATAAAAAGTTTATTTCGTTATGTTTTACAACTTTTGCTTACATTAAATTAGTAAACTAGTGTGATGTTAAAGTCATGGGTTCGCTTGGGTCACTTGTGGCTCCAAGTACCGTGTCTCGTCCAGGGTGTAAACTCGGGTCATGACAAACTTGGTATCAGAGCCCTAGGTTTAGTGTATCCTAGGATTTTTGAAATTTGCATCAATTAGAGTCCTTTTCATGGATGTGAAGCATGCCACACTTATGAGGGGGAGGCTATAAGTTGTTTTTAGGAAATTTCGCTTTTGTTCATACTCCTTATCGTGCGTTGATTTTAATCCCACAAATATCCTCCTAACTCGTGCTCTATTCACTTCAACAAACGTATTCCTCCAAAATGAGGAAGTGGAAGGAGGCCTGGCAATGCCAACTGACCTGCCCCACTAGATCCCGCAGCCCTTCAGGATGATCAAGTGTCCTTTGCAGAATTTCGAGCGACGATTTAGCTTTTGGCTCAGAATGTGACCAACCAAGTGAACCAGCAGGTGGTTCCAGTGAATGTGGATAGGTCTACAATAGCTGCCAGGGTTCGGGTCTTCACTCGAATGAATCTTCCAGCTTTTCATGGATCTAAGGTGGGAGAGGACCCACAAGAGTTTGTGGATCAGGTGCGGAAGATCACTGGATTATGGATGTTAGTTTCATACAGAGTGTTGGTCTGGCTGCCTACCAATTGAAAAGGGTTGTTCAGATGTGGTACAACCAGTGGAAGGAAGGGAGTCCAGCTAAAGCAGGATCTGTAGAGTGGGATGATTTCGCTACGACGTTTCTCGATAGATTCTTTCCTCAGGAATTGAGGGAGGCCAAGGTCGACAAATTCATGAATTTGAAGCAGGGTAACAGAATAGTGGAAGAGAATGCATTAGAGTTCACTCGGCTATGGAGGTATGCTCTAGAGATGGTAGCTGAGCCGAGGGCTCGTATGCTTAAGTTTATGAATGGGGTTTCAGACCTAGTGTTTAAAGAATGCAGAACTGCGATGCTGATCATAGACATTGACCTCTCTATCCTTGTCATTCATGCCCAACAGATAGACGCAGAAAAATTGAAAGTTATAGAGAGGGAAAGAAGGCAGGTTAGAACTAGACAATTTGAATATAGCCAGTAGAGGTAAGGCGGCAGTAGTTGCCTACAACAGCAAAACAAAGATCTCCAGCACACACATCAGCCAGTGCTCCTTCTTTCTGATCCCACAAGGACCGAAGGGGTGGAGCATCAGGCTCCCTGTGCCAGAGTCATGCCTCCAACAACCACTTTCCAACTTGTCCTAAATGTGGCAAGTACCTTCCATTTGAGTGCCGCATGGGCAAAAAGGGTTGCATCGGATGTGGGCAACTAAGTCACAGGCTAAAAGAGTGTCCATCAACAAGATAGGGGAAAACTAAATCTACTACTTCAGCAACCCTAGTAGGTTGTCCAGCTTAGCAGGGTAATACTTCAGCTATGGATGGCGGTCAGTGCCAAAACCATTTTACGCTTTGTTCTATCGTTAGGATCAAGAGAGATCACTGGATGTGGTCATGGTTATGTTACGTATTTTCTATCTAGACGTATTTGCCCTAATAGATCCAGGATCAACACTATCATTCGTGACTCCTTACATAGCCATTCAATTTGATATCAGCCCAGAAGTCCTCTCAGAGTCGTTCTCAGTCTCTATCCCAATTGGTGAATCAGTTAGTGCCAACTGAGAATATTGAAAATGCCAGTCTCAGTGTTGAGTAAAGTTATTCCATTTGATCTAGTAGGGCTAGACATTGTCAATTTCAACCTCATTCTTGGCATTGATTGGTTACATTCCGATTATGCCTCAATCGACTGCAGGACTAGAGCTGTCAGGTTTCAGTTTCCAGGTTAGCTGTCTTAGAATAGGTGGATAGTGTTTCAGCTCCTAAGGGTCGGTATATTTCTTACCTTAAGGCAAAGAAGATGATTTTGAAAGGGTGCATATATCACCTAGTTCGGGTCAATGATTCTAGCTCCGAGACCCCAACCATTCTGTCAGTTCCAGTTGTCAGCGAATTCCCTAACGTGTCTTCTGAAGATTTTCCCAGAGTCCCTTCAGAGCGGGAAATAGACTTCGGCATAGAACTTCTTTCAAACACTCAGCCCATCTCTATTCCTCGTTACAGAATGGCTCTAGTTGAGCTTAAGGAGTTGAAGGATAGCTGAAACCCTTCTAGATAAGGGCTTCATCAGGCCCAACATCTCTCCATAGGATGCTCCAATGTTGTTCATGCGAAATAAAGATGGTACCCTTAGAATATGTATCGGCTACCGTTAACTAGACAAAGTTACGGTCAAGAACATATATCCCCTACCCAAGATTGATAACTTGTTTGATCAGCTTCAGGGAGCTAGTTGTTTTTCCAAGGTAGATCTAAGTTCAGGGAGTGTGACATACTAAAAATAGTCTTTAGAATTCGATATGGTCACTATGAATTTGTGGTTATGTTGTTTGGACTAAAAAATTCCCCTACAACTTTCATGGACCTGATGAATAGGGTATTCAAACTGTACATGGACATGTTCATCATTATATTCATAGGCGACATTTTGGTATACTCCAAAAATAAGGAGAATCATGCTAACCATCTGAGGATAGTGTTGCAGACTCTCAGAGACCATCAATTATTCACTAAATTCAGTAAGCGTGAATTCTAGCTGAAGACAGTGGCCTTCCTCGATCATATGGTCTCAGGTGAGGGTATTCAGGTATATCCTCAAAGGATAATAGTGGTAAAAGATTGGCCCACAATAGATATCAGGAGTTTCTTCCCCAATAGATATCAGGAGTTTCTTCGGCTTAGCTGGTTATTATCGACATTTTGTAGAGGGTTTTCTTCCATTGTGTCCCCTCTGACTAAACTGACTCAGAAAAAGGTGAAGTTTTAGATGAATGTGAGAAGAATTTCCAAGAGGTGAAGACTCGACTCACTACAACTCTGATTTTGACCTTACCTGAAGGGACAGATGGGTTCGTAATCTATTGTGATGCTTCCCGAGTTGGCCTCGATTGCATTGTGATACAGTGGGGCAAGGTGATAGCTTATGCCTCCAGAAAGCTCAAGGTTCACAAAAAGAACTATTCAACGTATGATCTTGAATTGGCGGCGGTGGTGTTTGCCTTAAAAATATGAACGCATTACCTTTATGGGGTTTAAGTGGATGTTTTCACCGACCACAAGAGCCTTTAGTACGTGTTCAGTAAGAAGGATTTGAACCTTCGTCAGAGAAGGTGGCTGGAGTTATTGAAAGACTATGACATGAGTGTGATATACCACCCATGCAAGGTAAATATGGTGGTGGATCCGTTAAGTAGGATATCCATGAGGAGCATTGCTCATGTTGAAGAGGGCAAAAAGGAGCTGGCAAAGAATATTCACAGGTTAGCTCGATTGGGAGTGCAGTTGGGGGATTCAGCTAAGGACAGAGTAGTAATGCAGAGTGATTCAAAATCTTTGTTAGTTATTGAGGTTAGGTCAAAGCAGGATGAAAATCCCATACTGATCAAGCTGAAAGAAATAGTTCTAAGAAAGGAAGTGAAGGCTTTCTCCAAAGAGGGAGATGGTGTGCTACATTACTAGAGCAGACTTTGTGTTCCAGACGTAGATGACTTGGGACAACGATTACTAGCAGAAGCATACAGCTCCAGGTATTCTATTCACCAAGGTGCCACTAAGATGTAATGTGACCTACAGGAAATCTATTGGTGAAACGACATTAATAGGGATATTGCAAAATTTGTGGCTAAGTGTCCAAACTGCCAGTAGGTTAAAGTTGAACATCAGAGACCTAAGGGTATGACTCAGGATATCAGCATACCAACATGCAAGTGAGAAGAAGTGAATATGGAATTCATTGCAGGTCTACCTCATACTTGTTAGCAACATGATTCCATTTGGGTGATAGTAGATTGGATGACTAAGTCAGGACATTTTCTCCCAATTAAAACTACAGACTCAGCTAAGGATTATGCTAAACTATAAATCCGAGAATTGGTCAGACTGCATGGAGTCCTCTTTTCCATCATTTCAGATAGAGGTACCAAGCTCACCTCACATTTTTGGAATTCATTTCAGAAAGGAATTGGTACTCAGGTCAAGCTCAACACAACTTTTCACTCTCAGACAGATGGACGAGCTGAGCGAACTATTCAGAGATTAGAAGACATGTTGAGGGCTTGTGTGATCGACTTCAAGGGCAGTTGGGATGATCACCAACTTTCATCGAGTTTGCATACAACAACAACTACCACTCTTGTATTCAGATTGCCCCGTGTGTGGCATTGTATGGTAGGAGGTGTAGATCTCCTATAGGGTAGTTTGAAGTGGGCGATGCTACCTTGATTGGACCAGACACAGTTCATGAAGATATGCAGAAAGTGTAACTTATCAGAGAAAGATAAAAAATAGCTCAGAGTCACCAGAAATGATATGCAGATGTGAGGAGAAGAGAACTAGAATTTTTTGTAGTTGATTGGGTTTATCAGCAAATTTCACTTATGAAAGGGGTGATGAGGTTTGGAAAGAAAGCAAAACTTAGTCTGAGGTATGTAGGACCCTACCGGATTCTGAGGTGAACTGGAAATATGGTCTATGAGTTAGAGTTACCTTCAGAGTTAGCATCAATGCACCTAGTCTTTCATGTGTCACTGCTGAAGAAGTGCATCGGTGATCCGACCTCAGTTTTGCCACTAGACAGTGTGGATTTGAAAAATAGTCTCTCTTACGAAGAATTCCCAGTGCAAATCCCAGACCATCAGGTTTGTAAGCTGAGAAACAAGGAGGTTGCTTCAGTAAAACTCTTGTGGAAGAACCAACTAATTGAATGAGCCGCATGCGAAGTAGAATTATACATGATGTCTAGATATCCTCATCTGTTTCCTTCCAGCTCAGCTTTAGTCTTAGGTATTAAATTTTTCCTCACTACTCCATTTAGTTCAACATCGTTCAGTCCTTTCTATGATTTAATGCGCATCCTAGTTGAGTAAGTTCAGTTAGCATGTTACCTCAGTTCGGAGTCAGTCAATCCCTCAATAATTAGTTCATAATGTTATCTCTTAAGGATTGCAGCTTTTTCCTTATCTGGTCAGCTTAGTTAGTCTCTAGTCGAGGACGAATGTTCGCAAGGGGGAGATATTGCAACACCCCATAACTTCGTAAGACTAGCTTGGAAATTTTAAAGTTGATTCTATAGAAAATTGGCAAAATTTCCTTAGTACAAGTCACAGTACGACCCGTACAATCGAGGTACGAGTCGTATCATGACTCGTAACTAGGGGATGGTGGATGTTAGATATTAAGGATGGAGGAACCATAACTTAATATAACGGATCATACCACTGAGTTGCAGAGCATATAAAGTAGTCATGGAAAATTACATAGATCTGCCAGGGAAATCCTTAGTAATCCCAAATGAAAGTACGACTTGTGGGACCAAGGTATGACTCGTAGGATGAGTCGTGAGAGAAATCAAATACAGGATCTGGGTTTGGCTACGAGTCGTAACATCAATCATAGGATGCAAGTACAAGTCATAGAAGGCATCTATAAAGAACTTTAGAGGAATTGGTTGGAGCAGAGTCCCTAGCTACGACTCGTGGTAAGAATTGTAGGACCATGGTACGACTCGTAGGTTGAGTCGTACAACCTGATGGGCTGAAATATCATTAAATATTTCAGTGGAAATTTTATAAGATCCTATCAACTTATCTTCTAACCTACATCATATAGGGTGTTTTCAAGAGGGATTTTAGAGGAGTAGTCGATCCTCCCCTTCATTCTTTCCAAGAACTAGAGAGCAGAAGTACGAACAAATGTAGATAGTTCTCTCAGAGCAAAGCTAGGGCTTTAAATTTTATTCTCAGATTCTCCAAGTTCTTCCTAGGAAATTCGACTCCAAATATGTGGGAATTCAACAAGGGGATTGGTCTTCCCTTGTACCCAAAAACCCTTTCATAATTCCTTATCAGTTCTAGTCATGAAGATCATAAATAGGGTTAATTTTCAGTCAGATACGGAAAATTTCTTGTGGATTGCAGTTCTTATGAATGCTAGCTATGTTTTCACTACTTACTAAGCATGTTGTTATTCTTTTCATGAAATACTGTTTTAGCCCTAGTTCTACGAATATAGTAAACTGGGTGTTGCATAATTGATTAGATACAAATGTTGCTTGACTCTATTAGTTCTTGAATTTTCATGTTATTATCATCATGTGAGTTCATAGTCCGTTTGCATGCTAGTTCAGTCTCAGTCAATAAATTAGCCTTTTCAGTATCTTTCAATAAGGTAGATGATCAGTTTGACGATATTCAGTTCTTAAGGAGTTCAGTAAAACTCCCTAGTATTAGTTATTAGGTCGTTCACTAGATTGTGATAATGCTTCCAGATAAGCAGCTTTGGCCCATCTTGGAACACTAGCTTGCAATTATCAGGTCCTATAGATTCTCAGGTTACTTCTAGATAAGTATTCCTGACTTAGTCTAGGGCATCATTTTCGAGCTATCAATTTTGTAGCCAAGTTAGGAATATCCAGTGGGAGTAGGATTTAGCACCGACCAAACCAGGGTTCCAGCACACCAAGATTCCTAGAACTATGTTGCCACTGTAGGTTATTAGCCCAACGGGCCTCAGACTTGTGATCAGCTCAGCCACTATACCCTTGCAAGGTATAATGGGTTCTCACCGATGGGGTGTATACATCGGACATCACGTCTAGCTTATGTGGTTGTTTGTCGGTTAGGGACTCTCCCACTTGTCAGTACAGTTCAGTCCGGCTCGATCTTAGTTTATCTCAGTTCAATCACTCAATTTCAGGACATGTTTATGACTGTTAGTCATGGTCTTTATTGACCTTAGCACAGTTATAGCACAACTTCTATCAGTACTCAGTATCAGTTGGTCATTTCATGTTATTTCAGTTTAGTTGCTTATTTCCATGCTTTATGTATATCTAACTCACTCAGTACATTCAAAGTACTGATGCATATTTTCTATGTTGTGTTGTATTATGATATAGGCGTAGGTTCTTAGTTTCAGCGTCGTCAGTAGTTCCCTCTAACGATTTAAGTAGCAGCTTTATTGGTGACTCCTCATCTTTCGAGGACGAGAGTTCACTTTATTAAGTTTAGTTTCGTTGAGTTAGACCTTTGAGTTAGCGGGGGGTTTGTCCTAACAACTCATTAGTTCTTTAGATTGCTTTGATACATAGTGTTGTTCAGTTTCTTTTGCAGTTGTTGCATAAATTTTTGTATCTTATTAGACATGTCTTTTTTTTTGAAAAGTTTATTTAGTTATTTTTTACAACTTCTTTCAATAAGGTAGATGATCAGTTTGACGATATTCAGTTCTTAAGGAGTTCAGTAAAACTCCCTAGTATTAGTTATTAGGTCGTTCACTAGATTGTTATGATGCTTTCAGATAAGCAGCTTTGGCCCATCTTGGAACACTAGCTTGCAATTATCAGGTCCTATAGACTCTCAGGTTACTTCTAGATAAGTATTCCTGACTTAGTCTAGCGCATCATTTTCGAGCTATCAATTTAGTAGCCAAGTTAGGAATATCCAGTGGGGGTAGGACTTAGCACCGACCAAACCAGGGTTCCAGCACACCAAGATTCCTAGAACTATGTTGCCACTGTAGGTTATTAGCCCAACGGGCCTCAGACTTGTGATCAGCTCAGCCACTATACCCTTGCAAGGTATAATGGGTTCTCACTGATGGGGTGTATACATCGGACATCACGTCTACCTTATGTGGTTGTATGTCGGTTAGGGACTCTCCCACTTGTCAGTACAGTTCAGTCCGGCTCAATCTTAGTTTATCTCAGTTCAATCACTCAGTTTCAGGACATGTTTATGACTGTTAGTCATGGTCTTTATTGACCTTAGCACAGTTATAGCACAACTTCTATCAGTACTCAGTATCAGTTGGTCATTTCATGTTATTTTAGTTCAGTTGCTTATTTCCATGCTTAATGTATATCTCATTCACTCAGTACATTCAAAGTACTGATGCATATTTTCTATGTTGTGTTGTATTATGATATAGGCGTAGGTTCTTAGTTTCAGCGTCGTCAGTAGTTCCCTCTGACGATTTAAGTAGCAACTTTATTGGTGACTCCTCATCTTTCTAGGAGGAGAGTTCACTTTATTAAGTTTAGTTTCTTTGAGTTAGACCTTTGAGTTAGCGGGGGGTTTGTCCTAACAACTCATTAGTTGTTTAGATTGCTTTGATACATAGTGTTGTTCAGTTTCTTTTGCAGTTGTTGCATAAATTTTTGTATCTTATTAGACATGTCTTTTTTTAGAAAAGTTTATTTAGTTATTTTTTACAACTTCTTCTTATGTTAAATTAGTATACCAGTGTGATGTTAAGCCATGGATTCTCTTGGGGTCACTTGGGGCTCCAAGTATCCTATCTCGTCCAGGGTGTAGACTCAGGTCATGACATTTCTCCTTCATTCTTTTCCTTGCTCCTTTGCATTTCCAGAAATAATTACGTGATTTTTGATAAAATATACCAACTGTTCCTTTTATACTAAGTTAAAATTGATCGTGTATATGTTGCCTCCGTTACATGCTGCATATCACGCAGTATGCCCTCCGTGGAAAGAAGCAAATGTAGATGCTCACTGGAATTATGCACCGGGTAGGGCATTGGCATATTCCATCAAGTGTGGCATGCTTCTGGTTGCGAGCATCGCTTAACGTGGCGCGACCTTCATCATGGAGCTCAACCGATATGGAACGTTAAAATCGCGCATGGTTACTACTTAGGCAGCGTCTCGCATGCAGGACCCTGTGCGTGGTATGTTGTCCAGTGCTCTACTCGCATGCCATGGCATGACACTTGTTGCCCAGCCCTTCTGGTGTGGCACGCTGCTAGTGCGGGCAACCTTCATTTCATGCTTTTTTCATGCATCTGCATTGTATTTCAATCCGAGCTCCTTTTTTGCTCATGCATCCTCATATTAAGCCCCTCCTTAGCATATTTCACCTATAAACATGGGCTACATTAGTTATTTCAAGCATGCATATATACGCACAATTACATGATATTACTCCAAAAATAAGGTAAAAACACGACTTAAGCTCGGGTATAATTATCACTTGAGCACGTAAATATTCCCAAGATCAATTAACACTTTTTAGGGTGAATGTGATTGTAGAATGTTATTTGTGTGATAGCTTGTGACGTATAATTCAATGAATTTTTAACCCTTAACCTTAAAAAATTCTTTAAGAGGGTTAGATGCATAAAAACTCCATGAACTTGGTTGGGGTGATCATTGTAGATTTGGGCTGTGATAATTTAGCCTGTGATTATCAAAATTAGATCGTAAAATAATGGGTAAAGTTCCTCAACCCTTAAATCGAAGAATGTAGACTATTGCTTGATTTCTGAATTTCTTATTTTTAGACTTTGAACATTCGGAGGCATTGAGAAAAGGAAAAGCTCCCCTTGAGTACCTGGATATTCTAGTTATGCAATCCAGGTAGGTTATGGCTTACCTTTGTGTTAAACAGTAATTAGTGAATCGTATATGTGTGTTCTACTAATGTTGAATTGATGAGGGTAGAGGGATCATAAAATATGATGACGTGATGAAAGATTTGCAGTGACATAATAATAAGATTGGAGGATTAATCCTAAGTATGGGAACATATGGAAAAGTGGAACCTAGTTGATAATTATTAAAATACTCTTGATGTGATGTTCTTGATAATATGTTCTTGATGTTATATTCTTTATAGTGGAGTCTAGAGGTGATGTTCTTGATGGCATGTTTTGATGACATATTTGTTGTGGTTGTTCTTGATTGTATATTTTTGTAGTATAATATTAGGTGAATGATCGTAATAGTACGAATAAAGATAAGAAGTGAGGTGATCAAACCTAGTTTGATTATATGAGCTTAAGGTTGCAATTTAATTGTTATGAAAGAAAACATGAGGATGGTAGTATAAATTTAGAAGCTTAAAACAAAAATGAGGTAAGGAAAGAACGAGTATTGGTGAGAACCCATAGTAGCAAGGTTGTGTAACTAAATTTGAATTGCGTTGAAATGATTATTGTATGTTGATGAATTTACTTTGTGAATGAAAATGTCAAAGGGACAATGATGGGCCCTAGTAAGTTGTGTTTAAATGGGGACTAATATGAACAATATGTTGATCAAATTGAAAGAACCTGATTATGTGATAGATCCTTATCTGAGAGGGTAGGGAAGGCTGAACCGATGAATTATGAAGGTTACCTTGGTGTGTTTTGTTATTGTGATAGATGACACAAGACTAGGCTAATTGATAAATAACTAGAAAGATAGCAGGTTATGATTATGCGATGTCAACTTTAATTGAGGATTTTTACGGGTCATGAATTGCTAAATATGATTACTTGGTCTTTGAATACTGATTGTGATAGAGGTAATAATCATTTAGTTATGTTCTGTGAATGAACTCGAGATGAATAAATGTTGTTTTTTGTTGTGAAATTAAGTGCAATTTTAATAATCAATGTGTGCTTATGAGGGGTCATATGTGTTGGCTAAATTAATAGCTTGTTTAATTATGCTGATAACTTGTTGATTTATATATCTTTCTGAATTGTCATATGAGTTGAGTGAATGAAATGCACAATAAGTTATGCCGATGAATGCTTGTTGACATCTCACTCGGAGTTGTCATATAAGGTGACTGATTGATAAGCATGTTGGATGTATTGATGAAAGTTGGGTAATAAGTTCTTATCTAGAGCTGAGTGGCTCGTGTTCGAGGTGAGCATCCAGATGAGCAAAAGTATGATTGATTATGGTACGTACAGATACTTGGATATGAGTGGCTCATGCCCAGGTGAGCATCCAGGCGAGCAATATGATATGAGTACATCGACAGGTATGATATGATGTTCATACAACTAGGTGTACAATACATCGATTTCTAGAGTCCCTTGCAGGTCATAACTAGAAGGGTAGAAATAAAACCCTCTAGCATATGTTTACAGTGATGTGATGGAGGCGTGTCCCCGGCACATCAACAATGATATGATTGTGACAAGATCCGTATAAGTATGTTATGATATACATGTAGCTATGAGACAGTGATCAATATAGGTATGTATGATATACATAAGGTTGTGTGATAGAATTCAGTGACAAGTATGACATCGATATGTGTACAGATATTGGATGAGATAAAACTAATGATGACAGGTATATTTACCATGTGTTCAGTGTGCATGTGATCTGCTGTATAATTATGTCTTACTTTCATTGAAATTCTTGGTGTTTGGATGAAAATGGTTGTGTATGAATTAATGCTGCGTTCACAATCGTGAGTAAATGTGATTTATGTGTTGTTGTTGGGTTGATCTTGACTATGAGAATGTTTCTTAAAAAGGGAGAATAAATCAAGTAATTATGATAAGATAAAAAATGGTGTAAGGTATAACTAATTGAGCATAGAATGATATAAGTTTTATGTGATTGTCACGACCCGAACTATCACGCTCCGCCTTGGGGGGCATGACTGGCACATGATGCCATACTGGGATTTGAGCTAACTTGGCTGGGATGATGCACTTCTGGTGCATGCCTGCAACTCAATTTAAGAAAATGACGAGCTATATCTTGGCTGTCAACACAGCCTCGGGCCAACAAGGCCACAAAGCCACCTGCGAAAGAAAACAGCTAACCAACAACAAAGCAAATAAAGGGATCCTATGTGGGACAACAAGACCACCATGTTGTCTAGTTATAATAGAATGAAAAACAGGTAGTCATATTTGTACTATAGCCAACAAGGCTACTAACTAACTAGTTAAATTGGGCCCCACATAGCCAACACGCAACCAACTAACTGAACACTGTAGTCTGCAAGCCTTTAGGAGTGAAAATATTGGTTGGGACAGGGCCCCCACCTACCCAAATTCTATACAAATAAAAGATAGATAAATCTCTACAACCTAGCAACTCCGAATGAAAGGAGCTAGCCAAACTGCTGACTCTGAACAACTGCTAGGAGGTCTCACAATCTATTTGTCTAAACCTACAGGCAAGTATGCAGTGCCCCATAGTTGCGCGTCAGTACAATATGTACTGAATATGTAAGGCAGTAATGAAAAGCTGAATATACGCTGATAAAGAACCAAAAGTGAATAACAAGAAGGGGTAGAAATTAACCTGTAAGCTTTCTTATCCATAACCCGCATCTAGTAAAACACGACACATATATTAGCTAAGACTTTACAACTATATCTTCATAAGCTATAACTAGCAGGCAAGAATACAAATAACAACCTAACCTGGACCCCATAAGCTGGGAAGGTACAACTAGCACAGAATAATGTCACGTCCCACCTTGGGAAGCATGACTGACACCTAGTGCCACACTGGGACTTGAACTATCCTGACTGGACTTGTTCACTTCTAGTGCATGCCTGCAACTCAACTCAAGAAAATGATGAGCTATATCTCGACTGTAAATACAGCCTCGGGCCAATAAGGCCACATAGCCACCTGTAAAAAGAAAAAAGCTCACAACCAACACCCAATAAAAGGGATCCAATTTTCATGAACCAAACGTAGACCCGGATCATAACACGGGACAAGGAGCCCCGAGAGACACCAAGTCGACCCATGGAGTGATCATACATCTAACTCAATCAATAAAAGAGAATACTAAACATAATAACATAATAGAAGCATAACCCTGACATACATAGAAAGTGGAACGTAATTCATATATAACAACTGGATACTACACATGGTTTGAAAGCCTCTAACATATAGGTTTATGGGACAACACCTCCAACTAACCCGACAAGTCTAGAAAACTGAACATGCATAGAGAAATCTGATAAACATGGTCCTAGAGAGATGAGGATTCACCACGAGCGTAGGATGCTAAATCTGAAAGGCTGGCTAAGAACGGGGTTGAGTCTGAGAGCTGGGGCCTATATCATGAAATGATACAACATAGAGCATACGGTCAGTAAGTGGAATGTATCGAGTATGTTAGGTAAGTAAAACGAACATTAAAAATACATAAAAGCTCATAAGAGATCATAAGAGTGGAACAACATGCTCATAACATAAATATCATAAAATAAAATAAGACTTAAGGTTTTCAAATCATTCGTAATCCATTCATTATCATAAAAGTAAGAGAAACTTTATAAGTCACCACTTGAGCCAAAATAACATAAACATAGAAATGCAATAGAATATGTGGAACAGTGGGAGGACATGTCATAACCGACACCATCATGGTAGGGCCTTACATGATGCCCCACTATCTCACTCAAGTGGGTAGAGTCGTCCCTGGCTTGCCAGGCAAGGGATGTGAATTATATGATATCACGAAAGAGGGGATCCATTAACATTGTAATGTATCATTGTGAACCTACGGTGGCACGTAGTTATGAGACACCAGCGTAGTCCTTTGAATGCCAGGCTACTCGGTGCTAGACACTGCTCCCAAAAAAGCATGCACATTAGGCTCAGACATAAATCATAAACATCATTCATGAGATTCATGGCTAAATAAACATTTAACATCTTTGATCCCCTTTTCATACATATTATCCATAAACCAAGGGCCCTTTAATCAGCCAACATCATTAATCGATCAATCATGAAATCCATTTCAAAAATCATAAATCATACTTGAATATTTGGGCATTACTCAATACTTTAACATGTTTGAAAATATTCAACTCACTTGAAAACATGATTATAAATATGGGTAACTTGAAAGATTTTCATCATCAATACTTCATCCTACATGAACATCCATCAGAAATCTTATCTTTTATGAACTTTTCATAAATGGGCATTTTAATTTTAAAAAGCTTGAAACATGATTTTTGATGGAAAACAACGTAAAACTTCCCCATAATTCATAATTCGCTAATAAAAACTCACTTAGATCATGCCCATGTAGAGAATTTAAAATTGCATGCATCGGGTTAAAACAACATAGAATCAATATAGGAAATTCGTGATTTAGAGAGAGTTTGGGAATGGGTGTGAATGGAGTCACCCATTCATAACTATACATATCTGATTATAGTTGATTTGTACGCTTTCCTGATTGCCCAAGAAGGATTTGATAAGAATTGGAAGGTTAAGGCTTCATCTCCTCTCTAACTTGCATGCATGGGTTTTGAATAGGTTAGATTGACTTAATATATCTTAATACACTTTGAATATAACTTAAAAAAACGTAGTATAGGACCTTATAGAATAGGAATGATGAGAATACCCTTAATAATTTCGCAGAAAATAACTGCTCGTTAGTCCCTACGAGGGACCTAATGACTCGTTACTCAAGGCCACGACTAGTGGCATCATCAATCATATGCACTGCCCTAAGTTTCAATTAATTTCCCTCTGTTGACCATGAACCATCCCACGAATCATGGTGACTGACCACGAGTCGTGGGGTCCTTCAATAGTGTACACTGCCATCTCCCTTCTCCTTCTCAATCACCACTTCCCACGATTGACTCAACGAGTCCTGGGGTCTGATCACGACTCGTGGTCATGTCTGTAGGGACCTTAAAACCTAAATTTCAAACTCACATCCTGAGACTCACCACGAGTCATCCCACGACTCGTGGTCTATCCCCATGGGTCACATCACGACTCGTTTTATAACCTAATGCCAGATTTCAAATTTTTTCCATTTCAATTCCTGGGTCTGATCTTTGGGCTTTCGAGGTATAACACCACCACCATACTGTCTAGTTATAACTAGACGAAAACAGGCAACCATAACTATGTTGTAGCCGGCATGGTTGCTAACTGATAGCTAAACTCGGCCCCACACGGCCATCATGCAAAATAAAACATACATAGGTCCCACACAACTAACAACGGAGAATTATAACCTACAAGCCTTTAGGAGTAGAATAATGGTCGAGACTACCCATAAACTGTACAATAAAAGAACAAACCTTCTCCAATTATCAACTCTGGAGAAAAGGAGCTGACTGGGCTGCTGATTCTGGCTGATGACTAAGAAGGTCCCGAACCACATCTATCTGTACTTGCAGGCAAGTAATGCAGAGCCCCAAGGATGGGTGTCAGTATAATATGTACTCGAATATTGATCTTGAGCATAATTACATGCCCAAGTGCTATTTTATAACTTAATTTAGTCATGTTTGCTAAATTAATTGATGAAATTCTCATGTGATTTTGTATAAATTCATGCATGAACTAACCAATATGATTAGCTCTTTATTTTGTAGGTGAAAAATTCTAAGAGGGACATAAAACTAATGATGCATGAACAAGATGAAGTGTTTGAATGAATCGGAGGAAGATTGCATGAAATGTGCACAAAAATAGCATGGTCACACTACACAACGTGCCAAGCCGGCAGACCTGCGCGACCAGCGCCATGTCATGCAAGAAAGAGTGCGCGCGAGGAGTGCCATACTGTGCACTTGTTTGTTTGCGCCGTGCCATGCCTTTCCATGCTATGCGCCAGTGGGCATGCAACACTGAGCATGGTGCCCAAGAAGGGCTGTTCCACGTCAGGCATTGAGCATAGCCTGCACCTATGACATGCAACTGTCGAGATTTCTAGTGTTGCTGCGTGTTTGATCCGTGGCACAGAGCAAGATTAGCGCGAGTAGGTCCGTGACACGGAGGTAGTCCATGGCCGGCAAAAAATGTAATTTTTCCACTAAGATTAAATAGTACGCTTAGCTCCTAAAATCATTTTTATCATGAAATATTTTGAGAAGACGGAAAGGAGCGAAGGGGTAAAGGAAGAACTCTACCTAGGGTTCCTTAATTTTCATTCTCTTTTATCTATTCTTGTAAGTACTCTACTTGAATCATGTTTTTAAGTATTTTTACGAACATGAGTGGCAAAAACCCTTTCTCTAGGGTTGAGGCGACACGATATGGTTGTAAATGCAAGAATTCTTCTTGGTTTGAGTTTTTAATTGTTGTTTTGTCTTACATTCTTTATTATTATTGTTTTTATGCTTGATCACCATGAAAACAAATGCGTTAAGCTTAGGTAAAAGCTTGAAAGAGTAACCCTAGGCCAGAACACAAGAATGTAAGTATCAAGTTCTTATCTTTACGATAGGATTAGCGATTAGGATAGAAATTATACCTAATTTGCCTTTCTTGGATAATAAAACGGAATGAGCTAGACACCGACTTAGAATTGTCAAATCACCGCTCGTAAAAGTAGTTGTGAAGCTAAGTCAAGTTAAATGATTAGAGGTATGAAAGTCTATAATCAAGGGAATAAACTCCGTAAACCACATCCACGTAGTTAAATTGCTTATGAATTAGGACGTCACATCCCCGCTAAATGATGTAATTATGAGACTAGTTTGTCGTGTTCAGAGGCTCAAAAGACTATGAACATAGCATTTTAACTATTTGAGACAACGAGTGAAGTTTTCATACTCGAACCATTGTGAATTGTAGCATTGGATGATTATCAGGCCTTAAATCTAGTTTCTTCGTGTATTGTTTCTCGATTATTTTGTGATCACCCCTAGATTTAATTATAATTTTATGAATTTTCTATAATCAACACTTGTGAAGATTAAATTAACACTTGAACTTGAATATTCGCTGAATTGATCCAGTCCCTGTGGGTTCGACATCCGGCTTTTAAAAGGCCACTATATTACTTGTACGACCGCATACGTTTATGTGTGTGCTAGGGCGCAAACAAGTTTTTGGCTTCGTTGTCGGGGACTGGTGAAGTTTAGTGAATTTTTCTGATTTTTTTTGTGATTTTTAATTTCTTTAAGTGTTGAAAAACTTGGTATTAGTCTACTACATTGCAGGTAACAAGTTATTCTTGTAGAGCTGGCAAGGAATAGAGAGAGTTGGTGGAACCTTTGTTGGAACCTGAATGGCAACTACATTTGCTTAGGAGGGAAGCTCTAGAGTGAAAGTTGAAGAGGTTACAAGAGCAGTTGCAACAACATCCACTAGCTAGGCAAGCAGAGTTGTTACCGGACCAAATGGCAGCCCGACTGATTCACGAAGTGGCAATCCCACTAGCGATGAATGTGACCTCCAGTATCTGCAAACCGGAGCCCCGAGGGAACTTTGAATTGAAGTAGAACAAGGTGCAGTTGTTACATTCTAATGTCCAGTTCACTGGAATGAATCATGAGGACCCACAGCAGCACTTACAGAACTTCCTTGAAATCATTGACACTTTTGACCCCATCGGAGTGTCAACTGATTATGTCCGACTTACACTCTTCCCATTTTCATTATTGGAAGAGGCAAAGAGGTGGTTTAAGGCTGAGCCACCAAATTCCATTACTTCTTCGGATGACTTAGCAAAGAAGATCCTCATCAGATTCTACCCTTCAGGCAAGACTACCAAGCTCAGAAGTGAGATATTAAGTTTTAAGTAGAAGCCGAAGGAGAACTTATACTTGGATTGGGAGAGATTCAAGTCATTGTTGAGATACTTCCCCCCCACCGGTAGTCAAATGAGGTGTTAGCTCACACCTTTGTAGAGAGTCTAGACCCACACACGAAGATCCTATTAGACTCTGCATTGGGTGGGCAAGCATTGGAGAAGACTTATCATGACTTTTACACTCTGTTGAATAGGATTCCTCAAGAAAATCTAGAGTGGCACAGCGAATCATCAAGAGGGGTAGGAATGAGAGCAGGGTTGATAGAGGTGGATGGTGTAAATGCCTTAGTAGCACAACTAGCTTCATTTCAGCATCAGATGATGACTCAGTTCAATAAATTGAGTATGAACCAACTACAGGGACAGGTGAATGTAATTCAGCAGGCTCCAAGTTGGTGTGAAATCTGTGGCAATAATGGGCACAATGAAGAATCTTGCGGGGCCAATCCTGAATCGGTGAATTTTATAGGGAATGTTCAAAGAAATAATCAGACCTATGGGAACACCTACAATAAGAATTGGTAGAGCCACCCAAATTTCTCTTGGGGTGGTAATCAGAGTCAGAGCTACCAACAACCTCAACAGTAGTAATATCAGCAGCATAATAGGCAGGATGGTGGCCAGTCGAGCAACAGCAACATTGAGGAGATGTTGCAGAAAATTATGGCTACTAAGACCTAATTGGCAGAAAATTATGCAGGAATGGCTTCAGATTTGAAAAATCGGCAGTTGGCCACCCGAAATCTAGAGAAGCAAATGGGTCAATTAGCAGCTGCTCAGCATACCAGACCTCAGGGAGGGTTACCTAGTAACACAGATAAAAAACCCCAATAGGTCAATGCCATCAGTTTGAGGAGTGGCAAGCAATTGGCTGATGCACCACCAAAGGAAAAGAGAAATGAGGTGCAGCCAGAGCTGGTTAGATAGGGTCCATCTACTGACAAGAGAGATAATCAGAGCATTGGGAAACACAAGGAACAATCATCATTGTAGTCAGCACATAGACCACCACTGCCATTCCCGCAAAGGCTAAAGAAGAGCAAGAAAGAAGAATGCTTTAAAAAGTTCATTGATATTTTCAAAGAACTTCACATAAATTTGCCCTTACTTGGTGTTTTTTAGGGAATGCCAAAGTACGCTCAGTACTTAAAAGATGTAGCGGCCAACAAAGTCAGATTCGTGTATGTTCAAATGGTGGCACTGAATGAGGAGTGCAACTATAGGGTAATGAGCAAGATACCAAAAAAGCTCAAAGACCTAGAGAGTTTTACCCTCCCCATACAAATTGGTAAAGCTGAAGTGATAAGAGCTCTCTGTGACTTAGGGACAGTAATAAATCTAATGCCACTATCTTATTTTAACACCTTTTGTTGGGTTAGCAGAGGACAACACAAGTGATGCTGCAGCTGGCAGACAAGTCCCAAGTGGCACCGGAGGGAATAATTGAGGACCTTCTCATCAAAGTGGGTAAGTTCATTATACTTGCTGATTTCATCATTCTTGATTTTAAAGTTGATGATAAGGTACCCTTGATCTTGGGATGTCCATTCTTGGAAACAGGAGGAGCTATTATAAATGTGAGAGTAGGTACCCTTAAAATGAGGGTTGATGATGAAGAAGAGCTCTTCCGAGATTACCAAGAGATCAACCCATCCACACACTATAGAGACCTTTATAAGGTTAGTGTGTTGTTAGAGGCTAAGTATGGGGTGGTAGATTGCATGAGTCCACGGCCACAAGAGATTATCATATTTCAGCCCGAATATGATATAGGGATTATGTTAAAGAAGAAGTTGGAAGAAGAGAGGGACAGAGTGGAGGTTGTCCCCTTCAAAAATAAAAACAGACGAAGATGGTTCTCGAAAGGGAATACTGGTTTGAGGATTTCCTGAAAAGGATAGTCCATATCGTGCCGCGATGTAAAATCAGGCGCTGCTATGGAGGCAACCCAAGAGTACCCATGAAAGTTAAAGCTAAGGACCATGACAAAAAGATAAGTGTGGGATCGATTACCCACTTGTGCAAAAATGAAAGAAAACATGTTGTTAGCTAGGCATAGAGGCCTCAGGGAGTATTTCTCACCCTTTTGTATTTTAGTTTGATTCTTTGGGAACATAACATGACTTATGTGAGGGGCCAGGGAAATGTCAAAATTTTGTGCTTAATGATTTCGAGTGGAGTAGTGTTGGATATGATATGATGAAATTTTTTGAGTTTAGCATGATTCACTCACCCGTTGGTTTTTCTTTTTGGTTCTTTTCTGACGGGAGGCACTTGAACCGATGAATAAATTTTTTTTGGTCTGGATATAGCTATTTTTAGTCGTAGTTAGAGAATGTTCCCGACGATGGATGGATGACGACCGTCTTGAGGGAAAATTAGTCAATAGATTTTTGTTTTTAAACCTTTAGCTCATTGATGGCTTATTGTCTTTTTATGTGCTATACGTGATTATGGGATGCAAGTGTTGTTAATTTTGAAGCATGCTTAACAGTTGTATAACTCTGTTTGAGACACCTAGGCTCTTGAATGTGACTCGATGTTTTTAACGCTGAATTTTAAATTCCTGTGATTAGTTGAGTAAGAGTCTGTATAAATTTATCTTGAATTGAGCATGTGTTGTGAGTGTAAGATTTTTTGAATATTCCATGCTATTGCGTAGTCTCTAGAACTTGCCTGGTATGTATATAAATCGAAATGAGGGATGTTGATTGTAGGAGATGATTTAGACATTTCTTTGAATGAGCCTAATTTTCATTCCCCGCTTTACCTACCTTGAATGTCTAATCCTGGTTAGCCCCATTAAGCCTTTAGCCTATTCTTTGCTAGCCACAAAATGAGCTTTATCCTTTCTTTTCATTAGTCGTGAATTTGATCTAAAACTCCTAAGCGCTTAAGTGAAAATACAAAAGAGAGTTAAGGAGTGCGAAGTTGGAAGAAGAAAGAAAAGAGTAGTTGTGGGAGTTGAAGAAAAGACTTGAGGTGCACTTGTTTAAAAACATGAATAAGAGTTAGTAGGGAGCAAAAGAAGAAAAGAATGGAAAAGTTTCTTAAGTACTCTTTACTAACAGGTTGAGTGCGCCTAATGACATGGGGAAACAAAAGAGAAAAACGGGAGAGAAAAGATTAAAGCAGAAGTAAGAGGATAGAAATTCCTAATGAAAGTGTGATGGATTTAAAGCGCTTAGGGAAGATAGTCACTATCATTGGCCATAATAGTACCTATCCGCCCCTTAGCTTACATTACTACCCACTAAGTCCTACTTGATCTTACTTTCGAACAATCCTAAATTAGTGGAGTAAAATACTAAAGGCAAGACTATGGGCCAATATATGTTGCATGTGAACTCTTTTTGAGAGTGAGAGTATTTCTTATTCATATATCCATGCATGTTATAATTTGAAAACATATGAGCAAAAATGGGAAACTCTCTTGTGTAAGGGAACATGTTTGATGAAGGATAAAATTCATGTCGGATTTCTTGATTGGTTAATTTTCATGAGTTTGTTGAGGTTGAGAATTGATTCTTGAGGATATGAAGTCTTAACGTAGTTATATGCGATTTTAGTGGTTATATCTTGCATGCTCTATTTTTAACTTGCTATCTAAAACAATCGGTGTAGTCTTAGCTTGAATTGTCTTGCTTCAATTAGCTATGTGTGAGTTTTTGTGCATGAGATGTAAAATAGTTATTTTAGGACGAACAAGGATTTAAGTGTGGGGTAGTGATTTTGGGCATAATTACATGCCCAAGTGCTATTTTATAACTTAATTTAGCCTTGTTTGTTAAGTTAATTGATGACATTCTCATGTGATTTTGTATAAATTCGTGCATGAACTAACCAATATGATTAGCTCTTTGTTTTGTAGGTGAAAAATGCTAAGAGGGACTTAAAACTAATGATGCATGAACAAGATGAAGCATTGGAATGAATTGTAGGAAGATTTCATGTAATGTGCACGAAAATAGCATGGTCACACTACGCAGCGTGTCACGCCAGCAGACCTACGCGATCAGGTCATGTAGGCAAGAGTGCATGCGAGGAGTGCCATCCAGTGCGCTTACTCTTTGGCTCCATGGCACGCCTTGCCATGCTGCGCGCTGTGGGCATGTCACTCTAAGCATCGCGCGCGAGAAGGGTCGTGCCACACCGGGAATCGCGCATAGCCTGCGCCCAAGACATGCAACTGTCGAGATTTCTAGTGTTGTTGCGCGTTTGCTCCGTGTCACGGGGAAAAATTGGTGCGACCAGGTCCTTGACATGGAGGCAGTCCATGGACGACAAACGGAATGAGCTAGACACCGACTTAAAATTGTCACATCACCGCTCGTAGAAGTAGCTGTGAAGCTATGTTAGGTTAAATGATTAGAGGTATGAAAGTCCATAATAAAGGGTACAAACTCCATAAACCACATCCATATAGTTAAATTGCTAACGAATTAGAACGCCATGTCCCCGCTCAATGATGTAGGTGTGAGACTAGTTTGTCGTGTTTAGAGGATCGAAAGACCATGAACATAGCAATTTAGCTATTTGAGACAACAACTGAAGTTTTCATACTTGAACCATTGTGAATTGTAGCATTGCATGATTATCAAGACTTAACTCTAGTTGCTTCTTGTATTGTTTCTTTATTATTTTGTGATCACCCCTAGATTTAATTATAAATTTACGAAATTTCATTAATCAACACTTGTGAATATTAAATTAACACTTGAACTTGAATATTCGCTGAATTCATCCAGTCCCTGTGGGTTCGACATCTGATTCTTAAAAGGACCACTGTATTAGTTGTACGACCGCGTACGCTTGCGCGTGCGCTGGGGCACAAGCAAATTTGTAAGTCAGTAAAGTACTAACTGAATGAAAGTTGATAAAGCTTAAGTAATTAAGAAGGAGGATAAGAATTTCACCTGAGTAATCTCACCATCTAAAACATTTAACTAACAAGTATATATACAAACAAGAACCAAACTGGGCCCCCATAAGCTTGGAAGGTACAAACAACATAGAATAACCTACTTGGGCTCCCATAAGCCCAGAAAGTACAAACATTGCACACTCCTCCTACCTGGTTTCTAAAGGTTCATAAGCATATTGTAACTCAGGAATACTAGTCCTCTGCAAAATCAACTGCCCCAATTTCATTTGTATCGAATTTTAATATCTGAATAGCGGATATAGTCATGATTCAATAGGTCAGATTCCATTACGTATTGATTGGTGAGCGAATCATCTGTATCTGAGGTAGCTATTTCTGTGTCTGAGTCGTCTGGGTTCCTGTAACTAGACTTTGAGCTTTAGCTCATCTGAGGGTCATAATGTTAGCTCTGATAACTGGACCCCGAGCTTTGGCTCGACTAAGGGTAATAATGTATGATTTGGAGGTAACTAAACCTCAATACGACCCTCATGGTCCCTTCAGACATCATGTCGCTCCTGCAAGGACTTGGGAAACTCAAAACGTCCCTCACGGCCAGAATCTGGTACTTGCGGACATCATATTGTTCCTGTGATCACTTGGGTAACTCAATACGACCCTCACAACCTCAATTTGGTTCATGCAGACATCATATCGCTCCTACAAGCATAGCCCTATAGACAACAAACATCCAACAACCTAAACATCTTGCAAAGACTAAGCTAAATAGGGCTAACTCAGACAAGGATTACTATATCATTGTTGTCATCCCAATTCTATCTGTAATAGCTGACCAAAATTGGATTACTCTGGAGTAATACAAATAAACAAGTCGTATTAACCTTACGACAAACGTAACTTTCCAGAAAGGATAGTCTTAACATACCTTATTCGATTATTCCTGGGCGTTCGAATACTGTAAATCATGAAGTCAGTAATTTCACTAATTTACAGCCCTCACGCTGAGAAAATAAGACTATTTCAATAATAATGATCGATAATTAACAATATCTTTTAATAGAATTAACTATAACTTCAACTTTGATTAATTTTGTAAAAACCTGCCAATTTTGGATTTTTCAGAAGGGAGAAATGCTTACCTGCTTCCTGTGGCCGTTTAGGATCTAATTTGGAGTAATTCTGACAACCAGTGCTTGGCGGGGTTGGGGTATGCTGAGGGAATGTTTGAGAAATAACTCCATAGAAATGCTTCCCATAGGCCTAGGACTTGTTACCCTAAGTTAATTTGCGTTTGCACAACGTTTGATAGCATAATTTGATGAAAATTGAGTAAGGTTTACGTATTCTCTCTATTCTTGGCCATAGGACACTTTACATATGAGTTAAAATTGATCAAGGGAAGTATATATATAAGTGTAGGGCGGTGGCAGGGTGTGCCTCGCGCAGGCCAATGCGCCAGGGAGGGTGCCGCACCGCGCCTCCCAGGGCACTGGTCCCCTGGCGTGCCGCACTGCCCAAAGCATAGGCAGGCTTTTCCCACACGCGTCAAGTTCTCTTTACTCTTCACAACCCACGCATACGCCTACTAACCATTATCATTTCATGGGGTGTAACATTCTCCCTCCCTTAGGAATATTCTTCCTCGAATGTCACATTCATGCTTAAAGGAGTTATCTCTTTTAACTAGTATTAGAAAAAAAATTTCGGAAGAGTCTCCTATGTATTGTGGACTATCTGGGAACCTGAAACGCAGAAAAACCCAACATAGGCATCTCACAGGATGCTATAAATAGTTATTCCACAATAAAGAAGTAACCAGCTAAACAGTACTAATAATATCAGAAGTAAAATATCAACTGAACAACGACTTCACCTTAACCGCATAATTTGGGTAAATCCTGGAACAAGTGAGGATATATAGATTTCATGTCGTCCTAAGCTTGCCAGGTCATCTCTTCTATAATTCTATTCCTCTATAGGACTTTAACGGAGGCTACATCTTTAGTCCTTAACCTACAAACCTGCCGATCTAGTATAGCAACTAGGACCTCTTCATAAGCTAACTCTTCATTAACTTGATCATCCTCAACTGGAACAACCCGAGATGGGTCCCCTATACACTTTCACAACATAGACACGTGAAAGACTGCGTGAACAAATTCTAGCTCCAGAGGTAACTCTAACTCGTATGCCACTCGTCCTATCCTTCGAAGGATTCGATATGGCCCAATGATCCTTCGGATAAGCTTGCCCTTCTCACCAAATCTCATCACGCCCTTCATCGGCAAAACTTTATGGAAAACCCAATCATCAAAATTAAATTCCAAGTCTCTATACCATACATTGGAGTAGGACTTCTGATGACTCTGGGCTTTCAGTAACTACTCCCCAATGAG
Organism: Datura wrightii; assembly: GCA_035772735.1. Lineage (NCBI taxonomy): Eukaryota > Viridiplantae > Streptophyta > Magnoliopsida > Solanales > Solanaceae > Datura > Datura wrightii. The sequence continues at coordinate 10,128,808 of JASDFA010000003.1, forward strand.
TTTTACATTCTCTTTTGACTGGTGGACTATATCAAGTTCGACTAACCTTTCCTCTCCTACCTCAAACCATCCGATGAGGGATCTGCATTTTCGTCCATATAATGCCTGATAAGGTGCCATCTGAATTGCAGAATGATAACTATTATTGTATGCAAATTGATAAGGGGTAAATGATCACCCCAACTTCCTCCAAAATATAGCACATACGCACGTAACAAATCCTCGAGCGTCTGAATGGTGCGCTCTATCTGGCCGTCCGTCCGGGGATGAAAGGTGGTACTCAAATTAACCTGTGCCCCAAAACCTTTGTGAAATGATTGCTAAAATCTAGCTGTAAACTGTGCCTCTCTGTCAGAAATGATAGACTCTGGGACACCATGCAGTCGGACTATCTCTTTAAAATATAATTAGGCATAATGTTCTACTAAAAATGTTGTCTGGACTGGTAGAAAGTGCGCTTACTTTGTCAACCTATCAACAATAACCCAGATAGAGTCAAATTTGCATCTGGTGCGGGGTAGTCCTGTTACAAAATCCATATTAATTGCCTCCAATTTCCACATAGGTATAGACATCTCCTGAGTTATTCTGCTAGGTTTCTGATGTTTAGCTTTTACCTGTTGGCAATTAGGACACTGCGCTATGAATTCGGCTACACCTTTCTTCAATCCAGACCACCAATATATCTCTTTATGTCTTTGTACATCTTCGTCGAACCTAGATGAAGAGAATAACAAGAATAATGTACCTCTTCCAGTAGAACCCTACTACATTTGGAATGCAGAGGCGACCTCTGTATCTCAAAACCCCATCATCAGTTAATTCGAAAGCTGATATTTTGCCTTGCCGAACCTTTTCTCTAAATTGTACCAGACTAGGGTCCTCGTATTGCCACCCATTTTCTTCTACAACCAGACATGATACTGATGTAATCTGAATTATAGCCCCATTGTTCTCTGAATCTACTACCCGAACTGCTAAACTGGCTAGTCGGTGCAATTCTCGAGCCATTTTCTACTGTTCTGGTCTCATATATGCTAAGCTACCCATGGACCTACGGCTAAGGGCGTCAGCTATGATATCAGCCTTCCTGGGTGATACAAGATGTTCATATGGTAGTCTTCCAACAAGTCTAGCCAATGGCGCTATTGTAAATTTAGCTCTTTCTACATAAAAATGTACTGTAGGATTCTATGATAAGTGAAAACATCCACATGCGCACCATACAAGTAATTCCTCCATATTTTTAAGGCATGAACCACTGCGGCCAACTCCAAAACATGGGTGGGGTGGTTCTTTTCATGTTTCCTTAATTTCCTTGAAGCATACGTAATTATTTTTCTGTGTTGCATCAAAACACACCTTAACCCAATGCCCGAAGCATCTCAATATATAGCATAACCCTCTGAACCTTCTAACAAATCTAACACTGGTGCCGACGTCAATCTGTTTTTCAATTCCTGGAAACTCTACTCACAGGCCTCAGTGCAATGGAACATGGCTGCTTTCTGAGTCAACTTGGTCAAAGGCACTGACAGGGTAGAAAATCCTTCCACAAACCTTCTATAATACCCGTCTAAACCCAGGAAACTGGGAACCTTTTTTAGGGTTATAGTTCTAGGCCATGTCTTTACTGCCTTAAGTTTCCGTGAATAAACCTAAATACCAGCCTCTGATACAATTTGGCCTAAGAAAGCTACAGAATTTAACCAGAACTCACATTTATAAAACTTTGCATATAGTTGGCGGTCTCTAAGGATCTGAAGTACTATGTGCAAAAGATGTCTGTGTTTCTCTTTTGAGTGGGAGTATCCTAGACTATCATCAATGAACACTATCACAAATAGATCTAAGTATGGCCTAAAGATACTATTCATTAGGTCCATTAACACTACTGGTGCATTTGTCAACCCGAAGGACATAACTTGGAACTCGAAATGACCATACTCGGTCCTGAAAGCTGTCTATGGGATGTCCTTCTCCCAAAGTTGAACCTAGTGGTACCTAGACCTTAGATCGATTTTGGATAAATATTTTTCTCCTTGCAGCTGGTCAAATAGATCATCTATCCTTGGAAGAGGATATTTATTTTTAATGTAACTTTATTCAATTTTCGATAATCTATACACATGCGTAAGAAACCATCTTTCTTTCTTAAGAACAGAACTAGCGCATCCCACGGTGAAGTTCTCGGCCTGATTAAAATCCTCATCTAAAAAATCTTTCAACTACTTTTTCAATTCTTTCAATTCCACAGGAGCCATTCGATACGGAGGGATGGATATAGGCTGAGTATCTAGTAGCAAGTCTAGCGGAAAAATCTGTTTCTCACTCTGGAGGAATACTAGAAAGTTCATCTAGAAACTCATTAACCACTGGGATGGACTGGAGAGTCGGTGATTCTTCTTGCATATCCCAGACCCTAAAAATATGGTATATACAACCCTTTGCTATCAACTTGTTCGCTCGAAGATAGGATATAAATCTACCCTTTGGCGTGGATGTATTACCTCTCCACTCTCGCACTACCTCCCCTGGAAAGTGAAATCAGGCAATTCTGGTCTAGCACTCTACCGTGGCGTAACATGGTGCCAGCCAATCCATACCCATAATTACATCAAAGTCAATCATTTTTAATTCTACTAAATCTTCTAAGGTTTGGCGACTGACAATCTCTATTGTACAACCCTGGTAAATTCTCTTAGAAATAATAGAATCACCGATGGGTGTAGACATCGAGAAGGGTTGCTAAAGCAACTCTGGCACTATATCAAACTTTTGGGCCACTAACGGAGTAACATACGACAAAGTGGAGCTCGAGTCTATCAACATATAAAATGGATGAGAGCAAACATCTAGCATACCTTTCACAATATCTGGCAACTACTCTGACTCCTTTCATCTCGGTAGTGCGTAAGTGTGATCCTTATCGCTGCCTGAACTAGATTCCCCTGATCTACCTCGACCTACGCCGGCTGGAGTTGAAAGCCTGCGCCGTACAGAAGGTTCTAGGGCATATAAACCTGTTGAGGATCTATTCTACTGGTCCCGATCACCTTGGTGTCTATTGAGACAATCCCTCATGATATTTCCCTCCTATCCACAGGAAGCAAATGTAGTGGAACCATACCTGCACCTCCCTAGATGCAGCCTATGACAGGTACTGCAACATGGTACCACTGGTCCCATCTGATCTGGCCCCCTGCACTGCTGTGAGCCTGATACTCATGAACTATTTATGGGACCTGACTGTCCACGACGATCTAATATGCTACCCTGCTGCTGCTGAAACAGGGGCCTAGGTGGCCTACCTGATAAACGAGGTCTGGGCCCACCCTAAAAGTCTGCCTAAATGTTTGTGGGTCTAGCCCTCCGACGCTACTCCTAACCTGCCCTATCCATGGCGTACTGACATTGTCTGAGTTCCTCTATGTTCTGAGTAAAGGCCTGAATCCGTGAGATATCCATATCCTCCGCAGTGTGGCTGTGATACAAGCTTCCACATATTTTGGCGCAAGTACCATAAAAAACCAGTGTACTCTACCTGACATAGTGTCAAAAAATGAGGGCGTATATCTAGATAAGGAATCAAACCTCAATGCATATTCTTTGACACTCGTCTTGCCCTGCTGCAGATGTATAAACTGTTCTACTCTGGCCTGCCGAACCTCTTGTGGAAAATAGTGTTCTATGAAAGCTTCAGAGAAGTTAGGCCATGTAGTTGAAGGTGCATCTCTGCCTCAAGATCTTTTCCAACTCTCGTACCACAAAACACCTACCTCTCACAATCAGAATATTGCTAAGTCAACTGATTCTCTGGACGAGGCATGTATAACCCTAAATATCCTCTACAGCTGGTCTATGAAGTTTTGGGGGTCTTCTCTACGGTCTATCTCTGTAAAATGTGGGGGACTCAAAGCATGGAACTCGCCAACTCTTGAACTCCCAAGCGCCTCAGTGGGCTCAACAACAACTGGTACTACTAGGTTAGGATGACGCTAGGCAGCCATCATCTGCACCAACATGTATAATGCACCCCTGAGCTCCTGATACGATGGCACAAGAATGTCTAGAGGTGGTACTAGAATATCTGCTGCCCTGGAGGGCTCCTGCTACAGTGGTAAGTGCTGGGGAGATCGAGGTGTTGTCTCCCTGTCGCCCTCAAATCAGGCTGACTCTGACTGGGGCCCCATACTAGTGCCCTCTCGTGCCGTAACATCCAACTCTCAACCAGTCGTGGTCTATCGTGCATCAGACATTTCTCTGTAAATAAGTAGAATAACGTAACCTTTGGGAGTTACCTATACAACACAGCTCTATAGAACGACTGGGGGAGAAAGAAGAGTAACTACACTATTATGCCTCGTAACCTCCTGTCTATAGAATATGGTGCACAACACATCAATAGACAAGACTCTACTTGACACGGATTATAGACTCCCTGGGATACGACCTACTCTGATACCAAGTTTGTCACACCCCACCTTGGGAGGCATGACTGGCACCTAGTGTCACACTAGGACCTGAATTAACCTGACTAGGCTTGTGCACTTCTGGTGCATGCCTGCAACTCAACTTAAGAAAATGACGAGCTATATCTCAACTGTAAATACAACATTGGGTCGATAACGACACATAGGCACCTGTAAAAAGAAAACAGCTAACCAACAACATGTAATAAAAGGGATCCTATGCGGGCCGACAAGACCACCATGATGTCTAGTTATAACTGAACGAAAACAGGCAACCATAACTATGTTGTAGCTGGCAAGGTTGCTAACTGATAGCTAAACTAGGCCACACAAGGCCATCATGCTAAATGAAACATACATAGGCCCCTCAAAGCCAACAACGGAGAATCTGTAGCCTGCAAGCCTCTAGGAGTAGAATAATGGTTGGGACAAGGCCCCGACCTACCCATAAACTGTACAACAAAAGAACAAACCTTCCTTAACTATCAACTCCAGAAAAAAGGAGTTGACTGGGCTGCTAACTCTGGCTGATGACTAAGAAGGTCCCGAATCGCATCTATCCGCACCTGCAGGCAAGTAATTCAATGCCCCAAGGATGGGCATCAATACAACATGTACCGAATATGGAAGGTAGTAAAGTAATAACTGAATGAAAGCTGATAAATCTAAAGTAATTAAGAAGGAGGATAAAAATTTTACCTGAGTAATCTCACCATCTGAAACATTTAACTAACATGTATGTATACAAACAAGAACCTAACCGGGCCCCCATAAGCCTGAAAGGTATGAACACCACAAAATAACCTACCTAGTCCCCCATAAGCCCCGACAAGTACAAACAATGCACACTCCTCCTACCTAGATACTAAAGGTTCGTAAGCATACTTTAACTCAGGAATACTTGTCCTCTGAAGTTGTATTCGATCCTGATAGGCTCCTGTAGCTGTATCTGTGTCAGAGCCATCTGGGCACTGTAACTGGACCCCTAGCCTTCACTCGTCTGAGGGTCATAATGTAAGCTCTAATAACTTGAACCCGAGCCTTGGCTCAACTGAGGGTCATAGTGTAAGCTTTAGAGGTAACTATACCTCAATACAACCCTGACGGCCTCAATCCGGTCCCTTCGGACATCATGTCACTCTGGCAAGCACTCAGGTAACTCAATGCGGCCCTAACAACCTCAATCTGGTCTCTACGGACATCATATCACTCCTGCGAGCGCTCAGGTCACTCAATACGGCCCTCACAGCCTCAATCTATTCCCTACAGACATCATATCACTCTTGAGAGCATACCCCTATAGACAACAAACATCCAACAACCCAAAAATTATATGCAAAGACTAAGCTAACTAGGGCTAACTCCAACAAGGATTACTATATCATCGCTGTCATCCCAATTCTATCTGTAGCAGCTGACCACAATAGGCTTACTCTGGAGTACTATAGATAAACAGTTCATACTAAATTTATGATGAACGTAACTTGCCGAAAATGATAGTCTTAACATACCTTATTCGATGATTCCTGGGCGTTCGAACACTTTCAATCCTGAAGTCAGTAATTTCACCAATTTGTAGCCCTCACGCAGAGAATATGAGGCTATTTGAATACTAATGATCGACAATTAACAATATCTTTTACCAGAAATAACTATAACTTCAACTTTGATTAATTCTACCGAAAACCCGCCAATTCTCAGAAGTTCAGAAGGGAGAAATGCTTACCTACTGCATGTGGCTGTTTAGGATCTAATTTGGAGTAATTCTTACAACCTTTACTCAATGGGGTTCCGGTATGCCGAGTGAATGTTTGAGAAATAAATCCTTAGAAATGCTTCCCGTAGGTCTAGGACTTGTTACTCAAGGTGAATTTGCATTTGGATGGTGTTTGATAGCATATTTGATGAAAATTGAGTGAGGTTTATGTATTCTCTCTGTTCTTGGACGTAGGACACTTTACATATGATTTAAAATTGAACAAGGGAAGTATATATATAAGTGTAGTGCGGCGTCAAGGTGTGCCTCACGCTGGTTGACGCGCTAGGGAGGGTGTCGTGTCATGCCTCCTAGGGCACTGGTCCTCCTACTGCGCCACGTTGTCTAAAGCACAGACAGGTTGGCATGTCGTGCTGGCCCCTTGCGCCCTGGCCTCTCCTGACCCTACTCCCGAGGCTTTTCCCACACACCTCAGGCTCTCTTTACTCATCACAACCCACGTGTATGCCTTCTAACTATTACCATTTCACAGGGTGTAAAAAATAACCCGTCGGGGGACGCATAAACCCTGTCGGGCACACTCCGACATATATCCCTAACATGGTCAATATGAGTCAGCAGGTAACATTAGCCAACCTACCTGGCGACTGGGTCTACAATTGAGCTCTGGACTCCTGTAGCTGTGTTTGAGCCCTGAGGGCTCCTGTAACTGCACCCTTGGCACGCAAGGCTCAATGAGTGTCAGTGATGCCGATACGACATAAAAATAGAACCCCATCCATGGATGGACTGTAGTATGGCCCTTGGACCTGAGTATAGTCCCTTGGGACAATATATAGCTCCTTGGAGTGATCCATATAGCCCCAAAGGCAACGACACAACTAGTAACCATGAGGTTGGTCAATGGAAGGCTATCCTAGGTGGGGTCAATCCCAACCGGTATACTACATCTTAGTCTCAACCTAGCCACTCAGAAGGTGTATCTGGCTCTTAAAGCTTAACTCGACCATTACTCGCCCCTAGAATAGTCTGCATAGATTGCAACAGGAACACCCCGTGTGCCTATATCTGCTCAGAAGATCCTTATAGTGATCATAATCTCTTATGGTCTAGACTGGATAGAGCGAGATCTGGAGTGGCCTAATGATACTTTGAGTCTCACGCTAGGACAGTGATAGCTCATAAGCGGATCGTAAGGTCATAAATGATCAACTATTTAGTTCCTTTTCTAAGGACAATTGTAGGGCTTCCACTTAATCGGACATGTTCCTGAGCAGTCAGCCCCTAATCTTCCCCAGGCGGTTTTCTTATAATTCTTAGCCTGAAGGTAATATTGTACTACTATAGTTCTATTCCCTTAGATCTTAACTTTATCTGTTCAGATTTCATGCATCTAGTCTAGCGATTCGTAACCTTGCAGATATGTTTACCTAGACCTTGCCATTTGTGGCAGCCTGTACCTAAGTATCTACAAGAGCAAGCTAGGGCGTTGGCCCCACATCCAACTTCTAATATGGTTCCCTTCTTAGCATACCCACAGATCTGTCTAACTCGTATGACTGGGATGACCTCCTGGGCGACCTGTATGTCAAGGACTAAGTCGACTACAACTAATAGTCACTGGAAGTGGCTAACTGCATGGCAGGTTGTCACTCATTTCACTGGGCAACCCTGGTGCTGCTAACTCTAAGGTAGGACCATTCTATTCAAATTCTGCCCTTGGAGGCATTAAGGTACGCCAAGGGCCTCTAGACGACCTTTACTGTCTATACGAGTGTCAAACTTAAAGTTATATCGCCCGTCTGCGCCCTATGTTTTCCAATTTATAGAATCAGGTCCAACAGTTAACCCTAAGCTTCTAAGGCCTTAGCATGGTAGCAGGATGTTAGAATCCAACTAACATAGTGAATAGAAGAACAGAGGGCTTACTATGATGCTTCTAGTGTGGGTCATACCTAACATACTCTTTCTCGACGAGGGATACTATAATCTATTCTCAATACATTTTCTAACAGCTAACCATAATATATAGAATCACTATCTATTGGAAGTAGCTAATCACAATGCATATAATCTTTATCTATTAGCAACAGCTAATACAACATATGGGATCGTTATCTATGTTCGAGAACATAGGTCATATAATCATATGACGAGAATAACTTGCCGAAGAAATAAGCCTTAACATACCTCGAATGAAGACTTTTATTCACTCAAACTCATTCCAACCTGGAGCCAGCAATTCCACCCACTTGCAGCCTTTATGCTGAGAGAATAAAGTTATTTCAATGGTAGGAGTTGGCAACCGATGATATCTTTCGATATTAATATTAACTATAATTCAACTCTATTTAACTCAGCCGAAAACTCACAATTTCTCAAGCATTTATAAGGTAGAATTGCTTACCTATTTCCTGTGGCTTTTTAGAATACAATTTGAGCAATTCCGACAACCTTTACTCGGTAGGGTTCCGATGTACCGGATGAAGTTTCAAGAAATAACTACGTAGAGATGATTTTCGTAGTCCTAGAACTCGTTACCCGAATTTAAATTTGCACTGGGACTGAGTTTGATGGCGTAATTTGGTGAAAATTGAATGAAGTTTACGTATTCTCTCTGTTCTTGGCCGAACTATACTTGGAAAGTGATTTAAATTCAATAAAGGAAACATATATATAGGCATAGGGTGGTGGCCTGGGGGTGCCTCGCATCGGCTAACACGCCAAAGGCGTGCCGCGCCGCACCTCCCAGGGTGCCGGTGTACCTGGCATACCACACTGCTCAACGCACAAACAGGCTGGCGCGTCGCACTGGCCCCTTGCAACCTAGCCTCTCCTGACCCTGCTTCTGAGGCTCTTCCCATATGCATCAAACTCTCACTACTCATCACAAGCCCACATACACTAGCCGTTAATATCTTATAGGGTGTAACATCCTCCCCCCCTTAGGAACATTAGTCCTCGAATGTAATCTTCGAGCTTATAAGACATAACTCTTCTAGCTAATGCTAGAAAAATTTTGGCAGAGTCTACTCTGTATTATGGACTATCTGAAAACCTGAAGCGCAAAAAAGTCCAACATAGGCATCTCACAGAATGCTACAAGCAACATTACAACATAACTCCATATCATAAAGGCAAATAACTAAACAATACTGATATTATACGTAACAACACAATATTTGAAAAATAATCTCACCTTAACTACTCAATCTGGGTCATGTCTAGAATTAGAGAGGATATCTAGACCTCATGTCATCTTCAGCTTCTCAGGTTATCTCTTTTACCTTTTTTTTTCCTCCATATAATTCTACTAGGCTACAACTTTGGTTCCCAAGGTCGCCCTTACAGACTTGCCAATCTAATATAACTATTGGAGTCCCTTCGGATAACTCCTCTATAAACTAAGTATTCTCAACTTGGTCAACCTGAGAAAAGGTTGTCACGCCCCGCCTTGTGGGGTATGACTAGCACCCGGTGCCCTATTAGGATCTGAACTGCTAGACTACTGAGCCTAAGCACATCTGGTCCCTGGCTGGCTCTAATTCTGATTTATGGAAACAATGGGCTATATAACGACTGTAAATACAGCCTCCGGCCGACTAGGCCTATAGCCACCTGTACTACAACATCAGCTAAGCCGAATCACATTCATACAGGGGAACCTATGCGGGCCGACAAGGCCACCATGCTGTCTAGTTAACTCTAAATCAATATAACAAATGCTGAACAGCTACGTGACCGGAAAGGTCACCACTACTGACTGGATAAGGCCTCACACGACCAACATAAACAATTAAATATATGCACGGCCTCACACGACCGGCACAATTAACCAAAGGGAAATATATACAGACTGCAAGCATCTAAGAATACTGATAAGATGGTCGGGACAGGGCCCCGGCCTACCCGTACTATACAACAAAAGAAAAGGGATAAACCTCTAGATATCTAGCTCTAGATGACTAGAGTTGATGACCCTATGAGCTGGCTGGAATCACGAGGTATCGGCCCCTCGTCTATAAGTACATGCAGGCAAGTAATGCAACGCCCCCAAAGGCGTCAGTACCGCTCGTACTGAGTATGTAAAGCAACAACTGAACAATATCTGAAAACAAAAATACAACCGAGAGAACTGAAATAGAAAGAAATAGATTAAACTGATTGAAAATGTTCAACTAAGCTTGTTCTCAACTACGCTAGAAGGAGTAGGAGTCATACCTAGAAACGTATCGCTCTACTGTCGATCTACTCGTACCTAGCGTAACATGGCATAACATATCATAACATAACATAGCATAGCACACACAAACCTTACTCGACCCCCATAAGCCGGGAGGTACAATCAACACACAATCTATACCCCTACCCCGGTCATCCCATCTTCTATAATAACTATAAGCATCCTGCCGATCCCCTGGGTATGCACTTGGGCTCACTGAGCCCCTGACTATAACTGTACCTGAGTCCGGAGGACTCTTGAATCAACACCCCGGGCGTACCCGCTCGACGGGGGTGTATAAAGGCCGACCAAGGCACAATATGGGGAAAACCGGCATCCCATCTTCGTCCCCTGTGGGACGGCATGCCACGTCGTAGAGCGACGTATCCTCGCCCTCTAGCGAATGGGTCGATACAGATATTAACCCTGGGGCAGTCATGAATGCTAGGTAATCCAACCCCAAGACAATACAGTGGTCTCAACTAGTAATACTAACTGCGTATACCACATGCTGAAGCTAGTGATGATAATGTATCTGTACATACTGTGTGCTGAACTAGTGATAGTGATATGTATGTATTTAATACATGCTGAGACTGATAATGGTATATGGACATAATCTTCTGTCATACTGTGCTGAGTCTAATGTTGAACAAGATATAGTTTTTCTGCTGGGAATCATGCTGTATACCTGAGTTTCATAGTAACATGATTTACTATTTCTAACATACTTTCTAAACTTCATTTTAATCTACCATTTTACTTCTGAGATACCTTACGGATACTTATATTGCTTTACTAAGATTCATCTGAACACGATAATATCCTAACATACTTTACTAAATCACATATTGGGCTTGCTGTAGAGTTCCTAACACTTTGTATTAGAATTTATATTGTGCTAGCAAGTTTCACGCTATACATAACATGATGCTTCCAAAATCATACTAATATTCATACTAAACATAACACACGACTTCTAAAACATTCTACTGTCCTTTGAACTATTTTACTATACCGAGACTACTAACTTGCCGAGGAAACTAGCTTTACATACCTTCGCTTCTGATTTCCCGACTAACTAGCGTAGCTCGATCAGTATTTTCATTATTTCTCCCAACTGCATCTATATATATATCAATTAGGACTAAATACACTAATATTCTAGAAAAAGATAACACTTTTGATATATATATAGCCCAAACTTTGGCTTATCGAAAAACGGTCGAAAACTCGCTATTTCTCGAAGGTCCAAAAGGGAGAAATACTCACTTTATGGCTAGAAGTATATTGACACTAGTTTGGAGCAATTCCACTTACCTTATCTCGGTAGCACGATGATTCGCTGGCCAAATTTCACGAAACTAAATCCGTAGGAATGCTTCTTGCTACTTAATACCTCGGTATCTGGAGTTAATTTGAGTTTGGACGGCATTTGACGGCGTAATCGGATAAATATATATCGTAAACCTTCATTCCTCTCTGCTCTCTGTCGTGTTCTCTGGAAATTATAAGTTAAATGAAATAAAAACCGAAGTTTGGAGGCTTTTATACGTGGGACTGCACCTCACCTCCGTGACACGCTGTGTAACGTGGAGCCTAGCCTTCGTGACACGCTGTGTATCGCGTAGGTGAGCCTCTACGACACTCTGGCCATCGCGGAGGGGGTCTGCCAGCCTTCTCTTGCGATGATTCGATGTGTCACTTATCCGGTCTTTCCCCGGGCCTTTTCCTAGCATGTATGACATTCAAAAACTCTTAACCAACAAGCGAATAGGCCATCTACATGTCGAGAATTTACGGGGTGTAACAAAGGTCTCCTACACACTTGCTTATAATTGATGAGCAGATCCTAGCCTCGAAGGCAACTCTATCTCATAGGCCATTTGGCCAAGCTTCTTGATGATCCGGTATAGATTGTGAATCTAGGGCTATGCTTTCCTTTCTTATCAGATCTCATAACACCCTTCGTTGGCAAAGTTTTCAAGAATACCTATTCACTGCTTCCATCCCTAACTCTTCACGCCATACATTAGAATAAGGCTTTTGAGACCTTGGGTTGCCAACCCATATCTTCTAGTGAGTTTAACCTTTTTCCCTTAACTAATGTAGTATGCCCAGTTCGGTTATCCTTAACTTACCTACTTCAGGCCATCATATATGGGGCATGCACTTCCACTCATAACGCATCTCCGGGCATTTGAGTTGTGTGCTTTGCTTGGCCATTTGTTTGGGGACGGGAAGTCATACTCGACTTAACATGCATGCCAATTTGTTATGAAAGCCTTTCCCAAAAACTAGCGTGAGTTGTGCCCCTTTTTCGAAAGTTTAATAACTGTTGAGACACCACATAGTTGGAATATTTCTTTAGTATTTAATTCAGCATAATCTTTAGCTGAAACATAATTCCAACCAACATGAGGTGTGTTGATCTCCTTATCCTTTCCACAATGACCCAAATGGGGTCATGTTTATGACTGGTATAAGGTAACCCCATAGTTATATTCATATTTCCTACATTCCATTTTCACGCAGGCATGGCTATATCATGAATTAGCCTACTCGATTCCTGAGGTCTTTCCTATCTCTGCTGGACATTGGAGTTCTGTGTTACAACTCAATAGTTTCTTTTTTCTTCCTAATTCCATCAGTAGAGTTCCTCCATAAGCTCAAGCATTTTCGTCCAACCCGAGCGGAGGGAATAACGAACATGGTATGCCAATCTATTGATGAAACCCTGCCACCTTTAGAAAATAGAGGCAACCTCTGGGTTTCAAGACTCTGTCCCCTACTATCTCAAAGGCTAATGACTCCTTCTGCTGGGCCTTATTTCTGGATGCACTAGGCTAGGGTCTTCGTACCGTCACTCCTTTGCCTTCACAACTAGTGGTAACATTGCAGTATTCTAGGTTACAACCTCACTATCCTCTAAACGTCATCCCGATGCTTATTTCTCAACATTCAGCGGCGATTCCCAGCTCATTCAACCTGCTACAACCGGGAGGTAATTTCGTTTTCCTCCAAAACTAGATACTCGTGCCTTCCCCTTACTTTTATAGGTTGAGATCTGGTGTTCATGCCCCATGTACCGTAATGGTAAGGATATTATTGGCTAGGTCTCCCATCCTGGATCATTCTAACCCGCGCTTGGGCCAATTTCACTCGTATAATCTCTTTGTCCTACGACATAACAAACTAGGGTCTTATCCATTATTCTTCAAATATTCACTACCGTCATTAGCATATTGTGGCAGAGTCGGCCTATTTCTGACATGAGCTTTTCTATTGCTGGGGGTTTATCTCTTATAGACTCTCACACATATTTGAGTGATACTAGAAATCTTATCTACCCTCCTGATCTACTACCATGAGGGTTTAGGTAACTTTTTAAACACTAGGGATCTTAACCACTTTCTAATCCTTTCCAAGAGTCAACGGATCTAGCCCTTGTTTACTATTTACTCTGAGCAACATCGCTTCAATACTTGCCCTCTTTGTCATACTAAGAACAAAGATGGGAGGCAGAAAATAACCTTATATTACTATGGTAGGACTGACGTATGGAACTTTACAACATCCGGAGGGTTGGAGATAAGAATCGCACAATCTCCCCCTTCTCTTGTACCTCTCAGGTAATCCAACATTAACTGTCACTCCTGTCTAATTCTAAATACCTAGTAGGTAAGCCAACTCAAATATATATATATATATATATATATATTATATTCCTGACCTCCAACTCTGAAGCTCTAGAAGGATCTGGGGACGGTGTTGGCATATCTATTACCTTATAATGTTCCTAGTGCCCCAGGAGGAGGATGGGGAGATTAAAAGACATCTGCTTCCAGTCTTAGGATGACTGTCCCCCAACTGTGGCACCTCACTGGTACCCTCTCCTGCTGATGTAGCTGACCTGCGGTTGGCTGAAGTCTTTTCCATATCAAACATTATTCTAGACAGATATAACAATAAAAACTTAGGGACTTATCCCTATACAACGCGGCTCTATATCACGATCTGAGAAGAAGGAGGGGTAACCATACTATCATGCCTTGTACCTCCTGCTTATAAAATGTGGTGCACAACACATTTATGAGCAAGACTCTACTAGAAACATCTTGAAGACTCCCTAGGATACGACCTACTCTGCTACAAAGTTTGTCACGCCCCGCCTTGGGGGGCATAACTAGCACCTGATGCCATACTGAAATCTGAGCTGACCTAGCTGGGCTGATGCACTTCTGGTGTATGCTTGCAACTCAATTCAAGAAAACAACAATCTATATCTCGGCTGTAAACACATCCTCATGCCAACAAGGCCACATAGTCACCGGTGAAAGAAAACAGCTACACAATGTGAGCAAAACTCAAATTGGAGAAGAATATGGGCCCTAGGTTTATAAATCATATATAGGGATCCTATGCGGGCCGACAAGACCACCATGCTGTCTAGTTATAACAAAATGAAAAATAGGGAGTCATATTCATATTATAGCCGACAAGGCTACTAACTAACTAGTTAAACTATGCCTCACATGGACAACACGCAACCAACTAACTGAACACTATAGTCTGCAAGCCTCTAGGAGTGAAAATATTGGTAATGCTATACAAATGAAAGATAGATAAATCTCTACAACCTGGCAACTCCGAATGAAAGGAGCTGGCAAAACTGTTGACTTTGAACAGCTACTAAGAGGTCTCACAATTTGTCTGTCTAAACCTGCAAGCAACTATGCAGCGCCCCATAGTTGGGCGTCAGTACAATATGTACTGAATATGTAAGGCAGTAATGAAAAGCTAAATATATGCTGATAAAGAAACAAAAGTGAATAACAAGTAGGGGCAGAAATTAACCTGCAAGCTTTCTTATCCATAACCTGCATATAGTAAAACACTACATATATATGAGCTAATACTGTACAACTATATCTTCATAAGCTATAACTAGCAGGAAAGAATATAAACAAGAACCTAACCTGGCCCCCATAAGCCGGGAAGGTACAACCAGCACAATATAACCCGCCCCAGGCCCCCATAAGCCCTGGTGAGCACACTCCAATATATGTACCCCTAACATGGTCAAAATTAGTAAACAAGAAACTATAGCCAATGTACCTGGCCCTTGGATCTGCAACTGAGCCAGCTAGACTCCTGTAGCTATGTTTGAGCCCAGAGGGCTCCTATAACTGCACCTTGGGCACACAAGGCTCAACGAGGGTCAGTGATGCTGATACGACATAAATATAGAATTTCAGCCATAGATGGACTATAATATGGCCCTTGGGCCTGAGTGTTGTCCCTTGGGACAACATATAGCTCCTTGGAGTGATCCATATAGCCTCGAAGGCGACGACACAACTAGTAACCCTAAGGTTGGTCAACAAAAGGCTATCCTAGGTGGGGTCAATCCAAACCGGTATACTGCATCTTAGTCTCAACCTAGCCACTCAGAAGGCATATCTTGCTCTAAAGGCCTAACGCAATCGCTGCTCGCCCCTAGAATAGTCTGCACAACTGCCAATAGGGACACCCTGCGTGCCTATATATGATCAGAGGATCCTGATAGTGATCATAATCTCTAATGGTCTAGAACGGATAGGGCTAGATCTGGAGTGGCCTAATGATACTCTAATTGTCATGTTAGGACAGTGATAGCTCATAAGCGGACCATAAGTTCACGGATGATCAATTATTTAGTTTCTTTTCTTAGGACATCTATACAGATGCCAATTAATCGGACATGTTCTTGAGCAGTCAGCCCTTAATCTTCCCCAGGTGGTTTTCTTAAAATTCTTAGCCCAAAGATAATACTGTACTACTATAGTTCTAGTCCCTTTGATCTTAACTTGGTTTGTTCAGATTTCATGTATCTACGATGGAAATTCCTAATCTTGTAGGTAAGTTTACCTACACCTGGCCATTAGAGGCAACCTGTACCTGAGTATCTACAACAGCAAGCTGGGGCATTGGCCCTACATCCAACTTTTAATAAGCTTCCCTCCTTAGGGTACCCACGGATCTGTCTGACTCGTATAATTGGGATGACCTCCTGGGTGACCTGTATGTCAAGCACTAAGTCGACTACAACTAATAGTCAGTAGAAGTGGCTAGCTACATGGCAGGTTGTCCCTCATTTAACTGGGCAACCCTAGTGCCGCTGACTCTAGGGTAGGACCATCCTTTTCAAATACTGGCCCTAGAGGCATTAAGGTATGCCAACGGCCTCTAGGAGACCTTTACACTCTATACGGGCGTCAAACTGAAAGTTATATCGCCCGTCTGTGCCCTATGCTGTCCAACATACCGAAGTAGGCCCAACTGCTAACCCTAAACTTTTAAGGCCTTGGCATGGTAGCAGGATGTTAGAATCCTTCTAACACAGTGAATAGAAGAATAGAGGGCTTACTATGAAACTTCTAGTGTGGGTCACACCTAACATACTCTTTCCCGACGAGGGATACTGTAATCTATTCTCAATACATTTTCTAACAGCTAACCACAACATATAGAATCACTATCTACTGGAAGCAGCTAATCACAATGCATATAATCTTTATCTACTAGGAGCAGCTAATACGACACATGGGATCATTATCTACGTTCAAGAACATAGGTCGTATCATCATACGACGAGAATAACTTGCCGAAGAAATAAGCCTTAACATACCTCGAATGCCAACTTTTATTCACTCAAAGTGTTTCCAACTTGGAGCTAGCAATTCCACCCACTTGCAGCCATTACACTGAGAGAATAAAGCTATTTCAATGGTAAGAGTCGACAACTGATGATATCTTTCGATATTAATATTAACTATAATTCAACTTTGTTTACCTCAGCCCAAAACTCACAATTTCTCGAGAGTTTAGAAGGGAGAAATGCTTACCTATTTCCTATGGCCTTTTAGAATCCAATTTGGAGATATTCCAACAACCTTTACTCGGTGGGTTCCAATGGCCTAGAACTCGTTACCCGAAGTTAATTTGCGTTTCGATCGAGTTTGATGGCGTAATTTGATGAAAATTGAATGAAGTTTACGTATTCTCTCTGTTCTTGGCCGAAGTATACTTGGAAAGTGATTTAAATTCAATAAAGGAAACATATATATAGGCATAGGGTTGTGTCCTGGGGATGTCTAGCTTCGGCTAACACACCAAAGGCGTGTCGCGCCGTACCTCCCAGGGTGCTAGTGTACCTGGCGTACTGCACTGCTCAACGCACAGGCAGGCTGGCGTGTCGACTGGCCCCTCGCAGCCTGGCCTCACCCGACCCTACTTCCGAGGCTCTTCCCATACGCGTCAAACTCTCATTACTCGTCAGAAGCCTATGCGCATGCACACCAACCACTAACATCTTGCGGGGTGTAATCTAAACATAGGCCCAGATTGAGAAATGGGACAAAGACCCCTAAGAGGCTCCAAGTCGACCCATGGAATGAACATAAAATATAACTCATTCAAATAAAATGGAGGATCAACATAATTAACATTGTGGAAGTCTAACCATACCATAACATCTAAATATATACATAAGTTTGAAGCTGAATACATACTATGCCTAAAAAGCCTTTAGTAATGATGAGTTGATGGGACAAGACCCCAACTAACTCACTAAAGTCTGAAATTGGAAATACGAAATATAACTGATATGAAGGGCCCTCGAAAGATGAGGATTCACCAACTGAGACTGAGGAATTCTAATTTTGCAAATCTGACTAGCGGTGGGACTGAGCCTACATATCGGAGCCTGTATCATAAAATAATACAACATAGAGTATTCGGTATGTACATGGAATGTACCGAGTATGCAAGGTAAGTAAAACTGCAAAGTAAGTAAAATAATAAATCATGCATATCATAAAATATATCATGATAAGACTCTGAGAGTAGGGCTTGCATTTTGTTTTCAGAAATCATGATCTGAACATAACTGAATATCATAACTAAATCGAGTGACCCAAAGCTGAAAGTTGATAATCATAAGTAAAACTATACATTGGGTCAAACCTACTGAAAACATAATATCATGACTGATGAACATGCATAATTGAAATCGTGAGGAATAACGGGAGACTCGTCATATAACCGACATTACCACGATAGAGCTTACGTGGTCCCAACTATCACGCTCAAGTGGGAAGAGCTGTACAAAGCTTTGTCAGGGCTAAGGACGCTAACATGATATCGATATCAAGCTAAAGGCCCCTTGGGGGCAGGCGAAGCTAACAACGGAGGTCCCAAATAATCTGATCATACCTTCATTGGCATGTAGTTCTGAGGCATAGGGTTTATTGACCCTTAACCTACTCAGTGCTAGACACTACTCCCAAAAACATGCGTATGATCTCCATCATTTTTCAATGAAGCAGAACAATTGTCTAGTGACGAAGCTGACTCATAACATACATACGTAAATCTGAAATCGTAACATGAGGAGCCTTGGCTCAAACCATACCACAAGCTGAACATAATTGGGAGTCTAGACTCCAAATCCATGTGGTAAGATAATTAACATGAAATCATACTAACGTACTTGATCATATAGGCTTTCCTAATACATAAATATGCTTGACATAGACTTAATCTTACGAAAACATGAACATAAACATGGGAATTTCGAAATCATACTTTCTTCATAAACATCTCATCATGCTTGTACACAACTTAATACATTTCAACTTTCATGGATGGGCATCATAATTTAGAAAACTTGAAAACATAATTTATAATTTAAAACATTGTAAAATCTTTCCATTAGTCATAATTCAACATTGGAACCATGCTTAGATCATACCCATGATTGATACTTAGGAAATTCACAAATTAGGTAAAAACCCCATAAAATCATCAATTAGAATTTTCATTAATTGATAGAGGATTGGGCATGGGTATGGACTATTGCACCCATTCATAGCCTTGCATACCTGAAGAGATCTGATTTCATAAATTCCTTGATTGCCCAATGAGAATTGAGGAAGAACTTTGAATGGATTAACCCTTCATAAAACATACTATTCTGACCTTAAAACGACGTAGTTTAGGCCTTAGGAATTTAGAAATTATGTAAAAGCCCTTAATAAATTCACAGGGAGGAGCACACGCCAGTCCTTACGAGGGATTGGATGACTCGTGCCATGGATCACGACTCATGGTCTGCCATTTGTTACTTACACTGGTCGCCTACCTTCTGAGGGTCAGCACGAGGGACACCACGACTCGTGGTATGCCCAACAACTCGTGGTGACCAATTCATCATCCACACTGCCCAAATTTCCAATCCTCCAAGCACCCTTTAACCACATATCACTAGATGACTCGTGGTGTTGGCCAGGACTCATGGTAAAACATGTGGCCACCTCAAATCCAAAATTTTCAACCAAGTCCAAACCTTTCCCCACAAGTCACTTAATGACTCTTGGTGTTCTTGACGGGTCATGTGACGAATCGTCCTGTGACCTGGTGCACAAATTTCTATTTTCTCCATTTCAACTCCCGGGTATGATCTTAGGGTTTTTGGGGTATTACAATATCTCCCCCTTGGAAACATTTGTCCTCGAATGTGGGAAAATATACTGAAAAGCAGAGAAATGCAATCATCATACTCAAATACTGCTCATACATTCTGAAAACTAACGGAGTGACTGACTCTGATTTGAACTACATGGCTGAACTGAATTCCTAAATCAGACATACATTCATTAACATGAAAGAAACTGGGGTACATGAGCTGAACATGAAACTAAATAGAATACTAAGGAGGAAACAGATACATAAAGTTGAAACTATGTCGAAAGGGAATAGATGAGGGTATTTATCCATCATATCTGCTTTGGCTTCCCACGTAGCTCCCTCAACATGCTGATTCCTCCATAAAACTTTGACTGAGGCTACTTCTTTGTTTCTTAGCTTTTGAATCCGATGATCCAGTATTTCCACTAGAACCTCCTCATAACTAAGGCTGTTCGTCACACATACACTCTCCACAGGGACAACTAGATTTGGGTGACCCAAGCCCTTTTTAAGAGCAATACATGGAAAACTGGATGGACTGAAGTTAATTATGAGGGAAAATCCAACTCATATGCTACCTTGCCAACCCGTTTCACATTCTGTATGGCCCAACATAATGGGGACTGAGTTTCCCTTTCTTCCCGAATCTCATCACTCCTTTCATAGGGGATACCTTTAAAAACACCTAATCACCAACTTCATACTCAAGATCTCTCCTCCTCACATCCACATAGGACTTTTGGAGACTCTGAGCTATTTTCAACCTGTCCCTTATAAGCTGAATTTTCTCCATAGACTCATGGACTGAATCTGGACCTATCACCGCAGCTTCACCTACTTCAAACCAACCAATATACGATCTACATCTCTGCCCATATAGAGCCTCAAATGGATCCATTTGAGTACTGGAATGGTAGCTTTTGTTATATGAAAACTCAATCAGAGGAAAATAATCATCCTAACTACCCTTGAAATCATTCACATACGCTCTGAACATATCCTCAAGGGTTTGAATGGTCCTCTCGACCTGACTATCTGTCTGCGGGTGAAATGTTGTGCTAAGCTTGACCTAAGTACCAAGTCCCTTCTGAAATGATCTCTAAAACTAGGAGGTAACTCTATCTGATATGATGGACAAAGGCACTCCATGCAACCAAACTAGCTCCCGAATGTACAATTTAGCGTAATCCTTGGCTGAATTGGTGGTTTTGATCGGTAAGAAATGAGATGCCTTAGTCAACCTATCCACAACCACCCAAATAGAGTCATACTGTTAGAGAGTACGAGGCAAACCTGTGATGAAGTCCATATGATCTCCTCCCACTTCCAAGTAGGGATACTAATATCTTGAAGCATACCCACCAGGTTTTTGATGCTCAACCTTCACCTATTGATGATTCAGATACTTAGCCACAAATTTTTGTATGTCCTTCTTCATGCCATTCCACTAATAGACTTTTCATTTGTCACCATATCTTGGTGTTACGTAGATGTATACAGTAACTAGAACTATGAGCCTCGTGCAACATTCGATCTCTCTAATCATCAACATCCAGAACACACAAATGACCCTAATATCGAAGCACACCATCTCCCCCTTTGGAGAAAACCTCCACCTTCTGATTCTTAAAAGCTTCCTTTAACTTTACTAAAATAGGATCCTCATCTTGTATAGCTTTAACATCATTCACTAAAGGTTATTCTGATCCATTCTGAATAGTAACATCACCATTGGTTAAGTGAACCAAAGAGCGTCTGCTACCAGATTAGCCTTGCCCGGATGGTAAAGGACACTCGTATCATAATCCTTTAGTAACTCCAACCACCTCCTTTGACATAGATTCAAATCCTTTTAGGTAAACACGTACTGTAGACTTTTGTGGTCCATAAACACATCTACATGGACCCCATATAGATAGTGTCTCCAAATCTTCAAGGCAAATACTACCGCCGCCAATTCGAAATTATGAGTCGGGTAATTCTTTTCAAGGACTTTCAGCTACCTGGAAACATAAGCTATAACTTTACCGTGCTGCATGAGTACACAACTAAGGCCAATCCTTAAAACGTCACAATATACCACAAATTCACCGGTACCCTCAAGTAGGGTCAACACTGGTGCTGAGTTGAGTCGAGTCTTCAACTCTTGGAAGCTCTTCTCACAAGCCTCCGAGCATTGAAATTTCACTTTTTTGGGTCAGTTTGGTCAACGGTGCTTCAATAGATGAAAACCCCTCAACAAATCTCCGATAATAACCAACTAAACCTAAGAAACTCCTGATATCTGAAGGATTCACACTGTCTAGGCCAATTCTTCACCGCTTCTATCTTTGGAAAGTCTACCTGTATACCCTCACTTGACACTACATGACCCAAAACTGCCACCGAGCTCAACCAAAACTCACATTTACTGAATTTGGCATATAATTGGCGATACTTAAGAGTCTGTAACACCACCATTAAATGAGCGACATGCTCCTCCTCGCTCCGACAGTATATAAGGATGTCATCTATGAACACAATCACAAACATATCCAAGTATGTCTTGAACACCCTATTAGTCAAATCCATAAAAGTTGCAGGAGCATTCATTAGTCCAAAATACATATCTACAAACTCATAGTCACCATACCAAGTCCTTAAGGCTATCTTCGAGATGTCACATTCCCGAACCCCGAGCTGATAGTATTCGGACATAAGGTGTATCTTTGAAAAGAACATAACACCCTGAAGTTGGTCAAACAAATCATCAATTCTGAGGAGAGGATACTCGTTCTTAATAGTAACTTTGTTTAAATGGGGATAATCAATGCACATACGAAGAGAACCATCCTTCACGGAGACAAAGAGAATTGGTGCACCCCATGGAGATTTTCTAGGTCTAATGAAACCCTTGTCTAAGAGGTATTTCAACTTCTCCTTTAGCTCATTTAACTCGGTCGGGGCCATTTTGTAAGGAGGAATAGATATAGATTGCATATCGAGAAGAAGGTCAACATAAAAATCAATCTCCCGCTCAGGAGGGATTCCCGGTAAATCATCTGGAAATACCTCTAGATACTCACACACTACGAGAATCTGACTGGATAGTCAGGGTTTTGGATGTAGCATCCTTAACCCTAACTTAGATGATGTATACAACCCTTAGAAATCATCTGTTTGGTCTTAAGGTAGGAAATGAAATGACCTACAGGCACAACTGAACTACCCTTCCACTCTAGGACTGGCTCACTCAGAAATCTGAACTGTACTACACAAGTTCTAGAATTGACTGAGTCATAACATGCATATAACCAATCCATGCTGAGGATAACATCAAAATCTATCATGGCTAACTCTACTAAACCTGATGAGATGACTTTCTGAAGGACTGTGACAGGGCAATTTCTATACACCCATCTAACTATAACTGAATCACCAACTGGACTAGAGACTAAGAAGGGTTTTGACAAGATTTCGGGACTAATTCCAAAACTACTAAAAATATAGGGCATCACAAAAGACAAAGCAGCCCATGGATCTAACAATGCATATACATCAAGGTGGAATACTCGTAACATACCAATGACTACATCTCGGGAGACCTCCTGTTCTTGACGGGATGCTAGGGCATAGAATCTGTTTTGACTCTAACCACCACACGTACTAGTGGATGCCCCTTGCTGAGCTAGGCGTACTGCTGGAGCTGCTGAATTGGATGCTGGGCCTCAGCCCCTATCCTGGCCCTATATAGCTGCTGGGAAATCTCTAAGCATATATCCGGGCTTCCTGCACCCAAAACAAGCACCTGAACCTATTGAACACTGACCCACGTGACTCTGACCACATTTGCTACACTCTATAGGGCTGGTCTCTGTGGCTCTACTACTATGCCCTCTAGGGCCTGATGCTCCTCCCCTCTGATCGCGCTTGGATCTGGATGGCACACTCATAGCCGAAGGCACTGGGGCTAAAGATCTCTGATG
Organism: Datura wrightii; assembly: GCA_035772735.1. Classification (NCBI taxonomy): domain Eukaryota; kingdom Viridiplantae; phylum Streptophyta; class Magnoliopsida; order Solanales; family Solanaceae; genus Datura; species Datura wrightii. The sequence continues at coordinate 10,152,694 of JASDFA010000003.1, forward strand.
GGACTGTTGATAGTGCCCAATAGGTCTCTGCTGGGAGAGTCCAAAGCTATCAGTCCTGGCCCTCTTGGCCTTTTTCTCCCACTCACTCATCTACACCGCCTCTATCTACTAGGTGTACAGGACTATTCGAACAAATTCAATGTCCTGACAAAGCATTGCGGTTAGGCAATCCTTGACTAGGTAATCTGCTACCCCATGCATGAACCTGCTCACTCAGGCTCTCTGATCCTCCACTATCTCAGGTGCATACATGGATAGATGAGTGAACTCCAAGGCATACTCCTGGACTGTCATCTTCCCTTACTTTAGGTTCACAAACTCGGCCGCTTTGATCTCCCTCATCTTACGAGGGAAGAACCGATCCAGAAAAGTGATATGAAACTCATCCCAACCAATAGGTCCTGCTCTAATTGCCCTATTGTCCTTCCATTGCTTGAACCAGATGTGCACAACCCTTTTCAACTGATACAAGGCTAAATCGGCGCACTCCACTCCAGTCACCCCCATGATCTAGGTTATCTTCAGAATCTCATCAACCAACTCATCTGGATCCTCGTCCATCTTTGACCCAAGAACTCTAGAGGGTTCATTCTTAGAAAATCTCTAACTCTTGCCCCCGCTGCACTCCTATTTTGAGGACATGCGCTACTTCCTGCTAATTGACCTGGGCGATCAAGGCCTGAGCTAACATCTGAATGGCTGCCTTGAACTCAGCGTGGGCAACCGGCTTGGGTACACGCTCCACATGGATAGGTGGGGCCTGCTAGTGCCTGTCTCTGTTGCCATTCTCATGGCCATTCCCATTTCTGTTTCTTCTTCCATTAACTTTGCGATAAGGCACGATTCTACAAATGTGTAGAGCACGACTTAGAAGGATAGAGAGACATTTGATCACACGACATAGATCATGAAAGAAGGGAACATTTCCTAAATGTCTCATAGCCTCTTCGTCATAAGTGAGGTACGCTTCACACCCATGAAAAAGACTCTACTTAACGCGACTTTCAGACACCTTAGGGTACTTCAAAACCTAATGCTCTGACACCAAGTTTGTCACGACTCGAACATAGGCGTGGATCGATACACGGGACAAAGAATGCTGAGAGGGTCCAAGTTGACCCATGGCATGACATAACATCTAACTCATTCAAATAAAATGGGAGATCAACATAATTAACATAGCGGAAGTCTGAACATAACATAACATCTGAATACATACATAAGTATGAAGTTGAATACATACTATATTTGAAAAGCCTCTAATATACTAACGAGTTGATGGGACAAGACCACAACTAACTCACTAAAGTCTGAGACAAGAAATATGAAATATAACTATTAAGAAGGGCACTCAAAAGAAGAGGACTCACCAATTGAGACTGAGGAATACTAATACTAAAAATCTAACTAGGACCGGGACTGATCCTGGATATTAGAGCCTATATCGTAAAATGATACAACATAGAGTATGTGGTCAGTACGTGAAATGTACCGAGTATGCGAGGTAAGTAAAACCGCTAAGTAAGTAAAATGCTAAAGCATGCATATCATAAAACATATCAATATAAGACTCTGAGAGCAGGCTTGCATGCAATTTTTTGAAAACATGACCTTCACATAACTAATATCATAACTGAATCGAATGACCCAAAGCTGAAAACTAATAATCATAAGTAAAACTATACATTGGGCTAAACCTGCTGAAAACATAATATCATGACTGATGAACATGCATAACTGAAATCATGAGGAAAAGTGGGAGACTCGCCATATAACTGACATTACCATGATAGTGCTTATGTGGTCCCGACAATCACCTCAAGCGGGGAGTCATCCAAAGTTTTGCTAGGGCTCACGACACTACCATGATATCGATATCAAGCTGAAGGCCCCTCGGGGGCAGGGGAAACTCACAAGGGAGGTTCCAAATAATCTGATCATACCTACATTGGTGTGTAGTCTGAGGCATATTGTTGACTGACCCTTAGCCTACTCGGAGCTAGATACTACCCCGAAAAACATGCATATGCTATGCATCATTTTTCAATGAAGTTGTACCATCATCTACTGACAAAGCTGACTCATAACATACATACATAAATCTGAAATCGTAACATGAGGAGCCTTTGCTCAAATCATATCATAAGTTGAACATAATTGGGAGTCTAGAATCCAAAGCCATATGGTAAGCTAATTAACATGAAATCATAAAACATACTTGATCTTATGGGCTTGCCCAATACTTAAAAATACTTGATATAGACTTAATCTTATGAAAACATGAACATAAACATGGGTATTTTGAAATTATACTTTCTTCATAAACATCTCATCATGCTTGTAGACATACTTCATAGTTCTCAACTTCATGGACTTTGATGGATAGGCATCATAATTTAGAAAACATGAAAACATAATTTATAATTTAAAACATTGTAAAATCTATCCATTAATCATAATTCAACATTGGAAACATGCTTAGATCAAACCCATGATTGATACTTAGGAAATTCACACATTGGGTGAAAACCCCAAAGATTCATCAATTAGAATTTTCATGAATTGAGACAGGATTGGGCATGGGTGTAGACTATTGCACCCATTCATAGCCTTGCATACCTAAAGAGATCTGATTTCATAACTTCCTTGATTGCACAATGAGAATTGAGGAAGAACTTTGAAGAAGCTAAGCTTGATCAATCCTTAGACCTCTAAGCTTGCATGCATGAATTAGAATAGGCTTTGAATGGCTTAACCCTTCTTAAAGCATACTATTATGAGCTTAAAACAATGTAGTTTAGGCATTAGCAACTTAGGAATTATGGAAAAGCCCTTAATAAATTCGCAGGGAAGAACACATTGCTAGTCCCTACGAGGGACTGGATGAATCGTGCCATGGACCACAACTTGTGGTCTGCCATTCATTACTTATGTTGGTCACTTGCCTTCTGAGGGTCACCACGAGGGAAACCATGACCCGTGGTGTGCCCAACGACTATGGTGACCAAGTCGTTGTCCACACTGCCCAAATTTCCAATCCTCCAAGCACCCCTTGACCACGGATCACCAGACAACTCGTGGTGCTAGCCACGACTCGTGGTCACACCTGTGGTAACCTGAAATCCCAAATTTTCAACCAAGTCCAAAACTTTCCCCACGAGTCACTTAACAACTCGTGGTCTTCTTGACGGGTCATGATGACTCTTTTTGTGACCTGGTGCAGAAATTTCTATTTTCTCCATTTCAACTCCCGGGTCTAATCTTGGGGTTTCGGGGTATTACAGTGATGTTAGACCTTGTGTAATTAATGAGGTGTTGAAAGTAGTAAGGTTGCCAGTGAAGTTGAGTTACTGCCTAAAATAGTACCGTTGTAGTGATAGAGTTTCCAGTGCAGCAACAACCAAGTTATCACCGCAGCGAGACCTAAATAATGTGCAGCCTTGACATTGTGGCTAAGTTGGGTAGATAAATACGAATGTATTGTTAATTAAATGGGGTAAATGAAGATTCAATAAATTATCTTGATAAATTGTTTAGTGGTTGATTAAAAACTGAGTTATTGATTGCATATTTATTTTATGCTTTTGCATGAACTAATTGTAGTCGGTCGATAATGCGTACCAATATGTGTGGTGTACTAGTACTACCTTGATATGCTTTTATGGGTGTAGGTTATGGAAGGTTCAATGTTTCATGACTGATGTCGTGTATTTAGCATCAACGTTGGCACTTCTCTATGGGCGAAGCTGTGTCTTTTTAATTGTCGATACTCTATTTAGGGCTCTTGTTCCTATATAGACTAGATCTTAGGAGGAGTTAGTTTTTGATGGAATTATTGTAAATTTAAAAAAAGAAATTTGAATTGTGCAAATTAAGGAGTATTGAATTTAATTTTGTACATTGTTTCAAGATGGGGTTCTCCTATCAAGTTAGAGTCAATGTGGTGCCCACACGATCTCCCTTTTGGGTCGTGTAAAAGGTCATTGTCTATCTTTGTGTATCTCTATCTGATATTTCCTACCATAATGGGTAGTCCATTCTACAGTCCATAGGGTAGAAACCGCAGTTAAGACTTGAGACTCGAGAGTCGACAATCGACACTTGGCAATCTATAAGAGCTTAGCCGATCGGTGCTTTCTCAGTTGATGTTCATCCTCTTCCTTAGTTTCTCTTCGGTCTTTGCAACTTTTCAAGCTGTTTTGCAGTTCCTCTTCACATCACTCAGCGTTTCAGCCATCAAGAATTCAACATTCCATTTTTTATCAACTTAAGTTGCCTACTAAACAGCTAAAACCTATGGTGCTAAGTCTGCTAGCTGCTGAAGTAGTGAAATGCTAAAGAAGACAAGCAACGGATCCAGTAGTAGACTAGCAGCAGTGCCGAAGCTTCAAGGTAGTATTGCAAATTCCATGATCAGCAAATGGCTGCCATCCTCTTGGCAAATTTATGAAATTACTATTGATAGAAGTTTTTCTGAGTTAAATGTTTTAACACTATTAGTAATGAAGCAATGTGGCATTTGTGGTGATTTTATAATAATTCAATGAAAATTTTGTTCATTTTCAATCTTTATTATAAATTTATAATTGATAGTAATAAAATCATGGTTCATAATAGTTAAAAATAGTCCATTTTGAATTAAAAAATATAAAATAGTCCTTTTTTATTTAAAAATTAGCCTATTTTACAAGAAAAAATAATTCATTTATTGTTATACCCCGAAAAGACAAAGATTAGACCCAGGAATTAAAATGGAGAAAAGTTTAAATCTGGCATCAGGCTCAGAACGGGTCATGAGGTGACTTGTGAGCAGCCCATGAGTCGTGATATCACTCGTGGTGAGGCTCCAGAGATGAGTTTGGAATTTGGAAATTTGACTTCCCACGGACATGACCACGAGTGGTGGTCAGGCCCCATGACTCATTAGGTCAGTCGTGAGGATTGGTAAGTGAGAAAAGAGAAAGAAGAAGGCAGTGCGCATAACGGAATGATAACCATGAGTCATGGTCAGTCAACACGAAACGTGGGATGAGTCGTGACCAACAGGGTAAAGTTTAATTGAGATTGAGGCAGTGTACATGATGAGTGGTGACCACGAGTCGTGGTCACCAGTAACGAGTCTTGAAGTCAGCCGTGACGAGCCCAGATGACTTGATAAGCAGTGTACTCGACAGATCATGCCACGAGTCGTGGCCAGAGAGGACGAGTCGTCTTGTCCCTCGTGGGGACTGACTGGCAATTATTTTCTGCGAATTTAGTAAGGGATTTTCCATAATGCCTAAGATCCTAAGGCCTAAAATAAGTTGTTTTTAGTTATGAATGATGAATTTTAAGAAGGTTAAGTTCATTTTAAGCCATTTTCATTCATGCATGCAAGAGTGATAGACTGGAGAGATGATCAAGGCTAATTTTTCAAGGTTCTCTTCAATTTCTTCTTGGTCATTCAAGGAAGTGTAAGAATCAATTTCAATCAGGTAAGTAGGGTTATGAATTGGTGAATGCTTTCGCACCCATGCCCACTCCCCCTCTAAATAATAAATTTTCTATGTCTAATCTATGGGGTTTTAACCCAATGCATGAAATTCCTAATTCTCTACACGGGTAGGGTCTAAATATGTTTCTAGTAATGAATTATGATTCATTAGCAAGTTTTATATTGTTTTCAATTAAATTATGTTCCAATTTTACAAATAAAAAAAAGCCCATTTAGGAGAAAGTCATAAAATATTGAGATTTATGATGAAAGTTCAAATATGATGATGTATTATGATGAAAAGCATGTTTTCAAGCTACCCATATTTATAATCATGTTTTCGATGTGAATTGAATATTTTCAAGCATGTTAAAGTATTGGGCAATGCCCACATGTTCAAGTATTTATGATTTCCCAAATTAAGCTTACCACATGGTTTTGGAGCAAAGACTCCCAATTATCTTTCAGCTTGTGGTATGTTTTGAGCTGATGCTTCTCATATGCATGATTTCAGATTTGAGATTGTCACTCCTCGAGCTTACACCCTGGGCATCACATGGTACTTGAATCCACAAGTAACTACAAGTCAATCCCTGGTCTATCATTCACTAGAATTCTAAGTATACATGCACAGTGGAACTTTGAAATAATATAATAAAATATTTATGAGAGACAAGTCAGAAAACATAAAGTCCAAACAATTGAATAATACTGATAAATCAGAAAATCATGTCTTTCTTAAATCCATCTAATACAGGAGTTGATAGTACAAGCCCCCAGCTAACTCTAATTCTAACTGAAACTAATACATGACCGAAAGAAGGAAAATAGTGCCCTCAAATGATGAGGACTCACACTTCAACTGCTGCAACGGAGAATCTGAACGGTGGCAACTAACGATGCTGAGTCTGAGAACCTGCAGCTGTATCATGAAACGATACAGCATAAAGTACTGCGTAAGTGGGAGAAACATAACTGAATATAAAGTCTGAGATGAAATGACACTCAATGACCAACAGGTAAGCTGAACTGAACTACTGATATAATCTGAAATGGTCAAGATGACCCTGTCTGATTGTCAAGGACATGCCCTATGTCTGAAACACTGAGACTGAGATATTGTAGTGAACTGAGTTAAACGAAAGACTAGAACTGAACGGAGCTGCTTATTCTAAAACTGGACTAAACTACCTAGTGGGAGAGTTTATAACCGATATATAACCACGTGAGCTAGACAGGGAGTCCGATGTATACACCCCACTGGTAGGACCCAATATACCTTGCCAGGGTATAAAGGCATGAACTGAGTGATCAAAAAAGTCTGGGGCCAATCAGGCCATGTAATATTATAACCTACACTGGCAACGTAGTTCTGGCAACCTGGGTGCGTTGGAACCCTGGCCTGCTCAGTGCTAGGTTCTACTCCTAATGGATAACCTAAACTGAACAACTAAGATGATAGCTTGAAACTGGGGTCCAAGACTAGTTAGGGACGTATAACTACATGTACCAAAGAGTCTTATCAGACCAAATTCTGAAACTGGAGTTATAGACTGGTCAAAGCTGCTTATCTGGAAGCGTCGTGCCCGTCTATGAACAAGTCGTAACTAAACTGGGGTCCTGGGGCTGGTCAGAGCTATATACTAGAATGTCATAACCGCTTAATGGACCAAAAACTATAAATCTGAGTCTAATTCTGATAACTGAGAGGCACCACTGACACCTCGAAATAAGACTAAAGTCGAACTAATCAGTTGATTATTTTCTGAATATAACTGAGGATTCTAGCATTCTAACTGAGACTAAATTGATATGATTCTTGAGAGGTTCTAGTTCTAACTGGTCCAGACAACTAGTAGCTAATAGAGAATTCAACTTATCCCAACAGTACGGGAATTTCATAATATAGAGAAATTTCAAGAATTATAGGAATTCCATTCAACGAACTAAAGTCATTCTGATTCATGGGATATTTACCCAACATATACATATAGCAATAAATTCTAAGAACTCAGCCCAAAGAATTCTTCATTCACTAGAGGGAATTTAACAAGCAAAATCATTACTCGAAAAATTAAGGCTTAAATTCACTTTTTGTATGAATACTTACAATTTGATAAGGAATATATGGGGATCATATCAACAATATAGATAAACATCTTTCTAAGTGAAATCAATGAAAATAAACATGAATACTCTTCATATTTAAAAGCTCAGGGCTTAAAGCTGATAGAAGAAATTGTGGAGGATTTTGGGGACATAAGGGAAGAACATTCCCCTTGCTAAAACCCCACATACCTGACTAATATTCACCCAAAGAAGGGGACTTGAACTGCTGTGATAGATGAGGACCCTAAGCTTTGTTGAGAGTTTCTTGAGAGAACCTTCAATGATTTTCTGAGAAATAACATGAGAATGAGGGAAGGAACCATCCCGACCCTCTAATAAGTATGAATTTCTACTTAAAATGATTTGGTTTAGAGTTTAGGAGAATAGGAAATTACTAAATAGCCCTTAGAAGATCGCTGGAAAAAACTATCAGGTGCCCCTAATGGGTAACCTAACGAGTCCTGGTGACTGACCATGACTCATGGTCACTCCCTTCAGGTACACTGCATGGGATCTTTAGTAGGTTACCACGAGGGACCTAATGAGTCGTTATCCATGAACACAACTCGTGGTCACCAGTCGTGGACCACACTATCTCATTCTAGAGATTTAATGCTAAGTCCCATAACAAGTCGCTTAATGAGTCGTTGCCACAGGTGACAACTCGTTTCACCCACTCGCCGAGTACACTGGTCAACTAAAATATTCCCAACTAAGGCCTGACCACGAGTGACTTAATGGGTCGTGGTCAGTGACCACAACTCGTGACATCCCTCATTAGGTACACTGCCTTCCTCCTTTACATTAACCATCCTTCTCCTCACGACTCACCTAACGAGTCGTAAGGTTACTTGACGACTCGTAAGGTGGGTCATCCTGCAATATTTCTGCAGTTTTCTAGATTTCTTGCTTTATGCCCTGGAATTGGATTTTGAGTTTTTGGGGTGTTATAGGGATGTATTTGATTTTTGATCTTCATCAATAGACGATGTTGAGATTCATTGAAAAATGATGGAGAGCATATGCATGTTTTTGGGAGTAGTGTCTAGCACCGAGTAGGCTAAGGGTCAATCACTCCATGCCTCAGAACTACGCGCCAACGTGGGTTTACACTTATATATACTACTTTGGGACCTCCCTTGTGAGCTATCCCCTGCCCCATTGGGCCACGAGCTTGATATCGATATCATGGTATCATCCCTAGCCCTGCCAAGGCTTTGGACGGCTCTTCCCACTTGAGTGTGATAGTTGGGACCATGTAAGCTCTATCGTGGTATGTCAGTTAAAAGACGAATCTCCCATTGTTCCTCATGATTTTAGTTATGCATGTTCATCATTCATGAGATTTATATATCTATATATGTTCTAAAGTAGGTTTTACTCAATGTTCAGTTTTACTCATGCTATCAAATTTCAGCTTTGAGTCAATCGATTCAGTTAAGATGTTATTTTATGTATTATGAGATCATGATTTCAAAAAAAATGCATGCAAGCACTACTCTCAGATTCTTATAGTTTATATTTTACATTATGCATGCCTTTAAATGATTTTTATTTATCTGAGCGGTTTTACTTACATTGCATACTTGGTAAATTTCATGTACTGAGCGCATATTCTATGATGTATCATTTCATGGTACAGGACCCGGCACTCAGACTCAACCCTGTTCATAACCAGTCTTTAGAGATAGCATCTTAAGCGTATTAGTGAGTTCTCATCTCCTGAGGACCATGCTTATTTGGATTTCTCTATGCATTTTCATTTCAAGCTTTATTGAGTTAGTTAGGGTCTTGTCCCATCAACTCATCATGTTTAGAGGCTTTTAGACAAAAAGGATGTATTCAGCTTCAAATTGTATATTCTGATGTTTTGTTTATTTTAGACTTTTTCTAAGATTATCATGGTGATTCTTTAGTCTTATTTGTTGAGTTAGATATATGTTCATGCCATGGGTCGACTTGGATTCTCTCGGGGCTCCTTGTCTTGTGTTGCGATCGGGGCCTCCGCTTGGGTCGTGACAAACTTGGTATAAGAGCCGTAGGTTTGAAGTGACCTAGGGTATCAGAAAGCCGCATTAAGTAGAGTCTTTTTCATGGGTGTGAAGTGCGCCACACTTATGATGAAGAGGCTATTAAACGTTTAGGAAATGTTCCCTTCTTTCATGATCTATTCGTGTGATGAAATGTCTCCCTATCCTTCCAATTCAGGTTATTCGCGATTGAAGAATCATGGATCCCTAAAGAGTAAATGGTAGGAGGAATGGGAATGGAGAAGGCCATAAGGATGGCAATGGAAATGGGCACCAACAGGCCCCACCAGTCCAGGAGCACCATGCATCGGAGCCGGTTGCCCATGCTAAATTTAGGGTAGCTATTCAGATGCTCGCGCAAGTGATGTGTCATGATTTTACGGCACTTTCGACGCTTAAAACTAAGAAATTATGCACATTTCGGGTATGTTTATATAGGTATGATGTGTTTTGTGCTTAATGTTGTAGGAAAACAGGTTTGGAAGTGAACTGGGCGAATTTATGTTGAAAATAACTGAAAAGGTTACTGACAGGAACATCACGAGTCGTTAGCAGGAGGCACAACTCATTGCTGATGGTGTGGGCGAAAGATGGATTTTGAAGATGCAAGATATTCTACTTGACGAGTTGATGGAACGACTCATTACATCTAGTAACGAGTCGTGAGATCAGTCGTGAAGGCTGAGAGAGAAAATCTTTAAAAAGTGACTAGTGGAGTTGACAACAGACAAAACGTGTTGTGATGTGATGAAAGGACTCGTTGGCAGATCACTGGAACAAACCATAAGGTGCACTGGAACTTTTGAAGTGTTAGACCACGAGTGACCTAATGACTCATGCTCAGGCACGACGAGTTATTAGATAACCTGTTGCCACAACTGTGTGCGATGCTGATGATGCCTATTTTAACCAAGGCACGACTCCCAAGCCCGTTGCCACTGCCGACCTGGTTTTCAATTTTAGTCAGGAAAAGGATTTCTTAGAACTATAAATGCACAGTTTAGGTTTATTTTTACAGAGATAGTTAGAGAATAATTTAGAGAGCCGATTTTATTAGTTTTCAAGTAGGATTTTGGTGTTGTACGATTGTTCTTGAATCAAGAAATGATATTTATAATTTTGTTCTTGAATTTAAGGATAAAAAACAACATTGGAATTTATCCATCAATTTGGAGTTTTATTCAATCTACTTGGTTTTTCTTCTACGATAATTTGTAAGTTGCAATTATGATTTATTCAATAATTATGATTGTGATCGTACAAACATGAATAGCTAAACCCATAACTAGGTTTGTGGGAACCAAAATGAATTAACACACATAGGTAATATACTTGGTGATTCTTGGATGGAGTTTTATGCATGTATTGTTTTTCTCTTCGTTTTGATTGATTCTTGACGATTGCAAACATTAGGACTTACCTTATTCTTACTTATCGGATCAAGGAGGTAATGAATGGGAAAAGGGATTAACAACGGAGATTTGAGGCTATCAACCCTCATATAATAGCTTTAACTTTTCTGGGGATAGCTAATCCGATATTAAGAGTAAGGGTCAATTAAAGTACACCCGTATATGGACCAAGTTGCATGGTGATAATCATCTAGATAGGGTACCAACCATTTAGGTGAACCTAACTTACCAATATTGCATGTTAAACACCGGAATAGATCACTAGTATAAGCCTTATGGTTATGAAGTCTTGGGGAACACAATCCTAGTCAAGTCGTTAATTGAATACAAACCAATTTGATCTAAGCATTCAGTAGTTTAACTTTTGTTTATTATTCTATTTGTTTCCCCCTTCGAAAATAAGCAACTCAATAGTAATGGTTATTCACATTAACTCAATTTCTTACCATATTCCCTGTGGGATTGATCTCAACCTTTTTTGGGTGCTATATTTGTCAATCGGCCGCTTATATCTTAATTGCGAGGTGTAATTTGGGCGACATCTAATTTTGGCGCCGTTGCCCGGGAATACGGCTAAGGCTTTTGTTAATTGTGTTTGCTTTACTATTGGTTCTTATTTCTTTTTTTATTTTTATTTTGTTGTTTTGGTTGCTTAACAGGTCTTAGGTTTGTTCATGCCCGATACTAGGAGCCAAGGAAATCCCCTGGTTCCAATTGATCACGAACTTGAGTAGACGTTAAGAAACCTAAGAAGAATGACCAACATCCAAAGCAGGAAACCGTGGACCAAGCCACAGCAAGAATGTTGGCTGAAGAGCAAGCTCAACTATAGATCGTGAGTTAGCTAGAGTTGCTGAAGAGCAACGTCTAGCTGCAATAGCAAAGCAAGCTAGATGACAAAGAGGTCCAGAACACCAGAGACACCGATATTTTGATGAAGAGGATGATGCTGATATAGATGAAGTCGGTGCCACTGGAGCTATAGTCCCTCCTCCTTTGCTTGCTGGGGCAAAGTTTGACATTACCAGTACGATGATCCAACTGCTCAAAATGAAGCAAATATTTGCGGGTCATGCATTTGATGATGCCCACACACACTTGATAAATTTTATGGGTATAGGTAAGGCATACAAGCAACCGAGGGTGAGCCAGGACGCAATAAGATTGAGGTTATTTCCATTCTCTCTAGGGAGTGAGGCAACGATGTGGTTGGATAAGCTGCCGAATGATTCCATTACTACTTTGGTAGAGCTTAAAAGAGCTTTTCTTGAAAGGTTCTTCCCACCATCCAAAGCAATGCAGTTGAAAGATGAAATATATAACTTCAGACAGCTAAATTCTGAGGCACTCCATGAGACCTAGCTGTATTTCAACAAAAAGCCCAAAAGGGTGCCAAATCACAGGATTTCAGATGAAACATTATTGGAGATCTTTCATTGGTCTCTGAATGCCAACACCAAGGTGGTGTATGATACCTTCTCCGGAGGAACTTTTATGAGCCACACTTATGCAGAGGTTGCGGAGTTGTTAGACAGAATCACCAAAACCAACCGAGATTGGCACACTAGAGAGTCGGAGATTCCGACTGGTTCTTATTTGGTTGGTATTTCTATAGAATAGAGGAGAAAAGATGAGGAGCGTGATCAAGATATTGTAGAGATAAAAACCACTTATGGGGTTTCTTTCCAAGAACTTGATGGGGGTCGGAACAGAAAAGGTAAATGTTGTGGGTTCTCAGGGTAAGGCCCCGAGAAATGATGGTTGTGAATCTGAGTCTGAAGAAGAAGTTAATATTTGAATGATGAAAGGGCGGGTTTCCGAACCAACACCCAAGGGTCTAACCAAGACTCTTGGCGTCAAGGTCAAGGGAACCAAGGTTGAAACTTTTATAAGGATAATAATTACAACCGGCGCCAATATCGAGACAATGGGGACTAAAAGAAGCGTGAGGAGTTCAAAAATTATAGGAGCGGTCTGTATGTTCCTCCTCAAAATCGTGAGCCAGAGTCCAGTGGTTCAAGGGTTGAGGACATGCTTTCCAAAGTACTCAAGCAGATGGAGACAACAGATAGCCACTTTAAGGAGCTTCAGGCAGATATTAAAAGTTCAAATCAAATGGTGGAGTCACATGCCATGGCGATCAGGCAGATTGAGCAGCAGATGAGTCTGTTGCAATGAATCTGAGGCAGAAAGACACACTTCCCGGCAACACATGGCAAAATTTGAAAAATGACAGTCATTGCATGGCAGTCACTACTAGGAGCGGGAAGGCCACAGTTGATCCTCCTCTGCCAGTTGTAATTAAGGAGTTAGAGAAGCCCATGTTGATAAATGATGATAGTGTAGTGGATTTCGAAAACCCAACTTTGGTTAGGGACTCAGATGTGCAAACTGCTCCAAGTAGTGCAAAGGAGCAAGGAGCTGTCCATGGGAAGGAGAAGGAGGCGCAACAAAAACTTACAGCAATCCCGAGACCTCCTCCTTATCCACGGCGTTTGAAGAAGAAAGTCGAAGAAGGGAAGTATCAAAAGTTTATCTCTATGCTTAATCAGTTGTCGATGAAAATCCCGTTGGCTAAGGCACTTGAGCAGATGCCCGAATATGCAAAATTCATGAAGGACCTCATCACCAGAAAAAGGACTGTAAGTTTAAAACCTATCGATAATTTGTGCCACTATGGTTCCATCACTACACGGGTTCTAGCTCAGAAGAAGGAAGACCCAGGTGCGTTTACTATACCTTACACCATTGGGGAGGTTGAGTTAGCAAGGTTGCTTTGTGACTTGGGAGCTAGCATAATTTGATGCCGCTAGCAGTATTCAAAAAGTTAGGCTTAGGAACCCCCACACCGACTACTATGCGGCGACTGATGGCCGACAGAACCGTTAAAAAGCTGGTAGGGATCTTATTTGATGTACTTGTCAAATTGGACAAATTTATATTCCCAGCAGACTTCATTATTCTGGACTGCGAAGTCGATTCTGAGGTCCCCATCATTTTGGGGAGACCATACCTTGCAACAGGTAGGGCCATAATAGATATGGAGGCAGGCCAGTGGAAATTCAGGTCGAACAAAGAAGAGGTCACCTTCAACATTAGCTGGACCATGAAACAGCCAAGGGAATTCAGCATAGTCTTAGCATTGGAGGATGGAGAAGAGTCACTTGACGAATTCTGAGTAGTTGAGAGAATTGAGTCGTTCCGCGACGTTAAATCAGGCGCTGCATAGGAGGCAACCCATGGAGGTGTTTTGATGAAGTCTGAGTAGCCAAAACACCCACGTCATGCCACGACGTTAAATCAAGCGCTTCTTGGGAGGCAACCCAAGTTGTAGATATAAGAAATATATAGTGTTCACGTTTGTTGATGGGTGAAGGTGATTAAGATGGAAAATTTGAAATTGGAACCAAAAACTGGAACTTTAGTTGTAGTGCAAAAAGTCACAGAATGAGTCGTCGTCTGACCTGATGAATCATTCAATCAACTCGTGAAGAGAACTACAGAAAACAGGGGAGAAATGGGCGACTTAATGATTCATTTCTTCACTTGATCAAAGTCTAAATTAAAAGGAAATGGGTGACAACGGCTCACTCAACGAATCATTGGGAGACCAAATGAGTCGTTAAGTGACCCGTCTTGAAGCTACATCAGGCCAAGGGCCACGACTCAGGCCACGACTCTTTGGGTGACACCATGAGTCATTGCTTGACACGTTAGGTAACAAGTAAGTTTGCTGAACTCAGGTAAAGATCGAAGGGTCAAAACTAGTCGTCTCATCACTTATCGACTCATTTAGTCAGTCGTCAGGTATTTGAGTTAATTAACATCTGACTCGACCCAGGACTGGAATTAGGGTAATTTTTAATTTAAACCCATAAAATCTGTATGATTTACTTCCTCACCACTAAACTTAAACCCACACAACTTCAAACTTCCCTCTTCTTCTACTTCTACTCAAACCCATCAAGAAAAATAAATCTTCAACCTTGAACGCCCAGTCACTCAAACGCACACACGATTACACTCCACCATTGTTCAAGCATATGGTGAGTACTCTTTCCCATTTAAATTCTGAATATCGCTACATATAAATAAGAAATTTTTGGGACCCATGTTGTGAATGAAATTGAATGTACTTCGGGTAATATTGTGCTTATGTCAATCTGTGCCTCTTGATGTAAATAAACCCTAAGAACATTTAAACAAATGGATTTATATTGTATATACACTAGGGTTGGTTTAAGAATGTGATGATTTTGTGTTTGTGGAGTTGAAGATTAGGAAGAAGATGAAGATGGACTATGGGTGAACAGGAACTCTAGAGCACGAGTTACATCACGAGTCATTGCATCACCAAAGGACTTATTATGTAGCTCGTCCTGAGTGGAAAAATTAAAATAATGAGGCAGTGTGCCTAACGATCGACCTAACGACTCGTTGGGACCAATCGTCAAGTACACTGGCCCAACTTGAAGGAAGTCTAGTCTGAGACGACGAGCGACCTCACAAGTCGTTGCCAGTGGTAATGACTCGTTTAGTCACCCGTCAGGACCACTGGACAGTAGCTCAAAAATGTTTTCTGTTTCATCTCATCTTGCTTATTAACAATGTCTCCACAGGTACAATGGCTCTAAGAGGTACACCAAAGAAGGGCACAACAAAGAAACAAACACCTGAGTGCAGTCAACCTTCATATCATAGACTGCATGACGATACGTCCTTCTCTGAAGAGTCAAGTGGATCCGAGGAAGAGTATGACATATTAGAGGAGCAATTAGTGAGGAGATCCACCAGGGCTAGGGCTTAACAAACTTCAAATCCGACATCCTGGTTGATGCTCCTACTTCATTGGCAAGGGATCCGCCCAGCTGCACTGATGAGAATGCTAGGGCTACAACCGCACTTATTCCCAAGGCCCCCACAGCTGGGCAAAACACAAAGAGAGTTGATAAATGACATGCTAAGTGAGGGGAATCTAATAATGAGCTGATTGAGACCTCGGACACATCGAATGAGCAAACAAGAAATGTGCGGAGATGGTGTGACCATGGCATGCGGGCTATATCCAACAAAGATATTGCTCCTAATGAGAAAGGAAATCTGAAGAGGAGCATATACGAGGAGCCAAGGCTGATCACTACAGGGTTGAAAGACCTTCCTGAGATACAAGCGATGTTCGATAAATACAGCTTCAGCTGGTTGACCGAGCCATCAGGTAGCTACAACCCGTGCTTAGTCCGAGAGTTCTATACAGCTTATGCAGCCACATTGCAGCGGCTGGCATTAGGGGGCCATGATTGGAAGAAGAGGCCCTCCTTAATAAAGTGTTGATGCGAGAAACTCCGATAGATAAAGCTGAGTGGTCGATCTCCAGGATGCTGTATGGGCCAAATTATCATGCTCCAATGGACATGACTGAGTTCAACCACAGGCTATATAATTTGAAGAATGTCATAACTAAGAAGTTGAATAGCCAGGAGCGCATCCAACAATAAACTTGGCTATCCCGAATCATTGCTACGAGAGGTCCACTAGTTGAATGGTCGCATGGAACATAGTTTTAGATAAAGAGGCCATGTTGAACTTTTAGGCAAAATTTTGGTGGTCACTGGTGCGGCACAGGCTGGTACCAACCAGCAATGATAATATCCTCTCACCCGATAGAGAAGCACTGGTAGCAAGTATAATGGAGGGGTATGCCATCAATTTCCCACAATACATTACTAACGAGATTAGGGAGCGGGCAATAAATGAGGTTACTACCATCCCTTTTCCATGTTTGATTGATAGACTCTGTCGGGAGTCAAAGGTGTCGGAGCTTCCATCAGTTGACCAGAGAGTAGTGGTCCAGAAGATTACTGATATCAGGCCGATTCGAGTTGATACAAACCTGGTATTGAGGGGAAGCACTCTGGCAGATGCATCCGCTGGAGCAACCATACTAGCAGAGTCATTTGGTAGTGGGATGCAGACTGATGAAGCACAGTTCGCTGAGCTAGCAGCTGAATCTATAGAGGGCAGAGAGACAGGTAGGCTACAGATGTAGTACATACCTCTACACCTGCCGATGTTCCTGAGTCATCATCTATAGAAGCAGCTCCCAGACCACCAGTTGCCCCTCCACAAGCCACTACAGTTGGCCTAGTTGCGGTTTCACAAGAGTTTTTTGTAGATATGGCGAGGTGGCTAGCTAAGGCAAAAACGCAGAAGGCACACATGGCTCTACAAGTTAATGTTCTGATGGAGCAGGTAAAGCCATGGGTGTCAAAGAAGTTGGAGACATTGTCTAGTTCGGTGCATGGCTGATTAGATTCTTTTAAGAAGAGAATGGATGAGCACCTTGCACAGTTACAAGCGCCGGAGTTGTCTAGACGGTACTCAGAGCTATGAGCACTACGATTCGAGGTGCGGGACTAGGCCGCACGACAGTTAGTTGCAGTACCTCCACCAGTAATTCCTGTGATAGAGGATGAGTTTGAAGAGGAGTTACCACTAATTTTTGACTTTATCACGAAGGAGCCGGTGGCACAAGATAAGGGGAAGAGGCCTCATGAGGAGGCAAGTTTTGATGATGATGCTTCTCTACTCTATCAGAAAAAATGAGAGTAGAGTGAGATGGAGAGAGCGCTGCATGAATCGAGAGAGGAGGCTCGATAGAGAGCCGAGACTGAGGCAGCAAGAGCTCATGGAGAAGGAATGAGCTCCGTGGGATCTGAGAATGCACCGGGCCAAGCCGGTGAAATTCAAGAAAACATTGGAGGCGTATCTACACCCTCCACCGACCAGGTAGCTGACACCTAGGTTGTACACGTATATTCCCTATTTCCTTAGGCTTGTCTAATATATATATACGTCGAGGACGACGCATGCTTTTTTGATGGGGGTGGGGAGGGATACCTGTGCATTCTTTTTGCTGAACATAACCCGAGTATTTTTCTTGCTGGATATCTTTTCCCTCAGGTGTTCCATATCAAGTAGAATTGGCACATTTAAGATTTTATTTTATGTTTTTTTGTGTTTTTTTGTGTTTTTTTGTGTCAGTCATAAAAAAGTTAGGAAAACTGAAGGCAGTCAAGAGCTTAAATTGTGATTTTTTGTTGATTGATAATTTTATACCCCTCAGGAAAAAAATTTGTATATGTGTATGTGAAAATTGACAAGTATGACCTTTGTGAACCGTTGCATGGCGTTGGATCTGTGAAGATGTTTACCATTGTATGGCTGTACCTGAACTAGCAATTAGTAGAATTGATGATGTTGACCTGTGCTATGTGTGAGTGAGGT
Source organism: Datura wrightii (assembly GCA_035772735.1). Classification (NCBI taxonomy): domain Eukaryota; kingdom Viridiplantae; phylum Streptophyta; class Magnoliopsida; order Solanales; family Solanaceae; genus Datura; species Datura wrightii. Next base: position 10,171,002 of record JASDFA010000003.1, read on the forward strand.
TTAATAGTTGAATTCGGATGTGTGTGTCAATCTAGAACTTGCCTGGTTAGTCGTACCGAGATAGAGGATAGGAAACTAGGAAAGGATCATAGGCCATGTTTTATTTCTGAGCCCACTTTATCCGTAAAAGAACTACCAAAAGTAAATAAAAATCCCTTGATCCAAATGTTTGAGCTTAAATTGACCTTTCTTTTTGTTTACACCAATTCACCTGCCTGCTTTTATTAAGAATGAACCTGTTTTGGCCCTGGTCCCTCCTTGGACATTGTGAACCTCAACTCAGGAAAATCACCTAAGTTGAGGGTGGCTACTATAGGGGTGATTAAGAAGAGTTGCGAGGAATAAAAATTGGGTAATAAAAAAGGAAAAGAGCGAGTGCGGTAGGCATAATGAAAAGAAAAGAAAGAAATATAAAACAATTGTTGTCAAAAAGCAAGAAAAGAAAAGAAAAGAAAAGAAAAATGTAACATCAATGAGTGTTAGAATAAAGAGAAACCGCATCCATAGTTGCAAAAGAAAAGGAAGGAAGAAGAAGTCAAAGGATAAAGGGCGAAAATAGGAAAAAAGGTGAAAAGTGGAGCCAAGAGGTGCGTAGTGCCAAGGAGGGTTGAGCTAGTAAATCCATACGTACCATACCCGAGCCCGATCCAATGTTACAAACCTAGAAAGTCGTATAGTGATCCTGGTTACTTGTCCAAAAGTCGAGGTATTGAAAGTAAAGGCAAGCCTATGGTATTGTATGCACACAGTTAGAATTTCTTTGTGAGAGTGAGTGAATCTTACCTAGTCCCAAAAGAAATATATCGGCATAATCATATACACATGTGTGAGTGTGGGACTTCTTTGAGGTGAGAGCATTTGGTCAACAAAATCGCCTGCAAATTGTTTGGGTCAGTGTTATTGATTTATGTGCGTGGTTGCAAGTGATAGTGTTTTGCCATGTTTTGATTCCTCTATGTCATGGTTGGAAATTTTGCATATGCATAGTGATTTGAGTTGATATGATGAGGGAGGGGTTAGAAAATTTTGATGTATAAATGTGATTGCCGTAAGTTTCCTAGAGTTCTTTCGATTGAAGCGTCAAGGTATTTTGGTTTGTTTTATTTCATTTTGTTTTTTCCTGAGGACATGCAAAAGTACTAAGTTGAGGATGTTTATGTCCGTGATTTTACGACACTTTCAACACTTAAAACCAAGAAATTATGCACATTCCGGATATGTTTATATAGGTATGATGTGTTTTGTGCTTAATGTTATAGGAAAATAGGTTCGGAAGTGAACTGGGCAAATTTATGTTGAAAATAACTAAAAAGGTGACTACCAGGCACTTCACGAGTTGTTAGCAGGAGGCATGACTCGTTGCTGAAGGCGTAGGCGAAAGATGGATTTTGAAAATGCAATATAGTGTACCTGACGAGTTGATGGAATGATTCGTTACATCTGGTAACAAGTCGTGAGGTTAGTTGTGAAGGCTGAGAGAGAAAATCTTAACAAATTGACTAGTGGAGTTGACGACAGATAGAACGAGTCATCACGTGATGAAACGACTCATTGGTAGATATGTGATTGAAGGCTCAGCGGGCTTCTTAGAAATGAGGCGCCCGGGATCTTCTTGGAAATGGGAAGATCTAGGATAGGCACGTTTGCCGGTAACCAAAGCCTCACTCTGATTATGTCGTGAGGCTGACTGAATCCAATAGAACCAACCGTAAGGTGCACTGCAACTTTTGAAGAGTTAGACCACGAGGGACCTAAAGACTTGTTCTCAAGCAAAATGAGTTGTTATTTGACCCGTTGCCACAACTGGATGTGATGCTGAGGACGACTATTTTAAGCAAGGCACAACTCGTCAGAAGGTCAAACGAATCGTCACCAAGCCCGTCGCCACTGTCGACCTAGTTTCCAATTTTAGTTAGGAAAAGGATTTCTTGGAACTGTAAATGCACAATTTAGGTTTATTTTTACAGATACAGTTAGAGAATAATTCAGAGAGCTAATTTTATTAGTTTTCAAGTAGTATTTTGGTGTTGTACGATTGTTCTTGAATCAAGAAATGAGATTTACAATTTTGTTGTTGAATTTAAGGATCAAAAGCAACATTGAAATTTATTCATCAATTTTGGAGTTTTATTCAATCTACTTGGTTTTTCTTCTACGATAATTTGTAAGTTGCAATTATGATTTATTCAATAATTTATGATTGTGATCATACAAACATGAGTAGCTAAACCCATAACTAGGTTTGTGGGAACCACGATGAATTAACACACATAGGTAAAATACTTAGTGATTCTTGAACGGAGCTTTATGCATTATTGTTTTTCCCTTCGTTTTAATTGATTCTTGACGGTTGCAAATGTTAGGACTTGCCTTATTCTTACTTACCGGACCAAGGAGGTAATGAATAGGAAAAGGTATTAACAATAGAGATTTGAGGCTATCAACCCTCATCTAATAGCTTGAACTTGTCCGGGGATAGCTAATCCGACATTAAGGGTAAGGGTCAATTAAAGTACACCCATATACAGACCAAGTTGCGTGGTGATAATCATCTATATAGGGTATCAACCATTTAGGTGAACCTAACTTACCAATATTGCATGTTAAACACCAGAATAGATCACTAGTATAAGCCTTGTGGTTATGAAGTCTTGGGAAACACAATCCTAGTCAAGCCGTTGATTGAATACAAACCAATTTGATCTAAGCATTCAGTAGTTTTACTTTTTTTATTATTCTATTTTTCCCTCTTCAGAAATAAGCAACTCAATAGTAATGGTTATTCGCATTAACTTAAGTTCTTACCATATTCCTTGTTGGATCGACCTTAACCTTTGTTGGGTTCTATATTTGTCAATCGACCACTTATATCTCAATTGCGAGGTGTAATTTGGGAGACATCAGTAGGACTTAACACCTCAAGTCAATCAGTAGGCCGTTGCGTATGTTTCGAAAAATGGCAATGCGGCGGTGGCTCGAGTCAGGGATTTCTTTAGAATGAACCAGCTATAGTTCCTCGGGTCAAAGGTAGATGAGGACCCGCATGAGTTCATTGATGAGATTGTAAAGATCACCCAAGTTATGGGGGTGAATGGAGTTAAGTGTGCGGAGTTGGCCTCATACTAGCTGAAAGGGGCACACATATCTGGTTTCGACAATGGAAAGATAGTAGGCCCGCCAGAGCAGGTCCTATCACTTGGGAGGATTTCCATGTTGCATTCTTAGATCGGTTCTTCCCTCGATAGATGAGGGAGTTGAAGGCAACTGATTTCGTGAATCTTAAGCAAGAGAGAACGCAGTGCAGGAGTATTCCCTTGAGTTCATTTGCCTATCAAAGTTTGCCCTAGAGTTAGTGGCTGATCAGAGGGCGCGGGTGAGTAGGTTTATTCATGGTGTGGCGGGCTATTTGGTTAATGATTGTAAGACCTCTATGCTCCATCAGGATATGGATTTCCCTCGGATAGTCTTATACGCCCAGCATATAAAGGCAGTGCATATGTGGGAGAGAGAGGCCAAGAGGGTCAGGACCGATAGTTATAGTTTCTCCTAGTCGAGATCAGATGGTGGGCATCGACAATAGACCCACTAGAGGTCTTCTTCCCCAGCATCTTCAGCACTGAGTGTGCCATCCAAGCCTAGGCATGATCAAAGAGGGCGAGCATCAGGGCTCGAAGGGTCAGTGTAGGAGACCAGCAGATTCTAGTATCCAGGCTTGCCACAGATGTGGTCGGGGGCACACGAGCCAGTGCTTGGAAAGTTCAGGTTCTTGCTTCAGGTGTTGAAAGCCCGGACACATGCTCAGAGATTGCCGAGTGTGATATAGGATCATGATGGGGGTCGAGGCCCAGTTTCTAGTACAGCAGCCCCTTCCACATACTCAGCACAGCAGGAGGATCTACTAGCACAGGAGGCGGTCATCGCCAAAATAGAATTTATGCCTTAGCATCCCGCCAGGAGCAAGAGGTCTCCCCGGATGTGGTCATTGGTATGTTATGAGTTTTCCATCTTGATGTTTATTTTTTGTAAGATTCGGGGGCTACCTTGTCTTCTCTGACACCTTATGTGGCCAATAGCTTCGGAGTCAGTCCAGAAGTGTTGTCAGAACCCTTCTTAGTTTCTACTCCAGTACGTGAGTCAGTTGTAGCAAGACGGGTGTACAGATATTGTCCGGTCTCAGTCCTCCAGAAAGTCACCTTAGCAGATTTGATAGAGTTAGCCATGACTGATTTTGATGTTATCCTCAGCATGGACTAGCTATTTGCATGTTATGTCTCAGTTAATTGTAGAAATCGGGCAGTAGAGTTCAGATTTCTGGGTGAGCCAATCTTAGAATGGAAGGGTAGTTCAGTTGTTCCTGTAGGTTGTTTCATTTCCAACCTTAAGGCTAGAAAGATGATCTCCAAAGGTTGTGTGTGCCACCTAGTTAGGGTTAAGGATGCGATATATGAGAACCCCGACTATTCAGTCTTTCCCATTACTATGTGAGTATCTAGAGGTCTTTCTTGATGATCTACTAGGAATCCCTCCCGAGCGGGAGATTGATTTTGGGATTGACCTTCTTCTTGACACGTAGCCTATATTTATTCCTCCCTAAAAATGGCTCTAGCCAAGCTAAAGGTGTTGAAAGAGCAGTTGAAGGACCTGTTAGATAAGGGTTTCATTAGACCGAGCAAGTCTCCATGGGGTGCGCCAGTTCTCTTTGTCCGAAAGAAGGATGGTTCTCTTCGTATGTGTATTGACTATCGCAATTTGAGCAAATTCACCGTCAAGAACAAGTATCCTCTACCCAAGATTGATGATTTATTTGACCAGCTTCATGGTGCCAAGTGTTTCTCGAAGATAGATCTTAAATCCAGGTACCATAAGCTCAGAGTTATGGGAGAGCGACATCTCGATGACAGCCTTTAGGATGCGGTATGGTCATTATGTGTTTGTAGTTATGTATTTTGCACTAACGAATTCTCCTGCAGCTTTAATAGACTTGATGAAAAGGGTATTCAACCCTTACCTAGATATGTTCATGAATGTGTTTATCGATGACATCCTCATATACTCTAGGAGTGAGAAGGAGCATGCCGCTCATTTGAGAATAGTGCTTCAGATTCTCAAGGATCGCCAATTATATGCAAAATTCAGCAAGTGCGAGTTTTGGGTGAACTTCGTAGAGTTTTTAGGCCATGTGGTGTCAAGTGAGGGTATAAAGGAGGATTCTCAGAAAATAGAAGCAGTGAAGAATTGACCTAGACTAGAGAATCCTTCGGATATTTGGAGCTTCTTGGGTTGCTACTATCAGAGAATTGTTGAAGGTTTCTCATCTATTGCAGCACCCTTGACCAAATTGACCTAGAAGATGGTAAACTTCCATTGGTTAGAGGCTTATGAGAAAAGCTTCAAAGAGTTGAAGGCTCGACTTACTTCAGCACCGATGTTGACCTTACCCGAGGGTACCGATGGGTTCGTGGTGTATTATGATGCTTTGAGGATTGGATTTGGGTGTGTGTTGATAGAGCACAGGAAGGTTATAGCATATGCCTCCAGAAGCTAAAGTTACATGAGAAGAATTACCCGACCCATGATCTTGAATTGGCCCCAGTGGTATTCTCCTTGAAGATATGGCGACATTATTCGTACGGGGTCCCCGTGGATGTGTTTACAGACCATCAGAGTTTACAATGTGTGTTTATCTAGAAGGACCTCAATCTTCAGCAAAGGGGGTGGTTGGAGCTACTCAAGGACTATGATATGAGTGTCATTTACCATTCGGGTAAGGCCAATGTAGTAGCAGATGCACTTAGTAGACTCTCCATGGAGAGTGTGTCTAATGTGAGTGATGGGAAGAAGGAGCTGGTGAAGGATGTGCACTACTCGCAAGGTTGAGAGTTAGGTTGGTTGACTCGACCGATGGCGCTATGGTTGGCCAGAATGGATCAGAATCATCATTGGTGACTGATGTAAAAGCTAGACAAGATGAGGACCCTATTTTGGTAAAGTTAAAGGAAGCGGTTCAAAATTAGAAGGTAGAGGTCTTCTCCAAAGGGGGAGATGGTGTGCTTCGGTACCAAGGTCGCTATGTGTTCCGAATGTTGATGATTTGAGGAATTAGATGTTGCACAAGTTTCATGGATCTAGGTATTAAATCCATCCAGGTGCCACCACGATGTATTGTGACTTACGGGAATTCTATTGGTGGAATGGCATGAAGAAGGACATCGCGGAGTTTGAAGCTAAGTGTCCAAACTGTCAGCATGTGAAGGTCGAGCACCAGAGACCGGGAGGTGTGCTTCAAGAAATCAGTATTCCTACTTGGAAATGGGAAGAAATTAATATGGACTTCATCATAGGTTTACCTCGCAAACATCGATAATATGACTCCATTTGGGTTATGGTAGACAGGTTGACCAAGGCCACTCATTTTCTACCACTCAAAACCACGGATTCGGCGGAGGAAGATGTCAAACTATATATCTAGGAGCTAGTTCAATTGCGTGGAGTGCCCTTGTCCATCATATCAGACAGAGGTACCCAATATACCTCTTAGTTCTAGAGGTCGTTTTAAAATGGACTAGGTACTCAGGTTAAGGTCAGCACAACATTTCACCCGCAAATAGATGGTCAAGAAAAGCGGACAATTCAGACTCTCGAGGACATGTTGAGAGCATGCACAATTGACTTCAAAGGTAGTTTGGATGATCATTTGCCTTTTATCTAGTTTGCATACAATAACAGCTACCATTGCAGTATTCAGATGGATCCGTTTGAGGCTCTCTATGGGCGTAGATGTAGATCGCCCATTGGTTGGTTCGAAGTTGGCAAAGTGGCAATGACAGGACCAGATTCAGTCCATGAGGCTATGGAGAAGGTTCAGCTCACACAGGACAAGCTGAAAACAGCTCAAAGTCGCCAAAAGTCCTATGTCGATGTGAGAAGGAGGGAATTAGAAATTTAGGTGGATGAATGGGTGTTTTTGAAGGTGTTTCCCGTGAAGGGAGTGATGCGGTTTGGAAAGAAAGAAAAAATCATCCCTCGTTATGTTGGCCCCTACCGAATTGTGAAACGTGTTGGCAAGGTGGCATATGAATTGGAGTTGCCCTGATAATTAGCTTCTGTTCATCCTGTATTCCATGTATTGCTCTTAAAGAAGTGTTTGGGTGATCCATCTCTTGTTGTCCAGTGTTGGGGTGAAAGATACATTATTTATGAGGAGGCTCTGGTAGAAATACTAGATCATCAGGTTCGAAGGCTAAAAAACAAGGAAGTAGCTGTAGAGGGAGCTACGTGAGTAGCTGAAGTGGATATGATGGCTAGATACCCATATTTATTCTCTACCGGCTCAGTTCCAGCTTGAGGTATCAGTTTTCCCCTAAGGCTATTTAGTTTTCATGATCAGTTCATGTGCTCAAGTTTTTTTTATGTATATGGATGTATGTATGGTTCGTGAATTCAGTTCAACTGTGTAGGTTGAATCGGAGATAGTCATTCCGTCAGTTTTCAGCCTAAATGATCAGTATTTGAATATGATGTTTGCATTTCTTTGCTTTTCTATATCTTTTCCAACATTTGAGGATGAGTGTTCTGAAGGGGGAGATATTGTTATACCCCCAAAACCAAAATCAGACGAAGTATTTGAAACGAAGAAAAGTTTAAAACTGGCATCAGGCTAAGAACAGGTCGTGAGGTGACCCGTGAGAGCAGCCCACGAGTCGTGATGTGACTCGTGGTGAGGCTCCGGAGATGAGTTAGGAATTTGGAAATTTGACTCCCCACAGACATGAACACAAGTCGTGTTTAGGCCCCACGACTCGTTAGGTCAGTCACCAGTGGTGACCACGAGTCGTGGTCACCAGAAACGAGTCGTAAAGTCACCCGTGAAGAGCCTAGATGACTTGATAAGTATTATATTAGACGGATCATGCCACGAGTCGTGGCCAGAGGGGACGAGTCATCATGTACCTCATGGGGACTGACTGGCAGTTAATTTCTGCGAATTTAGTAATGGATTTCCATAATTCCTAAGATCCTCATGCCTAAACTACGTCGTTTTAAGTTATGAATGATGACTTTTAAGAGGGTTAAGTTCATTTTAGGCTATTTTCATTCATGCATGCAAGAGTGATAGTCTAGAGAGGTGATCAAGGAAAATCCTTCAAGGTTCTCTTCAATTTCTTTTTGGGCATTCAAGAACTGTAAGAATTAGTTTCACTCAAGTATTTAGGCTTATGAATGTGTTCATCCTTTCACACCCATGCCTACACCACCTCTAAATCATAAATTTCCTATGTATAATCTATGGGGTTTTAACCCAATGCATTAAATTCCTAATTCTCTATATGGGTATGATCTAAATATGTTTCTACTAATGAATTATGATTCATGGGCAAGTTTTATATTATTTTCAACTAAAATCATATTCCAAGTTTTACAAATTTAAAAAATCCCATTGATGAGAAAGTCATAAAATATTGAGATTTATGATGAATGTTCAAATATGATGAGGTATTATGATGAAAAGCATGTTTTCAAGATACCCATGTTTATAATCAAGTTTTCGATGTGAATGAATATTTTAAAGAATGTTAAAGTATTGGGAAATGCCCACATATTCAAGTATGATTTATGATTTCCCGAATTAAGCTTACCACATGGTTTTGGAGAAATGACTCCTAATTATCTTTCAACTTGTGGTATGTTTTGAGCTAAAGCTTCTCATATGCATGATTTTAGATTTGAGATATATTTGATTATTGAACTTCTCCAATAGACGATGTTAAGCTTCGTTGGAAAATGATGGAGAGTATATGCATGTTTTTGAGATTAGTGTCTAGCATCGACTAGGCTAAGGGTCGATCACCCTATGACTTAAAACTATGTGCCAACGTAAATTTACACACACACACACACACACACACACACACACACAGACACACACACACACACATATATATATATTACTTCAGGACCTCCCTACTGAGCTAACCCCTATATTATTGGGCCATGAGCTTCATATTGATATCATGGTATCGTCCTTAGCCCTGACAAGGCTTTGGATGGCTCTTCTCACTTGAGTGTGATAGTTGGGACCACGTAAGCTCTCTTGTGTTATATCGATTAAAAGAATTAATCTCCCATTATTCCTCATGATTTCAGTTATGCATGTTCATCATTCATGTGATTTATATATCTATATATGTTCTAAAGCAGGTTTGACTCAATGTTCTATTTTACTCATGACTATCATATTTCAGCTTTGAGTCAATCGATTTTGTTATGAAGTTATGTTATGTATGATGAGATCATGATTTCAGAAAAAATGCATTCAGGCCCTACTCTGAGATTCTTAATGTTTATATTTTACATTATGCATGCCTTTAAATGATTTTTACCTATCTAAGCGGTTTTACACCTTGCATACTCGGTAAATTCCACGTACTGATCGTATACTCTATGATGTATCGTTTCATGATAATAGACCCAACACTCAGACTCGGCCCTGTTCATAGCCAGTCTTCAGAGATAGCATCTTACGCTTGTTGGTGAGTCCTCATCTCCCGAGGATCATGTTTATTCGGATTTCTCTATGTATTTTCAGTTCCAGCTTTATCGAGCTAGTTGGGGACTTGTCCCATTAACTCATCATGTTTAGAGGCTTTCAGAAAAAAAGGATATATTCATCTTTAGATTGTACATTCTGATGTTATGTTTATTTTAGACTTCTGCTAAGATTATCATGGTGATTCTTCAGTCTTATTGGTTGAGTTAGATATATGTTCATGCCATGGGTCGACTTGGAGTCTCTCGGGGCTCCTTGTCCCGTGTTGTGATCTGGGCCTCCTTTCTAGTCGTGACATTTATAAAGTCCAAACACCAAAAAAATCAAATTTGAAAAACTAAATTGAACCAAATTAGAAAAATTGAACTGAACTAATTCTAATTGGTATTCGTTACACTTATCTCCATAACAAAAAATAGAAAAATAGAACTGAAAAATTGAATGCCCACCACTAGATGGAACCAACTGCAACATCTGTTGAAGAATCAACCAAGGCTTTAGTGGAATCCTCTTTTAGCAAACAAATCACTAGCCCGTGAATGACAATCAGCAAGCAGAACAAGTGGAAAAAGATAATAGAGCAACTGAAACTAGCAACATGAATTTTAATATACAGCTAGTGGACACTAAGAAGGATAACAGGAAACAAAGGAAGATATCATTAGTAGAGACAGGTCAACTTATTTTCTCTACCTAATGATGGGTAAATTGATTCATCAAAATGAAAATTAGAAAATCTTACTGTAAATAAATTTTTAGTCGTAGCTTCCAAATATTTTATAATCAAAGGAGATTCATACCCAATATATATCCCCAACCTTCTTTGGGGATCAATCATTATGGGATGTGGTGGAGAAATTGAAACTCATACCACATATTCAAATATTCTAAGATGAGAAATATTCGGCTCCTAACCAAATGTCAATTGTGATAGGGAGACTTTATGATAACTTGTGGGCCTGATCCGTACAAGAGTTGTTGCCTGTAAAATAGCATGACCCATACCGAAATGAAAATTTTTATTCTCCTAAGCATTGGTATAGCAATTATTTTGAGTCGTTTCATCAATGATTCTACCAAACCATTTTGAATATGAACATAAGCAACTGGATGCTCAACTTTTATCCTAGTTGACATACAATAATTATTTAAGACTAAGATGTAAACTCACCATCATTATGGAGACGAATTGTCTTAATTTCATAATCTAAAAATTATGCTCTTAACTTTATTATGTGAGCAAGTAATCTCACAAATACCAAATTGCGAGTTGATAATAAACACACATGTGACAATCTTATAGATGCATCTATTAAAATCATATAATTCATAAATGGTCCATATGGTGGGTGAATGGACCCATATATATAACCTTGTATATGTTTAAGAAATGTGGGGGACTCAATTCTCACTTTAATTGCTAATTGTCTAGTAATCAATTTTCCTTGAGAACATGCAACACAAGAGAATTCCTTCAATAAAAGTATCCATATTAATTCTCAATTATTTTACGTATCATGGTAGAATCGGGATGGACCAACTGGACATTCAAATACTGAAATCATTGAATTAGTAAACTTCTAATTTACTATGGCATCTGTTTCAATCCCCGATAATAATTGTGTAGTATAAATTTGAAGAAAGAGCGGGTAACTTTTCGAGCACATATTTCTTACATGATATCATTGTGGTAGTATAAAGATATTCAATCTTTTCATCATTTGTAGGCTTAATATGACAACCATTTTGGTGAATGTATTTAAAAATTAGAAAGTTTTTCTGAGACTTACTACAGTATAATAATTCATTAATTTCTATTTGTTTCTTTGATAATTAATAAATTAGCTTTACTGTAGTCTTCAATTTATCTTGTACTACCAGATATTATATTAACATTGACTTTTTTCATCATCAAATATGAGAAATATTTTCAATCTCTTAAAATAGTGTATGTTGTAGCACTATGTATAAGTCATATGTCATCATAATTGATCTTGGATCCAATTGATGATTGAAATTCTTTTATATTCTTAACGATAATAAAAGATAAATTATAAGAAACATGAAACACTGATAACATATTTTACTTTATGAAACTGCACTAGAAATATTAAAATTATCAAAATATGATTCTTTAGGAAAAATATTTTAAGAAGAAAAAACCTAGTTGCGAATACAAAAAAATAATAACTTTTATTTTATTTTTATTCCCTACTGAAATGATCAGTTCTTCAGCCAATATCATCATAGAAGTCTTCAGCTACTAAATGAGTAATACTAGAGAGGCCTTTAAAGTCATCATCCTTATAAGCAAGATCTTCCTCAATATCATCATATTTGTTTTAGGAAGCTGTGTCATCATCGTCATTTTGAAAGGTCAAGTGTCCCTCCATATTATTATATTTTCTTTTAAGGGCGGCTTGATAAATTTGACAAATGATCAAGCGTTTAAACACCTGCACAATTGCCTTTCTTACTACATCGGTAAAAAATATTGACTTTACCTCTTGAAGAATTATTTTGAGACACTTTATTGTTCTCCAGTTTATTACCACTATGATGACGATAATTATTTCATCCTCTCCATGTTCTCGTGCATGTCCATGACCGCGGCCACGGTTTAACTTATTTGAGACTGATCATATATTTCTACAATATTCACTTTAGGAAATGGAGCAGACCCAATGGGGTGGGCTTCATGGTTTTCCACCAATAAAGTATTATTCTGCTCATTAGCAAGTAGGCATGTAATCAATTCAAAATGTTTCTTAAACACTTTTTCACAATATTTCTATTGTAGTAACCCATTTGAAACAAGAAAACTTGAATAAGTTTTCTCCAGTAAGTTGTCATCAGTGATAATTTGTCCACATAATTTTAATTTATAACATATTTTGTGAATAGCAGAATTATACTCAGTTATAGCTTTTAAATCTTAAAACTGAAGGTGTATTCACTTATATCGAGCTTTTGATAACACTGTAAGTTTGAGGTGGTCATATTGATCCTTGAAATAATTCAACAATTCAAGTGTATCTTTCACAGTTAAATATTCAATTTTTTAATCCTTCAAGAAAAAGATGACGAAGAAAAATCATGGCCTTTGCTTTTTGTATATTTGATGCATCATTTTCTTTTTAAATGGTATTTCCAAGACCTTTAGCATAAAGGTGAATTTTAGTATCAAGAACTATAACACCCCATAAGTTTCTTATTCCAAACCTAGACTTAGCAGGCAAAACCATAAAATTTTTGTCTCAGAATGATCCAGACAATGAGTCGTCTTCAGCAATAACGACCCAATGTCTGAGTCGTTTCCAGCCCTGTAGGTTGTCTTTCAGGAACCAACAAGACATGGGACGACCTGTTGTAGGGAGTAACAAGTCGTCCTATCATTTGTTGCCTTCCCAATACAAAAACATTCCTAGATCCTTTCCAAAACCAATGAGCCCAGTAATAGATCTTGGAAGAAACTAACGACCCGTCCTATTGAGTCGTTAGAAGAATGCGGAGAAGGTGAGAAATCCTTTCCAGTGGTAACAAGTTACAATAATGACCTGCTGTTCCACTCAATGAGTCATTGTTTCCATCTGTGAGTCAAGTGAAGAAACCCCTCAAGAATTTTAGTGGTGACAACGAGCAACGACAATGACCCATTGTGCCAATCAATGGAAGAAGTTCAGAAAGTTGTCAAAATTCTTTCAGTAACCACAGCGGGATGCACGACCCATTGTTTCACTTAATGGGTCATTCCTTCCGTCCGTTGTTCAGTTCCAGTAGTTAAGAGTTTCGAACCCTAGACCAACAACTTGTTCCAACGAGTTGTGGTTTCGACCAACGGCCCTTTGTGTGACTCGTTAGATCCTGACAGGCAGTTTTACAGACTCTCCCAGGGATATTTTTGTAACTTACCATTATTTTAACTCCTACACTATGTTTTTCTAGGGTTAATTATTAGGGGTTAAAGGGAGTTAGTCCATCCTTCTCCCTCACTTGTCAAAAAATCTCTTAGAAACATCACAAAGAAAGCACAAACTTCTCAGAGCAAAGCTAGGGGCATTCAATCTTTTCCTCAGATTCCCGGGTGCCTTCTTAGGGAAATTTCCACTCTGAGGATGTGGGATTCCAACCAGGGAAAATTCTCTCACCCTTGTGTCCCAATTTCTTTAAAATAATTTTCTTAATTCCAGCTCTATAGAATATCAAAACTAGGGTTTTCTTTCAGATAGTTACGAATTTCTTTAAACTGATATCTTTTAGTTTCCCTAGATTATTGTCAGTTATAATTCATGCTTGGTATATTATTTCATATATTATGAATCTTTCCCTAATCTTCAGATATGTTTTTAATAAAACTTACCTAATTGAGAATTTAGACATGAATATTGGTTGATAGAACAATCGCTTTTAAATTGCAAATGTTTGTACAGATTCATGGTTATAAGTTAGTCTTTGACTTACTTAGTCTCAAAGTCTCAGTCAACACTTATTGTTCTACAAAAATGTCACTTGATCAGTTTGACTACATTAAGTCTTGAGGAACTCAATAACCTCAACAGTACCAGTTATTAGTTGTCAGTTATTCCTTAGATCATTATGACACTATCAGATAAAGCATCTCTAACGAGTCTAGGAATATAGTTACTTTCAAGTCCTTAGACTCTCAGAACATTTCTAGGCAAGTAGTTCGGATTTAAATCTTAGGACATCAACTTCGAGCTATCAGCCTAGTTACTAAAAAATTTAGCTTTCTAGTGGGAGTGGAACTTAGCACTAAACAGGTCGTGGCTCAGCACACCCAGGTTCATAGAAATACATTGCCACCATAGGTTTTTATCCCGAATGGGCATCAGATAGTGATCACCCAGTTCAGCTACTATACCTTGGCAAGGTATAGTGGGCCTTCTCCACTGGGGTTATAAATCGGACTCCACGTCTAGCTCATGTGGTTACATATCATTTATAGTCCTCTCACAGTATAGTACAGTACAACTCGGTCTAGTACAGTCACATTCTTCAGTTCAGTTTAGTATTCCAGATTCCAGCATGTGCCTATAACCTTTAAAATAGTTAATAGTGCTTACAACATTTTCAGCTTTTATAGATGATTTATGTATTTATGGTTCAAGTTAAGGTCTTTGCATTTCATGTCAGCTTGCTTTTATATTTTACAGTATTCTAATATTTAGCTTCATATCTCACTTACTTGGTACATTAAAAGTACTGATGCATATCTTCTATGTTGTATCGTCTTATGGTACAGGCGCAGGTTCTTAGATTTAGCACCCTCAGTAGTCCTTCTCTAGCGACATTCAGTAGACCTCTTTGGTGATCCTTATATGCCGAGGGCCGGATGCTGCTCTTCAAGTTGTTATATTTTACTTCTTTAGTTTCAGACCTTAGAGTTAGCTAGGGACTTGTTCCAGAAACTCATCAGTGTCTTAGTTGGCTTGTAGACAAAGTTAGTAGTTTAGTATGTTATTAGATGTTTGTTGTTTAAGACATTTTTATCAGTTATATTCTCAAATCTTCCTCTTACATCTTATATTAAGTATTCCGAATTTTAGTGGTATGCTATGCCATGGGTTAGCTTGGGGTCACTCGTTTCCCTAAGTATCGTGTTGTGTCTAGGGTGTAGACTTGGGTCGTGAAAAACTTGGTATCAGAGCCTTAGGTTTAGAGTATCATAGGATGTATGAAAACCACGCCAAGTAAATTCCTTTTCATGAGTGTGAAGTGTGCAACAGTTTTATGAAGACGAGGCTACAAGATGTTATTTAGGAAAATTCCCTTTATTCGTGATTTTTATCGTGCGTAGAGTTTGAGACTCTAATACATCCTCCTAACCCATGCTCTACCCCTTTTCAAATAACAATGCCTCCCTAAAGAGGAAACGAAAGGAGGAACAAAAATGCTAACCGGCCAACCCCACTATCTCCCGCAGCTCCTCAGGACCACCAGTGTCCCATGGGGAGTTTCGAGCCGCCATTCAGATGATTGAATAGGCGGTGACCAATCAGGTTAACTGAAAGGTCGTGGTGTCGATGAACACAAATGCGTTTGCAGCTGCAGCCAGGGTCAGGGACTTCATGCGGATTGATCTCGGGAAAAATAGTACGCCCGAATGATGCTTTATAACTAAATTTAGTCTTGTTTAGTTAATTAATTATATACATTTTCATGTAATTTTATATAAATGTGAATATATGTACTAACCAACATGATTAGTTCTTGTTATGTAGGTTTAAATGAATTTGAGGAACTAATTTATAAGTTGGTGAAGTAGAGGAATGGAGTCGGGAGCAACTGGCAACAGTCGGCAAGGAGCATGCCTTGGCAAGGCTGGCCGCGCCAGGCAGCATGCCACGCTGTGCGTGTGCCCCGCCCAGAGCCGTGCCACGCCCATGCCAGGCGAAAGAGGAAGGCAGCAAGCAGGCAGGCATTCCGCGCGCCAGCGCCGTGCCACGCCAGGCGACCTGCACGCCAGCAGCATGCCATCGCTTCGCATGAGCAGTGTGCCACGCCGGCCATCATGGCAAGGGGCTGCCTAGAATTGATTTTTGTTGATTTCCAGTGTGCCTCCGTGTTACCTTCGTGTCACGAAGGTAGTGCTCCGCGATACACTCTGTGACACGGAGCCATTCCACGACAGGCTTAATTTTGAAAAATTCTCATTTACTATAAATAGGTCCCTTAGCTCCTAAAATCATTTTGTCACGATTTTATTCTGGAAAACCACCTAGGAGTGAAGGGAGAAGTGGGAGAACTCACCTAGGGTTTGTCAAATTCCTCTTCTCTTCTACCAATTCTTGTAAGTATGTTACTTTAGCAACGTTTCCTTGTAATTTTACGAACATGAATAGCTAGAACCCTTCCTATAGGGTTGAAGCCATGAGTTATGATAGTGTTCTTAAGGTGGAAGAACATCAGATGCCATTGGTAGAAATTGCACAATAGGATTAGCTTCTATTGTTTTCCAAATAGGTGTTGCAGTAATGATTGTTTTTCCTTCATTTGAAGTATTAATTATAGGAAGGCTCTTAGCTGGGGTTGGAATAGGTTCTAGTGCCACGGTTCCACCCATCTAATTGTTGTTTTGTCTTGCATTCTGAATTACGGTTGTTTTTATGATTGATCACCATGAAAACATACACGTTAACTTAGGCTTATGCTTGAGAAAGCATTTACCTAGGCCAGAACATGAGAATGTAGGGAGCATGGTTGTATCTCACGATATAATTTGTGTTAGGATAGAAATATACCTAACACCTTGCTTAGTTGATAAAACGGGATGAGCTAGGCACCAACTTAGAATTATCACCTCACCACTCGAAGAAGTAGTTGTGTAGCTAAGTTGAGTCAAATGATTAGGAGTACGAGAGTCCCTAATCATATCCACGTAAACCACATCCACGTAGTTAATTGCCCACGAACTAGAATTAGCATCCTCTCTCTCAATGTAGTAGTGAGGCTAGTTTGTTCTGTTTAGAGGCTCGAAAGGCCATGAGCATGCAATTCTAATTATGTGAGATGACAATTGATAGTTTCATACTTAAACCATTGCAATTCATATTAGCGCATGATTATCTGGCTTTAACTTTATGTTGCTCCTTGAGTGAATTCAGAATAATTCGTTGAC
The DNA here is from genome assembly GCA_035772735.1 of Datura wrightii. Lineage (NCBI taxonomy): Eukaryota > Viridiplantae > Streptophyta > Magnoliopsida > Solanales > Solanaceae > Datura > Datura wrightii. The sequence continues at coordinate 10,188,188 of JASDFA010000003.1, forward strand.
CACAATTAGATTTACTTAAACCTTCTCGAATACTTCTGTAATCAACACTTGCGAAAGTTTATATCACACTTCAACTAGATGGTTAGCTGAATTGGTCCAGTCCCTGTGGGTTCGACATTCTGATTCTTAAAAAGAGCCACTATATTACTTGTACGATCCGTACACTTGCGGGACCACATCAAGTTTTTGGCGCCGTTGCCGGGGACTCGGCAAAGTTTTGATAATTTATCTATTTTTGTGTGATTTTTAAATTTCCTTAAGTGTTGAGAAACTTGGTCTTAGTCTGATCATTTGCAGGTGACAGGTTGTCCTGCCGAGCTGGCTAAAAATAGAGAGCTTGTGGAACCATTGCTTGAACCTGAACGTCAAATACATTTGCAAAGGAGAGTAGCTCTAAAGCAAAAGCTGAAGAGACTTTAAGAAAAGGTACTACAACAACAACCCGCGGGACAAGCACAATTGTCATCGGAAGCAATGGCAGCTAGACCAGTTCGCGAAGCGGCAATCCTACAAGCGGCTAATGTGAACTCTAGTATCCTAAAATCGGAGCCTGGAGGAAACTTTGAGCTTAAACAGAACATGGTGCAGTTGTTACAATCTAGTGGTCAATTCACTGGGATGGCACATGGGGACCCGCAACAGCACTTACAGAACTTTCTTGAGATTAGTGACACATTTGTCCCCACCGGCATGTCCACAGATTATGTCCGATTAACCCTCTTTCCATTTTCATTGGTGGGAGAGGAAAAAAACTGGTTGAAAGCTGAGCCACCGAACTCCATAACTTAGTGGAATGACTTGGCTAAGAAGTTCCTTATCAGATTCTTTCCTTCAGGCAAAATTGCAAAGTTGAGAAGTGAAATACTGAGATTCAAGCAGAAGCCTGATGAGAATTTATATTTGGCTTGGGAAATATTCAAGTCATTATTGAGAGACTGTCCCCATCACTAGCAATCAAATGAAGTGCTGACTCATACCTTTGTAGAAAGTCTAGACCTACACACTAAAATATTAGGAGACTCTACATCGGGTGGGCAAGCCTTGGAGAAGACGTATGATGAGTTGTACACTTTGTTGAACAGAATTGCTCAAGGAAATCCAGAGTGGCACAGGGAGTCATCGAGAGGGGTAGGAAAGAGATCAGGGTTGATAGAGGTAGATGGAATGAATGCCTTGGCAGCACAACTAGCTTCATTCCAGCATCAATAAACTGAGTATGAACCAACAACAGGGCCAGGTTAATGCATTTCAGCAAGCTCCAAGGTGGTGTGAAATTTGTTGTAACAATGGGCACAATGCAAAATCTTGTGGAGCCAATCCGGAATCTGTCAATTTTGTTGGTAATGTGCAGCGAAACAATCAGAAATTTGGAACCAGTTACAACAGAAATTGGTAGGGCCATCCGAATTTTTCTTGGGGTGGAAACCAAAAGGAGAGTTATCAGCAACCTCAACAACATCAGTATCAGCAGAATAGGAAGAATGATGGTCAAGTGAGCAGCAGCATTGAGGAAACATTGTAGAAAATCATGGAGACCCAGACTAAGTTAGCGGAAAATCAGGCGAGGATGGCAACAGACTTAAAGAATTAGCAAGTGGCCACCCGCAATCTTGAAAAACAAGTGGGTCAGATAGCAGCTGCTCAAAACATGAGATCACGGGGGGGGGGATTACCAAGAGGCACGGATCCTAATCCCCGTCAGGTCAATGCCATCAGTCTGAGAAGCGGCAAACAATTAGCTGATGCAGTTCCAAAAGAGCTAAGAAAGGAGGTGCAGCCGGAGTTGGTTAGAACAGGACCATCCACCAACACGGGAGATAATCAGAGTGCTGGGCAACAAAATGCACAATCTTCATTGCAGTCAGCACAAAGACCACCACCACCATTCCCTCAGAAATTCAAAAAGAGCAAGGAGGAGGAATGCTTCAAAAAGTTCTTTGAGAGTTTCAAAGAACTTCACATAAATTTGCCTCTTATTGATGTTTTGCAGGGAATGTCCAAGTATGCTAAATACTTGAAAGACGTGATGGTGAACAAAGTCAGATTGGTGGATGTTCAGACGGTAGCACTAACTGAGGAGTGCAGTCACAGGGTACTGAGCAAGATTCCGAAGAAGCTCAAAGACCTAGGGAGTTTTATCCTCCCCATACAAATTGGAAAAGCTGAGGTGCTACGGGCTTTGTGTGATTTAGGGGAAGCTGTTAACCTAATGCCCCTGTCTTTATTTAACACCCTGGGGTTGGGAAAACCGAGGCAAACAAGGTTGATGCTGCAGCTAGCAAATAAGTCGTGAGTGACACCTGAGGGAATAATAGAGGACCTCCTCATCAAAGTAGGTAAGTTTATTATACCTGCTGATCTTATTATCTTAGATTTTCAACTTGATGACCAGGTACCTTTAATCATGGGACGACCATTCTTGGCCACCGGGGAGCGGTGATTGATTTGAGAGCAAGGACCCTGAAAATGAGGGTTGAGGATGAAGAAGAACTCTTCCGTGTATACCAAGAAATGAACCCATCCACACACTACAGAAACCTTTTTTAGGTTAGTGTGTTGTTAGAGGATAAGTGTGGGGTGGAGGATTCCACAAGTGCATGGCCAAAGGTAATGACAAGTGTTCAGCCCGAGTCTGATAAAGGGCTTCAAATTGTGAAGAAGTTGGAGGATGAGAGGAAAAGAGTGGAGGGTGTTTCCTCTAAAAATCAAAAGAGAAGGAGATGCTTCTCGAATGGGAATCCAGGTATGAGGATGTCCTGAAAAGGATAGTCCACGTCGTGCCACGACGGAAAATAAGGCGCTGCTTGGGAGGCAACCCAAGGGTACCACAGGTACAATTTATGATTTTTTTTTGTTGTTGATTTTGTTATTTTCATTATGTTTGTGTCTTTGGTGGAAAGTTAAGAACATATGGAGGGAAGTCTGAGTACCTATTGAGGAGGAAGCTAAAAAGCATGGAATAGAAGAAGTGTGGGGTCAAACACCCACCTATGAAAAGTTGAAGAAAAACATGTTGTTAGCTAGGCATAGAGGCTCAGGGAGTATTTCTCATCCTTTTAATTTTAATTTGATGCCATGAGGACATAGCAGGATTTAAGTGTGGGGTGAGGAAAATTTCAAAAAATTTGTGCTTAATGATTTCTGGTGAATGTTATGGTTGTGTGAAATAATTGAAAATTTTTTGTGATTTTTGTGAGTCATGCATGACTTCATCACCCGTTTGTTTTTCTTTTCGGTTCTTTTCCGACGGGGGGTCTATGAACCGAAGAATAAAAATTTTCTTTGTCTGTATATAATGTTTTTAGTCATAGTTAGGGACTGTTTCCGAGATGGATGGATGACGGCCGTCTTGAGGAAAATTAGTCAATAAGTTTTGGTTTTTGAACCCGTAGCTAATCGATGCTTGATGTTATTGTTATGTGCTATAAATGATTGTAAGATGCAAGTATGTTTAGTGTTGAAGCATGCAAGTATATAACTTTGTGTGAGACACTTAGGTTCTTGAATTTGACTCAATATGATTGAAGCTTAATTCTGAATTCTTGTGATTAGCTGAGTAAGAGTCTGCTGAATGTTTCTTGAATTGAGCATGTGCCATGAGTGTAAGGTTTTTGAGTATTCTGTGCTATTGTGGAGTGTCTAGAACTTTCCTGGTGTGTTTATAAAACGAAATGAAGGATGTGAATTGTAGGAAATGATTTAGGCATTTCTGTGAGTGAACCTAAATGTTATCCCTCATTTTGCCTACCTTGAATAATTAATCCTAGTTAGCCCCATTGAGCCTTGAGCCTATTCTTTGATAGCTGCAACATAAGCTTAATCCTTTTTCTTTCATTGGACTTGAATTTGATCCAAAACCCCTAAGCGCTTAAGTGAAAAATTCCAAAGAGTAAATGAGTGAGAAGAATGAAAAAGAAGGAAAAGCAACAGTTGTATAAGTTGAGAAAGGTCAAGGGTGAACTTGTTTGAATACGGTTGAGTATTAGTAGGGAGTAAGAAAATAAATTAATGAAACGTTGCTTATAGAACTCCTTACTAATAAGCTAAGAGTGCCTAAAGAAATGGGGGAACAAAAGAGGAAAAGGAAAGCTGAAAGGAGATGAAGGTGAAGTGAGAGAAGGGAAGTTCGTAATGAGGGCGTGATGTATTAAAAGCGCTTAGGGAAGAGAGTCACTATTACTGGCCATAATAGTACCTACCCGTCCCTTAGCTACAGTACAACCTAAAAAGTCCTACTTGATCTTACATTCCTACATCCATAAATTAGTGGAGTAAAACACTAAAGGCAAGCTTATGGGTCATTACATGATGCATGTGAATTCTTTGTGAGAGGGAGCGTAATTCTATTCATGTACCCATATATGTTGTGATCTAAATTTTTTTGCATGTGAAAATGGGTAACTCTCTTGCCGTGAGGGCACATGTTGAATGAAGGATATAATTCATGTCGGATTTCTTGATCAGTTGATTCGCATGAGTTTGCTAAGATTGAGAGTCGATTCTTGAGGTTAGGAAGCCTTGGCAGGGTTGTATTTCATTTCAATGATCAAATCGTGCATGCTCTATTTTTAGCTTGTTATCTTAAATAATCATTATAGTCGTAGCTTGAATTATCTTGCTAAATTAGCTATGTGTTAGTCTCCATATGCATGAGATGTAAAAGGTTTGTTCGAGGACGAACAAGACTTTAAGTGTGGGGTTGTGAACTCGGGCAACATAGCATGCCCGAGTGATGCTTTATAACTAAATTTAGTCTTGTTTAGTTAATTAATTATATACATTTTCATGTAATTTTATATAAATGTGAATATATGTACTAACAAACATGATTAGTTCTTGTTTTGTATGTTTAAATGAATTTGAGGAACTAATTTATAATTTGGTGAAGTAGAGGAATGGAGTCGGGAGCAATTGGAAAAAGTCGGCAGGAGCATGCCTTGGCAAGGCTGGCCGCGCCAGGCAGCGTGCCACGCTGTGCGTGTGTCGTGCCCAGAGCCGTGCCACACCCATGCCAGGAGTGAGAGGAAGTCAGAAAGCAGGCAGGCATTCCGCGCGCCAGCGCCGTGCCACGCCAGGCGACCTGCGCGCCAGTAGCATGCCATCGCGCCGCATGAGCAGCATGCCACGCCAGCCATCACGGCAAGGGGCTGCCTAGAGTTGACTTTTGATGATTTCCAGAGTGCCTCTGCGTTACCTCCGTGTCATGGAGGCAGTGCTCCGCGATACACTTTGTGACACGGAGCCATTCCACGACAGGCTTAATTTTTCAAAATTCTCATTTACTATAAATAGGTTCCTTAGCTCCTAAAATCATTTTGTCACGATTTTATTCTGGAAAACCACCTAGGAGTGAAGGGAGAAGTGGGAGAACTCACCTAGGGTTTGTCAAATTCCTCTTCTCTTCTACCAATTGTTGTAAGTATGTTACTTTAGCAACGTTTCCTTGTAATTTTACGAACATGAATGGCTTGAACCCTTCCTTTAGGGTTGAAGCCACGAGTTATGATAGTGTTCTTACGAATTGTGTTGAAATTAAGTTATTGATTGTTGTTTTGTCTTGCATTCTTAATTACAGTTTTTTACAATTGATCACCATGAAAACATACACATTAACTTAGGAATATGCTTGAGAAAGCATTTACCTAGGCCAGAACATGAGAATGTAGGGAGCATGGTTGTATCTCACGATATAATTTGTGTTAGGATAGAAATATACCTAACACCTTGCTTGGTTGATAAAATGGGATGAGCTAGGCACCAACTTAGAATTATCACCTCACCACTCGAAGAAGTAGTTGTGTAGCTAAGTTGAGTCAAATGATTAGGAGCACGAGAGTCCCTAATCATATCCACGCAAACCACATCGACGTAGTTAATTGCCCACGAACTAGAATTAGCATCCTCGCTCTCAACGTAGTAGTGAGGCTAGTTTGTCGTGTTTAGAGGCTCGAAAGGACATGAGCATGCAATTCTAATTATGTGAGATGAAAATTGATATTTTCATACTTAAACCATTGCAATTCGAATTAGCGCATGATTATCCAGCTTTAACTCTATGTTGCTCCTTGAGTGAATTCAGAATAATTCGTTGACCACAATTAGATTTACTTAAACCTTCTCGAAAACTTTTGTAATCAACACTTGCGAAAGTTTATATCACACTTTAACTAGATGGTTAGCTGAATTGGTCCAGTCCCTGTGGGTTTGACATTTCGGTTCTTAAATAGAGCCACTATATTACTTGTACGATCCGTAAACTTGCAGGACCATATCACAGATTAATCCCCCTACTTTACATGGGTCTAAGGTAGATGAGGACCCGCAAAAGTTTATGAATGAGATCCATAAAATCACCTAAATCATGGGTGTCTTCGCTATAGAGAGTGCTTATCTGGCAGCCTACCAGTTGAAAAGGGTGGCCCAAATTTGGTACAAGCAGTGGAAGGATGGGAGATAGAATGGTGTAGCTCCGATTTAATAGGATGAATTCATTATAGCATTTCCGAATAGATTCACCATCAAGAGTAAAGGAAAGCTAAGTCTGAAGAATTCATGAACTTGAGATAGAAACAATATGACACTAGAGGAGTATGCACTGAAATTTACTTAATTGTCGAATATTCTATAGAAATGGTTGCTGAGCCGAGGGCTCACATGCTAAAGTTTGTTAATGGAGTATCGGATTTGGTACTCAAGGAATGTAGGACCGCCATGCTCATCAAAGATATAAACCTCTCCAGCCTCATCATTCATGCCGAGAAGATAAAGGCAAAAACGTTGAAGGACATAGAGAGGGAGAACAAACGGGCCAGAACCAATCTATTTGAGTACTCCCAATAGAGGTCAGGTAGTGGTAATCTCCCCCAACAGCAGTAGAGGCCTCTAGTACATTCGTTAGCTAGTGCTCTATCTTCTAGGCCTCGCAAAGCTAGGAGGCATGGGACGTCGGGCTCCTAGTCCCTGATCCACATCTCCAGCAGCCACACTTTTCCAACATGTCCTAAGTGTGGTAAGAATCACCTCCTATGTGCCTTCTAGGAAAAAAATCTATTTTGGTTGTGGCCAGCTGGGTAACAGGTTGAGAGAGTGCCCGTCAGCAAGATGGGGAAAAGCCTAGTCTACTACATCAGTAGCGCTGTCAGTTCATCTAGCTTAGTAGGGAACTGCTTCAAGTATGGGTGGCGGTCAGTGTCAGAATTGATTCTACGCTCTATCTTCCAGATAAGATCATGAGAACTCCCTTTATATGGTTACTAGTATGTTACACCTTTTCCATATTGATGTATATGCTTTGCTAAATCTAGGAGCCACACTTTCCTTTATGACTCCTTACATTGTAGTCTAGTTCGATATTAGTCCAAAAATCCTCTCTGAACCATTTTCAATCTCTATATCGGTCGGTGAGTCAGTTAAGGCTAGTAAGGCATACATAAATTGTCCAGTCTAAGTGTTGAGTAAAATCACTTCCATTCATCTAGTAGAGTGTCACGACCCAAGCATAGACCCAGATCGTAGACACGGGACAAGGGACCCTGAGAGACCCCAAGTCGACCCATGGCGTAAATGGACAACTAACTCATTCGATAAACTGAAGAAATCATCAATATAATTCAGAAGAAGTCTAATTTAACAAAACATCATAATAACATCTGAAGCTAACACATACATAAGTCTGAAAAGTCTCTAGTATAGATGAGTTGATGGGACAAAACCCCACAACTAACTCAACAATAAGAAACTGAAATACGCAAAAGAAATTGAAAGTCTAGTCCTTGAAAGATGAGGACTCACCAATCCTAACAGACACTAACTCCAAAAAGCTGTCTAAAAGCAGGGCTGAAGCTGCGAGCCGGGGCCTATATCATGAAATGATATAGCATAGAAGGTATGCGGTCAGTACATGAAATGTACCAAGTATGCAAGGTACGTAAAACCACTTAAGTAAAAAATCATTTAAACATCTCATAACATATCATACGCTTTCAACATGAGAGGAAGGGCATACATGCATTCTTTCCGAAATCATAATCTCATCATAACATGACCATGCATAGCTTTATAACATCATGACTGATTTGAATGACTCAAAGCTGAAACTTAACATTTATATTGAAAAGCTGAACAATGAGTGAAACCTTACTTTTAGAACATGCATGCATAAAGTAATCATAATGAGTAATGAATATGAAAATGTGAATGATATAGATAGTGGGATACTCGTCACTTAACCGACATACAATGATAGAGCTTATGGTGGTCCCAACTATCACACTCAAGTGGGCTGAGACATCCATAACCTTTTCAGGGCAATGGATGATACTATGATATCGATATCAAGCTTAAGGGACAATTGGGCCGGGGATGGCTCACAAAGGAAGTCCTAATAATATAATAGTATTAACCTACATTGGTGCATAGTTCTGGGGCATAGGGTGATCGACCCTTAACTAGCTTGGTGCTAGACTCTTCTCCCAAAAACATGCAATGCTCTACATCGTATATAATGAAGCTCAACATCGTCTATTGACGAAGCTCAACATCGTCTAATGATGAAGCTCAATATGAAATCATGCATAACTAAACATCATATGAAATAAAGCTCAACATTGTCTATTGACAAAGCACAATAATGACATACATCCTAATTATGAATTCATGCATATGAGAAGCTTTATTTCGAAACACACCACAAGCTCAAGTATAAATGGGAGCATCTACTCCTAATCATATGGTAAGCTATATGTGGGAAGATCTAACTCAACATACCACAAGCTAGAATTTATCAAAAATTGGGAACTTTACTTCAAACAATGTGGTAAGCTTATGTCAGGAAAATCATCACTTTAAATCAACATGTGGGCATTGCCAAAAACTTTAACTTACTAGGATCTACTCATTTCATTTTGAAAAAAGCATCATAATCATGGGTAACTTTAGAAATGTGCTTTTCATCATCAAATCTTAACATCATCATGCATTCATCATCATTCTTACTTTTATGAACTTCCCATCCATGGGCATTTTAGATTCAAGATTTTTGGAAAACAATCTTTGTATTGAAAACAATTTAGAATCTGCCCAAGCCTCATAATCCATCAATAAAAATACAATCTAACCATACCCATGTATAGAGATTGAAAAGTCATGCAATTGGGTAAAACCCCATACTTGATTATAGGTGGTCTTAGGTATGTTTATACGAATATGAGGTGCTTTTTACTTTGTTTTCAGGGAAATCAAGTTTCGGAGTTGAATTCTAGAAAAGAAGAGAAAAAGTACAGAAAATAGCCAAGTGTAGTCCTCAGTATGAGCCTTACCTTAAAGTCATGGTGAAATCCAAAGGATATGCACAAATGTTGGGGCCAAGTATGACTCTTGGTATGAGTAGTACAACCATGGTACGAGTTATACCTAGAGGTCATGGAGAGAGTCAGAAACTTGCACGAGTCGCGACAACATCTCACGACCCGTACCAAAAATCCGTGGTGAATTCTAGTGAGTATGACAAGTTGGCAAATCCTAGAGTAAAAATAGAGACCAGGAGTTATAACAATAATGTACGAACCATACCATGAACTCGTGACAAACTCCAGAGAATGCCAGATTTTACAAGATCAGACCATGACAAGCAACATACAACTTGTAGCATCATTGTATGAGTTGTACTTTCTCCCAAGACTTAACCAATTTTCAACACTGCAGTGCATGTTACGGATGGAAACCATGACTCATGGGTTAGATCAGCGGTAGTTCCCTGTTAATTTAGGAAAGGCTTCCAATTATTTGTATAAATAGTTTTTAGGTTATTTTCTTTAGAAGACTGACTCATTATTATGGTAATCGTGAATTTTGGTTTTCCTAAGAATACTTGGAGATCAAATACACGAATTGCTTTGAGATTTCTTCCATTGTTCTTGACTTGATCATACTTTGATTGTGCAATAATCAATTGGGTTTTTCTTCAATCATCGTTGTAAGTAGTTAATTATATTTTTTTCCATGAAATCTAATTCTTTTTTTGCAATAATGAATAGCTAAAACCTCCATAACTAGGATTGTGGGAACCATGATGAATTAACTAACTACGGTTAATATGAAGTGATTCTAAACCAATAAACATGCTTTTATTGTTCATCTCTTCATCATAAACGTTTCTTAACGATACACAACATTGGGACTTGTGCAAATTCCCTACTTGCTTGAACCTAGAGAGGTAGAGATTAGGAAAAGAGAAGAAGAACAAGGCCTTGTCCTTTAAGTTTCATTGAATAACTTGAGATGTGGTAGCAAGATAGTTAATTTGGAATAATTGATAATGGTTAAAATAAAACCACTCAAGATACCTAATCTGGTGATTGAGTATAGTTATCCAATAGGGATGAATCAGTTATTTGGGTGAATTTTGTTATCAGTCTATAGACTAAGTATTAGGATAGATCACTAGCTTAATAATCCGAAGTTGTTATGAATCCTTGGGGAACACTACCCTAGTTAATTGTATAAACCTGATCACAATAATAATTTACCACTTTCTTACTCGATTCTTTCTCAATAACCCCTATTAGGAAATAATTGTACTAAAAGCATAAATACTGGAGTTATTCTACATCCTGGCCATATTCCTTGTGTGATCGACCCCAACCTAGTTGGGTTCTTTATTGAAAACTTCCACATCATACTTTTACAGGAGTATGATTTGAGCGTTATCAAAAATGGTGCCATTGCCATACGGCTTAGGATAAGATTAATATCTTATGTTTAACTCTTAGTCTTTATTTTCTTGTTTACATTTTCTTGTTTTGCTTTGATTCATCAGGTTACAATAGGGATACCCTAACTAAATAGCAACCGCTGTGAATAGCAGGATGGAATATAAGAGGTCATTGGTGCCTCTATAGGAAAGATTGAGTGTTGAGACACTGGCAGCTATCCTTATGAACTATGATGGAGATGATGTCTAGGGGTACACCAAGATGGTGAATGCACTGGAGATAATGGGGTCCTATAAATTTAGACCGTAGAAGTTGGATCTTGATCTAAAGAATCGTGCAACACTCTAGCAAAACCATCAGTGGAAGTACCACCAGTCTTGGAGCTTAAAGCTCTACCACCACATTTGAAATATGCATTCCTGGGGGAGAACAGCACTTTGCTAGTGATTATTACGGTAGACCTTATAGAGTGGCAAGTTGAGGCCCTGGTGTCAATATTGAGAAGATACAAAAAGGCAATTGGTTGGACCACATCTGACATCATCGATATCCCTCCAAGCATATGCACCCATAAAATTCAGCTTGAGCTGAACTACATACTAAGCATAGAGTATCAACAATTTAATCCACCAATAAAAGAGGTGGTGAAGAAAAAGGTCATTAAATGGTTAGATGTTGGTGTAGTCTACCCTATTGCTGATAGTAAGTGGGTAAGTCTGATGCAGTGTGTACCAAAGAAAAGCAGAATCATAGTGGTGCAAAATGAAAAGAATGAGCTAGCACCGACTAGACAGATTATAGGTTGGTGTGTTTGCATGGACTATCGAAAACTCAATCATTGGACTCCCAATCACTTTCGTGGATCAGATGCTCATCAGGTTGGTAGGTAGAGGATGGTACTCTTTTCTTGATGGTTATTCGGGGTATAATTAGATCTCCATTGCCCCGTAGGACCAAGATAAAACCACCTTCACTTTTCCTTATGGGACGTTTGCTTTTAGGAGGATGCCCTTTTGGTTGTGCAATGGACCTGCCACATTTCAACAATGCATGATGTCCATCTTCTTAGACATGGTGGAGGATACCATCGAAGTGTTTATGGATGACTTCTCGGTTGGGGGTGATTTATTTGAAGATTTCCTTGAGCACTTGAGTAAAGTGTTGAGCAGGTATGAAGAAACCAATCTTGTCCTCAATTGGGAAAAATGCCATTTTATGGTCAAAGAGGAGATTGTGCTAGGCCATGGAATCTCAAGAAGACGGATAGAGGTGGACAGAGCTAAAATCAAGGTGATAGCTAGATTGTCACGACCCAAGTAAGGATCCCAGACCGAGACATTGAACCGAGAACCACAAATGGCTCCAAGCTAACCAATCGCACATACATAACATAAATAAGAGCATTACTAGAGGAAACAAAAACATGAACATAACATAAGTGAAACGCTGCTTATCTTATCAACATAAATGTAAATAGGAACCATTATCGCTGAAACATCTATAGAAATTGTCTGGAAAGCCTCTAAACATCAGATAAGCTGATGGAACAAAAACCCCAACTAGCTCGCTGTGTCTGAATCTAAAAGACGTGAACCAAAAGAGACATAATCAAAACTGATATCCTCGGATGATGAGGACTCACCAAAACTAGAATAAAGCTGGACAGATTGGGAGCGGCTAACGACGGGATCAAGATAAATCACCCGAACCTATATCATGAGATGATATAGCATAGAGTATGCATTCAGTACTTTGAATGTACTGAGTATATAGGGAAAGTAAAACATGCTAGTAAAGCAATAGTATGAAATCATGAATATAAATCAAGATAGAACATGAGAGTAAGGGCAACATGCCAAAAGCCATATTACTAAAACAAGCATAATCATAAGCTATTCGTCATAAGCTAACATAATGACCCAAGGTTTAGAAATAGAAATCATATAGTGTACTATTCTTAAAATCATAAGTAAACACTCATAAACTAATCAATGCGTCAATTATACTATAAAACATAACATAAGTAGTTATGAACATGAGTAACTAAACATGAGGAATAATGAGAGGCTTTGTCATAACCGACACCATCATGACAGAGCTTACATAATGCCCTTACTATCTCACTAAAGTAGGAAATGCCATCCCAAGCTTTCCAAGGCTAGGAATGATTAAGGAGTGATATCACTTGTGAATTCCCATTGGGTTTGAACATGAATATATACCTATGGTGGCTCGTAGTTTCTAAGACTCGAGGATTTCCTGAACACCTAGCCTACTCGGTGCTAAACAAAACTCCCAAAACATACACTGTTCGGTCCTAACTACACGCAAGTGCATGATTCCGGGCAAAAATAGCATGCCCGAGATACGCATTATGACTTAAATTAGTCTTGTTTATCTAAGTTATTGTATACATTTTCATGTAATTTTATATGAAGTGAAGATATGTGCTAACCAACATGATTAGCCTTTGTTTTGTAGGTTTTGATGACTTTTGAGTAACTAATCAATGAGTTGGTGAAGTAGATGCTTGGAAACGGAATTAACACGCGAACGTCGGCAAAGAGGAGGCACAAAACAGCCCACCGGCGCGTCGGCAACATGCCACGGCAGGCAGGCCGACCACAACAGCCCACCTGCGCATTGGCAACGTGCCACGGCAAGTTGGCTGCGCGACCAAGAGGTGGAAACGCGCTGCCCAAGCAGCGTGACACGCTGCCAACGCGGCAGGGTGCTGCCGGGGCCAAGTTCGGGTGATTTCCAGAGAGCCTCCGCGTCCGTAGCATGTCACGGAGGCAGTGCTCCGCGATGCACTCCGTGACACGTTGCTTGTTATTCCGGGAAAGAGTCCTACTACGATAAATAGCACACTTAGGTTTATTTTTCAGATTTCAGACTTGGTGGAGCAAGGACGTGGGTACAGGCAGTTGAGGGATGAAAAGTTCAGGGTTTTTTCTCTCTTTCTTTCTTCTCTAATTCAAGTGCTTGTATGATTAACACTTGTTTTATGATGATTAATCCACAAATGAGTGGCTAATTCCCTTCCTTGCTGAGGTTATGAACACTTGTGATGAATTTTGATTATTAATTATATGGTTTTTCATCTTTTTCTTCCATGTTGTTCTATTAATTCTTGTTCTTACTACATTGGTGTGTGACCTACATTAATGTACATCTAAAAAGTGCGATTTCACTCGAGAGAGCACGAAATTGGAAAGTTGTGAATTAATAGGATATTGTTCTTTACTTGTTTTGGGAAAATTGAGTTTTGATGAACCTTCAGGATAGAAATATACCTGAAAGTCGTATTAGTCAATTTAGGAACCGAAATTGTATGGCTAGAACATGAATTGCATTTGATCACAGAAATGTAGACGGATGGTTCATGATTCTTAAGTGAGATTCAATACGAGAGTTTTAATCTCTTGGCAATTGTTCTTGGCTAGCAACTGGAAGAAAAGATTATCCAATTTATGATGATAATCAGTTTCATTACATGTTCTTTAACCTCAGCATGCTTTTATCCATAGTCCAAATTCAAAGTAGATAATTGCTCGTAGTTTTAGTATAAAATTTATAAAACAAATTATTCAATTTTTGGTTATTTAGTTGTCAGCATATTTAGAAGTAAAAATATAGTATACTTGAGCAAATTGCACTTAACCCAAGTCTCTGTGGGATCGATACTTGGCTTACTAAAGCCATTTACTACTTGTTTGACCACGTGCACCTGCGTGTTGTTTTATATACCCATATAACACACGGAACAAGTTTTTGGCGCCGCTGCCGGGGACTTGGCAATTGGTGAATTTGTTTTAAGTGTAAATTTACTATATTTTTTTTTCTTAGTGCTGACAACTTGGTCTTAGTGTTTGTTTTAATTCTTTTTTGTATTTTATTTTATTTTTCTTCTTTTTTGAATACCCTTATTGACATGACATCGTGGAATACAAATGGTTTAAATGGTGGATACTCATATTTTAGTGAATCTTGTCTGAATTGCGGAGGACACCACTCGTGGCAGCACTGTAACACGTGCAATATATGTGGTGGTCAAGGTGGCCATTGGGATGGCTGTCCGAATGCATATTCCCCTCCCCCAAGCCCCTACTATGATCCTTCTGTTGTTTTTTCTGAATATAGGCATGCTGAAAATGAGGACTTGGGACGCCAAGCTCAAATAGAAGACATGCTGAAACAACTCCTGGAGCAATCAGAAGCAATGAAGGAGGCGATGGCAGTATTGAGAATTCAGCAAGAAGAGAATGCAGAGGCTCTATAAAGGATGAGCGTCAAACTCACGGAGATGATTGCTGAGGCTGAAGCTTGTGATAAATTGCAGGTAACAGTTTTAGCTGATATTCAAGAGGAACTACAAGAGGAATACAAGGGTGAATTTTTGGATGAAGCCCAACAATTAGAATCTCTTGAGTGTCCCCATGATGAGCTCACACTTATGGAAAATCCATTCATGGAAGAAGAGATAGAGCATCCCCCATTTGACATTAATGGAGAGATAGATGTCGATGCTGAGAAGGTGTTTCCAAGTAAGGAGGTCAAGCACAAGGCAGTTTCAGAGTTGAGGTTTATTGGACCACACTCGAAGCATTTTTCGACATTAAGGTTGGTTGACAACATAGAAATAGAGTCTTCCAAGCTTATAGAGAAATGTCTAGAGGAGGACCAAGCCCCGTATATTTTGAAATTTGCTAACTCGGAGAGACAAAATGACTTCGCTTACTTAAGGGCCAATAAAGGCAAAAGGCAACATCTACTGCTTGGTCCTTACAATTTTTCACCACCACCCCTGGAGCATAAGAGGAAATTAGAAAAGAAATTAGGGGTGAGATTCATATCCTCAAGGTGGAGGAAAAAGTGATGAAACTTGATACGTCGTGCCGCGACGTAAAATTAGGCGCTTCTTGGGAGGCAACCCAAGGGTACCACAGGAACCATTTTAATTTCTTGCATTTAAGTTGATTTTATTTATTTTTCATCTTGTGTTGTTGCGGTGGAAAGTTAAGCACAGATGGAGAGGAAGTCTGAGTACCCGTGGAGAAGGAAGCTAACAAGCATGGAAGATAAAAAGTGTGGGGTCGAACACCCACTTGTGCAAAGTTGACGAAAGGCATGCTAGTAGCTAGGCCTAAAGGCCTCAGGGAGTATTTCTCACCCTTTTTAAATTTTAATTTGATGTTATGAGGACATAGCATGATTTAAGTGTGGTTTGAGGGAAATTTCAAGGGAAATTTCAAATTTTTGTGCTTAACGATTTTTGGTGAATGTAATGCTTGTGAGAAAATTGAAAAAAATTGAAAATTTTTTGTGAGTTAAGCATGAATTCATCACCTGTTGGTTTTTCTTTTCGGTTCTTTTCGATGGGGGGTCTTTGAACCAAAGAATAAAATTTTTTCTTTTTCTTTCTTTCCTTTGTCTGTATATAGTGTTTAGTCATAGTTAGGGACTGTTTCCGACGATGGATGGATGACGACCGTCTTGAGGAAAAATTAGTCGGTAGGTGTTGGGTTTTTGAAACCATAACTACTTGGTGCTTGATGTTCTTTTTATGTGCTATACATGGTTGTAAGATGCAAGTATGTTCAGTGTGAAGCATACAAGTGTATAACTCTGTTTGACACACTTAGGCTCTTGAATTTGACTCAATATGATGGAAGCTTAATTCTGAATTCTTGTGATTAGCTGAGTAAGAGTCTACTGATTGTGTCTTGATTTGAGCATGTGCCATGAGTGTAAGGTTTTTGAGTATTCTGTGCTATTATGAAATGTCTAGAACTTGCCTGGTGTGTATATAAAACGAAATGAAGGATGTGAATTGTAGGAGATTATTTAGGCATTTCTTTGAATGAACCAAACTTTTATCCCTCGTTATACCTACCTTGAAAAGTTAATCCTAGTTAACCCCATTGAGCCTTGAGCCTATTCTTTGACAGCTGCAGCATAAGCTTAATCCTTTTTCTTTCATTAGCCTTGAAATTGAACCAAAACTCCTAAGCACTTAAAGGAAAAATCCGAAAGAGTAAAGGAGTGAGAAGAATGAAAAAGAAGGGAAAGTAGCAATTGTAAGAGTTGAGAAAGGTCGAGGGTGCACTTGTTTGAATATGGGTGAGTATTAGTAGGGAGTAAGAAAATAAATAAACGAAAAGTTACTTATAGAACTCCTTACTAATAAGCTAAAAGTGCCTAAAGAAAGGGGGGAACAAAAGAGGAAAGAGAAAGATGAAAAGAGAAAAAGGTGAAGTGAGGGAAGGGAAGTTTGTAATGAAGGCGTGATGTATTAAAAGCGCTTAGGAAAGATAGTCCCTATTACTGATCATAATAGTACTTATCCGCACCTGAGTTACATTACAACCTAAAAATTCCTACTTGATCTTACATTCATACATCCTTAAATTAGTGGAATAAAACACTAAGGGCAAGCTTATGGGTCATTACATGATGCATGTGAATTCTTTGTGAGAGTAAGTGTAATTCTATGCATGTACCCACACATGTTGTGATATAAAAATTGTTTTTGCGTGTGAAATTGGGTAACTCTCTTTCTGTGAGGGGCACATGTTGAATGAAGGATATAATTCATGTGGGATTTCTTAATCAGTTGATTTGCATGAGTTTGCTAAGATTGAGAGTCGATTCTTGAGGTTAAGAAGTCTTAACATAGTTGTACTTAATTTCAATGATCAAATCAAGCATGCTCTATTTTTAGCTTGTATCTTACGTAATCATTATAGCCGTAACTTGAATTATCTTGCTAAACTAGTTATGTGGGAGTCTCCATATGCTTGATATGTAAAAGGTTGTTCGAGAACGAACAAGGCTTTAAGTGTGGGGTTGTGATCACGGGCAAAAATAGCATGCCCGAGATACGCATTATGACTTAAATTAGTCTTGTTTATCTAAGTTATTGTATACATTTTCATGTAATTTTATATGAAGTGAAGATATGTGCTAACTAACATGATTAGCCTTTGTTTTGTAGGTTTTGATGACTTTTGAGTAACTAATCAATGAGTTGGTGAAGTAGATGCTTGGAAACAGAATTAACACGCGAACGTCGGCAAAGAGGAGGCACAAAACAGCCCACCGGCGCGACGGCAATGTGCCACGGCAGGCAGGCCGACCACAACAGCCCACCTGCGCGTTGGCAACGTGCCACGGCAGGTTGGCTGCGTGACCAAAAGGTGGCAACGCGCTGCCCAAGCAGCGTGACACGCTGCCAACGCGGCAGGGTGCTGCCGGGGCCAAGTTCGGGTGATTTCCAGAGAGCCTCCGCGTCCGTAGCGTGTCACGGAGGCAGTGCTCCGTGATGCACTCCGTGACATGTTGCTTGTTATTCTGGGAAAGAGTCCTACTACTATAAATAGCACACTTAGGTTTATTTTCCAGATTTCAGACTTGGGGGAGCAAGGACGTGGGTTACAGGCAGTTGAGGGACGAAAAGTTCAGGGTTTTTTCTCTCTTTCTTTCTTCTCTAATTCAAGTGCTTGTATGATTAACACTTGTTTTATGATGATTAATCCACAAATGAGTGGCTAATTCCCTTCCTTGCTGAGGTTATGAACACTTGTGATGAATTTTGATTATTAATCATATGGTTTTTCATCTTTTTCTTCCATGTTGTTCTATTAATTCTTGTTCTTACCACATTGGTGTGTGACCTACATTAATGTACATCTAAAAAGTGCGATTTCACTCGAGAGAGCACGAAATTGGAAAGTTGTGAATTAATAGGATATTGTTCTTTACTTGGTTTGGAAAAATTGAGTTTTGATGAACCTTCAGGATAGAAATATACCTGAAAGTCGTATTAGTTAATTTAGGAACCGGAATTGTATGGCTAGAACATGAATTGCATTTGATCACAGAAATGTAGACGGATGGTTCTTGATTCTTAAGTGAGATTAAATACGAGAGTTTTAATCTCTTGGCAATTGTTCTTGGCTAGCAACTGGAAAAAAAGATTAACCAATTTATGATGATAATCAGTTTCATTACATGTTCTTCAACCTCAGCATGCTTTTATCCATAGTCCAAATTCAAAGTAGATAATTGCTCGTAGTTTTAGTATAAAATTTATAAAACAAATTATTCAATTTTTGGTTATTTAGTTGTCAGCATATTTAGAAGTAAAAATATAGTATACTTGAGCAAATTGCACTTAACCCAAGTCTCTGTGGGATCGATACTTGGCTTACTAAAGCCACTTACTACTTGTTCGACCACGTGCACTTGCGTGTTGTTTTATATACCCATATAACACACCGAACAGTGCACATGGTCGTACAAGTAGTAAAGTGGATTTATTTCAAGCCAAGTACCGATCCCACAGGGACTGTAATATGGCAGTAATTTTCCTAATTGTTAGTAAATGATTTCGTTATACAGGTAGACAACCAAAACAAATAATGCTTTTGATTCAAGATTAATAATTAATGTGAACCTAAGTGAATATTGTAAGTTAAAGTCTAAACAATAGCAACGAACAAGCTGAGGTTAAGGCAAATGTGCAGGGGTGTAATTTTTTAATTATAGTTCAGTCAATCTTCTCTTCGGTTGTTAGTCAAGAATTAATAACCCATGTATTGGATCTTTCGACTCCTCACCAATTAAAGAATCACGAGACTTACATTACACATTTCTGTGATACAAAAACCCCATGTTCTAGCTATACACAACAAATTCCATAAATGACCAAATATGACATTACAGATATATTTCTATTCTGAACGTAAATCTTCCCTTAATTTGTCAACCAAGACAAGAACATATTCCACCAATTCATATCTATCCAACTAGTCTCCCTTTCGGAATCGAAACTGGAATTCTAGAATATACAGTAACATTGGCCAAGCATTAACGTAGTAAAAGCAAGAATTAGAAGAACAACCGTTATAGAGAAGATAAAAATTGAAATAATCATTAATTACATTCTTCTGCAATTATCCTCAACCTCAGCAAGAGGTGAATTAGCCACTCATTTGCGTATCAAACATCTTCAAACAAGTAAAAATCATACAAGTAATTGAAATTAAAGAGGAAAAAGAAGAGAATTAACCCTAGGAATTCTTCTTCTCAACTGCCTGCTATCCACGTTCTTGCTCAAAAATGTCAGATCCTTTAAAATAAAACCTAAGTGTGCTATTTATACAAGTGAGAAATTTTTCCCGGAATAACTGGCAATGTGGCACGGAGTGTATCGCGGAGCATCAGCTCCGTGCCACGACCCTGTCACGGAGCCTCACTGGAACGCAGCTTCCAGGTAATTGTCTTCAGCGTGGCATGGAGGTAAATGCGGAGCTTAGGCTCCGTGACATGGTGCCATCACGTACCTCCACTGGAAATCAAGTTAAAATTCCTTCTAGGCAGAATGCTTCCGCGATGGTAGCATGACACGGCCTCCATCGCGGAGCACCAAACTTGGCCAATTTCCTTGTCGACTTCCGCTTCTTGCTTCCGAGTCCATTTCTACACTTCACCAACTTGTAGATTAGCTTCCAAAAATTTCTTCTAGACTGAAAACAACACTAATCATGTTGGTTAGTATAAATCCACATTTACATACAAATCACATGAGAATGCACACATAAAAGTGGATAAACAAGTAGAAATGAAGTATTAAAGTATCACTTGGGAATGCATTATGCCCAAGATCATGCACATGGCTCATAATCATTATCGTGAAAACATACTTGAACTTGCATGGGCTAGTCGAAACATGAAATCATAATCATGTTTCAGATGTGTGAAATATTCGTGAAAAGATGCCATAGAATTGGCCATAATACTTGAGCTTGAATTTCATGAAAATTATACATGCTTGAATAAATCTTCTTAGATTTAACACTTCAAAATCATGGAATCATAAGTTTAGGATTTCATAAATATTCATACATACTAGATATTTCATCATACTTGAAATCATGGCTCATAAACTTGAAATTCATACATCATACATAATAGGGCATAATCTTCATAAACTTGAAACCATTAATTAGTAAATAAATTTAGAGTCAAATCCGCCCTATTAGCCATAAATTATCAATTGAAACATGAGAGAATTTAATCCATATAGATAGCATGGAAGATTTTATGGAATTGGATAAAACTCTAGAATTTCAACATAACATGATTGGAGACTTAAAATCATAGATTAGGGATGAAATTGGGCTGGAGTAATTTCCCCATTCGTGACCCAACTTACCTGGGAAAATTGACTCCTAAACTTGTATTGAAATCCCAAGAAAGATTGAAAGAGATTTGATGGAGAACCCTAGCCTTGATCTTAAGAGAGGATCTTCAATTCACTGTTATTTTGGAAGAATGAGGGATTAGGCTAGGATAAACCTATTAATACACTCTCCAAGAAGCCTAAAATGACGTCACTTAGAGATTAGAAGCTTAGGAATTTACAAAATTATCCCTAAAAATCGGGTTGAATTTAGATAACTAAGAGTCCCGATGGTGGCCGTGATGGGCTGTCACTCGCCCAATGGTCTGTCGTCCTTACCGTCAACGTAAACCAGAAAAGGGTCCTAACTAGCCTTTGATGACGCTGGAAATGACTGGCCGACACTTCCTCGACGGTCTATCAGGTCCTCAGTCACTTAGGGAACATTGAGGCCCGACCACGATGCCATATCAGATGGTCCATCACTAGGCTGATAAATGTCGACCTTGCTATCAGAGTGTGACGCCATAGATGATGGAATCATTCGCACCGTCACACTTGCACTAGACCTACAACATCGATTCTTTTTCTTTAAAACAGCTATTTTGAGGTCCGAGGTATTACAATCATGGATTTTATTCCCTGCGCAGTGCTAGTCCACCCAGATCAAACTCCTTCTAGTCCACCACCAGCCCTAGTACTCAATAGGAGAAAATTCCTTCTCAAACTCAGGCCTAGACAATTGCTCCTGCCCTTCCATTATATAAGGGTAAGGGTTCGGCACTGAAGGCATCGCAGTGTCTTCAGCTATTCCCCTAGTAGAGAGGAAGACCTTAGGAGGGTAATACGGATTTCATGGAATGAGATTCGAGTTCATGCTCATGATATCAAGGCTAGCCCATCACTACCGCCCTAGGATGCCATTCAGTAGCGCGATCTGAGCGTTACAAGATGTTTTTGCCACTCTTACCCTCTTATTCTATTTTATGTATGCATTGAGGTCACTTCATCATTTTTAAGGTGGGGGTGGATGTTTTATTTGTGTGATGAATCTTGTATCTATGGTGCTTGATTGATGTGAAAACTCTTATTTGTATGATATTATGCTTTTTGATGGAGTTATTGATGTGTGTGATTGTGATCCATTTTTCTCCATTTTTACCGTTTTCCTAATATAGCTTTTTTCTTTCTTTGTATAGCTTCTTTTTGCTTTTGTAGTGTAGAGTCCTCCTTGGTTTTCTTAGCCATAATTCTTTCTTGGGAGGCTTACTTTTTGTTGAATCTATCACAATAATGTAGCTTAAGTGTCATTGTGTATGGTCCTGATGATGGATTGCTAGACGACATTCTTAAGGGTACCATCTGACTTGTCGAGTCATTTTTGGTTGAATAAATTATTTTTGACTTAGATGGTGGTGGA
Source organism: Datura wrightii (assembly GCA_035772735.1). Taxonomy (NCBI): domain Eukaryota; kingdom Viridiplantae; phylum Streptophyta; class Magnoliopsida; order Solanales; family Solanaceae; genus Datura; species Datura wrightii. The sequence goes on from JASDFA010000003.1 coordinate 10,210,506, forward strand.
ATTAAGTTATTTGCATGCTTATGATGATTTTTGAAATAAAGCCCCCCCCTAAAAAATTTTCCCGTGACTGCTCGATATTGAGTTGTATACCTCCATTTGTGATATGAAAATGTTAGCAATGTATCCCTAGTTGAGAATGATGTGTTTAATCACTTTTATATCCATGTGCCAATGTATGGAAAGAAATTTTTCTTGTTCACTTGATTTGGTCACACTCAAGAACTTTCCTTTGTGCTTAAACTTAGGATTGACTATGGGTTGTACAGATAAACTTAGGCCTTCTTTGTGCTTCACAAGCCACATGTACCTAAAGAGACCTATCAAATAATGCATGTATCCCTAGTATCTCTCTTTGAGCCTTTGACCATTTTCTTGATCAAACACAATGAAAGCCAAGACCAATTTTTAAGTTAACTCTCTTTTGAGCCCATCCTCCTTGACACTTGTAAAGTGATGAAAATGATAAAAAAATTGTACGTTGGGGGTAATAAGGAGGGAAATAAAGAAATAGGCCAAAATTTGATGTTTGATAATATCCCAATGTGTAATTAGCAATGAGCTAAAATGAAGAAAAAGAAAACAAAACTAAAAGAGAAAAAGAGAAAAATGAAATTTGAGCTCACAAAAACTCTTTGGGGTGTGAAAAGTTGCCAAAACTAGAGAAGGGATGAAAAAGGATCAAAAAGGTAAAACGTTGTGGAAAAGTGATGAAGTATTTAAGGATGGTGAATGAGTCACTAAAGTCCATAATAATATCCAACCCTTTGATCTTCATTTCAAACTTAGTAAAGCCCTTGTGTGATCTCAACCCGGATATTCGAAAGGAATGGCACTTGAGTAAACAAGCAAGCATACGGTAGTTGTGACCTATCTTGTGAACTTCTTTGTGAGAGCTAATTGCATTTCTCTTATCTATTGATCTTGTATATCCTTTATTTATGTCTTATCATTACTTCAGAGAAAAGGACATTTTTCTTGGTCTATTTGTGAGGGCATGTGGATGTGAATGGCTGGCATGTTTTACTTATTAAATCTAAGTGTGTGGATGTTGATATGATGTCATGCGTGGAGGTTGCATGCTTAGTCCATAAAGATGCAGGAAATTTGAGCTTTGATTGATGGAGAAGGCGGCTGGATTGAAATATTTGTATTTGTAGACATTGTTAACAACCACCCTAGCAATGGCTATTTTTCATTCTGGGACATTAATTAGGTGTAAGGCAGTTTCTCTTTTTAGTTTGCTTGAGGATAAGCAAATGCTTTAAGTTGGGGATGTTGATATGTTAGAAATTTGCGATAGATGTTTACTTCATTTCATAGTATTTTGCATTTCTTTAGGAGTTAAATTAAGTGGAAACTAATCTCATTATGCCATATTTCAGGAACCGAAGCAAATGAAGATGAGAGGTGTTAAAGCTAGAAAGTTGTCCAAAAGACGAGACAAAGGATGAACCGTCTGTTTGATAAGTGGTCCACATGCTTAGCTATCTAAGACTAGTCAATGATTCTAGAAACCAACCTGAAAGAGTGTTTAACTTACAGTTTGAAGGAAGGATCATCTTTTCAGAAGACGGTTCGTCAATTGAAGGACAGACTCTGGATGAAACAGAATAAATTTGTAAAGTACGACGCTAAGGATGGACCTTCTTTCTAGAAGACAGTCCACCGATCAAGGGACAAAAGTTGTTGGACAAAAGCCAAAATATAAATGATGGAACAAAGGACAGTCCATCAATCCAAGGGATTGTCCGACCTTGCACACTTGGAACCTCCGAGTTTAAATTATTTTGGGGTTTTTAATATTGTATAAATAGATTTTTCTTGTTATTTTTAGGGAGCTTTCATTCATTATTTTCAATAGAGAGTAGAGATAGCTAGTTAACTTATCATTTTAGATCTTAGATTTTAGTTTGAAATTTGAAGATCCAAGTTCATCTATTGAAGATTTCTTGGGATTCGACACTACTCAAAGTTGGGAGTGAATTTGAACGACATCAATGATAATATGCATAACTAAAAATTTAGGTAGTATCATAAGATGTTTAAGAAATAAAATATGATGACAGTACTTTTGTATTATTTAAAATATAAGAAGAGTTAAAATAAAATTTTATGTTTACTAAAGCTGAGATATAACCCAGTAAATAACCACAAAATCAGATATGCTAACCAAACAAAATTATCAGATTAACTAATTGAAAAAAATTAAATAGATGAGTAAGAATTAGCACATAATTCATGTGTTCATTATACCTGAGGATAGAAACTCAATTTATTTGTAGAGAATCAAAGTCTTCGTGCTAATAACGTGCTAAAATTATAGAATTACAAAAAATAAGATAAATTAATAATTTTGTAAAGAGGAGGGAGAGATTGTATTGTATTGTATCTTCTCTTAGTATATATAATAGTTGAAAATATTCTCCTATTTATAGGAGAAAAACTTCTTGGTTACCAAGTAATTAAATTAACTTGATTTAATTCTAACTATATTGGTTCCTTTGTAATTACTAGTTTCTTTCAAACTAGTTCTAGTAACTAGTTCTTGGTTTTCAAGTAATACAAAATGTACATACATATATTTAATATATCTTACAACATAATTCAAGTACATACATATATTTGCATAAACTCACACTTGGTTGGGCTGGCTGATGCCCATAACCATTTCCATTCTAATGGCCCTCACCACCTCCATTCCTCCTTCCATTCATTCTTCAGGCAGCCATGATTCTACAATTGAGAATAGAACGAATTAGAAGGATAGAAAGACTTTTCATCGCATGACATAAATCATGAAAGAAGGGAACATTTCCTAAACATCTTGTAGCCACTTCGTCATAAGTGTGGCGCGCTTCACACCCATGAAAAAGACTCTACTTAATGCGGCTTTTGGACACCCTAGTACACTTCAAACCTATCGCCCTGATACCAAGTTTTTCATTACCCGCGCGGAGGCCCGAATTGTAGACACGGGATGAGGGACCCCGAGAAACCCCAAGTCGACCCATGGCATAAGCATACATCTAACTCATTCAATAAACTAAAGAAATCATCAATATAACTCAGCGGAATTCTAATTCAACCATAACATCATAATACATCATCCGAAGCTAGATACATACATAAGTTTAAAAATCCTCTAAACATGACGAATTGATAGGACAAGACCCCCAACTAACTCAACAATACTAAAACTGAAATACATAAGAAAACTGAAAGTCTAGCCCTCGAAAGATGAGGACTCACCAACAAGCAAATGCTAACTCCGTTATGCTGACTAAGAGCGAGGCTGAACCTGAGAGTCGGTTCCTGTATCATGAAACGATACAACATAGAAGGTATGTGGTTAGTACGTGGAATGTATCGAGTATGCAAGGTAAGTAAAACCGCTTAAGTAAAGTAACTCATTTAAAATATTTCAGGATATATCATAAGCTTTCAAATATGAGAGAAAAGAACTACATGCACTCATTTTGAAATCATAATCATTTCATAATATGACCATGCATAGCTTCATAACATCATAACTGGCTCGAATGACTCAAAGCTGAAATATGACATTTATCGAAAAGCTAAACAATGAGTCAAACCTTACTTTTAGAACATGCCTGCTTAAACTAATAATCATGAGTAATGAATATGAAAATATGAATCATATAGACAATGGGAGAATCGTCACTTAACTGACATACCATAATAGAGCTTACGTGGTGCCGACTATTACACTCAAGTGGGCAGAGCCATCAAAAACCTTGCTAGGTCTAAGGACGCTACCATGATATAGATATCAAGCTCATGGACCATTAGGGCGGGGGATAGCTCACACGGGAGGTCCCAACAATATAATAGTATCAACCTACGTTGGCGTGTAGTTCTAGGCATAGGATGATCGACCCTTAGCCCTCTCGGTGCTAGACTCTTCTCCCAAAACATGCAATGCTCTACATCATATATAACGAAGCTCAACATCATCTATTGACGCTCAACAATGTTATCATGCATAAACCAAACATTGAATGAAACGAAGCTCAACACTGTCTATTGACAAAGCTCAATAATTAAATCATGCATAGACTCGACATCGTGTGAAAATGAAGCTCAATAATAACATATGTCTCCATTTATGAATTCATGCATATGAGAAGCTTTATTTAGAAACATACCACAAGCTCAAATATAAGTGGGAGCATCTACTCCAAAACCATGTGGTAAGCTTACTTTAGAGGTATTACATCATCATAATAATTGATATAAGGGCCTTGCCCAAAACTTTATCATGCTTGGATCTACTCCATTCATTTTGAAAACATTATCAAAATCATGGCTAGCTTTAGAAACATGTTTTTCATCATCACATCTCATCATCATCATACATTCATAATCATTCTCTTCTTTCATGAACTTCTTATCCATGGGCATTCAATTTCATAATTTAAAATGATTGAAAACAATTTAAAATCTTCCCAAGCTTCAACATTCATCAAAATAACATAATTTAATCGTACCCATATATAGAAATTGAAGAATTATGCAATTAGGTAAAAACCCCATACTTGATCATAGCTAATTTTCATGATTTGGTAGAAATTTGGGCATGGGTGTGGAAGGAGGCACCCACTGATAACCTCACATACTTGGGAGGGATGATTTTACCACTTCTCTAATTACCCAAGATGAGATTCCAATGGAAACCTTCAAAACTTGCTCTAAATCCTCTCTTCAAACTCTCAAGTTTGCATGCATGGAATGAACTAGCTTAGAATAGGTTTTCCCCACTTAAATCCCTGTAAAAAGAGTCTTAAACGACGTAGTATAGGCCCTTAGAACTTAGGAATGATGGAAATACCTTTACTGAAATCGCAGAAAAACTGCTCATTGGACCAAACAATGGACGACCCTACAGGTCGTTGGAGGATACAATGACCTGTGGTATCTGTCCGTGCTATGCACTGCCTAAGCCTTCTCGCTGAATCGGAGCACGGATAGAAAGGATGACTCATCCTGAGGTCTAACAGGTCGTCTAATCGGTTGTTGATTTCTTTCCTGAATCTTCTGAACTTCCCCACGACGAGTCTCACCACGGCTCGTTGTTGGCTCCAACTAATCGTGGTATCCGTCCATCAAATCCACTAGAGATTTAGGATCCCTTACCACGACTCAAGACAACGGATCATTTCACGCCACGATGTGTCATTGGATGACCCATTATATTCCCCAAATGTTAGGCCCATCTCTTACCACGACATAAAACGACGACTCGTTGTTTCTTACAGTGAGTTGTTACATCAATCGTTACTTTTACTACCACCCGAATGCCTGAACCCACGACTCCTAACAACGGCTCGTGGTTTGCAACCACGAGTCATTACTTCAGTCGTCTTGTGTTGTTTTTCCCCAGTTTCTACAGATTTCAGATTTAACTCTCGGGTATTATTCTTAGGCACCTCCAGGGTATTACATATCTCCCCCTTGGTAACATTCATCCTCGAATGTTGGAAACAAGCAACTTATTTAGCCGCTTCGGCTTCCCACGAAGCTCCGTCAATATGCTGAATTCTCCACAACACATTCGCCGAAGCAACTTCTTTGTTCCTCAGCTCCGAACCTGATGATCCAAGATTGCAACTGGAATTTCCTCATAACTGAGGCTATCTCCCACACCAACTCTTTCCACCGGGACAACTAAGGATAGATCACCCAAGTACTTTTTCAAGAGAAATACATGAAAGAAGGGATGAACTAAAGATAACTCTGATGGCATGTCCAACTTATACGCTACCTTACCAACTCTTTTCATAACCCGATAGGGATCGACATAGTGGGGACTAAGTTTTCCTTTATTTCCAAATTGTATAACTCCCTTCATGGGAGACACCTTTAGAAATACCCAATCGTCTACCTCGAACTCTAAATCCCTTCTTCTCAAATCAGCATTTGACTTCTGACGACTCTGAGTAGTTTTCAGCCTGTCCCTTATCAACTACACCTTCATCATAGCCTCATGAACCGAATCAAGCCCTATCATAGCTATCTCACCAAGCTCAAACCACTCGATGGGCGACCTACACCTCCGCCCATAAAGAGCCTCGAGCGGTGCCATGTGGATGCTAGAGTGGTAACTGTTATTATAAGCAAACTCGATCAAGGGCAAGTGATCATCCCAACTACCTTTAAAGTACATCACACATACTCTCAAGATGTCCTCAAGAGTCTGGATTGTTTGTTCTGCCTGGCCATCCATTTGCAGATGAAAGGCTATACTGAGCTTAACTTGAGTCCCAATCCCCTTCTGAAAAGACCGCTAGAACTGGGAGATAAACTGAGTACCTCGGTCTGAAATGTGCAGCTTTGATCAACCTGTCTACCATAACCCAAAAAGAATCATAGTGTCGGCACGTACGAGGTAGGCCTGTAATGAAATCCATATTAATCTCTTCCCACTTCCAAGTTGTAATGCTAATATCCTGATCCATATTAATCTCTTCCCACTTCCAAGTTGTAATGCTAATATCCTGAGGTACGCCTCCCGGCCTTTGATGTTCAACTTTCACTTGTTGACAGTTCGGGAACTACGCTACAAATTTTGCAATATCATTCTTTATTCCATTCCACCAATATATTTCCCATAAGTCGTGATACATCTTGGTGGCACCCGGATAGATAGAATACTTGGATCCATGTGCCTCATGCAATATCCGGTCCCTCAAATTATCAAAATATGGAACATATAGACGGCCCTGGTACCACAGCACCCCATCTACCCCTTGGAAGAAGACCTCCACCTTCTGACTTCCAATGGCTTCCTTCAGCTTTACCAAAATAAGATCCTTATCTTTTCTGGCTTTCACATCCTTCAACAAGGACGATTCTGATCTGTTTTGCACAACAACGCCACCATCGGTCCAGTCGACCAATCTAACTCCCAACCTCGCAAGTCGATGGAAATCTTTCACCAACTCCTTCTTTCCCTCATCAACATGGGACACACTCTCCATAGAGAGCCTAATAAGTGCGTCTGCTACCACATTAGCCTTACCCGGGTGGTAAAAGACACTCATGTTGTAGTCCTTTAGTAGCTCCAACCACCTCCTTTATCGAAGATTGAGATCTTTCTACATGAACACATATCGCAAGATCTTGTGATCCGTGAATACATCCATATCGATCCCATACAAGTAATGTTGCCATATCTTCAATGCAAACACCACGCGGGCAACTCAAGATCATGGGTCGGATAATTCTTCTCATGGACTTTCAACTATCTTGAGGCTTATGCTATTACTTGCCCATGCTGCATCAAATCACACCTAAGTACGATTCTCAAAGTATCACAATACACCATAAAACCATCTATACCCTCGGGTAGGGTCAACACTGGTGTTGAAGTGAGTCGAGTCTTCAACTCTTGGAAGCTTTTCTCACAAGCCTCTGAGAATTGAAACCTTACCTTCTTCTGAGTCAACTTGGTCAAAGGTGCCGCAATTGATGAAAAGCCCTCAACAAATCTCCGATAGTAACCCTCTAGCTCAAAAAGCTCTTGATATCTGATGGGTTCACTGGTCTGGGCCAATTCCTTACCACCTTAATTTTCTAAGAATCTACCTTTATACCATCACTCGATACCACATGGCCCAAAAATGCCACGGAGTCCAGCCAAAACTCACACTTGTTGAACTTTGCATACAACTGATGATCCTTGAGGGTTTGAAGCACTTCTCGCTCCGACAGTATATAAGGATATCATTGATGAACACGATCATGAACATGTCTAAATATTCCTTGAATACCTTGTTCATTAGATCCATAAAAGCTGTAGGGGAATTAGTTAGACCAAAAGACATAACAACATTCATAGTGACCATAGCGAGTCCTAAAAGCGGTTTTTGGGATGTTGCTCTCCCGAACCCTGAGCTGGTGATACCCGAATTTGAGATCAATCTTGGAGAAACACTTGTCACCCTGAAGCTGGTCAAACAAATCATCGATCCTAGGTAACGGATACCTATTCTTAACTGTTACCTTGTTCAACTGCCTATTATCAATACACATCCGAAGAGAACCATCTTTCTTTAGAATGAAAAAACTGGTGCACTCCGTAGAGACTTACTCGGCCTAATAAACCCCTTATCTAATAGGTCCTTCAACTAATCCTTCAATTCTTTTAGCTCGGATGGATCCATTCTGTAGTGCGGAATAGATATAGGCTGCGTGTCGGGAAGAAGAGTTATAACGAAATCAATCTCCCGCTCGGGAGGGACACCTGGAAAATCATTAGGAAAGACCTCTGGATATTCACGTACTACTGGAACTGACTGGATAGTCGTAATTTCAGACTCAACATCCTTAACTCTAACTAGATGGTAGATGCAACGCTTAGAAATCATCTTTCTGGCCTTAAGGTAGGAAATGAATCGACCTAGAGGCACAACTGAACTACCCTTCCACTCTAAGACTGACTCACCCGAAAATCTAAACTGTACTGCCGAGTTCTATAATTAACTGAAGCATAGCAGGAAAATAGCCAATCCATGCCGAGAATAACATCGGAATCAGTCATGGCTAACTCTATCAAGTATGTTGAGGTGACCTTATGAAGGACAAAGACTTGGAAACCTCTATATACCCTTCTAGATATAACTGAGTCACCTACTAGAGTGGAAACTGAGAAGGGTTCTAACAAGACATCGGGACTGACTCTGAAGCTACTGGCCACATACGGTGTCACAAAAGACAAGGTAGCCCCCGGATCTAACAAAGCATAAACATCAATATGGAAAAGTCGCAACATACCACTAACTACATCCGAGGAGACCTCCTGCTCCTAACGGGACAAGGGACCCCGAGATACCCCAAGTCAACCCATGGCATAAGCATACATCTAACTCATTTGATAAACTGAAGAAATCATCAATATAACTCAGCGGAAGTATAATTCAACCATAACATCATAATACATCATCCAAAGTTGGATACATACATAAGTTTGAAAAGCCTCTAAACAAGATGAGTTGATGGGACAAGACCCCCAACTATCTCACCAATACTGAAACTGAAATACATAAGAAAACTGAAAGTCTAGCCCTCGAAAGATGAGGACTCACCAAAAAGAAAATGCTAACTCTGATATGCTGACTAAGAATGGGGCTGAACCTGAGAATCGGGTCCTGTATCATGAAAAGATACAGCATAGAAGGTATTCGGTTAGTACGTGAAAATGTATCGAGTATGCAAGGTAAGTAAAATCGCTTAAGTAAAGTAACTCATTTAAAACATTTCATGACATATCATAATCTTTCAAATCTGAGAGGAAAGAACTACATGCACTCATTTTGAAATCATAATCATTTCATAATATGACCATGCATAGCTTCATAACATCATAAGTGGCTCGAATGAATCAAAGCTGAAATATGACATTTATAGAAAAGCTAAACTATGAGTCAAAACTTACTTTTAGAATATGAATGCTTAAAGTAATAATCATGAGTAATGAATATGAAAATTTGAGTCATATAGACAACGGGAGACTCATCATTTCACCGACATACCACAATAGAGCTTATGTGGTGCCAACTATTACACTCAAGTGGGCAGAGCCGTCAAAAACCTTGTCAGGGCTAAGGACTCTACCATGATATCGATATCAAGCTCATAGGCCATTAGGGCCGGGTGTAGCTCACAAGGGAGGTCCCAACAAGTTAATAGTATCAACCTACATTGGCGCGTAGTTCTTGGGCATAGGAAGATCGACCCTTATCCCGCTCGGTGCTAGACTCTTCTCCCAAAACATGCAATGCTCTCATCATATATAATGAAGCTCAGCATCTTATATTTACGAACCTCGACAATGTTATCATGCATAAACTCAACATCGAATGAAATGACGCTCAACATTGTCTATTGATAAAGCTCAATAATTAAATTATGCATAGACTCGACATAATGTGAAAACGAAGGTCATTAATAACATACATCTCAATTTATGAATTCATACATATGAGAAGCTTTATTTTGAAACATACTACAAGCTCAAATATAAGTGGGAGCATCTACTCCAAAACCATGTGGTAAGCTTACTTTAGAGGTATTACATCATCATACTTGATATAAGGGCCTTGCCCAAAACTTTATCATGCTTGGATCTACTCAATTCATTTTGACAATATTATCATAATCATGGGTAGCTTTAGAAACATGCTTTTCATCATAAAATCTCATCATCATCATACATTCGTCATCATTCTCTTCTTTCATGAACTTCTTATCCATGGGCATTCAATTTCATAATTTAGAATGATTGAAAACAATTTAAAACCTTCCCAATCTTCACAATTCATCAATATAACATAATCAAATCATACCCATGTATAGAAATTGAAGAATTATGCAATTGTGTAAAAACCCCATACTTGATCATAGGTAACTTTCATGATTTGATGGAAATTTGGGCATGGGTGTGGAAGGAGGCACCCACTCATAACCTCACATACCTGGGAGGGATGATTTACCACTTCTCTAATTGCCCAAGATGATATTCCAATGGAAACCTTCAAAACTTGCTCTAAATTATCTCTTCAAACTCTCAAGTTTGCATGCATGGAATGAACTAGCTTAGAAAAGGTTTTCCTCCCTTAAAACCCTATCAAACGAGCCTTAAACAATGTAGTATAGGCCCTTAGAACTTAGGAATGATGGAAATACCCTTATTAAAATCACAGAAAAACTGCTCACTGGACCAAACAACGAACGACCCTACAGGTCGTTGGAGGATACCACGACCCATGGTATCGATCAGTGCTATGCACTGCCTAAGACTTCTCGTAGAATCAGACCATGGATATACAGGACGTCTTGTCCTTAGGTGTAATGGGTTGTCTGATCGGTCATTGATTGCCTTCCTGAATCTTCTGAACTTCCCCGTGACGAGTCTCACCATAGCTTGTTGTTGGCTCCAATGGATCGTGGTATTTGTTAATCAAATCCACTTGAGATTTGGGATCCCTTACCACGACTCAAGACAACAGATCATTTCACGCCACGATGAGTCATTGGATGACCCGCTATATTCCCCAAATGCTAGGTCCATATCTTACCACGACATCAAACAACGACTTGTTGTTTCATACAATGAGTCATTACATCAATTATTACTTCCACTGCCACTCGAATACCTGAACCCATGAATCCTAACAACGGTTCGTGGTTTGCAACCACGAGTTGTTACTTCACTCGTCCTATGGTGTTTTCCCCCAGTTTCTGCAGATTTCAGATTTAACTCCCGGGTCTTATTCTTAGGCACCTCTGGGGTATTACAACTTGAAACACACACCAGACCCTTCTAGACACTCTCTAGGGTGCTTCCTACCACACTTGCCACAAACTGACATGCTAGGCTCCCCTGTCCTCTAGAACCTTATGTTTTTCCCTCTAATCACGCTTAGATCTGGATGGTGCACTGGCTGATGGTCTCTAGTTGGATTGCTGATGATGTCTGCCACTAGACCTCTGCTGGAAAAACACAAAGCTGCCCGTCCTGGCCCTCTTGGCCTCTCTCTCTCTCCCCCTTTTCTTCATCTAATCTGCCTCTATCTGCTGGGTGATGTGCTATGAATTTACAGCACTATTGACACTCAAACCTAAGAAAATAGCATGGACTTAGGTGTATTTATGTGGATATGAGGCACTTTTCCTTTGATTTTAGGATAAATAGGTGTTGAAACAATAAATTGAAAAAGGAAGATAAAAGTGTGCAAAAAAGGGCAAAAAGTGCAGTCCACAGTACAATCCGTAGGATGGACCTATGAGTCGTATTGAGGGCCTTGATGAGAAGCTGAAAATTTAAACTGGAAGATTGATCCTATGAGACTTGTCACGGATTGTATCATGGTGGTATGAGTCGTGATAAGCCAATCGTGATGAAATCCAGAAGAATTGCACTGAAGACTGATTCTCAGTATGAGAGCACCTACAGCCCGTGAGATGAAGGTACGAGTCGTACCACACCGATCATAGTGAAGTTTAGAAAAAGATTCAAAAGTTTAGGATCAAGCCACGAGTGTCAATGTATGAGTCATAGCAAGTTGGTATGAATCGTACCTTGGCCCAACACTTAGCCAACATTCCAAGCCACGAGTTGATGTCATGACCCGTGAGAAGCCCCTATGAGTCGTAGGTGGACCCATGACGAGGTCGACACCAGATATAGAAAGCAGTCCTGTTAGTTTAGGAAAAGGATTCTTGTGTCTCTATAAATACTTCTTATGTTTATTTTTGTAGAGAGAGGACGAATAGACTTAATTCTAGGAGGAAAACATTGTAGTAAACGAATTTGATATCATTGAGAGATAGAATTGAGTTGGTTCAACCTTGTGATCAACCTTTCCTTGAATTCATCTTGTTATTGCTACTTGTTAATCAAGATTTCGTGGTTTAATTAAAGTAATTGTTTTTCTCAATAATCTTTGTAATTATTGTTATATGTTTTCAACAACGAACACAAGTCACAACCATGTAACTATGAGAGGCTAAAACCTCCATAACTAGGGTTGTGGGGACCCATGGTGGATTAACTAGCTAGGGTTGCACAAAGTGATTCTAAAACCAATAACAATTACTTATATTGTATTCTCTTAATATTTAATGATTCTTAGCAGTGTACAATGTTAGAAAGTTCCTGAATTCTTTACTTGCTTTAGTTGAAGAGGTAGAGATTTGGAAAAGAGAATTACAACAGAGCCTTGATCTTGATGATCATTGTATTAACTTGAGCTGTGGTCGTAGGATAGTTATATCTAGAACTTAGTGATAACGGTTAGTTTGCAGAACTCATGAGACTTGGTCGAGTAATTGAGGATAGTCATTCAATAGGGATTGCTCGATCGTTTGAATGAACCTATGTTTTCAGTTTTGTAAGTAAGTATTGGTAAAGATCACAAGTGTATACCCAAAGTTGTTATGAACCCATGGGAAACATAGACCCTAGTTATCCTTTAATTATTGATTCACAACTATAATCTTGACTGTTGCTTATTTTTGTTATTTATTTTTTATTAGAATTCCCCCTTTGTGAAGTAATTACCATAAAAGTTCATCTACTGGATGTAATCTAGATCTTCCATATTCCCTGTGGGTTTGACTCCAACCTATAAGTTTGTGTTCTTTATTGACAACGTCTGCTTCATACTTCAATTGGAAGTGTGGTTTGAGCGTTATTGTTGATGGGGAGTACGGCTAAGACTAGGTTATTTGCTGTATTTGACTTTTTGCTAATTTATTTCTTTAATTACGTTTATTTTTCTTTTTCTTTGATACCCACAGGCTGTCATTCGGTGGATGCCAAGCACTTGGAGTAGAGAGACCCCCTTGTTCCACTCAATCCTGAAATCGAACGAACCTTGCATAGAATTGAAAACCTTGAGCAGAGAGAAGCCTGCTTAGCTGAAGAAGCTAGGCAAGCCTAGCTAGCTCAGTTAGCTGCACTTCAGCAAGTTGGTGATGATAGAGATGAAGTGGTGAATGCTGGTCGACATGGGAGGGGCAATCGAGCTCAGAGATTTTCCCCTCAGTTCTTCGATGATGATGACCTGGATATTGATGAGGTTGGGTCAACTGGAGCAATTGTGCCACCACCACTGCCCACTAGGGCCAAATTCGATATTACGAGCACCATGATTCAATTGCTAAACATGAAAGGGGTGTTCAGCGGCCACGTAGCGGATGACGCCAACCTGCACTTGATGAATTTTGTAGGAATATGCAAAGCATATAGGTTGCCTGGAGTAAGCCAGGATGCAACAAGACTCCGACTCTTCCCTTTCTCTCTATCAGGGGAAGCTACTTTGTGGTTATCGGAGTTTCCCAATGACTCCATAACCAACTGCAGGGAGCTGAAACATGCATTCTTGGAAAGATTCTTTCCCCCATCAAGGAAGTTACAGTTAAAAGATGAGATCTATAATTTATGGTAGATTAAGACAGAGGCACTTCACGAGACCTGGTTGAGGTTCAAGAAGAAGTTGACTAAGTGCTCAAACCATAAAATCCCATATGACAATTTGTTGGAAATCTTTTACAGGTCTCTTAATAATAGCACCAAGGTTGTAGCAAACACGGTGGCGGGTGGAGCATTGATGAGTCACACCTGGGAGGAAGCAGCCACTATCCTTGACAAGGTGACAAAGACGAACAGGGCCTCATACGAGGGAGGCTGATGCAATGGCAGGTACATATGTTGTTGGTTTGACTGCAGACCAATGTAGGAAGGAAGAAGAACGCGATCAGGAGTTGGCTCACAGGCGCACATCATTGGATTTGCTGACAAAGCATATCATGGGAGCAGGAGCTAAAAAGGTAAATGCAGTGGGAACATAAGGAAGGGAGCAGGGAGTAGAACACTTTGATTCTGAGGAAGAGGCAAACTTCCTAGATAGCCAAGATTCGGGTTTCCGAGCCAACGCCCAAATGTCTGGACAAGACAATTCGCGCCAAGGTTCTGGAAATCAAGGTCGAAACCAATACAGGGACAACTACAAAAGGAACAGGTTCAGAGATAGGAGTCATGGTCGTGAGCGAGAGGGAGAATGGAGAAGGAATGATGGATACCTCAATGACCGGCCTGGGGTCTATGTTCCTCCTAACGCACGAGAAGGGGAGGCCAGAAAATCAAAGTTGGAGAGTATGATGGCTGAAATGGTGAAAATGGTGAGGTCCACGGATGATCAGTTAAAAGAAATTCGAAGTGACTTATCTAGCATGGGTTAGAAAGTGGAATATCACGCCACCGCCATCAAGAAGATAGAGAACCAACTTAGGCAACTATCGGCATCAATGAACCCTAGGAAAAAAGGGTACACTTCCTAGAAACACTGTCTAGAATCCGAAGAATGATGTTCATTGCATGGAAGTGATGACTAGGAGTGGTAAAACCACAGTTGACCCCTCGTTTCCTACTGAAGTTGAAAGGAGGAAAGAGAGTGTGATTGAGGAAGAAGAGATCGGTGATGAGACACAACAAGATGAGTTGCAAGAGGCCCCTAAGGAATGCGACATTGATCAGGGGGCAACTCTAGCACAAAAGGCTATCCCAAGTCCACCGCCACCATTCCTATAGAGGATGAAGAAAAAGGCGGACAACGGCAAGTTCCAAAAATTTCTTTCAATGCTCAAACAACTTTCTGTGAATATACCGTTGGTCGAAGCACTAGAGAAGATGCCAGGATATGCAAAATTCATGAAGGACCTGGTGAAAAAGAAAAGATCTGTAAGTTATGAGCCGGTTGACAATGTCCATCACTTCAATGCCATAGCAACAAGGGTCTTATCTCAGAAAAAGGAAGACCCAGCTGCTTGCACGATCCTATGCACCATTGGTAATGTCGAGTTCGCTATGGCACTCTGTGATCTGGGAGCTAGCATTAATCTAATTCCCTTGGTGGTCTTCAAGAAGCGAGGATTGGGAGCCCCCACACCAACCAACATGCAGCTACTGATGGCCAATAAAATAGTAAAGAAACCAGTGGGCATCCTGGTCGATGTGTTGTCAAGGTTGATAAGTTTATATTCCCAACAAACTTTGTGATCTTGGAGTGCGAGGTCAATTATGAGGTCCCCATCATCCTGGGGCGACCATTCCTCGCTACTGGGAGAGCTCTAGTGGATGTGGAAGCTGGCCTGTTAAAATTTAGGCTAAACAAAGAAGAGGTCACTTTCAACATCTATCGGACTATGAAGCAACCAAAGGAATTTAGTGTGATCTTAGCACTTGAATATAAATATGAGTCACATGATGAATTCTAAGTAGTCAGGAGACTTGCTTCATGTCGCGATATTAAATTAGGCACTTCTTGGGAGGCAACCCAACTGGTGGTTTGGTGAAATTTGAGTGACCAGATCACCTACGTCATGCCACGACGTTAAATCAAGCATTTCTTGGGAGGTAACCCAAGTTATTGATCTAGTGGGTGCTCAATGTGCAGGGAAATAAAAATAGGTGGCTGAAAAATCTATTGCTACAGGATCTCAGTACGACTCGTGGTAAAGTCCTACCAGTTGTGGTAGCAATAGTGGTGAAAAGCAGAGCAAATTCTAAGAAAAAGTATGACCTATAACTCATCCTAAGATTCGTACCTTTATGGTACGAGTCTTAGGATGCTCTCGTAGGTCACCAGGTATGTTCTCTGAAACTAAAGTCATTACGGGTCAGGAACGAGTTGTAGGTTGCTCCTATAACTCGTAGTATGAGTCGTGATGGATTAAATTGACCCGATTCAGCCCAGATTTTTAATTTGGCCCTCACCTACTTAAACGTCAAACCCAGCCAATTTCCCATGCTAAACACTTCAAAACCCCAAAACCCAAGACTTGAGAACCTTTGTCCCAGCACCCATAGACTCCCAACATCAAGAGAATATGCTAGAAATTCTTGCTTTAACTGAGTGTGTGAAGCCCTCACAGTTGATTTCCAGTCTATGAATCGTGAAACAAGTAAGTAATTTACACTCTAACTTCTTAATGCTTGAAAGTGAACGTGAGGACATCAAATACCAATAAGAACCACTGGTTGTGCTTGAAAAGCAATAGATAGGTGCCAAATACACTAACTCGACCGAAAACCCACTGGAAATCGATTGAATTTTGGACCTAGAAAACCTAAGGGGAGTTATAGGTAGGGGAGGATTAAGTGGTGTAAAAACGAAGGGTACCTAATGATAGACCTGGGGGAAAATATGAGTACCCAAAAATGTGCAAAGCAAACACCTACACACTGAGCAAAAGAGTTGTAAAAATGGGCTGAAATAGGGTATGTAGCATTGTACGGGTCGTAGGTTGACACTACGAATAGTACTGAGTGCTCGTACCACTTATCTTGGAAAATAAATTTGGGAAGCCCATCCTACGACTCGTGGAATCGACCTAAGGGTCGTACCACGAGTCGTGGTGAAAATCAGAATTTGTGCAAAATGGGACTTCATCAGAAGACTCAAGGTACGAATCCTACCTCCATGGTACGAGTCGTACCTGCGAGACGTGGGGCACCGTCAGGGCTTCTTACGAGTCATACCTTCGAGGTACGACTCGTACTAAAGACCCGTGATGAGATATTGAATTTATTGCATCTAATTTTTCTTTCTCAATAATGAAATGCTAACCTATTTCTCGCCAGGTATAATGACAAACAAACACAGGGCTAACAAAACACAAGTCCGTAGGCAATTGATAAATGAAACAACGGACTCAGAGTCGGATCAGGTTGGGGATTCACCTAGTGGTTCACTTGAGGATTATCAAGTGGACACCTCAGATACAAATGGAACAAGAACCACTAGGGAAAGAATAAGGACCCAAGCCAAAGCAACCACAGCCACATCCGCTCAAGCTCCCCAGTCTGAAGAGGGAGCTAGAGAGGAACAACAAAGGCCAAGAACCGACTCCAACACTGAGGAAGGGTCAGAAAGGACCCATGATGATGCAGAAAGTAGTGGAGGAGGAGACCCCTGCTAGAGAGAACAGAACAATGCGGTGGAGAGTGTCGGGTGCTAAAGAGATATATGAACAAGGCTTAGCTCTCACCACCAAGAACAAACCAAAGAGAAGCATCCAAGAAGAGCCGCGGATCCTCACTAATTCATTAAATGAAATTGAGGAGATGAAGTATATTTTTAGCTTCTATGGGTTAGATTGGATGGCCAAGACCCCTTCACAATACACAGAACAGATCGTTAGGGAGTTCTATGCTAACTACCTAGACACATTGGAGGAGAAAGCAAAGGAGGGCCAAA
The DNA here is from genome assembly GCA_035772735.1 of Datura wrightii. Classification (NCBI taxonomy): domain Eukaryota; kingdom Viridiplantae; phylum Streptophyta; class Magnoliopsida; order Solanales; family Solanaceae; genus Datura; species Datura wrightii. Next base: position 10,228,286 of record JASDFA010000003.1, read on the forward strand.
AGATAAAGATGCAGCCGTACTTGGAGAGTGTTCTAGTCTGAGGGCGAGTAGTTGATATTTCCGACCGGACTATTGCACGGATGTTATATGGACCTCAATTCAGACCAACAAGGTTAACACCCGAATATGATTACGGGGTGGAGGCAATGAAGAAGATTAGGTGTCTGAGCAGGGGTGAGCGACAGTGGCAGCTGAAATGGCTAGCAGAAGTGATAGCTGAGAACAAGGACGAGGCTGAGTGGGTGGCAGGTGGCAAGCAGGTGACAAAGAAATCGTTGAATTTCATCGCAAAGGCCTACTGGACATTGGTGAGGCATCGACTAGCGCCCACAGTCAATGATAACACACTGAGTGCTGATAGAGCGATGTTGGTGGCAGGCCTCACGTCCCTCTACCCTCTTAACATCCCGAGGATCATAGCACCGAGATACGAGATAGGGCAATGGAAGTAAGTATTACTATTCCATTCCAAAGCTTGTATATAGTTTGTGCATGGAGGAGAGAGTACAGTGGGATGATGAGAGATTGATTAGAGGCCAAAGAATTGCTGATATAGGACTTACCCGGTCTGAGATGAACCCAGTAAGTAGATCTAGAATGCTAACAGCCATCCCAGTAGCTCAGCCAGCAGGGGACGTATAGGTGAATGTCCCCAGTACTCAGAAGCAGAGCGAGGCACCGGCTATAGATTTCGGTCATTCAGAGTCAACTCCCAGCACCACAGCTACACCACTGCCCAGTGTACAGACACAAAATCCAGCAGGGTACATTTTGGTACCACGGGATTTCCTCCAGAAGCTGGCGAAGAGATTGACCATGGCTGAGCACAAAATTCAAGCTATGATGGAGAATGTAAAGCCATGGGTCAAATCCGAGATAGATGCAGCAGCTCAGGCCCTTCATGCCCGCCTGGATAGTTTTGAGAACAGATTTGACTTGAGGATGGTGGAGCAGTCAGACACCGATAGTCTCCATGTGAAGTTAGGGGATCTTCGGAGCCAAGTGGTTGAGTTTTCTTTACGGCAACCAACTATTATAGCCCCCACTCTTCCGGAGTTTGATGTAGAGCTTTATGAGGACATTGACTTGGCTGCATATTGGGGGCCAACTACAGTTGGTGATAAAGGCAAAAAGAGAGTTGTTAATTATGCTGGTGAGGAGAGTGTGAAAAAGAAGAGAAATAAGGAGAAAAGAGAGCGCAAGTGGGCTAGAGAGGACAAAATGCTAGATCATGAGGAGCATATGACCGAGCTTCAAGAGAGAGTTAGAGGAGCAGGAAGCTCAACCACAGCTCAGCCCGAGCTTGCTAGTGGCCATGACCCTTCGGGTGAGCCATATTTAACCCCAATTTCCACGAAGGTCATTCAAATGGCAACAGTCACTGAGGGGGGTACCACTACCCCCATAATTCCACCATTGAGTGCACCGGCCACCGCTAGCGCCATGATTAACGTAGAGGTACGACTTTCGCGAGATGATAGAAGCGAAGTCTGAGTAGCCACCAGTATGTCCTTTTTCCTTTCAAGCTTATAGTTTGTTCTTTGGGGACGAAGCTCATTCCTTAAAAAGGGGGGTGTACTTGTATTTTTGGGATATTTTTGGTTCTCCTTAGGATTTTTCTTGTCGTGTTTCTTTTCCCTCAGACATGCGATCTAGTGGAATCGGCATGTGTTAGGATTTTTTTGGTTTTTAGTTGTGATTTTTTTTTGATTAGAAAGTAACTTAGGAATACTCAGTCATTGAATATGCACTACTTTTGTTGTTTTTGAAATATTGACCCTGTTTAAAAATTTTTGCTATGTATTTGTAACAACAATGCATGATTTCTGTGGATCGTTTTATGTCATTTAGTTATTAATAGTGCTAGACTTGTTAAGCCATGTATGAACCAGACAGGTAAAGTGAAAATAGTTCATGTACCATGTGTGAGTGAGGTCGTAGTATTTGTTGCAGTACGTTGTTGAAGATCTAGAACTTTCCTGGTTGGTTTCTGCATAGGTTGAGGATGGTTGGTTAGGAAATCATCATAGACCATTGTTGTGTTAGCTAACTTTTTGCCTATACTTCCCTACCAAAGTTTCATGAGTCCCTTGATCCCAAGTTTGAGCCTTAATTGACCATATTTCTTTGATTTGCCTGCTAACCGTACCCATTTGTTTATAATGAACCTGTTTGTCCCTAGTCCTTCCTTGGATAGTGTGAACCTCAACATAAGCAAAATGCTTAAGTTGTGGGTGGCTAATATAGGGGTGCATAAATGGTGGTAGTGGGAGGAAAGAAAATAAAAAGAAAAAGAAGAAAAATGGTGAAAAATAAGGTGTGGTAAGGTGAAAAAGTAAAAAGCTAAAAATTTGAGAATATTGAAAAAAGAAGAGAAATTCCAAATAGCTTGAAAGTGTTGAAAAATGTGAAAAAGATCACCTCACCCATACGAATGTTCATAAAATGGAAAAAGGGAAGAAAAGGAGACAAAAAGAATGAAGGGTGAAATAGGAGAACGGTGTAGCCAACGAATGTAGTGCCAAGGAAGGGATAGTCACTAATAAAATCTTTCCTTTTTATCATGTCCATCCCTAATCCTACATTACAAGCCATATCAAGTCCTATAGTGATCTTAATTTGACCATCTAACAAACCAAAGTAGAGAAAATAAGGGCAAGCCTATGGTATGTGATGCATAATACTTGCAGTTCTTTGAGAGAGTGAGTGCTTCATTTGCCTAGTTCCATGTTTCAGTTGATACTTCATACTAGAGAGGGGACTTCATTTTTTGTTAGGGTACAGGGATTATGTTTGCTTTTACCATTGATCCATGTGAAACACATAGGTGATGACTTAATTGCTTGTTGATAGCTAGATGACATGTCTTGATCCCTGAATATGATGTTTTGAGGTTGCTTGCAATACATTAGCTGATGATGTTTCAAGAGGAAGGGTCAATAGAGTTTGGAGTGCATAAATTTGTTTGATTTTTGGCTGTAGTATCTTAAGTTTATTTTCTAGTTGAGCGTCGTGTTTAGTTTTTCTTTTTCTTTGCCTGAGGACATGCAAAAGTCTTAAGTTGAGAGTGTTCATGTGCTGTGAATTTATAGCACTATTGATGCTCAAAACTAACAAAATAGCATGGACTTAGGTGTATTTTTGTGGATATGAGGCACTTTTCCTTTGATTTCAGGTTAAATGGGTGTTGGAACAATAAATTGTAAAAGGAAGCTAAAAGTGTGCAAAAAAGGGCAAAAATTGCAGTCCACAGTACGATCCGTAGGATGGACCTATGAGTTGTACTGAGGGCCTTGATGAGAAGCTGAATGTTTAAACTGGAAGATTGATCCTATGAGACTTGTCACAGATCGTATTATGGTGGTATGAGTCGTGATAAGCCAGTCGTGATGAAATACAGAAGAATTGCACTGAAGGCTTATTCTCAGTACGAGAGCACCTACTACCCGTGAGATGAAGGTACGAGTCGTACCATAACTGTCGTAGTGAAGTTCAGAAAAAGGTTCAAAAGTTCAGGATCAAGCCACAGGTGTTAATGTATGAGTCGCAGCGAGTTGGTACGATTCGTACCTTGACCCAATGCTTAGCCAAAATTCAGACAACATTCCAAGCCACGAGTTGATGTCACGATACGTGAGAAGCCCCTACGAGTCGTAGGTGGACTTGTGACGAGGTCGGCACCAGATATGGAAAGTAGTCCTGTTAATTTAGGAAAAGGATTCTTGTGTCTCTATAAATACTTTTTGTGTTTGTTTTTAATAGAGAGAGGATGAATATACTTAATTCTAGGTGGAAAACATTGTAGTAAGCGAATTTGATATCATTGAGAGATAGAATTGAGTTGGTTCAACCTTGTTATCAACCTTTTCTTGAATTCATCTTGTTATCGCTACTTGTTATTCAAGATTTCGTGGTTTAATTGAAGGAATTGTTTTTCTCAATCATCTTTGTAAGTATTTTTATATGTTTTCAACAATGAACTCAAGTCACAACCCTGCAATTATGAGAGGCTAAAACCTCCATAACTAGGTTGTGGGGACCCATGGTGGATTAACTAGCTAGGGTTGCACAAAGTGATTCTAAAATCAATACCAATTACTTATATTGTATTCTCTTCATATTTAATGATTCTTACATTAGGAAGTGCCTAAATTCTTTACTTGCTTTGGTCGAAGAGGTAGAGATTAGGAAAAGAGAATTACAGTGGAGCCTTGATCTTGATGATCATTGTATTAACTTGAGTTGTAGTCGCAGGACAGTTATATCTGGAACTTAGTGATAACGGTTAGTTCACAAAACTCATGAGACTTGGTCAAGTAATTGAGGATAGTCATTCAATAGGGATTGGTCGATCGTTTGAATGAACCTAAGTTATCAATTCTGTAAGTAAGCATTGATAAAGATCACAAGTGTATACCCAAAGTTGTTATGAACCCATGGGGAAAATAAACCCTAGTTATCCTTTAATTATTGATTCACAACTATAATCTTGACTGTTGCTTATTTTTATTATTTCTTTTTATTAGAATTCCCCCTTTGTGAAGTAATTACCATACAAGTTCATCTACTGGTTGTAATCTAGATCTTCCATATTGCCTGTGGGTTCGAACCCAACCTATAAGTTTGTGTTCTTTATTGACAATGTCCACTTCATACTTCAGTTAGAAGTGTGGTTTGAGCATTATCACTAGGCATATATAACCAATCGAGAGAAATATAGATCACTATTCAGCATTACAGTCCTACACTCCTTGACCAGCGAATCTAACACTCTATTCACAAATCTGTTCATATGAGCTCTCTAATCCGCAACTATCTCCAATGCATACTTGGAAAGCCAGGTGAACTACAAGGCGTTCTTGCACAATCATAGTTTTCTGCCTCAAGTTGACGAACTACGTTGCCTTCGCTTCCCTCTACTCCCTAGGGAAGAATCTATCTAAGAAGGTAGTCATAAAATCCTAGCTCACGAGAACTGTGTCCACTGCTCTATTGTTCGTCCACTGACAGTATCAAATATAAGCAACCCCCTTCAGTTGGTAGGAGGCTAAGTCTGCGCTCTCCTCCCCCGTCACCCCCATAATCTTGTTTATCTTCTGTATCTCCTCAAGAAACTCATGCGGGTCCTTATCTACTCTTGATCAAAGGAACTCAAGTGGATTCATCTTGAGAAAGTCCCGAACTCGAGTAGCCGCTGCGCTCCCATTCTGAGGGACCTGGGCCACCGCCTGGTGGTTGACCTGAGCGGTCAAAGCCTATGCCAACATCTGAAAAACTACTCTAAACTTAGAGAGACCTGCTCGGGCAAAAGACCTGTTAGTGCCCATCTCCATTGCCATCTTCATGGCCGTTTCTATTTCCATTCCCTCTACCATTTACTCGCCATGGAGGAATGATTATGCAAACATGTGTAGCACGAGTTAGAAGGATAGAGAGATACTATCACACCCCACCTTTGGAGGCATGACTGGCACCTAATGTCTTGCTAGGATCTGGGCTGACCTGGCTGGGCATAAGCACCTTTGGTGCCTACCAGTGACTCAAAATCAATAAAATAAACTGCTATATCTCGGCTGTAAACACAGCCTCGGGCCAACAAGGTCACGCAACACCTATAAAGAAAATAGCTAACCGATCCAACATAATAATAAAAGGGATCCTATGTGGGCCGACAAGACCACCATGCTTTCTAGTTATAACGGAATGAAAAATAGGCGGTCATGTAAACACTACAACTGACAAGGTTGCTAACTGAAAGTTATACTAAGCCCCAAACGGCCAACATACAGAACTAAATATATATAGGCCGCATATGGCCAACATAGACAACTAACTGAAGACCGTAGTCTACAAGCCTTTAATAATGAACATATTAGTCGGGACAGGGCCCCGGCCTACCCAAATGCTATACTAATAAAAGACAGATAAACCTCTACAACCTGGAAACTCCAAAGGAAAGGAGTTGGCCAATCTGCTGACTCTGAATAGCTACTAAGAGATCCTGCAATCATTCTGTGTAAACCTGCAAGCAAGTATGTAGCACCCCATAGTTGGGCATTAGTACAATATGTACCGAATATGTAAGGTACTAATAAAAGTTGATTAAGAACTGAAAGTGAATAGTAAGAAGGGGCAGAATTTAACCTGTAAGCTTTTTTATCCATAACTTGCATCTAGTAAATCACTACACGTATATGCACTTAAGTTGTATGACTATACGTTCATAGGGTATAGCTAGCAGGCAAGCATACAAACAAGAACCTAACTTGGCTCCCAAAAGCCGGGAAGGTACAAGCAGCACAGTAATAACCTACCTAGGCCCCCATAAGCCTCTACAAGCGTCAATCAATCTATATACCCCTATTGGTACCCCTTAGGCCCTGCAAGTAACTGTAACTGTATCTGAGCCATCTGGGCTTCTGTGTCTATATATGAGCGATCTGGGCTCCTGTAACTAAATATGAGCCGTCTAGGCTCCTATAGCTGAATATGAGCCGTCTGGGCTCCTGGAACTAAATATGAGCCGTTTGGGCTCCTATAACTGAATATGAGCCGTCTGGGCTCCTATAATTGAATATGAGTCGTCTGGGCTCCTGTAATTGAATTCGGGCCCTTTCGCCCTTGTAAGTGTACCCCGAGCACAAGAGGTTGTATGAAGGTTCTATAATGCTTATACGACATAGAAGAAGTCCATAAGTAAATAGACTTCAATATGTCCCTGTAGGCAATTCAGTAGTTCTGTAAGTACTGCAACATCGTAGCTCCATAAGTAATTTATAGCCCTACAGGCATTTATAGCAACATCGTAGCTCTGTAAGTAGTTTATAGCTCTAAAAGCAGTCTGTACATCTAGCAGCCTCTTAGCTATTCATGGCAAGAGGCTGTACGAAAGACAATCTACCCCAACTAGGGACACTATGTTACAATCTATAATCCGGTCACTCAAAGGAGTATCTGGCCCCTTAGGCTTAGCGGGACCTCTACTCTTGACCTGACTCTAGAATAGGCTATCTAGCTTCCAATCAGCACAGTTTGTGTGCCTACACATCACTAGAAGGTCCTAACAGTGATCACAACCTTCGTCGACTTAGGCAGAGAAGGATAAGGTCCGAGTGGCCTAAGCAATAGTCTAAAGGTCATGCTAAGATGGCGATATCTTGTAAGCTAACAGTAAGGTCGTAGGCGACTTATTTAGTTCTCTCGCTCAGAATAACTATAGGGTTGTTACTAGTCAGACATGCTCCTAAGCAGTCAGCCCTAACTTCCCACAGGTTGCTTATTATAATTCTTAGCCTGAAGGTAATGCTGTGATACATAGATACTATGGTTCTAGTCCCTTTAGATATTAACTTGGTTTGTCCAGATTTCATGTGGCCCCTCTAGGTGATTCATAGCCTCGTAGATAGGTATACCTGGACCTAGCCATTCACGACAACCTGTACATGGATATATATAAGAGTAGGTTGGGCATTAACCCCATATCTAACAACTAATAAGGTTCCCTCCTTAGGGTAACCACTGATCTATCAGACTTTTAACCACTGGGATGGTGTCCTAAGCGACCTGTAGGACAAGCATTGAGTGGGCAGAAACTAACAGTCACTGACAGTAGCCAATCATATGGCGGGATGTCGCTTAGTTCACTAGGCAGCCTTAGTGCCACTAACTCTTAGGTAATACCATCTTATCCAATTGGGCCGTGGAGGTGTCAAGGTACGCCAACGGCTTCTAGCCGAGCTTTACTGACAATATAGGCACCAACTTGAGAGTTATAGTGCCCGACTATGCCCTATGCTATCTAACTTACCAATTCAGGCCCCACAACTAACCATAGACTTCTAAGGCCATGGAATCACATAAAAGCATCAGGATACTTCTAAACAATAAATAAATGAACTAAAGGAATCTCTATGATGCTCCTAGCATTGGTCACACAGAACATACACTTCCCTGACACGGGATACTGTGGTAAAACCTCGTTACGTCTTATTGTAGCTTACCACAACTTCCATAATCATTAACTACTTCCAGCAGCTAATCACAACATATGGAATCATTATCTACTTTTGAAGGCATTGGTCGTATCATTATACGATGAGAATAACTTGTCGTAGAGATAAGCCTTATCATACCTCAAATGCCAACTTTCCTTCACCTAAACAATTTTCAACCTAAAGCTAGCAATTCCACTCAATTGCAGCCTTTATGCTGACAGAATAAGGTTATTTCAATAGGAGTCAGCAAACAACAATATCTTTGAAAGAACGTTGACTACAACTCAACTTTGTTTAATTTGGCCGACAACTCACAAATTCTCAAGAGTATAGAAGGTAGAAATGCTTACTCGTCACTTGCAGTCGCTTAGGACTTAATTAGAAGCCATTTCAAAAAATTTTACTTGGCGGGCTTCCGGTACTCTGAATGAATTTCCAAAAAATAACTTTGCAGGGATGTTTCTCATGGGCTTGGAACTCATTATCTAAGATGAATTTGCATTTGGATGAAGTTTAGCATCGTAATTTGATGAAAAATGGATGAAACCCACACTCCTCCTATGTTTGATGTCAAGGGAATATTGGAAATGAGTTAAATAAACATGAGGGGGCTTTATATATAATTGAGGTGGTGGCAGGGGTCATCGCAGCATGCTGGCCACAACGCTAGGCCAGGAGCACAAAGCACTGGCCTAGTAGCACGGTGCGGTGCCCAGGGCGCCTGGCCTCCGGCCTCGGCCTCCTGCTCGCTCGATAATGTACTTGCATGTTCATTCCCCGAGCCCTTTTCCATAAGTGTCATACTCCACAACTTTCAACATACATATGAACGCATCGGTTAAATGATAAAAACTTACGAGGTGTAACATCATCCCCCCCTAGGAACATTCATCCTCAAATGTAATCTTAAACCTCAGAGACTCAACTCCTTGAACTATAGTCAAAAAAATTTCAAAAGAGTCTTCTCTGTAATATGGACTATTTGAAAACTTGAAAAGAAAAAAAGTCCAACCTAGGCATCTCACAGGACGCTACAAATAACTACTCCACAACATAGAAGTGAACAGCTAAACAATATTGATAATATAAGCAATAAAATAGTAACTAAATAATAATTCCACCTCAATTGCACAATCTGGGTCAGATCTGGGATAAGCGAGAGTATCTAAACCTTACGTCATCCTCATCTTCCCAAGTAATTTTCTGTTCTCCTATAGGACCGTACTAGGCTACAACTTTGGTTCTTAAGATAGCCCCTAGTATAACTTATTGGAGTTCCCTTGTGGGACGACTCCTCTATGACCTGAGCATCCTCAACTAGGATAACCTGAGAAAGGTCCCTTACGCGCTTGCATAGTGTTGATGAGCAGATCCTATCCCCAAAGGCAACTCTATCTCATAGGCCACTTGGCCAGTCTCCTGGAGGGTTCGGTATAGCTTAGTGAATCTAAGGCTGGGCTTGCCCTTCTTATCAGATCTCATAATGCCCTTTGTTGGCAAAGATTTTAGGAATAACCAGTCGCTACTTCAATCCTTAGCTCCCTACGCCATACGTTAGAGTAGGACTTCCGACGACCTTGGGCTGCCGACACATATTTCCTAGTAAGTTTAACTTTTTCCATCTAACTTATGTAGTATGTCTGGTTAAACTACCCATAATTTACCTGCTTCAGGTCATCGTATAGGGGGCCTACATTTCCACCCATAATAGATCTTTGGGCGTCTAAATCGTGTGCTCTGTTTGGCTATTTATATAGGGACAAGAAGTCGCACTTAAATTAACATGCGTCCCAATCTGTTCTAATAGATTTTCCAAAACCTAGCTTTGAGTTGTGCCCCTTTGTTAGAAGTTAATAGACACTGAGATGCCATATAGTTGGAATGTTTCTTTAGTATTCAATTCAGCATAGTCTTTAGCTAAAACGTCCTTCTGACCAGCAAGAAATAAGTTAATCTCATTAGCCCTTCAATAATAACCCAAATGGGTCACATTTACGCCTGGTACGAAGTAACCTTGTAGTTATATTCGGACTGGCTACTTCCCTCTTCCACGCAGCATAACTATCTCCTGAATTAGCCTGTCCGGTGTCTAATGTCAAACCTCTCCTTGCTAGCCATAGGAGCTATATGCAACAGTTCGATAATAGCCTTTTTCTTCCTATGCCACTAGTAGATCTCTTTTATAACCTGATGTGTTTCTGTCAAACTCTGGGTGGAGGGAATAACAGACATGGTGTCCCTTTCTACAGTCTGCTAACGAAGTCCTGCCATATTTGGAATGTAGTGTCGACCTCTGGGTCTCAAGACTCTACCCCCTATCATCTCAAAGGCCAATAACTCCCTGCTAGGCCTTGTCTTTGGGTTGTACTAGGCTAGGGTCTCCATACCATCACTCCTTCGCGTCCATAACCAGTGGTGATGTGGTAGTATTCTAGGTCACAACCTCACTACCCTTTAAAAATCAGCTTGATACTCATTTCTTGACAATCAGCAGCGATTCCAGGCTCTATCAACCTACTATAGCTTGGAGATGATTTTGTTCTCCTCTAGAGCTAGATACTCGTGCCTTCCCCTTACTTCTATAGGCTGAAATCTAGGGTTCGTTCCCCATACATCGCACCTGTAAGGATACTACTGGTCGAGTCTACTCTTCCTATATCCTCTTAACCCACACTTGGGTTCATTCCCAACCTATAACCTCTCTGTACTTTAACGAAAAACTGGGGGCCTTAGTCATAATGCTCCAGGTATTCACTACCACCATCAATATACTGCGGCAGGATCAATCTATTTCTAACCTAAACTTTACTATTGCTGGGAGTCCGTTGCTTACAAATTCACACACGTACTTGGCTGCTGCTAGCAATCTTAACTGCTCTTTTGATTTACTACCATGAGGGTCTAGGTGACTTATTTAAGCACTAGGGGTCTTAATCACTTCCTAACACCTTCTGGAGTCAACAGATCTAGCCCTTCTTTACTATTTACTCAGGGCAACAAAGTGTCGATGCCTACACTCTTTGTTATACTGAGAACAAATTGGGAGGCGAGAGATAACCCTATCATCCTATAACTGGCCTAGGGCGCGAAACTCAACAAACTCTAAAAGCTGTAGGTACAAACCTCGCACAATCATTCGCAAATTTTAAGTAACCCAAAATTAGTTGTCACCCTTGTTAATTCTAAATGTCTATTAAATTAGGACAACTCATACATATACTATACTCCTAAACTCCTACTCTAAGGCTTTAGAAAGAATTGTGGATGGTGCTGGCATATCTTTACCTTATGAGGTTCCTGGTGCCTCGGGAGGATTCTGGAAGATTAAAAAGACATCCCCTTTCACCTTCCAACTGAACTGTCCCCCAAACTATGGCACCTCGTTAGTACCCTCTCCTGCTGCTATAGCTAACTTGCAGTTGGCGGTAATCCATCTCATATCAACATTATTTTAGATGGACATAACAACGAAAGCTTAGGGACTCAACCCTGTACAACTCGGCTCTATAGCACAATTTGAAAGGAAGAAAGGGTAACCATACTACCAAGTCTCGTAGCCTACTACTTGTAGAATGCAGTGCACAACACATTTATAAACAAGACTCTGTTAGACACGGTTTGCAGACTCCCTAGGATATGATGTTGCTCTGATACCAAGTTTTTCACGCCACATGTTGGGACACATGACTGGCACCTAATGTCACACTTGGATCTAGGTTAACTTGGTTGGACATAAGCACCTTTGGTGCCTACAAGCGAATTAGAATCAAGAAAACAAGCTACTATATCTCAATTGCAAACACATCCTCGGGCCGACAAGACAATGCAACACCTGTAAACAAAAAGAGCTAACCCAGCCAACATAACAATTAAAGGGATCCTATGCAAGCCGAAAAGACCACCATACTATCTACTTATAACCGAATGAAAAATAGGCAGTCATGTAAACACTACAGCCGACAAGGCTGCTAACTGAAAACTATACTAGGCCCCACACGGTCAACATACAGAACTGAATATATATAGGCCCCACATGGCCAACACGGACAACTAACTGAAGACTGTAGTCTGCAAGCCTCTAAGAATGAAATATTAGTCGGGACAGGGCCCCGACCTACCTAAATACTATACCAATAAAAGACGGATAAACCTTTACAACCTAGCAACTCTGAAAGAAAGGAGCTGGCCAATCTGCTGACTATGAATAGCTGCTAAGAAATTCCACAATATGTCCGTTAAACCTACAGGTAAGTATGCAGCACCCCATTGTTGAGCGTCAGTACAATACGTACCGAATATGTAAGGTAGTAAAAAAAGTTGATTAAGAACTAAAAGTGAATAGCAAGAAGGGGCAGAAGTTAACCTGTAAGCTTTCTTATCCATAACCTGCATATAGTAAATCACTACACATATATACGCTGAAGTTGTATGACTATACATTCACAAGCTATAGCTAGCAGGCAAGCATACAGAAAAGAACCTAACCTAGCCCCCATAAGTCGGGAAGGTACAAGCAACACAGTAATAACCTACCTGGGCCCCCATAAGCCTCGGCAGGTGCCAATCAGTCTATATACCCTTATTGGTACCCCTTAGGCCCTGCAAGTAACTATAACTGTATCTGAGTCATCTGGGCTCCTGTGACTGTATATGAGTCGTCTGGGCTGTTGTAATTGAATAATGAGTCGTCTGGGCTCCTATAACTGAATATGAGCCGTCTAGGCTCCTATAATTGAATATGAGCTGTCTAGGCTCCTATAAATGAATAGGAGCCATCTAGTCTCCTGTAACTTTATATGAGCCGTCTGGGTTGCTGTAATTGAATTCGGGCCTTTTCGCTTCTGTAATTGTACCCCGAGCACACGAGGCTCTATGAAGGGTCTGTAATGCGGCTACGGCATAGAAGAAGTCCATAAGTGAATAGACTTCAATATGGTTCCATAGGCAATTCACTAATTTTGTAAGTAATGCAGCATCGTAGCTCCGAAAGCAATCTATAGCCCTGTAGGCATTTATAGAAGCATTGTAGCTCTGTAAGCAGTTTATAGCTCCGAAAGTAGTTCGTACATCTAGAAGCCTCTTGGCTATTCATGGCGAGAGGCAGTACGAAAGACAATCTACCCCAACTAGGGACACTATGTTACAATCTACAATCTAGTCACTCAAAGGTGTATCTAGCCCCTTGGGCTTAGCACGACCGCTACTCTTGACCCGACTCTAGAATAGGCTATCTATCTACAAACAAGCACAGTATGTGTGCCTACACCTGAGTAAAAGGTCCTTACAGTGATCACAACCTCCGTTGACTTAGGCGGAGAAGGACAAGGTCCGAGTGTCCAAAGCGATAGTCTAAAGGTCATGCTAAGACGGTGATAGCTCGCAAGTGAACAGTAAGTTCGTAGGCGACTAACTATTTAGTTCTCTCTCTCAGAAAATTGTAGGGTTGTTACTAGTCATACATGCTCCTCAACAGTCAGCCCCAACTTCCACAGGAAGCTTACTGTAATTATTAGCCTAAAGGTAACGCTGTGATATGTAGATACTACGATTCTAGTCCCTTTAGACATTAACTTGGTCATTCCAGATTTTATGTGGCCCCTTTGGGCGATTCATAGCTTCGTAGGTAGGTATATATGAACCTAGCAACTCACGTGCAAACTGCGCATGGATATCTATAAGAGTAGGCTGGGCATTAGCCCCACATCTAACTACTAACAAGGTTCCCTCCTTAGGGTAACCACTGATCTATCATACTTGTAACAACTGGGATGGTGTCCTGAGAGACCTGTAGGACAAGCATTTAGTCGGCAGAAACTAACGGTCACTAGCAGTAGCCAATCATATGGCGGGTTGTCGCTCAGTTCACCAGGTAGCCTTGGTTCCATTGACTCGAAGGTAAGACCATCCTATCCAAATTCGGGCCATGGAGGTGTCAAGGTATGCCAACGGCCTCTAGGCGAGCTTTGCTGACAATATAGGCGCTAACCTGAGAGTTATAGCGCCCGACTCCACCCTATACTATCCAACGTACCAATTCAGGCCCCACAACTAACCATATACTTCTAAGGCCTTGGCATGACAGCAAAGCATCAGGATACATCTAAGCATTAAATAAATGAATTGGAGGAATCTCTATGACGCTCCTAGCATTAGTCACACTGAACATACGCTTTCCTGATGAGAGATACTATGGTATAACCTCATTATGTCTTATTGCAGCTAACCATAACTTTCATAACCATTAACTACTTGCAGCAGCTAATCACAACATATAGAATCATTATCTACTTTCGAAGGAACTGTTTGTATCATTATACGACAAGAATAACTTTCCATAGAGATAAGCCTTAACATACCTCAAATGTCGACTTACGTTCACCCAAATAGTTTTCAACCTGAAACCACCAATTCCACTCAATTGCAGCCTTTATGCTGAGAGAATAAGGCTATTTCAATAGTATGAGTTGGCAAACAACAATATCTTTAAAAGAACGTTGACTACAACTCAACTTTGTTTAATTCGACCACAACTCACAAATTCTCAAGAGTTTACAAGGTAGAAATGCTTACTTGTCACTTGTGGTTGCTTAGGACTCAATTAGAATCCATTCCGACAACTTTTACTCTGGAGTGTTTCGGTACTCCGAGTGAATTTCCAAGAAATAACTCCACAGGGATGTTCCTCGTGGGCCTGGGACTCGTTATCTAAGATGAATTTGAGTTTGGATGGAGTTTAGCGCGTAATTTGATGAAAAATGGATGAAATCGACACTCCCCCTCTATTTGTGGTGTAGGAAAATATTGGAAATGAGTTAACTAAACATGAGGGGGCTTTATATATAATTGAGGTGGTAGCAAGGAGTGGCACGGCGCGCCGGCCACAGCACCAGGCCAGGGGCGCGACAAGTCGGCCATAGCGCCGGCCTGGCAGCGGCACGGCGCTCACGGCGCCTGGACTCTGGCCCTAGCCTCCTGCTCGCCCGATATGGTGCTCGCTTGTTCATTCCCCAAGCCCTTTTTCGTATACGTCGTACTCCAAAACTCTCAACATACATACACACGCATCGGTTAAACGTTAAAAACCAATGGGTGTAACAAATATTTTATCCCACGACATAGATTATGAGAGAAAGAAAATTTCCTAGAACTTCTGATCTTGGGCATAATTACATGCCCAAGTGATACTTTATAACTTAGTTTTGCCTTGTTTATGTATTTAATTATGTACATTTTCATGTCTTTTTATATAAATGAGACGAAATATTAACCAACATGATTAGTCTTTGTTTTTGAAGGAAATAATGCATTGGAGGACCCAATGAATGATTTGGGGAAGTGGAGGAATGATATCGGGAGTGAAACACCAAAGTTGGAATAAATTGGGTGATTTCCAGAGGGCTTCCGCGATACCTCCATGTCACGGAGGCAGTGCTTCGCGATACACTCCGTGTCACGGAGGCAGTGCTCCGCGATACACTCCGTGCCATGGAGCCATTCCACGAAGGGCATAATTTTGCAAAATTCTCATTTACTATAAATAGGTCCGTTAGCTCCTAAAAACAGAAGTCACGATTTTATTCTGAAAAACCACCTAGGAGTGAAGGGAGAAGTGGGAGAACTCACCTAGGGTTCAATTTCATCTTCTCCTCTACCAATTCCTGTAAGTATGTTACTTTAACAAATGTTTTCTTATAATTTTACGAACATGAGTGGCTAGAACCCTTCCTCTAGGATTGAAGCCATGAGTTATGATTGTGTTTTTACGAATTTGTTTTGGAATTAAGTTATCGATTGTTGTTTTGCCTTGCATTCTTAATTATGGTTGTTTTTATGATTGATCACCATGAAAACACACACGTTAAACTTAGGCAAATGCTTGAGAAAGCAAACCTAGGGAAGACCATGAGAATGTAGGAGGCAAGTTCTTGTCTTTTGATAAGATTTTGTGGTTAGGATAGAAGTATACCTAATACCTTGCTTGGTTGATAAAATGGGAAGATAGAAAGACACCGGCTTAGATTTGTCACTCCACCACTCGTAGAAGTAGTTGTGAAGCTAAGTTTGGTCAAATGGTTGGAGGTACGAAAGTACTCTAATCAATGGCATAACCCCATAAACCACATCCACGTAGTTAATTGCCCACGAACTAGAAATAGCATCCTCGCTCACAATGTAGTAGTTAGGCTAGTTTGTCATGTTTAGAGGTTCGGAAGACCATGAACATGTAATTCTAATTATGTGAGATGATAATTGATAGTTTCATACTAAACCATTGCAAATCGTAGTATCGCATGATTATCCGACTTTAACTCTATGTTGCTCCTTGAATTAATTCAGAGTATTTCGTTGACCACATTTAGACTTAATTAAACTCTAGCGAAAAATTCTATAATCAACACTTGCAGTAGTTAATATCACACTCGAACTTGATAGTTAGCTGAATTGGTCCAGTCCCTTTGGGTTCGACATCAGGCTCTTAAAAAGGGCCACTATATTACTTGTACGACCCATACACTTGTAGGCACAACAACGTCTTGTAGCCTCTCCTCCATAAAAGTGGCTTTCTTGACACCCATGGAAAATACTCTACTCAACGCGGCTTTCAGAAACCCTCGGACACTCTAAACCTTTGCTTTGATACAAAGTTTGTCACGACCCGAACATAAGCCCAGATCGAGACACGGAACCTAGAACCACGGATGGCTCCAAGTCTACCCATGGAATGAAAATGAAAACTAAGGCACATACATCAAGTGAAAGATGATAATTGAAAAATGAATAAGTGGAAGCCTGAATACATAGCAACCATAGAGAGTTAACTCTAACAAAGCTGAAATTATACATATTGTCTGATAAGCCCCTAACATGTCTGAAGAGTGTATGGAAAACACCTCCAACTAGCTCACTAAAGTATAAAAACTGAAAGTAACATCACTCAATCAACTTAAGGTCCTCAAAGGATGAGGACTCACAAACAAGAGAAACAGAACTAAGCTATGGGGAATAACTAACGGTGGAACTGAGTCTGATCGTCTGCACTTATATCATGAAACGATACAGTATAAACTATATGGTCAATACTTGAAATGTACTAAGTAAGTAAAGTAAGTAAAACATGCTAAGTAACTATTAACTGAAATCATGTATATACACATACATCATAACATCATGAGAGTAAAGTTGCATGCTGAAATCCAAATCTGAAACATGTTCAATAACAAGATTCATATCATATCTGAATAGAATGACCTAATGCTGAAGATAAAAATCGTATGACTTGTCATAATTGAAATTGTAAGTACAAACTTATAAACTGGACATTAAGTCAAACCTAATGTAAAACACAATATCATAAATCATGAACATGAATAACTAAAATCCTGAAAAAAAAATAGGAGACTCGTCATATAATCATCACAATCATGACAGAGCTTACATGATGCCCCAATATTACACTCAAGTAGGTAGAGTCGTCCAAAACCTTGTCAGGCTAATGACGCTACAATGATATCAATATTAAGCTAAAGGCCCCTATGGGGCAGGGGAAGCTCACAAGGGAGGTCCCAATGATTTCAATCTAAAACTTGAAATCATGAATTTATAATCAATTTAAATGAAAAATCTTCCCATGAATATCAAAACATTCTTTCTAACATGAACAAAATTGACCCATAAACAAATCATAGGGAATTTCATAAAAATTGGGTTAAAACCCCATAAGATCATACACTTGGATTAGAACTTGAATTCATGAACTTGAGGAGAAATTTTGGTATGAGAGTGAAAGGAAACCCTCATTCATAGCCCTACATACCTGGGTGAGCTGAATCTACATTCTTTAAAAGTCCAAGAGATTTGGGGAAGAAATTGAAGGATTGAAGCTTGATCTTCAAAGGAGAAATCCTAATCTTGCATGCATGAAAATTGGATGAATTAAAATAGGTTAAACTCCCTTAATATACTTCTTTTAGGGCTTAAAATGACAAACTTTAGGACTTAGGAGCTTAGGAATTATGAAAACACCCGTACTAATTTCACAGAAAATAACTTACTGTCAGAGGTAACGTCTCACACCACGAGTTGTACCTCAAAACCATGACTCGTGGTTACCACCCATCATCACCACTATTTCATCCTGACTTCTGAAATTTCCAGCTGATCAGTCCACCACCCTTACCATCAAACGACGAGTCGTTGGATCCATCAGTGATCATGCTTTTAAATTTCTCAGCCCCTTCCCAAGAGCACAGGCCATAACTCATTATTTTCCGCAACGAGTCATACCATGACTCTTTCCATCCAAACCTAATACACCAAAAACGTACTATGACCACTAACCACAAGTCATACCACCAACCTACGACTTGTGGCTTTCTCCCGCGGCTCACCAATTTAGCTCCTCCACCCTTCTAATGAGTGCCATCACGACTCGTGGTTTCCTACAATGGGTCATACAACAATTAGTACCATCTAACTAGGGAAACTCATTTCTCAAACAATGGTTCATCTTACGACCCATTAGTCCTTCCCACGACTCATGCCACGAGTCGTCCTGAGGCATTTTTTTCTAACTTTTTCTACTGATCACATTTTTAATCTCGAGTGTAATCTTAGGACATTTTGTGTTACTACATATATAGAGGATCAACTAGCAAACTTGATAAAGGTAATAGAAGGATTGACCAAGTATGTGAAAATCAAGACATTTGGATTGAAAAGTTAATGGATAAGGTGGACGGCTTAGTGGAAGGAAAATATATTCATGCACTTGGGAAGGGTCCAGGAGCTCAAGAGACTGTTGTACAGTAAAGAAATTACAGTTTCTTCTGAAGGGATAATTGCACATGATTGAATAATATCAAAGGGACTATCAAGAACTAGTATGAAGTTGTTGCCAAAACCCCTCTTACATATACAAATTTATATACTTCAAGAATTGATAATTTAAGATGCCTGTCTATTATCAACCTCCCAAATTTCAATAGTTCGAGGGAAAGGAAAACCCAAAGCAACATGTTACCCATTTTGTCAAAACATATGACAATGCAGAGTTCTACAGACTATCTTGTCAAGAAGTTTGTACGCCCCCTCAAAGGGAATGCCTTTTGATTGATAGACATACCTTGGCATAATTCTATCGATAGTTAGGAGAAACTGGAGCAGGAGTTCCTTAATTTCTTTTATAGCACAAAACATACTATGAGCATGGTGGAACTCACGAATACTCGCTAGATGAAGGGCAAACCAGTTATCGATTTCATAATGATGGATAAATACATGTCTATGCTACAAAGATAGACTTAGTGAAGCTTTTGAAATAGAGATGTGTATCCAAGGAATGCACTGGGACTTATCTACATCTTGCAAGGAATTAAACCAGGGTCTTTTGAAAAATTAGCTATTTGTGTTGATGACTGGAGTTGAGCATGTCTTTAATTGGAAATGAAGTGATGCTTATTTATGACCCTCGATAAGAAAAGGACAAGAAAGATCCTAAGAGATAGAGCAAGCTTGTACACAAGAAAGACAAAGAAAAACTCATGAATGTCAATGTCTCACTTACGAAGTTTACTATAAGGGTTAGCAAGAAGCAAAGTTTAAAAACATCTTCCTTTCCAGGCAACCCAAATCAGAAAATAACCTCGAAGGAGACGCTAGAAAGGGAATACCTTTCCTCAATCATGATGTCCCTAAAATTTTTGATGATTTATAATTAAGCAAAAAGTCATGAATTGCCAAAGATAAAATGACCCAATGAAGCTAGAAGAATAGACAACCCAACCTATTGCAAGTATCACCTATTTGTAGATCACCATCTTGAGAAGTGTTTTATTTTCAAGGATAGAGTTATACAACTGGCTAATGAAAAGAAGATTGTTCTTGAGGATGAAAAGGTAAGTTCTAATCATTTAAGTATCACATTTGACTCTCTTGAACTGGTCCAAAGATGAAATTTTGAATAGCTTGAAGAAGAAAGACCATTAGAGCAAGATAAAATCCAAGTTGATGAAGACAAGGATGAAGGTTGGATTCTACTGACTAGGAAGAGATTCTACGGAGAAATTTCATAAAAGGAATCATCTAAACAACTAACTATAAAGAGTACAGAGAGAAAACCAAAGAAGCGAAAACCATTTGAGTATCCAAAGAAGGCAAAAATGGAGGCGCACTACCACCAAAAATCATGACATTTCATGACTTTGGAGGAATTCTTATTGAATTGGTTCTACACAAAGATTTCTCAAGACAACATCGAAGCGTCGTGCTTTAGTACTGATGAATAAGCAAAGAATGAAAGCCTACCAATATTGTCTTTATCATCATCAGAAAATCTTATCCAGTCCTCTATCCAAGAAGTGCATGCATGTGATACAAAAATCACATTCATATATGACAATCTTCTACATGGTGAAAACATCATAATTGTCGTTTTTATATAGTGATGCTCGAGAAGA
Source organism: Datura wrightii (assembly GCA_035772735.1). NCBI lineage: Eukaryota > Viridiplantae > Streptophyta > Magnoliopsida > Solanales > Solanaceae > Datura > Datura wrightii. The sequence continues at coordinate 10,248,735 of JASDFA010000003.1, forward strand.
GAATAAATAAAATCTTGATAGATGAAGGATTTAGAGTTAACATACTTCATATTTACACAATGAAGGAACTGAGCATAATAACTAAAGAACTTGCTGAAAGTCACTTGATAGTCTAAGGATTCAATCTAAGGGGCAAAGGGTCATAGGTGCTAACAAGTTAGAGATCAACATCGAAGACTTGTAATCAAGCTTAATAACACTCAATACATCTCTCTCGTTTAACGGAGATGGTTGCAATAGTTGTCAAAAAACAAAATACCCGATCAATTTCGAGGTTGAATCCCACAAGGAATTGAGTGAGATAATCCAAAATTCGTATATTAATTCAAAATAGTATGCATCATTGTTTAACATGCGAAAGTAAAAATTGGGGGAAAAAGTGAAACAATATTGAATTCAAATAGTAAAATAAAGTTAGGCAATTAAATTATTGCAATTGATGAGACAACTAGGAATGTGTTATTGATGGGGTGTCAACTATATTGGGGTTCATTGAAATGTCTTAAACTCAATTTTTAGTATGGATAGTAATGGATAACATTACGCCCTCTTGTTATTCAACCAGAAGGGTGCTTTTACTTTGGATTTTCTTAAACACTAAAGTCACGACACAAATCAGCCACAAAGCTTGAGGAGGGTTAAACTATATCTAACCTCAAACCCTTTAATGGAGTGGAGATATGGGTCTTAACTATCTCTAGCTCAAGCCTACTCCAAATCTTCACTATTGTTCCTCACCCAAATCTAACTCTTCTTTCTCAAACAAAATCAAGATAAGTAAATTAAATCAATATTTTCAACCATTAATTTCTCAATTAAAACTTAGAGGAAATAATAGATCCATGCTTATAGATTGTATTTAACAATAATTTATCAATACCCAATCAAGTTAAACACCCATCAAGCACACACCCCTAGCTAGTAATTTAGCTACTCATGAATGGAGATAGAGAGTTTATACCCATGGGTAAATCATTAATAATCATTATAATGAATAGAAAATTAAGTTTTCAAAATCTGCAACAATGGTGTATTGCCTAATGAAATTGAAGAAGAAAAAGGAGAAGAATGTACTCTACTTTCTATCTCTCTCTACTTCTCTCTACAATTCAATACTATGCTATGATGTGTTATGACTTGAGTGTGTATAATTGGGGTTAAAAAAATCTGAAACTTTCTTGTGTATAACTTCCCGAAACTACCCTTGGAAGTTTCTAGGTACTTGGGAGCCTTCCTGGACAATTTTACTCTTGAATCAGCGAAATGGGTCACTTGGTTTTCATCTATGGTTCAGATATGCAAATTTGCGGTTCATAGGTGAAAAGAAAGTGCAAAACAGTCTTCTGCAATGTTGTCTATGTGGGCATCTGCATTTACCATGTGTCAATCTACGACCAGCAAATGTAAAGCATGTCCAAGGTAGTCTCATTTGAGTTACATCTACATTTAGCATATGTCAATTTGCAATCAGCAAATAAAAAGCATGTCCAAAGAAGGTTTCTTTAAGTTCAAATCCTCCATTATCTTTGTTTCCTTCAAATATTTGCATAAAGAAGAAAAACGCATAAAACCTTGCTAAATTGTGTGAAAACAAAGCAATAACTCATTCTTAAAATCCAAATGAGTTGGTAAATTACCAACTCATCAAACCCCCAAACTTGAACCATTGCTTGTCCTCAAGCAAAGCATTCACTCACTAGAAGAATTGACTTAAGCTTATCATATCATGAGAGCTTCACACAAAACCATTAAGACTCGAAACAACCCAAAAATCACACACAGACTCAAAAATTAAAAACATTCAAACAAGTGCACAAACTTCAATTGGCACCACCACAAAGACTTGGAAAATATACTTATCATTCTTTCAATTTAAAACAGGGGACATTTTCATTTAAATCAAAATCAACAAACATCTCAAGTCATTGACTTTCAACATTCAATGTTTGCATAGAAGTTCATCACACAACTTGTCTCATTCATACCTCTCAATTGAAATCAAGACTTTTACATTCTTACTCCAAGGATGTAATGCCCCTCACCACAAGAGAGAATCCCACTCACATTCATGTAATTCACAAAAAATAGGAATTATAAGATAATGTAAATATGCTCACTCTCTCAAGGATATTCAAGTGTACACACATCGAACCATAGGCTTGCCCTTCATGTAACTCGCCACCAATGTAGAGTTTTTTCACTTGGAATCACTAAGGACTTACGAGTTATAATGAAGGTTGGGGGTAAAGGTCAAAATTTAGCTCTAGTGAGTAGAACCTTCCTAATTCCTTTTGTGAAAACATTCAAACATCTCTCTACACTTAGCGAGTCTACTTCATCTTATCTTTCCCTTCTCATCATTCACAATTTTTCTCAAAGTCATCCTGTTAATACCTTAAACTCTCCATTAAGCCCATCTAAACAAGAGATAGCACCATTCAACTTGTTTCTTTCGTCTTTCAATTAAAAATGTTTTCAACCAGCCATTTTATTCCATTCATGAAGAATTTGGTGCTACCTCACATTAAATTTCATTCCTCTTTTCCCTTTTTGTGCACATCCCCAAACTTAGGTTTTTGCCTACATCACATTTCAGTGTCTTATCATTTCCCAAATCTCAGGCTTCAAGCCCCATTTTTCTTCCATCACTAGCAATTACGAAAGATGGATACAAAAGAGGAGGATTAAAAAGGGTATAAGGCTTGTAATGTGAATTCCAAGAAAAGGGCTTAAGGATCAAACAGTGGTTAATAAGAGTTGATATTTAAGGAGGTCATTTTGTAGTGAAGTGACTAACCAAAAAGAGCCTAAGGTCATTTTTCAAGTGCAGCTACATCTAAAATTTTGGCTTGAATCACATTTAGAACAAGTTCTAGACAATATACATACACAAGAATCAAGCTAAAACCTTACCATACAAGGTATCACACTCCAATGAGTCTAGCTATTCTCGAGGTCAATTCAAAGACATGACTTTTAACAAGCTATTCTGAGTTTTGCACACTCGTTTTATGAATCAAAAAGTTAAACAAAGAATGTAGAAATCATGACAAGAGAATGCTCTTATCCAAATCCATTTGCCCCTTTTTCTCACTGATCATAATGTTTAAACCCAGTAAAAAAATTGGTGATGCCTCTCAAATTGAGTGCAATAAGGACTCAAAAGAATAATTAGAACATGGCATTTTCCGTTAAGAATGTTGCCTCTCAATCCATCATAGAAAAATGACACTTGGTTTGACACAAAAATAAACTAAGAAAAATTTGCTCCTTGGGAAAGAACCGTGGTATAAAGAAAACTCTTGGAGTTTATTCGCTAACTACTATCTACAAGGACAATGCTAAATAGCAAGCAATAATGATTTTCCTTTAAGAATGATGTCACCCAATATATCATAGGGCCAAATCATGAATCACTAATGAGTGGGTTGCTCAGACTTCACTATCCTAGATGGACAAGGTTGAAAAAAATAATACAAGAATGGATGAAAGAACTCACTGGTCTGATAGAGGCATCTGTGAGCCATGGGTTGGAACATGCAGTCGCATGTGCAAAGCATGTGTGAGGGGAATTTATGCATCGGAAGCTTCAGTGATCTGTCCAAGAGCCTACACCAAACCTATGTTTTGCATATTTGAATCTGCATTTCACAGATGAGATGAAGCTACATCACTTTTGAACATTTTTCTTCTAGTTATTCTAGTTGGCACATCCGTTGGACCTGCGTGCTGTATATTTTTATATGTGTTTCGCAGGTCCAACGCAGGTGCCTCATTTTCGCTCCTTTCACTTTTTGTCACATTCTACACCTATTGCAACCCTGCACAAGAAAAAATAACACAGAAATAAAACATAAAAGAAATTAAAAAAACACTTGGGCTGCCTCCCAAGAAGAGCCTGATTTAATGTTGCAGCTCGACATCATCCATTTCACCATTTTTCTTTCTATCTTGAACTTATGAATTGGTACCCCTAATTTCTTTTCTATTTTTCTACTCCATATGAGGGGTGGTGGTTTAAAAGTGAAGGCATCAAGCACTATATGTTGCATTTTGCACTTCTTTTGCCCTTAAAGGAGGGATGTGATTTGTTCTTGTTGGCATGACAAAATGTAAGATGAAGCTACATTGATCTTCCTCTTCAACTTCCTCCATCAACTTGGTTGCTTCAACTTCCCTATCGTCAATTAAGTATAATGTTGAAAAATGATCAGAGGGCAGTCTAAGTCACTCCATTCTAAAGCATGCTTCCTTCTTGACATCCTCCTCCTCAAATGCACTAGAGTTCTCAGAAATAATTTTTTGGATTTGTCTTTGCAACTCTAGTGTCACTTCTTCACTTTCGGCATCTTGCATTATTATTGGGTCCGTTGGTTGGCAAATCATCGTTACCTCTTCAAAGTCCACCTTAACCTCTTCGTCATCATCATGTTGGGCTTTTTCCCATGAGTCCGTCAAGAGGCCCCATTGTTCACTCCTCTTTGTTATGCTTCTTAATATCTCCTCTGCTTCTTCTTTTTGAGAACTAGAGATTTCTTCTTGAGGAGTAGAGAATTCCATGGGCATTGGGAGTCGGAATCCTTCTCTAAGTTAGACTCTTGCTCCAAACAAGCTTGGAGCATGGATTCCATGCGGTCATAAATAGTGCTTCGTCCCTCACATGCCATAGCATTATTCCTATTAAACTCAAGAACGTAACTAGCATTTTTATCATAGTTATTGTATTGAGAAGTGAAATCATTGGGACAATTACTTCAATGTCTACCATGACCACCACCTAAAGTGAAATTATACCCATCATAGGAGAAAGAAGGCGCACACATCTATCCTCTAGGGGCATATTTACAATCTTGCCAAAGATGGGGTCCTCCATATGAACATTGGTCATCAAGATAGAGGTTGAAACTACCAAAACTCTTTTCATTCCATGATGTCATACTTCAAATAAAACTAACAAAAATAAAAACAAAACAAGATGCAAATCAAGTTTAAATTAGTAAACAACACTTGGCAATCAAATCTCAATTCCTCGGCAATGATGTCATTTTTTGATAGCGCTCAGTACGTCTCTCCAGTTTAAAGGAGGTGGTTGTAGTCCTTGTCAAAAAACAAAATATCCAATGAATGTTGAGGTTGAATCCTACAAAGAACTGAGTGAGATAAACCAAAAGTCGTAAATTAATTCAAACTAGTATGTATCATTGTTTAATAAGCGAAGAGTAAAAATTGGGGGAAACAGTGAAACAGTATTGAATTCAAATAGTAAAATGAAGTTGGGCAATTAAATTATTGCAATTGACGAGAGAACTAAGGATGTGCTATTGATAGTGTGTCAACTTGATTGAGGTTGATTGAAATGTCTTAGACTCCATTTTTAGCATGGATAGCAATGAATAACATTACACCCTCGTATTTTTCAACCACAAGGCTTTTTTTACATTGGATTTTCTCAAACCCCAAAGTCACAATACAAATCAGCCACAAGCTTGAGGAAGGGTTAATCTATCTCTAGCCTCAACCTTTTAATTGAGTGGAGATGTGGGTCTTGACTATCTCTAGCTCAAGTCCACACACCTACACTCCAAATCCTCACTATTGATTCCTCACCCAAATCTCACTCCTATTTCTCAAGCAAAAGAAAGATAAGCAAGCTAAATCAATGTTTGCAATCATTAGTTTCTCAATTAAAACTTATAGGAAATAATAGATCCTGCTTATAGATTGAATTTAACAACAATTATCAACACCCGATCAAGTTAAACACCCATCAAGCACACACCCCTAGCTAGTAATTTAGCTACTCATGAATGGAGATAGAAAGTTTATACCCATGGGTAAATCATCAATAATCATCATAATGAATAGAAAATTAAGCTTTTAAAATCCGCAACAATGGTGTATTGTCCAATAAAATTGAAGAAGAAGAATGTACTCTACTTTGTATCTCTCTCTACTTCTCTCTACAATTCAATTCTATGCTATGTTGTGTTATGACTTGGATGTTTACAATTTGGGTGAAAAGACTCTAAAACTTTCTTGTGTATGTGACAACTCGAGTCTATACCCTGGACGGGACAGGGTACTTGGTGCCATAAATGATCCAAAGCTAACCCATGGTCTATCATTACACTGGTAAACTGAGTAAACATAAGCGGAAGCTTTAAATAAATAAATCATTTAAGAACACTGGTTTGACAAAAGTCAATACATCTAAAAAAACAATATTGAATATCTGTGTCTATGTCTGAAAGCCAACTAATAAAGGATGAGTTGCTGGGACAAGCCCCCAGCTAACTCTAAAATTTGACTGTAAAGAACTAACTGAAAGTAAATATCGTCCTCGAAGGATGAGGACTCACCAAATCTGCTGTGATATTGTCTAAGGGAACTACTGAAGATGCTGGGACTGAGAACCTACACCTGTATCATGATACGATACAGTGTAGAAAGTATGCGCTAGTACTTTCAATGTACTGATAAGTGAGAGATATAATAAGTATGAAAGAATAAGTAACTGAACTGAAATGACATGAAATGACCAACTAAAATACTGAAAACTGATACAACTGAAATATAATTGATATGGTCAATAATGACTCTGGCTGATGGTCATTGACTTGTCCTAGATCTGAGATACCAAGCTGAGCTAAACTGAACTAAACTAAAATAAACTACACTGAACTGAACTGAGACTGTACTGATTAGTGGGAGAGTATATAATGAATATATAACCACGTGAGCTAAAAATGGAGTTTGACGTATACGCCCTATTGATAGGACCCAACATATCTTGCCAGGGTATAAAGGCATGAACTAGGTGATCACAAATCTGGGACAATTAGGGAAAACATAACCTACAGTGGCAATGTAGTTCTGTGAACCTAGGTGTGTTGGAACCCCGACCCTCTCAGTGCTAAGTCCCACTCCCATTGGATAGTGCTAACATTATACTACCAAGCTGATAACTCAAAGCTGAGGCCCAAGACTAAGTCAACAATACATATCTGGAAGTACTCTGAGTCTTATCGGACTGAATATTGTAACTGGTGTTCTAAGACTAGTCAGAGATGCTTATCTGGAAGCGTCGTACTCGTCTGTAGAACTAACTATTAACTGATAATTAATACTGATAACTGATATCTAGGAGGAATCATTGACACCTTAAGAAATGACTATGTCAAACTGATTAGCTGACATTACTGAAAGATACTAAAGATATTAACATCATGACTGAAACTAAGCTAGCATGCAACTGACTGTGCATTTAACTGATAATAACAACATGGAATTTCCAATACTAATAGACTCAAGCAAAATTATGTATATACAATTATGCAGGACCCTAGTTACTACACTTGTCGAATTAGGGCTAAAGTCACTTTTCAGGAAAACAAGTATCAACATGATTACAAGATAGTGGAAATATAGTAACAAACAGTATGAACAACATTTCATATGATTTAATCGAAACATGACCAAAAAATTCCTCTAATTCAAAAGTCTCAGTGCCTAGAACTGATAAGAAAATTTAGCTGGATTTTGGGGCACAAGGGAAGGGCAATTCCCTTACTAACTCACATACATGGTGAAGGATTCCGGAGGAAATTCTTGAGAAAATCTGAGAAGAAAAGTCAAAACCCTTGCCCTGCTCTGTGCTTCCTGACTGAACCTTTACGTTCTGACTTTGAGAGAATGAGAGGAATGAAGAGGGAACGTCGTTCAACCCCTTTAACTCTCTCTAAAATGTGCTCAAAACGATAGGGTTTAGAGATAAAACACTGAGAAGATACTAAAATAACCCTGGGAGAAAATCTGGAAAACTGCCCCGTTAGGGACCAACGGATCACACAACGAGTCGTTGGTTGATTCCACGACTCATTGGGACCAGTCATCGGTCCTGGGCTTAAATCTTGGGCTTACTGGATACTGGAAATGAGGGGGACCACAACTTGTTGGATGAACCAATGGGTCATTGGTACCTCCCGTGGCCACTAGCAAGGATTCGAGCAAACACTGGACCCCCCCTCTAATGGACAACACCACGACTCGTTAGGTAGAACCCACGAGTCATGTAACCGCCCATCATCACCACTGCATTGTCCTAGAGGATTTTCGAATTCTGACAATGGATGAAAACCATAGCTCGTTAGAGATGACAACAAGTCATGGGTTCCACTCATGGCTTCTGATGGAAATTCCAACCCTTAATGGAATTTAACCAATGAGTACTAAAAATAATTCGTCGCAGCCAACGACAGTTCGTTGGACGACTCATTGTTTTTGGGACATGCTGGTGCAGGGTTCTGAGCTAGGAATAACACAGATAACAGGACGACCCGCTACTCCTCACAAAGGGTCATTTCATGCATCGTTGGTTCTCAAAGACAACTGGCAGGGATGACCACGACCCAGACAATGGGTCGTTACTTCTGAAAATGATTCGTTGTCTCAGTCGTTTTGAGAAAATATTTTCTGGTTTAACCTGCTGAGTTAGAGTTTGGTCTAAGAGAGTTTCGGGGTTTTACAGTATCTCCCCCTTGGGATCATTCATCCTCGAATGAAGACTAAAACTGCTAGAAAACCGAGAAAAGAGCTGCAATTCCTAAATTGACACTATAAACTAATTTCTTAAGGAGTGACTAACTTCGAACTGATTCAACAATACTAACTGAGTTAACACAACTAGAGTGCACATTTAAAGCATGAATAGAGCTTATGAGTACGATACTGAACAGAGTATTGAGGAGGAATTTAACACCTGATGCTGGAACTGAACTGGAAGGGAATAAATGAGGGTATTTGTCCATCATGTCTGCTTCTGCCTCCCATGTGGCTCCCTCAACTAGCTGGTTCCTCCACAAGACTTTCACTGAAGAGACATTCTTATTTCTCAACTTACGGACTTGACGGTCTAGGATCTGAACTGGGACTTCTTCATAAGAGAGACTATCTTTCACTTCCACACTGTCTAATGGTATAACTGAGGTCGGGTCACCTATGCACTTCTTCAACAGTGATACATGGAAGACTGGGTGCACAGATGCTATCTCCGAGGGTAATTCTAACTCATAGGCGACATTGCTAATTTGCCTCAAAATCTTGTAAGGTTCTACATACCTCGGACTGAGTTTCCCTTTCTTTCCAAACCTCATCACCCCTTTCATGGGTGAAATTATCAGTTAAACAAAATTATCTACAGCAAGTTCTAACTCTCTCCTCCTCATATTTGCATATGATTTGTTGTCTTTCAGCTTAAGTAGTATGGGATCTTCATCCTACTTTTACTTAACCTCAACAACTAACAAAACCCACTTTGCATTAATACTCCACCCTCAGCTGAATCCATCAACTGCACTCCCAACCGAGCTAACCTGTGAATATCCTTTGAAAGTTCCTTTTTGCCCTCTTCAACATGGCCAACACTCCCCATGGACATCCTTCTTAGGGCATCAGCCACCACATTAGCCTTGCCCAGGTGGTATAGCACACTCATGTCATAATCCTTCAGTAACTCCAACCACCTTCTTTGATGAAGGTTTAAATCTTTCTGACTGAACACGTACTAAAGGCTTTTGTGATCGGTGAAAACATCCACGTGAACCCCATAAAGATAATTTCTCCATATCTTCAAAGAAAACATCACTGATGCCAATTCAAGATCGTGAGTCGGATAGTTCTTTTCATGAACCTTGAGCTATCTGGAGGCATAAGTTATCACCTTACCCCACTGCATCAGAGCGCAATCGAGGCCAACTCTAGAAGCATCACAGTAGACTATAAATCCATCTTCTCCTTCTAGTAATGTCAAAATTGGAGCTGTGGTGAGTCGAGTCTTCATCTCTTGGAAACTATTCTCACATGCATCTGACCACTAAAAATTTACCTTTTTTGGGTTAGCTTAGTCAGAGGAGACGCAATAGAGGAAAATCCTTCTACAAATCGTCGGTAATAATTGGCTAGACTTAGAAAACTTCTGATATCTGTTGGGGAAGTAGGTCTTGGCCAGTCTTTCACCACTGCTATCTTTTGAGGATCTACTTGAGACCACATGAACAAGGAAAGCCACAGACTTCAGCCAGTATTCGCATTTACTGAATTTAGCGAACAGTTAGCTGTCTATGAGAGTCTGCAGCACTATCCTTAGATGGTTAGCATGCTCCTCCTCATTTCTGGAGTACACTAGAATGTCATCAATGAACACAATGACAAACATGTCTAGATACTATTTGAAAGCCCTATTCATTAGGTCCATGAAAGCTGCAAAGGCATTAGTTAGTCCAAAGGACATAAACATGAATTCATAGTGACCATACCGAGTTTTGAAGGTTGTTTTCGGTATGTCACATTCTCTGACTCTAAGCTAATGATACCCCAACCTTAGATCTACATTGGAAAAACAACTGACTCCTTGAAGATGATCGAACAAGTCATCAATCCTGGGTAGGGGATACCTATTCTTAATTGTAACTTTGTTCAGTTGATGATAATCAATACATTTTCTGAGGGTACCGTCCTTCTTTCACATGAACAACATTGGAGCACCCAATGGAGAGATGTTGGGCCTAATGAAACCCTTATCAAGAAGGTCTTTTAGCTGCTCCTTCAACTCCTTAAGCTCAGTTGGAGCCATGCTGTAAGGAGGAATAGAAATGGGCTAAGTGTTTGGAAGAAGATCTATGCCGAAGTCTATTTCCCCTCAGGAAGGACTCCGGGGAGATCTTCAAGAAACACATCAGGGAATTCGTCGACAATTGGAACTGACTGGATGGTTGGGCTCTCGGAGCTGGAATTTTTAACTCGAACTAGGTGATAGATGCACCCTTTAGAAATGAGCTTCCTTGTCTTGAGGTAGGAAATAAATCGACCCTTAGGCATTAAACTACTCCCCATCCATTCTAAAATTGACTCATTTGGGAACTGAAATCTGACGACTCTAATTCTATAGTTGACGGAGGCATAACCGGAGTGTAACCAATCCATGCCAAGAATGAGGTCAAAATTGACCATGTCTTGCTCTACTAGATCGGTTGGAATGACTTTACTCAATACTAAGACTTGGTAGTTTCTATACACCCAGCTGACTCTAACTGACTCACCAACTGGGGTAGAGACTGAGAATGGTTTTGAGAGGACTTCTGGACTGATTTCAAACTGAACAGCTACATAGGGAGTCACAAATGATAGCATAGCTCCTAGATCTACTAGGGGATACACATCTAGATGGAAGAGACGTAGCATACTCATGACCACGTCAGGTGAGCTCTCTTAATCCTAACAAGAGGACAAAGCATAAAAGTGATTTTGGCGCTGACCGCCATCAATACCTGAAGTGTTACCCTGCTGAGCTGGACGACCTGTTGGGGCTGCTGAAGTGGTAGACTTTGATCTCCCTGTCCTGCTGACAAACATTCCTTTAGCCTGTGACCTAGCTATCCACATCCAAAGCAACCCTCTTTGACAAGGCATTCACCTAGATGGTTCATGCCACACTTAGGATAAGCTAGGTAGCGGCTGGGACTAAGAGCCAGATGCTCCACCTTTTTGATCCTTGTGGGATCAGAAAGAAGAGGCACTGGCTGATGTGGGTGATGGAGTCATCTGTTGTTGCTGCTATGGGCGGCTACTAGTGCCGGACCTCTGGTGTCCATAATCAAATTGACCCATTCTATCCCGTTTCTTCTCCCACTCCGTATCCTTCAACTTTTCTACCTCAATCAGCTGGTCATGAACGATGAGGCTGGAGAGGTCAATGTCCTTAATGAGCATCACGTTCCTGCACTCCTTAAGTACCAGGTTTGATATCTGGTTGACAAACTTAAGCATGCGAGCCCTTGGCTCGGCTACCATCTTTGGATCATACCTCAACAACCGAGTGAACTCCAATGCATATTCCTCCACAGTCCTGTTACCCTACTTTATGTTCATGAACTCTACGACCTTAGATTCCCTCAACTCCCGAGGGAAGAATCTGTCTAGAAATGTTGTGGTGAACTCTTCCCACTCTACCGGTTCTGCTCCTGCTGGCCTCCTTTCCTTCCACTGATCGTACCAAATTTGAGCCACTCCTTTTTAACTGGTAGGCGGCCAGATTAGCACTCTCTGCGAAACTAACACCCATAATCCAGGTGATCTTCCGCACCTTATCTACAAATTCCTGTGGGCCCTCTCCCACCTTGGATCCATAAAAAGCTGGAGGGTTCATTCGGGTGAAATCCCAAACCCTATCAGTTGTTGTGGACCCATTTATATTCACTAGAACAACTTGTTGGTTCACTTGGTTAGTCGCTGTCTGAGCGAGTAGCTGGATCGCCGCTCGGAATTCTACTGAGGACACTTGGTCGTCTAGAGGAGCTGTTAGGGCTCGTGGGGAGGTCGGTTAGCATTGCTGGCCCTCCTTCCATTTCCTCGTCTTGGAGGCATACTTCCACTTAAACAAAATAGAGCATGAGTTAGGAGAACATTTTTGGAATTGAACTTCATTGCAAGATAAGGAGTATGAACACAAAGGAGTTTTCCAAATAACGTCTTGTAGCCTCCCCGTCATAAGTGTGGTGCACTTCACACCCATGAAAAGGACTCTACTTGACGCAGCTTTCATACATCCTAGGATACTCTAAACCTAGTGCTCTGATACAAAGTTTGTTACGACCTGAGTCTATAGCCTGGATGGGACACGGTACTTGGTGCCACAAGTGACCCCAAGCTAACCCATGGTCTATCATTACACTGATAAACTGAGTAAACGTAAGAGAAAACTTTCAATAAATAAAACATTTAAGAACACTGGTTTGGAAAGAGTCAATACATTTGAAAAAAATAATACCGAATATTTGTGTGTATGTCTAAAAGCCAACTATTAAATAATGAGTTGCTGCGATAAGCCCCTAGCTAACTCTAAAATCTGACTGTAAAGAACTAACTGAAAGTAAATATTGTCCTTGAAGAATGAGGACTCACTAAATGTTGTTGATATTGTTTGAAGGAACTACTACCGATGCTGGGACTGAGAAACTGCGCCTATATCATGATATGATACAGCATAGAAGGTATGCATCAGTACTTTGGCAAGAGTCAATACATCTCCATTTTCCCTCGTGCCATTTCCTTTCTTTCTTCATGCTTTGCCTTGATTAGCATTTTCCATTCATGTAGCCAAGCCTTGACACCCGCACTTGATCCGACAATGACACTTGCCACAAGCTAGTGTGCCACTGCCAACACTGCCTTGTCGATGCCCGCTTAGTGCCCATGTCATGCCATGGCGCACTAATCTGCCACGATTGCACACTTTGTCACTTGACTTAGCAATGCCATCACATTGCTCCCACATGCTTGATTCGACCCGCACCTAGGCCAAGACAAAGTCAATCATGCTAACCCTTTGCCGCCACCGTGCCACATACCGAGTTCAAGAATTAGGCCCCTTACAAACCACCCGCACCCTTTGAAACTCGACGTCCTCATCGAGGACCATCCTTCAATGGACATGCCTGTTGGGGTCGGGCACTATCACCATATAACCACCAACTATGTCATCTTCATAGGCCATGGGTTCCTTTGCCTTAGGTTCTGCTTTCTTGCACTCTTCGGCAGCAACCATTGCATTGACCTTGGCCAACAATGGGCAGTCTTTCCTCAAATGTGGCCCGCCACACGTATAGCAGCCACCAAACTTCTTGACATAGGAAGGATCACCTTGCCTTTCTTTTTCACCTTCATTCTCGGCAGTCTGGCCCTTCCCATCTTTCTTCCACTCCATGCCCCTATCCTTGGGCTTTGAGTGCGAATTTTCCTTAGGGTTGTCACCCAAATCAAAGTCAGCCAGCCTATCTGCCGCAGCAATAGCAGATGACAGATTCTGCACATTCTGCCGCCGCAATTCCCTTTGTGTCCACAGTTTCATCCCGCTCACAAAGTAGTGCAACTTGTCTTCTTCTGCCATATTGCCTACATTCAGCATCAAGGATGAAAATTCCTTGACATACATCCGCACCGAGCTACCTTGCCTCAAACGCTGCAGCCCATCTCTTGCCACCCAAGATGCGTTGCTTGGAAGGAATTGGGATTTTAATTCCTTTTTCAAAGCATCCCACGTTTCAATTTTGGGCAATCTCATACTTTCAACTTCGGCAGCCATCGTCCACCACCAAACTTTGGCATCATCACCCAAATACATCGTTGTGACTGACACCTTTTCGTCGTCCGGCACCTTGGCTGCTTGGAAATAATTTTCCATGTCCCACAGAAAATTTTCCAACTCCTTGGCGCTATGTACACCATTGTACTCCTTTGGTTCTGGAACTTTTAACTTTGACCGCTCCTCACCATGAAAAAAAGTGCCTTGCAATGCCCTCCGCAGCAGGAGAACTTCAGCCTGCAGATCCTCCTTTTCCTTGCGAACTATTTCCATCTCTGCCTTGACAGCATCATGCTTCCCTGCATATTCTGCCTCTAGAGTGTGAATCTGTTCGACCATGTCAGCATGAAACTTTTCTAGTTCCATGTTGATGCCATGGATCTGTGTTAACAAGTCCACCAAATCTTCACTGTTGTAGGTTCTGCTGACGAGCACCTCCAACCGTGCAATTCATTCCCGCAGTTCAAAATTTCCTCCATCCATCATCTAAGTACAACCGGGCTCTGATACCTGTTGTCACGGGGGCAGATTCTACACACACTAGAGGTTTCTACCTTAGCGCCTAACCCACCCTGCGGTAGTCAAGTCCACCTGCTTGACTCAGCCTATCCTTGAACACTAAAAATCGGTACTTAGAATTATTTTTGTGTGGCAGAATTAAATTAAACACACTATCATATGGGACAATCCCAACCTTTGCATTACTTTGAAAACAATACAAAGGACCCCTAACTTATGTGACAACACACTGCCAGGACTTTCAATCCTAGGCGCAATCCACAAGTCGGCTGCTACCCACTACCATGTGAACGTCTAGCCTATAGCTTACCTAGTTCACCAACACTTAGTGAATTTCTAGACTTAAGCTTCCCTCATTCACTACTTAGGCCTTACTGCCCTCACACCATTCATCCAAGGCAAAGGATGTCATTTGTAGACACATGCCAGCCTTCCCCATTTACAACTAATGGTCTGCCGACACTTGTCGCTGCCTAAACATACAAAATCATACATGGCACAAGTGCCTACAAACGTGCAGATGACATACCCATCTACTTAGGCTATTTGAATTTCAAATACTAAGGTAAAACACAAGGAATGGATCCAAAAACGGTTACACAAGGAAACTGCCCAACTGCCTGTGCCATGTGTCGGCCTGCAGGCGCGCCAGCACATGCGCGCGCGCACGAGCAGCCATGCGCGCCAACGCCTGCACGCCCAATCTTGGCGCCAACTTCCTTTTTTTTGCGCCAAGTCCTCGGTCACACCCTGCCGAGTCACCCAGCCGTTGATCTCGGGCAAAATACCATGCCCAAGTGATACTTTATAACTTAGTTTTGCCTTGTTTATGTATTTAATTATGTACATTTTCATGCCTTTTTATATAAATGAGAAGAAATATTAACCAAAATGATTATTCTTTGTTTTTGAAGGAAATAATGCATTGGAGGATCCAATCTATGATTTGGTCAAGTGGAGGAATGATATCGAGACCGAAACACCAAAGTTGGAATAAATTGGGCGATTTCCAGAGGGCTTCCGCAATACCTCCATGTCACGAGGCAGTGCTCCGCGATACACTCCGTGCCACGGAGCCATTCCACAACAGGCATAATTTTGCACAATTCTCATTTACTATAAATAGGTCCCTTAGCTCCTAAAAAGAAAAGTCACGATTTATTTATGAAAAACTGCCAAGGAGTGAGGGAGAAGTGGGAGAACTCACCTAGGGTTCATCAATTTCATCTTCTTTTCTACCAATTCTTGTAAGTAGGTTACTTTAATTATGTTTTCTTGTAATTATACGAACATGAGTGTCTAGAACCCTTCCTCTAGGGTTGAAGCCACAAGATATGATTATGATTTTGAGATTTTGTTTTGGTTTTAAGTTATGGATTGTTGTTTTGTCTTGCATTTTGAATTATGGTTGCTTTTATGACTGATCACCATGAACACAAGTGGGTTAAGCTTAGGTACATGCTTGAGAAAGATAACCTAGGCAAGAACAAGAGAATGTAGGGAGCAATATTGTATCTCACAATATGATTTGTGTTAGGATAGAAATATACCTAATACCTTGCTTGGTTGATAAAATGGGATGAGCTAGATACCAACTTAGAATTATCACATCACCACTCGAAGAAGTAGTTATGACGCTAATTTGAGTTAAGTGATTAGATGTACGAAAGTCCCTAATCAAGAGCATAAAACCCATAAACCACATCCACGTAGTGACTTGCCCACGAACTAGAAATAACATCCTCGCTCAACAATGTAGTAGTGAGGCTTGTTTGTCGTGTTTAGAGGTTCGAAAGACCATGAACATGCAATTCCAATTATGTGAGATGACAATTGATAGTTTCATACTTAAACCATTGCAAATCGTGGTATCACATGATTATCTGGCTTTAACTCTAGTTGCTCCTTGAATTAATTTAGAGTATTTCGTTGACCGTCCCTAGACTTAATTAACTCTATCGAAAACTTCTATAATCAACACTTGCGGCATTTAATGTCACACATGAACTCGATAATTAGCTGAATTGGTCCAGTCCCTGTGGGTTCGAAATTTGTCTCTTAAAAAGGGCCACTATATTACTTGTACGACCCGTACACTTGCGGGTTCATCAGCCACATCTGCCTGCCGCTATGCCACTGCCGACATGCCGACTGCATTTTCCTTGGTCCATGCCATCTCCGTTTTCCCTCGTGCCATTTCATTGCTTTATTCATGCTTTGCCTTGATTATCATTTTCCATTCATATATCCAAGCCTTGACATCCGCACTTGATCCGACAATGACACTTTCCACAAGCTAGTGTGCCACTGCCTACACTGCCTTGCCGATGCCCACTGTCGATGCCCGCTTAGTGCCCATGTCATTCCATGGCGCACTAATCTGCCATGCTTGTACACTTTGCCACTTGACTTAGCAATGCCATCACATTTCTCCCACATGCTTGATTCGACCCGCACCTAGGCCAAGACAAAGTCAATCATGCCAACCCTTTGCCACCACCGTGCCACATACCGAGTTCAAGATCCAGGCCCTTTACAAGAGTAGACCAAAATATCGTCAATGAATACTATTACAAATAGATCTAAATATGGCCTGAAGATACTATTCATTAGATCCATGAACACTATTGGCGCGTTAGTCAACCCAAAGAACATAACCAAGAACTCAAAATGGTCGTACCTGGTCCTAAAGGCTGTCTTAGGGATGACTTTCTCCTGAACTCGAACCTAGTGGTACCCGGATCTCAAATCAATTTTAGAAAAGTATTTAGCCCCTTGCACCTGGTCAAACAAATCATCTATTCTTGAAAGAGGATATTTATTCTTAACAGTAACTTTATTCAATTGTCGGTAATCTATGCAGATGCGTAGGGAACCATCCTTCTTTCTTACAAACAAAACTGGCGCACCCCACAGTGACATACTGGGTCTGATGAAACCTTTGTCTAACAGATCTTTCAGCTGCTCTTTCAATTCTCTAAGCTTTGCAGGTGCCATTCTATACGGGGGAATAGATATCGGATGAGTATCTGGTAGAAAATCTATAGAGAATTCTATTTCCCGCTCTGGGTAATACCTGGAAGTTCATCTAGAAACACATCTGGGAACTCTAACAACCGGGATAGACTGGAGAGTTGGGGATTCTTCTTGCACATCCCGAACCCTGATAATATGGTAAATACAACCCTTTTCTATTAACTTTTTTACCCGAAGATAGGATATAAACTTACCTTTCGGTGTAGCTGTGTTACCTCTCTATTCTTGCACAACCTCCCTCAGAAAATGAAATCGGACAATTCTGGTCCAACATTCTATAGTAGCATAACATGGTGCCAGCAATCCATAGCCATAATCACATCAAAATCAATGCCAGCAATCCATACCCATAATCACATCAAAATCAATCATTTCTAATTCTACTAGATCTTCTGAGGTCTGGCGACCAACAACCTCTACTACACAGCCTCGGTAAATTCTTCTAGCAATGATAGAGTCACCAATAAGGGTGGATACCGAAAAGGGTCGCTGAAGCAATTCTGGTGCTATATCAAACTTTCGGGCTACTAACAGAGTAACATACGACAAAGTAGATCCTGGATCTATCAAAGCATAAACTAAGTGAGAACAGACATTTAATATACCTGTCACAACATCTGGCGACGACTCTAACTCCAATCGCCCTGGCAATGCATATGTATGATCCTGGTCACTGCCTGAACCAGATGCCTCTGATCTACCTCAGACTCTACCCGCTGGAGCGTAAGGCCTACGCCCTACAGAAGGTACTGGGGAATACAAACCTGCTGAAACTCTACTCTGCTAGTCCTGACCGCCCTGGCGTCTAGTCGGGCAGTTCTCATCATATGTCCCTCCTGCCCGCAGGTATAACAGGCAGTGGAACCATATCTACACCTCCCCATATGTCGGCTATGACAAGTACTGCATCGAGGTATCGCTAACTCTGTCTGATCTGGTGGACAAAGCTGCTATTTAACAGCTAAACAAGGCCCCACACGGCCGTCACAGGAAATAAAGCACACATGGTCCCCACACGACTAACAGCAAACTAACCACAGCGAATGTACCACAGACTACAAGCCTCTAGGAGTGAATAATGGTGGGGACAGGGCCCCGACCTACCGAAAACTGTACATCAAAAGTAAGCCTTGTCTAACTTTCAACTCCGAAGGGAAGAAGCTGACTAAACTGCTGACCTCAGCTGAAGGATAGGAACGTTCCGAACCGTGTCTATCTGCGCCTGCAAGCAAGTAATGAGCGCCCGGATGGGCGCCAGTACAATATGTACTGAATATGTAAGGCAGAAAGACAGTAACTAACTGAAACGAGTAACTCTATAATAATTTAGAAGAGAGAGTAAGTATTTAACCCGCAATACCTGTACCATCTAAATTATCTAAACAACAAGTCTATATATGCAAACAAGAACCTAACCGGGCTCCCATAAGCCTGGAAGGTACAGATAGCATAGACAAACCTACCTAGGCCCCCATAAGCCCCGCCAAGTACAAACAAGATCCCCCCCACTTACCTGACCACTAAGGACTTTAGCATAATTGTAACTCGGGATGGCCCTTGTGGCCTCAATCGGATGGAACTCATTATGGCCCTCATAGCCTCAGTAAATGAAACTCAGTATGGCCCTTACAGCCTCAGTAAATGGGACTCAATCCGGCCCTTATAGCCTCATTTAATGGAATTCAATACGGCCCTTACAGCCTCAGTAATGTAACTCAATACAGCCCTTATAGCCCCAGTAAATAGAATTCAATACGGCCCTTACAGCCTCAGTGATGTAACTCAATACGGCCCTTACAGCACCAGTAAATAGAATTCAATACGGCCCTTATAGCCTCAATAAATAGAATAGCAGCTAACTACTCAACTTCAGGGGACAATCATTCTAGCTAGGCTAACTTGGACAAGAATTATTATCTCATCGCTATAGGCTCAATTCAGTTTACAACAACTGATCCCTATAGGTTTACTCAGAAGTACTATATACATATGAGTTGTATTACTTTACAACGAACATAACTTTCCGTAAGTATAGTCGTACATACCTTAAGTGTTGACTTCCTGTTTGACCGGTGAGTTTTAACCTAAATTCAACAGTCCTTCGCAACTGTAATAGTATTATTAGGAGAACAAGACTAGTTTCAGTACTCAACTCGAAGAAAATGATGACTTTTCATAATAATATCAACTACATCTTAACTTGACAGAATACGGCCGAAATGTATAATTTTGCGAGAGTTCAGAAGGGAGAAATGCTTACTCAAAGCCTGTGATCGTATAGAAATTAGTTTGGAGTAATTCCAACAACTTTGACTCAACGGGATATCGATTTGCCGAGAGAATTTCGTGAAAATAACTCCATAGTAATGCTCCCTATGGCCTTAAACTTTGATATCCTAAGTTAATTTGAATTGGGGCGGCATTTCGTAGCGTAAACTGATGATTTTTGGTTGAATTTCTCGTTTCTCCTCCTCACTGGCCGATTTGATTTATTACAAATGATCCTACAATTGAACAAGGGTCATATATATACATGTCGATGGTGGCAGGAGGGCACCTCGCGCCACTCAATGCGACATCCTTGCCCCGCGTCGCGCCCCTCAAAGCACCAAGGGGGACGGTGCGCCGCGCTACCCAAAGCGCTAGGGTGTTGGCGCGTCACGCTGGGCCTTGCGGCCTGGCCTCATTCGACTCAACTTTTGAGGCTTCTCTACACGCGTCATACTCTCTATCTAACACAAATTCACACGCATGCTTACTAATCATTAATTTTTTTACAGGGTGTAACACAAAGGTTGGTTACAACTCCAACAAACCATCAGTGTTACAGAAACTCCCATCAGTAGCTACCATGATACAATCACCTATAGTGTTGGTATACAATAAATCATGGCTAATTCACATCTCCATAAGAAGGGTAACTACCAACTAAATCATAGAAGATGAGTCTGCTTCTCCCAACAAAAGGCCTTCTATCTTTGATCAACTAGGAAAATAAATCTCAAGAACTTTTGTGTTTGAAAAGTTAGATCCAATGAAGAAAAAGAAGAACAAGAAGGTGGAGGAAGTGGAGGAGGAGAAGGAGAAGAAGGAGTAGGAGAAGGAGGAGGAGGAGGAGGAGGAGGAGGAGGAGAAGGAGAGGAAGGAGAAGAAGGAGGAGGAGCAGAAGAAGAAGGAGAAGACGAAGAAGAAGGATAAGAAGAAGAAGGAAAGGAGAAGGAGGAGGAGGAGGAGGAGGAGGAGGAGGAGGAGGAGAAGGAGAAGGAGAAGAAGGAAGAAGAAGGAGGAGGAGAAGGAGGAGAAGAAGGATGAGGAGAAGGAGGAGAAGAAAAATAAGGGGGAGGAGGAGAAGGAGGAGAAGAAGGAGAAGGAGAAGCAAGAAGAAGGAGGAAGAAGGAGAAGGAAGAAGAAGAAGGAGGAAGAGGAGGAGGAGGAAAAGCAAGAGGAGAAGCAAGATGAAAAGCAAAAGAAGAAGAAGAAGTGTGATGAAGAAGAAGAAGATGATGATGATGATGATGATGATGAAGAAGAATAAGGAGGAGAAGAAGGAGAAGAAGAACTAGGAGGAGGAGGAGGAGGAGGAGAATAAGCATAAGGAGAAGGAAGAGGAGAAGAAAGAGGAGAAGAAGGAGAAGGAAGAATAAGGAGGAAGAAGAAGGAGGAAGAAGGAGGAGAAGGATAAGGGGGAGGAGAAGGAGGGAGAAAAAGGGAGAAGAAGGAGGAAGAAGAAGGAAGAAGGAAGAAGAAGGAGGAGGAAGAGAAGAAGGAGGAGAAGGAGGAGGAGCAGGAGGAGGAAGAGGAGGGGAAGAAAGAGAAGGAGCAGAAGGAGAAGGAGAAGAAGAAGAAGAGGAAGAAGAAGAATGAGAAGGAGCAAAAGAAGGAGGAGGAGAACGGGCAAGAGGAGAAAGAGGAGAAGGAGAATGAGAAGGATGAGAAGAAAGAGAAGGAGCAGAAAAAAGAGCAGGAAAAGAAGCAGAAGTAGAAGGAGAAGGAGGATGAGGGGGAGGAGGAGGAGGAGGAGAAGGAGAAAGAGGAGCAAGAGGAGGAGCAGGAGGAGCCAGAGGAGGAGGACGAGGAGGAGATGGACAAGGAGAAGGAGAAGAAGAAGACTATCAGAGCATGAGAATGCCCGCTTCACCTATAACCTAGATGGATTCTAAAATTCTTTCTAGAATAAGGCAACAAACAAAATTGGTGGTTTCATATTGATAAATATTAAAAGTGAAGACTCACACTATAGTTTATAAAAAAGACATGATGAATACAAAGAAAGTGTAGGCTCTTCATATCATAAATGAAGGTTGACAAATTTTTAGAAGATGTTTTCTCTTGTTATCACATATTTTTCAATGATAGTGATCCTCGAGGGGAAGAAAATGTTGGAGATGCTCTGCTAGAACTTGAAGAAAAAGTGAAAACCACAGTATACTTTTTGAAGGAAATTAATTTGAGAAGCGATGAAAACCACCTATCGAAGTGCTTTTATAGCAGTTTATGAAGAAAGCACTTATAACAACATGATTAAAGAATATAGGGATATATTTGCTTGAAGTTATAAAGAGATTCCCGGCTTGGATTGGCAGTCCATCAATTGGCAATCAAGAATGGTACTCATTCTGTTAAGTAGGTCTAAAGATGCTTCAGATTAGACTTAGTTAAATTGAATGAAAATGAAGTCAAAAGCCTTATCAAAGTTGGCTTTATTTGCGAAGATAAAACACCATGTGGATTTCAAGTATCATTTTTGTGAAGAAGAAGAATGATCAAAATTCGAGTTTGTATTGACTTTAGGGAACTTAATAATGCATTTCCTAAGGATGAATTTTTTATTCCCATCCTAGAGTTGATGATTGATGCTACCACTAGTTACGAGGTGAGGTCTTTCAAGGATGGTTCATTCATCTATAACCAAATCTGCATCACATAAAAGGATGACGAACTCACCACTATTCCATACACACAATAACATTTATTAAGGTGATGCCTTTTGGTTTAGAAAATATCGGTGCCACATATCAAAGGGATATTAGAATATCTTAGATGACTTGGTTCATAAATGTCACGGCTCGAACATAGGCTTGGATCTAGACACAGAACCTAAAACCATAAATGGCTCCTAGTGAACCCCTATGAACATGATAACTAAAAATTAACATAAGCAAAGCTGATAACTAAATTCTAAAATAGCGAAAGTCTGAATAACAACACGTCTAGCCAATGGTAGTAACATAACACTGAATCTGGAGCTGAATACATAAATCTATGTCTGAAAAGCCTCTACTAACTGCTGAGATATTGGGACAAGCCCCCTAGCTATCTCTAAGTCTAAAACAAACTGACATAACAATATTGAAAGATAGATATCCTCAAGGATAAGGACTCACCCAAGGCAAGGTCTGAGCTGGGACGAGAGAAGAAATAATGGAGTGTCTGAATCTGATCACTAGGACCTATATCATAAATTGATACAGCATAGAGTATGCAATCAATACTTAGAATATACTGAGTATGCAAAGTAAGTAAAACAGGCTGAGTAAGTATAAACTGAAATCATGTACATCATAAGATTCTGAGAGTAAGGTCTATATGCTGGTATCTCAAAAACATGAATAAACATAAACTGGATCTCATAACTAAATCGAATGACCAAATGCTGAAACTGAGATTCATAAGTAAAAATCGATAACCGGATTATTGGGTCAAACCCACTGAAAACATAATATCATAATTGATAAACATGCATAAAAAAGATTATAAGGAATAATGAGAGACTTGTCATATAACCGACACAATCATGAGAGAGCTTATGTGATCCCTACTATTACACTCAAGTGGGCAGAGCCATCCAAAGCCTTGCCAAGGTGTACTACCATGATATCCATATCAAGATGAAGGCCTATTCGGGGCAGGGGAAGCTCACAAGGGATGTTCGAAAGTAAAATGTGAAATCCTATGTTAGCACGTAGTTTTTAGGCCTGGAGTTTTCATGAACTCTAGCCTACTCGGTGCTAGACACTACTCCCAAAACATGCAAGGTGCTCTCCGTCATTTTTTAACGAAGCTAAAACCATCATTTTTCAATGAAGCTGATAATGTAATCACATGCATAGTCTGAAATCTGAATACGGGGAGTCCTAGCTCCAAACATACCATAAGCTTAATATGGGAGTATAGACTCCAAAACTATATGGTAATTTGATTTATAGAACTAAATTGAATAATGAAAACATGCTAAATCTAAGTGGGATTACCCAAAATCTGAAGATCATGCATACTTGAAATAGACTTCACTAGTCAAAATCATAGATTCATATATGGGCAATTCGTAAACATACATATATGCTAGATACTTCATCATATTTGAAATCATCAATCATAAACTAATTTTTTCACGAACTTGCATAATTGGGCATAATCTTCTAAAACATGAGATCAGGAATTTATAATAAATTAGATCATAAAATTTTGGCATGAATCTTAAAACATGCTTTGAAACATGAAGGAAATTGACCCATATATAAATCATAGAGAATTTCATAAATTTAGGATAAAACCCCATAGGATCATACACTTAAATTAACATTTGAATTCATGAACTTGAGTAGAAATTTGGGAATGAGAGTGAAAGAAAACTCTCATTCATAGCCCTACATACCTGGGTAAACTAATTCTTAACTTGACTTTGAAAGCCCAAGAGATTTGGAGGAGAATTGGAGGATTGTAAGCTTGATCTTCAATGGAACCCTCTAAACTTGCATGCATGGTAGTTGAATGAATTAGAATAGGTTAAATGTTCGGTGTTTTCACAACAACACGCAAGTGCACGTGGTCGAACAAGTAATAAAGTGGCTCAAGTAAGCCAAGTATCGATCCCACAGGGACTAGGCTAGGGTAACAATCTACTCAAGTGTAATAAACCTTAACTCTAAAAATGCAGACAACAGTGTTAAGAAAAGTTTGATATTTTGGTTTCTAATTTTATACTAATTATAAAACGAATATACAATTTGAGTCTGAACTATAAGTATGAGGATGCTGAGGTTAAACGAACATGTAGATAAATAAATTATCGTTACAAATTGGTTAATCTTTCTTCCGGTTGCTAGTTAAGAATTATTGCCTATGGATTAAAACTCTCGTATTTAACCCAACTTAAGAATCATGAACCTTCCACCTACATTTCTGTGATAAAACAAAATTCATGTTCTAGCCATACAAAATCGATTCCTTAATTGACTAATGCAACTTTCAGGTATATTTTTATCCTGAAGGAAAATCAATTCTCAATTTTCCCAAACTAAGAAAAGATCATATCCTATCAATTCAGAACTTTTCAATTTCTTGCTCTCTCGAGTGAAATCGGACTTTTTAGATATACATTAACGTTGGCCACACATTAATGCAGTAAGAACAAGAATCAATAGAACAACCATGAAAGAAAAGATGAAAAACCAATTTATCAATAATCACATTTCAATACAATTTTTCTTAACCTCAGCAAGAAGAGGATTTAGCCACTCATTTGTGGATTGAACATCGTTAAATGAGTGGAAATCATACAAGCAATTCAAATCAAGAAGAAGGAGATAGAGAAAAACCCTGAGATTTTCGTCCCCTCAACTGCCTGTAACCCACGTTCTTTCTCCACCAAGTTAGAATAATTAAAAATGAACCTAAGTGTTCTATTTATACTAGTGGGAATTTTTCCCGGAATAACAAGCAACGTGTCACGGAGTGCATCGCGGAGCACTGCCTCCGTGACATGCCACTGACGCGGACCCTTACTGGAATTTGGTCGTCCAGGTATTAAGGCCCAATGTGGCACGGCGTGCAACGCGGGGCTAGGCCAACGTGCCACGGCCCCAATGCGCACCTTCACTGGAATTTGGCAAAAATTCCATATCCAGGCAGAAGGCATCCGCGATGGCAGCGTGACACAGATCCATCGCGGAGCCCCTTTAATTCGTGCCTTCAAGTGCTTTTTCCCTTGCTAGCGTCCGAGTCCAACCCCAATTTCTCCCAACATGCATTTTAGCTTCCCAAAATTATATTTCACTTGCAAACAATGCTAATCATGTTGGTTAGTATAAATTCACATTTTATTACAAATAACATGAGAATGTATAAACATCGATAGATAAACAAGGCAAAAATGACACATTTGAGTATCACTTGGGCATATAAATTTTCCCAAGATCACTTACCCCACACTTAAATCCTTGTTCGTCCCCGAACAATAATCTTACACCTCATGCAATTGACACCCCAACCTGGCTACTTTGGTTCGACAATTCAAGCTACGGTTATACTGATTATTTAATACAGCAAATCATCAAGAAAACATGCATGGTCTTATCAATACGATGGCCTTCAACACATTAAGACTTCCTAAACTCAAGAATCGACTCTCGATATCGGCAAACTCATGCAAATCAGCTGATCAAGATATCCGACACGAATTTTAATCTCTCATCAAGCATGTGCCCTCACTACACAAGAGAATTTTCCCCTTTTTAATCACATGAACTCAAAAGATTACATGCAGGGGCATATAAACACAATTTCGCTCTCTCTCCCAAAAGAATTCACATGCATCATGTCATGAACCATAGGCTTGCCCTTAGTGTATTACTCCACTAATATAAGGAAGTGTGATGTAAGATCACATAGGACTTAACGGGTTGTAATGTAAGCTATGGAACTAGTGAATACTGGGCTAACCAATAATAACAACTAGCATCCTTAAGCGCTTTTCCAATACATCCATTAACCTTATGGTCATTGTTTCTTCCTCCATCTTCCCATTCTTGAAGTCTGTCTTTATTTTTGACCCCATCTCTTTAAGCACACTTGACTCAATAACAAAGATTATTTATACATCTTCATTATATTTAGTTTATAACAAGTGCACCTTCGACCTTTTCTTTCCTTTCATCACTCTGCTTTTTCTTTTCTTTTCACCATTCTCACTCCTTGACACTTTGGGAAAATTCTTTTCTTTTCTTGAGCGCTTAAGAGTTTTGGATCAAATTCACGGATAATGAAAAGAAGGGGTTAAGCTCGGTTTACACCTTTTTGACAAAAGAAAAATAATAGGCTAAAGGCTCAATGGGCTAACTAGGGTGTACATTCAAGGTGGGTATGATAATGAAAGAAAAAAAGTTCGGTTAAAGCAAAGAAATGCCTACATCCTTTCCTACAATACACATCCTTCATTTCGGTTTATACACACACCAGGCAAGTTCTAGACATTTCCCAATAGCATGGAATAAACAAAACCTCACCATACACTTATTGCACATGCTCAACTCAAGACATATTCACAGACTCTTCAATCAACTAATTACAAGAATTCAATCATTAAGCCTCAATCACACTGAGTCGAACTCTATGGCCTAGGTATCTCAACATATTTGCAAAGTTGCATGCTTTCATACGAATCACCTTTTCATTTCAGACATCATGTATGACACGCAACTAGAATTCTGCAACCATAAAGTAACTACAGGTTTTGGGATGCAACCCACAAAAGAAAAAACTAAAAAATAAATGAAAGAAATCTACTCCTAACGACTACATTTCCCTTACGACGGTCGTCATCCATTCATCATAGGGAACGGTCACTAACTAAGACTTCGGTTCAATGGGACTATTCTCGGTAAAAGAATCAAAAACAAACGCCGAGAAACCCAAAAATTTGAAAATTCATGAAAAAAATTTTCTTTTTGTTAAAAATATCGATCATTTCGATAAAACCAAAAATATGTACAAAACCAGCTAACAACATTTAACAGCACACAACAGCTTCACCTTAATTACAATACAGACATACACAAAAAATCACAGGGCCACAAATTTATCCAAGCACAACAACAGAACAGAGGCATACATTAATAACAAAAGCAACAAACACCTAACTACTCCCACCCCACACTTAAATCGAACACTGTCCCCAGTGTTCATAAAATTTAGCATAGCACAAAAATGGGTGGTGAAACTCCCTGATCAATCAAAATATTCCACTTCTTCGTCAGGTGCTGCTGCCTCGTCTCCCATGTATGAATCGCCCCCATCGTCATCATCTGACTCCACATCGGAGTCATCACGACGTGTCTCCTCATCTGTGGGGACATTATCATCGGTGGGCTCCATAAAAGTTGGCCCCACTCGGCATAGAGCCCTGGCATTTTCACCAAAAGGGTAGTCTAGCTCGAGCTGCCACAGCTCCTCTTCTGTTGCCGGCCTCCTGCCTATGTGCAGCTGGAGCATCTGCATCCTAAACATGCGAGTCATGTACTGATCATCCCGAGCATGTCGCTCGGCTACTGTAAGAACTGGCCCGTGAGTGGTATCGGGTGCCTTAGTTTTGGTGACATCTAAGGCCCGTCGCTCCATCTGCGGGATGTAGTCAAGGGCCTCCTCCTCGATATCCATGCCCCTCAGGAACGTGGTCAGTAATCCACCAAACCCATACCTATGCCCCTGATGCAAACGGGCTCTCTTCATGGCGTAGATAATCACCGCCCCCACGTTGATCTCCAGCCCTTTCATCAGGGCGTATACCAAGCATACACGATCTCGGGTGACATTTGTCATATGCACCCCCGGGATCAGGCAGGAAAAAACAATCTTCAGCCATATCCTGGCTTCCCTGTTCATCTGTGAGTAGGGCAAGGTCTGATGGTAGCCCCTCTCCTTATGCCTGCTCCAACGTGCTGTAGACCGAGTTCCACACAAAGTGCGTCAGATATCCGCGTATGGTGGAGTGATATTCAGCTGTCGAAGCACATGGGCATTTGTGTCCCGTGCCCCTAAGATAGCATTAAGGTGATGGGGCTCAAAAGTTACTATTTTCCCCCGTATCTTGATGGTGTGACTTTTGAGAGTCGGGTTCCAGTTGGCGTAGAATTCCCGAATCAGGTTCAGGTTGCACTCCTTGGGCTCTTCAAAGATGAAGTTCAGCCCGGCTGCCTCGATTCTATGGACAATCCTGGGGAACTCCTGTGTTAACGGTTCCCTAGCAATGTGTTCTTCGGGGAAGTACTTGCTTTCCTTATGCTTCGCGTACCATTTCTTCCCCTCCTCTGTCACCCATCTGGTTCCATATTGACGGCGTTGGCCGCGTGGAACCACTGGTGCTGCTGGGACTGCTGTTCCCAGTCTGATTCTTTTCCTTCCGGCGCCTGATGTTGATGCGCCATTTCCCTTGTCTTGCCTGCTTGCCATTGTTCCTGTCAAACCCAAAAGACAGTCTCAATGTTATTCCAATTAAAATTAACTTCGACTAAGGTTGGGTTAAGCTAGGCTACCCCACACTTAGTCTTTAGCCCCCAATCACCACGTTATGGCAAGATCATACTCATTTCCAAAAACAAACAACAAAACATAACAAGTATGCTTAGTGCATTCAGAGAATTTGACAGTATAAATTCTTTTGTACTACTCAGACTTCGTACAGCTAACCACAACATTACCATCGATCACTTTTCATCCCATAGCACTTAGCAAGGAGAAACAAAGAAAAGTTATCTACATGAAGCCATATAATTCACCCATTTCTTGCAATTTCTACAATTTCCTTAACCCGAAAATCCGTCGGTCTTTTAGCATATTAACAGTTAGCACAACCGACTCATCTCACCCAACATAAACAACCCAGCAAGAATTCCAAAGTTCAACTAAATTTTTTTCCTTTTCACACGCAAATTCAAGCCCTAGCTATGATTTTATCAAAAATTCTATCAAGCTATGTAATTATCGAGTTCATGCAATCACAATGATTCTACGAACATCAATCAACAATAACTCAATTGAATTTAAGCTCAATTTCTACTTAGGGAAAGTTTTGCTCATATCACATGTTCAACATCGAAAAATTCGACAAGAATTAAGATAGAGTTGAAAAACATACCTTGAATTCGATGAAATGAAGAAAACTTGATGAAAATGTGTTCCTAGGTCCATGTCACGTTGAGGGGGAAGGGGTTTTTGGGATGTTTATCGCGGAGGGAATGAAAAATGAGGAAAAATGAGGAAAAATGAGGGGAAATCGGGGTTAAAAAGTGAAGATTTCGCGCGGGTCACCCGGCGACCCGGTGTGACCCGTCGCGACATACACCTCAACGTGTCACGGAGGGTAACGCAGAGCATGCCCTCCGTGACACGGAGCCATTGCACAGGTGTTCTGGAATTTGAAAAAATTCTAGAATCACCTTCAACGTGTCACGGAGGGTAACGCGGAGGCCCTCCTCCGTGACACGGAGCCATCGCGTGGGCTCACTGTTTTGCCACTTTTTATTATTTTTCATACCTCGATTTTTCCTTTGCGATCCTTTGCATATTTATCCTCCGTTCAACCTGAAATTCATCTCACAACAAGGAATTGGTTAGAATTATAGGTTTCAATTGAAATACAAATTTTGTTTTTATTTTTATTTTTCTCTTCTTTTTTTTTCTTTTTTTTTCATTTTTACGAAATCCAATAAAATATTACAACAAAAATTTCACGGGTTGCCTCCCGTGCAGCGCCTGGTTTACCGTCGCAGCTAGACGTCATTCAGCTCAGTCATCTTCTAGGGTGACGGACGTTTTCTCTCGACCACCTTCCTCACCCCAGTAATGCTTACATCTTTCCGGTGGTTTCCCCAATAACTCCCGTGACTCAACTCTCTGGACAACATCAGCTTGCCTAATCATATTGATCACCGAGAGTTCCTCATACACAGCCGGGAACTTGGTGGCCTTGTATAAATCAAACACCTCCACCTTGTCGTGTGCTCGCATAGTTAGCTGCCCTGCAGCTACATCAATCAGCGCTTTCCCAGTTGCCAAGAAAGGACGTCCCAAAATAAATGGGACTTTCGCGTCTGGCTAAAAATCCAGCACGACGAAATCTACCGGGAAGATAAGGGAGACCACTTGCACCAGCACATCCTCTACAATGCCATCAGGTTTGGCTAAGGAATGATCCGCTAGTTGCAATATCACTGTTGTTGGTCTAGGACTCCCTAGACCCAACTTCTTGAATACCGATGTCGGCATCAAATTAATGCTCGCTCCCAAATCACATAATCCGTGAGCTCGGATACTCTGCCCGATTGTAATTTGTATTGTAAAGCTCCCAGGGTCTTTGAGCTTTGTGGGCAACCTGTTTTGTATCCGGGAAGTGCATTCCTCCGTAAGAGCCACCGTAGCATACTCAGTCAACCGACTTTTGTTCGCCACGATGTCCTTAATATACTTGGCGTACTTCGGCACTCCCTACAAAACATCAACAAGAGGTAAGTTAATATGTACCTGTTTCAGCACCTCCATGAATTTCTTGAAACACGCCTCCTCCTTGTGTTTCTTCAATCTTTGAGGGAACGGGGGTGGTGGTCTCTCTGGTTCAGCCTCCTTTTTCATCCCCCTCTCTTCACTTTCTGCTGCTCCCAACTGTTGAGGTGGTCTTTCTGGTTCCACCTCTTTAAGCTGCAAGCCACTCCTTGTGGTCACTGCATTCACCTGCTTGGGGTTGGGATCCGTGTCGCTTGGGAGTCCTCCTCTAGGCCTGGTGTTTTGGGCTCCAGCAAATTGCCCAAATTGATACTCCAGTGCCTTGGTAGCTAACTGGTTGTTCTTTACCTCGGCTGCCAATTTCACATAGTCAGCCTGCAATTGAGCTTGGTTAGCTATCATTGTCTTGAACATATCCTCAATGTTGGGTGATGGTGGTGGAGGAGGTGTATTGCTGCTTCTATATTGTGCCTGATAGTTCTGCTGTCCTCCTTGATTCCTATGCGCCCCCTGACTCGAACTTTGCCCTTGATGGTTATTGCTACCCCAAGAGAAATTCGGGTGATTCCTCCAGTTGGAATTGTAGTTGTTGCCATACTGTAGATGGTTGTTTCTCTGTACATTTCCCACAAAGTTCACCGAATCAGGATTTGCTCCACAACACTCAGCTGAGTGTTCACTACTCCCGCATACTTCACACCAAATCTGCTGCACTACATTCACTGGGGCTTGAGATTGGTTCATGCTCATGTTACTGAAGTGGGTGTTGAGTTGATTCTGTAAAGCAGCTATCTGTGCAGCAATAGCTATAAAACCATCCACTTCTAGGACTCCTGCTGCTTTCCTCGTTCCTCCTCTTGACAAGTCCGCATTCCACTCCGGATTTTCCTGTGAAATACAATTCAACAAGGTATACAGCTCCTCATAAGTTTTCTCCAATGCTTGCCCCCCAGCTGCTGAGTCTAGCAAGATTTTTGTGTGGGGTTCCAAACCCTCTATGAAAGTATGCACCAGCATTTCATTGGATTGGTGATGATGAGGACAATCCCGCAACATAGATTTGAATCTCTCCCAGGCCTGATATAGATTCTCTCCCTCTCTTTGTTTAAAACTTAGAATTTGACTTCTAAGTCTTGCTGTTTTACCGAATGGAAAGAACCGTATCAAGAATTTCTTTGCAAGATCATCCCACGTGGTGATGGAATTAGGTGGCTCGGCTTTCAACCACCTCTTAGCTTCTCCCAAAAGTGAAAATGGGAACAATGTAAGCCTGACATAATTTGATGACACTCCAGCGGGGATGTAAGTGTCACTTATCTCCAAAAAATTTTGGAGATGTTGCTGTGGATCCTCATGAGGGAGACCTGTGAACTGCCCGCTGGTGTGCAGCAATTGCACCATGTTCTGTTTAAGCTCGAACCTCCCTCCTGGCTTAGGTTTGCGGATGCTAGATGTGACATTGTTAGCATGTGGGATTGCCACCTCGCGAACCGGCCTAGCTGCCATTTCCTCGGGCACTAACATTGCCCTTACAACTGGTGGATTCTGTTGTTGCTCCAGGATTGTTTGTCTGAGCAACTGCAGCTTTTTCTCTAGAGCTTCTCTCCTTTGGCGATGGAATTGTCTTTCCGACTCTAAAGATGAGTCCACCAGCTCCTTGTCTCTTGCCAGTGTTCAACAAAAATTAGTATCTGAAAAATACAGGCTAAGACCAAGTTGTCAACACTAAGAATAAATAGTAAACTAACACTTAAGAAAATTTTACCAATTGCCAGTCCTCGACAACGGCGCCAAAAACTTGTTCGGTCTGTTTGGAATAACTACACGCAAGTGCACGTGGTCAAACAAGTAATAAAGTGGCTCAAGTAAGTCAAGTATCGATCCCACAGGGACTGGACTAAGGTATCAATCTAACCAAGTGTCAATAAACTTTAACTCTGAACTGCAGACAATAGTGTGAAGAAGATTTTGATATTTTGTTTCCTAATTTTATACGAAGTCTAAAACGAATATACAATTTGAGTCTGAACTATAAGTATGAGCATGCTGAGGCTAAAATGAACATTTAGAGAAATAAATTATCGATACAATTTGATTAATCTTTCCTCCGGTTGCTAATCAAGAATTATTGCCTATGGATTAAAACTCTCGTATTTAACCCAACTTAAGAATCATGAACCTTCCACCTACATCTATGTGATAAAAAGAAATTCATGTTCTAGCCATACAAAACTGATTCCTTAATTGACTAATACGACTTTCAGGTATATTCCTCGTTCCTCCTCTTGACGAGTCCGCATTCCACTCCGGATTTTCCTGTGAAATACAATTCAACAAGGTATACAGCTCCTCATAAGTTTTCTCCAATGCTTGCCCCCCAGCTGCTGAGTCTAGCAAGATTTTTGTGTGGGGTTCCAAACCCTCTATGAAAGTATGCACCAGCATTTCATTGGATTGGTGATGATGAGGACAATCCCGCAACATAGATTTGAATCTCTCCCAGGCCTGATACAGATTCTCTCCCTCTCTCTGTTTAAAACTTAGAATTTGACTTCTAAGTCTTGCTGTTTTACCGGATGGAAAAAAACGTATCAAGAATTTCCTTGCAAGATCATCCCACGTAGTGATAGAATTAGGTGGCTCAGCTTTCAACCACCTCTTGGCTTCTCCCAAAAGTGAAAATGGGAACAATGTAAGCCTGACATAATCTGATGACACTCCCGCGGGGATGTAAGTGTCACTTATCTCCAAGAAATTTTGGAGATGTTGCTGTGGATCCTCATAAGGGAGACCTGTGAACTGCCCGCTGGTGTGTAGCAATTGCACGATGTTCTGCTTAAGCTCGAACCTCCCTCCTAGCTCAGGTTTGCGGATGCTAGATGTGACATTATTAGAATGTGGTATTGCCACCTCGCGAACCGGCCTGGCTGCCATGTCATCGGGCACTAACATTGCCCTTACAACTGGTGGATTCTGTTGTTGCTCCATAATTGTTTGTCTGAGCAACTGCAGCTTTTTCTCTAGAGATTCTCTCTTTTAATGATGAAATTGTCTTTCCGGCTCTAAATATGAGTCCACCAGCTCCTTGTCTCTTGCCAGTGTTCAACAGAAATTAGTATCTACAAAATACAGGCTAAGACCAAGTTGTCAACGCTAAGAAGAAATAGCAAACTAACACTTAAGAAAAATTTACCGATTGCTAGTCCTCGGCAATGGCGCCAAAAACTTGTTCGGTGTTTTCACAACAACACGCAAGTGCACATGGTCGAACAAGTAATAAAGTGGCTCAAGTAAGCCAAGTATCGATCCCACAGGGACTAGGCTAGGCTAACAATCTACTCAAGTGTCAATAAACCTTAACTCTAAAAATGCAGACAACAGTGTTAAGAAAAGTTTGATATTTTGGTTTCTAATTTTATACTAATTATAAAACGAATATACAATTTGAATCTGAACTATAAGTATGAGCATGCTGAGGTTAAACGAACTTGTAGAGAAATAATTTATCGTTACAAATTGGTTAATCTTTCTTCCGGTTGCTAGTCAAGAATTATTTCCTATGGATTAAAACTCTCGTATTTAACTCAACTTAAGAATCATGAACCTTCCACCTACATTTCTGTGATAAAACGAAATTCATGTTCTAGCCATACAAAACCGATTTCTTAATTGACTAATACGACTTTCAGGTATATTTCTATCCTGAAGGTAAAGCAATTCTCAATTTTTCCAAACTAAGAAAAGATCATATCCTATCAATTCACAACTTTCCAATTTCTTGCTCTCTCGAGTGAAACTGGACTTTTTAGATATACATTAACGTTGGCCACACATTAATGCAGTAAGAACAAGAATCAATAGAACAACCATGAAAGAAAAGATGAAAAACCAATTTATCAATAATCACATTTCAATACAATTGTTCTTAACCTCAGCAAGAAGAGGATTTAGCCACTCATTTGTGGATTGAACATAGTTAAATGAGTGAAAATCATACAAGCAATTCAAATCAAGAAGAAGGAGATAGAGAAAAACCCTGAGATTTTCGTCCCCTCAACTGCCTGTAACCCACGTTCTTGCTCCACCAAGTCAGAATAATTAAAAATGAACCTAAGTGTTCTATTTATACTAGTGGGAATTTTTCCCAGAATAACAAGCAACGTGTCACGGAGTGCATCGCGGAGCACTGCCTCCGTGACACGCCACTGACATGGACCCTTACTAGAATTTGGTCATCCAGGTATTAAGGCCAAACGTGGCACGGCGTGCAACGCGGGGCTAGGCCAACGTGCCACGGCCCCAACGCGACCTTCACGGGAATTTGGCAAATATTCCATATCCAGGCAGAAGGCATCCGCGATGGCAGCGTGACCCGGATCCATCGCGGAGCCCCTTTAATTCGTGCCTTCAAGTGCTTTTTCCCTTGCTAGCGTCCGAGTCCAACCCCAATTTCTCCCAACATGCATTTTAGCTTCCCAAAATTATATTTCACCTGCAAACAACGCTAATCATGTTTGTTAGTATAAATTCACATTTTATTACAAATCACATGAGAATGTATAAACATCGATAGATAAACATGGCAAAAATTACACATTTGAGTATCACTTGGGCATATAAATTTGCCCTAGATCATTAATCTCCCTTACTACACTTCTTTCACAGCTTAAAACGGCGTAGTTTAGAGCTTAAGAGCTTAGTAATTACAAAAATGCTCTTACTAATTTCGCAGGAAAATAGTCATTGCCAGTCCCAACGAGGGACTAGACGATTCGTCGTCTCACTCATCGTCATCATTGGAAAAATCATCATCTACTGATATTCCTTTCCCCCATAGGCCACTTGATGAGTTGTTAGATGCACGATGATTCATCCCTCCATCCGATGCCACCACTGCCCAATCATCCTTTAATCACCTGGGTTAGACCAAGAGTTGTTGGGAGTGACGACGACTCTTCATCCCTTCCATTTCCCCTACCCGAGAACGACACCTTCTCAATTGGTCTCCACCTGACAAGTCACTTAATGACCCGTTAGGTCACACCACAAGTCACTGGATGACTCGTTCTGCGATCTGGTGTGAAATTTCTTATTTTTCTCAGTTTCAACTCACGGGTCTGATCTTAGGGACTTTTGGGGTATTACAATATCTCCCCCTTGGGAATATTCATTCTCGAATATGGGTAAAGATATTGAAAAGCTGGGGAGGGAATTGAAATCTCAAATACTGAACATTTGAAGCTGAAAACTGGCGGAGTGACTAACTCCGTACTGATATACATGACTGACCTGAATTCATAAATCACACATACATGTACTGACATGAAAGGAATTGAGAGACATGAACCAAACATGAAACTTAATAGAGTACTAAGGAGGAAAATGATACCTCATGCTGGAACTAAGTTGGTAGGGAAAAGGTATGGGTATTTAGCCATCATATCTGCATTGGCTTCCCACGAAGCTCCCTCAACAAGTTGATTTCTCCACAAAACCTTTACTAAAGCTACTTCTTCGTACCTCAACTTTCGAACTTGACAATCAAGCATCTCAACTGGTACCTCCTTATGGGTAAGGTTATCCTTCACACATGTGCTCTCCACCGGAACAACCAAAGTTTGATCACTAATGTACTTCTTTGACAATGATATATGGAAAAATATATCAAAGCCAACTCTGCTGGTAGCTCCAACTTATAGGCCACATTACCAACACGTCTCACAATCCTGTATGGACCAACATATCGGGGACTAAGTTTCCCTTTCTTTCCAAACTATCATCACTCCTTTTATGAGAGACACTTTCAAGAACACCCAATTATTAACTTCAAACTCGAGTTCTCTTCGCCTAACATCCACATATGACTTTTGACAACTCTGAGCTATATTAAGCCATCCCCTTATAAGCTGAACTTTCTCCATAGCCTCATGAACTGAATTTATCCCTATCAAAATAGCTTCACCTACATCAAACCAACCAATAGGCGATCTATATCTCCGCCCATAAAGAGCCTCAAACGGAGCCATCTGGATGTTGGAGTGGTAGCTGTTGTTGTAAGAAAACTTGAAAGAGGTAAATGATCATCCCAACTACCTTTGAAGTCAATCACACATGCTCTCAACATATCCTCGAGAGTCTGAATGGTCCACTCAGCCTGACCATCTATCTATGGGTGAAAAGTTGTGCTAAGGTTGACATAAGTAGCAAGTCCCTTCTGAAACAATCTCCAACACTGCGAGGTGAACTGAGTACCTCTATCCGAAATGATGGACAAGGAAACCCCATGCAATTGAACTAACTCCAGAATGTACAATTTAGTATCCTCCGCTGAGTCGGTAGTTTTGACCGGTAGAAAATAGGCTGCTTTAGTCAACCTATCTACAACTACCAAAATAGAGTCATGTTGTTGACGCGTGTGAGGTAACCCTGTGATGAAATTCATATTGATATCTTCCCACTTCCAAGTGGGGATACTGATGTCTTGTAGCACTCGTATTCTTTGATGCTCCATTTTCACTTGTTGACAGTTTGGACACTTAGCCACAAACTCCGCAATGTCCTTCTTAATGCCATTCCACCAATAGAATTCCCGTAGGTGACGACACATCTTGGTAGCGCCTGGATGGATAGAATACTGCGAGCCATAAGCCTCATGCAACATCCATTCTCTCAAGATGTCAACACCTATAAAAACACGAAAATGACCCTGATAACGATGTACACCATCTCCCCATTGGGAGAAGACCTCTACCTTTTGATTTTGAAGTGCATCCTTCAAATTTACCAAAATAGGATCCTCATCTTGCCTAGCCTTGACCTCAGTTACCAAAGAAGATTTTGAACTATTTTAAACAATGACACCACTATAAATCAAATCAATAAGGCAAACTCCTAATCGTGTAAGCCGATTCACCAACTCTTTCCTTCCATCTTCCAAATGAGAAACACTCTCCATGAACAGCCTATTAAGGGCATTCACCACTATATTGGCCTTGCCCAGATGATAAAGGACATGTCATAGTCCTTGAGCATCTCTAACCATCACCTTTATCGCAAATTCAACTCCTTCTTAGTGAACACATACTGTAGGCTCTTGTGGTCCATAAACACATCCACATGGACCCCATACAAATAATGTCTCCAACTCTTCAATGTGAACACTACTGGTGCCAATTCCAGGTCAAGCGTTGGGTAATTCTTTTTCTGAGTCTTAAGCTATCTACAGGCATACGCAATGACATAACCATGCTAAATCAACACACACCCAAGACCAACCCTAGATGCATCACAATACACAATGAATCCATTATTACCCTCTAGTAAGATCAACACTGGGGCTGAAGTGAGTCGAGTCTTTAGGCCAAATTTTTCATAGCTTCTATCTTTTGAGAGCCCACCTGCACACCCTTACTAGATAACAAGTGTCCCAAAAATGCAACTGAGTCCAACTAGAACTCACACTTGCTGAATCTAGCAAACAACTACTGATCCTTGAGAGTCTGTAGCACAATCCTCACATGACTGGCATGCTCCTCCTCACTCTGAGAGTATATGAGAATGTCGTCTATGAAGACAATCACGAACATGTCCAAATATGGCTTGAACACCCTGTTCATCAAATACAAAAAAGTTGCAGGAGCATTTGTTAGTCCAAAAGATATAAAAACAAACACATAGTGATGATACCGAGTCCAAAAAGCTATCTTCGGAATGTCACTCTCCCTAAGTTTGAGCTGATGATAACCGGATTTGAGGTCTATCTTTGAGAAACACTTAGAACCTTGAAGTTGGTCAAACAAGTCATCAATTTTGGGGAGGGGATACTTATTCTTGATTGTAACCTTGTTCAACTTCTAATAGTCAATGCATATATGAAAAGACCTATCCTTCTTTCAAACAAAGAGAACTGGTGCACCCCACGGAGACTTGCTAGGACTGATGAAGCCCTTATCCAAGAGATTCTCACCTGTTCTTTTCAACTCCTTTAGCTTAGGTGGAGCCACTCTATAGGGAGGAGTAGATATAGGTTGTGTATCGGGAAGAAGGTCAATACCAAAGTCAATCTCCCGCTCGGGAGGGACTCCTAGTAGATCATCTGGGAAAACCTCCAGATACTCACACGCAATAGGAAATGATTGAAGAGTTGGGGTCTCGGATGTAGAATCCTTAACCCAAACTAGATGGTACACGCAACCCTTGGAAATCATCTTTCGAGCCTTAATGTAGGAAATGAAGCGACCTACAGGCACAGGTGAACTACCCTTCCATTCTATGACTTGCTCACCCAGAAATCAAAATTCTACCATACGGGTTCTACAATTTACTGAGGCATAACATGCATGCAACCAATCCAGACCAAAGGTAACATCAAAATTAGTCATGTATAACTCTACTAGATCAGTTGAGGTAACTTTGTAGAGGACTGTGGCAGTGCCATTTTTGTATACCCGTTGAGCTATAACTGAGTCACGGACTGGAGTATAGACTGAGAAGGGTCCTAATAGGATTTCAGGACAGATTCTGAAACTAATAGCAACATAGGGCGTCACAAACAATAAAGTAGATCTTGGATCTAGCAATGCATGAATATCAAGACTGAATATTCATAAGATACTAGTGACCACATTTGGAGAGACCTCCTGCTCCTGACATGATGAGAGGGCATAAAACTAGTTCTGACGCTAACCACCACCTGCACTAGTGGATGCACAGTGTAAAGCAGAGCGTGCTGGTGGAGCTGCTGAACTGGTAATGGGGTCACGGTCTCTACCATGGCCTTGTCTGTCTGCTGGACAATCTCTGAGCATGTGGTCGGGATTCCTGCACCCAAAATATTGCCCTGAACCTTCTAAGTACTATTCGGTGTGCCTCCGACTACACCTTCCACAAACTAGAATGCTGGACTCTGCTAATCTACTCCCTTGACCTCGAGCGCCTGATGTCTTTCCCCACCGATCGAACCTAAGCTTGGATGGCACACTGGCTGATGATGGCGCTGGGGCTGATGATCTCTGGTGAGACTGTTGATGATGTCCGCCACCATACCTCTATTGGAAAAACCCAAAGCGGTCTGTCCTGGCCCTTTTGGCCTCACTCTCCCTCTCCCTCACATGAACCACCTCTATTTGCTGGGCATACAAGACCATTCAGGAGAAGTCAATGTCCTGATGTAGCATGTGGTCCTGCAAACCTTGACTAAGGAATCCGCTACTCCATTCACAAGTCTTCTCACCTAAGCCCTCTGATCAGCCACAATCTTTGGCGCATATTAGGACAACCGGATGAAATCTAAAGCATACTCATATACGGTCATGTTGTTCTGTCTCAAATTCACAAACTCGGCCGCCTTGATTTCCCTCATCTCCCGAGGAAAGAATCAGTCTAAGAATACGGTGAGGAACTCATCCCAACTAATGGGACCTTCTTCGAATCCCCAGCTATCCTTCCACTGTCTATACCATATATGAGCGACCCCCTTCAACTGATAGGAGGCTAAGTCTGCACACTCCTCTCTCGTCACCCCCATGATCTGGGTGATTTTCTATATCTATAAACTTATGTGGGTCCTCATCCACTCTCCACCCAAGGAACTCAGGTGGGTTCATCTTGAGAAAGTCCCGGACTTTAGTCATCGCTGCGTTCCCATTCCGGGGAACATGTGCCACTGCATGCTGATTGACCTGAGTGGTCAATGCTTGGACCAACATCTAAATAGCTTCCCTAAACTCAGCATGGGAAACCTTCTCAGGCACAGGATCTACTAGGACTTTCGGGTGCCCATCTCCATTGCCATCCTCATGGCCATTTCCATTTCCGTTGCCATTCCTTCTTCTATTAACTTGGCGTGGAGGCATGATTCTGCAAATGTGTAAAGTTGGAGTTAGAGGAATCGAGAGAGTTGAACTCATATCACGAGATAGAATCATGAAAGAAGGAAATTTTTCTAAAATATTTTGTATACTCTTCATCATAAGTGAGGTGTGCTTCAGACCCACGAAAAAGACGCAAATTAACGCAGCTTTCAGACACCCTAGGATACTTCAAAACCTAAGGTTCTGATACTAAGTTTTTCATGATCCGAACATAGGCCCGGATCTAGAAACGGAACCTAAAACCATAAATGACTCCAAGTCAACTCCTAGTATGAACAAGATAACTAAAAATCAACATAAGAAAAGCTGATAACTAAATCTTGAAATAGCGGAAGTCTTAATAACAACACATCTAGTCAATGGTAGTATTATAACACTGAATCTGGAGCTGAATACACAAATCTATGTCTGAAAAGCCTTTACTAACTGATGAGATCCTGGGACAAGCCCCCCAGCTATCCCTAAGTTTGAAACAAATAGACATAACAATACTGAAAGATAGATGTCCTCAGAGGATGAAGACTCACCCAAGACAGGGTCTCAGCTGGAATGAAAGAAGAACCAATGGTTTATCTAAGTCTGATCGCTAGGACCTATATCATGAAATAATACAGTATAAAGTATGTGGACAGTACTTGGAATATACTAAGTATGCAAGGTAAGTAAAACAGGCTAAGTAAGAGTAAACTGAAATCATGTACATCATAATTCATAACATCATAAGATTTTGAGAGTAAGGTTTGCATGTTAGTATCTAAAAAACATGAATAGACATAAATAGGATTCATAACTAAATCAAATGACCCAAAGTTGAAACTGAGATTCATAAGTAAAAATTGGTAACCTGACCATTGGGTTAAACCTACTAAAAACATAATATTATAACTGATAAACTTGTATAACTGAGATCATGAGGGATAATGGGAGACTAATCATATAACTTACACAATCATGATAGAGCTTACGTGATCCTAACTATTACACTCAAGTAGTTAGAGCCGTCCAAATTCTTGCCAGTGCTAAGGGCGCTACCATGATAGTGATATCAAGCGGAAGGCGCATTCGGGGTAGGGGAAGCTTACAAGGGAGGTCCCAAAGTAAAATGTGAAATCCTACATTGGCACGTAGTTTTGAGGCCCAGGTTTTTTATGAACCCTAGCCTACACGGTGCTAGACACAACTCCCAAAACATGCAAGGTGCTCTCCATCGTTTTTCAATGAAGTTGATAATGTAATTACATGCATAGTCTGAAATCTGAATATGGAGAGTCCTGGTTCCAAACATACCATAAACTTAATATGGGAGAATAGACTCCAAAACTATATGGTAAGTTGATTTATAGAACTAAACTGAATCATGAAAACATGCTAAATCTGAGTGGGATTACCCAAAATCTGAATATCATGCATACTTGAAATAGA
The DNA here is from genome assembly GCA_035772735.1 of Datura wrightii. Taxonomy (NCBI): domain Eukaryota; kingdom Viridiplantae; phylum Streptophyta; class Magnoliopsida; order Solanales; family Solanaceae; genus Datura; species Datura wrightii. The sequence continues at coordinate 10,290,996 of JASDFA010000003.1, forward strand.
CTTCACAAGTCAAAATCATTGATTCATATATGGGTAATTTGTAAACATACATATATGCTATATACTTCATCATATTTGAAATCATCAATCATAAACTAACTTTTTCATGAACTTGCGTAATTGGGCATAGTCTTCTAAAACACGAGATCAGGAATTTATAATGAATTAGTACATAAAATCATGCCATGAATCTTAAAACATGCTTTGAAACAAGAAGGAAATTGACCAATATATAAATCATAGAGAATTTCATAAATTTGGGTTAAAACCCCATAGGATCATACACTTGAATTAACATTTTAATTCATGAACTTGAGTAGGGAATGACATTGAAAGGAAACTATCATTGATCATCCTACATACCTGGGTAAACTAATTCTTAACTTGACTATGAAAGCTCAAGAGATTTGGAGGAGAACTGGAGGATTGTAAGCTTGATCTTCAATGGAACCCTCTAAATTTGCATGCATGGTAATTGAACGAATTAGAATAGGTTAAACTCCTTTAATACACTTCTTTCACAGCTTAAAATGGCGTAGTTTAGAGCTTAAGAGCTTATGAATTATGAAAACACTCTTACTAATTTTGCAGGAAAACTGTCATTGCCAGTCCCAATGAGGGACTGGACTAGTCGTTACCAAACTGGACCCACCATTGCCCAATCATTCTTTAACCACCTCATGGGTCAGACCACGAGTACTTGGGAGTGACGACGACTCGTTGTCCCTTCCATTTCCACTACCCAATAACGATACCTTCTCAACTGGTCACCACCTGACAGGTCACTTAACGACCCATTAGGTCATACCACAAGTCACTGGATGACTCGTTCTGCGAGCTGGTGTGAAATTTCCTATTTTTCTCAATTTTAACTCACGGGTCTGATCTTAGGGACTTTTGGGGTATTACAATATCTCTCCCTTGGGAACATTCATCCTCGAATGTTGGTAAACATATTCAAAAGCGGGGAGGGTAATTCAAATCTCAAATACTAAACATCTGAAGCTGAAAACTGATGGAATGACTAACTCCGGACTGATATACATGACTGAACTGAATTCATGAATCACACATACAAGTAATGATATGAAAGGAACTGAGAGACATGAACTAAATATGAAACAGAATAGAGTAGTAAGGAGGAAATTGATACCTCATGCTGGAACAGAGTCGATAGGGAAAAGGTGCGGGTATTTACCTATCATATCTGCTTTGGCTTCCATGTGGCTCCTCAACAAGTTGATTTCTCCACAAAACCTTTACTGAAGCTACTTCTTTGTACCTGAACTTCTGAACCTGTCAATCAAGGATCTCAACTAGTACCTCCTCAAAGGTAAGGTTATCTTTCACACCTGTGCTCTCCACCAGGACAACCAAAGTTGGATCACTAATGCACTTCTTTAACTATGATACAAGGAAAACTGAATGTATCAAAGCCAGCTCCGCTGGTAGCTCCAACTTATAGGCCACCTTACCAACACGTCTCACAATCTTGTATGGACCAACATTTTAGGGACTAAGTTTCCCTTTCTTTCTGAACCTCATCACTCCCTTCATGGGAGACACCTTCAAGAACACTCAATCATTAACTTCAAACTCGAGTTCTCTTTGTCTAACATCCATATATTACTTTTGATGAGTCTTAGATGTTTTCAGCCATTCCCTTATTAGATAAACTTTCTCCATAGTCTCATGAACTGAATCTCTCCCTATCAATGTAGCTTCACCTACATCAAACCAACCAATAGGCTGTCTATATCTCCGCCCATAAAGAGCCTCAAACAAAGCCATCTGGATGTTGGAGTGGTAGCTTTTGTTTTAAGCAAACTTAATAAGAGGTAAATGATTATCCCAACTACCTTTGAAGTCAATCACACATGCTCTCAACATATCTTCGGGAGTTTGAATGGTCCACTCAGCCTGACCATCTATCTGTCGGTGAAAAGTTGTTCTAAGGTTGACATAAGTACCAAGTCCCTTCTGAAACGATCTCTAAAACTATGAGGTAAACTGAGTACCTCTATTAGATATAATGGACGAGGGAACCCCATGAACCGGACTAACTCCCGGATGTATAATTTAGAATAATCCTCCTCTGAGTCGGTAGTTTTGACTAGTAGAAAATGGGATGCTTTAGTCAACCTGTCTATAAATACCAAAATAGAGTCATACTACCGACGCATGTAAAGTAACCCTATGATGAAATCCATATTGATCTCTTTCCACTTCCAAGTGGGGATGCTGATGTCTTGTAGAACTTTTCCCGATCTTTGATGCTCCACTTTCACTTGTTGACAATTTGGACACTTAGCCACAAACTCTGCTATGTCCTTTTTAATGCAATTCAACCAATAGACTTCTCATAGGTCACGGTACATCTTGGTGGTTCCTGGGTGGATAGAATACCGCGAGTCGTAAGCCTCATGCAACATCTGTTCTCTCGAGTTGTCAAAACCTAAAATACGTAAATGATCCTAATAACGACGTACACCATCTCCCCCTTGGGAGAAGACCTTTACCTTCTTATTTTGAACTGCCTCCTTCAAATTTACCAAAATAGGATCCTCATCTTGTCTAGCCCTGACCTCAATCACCAAAGAAGATTCTGAACTATTCTAAACAATGACACCATCATCAATTGAATCAACAAGGCAAACCCCTAATCGTGTAAGCCGATGCACATTCTTTACCAACTCTTTCCTTCCATCTTCCACATGAGAAACACTCTTCGTGAACACTCTACTAAGGTTATCCGCCACTATATTGGCCTTGTCCGGATGATAAGGACACTCATGTCATAGTCCTTGAGTAACTCTAACCATCTCCTTTGTCGTAAATTCAAATCCTTCTTAGTGATCACTTGTAGGCTCTTGTGGTCCATAACACATCCACATGGACCCCATACAAATAATGCTTCCAAATCTTCAATATGAAACCACCAGTGTCAATTCCAGGTCGTGCATCAGGTAATTCTTTTCATGAGTCTTAAGTTGTTTAGAGGCATACGCAATGACTTTACCATGCTGAATCAACACACACCCAAAACCAACCCTAGAGGCATCACAATACATAATGAATCCATTAGTACCCTCTAGTAGGGTCAACACTGGGCTGAAGTGAGTCGAGTCTTTAACTCCTGAAAACTCTTCTCAAAGGCATCCAACCATTTAAATTTGACTTTTTTCTGGGTCATCTTAGTCAAGGGTGCAGCAATTGATGAGAACCCTTCAACAAACCTCCTGTAATCGCCAGTTAACCCTAAGAAACTCCAGATATTCGTTTAGGACAATTTTTCACAACTTCTATCTTTTGAGAGCCCACTTGCACACCCTCACTAGACACCATGTGGCCCAAAAATGCTACTAAGTCCAACCAGAACTCACACTTGCTGAATCTAGCAAACAGTTGTCAATCCTTGAGAGGTTATAGCACAATCCTCACATGATTGGCATGCTCCTCCTCACTCTGAGAGTATATGACAATTTCGTCTATGAAGACAATCATGAACATGTACAAATATGGCTTGAAAACCCTGTTCATCAAATCTATAAAAGCTACAGGAGTATTCATTAGTCCAAAGGATATAACTACAAACTCATAGTGACCATACGAAGTCCGAAAAGCTATCTTCAGAATGTCACTCTCCCAAGCTTTGAGTTGATAATAATAAGATTTGAGATCTATTAAGAAACACTTAGAACCTTGGAGTTGCTCAAACAAGTCATCAATTCTGGGGAGGGGATACCTGTTCTTGATTGTAACCTTGTTCAACTGCCGATAGTCAATGCATATACGAAAATACCCATCCTTCTTTCAAACAAAGAGAACTGGTGAACCCCACGGACAATTGCTAGGCCTGATGAAGCCCTTATCCAAGAGATCCTCAACTGTTCTTTCAACTCCTTTAGCTCAGCTGGAGCCACTCTATATGGAGGAATTGATGTAGGTTGCGAATCGGGATGAAGGTCAATACCAAAGTCAATCTCCTGCTCGAGAGGGACTCCTAGTAGATCATCTGGGAAAACCTCTAGATACTCACACACAATAGGAAATGATTAAAGATTTGGGGTCTCGGATGTAGAATCCTTAACCCAAACTAGATGGTACACGCAACCCTTGGAAATCATCATTCAGGCCTTAAGGTAGGCAACAAAGCGACCTACAGGCACAGCTAAACTACCCTTCCATTCTATGACTTGCTCACCTGAAACCAGAACTCTACCATACGGGTTCTACAACTTACTGAGCCATAACATGCAAGCAACCAATCCATATCAAAGATAACATCAAAATTAGTCATGTCTAACTCTACTAGATCGGCTAAGGTGAATTTTTAGAGGACTGTCACAGTGCAATTTTTGTATACCCGTCAAGCTATAACTGAGTCACCAACTGGAGCAGAGACTGAGACGGGTCCTGATAGGATTTATGGAAGATAAAGTAGCTCCTATATCTAACAATGCATAAACATCAAGATGGAATATTCATAACATACCAGTGACCACATCTGGAGAGACCACCTGCTTCTAACATGATGAGAGGGCATAAAACCAGTTCTAACACTGACCACCACCTGCACTAGTGGATGCACCTTGCTGAGCAGAGCGTGCTAGTGGAGCTACTGAACTGGTAACTAGGTCATGGTCCCTAACATGGCCCTGTCTGGCTGCTGGACAATCTCTAAGCATGTGGTCGGGCTTCCCGCACCAAAAATATGCCCCTAAACCTGCTAAGTACTGTTTGGTGTGCCTCCGACCACACCTGCCCTGGACTCTTCAATCTACTCCCTTGATCTCGAGAGCCTGATGTCTTTCCCCTCTGATTGAACCTAAACTTGGACGGCACACTAGCTAATGACGGCGCTGGGGCTGATGATCTCTGGTGAGACTGCTGACGATATCCGCCCCCAGACCTCTGCTGGAAAAACCCAAAGAAAGTCTATCCTGGCCCTCTTAGCCTCTCTCTCCCTCTCCCTCACATACACCACCTCTATCTGCTAGGCATAGAAGACCATTCAGGAGAACTCAATGTCCGAATGTAGCATGGTGATCCTGCAATCCTTGACAAAGGAATCTGCTACTCCATTCACAAATCTGCTCACCCGAGCCCTCTAATCAGCCACCATCTCTGCTGCATATTTGGACAATCGGGTGAAGTCTAGAGCATACTCCTAGACGGTCATGTTGTTCTATCTCAAATTCACGAACTCAGCCGCCTTGATTTCCCTCATCTCCCGAGGAAAGAATCATTCTAAGAATGTGGTGAGGAACTTATCCCAACCAATGGGACTTGCTCCGACTCCCGGGCTATCCTTCCACTGTCTATACCATATATGAGCGACCCCCTTCAACTGATAGGAGGCTAAGTTTGCACACTCCTCTCTCTCACCCCTATGATCTGGGTGATCTTCTCAATCTCCTCAATAAACTTATGTGGGTCCTCATCCACTCTCCACCCAAGGAACTTAAGCGGGTTCATCCTGAGAAAGTCTCGGACTCTAGCCATCACTGCGTTCCCATTCTGCGGAACATGAGCCACTGCCTGTTGATTGATCTGAGTGGTCAACGCTTGTGCCAACATCCGAATAGCTACACTAAACTCAGAATGGGCAACCTGCTCGGGCACGGGATCTGCTAGGACTTGTTGGTGCCCATTTTCATTTCCATCCTCATGGTCATTTCGATTTTCGTTGCCATTCCTTCTTCTGTTAACTTGACGTGAAGGCATGATTCTGCAAATGCGTAAAGCTGAAGTTAGAGGAATAGAGAGAGTTGAACTCATAGCAAGAACTAGAATCATGAACAAAAGAAAGTTTCCTGAAACATTTCGTAGCCTATTCGTCATAAGTATGGAGCGCTTCACACCCACGAAAAAGACACAAATTAACGCGGCTTCAAGACACCCTAGGACACTTCAAAACCTAAGGCTCTGATACTAAGTTTGTCATGATCCGAACATAGGCCCGGATCTAGACACGGAACCTAGAACCATAAATGGCTCCAAGTCAACCCCTAGCATGAACATGATAACTAAAAATAAACATAATAAAAGTTGATAACTAAATTCTGAAATAGCGGAAGTCTTAATAACAACACGTCTAGGCAACAATAGTATCATAACACTGAATCTAGAGCTGAATATATAAATCTATATCTGAAAAGCCTCTACTAACTGATGAGATGCTGGGATAAGCCCCCCAACTATCTCTAAGTGTAAAACAAATTGACATAATAATATTGAAAGATAGATGTCCTCAGAGGATGAAGACTCACCCAAGGAAGGGTCTGAGCTGGAATGAGAGCAGAACCAACAGTGCATCTGAGTCTGATCACTAGGACATGTATCATGAAACAATACAGCATAAAGTTTGCAGACAGTACTTGAAATATACTAATTATGCAAGGTAAGTAAAACAGACTAAGTAAGAATAAACTGAAATCATGTACATCATAAGATTCTGAGAGTAAGGTCTGCATGATAGTATTTAAAAAACATGAATAGACATAAATTGGATCTCATAACTAAATCAAATGACCCAAAGTTGAAACTGAGATTCATAAGTAAAAATTTGTAACCTGACCATTGGGTTAAACCTACTGAAAACATAATATTATAACTGATAAACATGTATAACTGAGATCATGAGGGATAATGGAAGACTCATCATATAACTGAAACAATCATGATAGAGCTTACGTGATCCCAATTATTACACTCAAGTGGTTAGAGCTGTCCAAATCCTTTCCAGGGCTAAGGGCCCTACCATGATAGTGATATCAAGCTGAAGGCCCATTCAGTGTAGGGGAAGCTTACAAGGGAGGTCCAAAAGTAAAATGTGAAATCCTACATTGGCATGTAGTTTTGAGGCTCGAGATTTTCATGAACCCTAGCCTACTCAGTGCTAGAAACTACTCCTAAAACATGCAAGGTGCTCTCCATCATTTTTCAATGAAGCTGATAATGTGATTACATGCATAATATGAAATCTGAATACGGGGAGTCCTGGCTCCAAACATAGCATAAGCTGAATATAGGAGGATAGACTTCAAAACCATATGGTAAGCTGATTTATAGAACTAAATTTCATCATGAAAACATGCTAAATCTGAGTGGGATTACCCTAAATCTGAATATCATGCATACTTGAAATAGACTTCACTAGTCAAAATCATAGATTCATATATAGGTAATTCATAAACATCATACATGCTAGATACTTCATCATACTTGAAATCATCAATCATAAACTAACTTTTTCATGAACTTTTATAATTGAGAATAATCTTCTAAAACTTGAAATCATGAATTTATAATCAATTAGTACATAAAATCCGCCCATGAATCTCAAAACATGCTTTGAAACATGAAAGGAACTGACCCATAAATAAATCATAGAGAATTTTATAAATTTGGGTTAAACCCCCATAAGATCATACACCTGAATTTATGAACTTGAGGAGAATTGTGGGTATGAGAGTGAAATAAAACTCTCATTCACAGTCCTACATACCTGTGTAAACTAATTCTTCACTTGACTTTGAAATCCCAAGAGATTTGGAGGAGAATTGGAGGATTCTAAGATTGATCTTCAATGGAACCCTCTAAACTTGCATGCATTGGAGTTGAATGAATTAGAATAGGTTAAACTCCCTTAAATACACTTCTTTCAAGGCTTAAGATGATGTAGTTTAGGGCTTAGGAGCTTAGGAATTACGAAAACACCCTTATTAATTTCGCTGGAAAACAGTCATTGCCATTCCCAACGAGGGACTGGACGAGTCATTACCAAACTAGACGACTCATCATCCCATTCGTCGTCGTCACTGGACAAATCTTCATCTACTGATATTCCTTTCCCCATAAGCCACTTGACGAGTCATTAGATGCATGATGACTCATCCCTCCATCCGATTCTAACACTGCCCAATCATCCTTGAACCACCTAACGGGTCATACCACGAGTCATTGGGACTAATGACAACTCGTCATCCCTTCCATTGCCAATGCCCGAGAATGACACCTTCTCAACTAGTCGCCACCTGAAGGGTCACTTTGTGACCTGTTAGGTAACACGACAAATCATTGGATGACTCATTCTGTGACTTGGTGCAAAAAATTTTGTTTTTCTTAGTTTCAACTCACGGGTCTGATCTTAGGGATTTTTGGGGTATTACAATAAAAATGTCAAATTTTATGTTGATGAAGCTTTTTAGTGAAATGATGAAGGAGGGTCGACCACTTGCAAGACTTGTGAATGGTGTTCAGCTGCTTTGAAGTTATCAACTCAGAATGAACCCATTGAAATGTGCCTTTGGAGTTACTTCTAGAAAGTTCCTTGTTTTTATTTTATGATATTGAGGATTTGAAATTGATTAAGCCAATGTTGATGCAATTTTGAAGATGCTCGAACCTCGAAATATTCATGAATTAAAAAGCCTTCCAGTAAATCTAGCGTATCTTAGGAGATTCATCTCGAACCTAGTTGAAGATGCCAGCCATTCATTCATCTCTTGAAGAAGAATGCTCTTTTCAAGTGGGACCAAGCCTGTGATAATGCCTTTAGGAACATTAAATCATATTTAATGAAACCTCCAGTTCTTCCGTCCCCTACCTAGAAAACCACTAATATTCTACATTTCAACACAACAAAGGTATGTTGGAGCATGGTTGACCTAGGAGAATAGTGAAGGGAAAGAAAACTCTCTTTATTCCTTGAGTAGAGTGATGACACCAAATGAGCTGAATTATTTTTCTATTGAAAAGTTGTGTTTGGTGTTAGTCTGCTCGATTCAAAAATTGAAGCACTACTTTCAAGTTCACACTATTTACCTCATTTCTAGAGCGAATCCCATCAATTTTGTAATGTCAAAATCAGTCCTTAATGATCGACTACCAAGTTGGTACCTCTAGTTTCTATAGTTTGAGATAGCATATATCCCTCAAAAAGCTATAAAAGGACAAGCATCAGTAGAGTTCTTTGCAAATCACCTGATACCTGATGATCGGGAGCTAATTGATAATTGTCGTATGATGATCCAATGGTTATTGAAATTTAACCTCCATGGAAGATGTACTTTTATGGTTCTTCACATCATTGCGAAGCTAGTGCTGGCAATAGTGTTTATCACTCCGCAAGGAGAGGTTCCACCATATCTTTTTCTTTGACACAATGTTGCTCTAATAATGTTGTTGAATATCAAGTATTGATACTTGGGATTAAAATAGTTTTTAATATGAAGCAACTGTAATTGCCAGTCTTGATGACTCTTAGTTGGTAATTAATCAACTCTTTGGTAGCTATGAGGTCAAGAAGCCCAAACTACAGCCCTATCATGGTTATGCTCAGAAATTGATAGGATGGTTTGGGGATGTGACCCTCGAGAAAGGAAAACAAGAAATTTGATGCCTTGGCTACTCTATCTTCAACACTAATTCTATCGAATCAAGCATAAGTTACTATCTGCTAAAAATGGGTAGTACTGCCACCAAATGAGGATGAAAATCCAGAAAATGAGCTTGAGCATCGTGTCGCTGTTTTTGAAGTTGTGAAGGAGGACTGTCAACAACCCTACATTGACTACTTGTGTTATGGGATACTGCCCAAAAATCTAAAAAGAAGGACTGTAATCCTCCATCATTCACCTCACTTCTTTTATTACAAAGATACATTATATAGAACATCATTAGAAGGAGTACTCTTCTGATGTTTGGGGGAGGAACAAAAGGTCAAGCTTTACAAGAAGCACATTTAGTAGCATATGGATCATATTAATCAAGATTAAAGCTCTAGTTCCACATAAAAATGAGATACTATTGGCCTACAATGATGAAATATGGCTTGGACTATGCCCGATGATGCAAGGCTTGCCAGTTTCATGCAAATTTTATACATCAGCAGCCTAAACTATTACACCTGACTATCGCATCTTGACCTTTTGATTGTTGGGGATTGGATGTTTTAGGACCACTATCAAAATCTTCTAGTGGACACTTGTACATCTTGGCTTCAACAAAATAACTTCTCAAAATAGGCCAAAGGTGTCGCTTTTAAAGAGTAAAGAAGGAAATGTGACAAACTTCATTCGAGTAAATAACATCTCCCTCTTTGGCATTCCTCATACATAATAACAGACAATATCAATCCATTTGATAACAATTTAATGAAAAAGATTTGTGATCTCTTCAATTTCAAGCAGCACAAATCTTCTATATATCATGTTATCACTGACGGTCTAGCTGGAGCATCTAGCTGGAGCATTCAATAAGACCCTGTGAAACTTGTTGAAAAGGACACCTCCAAGTCCAAACAATATTGGTTTGAACGAATGATAGAAGCTTATGGAAATATAGGATGACTCACTGATGAGAGGCCAAAAGTATGTATTTAATCTCTATTTCCTCACATTTTAATACTTTTGTCATCTCTTTGAATATCATTTCTATGGATTATGATTATATTCTTGTGTTGTGACTTTATAGGTGCTTAATAGGTGAATGTGGTGGAAATCAACTGAAAAAGATCTCTAAAGGAAGATTTGGAGCTTGGAGAAACTTTAGAGGTGTTCTTGAACAAAAACAATGTCATGCCCTGAATCTAGACCCAAGCGTGTATTGGCACTTGGATCACTTTCGTGGTTGAAGCAAACCCTTGGCCTGGCTTACTATCAGTTTAGATATTAATAACAATGAGGAATGTAAAACATAGTGAGCTCAATATAATAAACGAGAATTTATTCTATAACTAAAATAAATGTCAAAAAGTAATTTATTAACTCAATATCTAACTCTATATATGAAGCCTCTGATAATTATAAAAGGGGTGTCAGGACATAGTTCCCACATCTACCTTAATCTCTATAAATAAAAGACTCAATAACTGGGACTCTCTGAATATAGGAGGTCTCACCAAAATCTGAATGTAGATGAAGCCCTAGTGAAGCGTCCACTGCTGATCCTATCTACTTGAGTCTGCATCATAATACGATGCAGCACCAAAAAGGGCGTCAGTACATGGAATGTATGATATGTAAAATAGCTGAATGAAAAAACATTTGCAAGAATGTCTCAATAAAAGGACATAACTGGAATCAATAAACTGAAAATGTACTCTAAAACTTAGAATGATGCATAGGACACTATATGATAATATGATCAATGTGTAAAACAACTTATGCAATAAAACACATGCATCATAATAGACTCGGTAAATACATATGCAAGTAATGTATATCTTTAAATTGAGAGTTTTTCGTAACCGACAACCATCATGAATAAGCGCATGATGACCTCACATAGGGCCCATATGGAGGAGAGTTATCCAAATCCTTGTCAGGGCTGAGGACAAAACTAAACTATGGATCCAAAAGCAAAGTCCTTACTAAGGAATTATCTGAGGGGTCAACCCAACCAACGGCATGATCCTATCCTATGCTAGCTATGTAGTAATGGGGCTTAAACGTTGTTTGAACCCGTTCATCCAACTCGGTGCTAGATAATTCTCTAAAAACATATGCTCATATACTTATGTCTATCTAAGCCAACTGAAAATAATTTTTATAAAGCACTTTAATATAAATGATATAGATATTTAAAAAATCATATGTGGAGCATTTCACTCAAAACCTTATTTAACTATGCTTACGAGCCTTGGCTCAAAACATGGCTTAAAACAATGTTGGGGAATCTTAACTCCAAAGCATCTCTTTAAAATTGTTCTTGTGAGCCTTAGCTCAAAATCATCTCATGACTTTCAAAAATAAGACTTTACTTAAGCTTTTGAAAATCATGCTAAAATCATATTTTTATGTTAAAATATCGTTATGCATACTCTCATTAAAATATGCTCAGCCTTTATGAAAATGATACATTTACTTCTAAAATACATGTTTTCAATATCATGCTACTTAAAAGTCATGCTTTCATGCAACTAGGGTTCATGGGGTAAGAGACATGAACTAACCTCAATAATCAAGATTCAAGGATCAAGAAATCAAGAATCAAGAATCAAGAGAGTATAATCAACAATCAATATATTAGGATTACAATCAAGAGGTATCAATAAATAACTCTAATATGAAGAATCCAACAATAGCAATTCAACATATCTAGATAGGGAAGAAGAAAATTCAAAAATTGGGCAAAAATCCTAGCTTTAATCTCAATGAACTCTTGCATAGATATAAGGCATAAGAACGAATAGGAAGTGTTACATAGGTTAGCCTTACATACCTAAAAAAATAGAACCTTAGACTCAAGTTTGAAGAACCCTAATTTGGAGAATAAGACTTTCTAGCTTCTTGAAAAACTTGAGATCTTTGATCCTTGAATTCTACATTGGTGATGGAAGAAGTAGGTGTTTAGGCTTTAAGAGTACTTAAATAATATCTTTAGAAATCCCAAAACATCTGGGTTTAGGTAATTAAACCGTAGGAATTTCCTAAAATAACCTTAATAATATTTTTGGTAACTTCACTCGTCAGTGAATTTGAACCATCCAGTGATTACGTGTCACTTGACAGTGCTTCACTAAAATGCTCATATTGTTTTAATTTGAACTCCAATTGTTGCAAGGTCAGATGATTTGGAAAGAAGACTCAAAGGAATTCAATTTGATAGGTTGAATCACTCAAAAATATATAGAAAATTGGGACTTATGGTCATTTGAAATTGACTCTTATAAGAACTTATACGAAAACTCAATTAGTAAGAAGGCTCTCAACTCAATTTTGTGCTAGAGGTTCCTTATGAACTTAATTTGTATATAATTCACTTCTCATACTTAATAATTGATCTTAACACTTAGTTCTATAAAATTCATCAGGTTTGGGTCCATCTACATACCTAGAATGATTTCAAACTTAGCCCGAAAGTCTGAGGCATTACAATATCTCAACCTTGAGATCATATATCCTCGAATGAAGACTAACTCGGACTAGTAGATGATCTAACTATGAGTATCTTAACTAAATTTATGGAGTATGAAAACATACTAAGGACTTCAACAACAGCTAATGGAACATGAACTGATAAGAATGCTAAGAGAGGGGACTATTACCTCAAGATGATTCTGGTCTAGGATGGAGTAGATGAGGATACTAGGTCATCATATCTACTTTAGCTTCCCAAGTAGCTATCTAAACTAGTTGATTCCTCCATAGAACTTTCACCGAAGTGACTTCCTTATTCCTTAGCTTATAAATCTGATGATCTAGAATCTCAAGTGGAACTTCCTCATATGACGGATTATCATTAACTCTCCGTAGGCACAATGAGTGCAGGGTCTCCCACACACTTATTAAGCATGGAGATGTGGAAAACTGGGTGAACTGATGCTAGTTCGGCTGGCATCTCCAACTCATAAGCTACCTTGCCAACTTTCCTCGAAATCCTATTTGGACCAATATAACAGAGACTGAGTTTCTCTTTCTTCCCGAATCACATAACACCCTTTATGGGTGAAACCTTAAGTAAACCCAATCATCTACCTCAAACCATCCAATCGGAGATATGCACCTCTGCCATAAAGAGCTTCATACTAAGCCATCTGAATGCTAGAATGATAATTGTTATTATAGGAAAACTCAATAATAGTTAAATGGTCATCCCAATTTCCTTTGAAATCAATAACACATTCTCTTAACTTATCATCCAAGGTCTGAATAGTACGCTCTACCTGACCATCTGTCTGTGGGCGAAAAGCGGTAGTAAGGTTCCCCTATGAACCCAAACCTTTCTAAAATGACTTTCAAAATTGAGCGGTAAACATAGTACCCCTATCTGAAAGGATGGATAATGGCATTCCATAGAGTCTCACCACCTCCCCGAGGTACAACTTAGCAAGTTCTTCCACTGAATTTGTAGTCTTTACCACTGAGAAATGAGCTCACTTAGTCATTCAATCCACGATCACCCAAATAAAGTCATGCTGTCTGTGGGATCTTGGTAGACTGGTGATAAAGTCCATATTGATAATCTCCCACTTCCGTTTGGGAAGTACTATATTCTAAGAAACACTACATGTTTTTTGGTGCTCAACCTTAACCTATTGAAAGTTTGGACACTTAGCAACAAATCAACAATGTCCCTTTTCATACCATTCCACCAATAGACTTCTTTCAAGTCATGGTGCATCTTGGTCGAACTTGGATGAATTGAATATCTAGAATTGTGTGATTCTTCTATAATTCTATCTTTGAGGCCATCTACATTAGGAACACACAATTACCTTGGTACCTCAGGACACCATCTCCCTCTTATGCAAAAACCAATACATTCTGCTTTGAACACCTTCCTTTAGCTGAAGTAAGAGGGGATCTTTGTCCTACTTTTCCTTAACTTCCATAACTAAGGAGGATTCAGCTCCATTCTGAATAAGCACACTACTTCTCTCGGAGTCAAAAAGACAAACTCCCAAGTGTGAGAGCCTATGCACATTCTAGGAGTTCTCTCTTCTTTTCCTCTACGTGGGTTATACTCCCTATAGACATCCTGCTAAGAGAATCATCAACTATATCAGCTTTACCTGGATGGTAGAGAATACTCATGTCATAATCCTTAAGCAACTCAAGTCATCTTTTATGTCTCAGATTCAACTCCTTATGGCTAAACACATATTGCAAGCTCTATGGTCTGTGAATATATCAGCATGTGCACTATAGAGATAATGGTGCCATATCTTCAATTCGAACACAACCGCTGCCAACTCTAGGTCATGAGTCGGATAATTCTTCTCATGGAATTTTCATTGTCTAGAGGCGTAAGCTATAACCTTACCATTTTGCATCAATACGCATCCAATGCAAACTTTACAGGCATCACAATATACAACAAAACCATATGTGCCCTCTAGTAGGGTCAATACAGGAGCCATAGTTAAGCGAGTCTTCAATTCCTGAAAACCTTTCTCACAAGCTTCAAACTGTTAAAACTTGTCCTTCTAAGTCAACTTAGTCAACAAGGAAGAAATAGTAGAAAACCCTTCTATGAACATTCTATAATAGCCTACTAAACCCAAGAAACTCCTGATATCTATCGGAGTTATGTGTCTAGGCCAATTCTTAACTACCTCAATCTTTTGAGAGTCGACCTTAATACCTTCGTTAGACATTATATGTCCTAAGAACGCCACAGAATTCAATCAAAATTCACACTTGGAGAACTTGGAAAATAATTTCTTATCCTTAAGTGTCTGAAGGACTAGTCTAAGATAGTTAGAATGCTCCTCCTCACTTGGAGTAAACCACGATATCATCAGTGAACACAGTGACAAACATATCCAGATATGGCTTAAACACTCTGTTCATGAGATCCATAAATGTTGCAGGAGTGTTAGTCAATCCAAAGGACATAAAAACAAACTTATAATGGCCATAACAAGTCCTAAAAGTTTTCTTGGGAATATTACTTCCCCTTACCTTCAGATGATGATAGCCTGACCTAAGGTTTATCTTTGAGAAACAAGTAGCACCCTAAAGTTAATCAAACAAGTCATCGATTCTATAAGAGGATATTTATTCTTAATGGTGACCTTGCATAATTGTCTGTAATCTATGCACATTCTAAGGGTACCATCTTTCTTACGCACCCTAAGGTGAAGTATTGGGACGGATGAAACCCTTATTTAGCGGATCCTTTAGCTGCCCTTTTAACTCTTTCAACTCAACTGGAGCCATTTTGTATGGCGGAATAGAGATAAACTAAGTATTAGGAATAATATCGATTCCAAAATCTATTTCCCTATTTGGAGGGACTCTTGGAAGATCAATGGGGAAAACCTCAGAAACTCATTAACAATGGGAACTACTGAAGGGATGGGGTGTCAACATCAGAGTCTCTCACTCTCACTAGATGATAGACACACTCCTTAGAGATTAAATTTCTGCCTTAAGGTTTGAAATGAAACGACCCTTAAGCATGACGAGACTACCATCCAAAACTAGAACTAGCTCATCTAGAAATCGAAACTTTACTACTCGGATCCTACAATCAACTGTGGCATAACAGGAATATAATCAATCCATGCCTAGAATAACATCAAAGTCCACCATGTCTAGCTCAATCAATTCAGTTGTGGTGGCTCTGTAATGGACTGAAAGTGTACATCTTTATATATTCTCTTAGTTAGAACTGGACTAGAAACACAGAAAGGCTTTATAGATTCTCTTTAGCTATAAATACAATATATGTTTAAAATCATTTATGGATCCTTTCACTCAAAACCTAATTAAAAGCTTTCGAGCCTTGGCTTAAAACTATGCTTGGGAGTCTAGACTCCAAAGTATCTCTTTAAAATTTTACTTTTGAGACTTAGCTCAAAATTATCTCATGACTTTCAAAAATAATACTTTACTTAAGCTTTTGAAAATCATGATAAAAATCATATCGTTATGCTAAAATCTCATTATGCATACTCTCTTAAAAATATTCTCAACCTTTATGAAAATAATGCATTTACTTCCAAAATACATGCTTTCATAATCATGCTTCTTAAAAAATATGCTTGCATGCAACTAGGGTCCATGGGATAAGAGACATGAACTAACCTCAACAATCAAGAACCAAGGATCAAGAAATCAAGAATCGGGAATCAAGTATCAAGAATCAAGAGAGTATGAGTATGATCAACAATCAATAGAGTAGGATTACAATACAGAGGCATCAATAAATAACTCAATATGAAGAATCCAACAATGGCAAAACAACATATCTAGATAGGCAAGAAGACAATTCAACAACTAGGAAAAAATCCTAGCTTTTATCTTAATGAATTCTTGCATAGATATAAGGCATAAGGATGAATAGAAAGTCTTACTTAGGTTAGCCTTAAATACCTGAAAATATAAAACCTTATACTAAATCTTGAAAAACCCTAATTTGGAGAAGAAGACTTTCTAGATTCTTGAAAAACTTGAGAGCTTTGATCCTTGAATTCTATGTTGTGAGGGAAGAACTAGGTGTTTAGGCTTTAGAGTATTTAAATAATACCTTTGGAAATATCAAAACATCTGGGTTTCAGAAATTAAACCATAGAAATTCCCTAAAATAACCTTAAGATCATTTTTGGTGACTTCACAGGTCCGTGAATTTGACCCGTCTAGTGACAACATGTCACTTTACAGTGTTAACTAAATGCCCATAACTTTTTACTCCGAACTCCGATTGACTCCACGTCAAATGCGTTAGAAAGAAGAATCAAAGGGATTCAATTTAATGGGTTGAATAACTCAAAAATACTTCATAAAATCGAAATTATGGTCTTTTGAAGTTAACCCTTGTAAGAACTTATACGAAAACTTAATCGATAAGAAGGCTCTCAACTCAAATTTGTGCTAGAGCTTCCTTATGACCTTAATTTGTATCCAATTCACTTCTCCCAATTAAAAATTGCTCTTGAAACTTTGTTTTCTTAAAATTCATTGGGTTTGGATCCATCCAAACACCTAGAACGGTTAGCCCAAAAGTCTGAGGAGTTACAACCAAGCTGGTGCTTTTGGCTGGCGTAGTGCACCACAGCCCAAACTTAAGAAAAATACAAGTCTCGAAGTTGGTGCACATTTACTAGTGTGGTGCGCCAGGCCACAAACTTCAGCAGATTTTTTTAACACTCTGGCAAGATGGTTGATGTGGTGCACTAGAGCCTGAACTATAGAAAAATCAAAAGTCAACATGCCAGTGCAATAGCTGGCGTGGCGTGCCATGGCCATTATGGATATTGATTTTTGGAACTTTTAAGTCGAACTTAAGTAGGGCTAAGGTGTTATTTTCCATTTACTATATATATGAACCTTAATACCTTTTAGAAGGTATTCTTGACTAGGATTGGATGAATTTGGAGAGGAGAGAAAGGGCCTGACGAGTTTCTCTTCAAGTTACTTCTTCTCCTAACTTTTTAGCATTTTTCTCTTGTAAACTCATGAATTCCTTAATATTTTTGGTATCATGAGTGGCTAAATACTTATGTTCTAGGTTTTAACATGAACATAAAGGTTGTTGATTATTGTTTATATTTACTAAACCTTTCCATTATTGATTATTTCTTTCTTCTTGCTCTAAATTGTTTGATCATTTGACAAAATAATTAAGCACTATCTACGACTCATTAATTAAACTAAAAAAAGGGAATTACAAGGGAAATAAGAAGGAATAGGGCTTGTTTGTGAACCTTATAGGGATAGGGAAAGGGAAATGATTCACTAATATGGATAGGAATATACTAATTAGCCCTGCTTAGTTGATACAGACAAAATCTTACTATTACGACCCGAGTCTATACCCTGGACGAGACACTGTACTTGGATTCACAAGTAACCCCAAGAAAACCCATGGTCAATCATAACACTGACAATCTAAGTAAAAACATAGCGAAAGCTTTAAAATAATAAAACCATTTATGAAGAAGAACTAAATCAAAAAATTTTAATATAACTAAAAATCTGGATATGTGTCTGTGTCTGAAAGCCATCTATCAAATGAGTTGTTGGGACAAGCCCCCAGCTAACTCTAAGTCTAACTGAAAGAAATGTAATCGAAAAGAAATAATCATCGTCCTCGAAAGATGAGGACTCACCATTGGTGCAATTGAAAACTCCTGGCGAAATCTGCTAATGGTGCTGAGACTGAGAACCTGCAGCTGTATCATAATAGATACAACATAAAAAGTATGCGTCAGTACTTGAAATGTACTGAGTAAGTAGGAGAAACCATAACACAGAGAATAAAATACTGAACTATAAAGACAAGCAATGACCATGAAATGCTGAAACTGAATAAACTGAAATATACTAAGATGGTCAAAATGACCCTGTCTGATGGTCAAAGACATGCCCTAAATCTGAAATACTTATTTGAATTACTATACTGAACTGATCAGAACTGAGTAATCTGAAACTATTTTGAGCGAGCTAATCTGAGACTTAACTGAACTAAGCTAATTTGAGACTGAATTGACTAGTGGGAGAGTCTATAACCAACATATAACCACGTGAGCTAGATGTGGAGCCCGATGTATACACCCCATTAGTAGGACCCAATATGCCTTTCTAGGATATAAAGGCATCAACTTGGTGATCACAAGTCTGGGGCCATAAGGCCAATAAAAATAACCTACGGTAGCAACATAGTTCTGGGAACCTGGTGCGCTAGAAACCCCGATCTGCTCGGTGCGAAGTCTTATTCCCACTGGATGGTCCTAGATTAACTACTAAGCTGATAGCTTGAAACTAGGGCCCAAGATTAAGTGAGGACTACCTATTTGGAAGTACCCTGAGAGTCTTATTGAGTTGGATTCTGTAACTGATATTCTAAGACTGGTCAGAGATGCTTATTTGGAAGCGTCATAACAGTTTAAAGAACAAACTGTAATCTGAAGCTGGGATTCTAAGACTAGTCAGAGCTTCTTATCTGGAAGTGTCATGACCGCCTAATGAACCACTAAACTCTGATAACTGCGTCTAATACTGATAACTGGGAGACACCACTGACACCTCAAGAATTAACTGTAGTCAAACTGATCAGCTGAAATTTCTAGACAACACTGAGTGTAATAATCTGACTAAATTTTCCACATACACTAATAATATAGGGATCTCAAATCTGATAGAACCAAGCTATAGGGAAACTAGTCCAACACGCAGGATTCTAAATTCTACTGAATTGAGAACGAGGGCTAAATCATTCCACTAGATACAAATTTCAAAAATTTATGGAAATAGGAAATAATAAAATAGTTAAAAATCATGAGAAATATTCCACTTGAAATCTTAAAGAAATTAGTCTGATAATTTTCTACATTTCGAATCCATAGGGCTGAACTGATAGAGAAAATAGAGAAGATTTTGGGGACACAAGGGAAGAACTATTTGCTTGTTGAATTCCCACATGCCTGGCTAAGAAATTCCTAGAGAAGGAAGCTTGAATTTCTGAAACTGATGAGGAGCCCTAGATTTTGCTTGAGAGAAGTGACCTGGGCTCTATGATCGATTTTTGAAAGTTTACGTGGGGAATAAGGGGGTAAAACTGTTCAATCCCCCTAATATCTCTGACATTATACTTAAAGAATGTAATTTAGGGACTAAATAGGTGGGAAATTACAAAAATATTCATGGAATAAAAATTTAGAAACTGACTGATAGGAACCCAATGGGTCACTCACCGAGTCGTTGGTTGAGACCACGACTCGTTGGAACCAGTCGTTGGTCCTACTACTTGGGGTTGAAACACTAGATCTGGCAATGGGGGACACCATGACTCATTGGATGAACCAACAGGTCATTGGTTACTCCCATGGTCACTATACGAGGAAACCTGAAAGCTTGACAACGGGTGACACAATGACTCGTTGGTGGACCCAACGGGTCGTCGTGTCCAGTTGTTACCTTCACTAGAACAAGTCTTGGATTTCTGAGATTGAACCCTACGGGTGGTCTCAATGACTCATGTGGGACACAATAGGTCATTGTTTCCACTCGTCATCATTGAAAGAGGTTTCTTGGTTCTCACCCAACGACTAACACAACGGGTCGTTGTTTCTGACAATGACTCGTTGGTTGAGTCGTGGGGTCCTGGAAAGGAACTCTGTGCTGGGGAACCAAGGAGTGATAGGATGACTCATTGGTTCTCACAACGGGTCGTTCCTTGTCTCGTGGGTTCCCGAGAGACCAAACACTATTGACCACGACTGACATAACGAGTCATTGAAGCTGACCACGACTCGTTGTCTCAGTTGTTCTGAGGCAATTTTCTGGTTTTCTTATGGATTTTTCTTGCAAGGTCTAAGCCTGATCTAGGAAAGTTTTGGGGTGCTAGAAAATCTCCCCCTTGGTATCATTCGTCCTCAAATGAAAACTAAAACTGCAAGAAAATTAGGAAAAGAGTTGCAATTCCTAGACTGAGATTATGAGCTGGTTTCAAAAGGAGTAACTGACTCCAAACTGATTTAACCATGCTAAAAGAGTTGATGCAACTAGAATGTACATTGAAAATCTGAATAGAATAAGCGCGGTGGGGGGTGACAGAGGACGTGCTCATATGGTTCATAGAAGGATATGCAAAAGTACTTTTTTGTTGGGAACTACTGATGAGTACGGAACTGAATAGAGTACTGAGGAGAGATTTAGTACCTGATGCTGAAACTAAGCTGAAAGGGAATAACTTAGGGTATATGGCCATCATGTCTGCTTTTGCTTCCCATGTGGCTCTCTCAACTTGCTGGTTCCTTCACAAGACTTTCACTTAAGCGACTTCCTTGTTTCTTAGCTTACGAACCTGATGGTCAAGGATATGAACTGAGAGCTCTTCGTAAGAGAGACTATCTTTTATCCCCACACTGTCTAGTGGCACAACTGAAGTTGGATCACTGATGCACTTCTTCAATAGTGACACATGAAAG
Organism: Datura wrightii; assembly: GCA_035772735.1. Taxonomy (NCBI): domain Eukaryota; kingdom Viridiplantae; phylum Streptophyta; class Magnoliopsida; order Solanales; family Solanaceae; genus Datura; species Datura wrightii. The sequence goes on from JASDFA010000003.1 coordinate 10,312,381, forward strand.
ACTGGGTGCACCGATGCTAACTTTGGAGGTAGTTCAAACTCATATGCCACACTACCAATTCGCTTCAAAATTCTATAGGGTCCTAAATATCTGGGACTAAGTTTTCCTTTTTTCCCAAACCTCATCACCCTTTTCATGTGTGAAATTTTTAGATAAACCTAATCATCCACTGTAAACTCTAATTCTCTTCTCCTCACATCATCACAGGATTTCTATCGGCTCTACACTGTTTTCAACCTCTCCCTGATAAATTTTACCTTCTACGTAGCCTCATGAACCGAGTCTATACCTATCAGGGTAGCTTCACCAACTTCAAACCACCCGATAGGAGATCTACACCTCCTACCATAATGCTTCAAACAGGGCCATCTGGATACTGGAGTAGTAGTTGTTGTTGTACGCAAACTTGATGAGAGGTAGGTGATCATCCCAGCGACCCTTGAAATTGATCACACACGCTCTTAGCATATCTTCCAAGGTCTGCATAGTCCGCTCATCTTGTCCATCTATCTGGGGGTGAAAAGTTGTGATGAGCTTGACTTGGGAAACAAGTCCCTTCTGAAATGACTTCCAAAAATGCGAGGTGAACTGGGTACCTCTATCTGAAATAATGAACAAGGGCACCTCATGTAGTCTGACCAACTCCTATATATAAAGCCTAGCATAATCCTCAGCTGAGTCTGTAGTTTTAACAGAGAGGAAATATGTTGACTTGGTCATCTGGTTTACTATCACCTATATTGAGTCATGCTGCCGATGAGTGCGAGGTAGACCTATAATAAAATCCATATTCACTTCTTCCCACTTCCATGTGGGTATACTGATGTCCTGGGTCATACCTCCCAGTCTTTGATGTTCCATCTTAAATTGTTGGCAGTTTGGGCACTTAGCTACAAATTCTGCGATGTCTCTTTTCATGTCGTTCCATCAGTAAATATCTCATAGATCATGGTACATCTTAGTAGCTCCTAGGTGGATAGAATATCTCGAACTGTGTGCTTTAGCCAATATCTACTGTCTCAAGTCAGCCACATCTGGCACACATAGCGTACCCTAGTAACGGAGTACACCATCTCCCCCTTGGGAGAAAGCCTCCACTTTTTTTTTAGAACCGCCCCCTTTAGCTTAAGCAATATGGGATCTTCATCCTGCCTCGACTTAACTTCAACTACCAATGAGGAATCTGATCCACTCTGCACCACTACTCCACCCTCAGCTGTATCAACCAACTGCACTCCTGACCGAGCTAACCTATGGATATCCTTTGCTAGTTCCTTTTTTCCCTCTTCAACATGAGCCACGCTCCCTATAGACATCTTGCTTAAAGCATCAGCCACCATATTGGCTTTGCCCGGGTGAGACAACACACTCATGTCATAGTCCTTCAATAGCTCCAACCATCTTCTCTGATGAAGATTTAGATCTTTCTGACAGAACACATACTGAAGGCTCTTGTGATCGGTGAAAACATCCATGTGAGCCCCATAAAGATAGTGCCTCCATATTTTAAACGCAAACACCACCGCTGCCAACTCCAGGTCGTAAGTCGGATAATTCTTCTCATGAATCTAGAGTTGTTTGGAGGCGTAAGCTACCACCTTACCCCGCTGCATCAGAATGCAACCAAGTCCAACTCTGAAAGCATCACAATACATCACGAACCCATATGTTCCTTCCGACAAGGTTAACACTAGAGCAGTAGTGAGCCGAGTCTTTAACTCCTGGAAACTCTTCTCACACGCATCTGACCACTAAAATTTCACCTTTTTCTGAGTCAACCTAGTTAGAGAGGATGCAATAGAGGAGAAACCTTCCACAAAATGTCGGTAATAAGCTGCTAGACCCAAGAAACTTCTGATTTCGGTTGGGGAAGTAGGTCTTGGCCAGTCTTTCACCGTTGTTGTCTTTTGAGGATCTACCTGAATTGTCACACCCCGCCTTGGGGGGTATGACTGGCACCTGGTGCCCTACTAGGACATGAAAGGCTGGACTGCTAAGCCTGGGCACATCTGGTGCCTGGCTGGCTCTAACTCACATTTTTGGAAATAAAGGGCTGTATAACGGCTGTAAACACAGCCCCCGGCCCACTGGCCTATAGCCTCCTGTACCTGTAATAACAGCTGACCAGAACATGCAACTATAGGGAAACCTATGCGGGCCGACAAGGCCACCATGCTGTCTAGTTATCTGCAACTCAGCATCAAAATACTAGAAGGCTACGTGACCGGCAAGGTCACCACTACTGTCAAACTTATGGCCCCACACGGCCAACATAAAAGAAGTAAAAGTACTAACAGCTAACAACTGCACGGCCTCATACGACCGACTCAACTGACCACAGGGAAATATGCAGACTGCAAGCCTCTACGAATACTGTAAGAAATTAATAGAAATGATCGGGACAGGGCCCCGACCTACCCATACTGCACAACAAAAGAAAAGTAGCTACACCTCTGTGGATCAGACTCCGGATGACAGGAGCTGATGACTCACTGGCTGGCTGGAATCACGAGGGATCGGCTCCTCGTCCGTGAGTACCTGTAGGCAAGCAATACAGCGCCCCGTTGGGCGTCAGTACCACAGGTACTGAGCATGTAAAGTAAACTAAAATATGCAACTGAAACGAATAGCAACAATAACATGACATTTAAGCAAGAAGTAGCTGAGTCTATCTAGCTGAGGATAACTGGGGAGAGTTTGTACATTCTGTAACTAACTGAGCGTACCTGAAGACGTGTCGTCCTTCTGTCTATCAGTATCTAATAGCACATATCAATATACATAGTAATATACACAATACCTGACCGACCCCCATAAGCCGGAAGGTGCCAACTAAGCAAGCAATCTATGTACCCCTACCCGGGTCTAAACCAACCAAAAACAAGTCACTCCACTCATCTGATAACTGTGAGCTCCTCCTACCGGCCCCCTTGGGTACGTAGCTCAGGCCTTGGCCTCTGACAATAAACTGTGTCTGAGTCCGAAGACTTCTGCCTCTGGGCGCAGGTGCGCACACAGAGTGGTCTGCCCCTGTAAACAGGGTGTGCTAGTTCTGCGCAAAGTAAACTAAACTACCCCTGCAAGCAGGGTGGTTTGGACCGTATTATCATGGTGGTCGGCCATCATCGTCCTTTAGTCGGACGGCATCGCCCAACTGGTGGCGGCATCTGAATCTGGTATCGACACAGCTATAACCCAGGGGCGGTGGGGATGCTAAAGGGTGCCCACATGCCACAACAAGTCTCAACATACAAGCACATACACAGCAAGCATGCTCAAATGAAAAATACTAATCATAATCTCTTCTTTTGTTTCGAGGCTAATCTGTATTAATTAACTGATGTTATATGCTGTCTTACACTGTTTCTGACTGCTGGACTTAATGCTACCTGGCCTTTGTCTGTCTATCTAATTATATCTGAATATAACTCAATAACATAGTACATGCCATCTATAACTGAATATAGCTCAATGATATAAAATGTACCATCTACTACTGGATACAATCTCAACAGATGAAATACGTATTGCCTAAATATTTATTATTCTGATTATCGCATGATACGTAAGAATATACTAGCATGCTTGCTGGAATTTGTACTAAAATCGTTCCTGTACGCTGGTATCTGCTAATAGCGTTTATTCTATTTATTTTCTACCCTGTACTTCCTGACTTGCCGAAAGAATAACTTTACATACCTGATTTCTGAGTACCCGACTGACCGATGTGATTTCCATCGGTACTTCTGCTGTTTCTCCCAACTACATTCATATACACGTCAATTAGAACTAAATACATTAATATTCGGGAGAAATTTCCACTTTAGATATATATATTTATCCCAACTTTAACCTTTCGAAAAACGGTCGAAAACTCGTTATTTTTCAGTGGTCCAGAAGGGAGAAATATTCACTTCTCAGCTAGGAACACATAGACATTAATTTAGAGCAATTCTACTTACCTTAGTTCGGTGGCTCGCCGATTCGTCGGCCGTATTTCACGAAACTAAATCCGTAGGAATGCTCTCTGCTGCTAAATACCTCAGTATCTGGGGTTAATTTGAATTTGGGCAGCGTTTAGCAGCGTAATCGGACGAAAATTATTTAATTTCCTTCGTTCTTACTCCTCTCTGCCGTTCACCCTCTGTTTTCTGGAAGTTTTTAAAGGTTTAAATGAAATTAAACCGAAGTAGGGCTTATATACTTGAGCCTGAACCTGGGCAACGTGTCACGGAGCCATCGCGGAGGCCTCACCTCCGTGACACGCTGCCATCGCGGAGGGGCTCTGCCTCGGCTCCTCCCACGATGGTTCGACGGGTTTCTCGTCCGATCTTTTTCCCGGCCTTTCTCTAGCACGTATGGCCTTCTAATATGCTTAACCAACGTGCGAATAGGTCGTCTAGGTGCCGAGAATTCTATGGGGTATAACATTCTCCCCCCCTTAAGAACATTCGTCCTCGAATGTATACTGCTATCTAGAGGACTACTTAACTTACTTGTTTAGAAAAACTTTGCCAGAGTCTCCCCTGTAATCTGGACTATACCAAAAACCTGAAATGCAGAAAAGTCCAATACAGGTACTGTACACAATACTTTAGGATCCACTGGATGGGTAAGTATCAATCTTCCTCACTTATACATATACAACCATAAGATACTACATAGTAATAATACGGACATACCTGTCGCCTAACTGGGCCTGAAATAGGTGAGGATATCTGGTCCTCATATCTTCCTCCGCTTCCCAAGTCATCTCCTCTCGGTTCTTGTTATGCCTTAATACCTTGATAGACGTAATATCTTTAGTCCTCAATCTGCGAATCTGTCTGTTTAAGATAGTTATTGGAACCTCTTCATAGGCCAGCTTTTTCATAACCTGGATATTCTGGACTGGGACTGCTCTGGACGGGTCTCCTATGCATTTCCTCAGCATAGATACATGAAAGACCGGACGAGCGGATTCTAATTCTGGAGGCAAATTCAATTAACGGTAAATGCTCACTTTGGCTACTACCGAAATCTAGTACACACGCTCGCAACATGCCTTCGAGCGTCTAAATTATGCGCTCAGCCTTCTCATCTGTCTGAGGATAGAATACTGTGCTTAAATTAATCTGTGTTTCCAGACCCCTCTGGAACGACTGCCGGAATCTAGCTGTAAACTGTGCTCCCTTATCAGAAATGATAGATACCAGCACTCCATGCAATATAACTATTTTTTTGATAGATAATTTGGCATGATCCTCAGCCGAGAAGGTAGCTTTCACTGGCAGGAAATGAGTTGATTTTGTCATCCTATCAACTATTACCCATATAGAATCATTTTCGCATCCGGTACGGGGCAACCCTGCCACAAAATCCATATTCACTGCTTCTCATCTCCAGAGAGGCATAGCTATGTCCTAAGTTAACCCGCCTGGTTTCTGATGTTCTGCTTTCGCCTGTTGGCAGTTAGGACACTGGGATACAAATTCAGCAATCTCTCTTTTCATACTTGGCCACCAGTAGTTTTCTTTGATATCATGGCACATTTTCGTTACGCCTGGGTGGAGAGAATAGCGGGCGTAATGCGCCTCGCTTATAAGCTGCTGGCGATGCCCCCAAAATATCTGGAACACAATGCGGACTTTATATCGTAACACTTCATCCTCGGTTATCTGAAAATATGTCACCTCTCCTTACTGAACCTTATGTTCAAATTGGACCTGGCTAGGGTTTCTATACTGTCGTTCCTTTACTTCCACCATTAACGATAACACTGCGACATTCCGTATTATCGCTCTGTTATCTTTTATTTCTGCTATGTGACCAGCTAAACCAGCTAACTAGTGAAATTCTCGGGTCTATTCTCACCGTTCAGGCGGCAAGTATGCCGACTCCCCATAGATTTACGGCTAAGGGCGTCTGCTACCATATTAGCCCTTCCTGGGTGATACAAAGTTTTCACTCTCTAAGGCATAAACTACTGCAGCTAACTCCAGGTCGTGGGTAAGATAATTCTCTTCACGTTTCTTCAACTGCCTGAAAGCATAAGCTATTACCTTACCACACTGCATCAACCCTCTGTACCTCTTGGCGATACTAACACTGGAGCTGATGTTAGCCTGACTTTTAACTCTTGGAAGTTCTGCTCACACGCCTCAGTCTACTGGAACTTTGTTGCCTTCTGTGTCAATTTAGTCAAAGGTGCTGCTAAGGTGGAAAATCCTTCCACAAACCCTCTGCAGTACCAAGCTAACCGCAGGGACTGCGTACTTCGATCGGAGTGGTAGGTCTAGGCTATGTCTTCACTACTTCGATTTTCTGTATATCTATCTGTACACCAGCCTCCGACACAATGTGACCAAAAAGGCTACTAAACTCAACCAAAATTCACATTTACAAACTTAGACATATAACTGATGGTCATACTAGTTTATTATATCGGAGAATCTGACAAGTAATCTACCGGTATAGCTAGAGCTTTATCTGGCCTTCTGACCGCATGCTAAGGCCACTTGTTGCTAAGGTAACCTTGAACGACTATCTGCACACCATGTGCCCGTATCTGATCAGGGGGTCCTGATATTGATCATGACCTCTAATGATCTGGCTGCATAACCTTAAATAACTGAATAGTCGGGTTGAATGACTCGAATGTGGCAGTAGTCTAACAATGCTCTAACTGTTCTACTTGAGTGCTTATAGTTCGTGCATAACCGCAAACTCGTGGGCATCTAACTGCTCTGTTATTTTGCTTAAACCACTGTAAGGCTGGACTTAATCAAACTTACTCCCAGGCGATCAATCTCTGGATCTTCACGGGGAGTCTACTGATCCCCTGGTCTTAACAAACACTGTGCTAGCAGGGTACTATCAATTTCTTACTCCTTGTGTGTATCCACTTGGATTTATACTGCTATTCTGGGGAATTCTCAGTCTTATGAGCTATTCTGTAAATACTGGCCTTCTGCTAGGGCTCTGTATCTGAATATCTTACGAAAACCAGCTGAAGTACTAGTCTGTCGCTGACTACTGATGTGGACCCTTCCTTGGGGTACCCACGGGTATTCTGACTGGGGCGGCCGGCTGACTTATGGGGTGTTTCACATAACAACTGCTAGGTTGACTAAGGCCGACTCTCGCCTACAAGGCTGGGAAAATGACATACGACCACTTAACATACTAGAACAATTCTGATATTGCTAATCTCTGAAATTTGCCTATTCGGCCTCTAATCCTGGTTCTAGCACATGCACTACTATTACCGATCTTCAGGGATGCCTTCCTGCTAATGCAGGCACCAACTGGTCGGTAGACCGTCTAACTGCGCCCTTATCATCTAGCCTTCTGGTTTAGGCCATTAACTCTAGTAAGCTCCTAGAGCCTAGATCTGGAAACAACACGTAAGTCTATTAACTTAATAACTGAGAACTGAGATAGTTTCTATGACTTTATACGTAATTCACACTTAATCTGCCCTTTCTTTCCTTTCCCTTTCTCCTTTTCTTCTCTCCTTTCTTTCTTTCTTCTCTTTTCTCTCTCTCTTTTTTTTTTTTTGCAAGGGGATCCTGTAATGCAATTTGTACATGCTTTCTATTACTAATCAGTATCCGTGATTATACCCCTTGGGCAGCTACCCACAGCATACCTATTATCTGTATATATATATCGCTAGTTACGTACAATATGTACTGAATTCTGCGTAATACATAATCTCTGACATGCTCTGCTGAGTCTCATGTCGTACATGATACACCACTTCTATGGCCTAATACTATCTCTTGCCCTGACTTATCATTTCATTGCATTGTCACCCCATTCTGAAAGTAACAAACATAAATACTCTAATTATTGTCTGCTGTTTGAAAGTCCTCCATTCTCGCGATGTGGGGTCGACGTTCGAATCTTGTAGCCTTACTAGGCATATATTGAGAGCCCATAACTGTCTGCTGGGCCTTATCTCTAGGATACACTAGATTAGAATTTCTGTATCGGTAGCTTCTTAACTTTTCCATAGCAGACATACTGCAGTATTCTGAACCGCAATCCTACTGTCAGCCCGAGGCTTAATCCTTAATACGATATTTTATCAATCCGGGGGTAATTCTAATTTCCCCACAAGATCTGGCATTCCTGCTTCTTTCCCTCATCTTACTTGAGTTGAACTCTGGGGTTCAAGGTACCTGCTCTTCATTGTTAACAAGATTGTTGGTCCTGTATCAGTTCATACTTCCCCTGACTTGAAGTCAGACCTATCTGATTCACATGATCCCTCACCCTTTTGATATCACAACTGGATCATAACCACAATCTTACAGGTATGTCTTTGTCTTGCTATCTATTAGCATATGTGGCGGACTTAGCCTTTTTCTGACCCGAACTTGACTATTACCCAGCATTTATCACTAATAAGTCTTTTACCCCTGCTTCGGGTAAGCTAACGGTCTTACTTTCTCTACTGGCTTATTATCATAAGGGTCTGCTCAGCTTACGTAATCATAAGGGCTCTTTATACTTTCTAATACTTACTAGGATCAATCAGCCCATCTTTACTTACTGCTTGATTTGGCAACCCCATCTCAAGTCTTATGCCCCTTTACTATACTGGCATCAAAACCAAGAGGTGGGAATAGCCCTTTTCTTATTGCAACAAGTAAAAGCATTTGACTGTACCATATCCGAAAAGATGTATTTGGGATTCCTGCATTTCCCTCTCTTTTTCATACTTACCTGGTGGTCTGACCTTGTCTATAATCTTAATCAGATCTTATATAACTAATAAGTAAATCAACTCATATGTACATTATACTTCTGACTTCCTATTCTAACGTTATCAACGTATACTGGGAATAATGCCAATAAAGGTATCACGCTAGGAGGTCTCTGATACCCCCTCCTGCTGCTGTAGTTATCATGTAATTGACTGATGCTCTCTTCCGTTGCTATCTCTGATCTTCTGCCTGTGATAGGATAATGCTGATCTGCCTTTGTATCTGTAATCAAAGAATACGGTAAGTTCATAGGGACTCAACCCTATACTGTACCGCTCTAAAGCACGACTGACTGAGAAGGAAGGGTAACCATCATATCATGCCTCGCAGCCTCCTGCCTATAGTATGTGGTGCACAACACATCCATAGACAAGACTCTACTTAGCACGGCTTGCAGACTCCCTGGGACACGACCTGCTCTGATACCAAGTTTGTCACACCCCGCCTTGGGGGGTATGACTGGCACCTGGTGCCCTACTAGGACCTGAACGGCTGGACTGCTAAGCCTGGGCACATCTGGTGCCTGGCTGGCTCTAACTCACATTTCTGGAAACAAAAGGCTATATAACGGCTGTAAACACAGCCCCCGGCCCACTGGCCTATAGCCTCCTTTACCTGTAATAACAGCTGACCAGAACATGCAACTATAGGGAAACCTATGCGGGCCGACAAGGCCACCATGCTGTCTAGTTATCTGCAACTCAGCATCAAAATACTAGAAGGCTACATGACCGGCCAGGTCACCACTACTGTAAAACTTATGGCCCCACACGGCCAACATAAAAGAAGTAAAAGTACTAACAACTAACAACTGCACGGCCTCACACGACCGGCTCAACTGACCACAGGGAAATATGCAGACTGCAAGCCTCTACGAATACTGTAAGAAATAAATAGAAATGATCGGGACAGGGCCCCGACCTACCCATACTGCACAACAAAAGAAAAGGAGCTATAGCTCTGGGGATCAGACTCCGGATGACAGGAGCTGATGACTCACTGGCTGGCTGGAATCACGAGGGATCGGCCCATCGTCCGTGAATACCTGTAGGCAAGCAATACAGCGCCCCGCTGGGCGTCAGTACCACAGGTACTGAGCATGTAAAGTAAACTGAAATATGCAACTGAAACGAATAGCAACAATAACATGACATTTAAGCAAGAAGTAGCTGAGTCTATCTAGCTGAGGATAACTGGGGAGAGTTTGTACATTCTGTAACTAACTGAGCGTACCTGAAGACGTGTCGTCCTTCTGTCTATCAGTATCTAATAGCACATATCAATATACATAGTACTACACACAATACCTGACCGACCCCCATAAACCGGAAGGTGCCAACTAAGCAAGCAATCTATTTACCCCTACCCGGGTCTAAACCAACCAAAAACAAGTCACTCCACTCATCTGATAACTGTGAGCTCCTCCTACCGGCCCCCTTGGGTATGTAGCTCAGGCCTTGGCCTCTGACAATAAACTGTGTCTGAGTCCGAAGACTTCTGCCTCTGGGCGCAGGTGCGCACACAGAGTGGTCTGCCCCTGTAAACAGGGTGTGCTAGTTCTGCGCAGAGTAAACTAAACTACCCCTGCAAGCAGGGTGGTCTGGACCGTATTATCATGGTGGTCGGCCATCATCGTCCTTTAGTCGGACGGCATCGCCCAGCTGGTGGCGGCATCTGGATCTGGTATCGACACAGCTATAACCCAGGGGCGGTGGGGATGCTAAAGGGTGCCCACATGCCACAACAAGTCTCAACATACAAGCACATACACAGCAAGCATGCTCAAATGAAAAATACTAATCATAATCTCTTCTTTTGTTTCGAGGCTAATCTGTATTAATTAACTGATGTTATATGCTGTCTTACACTGTTTCTGACTGCTGGACTTAATGCTACCTGGCCTTTGTCTGTCTATCTAATTATATCTGAATATAACTCAATAACATAGTACATGCCATCTATAACTGAATATAGCTCAATGATATAAAATGTACCATCTACTACTGGATACAATCTCAACAGATGAAATACGTATTGCCTAAATATCTATTATTCTGATTATCGCATGATACGTAAGAATATACTAGCATGCTTGCTGGAATTTGTACTAAAATCGTTCCTGTACGTTGGGTATCTGCTAATAGCGTTTATTCTATTTATTTTCTACCCTGTACTTCCTGACTTGCCGAAAGAATAACTTTACATACCTGGTTTCTGAGTACCCGACTGACCGATGTGATTTCCGTCGGTACTTCTGCTGTTTCTCCCAACTACATTCATATACACGTCAATTAGAAATAAATACATTAATATTCGGGAGAAATTTCCACTTTAGATATATATATTTATCCCAACTTTAACCTTTCGAAAAACGGTCGAAAACTCGTTATTTTTCAGTGGTCCAGAAGGGAGAAATATTCACTTCTCAGCTAGGAACACTTAGACATTAATTTAGAGCAATTCTACTTACCTTAGTTCGGTGGCTCGCCGATTCGTCGGCCGTATTTCACGAAACTAAATCCGTAGGAATGCTCTCTGCTGCTAAATACCTCGGTATCTGGGGTTAATTTGAATTTGGGCAGCGTTTAGCAGCGTAATCGGACGAAAATTATTTAATTTCCTTCGTTCTTACTCCTCTCTGCCGTTCACCCTCTGTTTTCTGGAAGTTTTTAAAGGTTTAAATGAAATTAAACCGAAGTAGGGCTTATATACTTGAGCCTGAACCTGGGCAACGTGTCACGGAGCCATCGCGGAGGCCTCACCTCCATGACACGCTGCCATCGCGGAGGGGCTCTGCCTCGGCTCCTCCCACGATGGTTCGACGGGTTTCTCGTCCGATCTTTTTCCTAGCCTTTCTCTAGCACGTATGGCCTTCTAATATGCTTAACCAATGTGCGAATAGGTCGTCTAGGTGCCGGGAATTCTACGGGGTATAACATGAATACCCTCACCCAAGATCACGTGACCAAGGAAAGTTAGAGACTTCAACCAGAATTCACATTTACTGAACTTAGCAAACAACTGGCGGTCTTTGAGCGTCTGTAGCACTATCCTCAGATGTTTAGCATGTTCTTCCTCGCTTCTAGAGTATACCAGAATGTCATTGATAAATACAATGATGAACATGTCTAGATATGGCTTGAAAACCCTATTCATTAGGTCTATAAAAGTTGTGGGATCATTAGTCAGACCAAAGGACATAACCACGAATTCATAATGACCATACTGAGTTCTGAAAGCTATTTTCGGTATGTCACACTCTCTGACTCTTAGCTGATGGTACACTGACCTTAGATCTACCTTGGAGAAACAACTAGCTCCCTGAAGTTGATCGAATAAGTTGTCAATCCTAGGTAGAGGATACTTGTTCTTGACTGTGACCTTATTTAACTGTCGTTAGTCGATACACATCCTGAGGGTACCGTCTTTCTTCCGCACGAATAATACTAGAGCATCCCATGGAAGGATGTTGGGCCTGATGAAACCCTTATCAAGGAGGTCTTTTAGCTGCTTCTTCAACTCCTTAAGCTCAGCTGGAGACATTCTGTAAGCAGGGATGGAGATGGGCTGAGTGTTTGGGAGGAGGTCTTTATTAAAGTATATTTCTCGGTCAGGAGGAACTCCGGAAAGATCTTCAAGAAACACGTCAGGGAACTCATTGACAACTGGAACTGACTAAATAGTCAGGGTCTCAGAGCTGGAATCTTTGACCCGAACTACATGATAAATACACCATTTAGAAATAAGCTTTCTGGCCTTAAGGTAAGAAATAAACCGACCCTTAGGTGCTAAACTACAGCTCGTCCACTCTAAAATTGGCTCATTACAGAACTGAAATATGACGACCCTAGTTTTGCAGTCAACTGAGGCATAACCGAAGTGTAATCAATCTATGCCAAGAATGAGGTCAAAGTCAACCATGTCAAACTCTACAACATCAGCTGGAATGAACCTATTCAAGATTGAGACTGGGCAGTTTATATACACCTAGGTAGCTCTAACTGACTTACCAACTGGGTGGAGACTAAGAATGGTTCTAAGAGGACTTCTGGACTGATATCAAGCTGGACAGCTACATAGGGAGTCACGAACGATAGTGTGGCTCCTAGATCTAGAAGGGCATACACATCTTGATAGAAAAGGCGTAACATACTCGTGACCACGTCAGGTGAGCTCTCCTGATCCTGGCGAGAGGATAAAGCATAAAAACGTTTTTGGTGTTGGTTTCCATCTGTACCTGAAGTGTTGGACTATTGATTTGGTCGGTCTGCTGGAGCTACTGAAGTGGCGGATTGTGATCTCCCCGTCCTGCTGACGGGCATTCTTTGAGTCGATGACCAAGTTGTCCACACTCAAAGAAACCCTCTCGACCCTGAAGGCATTCCCCTGGATGGTTCTTGCCACACTTAGGGTAAGCTGGGTAACGTTTGCTAGCACTATGACTCTGGGACTGTGAGCCAGATGCTCCACCCCTCCGATCCTTGCGGGACTGAAAAGTAAGGGAACTGGTTGAAGTGGGTGGTGAAGCCCTCTACTGCTACTTCTATGGGAGGCTACTACCGCCAGACCTCTGGTGGCCATAATTTGACTGGCCAGTCCTTTCCCGCTTGTTCTCCCGCTCGAAGTCTCTTAGTTTTTTTGCCTCAATCTGCTGGGCATGAACTATGTGGCTGGAGAGGTCAATATCTTTAATAAGCATTTCAGTCCTCCACTCCTTGAGGACCAAGTTTGATACTCCATTAACGAACTTCAGCATGCGAGCCCATGGCTCGGCTAACATCTCCGGAGCATACTTAGACAACCTTGTGAACAACTCCAGTGCATAGTCTTCCACCGTCTAATTTCCCTATTTCAGATTAATAAATTCAGACACCTTAGCGTTCCTGAGCTCCCGGGGGAAGAATCTGTCTAGGAAGGCTGTAGTGAACTCCTCCCACTCCACCAGTTCTGCTCCCGCTGGTTTCCCCTCCTTCCACTAGTCGTACCAGATCTGGGCTACCTCTTTCAGTTGGTAGACAGTTAGGTCGGCACTCTCAGAGGAGCTAACACCTATAATTGGGGTGATCTTCCTGATATCATCCACAAAATACTATGGGTCCTCTCCCTCCTTAGATCCATGGAAAGCCGTAGGGTTCATTTGGGTGAAGTCCCGAACCCGGGCAGCTGTTGCGGACCCATTAGTATTGACTAGAACCACCTGCTGGTTCACCTAATTCATGACTGTCTGTGCAAGAAGCTGGATAGCCGCTCTAAACTCTACAGAGGACACTGGGTCATCCTGAGGGGCTGTTGGAGTTGGTGGGGCAGGTCGGTGAGTATTTCCGGCCCTTCTTTTGTTACCACATCGTGGAGGAATGATTTCACTTAAACAAAATAGAGCATGAGTTAGGAGAACATTTTTGGAGTTGAACTTCAATGCACGATAAAGAGTATGAACAAAAGGGAGTTTTCCTAATAACGTCTTATAGCCTCCCACCATAGGTGTGGCGCACTTCACACCCATGAAAAGTACTCTAATCGGTGCGGCTTTCAGACATCCTAGGATACTCTAAACGTAGTGCTCTGACACCAAGTTTGTCACAACCCAAGTCTATACCCTAGACGAGATATGGTACCTGGAGTCACAAGTTATCCCAAGTCAACCCATAGTCTATCATAACATTGGCAATCTGAATAAAAACATAGCGGAAGCTTTAAAATAATAAAACCATTTATGAAGAAGAACTAAATCATAAAGTTTTAATACAACTGAAAACAAAACTGAAAATCTGGATCTATGCCTGTATCTGAAAGCCATTTATTGATGAGTTGCTGGGAAAATCCCCCAGCTAGCTCTAAGTCTAACTGAAATAAATGTAACTCACAAAAAATAATCATCGTCCTCGAAAGATGAGGACTCACCACTGGTGCAGCTGAAACTCCTGGACGAGATCTACTAATGGTGCTGAGACTGAGAACCTGCAGCTGTATCATAATATGATACAACATAAAAGGTATGCGTCAGTACTTGAAATGTACTGAGTAAGTAGGAGAAACCATAACACAGAGAATAAAATATTGAACTATAAAGACAGGCAATGACCAACTGAACTGCTGAAACTGAATAGACTGAAATATACTAAGATGGTCAAAATGACCCTGTCTGATGGTCAAAGACATGCCCTAAATCTGAAATACTGATTTGAATTCCTATACTGAACTGATCAGAACTGAGTAATCTGAAACTATTTTGAGCTGAGCTAATCTGAGGCTGAACTAAACTAAGCTAATCTGAGACTGAACTGACTAGTGGGAGAGTCTATAACCAACGTATAACCACGTGAGCTAGACGTGGAGTCCGATGTATACACCCTATTGGTAGGACCCAATATACCTTTCTAGGATATAAAGGCATGAACTGGGTGATCACAAGTCTGGGTCCATAAGGCCAATAAAAATAACCTACGGTGGCAACATAGTTTTGAGAACCTGGGTGCGCTAGAAACCCCGATCTGCTCGGTGCTAAGTCCTACTCCCACTGGATAGTCCTAGACTGACTACTAAGCTGATAGCTCGAAACTGGGGCCCAAGACTAAGTAAGGAATACCTATCTAGGAGTACCCTAAGAATCTTATCGGATCGAATTTTGTAACTGGTATTCTAAGACTGGTCAGAGCTGCTTATCTGGAAGCGTCGTAACCATCTAAAGAACAAACTGTAATCTGAAGTTGGGATTCTAAGGCTGGTCAGAGTTGCTTATCTGGAAGTGTCATGACCACCTAATGAACCACTAAAATCTGATAACTGTGTCTAATACTGAAAACTAGGAGGAACCACTGACACCTCAAGAACTAACTGTAGTCAAACTGATCAGCTGACATTTCTGGACAACACTGAGTGTAATAATCTGACTAAAATTTCCACATACACTAACAATATGGGGATCTCAAATATGATAGAATCAAGTTACATGGAAACTAGTCCAACACGCAAGATTTTAAATTCTACTGAACTGACAACTAGGGCTAAATCATTCCACTAGATACAACTTTCACAAATTTCTAGAAATAGGGAACAATAAAGTAGTTGCAAATCATGAGAAATATTCCACTTGAAATCTTAAAGAAATTAGTCTGACAATTTTCTACATTTCAAATCCACATGGCTAAATTGATAGAGAAAATAGAGAAGATTTTGGGGACACAAGGGAAGAACTACTCCCTTGTTGAAATTTCACATACCTGGATAAGAAATCCCTGGAGAAGGAAGCTTGAATTTCTGCAACTAATGAGGAGCCCTAGATTTTTCTTGAGAGAAGTGACTTGGGTTCTATGATCGATTTATGTAAGTTCACATGGGGAATGAGGGAGAAAACGGTTCAATCCCTCAAATATCTCTGAAGTTATACTTAAAATGACATAGTTTAGGGACTAAATAGATGGAAAATTACAAAAATATCCCTGGAATAAAAATTTGACAAATAACCGATAGGGACCCAATGGGTCACTCAACGAGTCGTTGGTTGAGACCATGAGTCGTTGGGACTAGTCATTGGTCCTACTGCCTGGGGGTTGAAAGCACTGGATCTGGCAGCAGGGGACACCACGACCCATTGGATGAACGAATGAGTCATTGGTTCCTCCCTTGGTCACTGTACAAGAAAACCTAGAAAGATTAACAACGGATGACACACTCGTTCATGGACCCAATGAGTCACTGTGTCCAGTCGTTACCTTCACTGGAACAAGTCTTGGATTTTTGAGCATAAACCCCACAAAAGGTTACAACAACTCGTTGTGGGACACAACGGGTCGTTGTTTCCACTCATCATCACTGAAAGGGGTTTCTGGGTTCTCACCCAATGACTCATACAATGGGTCGTTGTTTCTGACAACGACTCATTGATTGAGTCGTGGGGTCCTAGAAAGGAATTCTGCACTGGGGAACCAAGGAGTGACAGGAAGACTCGGTTCTCACAATGGGTCGTTCATTATCTCATAGGTTCCTGAGAGACCAAATACTGTTGATCGCGATTGATATAATGAGTCGTTAGAGCTGACCACGATTCATTGTCTCAGTCATTCTGAGGCATTTTTCTGGTTTTCTTCCAGATTTTTCTTGCAAGGTCTAAGTCTGCTCTAGGAAAGTTTTGGGGTGTTACACTTTTATGCACTTTACTATTTTCCTACTATCATAGAAATATAGCTAAAGGAGTGGTCAATTAGTCTTAGAGTTATCAAGAGGGATGCTCAATTAATTGATATCAACCTACAACTAGTAACTCAAAAAAAAGAATAAGTATAACAATTTGATAATTCAACCGATTTGTAGAAATTGCCAAGACCTTGGATCTTTCATATCATCTGAGAAACAACCAATCATTCAATTTTTTTTGTTTTCCTTTAAGTTAGTTTAGTTAATAGTATAAAAAATTCTTTAAGAATCATTTCTTTATTTTAAATAGGTTGAATAATAGTTTAAATTGTATGAACAATCTAAAAAGTCTCTGTGGATACGATATTTGGACTTCACCGTCCTATATTACTTGACGACCGTGTACACTTGCTCGTGTGTTTGGATGCATTTAAGTTCTTAGCGCCGTTGCTGGGGACTTGGCAAAGATTTTTTTTCTAGTTTGAATTTTTATTTAGCTTTCTAAGTTTTTATTTGTTTTCTTATTTTTGGTGCACCTCAGGTCCCAAGTTAGTGTATACGTCGTGTCGCGACGTTAAAACAGGAGCTTGTTGGGAGGCAACTCAAGTAATAGTGTAGTTTTTCTTATTTTTTATATAGTGTCACTTTTTCTTTTTTAAAAATTTTGTGTGCAGAGAAGGGAAAGTCTGAGTACCCAAATTTCAAGCTAAGGAGCTGTCACGACCCGAGTTGGGACCCCGTGGCGAGACACAAGACCTAGAACCACGAATAGCTCTAATATAACCCATGACACACACATAGCATGAATAAGAGCATTACTATGAAGAAATAAAGCTTGAACATGACATAAGCGAAAGTCTACATAGCATATAACATGAACATAAACATGAACCAACATTGCTAAACTATCTATACATAGTTGTCTGAAAGCCTCTAAACATCTGATGAGCTGATGGGACAATATCTCCAACTAGCTCGCTATGTTTGAATATATAAGACATGAACAAAAAGAGACATAATTAAAACTGATGTCCTCAGATCATGAGGAATCACCAAAATTTGAATAAAGCTAGACTAATCGAGAGTGAGCTAACGACGGTACTGAGACGAATCACCCTAACCTATATCATGAGATGATATAGCATAGAGTATGTAGTCAGTACTTTAAATGTACTGATTATATAGAGAAAGAAAAACATGCTAGTAAATGATAGTATGAAATCATGAGTATAAATCAAGATACAATATCAGAGTAAGGTTAACATGCTAAAAGCCATATATTTGAAGTATACATAATCATAAGTTATTAATTGTAATCTGAACATAAATCATATAGCATACTATTCTTAAAATCATAAGTAAAAAATCATAAACTGATCAATGGGTCAATTATACTATAAAACATAACATTTTAAGTCATGAACACGAGTATCTGAAAACATGAGGAACAATGGGAGGCTTCGTCTTAATCGATAACATCATGATAGTGCTTACATGATGCCCCAACTATCTTGCTCAAGTGGGCAGAGACGTCCCAAGCTTGCCAAGGCTAGAAACAATTAAGGCGTGATATCACTTGTGAGTCCCTATAGGATTTGAATATGAATATATACTTATGGTGGCACGTAGTTCTAAGACTCAGGGTTTGCCTGAACTCCTAGCCTACTCGGTGTTAGACACTACTCCCAAAAAATAATTATATGACTCATAATCATTATCATGAAACATATTTGAACTTGTATGGGCTAGCCAAAACATGAAATCATAATCATACTTGACATGCATGAAATATTCGTGAAAAGATACCATAAAATTGGCCATGACACTTGAACTTGAATTTCATGAAAATAATACATGCTTGAATAAATCTTCATAACTTCAAAATCATGGAATCATAATTTTAGGATTTCATAAATATTCATACATACGAGATAGTTCATCATACTTGAAATCATGGCTAATAAACTTGAAATTCATAAATCATACATAATAGGGCATAATCTTCATAAACTTAAAATCATAAATTAGTAAATAAATCGAGAGTCAAATCTACCCTATTATCCATAAATCATCAATTGAAACATAAGAGAATTGAACTCATAGAGATAGCATGGAAGATCTCATAGAATTGGGTAAAACCCTAGAATTTCAACATAACATTATTGGAGTCTTAAAATCATAGATTAGGGATAAAATTGGGCATGAGGGTGAAAGAATTTCCCCATTCATGACCCTACATACCTAGGTAAATTGACTCCTAAACTTATCTTGAAAACCCAAGAAGATTGGAAGAGAATTTGAGGAAGAACCTTAGCCTTGATCTTGAGGAAAGATCTTCAATTCCCTGTTGTTTTGTAAGAATGAGGGCTTAGTCAAGGTTAAACCTCTTAATACACTCTTTATGTCACGACCCGAATTTAGAGCCCGGACGTGACACGGGACTTAGAACCACGAATGGTTCTAAGCTAACCCATGGCATAGCATAATTCTAACATAGTAACAACTACTAGAACATGTCTAAGCAGAAGCTTAATTAATATAACTAATAAAAAGGAAAGGATAAAGATCTAATTACAATACTGAATCATAAGCTGAAACTAACACTTCACTGTCTGAAAGCCTTTACTAGTCTGATGAGCTAATGGGACAAGCCCCCAGCTAACTTCAAAATAATCTAAAACTAAAAATATACTGAAATAAAGAACATAACACCCATCCTCGAAAGATGAGGACTCACCACTAATGGCTGGTAGGAGTCGGCAACATGCCTAACCGCGGGGCTGAGTCTGAATACCTGGATCTATATCATAAAATAATATAGCACATACAGCATGCAGTCAGTACTTGGAATGCACTGAGTATATGAGAAACGTAAATAAAGCTAGAAACATGCTAGTATGTTGATAAATACTGAGCTGAATAAGCAACTAAAATGCATAACTAAGGTGAAGTAAAATGACCCTATCTGAGATGCATAGATACTGATAAAATATGCTTGTTTGAAAACATTTAATGAAATATAAGTAAATCTAGTTTTTAGGTCATGTACATGTACTAAAGACTGAATCTGAAATCATAAATTGAAAAATGTAACTGAAATCATTGTACTGAAACTAAAATTGAACTGTACTATGGGAGAGACTATTAACCGACAAACTCCAATGTGAGCCTTATAGATCCCACCCTATAACCCGGTTAGAAGGGTGTTCATATCTTTCCAAGGGTAAGAACTATGACTTGCATGATATCACTCGTGAACTCAGAGAGATAATCTCAACTAACGACAACCCCTACATGCACCCATTGAGGTAAGGGAGACACTCTTAATAGTGAGGATACCATATTCCTTGGGCTAAGGGAAATATTCTTTACTATTGAGAATCCTTTATCCAATGGTGGCACGTAGTTCTAAGACCTTGGTACGCAGTAACCCTGGCCTACTCGGTATTAAGTACTACTCCCAAGTCCCAACTGAACATAAAGATACATGTAACTAAAAGTCTGAAGCTAATGTCCTAAGGCTAGTTGAAACCTATTTACCTAATAAGGAACCCGAGAGCCTAAAAGACCATGAACATGCTAATACTGAGGGCTCAAAACTGATGTTCTAAGACTAGTCAGGGTTAGTTTTTAACTAGAAAGAGGCCTGAGAGTCTAAAGAACCATAAACATGTTGATCATACTGATATCAAAAAAATCATAAACTCAAATCATAGTGTAAACCATATGTACTGATTTCATGGTAAAATCATATATCTCAAATGGACCATATTTTGAAAACAACTAATTTATGGGTTGAACTTTAGGAAATCATGCTAACATCTAATCATGAGAATTCATCATGCAATTGAAAGTGAAACCAAGAACATCATGTGCTATTTTTCATGAGGACCTTGAAAATCATGAAAGACATGATACAAAAACATTCATAGAATGGAAACCTTAAGAAATGCCTTTCTAGGGAATCAAATTAGCTAGGGTTTTAGTCTTAAATTGGGACACAAGGATGAAAGAAGATCCTTGTTGAAGAAATTCCCCCACTAGCACTTGAATCTTGACACTCTTGGAGAAGAACCCTAGGTGTTCTTGAGCCTTGATAGGAAGAGAGAAGAAGAACTTACGAATGATTTGAGTAGAATGAGGGTTTGGGCTAGGAAAATGTCACACCCCACCTTGGGGGGTATGACGAGCACCTGGTGCCTGCTAGACTCTAGGCTGCTAAACGGTCCAGCCTGAGCACATCTGGTGCCTTGGCTGACTCTGGCTCTATTTCAAGAAACGAACCGGCTATATAGCGGTTGTAAACACAGCCCCCGGCCGATTAGGCCTATAGCCACCTGCAATGCACAACAGCTTGCCAAAAACATACTTACAAAGGAGAAACCTATGCGGGCCGACAAGGCCACCATACTGTCTAGTTATCTGTAACTCAACAATAGAGTACTGAATAACTACGTGACCGGCAAGGTCACCACTACTATCAGACTATGGCCCCACACGGCCAAGCATAATCAACCAAACACATATATACATGCACGGCCCCACACGATCGGCTCCACTACCATAGGGAAAATATCATACTGCAAGCCTCTAGGAAGTAATAATAGAATGGTCGGGACAGGGCCCCGACCTACCCAAACTGTAATCAAAAGGTAATAGGAGCAACCTCCGACTGTCTAGCTCCGGAGGATAGGAGCTGACAACTCTGTTGATTGGATCACGAGGGATCGACTCCTCGTCTATGTGTACCTACAGGCAAGCAATGCAGCGCCCCTACGGGCGTCAGTACCAATGGTACCGAGCATGTAAAGCAAACTGAAATATACAACTAAAATGGGTAACAACAATAACATGACATAAAAGCAGGAAGTAGCTGAGTCTATCTGGCTGAGGATAACTGGGGAGAGTTTACCTATTCTGTAACTAAACTGGGCGTACCTGACGATGTGTCATCCTACTGTCTATCAGTATCTAATAGCACATATAGATATATATATAAATACACACAATACCTGACCGACCCCCATAACCCGGAAGGTGCCAACCAATAGAACAATCTATTTACCCCTACCCGGGTCTAAACCAACCAAAAATAAGTCACTCCACTCATCTGATAACTGTGAGCTCCTCCTACCGGCCCCCTTGGGTATGTAGCTCAGGCCTTAGCCTCTGACAATAAACGGTGTCTGAGTCCGAAGACTCCTGCCTCTAGGCGCAAGTGCTCACGGGTATTCTGCTGTTGTATCTGTGACTGAAACTGCCCCTGGGTGCAAGCACGCATTAGGGTAATTTTATAAAAATCTATATCTGAAACTGCCCCCGGCCACAAGTGCACACAGAGTAATCTGCCCCTGTAAACAGGGTAATCTGGCTCTGCGCAGAGCGAACTGAACTGCCCCTGCAAGCAGGGTAATCTGGACCATATTATTATGGTGGTCAGCCATCATCATCCTCTAGGCGGATGGCATCGCCCAGCTGGTGGCTGTATCTGAATCTGGTATCAACACAGCTGTAACCCAGGGGCGGTGGGGATGCTAAAGGGTGCCCACATGCCATAACAAGTCTCAACATGCAAAACACATACACAGCAAGCATGCTCAAATGAAAAATACTAATCATATACTCTTCTTTTATTTCAAGGCCAGCCTGTATTAAACAACTGATGCTATATTCTGTTTTACACTGTTTCTTATTGCTAGCTAACTGCTACCTGGCCTTTATCTGTTTATCTGATTTTTTTTATCCGTAATCTGAAGCTATATCAGTTTCTAGAGCCGTATCTGTTTCTGGAGCTATATTTGTATCTGGAGCTATATATGTATCTGGAGCTATATCTATATCTGATTACTGATCTAATTATATCTGGATATAACTCAATAACATAGAACATGCCATCTATAACTGGATATAGCTCAATAATATAAAATGTGCCATCTATTACTGGATACAACCTCAGCAAATGTAATACATACTATCTGTAATCTTGCAAACTCATTATACTGCTTTTACAACTTCCATTCTGGGTATTACGTAAGAACATGCTGGGTTACTAGCGGGTACCACATTACTATCTAAAATCATCTGACTATCCGTTATTCTAATTATCGCATGATACGTAATGATATACTAGCATGCTTGCTGGAAATCGTACTAAAATCGTTCCTGTACGCTGGGTATCTGTCAATAGCCTTTATTCTATTTATTTTCTATACTGTACTTCTTGGCTTGCTGAAAGAATAGCTTACATACCTAGTTTCTGAGTACCCGACTGACCAATGTGATTTCCGTCGGTACTTCTGCTGTTTCTCCCAACTACATTCATATACATGTCAATTAGAACCAAATACACCAATATTCTGAAAGAAACCGTCACTTTCGATATATTTATAGTCTAAACTTTGGCTTATCGAAAAACGGTCAAAAACTCGCTATTTCTCGAAAGTCCAGAAGGGAGAAATATTTACTTTAAGGCTAGGAGTATATTGACACTAATTTGGAGCAATTCCACTTACCTTAGTTCGGTAGCACGATGATTCGCCGGCCGAATTTCGCAAAACTAAATCCGTAGGAATGCTCCTTACTGCTTAATACCTCGGTATCTGGAGTTAATTTGAGTTTGGACCGCGTTTGACGGTGTAATCGGAAGGAAATTTCAATGGAATCTTCGTCCTCTCTGTTTTTCCCTCGACTTCTCTGGAAATTATATGAAATATAACATTTAAACCAAAGTTGGAGGTTTTTATACTTGGGGCTAGACAGGGCCAACGTGTCACGGAGCCAATGCGGAGGCTCCACCTCTGTGACACGTTGCCATCGCGGAGGGGCTCTGCCCCGGCTCCTTCCGCGATGGTTCGACAGGTTTCTCGTCCGGTATTTTCCCAGGCCTTTTCCTAGCATGTATGGCTTTCAAACACTCTTAACCAACACGCGAATAGGCCATCTATGTGTTGGGAATTTTACGGGGTATAACATAAAACCCTTTTAATTCATCCCTTAGAATATCCAAAATGACCTCATTTAGGAATTAAAATCATAGGAAATTACTAAAATATCCTCGAAGATTCGCTTTAAAAATCTGCCCGTCAGTGACAATGACCTACACAACGAGTCATTGTCTGCCATAACAACTTGTTGGATCCATCTATTCCTTCTGGAGCTAATTTATGGTTTTCTGATTCTTGAACCAACGACTAGACAGGATGACCCGTCACTACATACCACGAGTCATCCTATGACTCGTGGTTAGTGGACCATCCTTGCACCTCCTCTAAGTTTCTTCCAAGGGGTCATCACTATGGGTCATCACTCGTTATAATGAGTCATTACATCCTTCTGTTGCTACTGGGCCAAATTGTTTGAACTCCACATAACAGGCGTCAAAATGAGTCTTCATAGGATACCATGAGTCGTCCTATGGCTCGTGTTCACTGGGACCCTTCTTGTATATTCTCTAAACTTTTCTACCACGATTCTCACAACGATCCATTACAAGTCACCACGAGTCATCACTTGACTCATAGTTTTGGTGAATGCTTGACCAATTCTTAAATATTGCTCATGATGGGGGACATCACGACTCATCATATCACCCTATGAGTCATCATGTGATTCATTACATTTGGGCCCTAAAAATTCCACTGACTTCCTACCATGAGTCTAACCACGACTTGTAGTATTATCTAATGAGTAGTACCACTACTCATTCTGAGGCAAAATTTTCACTTTACTACTGGTTTAATGCTTTAAGTATAGGGTCTGATCTTAGGGACTTTTGGGATGTTACACTTTAAGAAGCCCAAAATGATGTCACTTAGGGATTATAAAATTAATCCTGGAAATCAAGATGAATTTGAATATCTGCGCGTCCCGATGGTGGTCGTTGTTCGGTCTGTTTGGAATAACTACACGCAAGTGCACGTGGTCAAACAAGTAATAAAGTGGCTCAAGTAAGCCAAGTATCGATCCCGCAGGGACTGGACTAAGGTATCAATCTAATCAAGTGTCAATAAACTTTAACTCTGAACTGCAGACAACAGTGTGAAGAAGATTTTGATATTTAGTTTCCTAATTTTATACTAAGTCTAAAACGAATATACAATTTGAGTCTGAACTATAAGTATGAGCATGCTGAGGCTAAAATGAACATGTAGAGAAATAAATTATCGATACAATTTGATTAATCTTTCCTCCGGTTGCTAGTCAAGAATTATTGCCTACGGATTAAAACTCTCGTATTTAACCCAACTTAAGAATCATGAACCTTCCACCTACATCTCTATGATAAAAAGAAATTCATGTTCTAGCCATACAAAACCGATTCCTTAATTGACTAATACGACTTTCAGGTATATCTCTATCCTGAAGGTAAATCAATTCTCAATTTTCCGAAACTAAGAAAAGATCATATCCTATCAATTCAAAACATTCCAATTTCTTGCTCTCTCGAGTGAAACCGGACTTTTTAGATATACATTAACGTTGGCCACACATTAATGCAGTAAGAACAAGAATCAATAGAACAACCATGGAAGAAAAGATGGAAAACCAATTTATCAATAATTACATTTCAATACAAATGTTCTTAACCTTAGCAAGAAGGGAATTTAGCCACTTATTTGTGGATTAAACATCGTTAAATGAGTGTTAATCATACAAGCAATTGAAATAAAGAAAAAGGAGATAGAGAAAAACCCTGAGATTTTTGTCCCCTCAACTGCCTGTAACCCACGTTGTTGCTCCACCTAATCAGAATAATTAAAAATGAACCTAAGTGTTCAATTTATACTGGTGGGAATTTTTCCCGGAATAACAAGCAACGTGTCACGGAGTGCATCGCGGAGCACTGCCTCCGTGACACGCCACCAACGCGGACCCTCACTGGAATCCGGTCGTCCAAGTATTAAAGCCCAACGTGGCACGACATGCAACGTGGGGCTAGGCCAACGTGCCACGGCCCCAACGCGCACCTTCACTGGAAGTTGGCATAATTTCAGCATCCAGGCAGAATGCATCCGCGATGGCAGTGTGACACGGCTCCATCGCGGAGCCCCTTTAATTCGTGCTTTCCTTGTGCTTTTTTCCTTGCTAGCTTCCGAGTCCAATCCCGATTTCTCCCAACATTCATCTTAGCTTCGTAAAATTATATTTTTCCTGCAAAACCACGCTAATCATGTTGGTTAGTATAAATTCACATTTTATTACAATTCACATGAGAATGTACAAACATCGATAGATAAACAAGGCAAAATGACACATTTGAGTATCACTTGGGCATATAAATCTGCCCAAGATCACTTACCCCACACTTAAATCCTTGTTCGTCCCCGAACAATAATCTTACACCTCATGTGATTGACACCCAATCCTGGTTCCTTTGGCTCGACAATTCAAGCTACGGTTATACCGATTATTTAATATAGCAAATCATCAAGAAAACATGCATAGTCTTATCAATACAATGACTTTCAACACATTAAGACCTCCTAGACTAAAGAATCGACTCTTGATATCGGCAAAATCATGCAAATCAGCTGATCAAGATATCCGACACGAAATTCAATCTCTCGTCGAGCATGTGCCCTCACAACACAAGAGAATTTTCCCCTTTTTAATCACATGAACTCAAAGACATTACATGCAGGGGCATATAAACAAGATTTGGCTCTCTCTCCCAAAAGAATTCACATGCATCATGTCATGAACCATAGGCTTGCCTTTAGTGTGTTACTCCACTAATATAAGGACGCGTGATGTAAGATCACGTAGGACTTAATGGGTTATAGTGTAAGCTACGGAACTAGCAAATACTGGGCTAACCAATAATAACAACTAGCCTCCTTAAGCGCTTTTTCAATACATCCCATCAACCTTATGGGCATTGTTTCTTCCTTCATCCTCCCATTCTTGAAGTATGTCTTTATTTTTGTTCCCATATCTTTAAGCACACTCGACTTAATAACAAAGATTAGTTATACGTCTTCATTATATTTAATTTATAGCGAGTGCACCTTTGACCTTTTCTTTCCTTTCATCACTCTGCTTTTTCTTTTCTTTTCACAATTCTCACTCCTTGACACTGTGGGAAAATTATTTTTTTCTTGAGCGCTTAAAAGTTTTGGATCAAATTCGAGGATAATGAAAAGAAGGGGTTCAGCTCGGTTTACACCTTTTTGACAAAAGAAAAAAATAGGCTAAAGGCTCAATGGGCTAACTAGGATGTACGTTCAAGGTAGGTACGATAATGAAAAAAAAATTCGATTAAAGCAAAGAAATGCCTACATCCTTTCCTACAATACACATCCTTCATTTCGTTTCGTACACACACCAGGCAAGTTCTAGACACTTCACAATAGCATGGAAGAAATGAAACCTCACCACACACTCATTGCACATGCTCAACTCAAGACATATTCACAGACTCTTCAATCAGCTAATTACAAGAATTCAAACATTAAGCCTCAATCATACCGAATCGAACTCTATGGCCTAGGTATCTCAACATATTTACAAAGTTGCATGCTTTCATACGAATCACCTTTGCATTTTAAATATCATGTACAAACGCAACCAGAATTTCGCAACCATAAAGTAACGACATGTTTGGGATACAAACAAACAAAAGAAAAAAAATTAAAAAGAACAAAAGAAATCTACTCCTATCGACTACTTTTCCCTTAAGACGGTCGTCATCCATCCATCATAGGGAACGGTCACTAATTACGACTTCGGTTCAATGGGACTATTCTCGGTAAAAGAACCGAAAACAAACGCCAAGAAACCCAAAAATAAAAAATTTCACGAAAAATTTTAATTGATAATGTCGATAAAACAAAAATATTTACAAAACCAGCTAACAACATTCAACAACACACAACAACTTCACATTAATTACAATACAGACATACACACAAAAATCGCAAGGTCACACAAGTTTTTCCAAGCACAACAACAAAACAGAGACATTAATAACAACAACAACCAGCACCTAAATACTCCCACCCCACACTTAAATCGAACACTGTCCCCAGTGATCACAAAATTTAGCATAGCACAAAAGTGGGCGGTGAAACTCCCTAATCAATCGAAGTATTCCACTTTTTCATCAGGTGCCGCTGCCTCGTCCCCCATGTCTGAATCGCCCTCGTCATCATCATCTGACTCAACATCTGAGTCCTCATGACGTGTCTCCTCATCGGTGGGGACGTCATCATCAGTGGGATCCACAAAAGCTGGCCCCACTCGGTATAGAGCCCTAGCATTTTCGCCAAAAGGGTAGTCTAGCTCGAGCTGCCACAGCGCATCTTCTGTTCTCAGCCTCCCGCCTATGCGCAGCTGGAGCATCTGCATCCCAAACATGCGAGCCATGTACTGATCATCCCGAGCGTGTCGCTCAGCTAATGTGAGAACTGGCCCGTGAGTGATGTCGGGTGCCTTAGTTTTGGTGACATCTAAGGCCCGCCTCTCCATCTGCGGGATGTAGTCAAGGGCCTCTTCCTCAATATCCAAGCCCCTCAGGAACGTGGTCAGTAAGCCACCAAACCCGTACCTGTGCTCTTGATGCAAACGGGCTCTCTTCATGGCGGAGATAATCACCGCCCCAACATTGATCTCCAGCCCTTTCATCAAGGCATAGACCAAGCACACACGATCCCGGGTGACATCTGTCATATGCACCCCCAGGATCAGGCAGGAACAAACAATCTTAAGTCATATCCTGGCTTCCCTGTTCATCTGTGAGTAGGGCAATGTCTGATGGTAGCCCCTCTCCTTATGCCTGCTCCACTGTGCTGTAGATCGGGCTCCACACAGAGTGCGTTTGATGTCCGCATATGGTGGAGTGATATTCAGCTGCCGGAGTACATGGGCGTCAGTGTCCCGCGCCCCCAAGATGGCATTAAGGTGATGGGGCTCAAAAGTGAATACCTGCCCCCTTATCTTTATGGTGTGACTTCTGAGTGTCGGGTTCCAGTTGGCGTAGAACTCCCGAATCAGGTGAAGATTGTACTCCTTGGGCTCTTCAAAGATGAAGTTCAGCCCGGCTGCCTCAATGCTGTGGACAATCCTGGGGAATTCTTGTGCCAACGGTTCCCTAGCAATGTGCTCCTCGGGGAAGTATTTGCTTTCCTTATGCTTTGTGTACCATTTCTTCCCTTCCTCTGTCACCCATCGGGTTCCGTATTGACGACGTTGGCTGCACGGAACCGCTGGTGCTGCTGGGACTGCTGTTCCCAGTTTGATTCTTTTCCTTCCGGCGCCCGATGTAGATGCGCCCTTCCCTTTATCTTGCCTGCTTGCCATTGTTTCTGTCAAACCAAACAGACAGTTCCAATGTTATTCAAATTAAAATTAGCTTCGACTAAGGTTGGGTTAATCTAGGCCACCCCACACTTAGTCTTTAGCCACAATCACAACATTACAGCAAGACAATCCTCTTTTTCTAACTTTCAAAATAAAATTAAAAAACAATAACAAAAAATGCCTCGTGCATTCAGAGGGTTCGACGGTATAAATTCTATGTACTACTCAGACTTCGTACAGCTAATCCCCTATTACCATCGATAACATTTCATCACATAGCACTTAGCGCAAATTTCTATCAACAAAACCGATGCAATTCCCCCAATTTCTATGCAATGTCAACAATTTCATTATCCCGACAATCCGTCGCGCCTTTATCATCTTAACATTAAGCACAACATAATTTACTTCACTCAACATGCACAAACCGACAAGAATTTCACATTTCAACTCAATTTTAACTTCTTCATATTCGAATTCTAACCCTAGCTACAATTTCACAAGAATTTCAATCACCCATGTATTTATCAAGTTCATATAATCACAACGATACTACGAACATCAATTAACAATAGCTTACATGAATTCAAGCTCAATTTACAATTAGGGCAAGTTTTCCTCACTTCCTATGCTCAAAATCGGAAAAATTAGACAAGAAATGAGATGAAGTTAATGAACATACCTTTAATTCGATGATATCGAAGAAAAGTTGAAGAATTTTAGCTCCTAGGTCCGTGTCACGTTGGGAAAGGGGGGATTTTGGGTTGTTTGTCGCGGAGGGGAGTGAAAAATGGGAAAAATTGGGTGTTTTCGAGGTTAAAAAGGATGTTTTTCGAGCGGGTCACCCGGCGACCCGGTGTGACCCGTCGCGAATAACACTTCAACGTGTCAGGGAGGGTAACACGGAGCACTCCCTCCGTGACACGGAGCCATCGCGCAGGCTCACTGTTTTGCCATTTTTTATTATTTTTCTTACCTCAATTTTTCCTTTGCATTTTTTTGCATTTTTACCCTCCGTTCAACCTGAAATTCATCTCACAACAAGAAATTGGTTAGAATTTATACGTTTCACATAAAATACATTTTTTTTTGAAATCTATTTTTAAAAATTTCTCATTTTTTTTCTTTATTTTTTGAAATCTATTTTTTTTTCTCATTTTTTTTCTTTCTTTTTCTTCTTCTATGAAATCTATTCACATAGTACAAAAATTTCACGGGTTGCCTCCCGTGCAGCGCCTGGTTTACCGTCGCAACTCAACGTCATTAAGCTCAGTCATCCTCTAGGCTGACAGACGTCTTCTCTCTACTACCGTCCTCACCCATGTTATGCTTACACTTCTCCGGTGGTTTCCCCAATGGCTCCCGTGACTCAACGCTCTAAACACTATCCGCTCGATCAAGCACATTGATCACTGAGAGTTCCTCGTACACGGCCGAAAGCTTTGTAGCCTTGTACACCTCAAACACCTCCACCTTGTCATGGGCCCGCATAGTTAGCTGCCCTGCCGCTACATCAATAAGTGCTTTCCCGGTAGCCAAGAAAGGACGTCCCAAAATAAATGGGACTTCCGCATTCGGCTCAAAATCCAGCACGACAAAGTCTACCGGGAAGATAAGGGAGCCCACTTGCACCAGCACGTCTTCCACAATGCCATCAGGTCTGGCTAAGGAATGATCCGCTAGTTGCAAGATCACTGTTGTTGGTCTAGGACTCCCTATCCCCAACTTTTTGAATACCGATGTCGGCATCAAGTTAATGCTCGCTCCCAAATCACATAATCCACGAGCTCAGATACTCTGCCCGATTGTAATTTGAATTGTAAAGCTCCCAGGGTCCTTGAGCTTTGTGGGAAACCTATTATGTATCCGTGAAGTGCACTCCTCTGTAAGCGCCACCGTAGCGTACTCAGTCAACCTTCTTTTGTTTGCCACGATGTCCTTGATATATTTTGCATACTTCGGCACTCCTTGCAAAACATCAACAAGAGGTAAATTAATGTGTACCTGCTTAAGCACCTCCATGAACTTTTTGAAACACGCTTCCTCCTTGTGTTTCCTTAGTCTTTGAGGGAACGTGGGTGGTGGTCTTTCTAGTTCAGCTTCCTTCTCCTTCCCCCTATCATCATTGTGCTCCCTCTCCTTCTCCACTACTCCCGACTGTTGTGGTGGTCTTTCTGGTTCCACCTCCTTGAGTTGCAAACCACTCCTCGTGGTCACTGCATTTACTTGCTTGGGTTGGGGTCAGTGTCACTTGGAAGTCCTCCTCTCGGCCTGGTGTTTTGAGCTCCAGCAAATTGCCCAAACTGGTACTCCAGCGCCTTTATAGCTAACTGATTGTTCTTTACATCGGCTGCCAATTTCACGTAATCAGCCTGCAATTGAGCTTGGTTAGCTATCATTGTCTTGAACATCTCCTCAATGCTGGGTGATGGTGGTGGAGGAGGTGCATTGTTGCTTCTGTATTGCGACTGATAGTTCTGCTGCCCTCCTTGATTTCTCTACGCCCCCTGACTCGAACTTTGCCTTTGATGGTTGTTGCTACCCCAAGAGAAATTCGGGTGATTCCTCTAGTTGGAATTGTAGTTGTTACCATACTGTAGATGGTTATTTCTCTGTACATTACCAACAAAGTTCACCGAATCAGGATTTGCTCCACAACACTCAACTGAGTGTTCATTACTCCCGCACACTTCATACCAAATCTGCTGCACTACATTCACTGGGGCTTGAGACTGGTTCATGCTCATGTTACTGAAGTGGGTGTTGAGTTGATTCTGTAACGCAGCTATCTGTGCAGCAATAGCTGTAAAACCATCCACTTCTAAGACTCCTGCTGCTTTCCTTGTTCCCCCTCTTGACGAGTCTGCATTCCACTCCGGATTCCCCTGCAAAATACGATTTAACAAGGTATACAGCTCCTCATAAGTCTTCTCTAATGCTTGTCCCCCAGCTGCTGAGTCTAGCAAGATTTTTGTGTGGGGTTCCAAACCCTCTATGAAAGTATGCACCAGCACATCATTGGATTGGTGATGATGAGGACAATCCCGCAACATAGATTTGAATCTCTCCCAGGCCTGATACAGATTCTCTCCCTCTCTTTGTTTAAAACTTAGAATTTGACTTCTAAGTCTTGCTGTTTTACCGAATGGAAAGAACCGTATCAAGAATTTCTTTGCAAGATCATCCCACGTGGTGATGGAATTAGGTGGCTCGGCTTTCAACCACCTCTTAGCTTCTCCCAAAAGTGAAAATGGGAACAATGTAAGCCTGACATAATTTGATGACACTCCAGCGGGGATGTAAGTGTCACTTATCTCCAAAAAATTTTGGAGATGTTGCTGTGGATCCTCATGAGGGAGACCTGTGAACTGCCCGCTGGTGTGCAGCAATTGCACCATGTTCTGTTTAAGCTCGAACCTCCCTCCTGGCTTAGGTTTGCGGATGCTAGATGTGACATTGTTAGCATGTGGGATTGCCACCTCGCGAACCGGCCTAGCTGCCATTTCCTCGGGCACTAACATTGCCCTTACAACTGGTGGATTCTGTTGTTGCTCCAGGATTGTTTGTCTGAGCAACTGCAGCTTTTTCTCTAGAGCTTCTCTCCTTTGGCGATGGAATTGTCTTTCCGACTCTAAAGATGAGTCCACCAGCTCCTTGTCTCTTGCCAGTGTTCAACAAAAATTAGTATCTGAAAAATACAGGCTAAGACCAAGTTGTCAACACTAAGAATAAATAGTAAACTAACACTTAAGAAAATTTTACCAATTGCCAGTCCTCGACAACGGCGCCAAAAACTTGTTCGGTCTGTTTGGAATAACTACACGCAAGTGCACGTGGTCAAACAAGTAATAAAGTGGCTCAAGTAAGTCAAGTATCGATCCCACAGGGACTGGACTAAGGTATCAATCTAACCAAGTGTCAATAAACTTTAACTCTGAACTGCAGACAATAGTGTGAAGAAGATTTTGATATTTTGTTTCCTAATTTTATACGAAGTCTAAAACGAATATACAATTTGAGTCTGAACTATAAGTATGAGCATGCTGAGGCTAAAATGAACATTTAGAGAAATAAATTATCGATACAATTTGATTAATCTTTCCTCCGGTTGCTAATCAAGAATTATTGCCTATGGATTAAAACTCTCGTATTTAACCCAACTTAAGAATCATGAACCTTCCACCTACATCTATGTGATAAAAAGAAATTCATGTTCTAGCCATACAAAACTGATTCCTTAATTGACTAATACGACTTTCAGGTATATCTCTATCCTGAAGGTAAATCAATTCTCAATTTTTCCAAACTAAGAAAAGATCATATCCTATCAATTCACAACTTTCCAATTTCTTGCTCTCTCGAGTGAAACTGGACTTTTTAGATATACATTAACGTTGGCCACACATTAATGCAATAAGAACAAGAATCAATAGAACAACCATGGAAGAAAAGATGGAAAACCAATTTATCAATAATTACATTTCAATACAAATGTTCTTAACCTCATCAAGAAGGGAATTTAGCCACTCATTTGTGGATTAAACATCGTTAAATGAGTGTTAATCATACAAGCAATTGAAATAAAGAAAAAGGAGATAGAGAAAAACCCTGAGATTTTCGTCCCCTCAACTGCCTGTAACCCACGTTCTTGGTCCACCCAGTCAGAATAATTAAAAATGAACCTAAGCGTTCTATTTATACTAGTGGGAATTTTTCTCGGAATAACAAGCAACGTGTCACGGAGTGCATCGCGGAGCACTGCCTCCGTGACACGCCACCAACGCGGACCCTCACTGGAATCCGGTCGTCCAAGTATTAAAGCCTAATGTGGCACGGCATGCAACGCGGGGCTAGGCCAATGTACCACGGCCCCAACGCGCACCTTCACTAGAAGTTGGCATAATTTCAGCATCCAGGCAGAATGCATCCGCGATGGCAGCGTGACACGGCTCCATCGCGGAGCCCCTTTAATTCATGCTTTCCTTGTGCTTTTTTCCTTGCTAGCTTTCGAGTCCAATCCTGATTTCTCCCAACATTCATCTTAGCTTCGTAAAATTATATTTTTCCTGCAAAACCACGCTAATCATGTTGGTTAGTATAAATTCACATTTTATTACAATTCACATGAGAATGTACAAACATCGATAGATAAACAAGGCAAAATGACACATTTGAGTATCACTTGGGCATATAAATCTGCCCAAGATCAGTCGTGATGGGGCGTCACTCACCCGATGGTTCGTCGCCCTCACCATCAAACCTAAACCAGAATAGGGTCTTGACTATCCCTTAACTATGGTAGTCGTGATGGGCCATCACTCCTTTGATGGTTCGTCACTCCCTTGATGCTCCGTCAGGTCCTCTATCACTTATGGGCACTGAGGCCAAACCGTGATGGTACACTCAAAGGTCCATCGCTAGTCTGATGGGACATAATCCTTGCCGTCAAGTCACGATACCATAGTCGACGGACTATCGCTAGGCTGACGAGTCGTCGGCTCCTTTGACAACCCCCTACACCAGACCTGCAACTTTAATTTTTTTTCCTTCAAGGAGCCATTTCGAGACTCAAGGTGTTACAGGAGCATGTATTAAGCTTAAGTTTGGGATCTTGAGACCCATGAATCCAAGAGACATGCTGCTAGCTAGGCCCTAGAGGGCCTCGGGGAGTTTTTCTCACCTAAGTTTGATTTTTATTATATAAATGCTCTGAGGATGGATCATGACTTTAAGTTTGGGGTGAGGGGATATCTTCTGAAATTTGAGGTTAAGGGTGAGTATGCCGTCAAGTTTCTATTTGAATTTTTTTTTAAAATGGCATGTCTCATCCACCCTTTGATTTTTCTTATGCTCTCGGTTCTTTATCGAAGGGTGAGATCTTTGAACCGGGTAAATTTTTCATTTTAGGAGTAGTTTTGAAAAATTTTAGGAGAAGAAAATTTTTTTCCTAATGATGGATGGTTGATGATCGTCTTGGGGGAAGTTAGTCATTAGGAACCCATTTGAATGATAGGTGCTCGGGTTATGCAAGTATTGGTTTTTGAAAGTTGAAAACATGCTCTGAAAAAAATATGAATGACCTCTTTTTGAGACACCTAGGCTCATTTTCAAGACTCGTGTGTGATTGTATTGGTTTGATATAAAATTCTTTCTATTATTTGCCTAATTGAGGATCTATGTGAATTTGTCTAGATTTGAACATGTGTCATGTTTGTGAGATAATTTGCATATATTCCATGCTTTCATATCGATGACTAGAACTTACCTGGTATATATGCTAAACGAAATGAAGGGTGTCGAATTTAGGAGATGCTATAGGCGTTTCTTTAATTAGCCTACTTTTATCCTATAAACAATCTACCTATTCGTGTTATCCTTAGTTAGGCATGTTGAGCCTTTAGCCTATTCTTTTGGTATCCATGTTAAAAGCTGAATTGACCTTTATTTGATCCAAATGACTCTTAAGGCACTTTAAAATTGAATGCATCCAAATGAATACACAAGTGTACGCGGTCGTCAAATAATATAGGACGGTGAAGCTCAGATATCGTACCCACAGAGACTTGTTAGATTGTTCGTCCAATTTAAAATCTTATTCAAACTATTCAAAATAAAGAAATAATTCTTGAAGAATTATTTATACTATTAACTAAACTAACTTAAAGGTTGAATAAAAGAATTAAATGGTTAGTTGTTTCTCAGATGCTATGAAAGATTCAGGGTCTTGGCAATTTCTACAATCTGGTTGAAGTATCAAATTGTTATACTTATTCATTTTTCTAAGTTACTAGTTGTAGGCTGATATCACTTAATTGAACATCGTTCCCCATAACTCTAAGACTACTTGACTACTCCTACACATATATTCCTATGGTCATAGGAAAATAGTAAAGTGCATGTAAGATTTCGTTTATATCAACTAAGCAGGCTAATGGGTATATTCCTATCCACATTAGCGAATTGTTCCCCTCTCCCTATAAAGTTTATAAACAAGACCTATTCCTTCTTATTTCCCTCGCAATTCCCTTTTCTAAGTTCAATTAACAGGTTGCAGATAGTGCTTAACTATTTCATCAAATAATCAAACAATTCAGAGCAAGAAGAAATAAATAACTCAATAATGGAAAGCTTTAGTAAACATAAACAATAATCAACATTCAACCTTCATATTTATGCCAAAACCCTAGAACTAAGTGTTTAGCGACTCATGATTCCCAAAAGATAAAGGGAATTCATGAGTTTACAAGAGAAAAATGCTAAAAAGTTAGAAAAAGAAATTACCTGAAGAGAAACTCATCGTGCCCTTGCTATCCTCTCCAATTTCATCCAACCTTAGTCAAGAATGCCTTCTAAAATGTCTTTGGATTCAAATATATAATAAATGGAAAATACCCCCTTTAACACTACTTAATTTCAGCTTAAAAGTTCCAAAAATCGATTTCCATAATGGCTCTGGTGCGCCACGCCAGCTATTACACCATTGTGTTGACTTTTGATTTTTCTGAAGTTCAGGCTCTGGTGCACCACGCTAGCCATCTCGCTAGAGCGTTAGAAAAATTTCTATTGAAGTTTGTAGTCTGGCACTCCATGCCAGCCAATGCACCAGCTTCTGGACTTGTATTTTTCTAAATTTTGGGCTCTGGTGCACTACGCCAGCCAATGCACCAGCTGGTCTTTATCCAAGAACACCTCCAAAGTTTCTCCAAAGCTCCAAACCTTCCTTTATAGCTCTTGTCGGGTTTCCACCACATTTACCTATTAAGCACCTATAAAGTCACAACATAGGAATACAAGCATAATCCATAGAAATGATATTCAAAGAGATGATTGTTGTTTTTTAGACTGTCACGACACTTTCAGACAAAGCAGCTCTGACAAGTCTTAGAACCCAATTTCTTTCAGGTCCTTAGACTCTCAAAACACTTCCAGATAAGTAGTTCTAACTTATGTCACATCAGTTTTGAGCTATCAGCCAGTTAGATATACTTAGGTTTTCAGTGGGAGTAATATTTAGCACCGAGGAGGTTGGGGTTCAGCGCACCCAGGTTCTTAGAACTACATGTCATCGTAGGTCTTTAGATTGAATGGGTGTCAGTTAGTGATCACACAGTCATGCCTTTTATACCCTAGCAAGGTATATTAGGTCTTATCGAAGGGATGTATACATCGAACTCTACATCTAGCTCACGTGATTATATATTCAGTTAACAAGCACTCCCACAGTACAGTTCAGTCTAGTACAGTCATAGTCCCCAGTCAAGTCCAGTCTTTTTGATTTTCAGAATTTGCTTATGACCTTCAGTCAGCTATTGGTTCTTATTGTTAGATTTTCAGATTTCTGTTAGTATTTATGTTTTCAGATATGGTCATAGCATGTCATTCAGCACAGTTTATGTACTATCACTTTTCTTATATTTAGTTGTACCTCACATACTCAGTACATTCAAAGTATTGATCACATATATCTATGTGCTATATCGTTTTATAATATAGGCTCAAGTACCCAGCCTCAGCACCACAGCTAGTTCTCTCGGCGATTCTCCAGCAACTTCCAGTGGTGAGTTCTTATCTGCCGAGGGACGGAGTCTTCTTTTTAGTTTATGGTTTTCAGTTTGGTTTCCAGATATTAGAGTTAGCTGGGGATTTGTCCCAACAACTCATCAGTTTTTTTTAGAAGGCTTTCAGACAGTATTTGTAGATTCAGCTTGGTTTATCCTTTTCAGTGTTTGTTCAGACTTTTGTTATACATTAGTATTTTCTTGTTACTTTAGTCAGCTTCCGCTTATTATTATTTTCAGCAGATCAATCTTAGTATAAGTATATTTTATCATGGGTTTGCTTGGGGTTACTTATGATCCTCAATACCGTGTTGCGTCCAAGGTGTGAACTCGGGTCGTGACAGGTGTCTAGACCAAAATCCATACAGTGTTGAATAATTAAAAGAATGAGACACACGCGCCAATATAAGGTGAATATACGGTAGAACGTGTTTCATAACACGTGTGCCAAGCAACCAATGTGTTAGTGGAAGAATGGTTTCTTGCTTCTTCATTGTGTGAGACCTCGAAAAGGTACATTAACTTTTTATTGATATATCCTTTAACCTTTGACTATTTCTTGAAGTTTCAATCGGTAATGCTACTTTAGCATGTCACTAATGGTCATGAGTAATTAGGTAATATTGTGCATGTCTAGGAAAGTAGTTGATTTGGAACAGATAGATTCAAGTAGAAAGAAAATACAATTACAATTAATAATTTAATTTGTATACACAGGCCGACCATTATACTTTCCATATAGGTGACAAGTGTAATTGAGAATATAAATTTAAATATGAACTCGAGTTCACCTCTTTAGAGGATGAGGGATTAGATAAGTAACTCTTGGAGTAGTGAATGAAGCCTGGAGTATTGCGAGTAATATGGTCCTTGTATTAGAAGTGGATCCTTTCCACATGTGATTGGATTCCTATGTTGAGATTTGTATAATCTCAAAGGGTTATAAAATATCATAACCGTTAATGCTGTCAGGTCGAACAAACTATTTGTCGATATGAATTGTGTATGTCACTTGTGTGGTGCTAGCTTGGGTCTAGCCGATCATGTGCGAAGTGGGAGATATTGGATACTAATACGAGTCATGGTTCACCCATGTGGACTGACCCGATCCCACCCATATGAAAGAAATATACCAAAGGAGGTTACCTAGAAATTTACTTAACTTCCTAAAGAAAATTACCACACTCGAGATAAAAAAGGAAAAACGCGAGAAGTTTTCCATCGGTAGTTTTTCAAGTCCTCTCTCGTATGTATTTTCTCCATCAGAATATAAAAGTACAAATAAGAAAAGGACATCTAGTTTGTGGAATTAAAGTTTTGTTTTCAAGAGATTTAAAGCAGACTTGAGGCGATTCTTTAGGTAGCAAGATCAACGATTTTCGCTGCAATTTTCAAGTAAACAAACTGTAATGTTGTTTTTGCTTTGAATTTTGTATTAGTGTTCTTTTCTTTTTTAAATTTTATGTCAAATCAAATAATATCACATAAATTAAAATAAAAAAAGTTTTAACTTTTAAAATATCTTTAATCAAATAACGGTAATTTTTCTTGAGAAATGAATGCATCTAAACTAACTTTTTATCTCTTATTAAACATAGATAAGGAAAAACCAATTCATAAGACTGAACATATAATTTTGTGTAAGCACATGTTTAAGCCTTACTTAAATTGTTACTCGGCTTAAATTATACATTTTCATATAGAAAAAAGAATTTAAGTACTAAATATTAGAAATTCATATCTAGTTTAATTTTAAAAAAATTTAATAACATAAATTTTAATTGATTTTTCAATCTTAAATATTATAAAAGATAATTTAAATTATAATTTTATATAATGTAAAATCTATTTTTACGAATAAAAGAAAAAAGGGGATGATATTTTATTAAAATTTACGTGCTTCAAATATAGTGTAGATATAACATATAAATGGATAAACTTTCAAGAGAAACTTACTATCCATAAAAGAAAAAGAGAAAATTACAGTTATTGTTCTTTAACTTATATTATATCCTTTTAATTCTGTCAAATATAATGACTATTTTAATTTTTGAGCTATAGCTTATGCTTACCTATTTTCTGGCCGAGCAAATTTGACAAAACAAAATTAATGCAAAATTGGAGTTGTTACTTTCTAACGTTTTGAATAATAAAAGAATCTTAGGGGTTGTTTGGTTAGAAAATAAATTATTTCGGGATAATTAATTTCGAATTTAGTTATTCCGGGATTATTATCCCCCCTTCAATAAAGAATAAGGAATAAATATGAATTTATTTCATGTTTGGTTGAGATAAAATCTCGAGATAACTTATCTCGGAATTAGTTATCCGGGGATTATAGTTGTTACACCTCGTAAGTTTTTAACGTTTAGTTGGCCTATCTGTATGTTGGTTGAGAGTTTTAGAGAGCCA
Organism: Datura wrightii; assembly: GCA_035772735.1. Lineage (NCBI taxonomy): Eukaryota > Viridiplantae > Streptophyta > Magnoliopsida > Solanales > Solanaceae > Datura > Datura wrightii. The sequence continues at coordinate 10,352,534 of JASDFA010000003.1, forward strand.
TACGTACGAGGAAAGGGCCCAGGGAAAGGCCGAACGAGTGCAAAGTCGGGATTTCGCGGCGGGAGGCCGAACCAAGCTGCCCAGAGGGGCAAAGTGGCACGGAGCAGCTCCTCCGCGTTAGCCAACGTGGCACGGAGCAGAATCAGCGCGATGGGCAGAGTACCACGTTGCCTTGTTTGCTGCCTCAAGTATATAAAGGCCTCACACTTAGATATTATTTCATTTCCATATAAATCACGGCTAGAACAGAGGGAGTACGAAGAAACCAAGTAAAAATCATCTGATTACGCCGCTAAACGCCGTCCAAATTCAAATTAGCTCCGGGTATTGAAGTATAAAGTCGTAGGGAGCATCGCTATGGCCCGGCTAATCGTCGTCCCGCCGAGCTTAAATTGATGGAATTATTCCAAAATAGTGTCAATAGATCACGTGCCTAAAGTAAGTATTTCTCCCTTATAGATTCCCGAGAAATTACGAGTTCTTGATCATTTTTCAATAAATTGAAGTATAGTCAGTATATACATATATAAGTTATGGTTTTCTTCGAATATAGTAATAAAGTAGCCCTATTCTTCCGTTAATATGATTATAGTTGAGAAGGGCAATTGAACAAGAGCCGAAACTCGCCCGTTAATTGGTAAACAGCGAACGAGGTATGTTAAGGCATTTTCTTTCGGCAAGTTAGTTTTCAGCATAGTAGTCCAGTATGAATTCCAATAAAGCATGTTAGGAGTATGTTATTATGTCTAGTTGTTGTTGTCAGTCTAAGCTCGTAATTTGTATTGTTTTGGATGGATTACACCTGTATAGCTTCCGTGACCACCCCGGGGTTAATAGCTGTGTCGCCGCCCGCTAGGGGCGAGGATACGTCACTCTACGGAGTGGCATGCCGTCCGCAAGGGACGAAGATGGGATCCAGATCCTCATATGTCGTGGTTGGCCTTATACACACCCCCGCCGAGCGCTTATGCCCGGGGTGTAGCTATCAGGAATCCTCCAGACTCAGACACAGCTACAGTCAGGGGCCGAGCGGGCCCAGTTGCAGACCTAGGGGATCGGCAGAACGCTTATAGCTGGTAGTTGACTCAGTATGACCTGGATAGGGGTATATAGATTGAGGTATACTCACTAGGGCTAATGGGGCCCCAGGTGAGTTATTTTGTGCTGATTGTACCTTCCAGCTTATAGGAGCCAGGTAAGGTTTATGCTTGCTTTAGTTACCGATAGTTAGACAGTAAGACGACTCCTTTGTCAGGTATGAACCCTACCCTCTTTATTACAGTTATGTTTAGCCCTGATTGCACTACTTCAGTCATCTTCAGTCTGTTTCCTTTACTTCAGTCATTGTCAGTTCTATTTCCTTATTTTCAGTTATTTAAAATTACTGCCTTACATATTCAGTACCTGTGGTACTGACGCCCTCTTTTGGGGCGCTGCATTACTTGCCTGCAGGTGCAGATAGACGAGGAGTAGGTCCCTTGTAGTTCCAGTCAGCTGTACATATCCGTCAACTCCCTTCTTCCGGAGCTTGTGTGATAGAGGTTTACTTCTTTTGTTTGTACAGTATGGGTAGGTCAGGGCCCTGTCCCGTCCATCTTATTATTCCTAGAGGCTTGCAGATTGCATTATTTCCCTGTGGTTAGATGATATTGGTCGGGTGAGGCCCATATGTGTTTTAGACTATCTGTGTTGGCCGTGTGGGGCCCTGTTTAGCTGTTGATTGGCGGCCTTGTCGACCATAGTTCAGTTTAGCATCTGATTTTACTTTTCAGTTATAACTAGATATCATGGTGGCCTTGTCAGCCCGCATAGGACTCCCTATGTTTGTTTGTCTCTGGTTAGCTGTTTATTTTCACAGGTGGTTATAGGCCTTGTCAGCCGGGGGTTGTATTTACGGCGGCTATATAGCCCGTTATTTTCTTGATTCTAGAGTTAGAGTCAGCCCTGCACCAGAGGTGCTTAGGCTCAGTCAGCTCAGAAGTTCAGGTCCTAGTAGGGCACCAGGTGCCAGTCATGCCTCCCAAGGTGGGGTGTGACAATAGTGTTATATTTATCCCACCCTCAATGTGGGATAACTAATTCCGGGATAACTAATCTCGAAATAAGTAATCCCAAGATTTTATCTCATCCAAACACGAGATAACCTATATTTATTCCTTATTCTTTATTGAAGGTGGGATAATCGGAATAACTAAACCAGAGATTAGTTATCACGTGATAATTGTTTTCTAGCCAAACAACCCCTTATAGTTCAATCCAACTTTAATAGTAAGACTCCAAATAAGAAAATTTATATAAGGTAAAATTTGTAACTTATCTAACATTGCTGATTTTATGATTTTCTACCAAATATAATAAAAAATGATTTACTGATTAAAATTTTAATTGATTTAAAAATTTTAAAGATTTTAAAAAAACAAATAATGTTTTACTAACATATTTAATATTTTGAATATAAGTAGACGTTTGGACATGTGATTTTATGTCGTGATTTGAGATTATAAGATGAAATCAGTGTTTGGACATGCGATTTGATCTCATAATTTAAAATCATGAGATGAAATCTCAAATTTCTAAAAAGTTTGATTTGGGATTTCAAATCATGAGATGAGATTTTTCAAATGTAAAATTTATCCCACAAGTTTAGATTTTGTAAAAAAAAGTCCATTATTTTATATATACCAACTATATTTACCAACCATTTATATAATAAATATAAATAACCTTTGCCAACTATTATATTGTCCATGAGGAGATTGTCCGTACTATGTTGGAGGATTATATTAAAGTACACTGCAGCTCATGTTTAATTTTACTTTTTATTGAACTAAAGTTCGATTTTAAGTTGTATTTTTTTTAGAATGACTTTGTGATAGTGTATTATATTTTATTATGAACATTTACTTATTTGATAAGATTATATAAGAATTTGGGCAATTTAAATAGTTTTTACAATTTATGGAGTTATTATGTTAATGAGGAAAAAACACAATTTAAAAATTTCAAATTACATGTCCAAATAAAATTTCAAACCTCATCTTATATAATTTCATATCATTAATTTCATCTCACATGACCAAACAAGAAATATAAATCCGTGGTCCCCAACTTTCTGTTCATCCTCTAGTGGGTGACGAGGGTCCCACTCCCGGGAAGCTAAGGACAGGCAAGTCCTAACTAACAATCAGCTCCTACGCTTTTCATATTTTAACTTCATCACCATTTAATATGTTAAAATTTTTTGTAATAATTGTTTTCTCTATTTTAATTTATATAATATAATTTATTTAGACATGAATTTTAAAAAATATAGATAAGACTTTTAAAATTTATGATCTAAAATAAGTTATATATATTTGTTTGACTATATATTATTTTAGTAAGTGCGAAATATGCATTCTAAAATTAAATTATTACTAAATATAAAAATATACTATTTTTTAAAATTGACTAAGAAAAAAAGCATTTCAAGACAAATGAGTATCATAAATTGTTCTTGAGATGTGCTCGCAAGGTGAAACCTTGATCATATACAAAATGAGGTAAACATATTATTTTACTAGCTCTGACTAGTGATTTTTGTAAGCAAATGAAGGACCCCTATTTTTTCAAATTTTTTTTTCTATGAAATAGAACAATAATAAAAGAACCAAAAAACAAAAAGGGAGAGAATAATGAGAATCAAATTCCAAACTTCGTAAGTAGCACTAACTAGGACTGTATTTGGTATGATGAATTTTTTTCTAAAAAATTTACAATAATAATAATATATTTTTATCAATGGAAAGAAAGTGATTATTTTAAATATTTGAAGAAAATAAAGTCTTTTGTCCTTTTACAAATTGAATAGATAAAAATAAATTTTAATAAAAAATTTAAAAACTATTTCCCTTAAAATGGAAAAAACAACAACAAAAAAAAAACTTGGTTGGCAAGGACAAAACCTCCTAGATATTTTTTTGCTGACTAGGACATTATCCAATTGATATTGAGAAACGAGGAATAAAAAGACTTGGTTCACAAGGACAAAAACGTCATTTCAAGCCTTCAGTTCAAAGAACAAGCCAATTATGGGGTCCAGCTAAGAAATATATAAAGCTCGTCAGGGAGGCGGCCACGTGTCGGATCCGAGAAATCAAATAGATCCGCCCTAAACAATTCAGCGCCCGTCTTTAGATTTACTTCCATGTAACCCAAAACTACTCCTTGTTGTCATCCACGTGGCACCTCGCCTGGCCTCTTGCACAGCCACGTCACCACGAATATAATATCTTAACTAAAGACGTGAGTATCTAAATTTCTCTCTCATCTTTTTTTTTTTTTTTTTTTTTAAAGCTTTAGCCATCGCCGTTTCTCAACCAGTAAAAGACCTCCAAAAATCCTCTTACAGAAGTTTTTCCCCCATAAAGACCAAACCCTAGAACAAAAACTTCCAGGAATTCGAGTCTATAATAATGGGATGAAATTAATTTTGACTTTATACACAAATTCAATAGTTTCTGCTGGTGCCTTTTTCTTTTTAAATCCTTTCTAGTAGCAACCACTATCACAATAAGCTTCTCTTTCTCATTAGTGAAGTCTATAAGGTAACTTTTTCTGATCCACCATTTGCTTGGTTCTGAATTCTGGAGGATTTTTCCAGCTTATTTTCTGAAAATTGTTGACTTTTATTTGTTCTCTCTCTGTTAGTGCTTCGTTTCTCTGATCTTTTTTTATGTAACAATAGGTTCTTATTTTTGTTTCAAAAACAATGGAAAATGAACTAAAACTTGGATTTGAGTAATGGTTTTGTATATTCAGGATCAGTGAATTTTTAAGAAGATGAGATGCATTATTTTATATATAGTGAAACGTTGTTGTTGTTTTCAAGATCTTGATTGTTTGGCTCCAATATGAACTGACTCCCTGAAATTTGAACCAGCGGACAGTTTGCTGTTAGTTGATTTCGTTTCATGCTGCCTGATGCAATAGAAATGTATTTCATTCCTTTCAAAATTTTAATGGAAGCTTGTGATCAATAGTAAAAAATAACAAAGATGGGAGCTTTTTCATTCTTGATTAGGCTCAACTTCAAGTCTAGAAAATTGAAAGTTTTCTAAATAAATTAAAGCTTCACTTATTCTGGTGGTGGAGTGGAGAACAGGTGAGAGCAGAGGTGGATCCAACATTTAAGTTTTATGGGTTCAACATTTAAGGTTCTTAGCATTGAACCTATTATATTTTTAAAGTTATGGGTTCATATCTACTATTTGTTGCAATTTTGTGGATTTTTATGTATAAATTTATGCTCTTAGTTGAAAGTATTGGGTTCAAATGAATCAAGTGTCAGTATGCAGCTAGGTTCAGATGAACCCCATGTTAGTATGCTACATCCGCCTCTGGGTGAGAGGAGGATGTTATGGTTGCATACTGCATTGATCTAGGTTTTTCTTGGGGGTTCCATTTTGTAGATAAGTGTGTGTATTTTCATTGTTAAGATGCATGCAAATTTTGTGTAAGATAAGCACTTTAGAAGGATACTTGAGTATTTACCTCCCACGTATGTTTCATTATCACTTGTTTATGAGTAAAATGTTGATGTGCTTTGGTTTAGGATTTTTTGGAGAGCCGCTTCACAGAAACTTTGGTACTTGAAGACAACGGTATGTGCAATTTTTCTTCTAAATTAGAGGTTTTTGCGCCAACTCAATCTGCTGCTTTATTCATCATTGGGCTTTTTGAATCTGGTTGATGAGGGGAGTTCGGATGGACTCAAATGGTCCCCCCACTAAAAGGTTGGTGGAACTCAATCGTCATAGCATTCAGGATGGCCAAAATGGAGTAAGGGATGGAGTTACTGGTGATGGGCAGGGGCTTTCAGAGGAAGATGAGTCAAGGATTAACGAGGATGTGGAAGGTGGGAATGAAACACAGAGGGATTTGGTACAAGTGCAGGCTGTTCTACAAACACAGCAACAACAACCTCCAGGGCCTTTGGTTAGGTGGGAGCGTTTTCTTCCTCTTAGATCCCTCAAGGTTCTACTGGTGGAAAATGATGATTCAACTCGTCATGTTGTCAGTGCATTGCTGCGAAACTGCAGTTATGAAGGTTTGTTGTTATTAATTATTTCCTAAAAAATTTCATGAGTAACTCAACACCGGCGACTTTTTCTTCCATCCAAGTGTTTGGTGTATGTGCGCCATATACATATATCATTTACACACTTAAATATGCATATACAAATTCATATTTGCTCCGCACTTGAATTTGGGCAGTTCATTTCTTTCCTGTTTATGATTTACATATTTCAGGGCATTCTCCCGAGCTATGATGTTATAGCTGTTAGTCTTGGGTTAAATGTTTTATGAAGTTATTGGCTTCAAAGATATGTGAAAGTTTACATTTCGAAAAAAATACACATTAACTTCTTGGTCAAACATACAGTGAAACTAAATCATACTTTGTTTTCCTTTCCTTTATGATGCTTCTAGCTCGGAGTGTTACTTGAATGGAGTTGCTGGGAGATCTTACTTCTTGTTGTAAAATTTACTTAGACCTCACTATGGAGGGAAAAAGGAGTGCTGGGATATCTGGTAGGAATAAGAAACATAGCTAGACTGGATCCCAAATTATATAATATATAGAGACCATACTCCTTTAATATCATAAGACAGAGCATATTAAGTTTATTATGATTTGTACTACAAGTAATCGATCAATAGGAAAAGTTTATTGTTTATGCAACTTAACCTAGTATGTATCCAGTCCCAATCCTTATCCAGTTGTCTGCTCAACTTTATAGAGGGCGTGTTGACCACATTCTTGTAGTGAAACTTTTGATGAAACTATCCAGCTAATTCATCTTCATGCTTCTAATGATGTCTTGGAAATTTGGACTCTTGTCTTGTTAGACTTCCATATTGCCTTGTCAATCTAGTCCAAAACTTTTATCTCATGGATGCAGTGGAGCATAGCCATGGTTTAACAAATAGTGTAGTGTTTGCGAGATCCTATCATTATGATTTCAGATGAAACAGTACAAAGATCATTTCAGTTCTTCCATTTGGCACTCTCTCTCTGGTCCTACTCCATGCATCACATGGTATCTTAGCGTTTTGGATTCTAATGATCGAGTCACAAGGTGATGTGAAATATACTTCAAAGTTACAAAGTCCGGAAAGTCAGCTATTGTTTCTTTTAGGTTGACTTGTAATTGTTATAACTTATAAGAGGATGTGTGCTATGTCTATATATATAAATATGTACAAATATATACATACATACATTTTGATAAAGTAATCAATTTGATTAAAAAGTTTGGGCACAAAAATGTCCGTTACCAGTTGGCATATCAAAAAGTAGACAACCTACAAAAGATATAATTTTCTACAAACAATAACCGAGTTGCTATCCACAAAGGCTATGTTGCTCGGACTCTTCAAAAATGTTGTCGCACCCGTGTCAGATCCTTCAAAAATACACTATATTTAGAGTATTCAACACATACCCATCGACATTTTTGAAGAGTCCAAGCAACATAGCACAAAGGAACTTCAATGAGTGCTTCAATAAGAAATAACTAATAAGGGGCTATTCCTCAATTACACAAAGTTCATCTTTACGCTTTTAAAAGCTCTTCTATTTCTTTATCTCCAAATGGATCCACATAAGTGTTAGTGGAGCAACATTCAATGCCCTGTGTCTTCCTTTCAACCTTCCACAATTTCAATTCAACATTTACTCTTCCATGACACTTGGCATCACCTAGTAAATTACAAACTAACCCATATTTCCCACATAATCTTGAGACCACCCAACAATGAAGAAGGAGATTGTCCTTTTTATTTTATTTTAAAGTTTACAAAAAATGAAGACGGAGATTGTCAATGTCTTAACCGGAGCATTTATACATGAAGCACCAACCAATATATATAACCTTCACCATCATTAAATGTTTGGCCGTCAATATCACCTTCTTGTTTCTACCACTTGAAGAAGCACCCTTTTTTCAGTACCTTGGGGATTCAAATAAGTCTATAAGGAAATGCGACCTCCTCTCAAACTAGGAGTTTTTCATGATATGACTTAACCAAAAACACTCCATTGTTCCCCACTCCCACTTCCACACATTGCGGTTACCATATGATGTTCCTTGTTCATGAAGCAATTCAGTCAGGTTATATAATTCTGCCTTTTCATAATCTTGAAAGTTCCTCTTGTACCTCAAAGCTCAAATCCCCTAAAACTTCTCCATTTTGTGCACTCTAGCCCTGATGGATTGTCATTTCATTTTGGCACGAAATTCAGAATATTTTTGGAATAGAAAGTCTAAAAGTGTTTTCCTTGCACAACCTGTGCCCCAAAAACTTACTCTCCTCTCATCCAGACCTTCAATGTGACATAGCCGGGACTTGTGTTTTGTGAATATTTTTTCCTTTGAAAGTAATTGCAGCATAATTATTTTGAAGGGTAGCAAGACAGTATCAACCTTTCTTCAAGGGAATAACAAAGTCTGTTATGTCATTAGCATTACTGCCTTTCTTTTCAAATTACACAGTAGTTTTTTTTCCTCTTTAAATTGGTATCTTTGTATTATATCATAGAACCAAAACAATACTTAGGTAGTATTGAAACCATATTTTGCATGAGAAACTCTAAGAAACTACTATCCTCTATCTATAATGAATCTAAAACATCAATCATAGACATAGTATCATTAGAGTAAATCTGATTACACCAAAAACATAGCAGTAAGATGAAGTTCAGCTTGATCTTTTGCGCATCATTCTCTATATTCTCAAAATATCTGGAGTTTCTGTCATTCCAAATTGTCTACCAAATGCAAGTTGGGACAATTCTCCATCTACTCCTATCCTTTGCTTGTGTGCCTGTTTGTTGTCAAGGTTATGTAAGTTTAGAACTTTCAGTCAAAGACAGAAGCCTAGTCTTTGAGTGGTTCTCTGTTTTAAACCCTGGTGAAGTAGATAAGTAAGCAGTGTACCACATGGGACTTAGAAAAGAATATGAACAATTGAAATAGACTAGTTTTTGAATTTTGTTAGCTCCTTGCACATAGACTAGTTTTTCTTGTCATTTGGATCTACCATTTTAACAATATTAGCTTAGTCTTTTATTTTTTTCCCGTCCCTAGGGACTTTTTTTACAATATTAGCCCCAATCTCCTAGGGACCTTGTTAGCTGCTTGTTCTAGCATAGACATATGTAATGGAGCTAACGATACCTCTTTTGTATAGATTGCATCTTTTTGATGCTTGAAACAACTTCATAAAAATAATATGAACACTTGAAATACAACTTGGGAACACAATTGACACAAGAATAGATAGTTGAATCATTGATTTCTATTGTGAGTCTCCTTCTCTCTAGACACCAGACATCACTACTTACCAAATGATGACTATTGACATATTCAGCCGCCTAACATGGAACCCCAACTTATGCCACTTGACCCACCTGATGAATACTAGACACCTCATGCTATATCCACCTACTATCACCCACAACTACTGAAACTACAAATTTGACTTCGGAAGCACTAGTCGGCTGTTACAACGATGACCACAAATCCAAAAATCAAAGATGGCAATAGCAACACCAATCAGAGAAAGATGAAAGCATAGCATGCGGACAAGAGAAACTAGACCAGTAATGGTTAACACAACTACAATAATCATTTCCCCAGAATTTCGAGTAACTTTGATAAGCCTGAACTAAGCAAGACCCACACTTAGTTGGGTGCTAATGAATCGATAACCCAGAAACAACACATGTAAGCACAAGGTCAGAAACAATCACCTGCACACTAGACTAATAGTGGTCTCGAAGGGATTAACAAAACCTCTGCCTCAAGAGTTCCTAAACATTCTTTTGCAGCGGCGGTCCACATCAGTCTTAGTTGCAAAGATATGGACCTTGTCCTAACTCTACCCCAAAAGCTAGCTCATGCTGTTAGGATTGCTCTAGTTCGAGTTTACCATTCCACAAATAATGTGGGACTCCAATAGCCCCCCACGCCCTGGACTAAACATTTGAAGCTTGGACAATATAAGATGGGGTGCCTAATATTGGAAACGATGAATTGGATGGGCTTGATTCTGATACTATGTTAAAGAAATGGATATTGGGCCTAACTCAACTCCAAGAGCTAGCTTAACGGGTGAGGATTGCTCAAGACTATATAAGGAGTCTATGTTCCCATCCCACAAATGATCTGGGACTCCAACCACCTCCGCCTCCCCGGGACTGGACATGGAGCGTGGACAATATAAGATGGGGGCCCAACATCGAAAACAATGAATTGGTGTGAGCTTGACTTTGATACTCCCTCCGTTTCAAAATAAGTGGTGTTTTAATCTTTTGATTTTGTTTCAAAATAAGTGGTTTTTACATAATCAAGAAAACATTAATAATGTTCTTCCAATTTTACCCTTATTTAAATGAGAGAGTTTTACATAATCAATAAAATATTAAAGAGTTACATCTTTTTCAAGATATTTATTAGGGGTAAGTGGGTAAAAATATATTTTTCTATCTAGGAATGAGTAGTTTTCTTAAGGGGTGTGCCTAAGCTAAAAACACCACTTATTTTGAAACGGAGGGAGTACCATGTGAAGATATGGATATTGGACCTAACTCAACCCCAAAAGCTAGCTCATGAGGTAGGATTACCTAAGACCACGAAAGAAGTCTATGTTTCCATCTCATAAACTACGTGGTATTCCAACATTATTGAAGTAGTTAAGTCTATCTAACTTGTGAAAATCACCTATAGGGCACACCTTGGTATGCTGGCTATTTACTTCTCAATAGAAAATTATTTTGTTAATTTGGCTAAGGATTGCAGATTAGCTATAACAGGAAAGCTCATCAAGGGGAATCAAGCACGAAGGAGATAAGAAAGTTTTTTGTTTCTCAACTTTATTTGAAAGAACATATTAATGTGGTGTATTTCAATCATAGACATGGCTATTTAGACTTTATTAATCTGTTGGACTACAATCACATCACATTCAAAAACTTCATCCATACCGATGATGCTCATATGAAGATTCTGGAGTGATCCCCTGATTTAAAACCTGAGATTGAAACATCAATAGGCCGTGTTTGGATTTTGGTATATCAATTACTTTGATTTCTTTTTAGATAGGATAATCTCTATACAGGTGGAACCAATTGGAAATGTAGTAGCTTTGGACTAGGCTACCTACTCATAATCCAGAGGAAATGTTGTCAAAATTAAGATTAAAATTGATCTCCTAAAACCTAGACTCAACTAGATTTGGTTGTTTTAAAAGTTAGGGAAGGAATTGAAGATGACAAGTGGCTAAATGTGGAATATGAAGGTGCTCCTGAGTACTGGACACACTGCAAAATGTAGGGACACAATGTGAAACATTGTAGAATAAAGAATAAAATAATAAGGGATGACAATCAAAAACAAGAGGCTGATAAAGGAAAAGTCATTGATGAAACAGATGATGGTTTCACTATTATCTCAAGGAAGGGTAAGACAAAGCAACAAAATGAAGATATCAGGTACAATGAGAATAGGTCCGGGAACAAAGGATGCACAATCAACCAGTAAGAATAGTGGAGCCCAGAAGCAGCATAATAGGGTCCCTAATAAGCAAGCAAATTTAGAGAGAAGTAAGGAAAACAAAAGTCAAGGAGGACGTATGCGAAAAAAGCAGGGGACACAAGATAATCAAGGGAATGATATCCATGTTAGTGGCCAGGTAGTGAGCACAACCAGTCCAACATTCACGAATAGGGTCAAACTAGTAATAATACCAGAGAGAAGGGAATTGTACTTCACTTTCCTCCACCTATTGACTAGAATATCTAGGGCTTTAACCGCATACATAAACTGTTCTAGTTCTACTACACTCAAAATTATACTTGAACTTATTGAAATATCCGAATTGGAGGAGTATTTCAAAATTTCTTGTATTTGCTCCTTTGAAATTGCTTGTTCTCCTATATGATCTCTCCTTGGCAAAGGACTATCTGCATCCACTCACTCTATTGCTTTTCAACTTAATTGAAAAACTTGATTTAAGGTCTCTGTGATCTAAATTTCTAGTTGGAATATTCCACATGCATGTTCAATTTCTTGAAACTTTGATTTATCTTTTTCTTCACATGCTAGTATTTTCTCGCCCTCTAGTGAACCCCCTACTTTAATATATCTCTTGGAGACATTTTATTTTAAGTACTATAAAGCCGAACGTGCAAATCATCTCCTGTTAACTCACTTTACCTCAATGTATGTGACTCTTTCCTTTTTTATCAGTCCCAAAAAGAATGTCACCTTTATATATTTTGAAACAAATCAACTTTAAATTTTACATTTATCTTTAAAGAGATGATTTATAGCCATAAAAGTTTCTATGTTTCGTTATAGATCACAAGTTCCAAAAGTCTTTCTTTCTTTATTAAATTCCGTATCCAGGCAAATGAAGAGACGTAAAATGGGAAAGAGGGAGTACTTTTTATTAGTAATATATGATTTCAACCTCTTTGATATGAGCTTATTATATTACCTTGATTTGAAATAATTGGGTTTTCCCCTTCGTCTAAGGTCTAGTTTAAATGTTAGCTTAGTTAACGATCATTTCTTTTCTACCTGCACCCAAGGGTGTGGCCTAGTGGTGACTGAAATGGGCGAGACCTCATTTCAAATTCCAGTAGAGGCGATTTTTTCCTATCTGTACTAGCCTTGGTGGATAGAGTTACTTGGATAGACAATTCTTCGAGATGAAGTGTGTGTCATTCGACAGAAATGTCATTGATATCCACCTTCAGAAGATGGCAAAAATATACTTCGAACTAGGCGGAGACGCTAGTTTGAAGCAAGCCTTTGTCTCATCCTTGCCAAAGATGTTAGCAGGACGAACCATGACAATTATTGAGGAAAAGCTCCATCCAATAACAATCCCCCAAGTCGGCTATATCAAGCAAGCGATTTCCTGGCATTGGAGGATATTTGCACAAAGAGATATGTTTTAAAGAAGATCATGCACAATAATCCAGCCCTCGATAAAGCTTGCAGCAAAACTGACCTAATCACCAGGTTTAATTGCTCTTTCCATGCCCCTAGAAGACGAAGAGGGTTCAGGAAATTCAAATGGCCAAAGCCTTCCGGTGTAAGATCCAAATTCACCAAGGGTACAAAATACGTTAGGAGAAAAGGTCCAGGGAAGTTCCAGAAAAATGGCAGATGTTTCATCTGCAACTAGATTGGACAATACGTAAAGAATTGTCCTTAATCCTGAAGATCGATCCAGCTTCTTGCTGAAATTGAAGATTATGTTGGCATCAAAGACAATGATCTTGAATTTGTCCTCTCGCAGGAGGATGAACCATCAGAGGACACTCTTTTCTCCATGGATATATATGAAGAGTATGGGCATAACGATTATCAGATATCAAAGGCTAAGGAAGAAATCAATAGCATCATAAACATCCTTCAAGTCCAACTCAATGTCTATCCATCCAAATGGGATAAGCCGATTCAGGTTATCGCCTTCATGGATACTGGAGCAGCATCTTCGCTGATGAATCCAACTGATGATCAGTGGGTTCCCCATTTCAAGAACTTTGACACTGCATGAAATGGGATCTTGACCACCACGGTCATCAAAAATCATCCAATCACAATTGAATTCGTCCCAGGGTTAAAGTTCAGGACTAAGCTATTTGGTTCAGATGTTCCATGAAAAGACCTCATAATTGGGTTCCACATCTACAAACTCAAGGATCGACTCCACACTGGAGCCTATGGAATATCATTCAAGAAGCAATTCAGGCCATAGTTAGAAGTGTCACCACTATCCCAGATCACTGTGGATGAACATATTAAGGAGATTGAACAACAACTGGTAGAGCATTCATGTGCAGAATCCCACAAGGAGTTTATGAGAAAGTGCAAAAATTCATGAAGAGTTTTTTTCATCAAACTCACATTCAAGAAGAATGAGAACATCAACCCAACCAAGGCAAGTCACTCAGGCATAAATCCAGAACACCTCCAACTTGCAAAGGAGTGTGCAAAACTCATGGAGTTTGGACTAATCGAGCCATCTGATTCTCAATGGGCATGCGAAGCTTTCTATGTCACTGAATGAGCTGAGTAGACAAGAGGTAAACTCAGATTAGTTATAAACTACCGACCTCTTAACCACGTCCTCCAAGATGATGAATTTCCTGTTCCAAATAGGCTCACCCTGTTTTTACACTTAGCCAAAGCTAGATATTTTTTCAAGTTTGACCTTGAATATGGATTTTGGCAATTGGGGATACATCCTGAGGAAAGACCAAAGATAGGATTTTGCATTCCTGATCAACACTTCCAATGGAAGGAAAGTCATGTCGTTTGGGTTGAAACCTACACCTTCTCTATTCCAAAAAGCCATGATTAAAATCTTTCAGCCTATCCTCCACACTTCACCAGTGTACATTGATGATATACTGCTATTCAGTGATACTTTGGAGGAACACCTCACCTTACTTCATTAGTTTCATGATCTAGTAGAACAAAGGGAATCATGCTCTCCGCAAAAAAGATGGTTCTTGTTCAAAAGAAGATTGATTTCTTGGGGATGCATTTCAGTAATGGAGCATACAGTCCGCGGCCACACATTTTTCAAGAACTACTCAAATTTTCGGAATACCAATTTCACCACAAAGTAGCTCCAACAATTTTTAGGTGCGATTAATTATGTTAGAGATTTTATTCTTGAAGTCTGCATACATTTCTCCACTTATGAAGAAGCTCAAGAAAAATATCCAAGTTTGGGGAAAGGAGCAAGATGAAGCAGTCCAGAAGACAAAAGCAAGTGTTCCAAGTAGTAAAAACTCCCCACATCCCCTTAGACAGAAAGAAAATGTTACAGACTGACGCCAACAGTGAATATTGGAGCGCTGTTCTTTTAGAAGAGAAAGATGGCCGTAGGAAGAAATGCGGATATGCAAGTGAACGGTTCAAAGATGCGAAACACCACTATCATTCCACATTCAAGAAGATTCTTGTTGTGAAAAAGTTCAATTTCTTTTTAATTCACACAGAATTTTTGATCGAGATGGGTATGAAGGCATTACCAACAATGATCCAGATAAATCCAAAAATCCTTCCACCTCCGTAAATTTTCAGATAGGCACAATGGTTCTCCCCTTACAAATTCAAAGTCAAGCACCTGAAGGGGAATGATAATATTCTGGCAGACTTCCTATCCAAATCAGATGACCTTTCAAGAAGATTTTTGCCAGAGCGAACCAAGAAGATAAAGAATCCAGCCTGCCAAACCTTTATGATTGCCAACCCACCAGGTCCCAGTTCATCCAGGCTACCAAATGATCCGCCAGATTTATTCAGCCAGTATGTGGACCTGTTTGATCCATCCATTCTTATAGAACGAAGGACTTTTTCTTATGAGCTTCAAATCTTCAGGAAATATGGAAGATCTATCCTTAAGCTGTATGGAGTTCACCCAGAATACCTGTTTTGTCATATGTTCATGCCACTTGCCAATGACTTTCTACAAGAGCTCTTATGGTTTTTCTAGTACTTATTTCACCAGTATTATATCCTTATGGAGTTCAAGTGCAACCGCATTTCGGGATTTTGACAAGATTGAACCTGCTCTAAAAACATTCCTACATCGGTTCAAACCACGAAAATATTGGGTTCAATGGTTTAAAAACTCCTACGATGCGAAGGTGTTCATGCTACGTCGGCTGATAAAGATAATTGAAGGGAAGGTCCATGTGAGCTGGAACTCTCATTTTGCTGGAGATTCTCAGTTTCTATTTTATCCTTGGAAGACGAATATTATGAAACACAAAGGTTTATCTTCAAGCAAAATAAGTGCATTCCAAAAGAAATATTGCCGAAGAAGTGAGCGCAGTGGAACCACAATGATAACCAGTCTCACTGGGAAAAGGTGCGATAAGCAGCAAAGGAGTATCAAGCACCTTACGGAATCACCAGAGATGAGGTTACTCAAGCCATCACAAGGATAAGATTAAATGTTCCATCACAAGACTGTTACAACATGGAGCATGCCATGGTAGGGCCATCCAGCAGAAGATGTTACTTCACAAGGTCGTTGAAGAAGAGCTTAGATAATAAAGGTTCCTTCAATGGAAAACATGGCTTCAGATGGAATATGGATGTAGGATGCCAAGCCCACAATCAGCACCCTCAAACACTACTCCACTGGATGATGGTTGATGAGGTGTGCAAGATTTTCACCACTTACCGCCTCAGATTATCTAGCAAAGTTTACTACCCATGTCAAGACAAAGTTGGGCCCCACTTTCACATGCTTTCACGTGCCTTCACATGCTTCCTACATGCTGCTCAAAAGGCACAACAACTGGCCCCACTTTCACATGCTATCCATCACATGGTTTTCTATTGTATATATTAGGCTGTTTACATGTTTGCACATGGTTAGACTTAGGTGTCTCTTGTTTTATTAGGCCTCTTCACATGTTTATGGGCCCCATATGTAGAAAAGTGTGCTAGGTTTATCTTGTAGGATAAGCGTGCCAAGTTTGTCTTGTAATAGTCTCTCAGCTCCTATATAAAGGAGGCTAGGTTGTACAGTGGAGGGGAGAAGAAATCATTTGGTAAAGTATCCTATGTTCAATAAAATGAGTGCTTTCTAAATTCTCTCTTGTTCTTCTCTTCAGAAGGCATGGAAAGGCTGGTCCTTCATGTAGTATAGGGTTACGAAATATTGGGTAAGTTAGCTTGTTACAAGTACAATAGTTTTTTGAGTTTATAACAGCTAAATTTATAGTAGAGTAAAAGTTTTCCCGAGTTGAGTAGCTTGGCAAGCCATCCAGGTGGATGTAGAAGCTAGCCCATTTGTAGGGAAAATCTTTTATTTCTATGATGAAATTTACTGTTCGACTAACTTGGCAAGCCTTCCTTCGGGATGTTGAAGCCAGGTTTGTGGCAAGTCGTCCTTCAGGATGTTGAAGCCTAGTCCTCTTCTATAGGAAAATTATTGTGCCTGAAACCTTGCTGCCTTGCTTGCCGTTTCCTCACCCTGTCCCGCCTGAGTGGTATCAGATCCAGGAAGGTGGCGTACCGAGTAGATACCTCAACTTCGTGGAAGATTCATCCAGTTTTACATGTCAGTTTGCTGAAACCTTTTTAGGAAGACAAAAATGACCTTTCACGAAGCCAACTCACAGTACCCAACATTCAAGGCCCAAAGTCCACTAGGAAAATGAGTACAGAAGCTATACTCGATGATCGAGTGATTCAAGCTTAAAGAATAGATCACCAAGAGTTCTTTGTCAAATGGCACAGATGTGATGCAAAAGAGAATACTTGGGAAAGAGTGAAAGACCATAAAGCCTTCAAGCACCTGATTGATGATTATCTGACAAGAAACACGCCTAAGATGTTGCCAACTCAGGTGGGGGAGAACGTTAGGGACAACTTTCCAGCCATGCCCCGTGACCCCTTGATAGCACTCCATGGCTCGTGGCAAGCCTTATAGTGCTAACGCATGGATGGCTCCGCGGTCTTGGTCGCACCAACTGACAAGTGGAGCATCCTATCAGATGAAGCCAAAAGTGCCCCTCATCACACACTCGTTGTTAGCGCTATTGGCCAATGCGATGCAACCCGTGCTCTGTCACGCGCAGCGTGTAGACCTTGATGCTGAAGACAAGGATGCGTCCCCTCAAGTGCTGCCACTGGACTAGCTTTTGCTCTGTAGAAGCTTTGGTCCCTTTCATTGTAAATATAGAGTAGAGTAGTTTACTTGTGTTTTTTGTATGATTCTCTAGCTTATTTTTGCCCATTCCTTTCACTTGGGTTTCTATTTTTAAAGCACTATTAGGGGGATTAAGTTGTCAAACATTTCAAGCAAGCAAAAGAATTCTCTGGCCTGGTGTCTCTCCCCCTCGACACCGTGTTGCCTTTCTGTAATACTTTTAAGTTATACAATCAAGTTTTCTTCTTTTACTCTATTTTCGGTTCTCTAAATTGCTTTCTACATTGGTTTTCTCGTACAACACTGCAAATCTAATCTAGCACACTGAGAGGACCCTGGTTGGTAGATAGTGACTACAACAAAGAAACTGAACTAACCACACTAAAAACATAGACAAATATAGACAAATACAAATCATATTAGACTCGTAATTATAAAAAAAGAAAGAAAACGCATAACATCTTTCCTGAACTTGTCCATTAAACTTACTTTAGCAGTTTATTTTGTGGGCAATTTTTTACCTCGTAATTTTGTTTCAAGTGAATTTAATACCACCCAAACGGCTGACATAGAAAATAAAAAAAAATATGGCTACATAATTAAGAAAAAAGGTGGTTGATATGTGTATTATATAATAAAAATAATAAATAATAAATAAAAATGACCCCCTATCTTTTCATCCACGACCTACCCAACTCTATCTTCTTCTTCAAATCCCTTTACCCCCTTTCTCCTTCTCCCGCCTTATCTCCTTCTTTGAATTTCCCCCACCCCTTTTTCTTTCTTCGAATCACTCACCATTTCTCCTTCTTCGAATCCTTTACCATTTCTCCTTCTTCGATCTCCTCCCCTACCCTAGCCACCCACCCACCCACCCATCCACCTACACACAAAGTACACTTATTTATCAATCTTTTTACTTTGTACTTTCAAGATTCAATTTTTTTTGAAAAAGTCTTGAAGTTTCTTGAAAAATAAAGGCACCCCCCGGAGAAAAACAACCTCCATTTTTCTTGAATTAATTAGGAATTAGAAATTAATTAGTGTATAAAAATATAAGTAAGGAAAAGAAAATACTGTGAATAATAAAAAGAAACAAAAAAAATATTAAAAAAAAAATTTTGGACAATTTCGACGTGGCTCCTATGTGGAATAATGTGGTGCTGATATGGCAATGACGTGGTGCATACATAATGCATTTCACATTGTGAGACTGGTATTATACTTTTAAGGTGGTATTTAATAGACTTCAAATAAGAATAGAGGGATAAATAAATGTCTATAAAATTAAAGTGCTAAAGTAAGTTCAGTTTACAAGTTTAGGGGGGATTTTATGTGTTTTCTCTTTAAAAAAGAACAAAAGATCATATTGGACCCCCAATTAAGCACAAGAATGCAAAATTCTCAAAATTTCCCTAAAGGTTTGTAGTTCTTCCTCTCCAAAGTCTCCCAACAGAGACCTTGGGAGAGTGTCTCACTAGATTTCATCACCGGCTTACCCAAGGTCGGAGACCTTACCACTATCCTAGATGTGGTAGATCGGTTCTCCAAATATGCCACTTTTTTAGTGGGCCCAAACTATATTTTAGAAGATGAAATGGTTTAATGGAATGTTGGAGGAATACTTTCGCCATTTTGTTGCTGGTTCACATAGGAATTGGGTGAAGCTCTTGGATGCTGCTTAGTTGTGTTTCAATTCTCAAAAGAGCTCGAGTACCAACAAAAGTGCTTTTTAAATTGTTACAAGACAGCAACGACTACTCCCACATAGTGTAAATGCTCAAATGTGTCAAAATTTCCTTGAGCTGAAGTCGAAGGAATGGAAGCAGAACTTGGAGATAGTGTGGAGCTATCTTGTGAAAGCCCAGAAGCAGATGAAAAAGCATGCTGACAAGAGTTGTTGCTTTGTGGAATATCAAGTTGGAGACAAAGTGATGGTAATAATACCTTTTTGCAGGGGCCTATGACCCTCGCCTATTGCAAAAATACATTGGACCTCTCTCCATTGAGAGGCGCATTGGGAAAGTGGCATACTGGGTTGATACTCCAACTTGGTGGAAGATTCATCTAGTTTTCCACGTCAGTTTGCTGAAACCTTTCCAGGAAGACATAGATGATCCGTCGCGAGGCCAGCTCACAATACCCAATATCTGAGGCCCAAAGTCCATTGGGAAAAGGAGTGAAGAAGCTATACTCGATGATCGAGTGATTCAAGTTTCAAGAAAAGATCACCGAGAGTTCTTGGTTAAATGGTACGAGTGTGACACAGAGGAGAATACTTGGGAAAGAGGGAAAGACCTCAAATCCTTCAAGCGCTTGATTGATGATTATTTGTCAAGAAAGCGCCTAGGACGTTGCCAATTCAGGTGGGGAAGAATGTCATGAGTGGCTTTCTAGCCATGCCCCATGACCCCTTGGCAGCACCTCATGGCGTGTGGTAAGCCTCACAGTGCCTAACGCTATGGATGGTCACGTGGTCTTGCTCGCACCAAGTTATAAGCATGCCTATATCCATGTAGCCTCATCGATAACCCTCGACAATGCCTAGCTACAGGCTAAAGCCAAAAGTGCCCCTCAGCAAACCATGCCTCAGCAGGTACCCGTTGTCAGTGCTAGCGGCCAATGCCTTGCAGCTCGCTCGCAAGGCAGCACTTCATGTGCAACGCGCAAAACCTGATGTTGAAGACGAGGATGCGGTCCCTCCAAGTGCAGCTACTAGACCTGCTTTTGCATTGTAGAAGTTTTGATTCCTCCCATTGTAAATAAAGAGTAGTTTGCTTTATGTATTGTCTGTGTAATTCTCTAGCTTATTTTTGCTCACTCCTGTCACTTGTGTTCTTATTTCTGAAGCACTATTAGGGGGATCAAGTTGTCAAACATTTAAAGCAAGCTAACAATTCTCAGGCCTGGTGTCTCACCCCTTCAACACACGTGTTGCCTTTTCTGTAATAGCTTTCACTTATGCAATCAATCTTTCTTCTTTCACTTTCTTTTCTGTTCTTTCAATTGCTTTCAACATTGGTTCTCGTACGACAATGACAACCTAGTCTAGCATAGGGGAAGGGACCCTGGTAGGACGGATAGTGACTACAAAGATATCTATTGCTTAGCCTTACGTTGCCCTTCCCAGGAACCTCAGAAAGGCGCCGCGTATGAGTATGCATGCTGGTCGTACCGTAAAGTAAACCACAAGGTACAATCAAGTCCTAGCTAGCTATGCGTCACATACGTCATCAATGCTTTCCCATTTTCATCTTTTCAGCTTGTCTTACTTCCATTAGCTTCATAATTTAATTCCCTTATCTTATTTTCTAATTTACTCCTCAAAATTTTGAGCACTTGGACCTAGATCAAGCTTAGCCTTTTCATTCGAGTGCTGACATTTGAGGTGTCAAATCCAACTACTAAATCTTGCTATTTCCTATTTTGCTTGTGTGCTCTATACTCTATCCACAAAGAAATATTTTGTGCTTGACCGAGCATAGCAGCATTGCCGAACACCACTTTTAAGCTCTTACTCTCTCATTCATTCATTATATTTTTTCTTTTCAGATTCATCACAATTCAGAGCCTCATATGTCTTATGTTATCAACTTTACCCAACTTCAATTCAATAAAGCCAACTAGATGATCACACAATTAGACGACTCTACCATTTCAACTTCACATACAAGTCATCTCCGACATAATTGTGTCTGACTAAGCTGTTATGTGCTGAATAAAATGACAAGGTAGAGATAAGTAGTATGCAAATTAATTAGTCTAAAATACCATGGAAATACATAATTCCCTCAATAAATATACCAATTCACATTTAGTATCGTAGGGTCATTAATGGGGTTATGATTCGCTAGATTATATCAACTCAATATATTACCTAAAATAGTCCCATTCAAAGATTATAATCTTGGCTTAGTATCAGAGCTAAGAAATTGAAGCTAGTTACAACAAAGAAACTAAACTAACCAAGCTAAAAACATAGACAAATATAGACAAATACAAATCATATTGGATCCGTAATATTTAAAAAAAAAAAAAAAGACATATTGAACCCTAAATTAAGCACAAGAATGCAAAATTTTCAAAATTTCTCTAAAAGTTTTTAAGTTTATATAGCTTCTTCCTAAAACATAGTAAAAGTCGAAGTTGCGCCGAAAATGCTTCACGATAGCAGATAGCAGTGTGGTGTGCTACTGTGCAAGTGAATTTCTAGTCTTTAGCCTTTCCGGACGCAGCACCCTGAGCCTTCCTATTTTCCTAGAATGTGACACTGAACTAGAATGGGAGATTTGTCTCAATGCAACGCGCTGTGTTTCGCTTTTTACCACGTGATGTCCTCTTTTCCTCCTTTTGTCCAATTTGTTCAAATCTTTAGCTGGTCTGTCTCATGTGAGATCTAAGTTCAATTCATGTGTTTTTGGCATATATCTGAAAATCATTCCCTTTGTACCTATTGTACCTAACACCTAAACAACATATATTTAGGCATATTCAAGCAACAAAATATCAACTTATGACATTCAAATGAGGCCAAATTGCATAGAGCACAAATTGTACTTTTGAGTTGAATGTTTGCTCGTTTGAGCAAGCAAAGATCAGCTAAACGATTAGTCTAGATTAGCATGGGTAGCTTGATTACCTTTCCCATCATTGAAACAGTAGTTGTAAATGCATTGGCAGATATCCTCATAGATGTGATTCCCATTATGATGAATCTATCTTGAAGTGTCCTATGGCTGGTGAAGTGGAATGATTATAGAGTCCAACCAGAAAGTCTTATGATGATCCATTGCTCTTCGTTGAAACTTGAAACAGCCAAACAAACCATATAAGACATCAATGGCATAAAGCATGTGAATTCACTCTCAAAAATAAATAATAGTTAATTCTTGAATATTCATGATATAAAAGACTATTCAGAATGCATAACCACTTTAATAGCATCATGTACATATGTGTAGGTTGTAACTAAAATAAGTCTCAAGGTAGAGGCAAAATACCTATCTAGGTAACACAAAGAAACTTTTTTCTAAAGTTCATCACAAAATAAAAGAAATTTTCTAATTTTTCCAAATGGCTCCTAATACATTTCTTTGTCCTAGCTTGTGTAAAGCTTGGTATTAGTAATTGTTGTAGACTATAAGCCTTGTTGGACCTCTTGTATCCTCCACAATTGGGTTAAACATTAGTCATTTGCCGTGATGAGATGAATAACATTGATGATAGTTTCTCTTATATTGACTCGTTCTTTGTAAGTTCATCATTATCAAGCAATTGTTTTAAGGCATATATAAGTATCAGCATATTGTGATGTTGGCAAACCCTTTGCAATATATTGCATTTAGGCAGAGCGATGCTCAAGTCTTCAAGGGTTTCCTCCCTTGTGTATGCTCCCCCATTTCAATTTGTTTGTCTTACTTTCCTTTTTAGTACATTTTAAGAAGATATCTTTCCTTTTTTTGGCAACTCTTTAATTTGATTTTTCCACATGTCATGTTTAAGACTATAAGGTTAAATGACAGTTTTGGTACATTATACATATCTTTAGTTTTAGACCACCAGATTCAAAAATCTTCTTTATTTTCTTAAAATTCGTGGCAAGTTAAAACCAGAAAAATAAATTGAAATGGAGGGATAGTTTGAGACAACAAGATTTAAAGTCTTCTTTACTTTTTTAAACTCTATGACTAGTCAAAATCAACAAACAAATTCAAAAGGAGGGAGTAATGTTTTTGGTAGAGTCAAATTTTTTTCAATGTTTACTTTGTACCTAATGTTCTCCTTGAAAGAGATACTGTTGACATAACATGAAGTTTGGGAAAGAGTTATAGAGCCTGTGGACTTACGGACTATACAAGAGTTAAAAAAATTAATTTGGTTTTATACCTTGTAGATCTACAATGGAGGCTGTATTCTTGTTAAAAGGAACTTGATGGAAATTTACTGCTAGAGTAAGAAATATGTACACATGGTGTTAATTAACCTAGATATAACATATGATAGAGTACCTATAAAAGTCGTTTTATAGGTGTTGGGGAAGAATGGAATTCAAATTAAATAAAATCCATAAAGGATATATATGATAGAGCCGCCATTAGTGTGAGAACTATATCAGGAGATACAAATGTGTGTTTACAACTAGAATTGACACTGGGACCATACTTGTTTACCCTAATTATGAATGAGCTCACTTTCATAGTACAATGAGATCCTATAGTATATGCTATTTGCTGATGCAGATAAGGGGTCAACCAAAAGCTTGAACTATGAAGAAACACTCCAGAGAATAAGAAGAAATAAAACTGAATATATGCACTGCAAATTTAGCTGCATAAGAATTTTTTAAAAGATTTAGTCAACATAAGAAGAGTGAAGTAGGGGTGAGATTAGATAGGATTGTGGTACCTAAATGCAAATAATTCAAATATCTAAGCTCGATATTTTAAGTGAATGGTATGAGATATGAAGATGTTACACCAGTGTTCAGGAAAACAGTCGCTTCATCGTTTTAAGCATGAAGTGACACGACACGACAATATATTTCTGCAGGGGCTTGAAGCGAACTTGGCTAACAGAAGCGCACGCTTTAATGGCGGAAGCGTGAAGGGCACAGAAGCATGAAGCGCATCAGAAGTGTCGCTTCTTGTTTTCTGTCTTTTAAAGGCACTATTTTAAAAACAATCGCGACTTAATGAAGTGCGTCCTCGACATTTCATACCTTAGAGTCCTCCTCCACATCGCGACTAGGGTTTTCAGGTCTGGTCGTCTGCTGCTTCTTTCTCTTTCTTCGCATCGAAACTTCAGGCGCGTACGCGAACTTTCTTCTTTTTCTTCTTTCTTCTCCTGCTTCTCCATCGACCTTCAGGCTAGGTTTTTTTTCCTACTCTCTTCTTTACCCTGTTTTTGAGCTGGTTTTTCTTCTTCTTTCTTCTTTCTTCTTTCTTCTTCCTTTTTCTGCTCTGTCTTGCTGTTTTGCTGTTTTGCTCTGTTTTGCTGCTGATAGTTTTTTCTTTAATCATAACAGCTATTAAAAATGGGTGACCTGGCTTGGAACTATGGGAAAAAATTAAGTGAGACCAATAGGACCGCAGTTATATGTCTCTTTAAGTCCTTTAGATCAATGATAAGGCCTTCAATGTTATATACTAGTATGGATGTTGGGTTGCTAAAGTCAAACACATCCACAAAACTAGTGCTGCGGATATAGGTATGCCAAGATGGATTGACGATCATGGAAGATCATAGAAAATTTAAATGATCGCATTTTGCCATAGGTGCACATAGCGTACGTTGAGGATAAAAAATGAGAAGCTTGCTAAAGATGAGTTGGTCATGTCTTGCACAACTTCAGATGTACTGGTTTGTAGGTGCAAATCATGGTGAATGGAGGTGTTAGAAGAGGATAAGGTAGACCCAAAATTATATGGAAAGAAGTTGTCTCGAAAGATGTACAATCTCTTGGGAATCCATGCAGACCTAGCAAAAAATTAAGGTGCAGTGTAAGAAAAAGATCTAAAGTCATGATTGTACATTTACTTTAGGTCATGTGTTCTATAGAAGTCCTTTAGTCTTATCAAAGATTATATGCCAATAAAAAATTATAGTGAGCTTCTAATATTTTTATTTTATATATCATTAATATGAGATGAGCTTAAATGGAGCAACATAATGTTTGAAGATTCATATATCCAACCACAACTTGTTTGGGATTAAGGCGTAGTAGTAATTGTTGTATGCATCACACTGTGAAGGTTTTCTTCCCTCAATAGATGTTATCGTAATAATTATGATACTTGTCCTCCAACTTTCGCTAGTCAAAGGATCTGGATGGAGTAATTTCATACTGTAACCTACAAGTAATCTATATATACTTACAGCTCTTTTACTTCAACAACAAATACTTGCAGCTCTACTGTTAAGAAGCCTAAAAAAACATTATGCATCTCTTTTATGCTTTGTTTAGTGCATGTTATTACTTGATTCTGCAAAAGGGTGCCCCAAATCATTTGCTTCCATTACTTGTATTTTTATTTACTTCCCGGGTAGTTGGCTTGCATGTGAACTGAAGTAGGTAAATATGCATAAGAGGATATGTGCTAGATAAAGGGCGAATCTAATTCTGCGACGTATTTCTTTTCATGGGTACATGGATATCTCCTAAGATATTTGAAACTCTATTGTTTGAGAGTGAACCAAGACTTGCTGATTTTTGATTTTCTTGATCCATTTTCTGTCTTTTTTATTTTCTTATCAAATCTATTATGATGAATGCTGGCAGTTACAGCTGTGGGATATGCCCTTGAAGCATGGAGGATTCTAGAAGATCTAACTAATCATGTTGATCTTGTTCTAACGGAGGTGGCAATGCCATATTTGTCAGGCATTGGTCTTTTGTCAAAGATTATGAACCACAAAACTCTCAAGAGTGTTCCGGTGATTAGTAAGTATCATTCCCCTGTAATTTATTTTTCTTATTAATTTTCAACATTTTGCTTAAATCTTGACGATATGATACTTTTAAGTTTTTACTGCTCCACCTGATGAGTTTTGTGTGCAGTGATGTCTGCTAATGACTCTATGGGTATAGTCTTTAAGTGTTTGTCAAAGGGCGCAGTTGATTTCTTAGTGAAGCCTATTCGAAAGAATGAGCTTAAAAATCTCTGGCAGCATGTTTGGAGGAAATGCCATAGTGTAAGTTATGCAGTAATCTTCATTTGTAACTGGATGTGTTGGGGATGCCCTCTCAAACTTCGACTCTGATTCTTGGTTCGGAAGCATCTTATTTGACTCCATTTGAAACTGGAATTTTTAACATGTCATTCTTTTAGACCTCTGTTCTTCATGTTGTCTTAGAAAGACAGTAGTACGAACTGCCTATTGAGTGACCCATTTTGCTTTGATTTCTCATCCTTTCCTCAGTCAAGTGGAAGTGGAAGTGAAAGTGGTATACAAACTCAGAAGTCGACGAAATCTAGAAGTGTTGAAATGTTGGAAAACGACACTGATAGCAATGATGAAGCTGAGAATGGGAGCTTTGATCTGGACGACAGGGACGGAAGTGACAATGGAAGTGGCACTCAGGTATTCTTTCTTCACGGCTATAGTTTGGCATGACTTCTTTAATAGTGGTCTCTTATGTTGTAGCGACTGTCCTGTATGTCCCTGTGCAGTTCCCCCTTTATTCAAATGAAGGGGATAACATAGTTTCTTCTTCTTTCTGGTTAGTATCATAAGTTTATGGGCTTGAATAATCCAAGTAAAGGGAAGTTAATATGTTTAGGTGTTAGATATTTTGTTGAATTTTGGTAGTTCTCACAAATTTCTGGTTATCTTCAAGGCATGACCAATATATATATATATATATTGTATTAGACAAATAGCGTCTCCAACTATCCAGCTCCTTGGTAGTTATTGCTTCCGCACAATCCTGCCCACCAGGTTTTCTTAATAACTTGTTCCTCTCATTGCCAGACTACTTTACTCCTTTCTCCAAGCAGAGCTTTCAAATTGAATTTTCTCTCATACCCACAAACATTCCATATTTTGAGCTCAGTTAATGAACATTTCTAGACTTACTAACTGATATATAACTAACTACCCCTGTTAATTTTCTTTCTCTTTAATAAACTATTAGGTAATTGTCATTTTATTCTAAAGTACACCCAAAAAAAAGTGAAAGAGAACCAGTTGTAATGCAACTCTTCTATTGTCATCATCCAGAAGGTCACTTCTGACTTTATCCAAAAGCCCTGAAACTCCTTCCTCTCCCCTCATGAGCGACTAGCCAGAAAACAATCAAGATTGGATAATTTTAGGTCAACAAACCCAGGTTAATTCGAACTTATTTACCAAGGTTGGCAACAAACCAACACCAACTGGAATAACCGAGTCAATTTTAGGTTAGGAATGAGCCGGCACCAATCAAAACTTAAAAATGGTTTCAAGTTGAGTTTTATATCGGTTACTTAGAAGTTATTGTGTTTGGGTTATTTTGATTTTTTTGATCCCTGGAAAAGAGAAAATAAGAACGGATCAATTCTTTGAATTGCTTTGTAATTAAGTAACTTCTACCTCCTTAATCTAACTATTAACCAGATAGAGAAGTGGTGGGAAGTCAGAACTTAAGACTAGAAAGTGGCAGAGAACAGCAGGTTAGATCAGAGAAGATGGTATCTGAGAATTGTATGGTGGGAAATTGGGAATTTAGGTGAAAGACCGAAAAGCCCCTATTTTAATGGCAGGGTTATTTTAGTGAATCAAAAAGTGTGTACATTGTCAACCTACTACAACAATGCAATAGGTAAAAACTATATAAACACATACATATATATTGCCCTCATACTTTTTCCTGGGATATACCCTAATCCTTTGCATCTAAACAGCTTCGTAGAATGATATGGTCAGCCAATTATGCTGGCATAGTTACTGAAATCTCTGGCATAATTGTTTTGATTATGTTAAACTGCTTCTGATTTTATAGAAGAGTGATCATAAATAGTTCATCAAAATAATCAGTTGTATTGAGATAATAGCTCAGAGTAATAATGATTTTGATTAATGAAAATGATTAAATCAGAAAAAAGTTGATTGACTCGTACAAAATAATCCAAATCAAGCAGCCTCGTGATCTCTGAGATTCCCTTTTTTGCTGTGTGAAAACCTGTAGGGTATCTGACAGTTGCCTCCCTCTAGTTTGAGTAATTGCACTACCATTATTCTTGTTCTGGATTGCTTAGACTCCCATCCCCTATTCATTAAAAACTTGACCATAAAAGGCTGAAACTATCCCCAAACTCGTGCAGGCTGAATTAGGAACATAATCATGGATGGTTGAATTTGGGACAACTAGAATCGCCTCAGAAGTTTGGGTCAATTTGCGCACCTAATATAACCCAAATTGATGCATAATAAAACACTGTAAAAAAAAATAGAAATAATATCTACTTGGTTAGTTAGGGATATTTTTGTCTTTAGGTGTTCATGAGCACCTATAGACTTGGAGAACTTTCCCATCGTTGCATCAGGGTTTAACTCTTAGTCCGTTTTTATTTACCGTGGTGATGGATTAACTAATGTGCCATATTCAAGGGGAGGTGCTATGGTGTATGTTATTTACAGATCTTGGTGTTGATTGACAAGACACACGACAGAGTTAGGTATGGAGACAAGCCCTGAAGTTTAAAAGCTTGAGGTTGAGCAGGACTAAGACAAAGTATTTGGAGTGCAAGTTCAGTGACGTAACTCACAAGGAAAATGTGAAATTGAAGATTGATACTCAAGATATCTCCAAGAAAGGAAGTTTCAAGTATCTTGGGTCAATTATACAAGAAAATAGAGAGATTGATGATGTCACACATTGTATCGGAGCGAGGTGGATGAAATAGAGGCTCGCATCAGTTGTCTTGTGTGATAAGAATGTGCCACCTAAACTTGAAGGTAAGTTTTATGAAGTAGTTGTTAGATCAACTATGCTCTACGGGGTAGAGTGTTGGCTGGTCAAGAATGAACTTGCACGTCTAGAGGATACAAGTAGCAAAGATGAGAATGTTGATATGGATATACGGGACAAGGTGAGAGTGGCCCCTGTAGTGGACAAGATGAGGGAGGCGAGATTGAGATGGTTTGAAAAGGAGATACACAAATGCTCTGTAAGGAAGTGCGAGAGGGTGTCTATGGTGGGTTCTAGTAGAGCTAGAGATAAGCCAAAGAAGTATTGAGGAGAGGTGATTGGACAGAACATGACACACTTATAAAGCGAGGACATGACCTTAAGAAGGATAAGGAGGTTGAGGATTATGGTAGAAGGTTCTGTTTAGTTTCCCTCATCCCTATTAGTAACTCTCCTACTCTCGTATTCTTTGATTTTACTATTTCATGTGGTTTTCTTTGCTTCATTTATCGTACTATTTGTGGTTCCTACTGTTTTTTTTCTCCATTGTTTTCTATATGCTTCACTTGGCCGAGAGTCTATTGGAAATAATCTCTACCTGTACAAGGTAGTGGTAAGGCTGCATACACACCACCCTATTCGGACCCCACTTGTGGGATTACATCGGGTATGTTGTTGTTTTAATGCGTTCCGCGCATTCTCTATAACAAAAGAAAG
This sequence comes from Datura wrightii, assembly GCA_035772735.1. NCBI lineage: Eukaryota > Viridiplantae > Streptophyta > Magnoliopsida > Solanales > Solanaceae > Datura > Datura wrightii. The sequence goes on from JASDFA010000003.1 coordinate 10,382,376, forward strand.
CTATTGATTTGGTTTTGTGGGTGTATCTCTCTCTTCATACTCACTCTCTTTATAATGATGTTGACTTGGGTGGAGTGGTTATTATGACTCATTGTTTAGCCCAAATGATCCACTCATCTTGACTTGAGTAAACTTCCAGCATGAATCATGAACCATTCATTGACTCAACATGTTTTAGCCCACCCAGATTTAGTTCAACCTTCGTAGTTACATACATTCCATGAACAGAATAATACATATTGCATACTTCTTTCATAGTTACATACATTCCATGAACAGGATAATACATATTGCATACTTGTAGCAGCAAAAACTGAATAGCTAGTTCATGTCTTTGGAGTTGTGTCTAAGTTATTGCAGCAAACCAGGAATCATAAACTCCAAAATCTTGATCCATATTCTTACGCTGGGTCTGCAGATAAGAGCTTGCAGTAACATTCTTCCATTATAAGTCTTCTTATTTCTTGTTTTGGCAGAATTCATGGTCCAAAAGGACCGTTGAAGTCAACAGCCCCCAGCCCATGTCACCATGGGATGAATTGGCTGATCCCCCGGATAGCACTTGTGCCCAGGTTATCCATTCAAGGCCAGAAGCACTTAGTGCCACCTGGGTGCCTGCAAATGCCACCAGAGAATGCCTCAATGAGAAGGATGAACTGGGTAGGTGTGGCTCTTCCAAGCCCCATGGGTAACAAAACATCTTAGATCAAATTCTTTTTTATGCTGTTTACTTTTGTTATTTTGTTATTGTTTAATCTGTTATATCCATGATGTGGTTTACATCTCAGGAAATGCTAGAACGGGTAAAGATTTGAACATTGGTATCACTAATGTTCCAGAGCTTGAAGGCCTATCAGGTAAAGTTATGGATGGTTTAGCAGCTTCTATGAAGGACAAACATTTGGAGTTAGATCATAAGGATAATGAGAAAATGGGTAGAAACCTAAAGCTCAACAAGGAAACACAGGAAGATGACCTGAAAGACAAGGATGTTGGTTATATGGGTGACATAACCAACACACGTATGCCTCAAGTAGAAAGTACAGACAATGAATTTCCAAACAATCCTTCCAACATTGCAAACATCAATGGAATTGCCACCTATGAAAATAAGGACATGCCTTCACTTGAACTTAGCTTGAAGCAACTTCGAGATGTTGGAGAGAATGGGACTGGTGTGCAAGAGCGCAATATACTCAGGCATTCAGACCTGTCAGCATTCTCTAGGCATGTGATTCATCTGTTACTAAAACTCAACAACCTGACTAAAGAAACTACAGTTGCTAATTGATTGTCATCACATGCAGGTACAATGCTGCTTCAACTGCTAACCAGGCTCCAACTGGAAATGTGGGCAGTTGTTCACCAGTTAATAATAGTTCAGAAGTTGCGAAAACAGAATCAATGCATAACTTGCGATCCAAGTCAAGCAGTACCCCTAACCAGCGCTCAAATGGAAGTAGTAACAACAATGACATGGGCTCCTCGACAAATAATTTCTTCATCACATCAGACACATTAACTGATAAGCCAATAAACAAACCTGCAGTCAATGCCCATTCCTGTTCTGCATTTCAACCAGTGCAACATGGACATAATTCTTTTCTTCAACCTATGGTTCCAGGAAAGCAAGATGCTGCAAAGGCAACCCTGGGCCAAGCAAGAGCGATGCATCAGAAGTTCCAGGTTCAGCACCACCATCATCACTATCACCACCATCACCACCATGTGCTTAACTTGCAGCAGCAACAACAGCTTCTTAATACTGATGCTTCATCTCTGAGAAATGCTGTTGAAGCTGCTCCGGAATGCGGAACATCTGACATGGTAGGTACTCCTGTTGAAGGAAATGCTGCTAATTATGGAAGTGCATCAGGAAGTAACAATGGAAGCAGTGGCCAAAATGGGAGCAGCACTGCTATAGTTGCTGAAAGAACAAATTTGGTTGCTGAAAATGAAACTGGTGAAAAATGTGAAATTGGCAGTGGGAGTGGAAGTGCAAGCAGAAGTGGTGATCACTCGGCTCAAAGAGTAGCTGCTTTGATTAAATTCCGGCAAAAGAGGAAGGAGAGGTGCTTTGAGAAGAAGGTAATTGTTATGGTTGCAATATATAAATGAAGTTCCACTTAGATATAACCAAATTCGGCAGTTTGTTGAACCTTCTTTCTATGCTGTTCAGCATTCCAATTCCCTTATCTTTTTCTTTTTCCTTTTCTATCATAGTATATTTTTGCATACAATAATTTGCACATGAAGTCAATGATGCAACTTTGCCTAGTACATCTCATCAGTGAAATCAAAAGTTCTTTGTGGTTGGAACTTTGATTCACAAAATTTAGCTTTTCTTGGTTTTAAAGCTATGATAGATGGCAGACAAGAAAGTCATACACCTTAATCTCAATATGGGCAAAAATGAATTAATCGACTTCCTAAGGAGCTAATGGAAAGCTCCTGAACAGAAATCAGTAGAAGTGAACTAAGAGAATTTAGAGATAGGAAGATAGAGAAGATATTTCATTTGATCCAAATTGTACGAATGAATCCCTGCACCAAGGCAATTGCCCCTTTTAACCTGCTTCCTCCCCAATCTTCAACTGAAGTTACAGTTTCAACTACCCCTAACAACCTAATCGACTCCTGTGCTCTAAACGACGTCGCATGATTACTGACAGATCACTTATTCAAACGACGCCCTATGGGCTTTTCTTTATTACACCTTGACCCATCTTATTTCACCTATTGCTCTATTACAATTCAGTATATATCAAATACCCACCCCTTAAAGAACATTTTTGTCCTCAAGGATCAGGACAAGGATCAAAGTAGGGAAACTGCTGCCTCAGCTGATCAAGATCCACCCAAGAATTATCCTCCTCTGGGACATTGAACCATTTGACCAAGACCTACACGACTGCCCTTCCATTACGAGGCGCTATTCGATGTTCACAAACAACTTCAGGTGCCAATAAAAACACCCCATGATCAGTGATTTGGACAGGGGTAATAGGAGAAACTGGAGCTGAACTCACACGCTTCTTCAGCTGAGAAACATGGAATGTGTAATCAACTTTGGTGCCAACAGGTAGATCCAACCGGTAAGCAACAGCGCAAACCCGTGGCAGCACTTGAAAAGAGCCAAGATACTTAGGAGACAGCTTCTGATCGGTATGTAATTTCAAAGAGAGTTGGCGATAAGGCTGTAGCCTCACATAAACCTAATCACCCACTGTTAAGACTCTCTCGGACCTCTTCTTATTGGCTTGCACTCACATCCGCTTCTGAGAGCTAAATGAAACTTAAGCCTCCTGATAGTTGACTCTCGAGCTTGCAAACTTCGACCACTGCATCTAACTGAGAATCAAAGGGTTGAGAAGGGACCAAAGGAGGAGGTTGATCATACATAATTTCATAGGGGGAAGCTTTAGCTGATGAATGATAGGTGGAGTTGTACCACGATTCTGCTAAGGGAAGCCACTTACACCATTCCTTGGGTCAATCAGCCACCATACATCACAGATAACAATCCAAGCATCGATTCACAACCTTTTTCTGACCGTCACATTGGGCGTAATGAGCAGTAGTCCTGTGGAGATGGACTTGTTGCAAGCGGAAAAATTCCTGCCAAAACTTGCTCACAAAAATAGCATCCCTATCTGAAACAATGGATTGGGGCATGCCATGTAACCTGAAGACACCATCAATGAGTGTCTGGGCCACATCAAGGGAAGTACAAGAATGTTTCAAACTGAGAAAGTGAGCATACTTGCTCAGCCTGTCAACACAACTAACACCACAGTCTTTCCATGCAAAAGGGGAAGGCCTTCAATAAAATCCATCGAAATGTGTTGCCAAATTCTATCTGGAATAGGCAAAGGCTGGATGAGCCTCGAAGAAGCCACATTCTCTTGCTTGAGTCCTTTCCAGTAGAAAAATTGTTTTACCCTCTTATGAGTAGCCTGTATACCTCAGTGACCCGCTAGGGAGCCATTGTGATGCAGCACCAAGAGCTCCTTCTTGAGCTCAGGATCATTACCTACTACAACCCTGCCCTTCCTACTAAATACATCCCCTTTCAGCTGGTAAGGTGGCATAGAGTCGGGATTCTGTTTCAAACAAGTGAGGATCTTCAACAAATGAGCATTTGTAGTCCAAGAAGCAGTAATCCTTTCCCATATTGGGGAATAACTACAGACAGATTACAACATTGAATAGGATCACCTTCATCCTGATCTCTCCTTGACAAAGCATCTGCAACCAAGTTGTTCTTCCCTTTAGTGTATTGAATGCTATAGTCATACCCCAATAGTTTCACCAACCATTTTTGTCTGTCTGGTTTGGTGATTCTCTGCTCCAACAAATATTTCAAACTATGATGATCAATTCTAATAAGGAAGTGTCTCCCTATTAGGTAGAGTCTCCACTTTTGAACTGCTGAGATGATGACCAGCAACACTCTCTCATAAATAGACAGAGCTTGATTCCTTGGAGACAGCCCTTTCCTGAAAAATGCAATGGATCTGCGTCACTGCATCAACAAAGAACCTATGCCCTCCAGATGCATCAGACTCTGACAAAGTCTTTAGTGAAATCGGGCAAGCCAAAATTGACTGCCTTCTTCAACAATTCAAAGGCAACTTTGGCAGAGTCTATCCAGTGGAAGGAGTCCTTTAATGGTCGAGCCACCATTCCATAAACTTTTGACGAACCTCCTGTAATAGCCAGTGAGCCCCAAAAGTCCTCTTAAGCCTTTAAGGGTTTTGGGCAAAGGCCAATCCACCACTGTAGATACCCTGTAAGAATCCATAGCTACACCCTGATATGAGATCAAGCGGCCTAAGTACTCCACTTGCTGAACTCCAAAGCTATATTTGCTCTTTTTCACAAATAACTAATGAGATCTCAATATGGTCAAGGCTGAAGTGAGATGCGGCAATTAACTCTCCCAATCAACACTATAAATCAGGATGTCATAAAAAAAAACTAAGTTGTATTTTCTCAACTGCTTGGCAAATATCTGATTCATGAAACTTTGGAATGTGGATGGTGCATTGGTAAGACCTCACAAGGAATTTGTAGTGACCTTGGTGAGTCCGGAAGGCTTTTTTTGGAACATGGACCTCAACCATCCAGATTTGATGGCATCCGGATCTCAAATCCAATTTAGAGAAGAACCTAGCCCTGTGTAATTCATCCAAGAACTCTTCAATCACTGGAATAGGGAACTTGTCCTTGATAGTGTTCCTATTCAATTCCCTATAGTCGATGCACATTCTCCAAGTGCCATCTTTCTTCTTCGCCATCACGATGGGAGAAGAATATGGGCTGATATTATGCCTTATAATTCTAGATTCTAAGAGACCTTGTACCATTTTTTAAATCTCCTCCTTCTGCACTATAGGATACCTGTAAGGTCTCACATTAACAGGTGGAACCCCATCCTTCAACACTATTTTGTGGTCATGAGTTTTGTGTGGAGGCAGACCCTTAGGCTCCTCAAATAGATCCGAAAATTGTTGTAATACTTCTTGCATTTCCTTCACCTCTTTGACCTTATCCTCTTCTTTTGATAGTTGATACATGGACCGTTCTGTTGGCCTTCTTCAAGAATGGGTCTCATCAAAGTCACAGTCATTAATGACAACGAAGCTGGCTGTGTCAACAACTTATTCATCTGATCCCGATTCATAAACTGCATACCAATAGGTTGCATGCCCCTGAGTGATATATTCTTTCCCATCATCATAAACTCCAATTTTAAATCCTTGAAATTCCATCTAATGTCGCCTAAAGTGATCAACCATTGGATACCCAACACTACACTGCATCCTCCTAAAGGCAGAATCAGTATATCAGTAACAAAATCCACACCCCGCATCCTCCAAGAAAATTCTTCACAAACCTAGTTGTTGTAAACCCTATTACCATCTGCTACTGCCACTGCAAATAGGATTCTCTCTTTCAGCCCACACCCCATCTTCTTAGTTGTGTTCAGGTCCAAAAAATTGTGACTGCTACCTGTATCCACCAAAATTGATACAGCTTTACCACCTACAGACCCCGTCACCTTCATTGTCCTGTAGTCTATTATCCCAGTCATAGCATGCATTGAGACTTGAGGGATAGCTGAACACCCTTCTCTTTCCTCCTCGATATTTTCTTAGAGTCATTTCACATTATTCCAATCAAAGGAAATTTCATCTTCCTCCGCTACTGAATCAGAATTATCACCCACTTCCATGTAGAAAAGTTAGCCTCTTCTTGGTATGTTGGTGATTAGGGAAATATTTCTCGTCCTAAAGAAGCACAACCCTTTACTCCTCTTGTTCTCTATCTCAGCAGGAGTAAGTATCTTAGGGTTCTTTCCTAGTGGTTCATACTGGTTAGGGGGGTTGTTTCTGAATGGACCAATTCTTGGGGTTGATAATGGTGGGGGTAATGATTTAGTTGAGTGACTGGGTAATGACAAAGTCTGTTCTTGGATCTTGGCTAGGCCAATGGCTTTTTGCAGAGATCTGGGTTGAAACATGTTAATAGGGAGCCCAATTTCAGGCTTTAATCCCCTAACGAAACAACTAACAATGTGTTTTTCATTTAAATCTAGCCAAGTCAATAACTTGTCAAAAATATCCACATAATTTTGCACAGTAGAAGTTTGTTGCAGATCTTTTAAGTCTCCCATGGGATCATCATACACTGCAGTGTCAAATCGACCGAAAAGGGATTGAAACATACTCACTCCATGTTGGCCATTCTCGCATGATTCTGAGTCTTCATGTAGCTCTAGTGCCACTGAAGAGCCTTTCCCTCAAAATGTAACAATGCCAACTTCACCTTCGCGCCTTCTGGGGTATCATCAACATCGAAAAATTGCTCGCTCTTGTGCACCCAATCTTTCACATCCGTGCCAACAAATTTGGGAAATTCAATTTGGCGATTTCGAGTGGGCAGAGTGTAAGAACTATCCCCCTGCATCTCTTCCGGATGATGGCTAGTTCCGAAAGTCTGACCTCGTTGTTCCCTCTTCTGAGGCCCTCTTTCATTCATCCACGAACCCAAGAACCCTTTTAACTCTTCCAAGGACTGAGCTTGTCATGCCTCCATGGACTTCCGAAAAAAATTCCATGGTTTCCTTCATTCCCTCAACCTCCTTGCGAAGCTCTGTATAACGTGTTTGTGCCATAATTCCGCCAAGAATCAGTGGCTTTGATACCAGATTGATACACCTTAATCTCAATTTGGTCAAAAATGAATTAATCGACTTCATAAGGAGCTAATAGAAAGCTCCTGAACAGAAATCAGTAGAAGTGAACTAAGAGAATGTAGAGATAGGAAGATCGAGAAGATATTTTATCTGATCCAAATCGTATGACTGAGTCCATGACTGAGTCCATGTACAAAGGCAATTGCCCCTTTAAACCAATTTCCTCCCCAGTCTTCCACTGAAATAACAGTTTCAACTACCCCTAACAACCTAACCGACTCTGTGCTCTAAACGACGTCGCACGGTTACTAACAGATCACTTATTCAAACGACCCCATATGGACTTGTCTTTATTACACTTTGGCCCATCTTATTTCACATATTGCACTATTACAATTCAGTATATATCAATCTGAATTTTGTTTTACATTTTTAGGTGCGGTACCAGAGTAGAAAGAGACTCGCAGAACAGAGGCCACGCATGCGAGGGCAATTTGTGCGTCAGGATGCAGACAAAAGTAAAAGCAACAATACAAATTCCTGACCCCCCTTCACCTCCCTACCGTTTTAATTGGATGGTTCATATGTCAAATGAGTTGAAGAAGCTTAGGTAGGGAGGAAGCAGTTTGGTTCCCCAGCTAAATTTTATTTAGTTGAGATATTGCTGTCTAGTAATAATTGCTTATTGGAGATCATATTAATTGGGGAGTCCTATGAAGACGTCTTTGTTATATATAAATATATATATAGTGGGTTTGAAGATACTTATTCTGGACTTCTATAAGTTGGGATACCCAAATAAATTCTTCAGTATGATGTGCTTTCTGGTGTGCTTAAAACTGCTTTTCCAAAGACTAGTTACATTTTCGTATCCTACTAATCTTATCAATCATATAATTTTCAAGCTTCATGTTTAATTAATTGTGTGGAAAAAAACAAAGAATGTTTAACTAAGTGTCATTTGAAGATAAGCAAAATCAATCTTTAAGAGGGCCAATGTTCTAAATAATTGTCTTGTCCTTTCATTACCAGCCAATGCTTAGAGCATATTCCTCCCAATTATTTTCCTGTACAGCTAACTGGTTTAGTAGTCATGTGATTAAAAAGTTGATATTTATGAATAATCACATGCCTTGATTGATATCTGTATTAAATCTTCACATCCACTAAGGATTTATTTAATTTCAACTCCAAGCCTCCTAGTTGGTTACTGATGGAAACACTTGATTTCTTTTTATTGTTCTGTCAAAGAAAGTTTCTCCATTTCAAATATTTGTGGACCAAGTTCTTTGCTCCCAAACAGACAACCCAAGCCATTGGATGTCGGGAACAGGATTGTACCCCAATTGACATGAAGACCAAAAATAGCTTTAGAAACTGTGAGAATGAGTCTGATCATCCTTAGTTGTTCTAACTTCGTTCTTGTTGTGCACCCTTACCAACCATTGGAATTAGCAATTTTCAGAATGTCATTTAAAGAGAAAGGGAGATAAAAGGATCTCCTTACCTCAACCCCCTCTGGGAGGTGAATAAACTTGATAAGTAAAGAGAACCTAATGGTCCTAATACAGAAAGATATCCCTCTCAACCATAATTCCCAAAAGCTCGTATCTTTCGGAATCTGGATTAAAAAGCCCCACATGACTCAAAAGCTTTTTCCTCATTTAACTTGCATAGAATTCTCCTGGGTCTTCTTTTTCAACATGGTATCCACAAGTTCATCTGCAATCAAGGTTCCATTGAAGCTTTTCTAAGAAGAGAGAATTTTTCAAAGTCTTCATAATATCTTCTTTGAAGATCTCCCAACAGGAAAGAAATAAACCGATGGTATAGTCCTCAAGCCCGGGGCCTTGTCAATGACACCATAGTTAGTTTAATGCAAATCAAAATCTCTTCTTCCTTAAAAGTGTCTTTCTAGCCAGACCTAGTCTTCTTCTGCCACAGTACGACAATTTGGTAGATTAAAAGCAGGCCTTCATGGTCTCTGATACAGAATAAGAGGTTTTTATACAAGGACAAGATGTCTTCAAGTCCAATCCCCACACTGAAATTGAATGGGGGCTATGGTCAGACACTAATTTGGGAATTAAGTAGAAATTGCTCGATATTTCCGAACATACCATAGCATTCAACTGAGAAGAGGAATCTATCGATTCTAATGGATTATTTTCTGCTCTCCTAGTGTAAGATCCTTCAAATAAAGGAGGACCAATAAGCTGAAAGGGCAACTTTACTTGGAAAGAAGTCTCAAACTAATAGAATTTTGATTTGGTTTGCTATTATATCCTCTGTTCAAAGCTCCATGTGGCAGCCATGGTGTAGAACCAATATTGGATTGTTTTGGCTTATTAAACTACTCTTTATTTTTTCTATGGAAGGTTAAGATAATTTGAGAGGGACTAACTCTGAAAAGGATATGATAGACCACCAAGCTGAAAGGGTGCACTAGTGTAGCATTGGGAGCTCTCTAAAGGGGAAAATGCCGGACAAAGAAAGTTGTAACAAAAATTCAATATAATTTAACAAAAGGAAGTACATGAATAGGTACCTCCGTCCAAATTGTCTTCAGTTTGAGTGCACCTGTGAACACACAGTGACAGCAGCCTTGTCTTTTTTATAATTTGCTCATTGAGTGATTACACAAGTAACTTACTCTACCATCACCAAAGTAGGCTGGCAATTAAATGTGAAGGACAACATTTGATGGATTACATTCTTGCTTTTCTCCATGTAACTCTTCTTTTCTATGCATTATTATTGGAGGAAATATGGATTAATTACTTGGTCAAGATGTTGTATAACAAACAAAGGGATCCATAAGAATAGGGGAACAAATGTAGATGAAACATTTTTAGCCAAGAAACAATAACACATGCCAAAATTCAATCTATAGACTTCCAGCTACCACCGTTGCCTTCGCAATATCTATTCATATTGGCTTCTTCCATCTATCCTTCTTTACATAAATAAACTTACTTTTTGTCTGCTCTAATCTAAACATTACGTGATTGCACTTTTACTACTCACCTCAAATTAATTATATATCAATATTTATAACCTTACCGATAAATCTAAATACTACAATTTATAATTTGTGCTGCACTAATTGAGTTTTTCATGCTATATACATCAAAGTTCTTAGTGTATTGTTTTGTATCGTATTATATTATATTTTGTATTATATTATATTTTGATGAAAATAATATTTATATATTATATCATTTCATGTCGTTTTATAATGTCACATATCAGTAGTTTAAAGAATAAGTTTATAATATTACAGTGGAACTGTATGATTTGAGGTAAAATTATTACTCCCTTCATTTTAATTTGTTTGTTTTATCTTTTTTAGCCTGTTTTAAAAAGAATGTCTGTTTCCCTTTGACAATTCTTTAATTTTAACTTTTCACATGACATGTTTAAAACTACAAAATTAAAATGATATTTTTTGTACATTCTACATTTTTTTAAATTTTAGACACAAGATTTAAAAATCTTCTTATTTTATTTAAATTGTGTCACGTCAAAATTAGACAAATAAATTAAAACGGGGAGAGTATTAATAAAGGTAGTAGAGATGGTTAACATAGGTAAGTAAGGGCAATATAAGAAAAAATAAAAGGTAATGATACGATTACGTTAAATCGATCGTTACATAAAATAATGCTATATTTTCTATTGTTACATAACAACTGATTTAATAATACAATATGATTAAATTTAAGTTAACAATATTTAATACAGATATTGTATTTCAAAATAACGATATCATGCAATATTATTGTTAACAACCATCCAAATAGCTGTTAGCAAAATGTTGTTCACCTTTTTTATCCTTAAAAATAATTTCACACTAATAAAATTGTCATTTAATTATTTTTCAAAAACTTAGAACTTTTAAATCAATTATATTTGAGATTATTTATTTTTTTTTGTATTTTAAAAATATAGAAATTCTTAATATTTAAAATTTTAAAATTGATTCATATTTTATCTTATGTAGATCCTCTTCTTATTCAAATTATGTAATATAGCTATAAATACTTTTCATGTTAATTTTGTAACATTTAGCATTTTAAAATTAACTATTATTCGTTAATAAAATATTTATACAACCTTAACTCATAACCTAGTTAGGTTTAGAAGATTAAAATGAAATTCCTATAATTTTTTTTCTCTTTAATTTCTGTTCATCGTTAATGATTATATTATTTTTACAAATAAAAATATGAATTTATATGCCACCTCAAGTTTTTCGTGCACATGTATAAAGTGAGAATTAACACTAGATATGGATGACAAATTCAATTCAAACTTATTTAAATTATTTAATTCGTTAAAGTATTTAATGAGTTACGTATGAGTTATATTATAAATGGGTTAAGTTTGAGCACAATCATTTAAATCCATAACAAAAGCTAGCTCAAAATCAGCCCATGAAGCAATCCAAACTCAATCCATTACTAGCTAACCTTCAACCCAATAATATGATTCTCTTAAAATCAAAGTTCAGTCAAAGGGAAAAAAAATTAGTACTCCCTTAACTAAGATCAGATTTTCAGTTACATATTTTATCTTCGACGGAGTTATATTATTTACTTAAGCTTTTTGAAATAAAATAAATACATATTTAAATAATGACTTGACACAGAAAGTGAATTCACTCACATGAAAGCATGTGAAAGACAAAAAAATAAATTTAAAAATTGATTAATATGCACAAGTTTCATTTTCTAATTGATCTCACAATTAATTATACTTAATTAATTATCATTATAATATAAACTTTTTTTCTTTTTCTCCGAGAAAAAAATCAATAAGTGCCCCTCACCCAACCCCAAAAATAGCCATCCAAGTCCAATCGCCGTAAATTTCATTAAAGGCAATAAGAAACTTCAAAAAAAAAAAGGTAATCTTAAATCACTCTCTTACTAGATACATTCAGATGTTGGAGCTAAAGATCTACTGCCATTTACTTCACCGCAAATCTCCAAAACTTTCTGTCTCTGGAGCCATTATCCTCTTTGATCGGATAATGCTAAATTTTTTGAGGAACATGAAGTAAGTGGGAGTGGTTTGATTGAAATAGTAGAACTCAAAAAAGTAAGGAATCACCTATAGTACCTTTATACATTGGAAACTTGAATATTGAAAAAAAAAAATTTCATGAATTCTCTGAAGAGCAATAAGTTCAAGAGCTACTGATCTTGGGCAGAATTGCATGCCCAAGTGATACTCAAATGCTTCATTTCGACTTGTTTATTTATCGTTATGTGTATATTCTCATGTGATTCTTAGTTAAACGTGAATTTATACTAACCAACATGATTAGTGTTGTTTTGCAGGTAAAAGAAAATTTTGGAAGCTAATATATATATTGGTGAAGTGCGAGAATGGACTTGAAAACAAGGAGTGGAAGTTGACAAGGGAGAGCAGCAAAAATAAGGGCTCCGCGATGGAGCCGTTTCATGCTGCCATCGCGGAGGCATTCTGCCTCAGACGAATTAATTTTGCCAAATTTCAGTGGAGGCTCGTGTTACCTCCGTGACACGGAGGCAGTGCTCCGCGATGCACTCCGTGTCACGTTGAGTGTAATTACCTGGAACCTCAAGTTCCAGTAAAGGTGCGCGATAGCACCGTGACATGGAGGCAAGGCTCCGCGATGCAAGCCGTGCCACGTTGAGGTACATTTGCTGGGGAGCCGACTTCCGGTGAGGGTCCGCGATACCCCCGTGGCACGGAGGGAGTGCTTCGCGATACACTCCGTGCCACGTTGCTTGTTATTCCGGGAAAAATTCTCAAGAGTATAAATAGCACACTTAGGTTTTATTTTAAACATTCTGACTTGGTTGAGCAAGAACGTGGGTTACAGGTAGTTGAGAGGACGAAAATTCTAGGGTTCTTCTCTTTCTCTTTCTCTTTAATCTCAATTGTTTGTATGAATTCTACTTATTTGATGATGTTTAATCCACAAATGAGTGGCTAATTCACTTCTTGCTGAGGTTAAGAACAATTGTAGTGGAATGTAATTGTTGATCATTTCAGTTTTCATCTTTTCTTCAATGATTGTTCTATCAATTCTTGTTTTTACTGCATTAATGTTTGGCCAATGTTAATGTATATCTAGAAATCCAATTTTTTGATTTTGAAAAGGAAAGAAATTGGACTGATGTGAATTGGTGGGATATGATCTCTTCTTAGTTTAGAAAATTGAGAATTGATTTACATTCAAAATAGAAATATATCTGAAAGTCTTATTAGTCTATTAAGGAATCGGTTATGTATGGCTAGAGCATGAAATTATTTTATCACAGAAATGTAGATTAAGGTCTCATGATTCTTAATTGGATAGGAGTCGAAAGATCCAATCCATAGGCAATAAATTCCTGACTAGCAACCGAAGAAAAGATTAGCTGAATTGAATTGATAAATTACTTCTCTACATGTTTGTTTTAACCTCAGCTTGCTCATTTATATTGTTCAGACTCAAATTATAATCTTAACTTAGATTTTTATCACATAGTAAACTTTAACTCTCAAAACATTATTTATTTGGTTGTCTGCATTCATAAAGATAGAGTTCACTGACGCTTAAGTTAATTAATACCGTAGTTCAGTCCCTGTGGGATCGATACTTGGCTTGAAATAAGCCACTTTACTACTTGTTCGACCACGTGCACTTGCGTTTAGTCACCACAGCACTGAACAAGTTCTTGGCGCCATTGCCGGGGACTGGCAGTTGGTAAATTTATTTTCTTAGTGTTAGTTTACAAATTCTATATAAGTGCTGACAACTTGATCTTAGCCTTTCCCTTGTAGATATTGAATTTTTTCTGAACGCTGGCAAAAGATAAGGAGTTGGTGGATTCATATATAGAGCCGGAAAGACAATTTCATCGTCAAAGAAGGGAAGCTTTAGAGAAGAAGCTACAGTTGCTAAGACAGGCAATTCTGGAGCAACAACAGAATCCACCACTTGTGAGGGCAGTTTTAGTGGCCCAGGAAATGGCAGCAAGGCCGGTTGGCGAAGTGGCAATCCCATATGCAAACAATGTTACATCTAGTATTCGCAGACCAGAGCCAGGAGGGAGGTTTGAGCTTAAACAGAACATGGTGCAATTGTTGCACACCAGCGGGCAATTCACAGTTCTCCCTCATGAAGATCCACAACAACATCTCCAAAACTTTTTGGAGATAAGTGACACTTACATTCCCGCTGGAGTATCATCCGACTACGTGAGGCTTACATTATTCCCATTTTCATTATTGGGGGAAGCAAAAAGGTGGTTGAAAGCTGAACCACCTAACTCTATCACCACTTGGGATGATCTTGCAAGAAAGTTTTTGATATGATTCTTTCCATCCGGGAAAACAGCAAGACTTAGAAGTCAGATTCTAAGTTTTAAACAAAGAGAGGGTGAGAATCTGTATCAAGCTTGGGAAAGGTTCAAATCAATGTTAAGGGATTGTCCTCACCATCACCAGTCCAACGATGTGTTGGTGCATACTTTCATTGAGGGTTTGGAACCACATACAAAAATTTTGCTAGACTCAGCAGCTGGGGGACAGGCATTAGAAAAGACTTATGAGGAGCTTTATACTTTGTTGAATCGTATTTCACAGGGAAATCCAGAATGGAATGAGGACTCATCACGAGGAGGAACAAGGAAAGCGGCAGGAGTCTTTGAGGTGGATGGTTTTATAGCTATCGCTGCCCAGATAGTTGCGTTGCAAAATCAACTCAACACCCACTTCAGCAGTATGAGCTTGAATCAAGCACAAACCCCAGTCAATGTAGTGCAGCAGGTATGGTGTGAAGTATGTGGGAGTAATGAACACTCAGCTGAGTGTTGTGGTGCAAATCCAGATTCGGTAAACTTTGTTGGGAACGTCCAGAGGAATAATAATCAACAGTATGGCAACAATTACAACTCAAATTGTAGGAATCATCCGAATTTCTCTTGGGGTAGTAATAGCAATCAAGGGCAGAGTTCGAATCAGGGTGTGCAGAGAAATCAAGGGGGGCATCAGAATTTTCAGTCGCAATACAGAGGAAACAATGCACCTCCTCAACCACCCAACAACATTGAGGACATGTTTAAAACACTTATAGCTAACCAAGCGCAAATGCAGGCTGATTATGTGAAATTAGCGGCAGACATGAAAAATCAGCTGTTAGCTACAAAGGCGTTGGAGTACCAGTTGGGACAACTAGCTGGAGCTTAAAACAACAGGCTCAGAGGACTACCGAGTGACACTGACCCAAATCCCAAGCAGGTCAATGCAGTGACCACAAGGAGTGGACTACAACTTAAGGAGGTGGAGCCAGAAAGACCACCTCAGCAATCAAGAGCAGTGGAAAAAGAGGGGGAAGGAAAAGGAAGCTGAAGCAGAAAGACCACCACCCCCGTTCCATCAAAGATTAAAGAAGCACAAGGAAGAAGCTTGCTTTAAGAAGTTCATGGAGGTACTGAAACAGGTACACATTAATTTACCTTTGGTTGATGTTTTGCAGGGAGTGCCAAAATATGCAAAGTATATCAAGGACGTCGTAGCAAACAAAAGCAGATTGACGGAGTATGCTATGGTGGCGCTTACAGAGGAGTGCACTTTCCGGATACAGAACAGGTTGCCAACAAAGCTCAAGGACCCTGGGAGCTTTACCATTCAGATCACACTCGGGCAAAGTATCCGAGCTCGCGGACTATGTGATTTGGGAGCAAGCATAAACTTAATGCCGACATCGGTGTTCAAGAAGTTGGTGCTGGGCAGTCCTAGACCAACTACAGCGATCTTGCAGCTAGCAGACCATTCTTTGGCCAGACCAGATGGTATTGTGGAGGATGTGCTAGTGCAAGTGGGCTCCCTCATTTTCCCGGTAGATTTTATTATATTGGATTTTGAGCCGGATGCGGAAGTCCCATTTATTTTGGGACGTCCTTTCTTGGCAACCGGGCGAGCGTTGATTGATGTGGCTGCCGGGCAGCTAACCATGCGAGCGCATGATAAAGTGGAGGTGTTTGATGTGTATAAGGCCATGAAGCTTCCGGCCATTTATGAGGAGCTATCAGCAATCAATATGCTAAATCAGGAAGCAATTCTTCAGATTGTTAATTCTCAAGATCCTCTAGAGAGAGCTCTGATGGGCTCCGATTATTTCGGAGACAGAAATACGTATGAGATGGTGCAGATGTTGAACGAACCAAAATGGTTTCCCAGGAAGCAAGACTTTCATCCATTGATGAGGTCCTTGGAACCATTGCCAAAACCATCTATTGAGGAAGCACCAAAACTAGAGTTGAAGGCATTGCCTCCACATCTGAAGTATGTATTTTTGGGGGAAGATGACACCTTACCAGTCATCATCTCCGCAGAACTGATAGAGGCACAGGTAAAGGATGCATTGGTGGTTCTCAAGAGGCGGAAGAAAGCAATGGGCTGGAAAATGTTAGACATTAGGGGAATCAACCCAGCCTTTTGCACACACAAAAGTTTTATGGAGGAAGGAGCAAAGACAACTGTACAACATCAGCGGAGGTTGAATCCGGTGATGAAGGATGTGGTTAGGAAGGAAGTGATCAAGTGGCTTGATGCAGGTGTGGTCTATCCCATTTCAGACATTGAATGGGTCAGTCCCGTTCAGTGTGTCCCAAAGAAAGGAGGGATGACCGTGGTCACCAACGAGAAGAATGAGCTGATTTCTACACGCACAGTCACAGGCTGGCGAATTTGCATGGACTACAAAAAGCTCAATGAGGCCACAAGGAAAGATCATTATTCTATCCCATTTATTGATCAGATATTGGACAGGTTGGTAGGTCAAGAATATTATTGTTTCCTTGATGCATATTCTTGCTATAACCAAATAGCCATAGCACTGGAGGACCAGGAGAAGACCACTTTCACATGTCCTTATGGGACATATGTTTTCAGGCGGATTCCATTTGGTCTATGCAATGCACTCGCCACATTCCAGAGATGCATGATAGCGATCTTTCACGATATGGTGGAAGATTTCGTCGAGGTATTTATGGATGATTTTTTTGTTTTCAGTAATTCATTTGCTACATCTTTGCAGAATCTTGACAGGGTGCTATCTCGATGTGAAGACTCCAACCTTGTACTCAACTGGGAGAAATGTCATATTTTAGTCAAAGAGGGTATCGTCCTTGGCCATAAGGTGTCTTGCAAGGGGTTGGAAGTCGATCGTGCAAAGATCGAAGTGATTGAAAAGCTACCACCACCTGTGTCAGTGAAGGGTGTTCGCAGTTTTCTTGGACATGCAGGGTTCTACAGACGGTTCATCAAGAACTTCTCTAAAATTTCTAGACTGATATGCCGGTTGCTAGAAAAAGAGGTGAAGTTCGAGTTTGATGAGGATTGTGTTAAAGCATTCGAGGAGTTGAAACAGAAGTTGATAGAAGCACCTATTCTCATTTCTCCAGATTGGGAGCAACCGTTTGAATTAATGTGTGATGCAAGCGATGCGGCTGTAGGAGCTGTATTGGGGCAGCGGAGGAATAGAATTTTTCATTTCATTCATTATGCAAGCAAAACACTTGACGCAACCCAAGTCAATTATACAGTCACTGAAAAGGAGATGCTGGCATTGGTGTTCGCATTTGACAAATTCAGGTCCTACTTGGTGGGTTCTAAAGTAGTGGTGTATATCGATCATGCAGCAATTCGGTATCTGTTTAACAAGAAGGATGCAAAGCCCAGGCTGATCAGATGGATCTTGTTGTTACATGAGTTTGATCTAGAGATTCGGGATAGAAAGGGGAGCGAGAATCAAGTGGCAGATCACCTATCGCGACTGGAAAGCCGGTTGCATGTGAAGGAAGGTGACAGCATCAAGGAAGAGTTCCCGAATGAGCAGCTCTTGGCAATAAGGGAAGCTGAAATCCCTTGGTATGCAGACATTGTGAATTTGCTGGTAAGTGGAGTCTATCCACCGGAGGCTACGGCTCAGCAAAGAAAGAAGTTGAGACATGATTGCAGGTATTACATTTGGGATGAGCCATACTTGTTTAAGCAAGGACCGGATCAGGTGATAAGAAGACGCATTCTAGAGAGCCAGATTGCAGAAGTATTGAGGAGTTGTCACTCATCATTGTATGGAGGGCACCACGGAGGCGAGCGGACAGCGCACAAGGTGCTACAGTCAGGTTTCTTTTGGCCTACACTGTTTAGAGACTCTATGGCATATGTAAAAATGTGTGATAGATGTCAAAGAACAGGCACAATTGGTAGAAGGCAGGAGATGCCACTGTAGAAGATATCAGAAGTGGAGATCTTTGATGTATGGGGAATAGATTTCATGGGCCCGTTCCCACCGTCATTTGATAATGGTCACATCTTGGTAGCCGTTGATTATGTATCCAAGTGGGTAGAAGCAACAGCTTGCCCCGGGAATGACAACAAGGTGGTAACAAAATTTGTGAAAAAGCATATTTTCACCAGGTTCGGGACACCCCGAGCCATTATCAGTGATGGAGGGGCTAATTTTGTAAATGCAAGTTTCAAGAATTTGCTAGCTAAGTATGGGGTGCGCCACAAGGTAGCAACAAGGTATCATCCCCAAACTAGTGGGAAAGTGGAGGTGTCGAACAGAGAGATAAAGAAGATTCCTCAGAAGACAGTGAATGCACAAGGAATTGATTGGCCAAGCAAACTCGATGATGCGTTGTGGGATTATAGAACTGCGTACAAGACACCCATTGGGATTTCTCCGTACAGATTGGTCTATTGAAAGGCGTGTCATCTGCCTGTGGAGCTAGAACATCAAGCTTTTTGGGCCGTGAGAAAGTTGAACATGGACCCGGAGCTAGCAGGGAAGAAGAGGCTAATGCAACTCAGCGAACTTGATGAGTTTCGATGGCATGCTTATGAAAGTGCCAAATGCTACAAGGAGAAAACGAAGAAGTGGCATGATAGGCATATGGTGCATCAGATCTTTGAGCCGGGGCAGAAGGTGTTGCTATTTAATTCGAGACTAAATCTTTTTCCAGGCAAATTGTGGTCCAAATGGTCTGGGCCGTTTGAAGTGGTGAGAATGACCCCACACAGGGCAGTGGAGTTGTGGCAAGAAGATAGAAGTGCCATATTTTTAGTAAATGGGCAACGATATAAGCATTATTGGGGTGAGGACGTCATTCGAGAGAAGACGTTCATCACTCTAGAGGATGATTGAGCATGAATGACGTCGAGCCGCGACGGTAAATCAGGCGCTGCACGGGAGGCAACCCGTGAATGTGTTGTAATAAAAGAGTAGAATTATTTCGAAAAGAAAGAAAAAAAAGAAAAAAAAACAAAGAAAAAGAAAAATAAATTTTTTTGCGTTGAAACCTATGAATTCGAACCAATTTCTTATGGTGAAATGATTTTCAGGTGGAACAGAGGGCAAAAATGCAAAGAAATGCAAAGGAAAAAAATCGAGGTGAGAAAATAAAAATTGGCACATTACAGTGAGCCTGCACGATGGCTCCATGTCATGGAGGAGGGCTTCCACGTTACCCTCCGTGACACGTTGAGGCTTGTTCCGGATTTTTCACAAATCTAGAACACTAGCGTGATGGCTCCGTGTCACGGAGGCAGTGCTCCGCGTTGCATTCCGTGACACATTGAGGGTTATTTCGCGTCGGGTCACCAGGTAAACCCGCGCGAAAACCCCCATTTTAAACCCAAATCCCTTTATTTTTTCCCATTTCTTCAAATCCTCCGCGACCAACACCCCAAAATCCCCTCCTCCCCCAACGTGACACGGACCTAGGGATCAAATTCCTTCAAGTTTTCTTCGATTTCATCAAATCAAAGGTATGTTCTTGAATTCTTCCTTATTTTTGCTCAAGTTTTCAATTCTTGAACATGTTTGGTGATTGAACCTTGCCCTAAGTGAGAAATGAGCTTGAATTCACTTGAGTCATGATCGAATGATGCTCATAGTATCGTTGTGAGTATATGAACTCAATGATTGCATGCTTTATTGAAATTCTTGTGAATGAATAACTAGGCTTGAAGATTGAATAGGAAGAAGACTAAATTCTTTGAAATGTTGAAAAAATTGGGTTGTGCATGTTGGGTGAAGTGAAATATATTGTGATTAATGTTGAATATGCTAAGTTAGAAGAAGGATTTTTGGGAGAATGCAATTGGAGAACTACATAGGTTGTCGAAAAAAATTGCTAAAGTGCTATGATGTTGTAATTTAATCGATGGAGAAAATTGTATTCATTGTACGAAGTCTGAGTAGTACATAGTAATTGTTCCATCGATTTATATGAATGCACTAAGCCGGTTGAATGCTAAGATTAGAAAAATCATGAATGTCTTGTCGAATTGTTTAGATTGTGGCTTAAGACTAAGTGTGGGGTGATCCAATCTAACCCAACCTTAGTTGTAGCTAACTATGAATTGCATAACATTGGTACTGTATGTTTGATTGTACAGGAACAATGTCAGACAGACAAGACAAGGGCAAGGGCGCATCCACATCGGGCGTCAGCAGAAAAAGGGTCAGATTGGGAACAGCAGTTCCAGCAGCACCAGCGGTTCCTAGAGGTCAACGCATACAATACGGAACCCGATGGGTGACTGATGAGGGGAAGAAGTGGTATGCAAAACATAAAGAAACCAAATACTTTCCGGAGGAGCAGATAGCACAGGAGCCGCTGGCAAGGAATTCCCGCGGATTGTACACCGGATTGACACCGCTGAGCTGAACTTCATCTTCGAAGAGCCTAGGGAGTGCAATCTCCATCTTATCCTGGAGTTCTATGCCAACTGAAACTCGACCCTACGCAGTCACACCGTCAAAATCAGGGGGAAGGTTGTCACTTTTGAGCCCCATCACTTGAATGCAATCCTGGGGGCGCGAGGCACAGACGCTCATGTCCTTCGGCAGCTGAACATCACTCCACCCTATGCGGATATCAGACGCACCCTATGTGGAGCCCGATCGACAGCCAGGTGGGGCAGGCACAAGGAGAGGGGCTACCATCAGACATTACCCTACTCTCAGATGAACCGGGAAGCCCGAATTTGGTTGAAAATTGTGTGTTCCTACCTGATCCCGGGGGTGCACATGAAAGATGTCACCTAGGATAGAGTGTGCTTGGTGTATGCCCTGATGAAGGGGCTGGAAATCAATGTTGGGGCGGTAATCATCTCCGCCATGAAGAGAGCCCGACTACATCAGGGGCATAGATATGGGTTCGGTGGTTTGCTTACCACGTTCCTGAGAGGACACAATATTGAGGAGGAGGCCCTGGATTACATCCCATAGATTGACAAGCGTGCCTTGGATGTCACCAAAACCAAGGCACCTGACACTACTTATGGGCCGGTGCTCACACTAGCCGAGCGACATGCTCGGGATGATCAGTACATGGCCCGCATGTACGGGATGCAGATGTTGCAGCTGCGCATAGGCGGGAGGCCCAAAACGGAGGATGAGCTGTGGCAGCTCGAGTTGGAGTACCCATTCAATGAGAATGCCCAGGCTCTATGAAGAGTGGGGCCTGCATTTGTGGAGCCCGTAGATGATGATGTCCCTACCGATGAGGAGACACGCCGGGAGGACTCATATGTTGAGTCAGACGAGGACGGCGGGGGCGATTCTGATATGGGAGACGAAGCAACGACACCTGATAAAGAAGTTGAATACTTCGATTGATCAGGGAGTTTCACCACCCAACCTTTGTGATATGTTGAAATTTTGTGAACACTGAGGACAGTGTTCGGTTTAAGTGTGGGGTGGGAGTAGTTAGGTGCCAGCTGCTTTTGTCTATGTTTTGTTTTTTTGTTGTTGTGCCTGTGCAAAATGTGACCTTGTGACTCTGTGTTGTGTGTTCTATAATTAATTTGGTGTTGTAATGAATGTTGAGCTGCTGTGTGTTGTGTTTAGATGCTGTGGGTTGTGTTGTGTGGTGTAAATATTGTTCAAATTAAAATTTTTATCTTTTTCTATCAAAATTTTTTGTTGAATTTTTTTTGATGTTGGGTTTCTCGGCCTTTGTTTTCGGTGCTTTTACCGAGAATAGTCCCATTGAACCGAAGTCGTAGATAGCGACCATTCCCTATGATGGATGGATGACGACCGTCTTAAGGGAAATGTAGTCGATAGGAGTAGTTTTTTTTCTTTCTTTTCTTTCTTTTGTGTGTTCCCCAAACGTTTCGCTACTTCATGGTTTGGAATTCTTGTTACGTGTTGTACATGATATTAAGATGCAAAGGTGATACATATGAAAGCATGCAAATGTGTAAACATGTTGAGATACCTAGGCCATAAAGTTCGATTCGGTGTGATCGAGGCTTAATAGTGAATTCTTGTAATTAGCTGATTGAAGAGTCTGTGAATATGTCTTGAGTTGAGCATGTGCAATGAGTGAAAGGTGAGGTTTCGACTATTCCATGCTATTGTGAAGTGTCTAGAACTTGCCTGGTGTGTGTATTAAACGAAATGAAGGATGTGTATTGTAGGAAAGGATGTAGGCATTTCTTTGAATAAACCGAAAGTTTCTCCATTATCATACCTACATTGAATGTGCATCCTAGTTAGCCCCATTGAGCCTTTAGCCTATTTTTTTTTCTTTCTTTGAAGAGGTACAAACCGAGCTTAATCCCTTCTTTTCATTAGCCGTGAATTTGATCCAACACTCTTAAGCGCTCAAGAAAAACAATTTTCCCACAGTGTAAAGGAGTGAGAATTGTGAAAAGGAAGGAAAGCGGAAGTTGTGAAAGTTAAAGAAAGGTCAAAGGTGCACTTGCTGAGATTAAATAAAATGAAGATGTATAACTAATTTGTTCTAGTAAGTCGAGTGTGCTTAAAGAAGTGGGAAAAAAAACAAAGAAAAAATTTCAAGAATGAGAGGGTGAAGGAAGAAATAATGCCCGTAATGAAGGTGAGATGTATTGAAAAGCGCTTAAGGAATCTAGTTGCTATTATTGGTTAGCCCAGTATTTACTAGTTCCTTATCTTACATTACAACCCGTTAAGTCCTACGTGATCTTACATCACGCATCCTTATATTAGTGGAGTAATACACTAGAGGCAAGCCTATGGTTCATGACATGATGCATGTGAATTCTTTGGGAGAGAGAGCGAAATCGTGTTCATGTACCCCTACATGTAGTGCTTTGGAAATCATATGATGGCAAATGGGGTAATTCTCTTGTGTTGTGAGGGCAAATGCTTGACGAGAGATAAAAAAATGCTTGACGAGAGATAAAAATTTGTGTCGGATGTCTTGATCAGTTGATTTGCATGAGTTTGCAAAGATCAATAATTGATTCTTGAGCTTAGGAGATCTTAATGTGATGTACTTCATTGTATTGATGAGACCATGCATGTTTTCTTGATGATTTGCTATATTAAATAATCGGTATAGCCGTAACTTGAATGGTCGAGCCAAATTAGCTATGCGTGGGTGTCAATTGCATAAGAAGTGAGAGTATTGTTCGAGGACGAACAAGATTTTAAGTGTGGGGTAAGTGATCTTGGGCAGAATTGCATGCCCAAGTGATACTCAAATGCTTCATTTCGACTTGTTTATCTATCGTTATGTGTATATTCTCATGTGATTCTTAGTTAAATGTGAATTTATACTAACCAACATGATTAGTGTTGTTTTGCAGGTAAAAGGAAATTTTGGAAGCTAATATATATGTTGGTGAAGTGCGAGAATGGACTTGGAAACAAGGAGTGGAAGTTGACAAGGGAGAGCAGCAAAAATAAGGGCTCCGCGATAGAGCCGTGTCACGCTGCCATTGCGGAGACATTCTACCTCAGACGAATTAATTTTGCCAAATTCCAGTGGAGGCTCGCGTTACCTCCGTGATACGGAGGCAGTGCTCCACGATTTACTCTGTGTCACGTTGAGTGTAATTACCTGGAACCTCAAGTTCCAGTAAAGGTGCACGATAGCACCGTGGCACGGAGGTAAGGCTCCGTGATGCAAGCCGTGCCACGTTGAGGTACATTTGCTGGGGAGCCGACTTCCAGTGAGGGTCCGCGATCCCCCCGTGGCACGGAGGGAGTGATCCGCGATACACTCCGTGCCACGTTGCTTGTTATTCCGGGAAAAATTCTCAAGAGTATAAATAGCACACTTAGGTTTTATTTTAAACATTCTGACTTGGTTGAGAGGATGAAAATTCTAGGGTTCTTCTCTTTCTCTTTCTCTTTAATCTCAATTGTTTGTATGAATTCTACTTATTTGATGATGTTTAATCCACAAATGAGTGGCTAATTCACTTCTTGCTGAGGTTAAGAACAATTGTAGTGGAATGTAATTGCTGATCATTTCAGTTTTCATCTTTTCTTCAATGGTTGATCTATCAATTCTTGTTTTCACTGCATTAATGTTTGGCCAATGTTAATGTATATCTAGAAATCCAATTTTGATTTTGAAAAGGAAAGAAATTGGACTGATGTGAATTGGTGGGATATAATCTCTTCTTAGTTTAGAAAATTGAGAATTGATTTACATTCAGAATAGAAATATATCTGAAAGTCTTATTAGTCAATTAAGGAATCGGTTATGTATGGCTAGAGCATGAAATTCTTTTATCACAGAAATGTAGATTAAGGTCTCATGATTCTTAATTGGATAGGAGTCGAAAGATCCAATCCATAGGCAATTCCTGACTAGCAACTGAAGAAAAGATTAGCTGAATTGAATTGATAAATTACTTCCCTGCATGTTTGTTTTAACCTCAGCTTACTCATTGCTATTGTTCAGACTCAAATTATAATCTTAACTTAGATTTTTATCACATAGTAAACTTTAACTCTCAAAACATTATCTATTTGGTTGTCTGCATTCATAAAGATAGAGTTCACTGATGCTTAAGTTAATTAATACCGTAGTTCAGTCCTTGTGGGATCGATACTTGGCTTGAAATAAGCCACTTTACTACTTGTTCGACCACGTGCACTTGCGTGTAGTCACCACAGCACCGAACAACTACCACCACTTGAGGAGCCACATGAAGAACAACTCATTTTATTTAAACCTATTGAATGAGCGTTAGAACAAGTGGGAGTAAAAGAATCCTCAAGAGTTTGTAAAGCAATAATTTTTAGTGACTACATATATATTGTATAATATCTAAGTGTCTGATTACGATATTAGACTAAAAGATAATCCATACTCATTTTCACAAGCCATGAATGAAGAAAACTTCACAGTTTAGTATGATGCCATAAAAGAAGAGTTAGAAACCAAGGCAAAAAATAAAGTCTGAAATCTCATTGAATTACCGAAAGGAGTCTCTACTATACGATCCAAATGAGTTTGTAAAACTAAAAGAAACTCATCTGGTAATATTGAACAATATAAAGGCAGACTTGTAGCCAAGGGTTCATTCAAAAAGAAGGCATTGATTATCATAAAACCTTTTCTCCAATATCTAAGAAGGATTCCTTAAGAATAAGCATGGCATAAATGGCTCATTTTGATTTAGAGCTACAACAAATGAATGTGAAAACGATTTTCTTGAATGGACATCTTGAAGAGGAGGTCTACATGTGTCAACTTGAAGAATTTTGTGATATGAATAAAAATCACCTTGTTTTCAAATTGAATAAATTCATTTATGAACTAAAACAGGCTTCCCGCCAATAGTATATTAAATTTCACAATGTTGTTTCTTCATTCGGATTTGCGGAGAAAATCATTGAACAATGTACATACCTTAAGATAAGTGGGAGAAAATATATTTTTCTAATCCTATATATGAATGATGATATTTTACTTTGCTAGTAGTGATTTGGGATTATTGCATGAGACAAATTAGTTCCTTGCTCAGAATTTTAAAATGAAGGATATGGATGAAACTTCCTATGTCATTGGCGTAGAGATTCACGGAGATAGATCTCAAACATTGTTTGGACTATCTCAAAGAGCCTACATTGAAAGAATTCTGAAAAGATATGAAAAGAAGAATTGTTCATCTATAGCACCACCCATCATTAAAAGTGACAAATTCTCATTGAATCGATGTTCACAAAATGCATTGGAACAAGAGAAAATGAAATGCATTTCATATGCTTCACTTATTAGAAGCCTTATGTATGCACATCTCTGCACTAGACATGATATTGCCTTTATGGTAGGAATGCTTGGAAGATATCAAAGTAACCCCGGTCTTAATCACCGAAAAACTGATAAAAGAGTGTTGAGGTATTTACAAGGAACTAAGGATCTTAGTCTCACATACAAATATTCTGGCTCATTGGAGGTAATTAGTTATTCAGATTCTAATTTGGGTGGATGTAAAAATAGTGGTAAATTTACTAGATATATTTTTCTTCTTGATGGGTGTATTATTTCTTGGAGAAATGTTACGCAAACCATTATTATAATATCCTCAATGAAAGCTGAATTTATAGCATGCCATGAAGCTACATCTGTTAGGACCTATATGGGTGAGTCGTGTGGGAACCTACATCGACCCTGACTCGATAGAAGAACCCTTTTTAAAACAACAAATAAATATATACTGTAATCATTAATTCACACAAATCACAATATTTTAGAAGTATCAATAAAATATTCTCCAAAAATCTTAACTCTCCTAAGATCTAGTCTAGACAGGTATAAGAGTTCTATACAGAATGTTGACAAACAAAATACATAGCTTCACCGACGGATGGAATGCGGGAGCCGATGCTGAATATTACTTCGTCAATCATGAAACTTCAAACCTGCCACAACCTACAACTGAAAAGGCCTAGGAAGATATTACCAGAATAGCACACATACCAGTAGGTATCAAGGATTAATTCATGCAACAATGTACAATCAACATGCAATTAATTTATTAACCAATTCTAATAATACTTCTGACTTATAATTATATTCTAACAAGTACCTCAATTAAATCATTAATTTATGTAACCCAATTAATACCCATATCCCTTTCCCTCAAAACTCTAGCCCTCAGTTACAACTCTATTATGTTTTCTTATCTCGCTGCAACAGACACTTACCTGCTACAGCGGTCTCGCGGTAGCGAAGGCTAGTGCATTGCAGCAATGTTCTGCCTAGGAAGTAGCTCGGTTTCACTGACCTTTCCCTTTTTCAACCCAACTTTTTAACTCTATGAAGACACCTTATTCATTCATACACCAATTTATAGTAACTAAGTCCATCCCAGTCATCCAATACTTGCTTATGGACTCAGCACCATTAACTAGCCCTTTTCAATTCTTTTCATACCCATTTAACCAAAATATTATACCTATATCAACATCTCATAATTAGTCACTACCATTGTTAAATTAGTTATGTTACCTATTACAACTCCCCTCTACATTCCTTTGGCGGAACTTCCCTATACCCGCACTACTAACCCATGTTGGCTCAATTAATATTTTAGATGCTGCTCAATTGGGCATTTCCTCACAACTCATGGTGACCACCTTAAACAATCATTCAACCACAACCTCAAATAATAACTCAAATACTTAACAAGAAAACATCAAACCATACCACTGTAGTTATGTCTGCCAAAAATAAGGGTACTAGCTGATAACGCTCAAACTCATACTCCTGATAAAGTATGAAGCGAATGTTGTCAATAAAGAACCCAATAAAGAGGTTGGGTCGAACCCATAGAGAATATGATAAGAACTAGACTAATGCCGGTATTTAAGCTTTTTTGGTGTGTTATCTCCAAATAGGGGGGTTTATAGAAAAATAATTGTATAACAAGCGTGAGAATCAATTGTTGTTAATCAAGATTTGCAATTAACTAGGATAAGTGTTCCCTATGGGTTCATAACTACTTCATATTTACACTCGTGATCGATCCTACTGCTTACTTGTAGAACTGATAACTAGGGTTCATCCAAATGAGTGGTTCGTCCCTATTGAATGACTATACTCAATCACCAGGTTAGATTTCATGACTAATTTCAAGTTAACCATTATCAAATTTGTTCCAAATTAACTATCCTGCAACCACAACTCAAGTTATACAATGATTAAAAAAATCAAGGCTTTGATGTAATTCTCTCTTCCTAATCTCTACTTCTCTAGGTTCAAGAAAGTAAATAATTCGAGCAAGTCTTAACGTTGCGCTTCATTAAGAAACAGTAAGGATGAAGAGAATACAATACAAGCGTTTAGCATTGGTTTTGAATCACTTTGGTGCAACCCTAGTTCGTTAATCCATCATGGTTCCCACAATTCTAGTTGTAGAGGTTTTAACCTCTCATGACTATAAGATTGTGATTAGTATTTATAGACAAATGCATAATTAAATACTTACAATGATGATTGAAACAAAACCTTCTTTGAATATTGCAAGAAAATATGTTGAACAAATTCAAGAACAATTGAGAAAATCCAAGTTATGATCTCAAGAATTGCTCTCCAATATTGTAAAGCTCTAATTACAAACTTGATATTAATTCTCCTCTAACTGATTCTGACCGTCTCTCTATGACCTAAAAGAAACTTAAAAAGTATTTATACAGATCATAAAATTCTTTTCCTAAGTTATCAAGGAAATAACCAAATCTGGCTCCAACATATCCTATGACTCCTCATATGACCCGTAACAGGATTGTACGGGTCGTGTCATGTCTCGTACATCCTTCGGCTTCCGTAGAATTTGCTAAATATTGGCATCTGGTACGACTCGTAACACGATCTCACGAGTCGTACAATTAAGACGTGATTTGGCTTTTGAGAACTTTGGTATCTTCTGAAGATTTCTACGAGTTTCTTGGTACACCTCATACCTTGCTCTTACAACTCGTAACAACTTTTCGTGTCATGAGATCTGCCAAGTCCCAAAAATCACTGAAGCTTTTCACTACTCCTGGTATGGGTCGCTGTAGTGCTATGATCCATAGTTGCCACCTGTATCAGGAGACTTCAATTGTGCAATTTTATCTGAAGTTTTTTACCACTCAAATTACGGCTCGTACCAGGATGGTACGCCTCGAACTGAGAGTCGTACTTTACCTTTGCCTTCTACCAATCTTCTGAGCTTTTCCATGAGTCTCAGTACGGCTCATATAATCTTGGTATGGCCACACTGAGATCAGTACTTGGCCTCTTTTCTACATATTTATGCAACTTTTGCACATTTTCACTCCAACACCTATTTTCTTGAAAACAAAGTAAAAGCACCTCATATCCATAGAAACACACCTAAGCTTATGATATTTTCCCAATTTTAAGCATCAAAAGTGTTGTAAACTCACAAAACATCAACACCCTTAACTTAAGACTTTTGCATGTCCTCAAACAAACAAAACAAAAACTAAGAACGACGCTTAACTAGAAAATAAACCTAGGATACTACAGCCAATACCAATCAAAACTTGCACTATAATACAAACAACTTTTGACTCTTCCCATGTAAACCAAATCAACTATGCACATCAAGTAACCACAAACTATGACAAACAAGGATCAAGATATGTCATCTAGTTATTAGAAGAGAATCAAGTTATTAACAATGCTTTTTGCACAGACAACTAGCAGAATAAAACAAAAATCATGTACCCTCACAGCAAATTAGTCCCCAACTCACAGATATATAAAAATTTAAAACTTGGGACTTAAAAAGTAAGACTTTCAATCTCACAAGGAAGTTCCAAATACTGCACATCAGATACCATAGGCTTTCCCATATTTTATCTACTTCGGCTCTTCGAACAGTTAGGCTAGGATCACTATAGGACTTTGTTCGGTTTGTAATGTAGGCTTCGAGATGGGTATGGTAAATATGGGATTTTAGTGACTAAACCCTACTTGGCACTACATACTTATGGCTCCACTTTTCACTTATTTTACCCTTTTCGCTTTTTCAACTTTTTCCTCCCTTTTCTCTATTTTATGCAATATGTGGGTGTGGTGTGTTTTCAACTTTTTCATTCATTTTTTTCTTTTCTCTTTCTTTTCTTTTGTATTTTCTTTTCAATTTTTCTTTTTCAGCTCTTTTTTCTTTTCTTGTCACACCACACCTCATTTTTAACCTTTTTTTCTTTCTTTTTCTTTTTCACCTCCCACGATCTATGAACCCCCACTCTAGCCACCCTCAACTTAGGCATTTTGTCTGGGTTGAGGTTCACAATGTCCAAGGAAGGACTAGGGCCAAAATAGGTTCATTATAAAAAATGGGTAAGGCTAATCGGTTAATCGAAGAAAATGGTCCTTTTAAGGCTTAAAATGGGGATCAAGGGAATCATATCATTTTGGTAGGGCAATTTAAGCTAAAATGGGCTAAACAAAAAGGGCCTATGATCCTTTCCTAACCAACCATCCTAAAACCTATGTAAAGACCAACCAGGCAAGTTCTAGATTCTCTACGTAGTATTGAACTAGGTATATGACCTCACCCTCACTCATGGTGCTTATAGATCTCCTGCGCCCTAGGTACTCTCCATCGAATAGTGTGGTTCTCCTTAGGTAGAGTTTGCTCTCCCTCATCATTGGCTACCTCAGCATCAGATTTGAAGTTACTATCTCCATCTTTGGTGGGCCTTCTCGGACCCCTCATCATCATTAGAGCCACTCCCAGACTCTTGGACTCATTCCTCAGCTCCCTCCTCAGACTGGGGTGCATTAGCAAATGTGACAGTGGCCGCCTCGGCCTGGGCTTTAGCTTTTTCCCTAGTGGTTTTTGTCCCATCGGTGTCATCTGTATCAACCCTGTATTCTTCCACTGAACCACTAGGAGAGTTGTCTGCATGTTCAAAGTCAGCTCATCTCTCAATGCTCTCTGAGCAGCTTTCTCTGCCCTGGCGTCTTTGTCTTTGATGGCCTTGGTTGGTTTCTTATTCAAAGTCATTGTTCCTATGGAGAAAAAGAATTAGAACTTCATATCTGAGAAAAAAAACAAGAAAATACCCACTGAATTTTTTCATAGGTCTTTAGTATTAGTCGTACCTATAAGGTATGATCCTGAGACTCGTAACATCTCAAGTCACAGCCACGACTCTGAGGTATGAATCGTACCATGAAGGTACGTTCGTACCATAAGTCGTATGAGGATACTCCTTAAAATCATTATTCTGTATTTTTCCATGACTCATGGTACGACCCGTAAGTCGATTCCAAGAGTCATAGTAAGGGTCATACAATTGCCTTTGGATTTGACCCTTTTCAGTTTTCTGGTACGATTGCCAGGTACGACTCGTAGTATGATACCATAGGTTGTACTAGGTTTCGTACCAATTAATTTTTCAAACATTTGGTTTAGGACAGTCCCAATGAGCTATCGTACGAGTCATAGTATGAAGCCACGAGCTGTAGGAAGGCTTGTGAAGCCTATTCTTGTCTATGTTCATGTCAGTTGTGCAGGTGAGTTCAATTTTGTGTTAGGTACTCAGAATTCCCCAATTCCAGGCATGCATTTTTCACACTTTTACAACTATCCATTTCTCCCATTATGATTCACAACCTATAACTCAGTTCTTTACAATTTAAGTTCAATTCTAAGTGTCATGACCCGAGTTGGGACCCTGGATCTAGACATGGAACCTAGAACCATAAATAGCTCAAAGTCAACCCATGACATGAACATGACAACTAAAGCTCAACATAAACAAGTGCGGAAAGATACATTTTAGATAGAGGAAGTCTGAATAACTAATAACATCTAAACATCGGAATACATAACATTGACCCGAAACTGAGTACATACTATGTTTGGTAAGCCTCGAACATCCTGACGAGAAGATGGGACAAGACCCCAACTAGCTCACTGATAAACTGAAACTGAAAGGTACTAACAATAAGTTGATAAAGAGGTCCTCGAAGGATGAGGACTCACCAACAAGTTGAATGTGCTAACTCTGGAGAACTGGTTAGCAGTGAGACTGGATCTAAACATCTGAGCCTGTATCATGAAACGATATAGCATAGAGTATGCGGTTAGTACTTGAAATGTACTGAATATGCAAGGTAAGTAAAAACGGATAGTTAAAATACATAAGAGTTCAAAAGAGTAGGACAACGTGATCATGAAGTAAATATCATAATGTAAACATATGGCTCAAGGTTTTCAAACCATTTATAATATAGTCATAATCATACTCATAAGAGAAAACTTATAAAAAATAACTTGAGCCAAAGAAATGTAATTATGACAATGCATAAATCATGAGGAACAGTAGGAGATTCTTATAACTATCATACCTCACATGAGCACACATGGAGCCCGACCTGTAAACCCCTAGTCGAGAGGGTGTTCGTACCTTGCCAAGGGTAGAACCATGAAAAGAGGTGTTATATCACAATGAAAGGCCCATTCGGGCAAAGGTGGATAGTCTCAAGGGAAGTCCCATCGTGGCTACATTGGTACGTAGTTCTGAGACTCGGGGTATGCTTGGACCCCGAGTCTATTCAGTGTTAAATACTACTCCCAAAACATATATAGTAATCATCTTGTAGTAGGAAAAACATACATGAGATTCATGGGCTAGTTAAAATTATGATAATCATAAGCATGCTTGAAATACGTGAACTAGCCATGAAATAAGGCCCGTGAGTTGGCCAAAATCATAAATTCATAAATCATGAAGAACATGCATATTTATGAAAAATCCATATAATTGATATTCATAATTTCATGAAGAGTACTTGAAGAGAAATCATAACATGAATCATGAATCATAATTTTAAACTTAGTAAGATCAAGATCATAATAGAATCATAACTTGACTTTTCATGAAGCTTGCATAATTGGGCGTAATTTAATTAAAATTTGAAACTATGAATTAATAATAAAAGTAGTTATAAAATCTTCCCATAGACCTTAAAACATGATTTGATACATGTAGGGAATTGACCCATAGATGGATCATAGAGAATTTCACAAGATTAGGAATAAACCCCATAAGATCATGAACTTGAATCTAGAATGTAAATTCATGGAATTGGGAAGAACTTTTTTAAGAATGAGAGTGAAAGGAACTTTCATTCATAGCCTACATACCTGGGAAAATCCTATTTACACTCCCTTTTGAAAACCCAAAGGAAATTGGAGAAAAATTGGGAAATTCCTCAAGCTTGATCTCTAATGAAAAACTCTAAACTTGCATGTATGGAATAGTAAGGCTTAGGATAGGTTAAGAACCCTTAAAACCCTTCTATCTAAGCTTAAAACGTCATAGTTTAGGACCTTAGAGCTTAGAAATTACAAAAATACTCTTAATGAAAAATCTGAAAATCTAACACTGCTAGTGACCACGACCCATACCACGAGTCGTACCACAAAATAAAGACTCGTGTTCACCTCTCGTGGTCACCAGTGTTTCTTCCTACAACATCTCTAAATCTTTCCATGGTTTGCATATCACGACTCGTGATGTCCTACCACAGGTCGTACTATCAGTCGTGGCATCAACCCCTTTCACCTGCCAAATCTTGGCCACGACTCCCATCACGACTCGTTGTTCCCTATCACGAGTCATAATATCACCCGTGACTTCAACTCTCCCATGCTACTGACCACGAGTCGTACCCACATACCATGACTCGTTATCTGAACCCTAGACTCCAAGTCTTCATCAAGACACCTCTTACAACTCGTTACTCCTTCCCAGGACTCGTACCACGAGTTGTTCTGAGTCAAAATTCCTGATTTTTCTGCTGTTCCCATCTCAAATCCCTAGTTTAGTTTTAGGCACTTCTGAGATATTACAATATATCCCCCTTGGAAAAATTAGTCTTGAATGTGAATGAACATACTAAAAAAGCTGGGGAATAGAACTGACATCTCCAATACTGAACATCTAAAGCTTAAATTGACGGAGTGACTGACTCCGAACTGAAATACATGAA
Source organism: Datura wrightii (assembly GCA_035772735.1). Classification (NCBI taxonomy): domain Eukaryota; kingdom Viridiplantae; phylum Streptophyta; class Magnoliopsida; order Solanales; family Solanaceae; genus Datura; species Datura wrightii. The sequence continues at coordinate 10,416,384 of JASDFA010000003.1, forward strand.
TAAACTGAATTCATTAATCACACATACATACATTAACATGAAAGAAACTAGGACACATGAACTAAACATGAAACTGAATAGAGTACTAAGGTGGAAACTGGTACCTCAAGTTGGAACTGAACTAGAAGGGAATAAATGCTGGTATTTAGCCATAATATCTGCTTCGGCTTCCTACATAACTCCCTCAACATGCTGATTCCTCCATAAAACCTTTACTGAAGTTATTTCTTTGTTTCTTAGCTTCTGGATATGAATATAAAGGATCTCAACTAGCACCTCCTCATAACTAAGACTGTCTTTCACATTTACGCTCTCCACTGGAACAACCAAAGACGGATCACCTATGCATTTCTTTAAAAGCGACACATAGAAAATTGGATGTACTGAAGCCAATTCTGAGGGAAACTCCAACTTATAGGCCACCTTGCCTAAATGTCTCATAATACGGTACGGGTCAATGTAACGGGGACTAATTTTCCCCTTATTTTCGAACCTCATCACTCCCTTCATGGGAGACACCTTCAAAAACACCCAATCATCATCTTCGAACTCAAGCTCTCTCCTCGTCACATCCGCATATGACTTTTGGTGACTCTGAGCTGTTTTCAACCTTTCCCTTATAAGATGAACCTTCTCCATAGCCTCATGAACTGAATTCGGTCCTATCAATGTATCTTCACCCACTTCAAACCAACCAATAGGCGATCTACATCTCCGCCCATAAAGAGCCTCAAATGGATCTATCTGAATGCTGAAATGGTAACTGTTGTTATATGCAAATTTAATGAGAAGAAAATAATCATACCAAATACTCTTGAAATCAAAGATCATCCCAACTACCCTTGAAATCAATCGCACACGCTCTCAACATGTCCTCAAGGGTCTGAATGGTCCTTTCAGCCTGACCGTTTTGTGGATGAAAAGTTATGCTAAGCTTGACCTGAGTACCAAGTCCCTTCTGAAACGATCTCCAAAAATGGGAGGTAAACTGAGTACCTCTATCTAATATGATGAACAAGGTCACTCCATGCAACCGAAATAGCTCCCGAATATACAACTTAGCATATCCCTTTTTGAATTGGTAGTTTTGACAGGTAAAAAATCGGCTGCTTTAGTCAACCTGTCTACAACCACCCAAATAGAGTCATACTGTTGACGAGTACGAGGCAACCTTGTAATGAAGTCCATATTAATTTCCTCCCACTTACAAGTAGGGATACTAATGTCTTGAAGCACACCCCTGGGTCTTTTATGCTTAACCTTCACATATTGACAATTCGAACACTTAGCCACAAACTCTGCTATGTCCTTCTTCATGCCATTCCACTAATAAATTTTCTGTAGGTCACGGTATATCTTGGTGGCCCCTGAATGTATAGAATATCTGGAACCATGAGTGTTGACACCCAATTTTGACCTCCCTATGCCCCCTAAGCTTCTTTCTAATATATATATATATATATGCGTATTTAAAAAAATTACCTTTTTACGCAATTATTTAGTTTGCATTCATAATTTTTTAAAATAATTGATTATCATAATTTTGCATAATTGTCTCTAAATTATAATACTAAAATGGTTATTTACATTTAGCTTCAAATTATTAATTTTCTTATATTATGTAATTATGTCATGGAGCATTAATATATATATGCATACATAGTTTCAAGTAAACAAGCTTTTATTTTAAAATGTATAATTTTACTTAAATATATAATAATATTTGTATAATTTCATTTAAATTTTATAAATTTATACTTATATAATTTTATCATAAATAAAACTATTATATTGTCTATTTATTAATTTATTTACAAGTATGGTATTTTATTAATCATATAGCAGCTATTCTAAATTTTCTCTAATCTATTTAAACTTTAGCCACTTTTTACCAAAATATTGTCAGTTTTAGCCATTTTTGACCAAAATTTGGCCACTTTTTAAATTAAATTAATTTTCTAACCCAATTAACCCATTCGAATAACCCATTTAGACCCGAAACCCAACCTATTTCTAATTTTAAATCTCATTCATCTATCCATCTCATCGAACAATGTGAAATAATTAACCCTTTATTTTTCATATTCATCTTGAAAACCCCTCAAAACCTAAACCTAATTTCTTTTCCTCTCTACATGGTGGCATCATCTTCTTCCTTTTCTTCCTTACCAGACCGCCGCCATGACTCTGACAAAACCTCGCACCATCTTCTCTCCCCCACCTCCCTCTTCATCCTCCTCGCCGCTGCACCACCCAAACCGGCAGCCGCAAACCCTTCACTTTCTCTCATCTCCAGCCATATGCCGATCAACTCCGACTAGACAAAACTAGAGCCGTCGCCCTCACTATTTCAACCGTCATCCCCTCTCCCTCATCATCTCACTGCTCCTCCCAATGGGACCAGTGTCACATCTGCCGCCTCCTCTTGTACGTCCAACAACCACCGACAAAAACCACCAAACAAACCACCCGAACTCAGCACCGCAAAACCCCTACTGCTCCTCTCCGGTGGAGAACCACTGTTACGACCCGAGCCTACACCCTGGACGTAACATAGTACTTGAAGTCACATGTGACCCCAAGTCAATCCTTGGTCTATCTTTCACGCCCCGAGCCTACACCCTGGATGTAACACAGTACTTGGAGCCACAAGTGACCCAAGTCAACCCCTGGTCTATCATACACTAACATTCTGAGTAAACATGCACAGCGAAAGTTTTAAATATTAAGAAAATGTAAAGTGTGAAGATAGAGAAAGAAGTACTACATCTGAAATACAAATCTGAAAGACAAGTCTGGTGTGAAAGCCAACTATTGAGAAGTTGCTGGGACAGGTTCCCATCTAACTCTAAGTCTAAACAAAACCATAACTAAATGAAATAAATAAACAAGGCCCTCGAATGATGAGGACTCACACTCTAATCTGCTGAAATGGAATGCTCTGAAACTGAAGTAACTATCTGAGTTGGACCTGAGAACCTGCAGTTGTATCATGAAATGATACAGCATGAAAAGTATGCGTCAGTACTTTGATTGTACTGAGTATATGGGAGAGGCATATTGAAAATAAAGTCTGAACTAAATGACACGACATAACCAACAAATAAACTGAACTGAACTACTGATATAATATGAAATGGTCAGACGACCCTGTATGATGGTCATGGACATGCCCTAAGTCTGAAACACTGAATCTGGGATACTGTACTGAACTGAGCTGCTTAATTTGATACTGGACTAGACTGACTAGTTGAGAGTCTCTAACCGACATTTAACCACATGAGCTAGAAATGGAGTCCGATGTATACACTCTACTTGCCAGGGTATAAAGGCATGAACTGGGTGATCACAAAATATATCCGGGGCCAATCAGGACAAGTATTACTGTAACCTATGCTGGCAACGTAGTTTAGGGAACCTGGGTACGCTGAAACCCAGGCCCTCTTGGTGCTAAGTCTGACTCCCATTGGAAAACCTAAACTGAACTACAAAGCTGATAGCTCAAAACTGGGGCCCAAGACTAGTCAGGGACGAATGAATGCATGTATCCTGAGAGCTTTATCGGACCAGATTCTGAAACTGGGTTCTAAGACCGATCAGAACTCCTTATCTAGAAGCGTCATAACCGTCTACAGAACAACTAATAAAGAATTGGGGTCCTAGGGCTGGTCAGAGCTATAACTGAGTGTCATGACCGCCTAATGGACCAAATATCTAAAATTTGAATTTGAGTCTGAAAAATTGGGAGGCACCACTAACACCTCAAAAGATAAACTGAAGTCAAACTGATCAGTTGACATTTTCTGGACAACACTGAGGTTGCTAAAATCTGAATGAAACTAGACTAATATGATTCTGACTATGACTAGACTGATAGAGTTTTGTATTCTAACTAACTGAATTTTTGAGCCGCTAATAGAGAGATTATTCATGACGACAACATGGACAAACTCACACTAAAGGGCAAATTTCATGAATTTGGGAGTTTCATCCAGCAGTGCAAAAATCATTCTCATTTATGGGATATTTATCAACACATGCGAATAGCAAGAAAAATCAAAGAATTCATCCCAAAGAATTCTTCCTTCACAAAAGAAAAATTTAATGAGCAAGAACCTTTCCTCAAAGATTAGGGCTCATATTCACTTTTGTAATAATACTGACAAACTGATGGGGAACTGATGAAGATTATATCAACAATAAATATGAAACCATTCTAAGTGAAATTAACGAAAGTAAACATGAAGATTTCTCATACTCGAAAACTCAGGGCTTAGAATTTCTAGATGAAACTGAGGAGGATCCTGGGGGAACAAGGTAAGGACAATCCCCTTGCTAAAACCCCACATACCTGATGAAGAAGCCTGGAGAAATTGTTGGAGAATTGAAGAAGAAGGATCTGCCCTAGTTTGAAGCTCTGAACTGCTCCGAGAGGAACTCTACGTTCTGTTTCTGGGAAATTTGAGTGGGGAATGAGGAAAAGAACCCATTACCCCCACTAAAACGTCTGTAACTGATGCTAAAATGACGTGGTTTAATGCTTTGGAGAATAGGAATTTACTAAATAGTCTACAGAAATTCGCTGGGAAAAACTGCCAGGTGCTCCTAACGGGTGACCTAATGACTTGTTACCAGGTCTAACGAGCCGTTGGATCCTCTCGTCAAGTTCATTGGAAATACTGTACTACTCCTTGATGGGCACATGACGAGTTTTCATGACTAGGAATGACTCGTCGTGTCATCCGTCAGGTACACTAGTAAGAAGGCCAGAAAAGACTGGGAATGAAGGACCTGACGAGTCGTTGCTGCTGATGACGACTCGTGGTGGCCTTCCGTCAAGTACGTTGTCTATTTCTCAAATTTCTGAACTCCAGCTTAACAATGGGCGATCAACGGGTCGTGTGGCCTGACAATGACTCGTTGGGAACCACTAACTCATCATCTAGGCATGCTTCTCATGGTTAACCTGATGAGTCGTTGGGTCACTTAACGACTGCAACTTTTCTGCAGTTTCCTAGATTTTCTGAATTACGTCCTAGATGTTGATTTTGAGCTTCCGGGGCATTACACTATCATACACTAGCATTTTGAGTAAACATGCACAACGAAACTTTGAAACAATATCATAAAGAATTTATGAAAAATGAATTTGAGAACATAAAGTTTAAAACATTTTGAATAACACTGATAAATCTGAAGATCATGTCTGTCTGAAAGCCATCTAACTGAGGAGTTGATAGGACAAGCCCCCAGCTAACTCAAAGTCTAACTAAAACTAATAAATGACTGAAAGGATGAATTAATGCCCTCGGATGATGAGGACTCACACTTCACAGCTGAGGCGGAGAATTTGATCTGCGGCAACTAACAAAGTTGAGTCTGAGAACCTGCAGCTGTATCATGAATCGATGCAACATAAAAGTATGCGTCAGTACTTTGAATGTACTGAGTAAGTGGGAGAAACACAACTGAATATAAAGTCTGATCTGGAATGAAACACAATGACCAACAGGTAAGCTGAACTGAACTACTGATATAATATGAAATGGTTAAGATGACCCTGTCTGATGGCCAAGGAAATGCCCTAAGTCTAAAACACCGAAATGTGAGATACTATACTAAACTGAGCTGCTTATTCTGAAACTGGACTGGACTGACTAGTGGGAGAGTCTATAACCGACATATAACCACGTGAGCTAGACGTGGAGTCTGATGTATACACCCCACCAATAGGACCCAATATACCTTGCTAGGGTTAAAAGGCATGAGTTGAGTGATCATAAAAGTTTGGGGCCAATCAGGCCAAGAATACTATAACCTACGCTGGCAACATAGTTCTGGGAACCTGGGTGCACTGGAACCCCGACCCGCTCGGTGCTAAGTTCTACTCCCACTGGAAAACCTAAACTGAACTACTAAGATGATAGCTCAAAACTGGGGTCTAAGACTAGTCAGGGACGTATAACTGCATGTACCCTGAGAGTCTTATCTGACCAGATTCTGAAACTGGGTTCTTGACTGGTCAGAGGTGCTTATCTGGAAGCGTCGTAACGGTCTAAGAAAAATCTATAACTGAACTGGGGTCATGGGGCTGGTCATAGATACATAACTAGAATGTCATGACCTCCTAACAGACCGAAACTATAATTTGAGTCTGATTCTAATAACTGAGAGGCACCACTGACACCTCAAAATAAGACTGAAGTCAAACTGATTAGTTGAAAATGTTCTGAATATTACTGAGGATTCTAGCATTCTGACTGAGACTATACTGATATGATTCTGGAGAGATTCTAGTTCTAACTGGTCTGGACTACTAACAGCTAATAGAGAATTCAACTTATTCCAACAGTACGAGAATTTCATAATATAGGGAAATTTCAAGAATTATAGGAATTTCATTCAACAAACCAAAGTCATTCTGATTCATGAGATATTTACCCAACCTATACGTATAGCAAGAAATTCTAGAAATTCATCCCAAAGCATTCTTCATTCACTAGAGGAAATTTAACAAGCAAAATCATTACTCGAGAAATTAGGGCTAAAATTCACTTTTTGTATGAACACTGACAGTTTGATAAGGAATTCATGGGGATTATATCAACAATATACATGAACATCGTTCTAAGTGAAATCAACGAAAATAAAACATGAATCCTCTTCATATTCGAAAGCTCAGTGCTTAAAACTGATAGAAGAAAATGTGGAGGATTTTGGGGACACAAGGGAAGAACAATCCCCTTGCTAAAACCCCACATACCTGGTGAAGAAACCTGGAGAATTTTCTTGAGAATCGAAGAGAAAAGTTCAGCCCTAGCCCTTGCTCCGAAATACTCTGAGAGAGAATTCTACGATGTTTCTCTTATGATTAACGTGAGAATGAGGGGAGGAACCGTCCAAACCCTCTAATAAGTCTGAAATTAGGTCCAAAACAATGTATTTTAAAGCTTAGGTGAATAGGAAATTACTAAATAGTCCTTAGAAGTTCGCTGGGAAAAATTGTTAGGTGCCCCTAACGGGTGACCTAATGAGTCATGGTGACTGACCATGACTTGTGGTCACTCCCGTCAGGTACACTGCTTGGGATCCTTAGTAGGTCACCATGAGAGACCCAATGAGTCGTTATCTATGACCACGACTCATGGTCACCAGTTGTGGACCACACTGTCTCATTTTGGAGATTTTATGCTAAGTCCCATAACGAGTCGTTGCTAGAGGTGACGACTTATTTCACCCACTCGTCGAGTACACTAATCAACTAAAACTTTTGCAATTTAGGCTTGACCATGAGTAACTTAACGGGTCGTGGTCAGTGACCACGACTCGTGGTGTCCCTTACATTAATCAGCCTTCTCCTCATGGCTCACCTAACGAGTCGTAAGGTTACTTGACAACTCATCAGGTGGGCCATCCTACAACATTTCTGCAATTTTCCAGATTTCCTACTCTATGCCCTGAAATTGGATTTTGAGTTTTTGGGGTGTTACAATATCTCCCCCTTGTAAACATTCGTCCCCGAATGTTAGAAAACACACTGGAAGAAGAAAATAACAATCAAAACCTTCAAATACTGCTCATTTAACTCCAAACTACCGAAATGACTATCTCCGTTTCAAAATACATATATGAACTGAGTTTACTTATCATACATACATTCAAAAACATAAAAGAGACTTGAACATATGAACTGAGTCATGAAAACTAAACTGAGTCCTATGGTCATAGCTAATATCTCAAGCTGTACTAGAGCCGGTAGGAAACAAGTGCGGGTATTTGGCTATCATATCTGCTTTGGCCTCACTTGTAGCTCCCTCAACCTGCTGATTCCTCCATAAGACTTTGACTGAAGCTATTTCCTTGTTCCTCAGCTTGTGAATCTGACGGTCAAGGATCTGGACTAGTACTTCCTCATATAAGAGACTATCTTTTATTTCTATGCTGTCCAATGCCACAACTGATGTTGGATCTCCGATACACTTCTTCAAAAGTGACACATGGAGAACTGGATGCACAACTGCTAGTTCTGAAGGTAACTCTAGCTTATAGGCTACCTTGCCGATATGCCTCAAAATTCTATAAGGTCCTACATACCTTGGACTGAGCTTTCCCTTCTTCCCGAACCTCATCACCCCTTTCATGGGTGAGATTTTTTAGGTACACCCAATCATCAACTGCAAACTCCAACTCTCTTCTCTGCACATCGACATAAGATTTCTGGCGGCTCTAAGCTGTTTTCAACTTTTCTTGGATGAGCTGAACTTTTTGCATTGCCTCATGAACCGAGTCTGGCCCTATCAAGGTGGCTTCACCAACTTCAAACCACCCTATAGGAGATCTACATCTTCTACCATACAATGCTTCAAATGGGGCCATCTGGATGCTAGAATGGTAGCTGTTGTTGTATGCAAACTCGATAAGAGGCAGATGGTCATCCCAATTACCCTTAAAATCGATCGCGCACGCTCTTAGAATATCTTCTAGAGTCTGAATAGTCCACTCATCTTGCCAATCTGTCTGCGGGTGAGAAGCTATACTGAGCTTGACCTGAGTTCCAAGTCCCTACTGAAAAGTCTTCCAGAAATGGGAGGTGAACTGGATACTCCTATCTAAAATAATAGCCAATGGCACCCCATGAAGTTTAACCATCTCTTGAATATAAAGTTTAGCATAATCCTAAGCTGAATCTGTGGTTTTGACTGGGAGGAAATGTGCTGAATTAGTCATTTGGTCTACTATTACCCAGATTGAGTCATGCTATCAACGAGTGCGAGGTAGACCCATAATGAAGTCCATATTTGCTTTTTCTCATTTCCAGGTGAGTATGTTGATATCCTGGGTGATACCTCCTGGTCTCTAGTGTTCTATGTTGACCTGTTGGCAGTTCAGGCACGTAGCTACAAATTCAGCAATGTCTCCCTTCATGCCATTCCACTAGTAAATATCCTGCAAATCGCGGTACATTTTGGTAGCACTGGGGTGAATGGTGTATCTCAAGCTGTGTGCCTCAGCCAGTATCTGCTGTCTCAACTCACCAACATCCAGCACGCACAATCTGCCTTGGTAATGAAGCACCCCATCTCCCCCTTAGGAGAAAGCCTCAACCTCCTTTCGGAGGACTGCTTCTTTAAGTTTAAGTAGAATTGGATCTTCATCTTGTCTGGACTTAACTTCTACAACCATGGATGAATCCGACCCGCTTTGCATTACCACGCCACCTTCAGCTGAATCCACCAACTGCACCCCTACTTTGGCTAGCCTATGAACTTCTTTCGCTAGCTCCCTCTTGCCTTCCTCAATATGAGCTACACTTCCCATAGACCGCCTTCTTAGGGCGTCAACCACCACATTGGCCTTACCTGGGTGATACAACATACTCATGTCATAATCCTTTAGCAGTTCCAACCACCGTCTTTGACATAGGTTTAAGTCCTTCTAGCTGAACACATACTGAAGGCTCTTGTGATATCTGAACACATCCATGTGATCCCCGTACAAGTAGTGTCTCCATATTTTTAACGCGAATACCACAGGTGCCAACTCCAATTCGTGGGTTGGATAATTCTTCTTATGGACTTTGAGCTATCTGGAGGCATAGACTGTCACTTCTCCCCACTTCATCAAAATTCAACCAAGTCCAATTTTGGAGGCATCACAATACCCAACTAACCTATCTGAACCTTCTGGTAAGGTTAACACTAGAGCGGTAGTGAGTCGAGTCTTCAACTCTTGGAAACTTTTCTCACACTCGTCTGACCACTGGAATTTCACCTTCTTCTGAGTTAACTTGGTTAGAGGAGAGGCTATGGAGGAGAAACCTTCCACAAACCGGCGGTAATAGCCTACTAAACCCAGGAAACTCCTGATTTCAGTAGGAGAGGTAGGTCTGGGCCAATCCTTTATTGCTGCTATCTTATGAGGATCTACTTGTATCCCCTCACCTGAGACCACATGACCCAAGAAAGTCACAGACTTCAACCAGAATTCACACTTGCTAAACTTGGCGAATAACTGGCGATCTCTTAGGGTCTGAAATGCTAGCCTTAGGTGATTGGCATACTCTTCCTCATTTCTAGAGTATACTAGAATGTCGTCGATGAATACAATGAAGAAAATATCCAAGTACTGCTAGAAGACCCTATTCATCAAATCCAAGAAGGATGCTGGGGCGTTCGTTAATCCAAAGGACATCACCACAAACTCGTAGTGACCATACGGAGTTTTGAATGCTATTTTCTGTAAGTCACACTCTCTGACCCTTAACTGATGGTATCCTAACCTAAGATCGATCTTGGAGAAACAACTGGCTCCCTGAAGTTTGTTGAACAGGTCATCAATTCTAGGTAAGGGATATCTGTTCTTGACTGTGACTTTGTTCAACTGACGGTAATCTGTGCACATTCTGAGGGTACCATCTTTCTTACGCACGAATAACACTGGAGCACCCCAAGGAGAGATGCTGGGTCTGATAAAACCCTTGTCAAGAAGATCTTTTAGCTGCTCCTTTAACTCCTTAAGCTCAGCTGGAGCCATTTTGTAAGGAGGGATGTAGATAGGGTGAGTATCTGGGAGGAGATCTATTCCAAAGTCTATTTCCCGTTCACGGGGAACTCTGGGAAGATCCTCAGAAAACACATCTGGGAACTTGCTGACAACTGGAACTGACTGAATGGTTGGGGTCTCAGAGTTGGAATCCTTGACCTGAACCAGATGATATAGAAATCCTTTGGAAATGAGTTTATGGGCCTTAAGGTAGGAAATAAACCTACCCTTAGGCGCTGAACTGTTGCCCGTCCATTCTAATACTGGCTCATTAAGAAACTGGAACTTGAAGACTCTAGTTCTGCGATCAACTGAGGCATAGCAGGAGTGTAACTAATCCATTCCAAGAATAAGGTCGAAGTTGACCATGTCTAGCTCTACGAGATCAACTGGAATTACTTCGTTCAGGATTAAGACTGGGCAATTTCTATACACCCGGCTGGCTCTAACTAATTCGCCAACTGGGGTGGAGACTGAGAATGATTCTGAAAGGACCTCTGGACTTATATTGAACTGAACTGCTATATACGGAGTCAAGAACGAAAGTGTATCTCCTGGATCTAAGAGGGCATATACGTCCAGATGGAAGAGACGTAATATACCAGTAACTACGTCAGGTGAGCTTTCCTGATCCTGATAGGAAGATAGACAATAAAAACGATTTTGGCGCTGACCGCCATCTGTACCTGATGTGTTAGCCTGTTGGGCTGGTTGACCTGCTGGAGCTGATGATGTGGTAGATTATGATCTCTCTCGCCCTGCTAACGGGCACTCCCTAATCCTGTGTCCAAGCTGTCCACACCCAAAGCAGCCCTCTCGTCCCTGAAGGCATTCTCCTGGGTGATTCCTACCACACTTGGGACAAGCTGGATACTTGTTCCCGATATTGTGAGCCTGAGACTGAGTGCCAGATAACCCACCCCTCCGATCCTGGCGGGGCCGAGAGGTTGGGGCGCTGGCTGAACTAGGTGCTGGGGCTCTCTGATGCTGTTGCTGCTGGGGTTGTTGCTGTGGGAGACTACTACTGATAGACCTTTGATGAACAAAATCTGAATGACCAATTCTTACCTCCTTGTTCTTACGCTCTATATCTTTCAACTTCTCGGCCTCAATCTGCTGAGCATAAACAATCAGGCTAGAGAGGTCCATGACCTTGATTAGCATTGCAGTCCTGCACTCCTTGAGGACCAGATTAGATACTCCATTAACGAACTTTAGAATGCGAGCCCTTGGCTCGGCCACCATCTCTGGAGCATACTTTGGTAACCTGGTAAACTCCAAAGCATACTCCTTCACTATGCGGTTGCCTTGTCGCAGGTTCATAAACTCTGCCATCTTAGCCTCCTTCAACTCCCGAGGGAAAAACCTGTCCGGAAAAGCTGTGTGGAACTCCTCCCTCTCCATCGGTCCTGCTCCTGCTGGCCGCCCCTCCTTCCACTGCTCATACCAAACCTGGGCTACCCCTTTAAGCTGATAGGCAGCCAGGTCAGCACTCTCAGAGGAGCTGACACCCATAATACGAGTAATCTTTCTAATTCATCTATAAACCCTTGTGGGTCCTCTCCCACCTTCGCTCCATGAAAATCTGGAGGGTTCATCCGGGTAAAATCCTGCATCCGAGAAACAGTTGCAGACCTATTTGTGGCTACTAGAACCACCTTCTGCTTCACCTGGTTGGTGACTGTTTGAGCTAGCAACTGAATGGCCGCCCTAAATTCGGTGGTGGATATGGATTCATCTTGAGGTGCTACCGGAGCTGATAGGGAAGGTCTATTGACATTAGCAGCCTTTCTTCCATTACCAAATCTGGGATACATGGTTCACTGAAACAAAACAGAGCACAAATTAGAAGGGCATTTTTGGAATTTGGACTTTAAAGCATGATAAAGAATATGAACAAAAGGGAATTTTCCTAATAACATCTCATAGCCTCCTCGTCATAAGTGTGGCACGCTTCACACCCATGAAAAGGACTCTACTTGATGCGGATTTCAGACATTTCGAGGATACTCTAAACCTAGGGCTCTGATACCAAGTTTGTCACGACTCGAGCCTACACTCTGGACGTAACACGGTACTTGAAGTCACATGTGACCCAAGTCAACCCTTGGTCTATCATACACTAGCATTTTGAGTAAACATGCACAACAGAACTTTGAAACAATATCATAAAGCATTTATGAAAAATAAACCTGAGAACATAAAGTTTAAAACATTTTGAATAACACTGATAAATCTGAAGATCATGTCTGTCTGAAAGCCATCTAACTGAGGAGTTGCTGGGACAAGACCCCAGCTAAATCAGAGTCTAACTAAAACTATTAAATGATTGAAAGGAAGAATTAATGCCCTCGGATGATGAGGACTCATACTTCACAGCTGAGGTGAAGAATCTGATCTGCGACAACTAACAGAGCTGAGTCTAAGAACCTGCAGTTGTATCATGAAATGATACAGCATAAAAGTATGTGTCAGTACTTTGAATGTACTGAGTAAGTGGGAGAAACACAACTGAATATAAAGTCTGAACTGGAATGACACGCAATGACCAACAGGTAAGCTGAACTGAACTACTGATATAATCTAAAATGGTCAAGATGACCCTGTCTGATGGTCAAAGACATGCCCTAAGTCTGAAACACCAAAATCTAAGATATTGTAATGAACTGAGCTGCTTATTCTGAAATTGGACTGGACTGACTAGTGCAAGAGTCTATAAACGACATATAACCAAGTGAGCTAGACGTGGAGTCCGATGTATACACCCCACCGGTAGGACCCAATATACCTTGCCAGGGTATAAAGGCATGAACTGAGTGATCACAAAAGTCTGGGGTCAATCAGGCCAAGTAATACTGTAACCTACGCTGGCAACGTAGTTTTGGGAGCCTGGGTGCGCTGGAATCCCGGCCCGCTCGGTGCTAAGTTCTACTCCTACTGGAAAACCTAAACTGAACTATTAAGCTGGTAGCTCGAAGCTGGGTCCAAGACTAGTTAGGGATGTATACGTTCATGTACCCTAAGAGTCTTATCGAACTACATTCTAATACTAGGTTCTTAACCGGTGAGAGTTGCTTATCTGGAAGCGTCATAACCGTCTAAGAACAAGCTGTAACTGAACTGGGGTCCTGGGGCTGGTTAGAGCTATATAACTATAATGTCATGACCGCCTAACAGACCGAAACTATAATCTGAGTCTGATTCTGATAACTGAGAGGCACCACTGACACCTCAAAATAAGACTGAAGTCAAACTGATCAGTTGAAAATGTTCTGAATATTACTAAGGATTCTACCATTTTGACTGAGACTATACTGATATGATTCTGGAGAGATTCTAGTTCTAACTGATCTGGACTACTAGCAGCTAATAGAGAATTCAACATACTCCAACAATACGGGAATTTCATAATATTGAGAAATTTCAAGATTATAGGAATTTCATTCAACAAACCAAAGTCATTCTGATTCATGAGATATTTACCCAACCTATACGTATAGCAAAAAATTCTAGAAAATTCATCCCAAAGCATTCTTCATTCACTAGAGGGGATTTAACAAGCAAAATCATTACTCGAGAAATTAGGGTTTAAATTCACTTTTTGTATGAACACTGACAATTTGATAAGGAATTCATGGGGATAATATCAACAATATACATGAACATCGTTCTAAGTGAAATCAACAAAAATAAAACATGAATCCTCTTCATATTCAAAAACTTAGGGCTTAAAACTGATAGAAAAAATTAAGGAGGATTTTGGGGACACAAGGGAAGAACGATCCCTTTGCTAAAACCCTACATACCTAGTGAAGAAACCTGGAGAATTTTCTTGAGAATTGAAGAGAAAAGTTCAGCCCTAGCCCTTGCTCTGAAATACTTTGAGAGAGAATTCTACAATGTCTCTCTGATGATTAATGTGAGAATGAGGGGAGGAACTGTCCAAACCCTCTAATAAGTGTGAAATTAGGTCCAAAACGATGTAGTTTAAAGCTTAGGTGAATAGGAAATTACTAAATAGTCCGTAGAAGTTCACTGGGAAAAACTGTCAGGTGCCCCTAAAGTCGTTATCTATGACCACGACTCATGGTCACCAATCGTGGACCACACTATCTCATTTTAGAGATTTTATGCTAAGTCCCATAACAAGTCACTTAATGAGTCGTTGCCAAAGGTGACGACTCATTTCACCCACTCGTCGAGTACACTAGTCAACTAAAACATTCCCAACTCAGGCCTGACCACGAGTGATTTAATGGGTCGTGGTCAGTGACCACGACTCATGACGTCCCTCGTTAGGTACACTGCCTCCCTCCTTTACATTAATCAACTTGCTCCTCACGACTCACCTAACGAATCGTAAGGTTACTTAACGACTCGTCAGATGGGCCGTCCTGCAACGTTTCTACAGTTTTCCAGATTTCCTGCTTTATGTCTCGAAATTGGATTTTGAGTTTCTGGGGTGTTACAACCACCAATGGCCGCACCCCTCCACTCTTCTTCTCCATTTTTTCTCTTTCAAAACCAGCGCCGCACCCCTACTCTCCCTCCTCTCCGGCCGCCATCCACCCAGAAGACACCAATTCTCTCTGTTTCTTACCATCTCCGGCCATATCCGGTAAAACCACCATCACCAAAAGCCACACTACTTCCACCAGAACCGGAAAATACAAACAGAAACCCACCTGATCTCTTCTCATCTCTTTTTTTCTCCAAGACACCATCCTAACCACCGTGAAAAACCATACATCATACCTTTAGTTGCAATTCCAAAAATATTAAATTCCTCCATGGTTTGGATCTACTAAATAGCTATTACTTATCTCCATCGCTTTTTTTTTAATATTATTTTTGCACAAAATTAAATCTGAAGTTAATATGTTCGTTGACGTCTTTAGCTGTAACTGTTCTTGTTTTCATTTGTTTATGCCCTTGATTAACATGTGAAAATAGCTCTATTTTACCTGTATATTGATATTCGAATGGATTTAAAACTATTATGATTCATGATTTATATATACGTACATGCTCTACTTTACTTATGTTAGGATTATGCAAAACATAGCGATAGGTGAATTCATTCTTTCTTTTAAATGAGAAATTAGCTCAAACTTGCCTGTTAGTTTTGATTTTTGATCCATCAGTTACTAGCAGACTCAAATACTAGTTTGGAATATTTGTTTCTTACCCTAGAATATGTGATTTAAGTTCCCTACTTGATAATGTTCCTTCTATGGCTCGAATTAGAACATCTCTCCATTAATTATTGATGATTTCCTTTCCGGTTGTGTGGCAAGTCTGTCCTATATGGTAACTTTGATTTTGACAGCAAAACTTTTGTTTAATTATGGCAATTTTTGATCATTCTGCATTAATTCTGATTTGTTAGAGAGGAATCAGTGATTAATTATTTTGGTAGGTATAACTTGCCCAATGGTTATTCTTTCTCAAGGTGTTTAAGAAAATTTATTTTGACTTAATATAAGGTAAAATTCCCATTAGAGTAATGTCACGACCCAAACGTACACCTGGACGAAGACACGGGACAAGGAACCCCGAGAGACACCAAGTCAACCCATGGCATAAGCGTACATTTAATTCAATCACATAAGCGGAAGACTTAACATAAGAAAACGTAAACATGTCATAAATACAATAAAAGGACAATACACAATCCATACATGACGGCTGAATACAACTTATAGTCTGAAAAGCCTCTAATCATGAAAGAAGGGCTGATGGGACAACTCCCTAACTAACCCAATAATTCTAAAACTGAAATAAAAGCATGGAGTCTAAACATATGGCCCTCGGAACATGAGGACTCACCAAATAAGATGATAGCGAACTCTGAGGAGCTACTGAGGAGAGTGAGCCTGAGAGCTGGGTCCTGTATCATGAAACGATACAACATAGAAAGTATGCGGTCAATACTTGAAATGTACTGCGTATGCAAGATAACTAAAACCGAAATTTAAAATATAGAAATCTCATAAATGATCATAAGAGTGGGACATCATGCTCATATCATAAATATCGTACTATAACATAAGGCTCAAGGTTTTCAAAACATTCGTAATACAATCGTAATCATAATCGAAAGAGAAAAGCATTATTTAACATGGCTTGAGCCCATATACATAATCATAATCATAAACATGCATAAATCATTAGGAACAGTGGGAGATTCTCTTAACCGACATACCCCATATGAGCACACATGAAGCCCGACTTATAACCCTAGTCGGGAGGGTGTCCGTACCTTGCTAAGGATAGGATCATGAAAGTGTGATATCACCATGAAAAGGGCCATTTGGGCCGGGGACAGTCCTATAAGAGGTCCCAACATACCTACGGTGGCACATAGTTTATGAGATCTGGGGTAGAACCTAGGCCCCGAACCTACTCGGTGTTCGATACTACTCCCAAAACATAAATAGTGTTCATAGTATAAAATGCATGAATTCATGGGCTAGTTAAATCATGATAATCATAAACATACTTGTACATACGTGAACTAGCCATGAAATGAGGCCCGTGAGTCGGCCAAAAAATATAATTCATGATTCATAAGGTTCATACATACTTGTAAATCATACATATAGCTTGAAATTCATAAAATCATGATGGGTATTAGATTAAATGCATAATTTAAATCATTATTCATGCCGAGCTTGCAAGTATCAATAATAGAAAAGTAGATCATAAATCGATAAATCATGGATCATGCATATTTAGGCTTAATTTCATAGAAATCAAAATCGATAAAATTATAGATAAATTTAGATAATAAAATCTGATTAAAACGCATAGATTATGATGAGAATCTAAAATCACAAAACCCATTATCAAATTATTAGACTTTTATAAAAATCATCTCCAAAACCCCATGAGCTTTTAATAAGATTTTTGTAAAAATCATAGATGATGCGCTTGGGCATGGAACAAATCACCCATTGATAGCCTTACATACCTGAGAATAATGGTTCTTAACTTCCCCAGATTGCCCAAGAGGAAATTGATGAAGAACACCTTGAAATCACCTAGATCACCCTTCTATCACCTTCCCAAACCTTTGCATGCATGAATGAGGACTTAGGCTAGTCTATTCCCTCTTGAACCACCCTTTCTGATGTTAAAACAACGTAGCATAGGCCCCTAGGACTTAGGAATTACGGAATAGCCCTTACTAAAATCGCAGAAATTTGCTGACTGCTAGTCCCCACAAGGGACTGGACGACTCGTGACCAAGACCAACGACTCGTGGCATGGAGTTGTGAGATACACTGCCATAATTCACCTTGGGACCCCACAAATCGTGGTGGGTGACCATGACTCGTGGTCACCATCCGTGGTCCATAGTACCCAACCATTTTGCCAAAACATCCAGTCCAGGCCACGGGTGACCTTACGAGTCGTGAGGCCTGACCAAAGACTCGTGGTCATGTCCGTGGTCTTCTCTACAAGTACTGCCAACCCTGTTGGACCACGAGTCACCTCACGAGTCGTGTTCACTCCTTACGGTTCATCCTGTGACTTGGTGCGAAATTTCAATTTTTCATCGTTTTAACTCCCGGGTCTAATCCTTGGGTCCTAGGGATATAACAATATCTCCCCCTTGGGAATATTCATCCCCGAATGTTAGAAACACATAGAAAACTCAGAATCATACATTCATTATATGTAAATACTGACTATTTAAATCGAATACTGACGGAATGACTACCTCCAGGAAGAACTACATAGCGGAACCAAATTCAGACATCACATACATCTATCATAACATAAATCAAACTTGCGCACATGAGCTGAACATGGAAACTGATTGGAGTATTAGGGAAAAACTGATATCTTAAGTTGAGACTGAGCCAGTAGGGAACAAGTGAAGGTATTTAGCTATCATATCTGCATCGGCTTCCCATGTAGCTCCCTCGACATGTTGATTTCTACATAACAACTTTACTGAAGCTACTTCTTTATTCCTCAGCCTCTGAACCTGACGATCCAAGATTGCAACTGGAATTTCCTCATAACTGAGGCTATCTCTCACACCAACACTTTCCACCGGGACAACTAAAGATGGATTACCCAAGCAGTGTTTCAAGAGCGATACATGAAAGATGGGATAAACTGAAGATAACTCTGATGGCAAGTCCAACTCATATGCTACCTTACCAACCCTTCTCATAACTCGGTAGGGACCAACATAGCAGGGAATAAGTTTTCCTTTATTTTCAAACTGCATGACTCCCTTCATGGGAGATACCTTTAGAAACACTCAATCATCCACCTCAAACTCCAACTCTCTCCTCCTCACATCAGCATATGATTTTTGATGACTCTGTGCGGTCTTTAATCGATCCCTTATCAACTGAAACTTTAACATAGCCTCATGAACTGAATCAGGCCCTATCATAGCTGCCTCACCGATCTCAAACCATCCAATGGGCAATCTATAAGTTCATCCATAAAGAGCCTCGAACGATGCCATTTGGATACTAGAGTGATAGCTGTTATTATAAGCAAATTCGATCAAGGGCAAATGATCATCCCAGCTACCTTTGAAATCCATCACACATGCTCTCAACATATCCTCGAGAGTCTGGATTGTTCGTTTAGCTTGGCCATCCACTTGCGGATGAAAGGCTGTGCTGAGCTTAACTTGAGTCCTAAACCCCTTCTGAAAAGACCGCCAGAACTGGGAGGTAAACTGAGTATGTCGGTTTGAAATAATAGACAAGGTCACTCCATGAAGTCGAACCAACTCCTGAATATACAATTTGGCATAATTATCCGCTGAATCTTTGGTTCTCACTGGCAGGAAATATGCCGCCTTGGTCAACCTATCGACCACCACCCAAATGGAGTCATGCTGCCGTGAGTACGGGGCAACCTAGTTATGAAGTCCATATTGATTTCTTCCTACTTCCAAGTAGGAATGCTAATATCCTGAAGTACGCCTCCCGGCCTTTGATGCTCGACCTTCACTTGCTAATAGTTTGCGCACATGGCTACGAATTCTGCAATATCCCTCTTCATACCATTCCACCAATATATTTCCTACAAATCATGATACGTTTTGGTGGCACCCGGATGGATAGAGTACCTGGATACATGTGCCTCATGTAATATCCGGTCCCTCAAATCATCTATGTCTGGAACACACAGACGACCCTAGTACCACAACACACCATCTCCCCTTTGGGAGAAACCTCCACCTTCTGACTCCGAACAACTTCTTTCAGCTTTACCAACATTGAATCCTTATCTTGTCTAGCCTTCACATCGGTCACCAAGGACAATTCAGATCCATTTTGCACCATAACGCCGCCATCGGTCGAGTCAACAAATCTAACTCCCAACATTGCAAGTCGATAGACATCTTTCACCAACTCCTTCTTTCCCTCATCCACGTGGGACACACTCTCCATATAGAGCCTACTAAGTGCGTCCTCTACCACATTAGCTTTACTCGGGTTGTAAAGAACACTCATGTCGTAGTCCTTAAGTAGCTCCAACTACCTTCTTTGTCGAAGATTGAGATCTTTCTGCGTAAACATATATTGCAAGTTCTTGTGGTCCATAATTCTTCTCAAGATCATGGGTTGAGTAATTCTTCTCATGGACATTCAACTGTCTTGAGGCATAACTATCACTTTCCCTTGCTGCATCAACACACACCCAAGTACGATTCTCGAAGCATCACAATATACTACAAAACCATTGGTACCCTCGGGTAGGGTCAACACTGGTGCTGAAGTGAGTCGAGTCTTCAACTCTTGGAAGCTTTTCTCACAAGCCTCCGACCATTGAAACTTTACCTTTTTCTGAGTTAACTTGGTCAATGGTGCTGCAACCGATGAAAATCCCTCGACAAACCTTCGATAGTAGCCTGCTAGGTCCAAGAAACTCTGAATCTCGAAAGGATTCACCGGTCTGGGCCAATTTTTTACCACTTCAATTTTATGAGAATCCACCCTTATGCCGTCACTTGATACCACATGGCCTAAAAATGCCACGAAGTCCAACCAAAATTCACACTTGCTGAACTTTGCATACAACTAAAGATCCTTGAGGGTCTGAAGCACTACTCTCAAGTGAGCGGCATGCTCCTCCTCGCTCCGAGAGTATATAAGGATATCATTGATGAACACGATCACGAACATGTCTAGATATTGCTTGAACACCCTGTTCATCAAGTCCATGAAAGATGCAGGGGAATTGGTGAGTCCAAAAGACATAACAACAAATTTGTAGTGACCATACCGAGTCCTGAAAGCGGTTTTTGAGATGTCACTCTCCCGAACCCTGATCTGGTGATACCCGGACCTGATATCTATCTTTGAGAAACACCTGGAACCCTGAAGCTGGTCAATAAAGTCATCGATCCTGGGTAAGGGGAACCTATTCTTGACAGTGACCTTGTTCAATTGCCTGTAATCAATACACATGCAAAGGGATCCATCCTTCTTTCAGACAAAGAGAACCGGTGCACCCCAAGGAGACTTGCTCGGTCTAATGAAACCCTTATCCAACAAGTCCTTCAACTGATCCTTTAACTCTTTTAGCTCGGCTGGAGCCATCTTGTATGGAGGAATAGAGATAGGCTACATATCAGGTAGAAGATCAATACCAAAATCATTTTCCCTCTCAGGAGGAACACCTGGCAAATCATTAGCAAAAACCTCTGAATACTCACACACCACCGAAACTGACTGGATAGTTGGGGTCTCAAACTCAACATTCTTAACCCTAACTAGGTTATACATGTAGCCCTTAGAAATTATTTTCCTGGCCTTAAGATATGAAATAAACCGACCAACTGGTACAACTGAATTTCCCTTCCACTCTAAGACTGGCTCACCTGGAAACCTAAACTCTACTGACCGGGTTCTACAATTAATCGAATCATAACATGTAAATAACCAATCCATGCCCAAAATAAGGTCAAAGTCAGTCATATCTAACTCTACTAAGTCTGCAGAGTTAACCTTATGCAACACTGTGATGGAGCAACCTCTATACAACCTCCTAGCTACAACTGATTCACCGATTGAGGTAGAGACCGAGAACGGTTCGGATAGAATTTCAGTGCTAACTCCAAAACTACTAGACATATATTGGGTCACAAAAGACAATAATATCTCCTGGATCTAAAAAGGTACAAGCATCAATATGGAAGACTTGCAACATACCAGTGACCACATCTGGTGAAACCTCCTGCTCCTAGCGGGGTACTAAAGCATAGAACCTGTTTTGGTGCTGACCGCCTGCTGAACTAGTAGAGACACCCTGCTGAGGGGGACGGGCTGCTGGAGCGGCAGAATTGGCCACTATCACACGGGACCTACCGACCCCTGACCTGGCTGAGGTGCAATCCCTAAGTCTGTGCATAGGTTTGCCGCACCCGAAACATGCATCTGAGCCAACTAAGCACCTTCCAGGATGATTCTTGTCGTACTTTGCACACGATGGAAAAGTGCGCTCCACCTGCATGCTACCCTAATCCCTTGAGCCTGAAACCCTGCTCCTCTAATCTTCCCTGAACCTAGATGGCATGCTGGCCGATGATGGAGCTGGAGTGATAGACCTGTGCTGGGATTACTGACGCTGTCCACCCCCTGACCTGACCTGAGAAACCCTATAGCTATCGGTCCTGGCCATCTTGGACTCCTTCTGCATCCGGTAGACCGACTCCATCTGCTGAGCATGCAACACGATGCAGGGAAAGTTGATATCCCAATGTAGCATGACGATCCTGTAATCCTTGTCCAAATAATCCATGACCCCATGCACGAAACGACTCACCCAAGCCCTCGGGTCCGCCACCAACTTTGGAGCATACTTAGATAATTGAGTGAACTCTAATGCGTACTCCTGAATGGAAATGTCACCCTGCTTCAAATTAACAAACTCGGATGACTTGAGCTCCCTCATTTCCCGAGGGAAGAATCGATCCATAAAGGCCGCGTGGAACTTCTCCCAACCATCAGGCCTACACCCACTGCTCTGGCATCTCTCCACTGATTAAACCATATATGAGCCACCCCCTTTAGCTGATAGTAGGTCAAGTCAACACACTCCCCATTGTTCACCCCCATAACCTGGGTGATCTTCAGAATCTCCTCGATGAAATCATGTGGATCCTCGTCCACCCTCGACCCCGTGAACTCAGGAGAGCTCATCCTCAAGAAATCCCTCACCCTAGCTACCACTGCATTCCCATTTTGAGGGTAATGGGCCACTGTCTGATTTTGAACTTGGGCCATCATGGACTATGCTAGCATCTGAATCGCTGCCCTAAACTCAGTGCGGGCAGCTGGCTCTAGTGCGTGCTCCTCGCGAACGGATGGGGCTAGCTGATGCTCCTCACTATTGGCAATGATCATTACTGTTATCATTTGTTCTGGTGTTCACTTGGCATGGAGGCATGACTCTGCAAACGTGTATAGCATGAATTAGAAGGGTAGAGGCTTTCATCGCATGACATAGATCATGAAAGAAGGGAACATTTGCTAAACGTCTAGTAGCCTCTTCGTCATAAGTGTGGCGCACTTCACACCCATGAAAAAGACTCTACTTAACGCGACTTTCAGACACCTAGGACACTTCAAACCTATGGCTCTGATACCAAGTTTGTCACGACCCGAACGCACACCCGGATCGTAGACACGGGATAAGGAGTCCCAAGAGACCCCAAGTCAACCCATGGCAGAAGCGTACATATAATTCAATCACATAAGCAGAAGACTTAATATAAGAAAACATAAACATTTCATAAATACGGACAAAGGACAATACACAATCCATACTTGACGGCTGAATACAACTTATACTCAGGAAAGCCTCTAATCATGAAAGACGGGCTGATGGGACAACTCCTCAACTAACCAAACAATTCTGAAGCTAAAAGAAAAGCATAGAGTCTGAACATATGGCCCTCAGAACATGAGGACTCACCAAATAATCGGATAGCGAACTCTGAGGAGCTACTGAGAAGAGTGAGCCTGAGAGCCGGGTCCTATATCATGAAACGATAAGCATATAAAGTATGCAGTCAGTACTTGGAATGTACTGAGTATGCAAGGTAAGTAAAACAGACATTTAAAATATAGAAATCTCATAAATGATCATAAGAGTGGGACATCATGCTCATATCATAAATATCATACCATAACATAAGGCTCAAAGTTTTCAAAACATTCATAATACAATCGTAATCATAATCGTAAGAGAAAAGCCTTATTTAACATGACTTGAGCCCATATACATAATAATAATCATAAACATTCATAGATCATTAGGAACAGTGGGAGATTCTCTTAACCGACATACCCCATATGAGCACACATGAAGCCCCACTTGTAACCCTAGTCAGGAGGTTGTCCGTACCTTGCCAAGGGTAGGACAATGAAAGTGATATCACCATGAAAAGGGACATTTGGGCTGGGGATAGTCCCATAGGAGGTCTGAACATACCTATGGTGGCATGTAGTTTATGAGATCTGGGGCAGAAGCTAGGCCCTGAACCTACTCGGTGTTCGATACTACTCCCAAAAACATATATAGTGCTCATAGTATAACATGCATGAATTCATGGGCTAGTTAAATCATGATAATCATAAACATACTTGTACATACGTGAACTATCCATGAAACGACACCCGTGAGTCGGTCAAAACATAATTCATGATTCATACGTACTTGTAAATCATACACATAGCTTGAAATTCATAAAATTCATGATAGGTATTAGATTAAATGAATAATTTAACTCATAATTCATGCTAGGCTTGCAAGTATCAATAATAGAAAAGTAGATCATAAATCGATAAATCATGGATCATGCATATTTAGGATTAATTTCATAGAAATCAAAATCGATAAAATTATAGATAAATTTAGATAATAAAATATGATTAAAACCCATAGATTATGATGAGAATCTAAAGTCACAAAACCCATTATTAAATCATTAGACTTTTATAAAGATCATCTTCAAAACCCGATGAGCTTTTAATAAGATTTTTGTAAAAATCATAGAGAATGGGCATGGGTGTGGAAGAAATCACCTATTGATAGCCTTACATACCTGAGAATAACTGGTTCTTAACATCCCTAGATTTCCCAAGAGGAAATTGATGAAGAACACCTTGAAATCACCTGGATCACCCTTTTATCACCTTCCCAAACCTTTGCATGCATGAATAAGGACTTAGGCTAGTCTTTTCCCTCTTGAACCACCCTTTCTAATGTTAAAACAACGTAGTATAGACCCCTAAGAATTAGGAATTACGGAATAGCCCTTACTAAAATCGAAGAAATTTGCTGACTGCCAGTCCCCACGAGGGATTGGACGACTCATGACCAGGACCAACGACTCGTGGCCTGGAGTTATGAGATACACAACCATAATTCACCTTGGGACCCTACGGAGGATAACACAAATTATGGTGGGTGACCATGACTCGTGGTCACCATCCGTGGTCCACAGTGCCCAACCATCTTGCCAAAACATCCAGTCCAGGCCACGGGTGACCTCACGAGTCGTGAGGCCTGACCACGACTCGTGGTCATGCCCGTGGTCTTCTCTACAAGTCCTGCCAACCCTGCTGGACCACGAGTCACCTCAAGAAATCGTGGTCACTCCTCATGAGTCTCCTCACGGTTCATCCTGTGACCTGATGCGAAATTTCAGTTTTTCACCGTTTTAACTCCCGGGTCTGATCCTTGGGTCCTCCGGGTATAACAAATAATTCTTTCCTTTCTTTCAGTATTTACAATTAGGGTAAAAGAGATTTTTACGACCTGCCTTAATTAAAAGAAGATTCTCATGACTAAAAACTTTGTTTATTAGTATATGTTAATTATGTCAAAGAAATTTTCTTCCCTTTATTTAATTTCATTTAATTAGGATAATTCATTGACATATGGTAAGCAGTTATTCGGAATAAATGTTGATATTCCCTTCTCTTTTAAATCACTTTGACTTATTAGCTATATAAGGGGGAATAGGGGCTATTTCATTGAGGGGGATAACACTGGAAATTGTGATTCCCTTAGCAGAAGCACTTTCGAATGACTTTCTCCCTCTAGCAATATATTCTTCTCTCTCAGCCGCACTCTAAAACCCAAATTCTTTTTTTCTTAAGAGTTCTCTTTAATCTCCTTTAACCAATTAGTATACCTTCTATGTCATAATAGCATGTTCAATCTGCTAGGTGTATATTGTTACAGTAGTTATTGATCTCTCTGAAATTTATCTCTCTGATATGTTTTAAATTTAAAATAGGACTTGCTTTTAGGTTTAGAATGTATATATGTTTGTTTGTCGGTATGTTTCATTTATTAACAGGTTTAAATCTAAAATAGGACTTGCTCAAATTTGGTGATGTAGGATTTTATATAGATTTTTTGTGTAATTAGATTAGTGAGGTGCCCTAATGCACGATAATTCATTAGGTCGTGACTTTTCAATTTAATTAATTATTCAAGAGTTGTCACATGTCCTGGCCCGCTTTTTGCAAAATAAAATGGGGCGCGATAGTATGTCGATTCTGCTGGAGATTTTATGCTCTAACCATAACATGTTTGTTTTTTTATGTGGGATTTTTTTGAGTTAAAATATCTTTTCCTTTTTTCTATTATTTATTTCCTTAATTAGTCAACTTACCATGTTTAATCCATTTCCTTCTTCCCACTTATTTATTTTCTTGTTTAATTGATTACTTTCTTCATATATGTTTCATTATATAAGAATGAAGTCACTAACAATTTTCTTTATTTTTTGTTTTCATTCATTTACACTGTCTTATTTTTTACGTATAATTTGTAAGTATTATCTTACTTAATTGGCTAATTGTTAACTGCTTTCCTTAAATTGTCATTTCAGCTCATATTTCCCCTACATGGGAACCTCTTATTGTCATACACTTTATAACGGTTGCGTGGTTTCACAGCTGTTCACTATTAAAACACCCTCTGAGGAATGCCTCATGATTTGGTCGATCAGCGGTGCATCGATGGTCATGAGTTTTCCCACTCTTAAGTTGTCTGCTTGAAGAAACTGCGTCTACACCCACTCCATGCGCTTTAGATCTTGCCCCTGTGTCCTTTTCTAAGGAATACACATCATGTTACACATAGGGAGTCGCGACGCTATGGTGCATCAAGACTAATACTAAAAATTTGTCATGAGTCTTAAGGGATTCTCAATCCCGAAAAGGATGCCTTCATAATCTATGTGCATTAAAATTATTTCCTTCCCTTAGTCCCTTTATTTGTTTCCTTGTATAAACTATTATATTCTTCTGTGTTGAACCTTTTTTCTTGTTCCCTTTATTTGTTTCCTTATTTAAATTATTTACTACATGTTTAATCCATCTTCCTATTTTCCTCATATGCTTTCTTGTGTAATATTATTATTACATGTTTGTTTTTTCTCTCTCCAACAATACATGTTTATTTGAAACAACTTATGACATGTTTATGTCTAATCTCATTTATTTCTCTTTGTCGGCTTATTAAATATTTATTGATTTTCTTAATTACTTATGGTGTTACCTCTTTTCATTATGTGTTAATAGTTTTGTAAGTTGTCATTTCCGTTCATATTTCTCCAACTTGGAAATCTCTCACTATCACACATTATATACGCAAGTTGTGCTTTACACTTCTCCGAATTTCTTTTAAACTCCTATTTAGAGAGTTGGCATATACGTGGAGAGAATGGATAGTTTTACTACCATGTGACCATGCGCCTTCTCGCATAAGAGAACTTTTCAGTCCATGTCGACCAAACTCTTAGAAATTTATGTTAAGTCATGCATGCATTATCCCTCGAAAGTCTCGATATCTTTGGTGTATTGAGATCATTAATTTGATTTTTCCCAAAGTCTAAAGAGGCTTACAACCTCGAACAGGACAGTATCATGTTTATTTGTATTTTAGCGATGAATATGCCTAAAAATATAGAATGTTTGCTCCTTAGGCGGGAAGGGAAAAACTAACATTTTTATAATGCAGGTTGTATTCATGTCGTGTAAGCTAAGAAGAAGCCAAAAGAAGGAAGAGCATTTCCATTTAGGCTATAACTTTGCTTTTTGTAATTTTTATTTTTTGTAACATTTCATTATGTAAATAAAGCAATAATTTGTTTATGTTATTTTATGTATTTGAGATTTTAGTGGAGCAAATGGAATGATACATTATGGCATATTCGATTCTCAAAATGCGCCAGTGTTATACCCCGTAGAATTCCCGGCACCTAGACGACCTATTCGCACGTTGGTTAAGCATATTTGAAGGCCATACGTGCTAGAGAAAGGCCCGAGAAAAGATCGAACGAGAAACCCGTCGAACCATCGCGGGAGGAGCCGAGGCAGAGCCCCTCCGCGATGGCAGCGTGTCACGGAGGTGAGGCCTCCGCGATAGCTCCGTGACATGTTGCCCAGGTTCAGGCTCAAGTATATAAGCCCCACTTCGGTTTAATTTCATTTAAAACCTTTAAAAATTTCCAGAAAACAGAGGCTACGACAGAGAGAAGTAAGAACGAAGGAAATTATATAATTTTCATCCGATTACGCTGTTAAACGCTGCCCAAATTCAAATTAACCCCAGATACTGAGGTATTTAGCAGCAGAGAGCATTCCTACGGATTTAGTTTCGTGAAATACGGCCGACGAGTCGGCGAGCCACCGAACTAAGGTAAGTAGAATTGCTCTAAATTAATGTCTATGTGTTCCTAGCTGAGAAGTGAATATTTCTCCCTTCTGGACGCTGAAAAATAACGAGTTTTCGACCGTTTTCTGAAAGGTTAAAGTTGGGATAAATATATATATCAAAAGTGACAATTTCTCCCGAATATTAATGTATTTAGTTCTAATTGACGTGTATATGAATGTAGTTGGGAGAAACAGCAGAAGTACCAACGGAAATCACATCGGTCAGTCGGGTACTCAGAAACCAGGTATGTAAAGTTATTCTTTCGGCAAGCCAGGAAGTACAGGGTAGAAAATAAATAGAATAAACGCTATTAGCAGATACCCAGCGTACAGGAACGATTTTAGTACAAATTCCAGCAAGCATGCTAGTATATTATTACGTATTATGCGATAATCAGAATAATAGATATTTAGGCAATATGTATTTCATCTGTTGAGATTGTATCCAGTAGTAGATGGTACATTTTATATCATTGAGCTATATTCCGTTATAGATGGCTTGTACTATGTTATTGAGTTATATTCAGATATAATCAGATAGACAGATAAAGGCCAGGTAGCAGTAAGTCCAGCAGCCAGAAACAGTGTAAGACAGCATATAGCATCAGTTATTTAATACAGATTAGCCTCGAAACAAAAGAAGAGAACATGATTAGTATTTTTCATTTGAGCATGCTTGCTGTGTATGTGTTTGTATGTTGAGACTTGTTGTGGCATGTGGGCACCCTTTAGCATCCCCACCGCCCCTGGGTTATAGCTGTGTCGATACCAGATTCAGATGCCGCCACCAGCTGGGCGATGCCGTCCGACTAAAGGACGATGATGGCCGACCACCATGATAATACGGTCCAGACCACCCTGCTTGCAGGGGTAGTTCAGTTTACTCTGCGCAGAGCTAGCACACCCTGTTCACAGGGGTAGACCACTCTGTGTGCACACCTGTGCCCAGAGGCAGGAGCCTTCGGACTCAGACACAGTTTATTGTTAGAGGCCAAGGCCTGAGCTACGTACCCAAGGGGGCCGGTAGGAGGAGCTCACAGTTATCAGATGAGTGGAGTGACTTGTTTTTGGTTGGTTTAGACCCAGGTAGGGGTAAATAGATTGCTTGCTTGGTTGGCACCTTCCGGCTTATGGGGGTCGGTCAGGTATTGTGTGTATTATTATGTATATTGATATGTGCTATTAGATACTGATAGACAGAAGGACGACACGTCTTCAGGTACGTTCAGTTAGTTACAGAAAGTACAAACTCTCCCCAGTTATCCTCAGCTGGATAGACTCAGCTACTTCTTGCTTAAATGTCATGTTATTGTTGCTATTCGTTTCAGTTGCATATTTCAGTTTGCTTTACATGCTCAGTACCTGTGGTACTGACGCCCAGCGGGGCGCTATATTGCTTGCCTACAGGTACTCACGGACGAGGAGCCGATCCCTCGTGATTCCAGCCAGCCAGTGAGTCATCAGCTCCTGTCATCCGGAGTCTGATCCCCAGAGGTGTAGCTCCTTTTCTTTTGTTGTGCAGTATGGGTAGGTCGGGGCCCTGTCCCGATCATTTCTATTAATTTCTTACAGTATTCGTAGAGGCTTGCAGTCTGCATATTTCCCTGTGGTCAGTTGAGCCGGTCGTGTGAGGCCGTGCAGTTGTTAGCTGTTAGTACTTTTACTTCTTTTATGTTGGCCGTGTGGGGCCATAAGTTTGACAGTAGTGGTGACCTTGCCGGTCACGTAGCCTTCTAGTATTTTGATGCTGAGTTGCAAATAACTAGACAGCTTGGTGGCCTTGTTGGCCCGCATAGGTTTCCCTATAGTTGCATGTTCTGGTCAGCTGTTATTACAGGTACAGGAGGCTATAGGCCAGTGGGCCGGGGGCTGTGTTTACAGCCGTTATATAGCCCTTTGTCTCCAGAAATGTGAGTTGGAGCCAGCTAGGCACCAGATGTGCCCAGGCTTAGCAGTCCAGCCGTTCAGGTCCTAGTAGGGCACCAGGTGCCAGTCATACCCCCCAAGGTAGGGTGTGACAAACTTGGTATCAGAGCAGGTCGTGTCCCAGGGAGTCTGCAAGCCGTGCTAAGTAGAGTCTTGTCTATGGATGTGTTGTGCACCACATACTATAGGCAGGAGGCTGTGAGGCATGATATGATGGTTACCCTTCCTTCTCAGTTAGTCGTGCTTTAGAGCGGTACAGTATAGGGTTGAGTCCCTACGAACTTACCGTATTCTTTGATTATAGATACAAAGGCAGATCAGTATTACCCTATCACAGGTAGAAGATCAGAGATAGCAACGGAAGAGAGCATCAGTCAGTTACATGATAACTACAACAGCAGGAGGGGGTATCAGAGACCTCCCAGCGTGATACCTTTATTGGTATTATTCCCAGTATACGTTGATAACGTTAGAATAGTAAGTTAGAAGTATAATGTACATATGAGTTGATTTACTTATTAGTTATATAAGATCTGATTAAGATTATAGACAAGGTCAGACCACCAGGTAAGTATGAAAAAGAGAGGGAAATGCAGGAATCCCAAATACATCTTTTCGGATATGGTACAGTCAAATGCTTTTACTTGTTGCAATAAGAAAAGGGCTATTCCCACCTCTTGGTTTTGATGTCAATATAGTGTCGGGGTAACAGACCTTCTAGTGATGAATGCCTAATAATAGTCAAGTTTGAGTCAGAAAAAGGCCAAGTCTGCCACATATGCTAACAGATAGCAAGACATACCTGTAAGATTATAGTTATGATCTAGTTGTGACATCGAAAGATATTGAGGTCATGTGAATCAGATGGGCTTGAATATACACCAGAAGAAGTATAGGCCGAGGCTTGATCAGTAATCTCATTAGCAACGAAAGGCGGGTACCTTGAACCCCAGAGTTCATCTTAAGCAAGATGAGAGGAAGGAGCAGGAATGCCAGATTTTGTGGGGAAATCAGGGTTACCCCCCCCAGATTAATAGAGTATCGTTTTAAGGATTAAGCTTCGGGCTGACAGTAGGATTGCGGTTCAGAATACCACAGTACGTCCGCTATGGAAAAGTTAAGAAGTTACTGATACAACAATTCTAATCTAGTGTGGCCTAGAGATAAGGCCCAACAGGCAGTCATGGGCCCTTAATATATGCCTAGTAAGGCTACAAGATTCGAACGTCAACCCCACATCGCAAGAGTGGTGAATTTCAAACAGCAGACGATAACTAAAATGTCTATGTTTGTTACTTTCAGAATAGGGTGACAATGCAATGAAAAGATAAGTCAGGGTAGGAGATATTATTAGGCCGTAAGAAGCAATGTATCATGTACGATATGCGATTCAGCAGAGCATGTCAGAGATTATGTATTATCGCAGAACTCAGTACATATTGTATGTAGGTATTGATATATATATATATACAGATAATAGATATGCGGTGAGCAGCTGCCTATAAGGGCTACAATCACAGATGCTGATTAGTAATAGAGAGCATATACAAATTGCATTGCAGGACACCCCCTTGCCCAAAAAAAAAAAGAAGAGAAGAAAGAGGGAGAAGAAAGAAAGAAAAGAAGAAGAGAAAGGGCGGATTAGGTGTGAGTTACGTATGAAGTCATAGAAACTATCTTAGTTCTCAGTTATTAAGTTAATGGACTTATATGTGGTTGCCAGATCTAGGCTCTGGAAGCTTACTAGAGTTAATGGCCTGAATCAGATGGCTAGATGATAAGGGCACAGTTAGACGGTCTACCTACCAGCTGGCGCCTACATTAGCAGGGAGGCATCCCTGAAGATCGGTAACAGTAGTGCAGGTGCTAGAACCAGGATTAGAGGCCGAATAGGCAAATTTCAGAGATTAGCAATACTAAATTGTTCTAGTATGTTAAGTGGTCGTACGTCATTTTCCCCAGCCTTGTAGGTGAAAGTCGGCCTTAACCAACCTAGCAGTTATTATGTGGAACACCCCATAAGTCAGCCGGCCGTCCCAGTCAGAATACCTGTGGGTACCCCAAGGAAGGGTCCACATCAGTAGTCAGCGACAGACTAGTACTTCAGCTGGTTTTCATAAGATATTCAGATACAGAGCCCTAGCTGAAGGCTAGTATTTATAGAATAGCTCATAAGACTGAGAATTCCCCAGAATAGCAGTATAAATCCAAGTGGATACACACAAGGCGTAAGAAATTGATAGTACCCTGCTAGCACAGTGTTTATTAAGACCAGGGGATCAGTAGACTCCCCGTGAGGATCCAGAGATTGATCGCCTGGGAGTAAGTTTGATTAAGTCCAGCCTTACAGTGGTTTAAGCAAAATAACAAAGCAATTAGATGCCCACGAGTTTGCGGTTATGCACGAACTATAAGCACTCAAGTAGAACAGCTAGAGCATTGTTAGACTACTGCCACATTCGGGTCATTCAACCCGACTATTCAGTTATTTAAGGTTATGCAGCCAGATCATTAGAGGTCATGATCAATATCAGGACCCCCTGATCAGATACGGGCACATGGTGTGCAGATAGTCGTTCAAGGTTACCTTAGCAACAAGTGGCCTTAGCATGCGGTCAGAAGGCCAGATAAAGCTCTAGCTATACCGGTAGATTACTTGTCAGATTCTCCGGTATAATAAACCAGTATGACCGTCAGTTATATGTCAAATTTTGTAAATTTGAATTTTGGTTGAGTTTAGTAGCCTTTTTGGTCACGTTGTGTCGGAGGCTGGTGTACAGATAGATATACAGAAAATCGAGGTAGTGAAGACATAGCCTAGACGTACCACTCCGATCGAAGTACGCAGTCCCTGCGTTTAGCCGGGTACTGCAGAGGGTTTGTGGAAGGATTTTCCACCTTAGCAGCACCTTTGACTAAATTGACACAGAAGGCAACAAAGTTCCAGTAGACTGAGGCGTGTGAGCAGAACTTCCAAGAGTTAAAAGTCAGGCTAACATCAGCTCCAGTGTTAGTATCGCCAGGAGGTACAGAGGGTTGATGCAGTGTGGTAAGGTAATAGCTTATGCTTTCAGGCAGTTGAAGAAACGTGAAGAGAATTATCTTACCCATGACCTGGAGTTAGTTGCAGTAGCTTATGCCTTAGAGAATGAAAATTTTGTATCACCCAGGAAGGGCTAATATGGTAGCAGACGCCCTTAGCCGTAAATCTATGGGGAGTCAGCATACTTGCCGCCTGAACGGTGAGAATAGACCCGAGAATTTCACTAGTTAGCCGGTTTAGCCGGTCACATAGCAGAAATAAAAGATAACAGAGCGATAATGCGGAATGTCGCAGTGTTATCGTTAATGGTGGAAGTAAAGGAACGGCAGTATAGAAACCCTAGCCAGGTCCAATTTGAACATAAGGTTCAGTAAGGAGAGGTGACATATTTTTCGATAACCGAGGATGAAGTGTTACGATATAAAGGCTGCATTGTGTTCCAGATATTTTGGGGGCATCGCCAGCAGCTTATAAGCGAGGCGCATTACGCCCGCTATTCTCTCCACCCAGGCGCAACGAAAATGTGCCATGATATCAAAGAAAACTACTGGTGGCCAAGTATGAAAAGAGAATTTGCTGAATTTGTAGCCCAGTGTCCTAACTGCCAACAGGCGAAAGCAGAACATCAGAAACCAGGCGGGTTAACTTAGGACATAGCTATGCCTCTCTGGAGATGAGAAGCAGTGAATATGGATTTTGTGGCAGGGTTGCCCCGTACCGAATGCGGAAATGATTCTATATGGGTAATAGTTGACAGGCTGACGAAATCAGCTCATTTCCTGCCAGTGAAAGCTACCTTCTCGGCTGAGGATCATGCCGAATTATCTATCAAAAAAATAGTTATATTGCATGGAGTGCTGGTATCTATCATTATGATAAGGGAGCACAGTTTACAGCTAGATTCTGGCAGTCGTTCTAGAGGGGTCTGGAAACACAGATTAATTTAAGCACAGTATTCTATCCTCAGACAGATGAGCAGGCTGAGCGCATAATTCAGATGCTCGAAGGTATGTTGCGAGCGTGTGTACTAGATTTCGGTAGTAGCCAAAGTGAGCATTTAC
This sequence comes from Datura wrightii, assembly GCA_035772735.1. Taxonomy (NCBI): domain Eukaryota; kingdom Viridiplantae; phylum Streptophyta; class Magnoliopsida; order Solanales; family Solanaceae; genus Datura; species Datura wrightii. The sequence continues at coordinate 10,450,679 of JASDFA010000003.1, forward strand.
CGTTAATTGAATTTGCCTCCAGAATTAGAATCTGTTCGTCCGGTCTTTCATGTATCTATGCTGAGGAAATGCATAGGAGACCCGTCCAGAGCAGTCCCAGTCCAGAATATCCAGGTTACAAAAAAGCTGGCCTATGAAGAGGTTCCAATAACTATCTTAAACAGACAGATTCGCAGATTGAGGACTAAAGATATCACGTCTATCAAGGTATTAAGACGTAACAAGAACCGAGAGGAGATGACTTGGGAAGCGGAGGAAGATATGAGGACCAGATATCCTCACCTATTTCAGGCCCAGTTAGGCGACAGGTATGTCCGTATTATTACTATGTAGTATCTTATGGTTGTATATGTATAAGTGAGAAAGATTGATACTTAGCCACCCAGTGAATCCTAAAGTATTATGTACAGTACCTGTATTGGACTTTTCTGCGTTTCAGGTTTTTGGTATAGTCCATATTACAGGGGAGACTCTGGCGAAATTTTTCTAAACAAGTAAGTTAAGTAGTCCTCTAGATAGCAGTATACATTCGAGGACGAATGTTCTTAAGGGGGGGAGAATGTTATACCCCGTAGAATTCCCAACACCTAGACGACCTATTCGCACGTTGGTTAAGCATATTTGAAGGCCATACGTGCTAGAGAAAGGCCCGGGAAAAGATCGGACGAGAAACCCGTCAAACCATCGCGGGAGGAGCCGAGGCAGAGCCCCTTCGCGATGGCAGCGTGTCACGGAGGTGAGGCCTCCGCGATAGCTCCGTGACACGTTGACCAGGTTCAGGCTCAAGTATATAAGCCCCACTTCGGTTTAATTTCATTTAAAACCTTTAAAAATTTCCAGAAAATAGAGGCTACGACAGAGAGAAGTAAGAACGAAGGAAATTATATAATTTTCGTCCGATTACACTGTTAAACGCTGCCCAAATTCAAATTAACCCCAGATACTGAGGTATTTAGCAGCAGAGAGCATTCCTACGGATTTAGTTTCGTGAAATACGGTCGACGAGTCGGCGAGCCACCGAACTAAGGTAAGTAGAATTGCTCTAAATTAATGTCTATGTGTTCCTAGCTGAGAAGTGAATATTTCTCCCTTCTGGACCGCTGAAAAATAACGAGTTTTCGACCGTTTTCCGAAAGGTTAAAGTTGGGATAAATATATATATCAAAAGTGACAATTTCTCCCGAATATTAATGTATTTAGTTCTAATTGACGTGTATATGAATGTAGTTGGGAGAAACAGCAGAAGTACCAACGGAAATCACATCGGTCAGTCGGGTACTCAGAAACCAGGTATGTAAAGTTATTCTTTCGGCAAGCCAGGAAGTACAGGGTAGAAAATAAATAGAATAAACTCTATTAGAAGATACCCAGCGTACAGGAACGATTTTAGTACAAATTCCAGCAAGCATGCTAGTATATTATTACGTATTATGCGATAATCAGAATAATAGATATTTAGGCAATACGTATTTCATCTGTTGAGATTGTATCCAGTAGTAGATGGTACATTTTATATCATTGAGCTATATTCCGTTATAGATGGCTTGTACTATGTTATTGAGTTATATTCAGATATAATCAGATAGACAGATAAAGGCGAGGTAGCAGTAAGTCCAGCAGCCAAAAACAGTGTAAGACAGCATATAGCATAAGTTATTTAATACAGATTAGCCTCGAAACAAAAGAAGAGAACATGATTAGTATTTTTCATTTGAGCATGCTTGCTGTGTATGTGTTTGTATGTTGAGACTTGTTGTGGCATGTGGGCACCCTTTAGCATCCCCACCGCCCCTGGGTTATAGCTGTGTCGATACCAGATTCAGATGCCGCCACCAGCTGGGCAATGCCGTCCGACTAAAGGACGATGATGGCCGACCACCATGATAATACGGTCCAAACCACCCTGCTTGCAGGGGTAGTTCAGTTTACTCTGCGCAGAGCTAGCACACCCTGTTCACAGGGGTAGACCACTCTGTGTGCACACCTGTGCCGAGAGGCAGGAGCCTTCGGACTCAGACACAGTTTATTGTCAGAGGCCAAGGCCTGAGCTACGTACCCAAGGGGGCCGGTAGGAGGAGCTCACAGTTATCAGATGAGTGGAGTGACTTGTTTTTGGTTGGTTTAGACCCGGGTAGGGGTAAATAGATTGCTTGCTTGGTTGGCACCTTCCGGCTTATGGGGGTCGGTCAGGTATTGTGTGTATTATTATGTATATTGATATGTGCTATTAGATACTGATAGACAGAAGGACGACACGTCTTCAGGTACGTTCAGTTAGTTACAGAAAGTACAAACTCTCCCCAATTATCCTCAGCTGGATAGACTCAGCTACTTCTTGCTTAAATGTCGTGTTATTGTTGCTATTCGTTTCAGTTGCATATTTCAGTTTTCTTTACATGCTCAGTACCTGTGGTACTGACGCCCAGTGGGGCACTGTATTGCTTGCCTACAGGTACTCACGGACGAGGAGCCGATCCCTCTTGATTCCAGCCAGCCAGTGAGTCATCAGCTCCTGTCATCCGGAGTCTGATCCCCAGAGGTGTAGCTCCTTTTCTTTTGTTTTGCAGTATGGGTAGGTTGGGGCCCTGTCCCGATCATTTCTATTAATTTCTTACAGTATTCGTAGAGGCTTGCAGTCTGCATATTTCCCTGTGGTCAGTTGAGCCGGTCGTGTGAGGCCGTGCAGTTGTTAGCTGTTAGTACTTTTACTTCTTTTATGTTGGCCGTGTGGGGCCATAAGTTTGACAGTAGTGGTGACCTTGCCGGTCACGTAGCCTTCTAGTATTTTGATGCTGAGTTGTGGATAACTAGACAGCATGGTGGCCTTGTCGGCCCGCATAGGTTTCCCTATAGTTGCATGTTCTGGTCAGCTGTTATTACAGGTACAGGAGGCTATAGGCCAGTGGGCCGGGGGCTGTGTTTACAACTGTTATATAGCCCTTTGTCTCCAGAAATGTGAGTTAGAGCCAGCCAGACACCAGATGTGCCCAGGCTTAGTAGTCCAGCCGTTCAAGTCCTCGTAGGGCACCAGGTGCCAGTCATATCCCCCAAGGCGGGGTGTGACAGCCAGGCCTACCTCTGGCACAAAAGAGGCCCCCAAATTAGGAAACGTATTAATGTGTTTAATCTTTTTTCTACGATATGAAACGTATTAATGTGTTTATTTTCTTTAATCTTTTGTCTACAACATGTTATGCTCGAGTTTCTTTACCGATTTTATCTTTTGTTTATTGATTATCTTGATTATCCCCATTCCTAAGGTTGATTTGTGCATAACTGCCCGCAATATCTTTCTCCTAGTCGGTTCACCAAAGTAAAAGGGAAAATGAATGACAGTAACAGTTCAACAAACAAAATTGATACGACCGCTCCAAGAGATTCCGCAGAGAGTTCATAGAGGAGGTATCCACCTGAGTATAATGACATGATACTAAGGATGGAACAAAGGATTTTGGAACTTCAAGGGGGACTATCCCAAGTTCGTAATGTAACCAACCTATCGGTCTCACTGGAAAATTCGTTGGAACCACAAACTTAGGTCTATGCCCCTACCAAGCCTCATGTCACTCTTTCGAGCCTTCCTCCCTCATCCCATTATGTATCATATCCTCAAAACAATTCTAGTCATATCTACTCGCTTCCTTAAAATCATATACCATATCCGCATAATGCTTACCCAACTCAATCAAAGGCATATCAGAATCAAGCTGCCTCACAACACCCACCCACTATATCTCATGTTCATTACTTACCTCCCACATCCAACATGTCTTATGCCCATGTTCCTGGAAATCATACCTTTAACCCCATTTACATTGAGACTGCTCTACTCACTCAGCACCTAGGAGAATCTGGACTCTCTAAGAAAGACAAGTTGATATAGTCTATGGCTGAGGAGCTCAAGAAGATGAATAATCGAATATAATGTATTAAAGGAGCCAAGGGGATAAAAGGCCTAAATTATGAATACCTCTGCATACATCCTGATGTCGAGCTACCAGTGGGGTACAAACCTCCAAAGTTCGAAATGTTCACTGGGACTGGTGATCCAAAAGACCACTTAAAGATGTATTGTGACAAGCTAATTGGACTGAGAAGAGATGAAAAAATCAGAATGAAGTTGTTCATGAGAAGTTTGACTGGAGATGCTCTTAGTTGGTACATAAAGCAAATCCAAGAAAATGAATTAATTGGACTGATACGGCTGCAGCTTCCGTAGAGCGGTTCAATTTCAATACAGAGAATGCACCGGATTTGCACTACATTCAGAACATGAAAAGAAAGCCTATGGAGACATTCCCGGAATATGCCACCCATTGGAGGTCCGAGGCCGCCAGAGTGCGACCTCCAATGGAGGAGGTACAAATGAAGGATATCTTCATGTGGAATTTGGACCCTCAAGTATATGATAGGTTGATGCTGGTTAGTGAGAAAAGTTTTGCCGAAATCAACAAATTAGGAGAAAAGATTGAGGACAGTATCAAGAATGGTACCATTATCGATTGGGGAGCATTGCAAGCAGCTAGCAAGACTTTGCAGTCTGGTAGGACCACTGAGAATAAGAACATGAAAGAGGTGAATGTCATATCTCCTATAGAAGGGATGAAAACTCCTTGGAGCTACCAAACACCTCCACTCCAATACCAAGTGCCTTTATTTCAATCTCCCACACCAACATACAATCACTCAATGCCTTTCTACAATACTGCTACTTATCATGTCCACAATGCGCAACCTACACATTTTCAGTTCCCTCCACCTACACTTGAAAGGCCACCAGTTCATCAAAATCCACCAAATCAACAATCTCACAAGCTCTCGAGAGCCAGAGCAAATTCATTCAAGCAGTATACGCCTTTGGGTGAGTTGATAACCCAATTGTATGGAAGATTAAAGGTTGCCAGCTATATCGCTCCGATACCCGCTATAGTGATGGGTACACATGTAAAATATACTAATATTTGCGACTATCATTCAGGGATGAAAGGACACACCACAGAAGAATGTCGATCTTTGAAATACAAGATTCAAGCATTGATTGATACCAAGGTGATACACCCGAGATGAAAGTTGATGCCCATTTAGGATATTGAAGTTAAAAGCTATCCTCTGTTTGGTTTGTTCCCTCACCATTTGTACTCTGAACTATGTTGGACCTGATTCCCATTTAAGAGGGATACATAGGTGCCCTTATGAGGTTCGATCTATATCTTAGTAAAATTTTCTTTCCCTTTTTTGAGTATTAGCTGAGTTAGAATTTTTGAGAGGATCTTAAAAATTCGATAGATCAAGATTTTCTACATAAATGGGGAAGAAATTTTTGAGAGGTCCTCAAAAATTTCATCAAAATGACATCTCAAGATAAAAGGATGTCTATTGGAAGGACGTGACATCCATCCTGATCACAAATTCAAAGTTCATGAGACCGAGATAGCAACGGACGAATAAAGGCATAAATCAACATTTTCCCTTCTAAACTTATAATTTTTCTTTGAGCACAAGAACGACAGGTACAAATTTGCAATAATTATGTATATCATCAGGATTTACGAATGTATCTACTAAAGCTAAACTACTTGAAGCTTGTCAATGCCTTGCGGATTATGAACGGGGTTAAACACTACCCTCTTAGTAAGTTACTCGAAGCTAGACACTGTTTTATATAAAGGTAAGTACTATTATTTTGATTTCTCAATGGGTTAAGCACTACCCTAAAATTTTAAGGGCTAAGCACTGTCTTATAGGTTAAGCACCATCCTCAATTTTTAAAGGCTAAGCATTATCCTATGGGTTAAGCACTACCTTAAATATTTAAGGGCTAAGCATTGTCCTATGGATTAAGCACTACCCTCAATTTTTAAGGGTTAAGTATTGTCCTATGGGTTAAGTACTACCCTCTAATTTTTAAGGGCTAAGCATTGTCCTATGGGTTAAGAACTACCCTTAATTTTTTAAGGGTTAAGCACTGCCCTCTAAATTTTTAAGAGCTAAGCATTACCCTATTATTTTCTAAATGGGTTAAGCAGTACCCTCTAATTGTTAAGGGATAAGCACTTTCCTATGGGTTAAGCGCTACCCTAAATTTTTAAGGGCTAAGCACTACCCTCAACTTTTTAAAGCTGAGCACTTCCCTATGGATTAAGCGCCACCCTATATTTTAAGGGCTAAGTACTGCTCTATGGGTTAAGCACTACCCTTAATTTTTTAAAAGACTAAGCATTATCCGATGGGTTAAGTACTACCCTAAATTTTACGGGCTAAGCATTGTCCTATGGATTAAGCACTACTCTAAATTTTAAGGGTTAAGCACTACCCTCAATTTTTTAAAGGCTAAGGACTGCCCTATGGATTATGCACTACCCTCTCAAATTTATTCGAGCTAATCATTATTTTTGCAAAATATTATCTTATGCTTGCCGACTAATCACTTTTATCTAGTATTTTAAACTTTGAAGGCTACTATTGTTACTACGTGATATTGAATCAATGTTACTATCATGTTACTTTCAAACTCCTATGCTACTCTCAAGCTTTTAAGCTTTCAAGCTACTACCGTATTACTTCAAGCCACTATTTGATACTCTTAACATATTATTGTTGTGCTACTCTCATCATTCTTTTGATTTTGGATGGTTTAAGCATTACCCTCCAAATTTTAAAGGAATAAGCATGGTCCTGGCGGTTATAAACATTATTCGAGTTAAGCACTACCTTCCCAAAGTTATCCGAGCTACGCTTTGTTTTGAAAATTTATACGTTATTTTGATTATCTCTGCCTGTTAGTATTTATTTATTTACTTTCAAGCTCTACAACTTTCATCGCGTATTACATAGAAGCAATTTTCAATTTCTTCCCGCCTTTCAATCTTTTATCTTCCAAATTAGCCCTCAGTATGATATTATCGCATTTTGATACGAAAGTGACAATGTCGTATATCTCTTTCATCTCACTATTCTTATTATTTCATATTCCTTTCTCTCCTTGTTCAAATCTTGTAGTATCCACTTGCTTTAAGAATCTTGTTCGTTCCTAAATCTAGAACTACACACGACCTGATTCTCATAGACCCGAGATATGTAAGCGACTTGATACCAAAGTTTTGGTCACAATATCTTCACAACCTTTATTTTTCTTCTTACCCAATTCAACCGAGATTGTTCCCCCGATTGGACAAAATTGACTACTAAGTCAATGTTATTTGCTTGACAATTCATCCTTCATTCCCGAGCAAAGAGGGGGCAGCTGTTGACACCCAATTTTGATCTCCGTATGCCCCCTAAGTTGCTTTCTAATATATATAGGCGTATTTAAAAAGATTACCTTTTTATGCAATTATTCAGTTTGCGTTGATTATCATAATTTTGCATAATTATTTCTAAATTATAATTCTAAAACAGTTATTTGCATTTAACTTCAAATTATTAATTTTCTAATGTTATATAATTATGTCATTGCGCATTAATATATATGCATACACACTTCCAAGTAAACAAGCTTTTATTTTGAAATGTATAATTTTATTGAAATATATAATAATATTTTTATAATTTCATTTAAATTTTATAAAGTTATATAATTTTCTCATAAATTAAACTATTATATTTCCTATTTATTAATTTATTTACAAGTATGGTATTTTATTAATCATATAGCAGCTATTGCTAAATTTTCTCCAATCTATTTCAACTTTAGCCATTTTTTATAAAAATTTTATCAGTTTTAGCCATGTTTGACCAAAATCTGGCCACTTTTTAAATCAAATTAATTTTCTAACCCAATTAACCCATTTGGATAACCCATTAAGATCAAAACCCAACCCATTTCAAAATTTAAATCTCATTCGTCCATCCATCACATCGAATGGTGTGAAATAATTAACCCTTTATTTTCCATATTCATCTTGACACCCCCAAAAACCTAAACCTAACTTCTTTTCCTCTCTATATGGTGGCATAATCTTCTTCCTTTTCTTCCTCACCAGACCGCCGCCATGACTCCGATAAAACCTCGCACCACTTCTCTCCCCCAACTCCCTCTTCATCCTCCTCGTCGTTGGACCACCCAAATCAGTAGCCGCAAACCCTTCACTTTCTCTCATCTCCGTCCATATAATGATCAACTCCAGCTAGAAGAAACTAGAGTCGTCGCCCCCACTGTTTCAGCCACCGTCCCCTCCCTCTCGTCGTCTCACTGCTCCTCCCAATGGGACCAGTGTCACATCCGCCGCCTCCTCTTATCCATCTAGCAATCACCGGGAAAAAACACCAAACAGACCACCAGAACTCAACGTCGCAACACCCATACTGCTCCTCTCCAATCGAGAACCACCAACGGCTGGACCTCTCCACTCTTCTTCTCTATTTTTTCTTTCAAAACCGGCTCTGCACCCCTACTCTCCCTCCTCTGTGGCCACCATCCACCTGGAAACCACCCATTCCCTCTATTTCTCACCATCTTTGGCCATATCCTGTCAAACCACCACCACCAATAGCCACACCACTTCCACCAGAACAGGAAAACACAAACAGAAACCCACCAGACCTCTTTTCGTCTCTTTTCTTCTCCAAGCCGTCATCCTAACCACCATGAACAACCAGACGTAGTACCTCTAGTTACAATAGAAAGTTTGGACCTGCTAAATAGCTATTACTTCTCTCCATTGCTTTTTTAAAATTATTTTTACACAAAATTAAATCTGAAGTTAATTATGTTCGTTGACGTCTTTAGCTGTAACTGTTCTTATTTTCATTTGTTTGTGCCCTTGATTAACATGTGAAAATAGCTCTATTTTACCTGTATATTGATATTTGAATGGATTTAAAATTATTATGATTCATGATTTATATATACGTACATGCTCTACTTTACTTATGTTAGGATTCATCAAAACATAACAATAGGTGAATTCGTTCTTTCTTTTAAATGAGAAATTAGCTCAAACTTGCCTGTTAGTTTTGATTTTTGATCCATCAGTTACTAGTAGACTCGAATACTAGTTTGAAATATTTGTTTCTTCCCCTAGAATATGTGATTTAAGTTCCTTACTTGATAATGTTCCTTCCATGGCTCGAATTAGAACATCTCTTCATTAATTATTGATCATTTCCTTTCCGGTTGTGTGGCAAGTTTGTCCTATATGGTAACTTTGACTTTGATAGCAAAATTTTTGTTTAATTATGGCAATTTTTGATCATTCTACATTAATTCTGATTTATTAAAGAGGAATCAATGATTAATTATTTTGGTAGGTATAATTTGTCCAATAGTTATTCTTGCTCATGGTGTTTAAGAAAATTTATTTTGACTTAATATAAGGTAAAATTCCCATTAGAATAATTCTTTCCTTTCTTTCAATATTTGTAATTGGGGTAAAAGAGATTTTTACGACCTGCCTTAATTAAAGGAAGATTCTCATGACTAAAATCTTTGTTTATTAGTATTTGTTAATTATGGAAAAGAAATTTTCTTCCCTTTATTTATTTCCATTTAATTAGGAAATTCATTGACATATGATAAGCAGTTATTCGGAATAAATGTTAATATTCCCTTCTCCTTTAAATCACTTTGACTTAATAGCTATATAAGGGGGAATAGGGGCTATTTCATTGATGGGGATAACACTGGAAATTGTGATTCCCTTAGCAGAACCACTTTCGAACGACTTTCTCCCTCTAGCAATATATTCTTCTCTCCCGCCGCACTCTAAAACCCGAATTTTTTTCTTAAGAGTTCTCTTTAATCTCCTTTAACCGGTTAATATACTTTCTATGTCATAATAGCATGTTAAATCTGCTACGTGTATATTTTTACAGTAGTTACTGATGTCTCTGAAATTTATTTTTCCCTATGTGATGTGTTTTAAGTTTAAAATAGGACTTGCTTTTAGGTTTAGAATGTATATGTGTTTGTTTGTCGGTATGTTTCGTTGCTTAATAGATTTTCTTTCGAGGGCAAGTGTCAAGGGTCGCCTTGGGTTCGGACCCTAAAACAAGCAAATCAACCATTTAAATTAGTTTAAAATAAATTTTGTTTTTAATTTTATTTTTTTAATTTATTATCATCAGTTGTAACATTGTAACAAACACTAATAATAATGAAAAGGGATTTATGGGAGCGGGGTTTGTATGTTCTTTACCGTTTTGTTTCGTGACTGCTAATTACGCAATCCCATATAGAAATCATGCCTATAGGACTAATACGTACATAAATTATTCATGCTAGAAATCATTCCTATGGGAACATAAATAAGTTAAAGTATTTTGTTTTCAAAACTATAGAATTCATGTCCATATAATTTGTAATATTATGGTCTTGCTTGCGTATTCTTAGAAATCATGCCTGTAGGATCAATTACGAACTTATTTAAATCATACACCTTGTTTGACAGTCACATTCATTTTACCTATTTAAATATGATTTTTGCATTAGGACTCACGTTCATAGGATTTGAGGCTACATGGATCCTTTTGTGCTAACTACTTTTAAATTAATTATTTATTTTGCTTGACGTTCATCACTTTTAATAGCCTAAGATATTTAGATCCCAAATCCATAATAGCGATCCAAATGCCTCTTGGACATTAGGCTTAGGACGAGTAGACACACGTTAGGGCATTAGTATATTTTTTTAATTTAGAACGATTTTATAATTAATAACTAATTAGGTGGGTAGTGGGACATGATAGTCTGTGCTCACTGAATAATATGAGCAATCTTAAATGATTGTGAAGTATTATTTTAGTTGCATTGGGTGATCCTGTTAGGTTAAAATAAGCCCCCTTTGAATTACAGAACTACATCTGACCTGATTCCCTTCAGGGTTACGTAGGCGCCTCTTCGAGGCTCGGTCCAATCCTTAACATTCGTATTTGTTTATTTTGTTCCCATTTCATTATTTATTTTTCATTTATTGCTTCACCTTTATTTGTGAATTATTATTTATATAAATATGCTATATTTATAATGTTTTGATGAAAAAATATTTTTTTATTTAAATCGCCTAGCTGATTTAAATTTTTAACTAAGTTAAAATCAATCATTTTCTTTGCCCACTAGTTAATCCCCACATAATTAATGAATATGGTCGGGAACCATATTTTTGGACCTTGAAAGGTGCCTGATACCTTCCTTTCGAGCTAATTTGAATCCTTGCCCGAATTTAATGACGTAGGATTTTAAACAAACTTTTTGTGTAATTAGATCAGTGAGGTGCCCTAACGCACCATAATTCGTTAGATGGTGACTCTTCACTTTAATTAATCCTTCAAGTGTTTTAACATGTCCTGACCCACTTTTTGCGAGAAAAATGGAGCGCGACAATGAGCCTCATGCAACATCTGCTTCCTCAAGTCATCAACACTAGGTACAGACAAACGACCCTAATATCGTAGTACACCATCTCCCCCTTGAGAGAAAACCTCCACCTTCTGATTCTTAATAGCTTCCTTCAACTTTACTAAAATAGGATCCTCATCTTGTCTAGCCTTGACTTCAGTCACCAAGGAGGGTTTTGATCAATTTTTAACAATGACACTACCATTCGTCAAGTCAACAGGACGAACTCCTAGTCGTGCAAGCCAATGCACATCCTTCACTAACTCTTTCCTCTCCTCATCTACATGGGACACACTCTCCATAGAAAGCTTGCTAAGAGAGTCTACCACTATATTGGCCTTGCTCGGATGATAAAGGACACTCATATCATAATCCTTAAGAAGCTCCAACCACCTCCTCTGACGTAGATTTAGATCCTTCTGGGTAAACATGTACTGTAGGCTTTTGTGGTCCGACAATATATCCACATGGACCGCATATAGATAGTGCCTCCAAATCTTCAAGGCAAATCCTACTGCTTCCAACTCGAGGTCGTGAGTTGGATAGTTCTTCTCAGGGACTTTCAGTTGCCTAGAAGCATAGGCTATCACCTCAACATGCTGCATTAATACACAACCAACGCCGATCCTTGAGGCGTCACAATATACCACAAACCCATCAATACCCTCAGGTAGATTCAACACTGGAGATGAGGTGAGTCGAGTCTTCAACTCTTGGAAGCTCTTCTCACAGGCCACCGACTATTGAAACTTCACTTTCTTCTGGGTCAACTTAGTCAATGCTGCCGCAATGGATGAAAATCCTTCCACAAACCTCCTTTAGTAACCAACTTAGTCCAAGAAACTCCTGATATATGAGGGACTCACTGGTCTAGGCCAATTCTTCACAGATCTATCTTTTGAGAGTCCACCTATACACCCTCACTTGACACCACATGACCCAAAAAAGCTACTGAATTTAATCAAAACTCACACTTGCTGAATTTAGCATACAACTGGCGATCCTTAAGAGTCTGTAGCACCACCCTCAAATGAGCGGCATGCTCCTCCTTGCTCCGAGAGTATATGCGAATGTCATCTATGAACATGATCACGAACATGTCCAAATATGGCTTGAACATTCTATTCATCAAATCCATGAAAGCTGCTGGAGCATTCGTTAGTCCAAAAGACATAACTACAAACTCATAGTTACCGTATCGAGTTTTGAAGGCTGTCTTCGGAATGTCACTCTCCCTAACCCTGAGCTGATGATACCCAGATCTAAGGTCCATCTTTGAGAAACACTTGGCACCCCGAAGATGGTTAAACAAGTCATCAATTCTAGGGAGGGGATACCCATTTGTGACCGTGACCTTGTTCAATTGTCGGTAATCAATGCACATCCGAAGGGAACAATCCTTCTTCCAGACAAAGAGAACTGGTGCACCCCACGGGGATTTGCTTGGTCTGATGAAATGTCACAACCCGAACAGAGGCCCGAATCGTAGACATAGGACAAGGGACCCCCGGAGACCCCAAGTCGACCCATGGCATAAGCATTCAACTAAGTCATTCAATAAACATGAAGAAAACATAAATTATAACTCAGCGTAAGTCTCATACAATGGCACATCAGAATAATATCCGAAGCTACACATACATAAGTATGAAAGCCTCTAATCTGAATGAGTTGATGGGACAAGACCCCAACTAACTCAACAATACTAAAACTGGAAATACATAAAGGAAAATAATAGTCTATTCCTCGAAGGATGAGGATTCATAATTCCGAGCAGATACTAACTTCGGAAAGCTATCTAAGGACGGGGTTGAAGCTGCGAGCCAGATCTTGTATCAAGAAATGATACAACATAGAAGTATGCGGTCAGTACGTGGAATGTACTGAGTATACAAGGTAAGTAAAACCGCTTTAGTAAAATAAATCATTTAAAACATTTCATAACATATCATAAGATTTTAAGTATAAGTAGAAGACTACATGCATTTATTCTGAAATAGTACTCATATCATAACGTGCTCATGCATAGCTTTAGAACATCATGACTGACTCGATGACTCAAAGCTGAAACATAACACTTAGATCAAAAGTTGAACAATGAGTCAAACCTTAATTTTTGGACATGGATGCATAAGTAATCATCATGAGTAATGAATATGCAAAAGCAAATGATATAGACAATGGGAGACTCATCACTTAACTAACATACCATGATGGAGCTTATGTGGTCCCAACTATCCCACTCAAGTGGGTAGAACCGTCCATAACCTTGCCAGAGCGATGGACGATACCATGAAATCGATATCAAGATGAAGGGTCAATTGGGCCGGGGATAGCTCACAAGGGAGGTCCCAATAGTATAATAGTATCAACCTACGTTGGCGCGTAGTTCTGGGGCATAGGGTAATTGACCTTTAACCCGCTCGGTGCTATACTCTTCTCTCAAAAACTGCAATTCCCTACATCATATATAATGAAGCCCAACATCGTCTATTGACGAAGCTCAACATTGTATATTGACAAAGCTCAACGTCGTCCTTTGACGAAGCTCAAGATGAAATCATGCATAATTCAACATCATATGAAACGAAGCTCAACATTGTCTATTGACAAAGCTCATAATGAAATCATGCATAGACTAGACATCATATGGATATGAAGCTCAACATTGACATACATCTCAATTATGAATTCATGCATATAAGAGGCTTTATTCCGAAACATACCACAAGCTCAATCACAGCTGGAAGCATCTACTCCAAATCATGTGGTAAGCTACATGAAGAAATATTTACTCAACACACCACAAGCTAGAATTTATAATAAAAATTGGGAAATTTCACTTCAAACAATGTGGTAAGCTTATGTTGGGAAAATCATCACTTCAAATCAACATGTGGGCATCACCCAAAGCTTTATCATACTTGGATCTAATCAATTCACTTTGAAAACAACTACATAATCATGGGTAGTTTTAGAAACATGCTTTTCATCATCAACCTCATCATCATCACACATTTGTCATAAATCACTTCTTTTATGAACTCATCATCCATGGGCATTTTAGATTCAAAATTTGGAAAACAATTTTTATAAGGAAAAATAATTTAGAATCCGCCGAAGCTTCATAATTCATCAATATAAACACAACCTAATCATACCCATGCATAAAGATTGAAGAATCATGCAATTGGGTAAAACCCCATACTTGATCATAGACAATTTATCATATTTTGATAGGAATTGGGCATGGGTGTTGAAGAAGACACCCACTCATAGCCTCACGTACCTGGAAATGGTAAATTTTAACACCCTCTAATTTTCCAGCTGAGATTCCAATTGGAAACCTTGAGATTTCACCTTGAACCTCCTTTTCAAACCTTCAAACTTGCATGCATGAGAATAATGGCTTAGGATAGGTTTTCCCCTGCTAAAAACCCACTAAAACGATTCTTAAATGACGTAGTATAGGCCCCTTGAACTTAGGAATTACAGAAAGATCCTTACTAAAATCGCTGAAAATAACTGTCAGGGGGTCCCAACGGATGACCTGATGACTCGTTACTAGGGCCAACGATCCATTAGGTTTCTTGTCAAGTAGACTGGATGACATGTCTACAGGGGCTCGTTACGGATGACTTCACGACTGGTCCCTTGTGGCCATGACTCGTGGTCACCTCCCGTCAAGTACACTGCCTTAACATTCATGAAAAACCATTTTGCTTTGTCATGACTCATCTCATGAGTCATTTGGACTGGACACAACTCGTGAGGTCCCATCCGTTATGTACACTGGTTACTTCTTCTAATTTATTTCCAACATCACCCCACGAGTGACATGACGACTCGTGGTGGCTGACCACTAGTCATTCTCTCCCTCGTGGGGACGTAAATTATTCACTTATTCCAATCCTTCCCACGAGTCACTTAACAACTTGTGGGGTCTCCTCACGAGTCATCCCACGACTCTTCCTGTGCCTGCAACATCAATTCCACAATTTTCCTGTTTCAACTCCCGGGTTCGATCTTTGAGCTTTCGGGGTATAACATGAAACCCTTGTCTAAGAGATCCTTCAACTCCTTTAGCTCGGTTAGATCCATTCAGTAAGGAGGAATAGATACAGGTTGCATATTTGAAAGAAGGTTAATACCAAAATTAATCTCCCATTCAGGAGGAATTCCTGATAGATCATCCGAAAACAATTCTGGATATTCGCACACTACAAGAACTGACTATATAGTTAGGGTTTTGGATGTAGCATCCTTAACCCTAACTAGATGGTGCACGCAACATTTAGAGATCACCCTTCTGGCCTTAAGGTAGGAAATAAAATGACCTACAGGCATAACTGAACTACCTTCCCACTCTAGGACTGGCTCACTCACAAACCGGAACTCTATTGCACGGGTTCTACAATTTACTAAGGCATAACATGCATGTAGCCAATCCATGCCAAAGATAACATCAAAATCAGTCATGATCTCTACTAAATCTACTAAGGTGACTTTCTGAAGGACTAAAACAGGGCAATTTCTATATACCAGTGGAGCTATAACTGAATCACCAACTGGCGTAGAGACTGAGAAGGATTCTGATAGGATTTCTAGACTGACTTCAAAACTACTAGCAACATAGGGTGTCATAAAAAATAAGGTAGCCCCTGGATCTAACAAAGCATATACATCAAGGTGGAATACTCGTAACATACGGTCACCACGTCCAGTGAAGTCTCTTGCTCCTATTGCGACGAGAGTGTATAGAATCTATTTTGGCGCTGACCGCCAGCTGAACTAGTGGAAGCACCTAGCTGGAAGGGACATGCTGCCGGAGCTGTTGAACTAGTGACTGGGGTACGTACCCCACCATTTCCCAATCTAGCTAAAGGGAAATCCCTGAGTCTGTGTCCGGGTTTGCCACACCCGAAGCAAGCATCTAAGCCAACTAAACATCGCCCTGGGTGATTGTTGCCACACTTTGCATAGGCTGGAAATGTGCAATCTCTTGTAGTGCTCCGCTGGCCCCTCGATCCTGATGCCCTACCCATCTGATCACGTCTGGGCTGGACAGAACACTAGCTGATATGGTGCTGGAGCTAATGACCTCTGATGGGACTACTGACGATGTCTGCCTCTCGATCTCTACTAGGAGAACCCATAACTTTATGTCCTGGACCTCTTAACCTCTCTCTCTCTCTCTCAAATGCACCACCTCAATCTGCTGGGCGTACAAAACCAATAGACAAAAATCGATGTCCTAATGAAGCATAGTGGTCCTATAATCCTTGACCAGGTAGTCCGCTACTCTATGCACAAACCTGCTCACCCGAGCTCTCTAATTAGCCACCAGCTCTGGTGCATATTTGGACAAACGAGTGAACTCCAAAGCATACTCCTAGACTGTCAAATTATTCTACATTAGGTGCACAAACTTAGCTTCCATGATTTCCCTCATCTCACGGGGAAAGAACTGATCCATGAACGTGGTAAGAAACTCATCCCAACCAATGGGACTAGCTCCAACTGCTCTGCTATCCTTTCATTATCTAAACCAGATATGTGCAACCCCTTTCAACTAACAAGAGGCTAGGTCTTCACACTCCTCCCCCGTCACCCCCATAATCATGGTGATCTTATGAATCTCATCAATAAACTCATGTGGATCCTTGTCCACCTTTGATCTGTAGAACTCTGAAGGGTTCATCCTGAGAAATTCCCTGACTCTTGCCGCTGCCGCATTCCCATTCTGGGGAACATAAGCTACCGCCTGTTGGTTGACCTGGGCTGTCAATGCCTATGCCAACATCTGAATGGCTGCCTAAACTCTGCATGGGCAACTTGCTTGGGCATATGATCCTTGGGGGTTGGTTGGGCCTACTGGTGTCCATCCCCATTTCCATTCTCATGGCCATTCCTATTTCCATTTCTTCTCCCATTAACTCCGCGAGCAGGCATGATTCTGCAAATGCGTATAGCACGAGTTAGAAGGATAGAGAGAGAGACATTCCATTGCATGACATAGATCATGAAAGAAGGGAAGTCTCCTAAACATTTCGTAGTCTCTTCATCATAAGTATGACGCAGTTCACGCCCATGAGAAAGACTCTACTTAATGCAGCTTGCAAACACTCTAGGACACTTCAAAACCTAATGCTCTGATACCAGGTTTGTCACGACCCGAGTTGGGACCCGGATCTAGACACAGAACCTAGAACAATAAATGGCTCCAAGTCGACCCATGGCATGAACATGAAAACTAAAGCTCAACACAAACAATTGTGGAAAGAAACATTTGAGATAGTGGAAGTTCTTAATAACTAATAACATCTGAATATCGAAATACGTAACACTAATCCGAAGCTGAGTACATACTATGTTTGATAAGACTCTAACATCCTGATGAGCGGATGGGACAAGACCCTAACTAACTCACTAATAAACTGAAAGTGAAAAGTACTAAAAACAAGAGGACAAAGAAGTCCTCAAAGGATGAGGACTCACCAAAAAGCTGAATATGCTAACTCTAGAGAACTGCTAGTGCAGGCGTTGGATCTGAATGTCTGAGCTTGTATCATGAAACGATACAACATAGAGTATATAGTTAGTACTTGGAATGTACTAAGTATGCAAGGTAAATAAAAATGGACAACTAAAATACATAAGAGTTCATAAGAGTAGGACAGCATGATCATGAAGTAAATATCATAATGTAAACATAAGGCTCAAGGTTTTCAAACTATTCATAATATAGTCATAATCATACTCATTAGAGAAAACTTATAAAACCTAACTTGAGCCAAAGCAACATAATCATGACAATGCATAAATCATGATGAATAGTGGGAGATTCTTATAATCGACATACCCCATATGAACACATGGAGCCCAACCTGTAAACCCCTAGTCGGGAGGGTGTTCATACCTTGCCAAGGGTAGAACCATGAAAAAAGGTGTTATATCACAATGAAAGGCCCATTCGGGCTAAGGGGACAGTCTCAAGGGAGGTCCCATTGTGGCTACATTGGCACGTAGTTTTGAGACTCGGGGTATGCTTGGACCTCGGGTCTACTCAGTGTTATATACTACTCCCAAAATATATATAGTGATCATATTGTAGTAGGGAAAACACATGAGATTCATAGGCTAGTTAAAATTATGATAATCATAAGCATGCTTGAAATACGTGAACTGGCCATGAAATAAGGCCCGTGAGTCGGTAAAAATCATAAATTCATAAATAATGAAGCACATGCATATTTGTAAAAAACCCATATAATTGATATTCATAATTCCATGAAGAGTACTTGAAGAGAAATCATAACGTGAATCATAAATCATAATTTTAAACTTAGTAAAATCAAGATCATAATAGAATCATAATTTGACTTTTCATGAAGCTTGCATAATTGGGCGTAATTTAATTCAAAATTGAAACTATGAATTAATAATCAAAATAGGTATAAAATCTGCCAATAGATCTTAAAACATGATTTTATACATGTAGGGAATCGACCCATAGACGGATCATAGAAAATTTCACAAGATTAGGAATAAACCCTATAAGATCATGAACTTGAATCTAGAATTTAAATTCATGGAACTGAGAAGAATTTTTTTGAGCATGAGAGTGAAAATAAATCTCATTCATAGCCCTAAATACCTGTGCAAATCTTATTTACACTCCCTTTTGAAATCCCAAAGGAAATTGTAGAAAAATTGGGGAATTCCTCAAGCTTGATCTCTAATGAAGAACTCTAAACTTGCATGCATGGAATGGTAAGGCTTAGTATAGATTAAGAACCCTTAAAATCCTTATAACTGAGCTTAAAAAGATGTAGTTTAGGACCATAGAGCTTAGAAATTATGAAAATATATTAATGAAAAATCTAGAAATCTAACACTGCCAGTGACCATGACTCATACCATGAGTAACGACTTGTGGTCACCTCTCGTAGTCACCACTGTTTCTTCCTATAACATCTATGAATCTTTCCACGATTTGCATATCATGACTCGTGGTGTCCTACCATGAGTCATACTGTCAGTTGTGGGATCAACCCTCTTCACTTGACAAATCTTGACCACGACTCCCATCATGACTCGTTGTTCCCTTCCACAAGTCGTAATATCACACATGACTTCATCTCCCCATGACACTGACCACGAGTTGTACCCACATACCACGACTCGTGGTCCTAACCCTAGACTCCCAGTCTTTGTCACGACTCCTTTTACAACTCGTTACTCCTTCCCATGACTCATACCACGAGTTGTTCTGAGTCAAATCCTTGATTTTTCTACTTTTCCATCTCAAATCCCGAGTCTAGTCTTAGGCACTTCTGGGATATTACACTAAGCATGTTCGAATCCTACCCAACCAACATAATCACACAGGAAGCACTGATCCTTTTTCTCATCTATTTCATGGATTTTGAGGAATTCCAATTGTTAAACAAGTTCACATAAGCACGTAGGTCTTTTTACCCATCTCAAAGCCTAACCAGTCACTTGAATTCTGCAAAATCTTGCTTAACTTCGTGTGTGAGTCAGTGATTATGGTTGGAATTCGATTTGAATAGTGTAAATCGTCCACAAATCTTTGCTCTATGATGATTTATCTTGAGTTATGGGTGTGAGGGAGTTGTGGGAGGTATTCGTGAGTTCACGATGTGATAGCGTGGGAGAAGGGTCCAAAAGATTTGAAATTTAAATATGTTAGGGAAAATTAAAAAATTCAGGTCGAGTCCGGTTGACTTAAATAATTTGGCCCATCATGACTCGTACCACGAGTTGTAGGTTGGAACTACAGCTTATCCCTAGGAATCGTAGTAGAGGTTTAATAAAACTTACTTGAGGACCTACAAGCATATCATACGACTCGTACCATAGAGGTACGAACCGTACCACGATTCATAGATCACTCTGAACTGGAGTTCCATACTTTGCATAGTTCATAACTACAGTGTGTACTACAACCCGTGCAATGGAGTTACGAATCATAGGACCAATCGTACCATGAACTCATGTACTAGGACATGTCTCTTCTTCTCACCACGACTCATACTATAGCTCGTAAAATGCTCTTATGAGTCGTACTAAGACTCGTAGTACAAGTCTGTACTGTAATTTTTTCTGCAACCTATTTTTGTTTCACTTGCACACTGAGCACACATAAGTCAATAAACTTGGGTTGCCTCCCAAGAAGTGCTTGATTTAAAGTCACGGCACAATGCAGGTGGTTCAGTTACTTAGACTTCACCAAACCACCTCATAGGTTTCCTCTCAAGAAGCACCTGATTTAACGTCACAACACGACACAAGTCTCTTGACTACTCAGACTTCATGAAGAAACTCAGACTCATCCTCGAATGCTGAGACAACCCTAAACTCATTTGGCTGCTTCATTGACCAACAGAAATTGAAAGTGACCTCCTCTTTATTAAGCCTGAATTTCAGTCGGCCAGCCTCAACGTCTACTAATGCCCTCCCACTGGCAAGGAATGGTCGCCCTAAAATGATGGGGACCTTAAAGTCAACCTCGCAATCTAGGGTCATGAAGTCTGTGGGGTATATGAATCTGTCCACCTTGACAAGCACATCAAACGGGATCCCCACAAGCTTCTTCATAGTTTGGTCGGCCATTAATAGTCGCATAGTAGTCAATGTGGGGGCTCCCAAGCCCAGCTACTTGGACATAGCTAATGGCATTAGATTGATGCTCGCTCCCAAGTCATAGAGTGCCTTCGCAAACTCAATGTCACAAATAGTACATGGAATGGTGAAGGCACCTGGATCCTCCTTTTTTTGGGCAAGGACCCATGAAGCTATGGCACTACAATGATGCAAGCTACCCATTGGCTCATAGCTCACAGACCTTTTCTTGGTAACAAGGTCCTTCATAAACTTGGCGTATCCAGGCATCTTCTCTAATACCTCGACTAATGGTATTCTTTTAGATAATTGTTTAAGCATAGACAAAAATTGTTGAAACTTACCATCTTCCTCCTTCTTCTTCATTCTTTGAGGGAAGCCGGTGGTCGTGGGATAGCCTTATAGAGCTGTGTGGCCCCTTGTATCATAACTTGTTCAGCTTCAAGCTCCTTTTCAACAACTGGAGCCTCAGCTAACTCAGCCTCATCCTTAAGCTCTTGCTTAGCAACCTTTTCATCATTATCCATTACGATCTCTTTTTTCCGTTGTATCTCAACTACAATCGGCAGAGGGGGATCAACTGTGGTCTTTCCATTCCTAGTCATCACAACTGTACAATGACTATCATTCTTTAGATTTTGGACTGTGTTTCTATGTAGTGTTCCCTTTTGCCTAGGTTTCAGGGATGCAGACAGTTGACCCAGCTGCTGCTCTATTTTCTTGATGGCTATGGCAAGCGACTCAACTCTCTAGCCAATGCCAGATATATCTTCACGAATGTCTTTCAGTTGCTCCTCCATGGATCTCACCTTCTTGCGCATCTCAGCCATTATGCTCTCTAATTTTGACTGTCCAGCATCCCCCTCACGCGCATTAGGAGGCACATACAATCCTTCTTAGTTGTTGCGGTAACAATCATTCCTTCTTCATACTCCCTCTTACTCACGACCTCGGCTTCTGTCTCTATACCTATTTTAGTTGTAGTTATTTTGATTTGGTTTCAATCTTGATTTTAAAACCTTGGCACCAGGCATCCTATCCAGACCCTTGGGCGTTGGCCCGAAAACCTGCCACCTGGTTGTCCAAGAAGTTTGCCTCTTCCTCAGAATCCGAATGCTCCGGCCCTGGTTCCTGTCCCTATTTCCCCACTGGATTAACTTTTCTGGCCCCAATGCCCATCATATGCTTCGTGAATAGGTCTAATGATGTATGCATATGGGCCAATTCCTGATCACGATCCTCCTCCTTCTTTCATTAGTCTACAGTCATACCAACAACAAATGTACCAGTACCTGCTTCTGCTTCCCTAGTATGCCAGGCCCTGTTGGATTTAGTCACTCTATCAAAAATAGTGACAGCTTGTTCCCAGATGTGATTCATTAGTGCTTGAAAACATCCAAAAATACACTCTTCTTTTACGAAGGAGCATAAACGATCGTTGTATCAAAATAAATATCCCGATGGATGTCGGGGTCGAATCCCACAGTGACTAGTGAATGATATGCGCGAGTGTTGTTTGGGAAGTTGAATTTAGCTTGCACCACTTGAAAATAACAAGGAAATAAGTATTTGGGGGCGATTGAGATTAATAATAGAGTATGAATTCTAATTTGGCTGATTAAGATAGCAAAATGACCAAGGTTGTTGACAATAATGTGAAAGGCTAGAGGTGTGGTGCAAATGATATGCTAACTAAATAGGATCATGCTTGATCATCTCATAAGTTCAAGTTGTGTAAATAACCTCGTGCAAGTGGGCATTTTATGTTTTTCAACCTCATAAATACCTCTTTCTAGAGTTCTTTCAAACCACTAGACATAATTAAATCAACGTCGATCAGATTTGGATTAATAGTTGCACTAGTTTCTAGTTATTAGCTATTAATTAGGGGTGAGAATGTGTTTTTGACTCTTTCCAGCCCAAATTTCACAACCTCATATCCATGTCCACCATTAAATCCTCTCCCAATACTCAATTCTTCTTTTTCAAGAAAAAATCAAGTAAGAACAATTAGACCCACATTAGCAACCATGGATCTTCAATTAAAGATTGGAGAGAATTTAACAGATTTACACTATTTAAACAATATTGAGATGATTCTAGCAATACCCAATCTAATTAAGCATTCATCACCACACACCTCTAGTTAATGATTTAGCTACTCATAGTTAAGAAATTCAAAAGCACATTTAACAATAAACTCATTGAATTCGATAATACGAGTAGAAAAATCAAATTCAACAATAAGTCTTCAATAATGGTAGTACCTTGCTACGGAGGAAGAAGAAGAAAAACAAAAAATTCTCTACAATTTCTACCAATAGAATTCTTACTTTCTTCTTTTACAAAGAGAATGTTCTCAAAAAGCCAACAGTTAAGATCTGATGGGTACAAAGTACTTCTCTCTAGAATATAATCCAAAAGTAGGGTACTCCAACTCTCTTTTTCAGTGTTGGACACATTTTCCCCTGTTCAGGCATTCTGGTACTTGCGAGAGTACCGGCGGTTCACCAGTTGCAATACGCGAACCGCCGACTATCAGTGGATGCTCCTGCAGTGAATTGCAGTGTCCATCGGCGATTTTTCGGTCTCCAACCGTGCTCCGTCGATTTTTTCCTTTGTGATCCAGCACTCTTAAGCATTGATGGGCAATTCAACTGGCGAGTCGTCGGCCTGTGTCCGTGATCACCGGTTGCTTTAATTCCCCAGGTAGTGGTCTTCGGTGTTTGGACGGCGTTTCGTCGGTCTTCTCCGGTGAAGCACAAGTTTTCACCTGATTCCCTTTTTTTTCTCCCTTTATTACTCTTTTCTACAAATAAGATATTTGCACACAAAAAGGCAATAAGGGCATAAAATCCATCTAAATGACTTGAAAACTAGACTAAAGCTCATGCTTAAAAGCCTAATGAGTTGGTAAATTACCAACTCATCAAACCCCCAAACTTGAACCATTGCTTGTCCTCAAGTAATGCAATTATTATCAGATGAACAACATGCCACTCCACACAAGTTTATGCATCAATGACCACTTGACTCTGGAAACCCAAAAAATGCTTGCCGACTCACCAAAAAAGAGAAAGAAATTCCCCTAAAACAAGAAAGTCGGAAACATTTTAGGAGGCCACCACCATTCAAAAACATGATTCATAGGAGCTTTCATGTTGCAAAATAAGGGCATAACTTATCCACGAAGTACACATAGCATCTCAATTCATGATCATTGCACATTCAAAGCTTGCCTTAGAGCTTGCATTTCTCATGTCCTATGCACAAATTTACCTTTAATACAATTGTGTCCTCAAAAGGAGTGATGCCTCTCACCTAAGAGAAAATCCCTAATTTTTTAATGAAATCAATGCATTCACACAAGGGATTGCGCAAAGAGAAGATTGCATGCACTCTCCCAAAAGAAATCTTCAAGTACACAACTCGACCCATAGGCTTGCTCTTCATGTAATTCGCCACTAATGTAGAGCAGCTGCACTTAAAATCACTTAGGACTTGTGGGTCATAATGTAGGCTAGGGCCAAGGGTAGGATAACTATTTAGGTTTAGTGACTAATGTCTCCCTAATTCCTTGACAAACTTGCAACATCCCATCACCTTGCTCATATCACTCCCCTATATTTTTCTTTGCCCGCTATCTTCATCTGTTTGCTGTCACACAAGACACCCTTATAATCTCTAGGAATTTCACACTTAGCCTTCCTTATGCAAGAGATAACACCTATCAGCAATTTCTTCTCTTTTTGATAGTTCAATGTTTTTCAACTTATTAGTTCACTCATCTTATCATAATTTTTGTGCTACCTCAATTTTTTTAGGCTACTCATACTTTTCCTTACTCTTTAGAACACCCAAACTTAGGCCTTTGCCTCATTTCACATTCATTTCCTTATCTCTCCCTATTTCTTGGGCTTGAAGCCCCCATTTTTTATTGTTTCATTACTAGCCATTAGGGAGGATGGGTGCCAAAGAGAAGAATTAAAGAAAATGGTCATTAGGCTTGTAATGTGGTTTTCAAAAAAGGATGCAAGGATCAAACATTGGCTATCAAAGATTAATGGTCAAGGAGGTTATTTTGGTTGAAGTGACTTATAAAAGTGAGCCTAAGATCATGTTCTACATCCAACTACATCTAGGATTTCGCCTTGAGTCACACTTGGGGAAAGTTCTAGACAAGAAGTTGTGCATGAGATTCACAAAAGTCCTTACTACACAAGGCATCACACTTAAAGAGTCAACAAAAATGATTATCCATACAAGATCTTGATTTAAGACATCAGAACATGCAAATTCATAAGTCAAACGAGGAATCTACAAAGTATGACAAAGAGTGATATGTTCTCGTTTCAAACATCTATTCATTATTTCTCATTTTCATGCCCTATTTCAAAATTCCATTTAAAAAATTTTCTAGTGGTACCTCTCAAAACAGCTCCATAAAAGACTCAAAAACAACATGGCATTTTCCCTTGCCGCTCAATCTATCATCGGAAAGTGCCAACTTGGTTCGATAACAAAAGGAAAGGAAAAACAAAGAAATGCTCCTCGGGAAAGAATCGTGGTATGAAGAAAACCCTTGGAGTTATTCTACTATTTACACGGCGAACAAACAAAGGACTTGGGTCCTGAAGGAATAAATAATTCAAGACAAGGACCCCATTCTCATCTTTAGCACACTAACATCCATCCAAGAACTCAATGAAGTCATTTATTGTTTTCAACATCACAAGCCCGGCGAGGGCAATCATTAACAAGATTAAAAAATTGAGCCCGATAAAGGCTCACAATTCGTCATCAGAAAATAATAAAAAGACAAAAGCCTGACAAGGGCTACTTCAACTCAGCCCAAAATAAAAACATCAATGACCCCCGCAACAAACATTAATCCCCCCATCTAAGAGAATACATTGTACTCAATGTATGCATGCAAAATAAAGGGGTAAGAGACTCCTAAGCTAGTCACTCCTCATCTTCATCATCATCAGCTTCCCTTACTCCTATGGCACCATCAAAACTAGCCTCTCCCAGATCCTCGGTATCATTTCCCAAGCCCTCAAACAGATCATTAGTTGGGCCTCGAACAGTGGAAGGATCAGCCATTGTAGCATCAAGAGCGCTCATGTCAAGCACTTCCATAGGTGTTTAGCTTTTCCACTCCCACACCTTAGTTCAGGGAGAAGTGACAGCCCCCTCCACTCCATCCACCTGTTTGCATAATGTTGTGAGGCTCTCATACATTGATTTCATCTCCCGTTTAACTATTTGAGCAATAAGTGTAAGGAGACTCCTAGCCAACTTTTGGAGTTTGCTCTCATGAGAGTTGGTCATTTCCACGAGTTTGTGGAGACCACTCAGCTAGGAGGATGTTGGAGGTGGAGATACTCCCCTAAGAGGTGTGTCACTGAAGGTTTGGCCTGTAGCTTCTTGGTGGGACACATTCAAATTTGGGGCATGCGGTGACTGCTCTGACCCTCTACCAACCCAAAAGCTTGCAATCTCTTCCTCTTAACTGCGGGTGCCTCGTCATCTCTTTTCCTATGTAAAGCGATCAATCCTGAGACAGGGACAGGGGTATCATCAAGGAATAATGACACTCCTTCTTGTAAACACAATTAGGAAATGAGGACAGCATATGGCATGGAGGTGCTGACCTGTCTTGCCTTCCGTTTCATTTGCTGGGCCACAATCTCTCCAAAGTTAATGGGCTCCAGACATGATGCAAGCTATGAGAATTTCTATCTCCATGCTAACCCGCTGCTCATTTTTGGAAGGAATGATGCGGCCACAGATAAAATTTAACCATAACTTAGCCTCGAACTTCAGATCGTGGCGAGAAATTTTTCCACCCGTGGAGGCCCATAGCGGAGTGTCAACTGCGATGATGGGGGATATCTAGGTGAACTGATTTTTAATGTCCGCAATCCTGGCCATGTACTTTGTGCCCGAGTCAATTTCGTCTTCCCATAATAAATAATTAATTGTATATGGAGTTATGTTTACCTCCATCCTACGTACCATGACTGATGGTAGGCAGGGGACTTCATTGATTTTTCCTTTATGCTTCATGATGTCCTGTTTAGCCTGGTAAGAGGCATAGAACTCCGGCACCAAGCTTGGGTAGTAATCTGGGAGAGGATTGGCGAAAGCATGCCACTGCCTGTCTGTGAACTGAGCAGTGATGTTGGGTAAGCCCCAGCGTAGTGCCGCCAAATGGAACCTTTTTTCCACCGTTATAAACCGACCTTTGCATATAGTGTAGTGCCCTTTCATTTTGGGCACGCAGAAGATGATGGCCTCCCTAAATTCGGCGGGTGTTGCGGAGGCTTTGGCCATGCCTTCACCTTTGGTAGTTGAGGAGGATGGTGCCTTTCCTTTGCCTGTGTTCCTAGATGAAGACATTTTCTGCAAACATGATGTTAGTGGCAACCATAATGTATGGAAATAAAATAACTAAACATTATACTTTGAGATGAGAAGCAAAGATGAGAAATTATATTTCAAAGCATTAGTAGCACCGGTGAGCCGCAGGATGGATTGCAGACCACCACTGACCCACCGATGAGTTACAGTTAACTGGGGCAACAGGCCAGCCACCGGCGACAAAGCAGCGAGTTGTCGATTTCGATCCGCGAACCACTGATGTAACGCGAGATTAAATCAGTGGCCTGAAGCCACCATCAGATCGCACCGGCATTCCATCGGCGTTTTGCCAGACCCAACCGACGAATAGCAGATAGTCGTCATCCACAAAACATTTCCTTTAAAATGAATGGCACCGTTTGACACACACTTACTCACATCATTCTAAACATCAATTCTACACATGAAAAAGGACTGAAATGACGATTTACCCTTAAGAATGACATCACCCAATCTATCATAGGGAAAAGAATAACATTTTAGTCCATTTAGGTTACTCAGACTTCACCCTCTTTTAAGTCTACACAACAATCGCAAATTCCCCACACCCATTTCAGCAACAAACCATTATTATCCCACAAACTTCATATAGTATCGCATATAACATCAATTCATGGATCAAATTTGGGGAAGGAATGGTAGTAAAAAAAATGTATGTTATCACTACATAAATATGCCGCCAAAACACCATTGAAGAGAGAATAAAAAAGTCTAAGAAACATTACCACTTGTGAAAAAAAATTAGCAGAGACACACTTTGGAAGCTTGGAAATGCTCACAATGGAAAGTCTTGAACTTGTGTAGTAGAGAAGAAGAATGTGAGTGCAGTGATAAGGTGGAGAGAGTGAGGGCTTTTATAGGTGAGTAGATAGTAATGGGGTTGGTTGAGGAGGAGGTGGAGGATTAATGGTGAGTTGAATGTGTGGGAAGTGGAAAAGAGGGAGTTATAGGAATATGAAAAGGTGGGGTGTTGGGAAGGTAAAAAGTGGTGTGGGAAAGTGGTTAAAAAGGAAAAAAAGGAAACCTAAGGGAATATTTTATTCAGAATAGGACGGCTTAAACAAATATTGGGGCCAAGTGGGTCCATTTTTGCTTGAGATTCCGAAGTGGAACCCGCATCCTTACGGGCGTTACACCGGCGATCGCCGATTTGATCTGGCGATACAAACGCCTTACCTTTTAGTGCTTGAAATCATGCTGAGTTTATTATTTTGCAACCGGTGACTCACAGGAAATTTGCGACTCGGGTTAGTTTTACGCCAATGGGTCACCGATTTGGCATCCATAACTCATTTCTTCTGGGCTGCACTGGCGATTAAACAGCAGTACACACTTTCAAAATGGTGGTCCACCAGTTCATCCGCTGGTCTACCATTTATGCTCGAAGGTTTCTGCTTGCCTGTGTCAATGTGTAGTGGTTTGCACATCTGGACCGGTGATTCACCGATCTAGTACGTCTCCTGCCTTGTTTTTTTGATTTCTCTCCTTGCTTCTCACCTCATTACCCCTACAAAAATAAAAAACAACAAAGACATAAAAACGATCAAACTAAAATACTTAGGTTGCCTCCCAAGAAGCGTCTTGGTTAACATCATGGAATGACTTATTTCCCATTTAACAATCTTTCTTGGAAGGATCATCCTCTGATTTAGCCTCTTTCATATCCACTTCTCTCTGCTCGTTCTCCTCATGCGACATCCTAATCACTTTGCATTTATCTGGAGTGTCAACTGATGGGCACACTTTAAAAGGTGACCTCTTCACTTCCAACTCAAAACTTGAGCTCACCTAGCTCTACATCTACCAATGCTTGACCTATGGCGGGCAATGGTCTCCCCAGAATGATTGGCACTTCTAAGTCCATGTCACAATCAAGCACCACAAAATCAGCTGGTAGAATGAATTTATCCACCCTTACCAATACATCCTCTAGCACTCCCACGGGCTTCTTTATGGAGAGGTCAGCCGTTAATAGCCTCATTGAAGTGGGTATGGTGTCCCGAGCCCCAATTTCTTGAAAATGATAAGAGGCATTATATTTATGCTTGCGTCAAAATCAAAAAGGGCATTCTTAAACACACATAACCCAATAGTGCAAGGAATCATAAAGGCTCCTAGATCTTCTCACTTTGGGGTGAGATTGCTCATCATCATCACACTACAGTAATGTATTGTTTCCCCAGTGCCAACATGTACCACCTTCTTATTTTTCAACAGCTCCTTCATGAATTTGGCATATCTGGGCATTTGAAGTAGGGCATCCACCAATGGTATATTAATGGATAATTTGCTGAACATGTCGATGAATTTGCTGATCTGATCATCCTTCTTTTTATTAGCCAACCTTTATTGATAAAGGGGTGGAGCTCTTGGTTCAAGATCTTCATCATTTGAGGCCTTTATGCCCGCCTCTTCTTTATCAACAAGTGAGGGAACTTCATCATCCTTTCCCTTACATTCATCTTCACTCTTTTCACCACTACTTGGTGTTTTTGGCACCTCATCAAATTAATTTTCCTCATTTGATTTAGGACCAACAACATCCTTAGGCTTTACTCTAGCATCTCCAACCAATTTACCACTCCTAGTAACAATAGCCATGCATTGACTATTTTTCTTCGGGTTTGGAATTGTATTACTTGGGAGTAATCCCTTCATTCGGGGATTTATTTGAGTGGACAAGTGGTTCATTTGTTCTTCCAAATGCTTAATGGAGGCTGAATGAGAGCTCACCGTATGGGCAAGGTTAGACACCTCCCATTTTAATTCCTTGACCCCGCTGTCGATTGATTCCACTTTCTTGAGGACTCTTGCTAACATCTCTTCAATTTTTAAGCTACCTACATCGCTCTCACATGGCTGACTTTGGGCATTCTCAACTTTTCTAGGGGAAACATATGGGTTTGAACTTTGATGTTAACGATCTCTCTCTCGATTTTGCTCTCTATTGCTCCATATTTCATTTCTTTTGGTCCATCCCTGTGCATCACAGTTTCTCCAACCTTGGTTGTCTTCCCTTGGGCGCCAAGGACCTTGATATATTTAAATTATTTATGTTATCCCGCATGCTCAATACATTTCAAGTACTGACTGCACACCTTTTGTGATATATCATTTCATGATATAGATTTAGGTCTCCAGAGTCAGCCTCGTGGTTAGATATGCTTCATTTCCTCTCGGCTGCTAATGGTGAGTCCTCATTTCCTGAGGACATGATTTATGTTCATACTTTCTTTACATTTTAGTTTTCAGATTTTAGGAGTTAGCTGGGGGCTTTTCCCAACACCTCATCAGTTTAGTAGAAGGCTTTCAGACATGTCTAGACAGATTCAGCATTGTATCTAAGCGTTGTTAATAAATTGTTCTTATGGTTTCTATTAGATTCTTGCTATTAGCTTTCGCTTAGTCATGTTGTTGGTCATCCTATTGTTAAGTAATATGCTATGATCATGCCATGGGTTGACTTGGATCCTTTCAAGGTTTGTTGTCCCGTGTTATGGCTAGGGTGTGAACTCGAGTCGTGACAGAAGGCCACCATTGACCCTCCTTTTCAAGTTGTAGTTGAGATGGAACGACAAAAGGAGATTGAACTGGATGATGAGGATGAGATTGCTGAACAGGTTATTGCAGGTGAGGCTGAGTTGACTAAGGCTCTAGGTGATACAAAAGAGTCTAAAGTTGACAAAGGGAAGGAAAAAGAGGCCACACATATTCTCAGGCGTATCCCTCAATGACCACCACCATTCCCTCAGAGGATGAATAAGAAGGCGGATGATAGGAAGTTTCAAAAGTTCTTTTCAATGCTGAAGCAGTTATCTGTGAACATCCCATTGGTCGAGGCATTGAAATAGATGCCTAGGTATGCTAGGTTCAAGAAGGACCTTGTAATTAGGAAGAGTTCCATGAGCTATGAGTAGGTTGCTAACTTGCATCATCAAAATGCCATAGCCTCATGGGTCCTTGGTTAGAAGAAGGAAGACCCGGTGCCTTTATTATCCCCTGCACAATTAGAGATTTCAAGTTTGAAAGGGCACTGTGTGACTTGGGTGCTAGAATCAACATGATGCCTCTAGCTGTGTTCCAACAACTGGGCTTGGGAGCCCCCACACAGACTACGATGCGGCTATTGATGACAGACCATACAATGAAGAAGCCAATGGGGATCGTGCAAGATGTGCTAGAGAAGGTGGACATGTTTATCGTTCCAGCTGACTTCGTGATCTTGGATTGTGAGGTGGATTTTTAGGTCCCTATTATCTTGGGGCAACCATTCCTTGCCATTGGGCGATGCCTAGTGGATGTTGAAGTAGGCCAGCTGAAGTTTAGGCTAAACAAAGATGAGGTCACTTTAAACATTTTTAGATCAATGAAGCAACCTAATGAGTGCCGAGTAGTTTCAGCAATTGAAAATGAGTTTAGTTTCTTGACGAATTCTATGCAGTCAAGGGACTTGCGTTGTTCCGTGACATTAAATAAGGAACTTTTTGGAAGGAAACCCACGAGGTGGTTTGGTGAAGTTTGGGTAACCGAACCACCTGTGTCGTGCCACAATGTTAAATCAGGCGTTTCTTGGGAGGTAACCAAGTATCTTGACTATTGGGTGTTCAGTGTGTAGGTGAAACAAAAATAATAAGGTGAAAAATGTAGGATAGGTCTAATATAAGCCTCAGTACAAACCGTTACATGATTGTATAGCTCGTAGTCCCGTCCGTGGTGAAAAGCTGAGACTTAATATAGTGCAAAAGTTCATACTACGGCTGGTCATTATGAATCATACCTTCATGGTATGAGTCGTAGTACTCACTGTAGTGATGAACTTCCCTAACAGTGCAAAAGTACTGAAGTCTGACCTACGAGTCATGGTACGAGTCGTGGTGTTTTGGTACAACTTTTACAATCCTCTGATAGGTCCCCAGGTGAGTTTTCTTAGTCTCCAAGTATGAGTCTGTGGGATTAGTCGTAGGTATGACCTATGACTCATGGTACGAGTCATGATGGGCAGTATAAATGAAATAATCCAGTCAACCCGACTCGACCCGAATTTTTATATCCTCCCTTAACCTATTTAAAATCAAAATTTCGGACCTAGACTTCCCACAAAATCAGAAACACAACCCACGATCATCTTTCCTCAATCCTAAATCATCCATAACTCACGCCAAAACCCATTTGAGCTCAAATCTATGCAAATAAATTTGCAAAAGCTAGTCCAACTCCTAGCCCAAACTCGAAGCAAGCAAGAATCTTTGCAAGAACTTGAAAATAACAAGTAAGTGATAACTCTTCATCTTAAATTCTTGCTAGCATTAGCCACATCTGTATTGTGATTCCTCTACTCATGAAAATGAGAAAGAGGAATGTGATTAGAGGCTAAGTGTGAATATGTATTGATGGATTAGGAGTTAGAAATGCTTAAGGACTTAAATTAATTTTCGGGTTGTGAGTAAAGGGGAATAATGCATGATGGGGATTGAGTGGGTGGTTGAAAATGATGTATTGCAAATCAATAGGGTGGGGAATTCTGAGTACCCATCTCAAAACATGTTTTCTTGCACATTTGGTAAAGCACAAGGAGAGGACAGACTTCATGAGTCATCCTATGACTCATAGCATTATACTACGACTCATAGGATGATTCGTTGGGACTGTCCCAGTTCATAAAAATGGAAAAACTATGGTATGGGACCTAGTAAGCTTCGTGGTATCTCACCACAAGTCGTACCAAGTGATCATATCAAGAAATAGTAGGGGTCAAAATCAAAAAGCAGAATTATGACCCCTGGTACGACTCATAGAGCCATACTATGAATCATGATAATGAGTCATACTAAAAAACAAAAATTTCAAATTTTAAAATTTCATCATATGACCATTAGTATGAATCGTACAATCTAGGTTTGAGTCGTATAATGAGTCATGACTAGCCCAAATATGTTATGCTCCAAAACTAGGGTAGGACACAACTAGCACGCGATTCATGTTTGATCAAGAAGCCAGCTATATAACATCTGTAAATGTAACACTAAGGCTGACCAAGTCACCTGTCACAACCAACCAAGATGAATACTGGACCCATAATGTCTCGATAATAATGAATATACAACCTGGAAAGCCGACAAGGCTACAATAAAGCTAAACAGAGCAATGCAAAACCAACACGACTACACAACCAAAACTACTTTACAAACTAGTCCACATCAGCCTCTACAAATTAAACAAACAGAAATGCATGGGACAAACCCTCCACCTACCCATGTTGTACACAAAACTCAAAATAGTCAAAATTAGGACATGGCTCCTAGAAGTGTCACAACCCAAACGTGCACCTGGATCGTAGACATGGGACAAGGAGCCCTGAGAGACCTCAAGTCCAAGTAATCTGCTACCCCATGCACAAAATGGCCCACCCGAGCTCGCTGATCTACCACCAACTCTGGAGCATATTTTGATAACGGGGTGAATTCTAATGCATATTCCTAGACGACATGTTACCCTGCTTCAGATTCACAAATTCGGCTGCCTTGAGCTCCCTCATCTCTCGAGGGAAGAATCGATCTAGGAACTCAGTGTGAAACTCATCCCAACCTATCGGGCCTGCACCAGCCTCCTTGGTATCTCTCCATTGCTTAAACCACATATGTACTACCCCCTTTAGCTGATAGGAGGTCAAGTCAACACATTCCCCATTATTCACCCCCATAACCTGGGTGATCTTCAGAATCTCCTTAATGAAATCATGTGGATCCTTGTCCACTCTTAACCCCGTGAACTTCGGAAGGCTCATCCTCAAGAAATCCCTCACCCTAGATGTTGATGCATTCCCATTCTGAGGGAGATGCGCCACTGTCTGATTCAACCTGGGAAGTCATGGCCTATGCCAGCATCTGAATCGCTGCCTAAACTCGGCGTGGGCAGCTGGCTCTTGTACGTGCTCCTCATGAACGAGAGGGGATGGCTGATGCTCACCCTCATGGTAACCCTCATGATCATTACCATTACCGTTTCTCCTGGTATTTACCCGACGTAGGGGCATGATTCTGCAAACACAAATAGCACAAATCAGAAGAGTAAAGGACGTTCACCGCACGACATTAATCATTAAAGAAGAGAACATTTCCTAAATGTCTAGTAGCTTCTTCTTCATAAGTGTGGCGCGCTTCACACCCATGAAAAAGACTCTACTTAACGCGACTTTTAGACTCCCTAGGAAACTTCAAAACTATGGCTCTGATACAAAGTTTGTCACGACCCAAACATACACCCAGATTGTAGACACTTGACAAGGAGCCTCGAGAGACCTCAAGTCGACCCATGGCATCAGCATACATCTAATTCAATCACATGAGTGGAAGACTTAACGTAAAAAACATAATCATAACATAGCATAAGGAAAAATCAGTACAAGACTTTTACAATACGACGGAATACAACTTGTAGTCTGATAAGCCTCTAAACATGAAAGGCGGATTGATGGGACAACTCCCCAACTAATCCAACATCCAGAAAATGAAAGGAATAACATAGAGTGTGGACATGTAGCCCTTGGAACATGAGGACTCACCAAGTGCACTAAGGTCAAATCCAAATCTATCTACGGGTGAGGACGAGCCTGAGAACTGGGACCTATATCATGAGACGATACAACATAGAAAGTATACGGTCAGTACGTGGAATGTACTGAGTATGCAAGGTAGGTAAAACGGATATTTAAAACATGTATAAAGTTCATAAATGATCATAAGAATATGACAACATGCTCGTATCATAAATCATGATGACATATCATATGGCTCCAGGTTTTCAAAACATTCGTAACATAACATAATCATAATCATAATAGAAGAGATTTACTTAACATGACTTGAGACAACATACATAATCATAATATGCATAAATCATGAGGAACAGTGGGAGATTCTCTTAAATGACATAGCCCATATGAGAACACATGAAGCTGGACTTGTAACACTAGTTGGGAGGGTGTTCGTACCTTGCCAAGGGTAGAACCATCAAAGTGTGATATCACCATGAAGAGGGCCGTTTGGGCTAGGGACTAACATGAAAGGGGTCCCAACATACCTACATTGACATGTAGTTCATGAGATCTGGGGCTTAACCTGAGCCCCGTACCTACTCGGTGTTCGATACTACTCCCAAACATATATAGTGCTCATAATAATACATACGTGAGTTCATGGGCTAGTTAAATCATTATAATCATAAACATGCTTGAACATATAAGAACTAGCCATGACTTGGGGCCCGTGAGTTAGCCAAAAACATAATTCATGAATAATAAGATTCATACATACTCGTAGATCATGCATATATCTTGAATTTCATAAAAATCATAATGGGTAACATAATGAATACATAATTTAAAACATAATTCATGTTGGGCTCGTAAGAACATCGATGGGATAATAGGTCATAAATCGATTCATCATGGGGCATGCATAATTAAGCTTAATTGTTTCAAAAATCAAAATCAATATCATTATTATCAATTTAAATCTCAAAAGATAATCAAAATCCATATATTATGATAATATTTCAAAATCAAAAAACCCATAATTAAATCATTAGATTTTATATAAATCAAATACAAAACCCCATGAGTTTTTGATAAATTTTAAATAAAATCATAGAGTAGGAGCATGGGTGTGGAAGGATTCACCCATTGATGACCTTACATACCTGGGATTATCTGGTTCTTAACTTCCCTTGCTAGCCAAGATGGAATTTAGAGAAATTGGGGAAGAACAACTTGAATCACCTTCTAGACTCCTCTCTATACTCTTGCATGCATGAATGAGTCTTAACATGGACTAATCCCCCTTAAAAGGCCCTATTCAGACCTTAAAATGACATAGTTTAGGCATTAAAAATTTAGGAATTACGAAAACACCCTTACTTAAAATGTAGAAATTCCTAGTTGCCATTCCCCACGAGGGACCTCATGAGTCGTTGTCAGGGGGCATGACTCGTTGCTGGGATCCGTGATGCCTACATCCCAAACAAGCTTAGGGGACCCCACGAGGGACCCCACGAATCGTGGTGGCTGACCACGACTCCTGGTCACCACCAGTGGTCCCTACCGACTCAATCCCTAGCCATGCATTCCATCCTTGCCACGGGTGACCTCATGAGTCGTGAGGTCTGGCCATGACTCATGGTCATCCCCGTGTCCTCTCAATACTCTTCCAAGCCCAGCTTGACCACAAGTCACTTCACGACTCGTGGTCCCATTTGACGAGCCACCTCACGAACCGTCCTGTGACCTGGTGTGAGTTTCCAATTTTTCTCCGTTTTGACTCCCAGGTCTGATCCTTGAATTCCCGGGGTATAACAAGAAGAGAGGAGAATACCATTATTCTGTTGAAATCTGGATCCTACTGCATCTGTTGATCTGAGCTTCACCTGTACCTATAGCACGATTGCAGGAGGAGTCCCCAGATGAAGGGACGTAAGTATGAATAAAATGTACTGGTATGTAAGGCTGGAAAATGTAAACATATAAGATAACAACGATAATTGAGCCAAAAATAAGGAATAGTAACAACCTGGAATCCTGAAAACCGAAACATGTCAATAACTCAATAGGGAAGTGTAAATGCAATCATCTAACTCACAACAAAAACTATAACTGAAATGTCAGCGTCTAGCCAACCATAAAATTTATATAAAATTTGTCCAGCTAGTGCACCACACCGGGGTAAAAATAAAAAATACCTCTAGCTAGCTACCACACCGGGGTAAAATCTATCCAGTCGGTGTACCACACTGGGGTAAAATCAATAAATCATAATCATAATCATAAACGGAGTTGATATGGCTTATACTGGATCAATCTAACGCGTATAACATAGAAACAACGAACACTAAATTTGTGGCCTACCTAGGCCTCCTTTGTAATGCATAACTGCGAGTGATAACGTGTAACATGTAAAGCTATAAAATAGCACTTAAATACATGTAGTCAAAACTTGTATAAATCATAAGGAACTGCAGATGACCTTTGAGTTTCAACAAGATTTTTAGATCGTGTTCAAAGGGACCTTAGAGCTCGGAGACTTGCTAGCTTATCGTTCGGCTTAAGGGAAAGGAATTATGAAATCTCCCCTTGGCCTGGCATATTTCATAACATACACATAAGATAAAGGACAACCATAACAAGGCATCCTAATTCAACAGGTTCATTTACCCTTAATAGTTTGTGACGTCTTTACTTGGCTTAAAATCGTTTACACGTAATCATCTTGGCTCTTTCACCAATTTCAGTTATCAACCAGAGCTGTAAACATATTTAACATCACCCATATATATACATATAACATACATTAAGGACCAGCTAGAGATGCCCACGCTGAGGGGTCTCCAAGTCGATCAACTACAACAACAATCAACACAATATCCCACTTTAAATGCCTCGCTCGGGCTAGACATAATATCAACATTTAACCTCAATCAAACATGAAACTTTGAATTCTTAAATGAATATTAACATACTGCCTTAATACTTGTAAAAATATTTCTTTCTCATTCAATTCACAATGCACAAATCATGTTTAAAAGAATGATGGACGGGCGCCTTACATACCTTTCTCCGATGAACTTTTCTTTAGCCGATTTTTTATTTCAATGATCAACCTTAAACCTCCTTAATCCAATGGTTTTGTAGGCCAAAAAAAATCTTAATATTTGGTCAAAATTCAGCCCAAAATAACTAACCAAAGCCAGTCACAATAGCAACAACAACACAGGGCAACATCAACAACATTTAACCATTTTCTCAACTAGTTTTCACTAACTTTTGTGGGAGAAACCGGAGGAAATTTTATCTTAGTTCTTCTGTAATTATTCCCCTAAATATGAAGTATAATTCAAGCAAAAAAAAAACAGCCAAAAATCCTAAGGAAAACGAGCAAAACTCAGCTCACAAACAGTCCATCGGCAGTTCACTTAGCTGCCAATTTCCAGCTTTTCGCTTTGCAATTTGAGAGGTTTAAAAGGGGAAAAATCCTTACCTTTCCTCCTGGTTTCAATGCCTACTAAAATATGGATATATAGTCAGTCCAAAAAGATTTTGAAACGCAGAAAAACACCTTCAAAACCTTGCCAAAATGAGCTCCAAAACAGCTCCTAGCACACTTGGGCAAAATATTCTCAACTTGTCTTGTGATTTGCTTGATGTTCCTCCTTGATTTTATTTGTTCTAGCTGATGGAATTGAGAGAGAAATGGAATCTTTAGAAACCTGTTCGATTTATATTAAGATGAAAATGTTTTGTACAAGTGAAAAATCAGATTTTATGTAAATAGGATGGTGGAGGCGCTAGGGCGTCATGCCCGCGTCACCTCTCGAGGTTCTTTCGTAAAATGCCCATAAATTCTTACTCTGAACTTCGGTTGACAAGCAATTTGATGTTCTGAAATAAAGTCTCAACGACTTTAGTTTGGTAGGTCGTGGGGCTTCTAATTCATTATATATTGTGAGATATGATCATTTAAAGTTGACCCTTATTAATAAACTTCACATACTCTTTGCTTTTCCATTCACACACATTTCCCTTGTAATCTATGACCAATATACAACCCATACTTCCCTTAACCTAGCATAAAAACATAAAATAATCACCAAAAAATTTTGAGGCACAATAAAAAATACATTACGAGTCACAGTACGGATTGTACCACATAAGTATGACTCATATTGATCAATTGTAGTATGATACAAAACATAATTTTCTTGCTTCCTTTCTCTGAGATCATAAGTACTTTTCTTATTTCCACAGGTACAATGGCAATCTAGAAGAGAGCAACGAAGAAGGCCTAGGATAAGGAGGCCAGAGCTGAGATTACAGCTTGGAGGGCCCTGAGGGATGAGGCCTCCGCATTCGAGCGGGATAAAGACAACCTAGTGGTTCGGTGGACGAATATCAAGTAGAAACAGATTACACCGATGAACCACGAACCATTAGAGCACAAGCCAAGGCTCAGGCCATAGATACTTCAGCCACACCAGAAGATACTCCCTAGTCTGAGGAGGGAGCTGAGGAGCAGCCTCAGGAGTTCAGCAGTGGCTCAAATGAGGAAGAGGGGTCAGATAAGTCTGACTTTAAGGAGGGGTAATAAGAGGAGGATGATGATCAGACCCCTCCTCTAGAGAGCCGCACTATCAAGTGGAGTGTTCTCGGTGCTTAGGAGATTTATAAGTAGCGCCTCACTCTCATCTCTAAACAAAACCCTAAGAGAAGCATCCAGGAGGAGCTGCGGATCCTGACCAGTGCTTTAAATGAGGTTGAGGAGATGAAGTGGCTATTTTAGTTCTACTGGTTCGAGTGGATTGGTAAGAACCCCTAACAACTACAGTGATAATATGGTCAGGGAGTTCTATGACAACTACTTTGCCACTTTAGAGAAGCAGGCTTTAGTGGGGCGGAAAGTGAAGGAGCAGCATAGGCTAGATAGTGTAAGGGTCCAGGGGTGCAAGGTTGATTGCTCTGAGAGGGCCATTTCCCGAATATTATATGGTCCGGATTACAGGGCACCAACTGCTACAGCAGAGTTTGACCACCAGTTCGATACCCTGAAAAGGGTTAAGTAGCTGAGTCTAGTAGAGAAACAGAGGCAGGTAAGGTGGTTGGCTCAGGTTGTTGCTGAGGAGAAAGAGTAGGTCGAATGGGTGACTCGTGGATGAAAGGTCACCAAAGCTTTGCTTAAATTCATAGAGAAGGCTTGGTGGACACTGGTTTGCCACAAGTTGGCACCGACAATGAATGATAACACCCTGAGCACCGACAGAGCATTGTTAGTGGCATGCATTATGTCTAGATATGCCATTAAAATCCCGAGGGTGATAGAGAGGGACATTCGGTATCGAGCTCTAGCATTGAGCACGAGGATTCTGTTCCCGAGTCTCATATGTATACTCTGCATGAGTCTGGCGTGCGAGTGATATCTGAGGTTGATACTAGGGTTGGAGGCAACTAGACTGCTGGCGTTGGGCTGATCCGATATGAGATGAACCCAGTGAGCCGAGTTAGATTACTGATAACGCTCAAATCACACTCCTGTAAAAGTATGACGCAGACATTGACAGTAAAGAACCCAACTAGGTTGGGGTTGATCCCACAGAGAATATGGTCAGGATATAGAATAATGCTTCGTATTTATACTTTCTAATTATCTCATGAAGGGGTGTATTAAAGAAGTAATCAAGTAATGGTATTGTAAATTAATATTGTTGTCAACTTAATGCAATTAATTAGGGAAGTAATCCCCATGGATTCATAACAACTTCGGGTGAGTTGAAACCAATATTTATGCTTGTATGAAATCTCATAAATATTGGTTTCGAATCACTATGAAATCTAGCATCCTCTGAATATTTCCATGAGTGATTTGGTATGACTTGTACCTTGATCTCACAACTCGTGGTATCCTTTCGCACCCTAGAATCTGTCAAACAACTTTTACTCTGAAGTTCACCACGACTCCTTAGTATGAGTTGTATGTGGTTATCAAGGTTCATGGTAGCTACCCTTACTAGGGGACTAGACAAATGCATACTTCTGTGATTTTCCATGATTACTCTGATACAACTCATACAGGATGGTATGACTCATACCAAGAGTCGTACTTGGCCATCACTTTGTGCCATTCCTCTGGATTTTATCATGAATGCACAATACGGCTCACACCACCAAGGTACAACTTGCACTGAGGCCTGCAAATTCACTATTTTCTATACTCTTTTCATTTCTTTTATAGA
Source organism: Datura wrightii (assembly GCA_035772735.1). Taxonomy (NCBI): domain Eukaryota; kingdom Viridiplantae; phylum Streptophyta; class Magnoliopsida; order Solanales; family Solanaceae; genus Datura; species Datura wrightii. The sequence continues at coordinate 10,491,861 of JASDFA010000003.1, forward strand.
ATTCAACTCCAACACATGATTTTCTTGAAAACAAAGCAAAAGTGCATCATATCTGTATAAACACACCTAAGACCATACATCTTTCTTCAGTTGTAAGCGTCGAAAGTGTTGTAAACACACAACACATCAACACCCTTAACTTCAATTTTTTACCTGTCCTTAGGCAAACAAAACAAAACTATAAGACGACGCTTAACTAGAAAGTAAAGTAGAAGACCTATAACTAACACACCAAGATTTGCACACATGACCTTTATCAAATATCGACCCTCCTTTTCATTCAAAACCAAGTAAGATATGCATACATGCAACTACAAGTCATGACACACAGGGATCTAGATATGGCATCTAACTATTAGCAGAGACTGTTAACACGTAGGCTATTTACACAGACAACTGGCATAATGCAATGGAAACTATGTACCCTTACAGAAAATGAAGTACCCAAAACTCATAGATATTTATATATAAGAAACTTGGGACTAACAAGTAAGATTCTCATTCTCACAAAGAAGTTCCAAATACTGCACAACGGATACCAGAAGTTTTCCCTTATTTTCTCTACTTTGGTTTTTTTAGACAGTCTGGCTAGGACCACTATAGGACTTTTATCGGCTTGTAATGTAGGCTTCGGGTCAGGTATGATAGATATGAAAATAGTGACTAACCCTCCTTGGCACTACATAACTTGGCTACACCTTTTACTTTTTACCCTTTTTTTCTTTTTTTTCCTCCCATTTTCTCCATTCAACTATCATTCGAGGATGTGGTGGATTTTCTCTTTTTCTTTTTCAACTTTGTTTCTTGCCTTTTACTTTTTCTTTTCTTTTTCTCTTTTCCTTCACCACAGTCAACCTTTCATTAACTTGCTTTTTCTATTTTTCTCTTCCGCCTCATCTATGCACCCCTACAATAGCCACCCTCAACTTTAGGCATTTTGCCTGAGTTGAGGTTCACAATTTCCAAGGATGGACCAAGGCCAAAAAAGGTTTATTATAAACAAAATAAGGAAGGTTAATGGGCTAATCAATGAAAAGGTCACTTTTAGGCTCAAACATGGGATCAAGGGATTCATTTTATTTGGTAGGGCAATATAAGCTAAAAATAGGCTAAATCAAAAATGGCCTATGATCCTTTCCTAACCAACTGTCCTACAACCTATGTTAAGACTAACCGGGTAAGTTCTAGATCCTTTACACAGTATTGAACTAGGTAAGAATCCTCACTCACACATGGTATAGGTTTGCATTTGTTCTACTTATCTGGTTTATAGAAAACTAAGCTACAATTTCACATGCTAATTTTTCAAATGTTGTAAAAAGATTCACAATATTCATGCAATGCAATGAACATACCCAGCTGAACAAAAACTTTTTTTTAAAAGGGGCATTTTTTTCAAGAATTTCCAAAAAATCAAACAAATGTGCATTTATTGGCTATAAAGTACTTGTAGTGAAACAAAAAAATAAAATCCTAATCATGCCGGTTCTATTTAATAGCATGTACGAGGAAAAAGAAACACGATAACAAAAACCCTTGGATGGTCAAAAACTCAAAAGACAAGTACACCACCCCTTTTCAAAAGTCATGTTTGTCCCCAAAGAAGTAAAAAAGTCAAAAATCGGGAGAGGGACATACCTGCGGCACTCTAAGTGCTCCTGTCAGCTACTCAGACTTTACCGACCATTAATGATTTTCCTCCCATGTGGCACCTGATTTAACGTTGCGGCACGATGCAACTTTCTTGAATACTCGGGAGTCTTCAAGAAACTTAGACTCATCCTCAATTGCTGACACCACCCTAAACTCATTAGGCTGCTTCATTGACCTACGGACATTGAAAGTGACCTCCTCTTTGTTCAACCTAAACTTCAACTAGCCAGCCTTAACATCCACTAAAGCTCTCCCAGTGGAAAGGAATGGTCTCCCTAAGATGATGGGAACCTCAAAATCAGCCTCGTAATCTAGGATCATAAAATCAGCTGGGAAGATAAACATGTCCACCTTGACTATCATATCAAGAAGGAACCCCACTGGTTTCTTGACTTTACAGTCCGCCATCAGTAGCCGCATCGTAGTTGGTGTGAGGGCTCCCAAACCCAGCTGTCTGAACACAGATAATGGCATCAAGTTGATGCTAGCACCTAGGTCACACAATGCCTTCGCAAACTCAAAATCACCAATCTTAAATGAAATGGTGAAGGCACCTAGATCTTCCCTTTTTTGAGAAAGGACCCGTGAGTCTATGGCACTACAATAATGCAAGTTACCAACTAGCTCATAGCTCACATACTTTTTCCTACTCACAAGGTCCTTCATGAACTTAGCATACACAACAATTTGTTCCAATGCCTCAACCAATGGGATGTTCACAAAAAATTGTTTCAGCATTGATAAGAACTTCTAGAACTTCCAATCTTCCGTCTTCTTCTTCATCCTCTAGGGGAATGGTGGTGTTGGTCGAGGGATAGGCTTGTAAATCTATGGGGCCCCTTTTTCCTTCCTTTTATTAGATTCAGACTCCTTTGCATCACCTGGAGCCTTAGTCAACTCATCCTTACCAGTAATATCCTGTTCAACAATCTCATCATTATTATTCAACTCAATCTCCTTCTACCTTTCCATCTCAAATATAATTGGGAAGTGAGGGTTAATGGTGGTCTTCCCACTCCTAGTCATCACAACTATGCAGTGATTGTCATTTTTAAGATTTTGGACTATGTTTCTAGGAAGTGTACCTTTCTTCCTTTGGTTTAGAGATGCAAACATCTGTTCTAGCTGCTACTCAATCTACTTAATCACTATGGCATGCGATTCAACTTTTCGGCTCATGCCAAATATGTCTCCCTAAATGTCCTTTAGGTGATCATCTATGGATTTTGCCTCTTCAGCAGCTCAGCCATCACACTGTCCAACTTCAGCAAAGGAGGTGGTTGGAGCTACTCAAGGACTACGATATGAGTGTGCTTTACCATCCGAGTAAGGCTAATGTGGTAGCGGACGCACTTAGTAGGCTCTCTTTCGAGAGTGTTTCCCATGTGGATGAAGGAAAGAAGGAGTTAGTGAAAGATGTACATAGACTCGCAAGGTTGGGAGTTAGGTTGGTCGACTCAGCCAATTGCAACATTGTTGTGCAAAATGGATCAAAATCGTCCTTGGTGACTGATGTGAAAACTAGACAAGATGAGGATCTGACTTTCGTAAAGATGAAAGAAGCCATTCGAAGTCAGAAAGTGGAAGTCTTTTCCCAAGAGGGAGATGGTGTGCTTCGGTACCAGGGTTGCTTATGTGCTGCGATGTTGATGATTTGAGGAATCAGATGATGCAAGAGGCTCATGGAACTTGGTACTGTATTCATCCAGGTGCCACCAAGATGTATTATGATTTGCTGGAAATATATTGGTGGAATGGAATGAAGAAGGATATTGCAGAATTCGTAGCCAAGTGCCCGAACTGTCAGTAAGTAAAGGTCGAGCATCAAAGGCCGGGAGGTGTACTTTAGGATATTTGCATTCCCACTTGGAAGTGGGAAGTGATTAACATGGATTTCGTTACAAGCCTACCTCATACCTGTCGACACTATGATTCTATTTGGGTTGTGGTAGATAGGTTGACTAAGGCTGCACATTTCCTAGCGGTCAAAACTATGAATTTAGCAGAGGATTATGCAAACCTTTATATCCAGGAGTTGGTTCGATTGCATGGAGTGCCTTTATCTATCATTTTAGATTGAGGTACTCAATTTACCTCTCAGTTTTGGCGGTCTTTTTCAAAAGGGCTTGGGACTCAGGTTAAACTCAACACAGCATTTCATCCGCAAACGAATGGTTAAGTGGAGCGGACAATTCAAACTCTCAAAGACATGTTGAGATCTTGCGTTATGGACTTTAAAGGTAGTTGGGTCGATCACTTGCCCCTGATCGAGTTCTCTTACAATAATAGCTATCGCTCCAGTATCCGAATGGCACCGTTCGAGGCTCTCTATGGGAGGAGATGTAGATTGCCCATCGTATGGTTTGAGGTTGGTGAGGAAGCTATGATAGGGCCATATTCGGTTCATGAAGCTATGGTGAAGGTTCAGTTGATAAGGGACAGGCTGAAAATCGCTTAGAGTCATCAAAAGTCCTATGCGGATGTAAGGAGAAGGGAGTTGGAATTTGAGGTTGACGATTGGGTGTTCTTGAAGGTATCTCCCATGAAGGGAGTAATGTGGTTTAGGAAGAAAGGAAAACTCAGTCCCCGTTATGTTGGTCCCTACCAAATTATGAGAAGAGTTGGTAAGGTAGCATATGAGTTGGACTTGTCCTTAGAGTTTTCTGTGCATCCTATTTTTCATGTATCGCTTTTGAAGAAATGTTTGGGAGATCCAGCTCTAGTAGTCCCAGTGGACAGCGATGGTGTAATGGATAGCCTTAACTATGAGGAAGTTCCAATTGAGGGAGCAAGGAAGTAGCTTCAGTAAATGTGTTATGGAGAAATCAGCATGTTGAGGGAGCTACGTGGGATCCGAAGCATATATGATGGCTAAATACCCTCACATGTTCCCTACCAGCTCAGTTTCAGTTTGAGGTATCAGTTGCTACCCTAATAATCTATTTAGTTTCATGTTCAGTTCATGTGCGCAAGTTTGTTTTATGTTATGGTAAATGTATATGATGCCTGAATTCAGTTCAACTATGTAGTTCTTTTCGGAGGTAGTCATTCTGTCAGTTTTCAGCTTAAATGATTAGTATTTGCATATAATGATTGTATGTTTCTACCTTTTCTTGTGTTTTTCAACATTCGAGGATGAATGTTCCAAAGGGGGAGATATTGTTATACCCCGTAAGCCCAAAGATCATACCCGGGAGTTGAAACGGAGAAAAACTGAAATTCTGCACTTGGTCATAGAACGGGTCGCTAGGTGACTTGTGAGGAGTGACCACGAGTCGTGAAGTGCCTCATGGTCAAGAAAGGAGGTGGTATGGTCTGGGGAAGACCAAGGGCATGACCATGAGTCATGGTCAGACCACATGACTCATGAGGTCACCCGTGGCCTGGACTGGATGCTTGGCAAGAAGTTTTGGAAAGTGGGGATCACGAGTGGTGACCATGAGTCGTGGTCAGATACCACGATTTGTGGGGTCCTTCGTGGGGTCCCCTAATGAATATTTGGCAGTGTACATCACGGATTGAGGCCACGAGTTGTGGACAGTGAGGAAGAGTCGTTAGGTCCCTCGTTGGGACCTCCTGGCAGTCTTTTCCTGCTAAATTAGTAAGGGTTTTTTTCGTAATTTCTAAATTCCTAAAGCCTAAACTATGTTGTTTTAGCCTATGAATGGTGGGTTTTAGAGGGGGAAACTATCCTAAAGTCTTCATTCATGCATGCAAGATAATAGAAGAGTGATTGAGAGGTGATCAAAGGGTGATTCAAGGTTTTCTTCTTCAATGTCTTTCAATTTCGTTTTGGGCATTCAAGGGAGAGTAAGATTCAGCCTCGATCAGGTATGTAGGGTTATGAATGGATGGTTTCTTCCACACCCATGCCCAATCCCTCTCTAAAAACTAGAAAATTCTATGATGAATCTATGGGGTTTTTACCCAAATGCATGAGTTACCTATTTCTACACATGGGTATGAATTACTTATGATTTTATTATCGAATTGGGAAGCATGGACTAATTTTATAATGATTTCAATTAAAATTTTATTTCTAGCCTTATGAATGTTGAAGCCCATTTATGAGATGATCACGAAAAGTGAGATTTGTGAAGTATATGTGCTAATGATGAGACATTATGATGAAAAGCATGATTTGAAGCTACCCATGTTTATAATTATGTTTTCGATGAGAATTGAGTATTTCTAAGTATGATAAAGCTTTGGGCAATGCCCACCTCTTAAGTTTAAATGATGATTTTTCCTAAACTAAGCTTACCACATTGTTTTGGAGCGAAGACTCCCAAATTTAAATTCTAGTTTGTGGTATGTTTTGAGTTAAGTCTTCCTATGCATAGCTTACCACATTGTTTTGGAGTAAAAACTCCCAAGTATGTTTTCAGCTTGTGGTATGTTTTGAACTAAAGCTTCTCATATGCATGATTTCGTATTTGACATGTATTTGATTATTGAGCTTAGTCAAATGATGATGTTGAGCTTCATTATATATGATGTAGAGCATATGCATGTTTTTGGGAGTATTGTCTAGCACCGAGTAGGCTATGGGTCGATCACCCTATGCCTCAGAACTACGCGCCAACATAGGTTGATATTATTATATGATTTGGGACCTCCCTTGTGTGTTTCCCTTGCCCGAATGAACCTTCAACTTGATATCGATATCATGGTAGCGTCCTTAGCCCTGGCAAGGTTTTGGACGGCTCTGCCCACTTGAGTGTAATAGTGGGCACCACGTTGCTCTATCGTGGTATGTCGGTTAAAAGACAAGTCTCCCATTGTTCCTCATGATTTTAGATATGCATATTCATTACTTATGAGATTTATGTAAATGCATGTTCTTAAGCAGGTTTGACTCAATGTTCAGCTTTTACTTATAATTGTCAGAATTTAGCTTTGAGTCAATCGATTCAGTTATAATGTTATAAAGAATGTGATATCATGTTATGAAGAGGTCATTATTTCAGAAAGAATACATGCAAGTCCTACTCTCAGTTTACTGATGTTATGTTTTAATTAATGTATTGTCTCTATATGATTTTACTTAAATTATTAGTTTTACTTACCTTGCATACTCGGTACATTCCACGTACTGACCACATACTTCTATGATGTATCATTTCATGATACAGGACCCGGCTCTCAGCTTCAGCCCCGCTCTTAGTCAGCTTATCGGAGTTAGCGTTGCTTTATTGGTGAGTCCACATCTTCCGAGGACTAGACTAGTCACCTTTTCTTTATATATTTCAGTTTCAGTTTGTTGAGTTCGTTGGAGTCTTGTCCCATCAACTCGTCATGACTAGAGATTATTTAGACATATGTATGTATTCAGCTTCGGATTTTATATTCTGATGTTATATTCAAGTTATACTTCCGCTATAATTGTATTGATGGTTATTCAGTTCTTGATTGAGTTAGATGTATGCTTTTCCTATGGATCGACTTGGGGTCTCTCGGGGCTCCTTGTCCCGTGTCGCTATTCGGGCCTCCATTCGGGTCGTGACAAACTAACACTATTCTAAAATTGAAATGAGAAGCAAAGATTAAAAATTATCATTCAAAGAACTGGCAGCACCAATGAGCCACAAGATGGTATCTGTCGACCGCCGCTGAACCGCCAGTGAGAAATAGTATCTTGGCGTGCAGATATTCCACCGGCGATAGAGCAGGAAGTTGCTGGTCTCAATTCGCAAACCGCCTATGTAACGCTGGATAAAAGCAGTGTTTAGAGGCCAACATTACCTCGAACTAGTTTTCCATCGGCGTTTCGCTGGACCAGACCTGTCATGACCTAAACGTACACCCGAATTGTAGACACAGGACAAGGAGCCCCAAGAGACCCATGTCGACCCATGACATGAGCATACATCTAATCCAATCACATGAGTGGAATGTAATGAGTATGCAAGGTATGTAAAACGGACGTTTAAAACATATATGAAGTTCATAAATGATCATAAGAGTAGGAGGTCATGCTCGTACCGTAAATCATAATAACATATCATATGGCTCAAGGTTTTCAAAACATTCGTGACATAACATAATCATAATCATAATAGAATAGATTTACTTAACATGACTTGAGCCAACATACATAATCATAACATGCATAAATAATGAGGAACAGTGGGAGATTCTCTTATCTGACATTACCCCATATGAGCACACATGAAGCCCGACTTGTAACCCTAGTCGGGAGGGTGTTCGTACCTTGCCAAGGGTAGAACCATGAAAGTGTGATATCACCATGAAAAGGGGCCATCTAGGCCAGGGATTAACATGAAACGGTCCCGACATACCTACAGTGGCACGTAGTTCATGAATACGGGGCTTAACCTGAGCTTCGAACCTACTCGGTGTTCGATACTACTCCCAAAACATATATACTGCTCATAATAATACATACATGAGTTCATGGGCTAGTTAAATCATAATAATCATAAACATTCTTGAACATATGTGATCTAGCCATGACATGAGGCCCGTGAGTCGGACAAAAACATAATTCATGATTAATAAGATTCATACATACTCGTAGATCATGTATATTGCTTGAATTTTCTTAAAATCATAATGGGTAACATAATAAATTCATAATTTAAAACATATTCAGGCTGGGCTTGTAAAGAACATCAATAGGAAAATAGATCATAAATCGATTTATCATGGGGCATGCATAATTAAGATTAATAGCTTATAAATCAAATCAATAATATTATTATCAATTTAAATCTCTAAAGATCATCAAAATACGTAGATTATGATAAGATTTCAAAATCACAAAACCCATAATTAAATCATTAGATTTTATACAAATCAAATACAATACCCCATGAGTTTTTGATAAATTTTAAGTAAAATCATAGAGTAGGAGCATGGGTGTGGAAGAATTCACCCATTGATGACCTTACATACCTAGGATTATCTGGTTCTTAACATCCCTTTCTAGCCCAAGATGGAATTTAGGGGAATTGAGAAATAGCACCTTGAATCACCTTCTAATCTCCTCTCTATACGCTTGCATGCATGAATGAGGCTTAACATGAACTTAACCCCCCCTAAAAGACCACATTCAAACCTTAAAATGATGTAGTTTAGGCCTTAGGAGTTTAGGAATTACGAGAACACCCTTATTAAAAATACACTAAAATTTCTGGTTGCTAGTCCCCACAAGGGACCTCACGAGTCATTGCCAGGGGCACGACTCGTGGTGTGGATCCGTCATGCTTACTGCCCAAAATCACTCAGGGGACCCCACGAGGAACCCCACTAATCGTGGTGGCTGACCACGACTCATGGTCACCACCCGTGACCCCCATTGTCCAAAACCTTTACCAACCATACACTCCAACCCACGGGTGACCTCACGAGTCGTGAGGTCAGACCATGACTAGTCACCATCCGTGGCCTTCACTTGCCCTTCCCAACCTTGCCAACCTCCAAGGTAGACCACAGGGGACCTCACGAGTCATGAGGTCTAACTAGGACTCGTGGTCATGCCCGTGGCCTCCTCAACCTGAGCCTGCCGACCTTTCTGACCACGAGTCACCTGACGACTCGTGGTCAATCCTCATGACCTACCTCACAGGTCGTCGTGAGGTATGATGTAAATTTTTAGTTTTTTTCCGTTTTGACTCCCGGGTCTGATCTTTGGGTTCCAGGGGTATAACAATATCTCCCCCTTGGGAATATTCATCCTCGAATGTTAGAAACATGCAAAAAACTCAGAAGAAGCAATCATCATATGTAATTAGTGATTATTTAGCTCAAAAACTAGCGGAATGATTACCTATGAAAAGGACTACATAGCTGAACTAAATTCAGACATCACGTACATCTATCATATCATAAATCAAAATTGTGCACATGAACTGAACATGATAACTGATTGGAGAATTAGGGAAAGAACTGATACCTCAAACTGAAACTGAGCCGGTAGAGAACTGGTGTGGGTATCTAGCCATCATATCCGCTTTGGTTTCCCATGTAGCTCCTTTAACATGCTGATTTCTCCATAATACTTTAACAATAGCTACTTCTTTGTTCCTCAGCCTCCGAACCTGATGATCTAAGATTTCCACCGGAGCATTTTCATAGCTGAGACTATCTTTTACACCAATGCTATCCACCGGGACTATTAAAGTTGAATCACCCAAGCACTTTTTCAAGAGCGACACATGAAACGCGGGATGCACAGAAGATAACTTTGATGGAAAGTCCAACTCATACACTACCTTACCAATTCTTCTTATAACCCGGTAGGGACCAACATAGCGGGGAATCGGTTTCCCTTTCTTTCCGAGCCGCATGACTCCATTCATGGGAGATACCTTTAGAATTACCCAATCGTCCACCTCAAACTCCAAATCTTTTCTCCTCACATCGGCATATGATTTCTGATGACTTTGAGGGGTTTTCAACTGGTCCCTTATCAACTGAACCTTCACCATCACCTCGTGAACCGAATCTGGCCCTATCATAGCTGCCTTAGCAACCTCAAACCACCCGATGGGAGATCTACACCTCGCCCATAGAGAGCCTCGAACGGTACCATTTGGATACTGGAGTGATAGCTGTTATTATAAGAAAATACGATTAAGGGCAAATGATCATCCCAACTACCCTTAAAATCCATAACACATGCCATCAACATGTCCTCAAGAGTCTGGATTATTCGTTCACCTTGGCCATCCATTTGCGGATGAAAGGCTGCGCTAAGCTGGACTTGAGTCCCAAGTCCCTTCTGAAAAGACCGCCGGAACTGGGAGGTAAACTGAGTACCTCGGTCTGAAATAATAGAAAAGGGCACTCCATGAAGTCGAAGCAATTCCCGAATATACAATCTGGCGTAATCATCCGTTGAATTCGTGGTATTGACCGGTAGGAAATGTGCAGCCTTGGTTAATCTGTCTACCACCACCCAAATGGAATCATGGTGTCACGGAGTACGAGGTAGGCCTGTAATGAAATCCATGTTAATCTCTTCCTACTTCCATGTAGGAATGCTAATACCTTGAAGTAAGCCTCCCGACCTTTGATGCTCGACTTTTACTTGCGGACAGTTTGGAAATTTGGCTACAAACTCTGCAATGACCTTCTTCATACCATCCCACCAATAGATTTCTCGCAAGTCCTGATACATCTTCGTGGATCCCGAACGGATAGAATATCTGGTACCATGTGCCTCATGCAATATCCGAACTCTCGAATTATCAATGTCCGAAACATATAGTCGACCTTGGTATCATAGCACACCATCTCCCCCTAGGGAGAAAACCTCTACCTTTCGACTCCGCACCGCCTCCTTCAGTTTCTTCAAGATCGGATCCTCATCTTGCTTAGATTAGACATCAACCACCAAGGACAATTTTGACCCATTCTGCACAACAGCGCCGCCATTGGTCGAGTCAATTAATCTAACTCCCAATCTTGTAAGCTGGTGTACATCTTTCACCAACTCCTTCTTTTCCTCATCCACGTGGGACACACTCTCCATAGAGAGCCTACTAAGTGCATCTGCCACCACATTAGCCTTGCCCCGGTGGTAAAGAACACTCATATCGTAGTCCTTTAATAACTCCAACCACCTCCTTTGCTGAAGATTGAGATCCTTCTGCGTGAATACATATTGCAAGTTCTTCTGATCCATGAACATGTCCATGTGGACCCCATACAAGTAATGCCGCCAAATCTTCAATGCAAACACCTCTACGGCCAACTCAAGATCATGAGTCGGGTAATTCTTTTCGTGAACCTTTAAGTGTCGAGAGGCATATGCTATTACCTTCCCATACTGCATCAACATGCACCCGAGTCTGACTCGTGAAGCATCACAATACACCACAAAACCATCGGTACCCTCGGGTAGGGTCAACACTGGTGCTGAAGTGAGTCGGGTCTTCAACTCTTGGAAGCTTTTCTCACAAGCCTCCGACCATTGAAACTTCACCTTCTTCTGAGTCAACTTAGTCAATGGTGAGCGAATAGATGAAAAACCCTCCACAAATCTCCGATAGTAACCCGCTAAGCCTAAAAACCTCTTGATATTTGATGGGTTCACCGCTCTGGGCCAATTCTTTACTGCCTAGATCTTCTGAGAGTCTACTTTTATGCCCTCACCTGATACCACATGGCCTAGAAATTCCACCGAGTCCAACCAAAACTCACATTTGCTGAAGTTTGCATACACCTAACGATCCTTGAGGGTCTGTAGCACTATTCTCAAGTGAGCGACATGCTCCTCCTCGCTCCGAGATTATATAAGGATTTCATCAATGAACGCAATCACGAACATGTCTAGATACGGCTTGAACACCCTGTTCATCAGATCCATAAAAGGCTGTAGTAGCATTGGTTAGTCCAAATGACATAACTACAAACTCATAATGGCCATACTGGGTTCTAAAGGCTGTATTTGGGATATCACTCTCCCGGACTCTGAGCTGGTGATACCCGGGCCTGAGATCTATCTTCGAGAAACACTTGGCACCCTGGAGCTGGTAAAATAAATCATCAATCCTGGGCAAGGGGTACCTGTTCTTGAAAGTGACCTTATTTAGCTGCCGATAATCAATACACATTCGAAGGGACCCATCCTTCTTTCAAACAAAGAGAACCGGTGCACCCCATGGAGACTTGCTCAGTCTAATGAAACCCTTATCCAAAAAGTCCTTCAGCTGTTCTTTTACTCTTTTAGCTCGGCTATAGCCTTCCTATGAGGAGGAATAGAGATAGGCTGTGTATCAGGAAATAAATCAATACCAAGATAAATTTCAATTTTCGAAGGAACACTTGGAAAATCATCGGGGTAAACCTCCGGATACTTACACACCATCGGAACTGAGTGAATAGTCGGGGTCTCGGACTCTACATCCTTGACCCTAACTAGGTGGTACATGCAACCCTTAGAGATCATTTTTCTAGCTTTAAGGTATGAAATAAACCAACCGGCTGGTACAGTGAAATTATCCTTCCATTCCAGAACTGACTCACCCAGAAATTAGAATTCCACCGCACAGGTCCTACAATTAATCGAAGCATAACATGCAAACAACCAATCCATATCCAAGTTGATATCAAAGTCGGTCATGGCCAGCTCTACTAATTCTGTGGAGGTAACCTTATGCAACACCATAATGGGGCAACCTCTATACACCCGCCTAGCTACCACTGAATCACCGACTGGAATAGATACGGAGAACGGTTCTGACAGAATTTTAGTATTAACTCCAAAACTACTAGCAATATAAGGGGTCATAAAAGACAAAGTAGCTCCCGTATCTAAAAAGCATAAGCATCAATATGAAAGACTTGCAACATACCTGTGACCACATCTGGAGAAGCCTCTTGCTTCTAGTGAGGCACTAGGGCATAAAACCTATTTTGGCGCTGACCACCTACTGAACTAGTGGAGGCACCCTGCTGAGGGGGTCGGCACTGTTGGAGTAGTAGAACTAGTTGCAGGGCAATATCTGATCCTGTGTCTGGGTTTGCCACACCCGAACAAGCATCCGCGCCGACCAGACACCTCCCGAGATGATTCTTGCTGCACTTCGCACAAACTGGAAAAGTGCACTCCAGCTGCATGCTACCATGATCCCTCGAGCCTGTATCCCTTCTTCTCTAGTCTTCCATGAACCTGGATGGAGTGCTGGACGATGATGGAGCTGGAGCAATGGACCTGTGCTGGGACTGCTAACGTGGTCCACCCCCTATCCTGGCCTGAGAAACCCCGTAACTGTTGGTCCTATCCCTCTTTTCCTCTCTATGCCTTCTGTAGACCGACTATATCTGTTGCGCATGTGATACAATATGGGGAAAATCGGTGTCCTGGTGAAGCATGGCGATTCGGCAATCCTTGTCCAAATAATCTACTACCCCATGCACAAAATGGCTCACCCGAGACCGCTGATCCGCCACCAACTCTAGAGCATATTTAGATAACCGGGTGAACTACAATGCATATACCTGGACCGATATATTAGCTTGCTTTATATTAACAAACTCGGCCTCCTTGAGGTCCCTCATCTCCCGAGGGAAGAATCGATCCATGAATGTAGTGTGAAACTCATCCCAACTTATCGGGCCTGCACTCGCCGCCCTGGCATCACTCCATTGCTTAAACCATATATGTGCCACACCCTTTAGCTAGTAGGAGGTAAAGTTAACACATTCCCCATTGTTCACCCCCATAACCTGGGTGATTTTAAGAATATCCTCTTTAAAATCGTGTGGATCCTAATCCACCTTTGACCTCGTGAACTCCGGAGGGCTCATCCTCAAGAAATTCCTCACCCTAGCTGCAGTTGCATTCCAATTTTTAGGGAAATGTGCCACTATCTGATTCTAGACCTGGGCAGTCATGGCCTGTGCCAGCATCTGAATTGTCGCCCTAAACTCACCATGGGCAGCTGGCTCTGGTGCATGCTCCTCATGAACAAGTAGAGCTAGCTGATGCTCACTATCATGGGCTCCCTTATGATCATTAGCATTATCATTTATGCTGACATTTACTTGACGTGGAGGCATGATTCTGCAAACATGAATAACACGAAATAGAAGACTAAGGGACGTTAATCGAATGACATAGATCATGAAAGAAGGGAACATTTCCTAAATGTCTAGTAGCCTCTTTTTCATAAGTGTGGCGCACTTCACACCCATGAAAAAGACTCTACTTAATGCAGCTTTAAGACTCCCTAGGACACTTCAAAACCTATGGCTCTTATACCAAGTTTGTCACGACCCAAACGTACACCCGGATCGTAGACACGGGACAAGGAGCCCCGAGAGACCCCATGTCGACCGATGGCATGAGCATACATCTAATTCAATCACATGAGCGGAAGACTTAACATATAAGAACGTAATGATAACATAACCAAAGGGAACTATCGGTACAAGACTTATTAAGACGGCTGAATATAACTTGCAGTCTTATAAGCCTGTAAAGATGAAGGGCAGATTGATAGGACAACTCCCCAACTAATCCAACATCTAAAAACTAAAAGAAATTACATAAAGGATGAACATACAACCTTCAAAACATTAGGACTCACCAAGAGCGCTGAGAGCAAATCTGAAACTATTCTATGGGTGAGGATGAGCCTGAAAACTAGAACCTGTATCATGAAACGATACAACATAGAAAGTATGTGGTCAGTACGTGGAGTGTACTGAGTATGCAAGGTAAGTAAAATGGATGTTTAAAACAAATATGAAGTTCATAAATGATCATAAGAGTAGGACGTCATTCTCGTATCGTAAATCATAATAACATATCATATGGCTCAAGGTTTTCAAACATTCGTAACATAACATATTAATAATCATAATAGAAGAGATTTACTTAACAGGACTTGAGCCAACATACATAATCATAACATGCATAAATCATGAGGGGTAGTGGGAGATTCTCTACCGACATACCCCATATGAGCACACATGAAGCCCGACTTGTACCCTAGTCGGGTGGGTGTTCATACCTTGCCAAGGGTAGAACCATTAAAAGTGTGATATCATCATGAAAAGGGGCCATCTAGGCTAGGGACTAACATGAAAGGGTCCCGACATACCTACGGTGGCACGTAGTTCATGAGATCCAGGGCTTAACCTGAGCCCTAAACCTATCGGTGTTCGATACTACTCCTAAAACATATATAGTGCTCATAATAATACGTACATGAGTTCATGGGCTAGTTAAATCATAATAATCGTAAACATGCTTGAACATATGTGATTTAGCCATGACATGAGGCTCGTGAGTCGGCCAAAAACATAATTCATGATTAATAAGATTCATACATACTCGTAGGTCATGTATATTGCTTTAATTTCTTAAAATCATAATGGGTAACATAATAAATTCATAATTTAAAGCATAATTCATGATGGGCTTGTAAAGAACATCAATAGGAAAACAGATCATAAATTGATTTATCATGGGGGCATGCATAATTAAGCTTAATTGCTTAGAAATCAAATTAACAATATTATGATCAATTTAAATCTCTAAAGATGATCAAAATATGTAGATTATGATAAGATTTCAAAATCACAAAATCTATCATTAAATCATTAGATTTTATATAAATCAAATACAATACCCCATGAGTTTTTGATAAATTTTAAGTAAAATCATAGAGTATGAGCATGGGTGTGGAAGGATTCACCCATTGATGACCTTACATACCTGGGATTATTTGGTTCTTAACTTCCTTTGCTAGCCCAAGATGGAATTTAGAGGAATTGAGAAAGAGCACCCTGAATCACCTTCTAATCTCCTCTTTATACTCTTGCATGCATGATGAGGCTTCACATGAACTTACCCCACCTAAAAGACCCCATTCAAACCTTAATACAACACAGTTTAGGCCTTAGGAGTTTAAAAATTATGAGAATACCCTTACTAAAAACGTAGCAATTTATGGTTACCAGTCCCCATGAGGGACCTCACGAGTCGTTTCCAGGGGCACGACTCGTGGCCTTCATCCGTCATGCTCACTGCCCAAAATCACTCAGGGGACCCCAAGAGGGACCCCACGAATCGTGGTGGCTGACCACAACTCATGGTCACAACTCGTGACCCCAACTGCCCAAAACCTTGACCAACCATACATACCAACCTACGGGTGACCTCATGAGTTGTGAGGTCAGACCATGACTCGTGGTCACCATCCGTGGCCTTCACTGCCCTTCCAAACCTTGCCAACCTTCAAGGCAGACCACGGTGGACCTCACGAGTCGTGAGGTCTGACCATGATTCGTGGCCATGCCCGTGGCCTCCTCAACCTGAGCCTGCCAACCTTGCTAACCATGAGTCACCTCGCGACTCGTGGTCACTCATCACAACCTATCTCACGAGTCGTCCAGAGGTCTAGTGTGAATTTTTATTTTTTCTCCATTTTGACTCCCGAGTCTGATTTTTGGGCTCCCGGGTATAACATGACCGACGAATAGCCGATAGTCATCGTTCTCAATGCATCACCATGAATTCTAATTTCACCCTTTCATATAGATTTACTCACATCATATCAAAACACTACCTCCACCCATAAAAAGGACCAAAACAATGATTTACCCTTAAGAATGATGTCACCCTATCTATCATAGGGAAAAGCATGTCTTTTTAATCCCTTTGGGGTTACTTAGACTTCACCTCATTGAGCTTTACACAAGAATAACAACTTCCCCCACACCCATTTCAGTAATAAGCTTCTATCATCCTACAAATTTTGTATAACCTCAAATAGAGTAGCAATCATGAAAATATTAGAGAGAATGGTAGTAAAAAGGGGGGATGTATGTCATATCCACTTGTATATGCAACTAGAGTACCATTGAAGAAAAAAAAAGAATGTTAGAGTTACATTACTGCTCCTGAGAGAATATTTAGCAGAGATTAGCTGAAGTTGTGGGAGCTTGGTGATGCTCAACAATGGAAAACTCTTGATAAATGATTAGTAGAGAGGAAGATTGTGAGTGTAGTGAAAATTTTGTGGAAAGGGTGAGGGATTTTATAGGTGAGAAGAGTGTGGTTGGTTGAGGAGGAGGTGGGGGTTAATGCTGAGTTAATTGTATGCGAAGTGGAAGAGAGGGAGTTGTGGGAATATGGAAAGATGGGGTGTTGGGAAAATAAAAAGGAGTGTGGGAAAATGGTAAAAAGAGAAAAAAGGGAAGTCTAAGGGGTATTATTTTCAGATTAGGGTGGCTCAAGAAGATTTTGGGTCAGGTGGGTCCACATTTGGTTAAGATTTTTAAAATACAATCGGTATCTTTACCGATGCTACACCGGCGATCGCTGTTTTGATCCGGTGAATTGCCGCCTTACCATCTTGTGCTTGGATTTGTGCCTTGTTTACTGTCTTGCAACCGGCGGCTTGCAAACTAGTTTCGTCATTCCGCTAGTGGATCGCTGCTTGTGCACCCATTGTTCAGGTAATTTTGGTTGCACCGGTAATAGAGCGGTGGTCTGTAATTTTGCATCGACTTTCTGCCGACTCATCCGCCAGTAAAATAGTTGTGTTCCCAAGTTTCTACTTGCATGCTTAAAGGCGCGGCAGTTTGCACATTTGGTTCTGCCATTCGTTGGTCCATTGCGTTGCCTACCCTTGTTTTTTGTGCTTTATTTCCTTGCTTCTCACCTCATTAATCCTACAAAATCCAAAACAACAATGACATGAAAATATTCAAAATAAGATACTTGGGTTGCCTCTGAAGAAGCGCCTTAGTTAACGTCGTGGCACGACGTATTACTCATTTAGCATGCATTCTTCAAAGGATCATCCTTCGACTCAGCCTTCTTCATCTCCAGTTCGCTATACTCGCTCTCTTCATGCAATACTCCAATCACTTTGCATTCATCTGGAGGTTCAGTAGATTGACACACCATAAAGTTGACTGCTTCACCTCCAACCCGGAACTTGAGATCACCTAGCTCCACATCTACCAAAACTCTACCCTGGCGAGCAATGGTCTCCCTAGAATTATTGGCACTTATAAGTCCATTTCACAATCAAGAATCATAAATCAACTGGTAGAATAAATTTATCCACCCTCACCAGTACTTCCTCTAGCACACCCACAGGTTTCTTTGTGGATCGATCAGCCATTAACAACCTCATTGATGTGGGTTTGGTGTTCCCAAGCCCCAATTTCTTGAAGATGATAAGGGGCATCAGATTTATAGTTGCGCCAAGATCGCAGAGGGTTTTCTTAGACACACATAACCCAATAGTGCAAGGAATCGTGAAGGCTCCTAGATCTTCTTGATTTAGGGAAAGATTGCTCATCATCATCGCACTACAGTGATGTGTTGTCTCTCCGATGCCCACGTACCACCTTCTTCTTTTTCAATAACTCATTCATGAACTTGGCATATCCAGACATTCAAAGTAGGGTATCCAACAATGGTATATTAATGGACAATTTACTGAACATGTCGATAAATTTACTGAACTGATCATCCTTCCGTTTCTTTGCTAACCATTGTGGATAAGGGGGTGGAGCTCTTGGTTCTTGTTCTTTATCATTTGAGGCCTTCATGCCTGCCTCTTCTTCATCGACATTAGAGGAAACTTCATCCATCTCTCTCTCACCTTCTTCTTCAACATTTTCACCACCATTTGGTGCTTTTGGCACCACTTCAGATTCATTTCCATCATTTGTATTAGGAGCAACAACCTCCTTAGGCTTCACACCTACATCTCCAACCATTTTACCACTCCTCGTGATGATGGCCATGCATTGACTGTTTTTCTTCGGGTTTGTCATTATATTACTTAGGAGTGTTCCTTTCATTTGGGGGATCATTCGAGAGGACAAGTGATTCATTTGATCTTTCAAATGCTTAATGGAGGCTGAATGGGAACTCACAGTCTGGGCAAGGTTAAACACCTCCCCTTTCAATTCTTTGACCCCGCTATCGGTTGATTCCACTTTCTTGAGGACTCTAGCTAACATCTCTTCAATTTTTGAGTTACCTGCATCGCTCACACCTGGCTGATTTTGGGCATTCTCAGCATTAGGAGGGGGAACATATGGGTT
The DNA here is from genome assembly GCA_035772735.1 of Datura wrightii. Lineage (NCBI taxonomy): Eukaryota > Viridiplantae > Streptophyta > Magnoliopsida > Solanales > Solanaceae > Datura > Datura wrightii. Next base: position 10,511,061 of record JASDFA010000003.1, read on the forward strand.
TGAACTTCAATGATAATGATCTCCCTCTTGATTTTGCTCTCTAGTGCCCTACCTTTCATTTCTATCGGGCCATCCTTGTGCCTCACGGTTTCTCCAACCTTGCTTCTCTTCTGGTGGGCACCAAGGGCCCTGATGAGTCCCTTGAAACCCGGGTCGAGAACCCCCCCCATCTAATTTTCCATATATTGGCACTCCTTATCGTATCTCGGTGGAGACAATTCTCCTTCAAAGTGCAATGGATCCTACATACCTACAACATTCATAACTTTGGGCCGTACCCCCATCACATGTTTTGTCATTAGTTCCAGCTGCATAGTAATTTTAGCACGATTCTCGTCTCACTCTTCATCACTTCTTCACTACTCAGTTGCCAACACACTAGAACCAATATCATGTGTCGATACATTGGTATCTCTCGTGTGCCAAGCCCGATTTATCTCTGTCATTCTTTCTGAAAGGGTCTTAGCTAATCCATATGTCTGATACATGATTGATCCTATGGATATATTATTGGCAACAAATTTTTTAATGGAGTCTAGAGCTCAGTAAGAACTTTGAAGGAGCACTCTGTTCGGGTCCGTTATATGGGTATATAACTACACGCAAGTGCATGTGGTCGAACAAGTAGTAAGTGGCTTTAGTAAGCCAAGTATCGATCCCACAGAGACTTGGATGAAGTGCAATCTGCTCAAGTGTACTATATTTTACTTCTAAAAATGCAGACAATAGTGTAACCAAGAGTTTGATAGTTTGTTTTATAATTTTTATACTAAAGCTAACACAATTATCTACTTTGAGTCTGAACTATGAATGAAAGCATGCTGAGGTTAAACGAACATGTAATGAAATTAATTATCATTATAATTTGGTTAATCTTTTCCTCCGGTTGCTAGCCAAGAACATTTGCCAAGAGATTAAAACTCTCGTATTTAACCTCACTTAAGAATCATGAACCATCCACCTACATTTCTGTGATTAAATGCAATTCATGTTCTAGCCATACAAACCCGGTTCCTAAATTGACTAATACGACTTTCAGGTATATTTCTATCCTGAAAGCAAATCAATACTCAATTTTCCCAAACCAAGTAAAAAACATATCCTATTAATTCACAATTTTCCAATTTCTTACTCTCTCGAGTGAAACCGGACTTTTTAGATATACGTTAACGTAGGCCACACATTAATATAGTAAGAACAAGAATTAATAGAACAACCATGGAAGAAAAGATGAAAAACCAAAGAATCAATGATCACATTTCATCACAATTGTTCATAACCTCGGCAAGAAGAGGAATTAGCCACTCATTTGTGGATTAAACATCTTTAAATGAGTGTTAATCATACAAGCAATTGAATTAAAGAAGAAAGAAAGAGAGAAAAAACCCTGATATTTTCGTCCCTCAACTGCCTGTAACCTACGTTCTTGCTCCACCAAGTCAGAATATTGACAAATGAACCTAAGTGTTCTATTTATACTGCTGGGAATTTTTCCCGGAATAACGAGCAACGTGTCACGGAATGCATCGCGGAGCACTGCCTCCGTGACACGCTACGGACGCGGACCCTCACTGGAACTGGGGGTCCAGGAATTAAGGTCTAACGTGGCACGGTGTGCAACGCGGAGCCAAGCCACCGTGCCATGGACCGGACGCAGACCCTCTCTGGAATTTGGGAAAAATTTCCCTATCCAGGCGGAAGGCATCCGCGATGGCAGCGTTACACGGCTCCATCGCAGAGGCCCTTTATTTCATGCTGTCCACTGCCTTGTCCCGTGCTCGCATCCAAGTCCAACCCCGATATCATCGAACATGCATTTAAGCTTCCCAAAATTACATTTTACCTGCAAAACAATGCTAATCATGTTGGTTAGTATAAATTCATATTTTATTACCAATTACATGAGAATGTATACACATTGATAGATAAGCAAGGCTAAAATGATACTTTTGAGTCTCACTTGGGCATATAAATTTGCCCAAGATCACTTACCCCACACTTAAATCCTTGTTCGTCCTCAAACAACAATCCTACACTTCATGCAATTTACATCCCAACCTCGCTACTTTGGTTTGACAATTTAGGCTACGGTCATACCGATTATTCAATACAACAAATCATCAAGAAAACATGCATAGTCCTATCAATGCAATGACCTTCAATACATCAAGACCTCCTAGACTTTAAGAATCGACTCTCGATATTGGCAAACTCATGCAAATCAGCTGATCAAGATATCCGACACAAAAATTAATCTTTCATCAAGCATGTGCCCTCACAACACAAGAGAATATTCCCCTTTTTTGCTCATATGACTCACAAAATTTTAAGCAGGGGCATGTGAACACACTTTCGCTCTCTCTCCCAAAAGAATTCTCATGCATCATGTCATGACCCATAAGCTTGCCCTTAGTGTATTACTCCACTAATATAAAGAAGTGCGATGTAAGATCACGTAGGACTTTAACGGGTTGTAATGGAAGTTACGGAACTAGTAAATATTGGGTTAGCCAATAATAGCCACTAGCATCCTTAAGCGCCTTTTCAACACATCCCATCAACTCATGGACATTGTTTCTTTTTTTATTCATCATCCCATTCTTAATGTTTTTCTCTAGTATGTCCAATCGTATTAAGCACACTTGACACAACAACAAAGATTATTCGTTCACCTTCATTATAGTTTATTTATAGCAAGTGCACCTTCAACCTTTTCTTTTCTTCTATCACTCTGCTTTTCTTTTTCTTTTCATCATTCTCACTCTTCCACACTTCGGGAAAATGATTTTCTCTTCTTAAGCGCTTAAGAGTTTTGTATAGACTTTACGTCTAATGAAAAGAAGGGATTAAGCTCCGTTTACACTTTATGACAAAATAAAAAAATAATAGGCCAAAGGCTCAACGGGCTGACTAGGGTATACAATCAAGGTGTGTACGATAAGGAAAAATAGAAACTCTCGGTTAAAACAAAGAAATGCCTACATCCTTTCCTACAATACACCTCCTTTATTTCGTTTTGTACACACACCAGGCAAGTTCTAGACACTTCACAATAGCATGGAATAACAACACCTCACTTCACACTTTTTGCACATGCTCAATTCAAGATGTATTCACAGACTCTTCAATCAGCTAATTACAGGAATTCAAACATTAAGCCTCAATCACACTGAATCGAACTCTATGGCCTAGGTATCTCAACATATTTACAAAGTTGCATGCTTTCATACGAATCACCTTTGCATTTTAAATATCATGTACAACATGCAACAGTAACTACAGGTTTTGGGATGCAACCCACCAAAGAAAAAACTAAAAAATAATTGAGAGAAAAAAATCTACTCCTAACGACTACATTTCCCTTAAGACGGTCATCATCCATCCATCATAGGGAACGGTCACTACTATGACTTCGGTTCAATGGGACCATTCTCGGTAAAAGAACCGAAAACAAACGCCGAGAAACCCAAGAGTAAAAAAATATCAAAAATATCAATCATTTCAATAGAAAAAATATGTACAAAATATTTTCAAATTCTTTTTTAAAAAAAAAATCGATCATTTCGATAACAAATATATGTACAGAATCAGAATCAGCTAGCAACATTCAGCAACACACATCAATTTCACATAAATTTACAAATACAAAACAACAACTTAACAATTCACAACTCATAGGGAACAACAAAATTTCACATGCACGACAACAGATTAGAGAATACATACAAAACAGCACAGCCCAACACCTAACTACTCCCACCCCACACTTAGCTTGAACACTGTCCCCAGTGTTCACAAAAATTAAAATAGCACAAAATCGGGTGGTGGAACTCCTTGATCAGTCAAAGTATTCCACTTCTTCGTCGGGTGCTGCTGCTTCATCTCCCATGTCTAAGTCACCCCCGTCGTCTTCATCGAACTCCACATCGGAGTCCTCCCGACGTGTCTCCTCGTCTGTGGGGACATCATCATCTGTGGGCTCTACAAATGGTGGCCCCACTCGGCATAGAGCCCTAGCATTCTCGCTGAAGGGGTAGTCTAGCTCGAGCTTCCATAGCTCCTCCTCTGTCGCCAGCCTCCCGCATATCCTCGGCTGGAGCATCTGCATCCCATACATTCGAGCCATATACTGATCATCATGAGCATGTCACTCGCCAAGTGTAAGCACTGGCCCGTGGGTGGTGTCGAGAGCCTTAGTTTTAGTAACATCTAAGGCCCGCCGCTCCATCTGCGGGATATAGTCAAGGGCCTCCTACTCGACATCTAGGCCCCTGAGGAAGGTGGTGATTAGTCCACCAAAGCCATACCTGTGCCCCTAATGCAACCGAGCTCTCTTCATGGCGGAGGTAATTACCGCCCCCACGTTGATCTCCAGCCCTTTCATCAGGGCGTACACCAGGCATACATGATCCCGGGTTACATCTGTCATATGTACCCCCGGGATGAGGTAGGAACATATAATCTTCAGCCATATTCTAGCTTCCCTGTTCATCTATGAATAGGGCAGAGTCTGGTGGTAGCCCCTCTCTTTGTGTCTGCTCCATCTAGGTGTCGATCGAGTCCCACACAATGTGCGTCTGATGTCCGCATACGGTGGGGTAATGTTCAGCTGTCGGAGTACGTGGGCGTCTGTGTCCCGCACTCCTATGATGGCATTGAGGTGGTGGGGCTCCAAAGTGACTATTTGCCCTCTGATTTTGATGGTGTAACTTCTGATCGTCGGGTTCCAATTGGCATAGAACTCCCGAACCAGGTGTAGGTTACATTCCTTGGGCTCTTCAAAGATGAAATTTAGCCCAGCTGCCTCGATCCAATGGACCATCCTAGGGAACTCCTGTGCCAATGGTTCCCGTGCTATATGCTCCTCGGGGAAATATTTGTTTTCTTTATGCTTTGCGTACCACTTTTTCCCCTCACCAGTCACCCATCTTGTTCCGTATTGGCGGCGTTGGCCGCGTGGAACTGCTGGTGCTGCTGGGACTACTGTGCCCAGTCTGATTTGCTTCCTTCCGGCGCCCGAAGTTGATGCGCCTTTCCCTTTCTCTTGCCTGCTTGCCATTTTACCTCACATGCTCAATATCGAAGAAATTCGACTAGAATTTGAGAGGAAATCGAAAAACATACCTTGACTTTGAAGAATCGAAGAAAACTTGTTGAATTTCTTGGCCTACTTCGTGTCACGTTGATGGGGGATGGGTTTTGGGGGGTTTGGTCGCGGAGAGATTGAAAAATAAGGGAAAAGGGAGGGTTTTCAGGGTTAAAAAGCAGGGAAATCGCGCGGGTCACCCGGCGACCCGGTGTGACCCGTCGCGATATACACGGCAACGTGTCATGGAGTGCATCGCGGTGCACTGCCTCCGTGACACGGAGCCATCGCGAGCCTGTTCTGGAAATTTTTAAAAAATCCAGATTATACCTCAACGTGTCACGGAGGTAACGTGGAGGTCCACCTCCGTGACACGGAGCTATCGCCCCAGCTCACTGTTTTGGCACTTTTTGTTAATTTTCATGCCTCGACTTTTCCTTCGCGATTCCGTGCATATTTTCCTCCGTTTGACCTGAAATTCATCTCACTATACAAAATTGGTTAGAATTATAGGTTTCACTCTAAATACAAATAAAACAAAAACTAAAACAAATTTTTTTTGTAGTAAATCAAGAAAAAGAAAAAGAAAAATCTATTTACACTTTACAAAAAGAAAGAAATTTTTTTTTTCACGGGTTGCCTCCCGTGCAGCGCCTGGTTTACCATCGCGGCTCGACGTCATTAAGCTCAGTTGTCCTCTAGGGTGATGGACTATTTCTCTCGATCACCGTCCTCCCCCCAGTAGTGCTTACCCCTCTGGCCATTTACTAAGAACGTGGCACTCCAATCTTCTTGCCATAACTCTACCACCACGTGCGGGGTCATTCTCACCACTTCAAATGGTCCCGACCAATTAGACCTCAGCTTTCCTGTAAACAACTTCAATCTTGAATTGAAGAGCAAGACTTTCTGTCCTGGCTCGAAAATGCGATGCACCACATGCTTGTCATGCCATCGTTTAGTTCTTTCCTTGTAGTACTTGGCACTCTCATAGGCATGCCAGCGGAACTCTTCAAGTTCACTGAGCTGCATTAGTCTCTTCTTGCCCGCCAGCTCTAAGTCCATGTTTAGCTTCCTGACATCCCAAAAGGCTCGGTGCTCTAACTCCACCAGAAGATGACACGCTTTGCCATAGAATAGTTGGTATGGTGAGGTTCCAATCGGTGTCTTGTAAGCAGTTCTGTACGCCCACAACGCATCATCAAGTTTGCTTGACCAATCATTCCGTTGTGTATTTACCATTTTATGGAGAATCTTCTTCAGTTCTCTATTTGACACCTCTACTTGCCCACTAGTCTGGGGGTGGTATGCTGTCGCCACTTTGTGAGGCACCCCATACTTGGCTAGTAATTTCTTGAAACTTGCATTGACAAAATGAGCCCCTCCATCGCTGATAATGGCTCGGGGTGTTCCGAACCTGGTGAGGATGTGTTTTCTCACAAACTTTGTTACTACCTTGTTGTCATTCCTGGGACAAGCTATTGCTTCCACCCATTTTGATACATAATCTACGGCCACCAAGATGTAACGATTACCAAACGACGGTGGGAATGGGCCCATGAAATCAATGCCCCATACATCAAAGGGCTCAACTTCCAGTATATTCTGCAGCGGCATCTCTTGTCTTCTGCCAATTGCTCCTGTACGCTGACATCTATCACACATTTTGACATATGCCATAGAGTCTCTGAACAGTGTCGGCCAAAAGAAACCTGACTGTAGAACCTTGTGTGTTGTTCGCTCGCCTCCATGATGACCCCCATACAATGAAGAATGACAGCCCCTCAACACCTCTGCAATCTGACCCTCTGGGATGCATCTTCTCATTACCTGATCTGGTCCTTGTTTAAATAAGTATGGTTCATCCCAAAGAAAGTGCCGGCAATCATGCCTCAATTTCCTTCTCTGCTGGTCTGTTGCCTCAGGTGGGTAGACTCCGCTCACTAGCAAGTTGACTATGTCTGCGTACCAGGGAACTTCAGCTTCCCCCACTGTCAAGAGTTGATCATCTGGGAACTCCTCATTTATGTTATCACTTTCCATCACATGCGACCGGCTTTCCAATCGTGATAGGTGATCTGCTACCTGATTCTCGCTCCCCTTTCTGTCTTTGATCTCAAGGTCGAACTCCTGTAACAACAAGATCCATCTGATCAACCTGGGCTTAGCATCCTTCTTGTTGAATAGGTACCGAATCGCTGCATGGTCTGTGTACACCACAACTTTCGAACACACCAAATAGGACTTGAATTTGTCAAATGCAAACACCAAGGCTAGCATTTCCTTCTCTGTGACTGTGTAATTGCTTTGGGCCGTATTCAGCGTTTTGCTTGCATAATGAATAGAATGGAAGATTCTATTTTTTCTTTGCCCCAATACGGCTCCCACAGCCACATCACTGGCATCACACATCAGCTCAAATGGTTGTTCCCAGTCCGGAGAAGTAAGGATAGGTGCTTCTATCAATTTCTGCTTCAACTCTTCAAATGCTTTAACACACTCATCATTCAACTCAAACTTTACCTCTTTTTCTAGAAATCTACATAGTGGTCTAGAAATTTTGGAAAAGTTTTTGATGAATCGTCTGTAGAATCCTGCATGCCCAAGAAAACTGCGCACACCTGATCTTAGGCAGATTTATATGCCCAAGTGATACTCAAACGTATCATTTTTACCTTATTTGTTGTGCAATGTGTATATAATATCATGTAATTGGTAATAAAATGTGAATTTATACTAACCAACATGATTAGCATTTGTTTTGCAGGTAAATGTGATTTTTAGGAGCTAAAATGCATGTTGGAACTATGTCGGAGTTGGACTGGGATGCGAGTGTGGAAAAGACCCTGGAATGCATGATTTATATGGGCTCCGCGATGGAGCCGTGCCACGCTACCATCGCGGTAGCACACTGCCTGGACATGAATTAAAATGGCAATTTCCAGTGTGCCTGCGCGTCAGCTCCGTGGCACGGAGAGAGGCCTCCGCGATGGCCTCCGTGCCACGTTGAGGCTAATTTACCGGACCTTGGAAATTCCAGTGAAGGTCCGCGTCCACGCCGTGTCACGGAGGTAGTGCTCCGCGTTGGCCTCCGTGACACGTTGCTTGTTATTCCGGGAAAAATTTCCCACTAGTATAAATAGCACACTTAGGTTTATTTTAATGAGTTTTGAGTTTTTAGATTGAGTTCAGAAGTGGGAGAGCAGGAACGTGGGTTAGCAGCAGTTGAAGATTGGAAAAGCTAAGGGATTTCTTCTCTTCCTTTCTTCTTTCTATCAATTGTACGTATGATTTACACTTATTTGAGGATGATCAATCCAAGAATGAGTGGCTAATTCTCTTCCTTGCTGAGGTTTTGAACATGTGTAATGAATTCTGATTTTAATTGATATGGTTTTATTCTTCTTCTTTAATGTTGTTCTATTAATTCTTGTTTTTACTGCATTAGTGATTGGCCAACATTAATGTACATCTAAAAAGTCCAATTTCACTCGAAAGAGCAAGAAATTGGAAAGTTGTGAATTAATAGGGTATTGTTCTTAACTTGATTTGGGAAAATTGGGTTTTGATGTGCTTTCCTGATAGAAATATACTTGAAAGCCGTATTAGTCAATTTAGGAACCGGAATTGTAGTGCTAGGTCATAAATTGCATTTGATCACAGAAATGTAGACGGATGGTTTATGATTCTAAAGTGAAATTAAATACGAGAGTTTTAATTTCTAGGCGAATGTTCTTGGCTAGCAACATGAAGAAGAGATTAACCAAATTATCATGATTATCAAGTTCATTACTTGTTCTTAACCTTGGCATGTTCACATCCATTATCTGAATTCAAAAGTAAATAGTTGTTATTAATTGTAGTATATAGCTTAGAAACAAAAACTCAATTAACTATTGGTTACATTGTTGTTAGCATAATTAGAAGTTAAATAGAAATATAGTAAATTAGGCAATTTTACATATCTTGAGCCTCCTTGGATCGATACTTGGCTACTTAGCCACTTTATTACTTGTTTGACCACGTGCACTTGCGTGTCGGTTTTTAATATAAATTACCAACGAGCAGAACAACCGCGAACAACACCTTTCACTGACACAGGTGGTGGCAACTTTTCAATAACCTCGATCTTAGCACGATCGACTTCCAACCCCTTTCGAGACACTTTGTAGCCAAGGACAATACCCTCCTTCACTAAGAAGTGGCGTTTCTCCCAGTTTAATACAAGGTTGGATTCCTCACAGCGAGCCAGCACCCTGTCAAGATTCTGCAAACAAGTAGCAAATGAATTACCGAAAATAGAAAAATCATCCATAAATACCTCAACAAAATCCTCCACCATGTCATGGAAAATAGCCATCGTGCATCTCTGGAATGTGGCAGGTGCATTGCATAACCCAAACGGCATTCGCCTGAAAGCATATGTCCCATAAGGACAGGTAAAAGTCGTCTTCTCTTGATCCTCCGGAGCTATGGCTATTTGGTTATAACCAGAGTACCCATCAAGGAAACAATAATATTCCTGTCCAGCCAACCTATCCAATATTTGATCAATAAACGGGATGGGGTAATGATCTTTCCTCGTGGCTTCATTAAGCTTCCTGTAATCCATGCAAATCCGCCAGCCTGTGACGGTTCGGGTCGGAATCAACTCATTTTTCTCATTTGTGACCACAGTCATCCCCCCTTTCTTTGGAACACACTAAACGGGGCTGACCCATTCACTGTTTGAAATCGGGTAGACCACACCTGCATCAAGCCACTTGATTATTTCTTTCCTCACCACATCCTTCATTACTGGATTTAGTCTCCTTTGCGGCTGAACGATTGGTTTGGCTCCTGTATCCATGAATATCCTGTGTGTGCAAAAAGCTGGATTGATACCCTGAATGTCTGACATTTGCCAACCCATTGCTTTCTTCCTCTTTCTGAGGACACCCAATGCTTCCTTCTCCTGTGCCTCAGTCAAGTCTACAGAGATGATGACTGGTAACGTCTCATCCTCCCCCAAAAAGATATATTTTAAGTGGGGAGGCAATTCTTTCAGCTCCAGCTTCGGTGCCTCCTCAACGGATGGTTTCGGCAAAGGTTCTAGAGACCTCATCAATTATTGAAATTCCTATCTCCTAGGATGATTTTGTGCTTCATTCTACATTTGGACCATTCCATACGCCTCTCTATCTCCAAAATGATCGGAGTGCGTCAACACTCTTTCCAATGGGTCTTGAGATTCAACAATCTGATGAATTTCTTCATGTTCAACCACATTGATTGCTGAAAGCTCCTCATGTATAGCTGGCAGCTTCATGGCTTTAAACACATCAAATAACTCTATTTTGTCATGTGCTTGCATTGTTAGCTGCCCCTCAGCTACGTCAATTAGTGCTTTCCCGGTCGCCAAGAAAGGACGTCCCAAAATAAATGGGACTTCCGCGTCTGGTTCAAAGTCCAGCATGACAAAATCTACCGGGAAAATTAGGGAGCCAACTTGCACCAGAACATCCTCCACAATGCCATCAGGTCTAGCTACGGACCGATCCGCCAACTGCAAGATTACTGTTGTGGGTCTAGGATTCCCTAAACCCAACTTTCTGAATACCGATGAAGGCATCAAATTTATGCTCGCTCCCAAATCATACGATCCACGAGCTCGAATGCTCTGCCCAATAGTAATCTGGATAGCAAAGCTCCCACGGTCTTTTGAATCCGGGAAGTGCACTCCTCCGTTAGAGCCACCGGTGCATACTCAGTCAACCGACTTTTGTTTGCCACGATGTCCTTTATATACTTAGCATATTTTGGCACTCCCTGCAAAACATCAACAAGAGGTAAGTTAATATGTACCTGTTTCAGCACCTCCATGAATTTCATGAAACACGCCTCCTCCTTGTGTTTCTTTAATCGTTGAGGGAACGGGGGTGGAGGTCTTTCTGATTCAGCTTCCTTAGTCTTCCCTCTCTCTATACTTTGCTCCCTCTCAACTTCTGCTGCTCCCGACTGTTGAGGTGGTCTTTCTGGTTCCACCTCTTTCAGCTGCAAACCACTCCTTGTGGTCACTGCATTTACCTGCTTGGGATTGGGATCTGTGTCGCTCGGCAGTCCTCCTCTAGGCCTTGTGTTTGGGCACTAGCAAATTGCCCAAATTGATATCCAAGTGCCTTGGTAGCTAACTGGTTGTTTTTCACTTCGGCTGCCAATTTCACATAGTCAGCCTGCAATTGAGCTTGGTTAGCTATCACGGTCTTGAACATCTCCTCAATGCTGGGTGATGGTGGTGGAGGAGGTGCATTGTTGTTTCTGAATTATGCTTGATAATTCTGCTGCCCTCCTTGGTTCCCTTGCACACCCTGACCTGAACTTTGTCCCTGATGGTTGTTGCTACCCCATGAGAAATTAGGGTGATTCCTCCAATTGGAATTGTAGCTATTACCATACTGTTGGTGGTTCCTTTGCGCATTACCCACAAAGTTTACCGAGTCAGGATTGGCTCCACAACACTCAGCTGAGTGCTCATTGCTTCCACACACTTCACATTACATTTGCTGTACTGCATTAACTGGGGCTTGAGGGTGGTTCATTGTCATGTTGCTGAAGTGGGTGTTAAGTTGATTTTGCAATGCAGCTATCTGTGCAGCGATAGTTGTAAACCCATCCACTTCTAGCACTCCTGCTGCTTTCCTTGTCCCACCTCTTGATGAATCAGCATTCCATTCTAGATTGCCCTGCGAAATACGGTTCAACAAGGTATACAACTCCTCATAAGTTTTCTCCAGCGCTTGCCCTCCAACTGCTGAGTCTAGCAATATTTTGGTGTGGGGTTCCAAACCCTTTATAAAAGTGTGCACCAGCACATCATTGGACTGATGATGATGAGGACAATCCCGCAACATGGATTTGAATCTCTCCCAGGCCTGATATAAATTTTCTCTCTCTCTCTGTTTGAAATATAGAATCTGACTTCTAAGTCTTGCTATTTTACCGGAGGGAAAAAACCGTATCAAGAATTTCCTTGCAAGATCATCCCACATAGAAATAGAATTTGGTGGCTCGGCTTTTAACCACCTCTTGGCTTCTCCCAATAGTGAGAATGGGAACAATGTAAGCCGGACATAATCTGATGACACTCCAGCGGGGATGTAAGTGTCACTTATCTCCAAAAACTTTTGGAGATGCTGCTGTGGATCTTCATGAGGGAGACCGGTAAACTGCCCGCTAGTGTGCAGCAATTGCACCATATTCTGTTTAAGTTCAAACCTCCCTCCTGGCTCAGGTTTGCGGATGCTAGATGTGACATTATTAGCATATGGGATTGCCACCTCGCGAACCGGCCGAGCTGCTACTTCTTCGGGCACTAACACTACCCGTACTACCGGTAGATTCTATTGTTGCTCCATGATCGTCTGTCTGAGCAACTATAGCTTTCTTTGTAGAGCTTCTCTCCGTTTACTGTGAAATATCCTTTCTGGCTCTATATACGATTCCACCAGCTCCTTGTCTCTTGCCAGTGTTCAACAGAAATTAAGTCTGCAAAATATAGGCTAAGACCAAGTTGTCAAAACTAAGAAAATAAAAATACAGTAACTTAACACTTAAAACAAATTCACCAATTGCCAAGTCCCCGGCAACGGCGCCAAAAACTTGTTCGAGTCCATTATATGGGTATATAACTACACGCAAGTGCACGTGGTCGAACAAGTAGTAAGTGGCTTTAGTAAGCCAAGTATCGATCCCACAGAGACTTGGATGAAGTGCAATCTGCTCAAGTGTACTATATTTTACTTCTAAAAATGCAGACAACAGTGTAACCAAGAGTTTGATAGTTTGTTTTATAATTTTTATACTAAAGCTAACACAATTATCTACTTTGAGTCTGAACTAGGAATGAAAGCATGCTGAGGTTAAATGAACATGTAATGAAATTAATTATCATCATAATTTGGTTAATCTTTTCCTCCGGTTGCTAGTCAAGAACATTTGCCAAGAGATTAAAACTCTCGTATTTAACCTCACTTAAGAATCATGAACCATCTACCTACATTTCTGTGATTAAATGCAATTCATGTTCTAGCCATACAAACCCAGTTCCTAAATTGACTAATACGACTTTCAGGTATATTTCTATCCTGAAAGCAAATCAATACTCAATTTTCCCAAACCAAGTAAAGAACATATCCTATTAATTCACAACTTTCCAATTTCTTGCACTCTCGAGAGAAACCGGACTTTTTAGATATACATTAACGTAGGCCACACATTAATGCAGTAAGAACAAGAATTAATAGAACAACCATGGAAGAAAAGATGAAAAACCAAAGAATCAATGATCACATTTCATCACAATTTTTCATAACCTCAGCAAGAAGAGGAATTAGCCACTCATTTGTGTATTAAACATCTTTAAATGAGTGTTAATCATACAAGCAATTGAATTAAAGAAGAAAGAAAGAGAGAAAAAACCCTGATATTTTCGTCCCTCAACTGCCTGTAACCTACGTTCTTGCTCCACCAAGTCAGAATATTGAAAAATGAACCTAAGTGTTCTATTTATACTGCTGGGAATTTTCCCGGAATAACGAGCAACGTGTCAGGGAGTGCATCGCGGAGCACTGCCTCCGTGACACGCTACAGACGCGGACCCTCACTAGAACTGGGGGTCCAAGAATTAAGGTCCAACTTGGCACGGTGTGCAACGCGGAGCCAAGCCACCGTGCCACGGATCGGACGCGGACCCTCTCTGGAATTTGGGCAAAATTTCCCTATCCAGGCAGAAGGCCTCCGCGATGGCAGCGTGACACGGCTCCATCGCGGAGCCCCTTTATTTCATGCTGTCCACTGCCTTGTCCCATGCTCGCATCCAAGTCCAACCCCGATATCATCCAACATGCATTTAAGCTTCCCAAAATTACATTTTACCTGCAAAACAATGCTAATCATGTTGGTTAGTATAAATTCACATTTTATTACCAATTACATGAGAATATACACATTGATAGATAAACAAGGCTAAAATGGTACTTTTGAGTATCACTTGGGCATATAAATTTGCCCAAGATCACACTCCATCAGGAAGACCATGATTGGGGCAAAGGGAAACCTTCTTCTTGAGCCTTAGCCATGCTTTATGAAAAAGTTCACCTGGCTCTTGCCTAAAGTTCATGATATCATCCCTCAGCTACAATATTTTTGATGGAGGGAATAAATAATCCAAAAAAGCTTCAGTCAATACTTTCCACGATGTAATACAACTAGGAGGGAGTTCCTCCAACAACATAGTCGCCTCTCCCGTTAGGGAAAATGGAAAGAGACTTAACCTTATAGACTATTGACTTATATTTTTTATGTTGAAGGGCTGGTAGATCTCTAAGAAGTTCCTCAAGTAGACATTTGCGTTCTCACTAGATTTTGCCCCAAATAGCCCTTTTATCTGTAGCAAATGTAGTGTTGTACTTGCGATGTGGACGATATTCCCTATCGTGGGTGGTAGGCGAATGGCTCCTGTAATTTTGGGCATCACTGGATTATCTTCTTCGTTCTCCATATTACCCTCAATTGAGTTATCCCCTACTTATGAGTGATGACTCATATGACTTTACCCTAATAATCACAGCAAGATCAACGTCAACAACTAAGATTCAAGACTAATTCAAATTAACATTCAATATAAGAATATCAAGCGCTAGTCCCCTACAACGACGCCATTTTTGATAACGTCCAATATACACTCTTCGTTATGAAAGAGAATAAACGGTCATTGTGTCAAAACAAATATCTCACTGGATTTCGGGGTCGAATCTAACAGAGACTAATGAGTGATATGCGCCAGTGTTGTTTGAAAAATTGAAATTAGTTCGCACCACTCAAAAGAAAATAAATAATAGTAAATATTTTTGGGGAGACTTTATGCTAAAAATATGATATAGATTCTAACTCAGCTAATTAGAATAGCAAAATAACTAATGTTGTAGGCAATAATGAGAGCGACTAGAGGTGTGGTGTAGACGATGTGCTAATTAAATCAGGCTATGCTAGATCATCTCATCATTTCAAATTGTGTAAATAACTCTTGAAAGGTGGGCATTCTATGTTTTTCAACCTCATAAATGCCTCTTTCTAGAGTTCTTTCAAATCACTAGACATAATTAAATCAGCCCAATCAAGTTCTGATTAATAGATGCACTAATATATAGCTATTAGCTATTAATTATGAATGAGAATATGGGTTTTGGCTATGTGTAGCCCAAATCCACAACATCACATCCATTTCCCCCATAAAATTCTCTCCCAATACTCAATTCTTCTCTTTCAAGCAGAAATCAAGTAAGAAAAGTAGACCCACATTTGCAACTATGGATCATTAATTACAAATTTGAGAGAACTTGATGGATTTACACTAATTAAGCAATATTGAGATGAATCTAGCAATACCCAATCTAATTAAGTACTCATCAACACACACCTCTAGTTGATGATTTAGCTACTCATGGTTAAGAAACAAAAGAGCATATTAAACAATAAGCTCATCGATTTCAATAATAAGATCAGAAAAATTAAATTCAAAAATATGTCTTCAACAATGGTGGTACCTTGCTAAAGAAGAAAATGAAGAAAAGAAAAACAATATTTAATAATTTCCACCAATAGAATTCTACTTTCTTCCTTAGCAGAAAGAATATTTTCAAAAAGGTGCCATTAGGCGAGTTAGCCGGTTGATGTCCGCGACCGCACGTTACTTTAGTTCCTTAAGGCAGTGATGATTTGCGTTTGGTCGGCGCTTTGCCGGTGAAGTGATGGTTTTCACCTGATTTCCTTCTTTTTACTCCACTTCTTGCTCTACTTAAACTTAGATATCTGTACATAAAAAAGTAAAAAGGGCATAAAATTCATCTAAATAACTTGAAAACTAAGCTAAAGCTCATGCTTAAGAACCTAATTAGTTGGTAAATTACCAACTCATCAAAATAAAAGGAGAAAAAGTTAGTGAATGAAAAGTGGGTGTGTTGTGAAAGAAAAGAAAAAAAAGAGAAGGAAAAAGAAAAATAAAAAGAAAAAGAAAAGATAAATCTTGGGAAAAAAGAGAAAAATGAGAAAAGTAAAAAAGAAACCACACCCACTAGTTGAAAGAGGAGTGAAATGGAGAAAAGGGAGGAGAAAAATGAAGAAAAAGAGAAAGGTCAGAAAATGGAGCCAAATTTGTGTAGTGCCAAGGAGGGTTACTCACTATTTCTATATCTACCATACCCAACCCAAAGCGTACATTACAAGCCAATAAAAGTCCTATAGTGATACTAGCTTAACTATCATGTCACGACCCGAGTATATACGATGGACGGGACACAGTACTTGGGGTCACAAATAACCCCAAGTCAACCCATGGTCTATATAACACTGGCATTCTGAGTAAAACATAGCGAAAGCTTTAAAATAATAATATAAAACATGTCACACCCCACCTTGGGGGGGGGGTATGACGGGCACCTGGTGCCTGCTAGACTCTGGCTCTATTTCAAGAAACGAACCGGCTATATAGCGGCTGTAAATACAGCCCCCGACCGATTAGGCCTATAGCCACCTGCAATGCACAACAGCTAACTAGAACGATGACACTATAATCTGAAGCAACTGCTATTCACATTTGTGACCGACAAGGTCACTAACTATAACTAGAAGAAGGCCCCACACAGCCAATATCAACAACTAAACACATATATACATGCACGGCCCCACATGACCGGCTCCACCACCACAGGAAACATCAGACTGCAAGCCTCTAGGAAGTAATAATAGAATGGTCGAGACAGGGCCCTGACCTACCAAAACTGTAATAAAAAGGGAAATAGGAACAACCTCCAACTGTCTAGCTCCGGAGGATAGGAGCTGATAACTCTGCTGATTGGATCACGAGGGATCGATTCCTTGTCTATGAGTACCTGCAGGCAAGCAATGCAGCGCCCCCATGGGCATCAGTACCACAGGTACTGAGCATGTAAAGCAAACTGAAATATACAACTGAAATGGGTAACAGCAATAACATGACATTTAAGCAGGAAGTAGCTGAGTCTATCTAGCTGAGGATAACTGGGGAGAGTTTACCTATTCTGTAACTAACTGGGCGTACCTGATGACGTGTTGTCTTACTGCCTATCAGTATTTAATAGCACATATAGATATACATATAAATACACACAATACCTGACCGACCCTCATAAGCCGGAAGGTGCCAACCAACAGAACAATCTATTTACCCCTACCCGGGTCTAAACCAACCAAAAATAAGTCACTCCACTCATCTGATAACTGTGAGCTCCTCCTACCAGCCCCCTTGGGTACGTAGCTCAGGACTTGGCCTCTGACAATGAACTGTTTCTAAGTCCGAAGACTCCTACCTCTGGGCGCAAGCGCTCAACTGGGTAATCTACTGCTGTATTTATGACTGAAACTGCCCCTGGGTGTAAACACGCAATAGGGTCATTTTATAAAAATCTGTATCTGAAACTGCCCCCGGCCACAAGCGCACACAGAGTAGTCTGCCCCTGTAAACAGGGTAATCTAGCTCTGCGCAGAGTGAACTGAACTGCCCCTGCAAGTAGGGTAATTTGGACAGTATTATTATGGTGGTCGGCCATCATCGTCCTGTAGGCGGACGGCATCGCCCAGCTGGGGGCGGTATCTGAATCTGGTATCGACACAGCTATAACCCAGGGGCGGCGGGGATGCTAAAGGATACCCACATGCCATAACAGGTCTCAACATGCAAAACACATACACAGCAAGCATGCAAAAGTGAAAAATACTAATCATATTCTCTTCTTTTATTTCAAGGCCAGTCCGTATTAAATAACTGATGCTATATTCTGTTTTGCACCGTTTCTGATTGCTGGGCTAACTGCTACCTAACGTTTATCTGTTTATCTGATTATTGTTATCCGTGATCTGAAGCTATATCAGTTTCTAGAGCCATATCTGTTTCTGGAGCTATATCTGTATCTAGAGCTATATAGGTGTCTGGAGCTATTTCTATATCTGATTACTGATCTGATTATATCTGGATATAACTCAATAACATAGAACATGCCATATATAACTGGATATAGCTTAATAAAATAAAATGTGCCATCTATTACCGGATACAGTCTCAACAAAAGTAATACATACTATCTGTAATCTTGCTAATTCATTATACTACTCTTACAACTTCCATTCTAGGTATTACGTAAGAACATGCTGAGCTACTAGCGGATACCACATTACTATCTGAAATCATCTGACTATCCGTTATTCTGATTATCACATGATACGTAATGATATACTAGCACGCTTGCTGGAAATTGTACTGAAATCTTTCCTGTACGCTGGGTATCTGTTAATAGCCTTTATTATATTTATTTTCTAGACTGTACTTCCTGGCTTGCCGAAAGAATAACTTTACATACCTGGTTTCTGAGTACCCGACAGACCGGATTTCCGTCGGTACTTTTGTTGTTTCTCCCAACTCGGTAGCACGACATTTCGTCGGCCAAATTTCACGAAACCAACTCTGTAGGATTGCTCTCTATAGCTTTATACCTCTGTATCTAAGCTGGAATGAAGTTTAGACCGCGTTTTGAAGCGTAATCGGAAGGAATTATATATAAAAGTCATGGGTTTTTCCTTAACATGGCTACCCTCTGTTTTTTTCTGGTTTTTATTGATAAAGATGGAAAAACCGACTTTTCTCCTTTTTTTTCTAAATCCCTTAACCAACATGCCATTAGGCTATTTATTCATTTAAAATTTACGGGGTGTAACATCCTCCCCCCCTTAAAAACATTCGTCCTCGAATGACATTCTGACTTATAGAAATCTTAACTGGCTGACTTATCCCTAAAAAAAAAATTCGGCAGAGTTTCTCCTGTATTATGGACTATCTCAAAATTCTTGAAAAGCAGAAACGCCCAATACAGGTACTCCACACGATATAATAATATTTATATATAACTGTCTATAATCAATCACCTGCTTTCATATATGAAATATTAGCATTCATAAGGAAAAACAGTTCTAACATACCTCCTGTTTGCCTATGCCTAGAATAAGTGGGGATATCTGGCTTTCATATCCTCGTCGGGTTCCCAGGTCATCTCTTCTCGGTTCCTGTTACGCCACGATACCTTGACAGGCGCAATATCTTTAGTTCTCAATCTACGAACCTGTCTGTCTAAGATAGCTACTGGAACCTCTTCATATGCTAACTCTTCTGTGACCTGGACATCATGAACTGGAACAACTGTGGATGGGTCTCCTACGAACTTCCTCAACATAGATACATGGAATACTGGGTGAACAAACTCTAATTCTGGGGGCAAGTTCAATTCATATGCTACTTGGCCTATTCTTCGCCGAATCTGATATGGCCCAATGAACCTTGGGCTAAGCTTGCCTTTCTTGCCAAATCTCATCACCCCTTTCATCGGAGACACTTTCAAATATACCAAGTCATCCACTGCAAATTCTAAATTTCTGCGCCACATATCTGCATAAGACTTCTGGCGGCTCTGAGCAGTCAGTAGGCGTTCTCTGATAAGCTTCATCGCCTCTTCTGATTGACGAATAATATCCGGCCCAATCAACAATGTCTCCCCCGCTTCAAACCAGCCAACGGGTGATCTACATTTCCACCCGTATAATGCTGCAAAGGGCGCCATCTGGATAGCTGAATGATAACTGTTATTATAGGCAAATTCAATCAACGACAGATGCTCATCCCAACTACCCCTAAAATCTAGTACACACGCTCGTAGCATATCTTTGAGCGTCTGGATAGTTCGTTCTGCTTGCCCGTCTGTCTGAGGATGAAAGGCTGTACTTAAGTTAATCTGTGTCCCCAGGCCTCTCTGGAACGACTGCCAGAATCTCGCTGTAAATTGTGCTCCTCTATCTGAGATAATAGACACCGGAACACCGTGCAATCTGACTATCTCTCTAATATATAGTTCAGCATAATCCTCAGTAGAGAATGTAGTTCGTACTGGCAGGAAATGGGATGATTTTGTTAATCTGTCAACGATTACCCAAATAGAATTGTTTCTGCGTCTGGTACGGGGTAACCCTATTACAAAATCCATATTTATCGCTTCCCATTTCCACAAAGGCACAGATATATCCTGCATCAGACCGCCCGGTTTCTGGTGTTCTGCTTTCACCTGCTGGCAGTTAGGACATCTAGATACAAATTCAGCTATTTCAACTTTCATACCTGGCCACCAGTAGATGTCTCTGATGTCGTGGTACATTTTCGTTGCTCCTGGATGGAGGGAATAGTGAGCGTAATGTACCTCATGCATGATCTGCTGGCGAAGCCCTGAAACATTTGGGACACATAGGCGGCCCTTACAACGCAACACTTCATCCTCAATCACTTGGAAATCTTGCTCCTTACCTTTCTGAACTCTATCTCTGAGCTGGACTAAGTCAGGGTCCTCGTACTACCATTCTTTTACCTCTGTAACTAACGATGACACAGCAGAGTTCTGAATCACCGCTTTGTTATTTTCTGTTTCTACTACTTGAACGGCTAAACCAGCTAGCTGATGAATTTCCTTGGCTAACTCCCGCTTCTCGGGTCGCAAATACACTAAACTCCCCATTGACTTACAGCTCAGGGCATCTGCTACTACATTAGCTCTCCCCGGGTGATAGAGAATATTTACGTTATAATCTTTCAGCAATTCTAACCAGCGACGCTGCTGCAGATTTAACTCCCTCTGTGTGAAAATGTACTGCAGCCTTTTATGATCTGTAAAAATGTCTACATGAACGCCATACAGATAATGCCTCCAGATTTTCAAAGCGTGGATCACTGCGGCCAGTTCCAGGTCGTGGGTCGGATAGTTCTTTTCGTGCTTCCTCAGCTGTCTGGAAGCATAAGCAATTACCTTTCCATGCTGCATCAGCACACAACCCAGTCTAAAGCCTGAAGCGTCGCAATACACCGCATACCCATTTGTTCCCTCTGGAAATACTAGTATTGGGGCGGAGGTCAATCTGTTTTTCAATTCTTGAAAACTCTGCTCACCTGCCTCCGTCCACTGAAATTTCACTGCTTTCTGTGTCAGCTTTGTCAAAGGTGCTTCTATAGTGGAGAATCCTTCAACAAATCTCCGGTAATACCCTGCTAAACTTAGGAAACTGCGGACCTCGATCGGAGTGGTAGGTCTGGGCCATATCTTGACCGCCTCTATTTTCTGTGTGTCCACCTGTATACCAGCATCCGACACGATATGCCCCCAAAAGGCAACTGAGTTCAGCCAGAACTCACACTTAGAAAACTTGGCGTACAACTGACGGTCCCTAAGGATCTAGAGTACTATTCATAAATGGTTCTGGTGATCTGTCTCTGAACGAGAATATACCAGAATATCATCGATAAATACTATCACAAACAGATCCAAATACGGTCTGAATATGCTGTTCATCAGGTCCATAAACACTGCGGGAGCATTCGTCAGCCCAAAAGACATGACTAGAAATTCAAAGTGACCATATCTGGTCCTGAAAGCAGTCTTTGGAATGTCCCTCTCACGAACCCGGACCTGGTGGTATCCGGACCTCAGATCTATCTTAGAGAAATATCTGGCCCCCTGCAACTGGTCAAACAAATCATCTATTCTAGGGAGCGGGTATTTGTTTTTAACCGTTACCTTATTCAGCTGCCGGTAGTCTATATATATACGGAGTGAGCCATCTTTCTTTCTTACAAACAAAACTGGCGCACCCCACGGGGAAGTACTAGGCCTGATAAAGCCTTTCTCGAGCAAATCTTTTAACTGCTCTTTCAACTCTCTAAGCTCAGCTGGTGCCATGCGATACGGGGGAATGGATATGGGTTGAGTCCCTGGCAACAAGTCAATTGCAAAATCTATCTCCCTTTCGGGAGGGATACCAGGCAACTCATCCGGAAATACATTAGGGAATTCATTGACCACTGGAACAGACTGAAGAGTCGGAGGTTCCACCCGAACGTCCTAGACTCTAACTAGGTGGTAAATACATCCCTTTGCTATTAATTTTCTCGCCTGAAGGTAAGAAATAAACCTACCTTTTGGCGTAGCTGTGCTCCCTTTCCACTCTCGCACTGCTTCCCCCGGAAAGTGAAATCGGACCATCTTGGTCCAGCATTCTAAGTTGGCATAGCATGGAACTAACCAGTCCATACCCATAATGGCATCGAAGTCGACCATCTCAAGTTCTATTATGTCTACTGTGGTCTAGCGATCAGCAACCTCTACCGTACGCCCTCGGTAAACTCTTTTACCTGTAATCGAGTCACGGACCGGTGTAAGCACTGAAAAGGGCTGCTGAAGAAATTTTGGTTCGATACCCAACTTCTGAGCCACAAATGGTGTAATATATGACAAGGTAGACCCTGAATCAATCAATACATAAACAGGGTATGAGCAGATAATCAATATACCTGTGACCACGTTGGGAGATGCCTCTGAATCCTGCCTCCCTGGTAGTGCATAGGTACGGCTGGGGCCTGCACCTGAGCTAGAGGCTCCTGATTTATCTCGGCCCCTATTTGCTAAACCTGAGGGTCTGCGCCCTGCTGAGGCTGCTGGAGCTCGTGGCCCCGCTGATGCTCTATCCAGACTATCTCGGCTACCCTGTCCTCTGGCTGGACAATCTCTCATTAAATGCCCTTCCTGTCCGCAGTAATAGCACCCTAAGAAGCCTTGCCTACAAGCTCCAGAATGGGGTCGGTGGCATATAGGACAAGGGGTAGGTGCAAATCTACTCTGTTCTGCCCTCCGTTGCTGAGGTGATGCTACTGTTCGTAAACTGCTACCGGACTCTAACTTACTCCGGCGAACAAATCTACGTCTCAGCTGCTGTACCGGAGGTAAAGATCTGGGCGGCCTATCTGAAAACTGTGGTCTCGGCCCCCTAGGGATTTCCCCCTAAATCTCAGCGGGTCTGTTTCTACGGCGCTGCTCTGAAGTCGCCTTCCTGTCACCCCGCTGCCGCTGTCTCAGGCCCTCAATTGTCTGTGCGAAGGCCTGTACCCTGGCTATGTCCATATCCTCTCTTAAAGTAGCCATCATGCACGTCTCTACGTAATCTGAATTCAGGCCCATAATAAAGCCATGGACTCTGGACGACATGGTGTCAACAAATGCTGGAGCATAGCGGGCTAAGGAGTTGAACTGTACAAAATACTCACAGACGCTCCTGGCCCCCTGCTCTAAGTGTAAGAACTGGTCCATCCGGGCCTGTCTGACCTCCCGGGGTAAGTAGTTGTCCAGGAAGGCCTCCGAGAAGCTGGACCGGGTCGGAGGGGCAACATCTCTCCCTCGAGACCTTTCCCAACTCTCGTACCATAATACAGCTATGTCTCGCAACCGAAACACTGCCAGCTCAACTGATTCTGTAGGGGTCACATGCATAACCCGGAAAATTCTCTGCATCTGATCTAGGAAATCCTGGGGGTCCTCTGCTTGATCTGACCCAGTGAACTGCGGGGGACCCAATGCCAAGAATTCTCTAACCCTGGAACTACCTGGCCCACTTAGAGATTCTGCTGCTGCAGGTGGTACTGGATGATGCTGAGTAGCTAGCATCTGGGTTAACATAACCACCGCACTACGTAGCTCCTGATCAGATGAAGTGGGTGTAGGAGCTGTGGGAGGCGGTGCTGCCTCAAATGGTGTCTGGCGAGGCGAAGACTGCTGGGAGGGTCGAGATGACACCTCCGTATCACCCTCAGACCGGGCTGAGTTTGGCTGTAAGTGGCATCCTGCTGGTGCCTTCACCCGCCGCTATATCCAATCTCCTGCCTGTAGTAGGGTGCCACTGATCTGCCATAGTATCTGTAGACAAAGAGGGTGGTAAGTTTCAAAAGAACCAACCATATACTGTACTGTGCTATGGCATGACTGAGAATGAAAGAAGGGTAACCATCCTATTATGCCTCGCAGCCTTCTGCCTATAGTACGTGGTGCACAACACATCCATAGACAAGATTCAACTTAGCACAGCTTGCAAACTCCCTGGGACACGAATTGCTTTGATACCAAGTTTGTCACACCCCACCTTGAGAGGGGGGGGGTATGATGGGCACCTGGTGCCTTCTAGACTCTGGCTCTATTTCAAGAAATGAACCGGCTATATAGCGGCTGTAAATACAGCCCCCGGCCGATTAGGCCTATAGCCACATGCAATGCACAACAGTTAACCAGAACGATGACACTATAATTTAAAGCAACTGCTATTCACATTTGTGATCGACAAGGTCACTAACTATAACCAGAAGAAGGCCTCACATGGACAACATCAACAACTAAACACATATATACATGCACGGCCCCACACGACCGGCTCCACCACCACAGGAAACATCAGACTGCAAGCCTCTAGGAAGTAATAATAGAATGGTCGGGATAGGGCCCTAACCTACCCAAACTGTAATAAAAAAGGAAATAGGAACAACCTCCAACTGTCTAGCTCCGGAGGATAGGAGCTGATAACTCTGCTGACTGGATCACGAGGGATCGATTCCTCGTCTATGTGTACCTGCAGGCAAGTAATGCAGCGCCCCCACGGGCGTCAGTACCAGAGGTACTAAGCATGTAAAGCAAACTTAAATATACAACTGAAATGGGTAACAACAATAACATGACATTTAAGCAGGAAGTAGCTGAGTCTATCTGGCTGAGGATAACTGGGGAGAGTTTACCTATTATGTAACTAACTGGGCGTACCTGACGACGTGTCGTCCTACTTCCTATCAGTATTTAATAGCACATATATATATATACATATAAATACACACAATACCTGATAGAACCCCATAAGCCGGAAGGTGCCAACCAACAGAACAATCTAATTACCCCTACCCGGGTCTAAACCAACCAAAAATTAGTCACTCCACTCATCTGATAACTGTGAGCTCCTCCTACCGGCCCCCTTGAGTACGTAGCTCAAGCCTTGGCCTCTGACAATGAACTGTGTCTGAGTCCGAAGACTCTTGCCTCTGGGCGCAAGCAGTTAACGGGGTAATCTACTACTGTATCTGTGACTGAAACTGCCCCTGGGTGTAAACACGCAATAGGGTAATTTTATAAAATCTTTATCTGAAACTGCCCCTGGCCACAAGTGCACACAGAGTAGTCTGCCCCTGTAAACAGGGTAATCTGGCTCTGCGCAGAGTGAACTAAACTGCCCCTGCAAGCAGGGTAATCTGGACCGTATTATTATGGTGGTCGACCATCATCGTCCTCTAGGCGGATGGCATCGCCCAGCTGGAGGCAGTATCTGAATCTGGTATCGACACAGCTATAACCCAGGGACGGCGGAGATGCTAAAGGATACCCACATGCCAAAATAGGTCTCAACATGCAAAACACATACACAGCAAGCATGCTCAGGTGAAAAATACTAATCATATTCTCTTCTTTTATTTCAAGGCCAGTCCGTATTAAACAACTAATGCTATATTCTGTTTTGCACCGTTTCTGATTGCTGGGCTAACTGCTACCTGACCTTTATCTATTTATCTGATTATTGTTATCCGTGATCTAAAGCTATATTAGTTTCTAGAGCCATATCTGTTTCTGGAGCTATATCTGTATCTGGAGCTATATCGGTGTCTGGAGCTATTTCTATATCTGATTATATCTGGATATAACTCAATAACATAGAACATGCCATCTATACCTAGATATAGTTTAATAATATAAAATGTGCCATCTATTACCGGATACAACCTCAACAAAAGTAATACATACTATCTGAAATCTTGCTAATTCATTATACTACTTTTACAACTTCCATTCTAGGTATTACGTAAGAACATACTGAGCTACTAGCGGATACCACATTACTATCTTAAATCATCTGACTATCCGTTATTCTGATTATCGCATGATACGTAATGATATACTAGCATGCTTGCTGGAAATTGTACTGAAATTATTCCTATACGCTGGGTATCTGTTAATAGCCTTTATTCTATTTATTTTCTAGACTGTACTTCCTGGCTTGCCGAAAGAATAACTTTACATACCTGGTTTCTGAGTATCCGACTGACTGATGTGATTTCCGTCGGTACTTCTGTTGTTTCTCCCAACTCGGTAGCACGACGTTTCGCCGGCCAAATTTCACAAAACCAACTCCGTAGGATTGCTCTCTGCAGCTTTATACCTCTGTTTCTATGCCGGAATAGAGTTTAGACCGCGTTTCGAAGCGTAATCGGAAGGAATTATATATAAAAGTCGTGGGTTTTGCCTTAACATGGCTACCCTCTGTTTTTTTTTGCTTTTATTGATAAAGATGGAAAAACCGACTTTTCTCCTTTTTTTTTTCTAAATCCCTTAACCAACATGCCATTAGGCTATTTATTCATTTAAAATTTACGGGGTGTAACAAAACATTTATGAAAACAAAGCTGAATCATAGAGTTTAAAAACAATTGAAACAAAGTTGAAGGTCTGAAACTATATCTGTGTCCGAAAGCCAACTACAACTGATGAGTTGCTGGGAAAAGCCCCCAGCTAACTTCAAGTCTAAATATAATAAATATAACTAAAAGAAATAATCCTCGTGCATGAAAGATGAGGACTCACCAATGATGAAGCTGGAAAAGTCTGAGCGAGGTCGGCTAACGGTACTGTGACTAAGAACCTGCAGTTGTATCTTAAAATGATACAGCATAAAAGGTTTGTGTCAGTACTTTGAATGTACTGAGTAAGCGAGAGAAACCATACACAAGGAAACAAATACTGAACTGGAAAGACATGCAATGATCAACTGAAAGTACTGAAACTGAATTACTGGGAAATATTGATATGGACAAAATGACCCTGCCTGATGGTCAAAGACATGCCCTAAATATGAATTTCATCCAAGGTACGACTCATGGTTTGTGGGTACGGGTCATCCCATCCAGTCATGATTTGAATTTCAAAGACATATTCAAGAGGCTTTGAGGAAGCTATAAATCTTAGTAAGATCGGTAGTAATATCTCACGGATCGTGGTAGAATTTCGTTGATAACTTAAGAGAATGGTGTTAAGAATTGGCCTTAACCATGGATTTCAGTACAGGTCGTATGATCATGATATGACCCGTAGGTTGAGTTGTACCACCTGACAGGAAGAAATTTTAATAACAATTTCCAGAGATGTTTTTGTGAATTCCTAAGATCCTACTATGCCGTTTTTAGGTTAATGTCAGGGGTTCAAGGGAGTTAGTCGATCTTCCTCCCTCGCTTTCTCACTTTTCTCTCAAGAATAGAACGTTAAAGCTCAAGATGTCTCCTACCCCAGTTTAGAAATTCAAGGCTTTTTTAGGAATATCCTCCTTCAGGTATGTGGGACATCAACAAGGGTTTTCTTTCCCCCTTGTGTCCCAAAGTATTTTCAGAAATCTTTCTAAATTCTAGACCTGCAGATGTTGAAGCTAGGATTTTCAATCAGTTAAGAAATTCGTTCAACCTTGTTAAGTCTCTAAGTTTGTATGATCATTCCTAGTTGAAGCTCATGCTTTAGTTTTATTCTTATAGATTGCTTCCTTAACCTTGAACCTTAGTGTGATATTCGAATAAAAGTTGCATGATTTAGAACTCCGATATCAATGCTATATTGTTATGATACCTTTACTCGAATTATGGATGTTAGTATAGATACATGAATAGAAAGTTAATGTTTTAGTCTGTTCAGTCTCAGAATTTCAGTCACTACTCAGTATACTTAATATCATGCAGAAATGTCAGCTCATTAATTTGAATTTTATCAATCTTTTGAGAAACTCAGTAGTATCAGTTTATCAACTTGTAAGTCATTCCTTAGACTGTTATGATTCTTTCATATAAAGAAGCTCTGACAAGTCTTAGAACATAGTTTTATTCTAGTCCCTAGACATGGAACACTTCCAGATAAATAGTTCTAACTTAGTCATAGGACATTAGGTTCGAGCTATTGATCACGGGCAAAAATAGCATGCCCGAGATACGCTTTATGACTTAAATTAGTCTTGTTTATCTAAGTAATTGTATACATTTTCATGTAATTTTATATGAAGGTGAGGATAAGTGCTAACCAACATGATTAGCCTTTGTTTTGTAGGTTTTGATGACTTTTGAGCAACTAATCCATGAGTTGGTGAAGTAGAGGCTTGGAAACGGAATTAACACGCGAACGTCGGCAAAGAGGAGGCACAAAACAGCCCACCTGCGCATCAGCAACGTGCCACGGCAGGCAGGCTGATCACAACAGCCCACCTGCATGTTGGCAATGTGCCACGGCAGGTTGGCTGAGCGACCAAGAGGTGCCAACGCGCTGCCCAAGCAGCGTGACAAGCTGCCAACGTGGCAGGGTGCTGCTGGGGCCAAGTTCGGGTAATTTCCAGAGAGCTTCCGCGTCCGTAGCGTGTCACGGAGGCAGTGCTCCGCGATGCACTCCGTGACACGTTGCTTGTTATTCCGGGAAAGAGTCCTACTACTATAAATAGCACACTTAGGTTTATTTTTCATAATTCAGACTTGGTGGAGCAAGGACGTGGGTTACAGGCAGTTGAGGGACGAAAAGTTCAGGGTTTTTTCTCTCTTTCATTCTTCTCTAATTCAATTGCTTGTATGATTAACACTCGTTTTATAATGATTAATCCACAAATGAGTGGCTAATTCCCTTCCTTGCTGAGGTTATGAACACTTGTGATGAATTTTGATTACTGATTATATGGTTTTTCATCTTTTTCTTCCATGTTGTTCTATTAATTCTTGTTCTTACTGCATTGGTGTGTGGCCTACATTAATGTACATCTAAAAAGTCCGATTTCACTCGAGAGAGCACGAAACTAGAAAGTTGTGAATTAATAGGATATTGTTCTTTACTTGGTTTGGAAAAATTGAGTTTTGATGAACCTTCAGGATAGAAATATACCTGAAAGTTGTATTAGTCAATTTAGGAACCAGAATTGTATGGCTAGAACATGAATTGCATTTGATCACAGAAATGTAGACGGATGGTTCATGATTCTTAAGTGAGATTAAATACGAGAGTTTTAATCTCTTGGCAAATGTTCTTGGCTAGCAACAGGAAGAAAAGATTAACCAATTTACGATGATAATCAGTTTCATTACATGTTCGTTTAACCTCAGCATGCTTTTATCCATAGTCCAAATTCAAAGTAGATAATTGTTCTTAGTTTTAGTATAAAATTTATAAAACAAAATATCCACTTTTTGGGTTACGTTGTTGTCAGCATATTTAGAAGTAAGATATAGTATACTAGAGCAAATTGCACTTAACCCAAGTCTCTGTGGGATCGATACTTGGCTTACTAAAGCCACTTACTACTTGTTCGACCACGTGCACTTGCGTGCGGTTTTATATAACCCATATAGCAAACACCCGAACAGCTATCAACATAGTTAGACACATTTAGGATTTACATTGGGAGTAGCACTTAGCATCGAGCAGGCCGAGGTTCTGCGCACTCAGGTTCCTAAAACTACGTTGCCACAATAGGTTATTAGCTCGAATGGGCCCAGACAGTGATCACTCAATTTAGCCACTATACCCTAGCAAGGTACAATGGACCTTCTCTGATGGGGGTATACATCGGACTCCACGTTTAGCTCACATGGTTACATGTCGGTTATAGTTTTTCCACAATATAATTTAGTCTAGTACAATCATGATTATCAGTTCAGTCCTGATCTTCAAATTTCAGTCTATATCTGCAGTGTTACAGTTTAGTTTATTATTACTTAGTATATTTTGTTTTTAGTTCCTTATCGTGTACTCAATACATTCAAAGTACTGATCACATCATTTTATGTTCTATATAATTTTATGATATAGGCTCAGGTACCCAGCCACAGTACCACAGTTAGTCTCTCGACGATTTCCCAACAGCTTCAGTAGTGAGTCCTCATCTGCCAAGGGTTGGAGTGTCATTTTCAGTTGTATTTCTTTATTTAGTTTCAGATATTAGAGTTAGCTAGGGATTTGTCCCATCAACTCATCAATTCATTTTAGAAGTCTTTCAAATAGTATTTACAGATTCAATTTGTTTTTCAATTTTGTTCAGATGTTATGATTATTCAGTATTTGCTTATATTCTTTAGTCAGCTTCCTCTTTATTATCATAACTTTCAGCAGATTAGTCTAAGTAGAAGTATGTTTTACAATGAATTTGATTTGGGTCACTTGTGATCCTAAGTACCATGTCCCGTTCAGGGTGTGAATTCGGGTCATGACAAACTTGATATTAGAGCATCGGGTTTAATGTATCTTTGGATGTATGAAAGCTGTGTCAAGTAGAGTCATTTTCATTGGTGTGAAGCTTGCCACACTTATGAAGGGGAGGCTACAATGCATTTTTAGAAAAATTCCCTTTATTGAACATTCTTATCATGCGTACAGTGTTGCTCTATAAAATTTTCTCCAAACTCGTGTTCTACCCTATTCAGTTAACGATGCCTCCCAAAAGAGGAAATGAAAGGAGGACCGAAAATGCTAACCAACCGGCCCTACCAGCTCCAGCGGCTCCTCAAGACGAACAGGGGTCGCATGTAGAGTTTTGTGCTACTATTCAGATGCTGACTCAGGCAACGACCAACTAGGTTAACCAGTAGGCCTTCATGCCAGTAAATACTAATGGGTCAGCAACTGCTACCAAAGTCTAAGATTTTACTTGGATGAATCCTCCAACATTTCACGGGTCCAAAGTATATCAGGACCCATAGGAATTCTTTGATGAGATTTAGAAGATCACCCAAATCATGGGTGTTACCATTATGAAAAGTGTTGATCTCGCTGCCTACAAGTTGAAAAGGATGGCTCAGATTTGGTACAAATAGTGAATGGAGGGAAAACAGGTTGGTGCAGGTCGGTGGAATAGGACAAGTTTGTGACAGCCTTCATGGACAGGTTGTTTCCCCGAGAGTTAAGGGAAGCTAAGGCTGTTGAGTTTATGAAGCTGAGGAAGAATGATATGATAGTACAGAAGTATGCATTAAAGTTCACTTAACTGTCGAGCTATGCTCTTGAAATGGTTGCTGAGCTGAGGGCCCACATGCTCGAGTTCGTGAATGGAGTCTTGGACTTGGTGGTCTTAGTGGTCAGGGAGTGTAGAATTGCAATGCTCATCAAAGGCATAGACATCTCCAGTCTTATCATCCATGCTCAGTAGATAGAGGCAGAGAAACTGAAGGAGATAGAATGGGAAAGTAAAAGGGTGAGGATAGGTCAACCTGATTATTCACAATAGAGATCAGGCGGTGGTAATCTCACCCAACAGCAGCAACAGAGACCTCCAGCACCTTCTTTAGCCAGAGCTCCATCTTCCAGGCCCTGTAAGGATAGAAGAGGTGACATCAAGCTCTCAGTCGTAGAGCCATGTCTCCAGCAGCCACACTTTTCCAGTAAGTCCTAAGTGCGGCAAGAACCACCTGGGGGAGTGCCGTCTGGGCAAGGATAGTTGTTTTGGGTGTGGCCAACTGGGTCACAAATTGAGGGATTGCCCATCAGCAGGATGAGGGAAGGCCCAGTCCACCACATCAGCAGCTCTGCTAGGTCATCCATCTCAGCAAGGTGCTACCACAGGTACAAGTGGCGGTCAGAGCCAAAACCATTTCTATGTTTATCCTCCCATTAGGAACAGGAGAATTCACCTAACATAGTGACTGGTATGTTATGTCTTTTTCAGAAAATATGTATGCTTTACTAGATTAAGGAGCCACACTTTCCTTTGTGACTCCTTACATTGCTGTCCAGTTTGATATAAGTCCAGAAATCCTCTCAGAGCCATTTTCAGTTTCTACTCCGATTGGTGAGTCAGTTAGAGCTAGCCGGGTGTATAGGGATTTTCTGATTACAGTGTTGAATAAAGTCACCTCAGTTGATCTAGTAGAGCTAGATATGGTCGATTTTGACCTTTTTCTTGGTATGAATAGTTACATTCTTGCTATGCCTCAGTTGACTATAGAACCAGAGCTTTTAGATTTTAGTTTCCTTATAAACCTTTCCTTGAATGGAAGGGTACTATGTCAGAGCCTAAGAGTCGGTTTATCTCATACCTTAAGGCTAGAAAGATGATCGCTAAGGGGTGCATCTATCACTTTGTTAGGGTTAAATATTATAGTTCCGATACCCCAATACTTTAGTCAGTTTCAGTTGTAAATGAGTTTTCTGAAGATCTCCTCGGAGTCCTCCCGAGTGGGAAATAGACTTTGGCATAGACCTTCTTCTAGATACCCAGCCTATGAACAGCTGAAAGACCTTCTAGATAAGGGCTTTATCAGGACTAGTATCTCTCCATGGGATGCCCCAATCCTGTTCGTGTAAAAGAAAGATGGTACACTCAGAATGTCCATCGACTACCGTCAGTTGAACAAAGTCATAGTCAAGAACAGGTATCCTCTACCCAATATTGATGACTTGTTCGACCAAATTCAGGGAGCTAGTTGTTTTTCCAAGATAGATCTAAGATCAGGATACCACCAGCTCAGGGTCAGAGAATGTGATATTCCAAAAACAGCCTTCATGAATCAGTATGGTCACTACGAATTTGTAGTTATGTCTTTTGGACTATGCACCTGCAGCTTCTATAGATCTTATGAACAGGGTATTCAAGTTGTAGCTGGACATGTTTGTTATTGTCTTTATAGATGATATTTTGGTTTACTCCAGAATAGAGGAAGAGCATGTAGACCATTTGAGAATAGTTCTATAGACTCTCAGGGAGCACCAGTTCTCCAAATTTAGCAAGTGTGAATTTTGGTTGAAATCAATCGCCTTCCTCGGCCATGTGGTCTCCAAATAGGGTATTTTGGTGGATCCTCGAAATATTGAGGTACTCAAGGACTGGACAAAACCCACTTCTCCATCAGACATTAGGAGTTTCTTAGGTTTAGCCGGTTATTAGAAACAGTTTGTTGAAGGGTTCTCCTCCATTGCCTCCCCTTTGGAAAAACTAACTCAAAACAAGGTAAATTTTCAGTGGTCTGATGCATGTGAGAGGAGCTTTTAGGAGATGAAGACTCGACTCACTTTAGCCCCAGTTCTGACTCTGCCAGAAGGTTCAGAAGGGTTTGTGATCTACTGTGATGCCTCCAGAGTTAGCCTTCATTGCATTTTGATGTAGCATGGCAAGGTGATAGCTTATGCTTCCAGACAACTCAAGGTTCATGAAAAGAACTATCTGACTCATGATCTTGAACCAGCAGCGGTGGTATTTTCCTTAAATATTTGGAGGCATTACCTTTATGGAGTTCATATGGATGTTTTTACTGATCACAAAAGTCTACAGTATGTATTCAGTCAAAAGGACCTAAATCTACGTCAGAGAAGGTGTTGTAGTTGTTGAAAGACTATGACATGAGCATTCTTTATTACCCAGGCAAGGCCAATGTAGTGGTTAATGCCCTCAGCAGGGTGTCTATAGGAAGTGTTGCTCATATAGAGAAGTGTAAGAAGGAAATGGCAAAGGATATCCACAGACTAGCTCACTTAGGGGTCCAGCTAGTTGATTCAAAAGAAGGTGGAGTTGTAGTCTAGAGTGGACTAAAATTCTCCTTGGTGGTAGCGATTAAGTCAAAGCAGGATGAAGACCCAATTTTGCTCAAGTTGAGGAAAATAGTTCAGAGAAAAGAGGTGGAAGAATTCTCCAAAGGGAGAGATGGGATGCTCCATTATCAAGGCAGGTTTTGTGCTCCAAATGTAGATGACTTGAGGCAGCGAATACTAATGAAAGCACACAACTCCAGGTACACCATCCACCCAGGTGCCACCAAGATGAACCGTGATCTACAGGAAGTCTAC
This sequence comes from Datura wrightii, assembly GCA_035772735.1. NCBI lineage: Eukaryota > Viridiplantae > Streptophyta > Magnoliopsida > Solanales > Solanaceae > Datura > Datura wrightii. The sequence continues at coordinate 10,544,949 of JASDFA010000003.1, forward strand.
TAGTGGAATGGCATGAAAAAGGACATTGAAAAATTTGTTGCTAAATGTGCAAACTGCCAACAGGTTAAGGTTGAACATCAGAGACCTGGGGGTATGACTCAAGATATCAGCATTCTGATAACGTCCAAAATACACTCTTCTTTACGATAGAGCATAAACGATCATTATATCAAAACAAATATCCTGAAGGATGTCGGGGTCGAATCCCAAAGAGAATTGAGACGATAATTCAAGAGTTATAAACTAATTCAAACTAGAACGCATAATTGTTCAATATTTGAGAAGTAAAATTGGGGGAAAATTAAAGGGAAATAACTATCTAATTCTAAATGAAGACTAATTGGGGGGGAATTCCAATTGAAGAAATGACAAATGATATGGGTAGGGGCATTCTATAGGTGAGACAGCAACTAAATCAGGAATTTATTCAATGTCTTAGACTCCTAATTAACATAGATAGCGGTAGATAATTTCACATTCTCTTTTTTTTAAACCATAAGAATATTTATGCTTTGGGTTCTTTCAAACCCCAAACCCAATTCAAGTAATCAACCACACAAGCTTGAGGAAGGACTAGCTATTTCTAGAATTGAGCTTTAATAGAGTGAAAATGTGGGTTTTAACTATCTGTAGATTAATCGCACTCACAAACACTCCAATTCCTCACTATTATCTTCTCACCCGATTCTCACCTTTCTCTCTCAAGCAAAAGTAAGAAAAGTAAAGCACAATTCATGTTTGCAAACCATCAATTTTAGTAATTAAAACTTGGGAGAAGATAGTAGATCTATACTTGCAATAAGAATCAAAGAGAAATTTATCAGAACGCAATCATATTAACAAACTCACCATGAATATACCTCTAGCTAGCAAATTAGTCAAGCATATTTAAAGATAGCGAGAAGATACCAAGAGGATTCCCCTCACATTCATCATATTAGCTTCACAAGATCTTACAACAATGGTAGAATTCCCCTAATTTGGGTTAAAGAAAAAGAAGAAGAAAAGTTCTATCTAACTCTACAATTTTATGGTGAAAAGATTCAACCAAAAATTCTATGAAAAAGATGAAGTCTAGATGAATCAATTGTTCAATGAATGAATGGTGTATAATGAAAGCTATGTAAATATCTATACTTTCTTGTGTGCAACTTTTCCCAAATGCCCTTGAGGCTTTTAGATGCTTTGGAGACCTTTTTAGACCTTTTTACCCTTAATTAGATGGCCTCCTTTGCGAAGAACCGGGATTTAGCCGGTGCCAATCCGCGGAGCACCGGCTGTTCGCTGCACAAAATGGCAAAGGGGCAGTGACCACCAGCAGTTCCACCGGCGTTTAGTTGCTTCCAAACCACCAACCACCGGTTTGTTAGTTGGTCTAAGTAGTAACTTTGGTGTTTTGCCCTTCCGGATCCCTGTTTAGCCTATTCAAAGCATGTCCGTACACCTCTTCTTGATCTCAAATCTTCCATTATCTTTGGCTCCTCTCCTTCATATGAAAACTCATCAAATTCCATCTGAAAATTCATGTGTTTTTCTTGATTTCATTCTTTTCTCCATTCACGTGAAGTAACTACAAAGAATTAAAGAGAAAGGACATAAAATCCACATAAACGACTCGAAAACTAGGAAAAACTCATGCTTAGGAGCCTAATGAGTTGGTAAATTTCCAACTCATCAAATCCCCAAACTTGAACAATTTCTTGTCCTCAAGTAATGCAAGTCTTTACAGTTGAGAAAATGAACAACATGCTATATATGAGTTTTTGCATCAAGGACAATCAAGACGTTCTTTAACAAGAGAACATGTCTAAAGCTTAGAGCACTACAGTAGTTTCATACAAAATCATCAAGCCTCAAGACAACCCAAACATTATACACCAATTCAAAAAAAAGAAAAGACTCAAACCATATTGCACAAGATTCAATAGGTCACCATAATCATTAAACATATCTTGCATGCATTCCTTCCATTTGAACAAGGGGCATGGTTCATCAAAACAAGTTCAAAGAGCATCTCAAGTCATTGACAATTCATATTCAATGCTAGCCTTAAGTTTGCTACCCGCTTGCTTTAATCATACCTCTCTTTTGAAAATAATTTTAAGCATGCCATCACGACCCGAACATGGGCCCGGATCGAGACACAAGACAAGGAACTTTGAGAGACTCCAAGTGGATCCACAGAATGAACATAACATCTAACTCAATCATAATAAAGCGGAAGATCAAAATAATTAATATAGAGGAAGTTTGATAATCCCATAACATTGGAATACCTAACTCAAAATCGAAGTTGATTACATACTATGTCTGAAAAGCCTCTACTGCTGACAAATTGATGGGACAAGACCCCAACTAATCGGTAAAGTCTGAAACTGAAAGTACTAGATACAACTGAAAAGAAGGGCCCTCGAAAGATGAGGACTCACCAACTCTAGCTGATAAGTGCTAAAGCTGCAAATCTGGCAAATGACAAAACTGAGCCTGAGTATCTGAGCTTGTATCATAAAAAAATACAACATAGAGAATATAGTCAGTATGTGAAAAAACCAGTATGTAAGGTAAGTAAAACCGCTAAGTAAAATCATAAATCATGCATATCATAAAACATAACCAAGATAAGATTCTGAGAGTAGGACTTGCATGCTATTTTTTGAAATCAAGATCTGAATATAACTAAACATCATAACTGAATCGAATGACCCAAAGATGAAAACGGATAATCATAAGTAAAACTAAACATTGGATCAAACCTGCTGAAAACATAATATCATGACTGATGAACATGCATAACAGAAATCATAAGGAACAATGGGAGACTCATCATATAACCGACATTACCATGATAGAGCTTACATGGTCCCGACTATCACACTAAAGTGGGCAGAGCCATCCAAAGCTTTCCAGGGCTAAGGACGCTAACATGATATGGATATCAAGATGAAGGCCCCTTGGGGGAAGGCGAAGCTCACAAGGGAGGTCCCAATAATCTGAACATACCTACGTTGGCGCGTAGTTCTGAGGCATAGGGTTGACTGATCATTAGCCAACTCGGTGCTAGATACTACTCCCAAAAATATGAATATGCTCTATATCATTTTTCAGCGAAGCTAAACCATCATCTAGTGACGAAGCTAACTCATAACATACACACATAAATCTAAAATCATAACATGAAGAGGCTTGGCTCAAACCATACCAAAAGCAAAAAATAATGGAAGTCTATACTCCAAAATCCATGTGCTAAGCTAATACATGAAGTTTAGATAAATCATGAAACATACTTAATCATATGGGCTTGCCCAATACTTAAACATGCTTGACATAGACTTGACCATTCGAAAACATGAACATATACATGGGTAATTCGTAATCATAATTTCTTCATGAACATCTCATCGTGCTTGAATACATATTTCATAGTTATTCAACTTTCGTGAACTTTCATGGATGGGCATCATAATTTACAAAACTTTAAAGCCTAATTTAAAATTAAAAACATTGTAAAATATGCCCATTAATCATAATTTAACATTAGAAATATGCTTAGATCATACCCATGATTGATACTTAGAAAATTCACATGTTGGGTAAAAATTCCTTAGATTCATCAACTAGAATTTTCATGAATTTGGAGGGGATTGGGCATGGGTATGGACAATTACACCCATTCATAACCCTACATACCTGTAGAAATCTGATTTCACTACTTCCTTGATCTCCCAATGAGATTTTGGGGAAGAACTTGAGGAATTTAGGCTTGATCACCATCTGGTTTCACTACTTCCTTATTGCCTAATGAGAATTTGGGGAAGAACTTGAGGAATTTAGGCTTGATCACCCTTAGGAGCTTCTAGACTTGCATGCATGAAAGTGAATAAGCCTAGAATCAACTTACCCCCCTTAAAATACTCTATTCTGATCTTAAAACAACGTAGTTTATGTTATACCCCGTAGAATTCCCGGCACCTAGACGACCTATTCGCACGTTGGTTAAGCATATTTGAAGGCCATACATGCTGGAGAAAGGCCCGGGAAAAGATCGGACGAGAAACCTGTCGAACCATCGCGGAAGGAGCCGAGGCAGAGCCCCTCCGCAATGGCAGCGTATCACGGAGGAGAGGCCTCCGCGTTGGCTCCGTGACACGTTGGCCTTGTCCAGGCCCAAGTATATAAAGCCCCACTTCGGGTTAATTCATTAAAACACTTAGGAAATTTCCAGGAAATAGAGAGAGAAATCAAAAAAAGGAGAGGGAACGAAGGAGATAATATAATTTTCATCCGAGTACGCTGCCAAACGTTGTCCAAACGCAAATTAACTCTAGATACTGAGGTATTTAGCAGCAGAGAGCATTCCTACGGATTCAGTTTCGTGAAATACGGCCGACGAATCGTCAAGCCACCGAGCTAAGGTAAGTGGAATTGCTCTAAATTAGTGTCTATGTGTTCCTAGCTGTGAAGTGAATATTTCTCCCTTCTGAACCGCTGAAAAATAGCGAGTTTTCGGCCATCTTTCGATAAGCCTAAGTTTAGGCTATAAACTATATCGAAAGCGACGTTGCCTTTTAAAGTAAAGCTGTATTTAATATTAATTGACATATTTATGAATACAGTTGGGAGAAAATAGCTGAAGTACCGGGCGAGTCTCGTTTGACAGACGAATAGTTCAAGGATAAGGTATGTAAAGCTAGTTTCCTCGGCAAGTTAGTAATCTTGGTACAATACCATAATTTAATGGCCAGTAGAATGTTCAGAAGTCATGTGTTATGCTTATTATGAATGTTGGTACGGTATTAGAAGTATCGAGTTATAATTTGCACAAAACTTGCTAGCCCGATATAGATCCTAATACAAGTGTTAGAATCTGCGCAGTATGCTCAGTATGTGATGTGACACAGAATGTTAGGATATCATTGTATTCAGTTGAAACCCAGTAAAGCAATGTAATATCTGTAAAACATCCCAGAAATAGAACGATAAGTTAAAGTGAAGCTAGAAAGAATATTAGAACTAGTAAATCATGTTACTATAGAAACTCAGTATACAACATAGTTTCAGTAGAAAGACTATATCATGTCCAGCATCAGATCCAGTGTAGTCTGGCAGAAGACCATATTTATACATATATATATTTACCAGCCTCAGCATGTTTTGAATACGTGCATACTACTGTTACTAGTTCAGCATGTGATATACACAATATTTTACCACTATTAGCCTCAGCATGTGAGATATGCAGATAGTATTACTAGTTGAGACCGTTGTATTGTTTGGGGTTGGACTACCTAGCATCCATGACCGCCCCAGGGTTGATAGCTATATCGACTCGTCCGCCAGAGGACAAGGATATGTCGCTCTATGGAGTGGCATGCCGTCCCACAGGGGACAAAGATGGGATGCCAGTTTTCCCCATATTATGCCTTGGTCGGCTTTTGCACACCCCTGTCGAGCGGATACGCCCGGGTGTTGATTCAGGAGTCCTTCGGACTCAGGTACAGTTATAGTCAGGGGCTCAGCGAGCCCAAGTGCATACCCAGGGGACCGGCAGGATGCTTACAGGGTTTATAGGAGATGGGATGACCGGGGTAGGGGTGTAGATTCCGTGTTGGTTGTACCTCCCGGCTTATGGGGGCCGGGTAAGGTTTGTGTGTGCTATGTTATGTTATGTTATGTTATGTTATGCCATGTTACGTTAGATACAAGTAGATCAGCAGTAGAGTGATACGTCTCCAGGTAAGACCCCTACTTCCTTTCAGTGTAAATGAGAGAAGGTATGACTTACATTATCAGACAGTTAATCTAATTCTTCTTACTTCAGTTTCATCAGTTACATTGTTGTTTCCAGATTTTGCTTTCAGTTATTGCTTTACATACTCAGTACCAGTGGTACTGACGCCCGGTGGGGCACTACATTACTTGCCTGCAGGACCTCATACACGAGCAGGCGATACTATGTGATTCCTGTCAATGATCGAGTATTCAGCTCCTGTCATCCGGAGACTGAATTCCAGAGGTGTATTTCAGTTCTTTTGTTGTATAGTACGGGTAGGTCGGGGCCCTGTCCCGATCATTTCTATTGCTATTCCTAGAGGCTTGCAGTCTGTGTATGTTTCCCTGAGGTCAGATGAGCCAGTCGTGTGAGGCCGTGCAGTGGTATAGCTGTTAGTACTCTTTCTTTCTTTTATGTTGGCCGTGTGGGGCCATAGTTTGCCAGTAGTGGTGACCTTGCCGGTCACGTAGCTTTTTAGTACTTCATGATTGAGTTATAGATAACTAGACAGCATGGTGGCCTTGTCGGCCCGCCTAGGTTTCCCGGAATTGATATGTTTCTGGTCAGCTGTTAGTACAGGTACAAAAGGCTATAGACCAATGGGCCGGGGGCTGTGTTTACAGCCGTTATATAGCCCTTTGTTTCCAGAAATGTGAGTTAGAGCCATCCAGGCACCAGATGTGCCCAGGCTTAGCAGTCCAGCAGTTCAGGTCCTAGTAGGGCACCAGGTGCCAGTCATACCCCCCCAAGGCGGGGTGTGACAAACTTGGTATCAGAGCAGGCCGTATCCCAGGGAGTCTGCAAGTCGTGCTAAGTAGAAACCTGCCCATGGATGTGTTGTGCACCACATACTATGGGTACAAGGCTCAAGGCATAATAGGATGGTTGTCTTTTATTCTTATTCAGTCGTGCTGTAGAGCGGTGCAATATAGGGTTGAGTCCCTAAAAGCTTACTATATTCTTTGGTTACAGATAATGTCAGACCAGCAACATCCTATCACAGGTCGGAGCTTAGATGTTGTAGCAGGGGAAGGCACCAGTAGGATTCCTCAGCCTCGTTTAGAAACAACCCGATCAGAGGGCACTACAGAGGCATCGTCCCAGCCTCCTCAGCAGTCTCCACCACATCAGGAGCCGCTTGGGGCGACACTACCTTCAGCAGTCCCTATACCGACACCTTCTGACCAGGAGGTTAGGAGTGTTGTAGTTATGTTAGCACAGATGATGGCTGCTCAGCGTCAGCCAATGCCGTCTACAGTTGCGGAGCTATCAGGAGGGCCCGGTAGTTCGAGGGTCCGAGAGTTCTTAGCTTTGAATCCCCCACAGTTTACAGGTACGGACCGGGCAGAGGACCCTCAGGATTTTCTGGATCAAATGCAGAGAATCTTCAGGGTTATGCATGCCACGCCTACCGACTCAGTTGAGTTGGCAGCATTCCAGTTACGGGATATCGCTGTGTTATGGTATGAAAGCTGGGAAAGGTCCCAAGGGAGAGATGTGTCCCCTCCCACCTGGTCCAGCTTTTCAGGAGCTTTTCTGGATCACTATTTGCCACGGGAGATTCGACAGGCTCGGGTAGACCAGTTCCTACATCTGGAGCAGGGGGCCACGAGTGTTCGGGAATATTCCTTGCGGTTTGATTCTTTGGCCCGATATGCACCGGCCTTTGTTGATACCATGGCCTCCAGAGTACATCGCTTCATCATGGGGTTGAATCCAGAATATGTTGAGACTTGTATTACAGCCACACTGCGAGAGGACATGGACATTGCTCGAGTTCAGGCATTTGCCCAGAATATTGAGGGCATCAGACAGCAACAACGGGAGATCAGAAGGGTCAGTCAGCAACAGCGTCGCCGGGACAGGCCAGTTGAGTTACAGAGGGAGGCCCGGGGAGGACCCAGGCCACGATTGTTAGACAGGCCGCCCAGGCCCCCGCCTCCGCCACAGTCGCAGGGAGGTAGATTCAGCCGCAGCGGGCAGTCAGAGACTGGTAGAGGCTCGCAGATGGCAGATTCACCATTACAGAGGAGGGCGGAGAAGAGTAGGTATACCCTACCACTTTGCCCTATATGTAGTCGACGCCATCCTGGAGCATGCAGATATGGTTCCACCGCATGTTATATTTGTGGCCAAGAAGGCCATTTGATGAAAGATTGCCCAGCCAGAGGCCGAGAGGACAGAGATAGACAGGATAGGGCATCTGCAGGGTCACCAGCCACAGCATCCTCGACTGGGCGCAGGCCCTCAGTTCCAGCAGGCAGGGGTCGGGGCAGATCAGGGGCCTCCAGTGCAGGTGCGGGTCCAAGCTGCACATATGCCTTACCAGGGAGGCAAGATTCAGAAGCGTCGCCTGATGTTGTGACAGGTAATTTAACTATCTGCTCACACCCTGCTTATGTGTTGATTGATCCAGGGTCTACTTTGTCCTACATTACTCCATTTGTGGCACGGAAGTTTAGTATTGTACCAGAATCATTGCAGCAGCCCTTCTTAGTATCCACGCCCGTCGGTGACTCTATCACAGCTAGCCGAATCTACCGCGGGTGTACAGTAGAGGTTGCTGACCGTCAGACCACAGTAGATCTGGTCGAGTTAGAAATGATAGATTTCGATGCCATAATGGGTATGGATTGGTTAGTACCGTGTTTTTCCAACATTGAATGTTGGTCCAAGACAGTCCGATTCCACTTCCCGGGAGAAGCAGTGCGAGAATGGAAGGGCAGCATCGCTACGCCAAAAGGTAGGTTTATTTCCTACCTTCAGGCGAGAAAGTTGATGTCTAAGGGATGTATTTACCATCTGGTCAGAGTCTAGGATGTCCAAGCAGAATCTCCGACAATCCAGTCTGTTCCAGTGGTGAACGAATTCCTTGATGTGTTTCCTGATGAGTTACCTGGTATTCCCCCAGAAAGGGAGATAGATTTTGCTATTGACTTGTTACCAGGCACTCAGCCGATATCAATTCCTCCCTATTGTATGGCTCCTGTAGAACTCAGAGAATTAAAGGAGCAGTTGAAAGATTTGTTGGATAAAGGTTTCATCAGGTCGAGTACTTCACCGTGAGGTGCGCCAGTTTTATTCGTGAGAAAGAAAGATGGCTCGCTCCGAATGTGTATAGATTACCGACAACTAAATAAAGTTACAGTAAAGAACAAGTACCCGCTCCCCAGAATTGATGACTTATTTTATCAGTTGCAGGGAGCCAGATACTTTTCTAAGATTGACTTGCAGTCTGGATATCACCAGGTCCGAGTACGTGAGAGAGATATTCCTAAGACAACGTTTAGGACCCGATATGGGCATTTTGAATTTCTAGTTATGTCCTTCGGGTTAACGAATGCCCCAACAGTCTTCATGGACCTGATGAACAGTATTTTCAGACCTTTCCTGGACTTGTTCGTGATAGTATTCATTGATGACATTCTGGTGTATTCTCGCTCTGAAGCAGATCACCGAACTCATTTGCGGACAGTGCTCCAGATTCTCAGGGACCGCAGTTGTATGCTAAATTTTCTAAGTGTGAATTTTGGCTTAACTCAGTGGCCTTCTTAGGGTATATCGTCTCAGACGCTGGTATACAGGTAGACAAGCAGAAGATAGAAGCAGTTAAGTCATGGCCTAGGCCTACCACTCCAACTGAAGTTCATAGCTTTCTGGGGTTGGCAGGATATTACAGGAGGTTCGTTGAAGGGTTCTCGACCATTGCGGCACCTCTAACCAAATTGACACAGAAAGCAGCAAAGTTTCGATGGACAGAAGCATGCGAGCAGAGCTTTCAGGAACTGAAAGACAGATTAACCTCCGCCCCAGTATTAGCATTGCCGGAAGGCACAGAAGGTTATTCAGTCTATTGTGATGCATCAGGCATCGGGTTGGGTTGCCTGTTGATGCAGCATGGTAGAGTAATTGCATATGCTTCCAGACAGTTGAGGGAACACAAAAAGAATTACCCTACCCACGACCTGGAATTGGCCGCAGTAATCCACGGCTTAAAGATGTGGAGGCATTACCTGTACGGCGTCCATGTTGATATTTACACAGATCATAAGAGCTTACAGTACATTTTTACTCAGAGGGAGTTGAATCTACGACAACGCCGCTGGTTGGAACTATTAAAAGATTATGACGTGAATATTCTATACCACCCCGGAAAAGCTAATGTTGTAGCAGATGCCCTGAGCCGTAAGTCAATGGGAAGTTTGACGTATTTACGACCTGAGAAGCAGAAATTAGCCAAAGAAATTCATCAGTTAGCTGGTTTAGCCGTTTGAGTAATGGAAACAGAAAATAATAGAGCAGTAATTCGGAATTCTGCTATGTCATCATTAGTTACAGAGGTAAAAGAACGACAGTACGAGGATCCTGATTTAGTCCAACTCAGAGCTAGAATTCAGAGGGGCAAGGAGTCAGATTTTCAGATAACTGAGGATGATGTGCTACGCTGTAAGGGCCGCCTCTGTGTCCCGAATGTTTTAGGGCTTCGCGGGCGGATCATGCATGAGGTACATTACGCTCGCTATTCCCTCCATCCAGGAGCGACCAAAATGTACCACGACATCAGAGACATCTACTAGTGGCCAGGTATGAAAGCTGAGATAGCTGAATTTGTATCTAGATGTTCTAACTGTCAGCAGGTGAAAGCAGAGCACCAGAAATCGGGCGGTTTGATGCAAGATATAACGCTGCCTATGTGGAAATGGGAAGCGATAAACATGGATTTTGTAACAGGATTACCCCGTACTAGACGCAGAAATGATTCCATTTGGGTAATAGTTGACAGGCTGACAAAATCAGCTCATTTCCTGCCAGTGAGGGCTACCTTCTCAGCTGAGGATTATGCCGAATCATATATCAAAGAAATAGTTAGATTGCATGGAGTGTCGGTATCCATCATTTCAGATAGGGGAGCACAATTCACAGCTAGATTCTGGCAGTCGTTTCAGAAAGGTTTGGGAACGCAGATTAACTTGAGCACAGCGTTCCATCCTCAGACAGATGGGCAGGCTGAACGTACAATTCAGACGCTCGAAGATATGCTACGAGCGTGTGTGCTAGATTTTGGGGGTAGCTGGGATGAGCATCTTTCGTTAATTGAATTTTCTTATAATAACAGCTACCATTCAGCTATTCAGATGGCGCCTTTCGAGGCATTATACGGGCGAAAATGCAGGTCGCCGATTGGTTGGTTTGAAATAGGAGAATCAGCATTGATTGGCCCAGACATTGTTCGGCAGTCAGAGGAGAAGATAAAGTTTATCCGAGAACATTTACTGACTGCTCAGAGCCGCCAAAAGTCTTATGCAGACATGCGGTGCAGAAATCTAGAATTTGCGGCAAATGACTGGGTATATCTGAAAGTGTCTCCGATGAAAGGGGTAATGAGATTTGGCAAGAAAGGCAAGCTTAGCCCGAGATTCATTGGGCCATATCAGATTCAGCGAAGAATAGGCCGAGTTGCATACGAATTGAACTTGCTCCCAGAGTTAGCATCTGTTCACCCAGTATTCCATGTCTCTATGTTGAGGAAGTTTGTAGGGGACCCTTCTACAGTAGTTCTAGATCAGGATGTCCAGGTCACAGAAGAGTTAGCATATGAAGAGGTTCCCATAGCTATCTTAGATAGACAGATTCGCAGGTTGAGGACTAAAGATGTTGCATCTGTCAAAGTATTGTGGCGTAACAGGAACCGTGAGGAAATGTCGTGGGAAGCTGAAGAAGATAGGAAAGCTAGATACCCTCACCTATTTCAGGCCTAGTCAGGCGACAGGTATGTTCGTATTATTACTTATGCAGTACCTTATAGTTGTATGTGTGTGAATGAGAAAGATTGATACTTAGTAATCCAGGGGATCCTAAAATATTACGTGCAGTGCCTGTGTTGGACTTTTCTGCATTTCAGGTTTTTGTGATAGTCCATATTACAGGGGAAACTCTGCCAAAATTTTTCTAGAAAGTAAGTAAGTAGTCCTCTAGATAATAGTGTACATTCGAGGACGAATGTTCTTAAGGGGGGGAGAATGTTATACCCCATAGAATTCCCGGCACCTAGACGACCTATTCGCACGTTGGTTAAGCATATTTGAAGGCCATACGTGCTGGAGAAAGGCCCGGGAAAAGATCGGACGAGAAACCTGTCGAACCATCGCGGAAGGAGCCGAGGCAGAGCCCCTCCGCGATGGCAGCGTGTCATGGAGGAGAGGCCTCCGCGTTGGCTCCGTGACACGTTGGCCTTGTCCAGGCCCAAGTATATAAAGCCCCACTTCGGGTTAATTCATTAAAACACTTAGTAAAATTCCAGGAAATAGAGAGAGAAATCAGAAAAAGGAGAGGGAACGAAGGAGATAATATAATTTTCGTCCGATTACGCTGCCAAACGTTGTCCAAACGCAAATTAACTCTAGATACTGAGGTATTTAGCAGCAGAGCATTCCTACGGATTCAGTTTCGTGAAATACGGCCGACGAATCGTCGAGCCACCTAGCTAAGGTAAGTGGAATTGCTCTAAATTAGTGTCTATGTGTTCCTAGCTGTGAAGTGAATATTTCTCCCTTCTGGACCGCTGAAAAATAGCGAGTTTTTGACCGTCATTCGATAAGCCTGAGTTTAGGCTATAAACTATATCGAAAGAAACGTTGCCTTTTAAAGTGAAGCTGTATTTAATATTAATTGACATATTTATGAATACAATTGGGAGAAAATAGCTGAAGTACCGGCCGAGTCTCGTTCGACAGACGAATAGTTCAAGGATAAGGTATGTAAAGCTAGTTTCCTTGGCAAGTTAGTAATCTTGGTACAGTACCGTAATTTAAAGGCCAGTAGAATGTTCAGAAGTCATGTGTTATGCTTATTATGAATGTTGGTTCGGTATTAGAAGTATCAAGTTATAATTTGCGCAAAACTTGCTAGCCCGATATAGATCCTAATACAAGTGTTAAAATCTGCGCAGTATGCTCAGTATGTGATGTGACACAGAATGTTAGGATATCATTGTATTCAGTTGAAACCCAGTAAAGCAATGTAATATCTGTAAGACATCCCAGAAATAGAACAATAAGTTAAAGTGAAGCTAGAAAGCATATTAGAACTAGTAAATCATGTTACTATAGAAACTTAGTATACAACATAGTTTCAGTAGAAAGACTATATCATGTCCAGCATCAGATCCAGTGTAGTGTGGCAGAAGACCATATTTATACATATATATATTTACCAGCCTCAGCATGTATTGAATACGTACATACTACTGTTACTAGTTCAACTTGTGATATACACAATATTTTACCACTATTAGCCTCAGCATGTGAGATATGCAGATAGTATTACTAGTTGAGACCATTGTATTGTTTGGGGTTGGACTACCTAGCATCCATGACCGCCCCAGGGTTGATAGCTGTATCGACTCGTCCGCCAGAGGACGAGGATACGTCGCTCTACGGAGTGGCATGCTGTCCCACAGGGGACGAAGATGGGATGCCAGTTTTCCCCATATTATGCCTTGGTCGGCTTTTGCACACCCCTGCCGAGCGGATACGCCCGGGTGTTGATTCAGGAGTCCTTTGGACTTAGGTACAGTTATAGTCAGGGGCTCAGCGAGCCCAAGTGCATACCCAGGGGACCGGCAGGATGCTTACAGGGTTTATAGGAGATAGGATGACCGGGGTAGGGGTGTAGATTCCGTGCTGGTTGTACCTCCCGGCTTATGGGGGCCGGGTAAGGTTTGTGTGTGCTATGTTATGTTATGTTATGTTATGCCATGTTACGTTAGATACAAGTAGATCAGCAGTAGAGTGATACGTCTCCAAGTAAGACCCCTACTTCCTTTCAGTATAAATGAGAGAAGGTATGACTTACATTATCAGACAGTTAATCTAATTCTTCTTACTTCAGTTTCATCAGTTACATTGTTGTTTCCAGATTTTGCTTTCAGTTATTGCATTACATACTCAGTACCAGCGGTACTGACGCCCGTTAGGGCGCTGCATTACTTGCCTGCAGGTACTCATAGACGAGAAGGCGATACTACGTGATTCCTGTCAGCGATCGAGTATTCAGCTCCTGTCATCCGGAGGCTGAATTCCAGAGGTGTATTTCAGTTCTTTTGTTGTATAGTACGGGTAGGTCGGGGCCCTATCCCGATCATTTCTATTGCTATTCCTAGAGTCTTGCAGTCTGTGTATGTTTCCCTGTGGTCAGATGAGCCGGTCGTGTGAGGCCGTGCAGTGGTATAGCTGTTAGTACTCTTTCTTTCTTTTATGTTGGCCGTGTGGGGCCATAGTTTGCCAGTAGTGGTGACCTTGCCGGTCACGTAGCTTTTTAGTACTTCATGATTGAGTTATAGATAACTAGACAGCATGGTGGCCTTGTCAGCCCGCATAGGTTTCCCGGAATTGATATGTTTGTGGTCAGCTGTTAGTACAGGTACAGAAGGCTATAGGCCAATGGGCCGAGGGCTGCGTTTACAGCCGTTATATAGCCCTTTGTTTCCAGAAATGTGAGTTAGAGCCAGCCAGGCACCAGATGTGCCCAGGCTTAGAAGTCCAGAAGTTCAGGTCCTAGTAGGGCACCAGGTGCCAGTCATACCCCCCCAAGGCGGGGTGTGACAGTTTAGGCCTTAGAAACTTAGGAATTATGGAAAAGACCTTAATAAATTCACAAGGAAAAACTCACTGCCAGTCTCCACGAGGGACTGGACGACTCGTTGTCACTGACCACGACTCATGGTGTACCCAATGACTCGTGGTGACCAAGTCGTTACCCACACAGCCCAATCGTCTAATCTTTAGTCAACTCTTGACCATGGGTCACTCGACGGATTGTGGTGCTGACCATGACTCGTGGTCACACCCATGGTTACCTAAAAACTCAAAATTCCAACCCAATCCAAACTCCTCCCCACGGGTCATTGGATGACTCGTCCTGTGGCCTGATGTAGAAAATTCTATTTTCTTGGATTCAACTCCCTGGTCTGACCTTAGGTTTTTGAGGTATTACAATATATCCCCCTTAGGAACATTCATCCTCGAATGTGGGAAAACATGCTGAAAAGCAGAGAATGTAATCATCATACTCAAATACTAAAATACAAGCTAAAAACTGACGGAGTGACTAGCTCCGAATTGAACTACATGACTGAACTAAATTCCTAAATCACATATACATTCATTGACATGAAAGAAATTGGGGCACTTGAGCTGAACATGAAACTGAATAGAGTACTAAGGAGAAAACTGATACCTCACGCTGAAACTAAGCCATAAGGAAATAACCATCATACCTGCTTTGGCTTCCCACGTAGCTCCCTCAACATGTTGATTCCTCCACAAAACTTTGACTGAGGCTACTTCTTTATTTCTTATCTTACGAACTTAACGATCAATTATTTCTATCAGAACCTCCTCATAACTAAGGCTATCTTTCACACCGCCACTGTCCACCGGGACAACCAGAGCTAGATCACCCAAACACTTCTTTAAACCAGAGCTAGATCACCCAAACACTTCTTTAAGAGCAATACATAGAAACTAGATGAACTGAAGCTAATTCTAAGGGCAACTCCAACTCATATGCTACCTTGTCAACCCGTTTCACAATCCGGTACAGACCAATATAACAGGGACTGAGTTTTCCTTTCTTCCCAAATCTCATCACTCCTTCATGGGAGACACCTTTAGAACCACCCAATCATCGAATTCAAACTCAAGTTCTCTCCTCTACACATCCGCATAGGACTTTTGGCGAATCTGAGTTATTTTCAACTTGTCCCTTATAAGATAAACCTTCTCCATAGCCTTATGGACTGAATCCGGTCCTATCATCGCAACTTCATCGACTTCAAACTAACCAATAGGTGATCTACATCTCCACCAATAGAGAGCCTCAAACGGAGCCATCTGAATGCTGGAATAGTAGATGTTGTTATATGCAAACTCAGTGAGAGGCAAATGATCATCCCAACTGCCCTTGAAATCAATCACACACGCTCTCAACATATCCTCAAGATTCTTAATGGTTCACTACGCCTAACCATCCATTTGTGGGTGAAATGATGTGCTAAGCTTGACCTGAGTACCAAGTCCCTTTTGAAACGATTTCCCAAACTGGAAGGTAAACTGAGTACTTCTATCTAATATGATCAACAAGGGCACTCCATGCAATTGAACTAACTCCAAAATGTACAATTCAGCATAATCCTCTACTGAATCAGTAGTTTTGACTGGTAGAAAATGAGTTGCCTTAGTTAACCTGTCCACAATCACCTAAATAGAGTCATACTGTCGACGAGTACGAGGCAACCCTATGATGAAGTCCATATTGATCTCCTCCTATTTTAAAAAAGGGGTACTAATGTATTGAAGCACATCTCCAGGTGTTCGATGCTCAACCTACACTTGTTGACAATTCGGACACCTAGCCACAAATTCTACTATGTCCTTCTTCATGCCATTCCACCAATAAACTTTCTGTAGGTCACCATACATCTTGGTGGCACCTGTATGTATAGAGTATATGGAACCATGAGCCTCGTGCAATATCAAATCTCTCAAATCATCAACACCCGGAACACACAAGCGACCCTGACATCGAAGCACCCCATCTCCCCCTTTGGAGGAGACTTCTTCCTTCTGATTTTGAATGGCTTCCTTCAAATTTACCAAAGTAGGATCCTCATCTTGTCTAGATTTAATTTTGGTCACTAAGGATGATCCTGACCCACTCTAAACAATGACACCACCATCTGTCAAGTCAATTAGACGGACTCCTAGTCGTGCAAGCCGATATACATCCTTTACTAACTCCTTCCGTTCCTCGTCTATATGGGACACACTCTCTATGGAAATCCTGCTAAGAGCATATGCCACCGCATTAGCCTTGCCCAGATGATAACGGACACTCATATCATAATCCATCAAAAGCTCCTACCACCTTCTCTGGCGTAGATTCAAATCCTTTTTGGGTAAACACATATTGTAGGCTCTTGTGGTCCTTAAAAACATCTACATGGACCCCCTACAAATAGTGTCTCCAAATCTTCAAGGAAAATACTAACGCGGCCAATTTGAGATCATGAATTGGGTAGTTCTTTTCATGAACTTTCAGCTACCTGTAACCATAGGCTATCACTTTACCTGTTGCGTAAGTACACAACCAAGACCAATTCTTGAAGCATCACAATATACCACAAACTCATTGGTACCATTAGGTAGGGTTAACACCAGTGCTGAGGTGAGTCGAGTCTTCAACTCTTGGAAACTCTTCTCACAAGCTACCGACCATTGAAACTTTACTTTCTTATGAGTCAATTCATTCAATGGGGCTGCAATGGATGAAAACCCCTCAACAAACCTTCAATAATAACTAGCTAAACCCAAGAAACTCCTGATATCCGATGGATTAACTGGTCTAGGCCAATTCTTTACCACTTTTATCTTTTGAGAGTCCACTTGTACACCTTCACTCGGCTCCACATGACCTAAAAATGCCATTGAGTTCATCTAAAACTCGCATTTACTGAATTTAGCATACAACTGGCAGTCCTTAAGAGTCTGTAGCACTAACCTCAAATGAGCCACATGATCCTCCTTGCTCCGAGAGTATATGAGAATATCATCTATAGAAACAGTCATGAACATATCTAGATATGGCTTGAACACCCTATTAATCAAATCCATAAGAGCTGCAGGAGAATTAGTTAGTCTAAAAGACATAACTACAAACTCATATTGACCATACCGAGTCCTGAAGGCTGTCTTCGAGATGTCACTCTCCCGAACTCTGAGTTGATTGTATCCGGACCTGAGGTCTATCTTTGAAAAACACGTAACACCCTGAAGTTGGTCAAAAAAATCATTAGTCCTGGGAGGAGGATACCTGTTCTTGATGGTAACTTTGTTCAATTACCGATAATCAATGCACATGCAAAAAGAACCATTTTTCTTGCGGACAAAGACAACTCGCGCACCCAATAGGGATTTGCTAGGTCTGATGAATCCCTTGTCTAGAAAATCCCTCACCTACTCCTTTAATTCCTTTAGCTCAGCTGGAGCTATTCTATAAGGAGGAATATATATAGGCTGCCTATCGGGAAGAAGGTCAATACCAAATTTGATCTCCCGCTCGGGAGGGATTCTCAGTAAATCATCTACAAAACATCTCTAGATGCTCACACACTACAGGAACTGACTGGATAGTCAGGGCTTCGGACGTAGAATCCTTAACCCTTACTAGATGGTACACACAACCCCTAGAAATCATCTTTCTGGCCTTAAGGTAGGAGATGAAGCAACCTACAAGCACAGTTGAACCATCCTTCCACTCTAAGACTGGCTCTCCTAGAAATCTGAACTCTACTGCACATGTTATGCAATTGAATGAGGCATAACATTCATATAACCAATCCATGCCGAGGATAACATCAAAATCAGTTATGGCTAACTCTACTAAACTACTGCGGTGATTTTCTGAAGGACTATGGCAGGGAAATTTCTATGTACTCATCTAGCTATTACTAAATCACTGACTGGAGTAGAGACTAAGAAGGGTACTAATAAGATTTCGGGATTGACTTCGAAAATACTAGAAACATAGGGCGTCACAAAAGATAAAGTAGCCCCTGGATCTAACAATGCATATACATCAAGGTGGAATACTCATAACATACCAGTGACTATATCTAGGGAGACCTCCTGCTCCTGATGGGATGCTAGGGCATAGAATCTTTTCTGACACTGACCACCACCTGCACTAGAAGATGCCCCCTACATGGTTGGGCGTGCTGGTGGAGCTGCTGAATTGGAGGCAGGGCCTCAGCCCCTATCATGACCCTGTCTAGCTACTGGGAAATCCCTAAGAATATTTTGAGCTTTTCACACTAGAAACAAGCACCTGAACCAGCTAAGCACTGACCCACATGTCTCCGGCCACATCTGCTACACTCTAGAGGGCTAGTCTCTGCGGGTTTGCTACTCTGACCTCTCGAGCCTGATGCTCATCCCCTCTGATCGCGCTTGGATTTGGATGACACACTCATAGACGAAGGCACTGGGGTTGAAGATCTCTGGTGGGACTGCTGACGGTGCCCACTAGGACTCTGCTGGGAGAATCCAAAGCTATCAGTCCTAGCCCTCTTAGCCTCTCTCTCCCGCTCACTCATCTGCACCGCCTCCATCTGCTTGGCGTACAGGACTATCCGAGCAAAGTCAATGTCCTGATAAAGCATCATGGTTTGGCAATCCTTGACTAGGTAGTCTACTACCCCATGCACGAAGGGGCTCACTCGGGCTATTTGATTCGCCACCATCTCAGGTGCATACTTGAACAGATGAGTGAACTCCAAGACATACTTCTAACTATCATCTTCCATTGCTTTATGTTAACAAACTCGGCTGCTTTGATCTCTCTCATCTCACGAGGGAAGAATCGATCTAGAATCGCGGCATGAAACTCATCCCAACCAATAGGGCCGACTTCAACTACCCTACTATCCTTCTATTGCTTGAACCAGATGTGCACAACCCCTTTCAACTGATATGAGGCTAGTTCAGTGCACTCCTCTCTGATCACCCTCGTGATCTGGGTGATCTTCAGAACCTCAGTAATGAACTCGTGTGGATCCTCTTCAACCTTTTACCCATGAAACTCCGAAGGGTTCATTCTTAGAAAATCCTTGTCTCTTGCCACAGCTGCATTCCCATTTTGAAGGGCATGCGCTACCACCTACTGATTGACTAGGGTGGTCAATGTCTGAGCTGACATATGTATGACTACCTTGAACTCAGCATGGGCAACCGACTCAGGTACATACTCCCATGGGCTGGTGGGGCCTGCTGGTGTCCATCTCCATTGCCATTCTTGTGGCTATTTCCATTCCTATTCCTTCTTATTAACGCAGCGAGGAGACATTATTTTGTGAACGCGTATAGCTCGAGTTAGAAGGATAGAGAGGCATTTTTCATCGCACGATATAGATTATGAAAGAAAGGAACATTTCCTAGAATGTTTCAGAGCCTCTTCGTCATAAGTGTGGCGCACTTCACACCCATGAAAAATACTCTACTTAACATGGCCTTCAGAAACCCTAGGACACTTTAAAACCTAATTCTCTGATACCAAGTTTGTCATGACTCGAACATAGGCCCGAATCAATACACGGGACAAGGAACCATGAGAGGCTCCAAGTCAACCCATGGCATGAACATAACATCAAAATCAATCATAATAAAGCGGAAGATCAACAAAATTAATATAGAAGAAGTCTGATAATATCATAACATCATAACTCAAAACCGAAGCTATTACATTCTATGTTTGAAAAGCCTTTTCTACTGACGAGTTGATAGGACAAGAACCCAACTAACTCACTAAAGTCTAAAACTAAAAGTACTAGATACAAATGAAAAGAAGGGCCCTCGAAAGATGAGAAGTCACCAACTCTGGTTGATAAGTGATAATGTTGCTGGTCTGACTAATGACGGGACTGAGCCTAAATTTTTGAGCCTGTATCATGAAACGAAATAGCATAGAGTGTGCGATCAGTACATGGAATGTACCGAGTATGCAACATAAATAAAACCGCTGAGTAAGTAAAATCATAATTCATTCATATCATAAAACATAACAAAGATAAGATTCTGAGAGTAGGACTTGCATGCTATTTTCTGAAATCATGATCTAAACATAACTGAACATCATAACTGAATTGAATTACCTAAAGCTGAAAACTGATAATCATAAATAAAATTGAACATTGGGTCAAACCTGTTGAAACCATAAAATCATAATTGATGAACATGCATAATTGAAATCATAAGGAACAATGGGAGACTTGTCATATAACCAACAATACCATGATAGAGCTTACACGGTCTCGACTATCACAGTCAAGAGGGCAGAGCTGTCCAAAGCTTTTCCAGGGCTAAGGACGCTACCATGATATCGATTTCAAGCTAAAGGCACCTTGGGGGCGGGGGAAACTCACAAGAGAGGTCACAAATAATCTGACATACCTATGTTGGCGCGTAGCTATGAGGCATAGGGTTGACTGACCCTTAGACTACTCGGTGCTAGACACTATTTCCAAAAACATGCATATTCTCTCCAACGTTTTTCAATGAAGTTGAACCATCGTCTAGTGACGAAGCTGACTCATAATATACATACATAAATCTGAAATCACAACATGAGGAGTCTTGGCACAAACCATACCACAAGATGAAAATAATGGGAGTCTAGACTCCAAAATCTATATGGTAAGCTAATACATGAAGTTTAGATAAATCATTTAATATACTTGATCATATGGGCTTTCCTAATACTTAAACATGCTTGACATTGACTTGATCAGTCGAAAACATGAACATAGACATGGGTAATTCGTAATCATACTTTCTTCATAAACATCTCATCATGCTTGAATACATAATTCATAGATATTCATTTTTCGTGAATTTTCATGGATGGGCATCATAATTTATTAAATTTTAAAGCATAATTTCTAATTGAAAATATTGTAAAATATGCCCATTAATCATAATTCAACATTAGAAACGTGCTTAGGTTATACCCATGATTGAAATTTAGGAAAAATGATCGACTAGAATTTTCATGAATTAAGAGGATTGGGAAAATTGTCCACACATTCATAACCCTACATACTTGTAGAAATTTAATTTCACAACTTCTTTAATTTCCCAATGAGAATTTGGGGAAGAACTTGAGGAATTCAGGCTTGATCACCCTTAGGAGCTTCTAGACTTGCATGCATGAAAGTGAATAAGCCTACAATAAACTTACCCCTCTTAAAGCACTCTATTTTGTGCTTAAAATGACATAGTTTAGGCCTTAGGAATTTAGGAATTACGAAAAAGCCCTAAATAAATTTGTAGGGAAAAACACACTCACAGTCCCTACGAGGGACTAGATGACTCATCGCCACTGACCACAACTTGTGGTCTCTTCCCATTGCCTACACTAGACTCTGCCTTCTGAGTGTCACCATGAGGGACACCACGACTCGTGGTGTACCCAATGACTCGTGGTGACCAAGTCGTTACCCAGACTACTCAATTGTCTAATCTTTAGTCAAGTATTGATCACGGATCACTCGACAGATCGTTGTGCTGACCACGGCTAGTGGTCACACCTATGGTAACCTCAAAACTTAAAATTTCAGCACAATCCAAGATCCTACCCATGAGTCACTTAATGACTCGTGGTGCACTTTATAGGTCATCTAATATCCCGAAAGTGCCTAAGATTAGACCTAGGGTCGAAATATAAAGTTGGCTGAAAAACTAGGAAAAAGGTCATAGGATGGGTGATGTAACGACTGGTGGTTGTAAACCACGGGTCGTTGTTAGCAGTCGTGAGAGGAATAGGACCTCGGCAGTTGGGGATACCACGGGTCATCTAATGACTCGTGGTGAGAAGTGGCGACCCATGGTCACCAGTCATGGTTTGGATTGCTAGATCTTCCAATGGATATAACAGATGGAAACCATGACTCATTGGAAGAAGCCACGAGTTCTGGTTAGGCTCATGGTAAGGGAAGTTCAGATTTTTAGGGAAGCAGACAATGATTGATATAACGACCCATTAGAAGGAACCACAACTCATCCTATCAAGCCGTGGTATGAATCTGAGGCTAAGTTCATGGCAGTGGATATGACGGACCGTACCACGAGTCGTGGGTTCCACCAATGACTCGTTGGTACGTCCGTGGGATCGACTAGTGCATTTTTCAGGGTGATTTCATTAAGGGCATTTTCAACTTTTCCACACTAAGAGACCTTAAAATATGTCGTTTTAGCTTATGAAAGGTGGGTTTTTAGGGGGATGACTTATTCTATGTCCCCATTCATGCATGCAAGAGCATTGAGAGGTAATATAAGGTGATTCAAGGATCTTCTCTTCAAATTCTTTCAATTTCCTTCTGGGGCTTTCAAGAGAAGCTATGAATCAGTTGCTCCAAGTATGTAAGGCTATCAATGGTTGATTTCTTCCATACCCAGGTCCATCCTCTATGATTTTTACGAAAATTTTATTAAAAACTCATGGGGTTTTGAAGATGATTTTTATAAAAGTCTAATGAGTTGATAATGAGTTTTGGGATTTTAGAATCTCATTATAATATAAAGGTTTTGATCAGTTTTTTTTATTATTTAAACCATTTATAATTTTATCAATTTTTGACTTCTATGAAATTAAGCCTAATTATGCATGACCCATAATGAATCAATTTATGATCTTCTATTATAATGATCATAGTTAATAACCCAATGTGATTTATGATTTGAATTATGGATTTATGATATTACCCTCAAGATTTTATGAATTCCAAGCTATATGCAAGATTTACAAGTATGTATGGACCTTATGAATCATGAATTATGTTTTGGTCGACTCACCGACCTTATTTCATGGCTAGTTCACGTATGTACAAGTATGTTTATGATTATCATGATTTAACTATCCCATTAATTCATGCATGTTATACTATGAGAACTATATATGCTTTGGGAGTAGTATCGAACACCTAGTAGGTCGGGGCTCAGATTAAGCCCCAATCTTATGAACTACGTGGCACCATAGCTATGTTGGGACCCCTTTCATGACTGTCGCCAGCCCTAATCACCCTTTCTTCATTGTGATATCACACTTTCATGGTACTGCCCTTGGTAAGGTACGGACACCCTCCTGACTAGGGTTACAAGTCAGGCTAAATGTGTGCTCATATGAGGTATGTCAGTTAAGAGAATCTCCCACTGTTCCTCATGATTTATGCATATTTTTATTATGTATATTGGCTAAAGTATTGTTCAATAAAGCTTTTCTCTTATGATTATGAGTATGATTGCATTACGAATGTTTTGAAAACCTTGAGCCTTATGTTATGTTATGATGTTTATGATATGAGCATGATGTCCTACTCTTGTGATCATTTATGAGTTTTATATGTTTTAAATATCCATTTTACTTACCTTGCATTATCATCTTCCATTGCTTTATGTTAACAAACTCAGCTGCTTTGATCTCTTATCTCACGAGGGAAGAATCGATCTACAAACGCGGCATGAAACTCATCCCAACCAATAGGGCCTACTTCAACTACCCTACTATCCTTCCATTGCTTGAACCAGATGTGCGCAACCCCTTTCAACTGATGTGAGGCTAGTTCAGTGCACTCCTCTCTGATCACCCCCATGATTTGGGTGATCTTCAGAACCTCAATAATGAAATCGTGTGGATCCTCTTCCACCTTTGCCCCATGAAACTCCGAAGGGTTCATTCTTAGAAAATCCATGACTCTTGCCACCGCTGTATTCCCATTTTGAAGGGCATGCGCTACCACCTGCTGATTGACCTGGGTGGTCAAGGCCTGAGCTGACAAATGTATGACTACCTTGAACTCAGCATGGGTAACCAACTCGGGTACATACTCCTCATGGGCTGGTCGGGCCTATTGGTGTCCATCTTCATTGCCATTCTTGTGGCTATTTCCGTTCCCATTCCTTCTTCCATTAACGCAGCGAGGAGACATTATTCTGCAAATGCTTATAACTCGAGTTAGAAGGATAGAGAGGCATTTCATCGCACAACATAGATTGTGAAAGAAAGGAATATTTCCTAGAACATCTCATAGCCTCTTCGTCATAAGTGTGGCGCGCTTCACACCCATGAAAAAGACTCTACTTAACATGGCCTTCAGACACCCTAGGACACTTTAAAACCTAATTCTCTGATACAAGTTTGTCACCACTCAAACATAGGCTCGGATCGATACATGGTACAAGGAACCCTGAGAGGCTCCAAGTCAACCCATGGCATGAACATAACATATAAATCAATCATAATAAAGAAGAAGAACAGCATAATTAATATAGCGGAAGTCTGATAATATCATAACATTGGAATACATAACTCAAAATCAAAGCTGATTACATACTATGTTTGAAAAGCCTCTTCTACTGACGAGTTGATAGGACAAAAACCCAACTAACTCACTAAAGTCTAAAACTAAAAGTACTAGATACAAATGAAAAGAAGAGCCCTCGAAAGATGAGGACTCACCAACTCTAGTTGATAAGTGTTAAAGATGTAGGTCTTACTAATGACGGGACTGAGCCTGAATATCTGAGCCTGTATCATGAAACGAAATAGCATAGAGTATGGGATCGGTACGTGGAATGTACCGAGTATGAAACATAAGTAAGACCTCTATGTAAGTAAAATCATAATTCATCCATATCATAAAACATAACCAAGATAAGATTCTGAGAGTAGGACTTGCATGCCATTTTCTAAAATCATGATCTAAACATAAATGAACATCATAACTGAATCGAATGACCTAAAGTTGAAAACTGATAATCATAAGTAAAAGTGAATATTGGGTCAAACCTGCTGATACCATAAAATCATAAATGATGAACATGCATAACGAAAATCATAAGGACCAATGGGAGACTTGTCATATAACCAACCATACCGTGATAGAGCTTACGCGGTCTCGACTATCACAGTCAAGAGGGCAGAGCTGCCCAAAGCTTTTCTAGGGCTAAGGATGCTACCATGATATCGATTTTAAGCTGAAGGCACCTTGGGGGCAGGGGAAGCTCACAAGAGAGGTCACAAATAATCTGAACATACCTACATTGGCGCGTAGCTATGAGGCATAGGGTTGACTGACCCTTAGACTACTCGTGCTAGACACTACTCCCAAAAACATGCATATTCTCTCCAACATTTTTCAATGAAGTTGAACCATTGTCTAGTGACGAAGCTGACTTATAACATACATACATAAATCTGAAATCATAACATCAGGAGTCTTGGCACAAACCATACCACAAGCTAAAAATAATGGAAGTCTAGACTCCAAAATCTACATGGTAAGCTAATACATGAAGTTTAGATAAATCATGAAATATACTTGATCATATGGGATTTCCTAATACTTAAACATTCTAGACATTGACTTGTTCATTCGAAAACATGAACATAGACATGGGTAATTCGTAATCATACTTTCTTCATAAACATCTCATCATGCTTGAATACATACTTCATAGATATTCAACTTTCGTGAATTTTCATGGATGGGCATCATAATTTATAAAATTTTAAAGCATAATTTCTAGTTGAAAACATTGTAAAATATGCCCATTAATCATAATTCAACATTAGAAACATGCTTAGATCATACCCATGATTGATATTTAGGAAAATTCATCGACTAGAAATTTCATGAATTAAGAGGGGATTGGGAGTGGGTGTTGACAATTGCACACATTCATAACCCTACATACCTGTAGAAATTTAATTTCACAACTTCTTTAATTGCCCAATGAGAATTTGGGGAACAACTTGAGCAATTAAGGCTTGATTACCCTTAGGAGCTTCTAGACTTGCATGCATGAAAGTGAATAAGCCTAGAATAAACTTACCCCTTTTGAAACACACTATTATGTGCTTAAAATGACATACTTTAGGCCTTAGGAATTTAGAAATTACGAAAAAGCCCTAAATAAATTCGTAGGGAAAAAAACACTATCAACCCTACGAGGGACTAGATGATTCATCAGCACTAACTACAACTTGTGGTCTCTTCCCATTGCCTACACTAGATTCTACCTTCTGAGTGTCACCATGAGGAACACCATGACTCGTGGTGTACCCAACGACTCGTGGTGACCAAGTCATTACCCAGACTACTCAATTGTCTAATCATTAGTCAAGTCTTGATCATGGGTCACTCGACAGATCGTTGTGCTGACCATGGCTCGTGGTCACACCTATGGTAACCTCAAAACTCAAAATTTCAACCCAATCCAAGATCCTCCCCATGAGTCATTTAATGACTCGTGGTGCACCTTACGGGTCATGTAATACCCCGAAAGTGCCTAAGATTAGACCCGGGATCGAAATATGAAGTTGGCTGAAAAACTGGGAAAAAGGTCATGGGATGGGTGATGTAACGAATTGTGGTTGGAAACCACGGGTCATTGTTAGAATTCGTGAGAGGAATAGGACCTCGACAGTTGGGGATACCACAAGTCATCCAATGACTCGTGGTGAGAAGTGGCGACTCGTGTACCAGTCATGGTTTCGATTGCTAGATCTTCCAATGGATATAACGGATGGAAACCATGACTCGTTGGAAGAAGCCACGAGTCCTGGTTAGGCTCATGGTAAGGGAAGTTCAGACTTTTAGGGAAGCAGACAACGATCGATATAACGACCCGTTATAAGGAACCACGACTCATGGAAGTGGATACGACAGACCGTACCACGAGTTGTGGATTCCACCAATGACTCGTTTGTACGTCCGTGGGATTGACTAGTGCATTTTTTAGGGTGATTTCATTGAAGACATTTTCAACTTTTCCATGCTAAGAGACCTTAAATTACGTCGTTTTAGCTTATGAAAGGTGGGTTTTTAGGGGGATAACTTATTCTAAGTCCCCATTCATGCATGTAAGAGCATAGAGAGGTAATATAAGGTGATTCAAGGATCTTCTCTTCAAATTCTTTCAATTTCCTTCTTGGGATTTCAAGAGAAGCTAAGGTTCAGTTGCTCCAGGTATGTAAGGCTATCAATGGATGATTTCTTCCACACTCAGGCCCATTCTCTATGATTTTTACGAAAATTTTATTAAAAACTCATGGGGTTTTGAAGATGATTTTTATAAAAGTCTGATGAGTTGATAATGAGTTTTGGGATTTTAGAATCTCATTATAATCTAAGGGTTTTGATCAATTTTTTTTATTATTTAAACCATTTATAATTTTATCAAATTTTGACTTCTATGAAATTAAGCCCAATTATGCATGACCCATAATGAATCAATTTATGATCTTCTCTTCAAATGATCATATTTAAGAACCTACCGTGATTTACGATTTGAATTATGGATTTATGATATTACCCATCAAGATTTTATGAATACCGAGATACATTCATGATTTACAAGTATGTATGAACCTTATGAATCATGAACTATGTTTTGGCCGACTCACCGGCCTTATTTCATGGCTGGTTCACATATGTACAAGTATGTTTATGATTATCATGATTTAACTAGCCCATTAATTCATGCATGTTATACTATGAGAACTATATATGCTTTGAGAGTAGTATCGAACACCTAGTAGGTTCGGGGCTCAGATTAAGCCCCGATCTTATGAACTACGTGCCACCGTAGCTATGTTGGGACCCCTTTCATGACTGTCGCCAGCCCTAGTCGCTCTTTCTTCATGGTGATATCACACTTTCATGGTACTACCCTTAGCAATGTACGGACACCCTCCTGACTAGGGTTACAAGTCGGGCTTAATGTGTGCTCATATGAGGTATGTCAGTTAAGAGAATCTCCCGCTGTTCCTCATGATTTATGAATATTTTTTATTATGTATATTGGCTCAAGTCATGTTCAATAAAGCTTTTCTCTTATGATTATTAGTATGATTGCATTACAAATGTTTTGAAAACCTTGAGCCTTATATTCTATTATGATGTTTATGATATGAGCATGATGTCCTACTCTTTTGATCATTTATGAGTTTTATATGTTTTAAATATCCATTTTACTTACCGTGCATACTCAGTACATTCCACGTACTGACCGCATACTTTTTATGTTGTATAATTTTATGATACAGGACCTGGCTCTCAGGCTCACCCTCCTTAGTAGCTCCTCTGAGTTCGTTATCAGCGTATTTGGTGATTCCTCATGTTCCGAGGGCCATATATTCTGACTCAATGCTTTTATTTTGATTTGATAATTGTTGGGTTAGTTGGGGAGTTGTCTCATTAACCCATCTTTCATGATTAGAGGCTTTCCAGACTACAAGTTGTATTCAGCCGTCATGTATGGATTATGTATTGTCCTTTCTCCGTATTTATTACATGTTTATGTTTTATTATGTTAAGTCTTCCCCTTATGTGATTGAATGCGATGTACGCTCATGCCATGGGTTGACTTGGGGTCTCTAGGAGCTCCTTATCCCGTACCTACGATTTGGGTGTATGGTCGGATCATGACAAACTTGGTATTAGATCCAGGTTTTGAATTGTCCTATGAAGTCTGAAAGCCACGTTAATAGAGTATTTTTCATGGGTGTGAAGAGAGCAAGACTTATGATAAAGAGGCTACTAGACGTTTAGGAAATGTTCCATTTTTTCATAATCTATGTCATGCGATGAAAAGTTCTCTACCCTTCTAATTCATGCTATTCACGTTTGCAGCATCATGCCTCCACACTGAGTGAACACCAAACGAAATAGTAACGGTAATGATCAGGAGGGAGTAATGGTAAGGAGCATCAGCCAGCCCCACTCGTTCACGAGGAGCACGCACCAGAGTCAGCTGCCCACGATGAGTTTAGTGTAGCGATTCAGATGTCGGCACAGGCCATGATGGCCAAGGTTCAAAATCAGATAGTGGAGCATTGCCCCCAGAATGGGAATGCAGCGACAACCAGGGTGAGGGATTTCTTGAGAATGAATCCTCTTAAATTCATGGGCTTGAAGATAGACGAGGATCCACATAACTTCATTGAGGAAATTCTGAAGATCACATAAGTTATGGGGGTGAACAACAGAGAGTGTGTCGACTTGATCTCCTATTAACTGAAAGGAGTGGCTCATATATGGTTCAAGCAGTGGAGAGATGCCAGGGCAGTGGGTGCAGGCCCGATAGGTTGGGAGAAGTTCGACGCGACTTATGGATTGATTCTTCTCTCGGGAGATGAGGGAGCTCAAGGCGGCCGAAATTGTTAATTTGAAGCAGGGTAACATGACCGTTCAGGAGTACGCATTGGATTTCACTCGATTATCTAAGTATGCTCCAGAGTTGGAGGTGGACCAGAGGGCTCGGGTGAGTCATTTTGTGCATGGGGTGGCGGATTATTTGGACAAGGATTGCAGGATCGCCATGCTACATCAAGATATCAAATTTCCCCGCATTGTGTTGCATGCTCAAAAGATGGAGTCGGTCTACCAGAGGCAGAGGGAGGCCAAGAGGGCCAGGACCGACAGCTATGGGGTTTTTCAGGTTAGGTCAGGGGGTGGACAGCGTCAGCAGTCCCAACACAGGTCTATCGCTCCAGGTCCATCATTGGACAGCACACCATCTAGGTTTAGAGGAGATCAAAGGGGTATGGCTTCAGGCTCGAGGGATCAGGGTAGTATGCAGGTGGAGCACACTTTTCCATCTTATGAAAAGTGCGGCAAAAATCATCTTGGGAGGTGCTTAATTGGCTCAAATGCGTGTTTCGGGTGTGGAAAACTGGGACACAATCTTAAGGATTGCTCCTCAGCTAGATCAGGGGTCGGAGGAGTCCGTGTGATAGCAGCTAGTTCTGCCGCTCCAGCAGCACGTCCCCCTCAGTAGGGTGCCTCTACTAGTTCAGTAGGCAGTCAACGCCAGAATAGGTTTTATGCTTTAGTGCCCCACCAGGAGCAGGAGGCTTTGCCAGATGTAGTCACTAGTATGTTACAAGTCTTCCATATTGATGCATATTCCTTGCTAGATCTAGGAGCTACTTTGTCTTTTGTGACTCCCTATATTTCTAGTAGTTTAGGAGTTAGCCCTGAAATCCTGTCAGAACCGTTCTCAGTCTCTACTCGAGTCAGTGATTCAGTGGTAGCTATGTGGGTGTATAGAGGTTGCCCCATTATGGTATTACATAAGGTCACCTCTGCAGACTTAGTAGAGTTAGCTATGAATTACTTTGACCTCATTTTTGGTATGGATTTTTTGTTTGCATGCTTCGATAAATTATAGGACCCGTGCGGTGGAATTCCAATTTTCAGATGAGTCAGTTTTAGAGTGGAACAGTTGTACCAGCTGGTCGGTTTATTTCTTATCTTAAGGCCAGGAAAATGATTTCTAAGGGATGCGTGTATCACCTAGTTAGGTTTAAGGATGTTGAGTCCGACACCCTGACTATCCAGTCAGTTTCGGTGGTGTGTGAGAATCCGAAGGTTTTTCCCGATGACTTGCCAGGTGTTCCTCCTGAGAGGGAAATTGATTTTGGTATTGATCTCTTACCCGATATGTATCCTATCTCTATTCCTCCGTACAGGATGGCTCCAGCCAAGCTAAAGGAATTGAAGAATCAGTTGAAGGACTTATTGGATAAAGGTTTCATTAGATCGATCAAGTCTCCATGGTGCTATATGTTTCTCAAAGATAGATCTCAGGTCCGGGTATCATCAGCTCAGGGTTCAGGAGTGTGATATCCCGAAGATAGCCTTCAGGACACGGTATGGCCATTATGAGTTTGTAGTTATGTATTTTGGACTAACGAACTCCCTGCATCTTTTATGGACCTGATGAACAGGGTGTTCAAGCAATATCTAGACATGTTCGTGATCGTGTTAATCGATGATATACTTATATACTCTCGGAGCGAAGAGGAGCATGCCATTCATTTGAGAGTAGTGTTGTAGACTCTTAAGTATCACCGATTGTATGCAAAGTTCAGCAAGTGTGAATTTTTGTTGGACTCTGCGGCATTCTTAGGCCATGTGGTATCTAGTGAGGGCATAAAGGAGATTCTCAGAAGATTGAAGCGGTAAAGAACAGGCCCATATCGGTGAATCTTTTAGAAAATTCGGACTTTCTTGGGACTAGCAGGGTATTATTGCAGATTCATTGAGGTTTTTTCATCAATTGCAGCACCATTGACCGGGTTGACCTAGAAAAAGGTAAAATTCCAATGGTCGTAGGCTTGTGAGAAAGGCTTCCAAGAGTTGAAGACTCGACTCACTTAAGCATCAGTGTTTACCCTACCCGAGGGTACCGATGGTTTTGTAGTATATTGTGATGCTTCGAGAATCGGACTTGGGTGTGTGTTGATGCAGCATCGGAAAGTGATAGCGTGTGCCTAAAGACAACTGAAAATCCATGAGAAGAATTACCCGACCCATGATCTTGAGTTGGCCGTGGTGGTGTTTGCATTGAAGATATGGCAGCACTACTTGTATAGGGTCCACGTGGATGTATTTACGGATCACAAGAGCTTGCAATATGTGTTTACG
The DNA here is from genome assembly GCA_035772735.1 of Datura wrightii. Classification (NCBI taxonomy): domain Eukaryota; kingdom Viridiplantae; phylum Streptophyta; class Magnoliopsida; order Solanales; family Solanaceae; genus Datura; species Datura wrightii. The sequence goes on from JASDFA010000003.1 coordinate 10,576,763, forward strand.
CAGAAAGATCTCAATCTTCGATAAAGGAGGTGGTTGGATTTACTTAAGGACTGTGATATGAGTGTCCTTTACCACCCAGGTAAGGCTAATGTGGTAGCGGACGCACTTAGTAGGCTCTCTATAGAGTGTGTGTCCCATGGGGATGAAGGAAGGAAAGAGTTGGTGAAAGATGTCCATCGACTTGCAAGGTCGGGAGTTAGATTGGTTGACTCGACCAATGGCGGTGTTGTTGTGCAAAAAGGATTCGAATCGTCATTGGTGACTGATGTGAAGGCTAGACAAGATGAGGATTCGATGTTGGTAGGTTGAAAGAAGCCATCTGGAGTTAGAAGGTGGAGGTTTTCTCCCAATGGGAAGATGGTGTGTTGCAGTACCAAGGTCATCTATGTGTTCCAGAAGTAGATGATTTGAGGGACCGGATATTGCATGAGGCACATGGATCTAGGTAATCTATCCATCCGGGTGCCTCCAAGATGTATCATGATATGTGGGAAGTCTATTGGTGGGATAGCATGAAGAAGAATATTGCAGAATTCGTAGCCAAGTGCCTGAACAGTCAGCAAGTGAAGGTCAAGCACCAAAGGCTGGGAGGTGTACTTCAAGACATTAGCATTCCCACTTGGAAGTGGGTAGAGATTAATATAGATTTCATTACTGGCCTACCTCGTACTTGCCAATACGACGATTCTATATGGGTAGTGGTAGATAGGTTGAGCAAGGATTCACACTTTCTATCGGTCAAAACCACAGATTCAGTGGATGATTATGCCATCTTGTATATTCGGGAGTTGGGAGTGCCCTTGTCTATTATTTCAGACCAAGGTACTCAGTTTACCCCTAGTTCTAGCGGTCATTTCAGAAGGGGCTTGGGACTCAAGTTAAGCTCAGGACAACCTTTTATCTACAAATGAATGGTCAAGCCGAATGAACAATCCAGACTCTCGAGGACATGTTGAGAGCATGTGTGATGTATTTCAAAGGTAGCTGGGATGATCATTTGCCGTTGATAAAATTTTCTTATAATAACAACTATCACTCTAGCATCCAAATGGCACCGTTCGACGCTCTTTATGGACGAAGGTGTAAGTCGCCCATTGGATGGTTTGAGGTGGTAAGGCAGCTATGATAGGAACTAATTTAGTTCATAAGGCTATGGTAAAGGTGCAGTTGATAAGGGATCGGTTAAAGACTGCTTAGAGTCGTCAGAAATCATACGATGATGTAAGGAACAGGGATCTGGAGTTCGAGGTAGATGATTGGGTATTTCTAAAGGTATCTCCTATGAAGGGAGTCATGCGGTTTGGGAAGAAAGGAGAACTCAGCCCCCGCTATGTTGGTCCCTACCGGGTTATGAGAAGAATTGGTAAGGTAGTGTATGAGTTGGACCTGCCCTTAGAGTTATCTTCTGTGCATCCTGTGTTTCATGTGTTGCTTTTGAAGAAGTGCTTGGGAGATCCATCTCTAGTAGTCCCGGTGGACAGCGTCGATGTAAAAGATAGCCTCACCTATGAAGAAGTTCTTGTGGATATATTAGACTGTCATGTTTGGAGCCTAAGGAACAAAGAAGTAGTTTCAGTTAAATTACTATGGAGGAATTAATATGTTGAAGGAGATACATGGGAAGCCGAAGTGGATATGATGGCTAGATACCCATATTTATTCTCTATTGGCTTAGTTTCGACTTGAGGTATCAGTTATGCTCTACGACTCTATTTAGTTTTCATGGTCAGTTCACATGTTCAAGTTTCCTTTATGTGTATGAATGTGTATGTGAAGCATGAGATCAGTTCATCTATGTATTATGAAATGGAGGTAGTCATTCCGCAAAGTTTCGATTTAAACGATCAGTATTTGAATATGATAATTGCATGTCTCTATGTCTGCTTGTTTCCTACATTCGAGGACGAATGTTCCTAAGGGGGAGATATTGTAATACCCCAAAATTGCCTAAGATTAGACCCGAGATCAAAATATGAAGTTGGCTGAAAATCTTGGAAAAAGGTCACAGGAGGGGTGATGTAATGACTCGTGGTTGGAAACCACGGGTTGTTGTGAGCAGTCGTGAGAGGAATAGGACCTCAACAGTTGGGAATAACATGGGTCATCCAATGACTCTTGGTGAGAAGTGACGACTCATGGTCACCAGTCGTGGTTTGGATTGGCAGATCTTCTATTCGATATAACGGATGGATACGACGACTCGTTGGAAGCAACCACGAGTTGTGGTGAGGCTCGTGGTAAGTGAAGTTCAGATTTTCAAGGAAGTGAACAACGATCGATCTAATGACCCATTAGAAGGAACCAAGACTCGTCCTATCGAGTCATGGTATGAATCTGAGGTTATGTTCAGGGCAGTCTATATGATGGACCGTACCACGAGTCGTGGATTCCACAATGACTCGTTGGTACGTTCATGGGATCGACCAGTGCAGTTTTCAGGGTGATTTCATTAAGGGCATTTTTGAGTTTTCCACGCTATGAGACCCTAAACTAGGTCGTTTTAGCTTATGAAAGGTGGGTTTTTTAGGAGGATAATTTATTCTAAGTCCCCATTCGTGCATGCAAGAACATAAAGAGGTACTCTAAGGTAATTCAAGGCTCTTCTCTTCAAATTCTTTCAGTTTCCTTCTTGGGATTTCAAGGGAAGCTAAGAATCAGTTGCTCCAGGTATGTAAGGCTATCAATGGGTGATTTCTTTCACACCCAGGCCCATCCTCTATGATTTTTACGAAAATTTTATTTAAAACTCATGGCGTTTGAAGATGATTTTTATAAAAGTCTAATGAGTTGATAACGGGTTTTGGGATTTCAGAATCGCATCATAATCTAAGGGTTTTGATCAGTTTTTTTAATTATTTAAACCATTTATAATTGTATCGATTTTTGACTTCTATGAAATTAAGCCTAATTATGCATGACCCATGATGAATTGATTTATAATCTTCTCTTCAAATGATGATATTTATGAATCCGACATGATTTACAATTTGAATTAAGGATTTATGATATTACCCATCATGATTTTATGAATTCCAAGCTATATGCATGATTTACAAGTACGTATGAACCTTATGAGTCATGAATTATGTTTTTGCCGACTCACGGGCCTTATTTCATGTCTAGTTCATGTATGTACAAATATATTTATGATTATCATGATTTAACTAGCCCATTAATTCATGAATGTTATACTATGAGCACTATATATTCTTTGGGAGTAGTACCGAACACCGAGTAGGAAAGGGGCTCTGGTTAAGCCCCAGATCTCATGAACTACATGCCACCGCAGGTATGTTGAGACCCCTTTCATGACTGTCCCCGACCTAAATAGCCCTTTCTCCATGGTAATTTCACACTTTCATGGTCCTAACCTTGGCAATGTAGGACACCCTCCCGACTAGGGTTACAAGGCCGGCTTCATGTGTGCTCATATGGGGTATGTCTGTTAGGAGAATCTCCCACTGTTCCTCATGATTTATGCATGTTTATGATTATGTATAGTTTCTCAAGTCATGTTCAATAAATCTTTTCTCTTATGATTACGAGTACGATGGCATTACGATTGTTTTGAAAACCTTGAGCCTTATGTTATGTTATGATGTTTTTGATATGAGCATGATGTCCTACTCTTATGATCATTTATGAGTTTTATATGTTTTAAATGTCCTTTTTACTTACTTTCATACTCAGTACATTCCACGTACTGACCGCATACTTTTTATGCTGTATCGTTTCATGATACAAGATCCAACTCTCAGGCTCACCCTCCTCAGTAGCTCCTCATAGTTCGTTATCAGCTTATTTGGTGAGCCCTCATGTTCAGACTCTATGCTTTTCTTTCAGTTTCAGAATTGTTGGGTTAGTTGGGGAGTTGTCCTATCAACCCGTCTTTCATGATTACAGGCTTTTCAAACAAGTTGTATTCAGCCGTCATGTATGGATTATGTATTGTCCTTTGTATGTATTTATGACATGTTTACATTTTCTTATGTTAAGTGTCCTGCTTATGTGATTGAATTAGATCTACACTCATGCCATGGGTTGACTTGGGGTCTCTCGGGGATCCTTGTCCGGTGTCTACAATCCAAGGGTACGGTCGATTCGTGACAGGTCACTAGACGACTCATCCTGTGACCTAGTGCAGAAAATCCTATTTTCTCCGATCCAACTTCGGGGTCTGATCTTAAGGTTTTCGTGGTATTACACATGCACCGCATGGAAATGATGCCACCCACAAGAAGAGAGAACCCTACACATTTTTTAGCATTTCACACAAAGGGATTACAAGATAAGACAAATGTGCTCAGTCTCACAAAGAAATTCAAGTGTATACTGTGACCCATAGTCTTGCCCTTCATATATCTCACCACTAATGTAGTTTTGCTACACTCAAAATCAATTAGGACTTGTAGGTCATAATGAAGGCTAGGGGTAAGGGTAGGATAAATATTTAGCTTTAGTGACTAAAGCCTCCCTTATGCTTTTGCAAAGGCTTGTAACATCCTATCATCTTATTGAGATCACTCCACTTTATTTCTTCTTGTTCATCATTTTCATCTTTTGTGCAACACCATCCACCCTTATAACACCTATGAATTTCACATTTAGCCTTATCTATGCAAGAGATAGCACCTTTTTACTATTCTCTCTCTTTTGATGATTTGAGTTCTTTCAACCCATCTATTCATTCATTTCATCAAAATTTTGATACTATCTCACATTGAAGCTCTCATTTTCCCCTACTCTTGCAAACTCCCAAACTTAGGCTTTTGCCTCATTTCATATTTATTTCCTTGTCGCTCCCCATTTCATGGGCTTCAACCCCCATTTTTTCATCATTAGCAACTACGGAGGATGGGTTCCACAGAGAAGGATTAAAAATAAGACATTACAAGTGTTTTCAAAGAAAGGGTCCAAGGTTCAAACATTGGCTACCAAAGATTAATGTTCAAGGAGGTCATTTTGGGTGAAGTGAATTAACAAAAGAGAGCCCAAGATCATGTTTTAAGTGCAACCCCATCTATCATTTTGCCTTTGAATCACACTTACATCAAGGTCTAGACAATCATGCATACACAAGAATTAAGTCGAAAACCTCACCACATAAAGCATCACAATACAAGGAGTTTACACACTTCCTTCATCACATTAAGAGAATTACTTTTAACAAGATAGTTACGAATCAACAAGCTAAGCAAGGAATGTATAATTCACGACAAGAAAGTGCTCAATTTTGACATTTGAATTCCCTCCTTTTTTTTTCAACACTCATGAACAATGCCAAGAAACAAATGTTAGTGGCACCTCATCAAATAAGTGCACAAAGACTCAACAAGACTCTTAACTTGAAATTTTCCCTTAAGAAAGTCACCTTTCAATCAATCATCGGAAAGTGCCAACCCGATTCGACAATAAAAAGAAAAGACAAAGAAATTTCTCCTTGGGAAAGAACCGTAGTATAAAGAAAATCCTTGAAGTTTGTTCAAAGATTACTATTTAGAAGGTGATACTAACTCGCAAGTAGTGACGATTTTCCCTTAAGAATGACGTCATCCAATCTATCATAGGGCCATATCATACATCATTTAACAAGTGGGTTACTCAGACTTTACCCCTAACACAAATAAAGCATTGTCCTCGATGTACATGATTAAACAAAGTAAGGGAGGAATAAGTGAAAGAACTCCCTGGTACGATGGAGGCATCTGCATTGGAACTATGTGCATTTTAGAACCATTTCTTCAGAACTTCCTCTTTCTAGATCTTCTGCTCATAACCGGCATTTGACCGACATTTTGCGCCCTTGAATTTCCATTTCGCTGGTGTTGCACTAGTTCCTCAATTTGAATTTTCCTTCTGTCACCTTTATCACATTCCATACCTATTCCATCCCTGCATGATCAAAGACATCACAAGCATAAAGTAAACACAATTGATCTTGGGCATAATTGCATGCCCAAATGCTACTTTATAACTCAATTTAGTCTTGTTTATCTACTTGTTTATATACATTCTCATGTGATTTTATGTAAATGAGAATATATACTAACCAACATGATTAGTCCTTGTTTTTGAAGGTTAATAATGAATTTGAGGAACTAATTCATGATTTTGTGAAGTGGAGGAATGGAATCAAGAGCAAAATATGAAAGTCAACAAGAAAACATGCAATAACTGGCACCCTGCGCGATAGGGGCCGTGGCACCCTGCCAACGCGGCAACAGTTGGCCGAAAATTGCATTTTTTTGGCACATTCCAGTGAGGGTACGCGTTACCTCTGTGTCACGGAGGTCAATTAGGGCGTTCAGCTCCGTGACAGGGAGCTGTTCCACCACAGGACAAATATTGCATTTTTTTAGCATAGTATAAATTGAACCCTTAGCTTTTAAAATCATTTAACACGGGATTTTCCGGAAAACTGGGAAGGAGGCGCGAAGGAGACTTGAAGAACTCCTATTGGGTTCATCTTTTCTTGGTTTCTTTTCATTTATTCTTGTAAGTATATTACTCTAAACATGTTTTGAGTATTTGTACAAACATGAGTGGCTAGAACCCTCCATCTAGGGTTGAGGCCATGGATATGATTGTATTTGCTTAGATTCATTTTGGGTTGAGTTATTAGTTGTTGTTTTGTCTTACAATCTTTATTATTGTTGTTTTTATGCTTGATCACCATGAAAACAAGTGGGTTAAGCATAGGTGAAAGCTTGGAAGAGCAAACCTAGGCAAGAACATAAGATTGTAGGAAGCAAGTTCTTATGTTTTGATAGGATTCGCAGTTAGGATAGGAATATACCTAATTTACCTTGCTTGGTTGATAAAATGGGAAGATAGAAAGACACCAACTTAGAATTGTACTCCACCACTTGAAGGAGTAGTTGTGAAGCTAAGTTTTGTTAAATGGTTGGAGGTGCGGAAGTCCCAAATCAACGGCATAAACCCCATAAACCACATCCACGTAGTGAATTGCCCACGAACTAGAAATGACATCCTCACACAACGATGTAGTAGTGAGGCTAGTTTGTCGTATTTAGAGGTTCGGAAGACCATGAACATGCAATTCCAATTATGTGAGACAACAGTTGATAATTTCATACTTAACCCATTACGAATTGTAGCATTGCATGATTATCCGACCTTAACTCTAGTTTTGTTTTGTATTGCTTCAAGATTATTTCATGTCACCACTAATATTTAATTATAATTTATTAAAAACTTCTAAAACCAACTTTTTAACTAACACTTGAACTTGATAATATGCTGAACCAGTCCCTGAAAGGAGATGAAGGTGTAAAAACTTGATGTGGTCCCGCAAGTGTACGGATCATACAAGTAATATAGTGGCTCATTTTAAGAACCGAAATGTCGAACCCACAGAGACTAGACCAATTCAGCTAACCATCTAGTTCAAGTGTGATATAAACTTTTGCAAGTGTTGATTATAGAAGTTTTCGAGAAGGTTTAAGTTAATCTAATTGTGGTCAACAAATTATTCTGAATTCACTCAAGGAGAAACATAGAGTTAAAGCCGAATAATGATGCGCTAATACAAATTGCTATGGTTTAAGTATGAAACTATCAATTGTCATCTCACATAATTATAATCGCATGCTCATGGCCTTTCGAGCCTCTAAATACGACAAACTAGCCTCACTACTACGTTGAGAGCGAGGATGCTAATTCTAGTTCGTGGGAAATTAACTACGTGGATGTGGTTTACGTGGATATGATTAGGGACTCTCGTACTCCTAATCATTCAACTCAACATAGCTACACAACTACTTCTTCGAGTGGTGAGGTGATAATTCTAAGTTGGTGCCTAGCTCATCCCATTTTATCAACCAAGCAAGGTGTTAGATATATTTCTATCCTAACACAAATTATATCGTGAGATACAACCATGCTCCCTACATTCTCATGTTCTGGCCTAGGTAAATGCTTTCTCTAGCATATGCCTAAGTTAACATGTGTGTTTTCATGGTGATCAATCATAAAAACAAGCGTAATTCAGAATGCAAGACAAAACAACAATCAATAACCTAATTCCAACACAATTCGTAAGAACACTATCATAACTCATGGCTTCAACCCTAGAGGAAGGGTTCTAGCCATTCATGTTCCTAAAATTACAAGGAAACGTTGCTAAAGTAACATACTTACAAGAATTGGTAGAAGAGAAGAGGAATTTGACAAACCCTAGGTGAGTTCTCCCACTTCTCCCTTAACTCCTAGGTGGTTTTCCAGAATAAAATCGTGACAAAATGATTTTAGGAGCTAAGGGACCTATTTATAGTAAATGAGAATTTTGCAAAATTAAGCCTGTCGTGGAATGGCTCCGTGTCACGGAGTGTATCGTGGAGCACTGCCTCCGTGACACGGAGGTAACGCGGAGGCACACTGGAAATCAACAAAAATCAACTCTAGGCAGCCCCTTGCCGCGTTGGCCGGCGTGGCACGCTGCTCATGCGGCGCGATGGCATGCTGCTGGCGCGCAGGACACCTGGCGTGGCACGGCGCTGGCGCGCGGAATGCCTACCTACTTGCTGCCTTCCTCTTGCGCCTGGCATGGGCATGGAACGGCTCTGGGCGCGGCACACGCACAACATGGCACGCTACCTGGCGCAACCAGCCTTGCTAAGGCATGCTCCTTACCGACTTTTGCCGATTGCTCCCGACTCCATTCCTCTACTTCACCAACTTATAAATTAGTTCCTCAAATTCATTTAAAACTACAAAACAAGAACTAATCATGTTGGTTAGTACATATATTCACATTTATATAAAATTACATGAAAATGTATATAATTAATTAACTAAACAAGACTAAATTTAGTTATAAAGCATCACTCGGGCATGCTATTTTGCCTGAGATCACAACCCCACACTTAAATCCTGTTATGTCCTCATAGAATCAAATTAAAATTAAAAGGATGAGAAATACTCCCAGAGCCTCTATGCCTAGCTAACAACATGCTTTTCTTCAAGTTTTCATAGGTGGGTGTTTGACCCCACACTTCTTCTATTCCATGCTTTTTAGCTTCCTCCTCAACATGTACTCAGACTTCCCTCCATCTGTGCTTAACTTTCCAACAAAGACACAAACATAATGAAAATAACAAAATCAACACCAACAAAAAATCATAAATTGTACCTGTGGTACCCTTGGATTGCCTCCCAAGCAGCGCCTTATTTTCCATCGCGGCACGACGTGGACTGTCCTTTTCAGGACATCCTCATACCTGGATTCCCGTTCGAGAACCATCTCCTTCTCTTTTGATTTTTAGAGGAAACAGCCTCCACTCTGTTCCTCTCTTCCTCCAACTTCTTCACAATTTGAAGCCCTTTATCAGACTCGGGCTAAACACTTGTCATTACCTTTGGCCATGCACCTGTGGAATCCTCCACCCCACACTCATCCTCTGACAACACACTAACCTGACAAAGGTTTCTGTAGTGTGTGGATGGGTTCATTTCTTGGTATACACGGAAGACTTCTTCTTCTTCATCAACCCTCATTTTCAGGGTCCCTGCTCTCAAATCAATCACCGCTCCTCCAGTGGCCAAGAATGGCTGTCCCAAGATTAAGGGTACCTGGTCATCAACCTGAAAATCTAAGATAATAAAATCAGCAGGTATAATAAACTTACCTACTTTGATGAGGAGGTCCTCTATTATTCCCTCAAGTGTCACTCGCGGCTTATCTGCCAGCTGCAGCATCAACCTTGTTTTCCTCAGTTTTCCCAACCCCATGTTGTTAAATAAAGATAGGGGCATTAGGTTAACTGCTTCCCCTAAATCACACAAAGCTCGTAGCACCTCTGCTTTACCAATTTTTATGGGGAGGGTAAACTCCCTGGGTCTTTGAGCTTCTTCAGAATCTTGCTCAGTACCCTATGACTGCACTCCGCAGTCAGTGCTACCATCTGACCATCCACCAATATGACTTTGTTCTCCATCACGTCTTTCAAGTATTTAGCATACTTGGGCATTCCCTGCAAAACATCAATAAGAGGCAAATTTATGTGAAGTTCTTTGAAACTCTCAAAGAACTTTTTGAAGCATTCCTCCTCCTTGCTCTTTCTGAATTTCTGAGGGAATGGTGGTGGTGCTCTTTGTGCTGGCTACAATGAAGATTGTGCATTTTGTTGCCCAGCACTCTGATTATCTCCCAATTTGGTGGATGGTCCTGGTCTAACCAACTCCGGCTGCACCTCCTTTCTCAGCTCTTTTGGCACTGCATCAGCTAATTGCTTGCCGCTTCTCAGACTGATGGCATTGACCTGCCGGGGATTAGGATCCGTGTCGCTTTGTAATCCCCTCTACAATCTCATGTTTTGAGCAGCTGCTATCTGAACCACTTGTTTTTCAAGATTGCGGGTGGCCACTTGCTGATTCTTTAAGTCTGTTGCCATCCTCGCCTGATTTTCTGCTAACTGAGTCTGGGTCTCCATGATTTTATGCAATGTTTCCTCAATGCTGCTGCTCACTTGAGCATCATTCTACCTATTCTGCTGATACTGTTGTTGTTGAGGTTGCTGATAACTCTGCTTTTGGTTTCTACCCTAAGAAAAATTCGAGTGGCCCTGCCAATTTCTGTTGTAACTTGTTCCAAAATTCTGATTGTTTCGCTGCACATTACTAACAAAATTGACTGATTCCGGATTGGCTCCACAAGATTCTACATTGTGCCCATTGTTACCACAAATTTCACACCAACTTGGAGCTTGCTGAACTGCATTAACCTGACCCTGTTGTTGGTTCATACTTAGTTTATTGAACTGAGTCATCATCTGATGCTGGAATGAAGCTAGTTGTGCTGCCAAGGCATTCATTCCATCTACCTCTATCAACCCTGATCCCTTTCCTACCCCTCTCGATGACTCGCTGTGCCACTCTGGATTTTCTTGAGCAATTCTGTTCAACAAAGTGTACAACTCATCATACGTCTTCTCCAAGGCTTGCCCACCCGATGCAGAGTCTACTAAAATTTTAGGGTGTGGGTATAGACTTTCTACAAAGGTATGAGACAACACTTCATTTGATTGTTGGTGATGGGGACAGTCTCTCAATAATGACTTGAATCTTTCCCAAGCCAAATATAAATTCTCATCAGGCTTCTGCTTGAAACTCAGTATTTCACTTCTCAACTTTGCAGTTTTGCCTGAAGGAAAGAATCTGATAAGGAACTTCTTAGCCAAGTCATTCCACGAAGTTATGGAGTTTGGTGGCTCAGCTTTAAACCACTTTTTTGCCTCTCCCACCAATGAAAATGGAAAGAGGGTCAGTTGGACATAATTTGTGGACACGCCGGTGGGGACAAACGTGTCACTAATCTTAAGAAAGTTCTGTAAGTGCTGCTGCAGGTCCTCATATGCCATCCCAGTGAATTGACCACTAGAATGTAACAGCTGCACCATGTTCTGTTTAAGCTAAAAGTTCCCTCCAGGCTCCGGTTTCCGGATACTAGAGTTAATATTAGTCGCTTGTGGGATTGCCACTTCGCGAACTGGTCTAGCTGCCATTGCTTCCGATGACAATTGTGCTTGTCCCGCGGGTGGTTGTTGTTGTACCTTTTCTTGAAGCCTCTTCAGCTTTTTCTCTAGAGCTACTCTCCTTCACAAATGGATTTGACGTTCAGCATCAAGCAACGGTTCCACAAGCTCTCTATTTTTAGCCAGCTCGGCAGGACAACCTGTCACCTGCAAATGATAAGACTAAGACCAAGTTTCTCAACACTTAAGGAAATTTACAAATCATAGAAAAACAGATAAATTATCAAAACTTCGCTGAGTCCCCGTCAACGGCACCAAAAACTTGATGTGGTCCCGCAAGTGTACGGATCGTACAAGTAATATAGTGGCTTTTTTGAAAAACCGGAATGTCGAACCCATAGGGATCGGACCAATTCGGCTAACCATCTAGTTCAAGTATGATATAAACTTTTGCAAGTGTTGATTACAGAAGTTTTCGAGAAGGTTTAAGTAAATCTAATTGTGGCCAACGAATTATTCAGAATTCACTCAAGGAGAAACATAGAGTTAAAGCCGGATAATCATGCGCTAATACGAATTGCAATGGTTTAAGTATGAAACTATCAATTGTCGTCCCACATAATTAGAATTGCATGCTCATGGCCTTTTGAGCCTCTAAACACGACAAACTAGCCTCACTACTACGTTGAGAGCAAGGATGCTAATTCTAGTTCGTGGGCAATTAGCTACGTGGATGTGGTTTACGTGGATATGATTAGGGACTCTCGTACTCCTAATCATTCGACACAACTTAGCTACACAACTACTTATTAGAGTGGTGAGGTGATAATTCTAAGTTGGTGCCTAGCTCATTCCGTTTTATCAACCAAGCAAGGTGTTAGGTATATTTCTATCCTAACACAAATTATATCGTGAGATACAACCATGCTCCCTACATTCTCATATTCTGGCCTAGGTAAATTCTTTCTCAAGCATATACCTAAGTTAACATTTATGTTTTCATGGTTATCAATCATAAAAACAATCGTAATTCAGAATGCAAGACAAAACAACAATCAATAACTTAATTCCAACACAATTAGTAAGAACATTATCATAACTCATGGCTTTAACCCTAGAGGAAGGGTTCTAGCCTTTCATGTTCCTAAAATTACAAGGAAACGTTGTTGAAGTAACATACTTACAAGAATTGGTAGAAGAGAAGAGGAATTTGACAAACCCTAGGTGAGTTCTCCCACTTCTCCCTTCACTCCTAGGTGGTTTTCCAGAATAAAATCGTGACAAAATGATTTTAGGAGCTAAGGGACCTATTTATAGTAAATGAGAATTTTGCAAAATTAATCCTATCATGGAATGGCTCCGTGTCATGGAGTGTATTGCGTAGCACTGCCTCCGTGACACGGAGGTAACGTGGAGGCACACTGGAAATCAATAAAAATCAACTCTAGGCAGCCCCTTGTTGTGATGGCCGGCGTGGAACGCTGCTCATGCTGCGCGTGGCATGCTGCTGGCGCGCACGTCGCCTGGCATGGCACGATGCTGGCGTGCGGAATGCCTTCCTTCTTTCTGCCTTCCTCTTGCACCTGGCATGGGCGTGGCACGGCTCTGGGCGAGGCACACGCACAGCGTGGCACGCTGCCTGGCGCGACCAGCCTTGCCAAGGCATGCTCCTTGCCGACTTTTGCCAATTGCTCCCGACTCCATTCATCCACTTCACCAACTTATACATTAGTTCCTCAAATTCATTTAAGCCTACAAAACAAGAACTAATCATGTTGGTTAGTATATATATTCACATTTATATAAAATTACATAAAAATGTATATAATTAATTAACTAAACAAGACTAAATTTAGTTATAAAGCATCACTCGGGCATGCTATTTTTCCCGAGATCAACAATAAAAGAAAAAATAAAAACAAAATATAAAATCACATGGTTTTCCTTACAAGAAGCGCCTTAGTTAACGTCGTGGCTTGATGACTTCAACTTCACCACCTTTCTCTCCACTTTGGGCGTTTGAATCACACCCCTAGCTTCTTATCCATTCTCCTATTTTTCTTGAGAGGTGGAAGTATAAGTATCAGGGTGCCAAGCAATGGATGTTGTGTCTTGTATTTCTTGGCCCTTAAAGGATGGATATGCTTTGACTTTGTTGGCATGGAATACTCTAAGATAAATCCACCTTGATCGTCCTCCTCAACTTGCTTCATTGACTTGGTCTCCTCAGTCTCAATTTTTTCAACCATGTTCAATGTTGAAAAATGATAAGAGGATGGTTGAAGTCGCCCCCCTTTTAAGCATGCTTCTTGCTTGACATCCTCCACTTCAAGTGCACTTGAGTCCTTGAGCAAGATTTGTTGGATGTCACGTAGGGACTCTAGTGTCACTTCTTTAACTTTGGCATCTCGTATTTTTTCAATGTTGGTTGGTTGGCACACCTCTATGACTTCTTCAAAGTTCAACTTGACTCCTTCTTCATCATCATTTTGATCTTCCTCCCGTGAGTCAAGTTGAGATATGCCCCGTTGTTCATTTCTTCTTGTTATGCTCCTCAATGTCTCCTCCACTTCTTCTTTTAGAGATTTACAGCTTTCTTCTTGTGGAGTAGATGATTACATGGGTATGTAGGGGTTGGTATTTTTTTCCGCATTCGATTCCCACTCCAAAAAGACTTGGAGCATGGCCTCCACACACGCACATATACTTATCCTTCCCTCACATTCCATGGCTTCATTCCTTTCAAGCTTGGGAGCACAACTTTTATCATAACCATTATAGTGGGAAGTGAACCCGTTTAGGAATCCATCCCAATGTCTCCCATGATTACCACATATTGCATCTATACCCACCATAGGAAGGACAAGGTGCACTCATCTCTCTTCTATGGGCATATTTGCAATCTTGCCATTAGTGTGGTCCTCTACAATAGGGACATGGTTCATTATAATAAGGGTTGCAACCAACAAACCTCCTTTCATTCCATGATGGCATCATACAACTACAAACAAACAAAAACAAAAATAAAATAAAAACAAAACAAGATGTAAAACAAAAATGTAAAGCTAGTTCAAATCAATAAATAACTAATGGCTTTGCACAACTCAATTCCCTAGCAACAACGCCATTTTTTATAACATCCAAAATACACTCTTCATTAATAGAGAGCATAGACAGTCATTGTATCAAACCAAATATCCCCACGGATGTCGGGGTCGAATCCCACAAAGAATTGAGTCAATAATTCAAGAGTTATAAACTAATTCAAAGTAGAACGCATAATTGTTCAATATTTGAAAAGTAAAATTAGGGGGAAATTAAAGAGAAAAAACTATCTAATTCTAAACTAAGACTAATTGGGGGGGGGGATTCCAATTGAAGCAATCATAAGTGATATGGCTAGGGGCATTCTATAAGTGAGACTACAACTAAATTGGGAATTTTTTCAACTCCTTAGACTCATGTGGATAATTCGCATTCTCTTGTTTTTCAATGATAAGAATGTTTATGCCTTGGGTTCTTTCAAACCCCAGAACCAATTCAAGTAATCAACCGCACAAGCTTAAGGAAGGACTAACTATTTCTAGCCTTGACCTTTGATGGAGTGAAAATGTGGGTTTTAACTATCTCAAGCTTAATCCCACTCAAAAACACTCCAATTCCTCACTATTATCTTCTCACCCAATTCTCATCTTTCTCTCTCAAGCAAAAGCAAGAAAAGTAAAGCACAATTAATGTTTGCAAACCATCAATTTTAGCAATTAAAACATGGGAGAAGATAGTAGACCTATACTTGCAATAAGAATCCAAGAGCAATTTATCAAAACCCAATCAAATTAATAAACATGAATATACATCTAGCTATAAAATTAGTCAAGCATATTTAAAGATAGAGAGAAGATACCAAGAGGATTCCCCTCACATTCATTACATTAGATTCACAATTTTACTTCAATAGTTCTTACAACAATGGTGGAATTTCCCCAAATTTGGGTTAAAGAAAAAGAAGAACAAAGTTCTATATAACACTACAATTCTATGGTGAAAAGATTCTATCAAAAATTTTATGAAAAAGATGAAGTCTGGATGAATCAATTGTTCAACGAATGAATGGTGTACAATGAATGCTATGTAACTATCTGTACTTTCTTGGGTACAACTTCCCCCAAATGCCCTTGAGGTTTTTAGATGCTTTGGAGACCTTTCTGATCTTCTTACCCTTCATTAGACGGCCTCACCTGCAAAGCACCCGCATTGAGCCGGTGCCAATCCGCGGAGCACTGGTTGTTCGCCACACAAAATGGCAAAGGGGCAGTTACCACCAGTGGTTCCACCAGCATTTAGCTACTACCAAACCACCAATCACCGGTTGGTTAGTCAGTCTTAGAAGTGACTTCGGTGTTTCGCCCGCATTTTACCCTTCCGGATCTGCGTTTAGCTGATTCAAAGCATGTCCTTACACCTCTTCTTGAGCTCAAATCTTCCATTATTTTTGGCTCCTCCCCTTCATATGCTAACTCATCAAATTTCATCTCAAACTTCATGTGTTTTGCTCGATTTCATGCTTTATACACATATGTGAAGTACCTACAAATAATTAAAGAGAAAGGGCATAAAATCCACATAAACGACTCAAAAACAAGCAAAAACTCATGCTTAGGAGCCTAATAAGTTGGTAAATTTCTAACTCATCACATTCCTACTTGGAAGTGGGAAGGGATAAGCATAGACTTCATCATGGGTTTACCTCGTACTCATCGATAGCATATTAATTTGGGTGGTTGTGGACTGGATGACTAAGTCAGCACATTTCCTACTAGTTAAGACCATAGACTCGGCAGAAGATTATGCTAGACTATTCATCCGGGAGTTGGTCAAACTGCATGGAGTTCTCTTGTCTATTATTTCATATAGGGGTACTCAGTTCACCTCGCATTTTTAGAAGTCATTTCAAAAGGGACTTGGTACTCAGGTTAAGCTCACCACAACTTTTTACCACAGACTGATAGTTAGGCAGAGAGAACCATTCAGACTTTAGAGTATATGCTAAGGGCTTGCGTGATCATTTTTAGGCGCAGTTGGGATTATCACCTACCTCTCATCGAGTTTGAATACAACAACAGCTACCACTCCAGTATTTAGATGGCCTCGTTCGAAGCATTATATGGTAGGAGGAGTATATCTCTCATAGGGTGGTTTAATCTGGTGAAGCTAACTTAATAGGACCTGATTCAGTACATGAGGCTATGCAGAAGGTTCAGCTTATTAGGGAACGGATGAAAATAGCACAAAGACAACAAAAATTGTATACAAATGTAAGAAGAAGGGAGTTGGAATTTGCTATGGATGATTGGGTATATCTAAAAATTTCACCTATGAAAGGGGTGATGAGGTTCGGGAAGAAAGGAAAGCTCAGTCCCAGATATGTTCGACCTTATAGAATCCTAAAGCGCATTGGCAATGTGGCTTATGAGCTGGAGTTGCTTGCGTATTTAGCATCGATTCATATAGTCTTCCATGTGTCTTTGTTGAAGTAATGCATCGATGACCCGACCTCAATAGTACTTCTAGAAAGTGTTGATGTAAAGGAAAACCACTCTTATGCTGAAGTTCCAATTCAGATCCTAGACCATCAGGTTCGTAAGCTAAGGATCAAGGAGGTCACTTCATGTCATGACCTAAACATGGGCCCGAATTGAGACAGGGAACAAGGAGCCCCGAGAGACTCCAAGTCAACACATGGCATGAGCGTACGTCTAACTCAACCAATAAAAGTGGAAGATCAATCATAATAAACATAGAGGAAGTCTAAAAACGTGAATCAAAAGCTGATTAAAATCTATGTCTGAAAAGCCTCTACATCTAATGAGTTGATTGGACAAGACCCCAACTAACTCTCTAAGTGTGAAATTGAATATACGTAACATAACTGAACAGAACAGATGAAGACTCACCATAAGCTAGATGGTGACTTCGGAACTGGTTAGCAATGGGGCTGAGTCTGAAGATCGTAGCCGGTATCATGAAATGATACAACAGAGTATGTGGTCAGTATGTGTAATATTACCAAGTATGCAAGGTAAGTAAAATCGTTCAAGTAAGTAAAATCATTAAAATATGCATAATATAAAACATAACCAAGATAAGAATATGAGAGTAGGGCTTGCATGCTATTTTCTGAAATCATAATGTGAACATAACTGAACATCATAACTGAGTTGAATGTCCCAAAGTTGGAATATGATAATCATAAGTAAAAATGAACATTGGGTCAAACCTATTTTAGAGCATATATATTAGGAATGATAAACATGCATAACTGAAAATCATGAGGAACAATGGGAGACTCGTCATATAACCGTCATTACACGTGGTCCCGACAACCACACTCAAGTGGGCAGAGCAGTCCAAAGCCTTGCCAAGGCTAAGGACACTACCATGATATCGATATCAAGTTAAAGGCCTCTCGGGGTAGGGGAAAGCTCACAAAGGAGGTCCTAAATAATCTTATTATACCTACATTGGCTCGTAGTTTTGAGGCATGGGGTTGATTGACCCTTAGCCTACTCGGTGCTAGACACTACTCCCAAAAACATGCATATGCTCTCAATCATTTTTCAATGAAGCTGACCATCGTCTAGTGACAAAGCTGAATAATCATGTACGTATAATATAAAAAATCATATATGAGGAGCCTTGGCTCAAACCATACCACAATCTGAACATACTTGGGAGTCTTGACTCCAAAACCATGTGGTAGGCTAATTGACATGAAATCATAAATCATACTTGAACATATGGGCTTGCCCAATACTTAAACATGCTTAAAAATACTTGGTTCACTTGAAAACATGATCATAGACATAGGTAACTTGAAAACATGTGTTTCATCATAAATATCTCATCATATTTGAACATACATCATAGATCTCAACTTTCATGAACTTCTCATCGATGGGCATCATAACTTATAAAACTTGAAAACATGATTTATAATTTAAAACATTGTAAAACTTGCCCATGAATCATAATTCAATAATAGAAACATACTTAGATCATACCCATGGTAGAAACTTAGGAAATTCATGCATTGGGTTAAAACCGCATAATATCAACATATTGATTTTCATGAATTAGAGAGGGATTGGTTATGGGTGTGAACAAATTTACCCATTGATAACCTTACATACCTGAGAGAATCTGATTCTACAACTTTTCTGATTGCACAAGGAAGAATTGAGAAGAATTTGGAAGGAATTAAGCTTGATCACCTCTATAGCCCTCTAAGCTTGCATACACGAATAGGAATAGTTTAGAATGAACTTACCCCTCTTAAAAATCATTATTCATATATTAAATCGACGTAGTTTAGTCCTTAGGATCATAGGAATTATGGAAAATCCCTTAATAAACTCATAGGAAAAAACTGACTGCAAGTCCCAAAGAGGGATTGGACGAGTCGTTACCACTGGGCATGAGTCATGATCTCCTGTCGTTAAGTATACTGGCCATATGTCCTCAAAGGGTCCTCACGAGGGACCTAACGGTTCGTCATAGGTAACCACGACTCATGGTCACCTCTCATTGCCTTCACTGCCAAAACTCACCTGGGCCCACCACGGGGCCCACCACGGGGCACACCACGACTCGTGGTGCACCCAACGAGTCGTGGTGACCCACCCATTAGGTGCATTGCCCAATTCCTCCTACTTGCACCTCATCCCTGACCATGATTGACTCAATGTGTTGTGGGGCTAACCACAGCTCATGGTCATGTCCATGGCGATCCAAAAACTAGAAATTTTAACTTAAGTCATACTCCTCACCATGAGTCACTTAACGACTTGTTGTCATCTTGACGGGGCACAGGATGACTTGTTTTGTGATCTGGTGTAGAAAATTTTGTTTTCTCTGTTTCAACTCCCAGGTCTGATCTTTGGGCTTTCGGGGTATAAAAATATCTCCCCCTTGGGAACATTCATCCTCGAATATTTAAAATCATATAGAAAAGTAGAGAAATGCAATCGTCATACTCAAATACTGTATCACATAAGCTGAAAACTGACGGTACGATTGCCTCCAAACTGAACTATATGATTGAACTAAAGTCATTTGTCATACATACATTTATAGACTTGAAAGAAACTGGGGCTCATGAACTGAACATGAAACTGAATAGAGTTTTAGGGCAAGAACGGATACCTCAAGCTGGAACTGAGCCGGTAGGGAATAAATGTGGGTATCTATCCATCATATCTGCTTCAGCTTCTCGTATAGCTCCCTCAATATGCTGATTCCTCCATAAAACCTTGACTGAAGCTACCTCCTTCTTCCTTAGCTTTCGAACCTGATGATCCAATATTTCTACCGGAACCTCCTCATTACTAAGGTTGTCTTTCACACCGACACTATCCACCGGAACAACTAGAGTTGGATCTCCCAAACACTTCTTTAGGAGCGATACATGAAAAACTGGATGGACTGAAGCTAGTTCTGAGGGAAACTCCAATTCATATGCTACCTTGCTAACTCATTTCATAATCCAGTACGAGCCAAAATAACGGGGTCTGAGCTTCCCTTTATTTTCGAATCTCATCACTCCCTTCATGGGGGACACCTTCAGAAAACACCCAATCATCAACTTCGAACTTGAGTTCTCTCCTTCTCATATCCGCATAAGACTTTTGGCGACTCTGAGCTGTTTCCAACCTATCCCGTTTGAGCTGAACTTTCTCCATGGCCTAATGGACTGAATCTGGTCCTATCATCGCAGTTTCATTGACTTCAAACCAACCAATAGGCGATCTATATCTCCTCCCATATAGAGTCTCAAAGGGAGCCATCTGAATGCTGGAATGGTAGCTGTTGTTGAACGCAAACTCAATAAGAGGAAATGATCATCCCAACTACCCTTGAAGTCAATCAGATATTTTCTCGACATGTCTTTGAGAGTCTGAACAGACCTCTCTGCCTGACCATTGATTTGCGGATGAAATGTTGTACTGAGCTTGACCTGAGTACCAAGTCCCTTTTGAAACGATCCCCAATACTGAGAGGTAAACTCAGTACCTCTATCTGATATGAAGGACAAGGGCACTCCATGCAACCAAACTATCTCTCAACTGTATAGTTTGGCATAATCCTCCATTAAATCCATGGTTCTAACTAATAGAAAATGAGCGACTTTGGTCAACCTATCCATGACTACCCAGATGGAATCATACTGTCGACGAGTGCGAGGCAACCCTATGATGAAGTCCATATTAATCTCCTCCCACTTCCAAGTACGGATACAGATGTCTTAAAGCACACCTCCTAGTCTTTGATGCTCAACCTTCACTTGTGGACAATTTGGACACTTAGCCACAAATTCTGCTATGTCCTTCTTTATGTCATTCCACCAATAGACTTCCCATAGGTCACGGTTCATCTTGGTGGCACCTAGATGTATGAAATACTAGAACCATGAACCTCGTGCAACATCCGATTTCTTAAACCATCAGCGTTCGGGACACACAAGCGACCCTGATATCGAAGCACACCATCTCCCCCTTTGGAGAAGACCTCTACCTTGTGATTCTGAATGGATTCCTTTAAATTTTCCAAAATAGGGTCGTCGTCTTTCCTAGCTTTCACATCACTCACCAAGTACAATTCTGATCCGTTTTGAACAATAACATTCCCATTTGCTCGAGTCAACCAAATGAACTTCCAACCTTGCAAGTCAATGCACATCCTTCACTAGCTCCTTCGTCCCTTCATCTACATGGGACACACTCTCCATAGAGAGTATACTAAGTGCATCTGCTACTACATTAGACTTACCCAGATGGTAAAGAAGACTCATATCATAATCCTTGAGTAACTCCAACCACCTTCTTTGACGCGGATTTAGCTCCTTTTAGGTAAACACATATTATAGGCTCTTGTGGTCCGTAAACACATCTACATGGACCCCATACAAATAGTATCTCCATATCTTCAAGGCAAATACCACCGCTGCCAATTTAAGATCATGGCTCAGGTAATTGTTTTCATGAACCTTCAGCTTCCTGGAAGAATATGCCATAACCTTGCCATGTTGCATCAACACACAACCAAGGCCAATCCTCGAAGCATCATAGTACACCACAAATCCATCAGTACCCTTGGATAGGGTTAGCACCGGTGCTGAGGTTAGTCGTGTCTTCAACTCTTGTAAACTCTTCTCGCAAGCCTCCGACCATTGGAACTTCACTTTCTTTTGGGTCAATTTGGTCAATGGCACTGCAATAGATGAAAAGCCCTCAACAAATGTTTGATAGTACCCAACTAAACCCAAGAAACTCCTAATATCTAAAGAATTCACTGGTCTAGGTCAATTCTTCACCACTTTTATCTTTTGAGAATTCACCTTTATACCCTCACTCGACACCACATGACCCAAGAATGCCACTGAGTTCAACCAAAACTTGCATTTACTGAATTTAGCATATAATTAGTGATCCTTTAGAGTCTGTAACACCACCCTCAAATGAGCGGCATGCCCCTCCTCGCTCCGAAAGTATATCAGGATGTCATCGATAAACATGATCACAAACATATCCAAGTATGGATTGAACACCTTGTTCATCAAATCCATAAAAGCTGCAGGAGCATTCATTAGTCCAAAAGACATAACTACAAAGTCATAATGACCATACCACATCTTGAAGGATGTCTTGGGGATGTCAGTCTCCCGAACCCTGAGCTGATGGTAGCCGAATCTAAGATCTATCCTTGAAAAGCACTTAGCACCTTGAAGCTGGTCAAAAAAGTCATCAATTCTGGGAAGAGGATACCTATTCTTGATGGTGACCTTGTTCAATTGCCGATAATCAATACACATACGAAGAGAACCCTCTTTCTTTTGGACAAAGAAAATTGGTGCACCCCATGGGGATTTGCTCGATCTGATAAATCCCTTATCTAAAAGGTCTTTCAACTGCTCCATCAAATCCTTTAACTAGACTTGGGCCATTCGGTAAGGAGGAATGGATATAGGCTGCATATCGAGAAGAAGGTCAATACCAAAATAAATCTTCTGCTCTGGAGGAATTCCCGGTAGATCATCTGGAAAGACTTCTAGATACTCACATACTACTGGCACTGACTGGATTGTCGGGGTCTCAGACGTAGCATCCTAAACCCTAACTAGATAGTACGCACAACCCTTAGAGATCATCTTTTTGTCCTTGAGGTAGGAAATGAAACAACCTACAGGCACAACCGAACTATCCTTCCATTCTAAGACTGGCTCACCCAGGAATTCAAACTCTACGACACGGGTTCTATAATTAACTGAGGCATAACATGAAAATAGCCAATTTATGATGAGGATAACATCAAAATCTTTCATGGCCAACTCTACTAAATCTGCTGAGGTGATTTTCTAAAGGACTGTGACAGGGCAATCTCTATACTCCCATCTAGCTATAACTGAATCACCGACTGGAGTAGAGACTGAGAAGGGTTCTGATAGGATTTTGGGATTGACTCTGAAACTACTAGCAACATAGGGCATCACAAAAGACAAGGTAGCCCCCGAATCTAATAAAGCATATATATTAAGGTGAAAAACTCGTAACATACCAATGACTACATCCGGGGAGACCTCCTACTCTTGGAGGGACACTAAGGCATAGAATCTGTTCTGGTGCTGTCAGCCAACCGCACTAATAGATGCGCCCTGCTGAGATGGGTGTGCTGGTGGAGCTGCTGAACTAGAGGCTAGGCCTTAACCCTATCATGGCCCTGTCTAGCTGCTGGGAAATCTCTAAGTATATGTCCGGGCTTTCCATACCCGAAGAAAGTACCTATACCTGCCAAACACTGAACCATGTGTCTCTGGCAACTCCGGTCGCACTCTAGAATATTGGAATCTGCGGGCTTACTGCTTTGACCCCTAGAGCCTGATGCTCATCTCCTCTGGTCGTGCCTAGGTCAAGATGGAACACTCATTGATGAAGATTCTAGGGCTGAAGATCTCTGGTGGAGCTGCTGTCGGTGCCCACCACCTGCTCTCGGCTGAGAAAACCTATAACTGTTTGTCCTAGCCCTCTTGGCCTCTCTCTCCCTCAGATTTGCCACCTCCATTTGCTGGGTGTACAAGACTATCCGAGGGAAATCCATATATTGATAGAGCATGAAGGTCCTTCAATCCTTGTCCAGGTAGTCTGCCACTCCACGTACAAACCTGCTCACTCGAGCTCTCTGGTCAACAACTAACTATGGGGCGTACTTGGATAGATGAGTGAACTCTAGGGCATATTCCTTCACTGTCATCTTTCATTGTTTTAGATTCACAAACTCGGTCGCTTTCAGCTCCCTCATCCCACGAGGGGAGAACCAGTCTAGAAAAGTTACGTGAAACTCATTCCAACTAATAGGGTATGCTCTGACTTCCCTACTAACCTTCCACTGCTTGAACCAAATATGCGTAACCCCTTTCAATTGATAAGAGGCTAAGTCAGCACAGTCCACGCCATTTACCCCTATGATCTGGGTGATCTTTAGAATTTCATCGATAAACTAATGTGGATCCTTGTCTGCCTTTGGCCTAAGAAACTCTGGAGGGTTCATCCTTAGGAAATCTCTGGCTCATACTGCCACCGCATTCCTGTTCTGAGGGACATGCATCTGCCTACTGATTCACTTGGGCGGTCAAGGCCTGTGCTAGCATCTGAATGGTTTCCCTGAATTCAGCATGGGCAACCGGCTCCGGTTCATAGTGCTCATGGGCTGGTTGGACCTATTGGTGCTCGTCCCCATTGCCATCCTCATGGCTATTTCCATTTCCATTTCTTCTACCTTTGACTCTACGGGGAGGCATGATTCTACAATCACGAATAGCATGAGTTAGAAGTATAGAGAGACATTTCACTACATGACATAGATCATGAAAGAAGGGAGCATTTCCTAAATATCTCGTAGTCTCTTCATCATAAGTGTGGCGTGCTTCATACCCATGAAAAAGACTCTACTTAACGGGGCTTTCTGACACCCTAGGACACTTCAAAACCTAATGCTCTAATACCAAGTTTGTCATGACCTGAACATGGGCCCTGATTGAGACACGGGGCAAGGATCCTCAAGACACTCCAAGTCGACCCATGGCATGAACATACGCCTAAATCAATCAATAAAAGTGGAAGATCAGTCATGATAAACATAGAGGAAGTCTCAACATACGTATCATCAGAATACAAACACGAATTGGAAGCTGATTACAATCTATATCTCAAAAGCCTCTATGTCTAATGAGTTGATGGGACAATACCCCAAATAACTCTCTAAGTCTGAAATTGAAAATACGTAACATAACTGACCAGAAAGGGGCCCCTCGACAGATGAAGACTCACCAATAGAAGCTGGATGTTGACTTTGAAATTGGTTAACGACGGGGCTTAGTCTGAAGATCGAAGCTTGTATCATGAAACGATACAACATAGAGTATGAGGTTAGTACGTGGAATGTATTGAGTATGCAAGGTAAGTAAAAACGCTCAAGTAAGTAAAATCACCAAAACATGCATAATATAAAACATAATCAATATAAGAATATTAGAGTAGGGCTTGCATACTATTTTCTGAAATTATGATCTGAACATAACTGAACATCAAAACTAAATCAAATGACCCAAATTTGAAATCTGATAATCATAAGTAAAACTGAACATTGGGTCAAACCTGCTTTAGAACATATACATATAAATATCATGAATGATAAATATGCATAACTGAAATCATAAGGAACAATGGGAGACTCGTCATATAACTGACATTACCACGATAGGGCTTATATGGTGCCGACTATCACACTCAAGTGGGCAGAGCCATCCAAAGCTTTGCTAGGGCTAAGGACGCTACCATGATGTCGATACCATGCAGAAGGCCTCTTGGGGCAGGGGAAAGCTCACAAAGGAGGTCCCAAATAATCTGATCATACCTACGTTGGCTCGTAGTTTTGAGGCATAGGGTTGAGTGGCCCTCAACCTACTTAGTGCTAGACACTACACCCAAAAACCTACATATGCACTCCATAGTTTTCAATGAAGCTGACCGTCATCTAGTGACGAAGCTGAATAATCATGTACATATAATATTTGAAATCATACATGAGGAGCCTTGACTCAAACCATACCACAAGATGAACATACTTGGGAATCTTGACACCAAAACCATGTGGTAGGCTAATTGACATGAAATCATAAATCATACTTGAACATATCATCTTGTCCAATACTTAACATGCTTGAAAATACTTGATTCACTTGAAAACATGATTATACACATGGGTAACTTGAAAACACGCTTTTCATCATAAATATCTCATCATACTTGAACATACATCATAGATCTCAACTTTCATGAACTTCTCATGGATGGGCATCATAATTTATAAAAATTGAAAACATGATTTATAATTGAAAATATTGTAAAACTTTCCCATGAATAATAATTCAATAATAGAAACATACTTAGATCATCCCTATGGTAGAAACTTAGGAAATTCATGCATTGGGTTAAAACCCCATAGGATCAACATATAGATTTTCATGAATTAGAGAGGATTGGACATGGGTGTGAACAATTTACCCATTCATAACCATACAGACCTGAGAGAATTTGATTCTACAACTTCTCTAATTGCCCAAGGAAGAATTGAGAAGAATTTAAAAGGAATTAAGCTTGATCACCTCTCTAGCCCTCTAAGCTTGCATGCATGAATAGGAATAGCTTAGAATGAACTTACCCCTCTTAAAACTCATTAATAATAGCTTAAAACAACGTACTTTAGGCCTTAGATTCATAGGAATCACGAAAAATCCCTTAATAAACTCGTAGGGAAAAACTGACTGCCAGTCCCAACGAGGGACTGGACGAGTCATTACTATTGGGCACGAGTCGTGATCTCCAGTCGTTAAGTAAACAGGCCACATATCCTCAAAGGGTCCTCATGAGTCACCTAATGGTTCGTCATTGGTGACCATGACTCGTGGTCACCTTTCATTACCTTCACTATCAAAACTCACTTGGGGCTCACCATGGGCACACCACGACTCGTGGTGCACCTAACAAGTCATGGTGACCCACCTGTTAGGTGCACTTCCGAATTCCTCCTACCTGCACCTCATCCATGACCACGACTAACTCAACGAGTTGTGGGGCTAACCACGACTACTACTTATATTTGTGGTGATCCAAAAACCAGAAATTTCAACTAAAGTCATAATCCTCACCACGAGCCACTTAACGACTCGTGGTCATCTTGACGGGTCATAGGACGACACATTCTATGACCTGGTGTAGTAAATCCAATTTTTTCTGTTTCAACTCTCGGGTCTGTTCTTTGGAATTTTAGGGTATAACATGTTAGTAAAGGTTTTATGGAGGAACCAACTAGTTGAGAGAGCTACATAGGAAGCAGAAGAAGACATGATGGCTAAATACCCTCACCTATTCCCTTCCGGCCAAGTTTTAGCATCAGGTACTAAATTCCTCCTCAGTACTCTACAAAGTTCGTTACCCTTCAACATTATTCATGTTTTAAAGTGCACTCTAGTAGCACAACTCAGTCTACATGTTTATCTCAGTTTCGAGTCAGTCACTCCTTTAGTAATTAATTATTAGTTTTCAGTTCTGGATTGCAATTCTTTCCCCAATTTATAGCTTACTTAGTCTTCATTTGAGGATGAATGTTCCCTAGTGCTAGATGGTGTAACACCCCAGAAATCTCTGTGACCAGCCTTTAGACCTAAAATGTGACCATGTTGAAAATTAGGAAAAAGGCCTCAATATGAGTCACCAGTACGACTCGTAGGACTATGGTATGAGTCGTACCAGGACTCATAATATGAGGGTCAGGGAAATAGTATGGGTGGTTGGGAGAAACCACGATTGCATGTCAATATCGTACCACCATGGTATGGATCGTATTGACCAATCGTGCAAAAGTTCAGAGAAGAGGTCAGAAACTCTGGGAAAAACCACTAGCCAAGATATGACTCGTGGTTGGAGGGTATGGGTTGAACCATCCATTCGCGATTTGAATTTGAAAGACATGTTCAAAAGACTTTGAGGAAGCTATTAATCGTAGTAAGACTCATGGTAAGATCTTAAGGATCGTGGTAGACTTTCGTGGAAAACTTTGGAGAAATGGTGTTGAGCAATGGCCCCAACCTCGAACTTATGTATAGATCGTATGATCTTGATACGGCCAGTAGGTTGAGTCATACCACTTGACAGGAAGAAATTTTAATAACAATTTCTAGGGGCATTTTTGTAAAATTCAAAGATCCTAACTCCTAAACTATGTTGTTTTTAGGTTAATCTCAACGGTTAAAGGGAGTTAGTCGATCTTCCTCCCTCACTCTCTCACTTTTCTCTCAAGAACAGAATGTTGGAGCTCAAGATCTCTCCTCCACGAGTTCAAAAATTCAAGGATTCTTCCCAGGAACACCCTCTTTTAGGTATGTCAGACTTCAACAAGGGTTTCCTTTCCCCCTGGTGTCCCAAATTATTGTCAGAAATCTTTCTAAATTCTAGCCTTGTAGAAGTTGAGGAAAGGGTATTCAATCAGTTAAGAAATTCATTAAACCTTGTTAAATCTCTATGTTTGTATGATCATTCATAGTTGAAATTCATGTTTTAGCTTTATTCTTACAAATTGTTTCCTTAACCATGAACCTTAGTGTGATATTCAAATAAAACTTTTATGATTTAGAGCTCAGATATAAATGCTATATTGTTATGATATTCTTACTCAAATTATGGATGTTAGTACATATACATGAATATAAACTTAATGTTTTAGTATGTTCAGCCTCAAAATTTCATTTAGTACTCAGTATACTTAGTATCCTCCAGAAATGTCAGCTGATTAATTTGAATTTTATCAATCTTTTGAGAAACTCAGTGGTATTAGTTTATCATCTTATAAGTCATTCTTTAGACTGTTATGATGCTTTCAGATAAAACAACTCTAACAAGTCATATAACATAGTTTTCTAGGTCCCTAGACTCTTAGAACACTGATGAGTTGGTAATTTACCAACTCATTAGGCTCTTAAGCCTGAGTTCTTGCCTAGTTTTCAAGTCGTTTATGTGAATTGTATGCCCTTTTTTCCTTTGTAGGGTGCAGATGTCTAATGTAAGAAAAGAGCAATAAAAGGGGTAAAAAAAAGGAAGTCAAATGAAAATCAGCACTCCACCGAAGAAGATCGGCGAAACACCAGTTAAAAGCTGATGAACACTGCCTCTAGGAATTACAGAAACCGGCGAATGCGAACTTTAACCAACGACTCGCTGGTCCATTCGCTGAATGACACCTGAATTTACTGGATCGAAAAGAAAAAGATTGGAGCACATGGGTGGAGACCGATGAAATGCCGAAGGAATCGCCTAAGGCCACTAGAATTCACTGAAGGCATAGTTCATTATAGCCGGTGGTCCACAGAATGTGACCGGAGAACCACCGGTACTTTCGAAAGCGCTAGAACACTGATCAGGGGTACAAATGTCCAGTATATAAAAAGATAAGTGAATACTCTACTTTTCGATATATTCTAGAGAGAAGTACTATGTACCCATTAGATCTTAACTTTTAGCTTTTTGAGAACATTCTCTTTGTAGAAGAAGAAAGTAAGAATTCTATTGGTAGAAATTGTAAAGAATTATTTTATTTTCTTCTTCTTCATCCTCCATGCCAAGGTGCTACCATTGTTGAAGACTTATTGTTGAATTTGATTTTGCTACTCCTTTTATTGAACTCAATGAGTTTATTGTTAAATGTGCTTTTAAATTTATTAACTATGAGTAGCTAAATCATTAACTAGAGATGTGTGGTAATTAATGCTTAATTAGATTGGGTATTGCTAGAGTAATCTCAACATAGTTTAATTAGTGTAAATATGATAAATTCTCTCCAATCTATATTTGAAGATCTATGGTTGCTGATGTGGGTCAAATTGTTCTTACTTGATTTTTGCTTGAAAAAGAAGAATTGAGTATTGGGAGAGAATTTAATGGTGGACATGGATGTGAGGTTGTGAAATTGGGTTGGAAATAGCCAAAATCACATTCTCACTCTTAATTAATAGCTAATAGGTAGAAATAATTGTAGTTATTAATCCAAATCTAATCGGGTTGATTTAAGTGTATCTAGTAGTTTGAAAGAACTCTAGCAAGAGGTATTTATAAGGTTGGAAAACATCAAATGCCCACTTTCCCAAGGTTATTTACACAACTTGAACTCATGAGATGACCTTGCATGACCCTATTTAGTTAGCATATCATCTACACCACACCTCTAGTCTTTCACATTATTGTCAACAACCTTCGTCATTTTGCTATCTTAATTAGTCAAATTAAAATTTTTACTCTATTGTAAATCTCAATCTCCCCCAAAATGTTTATTTCCTAGTTATTTGCAAGTGGTGCGAGCTGAATTCAATTTCCTAAACAGCACTCGTGCATATCATTCACTAGTCCTTGTGGGATTCGACCCTGACATTCATCGAGATATTTGTTTTAATACAATGACCGTGTATTCTCTTTTGTAATGAAGAGTATTTTTGGACATTATCGAAAATGGCGTCGTTGTCGGGGTCTAGTGGTTGATACTCTTGTGTTGATTGTTAATTTGAATTAGTATTGCATCATAGGTATTGACATCTAGTTTGTTGTTCTTGTTAAGATAAAGTCACATGAGTCATCAGTCACAAGCAGGAGATAGCTCAGTAGAGGGTAATATGGAGCATGAGGAAGATAATCTGATGATGCCCGAAGTGGTGGGAGCCATTCGCCTACCGCCTATGGTAGGGAATGTCGTGTTCCATGTCACAAGTATAATGCTACATTTGTTGCAAATGAAAGGACTATTTTGGGGAAAAATATGTCAGTATGCAAATCGTCACTTGAGAAATTTCTTGGAGATATGCTAGCCTTATAACAAAAATAAGTCAAGATTCTATCAGGTTAAGGCTCTTTACATTTTCCCTAATGGGAGAGGAGACGATGTGGTTGGAGGAATTACCTCCTGGTCATATTACATCTTGGCAAGAATTAACCAAAGCCTTTTTGCATCGTTTCTTCCCTCCATCGAAAATGTCGCAACTGAGGGATGACATCACAAACATTAGGAAAGAGTCGGGAGAACCATTGCATGAAG
Source organism: Datura wrightii (assembly GCA_035772735.1). Classification (NCBI taxonomy): domain Eukaryota; kingdom Viridiplantae; phylum Streptophyta; class Magnoliopsida; order Solanales; family Solanaceae; genus Datura; species Datura wrightii. Next base: position 10,607,443 of record JASDFA010000003.1, read on the forward strand.
CATGATTACGGTTCAAAAAGAAGGTTTCTCTTTGTCCCAACCATGGCCTCCCTGATGGAGTGCTTCTTCAAAGTTTTTACCGAGCTCTCGACTCCATCAACAAATCTGTTTCCAATAATTTAGCTAGAGGGTCTATTATGGATCAAACATATGAGTTGGCTAAAGCCCTCTTGGATAGAATGACAAAAATAAATAGGGCCTGGCATATGAGAGAGACAAATGTATCTACACATGACATTAGCTCTAGTGCATTGGCAGCTGAGTTGAGGAAAAGAGATGAAGAGCGAGATGAAAATCTCTTTAAAATGATGATGCAGCTAGAACTAATGACCGAACATGTGATTGGGGCAGGGCCCAAGGTTGTGAATGTTGTAGGTATGTAAGGTCCATTACAATTTGAAGGAGAATCATTGCCATCGAGGTACGATGAGGAATGCCAATACATGGAAATCAGATGGGGGGTTCTCCATCCAGGTTTCAAGAGACTAATCAATGTCCTTGGCCCCCAAGGGACGAGAACCAAGGTTGGAGAAACCGTGATGAACAGGGATGGCCCAAAAGAAATGAAAGATGGGGAAATAGAGAGAAGAATCGAGAGGGAGACCGTTCCGACCGAAGTTCAACCATATGTTCCCCCTCCAAAAGCTGAGAACGCCCAAAGTTAGCCAGGTGTGAGCAATGCAGGTAGCTCAAAAATTTAAGAGATGCTAGCTAGAGTCCTCAAGAAAGTGGAATCAACTGACAACGAGGTCAAGGAATTAAATGGGGAGGTGTCTAACCTTGACCAGATGATGAGCTCTTATTCAGCCTCCATTAAGCATTTGGAAGCTCAGATGAACCACTTGTCCACTCAAATGAATCCCCGAATGAAGGGAACACTCCCAAGTGATACAATGCCAAACCTAAAGAAAGATAGTCAATGCATGGCATAGTAAATTTGTTGGAGATGCGAGAGTAAAACCTGAGGAAGTTGTTGCTCCTAAATAAAATGAGGAAAATGAATTTGATGAGGTGCAAAAAACACCATGTAATGGTGAAAAGAGTAAAGATGAAAGTAAGGCGAAGGATGATGAAGTTCCCTCACATGTTGATGAAGATGAGGTAGGCATGAGGGCCTCAAATGATGACAAAGTTGAAACAAGAGCTCCACCCCCTTATCCACAACGGTTGGATAAGAAAAAGAAGGATGATAAGTTCAGAAAATTCATTGATATGTTCAGTAAATTGTCTATTAATATACCATTGGTGGATTCATTTCTTCAAATGCCCGGATATGCCAAATTTATGAAGGAGTTGCTGAAAAACAAGAAGGTAGTTGATGCCGGTAGCAGGGAGACGACGCACTACTGTAGTGCGAAGATGATGAGCAATCTTGCCTCCAAGCAGGAAGACCCAGTAGCTTTCACAATCCCTTCTACAATTGGGATATGTGTGTATAAAAAAGCTCTATGCGATCTTGACGCGAGCATAAACCTAATGCCCCTAATCATTTTCAAGAAGTTGGGACTTTGAAGCACCAAACCCACATCAATGAGGTTGCTAATGGTGGATCATTCTATAAAGAAGCCTGTGGGGGTATTAGAAGTTGTATTGGTGAGGATGGATAAATTCATTCTACCAACTGATTTCGTAGTCCTTGATTGTGAAATAGATGCTGAAGTGCCAATTATTTTGGGGAGACCACTGCTCGCTATGGGTAGAGCTTTGGTTGATGTGGAGTTAGGAGAGATCAAGTTCTGAGTCAGAAGTGAAGAAGTCATCTTCAAGGTGTGTCCATTAGCGTAAACTCTCGACGAATGCAAGGTGATCGGAGTGTTGCATGTAGAGAATGAGGAGAGAGGAGTCAAGATGGAGGAGTCTGAGTCGAAGGATGATCCTTTGAAGAAAGAGTGCTAAATGAGAGGTACATCGTGCATCGACATTAACTAAGGTGCTTCTTGGGAGGTAACCCAACTGTATTATTTGATAGTTTTTATTCCATTGTTGTTTTTTATTTTATAGGACCAATGAAGTGAAAAGAAAGGAGAGAAAGCACAAAAACATGACTGGTGACGCACTGGACTGGCAAATCACCAATCCATATGTGTGAACTGCCACTTCCTAATATAAGAAAGCAGAAAACTAGGAACATGAGTGTTCGGCCGGCGGACGAACCAGTGGACCACCAATGCAAAAACGGGTACCACCTATTAACCGTCGATGCAACACATATTACCTGAGCATTGGGTTCCTAAGCAGCGATCCATCGACAAAATGCCGACCCTGTTTGCTAACCTCTAGCCTATTGCCGGTTGTAAAACAATGAACTAAGTGTGAATTTAAGCAAAGAGAGGTAAGGCAGCTAGCCGTCGGCTTATATCGGTGATCACCAGTGTAATGCCGGTCGAGGTACGGGTTTGTTTCTGAATCTAAATCAAATGTGGACCTACCTGACCCCAAAAATCCTCTTGAGCCACCCTAATCTGAAAAAAAATTCCCTTAGGCTTTTTTTCCTCTTTTTCCATTTTTCCACAAACCATTTTGCTTCCCAATATCGCACCTTTCCACATTCCCACAACTCCTTCTCTCCCACTTTCCATAAACAAATTAACTCACCATTACTGCCCCACCTTCTCCTCAACCAACAACCTTCTCACCCGCTCATCTATAAAAACCCCTCACTCTCTTCACCAAATTCTCACTACAATCACATTCTCTCTCTCCACTACACAAGTCTCGTAAGTTCCATTATTGAACTATATCAAGATACCACAAGTTCTTTAGCGCAAAACTTTCTCCTAAGTGTGGTAATTTATCTTTGACTCTTTGTATGTTCTCATCAATGGAACCTTGATTGCATATTCATGAGGCTTTAATATACACTACCCTCCTTGTTAATGCCTTTCTCTCCCATTAGTTTCTTTGTTAATGGTCTATTTGTTGAAATTTGGGGGAGGGGGGATAAAAGTTTCTAGCTAAAAGGTGTGTGGGATATTTGTGATATTTGTGTGGACTTAAATTGGGTGAAGTCTGAGTAACCCAAATGGACTAAAAATTCATGCTTTTTCCAATGATTGATTGGGTGACGTTGTCCTGAAGGGTAAATCATTATTTCAGTCCATTCTCATGTGTAGAAGTGATGCGTTAATATAATGTGAGTGGGTGTTTGTAATTTGGTTCCATTGAAATTCTTGGAATTGCTTTAGGAACGACGACATTCGGCTATTCGCAGGTAGGGTCCGAGAAAATATCGATGGAACGTCGATCCAATCTGCAGTTGGTTTTAGGCCACTGCTTGGATCCTGCGTTACATCGGTGGTTCGTAGATAAGGACCGACGACTCGTTGCTTTGTTGCCGGTGGAATCTTTGTCTGCTCAGTTTACTACTTCGCATCGGCGGTCCGCAGATACCATCCTTCGGCTCGCCGCTGCTGCCGGTTCTTTAAATGATGGTTTTTCATCTTTGCTTCTCATCTCAATTTTAGTATAATGTTTAGTTATTTTATTTCAATGCATTATGGCTGCCACAACATCAAGTTTGCAAAAAATGTATTCATCTAGGAACACAGGTAAAGGCAAGGCACGAGCCTCCTCAACCACCAAAGGTAAGGCAAGGCCAAAGCCTTTGCAACACCCATCGACTTTATAGACGCCATTATCTTCTGCATGCACAACATGAAAAAGAACTACATTTTATGCAAGGGCCTATCGATAATGGTGGAGAAAAGTGTTCGGTGGTTTGCTATATGGGTTAAAAACCGACACGCAAGTGCACGTGGTCAAACAAGTAATAAAGTGGCTAAGTAAGCCAAGTATCGAACCAAGGAGACTCTGGATAAGTAAATTGCTCAAGTATACTATATTCTATCTTACTTCTATATATGCTGACAACAACGTAACCCAAAGTTAAATAATTTTATTTATAAATTATATACTAAAACTATTAACAAATATCTACTTTGAATTTAAACTATGGATAGGAGCATGCCAAGGTTAAGAACAAGTAATGAACTTGATTATAATCATAATTCGGTTATTCTTCTCTTCTAGTTGCTAGCCAAGAACATTAGCCAAGAGATTAAAACTCTCGTATTTAATCTCACTTAAGAATCATAAACCATCCGTCTACATTTCTGTGATCAAATGCAATTTATGACCTCGCAATACAATTCCGGTTCCTAAATTGCTAATACGGCTTTCAAGTATATTTCTATCAGGAAAGCACATCAAAACTCAATTTTCCCAAATCACGTTAAGAACAATACCCTATTAATTCACAACTTTCCAATTCCGTGCTCTCTCGAGTGAAATCGGACTTTTTAGATGAACATTAATGTCGTCCACACACTAATGCAGTAGAAACAAGAATTAATAGAACAACATAGAAGAAGAAGATGAAAAACCATACCATTCAATAATCAAAATTCATCACCATTGTTCATAACCTCAGCAAGGAAGAGAATTAGCCACTCATTTTTGGATTAATCATCCTAAAATAAGTGTTAATCATACAAACAATTGATTGAAAGAAGAAAGAAAGAGAGAAAAACCCTTAGCTTTTTCGTCCCTCAACTGCCTGTAACCCACGTCCTTGCTCCACCAAGTCTGAATTAATGAAAAATAAACCTAAGTGTGCTATTTATAGTAGTAGGACTCTTTCCCGGAATAACAAGCAACGTGTCACGGAGTGCATCACGGAGCACGGCCTCCGTGACACGCTACGGACGCGGAGGCCCTCAGGAAATCACCCGAAATCGGCCCGGGCAGCACCCTGCCTCGTTGTTAGCGTGTCACACTGCTTGGGCAGCGCGTTGGCAGCCCTTGGTCGCGGAGGCCACCTGCTGTGGCACGTTGCCAACGCGCAGGTGGGCTGTTGTGAGCAGCCTGCTTGCTGTGGCACCTTGTCGACGCGCCGGTGGGCTGTTTTGTGCCTCCACTTTGCCGACGTTCGCGTGTTGATTCCATTTCCAAGCCTCTACCTCACCAACTCATGGATTAGTTGCTCAAAAGTCATCAAAACCTACAAAACAAAGGCTAATCATGTTGGTTAGCACATATCTTTACTTTATCTAAAATTACATGAAAATGTAAACAATAATCTTAGATAAACAAGACTAATTTAAGTCGTAAAGCATATCTCGGGCATATATTTTTGCCCGTGATCACAACCCCACAGTTAAAGCCTTGTTCGTCCTCGAACAACCTTCTACATATCATGCATATGGAGACTCCCATATAACTAATTTAGCAAGAGAATTCAAGTTACGGCTATAATGATTACGTAAGATACAAGCTAAAAATAGAGCATGCCTGATTTGTCCATTGAAATGAAGTACAACTATGTTAAGACTTCTTAACCTCAAGAATCGACTCTCAATTTTTGCAAACTCATGCAAATCAACTGACTAAGAAATCCCACATGATTTATATCCTTCATTCAACATGTGCCCCTCACGAAAAGAGAGTTACCCAATTTCACACGCAAAAACAATTTTTATATCACAACATGTGTGGGTACATGCATAGAATTACACTCACTCTCACAAAGAATTCACATGCATCATGTAATGACCCATAAGCTTGCCCTTAGTGTTTTATTCCACTAATTTAAGGATGTATGAGTGTAAGATCAAGTAGGACTTTTTAGGTTGTAATGTAACTCAGGTGCGGGTAGGTACTATTATGATCAGTAATAGTGACTATCTTTCCTAAGCGCTTTTAATACAACACGCCTTCATTACAAACTTCCCTTCCCTTACTTCACCTTTTTCACCTTTTAGTTTTCTTTTTCCTCTTTTGTTCCCCCATTTCTTTCGGCACTTTTAGCTTATTAGTAAGGAGTTCTATACATAACTTTTCATTTATTTATTTTCTTACTCCCTACTAATACTCACCCATATTCAAACAAGTGCACCCTCGACCTTTCTCAACTTTTACAATTGCTACTTTCCCTTCTTTTTCATTCTTCTCACTCCTTTACTCTTTCGGATTTTTCCTTTAAGCGCTTAGGAGTTTTGGTTCAATTACAAGGCTAATGAAAGAAAAAGGATTAAGCTTATGTTGTAGCTGTCAAAGAATAGGCTCAAGGCTCAATGGGGTTAACTAGGATTAATTTTTCAAGGTAGGTATAATGAGGGATAAAAGTTTGGTTCATTCATGCTTGTTAGCTTCCTCCTCCACGGGTACTCAGACTTCCCCTCCATCTTCGCTTAACTTTCCACCAAAACAACACAAGAGGAAAATAAACAAAAATTAACTCAATTGCAAGAAATTAAAATGGTACCTGTGGTACCCTTGGGTTGCCTCCCAAGCAGCGCCTAATTTTACGTCGCGGCACGACGTACCAAGTTTCACCACTTTTTCCTCCACCTTGAGGATGTGAATCTCACTCCTAATTTCTTTTTTAATTTCCTCTTATGCTCCAGGGGTGGTGGTGAAAAATTGTAAGGACCAAACAGTAGGTGTTGCCTTTTTACTTTATTGGCCCTCAAGTAAGCGAAGTCATTTTGCCTCTCTGAGTTAGCAAATTTCAAAATATACGGGGCTTGTTCCTCCTCTAGACATTTCTCTATAAGCTTGGAAGACTCTACTTCTATGTTGTCAACCAAACTTAATGTCGAAAAATGCGTCGAGTGTGGTCCAATACACCTCAACTCTGAAACTGCATTATGCTTGACCTCCTTACTTGGATACACCTTCTCAGCATCGACATCTGTCTCTCCATTAATGTCAAATGGGGGATATTCTATCTCTTCTTCCATGAATGGATTTTCCATAAGTGTGAGCCCATCACGGGGACACTCAAGAGATTCTAATTGTTGGGATTCATCCAAAAATTCACCCTTGTTTTCCTCTTGTAGTTCCTCTTGAATATCGGCTAAAACTATCACCTGCAAGTTATCACAAGCTTCAGCTTCAGCGATCATCTCTGTGAATTTGACGCTCATCCTTTCTAGAGCCTCTGCATTCTCTTCTTGCTGAATTCTCAATACTGCCATCGCCTCCTTCATTGCTTCTGATTGCTCCAGGAGTTGTTTCAGCATGTCTTCTATTTGAGCTTGGCGTCCCAAGTCCTCATTTTCAGCATGCCTATATTCAGAAAAAACAACAGAAGGATCATAGTAGGGGCTTGGGGGAGGGGAATATGCATTCGGACAGCCATCCCAATGGCCACCTTGACCACCACATATATTGCACGTGTTACAGTGCTGCCACGAGTGGTGTCCTCCGCAATTCAGACAAGATTCGCTAAAATATGAGTATCCACCATTTAAACCATTTGTATTCCATGATGTCATGTCAATAAGGGTATCCGAAAAAGAAAAAAAATAAAATAAAATACAAAAAAGAATTAAAACAAACACTAAGACCAAGTTGTCAGCACTAAGAAAAAAAAATATAGTAAATTTACACTTAAAACAAATTCACCAATTGCCAAGTCTCCCCGGCAACGGCGCCAAAAACTTGTTCGGTGGTTTGCTATATGGGTTAAAAATCGACATGCAAGTGCACGTGGTCAAACAAGTAATAAAGTGGCTAAGTAAGCCAAGTATCGAACCAAGGAGACTCTGGATAAGTAACAATTGCTCAAGTATACTATATTCTATCTTACTTCTATATATGCTGACAACAACATAACCAAAAGTTAAATAATTTTGTTTATAAATTATATACTAAAACTATTAACAAATATCTACTTTGAATTTAAACTATGGATAGGAGCATGCCAAGGTTAAGAGCAAGTAATGAACTTGATTATAATCATAATTCGGTTATTCTTCTCTTCTAGTTGCTAGCCAAGAACATTAGCCAAGAGATTAAAACTCTCGTATTTAATCTCACTTAAGAATCATAAACCATCCGTCTACATTTATGTGATCAAATGCAATTTATGACCTCGCAATACAATTCCGGTTCCTAAAATGACTAATACGGATTTCAAGTATATTTCTATCAGGAAAGCACATCAAAACCCAATTTTCCCAAATCACGTTAAGAACAATACCCTATTAATTCACAACTTTCCAATTTCGTGCTCTCTCGAGTGAAATCGGACTCTTTAGATGAACATTAATGTCGGCCACACACTAATGCAGTAGAAACAAGAATTAATAGAACAACATAGAAGAAGAAGATGAAAAACCATACAATTCAATAATCAAAATTCATCACCATTTTTCATAACCTCAGCAAGGAAGAGAATTAGCCACTCATTTGTGGATTAATCATCCTAAAACAAGTGTTAATCATACAAACAATTGATTGAAAGAAGAAAGAAAGAGAGAAAAACCCTTAGCTTTTTCGTCCCTCAACTGCCTGTCACCCACGTCCTTGCTCCACCAAGTCTGAATTAATGAAAAATAAACCTAAGTGTGCTATTTATAGTAGTAGGACTCTTTCCCGGAATAACAAGCAATGTGTCACGGAGTGCATCGCGGAGCACGGCCTCCGTGACACGCTACGGACGTGGAGGCCCTCTGGAAATCACCCGAAATCGGCCCGGGCAGCACCCTGCCGCGTTGGTAGCGTGTCACGCTGCTTGGGCAGCGCGTTGGCAGCCCTTGGTCGCGGAGGCCACCTGCCGTGGCACGTTGCCAACGCGCAGGTGGGCTGTTGTGAGCGGCCTGCCTGCCGTGGCACCTTGTCGACGCGCCGGTGGGCTGTTTTGTGCCTCCACTTTGCCGACGTTCGCGTGTTGATTCCGTTTCCAAGCCTCTACCTCACCAACTCATGGATTAGTTGCTCAAAAGTCATCAAAACCTACAAAACAAAGGCTAATCATGTTGGTTAGCACATATCTTTACTTTATCTAAAATTACATGAAAATGTAAACAATAATCTTAGATAAACAAGACTAATTTAAGTCGTAAAGCATATCTCGGGCATATATTTTTGCCCGTGATCAAAAAGGTTTGATTTGGCAGGATTGCGTGGGGACTTTCCCAACATCACTGCTAAGTTCACAGACAAGTAGTGGCATGCTTTAGCCAGTCCTCTCCCGGAATATTACCCAAGCCTGGTTTCGGAATTCTATGCCTCCTACCAGGCTAGACAAGACATCATGAAGCATAAAGGCAAAATCGATGAAGTCCCCTGCCTACCATCAGTCATGGTACGCGGGGTGGAGGTATACATAACACCAACTATAATTAATTATTTATTTAGGGAAGACAAAATTGACTCAGGCAAAGAGTATATGGCCAGGAATACGAACATGAAAAATTTGTTCACTTGGATAGCCCCCATCATCGCAGTTGACACTCTGACATGGGCCTCCATGGGTGGCGAAATTTCTAGCAATGATTTGAAGTTTGAGGCTAAGTTATGGTTGGATTTTATCTATGGCCGCATCATTCCTTCCAAAAATGAGTAGCGGGTCGGCTTGGAGATGGACATTCTCATAGCCTGCATCATGTCTGGAGTCCCCATTAACTTTGGGGAGATTGTGGCCCAGCAAATGAAGCGAAAGGCAAGACAGGCCAACACCTCCATGCCATATGCTATCCTCATTTTGCAGCTGTGTTTACAAGCGGGAGTGCCATTGTTCCATGATGAGACCCCTGTCCCGGCCTCAGGAGTGATTGCCTTAGACAGGAAAAGAGATGCCGAGGCACCCGCAGTTAAGAGGAAGAAATTGTAAGCTTTTGGGTTGGCTGAGGGATCACTATCTCATGGGGAAGAGTAGTCACCGCATGCCCTAGATTTGAATATGTCTCACCAAGAAGCTATGGGCCAAACCTCCAGGGACACACCTCTTAGGGCCCATCTCCCCCTCTTACATCCTCCCAGCCAAGTGGTCTCCACAAACTCGTGGAAATGACCAACTCTCATGAGAGCCAACTCTAAAAGTTGGATAGGAGTCTCCCTGCACTCATTGTTCAAACAGTCAAACGGGAGCTGAAATCAATGTATGAGAGCCTTACAACACTATGCAAATGGGTGGATGTAGCGGAGGGGGTTGTCACTTCTCTTCGAATTGAGGTGCGAGAGTGGAAAAGTCAGACACCTATGGAAGTGCCCGACATGAGCGCTCTTGACGCTGCAATGGCTGCTCCTTCCACTGTTTGAGGCTAAATTAATGATTTGTTTTAGGGCTTGAGAGATAACACCGAGGATCTGGGAGAGGCTAGTTTTGCTAGTGCCACAGTAATAGGAGAAGCTGCTGATGAGGAGGATGAGGAGTGACCTGCTCAGGGAGTCTCTAACCCTTTTATTTGCATGCATACATTGGGGACAATGTATTCTCTTAGCTGGGGGGAGAGGTGAGTGTTTGTTAGGGGGTCACTGATGTTTTATTTTGAGATGAGTTGAAGTATCCCTTATCAGGCTTTTTTGTTTTTTTATTATCTGATGACGAATTGTGAGCGTTTGTCAGGCTCGGTTTTTTACTCTTGTTGATGATTGCCCTCGTCGGGACTGTGATGTTGAAAATAAAAAAATGAATGACTTGGTTGAATTCATGGATGAATGTTAGTGTGGTAATGATGAGAATGGGGTCCTTGTCTTGAATTGTTTATTCCTTTAGGACCCAAGTCCTTTGTTTGTTCACCGTGTAAATTGTAGAATAGTAATCAAACTCCAAGAGTTTTCTTCACACCATGGTTCTTTCCCAAGAAGCATTTCTTTATTTTTCCTTTCTTTTTATTGTCCAACCGAGTTGACACTTCCCGATGATAGATTGAGTGGATACTTTCTTAAGGAAGAATGCCATATCATTTTTGAGTTTTTTATGTAGCTGTTTTGAGAGGTACCACCAGAAAATTTTTGAAGTAAAATTTTGAAATGGCGCAGAAAATATGAAATAATGAACATTTGAAATGAGAACATAGAACTCTTTGTCATACTTTGTAGATTCCTCGTTTGACTTATGAATTTGCATGTTCTGATGTCTTAAATCAAGATTTTGTGTGGATAATGACTTTTGTGGACTCTTTAGGTGTGATTCCTTGTATGGTAAGGACTTTTGTAAATCTCATGCACAACTTCTTGTCTAAAACTTGCCCCAAGTGTGACTCAAGGAGAAATCCTAGATGTATCTACAATTAGAACATGATCTTAGGTCCTCTTTTGTTAAGTCACTTGACCCAAAATGACCTCTTCGAACATTAATCTTTGATAGTCAACATTTGAGCCTTGAACCCTTTCTTTGGGAAACCATATTACTAGCCTAATGACCATTTTTAATCCTTCTATTTGGCACCCATACTACCTAATTGGTAGTGATAAAATAACGAAAAATGGGGCTCGAAGCCCATGAAATGGGGAGAGATAAGGAAATGAATTTGAGATGAGGCAAAAGCCTAAGTTTGGGGGTTTGCAAGAGAAGGGGAAAATGAGAGCTTCAATGTGAGGTAGCACCAAAATAGTGATGAATTGAATGAATCGATGGGTTGAAAGACCTGAAATCATCAAAAGAGAAAGAATAGTAAAAAGGTACTATCTCTTGCATATATAAGGCCAAATGTGAAATTCATGGGTGTTATAAGGGTGTCTTGTATTACAAAAATGATGAAGATAACGAACAAGGAGATATAAGGTGGAGTGATCTCAATAAGATAATGGGATGTCATAAGTATTTGTAAAGGCATTAGGGAGGATTTAGTCAGCATTTATCTATCCTTATCCCTAGCCTAAATTATGACCCACAAGTCCTAAGTGATTTTAAGTGCAGTTGCTCTACATTAGTGGCAAATATACGAAGGGCAAGCCTATGGGTCGAGTTGTGTGCATGAAGATTTCTTTTGGGAGAGTGAGAGCAACTTCTCTTTGCGCAATCCTTTATGTGAATGCATTGATTTCATGAAAAAAATATGGATTTTCTCCTCAGTGAGTGGCATCATCCCTTTTGAGGACACAATTGCATTAAGGGTAAATCTGTGCATAGCACATGAGAAATGCAAGCTCTAAGGCAAGCTTTGAATTTGCAATGATCATGAATTGAAATGCTATGTGTACTTCACGGATAAGGTATGCCCTTGTATTGCAACATGAAAGCTCTTGTGAAACATGTTTTTGAAGGGTGGTGGCCTCTTGAAATCTCTCCATTATTCTGGTTTTTAGGGGAATCTATTTCTCTTTTTTTAGTGAGTTGGTGAGCATTTTTGGGTTGTCATAAACCAGTAGGTTATTGGTGTTTAAACTTGTGTGGAGAGGCATGTTTTGCAACTGACGAGAACTACATTACACGAGGACAAGAAATTGTTCAACTTTTGGGGTTTGAGGAGTTGGTAATTTACCAACTCATTAGGCTCTTAAGCCTGAGTTCTTGCCTAGTTTTCAAGTTGTTTATGTGGATTTTATGCCCATTTTCCTTTGTTCTGTATAGATGTATAATGTGAAGAAAACAACAAGAAATATGGTAAAAAGAAGGAAGTCGGATGAAAATCAACGCTCCACCGAAGAAGATCGATGAAACGCTGGTCAAAAGCTGATGAACACTGTCTCTAGGAATTACAGCAACCGATGAACACAAACTTTAATCCGCGACTTGCCGGTCCATTCGCCGAATGACACCTGAATTTGCTGGATCAAAGAGAAAAGGATCGGAAGTGCATGGGTGGAGACCGGTGAAATGCCGAAGGGATCACCTAAGGCCACTGGAACTCATTGAAGGCACAGTTAATTATAACTGGTGGTTCGCGGAATGTAACCAGTGGACTGTCGATACTTCCACAAGCGCCAGAACACTAATCAGGGGTAAAAATATCCAGCACGGAAAAGAGAGAAGTGAATACCCTACTTTTGGATATATTCTAGAGAGAAGTACTCTATAGCAATTAGATCTTAATTTTTAGCTTTTTGAGAACATTCTCTTTGTGGAAGAAGAAAGTAAGAATTCTATTGGTGAAAATTGCAAAGGATTGTTTTCTTTTCTGCTTCGTCTTCCTCCATAGCTAGGTACTACCATTATTGAAAACTTATTGTTGAATTTGATTTTGCTACTCCTATTATTAAATTCAATGAGTTTATTGTTAAATGTGCTTTTAAATTTCTTAACTATGAGTAGCTAAATCATTAACTAGAGGTGTGTGGTGATGAATGCTTAATAGATTGGGTATTTCTAGAGTCATATCAATATTGTTTAATTAGTGAAAATCTATTAAATTCTCTCCAATCTATAATTGAAGATCCATGGTTGCTGATGTGGGTTTAATTTTTCTTACTTGATTTTTGCTTGAAAAAGAAGAATTGAGTATTGGGAGAGAATCTAATGGTGGACATGGATGCGAGGTTGTGAAATTGGGTTGGAAATAGCCAAAATCACATTTTCACTCTTAATTAATAACTAATAGTTAGAAATCAGTACATCTATTAATCCAAATCTAATCGGGTTGATTTAATTATGCCTAGTGGTTTGAAAGAACTCAAGCAAGAGGTATTTATGAGGTTGAAAAACATCAAATGTCCACTTTCCCGAGGTTATTTACACAACTTGAACTCATGAGATGAGCTAGCTGACCCTATTTAACATATCCTCTACACCTCTCCTCTAGTCTTTCACATTATTGTCAACAACCTTAGTCATTTTGATATCTTAATTAGTCAAATTAGAATTTTTACTCTATTGTAAATCTCAATGTCCCCCAAAATGTTTATTTCCTTGTTATTTTTAAGTGGTGCGAGCTAAATTCAATTTTCCAAATGACACTCTGGCATATCATTCACTAGTCCTTGTGGGATTCGACCCCGACATTCGTCAGGATATTTATTTTGATACAATGACCGTGTATGCTCTTTTGTAATGAAGAGTATATTTTGGACATAATCAAACACTTCAATATAAGTAGTTCTGACTTAGTCTTAGGACATCAGTTTTGAGCTATCAACACAGTTAGACTCATTTAGGATTTCCAGTGAGAGTAGTACATAGCACCAAACGGGCTGAGGTTCTGCGTACCCAAGTTTCCAGAACTACGATGCCACCATAGGTTACTAGCCCAAATGGGCCTAGACAGTGATCACTTAGTTCCACCACTATACCCTGGCAAGGTATAGTGGGCCTTCTTTAATGGTGGGTATACGTCGGACTCCATGTTTAGCTCATGTGGTTACATGTCGACTATAGTTTTTTCCACAGTACAATTCAGTCCAGTACAATCATGACTTTTAGTCTAGTCCTAATCTTCAAATTTCAGTATATATCTGCAGTGTTACAATTTAGTTTATTATTACTCAGTATATGTATTTTTTCCGTTTCTTCTCGCATACTCAGTACATTCAAAGTACTGATCACATAATTTTATGTGCTATATCATTTTATAATATAGGCTTAACTACCCAGCCTCAAAACTGCAGTTAGTCTCTCAATGGTTTCCCAGCAGCTTCAGTGGTGAGTCCTTATTTGTCGAGGGCCGGAGTAATATTTTAAGTTGTATTTCTTTGTTAAGTTTCAGACATTAGAATTAGCAGGGGGTTGTCCCAACAACTCATCAATTCATTTTAGAAGGCTTTCAGACAGTATTTATAGATTTAGTTTGGGTTTTAGTTTTGTTCAGATTTTATTATTATTTAGTATTTGCTTATATTCTTTAGTCATCTTCCGCTTCATTATCATTACTTTTAGTAGATCAGTCTTAGTAGATGTATGCTTTACCATGGGTTTTCTTGGGTTCACTTGTGATCCTAAGTACTGTGTCGCGTCTAGGGTGTAAACTTGGGTCGTAATCTCTGAATACATGTTGAACTATTTATTCTCTATTTTTTAATATTTATTTAATTTTCTGTATTCATTCTATAATATTCCATGGTCGTTTTCATTTTCTTTCTTTCTTGAGTAGCATTGAGTCTGTTTCTTTTATTACTTTCTGGTAGTTGACTCTAACAGTATTGTTTGTTTTATTACTTTCTAGTAGTTGACTCTAACAGTATCTATATTCTTTTAGCATAGTTAGTTTCTGCTCTAGTATTTGTTGTTTTTCTATTTGATGTGCTTCAATATATATTAGGTCACCTTTAGCATCTCTAGTACAGTAAGCATAGGAGCTTCTTCCTAGATTCCTCTTGATGCTCCATCTATATTGTATTTTGTCGGTGTCTCTGGTGGTAATTTCCACAAACACTTAGTCAATTTAATCTTATCTTTTTGTTCTTCCACAGCTTTTAATATGTCTACCCATTTGGCTGGACATTCTCTTTTTGGTTTTTTTGAATTTTAGTAGTCTATGTATTATTTGAGTTACCTAATAGATAACTCTACGTGTACTGATATTCCCTCCTTCATATTTTCCATAGTATTATGCTTGGAATAGAATGAAAGTAGGATCTAATACTTTGTTTAACATGGGAATTCAACCATTACTAAATAATTTCTCTTAAATGGGCATGTATATTAATACCTGCGTGTTAAGAGAAATATTTTTTGTGTTGTGAATTTACAGCACTTTTGACGCTTAAAACTTAAAAAATATGCATAGTCTTAGGTGTGTTTATACAGATATGATGCACTTTTACTTTATTTTCAGGAATATTAAGTATTGGAGTTGAAATGTGCAAAAGAAGAGAAAAGAGTGCTAAAAATGGTCAAATTGCAGATCTTAGTATGAGTCATACCTTGAAAATACGAGTCGTACATAACATCTGTGATAAAATTCAGAGGAACTGCATAAGGCACTAGCCATGTATGACTCTTAGCACGAGCTGTACCATCCTGGTACGGGCAGTACCATAGCAGTCATGGAAAATTACATTTATATTGCACTTATCTGAGCTCATGGAACGAATGGAAGATACGAGTCATGATGATCACATATTACTTGCACCAAAGAGCCATGGGGAACTTCAGAGAAAATGTGATTGGTAGATCCTAGGGCACGAGGCAGTCATGAGTCAAGATATGAGTTGTGCCATAATACTCATGAAAATATTCAGAGGATGCCTGACTTCACAAGATCAGACCATGACAGGCATTGTATAAGATCATTGTACAAGTCGTACCAACTTCAAAGACTTAACCAAATTCAAGAATGCTCAGCATTGTATGAGAGGAAGCTACGACTCATAGGTTCGTGGTACGTGTTGTAGGATTAGGCGGTGACAGTTAAATTAATTTTCCTATTAATTTAGGAAAAAGTTCAAATTATTTGTATAAATACTTTTCTAGGTTATTTTAGAAAGTCAAATCCTATCCAACTAGGAAAAAGAGTTACAAATCCCAATTCCACTACATTAAGGAACAAGGAAGGCTTACTCTACTATTATAAATACCCTTTATTTCTATGTAATATAGTAGCAAATTAGAGAGAGAGGACCAAACCAAAGTAGGAGACGTGTGAAGAATAATTTTTGTGAATTTTTATCATGTTTTGAGGAGCAAATTCTTGGGATCAAATTCTAGATTTCCTATGTTGTTCTTGAGATTGTTCTTTGATTTCAAATTGGTTTTCTTCCAATTGTTGTTGTGAGTATTTAATTATGTGTTTGTCTATGAATACAAATTATCATCTTACAACCATCAGAGGCTAAAACCTCCACAACTAGGGGTTGTGGGAACCATGATGGATTAACGAAATAGGGTTACACAAAAGTGATTCAAAACCAATACTAAACGCTTGTATTATATTCTCTTCATCTTTAAATGTTTCTTAATGGTGTACAACATTAAGATTTTCCCGAATTCATTACTTGGTTGAACCTAGAGAGTGAGAGATTAGGAAAAGAGAATTACAATGAAGCCTTGGTTATTATGATCATTGTATTAACTTGAGTTGTGATCGCAAGATAGTTAGATTTGGAATATATTGATAAAGGTTAGTTTTAAATCACTCATGAGACCTGACGCGGTCACTGAGTAAAGTCATCGAATAGGGAAGAAGCAGTCATTTGGATGAACCCTAGTTATCAGATCTAAAAGTAAGCATTGGGATTGATCACATGTGTATACCCAAAGTAGTTATAACCCTATGAGGAACACTTACCCTAGTTGCTTGCAAATCTTGATTTAAATCACGAATATAATCTTGTTTTAATATTTTTTCATTAAAATCCCCAATTTGGAGATAACTCACCAACAAGTTCACTTACCGGCATTAGTCTAGATCTTACCCTATTCCCTGTGGGTTCGACCCCAGCCTCTTTGTTGGGTTCTTTATTGACAATGATTGTTTCATACTTTGTTAAGAAGTGTGAGTTTGTGCATTAACAATTTTCATGTTTTCTTATCTATTGAGACTCTAGGAATACATGTGTGATAGTTTCTTGTTTTGGAATGTTACAACACCAACGTTTAGATGGTAATGAATATCCTCATCTTCTTGTGTACCATCTACTAATATTTGAACTTCCATAGTCTCCACATAAAAAGAAAGCAATTTTAAAAGGAAGTCGTTTCACCCATATCTCCTTAATTGTGTTATTTGTACCTTCCCTTTATCAAATATAACTCCATGTTGATCTGATTGTAAAGTTACCATTGGTTTCTAACATCCACCATGGTTTGTACATATTAATGTTATCTGTAGGGGGTTTTTATCTTTCTTACAATATACTCAATAATATCTTAAGGAAATAATTCTTGTAGCTGAGTCAAATTCGATCTATCTTCTGTTACCAAATCTCTGATATTGAGTATTCCTTTCACTCTCCAATAATTCCTCTTCTATATTAATATATAGTGATCCTAGACTAGTTCAATTATTATGCCAAAACTGTGCAAATCCCATTTTAGGTTTCCATCAAATTTGATGTTCTATTAAGTCTCTTACTTATAGTATTTCTTCCAAACTTTTGACCCTCCTCTAGTTTTCCATACTACTTGATTTTGGTTTAATTTCTTACAATACTTATTACTCATATAATCACTCCATACACTAGGATTAGTTATGAAATTCCACCATAATTTTCCAAATAGTGCCATTGAAATATCATATATTTTAGACCTCCTTCCTCTTCTAGTAAGAATAGATCTTTCCATTTAGCCCACTATCTACTTTTTCCTCCCATGCAACAACCCCGAAAAAATTGGGCTAGCATTTTGTGTATTTGAGTTAGGACATTTTTTGGAGGATTCATGACTGAGAAGTAATATATTGGAATGCTTTATAGCATATGTTTGATTATTATTGCCCTTCCTCCATAGGACAGTAGTTTCCCTTTCCATTTTTGTAGTTTAGAATTTAGGCTCTGTATCAACTGTTGATATAATTGTTTCTACTTTCTCTTATAGAATATAGGGCATCCTAAGTAGGTAAAAGGAAACTATTTTCTCCCTATTCCTATGGAAATATCTGCAGTTATTATTATGTCCATAGGAACTTTCTCATGCAAATAGATGGCACTTCTTTCTTTTTTAACTTTTTGTCCAGAATTACTCTCATATTCTTTAAAAATATTCAATATTGTTTGCATTATGTGTACCCCAGCCTTACAGAATATTATCATTTCATCTGCAAAGGTTAGATGATTGATCTTAGGACATCCCCAGGCATTCCCAACTTTCTGAAATTCCTTTGGTTGTGTAGTAAATTTAGCTTTCTTTATAGTATTTCTACTGCTAAAATAAGTATTGTAGGGGATAGGGAATCTCCCTGCTTTATCCCTCTAGAAAAGTTAAAACATCCCTTGATTTGATCAGTAATGAGTATTGAACACCAATTGTTAGATATACATCTAACCATATCTATTACTCTTTCACTCATCCCCATCCTTCTCAGAACTTTGGTTAAGAATAACTAATATACTTTTTCATAGGCTTTCATCATATATAGTTTGATAACCAAATTGGTAGGTTTGCCTTTCGTTCTGATTTCTGTGATGATCTCTTACGCTAGAAGTATGTTTTCTGATATGCTTCTTACCATGATGAATCCTATTTGTTATAATGATATTGGATATGGCAATAATTTCTTTAGTATTTCATGTATGATTCTTGAAAATATTTTATTAACGAAGTTACCGAGTGATATAGGTCTCATGTCTGTGAATCTGTCACTTTGTAACTTCTTTGGAATTAGGACTAGGTTTGAATAAGTTACATACTTTGGTATTTTGATCCACAAAAGAATGCGGCCACCATGTTTACTATGTCTTCCCCCTATAATTTTTCATGTTTCTTGATAAAAAGCTCACGTCATTCCATCGGACCATCTGCTTTGTCCTATTTAGCCCCATTATTGCCTGTTTTACCTTTTCCTTGTCTGGTACTTTATGTAGTTCCTCATTTTGTTCTTGTGATACTGATTTAGGTATTTTATTTAATATCTCAAAATCTTCTGCCTCTTATTCCTTTGTGAATTTTTTTTGAAAGAAGCTAATTGCTTCCTCTTCTATTTCATTATCTCCTTCCAACCATTTCCCTTCTTCATTCTAAATTCTATTTATGCTCAATCTACTTTTTCTTTCTTTTACCATTGTGTGAAAAGATTTAGTATTACTTTCTCCATCCTTAAACCATCCTATCCAACTTTTTGTTTCCAAAATTCTTCTTCATTGTGAAGGTATTTGTTAAGTTCTGCCGAAGCTTTATGAAGCCTTTCCCTATTTTCTATGGAAGGTGTTGCTTCAAATTGTATCTCTTTTACTTTAATTATGTCCTCTAATGTAGCTATTTCTTAAAATATATTGCCAAACTTCTCTTTACTCCATTGTCCTAAATCTTTCCTCACCTTCTTTATTTTATCATGGTATAAGATAAAAGGTGATGTTTCAAAATTTTCTTTCTGTTGTTGTCTGATCAGCTACCTAAATGATTCCTCTTTTAACTAGAAATTCAAGAATTTGAAAGATTTAGTTATTCTTTGTGTGTTGACAAAGTATTCTAATAGTAATGGAGCATGATCTGAACCACTTCTTATCATATGTTCCACCTTTATAATTGAAAATAATCCCTGCATTTCATCATTGCATAATACTATGTCCAACCTATTAAATATGTTTTCCTCATCTGTTCTTCCTAAAGGTAGTCTATAAAGACTGATTTTTAGCTATTCTTTGTGGATTATTTACTACACAATAATTGAGTATGAGCTAATATATGATGTAATTATACACAATACACATGTTTTGTTGTAGGACAAATTTTCGGACAACTGAATGACTTTGGAGCTAAAACAAGTGCTTTGAGGCTTTGAAGTCTTAGTGTAACCCAAAGAAATGAGTCGAGATCAAATTTGTGGTTCGAGGATCGAACACACAAAAAAATGAAAGAAAATGGACCTAAGAGAGAATATTAGCTTGGCGCTACTTACCACGCATCGCGCTAGCACAAAAATCTCAATCTGCAAGTAAAATAAGTTATTTGGAATTTGCCTTGGCGCCCCGCGCTACACTACAACGTCTCACTTAGCGTTAGCACAAATTTTTTATAGATTTTTCAGTTTGAGGTTTCAAGGGTATTTTTGTCCGGAGACTTTCGAGGCACTCTATGAATACCTAGAAAATACAAGTTTTTGGTGAATTTTGACCTAGAGAGCTTTCGGGGAGCGTAGAAGAATTCAAAGCACGGAATTCATTAGTTTCTCCACGATTCCATTTAGTACAAAAGTTTGAATCAATCGTTGTTCGTAATGTTTTTTTGTTCTTATTCTTCAATGTTCTTTTATTCTATTATAGTCTAGTTTCTCGTGGGGTATAGACAGACATATTGTATGGATAATTAATCGTGGATTTTAATTTTTGTTTTCAAGCCTGAATTCGTGTATGGAGTTTGAATTAAATTTCAGATTTGTTAACTATTTTATTTAGTTGAAAGAGGAAGAATTTAGGTAATATTATTTGCACGATCTTGTTTGGTTTGAATTAATATTTCCCTGTAAGTAATCGAAAGAGCTTTTAGAAATTATTGATTGAGCTAATAGGAAAAATATTCGAAAGAATTTTTTCCATAAGACTAAAACCTAAACGTGTTCTTTCATATATATATATATATATATATATATATATATATATTTGTTGGGTTGTCATTAGTTTATTTTGTTAAGTCTTGATTTAATTGGAAGAGAAATCTAAATCGTATGAATAAGCTAATTAACTATTTAATTCGTGAGAATCAATAGGACTCTAGATGTGAATCTAGAATAAAATCATATCCTTATTATTGTCCTATACCCGTCTTGTCTGTTACCCTCTGTTCCTATATTGATATTAATCGCTTCTCTTGTGATCAATTATCATAAATTATATTATTAGTTGTAAAATCGTGATTTTTAATCACAACAAATTCAAGTTCTACTTACCTAAATAATAGTTAGCAAGTTTTTGTTTAATTTATTAATTATACCAATCCCTACGGATACAATCATAGTACTAAACTATCTTTGACTAGCGAAGCGCCTAATTTACAGTGTGATTTGCGCTCGTCAAATTTTAGCGCAGTTGTTGGGGATTGACAACAAATAGTAATCAAATAGAATCTTTTGTATTGAATTCAGGCTTTTATCCTTTTAATTTTCTTATTTCGTATAAATAATAATTAAAAATCAATTGTTAGTTTTTGTTAGAATTTTTTTCCATTAATTTTTTATTTTTATTTTTTTTAATCTAACTTTTCTTCAAAGAATTCTTTTGTAGTACCTGACATGACCTAGGGAGGAAAGCTTGAAGAAAACACTGAGGATTGAATGTAAAGTGCTTAAATATGAAGCACAACTAGCTAAGCAAAACAATTGCAAAGTTAGCAGCTGAACCTTATCAAAAGTATGTTATCTGTTTTAAATGTAGAGAAAATCAACAATGATTTGACTATCGAGTAGGTAGCTATTCCTCCTATGGTTCATCTTTCTAAAAGTCTCACTCTATCTCTAACGCTTACAATAATGATATTCTATATGAGAAAAATTCTAGAGTTGAATGGAATGAATACAGTGATTATGATGGGAAAAAAGTGATGTGAGATAAATACCCCAAGAGAAGAAATCTGATTTAAAAGATCTTATGTATAAATTCATGAAAAGTACAGAAGAGAGAATGATACAGAGTGATCCAACAATTAAGAGACTAACTTTGCAAATGGCTAAACTTGTAATACCCTGAAGTTCCTTAAGATTAGACCCGCGGGTTGAGTAGAGAAAGCAGGAAGAAATCTGCACAAGCCATAGAACGGCTCATCAGGTGACTTGTTAGGTCACCCAACGAATTGTGAAGTGGCTTATGATGAGAAATTAGGTCAGTAAAGTCATGATTAGGGGGTCACCACATATGGTACAAGGAGTCTTGGTGTCACTTCACAACTCGTTAAGTGGGTCATTGGCAGGATGGCTAAAATTGGAGGTTGGGATTCCAGTGAAGGTAACGAGTAAGGGCCACGAGTCGTCATTCCTCCTACCGACTCATCCAGTGACCTATGGGGTAAAGGATTTTTAGTAAATGGGGAATTGTCTAGTGATGATGACGAGAGTGGACAATGAGTAGTCCAGTAGGGTAATGACCCATCCGGTCCCTCATTGGGACTAGCAGTTGCAGTTTTTCTACAAATTTAGTAAGGGTATTTTCGTAATTTATAAGCTCTTTTAGGAGGATTTTAAGAGGGTTTAGCCTAGTCTAACCCATTCTGTTCCCATGCATGCAAGTTTAGAGGATGTCATAGGAGATCAAGCTAAGAATTCTTCAAGTTATTTCCCAAATCTCTTGGGCTTTCAAAGAAGAGTGTAGATGCAGCTTACCCAGGTATGTAGGGTCATGAATGAGAGTTTTGTTTCACTTTCATGCTCAAATTTTCCTTCAAGTTCATGAATATAAGTATTAACTCAAGTGTATGATCATATGGGATTTTAACCCAAATTTATGAATTTCTATATGATATATTTATGAGTCAATTCCCTTCAAGTTTCAAGCATGTTTAAAGATTCGTGTCTAGATTTTATGTACTAATTGATTCTAAATTCATGATTTCAAGTTTTAGAAGATTTTGCCCAATTTTGCAAGTTCATGAAAAGTCTAGTTTGTGATTGATGATTTCAAGTATGATAAAGTATCTAACATGGATGCATGATTAAAAATTAACCATATATGAATCTATGATTTTGACCTGTGAAGTTTATTTTAAGTGCATGATCTTCAGATTTCGGGTAATTCCACTCAATTTAAACATGTTTTCATGATTCAGATCATATTTATAAATCAATTTACCATATGTTTTTGGAGTCTAAAATTCCCTATTCAGCTTATGGTATGTTTGGAGCCAAGACTCCCCATGTACAGATTTCAGACTATGCATGTAATTTCATTATCAGCTTCATTGAAAAATGATGGTTTCAACTTTATTGGAAAATGATGGAGAACACTTTGCAAGTTTTTAGGAGTAGTGTCTAGCACCGAGTAGGCTAGGGGTTCAGGAAAACCCTGGGCTTAGAACTACGTGCCAACGTAAGATTATCCAGTTACTTTGGGACATCCCTTGTGAGATCCCCCTGTCCCGATTGGGCCTTCAGCTTGATATCGATATCATGTTAGCACCGTT
Organism: Datura wrightii; assembly: GCA_035772735.1. NCBI lineage: Eukaryota > Viridiplantae > Streptophyta > Magnoliopsida > Solanales > Solanaceae > Datura > Datura wrightii. The sequence goes on from JASDFA010000003.1 coordinate 10,630,811, forward strand.
AGCCCTGTGAAGGCTTTGGACAACTCTTCCCACTTGAGTGTAATAGTTGGGATTACATAAGCTCTATCGTGATAATGTCGGTTATATGATGAGTCTCTCATTGTTCCTCATGATTTCAGTTTTGTATGTTTATTAGCTATGATATTATGTTTTCAACAGGTTTGACCCAATGATCTGGTTATTAGTTTTACTTACAATCTTAGTTTCAGCTTTGGTTCATTCAATTCAATTATGAGATCTAATTTATGTCTATTCATGTTTTTTAGATATCAGCTTGCAACCTTTATTCTCAGAATCTTATCATGTTATGAATTATGATATGTATGATTTTAGTTTTTAGTTACTCAGCCTCTTTTACTTACCTTGCATACTCAATACATTTCAAGTACTGACCGCATACTTTATGTTTTATCATTTCATGATACAGGTTCAGACATTCAGACTTAGTCTCGCCATTAGCCAGTCTCTCGAGTTTATCTCAATGCTGTTATTGGTGAGTCCTCATCCTTTGAGGACCTTCTGTTAGTTGAGTTATATTATTTTAAATTTAAAATTTATAGTGAGCTAGTTGGGGTGTTGTCCCATTATCTTGTCAGTATGTTAGAGGCTTATTAGACATAGACTTATATTTTCAACTTCAGTTTTAGTATTATGATGCTATCATTGGATAGACATATTGTTATTCAAACTTTTGCTATTTCAGAATTTCATCATCAGCTTTGTTTATGATGATCTTTAGTTATCATGTTCATGCCATGGGTTGACTTGGAGACATTTATGGTTCTAGGTTTCGTGTATCGATCCGGGGTCTCAGCTCGGGTTATGATAAACTTGGTATCGGACCATTAGGTTTTTAAATATCCTAGGGTGTTTGAAAGCCATGTTAAGTAGAGTCTTTTTCAAGGGTGTGAAATGCGCAACACTTATGATGAAGAGGCTACGTAACATTTTAGGAATCTTCCCTTCATTCATGATCCTATCTTCTGCTATGAGTTCAACTTTCTCGATTTACTGTAACTCCAGCTTTACGCGTTTGAAGATTATGCCTCCACACTGAGTTTACGGAAGAAGGAACGGCAATAGGAATGGAAATGGTCATGAGGATGGCAATGGAGATGGACACCAGCAAGCCCCACCAGGCCCAGTGGATCCCGTACCCGAGCAGGTTGCCCATGATGAGTTTATAGCAGCCATTCAGAAGTTGTCACAAACATTGACCGTTCAAGTTAATCAGTAGGTAGTGGCTCATGTTCTCCAGAATGGGAACACAACGGTGGCTAGAGTCTGGGATTTCCTCAAGAAGAATCCCCCTGAGTTCCTTGGGTTGAGAGTGGAGGAGGACCCACACGAGTACATAGAGGAGACCCAGAAGTTCACTTAGATTATGGGGTGATGGGAGAGGAGTGTGCAAATTTAGCCTCCTATTAGTTGAAAGGAGTCGCTCATATATGGCACAGGGCAATGGAAGGATAGCTGGGAGCCGGAGTGGGCCTCATTGGTTGGAATGAGTTTCTCACGGCATTCTTAGACCGATTCTTTCCCCAGGGAATGAGGGAAATCAAAGCGGCCTAGTTCGTGAATTTGAAATAGAACGACATGACTGTACATGAGTATGCTCTAGAATTCACCTGGTTGTCCTAGTATGTGCCAGAGATCATGGAAGATCAGAGGGATCGGGTGAGCATATTTGTGAATGGAGTAGTGAATTATTTGGTCAAGGATTGCAAGACCGCTATGCTTCATCAGGACATTGACTTCTCCCGATTGGTCTTGTATGCCTAGCAGTTAGAGACGATGCAGATGAGGGAGAGGGAGAGAGAGGTCAAGAAGGCCAGGATAGACAATTTTGGGTTTTACCAACAGAGGTCAGGTGGTGGACATCCTCAATAGTCCCATGATCGCTCGTAAGGCCCAACGCCGCATCAGCTAATGCGCTATCCAAGTCTAGGTGCAATCAGAGGGGAAAGACATCAGGCTCTTGAGGTCAGGGGAGTAGGTTAGGAGAGCTCAGCATCCCAGTTTGTGACAGGTGTGGTAGGAGGTGCACTAGTCAGTGCTTAGCAGGCTTAGGGGCATGTTTTGGATGTAGAAAGCCCGACCATATTCTTAGAGATTGTCCAGTGGCCAGAAAGAGCCATGGTAGAGACCATGACCCAGTTACCAGTTTAGTAGCTCTTCCTGTACACTTAGCTTAGCAGGGTGTATCCACTAGAGAAGGTGGTGGTCAGCGTTAGAATAAGTTTTATGCCCTCTCATCTCCTCAGGAGCAGGATGTCTCTTGAGACATGATCATTGGTATGTTACGAGTAGTCCATCTTGATGTATATGCATTATTACATCTAGGGGCTACCTTGTTTTTTGTGACTCCCTATGTTTCTATTAGTTTTGGAGTTAGTCCCAAAATCCTATCAGAACCCTTATCAGTCTCTACTCTAATTGGTGACTCAATTATAGCTCGACGAGTATATAGAAATTGCCCTGTCACCATCCTTCAAAAAGTCACCTCAGCCGATCTAATATATTTAGACATGACTAATTTTGATGTTATCCTTGGAATAGATTGGTTCCATGCATTTTATGCCTCAGTGAATTGTAGAACACATTCAGAAGAGTTTCGACTTTCGGGTGAGCCAGTCTTAGAATGGAAAAGTAGTTTATTTGTTCCTGTAGGTCACTTAATTTCCTACCTTAAGTATAGAAAGATGATTTCCAAGGGCTTTTTTACCATCTAGTTCAGGTTAAGGATTCTACATCTGAGACCCCAACTCTCCAGTCAGTTCCTATAGTGTGTGAGTATCCAGAGGTTTTCCTAGATTATTTACCAGAAGTCCCTCCCGAGCGGGAGATTGACTTTGGTATTGACCTTTTTCCTGATACACAACCTATATCTATCCCTCCTTATAAAATGGCTCTAACTAAGCTAAAGGAGTTGAAGGATCTCTTAGATATGGTCTTCATCAGACCTAGCAAGTCCCCATTGGGCGTACTAGTTCTCTTTGTTTGAAAGAAGGGTAGACCTCTTCGTATCTGCATTAACTACTGGCACTTGAACAAGGTTACAATCAAGAACAAGTATCCCCTCCCCAGAATTGATGACTTGTTTGACGAACTTATGTTTGCTATGTGCATCTAAAAGATAACCTCAAATCCGAGTATCATCAGCTCAGTGTTAGGGAGACTGACATCACGAAGACAGCTTTCAAGACTCAATATGGTCACTATGAGTTTGTAGTTATGTCTATTGGACTATTGAATGCTCCTACAACTTTTATAAATTTGATGAATAGGGTGTTCAAGCCGTACTTGGATATGTTCGTGATTGTCCTCATAGACGAGATCCTCATATACTCTCAGAGCGAGGAGGAGCATGCTGCTCATTTGAGGATCATGCTACAGACTTTCAAGGATTGCCAAATATTTTCTAAATTTAGCAAGTGTGAGTTTTGGCTGAACTAAGTGGCATTTTTGGGTCACATAGTGTCAAGCGAGAGTGTGCAGGCAGACTCTCAAAAGATAGAAGCTTAAAAAATTGGCCTAGACCAGTTACTCCTTCGTATATCAGGAGTTTCTTGGGTTTATCTAGCTCCTATAGGAGGTTTGTTGAAGGATTTTTATCCATTGTAGCACTTTTGACTATTCTGACTGAAAAGAAAGTTAAATTTTAACGGTCGGATTCCTGTGAGAAGATTTTTCAAGAGTTAAAGACTCGACTCACTTTAGCCCCAACATTAGCCCTACCTGAGGGTACAGATGGATTTGTTGTGTATTGTGATGCCTCTATGGTTTGTATTGGTTGTGTATTAATGTAGCACTATAAGGTCATTGCGTATGCCTCTAGAAAATTTAAGACTCACGAGAAGAATTATCTAACACATGACCTAGAATTGAAAGTAGTGGTGGTCGCATTGATGATTTTTTGGCACTACTTGTATGGGGTGCATGTAGATGTGTTCACAAACCATGAGAGCCTTTCGTATGTGTTTACTTAGAAGGACCTAAATTTGTGACAACAGAGGTGGTTTAAGCTTCTCAAGGATCATCCTGCAAGAACAACTCACCACTCAAAATAGGTCCAAGAAAGAAAAGAAAGAGTGGGTCTTACATATGTCAGTAAAAGCATTTTGTAATGACCCATCCATCGTATGAGGAAATAAGTCCAGAACACCCTATTTTGTCCTAGTTACATATGGAGAAGTGTTGGGTTAATGCTAGTTAAACTTGGGTTTAAGGAATGGGTATGTGTGCAGGGAAATGTGAGCTACTAGTTAACGGGAGACCGCTGCAACATAGGAGAACCTACTGCAATGAGACCATCGCAATGGTTGGAGGGCCGCCAAAATAGAAAGGAGGATTTACCCATGGGTCTGCCATGGTAGGGTCCTAACCACCATAGCGAGTCCTCTACAGCAGAAATATGACCATTGTAGCGGACTACATGAGGCATTAAGTGGATTTTAAGTGAGATTTTGGGGTTTTACCCCATTATTCTAAGGCACGAAGAATTAAAAGGCTTAGGGCGATTCTTCAGAGACAAAGAAAATTTCTTTTTGCTAAGGTAAGTCTCTAGCCAATTCCCTCACCCATTCAATTTCTTAACACCCTAGAATCACAGGGTGGCCCTTGATGGTGAATTCTTTATTGAAGAACCAGAGAATGGTGAAACTAGGGTTGATTAAGGGAGAACTAATGGGCATTGGTTCCTAGGTCTAGAAGTGAGTAATGAACACTTCCTAGGGGATTATGAATGCATGTATATAATTGAAGGGTGATTAATACCCGCAATGATAAAATAATATCATTAGCCCTAGTAACTACTTAGGAGGGGTTAAGGAGTGGAAACCCCAAGATTGAGGGGTAGGAATGATGGACATGTGAGTAGAATGTGATGAATTCATTGATGGGTAATGATGGAGGCTGTTATGATGGGCATATAGGGTGGGGTTAATGTCCCAATAACCTTATTTGAAGAATAATAATAAATTACTCCGTAATTGTTGTTGTAGATTTCGAGCATTCCGAGGCTTTGAGAAAAGGCAAGGCTCCTGAAGAGTAACTGACTTCTCTTACCCTACAATTAAGGTAGGTTATGGTTTATTAGGAGTTACACTTTACATAATGATGTGTATATGTGTAAAGTGACAACATGTTTAGTTGGTCTTTGGACATAATTTGTTGTTGATGTTATGATGTGTTTCACATAATCATAAAATATATTTGAGATGATAATTGTTGATGAGGTTATTGTGAAAATCAAATATTTGAAACATATGTGGGTTCTTTAAAATTGTCTTATGAGTGGTTGGAATTTGGTAGATATAGCTACCCAGCTGATTAGAGTAACTTGATGCCTCTAAAGAGACATATTAAATGACTGAGTGATAAAATATATACAATATGAGAGTAAGAGTGGATAACATGTTTTATCTTGAGATGAGTGTTTCATGCCAGAAGGGAGCTCCGGGCGAGTGATTAGGATTGAGTGGCTCGCGTCCAAGAGGAGCATCCGGACGAGCAGATAAGTGGGATCGGGTACCACACTGGTACAATACATGGATTTCCAGAGTCCCTTGCAGGTTATGACTAGAAGAGCAGAAATAAGACCCTCTTGCATGTATGTATAGTGATAAGTGTGAGCAAGTGTGTGGTGATGTGGCAAAGGCGTTCTCTCGGTGATTACCGAAGTGAAGTCATGTAAAACAAATTGATTATTTAGAATTCATGTGTTTATATTTGATCAACGAGATGATGAATTTATTGTTGAGAATTTATGTGTTTATAGTTGATAAATGAGATGGTGAATTGATTGATGAGAATTCATGCGTTCATATTTGGTAAATGAGTTGATGAATGGATTGTGGTGAATTCATATATTCATAGTGGCTAAATAAGTTGATGAATTGTTCGTTGAACTTATCATGCATGCAATCATTCTGAGTTGATGACTGACTAAGGAAAAACTGCTAAATGTGGGAACAAGGTTGATAGTTGGATCGAGCTACTACCTACGTAGTAAAGCTGCAACAGTACCCTTATTATAGCTAGGAGACCATCGTTGCAGCAGAAACCCCGCTGTAGCGAGGCCTAATCTAGTGAGCAGGCCAGCTTAGACCATGCTCTGAACAATACTAGAAATAGTTGTCGTGATTTGTATGCATATATATATATATATATATATATATTCATTATTATCTAAGGTAGGCCGATGATGCCAACTAGTACATTATGTCATACTAATGCTACTCGTGCACTTCTTTTTCTAAGTGCAAACTATTATCCAGAAAGTTCGTCTTGACCTCATCTGTAGAGAAACTGCAAATAAATGAAGGTCAGCAAATCTGGTCGGGTTGCCATAATTCCAGCATAGAGAATGTCTTTTGTTCAAACATAGACTTGTTCATTTTCTTAATTTGTTCCTCTTAGACTATGTTAGTTAGATGTCCTTGAGTACAATGACATTCAATTTCTTGGTATGTAATAGATAGAGTTGGGACTGTTCTTTTGTTCTATTTCAAGGCTTCCGCTATTGCTTTTAGAATGCTGATTTGTTGTATGAATGTTGCAATTGGTTAATTAGTTTGGACTCATTCGTTCGCCTACTGGGGGGATTGTGTGGGTGCCAATCATAGCCACTTGGGTTGTGACAAAGTTTGCATCAGAGACCTAGGTTCGTTGATCTCTTTGTGTAAGGACGAGTCTAGTAGAGTCTCGTGGATCGATGTGGAGATGTCTGTTAATTACTTCGAGAGACTATAAGAATTTAGAAAAACTCCCTTCCGTCGCTCCTTTTTTTGATATTCTTGATTCCAATTGGTATCTAACAACTTCTTTCTTTCTTTCTTTCTTTCTCTCCCGAATATTAAGGACACATATAGCAGGAATTAGAGAGAAAGCACCTGCGCCCGTGGAGAAGCCACAATTCACGGTAGAGGACTAGACCGATGTTGTAGATAAAGGCCTAGTCCTATTCGGGAAAGGTCAGAATCCCCAATGCTTCCCTTGGATTTGGATAGAGTAGTAGTAGAGGTGGAGGTACCAACACAAGGAGAGGCTATAGCCACTCAGGCTTCCTTCGAGGTCCTGGCTTAGGTACTAAATCTTTTGAGCGGCCTTGTGGGTAATGGAGTAGCACCAGCAACTCCAGTAGGATAGTAGAGAGGCCAATGAGTAGTCGGACCAGGGAGTTCTTACTTATCCTTGTTCTTAATTTATACATTGGTGGCAATGTTGATTTTTAGTTGGGGTGGGATGTGGCTCTTTTGTTAGCTGATTATGAGTTTTTGTGCCCTTGTTGGGCTTAATTTCTTATTGTGTTGATGTCTTTGAAATTTTGCTTATTTGAATGAATGCTCTTCTCGGGCTTGTCTTTAAATGGATTTGTTGTGTTGATAATATTGGTTTCCAATGATGGGTCAATTTGACTTTTCCAAATGTTCCATGACAACCCATGTTTTAAAAAAATTCACCTTTGTTCATAGTAGAAGAGCAAAAAACTCTAAGGGTTTTCTTTACCACGGTTCTTTCGCAAGGAGCAAGATTTTCTTTCTTTTCTTTTATTGTCGAACCAATGACATTTTCCTATGATAGATTGAGAGATGACTTTCTTAAGAGAAAATGCTAAGTCGAGAGTTTTTCTGAGTCTTATGTTGCACTTGCTTTAAGAGGCACCACCAGAAAAGTTTTATTGCCTTTGTAAAATAGTGTGAGAAAGGACACTTGAAATTTTAAATTGAGCACTCTCTTGTCGTGAGTTGTACATTCCTTGATTGGCTTTTTGAATAACATGCTCACTTGTCTAAAGTCATACTATTGATGTGATTTTGAAAGTATGTAAACCCCTCGGATTGTGATGCCTTGTGTGGTGGGGTATTGTCATACCCCGAAAACATTAAGATCAGACCCAGGAGTTGAAACGGAGAAAACAGGAATTTCTACACCAAGTCACAGGACGAGTCGTCCCATGACCCATCAGAAACACCACGAGTCGTTAAGTGACTCGTGGGGAGGGGTTTGACTATGTTTGGAAAATTCAGGTTTGGGGTGCCACGAGTGTGACCACGAGTCGTGGTTAACCCCATGATCCGTTAGGTCACCTGTGGTCAAAGATGGCTTGAAGGATGAAGGAAAGTAGGCAGTGCACCTAACAGATCGTCACCATGATTCCTCGAGTACACCACAAGTCGTGGTGTCCGCCATGGTGACCCTCAGAAGGTTTTTGGCAGTGAAGGTGACGGGAGGTGACCACAGGTCGTGGTCACTGACAACGATCCATGCAGTCCCTCGTTGGGACTGGCAGTGTGTTTTTCCCTACGAAGTTAATAAGGAATTTTCTATAATTCCTAAGTTTCTAAGGCCTAAACTACATTGTTTGAAGCTCAGAATAGAGTGTTTTAAGAAGGGTTATGTCATTCTAAGTTTATCCTAATTCATGCATGCAAGCTTAGAGGCTTGAGAGGTGATCAAGCCGAGCTTCTTCAAAGTTCTTCCTCAATTCTCTTTGAGCAATCAAGGAAGTGGTGAAATCAATTCCCTTTAGGTACGTAAGTCTATGAATGGGTGCAATAGTCTACACCCTTGCTCAATTCCCTCTCAATTCATGAAGTTGTAATTGATGAATCTATGGGGTTTATACTCAATATGTGAATTATCTAAGTTCCATCATGGGTATGATCTAAGCATGTTATGAATGTTGAATTATGATAAATGGGCAGATTTTAAAATGTTTTAAATTATAAATTGTGTTTTCAAGTTTTCTAAAAAGTATGATGCCTATCGAGTATGAAAGGTAAGTAAAACGGCATTTAAAATGTGTATAAAACTAATAAAAGATCATAAGAGTAGGACATCATGCTCATATCATAAATGTCATAACATAACATAAGGCTTAAGATTTTTAAAACATTCATAATATCTTCGCAATCATAATAATGAGAGAAAAGCTGTTTTGAACATAAAATGAGCCAATATACATAATCATAGACGCACATAAATCATGAGGAACAGTGGAAGATTCTCTTAACCGACATACTCCATATGAGTACACATGAAGCCCGACTTGTAACCCTAGTCGTGAGGGTTTATGCACCTTACCAAGGGTAGAGCCATAAAAGTGTGATATCACCATAAAAAGGGCCAATTTGGCTGGGGACAGTCGCAAGGAGGTCCAAACATACCTACTGTGGCACATAGTTTATGAGATTGGGGCAGAACCTAGGCCCTGAACCTACTCGGTGTTCGATACTACTAAAAAAATATATGTAGTGCTCATAGTATAGAATGCATGACATGGTCTAGTTAAATCATGATAATCAAAAACATTCTTGTACATACGTGAACTAGCCATGATATAGGGCCCGTGGGTCGGGCAAAACATAATTCATGAATCATAGGTTTTATGCATACTTGTAGATCATACATATAATTTGTAAATCATCAAATCATTATTGGTAATTGAAATAAATCCATATTTAAAATCATAAATCATGCTAGGCTTGTAAGTATCAACAGTTGAGACGTAGATCATAAATCAGTTCATCATAGATCATGCATAATTAGGCTTAATTTGGTATAAATTGAAATAATAATTTTATAAGTAAAATAATTGTAAAATTTGATCAAAATCCATAAAATATGATGTAAATCATAAATCATAATAGCTCATTAGCAAAAATTAGATTTTCTCAAAAATTGAATTCAAAAGCCCACGAGATCTTTGATAGATTTTCATAAATTCATAGAGAATGGGCATGGTGTGGATGAAAACACCCATTTGTAACCCTACATACTTGATGGAGGCTTATCTTACTTTCCCTTGAATGCCCATAGAAGGTTGAAAGAGATTGATGATTTCTAGCTTGATCACCCTCTCAAATCTCTTCTACTTTGCATGCATGGATAGAAAATGAGTAACCTGAACTTAACCCCATAAAAGGCCATTATTCATACCCTAAAACGTTGTAGTTTAGGCTTAAGGAACATAGGAATTATGAAAACGCCCTTACAAAATTTGCAAAAAATAACTGTCAGGTGGCCCTAACGGACAACCCGACGACTCGTTGCCTTGGGCAACGGCTTGTGGTGTCAACCGTCATGTGCACTATCTCACTCTCTCAGGGATTTCTCATCTGGCTGGTAATGATTGACCCTATGAATCATGGTGATTGACCACAATTCATAGGATCCCTCCATTGGGTTCGCTGGCTCCTCTTCATCTCTCAATTGCCATTGCCCCATGACCGACTTAACGAGTTGTAGTGACTGACCACAACTCGTGGTCTTATATGTGGGTTACCTTCTTGCGAAAATTTCAGAATTCATCCCTGGCCTCCCCCATGAGTAACATCACGACTCGTGGGCAACTCTGACAAGTCTCCTAGCGGCTTATTTTGTGACTGGTGCAAAAATTTCAGATTTTCCCCGTTTAAACTCCCGGGTCTGATCCTTGGGCTCCTGTGGTGTAACAATATCTCCCCCTTGGGAACATTTCTCCTCGAATGTTGGAAAACTCATAGAAAAATAGAGATGATGCAATCATCACATTCAAATACTGATCATTTAAATCATAACTGACAGAATGACTACCTCCGATGCATACCAGATAGTTGAACTGATTTCATACTTCACATACACATCTATACACATAAAAGAAACTTGAACACATGATTTGAACATGAATACTAAATAGATTTATAGGGAAAAATTGATACCTCAAGTCAGAACTGAGTCGGTAGAGAATAAGTGTCGGTATTTAGCCATCATATCCGCTTCAGCTTCCCACGTAGCTCCTTCGACATGTTGATTTCTCCATAATACTTTCACTGAGGCTACTTCCTTGTTCCTCAGCTTCCGTACCTGGCGATCTATTATTTCCACCAAAACCTCCTCATAGCTAAGGCTATCGTTTACACCAACACTGTCTACCGAGACTATTAGAGCTGGATCTCCCAAACATTTCTTCAAAAGCGATACGTGAAACATAGGATGCACAGAAGACAACTCTGAGGGAAACTCCAACTCATATGCGACCTTACCAACTCTCCTCATAACTCGGTAGGGACCAACATAGCGGGGATTGTGTTTCCCTTTCTTTTCGAACTGAAATACTCCCTTCATGGGAGATACCTTTAGAAATACCGAATCGTCCACCTCGAACTCCAACTCTCTCTCCTCCTTACATCAGCATACGACTTTTGACAACTCTAAGTGATTTTAAGCCTGTCCCTTATCAACTGAACCTTCACCATAGCCTCATGAACTAAATTAGGCCCTATTATAGCTGCCTCACCAACCTCAAACCATCCGATGGGAGATCAAAACCTCCGCCCATAAAGAGCCTCGAACGGTGCCATCTGAATGCTGGAGTGATAGCTGTTATTGTAAGCGAACTCAATCAGTGGCAAGTGATCATCCCAACTACCTTTGAAATCCATTACACATTCTCTCAACATGTCCGCGGGAGTCTGGATTTTCCATTCCGCATGACCATCCTTTTGCAAATGAAATGTTGTGCTGAGCTTAACCTGAGTCTCAAGCCCTTTCTGGAAAAACCGCCAAAACTGAGATGTAAATTGAGTTCCTCGGTCTGAAATAACGGACAAGGGCACTCTATGCAATCGTACCAACTCCAGTATATATAGCTTTGCATAATCTTCTCTGAGTCTGTGGTTTTCACTAATAGAAAATGTGCAGCCTTGGTCAACCTGTCTACAACAACCCAAATGGAATCATATTGTCGGCGAATATGAAGTAGTCCTGTTATGAAATCCATGTTAATTTTTTCCCACTTCCAAGTAGGAATGCTGATATCCTGAAGTACTCCTCCCGACCTTTGGTGCTCAACCTTTACTTGCTGACAGTTCGAGCACTTGGCTACAAATTCTGCAATATCCTTCTTCATACCATCCCACCAATAGATTTCTCGCAAATCATGATACATCTTGGTGGCACCCGGATGGATGGAATACCTGGATCCATGGGCCTCATGAAATATCCATCTCCTCAAATCATCAACATTTAGAACACATAGGTGACCTTGGTACCGAAGCACACCATCTCCCCCTTGGGAGAAAACCTCCACCTTTTGACTCCGAATGGCTTCCTTCAATATTACCGAAATCGGGTCCTCATCTTGTCTAGATTTCACATCAGTCACTAATGACTATTCGGATCCGCTTTGCATAAAAACACCTCCATCGGTAGAGTTAACCAACCTAACTCCTAACCTTGCGACACGATGCACATCTGTCACCAACTCCTTTTTCCCTTCATCCACGTGGGACATAATCTCCATGGAAAGTCTACTAAGTGTGTCCGCTACAACATTAGCCTTACCCAGATGGTAAAGAACATTCATATCATAGTCTTTGAGTAGCTCTAACCACCTCCTTTGCCGTAGATTGAGGTCCTTCGGTGTCAACACATATTTTAAGCTCTTGTGGTCCGTAAACATATCCATATGGACCCCATACAAGTAATTTCTCCATATCTTCAATGGGAATACTACCGCGACCAACTCTAGATCATGGGTTAGGTAATTCTTCTCATGGATATTTAGCTGTCTAGAGGCATATGCTATTACCTTCCCTCGCTACATCAATACACACCCAAGTCCAATTCTCGAAGCATCACAATACACCACAAAGCCGTTAGTACCCTCGGGTAGGGTCAACACTGGTGCGGTAGCAAGTCGAGTCTTCAACTCTTGAAAGCTCTTCTCAAAAGCCTCTGACCATTCAAACTTCACCTTCTTTTGAGTCAACTTGATCAAAGGTGCTGCAATTGATGAAAAAACATCAAAAAATCTCCGGTAGTAGCCAGCTAGGCCCAAGAAGCTCCGAATATTCGAAGGATTCACTGGTCTAGGACAATTCTTCACCACCTCGATTTTCTGAGAATCTACTTTTATGCCTCGATCGTTACCACATGGCCCAAAAATGCTACCGAGTTCAACCAAAACTCGCGCTTGCTGAACTTTGCATATAATTGGCGATCCTTGAGAGTCTGAAACACTACTCTTAAATGAGAGGCATGCTCCTCCTCGCTCCGAGAGTATATAAGGATGCCATCAATGAACACGATCACGAACATGTCCAGGTACGACTTAAACACCCCGTTCATCAGGTCCAAAAAAGCTGCAGGAGCATTTGTTAGTCAAAAAGACATAACTACAAACTCATAGTGACCATACTGCGTCTTGAAGGCTATCTTTGAGATATCACACTCCTGCACCCGGAGATAATGATACTCAGACCTGAGATCTCTCATTGAGAAACACCTTGCACCGTGAAGCTGGTAAAACAAATCATCAATCTTGGGTAGAGGATACCTGTTCTTAATGCTGACTTTGTTCAATTGCCGATAGTCAATTCACATTTGAAGCGAATCATCCTTCTTCTGAACAAATAAGACTAGTACACCCCATGGGGACTTGCTCGGTCTAATGAAGCCCTTATCTAGTAGGTCTTTCAACTGATCCTTCAATTCCTTTATCTCAGCTCGAGTCATCCTGTAAGAAGGAATATAGATAGGTTGTGTATCGGGTAGAAGATCAATGCAAAAATTGATTTCCCTCTCAGGAGGAACACTTGGTAAATCATTCGGAAGTACCTCTGGATACTCACAAACCACTGGAACTGACTGAATAGTTGGGGTCTCGGACTCAACATCCTTAACCCTTACTAGATGATGCAAGCAACCCTTAGAATCATCTTCTTGTCCTTAAAGTATGAAATAAATCGACCTGCCAGTACAACTGAACTACCCTTCCACTGCAAGATTGATTAACTCGGAATGCGAAATTCCACTGAACGGGTTCTACAATTAACAAAAGCATAACAAGCACACAACCAATCCATGCTTAGAATAGTTTCGAAGTCGGTCATGGATATCTTACAAGGTCTGCAGAGGCGATGTTATGCAATATAGTGATCGGGAATCCTCTATGCACCCGCCTAGCTACAACTGAAAATGGTCCTGATAGAGTCTCGGGAAAAACTCCAAAGCTAATAGCAATGTTAGGAGTCACAAAAGACAAAGTATCCCCTGGATCTAGCAAAGCATAAACATCAATATTGAAAACATGCAACATACCATTGACCACATCTGGGGAGACCTCCTGCTCATGACGGGCGCTAAAGCATAGAACTTATTTCGGCGCTGACCGCCAGCTGAACTAGATGAGGCACCCTGCTGAGGGAAACATGTTGTTGGAGTGGTTGAAATGGCTGTTGGCATATGGGCTCCACCGCCCCTTGATCTAGCTGAAGGGAAATCCTGAGTCTATTTTCGGGTTTTCCACACCTGAAACAAGCATCCGAACCAACTAGGCACCTCGCTGAGTGATTTTTTCTGCACTTCGCACAAGATAGAAAAGTGCGCTCCACCTACATGCTACTCTGGCCTCTCGAGTCTGGGGCCCTTCCCCTTCGATCCCCTTGGAATCTAGATGGCATACTGACCGATGATGGTGTTAGAGCAATAGACCTATGCTAGGACTGCTGACGCTGTCCTCCCCTTGATCTGGCCTGAGAAGTCCTGTAACTATCTGTCCTAGCCCTCTTGGCCTCTCTCTGCCTCCGTTATACCAACTCCGCCTGCTGAGCATGCAACATAATTCGGCGAAAGTCTATATCCCCATGCAACATGGAGATCCTTCAATCCTTATCTAGATAGTCCACCACTCCATGCACAAAATGGCTCACCCAAACCCTCTGGTCCCCCACCAACTCTGGTGCATACTTGGATAGATGGGTGAACTCCAATTTATACTCCTGAACGGACATCTCACCCCGCTTCAAGTGAAAAAACTCAGCTGCTTTACGCTCCCTCATCTCTCGAGGGAAAAATCGATCTAAGAATGCCGCGTGAAACTCTTCCCAACCTATAGGGCCTGCACCCACTGCCCTAGCATCCCTCCACTGCTTGAACCATATGTGAGCAACCCCCTTTAGCTAATAGGAGGCCGAATCAACACAATCTCCATTGGTCACCCCCATAACCTGGGTGATCTTTAGAATCTCCTCGATGAAATCATGCGAATCGTCATCCACTTTGGACCGAAGGAACTCTGGAGGGTTCATTCTCAAGAAATCTCTAACTCGGTTAGCTATCGCATTTCCATTTTGGGGAACACGCGCAACAGCCTGCTGGTTGACTTGAGCAGTCAAGGCCTACGCCAACATCTGTGTAGCCACCCAAAACTCCACGTGAGTAACTGGCTTTGGTGCCTGGGACTCCTAAATAGATGGGGCTTGTTGATTCCCATGACCATTTCCATCCTCGTGGCCTTCACCGTTCCCATTTTTTCTTCCATTCATTCTTATGGGAGCCATGATTCTACAATCGCGAATAGCAGGAATTAGAAGGATAGAAAGACTTTTTATCACGAAAGAAGGGAACATTTTCTAAACATCTCGTAGCCTCTGCGTCATAAGTGTGGCGCGATTCACGCTCATGAAAAAAGACTCTATTTAATGCAACTTTCAGACACCCTAGGACACTTTAAAACCTATTACTATGATACCAAGTTTGTTATGACCCGAACGTAAACCCGGATCATAACATGGGACAAGGAACTCCGAGAGGCCCCAAGTCGACCCATGGCATAAGCATACATATAACTTCATTCACTTTAAGTGGAAGGCTGAAAGGCATAGCGGAAATGTAAGCATAACATAACATATCATAACATAAGAAATCTCTAGACATACATGCAAGCTAAGTACTACATACTGTCTGAAAGCCTCTACTACATAAGATGGGTTGATGGGACAACACCCCCAACTAACCCGACCAAGTACTGAAACATAAAATAACATAAGGTCTAGTAAAAAAGCCCTTGAAACATGAGTACTCACCAACAAGCTGAAGGTGAACTCTGAGGTGGTCTAAAGATGAGGATGTGCCTGAGAGCTGGGTCCTTTATCATGAATCGATACAACATAGAAAGTATGCAGTCAGTACGTGGAATGTACCGAGTATGCAAGGTAAGTAAAATGACATTTGAAATATGTATAAAACTCAAAAAATATCATAAGAGTAGGACATCATTCTCATATCATAAATATCATAACGTAACACGAGGCTTAAGATTTTTAGAACATTCATAATACCTTCGTAATTATAATCATGAGAGAAAAGCTATTTTGAACATAACTTGAGCTAGCATACGTAATCATAGATGCGCATAAATCATAAGGAACAGGGGAGATTCTCTTAACCGACATACCCCATATGAGCACGCATGAAGACTGACTTGTAGCCCTTGTCGGGAGGGTGTCCGTACCTTACCAAGAGTAGAACCATGAAAGTGTTATATCACCATGAAAAGTGCCAATTGATCCAAGGATAGTTGAAAGCAGGTCCCAACATACCTACGGTGGCACATAGTTTCTGAGACCCAGGGCAGAACCTAGGCCCCAAACCTACTCGGTGTTTGATACTACTCTCAAAACATATGTAGTGCTCATAATATAACATGCATGAATTCATTGGCTAGTTAAATCACGATAATTACAAACATTCTAGTACATACGTGAACTAGCTATGACATAGGGACCGTGGGTTGACCAAAACATAATTCATGAATCATAGGTTTCGTGCATACTTGTAGATCATACATATAACTTGAAAATCATCAAATATTATGGGTAATTAAATAAATCCATATTTAAAATCATAAATGATACGGGTCTTATAAGTACCAACAGTTGAGACAGATCATAAATTTGTTCATCATAGATCATGCATAATTAGGCTTAATTTGGAAGAAATCGAAATCAATAATTTTATAAGTAAAATAATTGTAAAATCTGATCAAAATCCATAAAATATGATGTAAATCATAAATTATAATATCCCATTAGCAGAACATTGGATTTTCAAAAAAATTGAATTTAAAACCCCATAAGATTTTTGATAGATTTTAATAAATTCATAGAGAATGAACATGGGTGTGGATGAAAACACCCATTCGTAGCCCTACATACCTGATGGAGGATGAATCTTACTTTCCCTTGAATTCCCGACAGAAGGTTGAAAGAGATTGAAGATTTCTAACTTGATCACCCTCTCAAATCTCTTCTACTTTTCATGCATGAATGGAAAATGAGTAATCTGAACTTAACCTGAACATAGAAATTACGAAAAGGCCCTTACTAGATTCGCATAAAATAACTGCCAGGTGGCCCTAATGGACAACCTGACGACTCATGGCCCTAGGCAACGGCTGGTGGTGTCAACCTTCATGTGCACTGCCTCAGTCTTTCAGGGATTTCTCATCTCGCTGGTAATAATTGACCCCATGAATCGTGGTGACTTACCATGATTCGCGATACCTCCATTGGGTTCATTGCCTCCTCTTCTTCATCTCTCAATTGCCACTACCCCACGACTGACATAACGAGTCGTGGTGACTGACCATCACTCGTGGTCTTATTCGTGGGGTACCTTCTTCCTAGAATTTCAAACTTCATCCCTAGCCTTCCCTATGAGTCATATCATGACTCGTGGGCAGCTCCATAGGGTCTCCTGACATCTCATTCTATGACTGGTGCAAAAATTTCAATTTCTCCCCGTTTAAACTCCTGGATCTGATCCTTGGGCTCCCGGGGTATAATAGTCCTGTACGCCCAGTAGATGGAGGCAGTGCATATGAGTTAGTGGGAGAAATAGGCCAAGAGGGACAGGACTGACTGTTTTGGATTCTCCTAGCAGAGACCTTGTGGGCACCATCAGAAGTCCCACTAGAGATCTTCAGCCCCAGTGCCTTCGGCTATGAGTATGCCATCTAGGTCCAAGCACAATCAGAGGGGACAAGCATCAGGCTCGAGCGGCCAGAGTAGCAGACACACAAAGACCAGCCCCCTGAGTGTAGAAGATGCAGCCGGAGACACGTGGCTTAGTGCCTAGAAGGTTTAGGTGCTTGTTTCGGGTGCGGGAAGCCCGAACATATGTTAGAGATTACTCAGCAATCAGACTGGGTCATGATAGGGGCTGAGGCCTGACCTCGAGTTCAGTAGCTTCACTAGTACGCCCAGCTCAGTAGGGGGCATCTACTAGTGCAGGTGGCGGACAATGCCAAAACAGATTTTCTGCCCTAGCATCCCGTAAGGAGCAGGAGGTCTCCCCAGATGTAGTCATTGGTATGTTACGAGTATTCCACCTTGATGTATATGCATTGTTTGATCCAGGGGCTACCTTGACTTTCGTGACGCCCTATGTTGCTAGTAGTTTCGGAGTTAGTCTTGAAATCTTATTAGAAACCTTCTTAGTCTCTACTCCAGTTGCTAATTCATTTATAGCTAGACAGGTGTATAGAAATTACCCTATCACAGTACTTCAGAAAGTCACCTTAGCAGATTTAGTAGAGTTAGCCATGGCTGATTTTAATGTTATCCTCGACATGGATTGATTATTTTCATGTTATGCCTCAGTCAATTGTAGAGTTCATGCAGTAGAGTTCAGATTTTCAGGTGAACTAGTCTTAGAGTGGAAAGGTAGTTACACTGTGCCTGTAGGTCGTTTCATTTCCTACCTTATGGCCAGAAAGATGATTTCTAAGGGTTGCGTGTACCATCTAGTTAGGGTTAAGGATGGGACGTTTGAGACCTCAATTATCCAGTTAGGTCCAATAGTGTGTGAATATCCAGAAGTGTTCCAAGATGATCTACCTGGAATTCCTCTCGAGCGGGAGATCGATTTTGGTATTGACCTTCTTCCCGTTATGCAGCCTATATTTATTCCTCCTTACAGAATGGCTCCAGCTAAGCTAAAGGAGTTGAAGAAGCAGTTGAACGACCTTTTAGACAAGGGTTTCATCGGAGCGAGCAAATCCCCATGGGGTGCACCAGTTCTCTTCATCCGAAAGAATGATGGTTCTCTTCGTATGTGCATTGATTACCGGAAATTGAACAAGGTCACCATTAAGAATAGGTATCCTCTCCCCAAGATTGATTATTTCTTTGACTAGCTTCAGGGTGCTAAGTTCTTTTCAAAGATAGACCTCAGATCCGGATACCATCAGCTCAGGGTTTAGGAGAGTGACATCCCGAAGATTACCTTTAGGACTCGATATGGTCACCATGAGTTTATAGTTATGTCTTTGGACTAACAAATGCTCCATCAACTTTTGTGGATTTGCTGAATAGGGTGTTCAAGCCATGCTTGGATATGTTCGTGATTGTGTTCATAGATGACATCCTTATATACTCTCTGAGCGAGGAGGAGAACGTTGCTCATTTGAGGGTGGTGCTACATACTCTTAAGGATCGCTAGTTATATGCAAAATTCAGTAAATGCGAGTTTTGGTTGAACTCAATGGCATTTCTGCGCAATGTGGTGTCAAGTGAGGGTGTATAGGTGGACTCTCAAAAGATAGAAGTGGTAAAGAATTGGCCTAGACCGGTGAATCCTTTGGATATCAGGAGTTTTTTAGGTTTAGGTGGGTATTATTGGAGATTTGTTGTGGGGTTTTCATCTATTGTAGCACCATTGACTAAATTGACCCAGAAGAAAGTGAAGTTTCAATGGCCAGAGGCTTGTGAGAATAGCTTCCAATAGTTGAATACTAGACTCACCTCAGCATCGGTGTTAACCCTACCTTAGGGTACCGATGGGTTTGTGGTATATTGTGATTCTTTGAGGATCGGCCTTGGTTGTGTATTGATGCAACATGGTAAAGTTATAGCATATGATTCCAGGCAGCTAAATATTCATGAAATGAACTACCTGACTCATGATCTCGAATTGGTGGCGGTAGTATTTTCATTGAAGATTTGGAGACACTATCCATACAGGGTCCATATGGATGTGTTTACGGACCATAAAAGCCTACAATATGTGTTTACCTAGAAGGATCTAAATCTACATCAAATAAGGTGGTTGGAGCTACTCAAGGATTATGATATGAGTGTCCTTTACCATCCGGGCAAGGCTAATATAGTAGTAGACGCTCTTAGTAGGCTTTATATGGAGAGTGTGTCCCATGTTGATGAGGGGAGGAAGGAGCTAGTGAAAGATGTGCATTGTCTTGTACGGTTGGGAGTTCATTTGGTTGACTCGACCGATGGTGGTGTTATTGTGCAGAATGGGTCAGAATCATCCTTGATGATCGATGTTAAGGCTAGGCAAGACGGGGATCCTTTTTTTGTGAAGTTGAAGGAAGCTTTTTAGAATCAGAAGGAAGAGGTCTTCTCCAAAGGGGGAGATGGTGTGCTCCGATATCACAATTATTTGTGTGTACCAAATGTTGATGATTTGAGAGATCGGATGTTGCACGAGGCTCATGGTTCTAGATATTTCATACATCTAGGTGACACCAAGATGTACCGTGACCTATGGGAAGTCTATTGGTGGAATGGCATGAAGAAGAACATAGCGGAGTTTGTGACTAAGTGTCCGAATTGTCAGCAAGTGAAGGTTGAGCACCAGATACCAGGAGGTGTACTTTAAGACATCAGTATTCCCACTTGGAAGTGGGAGGATATCATTATGGACTTCATCACAGGGTCGCCTCATACTCGTCGACAGTATGACTCCATTTGGGTGGTTGTGGACAGGTTGACCAATGCAGATCATTTCCTACCTGTCAAAACTACCGATTCAGTGGAGGATTATGCTAAGTTGTACATTTGGGAGTTATTTCGGTTTCATGGATTTCCCTTGTCCATCATATTGATAGAGGTACGTAGTTTACCTCCCAGTTTTAGAAGTCGTTTCAAAAGAGACTCAGTACTCAGGTGAAGCTTAGCACAATATTTCACCCCCAGATAGATGGTCAGGCCGAGCAGACTATTCAGACTCTTGAGGATATGTTGAGAGCATGTGTGATTGATTATAAGGGTAGTTGAT
Source organism: Datura wrightii (assembly GCA_035772735.1). Taxonomy (NCBI): domain Eukaryota; kingdom Viridiplantae; phylum Streptophyta; class Magnoliopsida; order Solanales; family Solanaceae; genus Datura; species Datura wrightii. The sequence continues at coordinate 10,651,655 of JASDFA010000003.1, forward strand.
ATAATCATTTTCCTCTAATTGAGTTTGCATATAACAACAACTACCATTCCAGCATTCAGATGGCTCCGTTTGAGGCTCTCTATGGGCGGAGATGTAGATCGCTTATTGGCTAGTTTGAGGACGGTGAAGCTATATTGATAGGTCTGAATTAAGTCCATGAGGCTTTGGAGAAGGTTCAACTTATAAGGGACAGGTTGAAAATAGCTCAGAGTCGCCAAAAGTCCTATGCAGATGTAAGGAGGAGGGATCTTGAGTTTGAAGTTGATGATTGGGTGTTTTTGAAGGTATACCCCATGAAAGGAGTGATGAGATTCAGGAAGAAAGGGAAACTCAATCCCCGTTATGTTGGATCGTACCAAATTGTGAAACGGGTTGACAAGGTAACATATGAGTTGGAGTTTCCCTCAGAATTAAGTTCAGTCCATCAAGTTTTCCATGTATCGCTCTTAAAGAAGTGCTTGGGTGACCCGACTCTAGTGATCCCGGTGGAGAGCATAGGTGTGAAGGACAGCCTTAGTTATGAGGAGGTTCCTATGAAGATACTGGATTGTAAGGTTCGTAAGCTAAGAAACAAATAAGTAGCCTTAGTCAAAGTTTTATGGAGGAATCAGCATGTTGAGCGAGCTACGTGGGAAGCTGAAGCAGATATGATGGCTAAATACCCGCATCTATTCCCTTCAGTCTCAATTTCATCTTGAGGTATCACTTTCCTCCTTAGTACTCAATTCAGTTTCATGTTCAGCTCATGTACCCCAGCTTCTTTCATGTAAACGGATGTATGTGTGATTCAGGAATTTAGTTCAGTCATGTAGTTCAAATCGGAGTCAGTCACTCCGTCAGTTTTCAGCATTTACATTCAGTATTTGAGTTTGATGATTGCATTTCTCTATTTTTCAGTATGTTTTCCCTCATTTGAGGACGAATGTTCCCAAGGGGGAGATATTGTTATAACCCGATAACCCTAAGATCAGACCGGGGAGTTGAAATAGAGAAAACAGGAATTTCTACACCAGGTCACAAGTTGAGTCATCCAATGACCTGTCAGGAACACCACGAGTCGTTAGGTGACTCGTGGGGAGGGGTTTGACTAAGTTTGGAAAATTTAGGTTTGGGGTGAGCACGAGTCGTGGTCAACCCCACGATCTGTTAGGTCACCCGTGGTCAAAGGTGGCTTGAAGAATGAAGGGAAGCAGGCAGTGCACCTAACGGGTCGTCACCACGATTCGTCGGGTACACCATGAGTCCCTTCTGAAATGACTTCCAGAAATAGAAGATGAACTGGATACCTCTATCTAAAATAATGGACAAGGGCACTCCATGTAGTCTGACCTACTCTCGGATATAAGGCCTGGCATAATCCTCTACTGGAAGAGAGTAAGGATTTAACCTGAATATCTTCACTGTCTGAATTATCTAAACAACAAGTATATATAAGCAAACAAGAACCTAATCGGGCCTCCATAATCCTGGAAGGTACATACAACACAACATAACCTACCTGAGCCCCATAAGCCCCGATAAGTACAAACAAAGTCCACTCCTACTACCTGAGTACTAAGGATGGTGTGTACACTGCAACTCGGGATCGACCTCGCGGCCTTAACCTGGTGAAACTTATTATGACCCTCGCGACCTCAATATGATGGAACTCAATACGGTCATCATAGCCTCAATAAATGGAACTCTATATGGCCCTCACGACCTCAATAATTAGAACTCAAATGGCCCTCACGACCTTAGTAAATAGAAGTCAAATGGCCCTCGCAGCCTCAGTAAACAGAACTCAAATGGCCCTCGCGGCCTCAGTAAATAGAACTCAAATGGCCCTCGCGGCCTCAGTAAATTGAACTTTGTATAGCATAACATCTAATTACTTAACATCGAGGTAAGACCACTCTAGCTATATTAACTCAGACAAGAATTACTTTTTGTCACCATAGGCTCAATTCAGTTTATCACAGCTGACACCAATAGGTTTACTCTAAAGTACTATAGGCGTCCGGGTCGTACTAACTTTACGACGAACATCACTTGCCGAAGGGATAGCCTTACATAGATGATTTTTGATTAACTGGAGAGTTTCGATTTGTATTCAATAGCCTTTTCCAGTTGCAATTGTATTATTGGGAGAATGAAACTAGTTTAATACTCAATTCGGAAAAAATGATAACTTATAATAACAATATCAACTATACTTCAACTTGACAGAATACGACCGAAAATGTATAATTTCCCGAGAGTTCAGAAGGAAGAAATGCTTAGTTGAAGCCTGTGACCGTATAGAAATTAGTTTGGAGCAATTTCGACAACTTTTGCTCGGCGGGGCTATGATTTTCCGAGTGAATTTCGCAAAAATAACTTCATAGTAATGCTTCATATGGGCTTAAACTTCGATACCCAAAGTTAATTTGAATTTGGACGGTGTTTCATAGTGTAAACGGATGAAAATTACTTGATTCCCTCGTCTCACAATCTCTCTGGCCGAATTGAAAGTTGGAAAATAACTTAAAATTGAACTAAGAATTATATATAAGAATAGGGAGGTAGTAGGGGGTGCCCCGCGCCGCCCATCGCGCTGCCCTCACCCCCGCGTCATGCCCCTCAACGCGCCAAGGGGTTGGCGCTCCGCACTGCCCAGGGCGCCAAGGTGTTGGCGCGTCGCGCTGGCCCTTGCGGCATAGCCTCATTCGACCCGACTTCCGAGGCTTGTCTACACGCATCATACTCTCTTTATTTATCTCAAATCCATATGTACACTTACTAATCGTTAAATTTTATGGGGTTTAACATCCTCCCCCCCTAGGAACATTCTTCCTCGAATGTCTACTTTAACTCATGGAAGTTTAACTCTGCTAACTATTATTCTGGAAAAACTTTTGGCAGAGTCTCCCCTGTAACATGAACTATCCAAAAATCCTAAGACGTAGAAAAGTCCAATACAGATATATCACATGACACTATAACAACTCTTTCACAACAAAATGACAGTCAACTGAATAGTCCAAGTAACATGAACCATAGAACAACAACTGAATAAATGACTTCACTTAACTGCATAATCGGGTCTAATCTTGGAACAACTGAGGATATCTGGATCTCATGTCGTTCTCAGCTTTCTAGGTCATCTCTTCTCTATTTCTGTTTCTCCACAATACCTTAACTGAGGTGACATCTTTGGTCCTCAACCTGCGAACCTGCAGATCTAATATGGCCACTGGAACCTCTTCACAGGCTAACTCCTCCGTAATCCGGACGTCCTCAACTGGTACAACACGGGACGGCTCCCCTATACACTTCCATAACATCGACACATGAAAGACCGGGTGAACAAATTCTAACTCTGAAGGAAAATCTAACTCGTATGCCACCTGGCCTATTCTCCGGAGGATTCGATACGGTCCAATGAATCTAGGGCTAAGCTTGCCTTTCTTACTGAACCTTATCACGCCCTTCATCGGTGAAACTTTTAGAAATACCCAGTCACCTATATCAAACTCCAGGTTTCTATATCGTACATCAGCGTAGGATTTCTGGCGGCTCTGAGCTGTCAGCAGGCATTCTCTAATAAGATTTACTTTTTCCTCTGATTGGTGGATCATGTCTAGTCCAATTAGTTCTGATTCACCTACCTTGAACCAACCAATTGGGAATCTACACTTCCTCCCATATAAAGCCTCATAAAAAGAGTTTGAGATTTTTTTTGGTTAATTTTTATCCACGCGCGGCGGCTATGCGCATGTGTCCCAAAGTGACGTATATTTTTTTTGTAATGGGTATACTCGTGGTGCCATTTAAATTGCCGAATGATAACTATTATTATAAGCAAACTCAATAAGGGGTAAATATTCATCCCAACTTCCCCCAAATTCTAGCATGCATGCCCGTAGCATATCCTCGAGCGTCTGAATTGTACATTCTGCCTGCCCGCCTGTCTGAGGGTAGAATGTTGTACTCAAATTAACTTGTTTCCCCAAAACTTTCTGAAATGATTGCCAGAATCTAGCTATAAATTGTGCACCTCTTCAGAAATGATACATACTGCGAAACTATGTAGTCTAACTATTTCTCTAATGTATAATTCGACATAGTCCTCGGCTGAAAAAGTGGTCCTGACTGGCAGAAATGAGCTGACTTCGTCAATCTGTCAACAATCACCAGATGGAATCAAATTTGCGCCTGGTATAGGGTAATCCTGTCACAAAATCCATATTGATTGCCTCCTAATTCCATATAGGCACTGCTATTTCACGTGTCAATCCACCGGATTTTTGATATTCCGCCTTTACTTATTGGCAGTTAGGACATTGTGCTACGAATTCTGGTACTTCTTTCTTCATTTCCGGCTACTAGTAAATATCTTTTATGTCATGATACATCTTTGTTGAACCTGGGTGAATAGAAATAATGTACCTCTACCATAATTTGCCGACAAAGTCCTGCCACATTTGGAATGTAGAGGTGACTCCTACATATCAAAACCCCATCCTTAGTTACCTCAAACGCTGGTACTTCTTTCTACTGTACCTTATCTTGAGCTGTGCCAATTGAGGATCTTCATAATGCCGCTTTTTTAGTTCTACAACTAGGGATGATATTGAAGTAATTCTGAATTATGGCTCCATTATCCCCTGTATCAACTATACAAACTGCTAAGCTGGCTAGCCGGTGCAATTCTCAGGCAATTTCCTATTGTTCTAGCCTCAGATATGCCAAACTGCCCATAGATCGGTGGCTAAGAGCATTCGCCACAATATTAGCATTCCCTGGGTGATACAAGATGTTCACATCATAATCTTTCAACAATTCTAACCAACGGCGTTGTCGCAAATTCAGCTCTTTCTATGTGAAAATGTACTGAAGACTTTTATGGTCAGTAAAAATTTCCACATGCACCCCATATAAGTAATGCCTCCATATCTTTAAGGCGTGAACCACTGCAGCTAACTCCAGATCGTGGGTGGTCTAGTTCTTTTCATATTTTCTCCATTACCTCGAAGCATATTATATTACCTTTCCATGTTGCATTAGAACACACTCTAACCCGATGCCTGAAGCGTCACAATACACCGCATAACCCTCTAAACCTTCCAGAAAAGCTAACACTGGTGCTGATGTCAATATGTTTTTCAATTCCTGAAAACTCAGCTCACAGGCTTTGGTCCACTGAAACTTGGCTACTTTGAGTCAATTTAGTCAAAGGTGCTGATAGGGTAGAAAATCCTTCCACGGACCTTCTATAATACCCGGCTAACCCCAGGAAACTGCGAACCTCCATTGGAGTCGTAGGTCTAGGCTACATTTTCACTGCCTCAACTTTCTGTGAATCGACTTGAATACCAGCCTCTAATACAATGTGGCCCAAGAAAGCTACAGAATTCAAACAGAACTTGCATTTAGAAAACTTTGCATATAACTGGCGGTCTCTGAGGATCTTACATACTGCCTGTAAATGATCTTTATGTTCCGCTTCTTATCTGGTAGAATATCATCAATGAACACTATTAGAAACATATTCAAATACGGCCTGAAGATACTATTCATTAGGTCCAGGAACACTGCTGGCATGTTTGTAAACCCGAAGGACATAACTAAGAACTCAAAATGGTCATACCTAGTCCTAAAAGCTGTCTTCGGAATATCTTTCTCCCTGACTCGAACCTGGTGGTACCCAGATCTCAAATCAATTTTAGAGAAATATTTTTTCCCTTGCAACTAATCAAATAAATCATCTATTCTCGGAAGAGGATATTTATTCTTAATAGTAACTTTATTCAATTCCCGGTAATCTATGCACATGCGTAGAGACCCATCCTTCTTTCTCACAAACTGGACTAGTGCACTCCACGGTGATGTACTGGGCCTGATGAAACCCTTATCTAACAAATCTTTTAATTGTTCTTTTAATTCTTTCAATTCAGCAGGGGACATTTGATACAGGGGTATGGATATAGGCTGAGTATCTGGTAGCAAATCTATAGAGAAATCTATTTCTCGCTCTAGAGGAATATGGGAAGTTCATCCGAAAACACATCGGGTAACTCATTAACAATTGAAATAGATTGGAGAGTCGGGGATTCTGCGTTCATATCTCGAACCCTGACAATATGGTAGATACAACCCTTTGCTATTAACTTCTTCGCCCAAAGATAGGATATACACTTACCTTTTGGCGTAGCTGTATTACTTCACCACTCTCGCACTACCTCTCCTGGAAAGTGAAATCAGACAATTCTACTCCAACATTCTACAGTAGCATAACATGGTGCCAACCAATCCATGCCCATAATCATAGCAAAATCAATCATTTCTAATTCTCTAGATCTACTGAGGTCAGACGACCCACAACCTCTACTGTACAATCCCGGTAACTTCTTTTAGCAACAATACAGTCACCAACATAGAAATCGAAAAAGGTCACTGAAGCAAGTCTAGTGCTATATCAAACTTTCGGGCTACTCACGGAGTAACATCGGACAAAGTGTAGCCCGGATCTATCAAGGCATAAACTAAGTGAGATCAAATATCTAATATACCTGTCACAACATCTGGCAACAACTCTGACTCCTATCGCCCTAGTACTATATTTGTGCGATCCTGACCGCTGCCTAAAACAAATGCCCCTGATCTGCCTTGGCCTCTGCCAGCTTGTCATGACCTGAGAGTACACACCGATCATAGATTCGGGACAAGGAACCCCGAAAGGCTCCAAGTTGACCCATGCCATAATCATCGCATACACTTAACATAAGAAACACCTAACATCATGAATAAGCGGAAGAAAATAACAAAAGTCTAATATGATCCATGAAGACAATTTAATAACAATTAGATACATAGCTTAAACTGTCTAGACAAGTCCAAAAGCCTTCTACTAAACTAATGAGTTGCTGGGAAAAGCCTCCAGCTAACTCCCAAAGTCTGAAAACTGAAACATAAGAAAACAAGAACATAAACCATGTCCTCGGAAGATGAGGACTCACCACTAGCAACTGGAGAGGAAGGAGCGTATCTAGTCACGCGGCTGAACCTGGAGACCTGAATCTATATCATGAAACGATATAGCACAAAAGGCGTGAAGTTAGTACTTGGAATGTACCGAGTATGCAGGAAGCATAAATATACTAAATCATAATATATACAAGAAGGAAGTAATGTAAAACATATTAATAGCTAAGTAATTGAAATGAGATACGACAATCTTAAATGAGATTCACATATTAAATTAACAAAACAACATTATAAGGACATATGTTATTATAGCAACTGCTGATGTGAAAAAGTAACAATCGGGAATAATACAAGGTATGATGTCATGACTGATATCAAGAGGGTCCCTGCCCGTCTAAGGGGGAGTCCCTGACGGTCGAAGGGAGCATCCCTAACAATCCAAGGGAACATTCCCCGCTAAAGAGAATTCTGGACTGTCAAAGGGAGAGAGATAGCTCTGATATAGAGAGTCACTGACTGGCTAGGGATGTTAGTCCCAAACAATACAGGGAAAATAAAATACTCAACTGACTAGGGATGTAAGTCCCTACTGACTAAGAGGTGAAATTCTCCACTAACGTCTATGTAAGACATTCTCGACTAACATCTAGATAAGACATTCTCCACTAACGTCTATAGTCAATCTAAATTTACAACAGCTAATTAGAGACAAAAACAGTCACCACTCCGATCATACAATACTCGTATTAAAAGGGATTAGAGCTATCCTTTGATAGGCACAGGCTCAACAAGTTGACATATTAGTAACAAGCTTTATCATCACGATTCACATTATCGCAGAACCAATTTCCTCATTAGCTTTAACATCACAACCCAACGAGCATGCTATAAATTCGTACTACCATTATTATATCATGGCATCTTGATTCTGTACTCACCTCATTCAATAGGTAATATGAGGTCAAACATGATTTATAGAATTCAATTCATAATCTATCAAGGATACATAACTTCATGTAACTAGGTTACAACCATTTCACACACTTGTCACAATCACTCCAATTATGAACTCTTTATCCACGGGCATTTTAGATTCTAAGGTTTTATAAAAATGATTTTTATTAAGGAAAGCAATATAGAATCCACCCAAGCTTCATAGTTCAAAAATGGAGATGTGATCTTTTCATGCCCAATCTATTAAATCTAAAATATGGTCATGATACATAATATACTTCAATTACTCAAGCCCACAACTCCTACCCAATCCAACATGGTCATCAATATCAAAATCAAGTCATTAAGGCTAATTATGATATATTTCCACGATTCCATCATGTTCATGAATTACTACGACAATCAAGGGAGAAATGAACAAATCTCATTCAATACTCAAATTGATTTATGAAGAACATACTATACTCATACATTCTCAACCTATATTTCATGATTCTAGATAACCCATCAATTAATAAACCAATTAAATTCATAATTGCAGTAGATATTAGCATTTATGAAAAATAAAGAAGAATTTTACCCTTTTTAAAAACCCTATATAATGCTTTTCTAGAATTATCAAAATAGGTATTTAATGAAAATATTTTTGGGGCACAAGGATGGAAGAGTATCCTCGTTGAATAACCCGCATACATGGTGGATGAAAATTCCACTTGATTTGCACCTTGAAGCCATGAAGAAGTACCTTGAATCTTGAAAGAAGGGAGGTAGAAGGGTTTCGGAGAGTGTTTTTGAGAGAATGAAAGATTAGGTCTAGAAAAGCCCTTAGAACGTCCCCAAACATTCCCAAAACGACATCACTTAAGAACTGGGAGCATAGGATTTTACCCAAACACCCTTGAGAAAACTTAAAAATCTGGCCGAACTAGAACCCACGACTCACCTAACGAGTCATTGTTACACCAAACGACTCGTTAGGTGAACTCGTCAAGTACACTGGAAATTCCTTTAAAACCAAAGCTTCTCCCTCCTAACGACTGACTTGACGAGTCGTTACCAGCCTAAACGACTCGTCACATCCATCCGTCATGAACACTGCCTAAGGCTTCCCGGGCCTCCACCCAACGACCAACCTGACGAGTCGTTGCCAAGCCAGAAGACTCATTAGGTCGTCCGTTTCCACTGCCTCCCCGACTCCTATACCATGATAGCACACGACGACTCGTGGTATCCTACCATGAGTTGTTAAGTCCCCCGTTTTGAGATATTCTTGCTATTTTTGTGCACTTTTCCAATTAAACTCCCGGTTCTTATTCTTAGGCCCTTTTCCGGGGCATTACAATATCTCCCCCTTGGGAACATTCGTCCTCAAATATTGGTTGAATATGTTGAAAAGATAAAGACGAAGTCGATACCCAACTAGTCAATCAATCACAGCTAAGCACCAACGGAGTATCTTACTCCGGACCAACCCTATTCACCAAATCTGAAAATTCACATCTAGCATGCATACCATGACTCCAGGGAAACCGAAGAACATGAAACCCGCATAGAACTAGGAAAAACACTGAAAATACTTATTTCCCCCTTTTGATTCAGCACGGAACTAACACAGACAGATTCTTCATTCTCAAATCACTTCTTAGTACTAAGCTAGGATTCACAATATCTAATCTAACTAGAGGTAAGGAATTCATAAGCACGAGTCATTCCCGTTATCTAAATTGGGCACATACATGAGATAGCCTGGTTCTACTGAACTTACTAAGCAACTTTTATAGACTAAGTTCGAGCTGACTACACTGGAAAACATGAATTAACATACATAACTAATTTATAACATGGAAATGAGCAATAAGGACTCATATGGAAAAAGTAGCTTCACTAACCGAAATGGTTACCTCTAAACCCCGGGAATCTGCACATCGGAGTAGACATAACTTAACTCTAATCGAGATACAAGGGAGGTTATCTGAACTTCAAAGAGATCGACATATGACATCTTCTAGAGTGGAACTTCTTATGAGCATTCTCAAGATCTAACTTATTTCACATATTCACTATCTCCCCCTTAGCTTAAAGTCATCATCCTAAGATTCCCGAATCTTTCTTCAAGTCAAGCTAAGCTATGAAATCTTAACTCCTCCTTCACTTCTAACCTTCACCACGAGCATTACACTAACAGCTATTCACATTACACACCAACAATCTTTTCTAATCATCACAACTGAACTTCTTATTCACTATAGAGATTGGCATCACATAAAGAATGACACAAGATTCATAACATACCTGTGGCCACTACCGGCGCCTTGCCCTTGTCCTGATAGGCTAAAATAGCATAGGAGCGGTTTTGACGATGCCCACCACCTGGATGAAAGGATGCACCCTGCTGAAACGGGCGTGCTATCAGGGCTGCTGAAGAAGTGGCCGAGAATCTACTTTCTTCTCGCTTAGCCACTGCGCAATCTTGGTACTTATGGCCCACCTTACTGCACCAAAAGCAAACATCTGAGCTGGCCATGCATACTCCCAAGTGGTGCTTTTCACAGCTCATACACAATGGGTACGTAATCTGCCTCACCCTGGGCAGATAAGGAGCACTGGCTGTCGAAGGTGCTGGAGCAGATGTTTTTTGCTGGTAGTGTGAGCGATATCCGGTACATGACCTCTAATGGGAGAAATCTAGGTCCCCAGTCCTGGCCCTCTTGGCCTCTCTCTCTTTTTCTTTCACCTGCTCTTCTTCCATATGTTGAAAAAATATTACCAAGAGCGGGAAGTCTATGTCCCGGTGCAACATGGCAATCCTGCATTCTTTGACCAAGGAGTCTGACACTCCATTCACAAACTGGCTTACTCGGGCTCGCTGGTCGGCTACCATTTCCGGCGCATACTTAGATAACCGAGTGAACTCCAACGAATACTCCTCGATAGTCATGTCATTCTGATTCAAGTTAATGAACTTTTCCGCCTTTGCCTCCCTCAACTCCCGAGGAAAGAACCTGTCCAGAAACATTGTCATAAATTCATCCCAACCTACGAGACCTACTCCAACTTCCCGACTGTCCCTCCAATGGCAATACCAGATATAAGAAACTCCCTTTAACTGGTAGGAGGCTACGTCTGCGCCTTCATTCCCTCTCACTCCCATGATGCGAGTAATCTTCTGAATCTCCTCTAGAAATTCATATGGGTCCTTCATCCACCTTTGACCCCAAGAATTTGGGTGGGTTCAATTGAAGAAAATCTCTTATCCTTGCTGCCACTTCATTTCCATTATAAGGGGAATGAGCCACCACTTGCTGGTAAATCTGAGCAGTCAGGCCCCGTGCCAACGTGTGAAAGGCTGATCAGAACTCAACATGAGTAACATGATCATCCACTAGGTCTGCCCGGGCTGGTGGTACCGGCTGACGATCGTTACCACGTCCTCTTCTATTCGCTCGTCGAGGAGGCATTATCTGCGAGCGCATAAAGCATAAGTTATTGGAGGAACAATTTAGAACTTCACACACTACGCATGATAAGGATCATGAAGAAAAGGAGACATTCCTAAAATGTCTCATAACCTCTTCGTCATAAGTGTGGCGCGCTCCACACCCATGAAGAAGGCTCTACGTAACGCGGCTTTCAAACATCCTAGGACACTCTAAACCTTTTCTCTGATACCAAGTTTTTCATGACCCGAGAGTACACCCAGATCATAGACACGGGACAAGGAACCCCGAAAGGCTCCAAGTCGACCCATGGCATAATCATCGCATACACTTAACATAAGAAACACCTAACATCATTAACAAGCGGAAGAAAATAATATAAGTCTAATATGATCCATAAAGACAATTTAATAACACTTAGATACATAGCTTAAACTGTCTAGACAAGTCCAAAAGCCTTCTACTAAACTAATGAGTTGCTGGGAAAAGCCTCCAGCTAACTCCCAAAGTCTGAAAACTGAAACATAAGAAAACAAGAACATAAACCACGTCCTCGGAAAATGAGGACTCACCACTAGCAACTGGAGAGGAAGGAACGTATCTAGCCACGCACTGAACTGGAGACCTGAATCTATATCATGAAACGATATAGCACAAGAGGCGTGCGGTCAGTACTTGGAATGTACTGAGTATGCAGGAAGCGTAAATAAACTAACTCATCATATATACAAAAAGGAAGTAATGTAAAACCTATTAATAGCAACGTAATTGAAATGAGATACGACAATCTTAAATGAGATTCAAATATTCAATTAACATAACCACATTATAAAGACATACGTTATTATAGTAACTGTTGATGTGCAAAAGTAACAATTGGGAATAATACAAGGTATGATGCCATGACTAATATCAAGAGGGTCCCTGCCCATCTAAGAGGGAGTCTCTAGCTGTCGAAGGGAGCGTCCCTGACTATTTAAGGGAACATTCCCCGTTAAAGGGAATTCCAGACTGTTAAAGGGAGAGAGATAGCTTTGATATAGAGAGTCACTGACTGGCTAGGGATGTTAGTCCTAAAAAATGCAGGGAAAATAAAATATTCAACGGACTAGGGATGTAAGTCCTGACTAACTAAGAGGTGACATTCTCCACTAACGTCTATGTAAGACATTCTCCACTAACGTCTAGATAAGACATTCTCCACTAATGTCTATAGCCAATCCAAATTTACAACAACTAATTAGAGACAAGAACATTCACCACTCCCATCAAGCAGTACTTATATTAAAATGGATTAGAGCTATCCTTTGATAGGCACAGGCTCAACAAGTTGACATATTAGTCACAGGATTTATCATCACGAATCACATTATCGCAGAACCAATAGCTTTAACATCACAACCCAATGAGCATGCTGTATATTCGTACTAGCATTATTCTATTATGGCATCTTGATTCCGTACTCACCTCATTCAATAGGTAATATAAGGTAAAACATGATTTATAGAATTCAACTCATAAGCTATCAAGGATACATAACATCATGTACCTAGGTTACAAACATTTCACACATTTGTCACAATCACTCTATTTATGAACACTTTAGCCATGGTCGTTTTAGATTCTAAGGTTTTATAAAACCAATTTTTAGTAAGGAAAGCAATATAGAATCCTTCCAAGCTTCATAGTTCAATAATGGAGATGCGATCTAGTCATGCCCAATTAATTAAATCTAAAACATGGTGATGGCATATAATTTACTTCAATTACTCAAGCCCACAACTCCTACTCAATACAACATGGTCATCAATATAAAAATCAAGTCATTAGGTTTAATTATGCAATAGGTCCACGATTCCATCATGTTCATGAATTATTACGACAATCAAGGGAGAAATGAACAAATCCCATTCAATACTTAAATCGATTTTTGAAGAACATACTACACTCATACATTCTCAACCTATATTTCATGATTCAAGATTACCCATCAATTAATAAACCAATTAAATTCATAATCGCAGTAGATATTAGCATTTATGAAAAATAAAGAAGAATTTACCCTTTTTAAAAACCCTATATAATGCTTTGCTAGAATTATCAAAATTTGTATTTAATAAAAATATTTTTGGGGAACAAGGATGGAAGAGTATCCTTGTTGAAAAACTCGCATACCTGGTTGATGAAAATTCCACTTGATTTGCACCTTGAAGTCTTGAAGAAATACCTTGAATCTTGAAAGAAGGGAGGTAGAAGGATATCAGAAACTGTTTTTGAGAGAATGAAAGATTAGGTCTAGAAAATCCCTTAGAACGTCCCCAAACTTTCCAAAAACGACATCACTTAAGAACTGAGAGCATAGGATTTTACCCAAACATCCTTGAGAAAACTTAAAAATCTGGCCGAACTAGAACCCACGACTCACCTGACGAGTCGTTGTTACATCAAATGACTCGTTAGGTTCACTCTTCAAGTACACTTGAAATTCCTTTAAAACCAAAGCTTCTCCCTCCTAACGACTGACTTGACGAGTCGTTACCACCCTAAATGAATCATCACATCAATCTGTCATGAACACTACCTTAGGCTTCCCCGGCCTCCACCCAACGACAAACCTGACGAGTCGTTGCCAGGCCAGATGACTCATCAGGTCGTCTATTGCCACTGCCTCCCTGACTCCCATACCACGATAGCACACGACGACTCCTGGTATCTTACAACGAGTTATTAAGTCCCCCGTTTTGAGATATTTTTGCTAGTTTTCTTCACTTTTCCAATTAAAATCCCGGGTCTTATTCTTAGGCCCCTTTCTGGGGTATTACACAGCTGGAGCTTAGGGCCCGTGCCCTGTGGATAGAACTTTCTCTTTCATTAGAACTTTCGCTTATAGTTAAATCACTGCCCTTTGTGCGAGGTCCACTGGAATCCACGTTTTCACTACTATTTCGACTTTCACCCCCCCCAAAAGGCCCTATAAGTATTGTGACATACGAACCTGCTGGGAATCTATTCTGGTGGTCCTAACCGCCCTAACGTCTAGTCGGGCAGTCTCTCATCATGTGGCCCTCCTGCCCGCAGGTATAGCAGGCGGTGGAACCATATCTGCACCTCCCCAGATGCTGTTTATGGAAGGTACTGCATCGGGGTATTGCTAACTCTTTCTGGTCTTTCCCCCTTTACTGCTGCGAGCTGGGTGCTCGTAAACTAGTCTATAAAATTCTGGGGGTCCTCTCTGCGATCCGTCCCTGTAAATTGTGGGAGACTCAAATCTAGAAACTCACGAACTCTCAAACTATCGGGCCCCTCAGCGGGCTTAACGACAGTTGGTACTACTGGCTGAGACTGATGCTGGGAAGCCATCATCTGTATCAATATATAAAAAGCACCCCTGAGCTCCTGATCTAATGACACAAGTATAGCTGGGGGTGGTGCTGATATATCTGCCTCCCTAGCGGGCTTTGAATGAGGTGGTGGGTGTTCGGTCTGTTTGTTATGTGGGTATATAACTACACGCAAGTGTACGTGGTCGAACAAGTAGTAAAGTGGCTTAAGTAAGCCAAGTATCGATCCCATAGGGACTAGGATGAAGTGTAATCTGCTCAAGTGTACTATATTTCAATTCTAAAAATGCAGACAACAGTGTAACCAAGAGTTTGATATTTTGTTTTATAATTTTTATGCTAAAGCTAAAACAATTATCTAATGTGAGTCTGAACTATGAATGAGAGCATGCTGAGGCTAAACGAATATGTAATGAAATTAATTATCGACATAATTTGGTTAGTCTTTTCCTCCGGTTGCTAGTCAAGAACTATTTCCAAGAGATCTAAACTCTCGTATTTAACCCCACTTAAGAATCATGAACCATCCACCTACATTTCTGTGATTAAATGCAATTCATGTTCTAGCCATACAAACCCGGTTCCTAAATTGACTAATACGACTTTCAGGTATATTTCTATCCTGAAAGTAAATCAATTCCCAATTTTCCCAAACCAAGAAAAGATCATATCCTATTAATTCACAACTTTCCAATTTCTTTCTCTCTCGAGTGAAACCGGACTTTTTAGATATACATTAACGTAGGCCACACATTAATGTAGTAAGAACAAGAATTAATAGAACAACCATGGAAGAAAGGATGAAAAACCAATATGATCAACAATTACATTTCACTACAATTGTTCATAACCTCAGCAAGAAGATGAATTAACCACTCATTTGTGGATTAAACATCGTTAAATGAGTGTTAAACATACAAGCAATTGAATACAAGGAGAAGGAAAGAGAGAAAAACCCTGATAATTTCGTCCCCTCAACTGCCTATAACCCACGTTCTTGCTCCACCAAGTCAGAATATTGAAAAATGAACCTAAGTGTTCTATTTATACTGGTGGGAATTTTTCCCGGAATAACAAGCAACGTGTCACGGAGTGCATCACGGAGCACTGCCTCCGTAACACGCTACGGACATGGACCTTCACTGGAACTGGGGGTCCATGAAATAAAGCCCAATGTGGCACGGCGTGCAACGCGGAGCCACGCCACCGTGCCACGGACCCATCGTGAACCCACACTGAAATTTGGCTGAAAATTCCCATCCAGGCATAAGGCCTCCGCGATGGCAGCGTGACATGGCTCCATCGCGGAGCCCCTCTATTTTGTGCTTTCCAATGCCTTGTCCCATGCTCACTTCCGAGTTCAACCCCGATCTCTTCCAACATGCATTTAAGCTTCCCAAAATTACATTTTACCTGCAAAATAATGCTAATCATGTTGGTTAGTATGAATTCACATTTTATTACCAGTTACATGAGAATGTATACACATTGATAGATAAACAAGGCTAAAATGACCCTTTTGAGTATCACCTGGGCGTATAAATTTGCCCAAGATCACTTACCCACACTTAAATCCTTGTTCGTCCTCGAACAACAATCCTACACCTCATGCAATTTACATCCCAACCTCGCTACTTTGGTGCGACAATTTATGCTACGGTCATACCGATTATTCAATACAGCAAATCATTAAAAAAAAACATGCATGGTCTTATCAATGCAATGACCTTCAATACATCAAGACCTCCTAGACTTAAGAATCGACTCTCGATATTGGCAAACTCATGCAAATCAGCTGATCAAGATGTCCGACACGAAAATTAATCTCTCATCAAGCATGTGCCCTCACAACATAAGAGAATCTTCCCCTTTTTGCTCATATGACTCACAAAATTTCAAGCAGGGGCATGTAAACACAATTTTTCTCTCTCTCCCAAAAGAATTCACATGCATCATGTCACGACCCATAAGCTTGCCCTTAGTGTATTACTCCACTAATATAAAGAAGTGCGATGTAAGATCACGTAGGACTTTAACTGGTTGTAATGGAAGCTACGGAACTAGTAAATATTGGGTTGGCTAATAATAGCCACTAGCATCCTTAAGCGCCTTTTCAACACATCCCATCAACTCCTGGACATTGTTTCTTCTTTCATCCTCCCATTCTTGACGTTTTTCTTTAGTTTGGCCCATCTTATTAAGCACACTTGACACAACAACAAAGGTTATTCATGCACCTTGATTATAGTTTATTTATAACAAGTGCACCTTCAACCTTTTCTTCTCTTTCAGCACTCGACTTTTCTTTTCTTTCAACCATTCTCACTCTTTTGACATTTTGGGAAAATTATTTTCTCTTCTTAAGTGCTTAAGAGTTTTGTATCGACTTTACGGCTAATGAAAAGAAGGGATTAAGCTCGGTTTACACTTTTTGACAAAAGAAAATAAATAATAGGCTAAAGGCTCAACGGGCTTACTAGGGTAGACAATCAAGGAGGGTACGATAATGAAAAATAGAAACTTTCGGTTAAAACAAAGAAATGCCTACATCCTATCCTACAAAACACCTCCTTCATTTCGTTTTTTACACACACCAGGCAAGTTCTAGACACTTCACAATAGCACGGAATAACAAAACCTCACTTCACACTCCTTGCACATGCTCAATTCAAGATGTATTCACAGACTCTTCAATCAGCTAATTACAGGAATTCAAACATTAAGCCTCAATCACACTAAATCGAACTCTATGACCTATGTATCTCAAGATATTTACAAAGTTGCATGCTTTCATACGAATCACCTTTGCATTTTAAATATCATGTACAACACGCAACCAGAATTTCGCAACCATACAGTAACTCCAGGTTTTGGGATGCAACCCACCAAAGAAAAAAACTGAAAAATAATTGAAAAACGCTACTCCTAACGACTACATTTCCCTTAATACGGTTGTCATCCATCCATCATAGGGAACGGTCACTAACTAAGACTTCAGTTCAATGGGACCATTCTCGGTAAAAGAACCGAAAACAAACGCCGAGAAACCCAAGAATTGAAAATTTTTTAAAATATCGATCATTTCGATAAACAAAAATATGTACAAAATCAGCTAGCAACATTCAGCAACACACATCAGTTTCATATACATTTATAATACAGAACAACTTAACAATTCACAAATCACAGGGAACAACAAAATTTCACAAGCACGACAACAAATTAGAATATATACATACATAACAACACAGCCCAACACCTAACTACTCCCACCCCACACTTAGCTCGAACACTGTCCCCAGTGTTCACAAAAATCAAAATAGCACAAAAAATTGGGTGGTGGAACTCCCTGATCAATCAAAGTACTCCACTTCTTCATCAGGTGTTGCTGCTTCATCTCCCATGTCTGAATCACCCCCGTCGTCATCATCGGACTCCACATCGGAGTCCTCCCGACGTGTCTCCTCGTCTGTGGGGTCATCATCATCCGTGGGCTCTACAAATGCTGGCCCCACTCGGCATAGAGCCCTGGCATTCTCGCCGAAAGGGTAATCTAGCTCGAGCTGCCATAACTCCTCCTCTATCGCCGGCCTCTCGCCTATCCTCAGCTGGAGCATCTGCATCCCGTACATGCGAGCCATATACTGATCATCACGAGCATGTCGCTCGCCAAGTGTAAGCACTGGCCCGTGGGTGGTGTCGGTTGCCTTAGTTTTAGTAACATCTAAGGCCCGCCGCTCCATCTGCGGGATATAATCAAGGGCCTCTTCCTTAATATCTAGGCCCCTGAGGAAGGTGGTGAGTAGTCCACCAAAGCCGAACCTGTGCCCCTGATGCAACCGGGCTCTCTTCATGGCGGATATAATCACCGCCCCCACGTTGATCTCCAGCCCTTTCATTAAGGCGTACACCAGGCATACACGATCCCAGGTTACATCTGTCATATGTACCCCTGGGATTAGGCAGGAACAGACTATCTTTAGCCATATTCTGGCTTCCCTGTTCATTTGTGAATAGGGCAAAGTCTGATGGTAGCCCCTCTCTTTGTGTCTGCTCCATCTAGCTGTCGATCGGGTCCTACACAAGGTGCGTCTGATGTCCGCATACGGTGGGGTAATGTTCAGCTGTCGCAACACATGGGCGTCTGTGTCCCGCGCCCCTATTATAGCATTGAGGTGGTGGGGCTCAAATGTGACTATTTGCCCTCTAATTTTTATGGTGTGACTTCTTAGGGTCGGGTTCCAATTGGCATAGAATTCCCGAATCAGGTGCAAGTTGCATTCCTTGGGCTCTTCAAAGATGAAGTTGAGCCCAACTGCCTCGATTCGGTGGACCATCCTAGGGAACTCCTGTGCCAATGGTTCCCGTGCGATATGTTCCTCGGGGAAGTACTTGTTTTCTTTGTGCTTTGCGTACCACTTCTTCCCCTTATCCGTCACCCATCTGGTTCCATATTGGCGGTGTTGGCCGCGTGGAACCGCTGGTGCTGCTGGGACTGCTGGGACTGCTGTGCCAGTCTGATTCGCTTCCTTCTGGCGCCAGATGTTGATGCGCCTTTCCCTTTTTCTTGCCTGCTTGCCATTTTACCTGTCAACCCAAGTAGACAAGATCAATGTTAAGCCAATGGATATCAACTTCGGCTAAGGTCGGGTTAAGCTAGGCTACCCCACACTTAGTCCTTAGCTACAGTTACAACATACCGGCAAGATCATGCTTATTTACATAAATAAACAACCAACTATACAAACATGCTTAGTGCATACGAAGAATTCGACGGTATATATACTATGTACTACTCAGACTTCGTACATCTAACTACAATCATTACCATCGATAACCTTTTAATCCATCACACTTAGCAAGGAAAAACAAAGAAACGAAAACAACAACAAGAATTTATCTACACAAACCTATACAACCAACCTAATTCTTGCAAATTTCAATATTCCCCTAACCCGAGAATCCGTCGGTCTTTTAACATGATACCAACTAGCACACCGACTCATCTCACTCAACATGTACATCACGACATGAATTTCAAATGTTCACTATATTTTTCACTTCAAATTCAAAAACTAGCCCTAGAAATGATAGTATCAAGAAACTTCGATTTAATTATGCAATTAACGAGTTCAAGCAATCATAATGATATTCCGAACATTCATCAACAACAATTCAATTGAATTCATGATTAATTTCTACTTAGGGCAAACTTAGCTCACCTCACATGCTCAATATCGAAGAAAATTGACAAGAGATGAGATGGAATCGAAGAACATACCTTTAAGTTGAAGAATTTAAGCAAACTCGATGATTTTCTTGGCCTACTCCGAGTCACGTTGAAGGGGGATGGGTTTTGGGGAGTTTGGTCGCGGAGTGAGTGAAAAATAAGGAAAAGGGAGGGGATTTCAGGGTTAAAAAGTAGAAAAATCGCGCGAGTCACCCGGCGACCCGGTGTGACCCGTCGCGATATACACGGCAACGTGTCACGGAGTGCATCGTGGTGCACTGCCTCCGTGACACGGAGCTGTCGCGAGCCTATTCTGGAATTTTTTTAAAAAAAATTCCGGATTATACGTCAACGTGTCACGGAGGGTAACGCGGAGGTCCACCTCCGTGACACGGAGCTATTGCCCTAGCTCACTGCTTTGCTACTTTTTGTTAATTTTCATACCTCAAATTTTCCTTTGCGATTCCGTGCATATTTTCCTCCGTTTGACCTGAAATTCATCTCACTATAAAAAATTGGTTAGAATTATAGGTTTCACTCTAAATAAAAATAAAAACAAAAACTAAAACGAAAAATTTTGTTGCTAATCAAGAAAAAGAAAAAGAAAAATCTATTCACAATTTAAAAAGAGAGAAATAAAATTTTTTTTTCACGGGTTGCCTCCCGCGCAGCGCCTGGTTTACTGTCGCGGCTCGACGTCGTTAAGCTCAGTTGTCCTCTAGGGTGATGGACAATTTCTCTCGATCACCGTCCTCCCCCCAGTAGTGCTTACACCTCTGGCCATTTACTAAGAACGTGGCACTCCGATCTTCTTGCCATAACTCTACCGCCCCGTGCGGGGTCATTCTCACCACTTCAAATGGTCCTGACCATTTAGACCTCAGCTTTCCTGGAAACAACTTCAATCTTGAATTGAAGAGCAAGACTTTCTGTCCTGGCTCAAAAATGCGATGCACCACATGCTTGTCATTCCATCTTTTCGCTCTTTCCTTGTAGTACTTGGCACTCTCATAGGCGTGCCAGCGGAACTCTTCAAGTTCACTGAGCTGCATTAGTCTCTTCTTGCTCGCCAGCTCTAAGTCCATGTTTAGCTTCCTAACAGCCCAAAAGGCTCGGTGCTCTAACTCCACCGGAAGATGACACGCTTTACCATAGACCAGTCGGTATGGTGAGGTTCCAATCGGTGTCTTGTAAGCAGTTCTGTATGCACACAACGCATCGTCAAGTTTACTTGACCAATCATTTCGTTGTGTATTTACCGTTTTCTGGAGAATCTGCTTCACTTCTCTATTTGACACCTCTACTTGTTTGGGGGTGGTATGCTGTCGCCACTTTATGGCGCACCCCATACTTGGCTAGTAATTTCTTGAAACTTGCATTGACAAAATGAGCCCCTCCATCGCTGATAATGGCTTAGGGTGTCCCGAACCTTGTGAGGATGTGTTTTTTCACAAACTTCGTTACTACCTTGTTGTCATTCCTGGGACAAGCTATTGCTTCCACCCATTTTCATACATAATCTACGGCCACCAAGATGTAACGATTACCAAATGATGGTGGGAATGGGCCCATGAAATCAATGCCCCATACATTAAAGGGCTCAACTTACAGTATATTCTGCAGTGGCATCTCTTGTCTTCTGCCAATTGCTCCTGTACGCTGGCATCTATCGCACATTTTGACGTATGCCATAGAGTCTCTGAACAGTGTCGGCCAAAAGAAACCCGACTGTAGAACCTTGTGTGATGTTCGATTGCCTCCATGATGACCCCCATACAATGAAGAATGACAGCCCCTCAACACCTCTACAATCTGACTCTCTGGGATGCATCTTCTCATTACCTGATCTGGTCCTTGTTTAAATAAGTATGGTTCATCCCAAACAAAGTGCCGGCAATCATGCCTCAATTTCCTTCTCTGCTGGTCTGTTGCCTCAGGTGGGTAGACTCCGCTCACTAGCAAGTTGACTATGTCTGCGTACCAGGGAACTTCAGCTTCCCCAACTGCCAAGAGTTGCTCATCTGGGAACTCTTCATTTATGTTATCACTTTCCATCACATGTGACCGGCTTTCCAATCGTGATAGGTGATCTGCTACCTGATTCTCGCTCCCCTTTCTGTCTTTGATCTCAAGGTCGAACTCCTGCAACAACAAGATCCATCTGATCAACCTGGGCTTAGCATCCTTCTTGTTGAATAGGTACCGAATCGCTGCTTGGTCGGTGTACACCACAACTTTCGAACCCACCAAATAAGACCTGAATTTGTCAAATGCAAACACCAATGCTAGCATTTCCTTCTCTGTGACTGTGTAATTGCTTTGAGCCGTATTCAGCATTTTGCTTGCATAATGAATAGAATGAAAGATTCTATTTTTTCTTTGCCCCAATACAGCTCCCACAGCCACATCACTGGCATCACACATCAGCTCAAATGGTTGTTCCCAATCCGGAGAAGTAAGGATAGGTGCTTCTATCAATTTCTGCTTCAACTCTTCGAATGCTTTGACACACTCATCATTCAACTCAAACTTTACCTCTTTTTCTAGCAATCTGCATAGTGGTCTAGAAATTTTGGAAAAGCTTTTGATGAATCGTCTGTAGAATCCTGCATGCCCAAGGAAACTGCGCACACCTTTCACTGACACAAGTGGTGGCAACTTTTCAATAACCTCGATCTTAGCACGATCGACTTCCAACCCTTTTCGAGACACTTTGTGGCCAAGGACAATACCCTCCTTCACTAGGAAGTGGCATTTCTCCCATTTTAGTACAAGGTTGGATTCCTCACAGCGAGCCAACACCCTGTCAAGATTCTGCAAACAAGTAGCAAACGAATTACCGAAAACAGAAAAATCATCCATAAATACCTCAACAAAATCCTCCACCATGGCATGGAAAATAGCCATCATGCATCTCTGGAATGTGGCGGGTGCATTGCATAACCCAAACGGTATTCGCCTGAAAGCATATGTCCCATAAGGGCAGGTAAAATTAGTCTTCTCTTGATCCTCCGGAGCTATGGCTATTTGGTTATGACCAGAGTACCCATCAAGGAAACAATAATATTCCTGTCCAGCCAACCTATCCAATATTTGATCAATAAACGGGATGGGGTAATGATCTTTCCTCGTGGCTTTATTAAGCTTCGTGTAATCCATGCAAATCCGCTAGCCTGTGACGGTTCGGGTAGGAATCAACTCATTTTTCTCATTGGTGATCACAGTCATCCCCCCTTTCTTTGGAACACACTGAACGGGGCTGACCCATTCACTGTCTGAAATCGGGTAGACCACACCTGCATCAAGCCACTTGATTATTTCTTTCCTCACCACATCCTTCATTGCTTGATTTAGTCTCCGTTGCGGCTGAACAGTTGGCTTGGCTCCTGTCTCCATGAATATCCTGTGTGTGCAAAAAGCTGGATTGATACCCTGAATGTCTGACATTTGCCAACCCATTGCTTTCTTCCTTTTTCTGAGGACACCCAATGCTTCCTTTTCCTCTGCCTCCGTCAAGTCTGCAGAGATGATCACTGGTAACGTCTCATCCTCCCCCAAAAAGATATATTTTAAATGGGGAGGCAATTCTTTCAGCTCCAGCTTCAGTGCTTCCTCAACGGATGGTTTCGGCAAAGGTTCTAGAGACCTCATCAATGATTGAAATTCCTGTCTCCTCGGATGATTTTGTGCATCATTCAACATTTGGACCATTCCATACACATCTCTATCTCCAAAATGATCGGAGTGCATCAACACTCTTTCCAATGGGTCTTGAGATTCAACAATCTGACGAATTTCTTCATGTTCGACCACACTGATTGTTGAAAGCTCCTCATGTATAGTTGGCAGCTTCATGGCGTTAAACACATCAAATACCTCTATTTTGTTTTGTGCTCGCATTGTTAGCTGCCCCGCAGCTACGTCAATTAGTTCTTTCCCGGTTGCCAAGAAGGGACGTCCCAAAATAAATGGGACTTCTGCGTCTAGTTCAAAATCCAGCACAACAAAGTCTACCGGGAAAATCAGGGAGCCAACTTGCACCAGGACGTCCTCCACAATGCCATCAGGTCTGGCTAAGGACCGATCCGCCAATTGCAAGATTACTGTTGTGGGTCTAGGACTCCCTAGACCAAACTTTTTGAATACCGATGATGGCATCAAATTTATGCTCGCTCCCAAATCACACAATCCACGAGCTCGGATGCTCTGCCCAATAATAATCTGTATAGTAAAGCTCCCAGGGTCTTTGAGCTTTGTGGGCAGTCGGTTTTGAATCCGGGAAGTGCACTCCTCCGTTAGAGCCACCGTAGCATACTCAGTCAACCGACTTTTATTTGCCACGATGTACTTTATATACTTGGCATATTTCGGCACTCCCTGCAAAACATCAACAAGAGGTAAGTTAATATGTACCTATTTCAGCACCTCCATGAATTTCTTGAAACACGCCTTCTCCTTGTGATTCTTTAATCGTTGAGGGAACGGGGGTGGTGGTCTTTCTGATTCAGCTTCCTTAGTCTTCCCCCTTTCAGTACTTTGCTCCCTCTCGACTTCTGCTGCTCCCGATTGTTGAGGTGGTCTTTCTGGTTCCACCTCTTTCAGCTGCAAACCACTCCTTGTGGTCACTGCATTCACCTGCTTGGGATTGGGATCTGTGTCGCTCGGAAGTCCTCCTCTAGGCCTTGTATTTTGGGCTCCAGCAAATTGCCCAAATTGATATTCAAGTGCCTTGGTAGCTAACTGGTTGTTTTTCACTTCGGCTGCCAATTTCAAATAGTCAGCCTGCAATTGAGCTTGGTTAGCTATCATGGTCTTGAACATCTCCTCAATGCTGGGTGATGGTGGTGGAGGAGGTGCATTGTTGTTTCTGAATTGTGATTCTGCTGCCCTCCTTGGTTCCTTTGCACACCCTGACCCGAACTTTGCCCCTGATGGTTGTTGCTACCCCAGGAGAAATTCGGGTGATTCCTCCAATTGGAATCTATTACCATACTGTTGGTGGCTGTTCCTTTGCACATTTCCCACAAAGTTTACCGAGTCAGGATTTGCTCCACAACACTCAGCTGAGTGCTCACTGCTTCCGCACACTTCACACCACATCTGCTGCACTGCATTCACTGGGGCTTGAGGCTGGTTCATTGTCATGTTTCTGAAGTGGGTGTTTAGTTGATTTTGTAATGCAGCTATCTGTGCAGCGATAGCTGTAAACCCCTCCACTTCTAGCACTCCTACTGCTTTCCTTGTTCCTCCTCTGGACGAATCAACATTCCATTCTGGATTGCCCTGCGAAATACGGTTCAACAAGGTATACAACTCCTCATAAGTTTTCTCCAGCGCTTGTCCTCCAGCTGCTGAGTCTAGCAATATTTTTGTGTGGGGTTCCAAACCCTCTATAAAAGTGTGCACCAGCACATCATTGGATTGATGATGATGAGGACAATCCCGCAACATGGACTTGAATCTCTCCCAAGCCTGATATAGATTCTCTCCCTCTCTCTGTTTGAAACTTAGAATCTGACTTCTAAGTCTTGCTGTTTTACTGGAGGGAAAAAAACGTATCAAGAATTTCCTTGCAAGATCATCCCACGTAGAAATAGAATTCAGTGGCTCAGCTTTCAACCACCTCTTGGCTTCTCCCAATAGTGAAAATGGGAACAATGTAAGCCGGACATAATCTGATGACACTCCAACGGGGATATAAGTGTCACTTATCTCCAAAAAATTTTGGAGATGCTGCTATGGATCTTCATGAGGGAGACCTGTAAACTGCCCGCTAGTGTGCAACAATTGCACCATATTCTGCTTAAGTTCGAACCTCCCTCCTGGCTTAGGTTTGCGGATGCTAGATGTGACATTATTAGCATGTGGGATTGCAACCTCACGAACCGGCCGAGCTGCTACTTCTTCGGGCACTAACACTGCCCGTACTACCGGTGGATTCTGTTGTTGCTCCATGATCGTCTGTCTGAGCAACTGCAGCTTTCTTTCTAGAGCTTCTCTCCGCTTACTATGAAATATTCTTTCTGGCTCTAAATATGAGTCCACCAGCTCCTTGTCTCTTGCCAGTGTTCAACAGAGATTAAATCTGCAAAATACAGGCTAAGACCAAGTTGTCAACACTAAGAGAATAAAAATACAGTAAATTAACACTTACGACAAATTCACCAATTGCCAGTCCCCGGCAACGGCGCCAAAAACTTGTTCAATCTGTTTGTTATATGGGTATATAACTAGACGCAAGTGCACGTGGTCGAACAAGTAGTAAAGTGGATTAAGTAAGCCAAGTATCGATCCCACAGGGACTGGGATGAAGTGCAATCTGCTCAAGTGTACTATATTTCAATTCTAAAAATGCAGACAACAGTGTAACCAAGAGTTTGATATTTTATTTTATAATTTTTATGCTAAAGCTAAAACAATTATCTAATGTGAGTCTGAACTATGAATGAGAGCATGCTGAGGCTAAACGAACGTGTAATGAAATTAATTATCGACATAATTTGGTTAGTCTTTTCCTCCGGTTGCTAGTCAAGAACTATTGCCAAGAGATCAAAACTCTCGTATTTAACCCCACTTAAGAATCATGAACCATCCACCTATATTTCTGTGATTAAATGCAATTCATGTTCTAACCATACAAACCCGGTTCCTAAATTGACTAATATGACTTTCAGGTATATTTATATCCTGAAAGTAAATCAATTCCCAATTTTCCCAAACCAAGAAAAGATCATATCCTATTAATTCACAACTTTCCAATTTCTTGCTCTCTCGAGTGAAACCGGACTTTTTAGATATACATTAACGTAGGCCACACATTAATGCAGTAAGAACAAGAATTAATAGAACGACCATGGAAGAAAAGATGAAAAGCCAATATGATCAACAATTACATTTCACTACAATTGTTCATAACCTCAGCAAGAAGATGAATTAGCCACTCATTTGTGGATTAAACATCGTTAAATGAGTGTTAAACATACAAGCAATTGAATACAAGGAGAAGGAAAGAGAGAAAAACCCTGATAATTTCGTCCCCTCAACTGCCTGTAACCCACGTTCTTGCTCCACCAAGTCAGAATATTGAAAAATGAACCTAAGTGTTCTATTTATACTGGTGGGAATTTTTCCTGGAATAACAAGCAACGTGTCACGGAGTGCATCGCGGAGCACTGCCTCCATGACACGCTACGGACGCGGACCTTCACTGGAACTGGGGGTCCAGGAAATAAAGCCCAATGTGGCACGACGTGCAACGCGGAGCCACGCCACCGTGCCACGGACCCATCGCGAACCCACACTGGAATTTGGCTGAAAATTCCCATCCAGGCAGAAGGCCTCCGCGATGGCAGCGTGACACGGCTCCATCACGGAGCCCCTTTATTTTGTGCTTTCCAATGCCTTGTCCCGTGCTCACTTCGGAGTTCAACCCCGATCTCTTCCAACATGCATTTAAGCTTCCCAAAATTACATTTTACCTGCAAAATAATGCTAATCATGTTGGTTAGTATAAATTCACATTTTATTACCAATTACATGAGAATGTATACGCATTGATAGATAAACAAGGCTAAAAAGACCCTTTTGAGTATCACTTGGGCATATAAATTTGCCCAAGATCGGTGGGTTTTTGGGAGATCGAGGTGGTGTCCCCCTGTCCTCCTCAGATCAGGCTGACTCTGCCTGTGGTCCCCTGCTAGTGCCCTCTCCTACTACCTTATCCAACTCTCGATGAATCGCGGTCTGCCGTGTGTCCAACATTTCTCTGTAAATAAATAGGATAACATAAGCTCGGGAAGTTACCCTGTACAACACAGCTCTATAGCACGACTAGAGGAGAAAGAAGAATAACCACACTATTATGCCTTACAGCCTCCTGCCTATAAAATGTGGTGCACAACAAACCTATAGACAAGACTCTACTTGGAACGGCTTGCAGACTCCTTGGGATACGACCTGCTCTGATACCAAGTTTGTCATGCACCACCTTGGGAGGTAGGACTGGCACCTGGTGCCTTACAGGTCTGAGTTAACCTGGCTAAACTGGGGGCACGTTTGACACTTAATTCAATAAATGAACGGGCTATACCTCGGCTGTAAGTACAACCCCTGGCCGAAAAGGCCACCTGTAAAAGAAGATACCTGACCACAACAATGTTATAATAGGGATCCTATGTGGGCCGACAAGGCCACCATGCTTTCTAATTATAATTGAAAATTAAATCAGGCATTAAACTATACTATGGCGGACAAGGCCACCAACTAACATCTAAACAAGGCCCCACACGGCTAGTACAGGAAATAACACATACATGGGCCCCACACGGCCAACGGAAACTAACCACAGGGAAGGTACAACATCCACAAGCCTCTAGGAGTGACATAATGGTTTAGACAGGGCCTCAACCTACCCATAAATTGTACATCAAAAGTACAAACCTCTACTGACTTTCAACTCCAGAGGGAAGGAGCTAAATAAACTACTAACTTCAGCTAGAGGCTATGAACGTCCCGAACCGCGTCTATCCGCACCTGCAGGCAAGTAATGCAATACCCTGGGTGGGCATTAGTACAACATGTACCGAATATGTAAAGCAGAAAGATAATAACTAACTAAAAACTGGTAAAACTATAGTAATTAATGGAAGAGAGTAAGGATTTAACCTGAATATCTTCACTGTATGAATTATCTAAACAACAAATCTATATAAGCAAACAAGAACCTAACTGGGCCCCTATAAGCCCGGAAGGTACAGACAACACAGAAGAACCTAACTGGGCCCCCATAAGCCCTGACAAGTACAAACAAAGTCCACTCCTACTACCTGAGTACTAAGGATGTTATGTACATTGCAACTCGGGATGGCCCTCACGACCTTAATCTGGTGAAACTCATTACAGCCCTCGCGTCCTCAATCTGATGGAACTCAAACGGCCCTCGTGGCCTCAGTAAATGGAAATCTGCATGGAATCAATAAAAAGAACTCAAATGGCCCTCACGGCCTCAGCAAATAGAACTCAAATGGACCTCGCGGCCTCAGTAAATATAACTCAAATGGTCCTCGCGGCCTCAGTAAATAGAACTCAAATAGTCCTCGCGGCCACAGTAGATAGAACTTTGTATAGCATAACATTTAATTACTCAAAATCAAGGTTAGACTACTCTAGCTAGATTAACTCAGACAAGAATTACTTTTCGTCACCATAGGCTCAATTCATTTTATCACAGTTGACACCAATAGGTTTACTCTAAAGTACTATTGACACACGGGTCGTACTAACTTTACTACAAACTTAACTTGACGAAGGGATAGCCTTACATACCTGGATTACCGATTTCTGACTTACTGGAGAGTTTCGATTTGTATTCAATAGCCCTTTTAAGTTGCAATCGTATTGCTGGGAGAATGAAACTAGTTTAATACTCAATTCGACAAAAATGATAACTTTTAATAACAATATAAACTATACTTCAACTTGATGGAATAAGGACAAAAATGTATAATTTCCCTAGAGTTCAAAAGGGAGAAATGCTTACTTGAATCCTGTGACTGCATAGAAGTTAGTTTGGAGCAATTCTGACAACTTTTGCTTGGCGGGGCTACATTTTTCCAGGAAAATTTCATGAAAATAACTCTGTAGTAATTTTTTCTACGGGCTTAAAATTTCATACCTGAAGTTAATTGGAATTTGGATAGCATTTCGTAGCATAAACGGACGAAAATTACTTGATTCCCTCGTCTCACACTCTCTCTGGCTGAATTGAAAGTTGGAAAATAACTTAAAATTGAACTAAGGACTATATATATATATAGAATAGGGTGGTGGCAGGGGGCACCCCGCGCCGCCCATCGTGTTTCCCTCACCCCCACATTGTGCCCCTCAACGCGCGAAGGGGCTTGCTCGTTGCACTGTCCAGGGCGCCAAGGTGCTGGCTCATCGCGCTGGTCCTTGCGGCCTGGCCTCATTCGACCCGACTTCTGAGGCTTCTCTACACGCGTCGCACTCTATTTATTCATCTCAAATCCACGCGTAAGCTTACTAATCATTAACTTTTACGGTGTGTAGCAATTTTTTCTTCTTCTACCTCCTTTTATTTTTCAAAATTTCAACATAGGTGACTGGGGTTTTTCAATATTAATCTCATTCACAATTTTTTTTTTCAATCTTGATTCATCCATTGATTCATTTTTTTTCCAAAATTTTCCCTCTTTTTCTTTCCCACTAATATCTCCTTTCTTGTTTAGCAAATTTCGCCCTTTTCGTTTCTTCTAATTTTCACACTTTTAGCTTTTTTCTTCTCTTCTCCACTTATGATCCTTTTATACAACATTTTTATATAAAAGTGCTCTAGGAGTCATTTGGATTAAATACAAGTCAATAGAACAAAAAGGATTTAAGCTTATAATATGGCAATCAGAAGAATAGGCTAAGGCTCAAAGTGGGTAATTAGGATAATTACATCTAGCTAGGTAAAAACTAGATATAAATAGGCTATCAAAGAAATATCTATATAACTTACTAGGTTCAACATTCTCATTTTTTTGGCACACACATTGGGAAAGTTGTAGACATCAAATTACAAGCACGGAGTATACAAAAATACCTCACTCGAACGATGGAACAAATGGCTCAATAATGGAAATCGAGATTACATAAACACATATATCCATATTGCATGCGTAACATAACTAAACCCACTTTTTCAAGCATAGGAATCAAGTTCCAAAAAAATAAGTGTTTCTACCTTTTCATGCATATTTGAGTGAATTTTACAAAGTCTCAATGATACCCTAGGGGAAGCATCTAGCATTCATAAGGTTTCAAGTTCTTGTTCTCCTAATGACTAATTTTTCCTTATGAAGGTCATCAACCATCGATCATTAGGATAAGTCATCACTCTATGACTAAGTAAAAAAAATCTAGACCTACTACTTGGTTCTAAGGGACTAACAACTGGAAAAGAATGAAAGAAGAACTCCTTAGGCGTCTAATCCCCATCATCAGTGGGGGAAAGAGCAGCTTCCCCCGATCTTCGAGTCATCTCTATCATCAACAATTATGTTCCGAAATATTTTTAAGGGCTATTTAAAGTGTAGGAAAAAACACCACATGAAGTAAATTGAATTCAAAATAAATTAGGAAATAATTCCGAATCCAAATTTTGTACCTCGCGTCCCAAGGACCAAACCATAGGTGGAACCCCGCGACGTGAGAGTCATAGCACCTGCTTGGCTGAGCATCGCGTTGCTTGCTGCTTTGTAGCTTTTATCATTGCTACTGTCACCTTCCTTTGATTTACTTTGCAAATTTCCTTTGCATGTAATGATTGCTTCATCATGAGGCTTGTTAGTTATGGGCCTAGCAAAAGCAAAATTGGGATAGGATTCTATAGGATCTCCCCCCTTCCAAATAGGATATGAAAGTGGTAATCATTACACGTAATGATAACTTTTTTTCTTTTTCTCTTTTTTTTGTCCCACTTTTTATCTGTTTTTTCTCCAAATTTCTTTAGCGTTTTATGACTTAATTCCTACACACTTGAACAAACATATCAACTCAAAATAATTAAAAAATATCTTGGGTTGCTCTAACGACCCATACATTATTACAAGGGAAATAAGTTTGGAACACCCTAACTGGCCTAACTTGTGGATAGGAAGGTGTTGTTGAGAGGTAGTGAAAATTCTGAATTGTAGAGTGGTTTTAGAGCTACTGGTAATGGGGGACCGTTGCATCGGGAGGATTTCTATTGTAGCAAGACCGTTATTATAGTTAGAGTCCCCCTATCACGTACCAGGAGAATAACCGATGGATCCTTCGTGGCGGTGTCTTGACCGCCATAGTGTGTTCGTTGCAGTAAAAACGTGACTGCTGCAGCGAGCGACAAGAATCAGAAAGTGGGTTTTAAGTGAAATTTTATAGGTTATGCCCCCATTATTCTAAGGCAAGATGTTACGGAACTAGAGGAGATTTTCCCAAGAGTAGAGTAATTCCCCTTCCCAAGGTAAGAAACTTAATTTGATTATTCTATTATTTTGATTTCCTATCCCCGTAGAATCAATAGGGAGACCTGTTATGGTGGAAATCCTAGGTTGAAAAGCCCTAAGATGATGAAAGTAAGGGAAATTGATTAGGTATTGAAGGATTATTGATTCCTACATCTATAATCATGTAATTGTTGCTTTCTAAGTTGAATGTGATGTAGAACTTCATATATTTAATAGTTTCAGACCTTGAAATTGGTGAAGTTGGGAGCTTTGACTCTAAAAACTGCTTGAGGGGGGTTTTATAGGAGTATAAAACTCCGTGAACTAGGTTGGAATGATCATAGAAAGGTTGAATTATGATAATTTAACCTTGAAATAATGAATTAGACCATATAACGAGTAGAACCAGGTGAGTTTGAATTTCCAATCCCTTGGTCGAAGAAGTGAATGATGGAATGTTATTTTATTGATTAGTTTTAGACTTTGAACGTTTGGAAGCGCTGCGAAAAGGCAAGGCTCTAGTGGAGTGATTGCCTTTCAATCCTCTAAATCGAGGTAGGTTATGGTTTAGAAGGAGTTAAACTTTTCATAATGACACGTATAGATGTGGAATGATAATATGTATATTGGTCTCTGGACCTTAAGTGTTGTAAAATCATCCTTGTTGAATTCCCTGAATGAATGTTCTTAAAGCGACGTTGTTACCTGTATAATATGGAAACGAGCGATGTTGTTACCTGTGTAATGCGAAAGTGAGTGTAGATAGTTTGTTCATGTCCTTGTGTTTTTGTTGAGAATGATCATGAATTGTTTGAATGTTTAAGTTAATAGAGGTAAGATGAGGCCTCTTAAAAGTCATGTTAGTGGACTTAATAATAATATATCGATTATGAGAATGAATATGGATACTATAAATGTCTTGAGATGAGTGGTTCATTCCTGAGGGAAGCATCCGGGAGAGTAATGATGGTTGAGTGGCTTCTATTCGAGGGAAACATCTGCACGAGCAGATGGGTGGGAGCGAGTACCACGTCGGTATAGTACATGGATTTCTAGAGTCCCATATATGTCATGACTGGAAGGGCAGAAATAAGACCCTCTGGCATGTGTTACATCGATGTTCAGTGATTGAGTGTTCATGATGATGTGATGGAGGCATCTGCCTGGCATGTCACCAGTTGTTATATTATTTGATTTACCGTAAGAATGTAAGAATCGTACTAAGTATGTGGGTACCTGACTAAACTGAACTTGTGGTCATTTATTTGCTAGTCTGAATATTTAAGGCATTGTAATGGCTTGGTGGTTGGAATAGTGAAATGAGGACTCGTAATTGAGTTGTGCAATCTTCTTTGAATGATTCATTATATATTCTACGATGTTATGTGGTGTCAATTATCTATTAAGGACTATGAATGGCGTGGATGATTATAATGATTTGTAAGTTGAAAAGAGTTGAGAAAATATTGTGTAGCTAAGTCGAGCTACTGTCAAGGAAGGATCGGCTGCAGGGAGACCGTGGCAGCGGTCAAGTGACCACTACAGTGATGGATCAATCCAAATAGCAGGCCGGTTAGCACCTGAGAAGATTTAATTCTAGATTAAGTATTGTCTATAAATATAATATGATGTTTTGAGCTAATTGCATATTTTTGTTTACATATATGTATGTTATTATTTAAGATCGACCGATGATGCCTACCAGTATTGTGTTTGTATTGATGCTACTCCTGCACTTCTTTTCTGAGTGCAGAATTTGATTCCGGAAGCTCATCTTGACCTCACCTCTAGAGCATCTGCAGAATAGAAAGGTGAGCGGTGCAAGATGTGTTGTTCTACTCCTCTGTAGAAGATGTCTCTTGTCCCGACATTGATAGGTTCTTGTTCTTTTCTTTTTTGAGATATTCTTAGACAATGTTTGGTAGCTATCTTCATGTGCAACGACAATCAGATTCTGGGAGTGTTATTATAGTGGATAATTTTTGTTTCTTTAATTATAATGATGTTCCACTAATTAATTTGCAAAATGTGTTATTTCTTCTTAATGTCGATGGTTTTGGGGGTAAGAGTTAAGAAACATTGGTTCACCCACTGGGGGTTAGTGTGACAAATTTGGTATCAGAGCTCTTGATTCGTTGATCTCATTGCACGAAGACAAGTTTAGTAAAGTCTCGTGGATCGGTCCGGAGATGTCCGTAACTTATCTTTGAGAGTTTGTAGGACTTTAGGAAAACTTCCTTCTTTCTTTCATTTTTGCGCGATTACTTGACTCCAATTGGTATTTGGTGATCTAAATTGGTATCTAACGGTTCTTCTTTATTTCCTTCACAGATGGTGAGAACATATGCAGGCAAAAACAGAGAGGAAGCACCTAAGCCAATAGTAGCAGCCGCAGTTCGCGGTAGAGGATGTGGTAGAGGTCGGGGGCGGAGGCCTACTACTGTCAAAGAAGGGGCCTACGCTCCTGCTCCGATTCGAGATAGATAAATATCTCCCATAGCACTGGTAGTGCAAGAGAGGGTGGTTGTGGAGGAGGAGGTTCCTACTAAGGGAGAGGTTGTAGCCGCTCCAGCATCCTCCGAGGTCCTAGCTCAAGTTGTTAACCTGGTGAGTGGCCTCGTGGGTAATGAGGCAGCACCAGAGACTCCTGCAAGATAGCAGTCAGAGATACAACATGCAGCTGTTGTGGCTCCCTGCGTTGATGATATGTCAGAGGCTGTGATGTTCCCGAGGCCGGTAGCTGGACCGGTAATGACTAGAGAGGAACATCACTTGTTTTGGAGGTTCACCAAGATGAAGCCTTCCACCTTCTATGGTATTGAAGGAGAGGATGCCTATGAGTTCATCATTAACTACCATGACAGGCCCCACAAAATTGGGGCAGTGGAGAAGTATAGGGTAGAGTTTGTCACCCTTCAGCTGATGGGTGACGCAAAGCTCTGGTGGAGGACTTTTGTGTAGTGTAGATGAGCAGGTACCTGGATCCAGTTCTATTCTACTTTTTTGGAGAAGTACATACCCCATACACTGAAATATAGGAGGCGAGACAAGTTCACCACCACTGAGTGTTATGACCAGAGCTGAGACCCCAGATCGAGACACAAAACCTAGAACCATAAATTGCTCAAAGTCAGCCCATGACATGATCATGATAGATAAAGATCATCATAAACAAAGCTAATAACTAAATTTTGAAATAGCAGATGTTTGAATAACAAAATTTCTAACCAATGGTAACATCATAACGTTGAATCCAAAGCTAAAAATACAAGTCTATGTTTGGAAAGCCTGTAACATACCGACGAGCTGATGGGACAACACCCCAACTACCTCACTAGAAGTCTGAAACTAAAAATAAAATAACTCAACTAACTGAAGATCCTCAAAGGATGGGGACTCACCAACAACAGCACTAGGATAAACTCGGCAGACTGGCTAATGGCGAGACTGGTCTGAACATCTGAACCTGTATCATGAAACAATACAACATAGAGTATGTGGTCAGTACTTGAAATATACTGAGCGTGCAACGTAAGTAAAAGAAGCGGATTAAATTAAAAAAATTAAAATCATGCATATCATAAATCATAACATCATAAGATTCTAAGAATAAGGGTTGCATACTGATATCCAAAAACATGAATAACTGGATCTCATAACTAAATCGAATGACCCAAGCTGAAACTAAGATTTTAAGTAAAACTGATAACTTGATCATTGGGTCAAACCTGCTGAAAGAATAATATCATAACTCATAAATATGCATAGCTGAAATCATGAGGAACAATGGGAGACTCGTCATATAACCGACACTATCACGATAGAGATTACATGATCCCAACTATTATACATAGGTGGGCATAGCCGTCTAAATCCTTTCTAGTGCTAAGGGCGTTACCATGATATCGATATCAAGTTGAAGGCCCAATTAGGGCAAGGAAAGCTCACAAGGGAGGTCCCAAAGTAACTGGATAATCCTACGTTGGCACATAGTTTTGAGACCCCGGGTTTTCCTAAACCCCTAGCCTACTTGGTGCTAGATATTTCTCGCAAAAACATGCAAAGGGCTCTCCATTTTTGAATGAAGCTGAAACCATCATTTTTCAACAAAGCCGATAATGAAATTACATGCATAGTCTGAAATTTAAATATGGTGAGTCCTAGCTCCAAACATACCATAAGCTGAATAGGGGAGTATAGACTCCAAAACCATATGGTAAACTGATTTATAAAACTGAACTGGATCATGAAAACATGCTAAAATTGAGTGGAATTACCCAAAAGATTAAGATCATGCATACTTGAAATAGATTTTACTAGTCAAAATCATAAATTCATACATGGATAATTTGTAAACATGCATACATGCTAGATGCTTCATCATACTTGAAATCATCAATCAGAAACCAGACTTTTCATGAACTTACATAATTGGGAAAAATCTTCTATAACTTGAAATCATGAATTTATAATCAATTAGTTCATAATATTTGCCCATGAATCTTAAAATATTCTTTGAAATATGAAGGAAATTGACCCATATATAAATCATAGAGAATTTCATAAATTTAGGTTAAAAACCCATGTGATCATACACTTGAATTCCTAAACTTTGAAGAGAAATTTGGGCATGATAGTGAAAGAAAACTCTCATTCATGACCCTACATACCTCGGTAAGCTGAATCTACACCCTTCATTGAAAGCCCAAGAGATTTGGGGAAGAACTTGAAGAATTCTATGCTTGATATCCTATGGATCCTCTAAACTTGCATGCATGGGAAGGGAATGGGTAAGAATAGGCTAAACCCTTTTAAAACCCTCCTAACAGAGCATAAAACAACGTAGTTTAGGGGTTAGGAGCTTAGGAGTTATGAAAACATTTCACAGTTAAATTAACATTGTCAGTCCCAACGAGGTACATCACGAGTCGTTAGGTGGAGTGACGACTCATGGACCTCACTCGTTACCTTTACTAGAATTCCAACCTCCAACTTAGCCATCCTGACCATGGTCCACTTGACGAGTCATGAAGTGACATCACGACTCGTTGTACCATTCGTGGTAACCCCTGACCATGAATCTTTACTAACCTGACATCTTATAACGAGCCACTTTACGATTCATTGGGAGCCTTGACGAGTCACCTGACAAGTCATTTTGTGGCTTATATAGATTTCTTCATATTTTCTCTTCTCAACTCTCGAGTCTAATCTTAGGGACTTTCAGGGTGTTATATTGAGTAGGGAAGCTCTTCAGTTGTAGCATATGAGGCCCGATTCCACTTACTGTCTAGGTATGTTCTACCCTTACTTCCTACAAAGGAGGAAAGGATTAGGTGATTTGTTAAAGGCCTGAATGTGGGTTCTTACAACAGTTTTTTTTCTAGGACTCCGGTACCTCAGCGCTATTCAGGACACCCCATTCAGTCATCCTTGCATGTGTTAGTTGGGGGTCCACCAGGGACCACTCCATGATCAACAGATACAATCAAGAGTAACTAGATAGTACGCTCAGATGTTGGGGCTCATCCTATATCTTCTGTTTCGACTCAGAGACTAGTGATTGAGAAGGTGTGTCATGAGCGCGGAGAGTATGGACATATTCGTAGATGGTGTCTCAGATTTGGTCAAGGCAGGCAAATTGTTCTATATCCAACTTCTCGAGCTCCAGCCCCTGCCGGAACGGGAGAGAGCACTTTAGTTAGGAATCGCCCACAATTAGGGAAGGGAAATCAGCCAGCAGTTAGAGGTGGCACCTAATAGAGTGGAGGAGGTGTGAAGGTCAGAAGAGGTGGCAATCAAGCTGGTAAAGGGGTTGAATAACCCAACAGGGGCAGTTCTCATGCAAATACTCAGTCCCATTTCTATGTATTACTGGGAAGGCCCAAGGTAGAGGCTTCCGATGCCGTTATCATAGGTCCGATTTTTGTGTCTGACAAAATGGCTACGACTTTGTCTATTCCTAGTTCTACGTTTTCCTATGTGTATACTTATTTTTTTTAGGTTTGGATATTACTTGTGATGTGCTTGATACTCCTATACATGTGTCTACTTCTGTTGGAGATTTGTGGTGCTGGATAGGGTCTATCGTGATTGAATTGTTGACTTCCTGCATTGTGATACTTTGCTAGATTTGGTGATCTTAGACGTGGTAAATTTTGATTTTATTCTGGGAGGAGCTAGTTGAATATATAAAATAATTTTCTTAGGAGAAGGGCTTCAATTCCCTTTCCACTCCAACTTGGGCGACCCTGAATCCAATATGGTGATTGTCTTAGCATGGCAATCTAGAATTTCATGGTAAGGAGATGCCCAAAAATTGATAGGTGGGGGTGTTCGACATATTTAGCTCATATTTAGGATACCAGATCTGAGGGTCCTTCTATAGAGTTATTCTCGGTAGGTTTTGAATTCTTAGAGGTATTTCCCACGAATCTGCCTAGCATGCTACCGGATCGTGATATTAATTTCTGTATAGATTTAGAAAAGGGACCTGACCCATCGCTATACAGCCGTATAGAATGGCACTAGCTGAATTGAGAGAACTCAAGGAATAGTTGCAAGAATAAATACCCTCTTCCCCGAATAGATTACCTGTTTGATCAGTTACAGAGGGCAAAAGTGTTCTCCAAGATTGACTTGAGATCGGGCTATCATCAGCTTAAGATTCATACTGAGGATATTCTTGAGACAACTTTTTGAACTAGGTATGGACATTATGAGTTCCTAGTCATGTCCTTCAGACTCACTAATGCTCTAGAAGCATTCAGGAGCTTGATGAATGGTATCTTCAAACCCTATCTAGATTTATTTGTAATCATTTTCATTAATGATATCTTCGTATTCTCTAAGACTAAGAAGGAACATGAGAAACATATGAGGATTATACTGGGGTTGTTGAAGGAAAAACAGTTATACGCCAAGTTCACCATATGTGAATGTTTGTTGGAGTCGGTGTCTTTTCTGGGACATGTAGTCTCTAAGGAGGGGATTAAGGTGAATCCACAAAAGGTGTAGGTTGTCTGAAACTAGGCTAGGCCTACTATAGTGACAGAGATTTAGATTTTCATGGGGCTGGCCAGTTACTACTGCCTATCTGTGAAGGGATTTGCATCCATTGCCTCGGTGTTGACAAGGTTGACTCAGAAGGGTGTGCCTTTTGAATAGTCGAAGGAATGTAAAGAGAGTTTTCAAAACCTCAAAACCGTCTAACCACAACTTGAATCCTAACTCTACCAGTGGAAGGTAAAAATTTTGAAGTTTATTATGATGCCTTACAGTCTGGGTTGGGTGTTGTGTTAATGAAGGAAGGAAAGGACAGGTCGTTGCTTATGCTTTGAGGTAGTTGAAGGTGCATGAGAAGAATAACCCCACGTACGACCTAGGGTTGGCAACAGTGGTGTTCACTCTAAAAATCTAGAGGCACTACTTGTATGGGACTCATTGTGAGGTGGTCACGGACCATCACAGCCTACAATATGTGTTCTCCTAGAAAGATCTTAATTTGAGATAGAGGAGATGGATGGAACTGCTTAAGGATTATGATGTGACAATCCTGTATCACTTAGGGAAGGAAAATGTGGTGAATGATGCCTTGAGCTAGAAAGCATTGAGTATGGGCAGTCCAGCTTGCTTGGGAGCTACTCGGTGACCATAGCCAGGGAAGTCCAAACATTGGCGAACAGCCTGAAGAGACTTTCATTGACAGAAACAAGTGCGATACTAGCTAGCATGGAGGCTAAGTCATCATTGTTAGAAGAGATATAAGCTAGGTCGTTTGAGGATGTGAAGCTGAGTAAGATTCGAGATAACATCCTACTGGGGAAAGCTAAGGAAGCAGTGTTAGATTGCGTAGGGGTCCTGAGAATAAAGGGACATGTGTGTGTTCCTCGAGTTGATGAGCTAATCAAAACAATCCTTGCAGAAGCTCACAACTTGAGATACTCCATCCATCCTTGGGTTACTAAAATGTACCATGACTTGAAGTGGCATTATTGGTGCAGCAGGATGAAGTGGGACATTGTTGATTATGTTGCCCAGTATTTGAATGTCAGCAGGTGAAGTACGAGCCCCAGTAGCCTGGAATAGTACTTCAAAGGATGCCCATCCCAAAGTGGAAATAGGAGAGATTAGAGACGGACTACATAATTGGTCTTCCAAAGACATTGGGGAAGTTTGACTCCATTTGGGTCATTCTTGACAGACTGACTAAGTCTTCCCACTTCTTACTTGTTCAGCTAACTTACAATGTTGATAGACTATCCAAACCGTATGTGAAGAAGTTAATTCGGTTGCATAAGGTGCTAATTTCGATCATGTTAGATAGGAGTACTCATTCCACCTCCTATTTCTGGAGGACTTCGCTGATAGAACTAGGTACCAGGTTGGATATGAGTGCAACCTTCCATACGCAGACAGACGGACAGTCGAAAAGGACCATTTAGGTGTTAGAGGACCTTCTCTGAGCCTGTGTGATAGATTTTGGTGGCCATTGGAATAAATTATTACCTTTGGTAGAGTTTGCTTACAACAACAGTTACCATTCGAGTATTGATATTGTGCCATTTGAAGCTCTATATGGGAGGAAGTGCAGGTCTCTAATCGGCTGGTTTGGCATATTTGAGGTGACACCTGGGGGTACTGATTTTCTTAAAGAGTCCTTAGAAAAGGTTTGGGTGATTCAAGAATGTTTTGTAGCTAATCAAATAAGACGGAAGTAATATGCAGATAGGAAAGTGAGAGACGTGGAGTTCATGGTGGGAGAGTAAGTGTTGCTCAAGGTATCCCCCATGAAGGGGGTAATACAGTTTGGGAAACGGGGCAAACTTAGCCCGGGATACATTGGGAGGTTTGAGATTCTCCGATGTGTGAGGGAAGTATCTTACGAATTAGCATTGCTGCCAGTACTGTCAGGAATACATCTAACCCTCCGTGTTTCCATGTTGAAGAAATACCATAGTGATGGGTCATACATAATCAAATGGGACTTGGTGTTGCTGGATGAGAACTTGTCCTATAAGGAGGAGCCAATGGCGATAGTATATAGAGAGGTCTGCAAGTTGCGATAGAAGGAGATTGCAATGGTAAAGGTATAATGGAAGAATTATCCCAGAGAGGAAGCCACTTGAGAGACTGAGGCCCACACGTGGAACAAATATCCTCAATTAGTTGTGGAATCTGGTTCTCTCTTCCTTTCTTTTGTAGGCCTTTTGGGGATGAAAAATACTTTAATTGGTATCTGATGTAATGATTTGTGCATTATTATAAGGGGAATAAGTTTGGAACACCGTAACTGGCTTAAGTTGTGGATAGGAAGGTGTTGTTCTGAGATAGTGAAAATTCTAAATTGGGGAGTGGTTTGAAGCAGGATTTTGGAGATATTGGTTATGGGATTTCCACTATAGCGAGATTGTTATTACGGTAAGAGTCCCGTTGTAATAGACTGGGAGAATAACCGTTGGATCTGCTGTAGTGGTTTCCTGACAGCCATAGCTTGTCTCTGCAGCATAAAAGTGATTGCTGCAATGGACGATGGAATCAGAAAGTGGGTTTTAAGTGGGATTTTAGGGGTTATGTCCCCATTATTCTAAGGCACGAAGTTCTGCAACTATAGGCAATTTTCCCAAAACTAGAGTTCCCCTTCCCAAGGTAAGAAAATTGATTTGATTCTTCTATTATATTGATTCCCTAGCCCCGTAGAGTCGATAGGAGGACCTGTTATAGTGGAAATCCTAGGTTGAAAAGCCCTAGGACGATGTAAGGGAAATTGATTGGGTATCAATGGATGATTGATTCCTAGGTCTGTAATCATGTAATTGTTACTTTCTAGGGTGAATGTGATGTAGAACTTCACATATATATAAAGGTTTGAGACCTAAAAATAAGTGAAGTTGGGACCTTTGACTTTAAAAACTGCATGAAGGGGTTTAGAGGTGTAGAAAACTCCATGAACTAGGTTGGAATGATCACAGAAAGGTTGGGTTATGATAATTTAACCTTGGAATAATGAATTGGACCATATAATGGGTAGAATTGGGTGGGTTTGAATTTCCAATCCCTTGGTCGAAGAAGTGAATGATGAAATGTTATTTTATTATTTTATTTTATACTTTGAACGTTCGATAGTGCTGCAAAAAGGCAAGGCTCTAGTGGAGTGATTGACTTTCGATCCTATTAATCGAGGTAGGTTATGGTTTAGAAGTAGTTAGACTTTTCATAATGACTTGTATAGATGTGGAATGATAATGTGTATATTGGTCTCTAGACCTTAAGTGTTGTAAAATCTTCCTTGTTGAATTCCCTAAATGAATGTTCTATTACATCCCGAAATTTTTTTAATGATTATTTGAAGTTTGTATGCTTGGTTAAGCAAAGTACAAGTTGTATATTGGTTGTAGATGACAAGGGAAATGTGTCAAATGGAAAGGTAAAGAGTATTTGAAGTTCATCAGTAAGGGTCAAATTTAAATGATCATATCTCCCAAAATATAATGAATTAGAAGCCCCACAACCTATCAAATTAAAGGTCTTTGAGTCTAGTTTTCATAACATCAAACCTATTATCAATTGGAGTTTAGAGAAAGAAGTTATGTATATTTTATCGAAGCACTCCGAGCGGTGATGCGGGCATGACGCCCTAGCGCCTCCACCACCCTATTTACTTAAAATCTGATTTTTCACTTGTAGAAAACATTTTCATCTTAATCTAAGTTGACCAGATTGCTAAATATTCCATTCATCTCTCAATTCCAGCAGCTAGAACAAATAAAATCAAGGAGGAACATCAAGAAAAGTTCAAGCAGATCACAAGACAAGTTGAGAATACTTTGCCAAGTGTTCTAGGGGCTGTTTTGGAGCTCGTTTTGGAAAGGTTTTGAAGGTGTTTTTCTGCATTTCAAAATCTGTTTGCACTGCCTATATATCCATATTTTAATAGGTATTGAAACAAGGAGGAAATTTAAGGATTTCTCCCCTTTTAAACCTCTCAAATTGCAAAGCAAAAAGCTGGAAATTGGTAGCTAAATGAGCTGCCGATGGACTGTTTGTGAGCTGTGTTTTGCTCGTTTTCCTTAGGATTTTTGTCTTTATTCTATGCTGTAATTATACTTCATATTTAGGATAAGAATTACAGAAGAACTAACGTAAAAGTTCCTCTTGTTTCTCCCTCAAAAGTTAGTGAAAACTTGTTGAGAAAATGGCTAAATGTTGTTGATGTTGCTGTGTGTTGTTGTTGCTATTATGGCTGCCTTTGGTTAGTTAATTTGGGCTGCATTTTGTGCTATAGATTAAGTTTTTTGTTGGAATATAAAACCACTAGATTAATGAGGTTGAAGGGTGACCATTGAGTCATCTAGTCCCTCGTCGGGACTGGCAGTCAGTTATTTTCTGCGAATTTAGTAAGGGATTTTTCATAATTCCTATGATCCTAAGGCCTAAACTATATCGTTTTAAGCTATGAATGATGATTTTTAAGAGAGGTAAGTTCATTTTAGGCCATTCTTACTCATGCATGCAAAGTTAAAGAGCTAAAAAGGCGATCAAGCTCATTTTCTTCAAGTTTTCCTTCAATATTTAATTGGGTAATCAAGGAGTGATAAAATCAGTTCTTCCACAGGAATGTAGGTTTAGGAATGGG
This sequence comes from Datura wrightii, assembly GCA_035772735.1. NCBI lineage: Eukaryota > Viridiplantae > Streptophyta > Magnoliopsida > Solanales > Solanaceae > Datura > Datura wrightii. The sequence goes on from JASDFA010000003.1 coordinate 10,695,190, forward strand.
TGAATCCGTTCACACCCATGCTCAATCTCTCTCTAAATAAGGAAATTCCTATGTTGATTCTATGGGGTTTTAACCCAATGCATGAGATTGCTAATTTACTACATGGGTATGATTTAAAGATGTTCCTATTATTGAATTATGATTCATGGGCAAGTTTTATATTGTTTTCAATTAAAATCTTGTTTCAAGCTTTATAAATTAAAATGCTCAATTATGAGATGTTGATGAATGTTGAGATGTATGAGGAATGTTCAAGTATGATGAGATATTTATGATGAAAAGCATGTTTTCAAGTTACTCATGTTTATGATCATGTTTTCAAGTGAATTATGTATTTTCACGCATGTTAAAGTATCGGGAAATGCCCATATGTTCAGGTATGATTTATGAATTTATGAATTTAAGCTTACCATATGGTTTTGGAGCAAAAACTCACATTTATAGTGAGCTTGTGGTATGGTTTGAGCAAGAGCTCCTCATATATGACTTCAGATTTGGTATATATTCGATTATTGAGCTTCGTCTATAAATAATGGTAAGCTTCGTTGAAAAAGGATGGATAGCATATGCATATTTTTGGGAGCAGTTTCTAACACCGAGTAGGCTAAGGGTCGATCACCGAATGCCTCAGAACTATGCGCCAACGTAGGTTGATTCATATTTTATATATACTTTGGGACCTCCATTATGAGCTATCCCCGGCCCGATTGGGCCACGAGCATGATATCGATATCATGGTATCGTTCTTATCCCTGTCAAGGCTTTGGACGGCTCTACCTCCTTGAGTGTGATAGTTGGGACCATGTAAGCTCTATCATGGTATGTTGGTTAAAAGACGAGTCTCCCATTGTTCTTCATGATTTCGATTATGCATGTTTATCACTCATGATATATATTTATATAAATGTTCTAAATAGGTTTGACCTAATGTTCAGTTTTATTATGATTATGAGATTTCAGCTTTGGGTTACGATAAGATCATGATTTCAGAAAATAGTATGCAAGCCCTACTCTTTGATTCTTATCTTGTTCATGTTTTATATTATGCATTTTTAAATGATTTTACTTATTTAAGAGGTTTTACTTACCCTACATACTTGACACATTACACGTACTGACCGCATACTTTATGTTGTATCGTTTCATGATACAAGCCCCAGTACTCAGACTCAGCCTCGTCCGTAACCAGCCTTTCAGAGTAAGCATCCCACATATGTTGGTGAGTCCTTATCCCTAGAGGACCATGCTTTAAAAGTTTTCTTTATGTATTCAGTATCAGACTTAGGGAGTTAGTTGGGGTCTTGTCCCACCAACTCATCAATCTTAGAGGCTTTTTAGACATAGGATGTAATCAGCTTCAGATTCACGTGTATTTCTGATGTTATGCTTATTTTAGAATTTCTATAAGTTTATCATGTTGATCTTCCACTTTTATGATTGAGTTATGTTATGTTCATGCCATGGGTCGAATTGGAGTCCCTTAGGGTTCCTTGTCTCGTGTCTCGATCCGGGCCTATGTTCGGATCGCAAGAAACTTGGTATCAGAGCAATAAGTGTGAACTATCCTAGGGTGTCTAAAAGCCACATTAAGTAGAGTCTTTTTCATGGGTGTGAAGTGTGCCACACTTATGATGAAGAGGCTACAAGACATTTAGGAAATGTTCCCTTCTTTCATGATGTACATCGTGCAATGAAATGTCTCCCTATCCTTCTAACTCGTGCTATTCGCGATTGCAGAATCATAGCTCCCCTGAGAGTTAATGGTAGGATAAATGGGAATAAAAACGGCCATGAGGATGGCAATGGAGACGGTCACCGACAAGCCCCACCAGTGAAGGAGCACCATGCACCAGAGTCGGTTGCCCATGATGAATTTAGGACAGCTATTCAAATGCTGGTGCAGGCCTTGACCACTCAAGTCAACCAGTAGGTAGTGGTGCATGTCCCTTAAAACAGATATGCGGTGGCAGCTCGAGTCAAATATTTCCTAAGAATGAACCAGCCAGAGTTCCTTGGGTCGAAGGTGGACGAGGATCCACATGAGTTTGTCGATGAGATTGTGAAGATCACCCAGGTCATGGGGGTGAATGGAGTTGAGTGTGCTAAGTTGGCCTCATATCAGTTGAAGGGGGTCGCACACTTATGGTTTAGACAGCGGAGAGATAGTAGGGAAGCTGGAACAGGCCCTATCAGTGGAGAGGAGTTTCCCGTTGCTTTTCTAGATCGGTTCTTCCTTCATGAGATGAGATAGTTGAAGGCAGCCGAGTTCATGAATCTTAAGCAGGTGAAGATGATGGTGAAAGAATATGCCCTAGAGTTCACTTGTTTGTCTAAGTACGCCCCAAAGTTAGTGGTTGATCAGAGGGCGCGAGTGAGCAGGTTTGTTCATGGAGTCATCGGCTATTTAGACAAAGATTGCAGGACCGCTATGCTCCACCAGGATATGGATTTCCCTCGGATAGTATTATATGCCCAGCAGATAGAGACGGGACATATGAGGGAGAGAGAGATCAAGAGAGCCAGGACATATAGTTATTGATTCTCTCAACTGAGGCTAAGGGGTGGGCACCGACAACAGCCCCACCAGAGATATTCAGTCCCAGCATCTTCAGCCATGAGTGTGCCATCCAGATCTAGGCACAATTAAAGAGGGCGAGCATCAGACTCTAGGGGCCATAGCAGTAGGCCCATAGATTCCAGCATCCTAGCTTGCCGCAGGTGTGTCGGGGGCACACGGGTTAGTGCTTAGCGGGTACAAGTTCTTGCTTCGGGTGTGGGAAGCCCAGTCATATGCTCGGAGATTTCCCAGAAGCTAGATAGAGCCATGATGGGGGTAAAGGCCCAGAAGCTCCACCCGCACACCCAGCACAATAGGGGACATCTACCAGCACAAGTGGCGGTCAGCGCCAAAACAGATTCTATGCCTTAGCATCTCGCTAAGAGCAGGAGGTCTCCCTAGATGTAGTGACTAGTATGTTATGAGTTTTCCATCTTGATGTTTATGCTTTGTTAGATCCAGGGGAGACCTTTTCTTTTGTGACACCTTACGTGGCTAGTAGTTTAAGAGTCAATCCCGAAATCTTGTCAGAACCCTTCTCAGTCTCTACTCCAGTGGGTGATTCAGTTGTAGCTAGACGAATGTATACGATTGTCCGATCATAGTCCTTTAGAAGTCACCTCAGCAGATTTAGTAGAGTTAGCCATGACCGATTTTAATGTTATTCTCGGCATGTATTGTCTATTTTCATGTTATGCCATAGATATTTGTAGAACCCAGGCAGTAGAATTCAGATTTCTGGGTGAGCCAGTAATAGAGTGGAAGGGTAGTTCAGCTTTGCTTGTAGGTCGTTTCATTTCCTACTTTAAGACCAGAAATATGATCTCCAAAGGTTGTATGTACCATCTAGTTAGGGTTAAGGATGTGAAGTCTGAAACCCCGACTATCCAGTTAGTTCCAGTAGTATGTGAGTATCCAGAAGTCTTCCCAGATGATCTACCAGGAATGCCTCCCCAGCGGGAGATTGATTTTGGTATTGACCTTCTTCTCGATATGCAGCCTATATCTATTCTCCCTACAGAATGGCTCCAGCCAAGCTAAAAGAGTTGAAGGAATAGTTAAAGGATCTTTGGATAAGGGTTTCATTAGACCGAGCAAGTCCCCATGGGGCAAACCAGTCCTCTTTGTCCGAAAGAAAGATAGCTCTCTTCGTATGTGTATTGATTATTGGCAATTAAACAAGGTCACCATCAAGAAAAGGTATCCTCTACCCAGGATTGATGATTTGCTTGACCAGCTTCAGGGTGCCAACTATTTTTTGAGGATAGATGTCAGATCTGAGAACCTGATGTCGCCCAAATTACACCTCGTAAATGAGATATAAAGCGATCGATGTCAAATATAGAACACAACCAGGGTTGGGGTCGAATCCCACGAGGAATACAGCGAGAACTTAAGTTAATGTGTTTAGCTAATACTCTCTTCTTACTTATTTCCTATGGGGGAAGGTTTGAAACACAACATAATAACAAAGAGTAAAGACTAGTAGATGCTTAATTCAATTTCGGTTGTATTCAATCAACAAGTTGACTAGGATTGTGCTCCCCATGACTTCATAACCACAAGACTTTTATACTAGTGATCAATTCCAGTGTTAAGCATGCAATATTAGTAAGTTAAATTCACCTAAATGGTTGGTCCCCAATCTAGATGATTATCACCGCGCAACTTGATCCGTAGACGGGTGTATGTTTAATTAAACTTTACCTTTAATATCGGATTAGCTATTCTCGGACAAGGTCAAGCTATTAGATGAGGGTTGATAGCCTAAAATCTCCGTTGTTAATCCCTTTTTCCATTCTTTACTCCCTTGATCTGGTGAGTAAGACTAAGGCAACCTCCAACATTTGTAACCATTAAGACGCAATTAAAATTAAGGGAAAAGCAATATATGCATAAACCCCGTTCAAGATTCACAAAGTATTTTTACCTATGTGTGTTAATTCATCATTGTTCCCACAATCCTAGTTATGAGTTTAGCTATTCATGCTTGTATGATCACATTCACAAACTATAGAAGACATCATAATTGCAACTTTTCAAAGATTCATAGAAGAAAGCCACTTGAATTGAATAAATCATCAAAATAAAAAGACAAAAATCCAAGGTTATTTTACTCCTCGAAATTCAAGAAAAAAATTATGAACATCATTTCTTGAACCTTGATGGCAGTCAATAGCACCCAAAAATAATGTTCAAAGATGTAAAATCGCATAACTTGTAAAATAAACCTAAAAAATTACTTATAGACATGAAACAAATCCTTTTGTAAATCAACTAGGATTCTGGTGTCAGCAGGTACTACGTTCTGTTGGTAGCTTCAACGGAACGTTAGAGTGTCCGTTTTTCTAGTCGTTACTTCCCTCATACTTGTCTCTTTTTAGCATCTGGCCTTAAACAATGGCTCGTTGTGAGATCCCACGAGCCATTGGTCCAGTTCGTTGTTTCCTGGCCTCCTGATCATTATTTCTGAACTTAGAGGTACGAGTACTTAGAACGACCCGTCCTATCTATCCATTGGATGCAGCCTGCTCTTGGTCATTCTTCTCGGATTCTTTCCACGACCAGATAGGATGGTCTTTTGTAAGTTTACATGATCCATAGGAATTGTCCGTCGTATGAGACTTCAGTTTGATATTCTTTTTGTTTTTTCCCACCGCTGAGAAGAATGGTCGGTTGTAAGCTAGTACGATCCGTGGGTTTCAGCAGTTGCTTGGCACTCTGCTTAACAACTTCTATGAATTACGTGCTACGACTGACTAGGAAGACCCATTGTAAGGACCAACAGTCCATAGTTCAGCTCGTCTGAGGAATTTTTCTCTTTGTTCTATCCTTTTTCTCAACTTTTAATCCCATGACCCATTTTAGTTGCAGAACTACACGCGTTATATCCACGTAAATGCACCTAAAGTCATGCACATTCATAGAGTTTTAAGCGTCGTTAGTGCTGTAAATTCACGGCACATCAACACCCTCAACTTAGCATGTTTGCATGTCCTTAGGTAAACAAAATAAAATCAACACATGGCGACGATTAACTAGAGGAAACCTAGGAGATGCATAGATGTCCAAACTCATAAAAACATACAAAATGTTCACTCAATCAACCTCCCTCCTACCGGGTTAAAACAAAACTCGGTGTGATAACTCAATACTTCTCAACATGACACAATAGGATCAAAGGATGGCACCATATTATCACTACACAACCAAGCACACACAACTAACATTTCCCCTAGATAGCTAGAAATCAACCCATGCAATCACGCGCCCTCACCAAAAAGAAGTCCCACACGCACATATATATACATGATCATGGCAATGTTTATTTTGGGACTGGGAAAGAATTCACTCACGCTCACAAAGAAATTCCAACTGTGCACATACAGTACCATAAGCTTGCCTTTACTTTCAATACCTCAACTTTTAGGCGGTTGACCTAGGATCACTATAGGACTTTTTCATCTTGGAATATAGGCTCGAGGTTGGGTATGGTAAATATGGGAATAGTAACTCAAACCTACTTGGCACTACACTAGCTTTGGCTCCACTTAACCTCTTTTTTCACTTCTCTCCCTTTTCCCTTTACTTTTTTCTTCTTTCATTTTATTCTTTTGCAACTACGAGTGCGGTGTTCCTTCTTTCAAGTATTCATTATTTTCATTATTTTTTTCTCTTTAACAAAATTTAGTTCTTCTTTTTTTTCCATTGTGCACACCGCACCCGCTTTTTCATTTTCATTGCTCAATTTCATTCCACCCTCCTCTTCTTATTCACCCCTATGATAGGTATCCTCAACTTAGGTGATTTTCTTGTGTTGAGTTTCACAGTAAGGAGGGACCAGGGCCAAAACAGGTTCATTATAATCAAAGTAGGAAAGAGAATTGGTTTTAACAAAAAGAAGGGTCAAGTTAGGCTCAAAATTGGGATCAAGGGATATTTATTTCCATTTGTTAAGTCTTTTAAGGCTAAAGTGAACTATTCATAAAAAATGGCCTATGATCCTTTCCTAGTTTCCCATCCTCTACCTCGGTATGACTGACCAAGTAAGTTCTAGATTGATAAACACAGCAGAACTAACTATTAAACTTTACTCACATTAGCACTTGATTGCACGACTAAGTTCCAACCACCAGGTTCATGCACAGTTTTGACATTAATTATCCTAGCGATACTTATGATGCTATACAAAGATCCATACTAGTCAGGCCTCACAACACAAGTATATTCACATAAAAACATTTAGGAGGGGTGTCATTTTCACATACATCATAAAATCAGTTTATCACATGCTTTGTTTGACTGCTCTTATGCCTCCAATATTCTTCCAGTTAACCAACAAAACAAAATAAAACAACACTCCTAAACATGTCGGTTCTACTAGATAAAGAACACCCGAGGGAAAAGATATCCCCAAAGAAAAACCCTCGAGTTATATTCACAAAAATCAAAATAAAGTACTACCCTACCCCCATCAAAAAAATCATGCGGCCTCCTTGACGCACTCAAAAAGTAAAACATGAGAATAGGAACGTACCTAGGAATCCTTGACGCCAGTGGTCTGGTCACCGAGGGCTGTAGATGCAACCCCAGAATCCTCAGCAGCTAGAGTCTCAGTCATGGCTCCAGCCTATGTAGCAGTAGCATCAGTTGTCGCCTGTGCATTCTCTAAAGCTGTTCACATAGGAGAATTAACTGTGCGCCCACTCTCCTCTAGCACATCCCGCACACTAGAGCTGTCGACACATTTAACCCACTCCATTATTTCTCTATCATGCGCATTGGCAGTGTGTCAACTTTCCTTCAGAGCAGCATTCAATGCCCGCTTCTCCTTCCTTCGCTTTCTTCTTTCCTCATCCTTCACTCCCTCAACAGCCCGCTTCTTTTTTTCCTTTTCACGCGGGGCTGGCTCAAGGTCAAAGAACTGAGGAATCTCTATATCCAATTCCTCATCTATCACTGACAAATCCTACGATGGTAAAAGTGGAGTAGGTCTGGATAACAACTCAGCTCTGAGGCTATCAACGCTGCTAGCTCTCTCTCCATTGTGTCCCAATCTCGGGTCTGAGCATCAGACTAGAACTGGTTGAGGCGTATCTCAAAACCATCCAGCCGCATGTGTAACCCCCGTGCTGCAACTTATATTTCTTTTTTAACTCACGTATTAAACTTCTCAAGCAACATGTCAATCTTGCGCTATGCAATTGTTAGTCTCTTGGCCATTTTTCTCATGTCACTTTCTGGGACCAACAAGTATCCAGTGGGAACGGACTGGGATGTGCTTCCTAATGGAATAGAAGTTGTCACCGTGGCAACATCGGCTCGAGTGGAAGGAAGATCCATGGTCTTCTTGTCACGACTCGAATGGAGGCCCAGATGGCAACACGGGACAAGGAGCCCCGAGAGACCCCAGGTCGACCCATGGCATAAGCATACATCTAACTCAATTAATGAAACTGAATATCCAACAATATAATCATATTGGAAGTCTCAACTTACACATAACATCAGAATACATAATCCGAAGCTGATTACATACATATGTCTGAAAAGCCTCTAAACATGACGAGTTGATCGGACAAGACCCCAACTAAGTCAACAAGCTGAAACTGAAAATAAATGAAGAAAACCAGAATAGTCTAGTCCTTGGTAGATGAGGACTCACCAATAATGCAAAGGCTAACTCTGATAAGCTGACTATGAATGGGGCTGAACCTGAGAGCCGGATCCTGTATCATGAGACGATACAGCATAGAGTATGCAGTCAATACATGGAATGTACTGAGTATGCAGGGTAAGTAAAACCGCTAAAGAAAGTAAAATCATTTAAAGATAATGCATAATGTAAAACATGAAGATTTAAGAATCTGAGAGTAGGGCTTGCTTGCATTCTTTTTTGAAATCATGATCTCATCATTACACAACATATCATCATAACTGAATTGATTGACGCAAAGTTGAAATCTGATATTTATAATTAAAACTAAACATTGAGTCAAACCTGATTTAGAACATGCATACATATGTAAATCTCATGAGTAATGGATATGCATAACTGAAATTATAAGGAGCAATGGGAGACTCGTCTTTAAACTGACATACAACGATAGAGCTTACATGATCCCAATTATCACACTCAAGTGGGTAGAGCCATCCAAAGGCTTATCAGGGCTAGGGACGGTACCATGATATCGATATCAACATCGTGGCCCAATAGGGAAGGGGATAGCTCACAAGGGAGGTCCCAAAGTCATAATGTATAAACCTACATTGTTGCATAGTTTGAGGAATAGAGTGATCGACCCTTAGCCTGCTTGGTTCTAGACACTACTCCCAAAATCATGCATATGCTCTACATCATTTTTCAACGAAGCTCAACATTGTCTATTGACGAAGCTCATAAATCAAATACATCTCAAAGTGAAAATCATGCATAAGAGGAGCTTTAACTCAAACCATACCACAAGCTGAAACATAATCGGGAGTCTTCGCTCTAAAATCATGTGGTAAGCTATGCATATAAAAATCTTTAACTCAAAACATACCAAAGCTGGAAATATAAGTGGGAGTCTTCGCTCCAAAATCATGTGGTAAACTTAATTCGGGGAATCATCAATCATACTTTGAACATGTGGGCATTGCCCAAAGCTTTATCATACTTGAAAATACTCAATTTGTATCAAAAATATGATTATAAACATGGGTAGCATGAAAACATACTTTTCATCATAATATCTCGTCATCATCATACATTCATAACAAATCATATCTTTCATGAACTTTTCATTAATGGGCTTTTAATTCATAAAGCTAGAAACATGATTTTTAAGTGAAAACATTATAAAACTCACCCATGCTTCATATTTCATTGGTAGAAACATATTTAAGTCATACCCATTTAAAGAATTAGGAAATTTATGCATTGGGTTAAAAACCCATAGGTTAGACCTAGAACATTCGGGATATAGAGAGGGATTGGCCATGGGTGTGAAAGAAATCACCCATTCATAACCCTACATACCTATTGGTAGCTGATTCTTACACTTATTTGAATGCCCAATAGGAAATTGTAGAGAAATTCATGAATGCTTGGGCTTGATCACCCTCTCTAGTCTTCTGCCTTCCATGCATGAATGAATAAGGCCTAAAATGAACTTAACCCCTTTAAAAGTCACTATTCATAAATCAAAACGTCGTACTTTAGCCTTAAAAGCTTAGGAATTATGGAAAGCCCTTACTAAATTCGCAGAAAATAACTGCCAGATGGTCCCAATGAGATACCTAAAGACCCATCCCCTCTGACCATGACTCGTGGCTTGATCCAAGAAGTACACTGCTCAACCGATCTCCTGGGCTCATAACCGAAGATATAACGACTGGTTGCCGGGTGACCACGACTCGTGGTCACCATCCGTGAAGTGCACTGCCTTAGTTCAACAAAAATCATTCCCTTCTTTGTCATGACTCACCCTATAAATCGTGGGGGCTAACCATGACTCGTGGGGTCCTCCTGTCGAGTGCACTGCCTGCCTTCCTCTCTTTTCTTACTCACCACCCCACGGTTGACCTAATGACTTATGGGGCCCGACCACGAGTTGTGGTCATGCCCATGTGGATCTCATTTCTCAAGTTTCAAATTCATTCCCTGGCCTCTCCAAGAGTCACATCATGACTCGTGGGCTCCTCTCACGGGTATCCTCACGACTCGTTCCACGTCTGGTGCCAGATTTTAAGGTTTTCTCCGTTTCAACTCCCGGGTCTAATCCTTGGGCTTCCAGGGTGTAATAATATCTACCCCTTAGCAATATTCGTCCTCGAATGTTGGAATACATATAGAAAAGCAGAGAAATGCAATTATCATATTCAAATATTGATCATTTAAGCCGAAAACTGACGGAATAACTATCTCCAATTCAAACTACAAAGCTGAACTGAATTTACGAATCATACATACATCCATATACACAAAAGAAACTTGGACACCTGAACTGATCATGAAAACTAAATAGATATTGAAAGTAAAACTGATACCTAAAGCTGGAACTGAGTCGGTAAAGAATAAATGTGGGTATCTAGGCATCATATCCGCTTTGGCTTCCCATGTAGCTCCCTCAACATGCTGATTCCTCCATAAAACTTTAAGTGAAGCTACTTCCTTGTTCTTTAGCTTTCGAACCTGATGATCTAGTATTTCTACTGAAACCTCCTCATAACTGAGGTTGTCTTTCACACCAACACTGTCCATCGGGACAACTAGAACTTGATCACCCAAACACTTCTTCAAGAGAGATACATGGAATACACAATGCACAGAAGCTAATTCAAATGATAACTCCATATCATAGGCCACATTGCCAACACATCTCACGATCCTGTATGGGTCGACATAGCGGGGACTAAGTTTTTCCTTCTTTCCGAACCTCATCACTCCCTTCATGGGAGACACCTTCAGAAATACCCAATCATCGACCTCAATTTTTAATTGTCTCCTTCTCACGTCGGCATAGGACTTTTGATGACTTTGAGAAGTTTTCAACCTGTCCCTTATTAACTGAACCTTCTCCATCACCTTATGAACCGAATCTGGTCCTATCATCGCCTCTTTACCATCCTCAAACCATCCAATGGGCGACCTATACCTCCGCCCATGGAGAGCCTCAAGCGGTGGCATCTAGATACTAGAATGATAGCTATTATTGTATGCAAACTAGATAAGAGGAAAATGCTCATCCAAGCTATCTTTGAAGTCAATCACGCATGCTCTCAACATATCCTCGAGAATCTGGATTTTCCACTCCGCTTGTCCATCCATTTATGGGTGAAATGTTGTGCTAAGCTTAACCTGTGTACCAAGACCTTTTTGAAACAACTTCCAAAATTGAGTACCTTTGTCTAAAATGATGGATAAGCGCACTCCATGCAATCGAACTAGCTCTCAGATATATATATTTTGGCATAATCCTCTGTCAAATCTATGGTTTTTACAAGTAGGAAATGAGCGACCTTGGTCAACCCGTCTACCACAACCCAAATGGAGTCATATTGCTAGAGAGTACGAGGTAAACCTGTGATGAAGTCACTGTTGATCCTTTCCCATTTCCAAGTAAGAATACAAATATCTTGAAGCACACCTCCCGGCCCTGATGCTCAACCTTTACTTTCTGGCAGTTCGGACACTTTTCTACGAACTTTGCGATATCCTTCTTCATGCCATTCCACCAATAGACTTTCCATAAGTAATGGTACATGTTGGTGGCACCAAGATGGATAGAATACCTGGATCCATGAGCCTCGTGCAACATCCGGCTCCTCAAATCATCAACATCTGGAACACATAGGTGACTCTGGTACCGAAGCACACCATCTCCCCCTTTGGAGAAGACCTCCACCTTCTAATTCTAAACGGCTTCCTTTAACTTTACCAAAATTTGGTCCTCATCTTGCCTAGCTTTCACATCAGTCACCAAGGACGATTTTGATCCGTTTTGAACAACCACACCACCGTCTATTGAGTCAACCAACCTAACCCCAAATCTTGCGAGTCCATGCACATCTTTCACCAGCTTCGTCTTCCCTTCATCCACATGAGACACACTTTTCATGGAGTGCCTACTAACTGTGTCCGCTATTATGTTGTCCTTACCCAGATGGTAAAGGCGCTCATATCGTAGTCCTTGAGTAGCTCCAACTACCTCTTTTGCCGAACATTGAGGTCCTTCCGTGTTAATGCGTATTGTAAGCTTTTATGGTCTGTAAACATATCCACGTAGACCCCATACAAGTAATGTCTCTAAATCTTCAAGGCGAATACCACCGCGGCAAATTCAAGATCATGGGTCGGGTAATTCTTCTCATGAACCTTTAGTTGTCTAGGAGCACATGTTATAACCTTCCTGTGCTGCATCAATACAAACCTAATTCTGATCCTTGAAGCATCACAATACACCAAGAACCTATCGGTACCTACCGGTAAAGTTAACACCGGTGATGAAGTAAGTTGGGTCTTCAACTCTTGGAAGTTCTTCTCACAAGCCTCCGACCATTGGAATTTTACCTTCTTCTGAGTCAATTTGGTCAAGGGTGCTGCAATCGATGAGAAACCTTCAACAAATCTCTGGTAATAGCCAGCTAAACCCATGAAGCTCCGAATATCCAAAGGATTCACCAGTCTAGGCCAATTCTTCACCACCTGTATTTTTTGAGAGTCCATCGTTATGCTTTCTCTTGATACCACATGTCCCAAAAATGCTACGGAGTTCAGCCAAAACTCACACTTGATGAATTTGGCATTAGTTGGTGATCCTTGAGAGTCTGAAGCACTATTCTCAAGTGAGCAGAATGCTCCTCCTCGCTCTAAGAGTATATTAGGATGTCATCAATAAAAACAATCACGAACATATCCAGGTACGGCTTGAACACCCTGTTCATCAAGTCCATAAAAGCTGCAAGAGAATTCGTAAGTCCAAAAGACATAACTACGAACTCATAATGACCATACTGCGTTCTGAAGGCTATCTTCGGGATATCACTCTCCCGAACTCTGAGCTGATGATACCTAGATCGGAGATCTATCTTTGAGAAACACTTAGCACCCTGAAGCTGGTCAAATAAATCATCAATCCTGAGTAAAGGATACCTTTTCTTGATGGTGACTTTGTTTAATTGTTGATAATCAATAAACTTGCGAAGAGACCCATCTTTCTTTTGGACAAAGAGAACTAGTGCAACCCATAGGGACTTGCTCAGTCTAATGAAACCCTTATCTAACAGGTCCCTCAACTGCTCTTTCAACTCTTTTACTCAACTGGAGCCATTTTGCAAGGAGAAATAGATATAGCCAGCGTGTTGGGAAGAAGGTCATTTTTTTTCATTGTTCCCAGGGATTTTTTGAGGAATCTACTCCTATGATGCAAACAGTCAAATCTGAACTGAACTCTGTCGCTCTTATTTCATTCCTCGCGAGCAGGAAGCACACCAATACCAAAATTGATCTCCCGCTCAGAGGGATTCCCGGTAAATCATCTGGAAAGACCTCTGGATACTTACGTACTACTGGAACTGACCGGATAGTTGGGGTCTCGCACGTCACATCCTTAACCCTAACTAGATGGTACACACAAACTTTAGAAATCATCTTTCTGGCCTTAAGGTAGGAGATAAGAAGACCTACAGATATATTTGAACTACTTTTCCATTCTAAGACTGGCTCACCTGGAAATCTGAACTCTACTGCCCGGGTTCTACAATTAACTAAAGCATAACATGAAAATAGCCAATTTATGCCGAGAATAACATCAAAATTGGTCATGGATAACTCTATCAAATTTGCTGAGGTGACTTTCTAAAGGATTGAGACCGAGCAACCTCTATATACCCATCTAGCTATAACTGAATCACCTACTAGAGTAGAGACTGAGAAGGGTTCTGACAAGACTTCGGGACTAATTTCGAAGCCTGGCCACATAAGGTGTCACAAAAGACAAGGTAATCCCCAGATCTAACAAAGCATAAACATCAAGATGGAAAACTCGCGACATACCAGTGACTACCTCAGGGGAGACCTCTTGCTCCTGGTGGGATGATAAAGCATAGAATCTGTTCTGGCGTTGACCGCCACTTGTGCTAGTAGATGCTCCCTGATGTGCTGAGCATACCGATATGGCTGCAGAACTAGAAGCTGGGCCTCGGCCCCATCATGATCCTATCTCACTGTTGGGCAATCTCTAATAATATGTTTGGGCTTCCCCACACCCAAAACAAGCACTTGTACCTGCTAAGCACTGGCCCATGTTCACTTGACCACATCTATGGCAAGCTGGAATACTAAAATCTAAGGGTCTGTTGCTATGACCCCTTGAGCATGATGCTCGCCCTCTCTGATCGTGCCTCGATCTGGATGGCACACTCAATGCTGAAGATGCTGGGGTTGAAAATCTATGGTGGGTCTGCTGTCAGTGCCCACCTCCTAATCTCGGCTGTGAGAATCTGTGGTCATCGGTCCTGGCCCTCTTAGCATCCCTCTCTCTCAGATGTGTCGCCTCCATCTGCTGGGCGTACAAAACTATCTGAGGAAAGTCCATGTCCTGGTGAAGCATAGAGGTCCTACAATCCGTATCCAAATAGCCCGCTACTCCATGAACTAACCTGCTCACCTGCGCCCTCTGATCGGCTACTAACTCTGGGGCATAATTTGATAGGCGAGTGAACTCAGGGGCATACTCCTACACCGTCATCCTTCCTTGCTTCAGATTTATGAACTCAACTGCCTTCAACTCCCTCATCTCACGAGGTAAGAATGCAACATGGAACTCTTCCTATGTGACAGGGCCTGCTCCAGTGACCCTATTATCCTTCCATTAGTGAAACCAAATATGCGCGACCCATTTCAATTGATACGAGGCCAACTCTGCGCACTCAACCTCATTCACCCCTATGACTTGGGTGATCTTCACTATCTCATCTATGAACTCATGTGGGTCCTCATCCACTTTTGACCCGAGGAACTCTAGGGGGTTCATTATAATGAAGTCTCAAACTCGAGCCCCCGCTACATTGTCATTTTGCAGAACATGCGCAATGGCGTTCTGATTGACCCGAGCAGTCAATTCTTGTGTAAGCATCTGAATAGCGGTCTGAAACTCAACATGGGCAACTAGCTCTGGTGTTTGGGGCTCCTGAACTGGTGGGGCCTGCTGGTGCCTATTTCCATTGCCATCCTCGTGGCCTTTTCCATTCCTATTCCTTCTACCATTCATTCTTCGAGGAGCTATGATTCTGCAATTGTGAATAGAAAGAATTAGAAGGATAGTGAGACATTTCCATCGCACGACATAGATCATTAAAGAAGGGAACATTTCCTAAAGGTCTTGTAGCCTCTTCGTTAAAAGTGTGGCGCGTTTTACACCCATGAAAAAGACTCTACTTAACGCTGCTTTCAAACACCCTAGGACACTTCAAACTTATTGCTTTGATACCAAGTTTTTCACGACCTGAACGGAGGCCCGTTTCACAACAGGGGACAAGGATCCCTGAGAGACCCCAAGTCGACCCATGGCGTAAGCATACATCTAACTCAATTATTGAAACCGAATATCCAATAATATAATCATTGCAGAAGTTGAAACTTACACGTAACATCAAAATACACAATTCAAAGTTGATCACATACATACGTCTGAAAATCCTCAAAACATGACGAGTTGATGGGACAAGACCCCAACTAACTCAAAAATCTGAAGCTGAGAATACATGAAGAAAATTAGAATAGTCCTTATATAAGGACTAACCAATAATGCAAAGGCTAACTCTGATAAGCTGACTACAAAAGGGGCTAAAACTGAGAGCCGGATCCTATATAATGAGACGATACGACACAGAGTGTGCAGTCAATACGTGAAATGTACCGAGTATGTAGGGGGTAAGTAAAACCACTAAAGTAAGTAAAATCATTTAAAGACAATGCATAATGTAAAACATGAACATTTAAGAATCTGATAGTAGGTCTTACATGCATTCTTTCTGAAATCATGATCTCATCATAACATAACATGTCATTATAACTGAATTGATTGACTCAAAGATGAAATTTGATATTTATAATTAAAACTTAACATTGAGTCAAACCTGCTTTATAACATGCATACATATGTAAATCTCATGAGTAATGGATATGCATAACTGAAATCATGAGGAACAATGGGAGACTCGTCTTTTAACCGACGTACCACGATAGAGCTTATGTAGTCCCAACTGTCACACTCAAGTGGGTAGATCTATCAAAAGCCTTGCCAGGGCTAAGGACGAAACCATAATATCGATATCAGGCTCGTGGCCCAATAGGGTAAGGGATAGCTTAAAAGGGAGGTCCCAAATTCATAATGTATAAACCTACATTGGCACGTAGTTTTGAGGCATAGGGTGATCGACCCTTAGCCTGCTCGATCCTAGACACTACTCCCAAAAATATGCATGAGCTCTACATCATTTTTCAACAAATCTCAACTTCGTCTATTGACGAAGCTCATAAATCAAATACATCTCAAAGCGGAAATCATGCATAGGAGAAGCTTTAACTCAAACCATACCACAAGCTGAAAGATAATCGGGAGTCTTCACTCCAAAACTATGTGGTATGCTATGCATATAAAAATCTTTAACTCAAAACATACCACAAGCTATAAATATAAGTGGTAGTCTTCTCTCCAAAACCATGTGGTAAGCTTGATTCGGGGAATCATCAATCATACTTTGAACATGTGGGCATTACCGAAGCTTTATCATACTTGAAAAATACTCAATTCATATAGAAAACATTATTATAAACACGGGTAGCATGAAAAAGTACTTTTCATCATAATATCTCATCATCGTCATACATTCATCACAAATCTCATCACTCATGAACTTTTCATCAATGATCTTTTAATTCATAAAGTTAGTGATTTTAAATGACAACATTTTAAAACTCGCCCATGCTTCATAATTCATTGGTAGAACCATATTTAAATCGTACCCATGTAAAGAATTAGGAACTTCATGCGATGGGTTAAAACCCATAGATTAGACATAGAACATTCATGATTTATAGAGGGATTTGGCATGGATGTGAAAGAAATCACCTATATATAACGCTACATACCTGTTGGTAGCTGATTCATACACTACTTTGAAAGCCCAATAAGAAATTGAAGAGAAATTAATGGGCTTGATCACCCTCTTTAGTCTTCTACCTTGCATGCATGAATGAATAAGCCCTAAAATGAATATAACCCCTTTAAAAGTCACTATTCATAACTCAAAACGACGTAGTTTAGGCCCTATAATCTTAGGAATTATGGAAAACCCTTACTAAATTCACAAAAAGTAACTGCCAGATGGTCCCAATGAGAGACCTAATGACCCGTCCCCTCTGACTGTGACTTGTGGCTTGATCTGTGAAGTGCACTGCTCAACAGGTCTCCTGGGATCATAACGGAAGACATAACAACTAATTTCCTAGTGACCATGACTCGTGGTCACCATCCATGACATGGACTACCTTAGTTTAACAAAAATCGTTCCCTGCTTGGTTATGACTCACCCGACGAATCGTGGGGACTGACCATGACTCGTGAGGTCCTCCCGTAGAATGCACTGCCTCCCTTCCTCTCTTTTCTTACTAACCCACCCCACAACTGATGTAACAACTCGTGGGGAATGACCACGAGTCGTGGTCATGGTGTCGCCACGAGTCATATCACGACTCATGGGCTCCTCTCACGGGTTTCCTCACGACTCGTTCTGCTTCTGGTGCCAGATTTTAGGATTTTCTCCATTTCAACTCCTGGGTATAATCCTTGGGCTTCCTGGGTATAACACTGCTCAACCTAACCGAAAATGTGACCTTGCTCACCTCCTCTCAGTGTACTCTCACTCAGCCTGGGTCCATCAAATGGAACTCGCACCCTGGCCACACCTACATCCAACCACTTGATGATTTCCTTCTTGACCACCTCTTCCATAGATCGATTCAACCTATGCTGATGCTCAATGCTCAGAATACAATCTTGCTCTAGCTAGATCATATGAGTTCAAATACTGGTCGGGATTCTAATAATGTCTGCAATGGTCCACCCAATGGCTTTTTTATATCTCTTCAGAATGGAGACCAAAGCCTCCACTTGACATTCCTCCAAGTCAGCTGCAACAATGACCGGTAAAATGTTACTGGTCCCCAGAAATACATACCGCAAGTGAGACGGAGTGCCTTGGGCTCCAATACTGGAGGCTCCTTAATCGATGGCTTGGCCGGTGGGGTCACCCAATTCTTCAGATCAAGATCAATCTTCTTTGAAGCATAGGTGTATGACCCCATACCAGCAACTGCATTAACTATCTCTTCACCCCCATGGATCTAATCAGCACCAACATTCATCAAAACTACTGCTAAGTCCCCAAGAGTCACTAACTCCTCTATGGGAATAATTGGAAACTCAGGTTCCACAAAATCAATTACTAGACCATCCTCATGTCATTCAGTTGCTTTATGGATCAACATATATTGAATGTCACCTCCTTATTGTTCGATCAAAATTTCAGTTGTCTGGTTTCCATATCTACAAGAGCACGTCTGATGGCGAGGAATGGTCACCCTGAGATAATGGGGACCTCGAGATCAACCTCATAGTCCAGAATGACAAAATAGGCCGGAAATATAAAGGACTCTACCTTTACTAGACCATTATAAAGAATTCCTACCAAATTTTTCACGGTACGATCTTCCATCAAAAGCCTCATTATAGCCGGTTTGGGGGATTCCAAGCCCAACTGTTTGGACACTGCTAACAATAAAAAGTTAATACTAATACCAAGATCATATAGTGGCTTGGCAAAATTAAAGGCTCCAATAGTTCACGGTATAGTGAAAGTTCCAGGGTCTTCCTTTTTCTGAACAGGGGAACGAGATACTATTGCACTATAGTGGTGCAACTTATCTACAGGTTCGAAGATTACAATCCTCTTTCTAGTGACAAGGTCCTTCATGAATTTAGCATATCCAGGCATCTGCTCAAGTGTCTCGACTAATGGGATGTTCACAGATAATTATTTCAGCATGGAAATGAATTTGTGATACTTCCCATCTTTGACCTTTTCCTTCCGCCTCTGTGGAAAGGAGGAGGAGTTCTAGGAATAGGTGTGATCTTTTGGAGTACCTCCTTCTCCTTCTCTTTGCCAGATCCATGCTCCTGTGCATTACTAGGAGCGGTTTTCTCTACTGAATGATCAGCCAAAGAATGGTCCTCGAAATCTACCATCCTATCATCATCAATCACTAAGGGCTCTACTGTCTCATTAATCACAACCGTCCTTGGAGGATCAATTGCCGCTTTCCCACTCCTAGTAGTGACCGCTATGCAATGACTGTCATTTTTCGGATTTTGAATTTTATTACTGCGAAGCGCACCCTTCTGCCTCTGGTTCATAGCAATAGACATCTGACTAAGCTGCTACTCAATCTTCTTAATGGCCACAGCATGTGATTCCACCTTTTGGTTTATACCAGAAATATCTGCGTGGAGCTCTTTGAAATGACAATCTTTCTCCTCCATCTTCTTATGTACCTTAGACAACATGTCTTCCACCCTTGAACCACTAGACTATGGCTCACATTTCCTTGGAGAAACATATAGACCACTTCTGTCATTCTTGTACTCCTCACACTTTTTCCAGTCTCCATTGTCTCTGTATTGGCCTAGGTTTTAATTGTTATCTCTTTAGTAGTTCCGACCTTAGTTGCCCTGACCTTGACGCCAAGAGTCTTGGTTAGACCCTTGGGTGTTGGTCCGGAAACTCGCCCCTTGATCATTCAGATAATTTGTTTCCTCCTCAGATTCTGATTCACCACCATCATTTCTCGGGGCCTTGCCTTGAGAACCCACTACATTCACCTTTTCAGCCTCGACTCCTATCAAATGCTTAGCAAGCAGCCCCATTATGGTCTTTATCTCAACAATTTCCTAATCTCGCTCTTCATCCTTCCTTCTCTGTTCCGTCGACATACCTACCGCATAAGCACCAACCGGAGCCTCTAACTCTCTTGTGTGCCATGCGCGGTTGTTTTTAGTGATTCTGTCAAGTACTTCAGCCACTTCTGTATAAGTGTGACTCGTCAATGTACCAACAGACATGGTATTAGCCACCGCCTTGGTGTTAGCATTTAGAGACCTGTAGAATATCTCCAACAACGTATCATCTGGGAACCTGTGGTTGGGCACCTTTTTTAGCTTCTTGTTGAACCATAACCATGTCTCATAAAGTGCCTCAAAATTTAATTGCCTGAAGTTGTATATCTCATCTTTCAACTGCAAAGCTCTGGAAGGTGGGAAAAACCTTTCAAGAAAAGCTCTTTTCAACTCCCTCCATGTAGTGATAGAATCTTTGGGCAGTTTAGCCAACCAGAGCATTTTCTCACTCCCTAATGAAAAGAGAAATAACCTCAGTCGTATCGCATCCTGACTAACTCCCGATTGTTTTTATGCTTTATAGATACCCACAAAATTAGTCAAGTGAGTATGTGCATCATCAGTTGCATGACCCACAAATATCACCTTCATGTTGAGTAGTTGGATCATACCACTGGCAATGTAAAACTTTTCCCCAGCAGGCAAAAAGGGAGGCACAATAGCTCTAGTGACATCGGCTTTATCAATATCAGCATTGTCATCATCATAGAAGTACTAGTGCCTCTGCTAGTCTGGACCTCTATTCCTTCTAGCTTGCTCGGTTTCGGCAGCTAGGCGTTGCTCTTCAACAACCCTTGCTAACTCTCTATCTCTATCCCGAGCTTGTTCCTCACCCAACATCCTAGCTGTAGCCTGTTCCACTGTCTCTTGCTCCTGTATGTTGGCCATTCTCCTCAGATTTCGCAGTGTTTATTCAAGTTCATGATCAATTTGAACCAGGGATTTTCCTTGACTTCTAGTACTGGGCATGCAAGAACCTAAGACCTATTAAAAACAAAAAGAACAAAAGAAAAATAAAAAGGAAATAAGGACCAACAATAATGCAAACACAATTAACAAAAGCCTAAGCCGTATTCCCCAACAATGGTGCCAAAATTTGATGTATCCCAAATTACACATCCTAAATGAGATATAAACCAGTCGATGTCAAAAATAGAATCCAACCAGGGTTGGGGTCGAATGCCACGAGGAATACAAAGAGAACATAAGTTAATGCGTTTAACTAATATTGCCAGCTTACTTATTTCCTATAGGGGAATGTTTGAAACACAAAATAATAACAAAGAGTAAAGACTAGTAGATGCTTAATTCAATTTTGGTTGTATTCAATCAACAAGTTGACTAGGATTTTGTTCCACATGACTTCATAACCACAAGACTTTTATAATAGTGATCTATTCCAGTGTTTAACATGCAATATTAGTAAGTTAAATTAACCTAAATGGTTGGTCCCCTATCTGGATGATAATCACCGTGCAACTTGATCTGTAGACGGGTGCATTCTTAATTAACCCTAAACCTTAATATTGGATTAGCTATTCCTAGACAAGGTCAAGCTATTAGTTGAGGGTTGATATAATCAAATCTCCATTGTTAATCCCTTTTCCCATTTATTTTTCCCTTGATCCGGTGAGTAAGAATAAGGTAGTTTCCAACGTTTGCAACTGTTAAGAAGCAATTAAAATGAAGGGAAAAACAATACATGCATAAACACTGTTCAAGATTCACTAAGTATTTTTACCTATGTGTGTTAATTCATCATGGTTCCCATAACCCTAGTTTATATGGGTTTAGCTACTCATGCTTGTATGATCACAATCACAAACTATAGAAAACATCATAATTACAACTTACAAAGATTTGTAGAAGAACACCACTTTAATTGAATCAATCACCAAAATCAAAGGACAAAAATCCAAGGTTATTTTACTCATCCAAATTCAATAACAAAATTATGAACTTTGTTTCTTGAACCTTGATAGCAGTCAATAACACCCCAAAAATAATGTTCAAAGCTGTAAAATTGCGTAACTTCGACGGTAGCTTCGACTAGGATTTTGGTGTTGGCAGGTACCACGGTCCATTGGTAGCTTCGACGGATCATTATAGTGTCCGTTGTTCTAGTCGTTGCTTCCCTCAAACTTGTCTCTTTTCAGCATCTGGCCTCAAACAACGGCCCGTTGTGAGATCCCACGAGCCATTGGTCCAGTTCGTTGTTTCCTGACCTCCTAATCATTGTTTCTGAACCTAGAAGTATGAGTACTCAGAATGGCCCATTCTTAGAAGGTACGACCAGTCTTCTCTTATATTTATTTTATGAGTTTTATTTAATCTAAAATGTTCATTTTACTTATCTTGCATACTTAGTACATTCCACCCAGTGACCACATAATTCCTATGTTGCATCGTTTCATGATACAAGGTCCGGATCTCAAGTTCATCCTCACCCTTAGTTCATCTCAGCTTACGCTTTCATCTTATTGGTGAGTCCTCATGTTCCGAGGGTCGTTTGACAGGCTTTCATGTTATTTATGTTTCAGTATTCGTTGGTTTAGTTGGGGATGTTGTCCCATCAACCCATGTTATGTCTTAAAGGATTTCAAATAAGTATGTAGTGCTCAGCTATGTATATGTCCAGTATTTCCTAATACTATGCTATAATTACATTTCCACTATATTTTTATGATTACCATTCTGCTTATTTGAATGAGATTAGTTGTCTGAATTTGCCATGGGTCGACTTGGGGTATCTCAGGGTCCCTTGTCTCGTGTCTACAATCCAGGTGTACGTTCGGATCGTGACAAACTTGGTATCAGAGAAATAGGTTTGAAGTGTCCTAGGGTGTTTGAAAGCCGCGTTAAGTAGAGTATTTTTCATGGGTGTGAAGCTCGCCAAACTTATGATGAAGAGGCTACTAGATATTTAGGAAATGTTTCCTTCTTTCAGGTTCTATGTCGTGTGATGAAAAGCCTTTCCATCCTTCTAATTCGTACGATTCGCGATTGCAGAATTATAGCTCCTAGAAGAATGAAAGGAAGGAGGAATGGAAATGATGAATGCCACGGAGATGGCAATGACCATGGGCATCTACAAGCCCCATCTATTCAGGAGCCCCAGGCACCAAAGCCAGTTGCCCATGCTGAGTTTCGAGCGGTTATTCAGATGTTGGCGCAGGCCTCGACCACTCAGGTCAATCAACAGGCTATCGCATAGGTCCCACAGAATGGCAATGCAGCAGCGGCTCGAATTAGAGACTTCTTGAGGATGAACCCTCCTGAGTTTACGGGGTCAAAGGTGGACGAGGATTCACACGAGTTTATTGAAGGGATCTTGAAGGTCACTCAGGTTATGGGGGTGACAAATGGGGAGTGTGTCTATTTGGCCTCTTATCAGCTAAGAGAGGTCACTCATATTTGGTACAAGCAATGGAAGGATAGCAGGGACGTGGGAGCGGGCCCTATTAGCTAGGATGAGTTCCACATGGCCTTTCTCGATAGGTTCTTCCCTTGGGAGATGAGGGAGTTGAAAGAAGCTGAGTTTGTGAACCTCAAGTAAGGAAAGATGACAGTGCTGGAGTATTCTCTTGTGGTCACTCGTTTGTCAAAGTATGCCCCAGAGTTAGTGATGGATCAGAGGGCACGGGTGAGCCGATTCCTTTATGGTGAGGCTAGTTATTTTGACAAGGATTACAGGACTGCAATGCTCCACCAGGATATGGACTTCCCTTGCATAGTGTTGTACGCCCAGCAGATGGAGGTGGCTCATACGAGGGAGAGGGATGCAAAGAGGGCTCAGATAGACAACCATGGGTTTTCACATTAGAGGTTCAGCGGTGGCTACCGTCCATAGTTTCAGTAGAGGTCACTAGCCCCAGACCATAATCAGCTAGTGTTCCATCCAGGCCCAGGAGCGATCAGAGGAGCAGGGCTTCAGGGTTGAAGGATTAGATGGGAACCTAGTTAGAGTATAGATCTCCAACCTGTGGGAAGTGCGGCAAGAGTCGTCAGGGAGTGCATGCTCCGTAAAGATGTTTGCTATGGGTGTGGTAGATCTGGGCACATGCGCCGGGCATGCCTATATGCTAGATAGGGTGATTATAGGGGTTGTGCAGAGTCCACCAGGACAGCAGCAGCTCTATCCCATTTTGCTCCACAGGGAGCATCGATTGGTGGATGTGGCAGACATCGCCAAAATCAATTATATGCCCTTGCCTCTCGCCAGGAGCAGGAGACTTCGCTAGACATGGTCACTAGTATGTTGCATGTCTTTCATATGGATGTTTATTCCTTGCTAGAACCGGGAGCTACCTTGTCTTTCGTGATTCCTTACATTGCTAGTAGCCTTGGAGTTAGTCCGGAGACCTTGTCAGAACCGTTTTCAGTTTCAGCCCTGTTGGTGATTCGGTCATAGCTAGACGAGTATATAGAGATTGTCTGGTCACTGTGTTGCATAAGGTTACCTTCGCAGACCTTGAAGAGTTAGCCATAACTGACTATGACATTATTCATGGCATGGATTGGTTGTTCGCATGTTACACTTCAATTAATTGTAGGACCCGTACGGTGGAATTTTGTTTTCTGGGTGAGTCAGTGTTGGAGTAGAAGGGTAGTTCGGCGGTACCAGCAGGTCGGTTTATTTCCTATCTTAAGGCCAGGAAGATGATCTCTAAAGGTTGCATGTACCACCTAGTTAGGGTTAAGGATGTGGAGTTGAGACCCCAACTATTCAGTTAGTTCTGATGGTGTGTAAATATTTAAAGGTGTTTCCTGATGATTTTCCCGGTGTTTCTCTGGAGAGGGAAATTGATTTCGTGTTAATCTATTACCTGATACGCATCCTATCTCTATTCCTCCCTACCGGATGGCCCCAGCCGAACTAAAGGAATTGATGGATCTATTAGAGGATCTGTTGGATAAGGGCTTCATTAGACCGAGCCAGTCTCCAAGGGGTGCACCAGTTCTATTTGTTCGAAAGAAGGACGGTTCCCTTCGCATGTGTATTAACTATCGGCAGTTGAACAAGGTTACCGTTAAGAATAGGTACCCCTTACTCAGTATCGATGGGTTTGACCAGCTTCAGGGCGCCAAGTGCTTCTCCAAGATTGATCTTAGGTTGGGTATCAGTAGCTCAGAGTTTGGGAGAATGACATCCCGAAGACCGCTTTTAGGACTCGGTATGGTCACTACAAATTTGTTGTTATGTCTTTCATACTAACCAATGCCCTTGATGCTTTTATGGATTTAATGAACAGGGAGTTCAAGGCATATCTGAATATGTTCATGATCGTGTTCATCGATGACATTCTTATTTACTCCTGGAGCGAGGAGGAGCATGCCACTCATTTGAGAATAGTGCTACAAACCCTCAAGGATCGTCGGTTGTACGTAAAGTTTAGCAAGTATTAATTTTGGCTAAACACGATGGCATTTCTAGGTTATCAAGAGAAGGCATAAGGGTAGACTCCCAGAAGATTGAGGCGGTGAAGAATTGGCCTAGACCGGTGAATCCTTCAGAAATTTGGAGTTTCTTGGGTCTAGTTGGATACTATCGAAGATTTTTTGAGGGTTTTTCATCAATTGCAGCCCCACTAACCAGGTTGACTCAGAAAAAGGTGAACTTCCAATGGTTGGATGCTTGTGAGAAAAGCTTCCAAGAGTTGAAGACCCGACTCACTTTAGCACCAGTGTTGACTTTACCCGAGGGCACTTGGCTTTGTAGTGTATTGCGATGCTTCGAGAGTCGGGCTAGGATATGTGTTGACGCAGCATGGGAAGGTAATAGCATATGCCTCGAGACAACTGAAAGTTCATGACAAGAGTTTCCCGACCCATGATCTTGAGTTGGCTGCGGTGGTGTTTGCATTGAAGATATGGCGGGATTACTTGTATGGGATCCACATGGATGTATTTATGAATCAAAAGAGCTTGCAATATCTGTTCACACAGAAAGATTTAAATCTTCGGTAGAGGAAGTAGTTGGACTTACTTAAGGACTATGACATGAGTGTCCTTTACCACCCGGGCAAGGCCAATATGGTTTCGGATGCACTTAGTAGGCTCTCTATGGAGAGTGTGTCCCATGTGGATAAGGGAAAGAAGGAGTTGGTGAAATATGTCCACCGACTTACAAGACTGTGAGTTAGATTGGTCGGCCCGATTGATGGCGGCATTATTTTACAGAATGGGTCAGAATCGTCCTTAGTGGTCAATGTCAAATCTAAGAAAGATGAGGATCCGACTTTGAGGAATTTGAAGGAAGCAGTGCAGAGTCAAAAGGTGGAGGTTTTCTCCCAAGGGGGAGATGGGGTGCTATGATACCAGGGTAAACTATGTGTTCCGGATGTTGATAATTTGAGACGGACATTGCATGAGGCACATGGTACTAGATATTCTATCCATCTGGGATCCACGAAGATGTATCGGGACTTGCGAGAAATCTAATGGTGGGATGGTATGAAGAAGGATATTACGGAGTTTGTAGCTAAATGTCCAAACTGTCAGCAAGTAAAAAGTCGAGCATGAAAGGCCGGGAGGTGTACTTCAGGATATTAGCATTCCCACTTGGAAGTGGGAGGAAGTAAGTATGGATTTTATTACGACCTACCTCATACTTGAATGTGATAGTTGGGACCACATAAGCTCTGTCGTGGTATATCGGTTAAAAGACGAGTCTCCCATTATTCCTCATAATTTCAGTTATGCATGTTTATCACTCATGATATATATTTATATAAATGTTCTAAAATAGGTTTGACCCAATGTTCAATTTAACTTATGATTATGAGATTTTTGCTTTGGCTCAATCATTTCAGTTATGATGTTATGTTATGATCAGATCACGATTTCAGAAAACAGCATGCAAGCCCTACTCTTAGATTCTTATCTTGTTCATGTTTTATATTATGCATGTTTTAAATGATTTTACTTATTTAAGCGGTTTTACTTACCCTGCATACTCGGTACATTCCACACAATGACCGCGTATGCTGTATCATTTCATGATAAAGGCCCCGGTACTCGGACTCAGCCTCGTCCGTGGCCAGACCTTCAGAGTTAGCATCCCACATCTGTTGGTGAGTCCTCATCCCCCGAGCACCATGCTTCATTAGTTTTCTTTATGTATTCAGTATCAGACTCAGAGAATTAGTTGGGGTCTTCTCCCATTAACTCATCAGTATTAGAGGCTTTTCAGACATAGGATGTAATCAACTTTAGATTCGTGTGTATTTCTAATGTTATGATTATTTCAGACTTCCACTAAGTTTATTGTGTTGATCTTCTGCTTTTATGATTGAGTTAGATGTTATGTTGATGCCATGGGTCGACTTGGAGTCCCTCGGGGTTCCTTGTCATGTTTCCGTTCCATGCCTATGTTCAGGTTGTGACAGGTATTCACTGTATGTTATATATATATATGTGGGTGATGTTAAATGTGTTTAAAGTTCTAGTTGCTTATTGAAATTGGTGAAAGAGCCAAGATGATGACGTGTAAACGATTTTAAGCCATGTAAAGCGTCGTAACCTATTAAGGGTAAATGAGCTTATTGAATTAGGGTTGCCTTGTTATGGTTGTCCTTTACCTTATGTGTATGTTATAAAATGTGTCAGGCCAAGGGGAGATTTCATAATTCCTTTCCCTTAAGCCGAATGACAAACTAGCGAGTCTCCGAGCTCTAATGTCCCTTTGAACACGATCTATAAATCTTGTTGAAACTCTTAGGTCATCCGTAGTTCCTTACAATATATACAATTTTTGAATACTTTCATTTAAGTAATATTTTATAGAATTACATGTTATACGTGCTCACTCGCAGTTATGCATTACGAAGGAGGCCTATGCAGACCAGAAATTTAGTATTCATTGTTTCTATGCTATACGTGTTAAATTGAACCAGTATAAGACATATTGGATCTATTTATGATTATTATTATGATTTATTGATTTTACCCTAATTTGGTACACCGGTTGGATAAATTTTACCCCGGTGTGGACGAGTTTTATTTGGATTTTATGGTCGGCTGGCCACCGGCATTTCAGTTGTACTTTTTGTTGTGCATTAGATGATTGCACTTACACTTCAATATTGACTTATTATCAGGTTTCAGTTTTCAGGATTCTAGGTTGTTACTATTCGTTATTTCTAGCTAAGTTATCATTGTTATCTTATATGTTCATAGTTTTCAGCCTTACATACCAGTACATTTTATTCGTACTAACGTCCTATTATCTAGGGACCCCTGCTGCAGTCGTGCTGCAGGTACAGGTTAAGGTTCAGATCATCAGATGTAGTAGGAGCCAGATTTCAGCGGAATAGTGGTATGCTCCTCTCTTTCAGGAGCCATGTCCTAGTTTTACTATTTTGAGTTATGTGTACAACATGGCTAGTCCGGGGCCCTATCCCGTGCATTTTAGTTTGCTTACTCTTTAGAAGCTGATGTGGACTAGTTTGTATAGTAGTTTTGGTTGTGTAGTTAGGTTGGTTTTCCATTGCTCTATTTAGATTTATCGTAGCCTTATTGGCTTTTTAGGTTGCATATTTGTTATTATCGAGACATTATAGGTCCAGTATTTTATCTTGGTTGGTTGTGACAGGTGGCTTGGTAAGCCTTAGTGTTACATTTGTAGATGCTATATAGCTAGCTTCTCGATCAATCATGAATCGATTGCCATTTGTGCCCTACCCTAGTTTTAGGGCGTGACATGTTTCTAATGCGATGTTGTTACCTGTGTAGTGGGGAAGTGAGTGTAGATAGTTGTTCATGTCCTTTTGTTTTTGCTAAGAATAATCTCGAATTGTTTGAATGTTTATTTTAATGGAGGTAAGATGAGGCCTCCTAAAAGTCATGTCAATGGAATTAATTATAATATATCAATTATGAGAATGAATGTGGATACTATGAATGACCTGGGATGAGTTGCTCGTGCCCAATGGGACTATCCGAGCAAGCAATAAGGGTTGAGTGGCTCATGTCCGAGGGGATCATCCAAATGAGCAGACGAGTGGGAGCGCGTACCACGCTGGCATAGTGCATGAATTTCTAGAGTCCCCTGTAGGTCATGACTGGAAGGGAAGAAATAAGACCCTCTAGCATGTGTGTACATCAATGTTCAGTGATTGAATGTTCATGGTGATGTGATGGATGTGTGTGCTCGGCATGCCACCATTCGTTGTATTATTTGATTTACTGTAAGAATGTATGAATCAGACTGAGTATATGGGTACCTGAATGAATTGAACTTGTGGTCATATGTTTGCCAATCTAAATTGTTGAGGTGTTGTAGTGGCTTGATGGTTGGAATAGTTAAATGAAGACTCGTGATTGAGTTTTGCAATATTCTGTGAACGATTCATTCTATATTCTATGTGGTTATGTGGTGTCAGTTGTCTATTGAGTAGTGTGAATGGCGTGGATGGTTATAATTATTAGTAAGTTGAAAAGAGTTAAGAAAATGTTGTTCAGCTGCGGCGAGATCGTGGTAGCAGTCACTAATGGCCTAATCCGGTGAGCAGGCCAGTTAGCACCTAAGCATATTTAATTCCTAAATTAGTATTGTCTATATATATGTGTGTGTGTGTGTGTGTGTGTGATGTTCTGAGCTAATTGCATATTCCTATTTACATGTATGTATGCTATTATTTAAGGTCGGCTGATGATGCCTATCAGTATTGTGTTTGTACTGACTGATAACATCTATGGAAACTCATCATTAACTAAGAAAGCTTTGGAAGTTCCAAGAGGATATATGACAAGATCTCAAATAAGGAAATTTGAAGACCAACTTAATGGGCCGGAATAAGCTATTGAAAAGTGTCTGGTGATGGAAGAAGATCTCAAGCCCATTGATGATATTTTCTCCAAGTCTTAAATTTATTTGAAGGCCCAAATTATTGTCCAAGAGGAGATGAAATGGAGCCCAAATCAGCCCCTAAACGGAGCAAATACTGCAACATTTTTTAAATTAGAGTCTAGAATTATATATAAAAGTTGCTTTATTCTATGATGACTCCTAGGACTTTGTGTGTGGCATCCTTCTATGTCATTTAATTGTTGTTTTGTTCTATATTGACTTCACAGAATAATTTGTGTGATAGTGTTCTGGGTCCTAGGAAGTATCATTTTTATTAATGATATCTTTTGACCAACCCCTTCTTCACTATTATATAAAGGGATCTTTGTTTATTCATGAAAATCAAATTTTCAATATTAATATATTTAAGAGTTCTTTTAAACCTCTGTGGAATATTACTTTTGAATTTATGTTGAAACGTAACTAGTTCACAGTTTATGGTAGTAAGATAATTTTCTTTTTTGACATCTTTGGTTTCTTCTTGGTATTCTTAGAAGGAGATTAGTATACTTACTAATTACAGTCTAACATTACTCATGAAGCAGTCAAAATCTGATTCTAAACTTGATTAGTTTCTCACCTATAGCCAATTCGTTGTTACTTAGATCTTTTCAAATCCATATCTCTTAGTTCTTGTTTAGTCTTTTCAATTAGTTTCATAGTTTTTCTTCTGCATTTGTTTTAAGTTCATAATCTAGTTTTGGAATTTCCAACCTTTATGTTATCAAGTGATATCAGAGCAGTTCTATCAAGGTTCCATTCTTGATAATCTTGGGAGTTTCTTGAACAAAGAGAAAAAAAGTAAAAAAAAAGGTATTATAATAGTGAACAGTAATATTAAAAAAAATTATTGCTCTTCAAGAAATTTTCCTCATCTAATCATTTTTAAAAAAGAGAGGTTTTGATAGAACACCAAAAGAGGGGATCCTAGATCTTTATCTTATTCTATAATCCTTCCCCTTTTTTTAAGTCTTGTTTCAACTAAATCCGATTCTTTCTAGGGTTGGTTCTCCCCTAAAATTTTTGATTTTACTACTAAGGACTTAACACTGGCGGGGTTAATTATAAATCCACAAATTCTCTTTCCGAATGTCATTTCAGAGGTAAAAGGCAAGAGTGGGTGAGAACAATTGAGGAAAAAATCCAAAGTTTGAGTGATACACCATTTTCTTTAAAATGTCTAATACATGTGAAAGTGATTGTGAAAGGAGGGCTACTCAAGAAGCAGAGATCCAAGCAAGAAATGATTTTACTTTAAAAGCTATGCACAAAAAATTTGAAAGATGGAACTTGCAATTCCAAGAGATAAAGGATACCTCACTGAACAACATGACCAATAACTGAACTTAGGAGGGGAAATCAACCTGTTGTACCACTCCAAAATAATCCTAGACTTCAAAATAGGAGATGTACCCAATGCCCACATTTTGAATTTACAAAATCTTATATATGATTGGTTGATTATTTTGACGTAAATCTAGATAGGATAGGGAGATTTAGGAGGGGACAATGAGCTAGATTGGAAGATGACAACATAAATAACATAAAGATGAAGATTCCATCTTTCAAGGGCACAAGAGATCCAGGTTTGTACCATGATTAGGAGCAGAGAGTTAAGGCCATTTTTGATTGTCACAACTATTAAGAAGGTAAGAAGGTTAAGCTTGATATTGTTGAATTTTCTAATTATGCTTCTATTTGGTGGAGAAAGCTTACAAGGGATACACAACAAGATGGAGAACTACCTATTGCTACTTGGGCTTAGATGAAGAGAGTCATGAAGAAAAGGTTTGTGCCTTTGCATTTTAAAAGAGACCTACAACATCATCTTCAATTATTGCAGCAAGGAACCATGACTGTTGATGAATACTTTAAGGCTATGGATATGCCTATGATCCAAGCTAAATTCATAGAAGAAAAACAAGCTACTATGGCTAGATTTCTTAACAATTTAAATAGACAAATAGATAATGTAGTAAAGATACAACCATATGTAACTTTAGATGAGTTAGTAGATTTGGCTGTAAAAGTAGAAAAGAAAAATAAAAGGCAACAAGAAAGCTCATGGATGAATCAACCAAACACCATTTCAAAGAAGCCATGGTTAAAAGAAGAAGTATCTTCCAGACCTCAAGAAAATAAGGGCAAAGGTAAAGTAGATGAGAAAGAGGGAGGTAAATTATTTTTTCCTAAGTCATCTAAACCTTTTAGCTCCATTAAATATCATAAATATCTTGGGAGAGGCAATATGATGAATGAATGTCCAACTATAAGAAACATTATCTTGAGAGAAGATGAAAAATATGAGAGTGAAAAAAGTGAGGATGAGAAAGAAGAGGGAGGTATGCGTGAAGATGATGTAGAATTGCCTAATGATTGTTTTGTTGGGGTAGCTAGGAAAATTCTTAAAGTAGAATATGAGAGTGAAAAGAGTGATAAAGAGGAAGAAGATGAAGGTGAGAGTGAAGATGGTGTAGAACTTCCTCTCAATCATGGTTTGATTAGTATAGTTAAGAGGCTTATGTCTATCCATTTGGGAATCGATAGTGATGAACAATGAGAGAATATATTTAATACTAGGTGTGGAATAAAGGAGAAAACTTGTTCTACGATTATTGACAGTGGTAGTTGTGCTAATGTAGTGAGTTCACACTTGGTAGATATTCTAGGGTTTACACGCATGAAACACCCTAAGCCCTATAGACTCCAATGGATGAATGATAGTGGTGAACAGAAACTCAACAAACAATGCATGATTTCATTCAATGTTAGTAGGTATAAGGATGAAACTCTTTGTGATGTGATTCCCATGCTGGCTTGTTATATCTTGCTTAGTTGTATGTGGAAGTTTGATGGTCATACTTTTAATGATGGAAAAAAGTGTAGATATTCTCTTAAGCTTAATGGACATAAGTATACTCTTGCACCTTTAACTCTTTCTCAAGTGTTTGAAGACCAAAAGAGATTGAGGAAATCAATAGGAAAACAAAGGGGAGGGAATAAAACTGAGCTTGAGGGAAAAGAAAAGAGTTCTGGCCAAGAGTTAGAAAAAAAGAGAGATGGCCAAGAGAGAGAAAAAGAGGGCAAAAGCATAAGAAAATAGGTAAAAGAGGGTTCGAGTGAAAAAAAATAAAATTTTGGTGAGAGGAAAGCGGCTAAGGAAAAGAAAGAAGAGAGTTTCTATATAAAAGACAAGGAGTGTTTGAATGCAACAAAAGAGGGACTGCCCATAATACTACTTACTTACAAAGAAGTCTGGATTGATTCTGAGATACTAACTTCTTTGCCAAGTAGTGTTAGTTCTCTTTTGCAAGATTTTGCTGATATCTTTCCTGAGGATATTCCTAAAGGTCTACCACCTTTACATGGAATTGAGCGCCAAATTGACTTTGTACCTTGAACACAAATTTCAAATAGGCCTGCTTATAGAAGTAATTCGAAAGAGACAAAAGAGTTGCAAAGACAAGTTGAAGTGTTACT
Source organism: Datura wrightii (assembly GCA_035772735.1). Taxonomy (NCBI): domain Eukaryota; kingdom Viridiplantae; phylum Streptophyta; class Magnoliopsida; order Solanales; family Solanaceae; genus Datura; species Datura wrightii. The sequence goes on from JASDFA010000003.1 coordinate 10,728,578, forward strand.
TGAAAAGGGGTTTGTGAGAGAAAGCATGAGTCCTTGCTTTGTTCCTGTTCTATTGGTGCCCAAAAAGTATGGATCTTGGAGGATGTGTGTGGATTATCAAGCTATCAACAAGATTATGGTAAAATATCATCATCCTATCCCTCGTCTTTGTGACATGTTAGACCAATTGCATGGTCTAAAATTTTTTTCTAAAATTCACCTAAAAAGTGGTTAACATCAAATTTGATTAAAACTGAAGATGAATGAAAAACTTCTTTTCAGACCAAATATGGGTTTTATGAGTGGTCAGCTATGACTTTAGGCTTAGTAACGCACCCAACACTTTCATGCGATTGATGAATCTTATTTTTAAAGATTTTCATGGAAGGTTTTTGTTGTTTATTTTGATGATATCTTGATCTTTTCTAAAAATCTTGAGGAGCATGTTGAACACCTAAAATAAATTTTTGAAGTTCTTAAGAAGCAACAATTATTTTCTAATCTCAAAAAGTGTACCTTTTATATGGATCATGTGGTATTCTTAGGTTTTGTGGTCAGTTGTTGTACTCTGAGAATTCAAATATTGGACCTGGGAGTGAAACGGGGAAAAACTGAAAATCTGGGTTGCAGGCACAAGATGAGTCATTGGACGACTTGTGAGGAGACCCCATGAGTCATTAGGTGACTAGTGGGGAGGCCTGGATGAAAGGAAGTTTAGAGGTCCCTACGGGCAAGGGAACAACTTATGGTCAGCCACCACGAGTCATCAAGTCAACCATGGGGTGAAGTTGAAAAATAAAATGGAAGGATCGACCAGTGTACTTAACAAAAGGAGACCACGACTCGTCATGTCAGGCAACAAGTAGTGGTGTGAGTCGTTGGGTGAGATTTTGAATAATAGGCATAAGGGACAGAGTGCACTTGACGAGTGGTGGCAACGACTCATGACCACCGGTAACGAGTCATTATGTCGCCCATTACGAGCCCGAAGAGAGCTGTTATCCGGTGTATTTGACGAGTGACTTGACGAGTCGTGGCTCTTCACAACGAGTTGTCAAGTCCCTCGTTGGAACCCCTGGCAATTATTTGCCCGCGAATTAGTAAGGGATTTTACGTAATTTCCTAAGATCCTAAGGCATAAACTACAACGTTTTGGGTTATGAATTAGGAAATTTAAAGGGGTTAAGTTCAGATTTTACTTCATTCTTTCATGCATGCAAGGTAGAAGAATTAAGGGAGTGATTCAAGTCTAGAATTCATCAAAACCATTGCATTATTTTCTAGGGTCATCAAGTGAGGTTTAGAACTAGCAATCCCAGGTATGTAAGGTCATCAATGGGTGAATCCTTCCACACCCATGCCCCTATTCTATGATTTTATTTAATATTTATCAAATACTCTTGGGGTTTTGTATTTGGTTTATATAAAACCTAATGATTTAATTATGGGTGTTGAAATTTTGAAATCTTATCATAATCTACGGATTTTGATCATCTTTTGAGATTTACATTGATAATAATATTGTTGGTTTTATTTCTAAGCAATTAAGCTTAATTATGCATGCCCCATGATGAATCGATTTATGATCTATTTTTCCATTGATGTTCTTCACAAGCCCAACATGAATTATGTTTTAGATATGAATTTATTAGGTTATCCATTATAATTTTAAGAAGTTCAAGCTATATGCATGATCTACAAGTATGTATGAATCTTATTAATCATGAATTATGTTTTTGGCCGACTCACGAGCCTCATGTCATGGCTAGATCACATATGTTCAAGCATGTTTACGATTATCATGATTTAACTAGACCATGAACTCATGTATGTATTATTATGAGCACTATATATGTTTTGGGAGTAGTATCTAGTACCGAGTTGGTTCGGGGCTCAGGTTAAGCCCCCAATCTCATGAACTACATGCCACCGTAGGTATGTTGGGACCCCTTTCATGTTAGTCCTGGACCAAATGGCACTTTTCATGGTGATATCACACTTTCATGGTTCTACCCTTGGTAAGGTATGGACACCCTCCCGACTAAGGTTACAAGTCGGGCTTCATGTGTGCTCATATGGGGTATTTCAGTTAAGAGAATCTCCCACTGTTCCTCACGATTTATGCATGTTATGATTATGTATGTTTGCTCAAGTCATGCTAAGTAAATCTATTCTATTATGATATGATTATGTTATGTCATGAATGTTTTAAAAAACCTTGAGTCATATGATATGTTATTATAATTTATGATACGAGCATGATGTCCTACTCTTATGATCATTTATGAATTTCATATATGTTTTAAATGTATGTTTTACTTACCTTGCATACTCAGTACATTCCACATACTGACCGCATACCTTCTATGCTATATCATTTCATGATACATGTCCCAGCTCTCAGGCTCATCCTCACCTATAGATAGTTTCTAATTTGCTCCCATCGCCATTGGTGAGTCCTCATGTTTTAAGGGCTGTATGTTCTTACTTTATGTTGTTTTTCTAGTTTCTGGATGTTGGATTAGTTGGGGAGTTTTCCCATCAATCCATCCTTCATGTTTAAAGGCTTATCAGACTGCAAGTTATATTCAGCCGTATTGTATATGTCTTGTACTGATTTTCCCTTTGGCTATGTTATGATTACGTCTTATACGTTAAGTCTTCTGCTCATTTGATTGGATTAGATGTATGCTCATTCCCTGGGTCGACATGGAGTCTCTCAGGGCTCCTTGTCCCGTGTCTATAATCCGGGTGTACATTTGGGTTGTGACAAACTTGGTATCAGAGCCATAGGTTTTGAAGTGTCCTAGGGAGTCTGAAAGTCGCGTTAAGTAGAGTATTTTTCATTGGTGTGAAGCGCACCACACTTATGACAAAGAGGCTACTAGACGTTTAGGAAATTTTCCCTTCTTTCATGATCTATGTCGTGCGATGAACGTCCTTTACTCTTCTAATTTGTGTTATTCGCGTTGCAGAATCATACTTTCATGGTGAGTAAACGCCAGGAGAACCGGTAACGGTAATGATCATGAGGGTGGTCATGATGGTGAGCATCAGCCAGCTTCACCCGTTCATGAGGAGCACGTACCAGAGCCAGCTACCCACGCCGAGTTTAAGGCAATGATTCAAATGCTGGCACAGGACATGACTGCCCGGGTTCATAATCAAACAGTGGCGCATTTCTCTTAGAATGGGAATGCAAAGACCACTAGGGTGATGGATTTATTAAGGATAAGCCCTTCGGAGTTCACAGGGTCAAAGGTGGACGAGGATCCACACGATTTTATAGAGTAGATTATGAAAATCACCCAAGTTATGGGGGTGAGCAATGTGGAATTCGTTGACTTGACCTCCTACTAGCTAAATGGGGTAGTACATATGTGGTTTAAGCAATTGAGAGAATCCAAGGCGGTAGGTGTAGGCCAGATAGGTTGGGATGAGTTTCACACTGCATTCATGGATCGATTCTTCCCCCGAGAGATGAGGGAGCTTAAGGAGGCTGAGTTTTTGAATATGAAGCTGGGTAACATGTCTGTCCAAGAGTATCAATTGGAATCCACCCAGTTATCTAAATCTTCTCTGGAATTAGTGGTGGATTAGCGGGCTCGGGTGAGCCATTTTATGCATGGAGTAGCAGATTACTTGGACAAGGATTGGCGGATCGCCATGCTTCACCGGGACATTGATTTTTCCCATATTGTATTGCATGCCCAAAAGGTGGAGTCAGTCTATAAGAGGCAAAGAGAGGCCAAGACCGACAGCTACCGGGTTTCTCAAGCCAAGTCAAGGGGTGGACCACATCAACAGACCCAGCACAGGTCCATTGCTCCAGTTCATCATCGGTCAGCATGCCATCCAGGTTCAGGGGAGACCATAGGAGTAGGGCTACAGGCTCGTGGGATCATGGTAGCATGTAGGTGGAGCGCACTTTTCCAATTTGTGCAAAGTGCGGCAAGAATCATCCCGAGAGGTGCCTGGTCGGCACGAATGCTTGTTTCGGTGTGGAAAACCCAGACATAGGATCATAGATTTCCCTACAGCCAGTTCTACCTCTCTATTAGCATGACCCGCTTAGCTGGTGGTCAGCGTCAAAATAGGTTTTATGCCCTAGTGCTTCGCCAGGAGCAGGAGGCTTTGCCAGATGTGGTCACGGGTATGTTGCATGTCTTCCATATTGATGTTTATGCTTTGTTAGATATAGGAGCTACTTTGTCTTTTGTGACCCCTTATATTGCTAGTAGTTTTTGAGTTAGTCTTGAAATTCTGTCAGAATCGTTCTCCGTATCTACCCCAGTCGGTGAATCAGTTGTAGCTGGACAGGTATATTGAGGTTGCCCCATTATAGTATTGCATAAGGTCACCTCCATAGACTTAGTAGAGTTGGACATGAAGGACTTTGATATCATCTTGGGAATGGATTGGTTGTTTTCATGTTATGCTTCGATTAGTTGTAGGACCCGTGCAATGGAATTCTGATTTCCAGGTGAGTTAGTTATGGAATGGAACGGTAATTTTTATATGCCAGCCGATCACTTTATTTCATATCTTAAGGCTAGGAAAATGATCTCTAAGGGTTGCATGTACCACCTAGTTAGGGTTGAGGATGTAGAGTCCGAGACCCTAACTATTCAGTTAGTTCCAGGGGTATGTAAGTATCCAAAGGTTTTCCCTGATGATTTGCCAGGTGTTCCTCCGAAAAGGGAAATTGATTTTGGTATTGATCTATTGCCCGATACGCAGCCTATCTCCATTCCTCCATACAGGATGGCTCCAGTCAAGCTAGAAGAGTTAAAAGAACAGTTGAAGGACTTGTTGGACAAGGGTTTCATTAGACCGAGCAAGTCTCCATAGGGTGCACCGATTTTATTTGTACAGAAGAAGGATGGATCCCTTCAGATGTGCATTTATTATTGGCTGTTTAATAAGGTCACCGTCAAGAATAGGTACCCTTTCCTAGGATTGATGATTTATTTGACCAGCTCAAGTGTACCAGGTGTTATACGAAGATAGATCTCAAGTCAGGGTAATATCATCTCAGAGTTCGAGAGTGTGATATCCCAAAGATATCATTCAGAACCCGGTATGGATGTTATGAGTTTGTAGTTATGTCATTTGGACTGACTAATGCTCCTTTTTATGGACCTGATGAACAGGGTGTTCAAGCAATATCTAGACATGTTTGTGATCGTGTTCATCGATGATATTCTTATATACTCTCGGAGCAAGGAGGAACATGCTGCTCATTTGAGGATAGTGCTAGAGACTCTCAAGGATTGTCAGATGTATGCAAAGTTTAGCAACTTTGAATTTTGGCTAGACTCGGTAGCATTTATGGGTCATGTGGTGTCAAGTGAAGGCATAAAGGTAGATTCACAGAAAATGAAAGCGGTGAAGAATTGGCCTAGACCGGTGAATCCTTTAGAAATTAAGAGTTTCTTGGGCCTAGCAGGCTACTACTAAAGATTTGTTGAGGTTTTTTCTTCAATTGCAGCCCCATTGATCAAGTTGACTCAGAAAAAGATAATGTTTCAATGGTCGGAGGTTTGTGAGAAAAGCTTCCAGGAATTGAAGACCCAACTCACTTCAGCACAGGTGTTGACCTTACCCGGGGGTACAGATGGCTTTTTTGTATATTGTCATGCTTCGGGAGTCGAACTGGGATTTGTGTTGATGAAACATGGGAAAGTAATAGCATATGCCTCTTGACAGTTGAAAGTTCACGAAAAGAATTACCCGACCCATGATCGTGAGTTGGCGGCGATGGTGTTTGCATTGAAGATATGGAGGAATTACATGTATAAGGTCCACGTGGACGTGTTCACGGATCACAAGAGCTTGAAATATGTGTTCACGCAGAAGGATCTCAATCTTTGGCAAATGAGGTGGTTGGAGTTACTAAAGGACTATAATATGAGTGTTCTTTACCACTCGGGCAAGGCTAATGTGGTGGCGGATGCACTTAGTAGGCTCTCTATGGAGAGTGTGTCCCACGTGGATGAGGGAAAGAAGGAGTTGGTTCAAGATATCCACTAGATTGAAAGATTGGGAGTTAGATTGATCTACTCGACCAATAGCGGCGTTGTTGTGCAGAATGTGTCAGAATCGTCCTTGGTGGTTGATGTCAAATCTAAACAAGATGATCTGATTTTGAGAAAGCGAAGGAAGCAGTATGGAGTCAAGAGGTAGAGGTTTTCTCCCAAGGGGGAGATGGTGTGGTACAATACCAGAGTCTTCAATGTGTCCCAAACATTGATAATTTAAGAGTTCGAATAATGCATAAGGCACATGGTACCAGATATTCTATCCATTTGGGATCCATGAAGATGTATCAGGACTTGCGAGAAATCTATTGGTAGGATGGTATGAAGAAGGATATTGTAGAGTTCGTAGCCAAATGTCCAAACAATCAGCAAGTGAAAGTCGAGTATCAAAGGCTGGAAGGAGTACTTCAGGATATTAGCATTCCCACATAGAAGTGGGAAGAGATTAACATGGATTTCATTATAGGCCTACCTCTTACTTGACAACACTATGATTCCATTTAGGTCGTGGTAGACAGGTTAACCAAGGTTGTAGACTTTCTACCGGTCAATACCACGGATTCAGCAGATGATTATGCCAAATTTTATATTCGGGAGTTGGTTCGACTTCATGGAGTGCCCTTATCTATTATTTCAGACCGAGGTACTTAGTTTACCTCCAAGTCCTGGTGATTTTTTCAGAAGGGACTTGGGACTCAAGTCAAGCTCAGTACAGACGGATGGCCAAGCCAAGCAAACAATCTAGACTCTTGAGGATATGTTGAGGGCATGTGTTATGGATTTTAAAGGTGGTTGGGATGATCATTTTCCCTTAATCGAGTTTTCTTATAATAACAACTACCACTCTAGTATCCATATGGCACCGTTCGAGGCTCTTTACGGGCAAAGGTGTAGATTGCCCATTGGATGGTTTGAGGTTGGTGACGCAGCCATAATAGGACCTAATTCGGTTTATGATGCAATGGTAAAGGTTTAGTTGATAAGGGACCGATTAAAATCGCTCAGAGTCGTCAAAAATCATATGTTGATGTGAGGAGAAGAGATCTGGAGTTTGAGGTGGATTATTGGGTACTTCTCAAGGTATCTCCCATGAAGGGAGTCATACAGTTTAGGAAGAAAGGGAAACTCAGTCCCCGATATGTTGGTCCCTACTAGATCATGAGTAGAGTTGGTAAGGTAGCATATAATTTGGACTTTCCCACAGAGCTTTCGTTTGTACATCCCGTGTTTCATGTGTCCCTTTTGAAGAAATATTTGGGAAATCCAGCTTTAGTAGTTCCGGTGTACAATGTCGGTGTAAAAGATAGCCTCAGCTATGAAGAAGTTTTGGTGGAAATATTAGATTTTCAAGTCCGTACGCTAAGGAACAAGGAAGTAGCTTCAGTTAAGGTTTTATGGAGAATCAGCATGTTGAGGGAGCTACGTGGAAAGCTGAAGCAGATATGATGGCTAAATACCCACATCTATTCTCTATCGGTTCAATTTGGACTTGAGGTATCAGTTATGCCCTATGACTCCATTTAGTTTTCATGTTTTGTTCATGTTTTCAAGTTTCTTTTACGTGTATGAATGTGAATGTGAAGCACGAGATCAGTTTAGCTATGTGTTATGAATTGGAGATAGTCATTCCGTAAGAATTGCGATTAAATGATCAATATTTGAGTATGATAATTGTACATCTCTGTTTTCTGCTTGTTTCTAACACTCGAGGATGAATGTTCCCAAGGGGGAGATATTGTTATACCTCGAGAATTCAAAGATGGGACCTGGGAGTGAAATGGGAAAAAATGAAAATCTGGGTTGCAGGCACAGGATGAGTCATTAAATGACTCGTGAGGAGACCCCACGAGTCACCTGGTGACTCGTGGGGAGGCCTAGTTGAAAGGAAGGTTATAGGTCCCCACGGGCAAGGGAACGACTCATTGCCAGCCACCACAAGTCATCAAGTCAATCGTGGGGTGAAGTTGAAAAATAAAATGGAAGGATCGACCAGTGTACTTACTGGAAGGAGACCACGACTTGTTATGTCAGGCAACGAGTCGTGCTATGAGTCGTTGGGTGAGATTTTAAATAATTGGCATAAGGGAGGTAGTGCACTTGACGAGTGGTGGCAACGACTCGTGTCCACCGATAATGAGTCGTTATGTCGCCCATTATGAGCTCGAAGAGATCTGTTATCCAATGTATTTTACGAGCAACTTGACGAGTCGTGGCCCTTCACAACGAGTCGTCAGGTCCCTCGTTGGGACCCTTGGCAGTTATTTTCCTGCGAATTGGAAAGGGCTTTTATGTCATTTTCTAAGATCCTAAGGCCTAAACTACAACATTTTGGGTTATGAATATGGAAATTTAAAGGGGTTAAGTTCATATTTCACTTTATTCTTTCATGCATGCAAGGTAGAAGAATTGAGGGAGTGATTCAAGCCTAGAATTCATCAAATCCATTGCAATTTCTTCTTGGGTCATCAAGTGAGGTTTAGAACTAGCAATCCCAGGTATGTAAGGTCATCAATGGGTGAATCCTTCCACACCCATGCCCCTATTCTATTATTTTACTTAATATTTATCAAAAACTCTTGGGGTTTTGTATTTGATTTATGTAAAACCTAATGATTTAATTATGGATGTTGGAATTTTGAAATCTTATCATAATCTACAAATTTGATCATCTTTTGAGATTTAAATTGATTATAATATTGTTGGTTTGATTTCTAAGCAATTAAGCTTAATTATGCATGCCCCATGAAGAATCGATTTATGATCTATTTTCCCATTGATGTTCATTACAAGCCCATCATGAATTATGTTTTAAATTATGAATTTATTATGTTATCCATTATGATTTTAAGAAATTCAAGCTATATGCATGATCTAGAAGTATGTATGAATCTTATTAATCATGAATTATGTTTTTGCCGACTCACGGGCCTCATGTCATAGCTAGATCACATATGTTCAAGCATGTTTACGATTATCACGATTTAACTAGCCCATTAACTCATATATGTATTATTATGAGCACTATATATGTTTTCGGAGTAGTATTGAACACCGAGTAGGTTTGGGGCGCAGGTTAAGCCCCGGATCTCGTGATTCTTACTCCATAACTGACTAGAGACAGGGCTGAGTATGAAGATCGGAGCTTGTATCATAAAATGATACATCATAGAGTATGCGATCATTACGTAGAATGTACTGAGTATGCAAGGTAATTGAAACCACTTAAGATAAATAAAATCATTAAACATGCATGAGATAAAACATAATCAAGATAAGTTTCTGAGAGTAATTCTCTAAAAATCATGATCTGAACATAACTGAATATCATAAGTAAAGACTGAACATTTGGTCAAACCTATTTTAAATATATATCATGAATGATAAACATGCATAACTAAAAATATGAGGAACAATGGGAGAGTCGTCACATAACCGACATTACCATGATTGAGCTTACGTGGTCCCAACTATCAAACTTATGAGGGTAAAGCCGTCTAAAGCTTGCCAGGGCTATGGACGAAACCATGATATCGATATCAAGCTCAAGGACCACTCGGGGAAGGGAATAGCTCACAAGGGAGGTCCCAAAGTATATATGTATAAACCTACATTGGCGCTTAGTTCTGAGGCATAAGGTGGATCGACCCTTAGCCTACTCGGTGCTAAACTTTATTCCCAAAAACATGGACATGCTCTCCATCGTTCTTCAATGAAGCTTATCATCGTCTATTGATAAAGCTGAATAATTGAATACATAACAAATCTGAAATCATATATGAGGAGCTTTTGCTCAAACTATACCACAAGATGAATACAAATGGGAGTCTTAACTCTGAAATCATGTGGTAAGCTTATTCGTGAAATCAGGACATTGCCTAATACTTAAACATGCTTGAAATTATTTAATTCACTTGAAAACATGATCATAAACATAGGTAATTTGAAAACATGCTTTTCATCAATAATATCTGATCATTCTTGGAACATTTATCATAAATCTCAACTTTCATGAACTTCTCATAAATGGGCATTTTAATTTGTAAAGCTTGAAAACATGATTAAAATTAAAAATAATGTAAAACTTTCCCATGAATCATAGTTCAATAGTAGAAATGTACTTAGATCATACCCATGTAGAAAATTAGGAATTTCATGCATTGGGTTAATGTCACACCCTAAAACTGGGATAGGGCGCAACTGTCACTCGATTCATGATCGATCGAGAAGCCGGCTATATAGCATCTATAAATGTAACACTAAGGCTGACAAAGCCACCTATCACAACCAACCAAGATAAATATTGGGCCAATAATTCCTTGACAATTATAACTATGTAACCTGGAAAGCCGACAAGGCTACAATAAAACTAAAAAAAGCAATTAAAAACCAATACGACTACACAACCCACACTACTGTACAAACTAGTCCACATCAGCCTCTACAGAGTAAACAAACTGAAATGCACGGGATAGGGCCCCGGCCTACCCATGCTGTATATAAATTGAAAATAGTCCAAATTATGACATGGATCCTAGAAGAGAGGAGTATACCACTATTCTGCTGAAATCTGGCTCCTACTACGCCCGATGATTTGAGCCTCGGCCTATACCTGCAGCACGATTGCAAGAAGGGTCCCAAGATGAAGTGATTTCATTACAAATAAAATTTACTGGTATGTAAGGCTTAAAATTATAAGCATGTAAGATAAAAATGATAACTAGGCAAGAAATAAGGAGTAGTAACAATCCGGAATCCTGAAAACACAAACCTGATAATAACTCATTATTGAAGTGTAAAAGAAACCATCTAATGCAAAAAAGGACTATAACTGAAATGCCAGCAGACAGCCGACCATAAAATTTATATACAATACGTCCAGCCAGTGTATCACACCAAGGTAAAAATAAAAATGCCACCAGTCGGTGTACCATACCGGGGTAAAATCTGTCCAGCCGGTATACCACACCAGGGTAAAATAACAAGACCTCTAGACGGTGTACCACACTTGGGTAAAATCAATAAATCTTAGACAAAATCATAAATGGAGCCGATATGGATTATACTGGACCAGCTCAATACGTACAACATAGAAATGACGAATACTAAACATGTGGCCTGCATAGGCCTCCTTCGTAATGCATAACTGGAACTGAGTACATATAACATGTAAAGCTAGAAATTAGAACTTAAATGCATGTATCCAAAACTTGTATAAATCATAAGGAACTACGGATAACCTAAGAGTTTCAAAACAAATTATAGATTGTGTTCAAGGGACATTAGAGCTCAAAAATTCGCTAGCTTGTTGTTCGGCTTAAGGGAAAGGGATTATGAAATCTCCCCTTGTACTGACATATTTCATAACATACACATAAGATAAAGGACAACCATAACCAGGTAATCCTAATTCGATAAGCTCGTTGCCCTTAATAGCTTGCAACGTCTTTACGTGGCTTAAAATCGTTTACACGTCCTCATCTTGGCTCTTTCGCCAATTTTAGTTAGCAACCAGACCTTTAAACACATTTAACATCACATATATATACACATGACATAGAGTAAGGACCAGCTAACAATGCCCACGCTGAAGGGTTTCCAACTCAATGTACAACTACGACAACAATCAACACAATATCACACTTTAGATGTCTCACTTCGGCTAGGAATAATCATAACCTTTATCCTCAATAAAACATGGAAATTTAAAGCCTAAATGAAGCTTAACATACTTCCTCAAGAGTTTTAAATAGGTTGCTGGCTCATCCAATTCACAACACACGAATCGTGCTTAAAAGAACGATAGACGGGGGTGCCTTACATACCTTTCTCCGATGAACTTTTCTCTACCCAATTTCCTATTTCAATGATCAGCCTTCGACCTCCTAAATCCAGTGTTTTTACAGGACAAAGACAAGCTTAATATATAGCAAAAAAATGCAGCCAAAATAACTAACCAGAGGCAGTCACAATAGCAACAACAACACACGGCAACATCAACAACATTTAGTCATTTTCTCAAATAGTTTTCACTAACTTTTGAGGGAGAAACAAGAGGAAATTTTACCTTAGTTTTTCTGTAATTCTTTACCTGAATATGAAGTATAATTCCAGAAAAATAAACAGCCAAAACGCCTAAGGAAAACGAGCAAAACTCAGCTCACAAACACTCCATCGGCAGCTCACTTAGCTGCCAATTCCCAGATTTTTTCTTTGCATATTCAGATGTTTTAAAGGGGAAAAATCCTTATATTTTCTCCTAATTTCAACACCTACTAAGAGATGAATATATAGGCAGTCCAAATATATTTTTAAACACAGAAAAACTCCTTCAGAACCTTGCCAAAATGAGCTCCAAAACAGCCCCTAACACACTCGGTAAAGTAATCTCAACCTATCTTGTGATTTTCTTGAACTTTTCTTGATGTTCCCCCTTGATTTTATTTGTCCTAGCTGCTGGAATTGAGAGAGAAATGTAATCCTTAGCACTCTGGTCAATTTAGATTTATCTGAAAATCTTTTCTACAAGTGAAAAATAAGATTTTAAGTAAATAGGCCGGTGGAGGCGCTAGGGCGTCATGCCCGCGTCACCACTCGTGATGCTTCTGTAAAATACCCATAACTTCTTACTCCGAACTCCGATTGACAAGAGGTTTGATGTTCTGAAAACTAGGCTCAAAGACCTTTAATTTAATAGGTCGTGGGGCTTCTAATTCATTACATATTTGGATATATGATCATTTAAAATTGATCCTTACTTATGAACTTCACATACTCTTTGGTTTTTTGATCGCACACATTTCCCTTGTCATCTACGACAAATATACAACCCGTGCTTTCTTTAGCCTAGCATAAAAAACATCAAATAATCACCAAAAATTTTCCAGTGTGCTATATTCTCCCCCCTCCCCCCTTAGGAACATTCGTCCCTAAATTGAAATTAATTTCACTTAATATGCTTCAAAATAGATACTCAGTAACTTAAGTTTCAAACACATACCTTAACATCACGTTGACATTGTAAATAGGTGAGGATATTTATTATTCATTTCCTCCTTAGCCTCCCAAGGTCACTTCCTCCATGTTATTACTTTGCCATAATACTTTAACTAAGGCGACTTCTTTGGTTCAAAGTTTCCTAACTTGCCGGTCAAGAATAGCAACTGGAACCTCAGTGTAGGTCATCTCCTCATAAATCCGGACATCATCGATAGGCATAACACGGGTTGGGTCTGCTATACACATACGCAACATCGATACATGAAATACTGGATGGACTGCCGCTAACTCTGGTGGCAACTCCAACTCATAGGCCACTTTTTCTATCCTGCGGATAACTCTATTGGGCCCAACATATCTAGGACTCAGCTTGCCTTTTCAGCCAAATCGCATAACGCCTTTCATAGGCGACACTTTGAGGATGACCCAATAATTAACAACAAACTCCATCGCTCGACGGTGTACATCTGCATGCTCTGGGCTGTCCGAAGTCGATCTCTAATAAGTTTCACCTTTTCAATAGCTTGCTGCACTATGTCTGGCCGCAATAACTCTACCTCACTAAGTTCAAACTAGCCCACTGGTGACCTGCATTTTCGCCCATATAAAGCTTCATATGGGGCCATCTGAATACTTGCCTAGTAGCTGTTATTATAGGCGAACTCAATAAAGGAAACATGATCATCCCAGCTTCCTCCAAAATCTAAAACACAGGCACACAACATATCTTCAAGCATTTGAATGGTGCGTTCAGCCTGTCCATCTGTCTGAGGATGAAAAGCGGTACTGAGGCTTACCTGAGTGCCCAGGCCTTTCTAGAATGACTTCCAGAAGTTTGGTATGAACTGAGCACCTCTGTCAGAAATAATGGACAAGGGGATGCCATGTAGGCGAACTATCTCTCGTATATAAAGCCTAGCATATTCCTCTGCAGCATATGTCGTCTTAACTGGCAAGAAGTGAGTTGATTTAGTTAATCTATCAACTATTACCTAGATACAATCATGCTTCCTGCTCGTTCGAGGCAATCCTGTAATTGATCGTGGGCTAAAATAGCATGCTCGAGTGATGCTTTATACCTTAATGTAGTCTTGTTTATATAATTTATTTTATACATTTTCATGTAATTTTATATAAATGTAAATATATGTGCTAACCAACATGATTAGTCCTTATTTTGTAGGTTTCAAGGATATTGAGGAACTAATTCATAAGTTGGTGAAGTAGAGGATTGGAGTCGGAAGCAATCGGCGAAAGTCGGCAAGGAGTAGGCCATGGCATGGCTTCCCGCGCCAGGCAGCGCGCCACGCTATGCGTGTGCCGCGCCAGGCACCGTGCCACGCCTAGGCATGGCAAGCGAGCAGATGCGGCAGCAGGCAGTGCTCCAGCGCGCCAGCAACGTGCCACGGCATGCCATCCCCGCGCCAGAGGAGTGTCAACGCGCCGCCCAAGCAGCGTGACACGTTGCCAACGCGGCAAGAAGGCTGACTAGGGTCGATTTTGGGTGATTTCCAGAAAGCCCTCGCGTTACCTTCGTGTCACGGAGGCAGAGCTCCGCGATACACTCCGTGACACGAAGCCGTTCCATGACAAGCTAAATTTGGCACGTTTCTCATTTATTATAAATAGGTCCCTTAGCTCCTAATTCCAGGAGGTCACGATTTTATTCTGGAAAACTACCTAGGAGTGAAGGGAGAAGTGGTAGAACTCATCTAGGGTTTGGCAAATTCCCTTCTCATTTACCAAATTCATGTAAGTATGTTAGTTTAGTAGTAGTTAGTGTAGTTTTACGAACATGAATGGCAAGAACCCTTCCTCTAGGGTTGAAGCCATGAATTATGATTGTGAATTTATGAAATTGTTTTGGAATTAAGTTATTGATTGTGGTTTTAGTCTTGCATTCTGGATTGTTGGTTGTTTTTATGATTGATCACCATGAAAGCATATTTGTTAACTTGAGTAATAGCTTGAGAAAGCATTACTTAGGTCAGGACATGAGAATGTGAGGAGCATGTTTGTATCTCGGGAGAGATTTTTGTGTCAGGATAGGAATATACCTAATACCGTGCTTGGTTGACACATGGGGGTTATGAAAGACCAACTTGGGATGTCACATCACCACTCAAAGAAGTAGTTGTGAGGCTAAGTTGAGTTAAATGGTTAGACACACGAAAGTCCCTAATCATTTCCCCGTAAACCACAACATAATTGGCTGCCCGCAACTAGAAATTAAACTCCTCGCTCACAAGGATGCAGCGAGGCTAGATTTCTGTGTTTAGAGGCTAGAAAGAACATAAACATGCAATTCTAATTATGTGAAATAACAATTGATAGTTCCATGCTTAACCCATTGCAAATCATAGTATTGCATGATTAATTGGTTTTAACTCTATGTTGCTCCTAGAGTAATTTCAGAATATTTCTTTGACCCAAACGTAGACTTAATTAATCTCAATCGAAAATGTTTATAATCAACACTTGAGGTATTTAAGATCACACTAGAAATGGATAGTTAGAGGAATGGGTCCAGTCCCTGTGGGTTCGACAATCCGGTTCTTAAAAAGAGCCACTATATTACTTGCACGACCCGTACACTTGCGGACGCGCGAATCGGGCACGTCAAGTTTTTGGCACCGTTGCCGGGGACTCGGCGAAGTTTTGATAATTTATCTGTTTTTGTGTGATTTTTAAATTTACTTAAGTGTTGAGAAACTTGGTCTTAGTCTACTTATTGCAGGTGACAGGTTGTCCTGCCGAGCTGGCTAGAAATAGAGAGCTTGTGGAATCGTTGCTTGAACCTGAATGTCAAATCCATTTGCGAAGGAGAGTAGCTCTAGAGAAAAAGCTGAAGAGACTTCAAGAAAAGGTACAACAACTACCACCCGCGGGACAAGCATAATTGTCATCGACAACAATGGCAGCTAGACCAGTTCGCGAAGTGGCAATCCCACTAGTGACTAATGTGAACTCCAGTATCCGTAAATTGGAGCCTGGAGGGAACTTTGAGCTTAAACAGAACATGGTGCAACTGTTACAATCTAGTAGTCAATTCACTGGGATGGCACATGAGGACCCGCAGCAGCACTTATAGAGCTTTTTAGAGATTAGTGACACGTTTGTCCCCACCGGCATGTCCACAGATTATGTCCGACTGACCCTCTTCCCATTTTCACTGTTGGGAGAGGCGAAAAAGTGGCTGAAGGCTGAGCCACCGAACTCCATAACTTCTTGGAATGATTTGGCTAAGAAGTTCCTTATCAAATTCTTCCCTTCAGGCAAAACTGCAAAGTTGAGAAGTGAAATACTCAGTTTCAAGCAGAGGCCTGATGAGAACTTATATATGGCTTGGGAAAGATTCAAGTCATTGTTGAGAGACTGTCCCTATCACCAGCAATCAAATGAAGTGCTGGCTCATACCTTTGTAGAAAGTCTAGACCCACACACAAAAATATTACTAGACTCTGCATCGGGTGGGCAAGCCTTGGATAAGACATATGATGAGTTGTACACTTTGTTGAATAGAATTGCTCAAGAAAATCCAGAGTGGCACAGCAAGTCATCGAGGGGGGCAGGAAAGAGACCAGGGTTGATAGAAGTAAATGGTTTGAATGCCTTGGCAGCACAGTTAGCTTCGTTCCAACATCAAATGATGACTCAGTTCAATAAATTGAGTATGAACCGACACCAGGGCCAGGTTAATGCAGTTCAGAAAGCTCCGAGTTGGTGTGACATTTGTGGTAATCATGGGCACAATGCCGAATCTTGTGGAGCCAGTCCGGAATCAGTCAATTTTGTTGGTAATGCGCATAGGAATCATAATTTTGGGAACAACTCCAACAGAAATTGGCAGGGCCACCCGAATTCTTCTTGGGGTGGAAACCAAAAGCAGAATTATATGCAACCTCAACAACAACAGTATCAGCAGAATAGGCAGAATGATGGGCAATTGAGTAGCAGCATTGAGGAAACACTGCAGAAAATTTTGGAGACCCAGAATCAGTTAGCGGAAAATCAGGTGAGGATGGCAACAGACTTAATGAATTAGCAAGTAGCCACCTGAAATCTTGAAAAACAAGTGGGTCAGATAGCAGCTGCTCAAAACATGAGATCACAAGGGGGATTACCAAGCGAAATAGATCCTAACCACCGGTAGATCAATGCCATCAGTCTGAGAAGCGGTAAGCAATTAGCTAATGCAGTGCCAAAAGAGCTGAAAAAGGGGGTGCAGCCGGAGTTGGTTAGACCAGAACCATCCATCAACATGGGAGATAATCATAGTGCTGGACAACAAAATGTGCAATTTTCATTACAGCCAGCACAAAGAACACCACCCCCATTCCCTCAGAAATTCAGAAAGAGCAAGGAGGAGGAATGCTTCAAAAAGTTCTTTAAGAGCTTCAAAGAACTTCACATAAATTTTCCTCTTATTGATGTCTTGCAGGGAATGCCCAAGTATGCTAAATACTTGAAGGACGTGATGGAGAACAAAGTTAGATTGGTGGATGTCTAGACTGTAGCACTGACTGAGGAGTGCAGTCACAGGGTATTGAGCAAAATGCCAAAGAAGCTCAAAGACCCAGGGAGTTTTACCCTCCCCATACAAATTGGTAAAGCTGAGGTGCTACGAGCTTTGTGTGACTTAGGGGCAGCAGTTAATCTAATGCCCCTATCCTTATTCAACACCCTGGGGTTGGGAGAACCGAGGCCGACAAGGTTGATGCTGCAGCTAGCTGACAAGTCGTGAGTGACACCTGAGGGAATAATAGAGGACCTCCTCATCAAAGTAGGTAAGTTTATTATACCTGTTGATTTTATTGTTCTAGATTTTCAGGTTGATGACCAGGTACCCTTAATCTTGGGACGGCTCTTGGCCACCGGTGGAGCGGTGATTGATCTGAGAGTAGGGACCCTGAAAATGAGGGTCGAAGATGAAGAAGAACTCTTCCGCGTTTACCAAGAAATGAACCCATCCGCACACTACACTAACCTTTGTCAGGTTAGTGTGTTGGCAGAGGATGAGTGTGGGGTGGAGGATTCCACAGGTGCACGGCCAAAGGCAAGGTCAAGTGTTCAGCCCGAGTCTGATAGAGGACTTCAAATTGAGAAGAAGTTCGAGAAAGAGAGGAACAAAGTGGAGGCTGTTTCCTCTAAACAGCAAAAGAAAAGGAGATGGTTCTCGAAAGAGAACCCAGGTATGAGGATGTCTTGAAAAGGACAGTCCACGTCGGGCCACGACGTAAAATAAGGCGCTGCTTGGGAGGCAACCCAAGGGTACCTCAGGTACATTTTGTAATTTTGATTTTGTGTTGATTTTGTTATGTTTATTTTTTTTGTGTTTTTGGTGGAAAGTTAAGCACAGATGGAGGGAAGTCTGAGTACCGAGAAGGTGGAAGCTAAAGAGCATGGAATAGAAAAAGTGTGGGGTCGAACACCCACCTCTGAAAACTTGAAAGGAAAGCATGCTTTTAGCTTGGCATAGAGGCTCAGGGAGTATTTCTCATCCTTTAAATGTTAATTTGATGCTATGAGGACATAGCATGATTTAAGTGTGGGGTGAGGGAAATTCCAAGAAAATTTCAAATTTTTTTGTGCTTAACGATTTTTGGTGAATGTAATGCTTGTGAGAAGAATTTTGAAAATTTTTTTATGAGTCAAGCATCACTTCATCACCCGTTAGTTTTTCTTGTCGGTTCTTTTCCGACGGGGGGTATTTGAACCGAAGAATAAAATTTTTCTTTTTCTTTCCTTTGTCTGTATATAATGTTTTAGTCATAGTTAGGGACTGTTTCCAACGATGGATGGAAGACGACCGTCTTGAGGAAAAATTAGTCGATAGGTTTTGGGTTTTTGAAACCATAACTAATTGGTGCTTGATGTTCTTGTTATGTGCTATACGTGATTGTAAGAGGCAAGTATGTTCAGTGTGAAGCATGCAGATGTATAACTTTGTGTGAGACACTTAGGCTCTTGAATTTGACTCAATATGATTGAAGCTTAACTCTGAATTCTTGTGATTAGTTGAGTAAGAGTCTGATGAATGTGTCTTGAATTGAGCATGTGCCATGAGTGTAAGGTTTTTGAGTATTCTGTGCTATTGTGGATTGTCTAGAGCTTGCCTGGTGTGTTTATAAAATGAAATGAAGGATGTGAAGTGTAGGAGATGATCTAGGCATTTCTTTGAATGAACCAAATTTTTATCCCTCATTTTACCTACCTTGAGAAATTAATCCTAGTTAGCCCCATTGAGCCTTGAGCCTATTCTTTGACAGCTGCAACATAAGCTTAATCCTTTTTCTTTCATTATCCTTGAACTTGATCCAAACTCCTAATTGCTTAAGGGAAAAATATGAAAGAGTGAAGGAGTGAGAAGAAGGTAAAGAAGGAAAAATGGAAGTTGTGAAAGTTGAGAAAGGTCAAGGGTGCACTGATGTGAAAACGACTGATTATTATAAGGAGTAAGAAAATAAATTAATGAAAAGTTACGTATAGAACTCCTTACTAATAAGCCCAAAAGTTCCTAAAAGAAAAGGGGAACAAAAGAGGAAAAAGAAAGCTGAAAGGAGAAAAAGGTGAAGTAAGAGAATGGAAGTTTGTAATGAGGGCATAATGTATTAAAAACGCTTGGGAAAGTTAGTCACTATTATTGGCCAGAATAGTACCTACCTGTCCCTTAGCTTACATTACAACCCATTAAGTCCTACTTGATCGTACATTCACACATCCTTAAATTAGTGGAATAAAATACTAAGGGCAAGCTTATGAGTCATTACATGATGCATGTGAATTCTTTGTGAGAGTGAGCATAATTCTATTCAGGTACCCACACATGTTGTGATTTAAAAATTGTTTTTGCGTGTGAAATTGGGTAACTCTCTTTCCGTGAGGGAACATGTTGAATGAAGGATATAATTCATGTCGGATTTCTTAATGAGTTGATTTGCATGAGTTTGCTAATATTGAGAGTCGGTTCTTGAGGTTAAGAAGTCTTACCATAGTTGTACTTCATTTCAATGATCAAATCGTGCATGCTCTATTTTTAGTTTGTTATCTTGCGTAATCATTATAGCCATAGCTTGAATAGTCTTGCTAAATGAGTTATGGGTGAGTCTCCATATGCATGAGATGTAAAAGGTTGTTCGAGGATGAACAAGACTTTAAGTGTGGGGTAGGTGATCGTGGGCTAAAATAGCATGCCCGAGTGATGCTTTATACCTTAATGTAGTCTTGTTTATCTAATTTGTTTTATACATTTTCATGTAATTTTATATAAATGTGAATATATGTGCTAACCAACATGATTAGTCCTTATTTTGTAGGTTTCAAGGATATTGAGGAACTAATTCAAAAGTTGGTGAAGTAGAGGAATGGAGTCGGAAGCAATCGGCGAAAGTCGGCAAGGAGTAGGCCATGGCATGGCTGGCCGCGCCAGGCAGCGCGCCACACTATGCGTGTGCCGCGCCAGGCGCCATGCCACGCCTAAGCATGGCAAGCGAGCATATGCGGAAGCAAGCAGTGCTCCAGCGCGCCAGCAACGTGCCACGGCATGCCATCCCCGCGCCAGAGGAGTATCAACACGCCGCCCAAGCAGCGTGACACGTTGCCAACGCGACAAAAAGGCTGACTAGGGTCGATTTCGGGTGATTTCCAGAAAGCCTTCGTATTACCTCCATGTCATGGAGGCAGAGCTCCGCGATACACTCCGTGACACAGAGCCGTTCCATGACAAGCTAAATTGGGCACGTATCTCATTTATTATAAATAGGTCCCTTAGCTCCTAATTCCAGGGGGTCACGATTTTATTCTGGAAAACTACCTAGGAGTGAAGGGAGAAGTGGGAGAACTCATCTAGGGTTTGGAAAATTCCCTTCTCATTTACCAAATTCATGTAAGTATGTTAGTTTAGTAGTAGTTAGTGTAGTTTTACGAACATGAATGGCAAGAACCCTTCCTCTAGGGTTGAAGCCATGAATTATGATTGTGAATTTATGAAATTGTTTTGGAATTAAGTAACTGATTGTTGTTTTCGTCTTGCATTCTGGATTTTTGGTTGTTTTTATGATTGATCACCATGAAAGCATATTTGTTAACTTGAGTAATAGCTTGAGAAAGCATTACTTAGGTCAGGACATGAGAATGTGAGGAGCATGTTTGTATCTCGGGAGAGATTTTTGTGTCAGGATAGGAATATACCTAATACAGTGCTTGGTTGACACACGGGGGTTATGAAAGACCAACTTGGGATGTCACATCACCACTCGAAGAAGTAGTTGTGAGGCTAAGTTGAGTTAAATGGTTAGAAGCACGAAAGTCCCTAATCGTTTTCCCATAAACCACAACATAATTGGCTACCTGCGACTAGAAATTAAACTCCTCGCTCACAATGATGCAGCGAGGCTAGATTTCCGTGTTTAGAGGCTCGAAAGACCATAAACATGCAATTCTAATTTTGTAAAATAACAATTGATAGTTCCATGCTTAACCCATTGCAAATCGTAGTATGGCATGATTAATTGGTTTTAACTCTATGTTGCTCCTAGAGTAATTTCAGAATATTTCGTTGACCCAAACTTAGACTTAATTAATCTCAATTGAAAATGTTTATAATCAACACTTGAGGTATTTAAGATCACACTAGAAATGGATAGTTAGAGGAATGGGTCCAGTCCCTGTGGGTTCGACAATCCGGTTCTTAAAAGGAGCCACTATATTACTTGCACGACCCGTACACTTGCGGACGCACGAATCGGGCACGTCAGTAATAAAATCCATATTAATCACCTCCCATTTCCAAGCTGGAATTTCTATATTCTGCACAAGACCTCCAGGCCTCTGGTGCTCAACCTTCACCTGCTGGCAATTGGGACACTGAGTCACAAGACCGGTGATATCCTTTTTCATGCCATTCCACCAATATAGCTGCCTCAGGTTACGATACATCTTTGTGGAACCTAGGTGTACTGAATATCGAGAATAATGAGCTTCAGTCATAATCTAATCCCGTAGGTACACATAGACGGCCTTGGTATCTAAGAACTCCATCAGGTCCACGATCAAATAGGCTCTACTTCTGTTGTGGTATACTGTCTCTCAGTAAGACTAACTCTGCATCATCATATTGTTGTTTCTTAACTTCTGCTACCAAGGACGATTCTACTGTGTTTTATACAATAACACCCCAATCATTGGCATCCAGTAACCAAATCTGTAAGTCAGCCAACTACTGTAGAGCTTTCATCATTTCAATCTTGTCTACCTAAATATGACTCAAGTTAAGCATAGACTTGCGACTTAGAGCATCAACTACAACATTTGCCTTGCCCAGATGATACAGAATGCTAACATCATAATCTTTCAGCAATTCTAACCACCTTCTCTGGGGTAAATTCAACTCCTTCTGCTGAAACAAATACTGGAGGCTCTTATGATCTGTGAAGATATTAACATGTACCCCGTATAAGTAGTGGCGCCAAATCTTCAATGCAAATACCACTGTGGCCAACTTAAGATCATGGGTAGGATAATTTTGCTCGTGCTTCCTCAACTCTCTAGAGGCATAAGCAATGACCTTGCCGATTTGCATCAGAACACAACCTAACCTAACTCTCGAAGCATCAAAATAGACCACATAACCCTCGACACCCTTTGGAAGAGTCAGGACAGGTGCTGAAGCCAACCTATCCTTCAATTCCTTAAAACTTCGCTCACATGCCTTTGTCCACTAAAACTTAGCTACTTTATGAGTCAACTTTGTCAATGCTGCAGCGATAGTAGAGAAACCTTCCACAAATTGGCGAAAATAACTTGCTAACCCCAGAAAGTTTCGAACCTCTATAGGATTCAAGGATCTGGGCCATTCTTTACTGCCTCTATCTTCTAGCTATCCACTCTTATACCTTCAGCTGTAATTACATGACCAAGGAAAGCCAGAGATGTTAGCCAAAACTCACATTTAGAAAATTTAGCATATAACCTATGCTCCTGTAGAGTCGGCCTCGGATCACGAGTAAGTCAGAATATCATCAATGAAGATGATCACAAATACATCAAGAAATGACCCAAACACCTGATTCATCAGGTCCATAAAAGCTACTGGGGCATTAGTAAGCCCAAATGACATCACTAAGAACTCATAATAGCCATATCTAGTCCTAAAGGCAGTCTTGGGGATATCAACTTCCCTAACCCGTAACTGATGGTACCCAAATCTCAAATCAATCTTTGAGAAGCATCTGGCACCCTGTAACTGATCAAACAGGTCGTCAATCCTAGGAAGTGGGTACTTATTCTGAATTGTAACCTTATTTATCTACTGATAGTAAATACACATTCTTAACAACCCATCTTTCTTTCGCACAAAGAGCATTGGTGCACCCTAAGGCGATACACTAGGTCGAATGAATCCCTTCTCGAGTAGATCTCTCAACTGCTCCTTTAATTCCCTTAGCTCTGCTGGAGCTATTTTGTAAGGAGGGATCGATATAGGCTGAGTACCTAGAAGTAGATCAATAGTAAAATCTATCTCCCTTTCAGGAGGAATTCAAGGCAAATCCTCTGGAAAGACCTCAGGGAACTCATTTACAATAGGAATTGACATGAGAGTCATAGGCTCACATTCCAAGTTTCTTACCTGAACCAAGTGAGAAATACAACCTTTGGATATCAACTTCTGAGCCTTAAGGTATGAAATAAACTTACCTTTAGGAATAGCGACATTACCTTGCCATTTCCAGACTTGCTAGCTGGGAAAATTGAATCTGACAACCTTAGCTATGCATTCAACATTAGCATAACATGCCGCCAACAAATACATACCAAAAATGACATCAAAATAAACCATTTCAAGCTCAACTAGATCAACTAAGGTTGATTTATCACATACCAATACTATACAGTTTCGATAAACTTGTCTAGCTAACACAGATTCGCCAATTGGCGTAGAAACAAAAAATAGTATAGATAATAACTCAGGGAATGTCTTAAACTGATTCGCAAACAATTGTGTGACATAAGTGAGTGTAGAACCAGGATCAAGTAAGACATATACTGCACGAGAATAAATAATAAAAGTACCTATTACAACATTAGGTGAGTCCTCCTGGTCTTGTCCACCGCCCAAAGCATAAAATCAATTTTGGGTTGCCCCAGAACAAGAAGCCTCTCTCCCTCCGCCTCTGCCACGGCTCGTTGCTCGCTGAGGATCAGGTCTGGGAGGTCGAACGGAGGATGAAGAAGGAACCGCTGATAGCGCCTGATCCACCTCGACCCTATCTGAACAATCCCTCATAAAGTGCCCTGGCTGCCCACAATGATAACATACATTCTGCCCCTTATGACACTGACCTGAATGAGATTCCCACACCGGGGACAAGGCGTCAATGGTGGTCACCTCTTCCCCGCCCACTCCTATCGTCGAGAGCTAGATGGAGGTGGGCCTTGGTCTCTTCTGTGTCCTAAAACTGAGTTGGGGCACTCCCTATAGGCCTAACTGACTGTCTGGATGACTGAGCCCCTGGATCACCCTGCAGCCCTCTGTAAGGACCCATAGTCCTAGATATCTTTCGTTGCTCCTGCTGTCTCCGAGTATCCCGTAATTGATGAACCAAATCCTCCACCCTCTTGGCGAAAGCTTGAATTCATGTAATGTCCATGTGCTCCTAAGTAAATACCCCCAAACAATCTCGAGCTGTATGAAGCCCTAACCCTAACACGAACCGATGAACTCTATCCTCCATTATCTGAACAATGTGAGGAGCATACTTAGCAAGAGAATTAAACTGAAGACAATACTCATGCACACTCATACTTCATTGCTCTAGGTGCAAAAACTGCTAAGCTCGAGCCTATCGAAGCTCCCCGGGTAGATAGTGGTGCATAAAGACCTCGGAGGACTCTTACCACTCAGTTGGTGGTGCATCAGCTCCTCTAGATCGAGCCCAAGCTTCATACAACAATATGGCCACATCACGTAGTCTTAAGGCCGCTAAGCCTACTTCCTCAGTCGGTGTAGCTCGCATCACCTTTAACACCCTATAACTCTGATCGATAAAGTCTTGAGGATCCTCACTCGGGTCTGATCCGGTGAATATAGGAGGGCTCAAACTCAAGAACTCGCGGGCCTTGAAACTCTCAGTTGTCTGGCCTCTATGTCTCTCCATCGCCTCCAATCGTCGCTCTTAACCTGCGGCTATACGAGCCATCAGCTGAACAACTCCTTCAAGACCCTATCCTTCCAGAAAATTGGAGGTACCACAGGCATGGGAGGGTTTTCCACTCTACTACCCTCAAGTACTACGGGTGCGGGAGAAGCTGGAGGTCTATCTGCATTGCTCTGGCCGGTGCGGGAGGAACTGTAATACTTGGGGCGGGAGACTCACTCTGAGCCTCTGACCTGTCTCTCTAATCCACTGGAGGGTGACTAGTACCCTTCCTAAAGGCTGTGCCAATCAACCTCGTAGTCATTTTCCTTGTCATAGGAATACTCTGAAAGAATAACACAATTTAGATATCACAGTACTTATGAGCTCGACCTATAGCACGAACTATTATTAAAAGAAGTGAAACAATTCCTAAATGTCCTGTAGCCTCTTGATTATAAGTATGGTGGAAAACATACCCATAAGAAAGACTCTACTAGAAATGGCTTTGTGGACTCCCTAGGACATGACTTGGCTCTGATACAAAGACTGTCACGCCCCAAAACATGGGTAGGTGCAATTGGCACTCGATTCATGATCAATCGAGAAGCCGACTATATAGCATCTATAAATGTAACACTAAGGCTGACTAAGCCACCTGTCACAACCAACCAAGATAAATACTGGGCCAATAATGCCTTGACACTTATAAATATGCTACCTGGAAAGTCGACAAGGCTACAATAAAGCTAAGCAAAGCAATGAAAAACCAATACGACTACATAACCCACACTACTATACAAACTAGTCCACATTAGCCTCTACAAAGTAAACAAACTGAAATGCACGGGACAGGGCCCCAGCACACCCATGCTGTACCAAAAAATAAATTTAGTCCAAACTAGGACATGGCTCCTGCAAGAGAGGAGCATACCACTATTTTGCGGAATCTGGCTCATACAACGTCCAATGATCAACCTCGCCCTATACCTGCAGCACGATTGCAGGAAGGGTCCCAAGATGAATGGACGTCAGTACGAATAAAATGTACTGGTATGTAAGGCTTAAAACTATAAACATGTAGGATAAAATGATAACTAGGCTAGAAATAAGGAGTACTAACAATCCGGAATCCTGAAAATAGAAACCTAACAATAACTCATTATTGATGTGTAAATGCAACAATCTAATGCACAACAAAGACTATAACTGAAATGCCAGCAGACAATCGACCATAACATCTATATACAATTCGTCCAGCCAGTGTACCACGCCGGGGTAAAAATAAAAATGCCTCTGGCCGGTGTACCATACCGGGGTAAAAGCCATCCAGCTGGTGTACCTCACTGGGGTAAAATAATAATACCTCCAGCCGGTGTACCACACCAGGTTAAAATCAATAAATCTTAGACAAAATCATAAATGGAGCCGATATGGATTATACTAGACAAGCTCAATACGTACAACATAGAAATGATGAATACTGAACATGTGGCCTGCATAGGCCTCCTTCGTAATGCATAACTAGAACTGAGTACATATAACATGTAAAGCTAGAAAATAGAACTTAAATTCATGTATTCAAAACTTGTAAAAATCATAAGGAACTACGGATAACCTAAGAGTTTCAACAAAATTTATAGATCATGTTCAAGGGACATTAGAGCTCAAAAATTCGCTAGCTTGTTTTTTGGCTTAAGGGAAAGGGATTATGAAATCTCCCCTTGGCCTAACATATTTCAAAAAATACACATAAGACAAAGGACAACCATAACTAGGTAGTCCTAATTCGATAAGCTCGTTTACCCTTAATAGCTTGCGATGTCTTTACGTGGCTTAAAATTATTTACATGTTCTCATCTTGGCTCTTTCACCAATTTCAGTCAGCCACCAGACCATTAAACACATTTAACATCACATATATATACACATGACATATAGTAAGGATCAGATAACAATGCCCACGATGAGGGGTCTCCAACGTAATGTACAACTATGACAACAATCAACACAATATCACACTTTAGATGTCTCACTTCGGCTAGCAATAATCTTAACATTTATCCTCAATAAAACTGGAACTTTAAAGCTTAAATGAAGCTTAACATACTTCCTCAAGACTTTTAAATAGGTTGCTATCTCATTCGATTCACAACACACGAATCATGCTTAAAAGAACGATAGACGGGGCACCTTACAGACCTTTCTCCGATGAACTTTTCTCTAGCCGATTTCCTATTTCAATGATCAGCCTTCAACCTCCTTAATCCAGTGGCTTTACAGGAAAATGAACAATCTTAATCTATAAAAAAAAATGCAGCCAAAATAACTAACCAGAGGCAGTCACAATAGCAACAACAACACACGGCAACATCAACAACATTTAGCCATTTTCTCAACTAGTTTTCACTAACTTTTGAGGGAGAAACAAGAGGAAATTTTACCTTAGTTTTTTGTAATTATTCCCCTAAATATAAAGTATAATTCCAGAAAAAGAAACATCCAAAACTCCTAAGGAAAATGAGCAAAACTCAGCTCACAAACAGTCCATCTACAGCTCACTTAGCTGCCAATCTCTAGATTTTTGCTTTGCAATTTGAGAGGTTTAAAGGGAGAGAAATCCTTACCTTTTCTACTAATTTCAACACCTACTCAATGATGGATATATAGACAGTCTTAATAGATTTTGAAACACAGAAAAAATCCTTCAAAACTTTGCCAAAACGAGCTCCAAAACAGCCCCTAACACACTTTGCAAAGTAATCTCAACTTATCTTGTGATTTTCTTGAACTTTGCTTGATGTTCCTCCTTGATTTTCTTTGTCCTAGCTTCTGGAATTGAGAGAGAAGTGTAATATTTATCAAGATGGCCAATTTAGATTTAGCTAAAAATGTTTTCTACAAGTGAAAAATCAGATTTTAAGTAAATAGGGTGGTGCTGGCGCTAGGGCGCTATACCCGCGTTACCGCTCGTGATGCTTCGCTAAAATGACCATAACTTGTTACTCCAAACTCTGATTGACAATAGATTTGATGTTATGAAAACTGGACTCAAACATCTTTAATTTGATAGGTCATGGGGCTTCTAATTCATTATATATGGGAGATATGATTGTTTAAATTTGATCCTTACATATGAACTTCACATACTCTTTGGTTTTTTGATCGTACACATTTCCCTTGTCATTTACGACCATTATACGACCCATAATTTCTTTAACCTAGCATAAAAACATCAAATAATCACCACAAATTTTCCTGGGTGTTATAGTTAAAATGCCATAGAATTCAACATTTGAATTTTCATGATTTAGAGAGGGATTGGGTATGAGTGTGAACGAATTCACCCATTCATAGCCCTACATACCTGGGTTGATGATCCCTTGACTTTCCTTGAAGAGTCCAAGAAGATTCGAAGAGATTGAAGAAGAACCCTAGCTCCTTTCATGAGAGAATCTAATCTAAACATGTTTGATGAGAGTAAGGATTTAGGCTAGGTTAATCCCTTTATTCTGACCTTAAGGAATCCAAAACAATGTTATTTAGGAGTTAGAAGCATAGGAGTTTACCAAAATACTCCCAAATTACCAAAACAAGACTTGGAACTAGCAGTTCCAATGACCAACAAGACCGGTCATTGGTTGCTACAACGGCCCATTCTAAGGCTCGTTGTTGCCTGCTGCTGCTTCACTAAACTGCTCATAACTTATTACTCTAAACTCCGATAGATGAAAGGTCGGATGCGTTGGAAAGAAGACATCAAGGGATTCAGTTTGAGGTGCTGAGTCACCTAAAAATATTTTGTAAAATGGTATCTATGCTTCTTTGAAGTTGATCCTTATAAGAACTTAGAAGCTCTCAACTCTACTTTGTACTAGAGGTTCCTTATGACCTTAATTTTCATCCAACGCACTTCTTATACTTAGGAATTGACCTTAACACATTTTTTTATAAATTAATCAGGTTTGAGTCTATCCATATATATAGAACGGTTCCAAACTTAGTCCGAGATTTTCAACAAACTGGCAGAACAAACTACCCATCCAACAGGCTGGGGTAACAAACAATGGACCACTGGTGTCACGACCCGAACAGAGGCCCGGATCGCGACACGGGAAAAGGAGCCCCGAAGGACCCCAAGTCGACCCATGGCATAAGCATACATCTAACTCAATCAAGAACTGAATAACCATCACTACAATCATAACAGAAGTCCAACTTGAATATAACATCAGAATATTAAATCCGAAGCTGAATACATACATATGTCTGAATAGCCTCTAATCATGAATAGTTGATGGGAAAAGACCCCAACTAACTCAAAATACTGAAACTGAAATACATAAAGAAAAGATGGATAGTATTGTCCTCGGAAGATGAGGACTCACCAAATAAGCAACACTAACACCGATAAGCTGATTAAGAGTAGGGCTGAAGCTAAGAGTCGGGTCCTATATCATGAAATGATACAACATAGAAGTATGAGGTCAGTACGTTGAATGTATAGAGTATGCAAGGTAAGTAAAATCGCTAATGTAAGTAAAATCATTTAAAGACAATGCATCAAATAAGACATAACATCAGAAAACTGAGAGTAGGACTTGCATGCATTGTTTCTGAAATCATGACCTCTTCACAACATGATATAACATGCTTCATAACATCATAACTGGATCAATTGACTCAAAGGTGAATTTTGACATTTATAAGTAAAAGCTAAACATTGAGTCAAACCTGCTTTAGAACATGCATTTACATAAATCTCATAAGTAATGAATATTCATTTCTGAAATCATGAGGAACAATGGGAGACTCGTCTTTTAACCAACATACTATGATAGAGCTTACGTGGTCCTGACTATTACACTCAAGTGAGCAGAGCCGTCCAAAGCCTTGTTAGGGCTAAGGATGCTACCATGATATCAATATCAAGCTGAAGACCCATTCAGGCAAGGGGAAGCTCACAAGGGAGGTCCCAAGTCACATAATAGTATCAACCTACATTGGCGCATAGTTCTGAGGCATAGGGTAATCGACCCATAGCCTACTCAGTGCTAGGCAATATTCCAAAAACATACATACGCTCTACATCATATATAACGAATCTCAACATCGTCATTTGACGAAGATCAATAATCAAATACATCTCTAATACGAAATCATGCATATGAGAAGCTTTAGTTCAAAACATACCACAAGCTGAAAACATTCTTGGGAGCTTTTGCTCCAAAACCATTTGATAAGCTATGCATAGGAAGACCTAACTCAGAATGTACCACAAGCTAGAATATAAATTTGGGAGTCTTTACTCCAAAACAATGTGGTAATCTTAGATCGTGAAAATCATCATTTAAACTTAACATGTGGGCATTGCCCAAAGTTTTATCATACATAGAAATACTCAATTCTCATCGAAAACATAATTATAAACTTGTAGCTTCAAATCATGATTTTCATCATAAAATCTCATCATTATCACATATACTTCACAAATCTCACTTTTCATGATCATCTCGTCAATGGGCTTCAACATTCATAAGGCTAGAGATAAAATTTTAATAGAAATCATTATAAAAATAGCTCATGCTTCACAATTTCATAATAAAATCATAATCAATTCATATCTATGCATAGAAATAGATAATTCATGCATTTGGGTTAAAACCCCGTAGATTAATCATAGAATTTCATACTTTTTAGAGAGGGATTGGGCATGGGTGTGGAAGAAACCACTCATTCATAACCCTACATACCTGATGGAGACTGAATCTTACTCTCCCTTACATGCCCAAAAGGGAATTGAAGGAAATTGAAGAAGAAACCTTGAATCTCCCCTTTTTATCACCTCTATATCACTCTTCTATTCTTTTGCATGCATGAATGAAGACTTTAGGATAGTTTCCCCCTCTAACACCCACCTTTCATAGGCTAAAACGACGTAGTTTAGGCTTTAGATACTTAGGAATTACGAAAAGACCCTTACTAATTTCGCAGAAAAAACTGCCAAGTGGTCCTAACGGTTGATCTGATGACTCGTTTCTAGAGGCCACGACTCATCAGGGGTGACCACAAGTTCGTTGAGTACACTGTCTCATGTTTCCTTTTTCCCCTATTTTCCTTTCCCCACGACTGACCCAACGACTCGTGGGTCCTGACCACGAGTCGTGGCCTCACCAGTGGGGTCTCAATTCTTCCAGGGCTTCTTCTCAAACTCAAGCCTTCTCCATGAGTCACCTGATGACTCTTGGGCTGTCCTCATGAGTCGTGAGATGACTTGTGATGAGAATGCAATAATAATTTTGACTTTTTCCGCATTTCAACTCCTGGATCCAATCTTTAAGCTCCAGCGGTATAATAATATCTCCCCCTTTGGAACATTCATCCTTGAATATAGGAAACAAGCAGAAAACGGAAACATGCAATTATCATATTCAAATACTGATCATTTAAACCGAAAATTAATGGAATGACTACCTCCGATTCATATCACATAGCTGAACTAACCTCATGCTTCACATACACATCCATACACATAAAAGAAACTTGAACACATTTACTGAACATGAAAAGTAAATAGAGTCATAGAGAAAAACTGATACCTCAAGTTGGAATTGAGTCGGTAGAGAATAAGTGGGGGTGTCTAGCCATCATATCTACTTCGGCCTCCCATGTAGCTCCCTCAACATGTTGATCTCCATAATACCTTTACTGAAGCTACTTCCTTGTTCCTCATCCTTCAAACCTGACGATCCAATATTTCAACTGGAACTTCCTTATAGCTGAGGCTATACTTCACACCAACGTTGTCCACCGAGACTACTAGAGCTAGGTCTCCCAAACATTTCTTCAAAAGCGACACATGAAACACAGGATGCACGAAAGATAACTCTGAGGGCAAGTCCAGCTCATACGCTACCTTACCAACTCTTCTCATAATCCGGTAGGGACCAATATAATGAGGACTGAGTTTTCCTTTCTTCCCAAACTACATGACTCACTTCATGGGAGATACCTTCAGAAAATACCTAATCGTCCACCTCAAACTCCAACTCTCTCCTCCTCACAGCAGCATATGACTTTTGACGACTCTAAGTGGTTTTCAGCCTGTCCCTTATCAACTGAACCTTCACCATAGCCTCATGAACCGAATCTGGACCTATCATAGCTACCTCGCCAACCTCAAACCATCTGATGGGAGATCTATATCTCATCCCGTAAAGAGCCTTGAACGGTGCCATCTGGAGGCTAAAGTGATAGCTATTATTGTAAGCAAACTCAATCAGGGGTAAGTGCTCATCCCAACTACCTTTGAAGTCCATCACACATGCTCTCAACATGTCCTCGAGAGTCTGGATTGTTCTCTCCGCTTGGCCATCTGTTTGCGGATGAAAGGTTGTGCTGAGCTTAACCTGAGTCCCAAGCCCTTTCTTAAAAGACCGCCAAAACTGGGAGGTAAACTGAGTACCTCGGTCCGAAATAATGGACAAGGGTACTACATGTAGCTGAACCAACTCTCGGATATACAATTTGGCATAATCATTTGCTGAGTCTGTGGTCTTCACCTGTAGGAAATATGCAGCCTTAATCAACCTGTCTATCACCACCAAAATGGAATTGGTCGGCGGGTACGAGGTAATATTGTTATGAAATCCATGTTGATTTATTTCAACTTCCAAGTAGGAATGCTAATGTCCTGAAGTACTCCTCCCGGCCTTTGGTGCTCAACCTTTACTTGCTGACAGTTTGGGCACTTGGCTATGAATTCTGCAATATCCATCTTCATGCCATTCTGCCAATATATTTCCCGCAAGTAATGATACATCTTGGTGGTACCCGAATGGATTGAATATCTGGACCCATGAGCCTCATGCAACATCTGACTCCTCAAATCATCGACATCCGGAACACATAGGTGACCCTAGTACCGCAGCACACCATCTCCCCCTTGGGAGAAGACCTCCACCTTCTAACTTCGAACGGCTTCCTTCAGCTTTGCCAAAATTGAATCCTTATCCTATCTAGCTTTCACATCAGTCACCAAGGATGATTTTGACCCGTTCTAGACAACAACACTGCGATCAGTCGAGTCGAACAACCTAACTCCTAACCTTGCGAGTCGATGTACATCTTTCACCAATTCCTTATTTGCTTCATCCACATGGGACACACTCTCCATAGAGAGCGTACTGAGTGCATCCGCTACCATATTAGCCTTACCCAGATGGTAAAGGACACTCATATCGTCGACCTTGAGTAGCTCCAACCACCTCCTTTGCCGAAGATTGAGATCTTCCTGTGTGAACACATATTGTAAACTCTTATGATCCGTAAACACATCCACATGGACCCCATACAAGTAATGTCACCATATCTTCAATGCGAACACCACCGTAACTAATTCAAGATCGTGGGTCGGGTAATTCTTCTCATGTACTATCAACTATCTTGAGGCATACTTTATCACTTTCCCATGATGCATCAACACACACCCAAGTCCGATCCTTGAAGCATTGTAATACACCACAAATCCATTGGTAGCCTCGGGTAGGGTCAACATTAGTGCTGAACTGAATCGAGTCTTCAACTCTTGGAAGCTCTTCTCGCAAGCCTCCGACCATTGGAATTTCACCTTCTTCTGAGTCAAGTTAGTCAATGGTGCTGCAATTGATGAAAATCCCTCAACAAATATCCGATCGTAACCAGCTAAACCTATAAAACACTGAATATCTGAAGGATTCACCGATCAATGCCAATTCTTCACCGCTTTGATTTTATGAGAATCTACCATTATCCCCTCACTCGATACCACATGGCCCAAAAATGCTATGGAGTACAACCAAAACTCACACTTGCTGAACTTGGCATACAATTAGAAATCCTTGAGAGTCTAAAGTACTATTTTCAAGTGAGCGGCGTGCCCCTCCTCACTCCGAGAGTATATAAGGATGTCATCAATGAACACAATCAAGGAACACCCAGTTCATCAAGTCCATGAAAGCTACAGGAGCATTCGTTAGTCCAACAGACATAACTACAAACTCATAATGGCCATACCATGTCCTGAAGCCTGTCTTCGGGATATCACTCTACTGAACTCTAAGCTGATGATACCCGGACCTGAGATCTATCTTTGAGAAACACTTGGCACCCTAAAGTTGGTCAAACAAATCATTGATCCTGGGAAAAGGGTACCTGTCCTTGATGGTTACTTTGTTCAATTGTCCATAGTCAATACAACCATCCTTCTTTCGGACAAAGAGAACTGGTGCACCCCATGGAGACTTGCTTGGTCTAATAAAACCCTTATCTAACAAGTCCTTCAACTATTTTTTTAACTCTTTTAGCTCGGTTGGAGCCATCATGTAAGGAGGAATATATATAGGTTGCGTGTGGGGAAGAAGGTCAATACCGAAATCAATCTCCTGCTGAGGAGGAACACCCGGAAAATCATCAGGAAAGACCTCTAGATACTGACATACTACTAGAACTGACTGGATAGCTGGGTTCTCGGACTCGACATCCTTAACCCTAACTAGATGGTATATGAAACCCTTAGAAATCATCTTCCTGGCCTTAAGATAGGAAATGAAATGACCTACAGGCATAACTGAACTACCTTTCCATTCTAAGACTGGCTCACCTGAAAATCTAAACTCTACTGCCCGAGTTGTACAATTTACTGAAGCATAACATGCAAATAGCCAATCCATGCTGAGAATAACATCAAAATCAGTCATGGCTAACTCTATCAAATCTACGGAGGTGACCTTATGAAGGACTGAGACTGGGAAACCTCTATACAACCGTCTAACTATAATTAAGTCACCTACTGGAGTCGAAGCTGTGAAGGGTCAAGACTTCGGGACTAACTCTGAAGATACTGGCCATATAAGGTGTCATAAAAGACAAGGTAGCCCTTGGATCTAGCAAATCATAAAAATCAATATGGAAAACTCGTAATGTACCAGTGACCACATCCGGGGAGACCTCCTGCTCCTGACGAGATGATAAAGTATAGAATCTATTCTGGTGCTGACCGCTAGCTATGCTAGTAGATGCCCCCTGATATGCTGAGCGTACAAGAGGGGTTGCTGAGCTAGAAGTTGGGACTTTGCCCCCAACCTGATCCTGTCTTGAAGCTGGACAATCTCTAAGCATGTATCCGGGCTGCCCACACCCAAAAAAAGCACCTGAACCTGCCAAACACTGGTCTGTGTGTCCTCGACCACATCTATGACAAGTTGGGATGCTAGAATCTGCAGGTCTACTGCTATGACCCCTTGAGCCTAATGCCCATCCCCTATGATCATGTATGGGCCTGGATGGCACACTCAATGCCAAAAATGGTGGGGTTGATGATCTCTGGTGGGTCTTCTATCAGTGCCCACCTCCAAACCTCTACTAAGAGAACCTCTGGTCCTCGGTCCTGGCCCTCTTGGCCTCCCACTCCCTCGAATGCGCAGCCTCCATCTTCTGGCGTAAAACACTTTCCGTTGGAAATCCATGTCCTAATGGAGAATAGCAGTCCTACAATCCTTGTCTAAATACTCTGCTACTCCATGGACGACCTACTCACCCGCATCCTCTGGTTGGCTATGAACTCTAGGGCATATTTTGATAGGCGAGTGAACTTAAGAGCATACTCTTGCACAGTCATTCTCCCTTGCTTCAAATTCAGGAACTCAGCTATCTTTAGCGCCCTCCTCTCTATAGGGAAGAACCGGTCTAGAAATGCAACATGGAACTCTCCCCAAATGACCGGACCTTCTCCAGTGACCCTGCTATCCTTCCATTAGCAAAACTAGATGTGCGCCCCTTTTAGCTGATAAGAGGCCAACTCCGCGCACTCAACCCCATTCACCCCCATGACTTGGGTGATCTTGACAATATCATCCACAAACTCTTGTGGGTCCTCATCTACCTTGGATCCAAGGAACTCTGGTGGGTTCATTTGCAAGAATTCTTCTACTCTAGCTGCTGTTGTGCTGCCATTTTGTCGAACAAACGCAACGACCTGCTGATTGACCTGAGTGGTCAAGGCCTGCGCAAGCATCTGAATAGCGGCCCAAGACTCGGCATGGGCTGCTAGCTCCGGTGCTTAGGGATCCTGAACTGGTGGGCCTGGCTGATGCCCATGACCATTGCCATCCCCGTGGCCTTCACCATCTCCATTCCTCCTTCCGTACGTTTTTCAAGGAGCCATGATTCTAAAATCGCGAATAGCACGAATTAGAAAGATAGAAAGACTTTTCATCGCACGACGTAGATCATTAAAGAAAGGAATATTTCCTAGACGTCTATAATAAATGTGGCGCGCTTTACACCCATGAAAAATACTCTACTTAACGTAGCTTCAAAACACCTTGGGACACTTCAAACCTATGTCTATGATACCAAGTTTGTCACGACCCAAATGGAGGCCTGGATCGCGACATGGGACAAGGAGCCCCGAGAAACCCCAAGTTGACCCATGGCATAAGCATACATCTAATTCAATAAAGAACTGAATAACCATCAATACAATCATAGCGGAAGTCTAACTTCATTATAACACCAGAATATAAAATCTGAAGTTGAATACATACAGATGTCTGAATAGCCTCTAATCATGACAAGTTGATGGGACAAGACCCCAACTAACTCAAAATACTGAAACTGAAATACATAAAGAAAAGATGGATAGTCTAGTCCTCAGAAGATGAGGACTCACCAAATAAGCAATGCTAACTCCGATAAGCTAATTAAGAGCGGGGCTGAAGCTGAGACCAGGTCCTGTATCATGAAATGATACATCATAGAAGTATGCAGTTAGTATGTGGAATTTACCGAGTATGCAACGTAAGTAAAACCGCTAATGTAAGTAAAATCATTTAAAGACAGTGAATAAAATAAAACATAACATTAGAAAACTGATAGTAGGACTTGCATGCATTCTTTATGAAATCTTGACCTCTTCATAACGTGATATAGCTTCATAACATCATAATTGAATAGATTGACTCAAAGCTGAATTCTTACATTTATAAGTAAAAGTTGAAGATTGAGTCAAACTTTCTTCAGAACATGCATTTACATAAATCTCATAAATAATGAATATGCATTTCTAAAATCATGAGGAACAATGGGAGACTTTTCTTTTAGCCGATATACCACGATAGAGCTTACGTGGTCCCAACTATTACACATAAGTGGGCAGAGCCGTCCAAAACCTTCCAGGGCTAAGGACGTTACCATGATATCTATATCAAGCTGAAGGCCCATTCGGGCAAGGGGAATCTCACAAAGGATGTCCCAAGTCACATAATAGTATCAACTTATGTTGGCGCGTAGTTCTGAGGCATAGGGTAATCGACCCATAGCCTAGTCAGTGCTATACAATACTCTCAAAACATTCCTATGCTCTACATCGTATATAACAAAGCTCGACATCGTCATTTGACAAAGCTCAATAATCAAATAAATCTCAAATACGAAATCATGCATATGAGAAGCTTTAGTTCAAAATATACCTCAAGCTGAAAACATACTTGGGAGCCGTTTCTCCAAAACCATGTGGTAAGCTATTCATAGGAAGACCTAACTCAAAATGTACCACAAGCTAGAATAGAAATTTGGGAGTCTTTACTCCAAAACAATGTGGTAAGCTTAGTTCGG
This sequence comes from Datura wrightii, assembly GCA_035772735.1. NCBI lineage: Eukaryota > Viridiplantae > Streptophyta > Magnoliopsida > Solanales > Solanaceae > Datura > Datura wrightii. The sequence continues at coordinate 10,766,382 of JASDFA010000003.1, forward strand.
GAAAATCTTCATTTAAACTTAACATGTGGGCATTGCTCAAAGCTTTATCATACTTAGAAAGACTCAATTCTCATCGAAGAGACTAGAGATAAAACTTTTATAGAAATCATTATAAAATTAGTCCATGCTTCACAATTCGATAATAAAATCATAATCAATTCATACCCATGCATAGAAATAGATAATTCATGCATTTGGGTAAAAACCCCATAGATCAATCATAGAATTCATACTTTTTAGAGAGGGATTGGGCATGGGTTTAGAAGAAACCACCCATTCATAACCCTACATACCTGATGGAGACTGAATCTTACTCTCCCTTAGATGCCCAAAAAGGAATTGAAAGAAATTGAAGAAGAAACCTTGAATCTCCCCTTTTGATCACCTCTCTATCACTCTTATATTCTTTTGCATGCATGAATAAATACTTTAGGATTTTCCCCCTATAAAAACCACCTTTCATAGGCTAAGCAACGTAGTCTAGGCTTTACGTAGTAATTTCACAGAAAATAATTGCCAGGTGGTCCTAACGGACGACTTGATGACTCGTTGCAAGAGGGCACGACTCATTATATCGATCGTCAAGTGCACTGCCTTATTTGTTCTCCTAGGCTCGTAACAGGTCACTTCACGATTCGTCATGGTGACCAAAACTCGTGGTCACCAGTCGTTGAGTACGCTATCTCATCTTTCCTTTTCCCATTATTTTTCGTTCCCCAGGACTGACCAAACGACTCGTGGGTCCTGACCATAAGTTATGGCCTCGCCCAAGGGGTCTCAACTCTTCCAGGGCTTCTTCTAAAACTTAGTCCTTCCCCACGAGTCACCTGATGACTTGTGGCCTATCCTCATGAGTCGTGAGATGGCTCGTCTTGAGACTACAATAACAATTTATACTTTTTCCCTGTTTCAACTCCGGAGTTTAATCTTTGAGCTCCTGGGGTATAACAATTGGTTTTTCTGTTAGTTTCCCCCATTCTTCCTTTGAAATTCTCTAAATATGTTTCAACGACCACAAACAACGATCCATTCAACCAAGCCACGATCCGTACGATCCTCTCATGGGATTTGGTCAAATTTCTTACAGCTCTTTTGACATGAAACAACTAGCACCTCAAATGACTCGTTTGACCCTACAATGAACCATATTGAGGTTTGTTGTTTGGTTGTGGTATTGCTTTCCTACTGTTTTCTTTTGTAAACCTCGAGTTTGACCTAGGGAACTTTTACGATGTTACACGGGCACTAGGGCCAGAAAAGTAAATGTAGTGGGAGCTCAGGGATAGGAACCGGGGCAGGAGCAGTTAGATTTTGAGGACGAGACAAACTTCTTGGACAACAAAGTAGCAGGTTTTTGGGCCAATGCCCAAGGGTCTGGGCAAGACACTTGGTGCCAAGGATCCAAAAATCAAGGTAAGAACTAATATTGGGACAACTACAACCATAATGGGTAAAGGGAGAAGTCGAGGTCGAGAGCGAGTTGGAGAATGAAGAAGGAGTGATGGTTACCGCAATGATCGGTTAGGATTGTATGTGCCTCCTAATACACGTGAAGGTGAGGTTGGACCATCAACATTGGAGGGCTTGATGGTTGAGATGCTCAAGAAGGTGAGGTCTATAGAAGAGCAGTTGAAAGACATTCGAGGAGATATATATGGCATGAACCAGAAAGTCGACTCGCATGCCTCAACTATCAAGCAAATTGAGTAGCAGTTGGGCCAATTATCTGCATCCCCGAACCCTAGGAAAAGGTAACACTACCTAGCAATACAGTGCAAAACCCAAAGAATGATAGTCACTATATTATTGTGATGACTAGGGGTGGAAAGACCACAGTTGATCCCCCTCTGCGGTTGTATTTCGCATTAAAAGGACGAAAGAGATCATGATTGATGATGATGATGAGGTTACTGAGAAGAGCTTAAGAAAGAGGCTGAGTTGACTGAGGCTCCATTAGGTGAAAAGGAGCCTAAAGATGAAAAAGGTAAGAATCAAGGGGCCACACTAATCTATATGGTTATGCCACAGCCACCACCACAGTTCCTTCAAAGAATGAAGAAAAGGCGGAAGATGGTAAGTTTCATAAATTTCTGTCTATGCTTAAACAATTATCTATGAACATACCATTGGTCGAGGTGTTGGAGCAGATACTGGATACGCCAAATTTATGAAGGACCTTGTTACCAAGAAAAGGTCCACGAGCTATGAACTAGTGGGTTACATGCACCATTACAGTGCCATAGCCTAACAGGTCCTTTCCCAGAAAATGGAGGATCCAGGTGCCTTCACCATTCCATGTACTATTGGTGACGTTGAGTTTGCAAAGGCACTCTATGACTTGGGAGCAAGCATCGATACGATGACATTAGCTGTGTTCAAGCAGCTGGGCTTGGGAGCCCCCACACGAACTACTATGCAGCTATTGATGGCCGACAGTACAGTGAAGAAGCCTGTGGGGATCCTATTTGATGTTCTTGTCAAGGTTGAAAAATTTATATTCCCAGCGGACTTCGTGATCCTAGATTGCAAGGTTGAATTTGAGGTCCCTATCATTTGGGGCGACCATTCCTTGCAATTGGACGGCTTTAGTAGATGTTGATGCTGGCCAATTGATATTTAGGCTTAATAAAGAGGAGGTCACTTTCAATGTCTGCTAGCCAATGAAGTAGCCCAAAGAGTTTAGGGTTGTCTCATCAATTGATGTTGATTCTTAGTTCCTTTACAAAATTTGAGTAGTCAAGAGACTTGTGTCGTGCCGCAGTGTTAAATCAGGTGCTTTTTGGGAGGTAAACCATGAGGTAGTTTCGTGAAGTCTGAGTAACTGAACCATCTACATCGTGCCACGATGTTCAATCAAGCACTTCTTATGAGGCAACACAGATTTATTGACTTACGTGTTCTTAGCGTGCATGTGAAACAAAAACAAGTTGCAGAAAAATTTCAGTACAGACTTGTACTACGAATATCAGTACGACTCGTAAGAGCATTGTATGGACCACAGTATGAGTCATAGTGAGAAGTAGAGATACGGCCTGGTGCATGAGTTCGTGGTACGATTGGTCCTACGAATCGTTACTCCATTGTACGGGTTGTAGTACTCACTGTATGTATGAACTATGCAAAGTATTGAACTATGGTTCAAGGTGACCTACGAGTCTTGATATGGTTCATACCTATATGGTATGAGTTGTATGATGTGCTCATAGGTCAATAGGTAAGTCTTCTTAAACCTCTTCTATGAGTCCCAAGGACGAGTCGCAAGTCCAACCTATGACTCATGGTACGAGTCGTGGTGGACCCAAAATCTTTAAATTGACCCGACTAGACCTGAAACTTTAAATTCACCCTAACGTGTTTAAATTCCAAAATTTTCGAACCCAATACTCATGCAAACACATCCTCAACCCACGATTACCTCCCACAAATCCCTCACACCCCTAACTCAAGAACAATAATTGATAAAGCTTGGATTTGTGCATGATTAACACTGCACAAGTTTGAATTCCTACCCTAGTCACTGACTCACGCACAAAGTTGAGCAAGATTTTGCAAAAAATCAAGTAAGTAGTTATGCTTTGAGTTGAGTAAAACACCTTCGTGCTTATATGAACTTGTCTATCAACTGTAATTCCTCAAAATTCATGAAAATAGATGAGGAAAATGATCAGTAACTTGCAATGTGATTGTGTGAACTGGGAAGAAATTTGAACATTCTTGGAATTCAAAATAATTTGTAAAAAATTACTGAGTTACGAACTGTGAATCATAATGGGAGAACTAGATAGTTGTAAAAGTGTGAAAAATGCATGCCTAGATTGGGGAATTCTAAGTACCCAAAACAAAATTGAACTTACCTGCATAACTGACATGCACAAAGGCAAGGATAGGCTTCACAAGCCTTCCACGACTCGTGGGTTCATGCTACGACTCATAGGATGGCTTGTTGGGACTGTCCCAAGACAAATGTAGGTAAATTAATTGGTACGGAACCCAGAAAGACCCGTAGTATCCTACTATGGGTCATACCTGACAATCATACCGAAATTCTGAAAGGGTCAAGTCCAAAGGCAACTGTACGATATTTTCTACGACTCATGGAATCGACTTACGTGTCGTACCATGAGTCATGAAAAAATATAGAAATATGGTTTTCAAGGGGTATCCTCAAATGACTCATGGTACAAATCGTACCATAGTGGTATGAGTTGTACCTCAGATTCGTGACTGTGACCCAAGATGCTGCGAGTCTTAGTACGGATTGTACCTTCTAGATATGACTCATACAAAAGGCTCATGGAAAAATTCAGAGGGCACTTTTCTTTCTTTCTTTTTCTCAAATCTGAAGTCTAACCCTTTTTCTCTATAGCTACAATGACTTTGAAGAGAAAAGCAACCAAAACCTCCAAAGGCAAAGTCGTTATGGAAGAGATAACTACTCGGAGAGTATTGAGAGATGAGCCCTCTGACTCTAAACATGCAGGCAAATCTCCTAGTAGTTCAATAGAAAAGTACAGGGTTGATACATTTGACACTAATGGGACATGAACCACTAGGGATCAAGCTAAAGCCTAGGCTGAGGGAGCCACTGTCACATCTGCCGACACTCCCTAATTTGAGGAGGGAGCTAAGGAACAGGTCCAAGAGTCCGGGAGTGGCTCTAATGATGATGAGGGGTCTGAGGAGGTCCAATCCGGAGATGGAGATGGTGAGTCCGGGCCTGAGGATGAGGCAGCCGATGATGAGGGTGAGCAAACTCCGCCCAGGGAGAAGCACACTATTTGGTGGAGAGTACCTGATGCACAAAAGATCTATGAGCAGGGTCTCTCTCTAACCGGCAAGAACCACCCTAGGCGAAGTATTCAAGAAGAACCGCAGATCCTCACCAATACACTGAATGAAGTGGAGGAGATGAAGCAGATATTTAACTTCCATGGATTTGAGTGGATAGCTAGAACCCCGGATCGATATTGTTTAGAGATAGTTCGTGAGTTTTATGCCAATTATTTAGCTTCTATGGAGCAGAAAGAAAAGGAGGGGTAGAAGTTGAATAATCAGCCCATGTTGGAGAGTATAATGGTGTGAGGCTGCACTATTGATATATCCGAGCATACTATTGCTCGGGTATTATATAGGCCTCAGTTCATGCAACCACAGGCTACAAATGAGTTTTACTACCGAGTGAACGCCATGAAGAAGATTAAGCAGATAGGTTATGAGGAGAGGAAGAATCAAATAAAATTGCTATCTGGGGTCATTGTTGAGGATAAGGAAGCAGTTGAATGGGTGACTAGTGTAAAGAAGGTCACCAAATTGATCTTGGGCAGAATTGCATGCTCAAGTGATACTCAAATGCTTCATTTCGACTTGTTTATCTATCGTTATGTGTACATTCTCATGTGATTTTTAGTTAAATGTGAATTTATACTAACCAACATGATTAGTGTTGTTTTGCGGGTGAAAGGAAATTTTGGAAGCTAATATACATGTTGGTGAAAATCGGGAATGGACTTGGAAACAAGGAGAGGAAAATGACAAGGGAGAGCAGTAAAAATAAGGTCTCCGCGATGGAGCCGTGTCACGCTGCCATCGCGGAGGCATTCTGCCTCGGATGAAATAATTTTGGCAATTTCTAGTGGAGGTTTGCGTTACCTCTGTGACACGGAGGCAGTGCTCCGCGATGCACTTCGTGTCACGTTGAGTACAATTACTTGGAACATCAAGTTCCAGTGAGGGTCCGCAATGCCCCCGTGGAACAGAGGGAGTGCTCCGCCATACACTCCGTGCCACGTTGCTTGTTATTCCGGGAAAAATTCTCAAGAGTATAAATAGCACACTTAGGTTTTATTTTAAACATTCTGACTTAGTTGAGGAAGAACGTGGGTTACAGGCAGTTGAGAGGACGAAAATTCTAGGGTTCTTCTCTTTCTCTTTTTCTTTAATCTCAATTGTTTGTATGAATTCTACTTATTTGATGATGTTTAATCCACAAATGAGTGGCTAAATTCACTTCTTGCTGAGGTTAAGAACAATTGTAGTGGAATGTAATTGTTGTTCATTTCAGTGTTCATCTTTTCTTCGATGGTTGTTCTATCAATTCTTGTTTTTACTGCATTAATGTTTAGCCAATGTTAATGTATATCTAGAAATCCAATTTTGATTTTGAAAAGGAAAGAAATTGGAAAGATGTGAATTTGTAGGATATGATCTTTTCTTAGCTTAGAAAATTGAGAATTGATTTACATTCAGAATAGAAATATATCTGAAAGTCTTATTAGTCGATTAAGGAATCGGTTATGTATGGCTAGAGCATGAAATTCTTTTATCACAGAAATGTAGATTAATGCTCATGATTCTTAAATTGGATAGGAGTCGAAAGATCCAATCCATAGGCAATAATTCTTGACTAACAACCGAAGAAAAGATTAGCTGAATTAAATCGATAAATTACTTCCCTGCATGTTTGTTTTAACCTCAGCTTGCTCATTACTATTGTTCAGACTCGAATTATAATCTTATCTTAGATTTTTAATACTTAGCAAACTTAACTCTCAAAATATTGTTTAATTGGTTGTCTGCATTCATAAAGACATAGTTCACTGATGCTTAAGTTAATTAGTACCGTAGTTCAGTCCCTATGGGATCGATACTTGGCTTTACATAAGCCACTTTACTACTTTTTCGACCACGTGCACTTGCGTGTAGTCACCACACTACTGAACAAGTTTTTGGCGCCGTTGCCGGGGACTGGCAATTGGTAAAATTATTTTCTTAGTGTTAGTTTACAAATTCTATATAAGTGCTGACAACTTGATCTTAGCCTTTCTCTTGAAGATATTGAATTCTTTTTAACGATGGCAAGAGATAAGGAGTTGGTGGATTCATATATAGAGCCAGAAAGACAATTTCATCGTCAAATAAGGGAAGCTCTAGAGAAGAAGCTACAGTTGCTAAGATAGGCAATTCTGGAGCAACAACAGAATCCACCACTTGTGAGGGCAGTCTTAGTGCCCGAGGAAATGGCAGCAAGGCCGGTTCGCGAAGTGGCAATCCCACATGCTAACAATATTACATCTAGTATTCACAGACTAGAGCCAGGAGGGAGCTTTGAGCTTAAACAAAACATGGTGTAGTTGTTGCACACCAGCGGGCAATTCACAGGTCTCCCTCATGAAGATCCACAACAACATCTCGAAAACTTTTTGGAGATAAGCAAAACTTCAATTCCCGCTAGAGTATCATCTGACTACGTGAGGCTTACATTATTCCCATTTTCATTATTAGGGGAAGTAAAGAGGTGGTTGAAAGCTGAACCACCTATCTCTATGACCACTTGGGATGATCTTGCAAGAAAGTTTTTGATACGATTCTTTCCATCTGGGAAAACAACAAGACTTAGAAGTCATATTCTATGTTTTAAACAAAGAGAGGGTGAGAATCTGTATCAAGCTTGGGAAAGGTTCAAATCGATGTTAAGGGATTGTCCTTACCATCACCAGTCCAACGATGTGTTGGTGCATACTTTCATTGAGGGTTTGGAACCACATACAAAAATGTTGCTAGACTCAGCAGCTGGGGGATAGGCATTAGAAAAGACTTATGAGGAGCTTTATACTTTGTTAAATTGTATTTCACAGGGAAATCCAGAGTGGAATGCAGACTCATCACAAGGAGGAACAAGGAAAGCAGTAGGAGTCTTTGAGGTGGATAGTTTTACAGCTATCGCTGCACAGATAGCTACGTTGCAAAATCAACTGAACACCTACTTCAGCAGTATGAGATTGAATAAAGCACAAGCCCCAGTCAATGTAGTGCAACAGGTATGGTGTGAAGTATGTGGGAGTAATGAACACTCAGCTGAGTGTTGTGGTGCAAATACAGATTCAGTAAACTTTGTTGGGAATGTCCAGAGGAATAATAACCAACAGTATGGCAACAATTACAACTCAAATTGGAGGAATCATCCGAATTTCTCTTGGGAAAGTAATAGCCATCAAGGGCAAAGTTTGAATCGGGGTGTGCAGAGAAATCAAGGGGGGCATCAGAATTTTCAGGCGCAATACAGCGGAAACAATACACCTCCTCCACCACCCAACAACATTGAGGACATGTTTAAAACACTTATAGCTAACCAAGCGCAAATGCAGGCTGATTATGTGAAATTGGCGGCAGACATGAAAAATCAGTAGTTAGCTACAAAGGCGTTGGAGTACCAGTTTGGACAACTAGCTGGAGCTCAAAACACCAGGCCCAGAGGAGGACTACCGAGTGACACTAACCCAAATCCGAAGCAGGTTGATGTAGTGACTACAAGGAGTGGATTACAACTCAAGGAGGTGGAACCAGAAAGACCACCTCAGCAATCAAGAGTAGTGGAAAAAGATGGGGAACATGATGATGAGAGGAGGAAGGAGAAGGAAGCCGAGGCAGAAAGACCACCACCCCCGTTCCCTCAAAGATTAAAGAAGAAAAAGGAGGGAGCTTGCTTTAAGAAGTTCATGGAGGTGCTGAAACAGGTACACATTAATTTACCTTTGGTTGATGTTTTGCAGGGAGTGCTGAAATATGCAAAGTATATCAAGGACATCGTAGCAAACAAAAGCAGATTGACGGAGTATGCTACGGTGGCGCTTACTGAGGAGTGCACTTCCCGGATACAGAACAGGTTGCCAACAAAGCTCAAGGACCCTGGGTGCTTTACCATTCAGATCACAATCGAGCAAAGTATCCAAGCTCGCGGACTATGTGATTTGGGAGCGACCATAAACTTGATGTCGACATCGGTGTTCAAGAAGTTGGGGCTGGGCAGTCCTAGACCAACTACAGTGATCTTGCAGCTAGCAGACCATTCTTTGGCCAGACCAGATGGCATTGTGGAGGATGTGCTAGTGCAAGTGGGCTCCCTCATTTTCCTAGTAGATTTTATTATATTGGATATTGAATCGGATGCGGAAGTCCCATTTATTTTTGGACGTCCTTTCTTGGCAACCGGGAGAGCGTTGATCGATGTAGCTGTGGGGCAGCTAACCATGTGAGCGCATGATAAAGTTGAGGTGTTGATGTGTATATGGCCATGGAGCTTCCGGCCATCTATGAGGAGCTATCAGCAATCAATGTGCTAAACCAGGAAGCAATTCTTCTGATTGTTGATTCTCTAGATCCATTGGAGAGAGCTTTGATGAGCTCCGGTCATTTTGGAGATAGGGATACTTATGAGATGGTGCAAATATTGAACGAACCAAAATGGTTTCTCAGGAAGGAAGAATTTCAGCCATTGATGAGGTCCTTGGAACCATTGCCAAAACCATCTATTGAGGAAGCACCAAAACTGGAGTTGAAGACATTGCCTCCACATTTCAAATATGTATTTTTCGGGGAATATGACACCTTGCCAGTCATCATCTCCGCAAAACTGACAGAGGCACAGGTAAAGGATGTATTGGTGGTTCTCAAGAGGCGGAAGAAAGCAATGGGCTGGCAAATGTCAGACATTAGGGGAATCAACCCAGCCTTTTGCTCATACAAAATTTTTATGGAGGAAGGAGCAAAGCCAACTGTACAACATCAGCGGAGGTTGAATCTGGTGATGAAGGATGTGGTTAGGAAGGAAGTGATCAAGTGGCTTGATGCAGGTGTGGTCCATGAAATGGCTTGGATTGGTATTAGTTTGGATACGGCAAAATCATTCTATTAGATCGAATAAGTACATTCGATCTAATAAGTACCTTTGGCCAAGGGCTTCCAAACACATCATAAGCTAAACCGGTGCTGACAAATAACCAACCCGCAATGAATAGGGAAGGTATAGTAATGCTATGAATGACCCAGTATCGAATACTGGTAATAATATCAGCAAATGAACGTTCTCCTGTGCTTCCAGACATGCTGAGCTCCACATATTCCATTGTATTTCAGACAGTGAATGGGTCAGTCCCGTTCAGTGTGTCCCAAAGAAAAGAGGGATGACCGTGGTCACCAACGAGAAGAATGAGCTGATCCCTGCACGCACAGTCACAGGCTGGCGAATTTGCATGGACTACAGAGAGCTCAATCAGGCCACGAGGAAAGATCATTACCCTATCCCATTTATTGATCAGATATTGGACAGGTTGGCAGGTCAAGAATACTATTGTTTCCTTGATGGATATTCTGGCTATAACCAAATAGCCATAGCGCCGAAAGACCAGGAGAAGACCACTTTCATATGTCCTTATTGGACATATGCTTTCAGGCGGATGCCACATGCAATGCACCCGCCACATTCCATAGATGCATGATAGCGATCTTTCATGATATGGTGAAAGATTTCATCGAGGTATTTATGGATGATTTTTCTGTTTTTGGTAATTCATTTGCTACATGTTTGCAGAATCTTGACAGTGTGCTAGCTCGATGTGAAGACTCCAACCTTCTACTCAACTGGGAGAAATGTCATTTTTTAGTCAAGGAGGGTATCTTCCTTGGCCATAAGGTGTCTTGCAAGGGGTTGAAAGTCAATCGTGCAAAGATTGAAGTGATTGAAAAGCTACCACCACCTGTGTCAGTGAAGGGTGTTCGTAGTTTTCTCGGACATGCAGGGTTCTACAGACGGTTCATCAAGAACTTCTCTAAAATTTCTAGACCAATATGCAGGTTGATAGAAAAAGAGGTGAAGTTCGAGTTTGATGAGGATTGTGTTAAAGCATTCAAGGAGTTGAAATAGAAGTTGATAGAGGCACCTATTCTCATTTCTCCGGATTGGGAGCAATTGTTTGAATTAATGTGTGATGCAAGCGTGGTTGTAGGACTGTATTGGGGTAGTGGAGGAATAGAATTTTTCATTCCATTCATTATGCTAGCAAAACACTTGACGTAGCCTAAGCCAATTATACAGTCACTGAAAAAGAGATGCTAGCATTAGTGTTCGCGTTTGATAAATTAAGGTCCTACTTGGTGGGCTCTAAAGTAGTGGTGTATACCGATCATGCATCAATTCGGTATTTGTTTAACAAGAAGGATGCAAAGCCCAGGCTGATTAGATGGATCTTGTTGTTACAAGAGTTTGGCCTAGAGATTCAGGACAGAAAGGGGAGCGAGAATCAAGTGGCAGATCACCTATCGCGACTGGAAAGCCGGTTGCATGTGAAGGAAGGTGACAGCATCAAAGAAGAGTTCTCGGATGAGCAGCTCTTGGAATTAGGGGAAGCTGAAATCCCTTGGTATGCAGACATTATGAATTTGCTGGTGAGTGGAGTCTATCCACCAGAGGCTACGACTTAGCAAAGAAAGAAGTTGAGACATGATTGCAGGTATTACATTTGGGATGAGCCGTACTTGTTTAAGTAGGGGCCGGATCAAGTGATGAGAAGATGCATTCCAGAGAGCCTGATTGCAGAAGTATTGAGGAGTTGTCACTCATCATTGTATGGAGGGCACCACGGAGGCGAGCGGACAGCGCACAAGGTGCTACAGTCAGGTTTCTTTTGGCCTACACTGTTTAGAGACTCTATGGCATATGTAAAAATATGTGATAGATGTCAAAGAACAGGCACAATTGGTAGAAGGCAGGAGATGCCACTGCAGCAGATATTAGAAGTGGAGATCTTTGATGTATGGGGAATAGATTTCATGGGCCCGTTCCCACCGTCATTTGGTAATCGTTACATCTTGGTAGCCGTTGATTATGTATCCAAGTGGGCCGAAGCAACAACTTGTCCCAGAAATGACAACAAGGTGGTAACAAAATTTGTGAAAAAACATATTTTCACCAGGTTCAGGACACCCCGAGGCATTATTAATGATGGAGGGGCTCATTTTGTAAATGCAAGTTTAAAGAATTTGCTAGTTAAGTATGGGGTGAGCCATAAGGTAGCAATAGCATATCATCCCCAAACTAGTGGGCAAGTGGAGGTGTTGAACAGAGAAATCAAGCAGATTCTACAGAAGACAGTGAATGCACAACGAATTGATGGGTCAAGCAAACTCAACGATGCATTGTGGGCTTATAGAACTGCGTACCAAACACCCATTGGGACTTCTCCGTACAGATTGGTCTATGGAAAGGCGTGTCATCTGCCTGTGGAGCTAGAACATCGAGCTTTTTGGGCTGTGAGGAAATTGAACATAGATCCGGAGCTAGCAGGGAAGAAGAGGCTGATGCGACTCAGCGAACTTGATGAGTTTCGTTGGCATGCTTATGAAAGTGCCAAATGCTACAAGGAGAAAACGAAGAAGTGGAACGATAGGCATATGGTGCATCGGATCTTTGAGCCGGGGCAGAAGGTGTTGCTATTTAATTCGAGACTGAAGCTTTTTCTAGGCAAGTTGCGGTCCAAATGGTCAGGGCCGTTTGAAGTGGTGAGAATGACCCCGCACGGGGCAGTGAAGTTGTGGCAAGAAGGTAGAAGTGCGACATTTTTGGTAAATGGGCAAAGATGTAAGCATTATTGGGGTGAGGACGTTATTCGAGAGAAGACATCCATCACTCTAGAGGATGATTGAGCATGAATGACGTCGAGCCACGATGGTAAATCAGGCGCTGCACGGGAGGCAACCCGTGAATGTGTTGAAATAGATGAGTAGAACTATTTGAAAAAAATAATAATAAAAAGAGAAAAACAAAGAAAAAGAAAAACAAAAATTTTTGCATTGAAACCTATGAATTCTAACCAATTTCTTGTGGTGAAATGATTTTCATGTGGAACGGAGGGCAAAAATGCAAAGAAACGCAAAGGAAAAAAATCAAGGTGAGAAAATAAAAGTCGGCACATTACAGTGAGCCTGTGCGATGGCTCTGTGTCATGGAGGAGGTGTTCCGCGTTACCCTCCGTGACACGTTGAGGCTTGTTCCGGATTTTTTAAAAATCCAGAACATTGGCTCGATTGCTCTGTGTCACGGAGGGAGTGCTCCGCGTTACCCTCCATGACACGTTGAGGGTTAATTCGCGTCGGGTCACACAGGGTCACCAGGTAACCCTCGGGAAATATACCTTTTAAAACCCCAAATCCCTCATTTTCTTCCTATTTCTTCATTTCCTCTGCGACCCACACCCAAAATCCCCTTCTCCCTCAACGTGACACGGACCTAGGCATCAATTTTCTTCAAGTTTTCTTAAATTTCATCAAATTAAAGGTATGTTCTTGAACTCTACCTCATTTTTGCTCAAATTTTTTGTTCTTGAATATGTTTGGTGATTGAACCTTGCCCTAAGTGATAATTAAGCTTGAATTCACTTGAGTTATGATTGAATGAGGTTCATAGTATCATTTTGAATATATGAACTCAATGATTGCATGTTTTATTGAATTCTTGTGAAATTGATAGCTAGGGTTGAAAATTGAATAGGAAGAAGACTAAATTCTTTGAAATGATGAAAAACTTGGGTTGTGCGTGTTGGTGAAGTGAAATATATTGTGATTGAGGTTGAATATGCTAAGTTATAAGAAGGATTTTTGGGAAAATGCAATTGGAGAATTACATAGGTTGTTGAAAAATTGCTAAGTGCTATGATGTTGAAATTGAATCGATGGAGAAATTTGTAGTTGTTGTACGAAGTCTGAGTAGTACATAGTAATTGTTTCATCGACTCATATGAATGCACTAAGCATGTTGAATGTTAAGAATTGGAAAATCATGAATGTCTTGTCGAATTAGTTGGATTGTGGCTTAAGACTAAGTGTGGGGTGACCAAATTATACCCAAGCTTAGTTGTAGCTAATGATGACATGAATAACATTGGGACTGTCTGTTTGAATGTACAGGAACAATGTCAGGCCGACAAGACAAGGGCAAGGGCGCATCCACAACGGGCGCCAGCAGAAAAAGGGTGAGATTGGGAACAGCAGTTCCAGCAGCACCAGCGGTTCCGCGAGGCCAACGCCGACAATACGGAACCCGATGGGTGACTGATGAGGGGAAGAAGTGGTATGCGAAACATAAAGAAACCAAATACTTCCCAGAAGAGAAGATAGCACGGGAGCCGCTGGCACAGGAATTCCCGCGGATTGTACACCGGATTGACACCACTGGTTGATCTTCATCTTCAAAGAGCCCAGGGAGTGCAATCTCCATCTTATCCGGGAGTTCTATGCCAACTGGAACCCGACCCTACGTAGTCACACTGTAAAAATCAGGGGGCAGGTTGTCACTTTTGAGCCCCATCATTTGAATGCAATCGTGGGGGCGTGGGACACAGACGCTCATGTCCTTAGGCAGCTGAACATCACTCCACCCTATGAGGACATCAGACGCACCCTATGTGGTGCCCGATCGACAGCAAGGTGGAGTAGGCACAAGGAGAGGGGCTATCATCAGACATTGCCCTACTCTCAGATGAACAGGGAGGCCCCAATTTGGTTGATGATTGTGTGTTCCTGCCTGATCCCGGGGGTGCACATGACAGATGTCACCTGGGATAGAGTGTGCTTGGTGTATGCCCTAACGAAGGGGCTGGAAATCAATGTTGGGGCGGTAATCATCTCCACCATGAAGAGAGCCCGACTGCATCAGGGGCATAGATACGGGTTCAGTGGTTTTCTTACCACGTTCCTGAGGGGCCATGATATTGAGGAGGAGGCCCTGGATTACATCCCACAGATCGACAGGCATGCCTTGGATGTCACTAAAACCAAGGCACCTGACACTACTTATGGGCCGGTGCTCACACTAGTCGAGCGACATGCTCGGGATGATCAGTATATGGCCCGCATGTATGGGATGCAGATGTGGCAGCTGCACATCGGCGGGAGGCCTGCAACGGAGGATGAGCTATGGAAACTCGAGTTGGATTACCCATTCAACGAGAATGCCAGAGCTCTATGCAGAGTGGGGCCCGTATTTGTGGAGCCTGTATATTATGATGTCCCTACTAATGAGGAGACACGCCGAGAGGACTCAGATTTTGAGTCAGACGAGGAAGGTGGGTGCAATTCGGATATGGGAGATGAAGCAACGGCACCTGATGAAGAAGTTGAATACTTCGATTGATCAGGGAGTTTCACCACCCAACCTTTGTGATATGTGAAATTATGTGAACACTGGGGACAATGTTCAGTTTAAGTGTGGGATGGGAGTAGTTAGGTGCCAGCTGCTTTGTTTATGTTTTGTTTTTTTGTTGTTGTTGTGCCTGTGCAAAATGTGACCTTGTGACTCTGTGTTGTGTGTTTTGTAATTAAGTTGGTGTTGAAATGAATGTTGAGCTGCTGTTTGTTGTGTTGAGCTACTGTTGGGTGTGTTGTGTAAATATTGGTCAAATTATATTTTTATCTTTTTCTATCAAATTTTTCAAAATATTTTTTTGGGTTTCTCGGCCTTTGTTTTCGGTGCTTTTACGGAGAATAGTCCCATTGAACCGAAATCGTAGATAGCGACCGTTCCCTATGATGGATGGATGACGACCGTCTTAAGGGAAATGTAGTCAATAGGAGTAGTTTTTTCTTTCTTTTTTTTCTTTTGTGTGTTTCCCAAACGTGTCGCTACTTCATGGTTCGGAGTTCTTGCTATGTGTTGTACATGATATTAAGTATGCAATGGTGATTTGTATGAAAGCATGCAAATGTGTAAACATGTTGAGATACCTAGGCCATAGAGTTCGATTCGGTGTGATCGAGGCTTAATAGTGAATTCTTGTAATTAGCTGATTGAAGAGTATGTGAATATGTCTTGAGTTGAGCATGTGCAATGAGTGTGAGGTGAGGTTTCGATTATTCCATGCTATTGTGAAGTGTCTAGAACTTTCCTGGTGTGTGTACTAAATGAGATGAAGGATGTGTATTGTAGGAAAGGATGTAGGCATTTCTTTGAATAAACCGAAAGTTTTTCCATTATCATACCTACCTTTAATGTGCATACTAGTTAGCCCCATTGAGCCTTTAGCCTATTTTTTTCTTTCTTTGAAGAGGTACAAACCGAGCTTAATCCCTTCTTTTCATTAGCCGTGAATTTGATCCAAAACTCTTAAGCGCTTAAGAAAAACAATTTTCCCACAGTGTAAAGGAGTGAGAATTTTGAAATGGAAGGAAAAGAGGAAGTTGTGAAAGTTAAAGAAAGGTCAAAGATGCACTTGCTGAAATTAAATAAAATAAAGATGTATAACTAATCTGTGCTAGTAAGTCGAGTTTGCTTAAAGAAATGGGAACAAAAACAAAGAAAAAATTTCAAGAAGGAGAGGATGAAGGAAGAAACAATGCCCGTAATGATGGTGGGATGTATTAAAAAGTGCTTAAGGAAGGTAGTTGCTATTATTGGTTAGCCCAGTATTTACTAGTTCCTTAGCTTACATTACAATCCGTTAAGTCCTACGTGATCTTACATCACGCGTCCTTATATTAGTGGAGTAATACACTAGAGGCAAGCCTATGGTCCATGACATGATGCATGTGAATTCTTTGGGAGAGAGAGAGAAATCGTATTCATATACCCCTACATGTAGTGCTTTGGAAATCATATGATGGCAAATGGGGTAATTATCTTGTGTTGTGAGGGCACATGCTTGACGAGAGATTAAATTTCGTGTCGGATGTCTTGATCAGTTGATTTGCACGAGTTTTCCAAGATCGAGAATTGATTCTTGAGCTTAGGAGATCTTAATGTGGTGTACTTCATTGTATTGATGAGACCATGCATGTTTTCTTGATGATTTGCTATATTAAATAATCGGTATAGCGGTAGCTTGAATGGTCGAGCCAAAGTAGCTATGCATGGGTGTCAATTGCATGAGATGTGAGAGTATTGTTCGAGGACGAACAAGGTTTTAAGTGTGGGGTAAGTGATCTTGAGCAAAATTGCATGCCCAAGTGATATCCAAATGCTTCATTTCGACTTGTTTATCTATAGTTATGTGTACATTCTCAAGTGATTTTTAGTTAAATGTGAATTTATACTAACCAACATAATTGGTGTTGTTTCGCAGGTAAACGGAAATTTTGGAAGCTAATATACATGTTGGTGAAAATCGGGAATGGACTTGGAAACATGGAATGGAAAATGACAAGGGAGAGCAGCAAAAATAAGGGCTCCGCGATGGAGCCGTCACACTGCCATCGCGGAGGAATTCTGCCTTGGATGAAATAATTTTGGCAATTTCCAGTGGAGGTTCACGTTAGCTCCGTGACACGGAGGCAGTGCTCCGCGATGCACTCTGTGTCACGTTGAGTACAATTACTTGGAACATCAAGTTCCAGTGAGGTCCGCGATGCCCCCGTGGCACGGAGGGAGTGCTCCACGATACACTCCGTGCCACGTTGCTTGTTATCTGGGAAAAATTTTCAAGAGTATAAATAGCACACTTAGGTTTTATTTTAAACATTCTGACTTGGTTGAGGAAGAACGTGGGTTACAGGAAGTTGAGAGGACGAAAATTCTAAGGTTCTTCTCTTTCTCTTTTTCTTTAATCTCAATTGTTTGTATGAATTCTACTTATTTGATGATGTTTAATCCACAAATGAGTGGCTAAATTCACTTCTTGCTGAGGTTAAGAACAATTGTAGTGGAATATAGTTGTTGTTCATTTCAGTGTTCATCTTTTCTTCAATGGTTGTTCTATCAATTCTTGTTTTTACAGCATTAATGTTTGGCCAATGTTAATGTATATCTAGAAATCCAATTTTGATTTTCAAAAGGAAAGCAATTGGAAAGATGTGAATTTGTAGGATATGATCTTTTCTTAGTTTAGAAAATTGAGAATTGATTTACATTCAAAATAGAAATATATTTGAAAGTCTTATTAGCCAATTGAGGAATCGGTTATGTATGTCTAGAGCATGAAATTCTTTTGTCACAGAAATGTAGATTAAGGTTCATGATTCTTAAATTGGATAGGAGTCGAAAGATCCAGTCCATAGGCAATAATTCTTGACTAACAACCGAAGAAAAGATTAGTTGAATTGAATCGATAAATTACTTCCCTGCATGTTTGTTTTAACCTCAGCTTACTCATTACTATTGTTCATACTCAAATTATAATCTTAACTTAGATTTTTATTACTTAGCAAACTTAACTCTCAAAATATTGTTTAATTGGTTGTCTGCATTTATAAAGACATAGTTCACTGACACTTAAGTTAATTAGTATCGTAGTTCATTCCCTATGGAATCGATACTTGGCTTTACATAAGCCACTTTACTACTTGTTCGACCACGTGCACTTGCGTGTAGTCCCTATTGCACCGAACACAAATCTTTGTTGAATTTCATAGCGAAGGCCTTCTGGACACTAGCTTGCCTTAGGTTTGGCACCAACAATAAATGACAACACCCTCAGTGAAGACAGAGCAACATTGGTGGCATGTATCATGTCAATATACACCATCAACATTCCAAGGGTCATTGTAGAGGAGATCCAAGATTGGGCTATGGGATTGAGCACTACTATCCCATTCCCGAGCTTCGTGTTTAGATTATGTATGGAAGCAAGTCTTAGGGTGCATGATGAGGTTGAGAGATTGATTGGAGGGTAGAGGATTATAGATATTGGGCTCATTCGAGATAAGATGAACCCAGTGAGCTGGGTTAGACTTCACATTGCAGTCCTATTACCTTGAGCATCTAAGGGTGAGAAAGTTGCTGCCCCCACCTCAACAGAGCAGGGAGAGATATCAGCTAAAGAAGCTGTCCACACAGACACGACCACTAGCACATCTACCACACCTCCTATGGGTCTTCCAAGCCAGACCCCAATAGGATATATGCTAGTGCCTTAGGATTTTCTATAAAAGATGGCGAAGAGATTGACTGTGACCGAGATAAAGGTGTAGTTTATGATGGAGAATGTGAAGCCTTGGGTGAAGGATGAGATTGAGGTGATTGCACAAGTCTTGTATGCCCGACTTGATAGCTTTGAACGTCGCTTCAATGAGCACATGACAGAGCAGACAGATACAAGTAGTCTCCCTAAGGAGTTAGGGTCTCTTTGGAGCTAAGTGACCAAGTTGTTATCTCGGCAACCAGCAATTCTAGAAGCCCCCACTCTTACTGACTTTGATATTGAGATTGATGATGAGCTTGACTTGGCGGCATATTGGGAGACGACTGGAGAAGAGGGAGGAAAAAGGAAGAAAAGGGTCACGGAGGATATTGGAGATGAGACCCTAAAGAAGAAGAAAAAGATGGAGAAGAAAGAATGCAAGCGGGCAAGAGTGAGTCAGCAGACTTACGACAAGCATAGGTCGAAGCTGCTTGAGAGAACTAGAGGAGAGGGTAGCTCCACCACTGACAATGTTGAACTTGTAGGTTGAAAGGACACTTCGGGAGAGCCACATTCAGCCCTAGCTGTTACCGAGATCACAGAGGCGACCACTACTACTGAGGAGGTGTCCATCCCCCCCCCCAGATGTACCATTGCGTGCGCCGACCACCGCTAGCGCCATGATAGCAGCGGAGGTACCATTTCTGCAGGATGACAGGAGTGCTTAGTATACCACATGTATGTCTCTTTCCCTTATGTTTTTATATTCTATTCTTTGGGGATGAAGCATGTTTTTCAAAAGGGGAGGGGGTGTACTGATATTTTTTTAGAATTTTGATTCGTTCGAGGGTTTTTCTAGCCGTGATTCTTTTTCTGCCAGGCATGTTATCTAGTAGAAGCATCATGTTTAGGATGTTTTTACATAATTAGAAAGTAGCTTAAGATTACACATCCAATAAAATGCATTGGTTTTGAAGTTTAAAGAGAAAATGACCCTGTTTTAATTTTTTTTGGATGTTGGTGGTACTTGTTCATTGAAAAGCATGATTTTGTGTATCTTTTTCTGTCATGTAGTGTATTAGAATGAGTAGTTATAGTTATCTATGTATTAACTAGATAGGTAGAATGAATGAAAAAAATGTACCATCTGTGAGTGAGGATCAATACTTAGTTCAATACTGCATAGAGGATCTAGAACTTGCCCGGTTAGTCTTTATATAGGTTTTAGGATGGTTGGTTAGGAAAGGATGATAGGCCATTTATGTTTAGCCTATTTTAGCTTAAATATCCCTACCAAAATGATATGATTACGTTGATCTCGATTTTGAGCCCGAATGTTTACCTATTTTTCTTGATTACCTATTCACCTTAACCAATGATTATAATGAACTGTTTGGCCCTGGTCCCTCCTTGGACATGTGAACCTCAACTCTGGAAAAATGCCTAAGTTGAGGGTGGCTATAGTAGGGGTGCGTAAACTTTGCAGGGTGAAAAATAAAGAAAGAAAAAGATTAAAAGAAATGCGAGGTGTGGTATGAAGAAGAAAAGGGAAAATGAGCTAAAAATGCAATATGCAAAGAAAGAAAAAAAAGCTGAAAAAAGATTTAAAAAATACACCACACTCGCACATGCTAGAAAAGGAAGGGGAAAAAAGTGAAAAAGTGAAACGGGTGAAATAAGTGAAAAGTGAGGCCACAAGTATGTAGTATGAACGAGGGTTTAGTCACTAAATTTCATATTTACCATACCCAGCCCAAAGCCTACATTACAAACCAAACAAAGTCCTATAGTGATCCTAGCCTTACTATCCAAAAAGCTAAAGTAGAGAAAAGAAGGGAAAACCTATGGTATCCGATGTGTAGTATTTATAACATCCTTGTGAGAGTAAAAGTCTTACTTGTTTTAGTCCCAAGTTTCATATTTTCATATATCTATGAGTTGGGGACTTCATTTTCTGTGAGGGTACATAGTTTGTGTTTTATTCTGCTAGTTTTCTGTGTGAAAAGTATTGATAATGAGTTGATTCTCTACTAATAACTAGATGACATATATTGATCCTTGTTTATCCTGGTTTGTGGTCACTTGATATGCATAGCGGAATTGGTTTACATGGAAAGGGGTCAAAAACTATTTATTTTCATAGTGCAAGTTTTAATTAGTGTTGATTATAGTATCCTAGATTTATTTTCTAGTTAAGCGTCATTTTTAGTTTTTGTTTTCTTTTCCTGAGGACAGGCAAAAGTCTTAAGCTAAGGGTGTTGATGTGCTATGAGATTATAGGACGTTCAATGCTTAAAATTGGGAAAATAGCATAGACTTAGGTGTGTTTATATGAATACGAGGTTCTTTTACTTTTTGTTCAGGGAAAATAGGTGTTGGAGTAAAAATGTGCAAAAGATGTATAATGTTGCAGATTTTGAGCCAAGTGCAGATCTTAGTACGAGCTATACCAAGATTGTACAAGTCGTACCAAGATTGTACGAGCCATACTGAGACTCGTGGAAAAGTCCAAAAGATTGGTACAAGGCAAAGGCAAAGTATTACTCTTGGTACGAGCCATACTATCCCGGTACGAGCCGTAACTTGAGTTATAGAAAGCTTTAGAGAAATTTGCAAAGTTGAAGTCTCCTGGTACGAGTAGCAATTATGGATTGTAACATCTACCTATGACCCGTACCAGGAGCCATGGAAAACTTCAGAGATTTTTGAAACTTGGAAGATCTCATGGTACGACAAGCTGTTATGAGTCGTAAGAGAAAGGTACGAGGCATACCAAGACATTCATAGAAATCTTCAAAGGATGCCAGAGTTCTCATTATCAAACCACGACTTAATTGTACGACACGTGGGATGATGTTACGAGTCATACCAGAGGCCAACACGTAGCAAATTCTGTAGAAGCCAAGGGGTGTACGAGAAAAGGTATGGCCTGTACAATCCTGGTACAGGTCATATGAGGAGTTGTATGAAGTTTTGGCACCATATTTGGATATTTCCCAATTAACATAGGAAAAGGTTTTCATTTTCTGTATAAATGCTTTTTAGGTTTCTTTTAGTGAGGAGTCAATCATTAGCCGTTCATTAGACATTCATTATCAGTTTGTGATATGTTTCTAACAACATTGGAGAGCAATTCTTAAGACCTTAACTTGAATTTTCTCAATTGTTCTTGAATTTTTTCCTCATATTTTCTTGCAATATTCAAAGAAGGTTTTCTTTCAATTGTCATTTTAAGTATTCAATTATGTATTTTTCTATGAATACTAATCATAATCTTACAATCATGAGAGACTAAACCTCCACAACTAGAGTTTTGAGAACCATGGTGGTTTAGCAAACTAGGGTTACACAAAGTGATTCAAAATTATCTTCATCTTTAGTGTTTCTTAACGAAATGCAACGTCAATATTTACCTAAATTCTTTACTTGCTTGAACCTAGAGAAATAGAGATTCGGAAAAGAGAATTACAACAAAGCCTTGATTTTTATGATCATTGTATAACTTAAGCTGCAGTCATAGGATAGTTAATTTGGAACAAATTGATAATGGTTAAATTGAAATCACTCATGAGACCTAGCCCGGTGATTGAGTATAGTCATCCAATAGGGACGAACCAGTCGTTTGGATGAACCCTAGTTATCGGTTCTACAAGTAAGTATTGGGACAGATCACGAGTGTAAACCTAAAGTAGGTATGAACCCATGGGGAACACTTACCCTAGTTAATTGCAAATTTTGATAAAAAACAATTGATTTCAATCTTGTTTTAAAATTTTTTTCGATAAAACCCCCAATTTGGAGATAACATACCTAAAATCTTAAATACCTGCATTAGTCTACTTCTTACCATATTCCCTGTGGGATCGACCCCAACCTTGGGTTCTTTATTGATAAATTCTGCATCACACTTTATCAGGATTGTGAGTTTGAGCGTTATCAGGGCTCATCCTATTTCTTCTGTACTGACTCAGAGACTAATTATTGAGAAGGTATGTCATGAGTGCAGAGAGTATGGCCATATCCGCCGATGGTATCCCAGATTTTCTCAGGGCAGGTAGATTGTTATGCTCCCAGCTCTTCGAGCTCCGGCCCCTGCAGGGATTGAAGAGAGAGCTTTTAGCAGGGATTGATCACAGTTAGGGAGGGGAAATCAACCAGCAATTAGAGGTGGCACCCAGTTGGGTTGAGGAGGTGCCCGGTTGAAAGAGGTGGCAATTGATAACGTCCAAATCCACTCCTCATGAAGAGAGTGTGTAAACGATCATTGGAAAAATAAATATACCTGACAAGTGTCGGCGTTGAGTTCCACAAGGAATTGATTTGATAGTACCAAAAGTTATAAACTAACTCAAACGAGAATGCATCGTTGTTCAATATTTGAAAATTAAAATGGAGGAAAAATAGAAAACAATATTAAATTCTAATTTAGAACTAAGTGAGGGGAATTTTGAATGTTCCAATCGCAAGTGAGATGGATAGGGGGTGTTCTATTGATGGGCTAACAACTAGAATGAGATTTATTTCATTGCCTTATATTCAAATTTAGCATAGATAGCAGTGGATAAATTACGTATTTTCATTTTTCAACCACAACAACGTTTATGCCTTGGGTTTTCTCTAACCCCAAGCACAAAAACTTGAGCAAGGATCAAGCTATCTCTGGCATTGAACCTTTGATTGATTGAAAATGTGGGTTTTGACTATCTCTAGCTCAATGCCACACACCAACACTACAAATCCTCCCTATTATCTTCTCACCCAATTCTCACTTCTCTCTCTCAAGCAAACGTAAGAAAAGTAAAGCAAAATTCATGTTTGCAACCATGAAATTTTAAAATTAAAACTTAGAGAACATAATAGATCTATAATAGCTATTAGAATCCAAGAACAAACACACCATGCATAGACCCCTAGCTAGCAAGTTAGTTACTCATATTTAGAGACAAAGAGAGAGAGAGAGAAGATACCAAGAGAAATTCCCTCAAATTTCATCATAATTCTTCACATATTGTATTCACAAGTTCTTACAAAAATGGTGGAATTCCTCCAAAATGGGTTAAAGAAAAAGAAGAAAAAAGTACTTTTTATCTCTACAATTCTATGGTGTGTTTTTCTTCTCTCTAGAATTGTATGTATGAATGAATGAAAAATGTGTGGTGTAGAATTTTGGGTGATAAATATCTGTACTTTCTTGTGTATAACTTTCTATAAATGTCCTTGGAGGCTTCTAGGAGCTTTGGGCATCTTTCTGGACATTTTTGCCCTTCCATCAGCGAAATGGGTCACTTGCTCTTCGAACCATGTCTAGCAAGTGCCAACCTGCTAAACACCAGTGAACAACCTGTACAAACCTATGAAGCACCGGTGAATAGCCAGTGCCAACTAGTAAAGCACCACTGCCAGTGCCAACTTGCTAAGCGCCGGTGAATAGCCGGTGCCAACCTACTATGCACTGGTGAATAGCCGATGCAAACAGTCCCACCTATGTTTAACCTACATTTCACAAGTCTGGATCCATGAAAATCAAGTTAAAAGAATTTTTTAAGAAGCTCTTTTTGAGTTCAAATCTTCCATTACCTTTGCTTCCTTCTAAAGGCTGCATAGAGAAGAAAAAAGTCATAAAAACCTTTCTAAATGAGTTGGAAACTTATGTGCTGTGAGTTTATATCACTTTCAACACTTAGAATAGAGAAAATAACATGGACTTACGTATGTTTATATGGATATGAGGTACTTTTACGTTGATTTCAGGGAAAATAAGTGTTGGAGCAAAAAGTGCAAAAGAGGCGTAAAAATACAGAAAATCAGCCAAGTATAAGTCTAGTATAAGTCATACCTTGATTGTACGAGCCATACTGAGAATCATGATGAAATTTAGGAGGCTGAATTAAGAGGAAGGCAACGTACGATTCTCAATGCCAGTCGCACCAAGATGGTACGAAGCATAACTAGAGTCATGGAATTGTTAAGAGAAATTTGCACAAAGGCAGTCTCTTGGTACGGGTGGACTCACAGATCATAGCAACCACATAAGAGCCTTACTATGAGTCGTGGTGAGCTTCAAGTATTTCTTCAAGACTTGGAAGAACTTCAGATACAACAAACAGTACGAGTTATAGGAGGAAGGTACGAGGCGTACCACAACACTCGTGGAAAACATCAGAAGATGTCAGATTTCTCAAGGCCAAGCCACAGATGCATTGTATGACTCGTAGGACTATGGTACGAGTCATACCATCCCACAAACACTTGGAAAAATCTACTGCATCCAAGCACGTATGAGAAGCAGGTACAAACCATACAATCCCACTACGGGTCGTAGGTTCAATCGTGACACAGTTGGTGCCAAATATGGGAAATTCCCTGTTAGCTTAGGAAAATGTTTCTAGTGTCTGTATAAATAGCTTTTATGTTTAATTTTAGAAGACAACATAGAAAGGAAGTAGTTGAGACGTGTGAATAGGAATTCTTGTGAATTTTTATCAAGTTTTGGGGAGCAATTCTTGGGATCAAACTCTTGATTTCATACATTATTCTTGAGATTGTTCTTTGATATTCAGATCAGGTTTTCTTCCAATTATTATTCCAAGTATTTAATTATGTGTTTGTCTATGAAAACAAAATATACTCTTACAATCAAGAGAAGCTAAAACCTCCATAACTAGGAGTTGTGGGAACCATGGTGGATTAATGAAATAGGGTTACAAAAGAGTGATTCAAAACCAATGCTAAATGCTTGTATTGTATTCTCTACATCATTAAGTGTTTCTTAATAGTGTACAACATTAGGACTTGCCTGAACTCTTTACTTGCTTAAACCTAGAGAAGTAGAGATTAGGAAAAGACAATTACAATAAAGCCTTGGTCTTTATGATCATCGTATTAACATGAGTTGTGGTCGCAGGATAGTTAAATTTGGAACATATTGATAACGTTAGTTTGAAATCGCTCATGAGACCGACCCGGTAATTAAGTATAGTCATCTAATAGGGACGAACTAGTCGTTTGGATGAACCCTTGTAATCAGTTCTACAAGTAAGCACTGGGATTGATCACGTATGTATACTCAGAGTAGTGATGAACCCATGGGGAATACTTAAACTAGTAATTTGCAAATCTTGATATCAATCACAATTATAATTTTTCCTTAATATTGCTTTTCTTTGAAACCCCCCAATTTGGAGATAGCTCAACAACAAGTTCAAGTACTGGCATTAGTCTATATCCTATCCTATTCCCTGTGGGTTCAATCTCAACCTCTTTGTTGGGTTCTTTATTGACAACGTCCGCTTTATACTTTGCCAGGAACTATGAGCTTGAGTGTTATCAAAAAGTGGTGCCATTTTCGAGGAATACAACTAGGATTATATTAATTTCTTGTATTTGTCTTTTGGTTATTATTTCCTGAATTACATTTTCTTTTTGTTTTTAGATATCCACAGGTTGTGACTTGTGAATGCCATGTACTCGTCAAAGTGGAAACCTCCCGATTCCTTTGGATCTCGAACTCAAAAGTACAACGCGAAGAATGGAGAACCAAGAGTAGAGAGATTCCCGTATTGCTGAAGAAGCTAGGCAAGACGAGCTAGTTGGCCAGAAGCACTTCAAGATGCAGAGGACGCTCGAGATGAGATTGTTGATGTTTGTCGCCATGGAAGAGGCAACAAAGGTCAAAGATATGCCCCTCAATTCTTTGATGAGGATGACCCAGACATTGATGAAGTCGGGTCAATCGGAGCTATTGTACCACCACCATTGCCTGCTAGGACAAAATTTGATATCACTATCTCCATGATCCAATTACTGAATATGAAGTAGTTTTTTAGTGAGCACGCAATTGATGATGCCAACCTGCACCTAATGAACTTTGTGGGAATATCAAAGGTGTATAAATTGCCTGGAGTCAGCCAGGATGCTATAAGGCTAAGACTCTTCCCCTTTTCTCTGTCTAGGGAGGCCACTTTATGGTTATTGGAGTTGCCTAATGACTCTATTACCAATGGGAGGGAGCTCAAGCAAGCTTTTCTAGAGAGATTCTTTCCACCCTCCAGGATGCTGCATCTTAAGAACGAAATCTATAATTTTCGACAATTGAAGACGGAGGCACTCCATGATACATGGTTGAGGTTCAAGAAGAAGTTGAAAAGTGCCCCAACCATATAATTCCTGATGACAGATTGTTGGACATTTTCTATAGATCCTTAAACAACAATACAAAAGCAGTAGCAGACACAGTGGCGGGAGGAGCACTGATGATCCATACCTAGGAGCAAGCTGCCATGATTCTAGATAGAGTGACCAAAACAAACAGAGCATGACACACCCAGGAAGTGGAAGCCGCAGGTAGTACATATGTTGTTGATTTGACTGTAGGCCAACGAAGGAAGGAAGAAGAACGTGACCAGGAATTTGCTCATGTGCACACATCATTGGACTTGATCACTAAGCATATCATGGGAGTTTGAGCTAGAAAAGTTAATGCAGTAGGGACACAGGGACAGGAACCAGGGCCTGGCCACTCATATTCCGTAGAGGAGGCAAACTTCTTGGACAACCAGGTGGCGGGTTTGCGAGACAACTCCCAGGGGTCTAGACAAGACACTTGGCACCAAGGTTCTGGAAACCAAGGTCGGAACCAATACAAAGAGAAATACAATCGTAATGGGTACATATATAGAAGCCGAGGTCGTGAGTGCGAGGGAGATTGGAGAGGGAATGACGATTACCACATCGATCGAGAAGGATTGTATGTGCCTCCAAGTGCACGTGAGGGGGAGGTTGGATAGTCAAAGTTGGAGAGTGGAGTCACAAGCTATAAGTATCAAGAAGATCGAATAGTAGCTAGGGCAACTGTCAGCATCCATGAATCCTAGGGAAATGGGTACACTACATAGCAACACAGTCTAGAATCTAAAGAATGGTGGTCACTGCATGGCTGTGATGACTAGGAGTGGAAATACCACCGGTTGATTCCTCTCTGCCGGTTATAGTTTAAAGGAAGAAACAAAGCATGATCAAAGATGAGGAAGATGTTACAGAGAATGAGCAAAATGCAAATGCTGAGTTGACAGAGGCTCCAAGTGTTGAGAAGGGCCTGAAGCTGATCAAGGAGAGAAGCAAGGAGCCACACACATTTACAAGGCTATTTCACGACCACCTCCATCGTTCCCTCAATGAATGAAAAAGAAGGCAGAGAATGGTAAGCTTTAGAAATTCTATCAATGCTAAAACAATTATATATAAACATACCATTGGTCAAGGCAACCCAAGTTAATTGACTTATGTGTGTTCAGTGTGTAGGAGAAACAAAACAAGTGGAAGAAGATTTGTTGAACAGGCAAGTGCTATAGTTCTCAGTATGACTCGTAAGAGGGTTGTACGGGTCGTAGTATGAGTCATGGTGATAAGAAAAGAGGTATTTTAGTGCATGAGCTCAGGGTATGGTTGGTCCTATGACTTGTCACTTTATTATACGGGTCGTAGTACTCATTGTTGTTATGAACTATTCAAGGCATGGACCTCAATGTAAGAAAGACCTACGAGTCATAGTACAAATCCTACCCCCTTAGTACAAGTCGTAAGATGTGCTTGTAGGTCCCCATACTATGTTTCTCAACCTCTCTATTACGAGTCTAAGGGATGAGTCGTGGGGCCATCCTACGACTCGTACACGAGTCGTGATGGGTCAAAAAATTTTAAAATCACCCAACTCGGCCTAGATTTTTCAAATCTGCCCTATAATCTATTTAAGCTTCAAACACATCGTACCCTTCTCCCATGCACTCAAAACCCAATTCACGACTAGAACTCAGGACTCCCTCACACCGTAAGTCAAACTCAAGATCGATTGAGAAAGTTTTTTTCTATGATAACACCATGAATCCCAATCTCAACCTTAGTCCTGATTGCCAGTCGAAGTAAGCAGTATTCAAGTAAGCGTATTTGTTGAAATTGATAATAATGATATGTTGTGCTTGAAGCAAATTTGCTTAATCACTAAGAGTCCCATTAATTCTTGAAAAATTAAAACGGACAATGACCAAGGATGTAAACAAGTAGGTATGCGATTGGGTAGGGGATGTAACATGTAAAAATCGTGCAATGAACTGTTAAACTTGAGTTACGGGTTGTGATTAAAAATGAGAGGAATGGGTAATTGTAAAACATGATAAATGCATGACTGGACTTGGGGAGTTCTGAGTACCCAACACTAAATTAAAATCTCCTAAAAACAGAATCAAAAATAAGGCAGGGACAGGCTTCAAAATCCTTCCTACAACTCGTAGGATGGCTCGTCGGGACTGTCCAAAGAAAAATTTGTGATAATCACAAGGTGCTAATCCTAGTACAGCTCATGGTATCCTGCTACTAGTCATACTTGGCAATCATACCAAGAATCTGAAAAGGGTCAAATCTACAAGTGGCAGTATGATCCTTCCTACGACTCGTGGAATCGACTTATGGGTCGTACCATAAGTCATGGAAAAATACCGAACATATGTTTTCAAGGGGCACCCTCATACGACTTGTGGTATGGACCATACTTTCATGGTGTAGGTGTACCTCAGAGGAGTAACATTGACTTGAGATATTACGAGTCTCAATAAATATCGTACCTCCAAGGTACGAACCCTATTATAGACCCGTGATAAATTATAGAGGAGTTTTTTTACTTTCTTTTTCTCAAGTTTGGAATTCTAACCCTTTTTATCAACAAGTATAATGACGCAGAAATGAAAAGCATCCAAGACAACTGCTCGTAGGGCATTGATTGATGAGACCTCTGAATATGAACAAGCGGGCAACACCCCTAGTGGTTCAGTAGAAGAATACCAGGTCGATACATCTGATACGGAATGGACCCAAAGCACTAGGGCAAAGGATAAAGAACAGGCCGGGGTGGTCACTGCCACATCTGCTAGTGCTCTCTATTCTAAGGAGGGCGTAGAGGAAATAACCCAAGAGTCCAAAAACGACTCTAATGAAGAAGAGGGTCTGAGGAGGCCCAATTCAACGATTTAGATAGTGAATCTAGATAAGAGGAGGAGGCACTCAATGTCAAGGATGAGCATAATCGGCCTAGGGAGAACTGCACCATTCAATGGAGAGTACCAGGAGCCTAGGAAATATATGAACAGGGCATTGCTCTATCCACCAAGAACAAACCTAGGAAGAGCATTCTAGAAGAATCATGGATCCTTACTAATTCACTAAACAAGGTGGAGGAGATGAAGAAGATATTTAGCTTCTATGGATTTGACTGGATGGCTAAAGCCGTAAATCGGTACACTTCAAGAATTGTCTGGAAGTTCTACACCAATTATTTGGCAACAATGGAACAAAAAGCAAAAGAGGGGCAAAAGTTGAAAAATGAGCCCAAGCTAAAGAGCGTCATGGTTAGAGGGTGAAAGGTAGATATATCCGAGCGCACTATTGCTCGAGTGTTATATGGGCCCCAATTCATACCACCATATGCTACACTAGAATATGACTATCGGGTGGAGGCCTTAAAATAGATCAAGAAGTTGGGTTTCGATGAGAGGTGGAGGCAAATTTAATGGTTGTTGGGAGTGATTGCTGAGGAAAAAGAAGAGGCAAAATGGGTCATAGTGGCAAGCAAGTCACAAAGAACTCTTTGAACTTCATAGCAAAAGCTTGTTAGATGTTAGTTCTCCACCAGTTGGCCCTGAAAGTAAATGATAATACCCTCATTGCCTACAGAGTAGCTTTGGTGGCATGTGTCATGTCCACATACCCCATTAATATCCCAAGGGTCAATGTAGAGGAGATGCGGGATCGGGTTAAGTGATTGAGCACTACCATCCCATTCCTGAGTCTCGTATTCAGATTATGCACAGAGGTGGGTATCAAGGTGAGTCGTGGTGAGGAACACCTGATCATAGGATAGTAGATCGTTAATATTGGCGAACTCCGGGATAAGATGAACCCTGTAAGTCAGGCCTGACTTTCCACTGCATTCCTACTATCACGGATAGTTAGGGGTTCACAAGTGAATGCCCCCACTTCATAGGAGCAGGGTGAGACACCGGCTATAGATGTCGGTCATTTAGATACATCTCCTAGCACCTCCACCGCACCACCTATGAGCTTCTCGAGCTAGAACCTAGCCTGGTACATTCTAGTGCCTCAAGAATTTCTCCAAAAGCTGGCCAAGAGAGTGACCTTAGTTGAGAAGAAGGTTCAGTCAATGATTGAGAACGTCAAGCCTTGGATAAAGGTTAAGATTAAGATGGATGCACAAGCCCTACATGCCAGGCTAGATGGTTTTGAGAGTAGATTCTACATGCGTATGGACTAGAAGACGACACGAGCAGCCTCCATGAGGAGTTAGGGGCTCTTCAAAGTCAACTGGTCGAGCTATCACCACGGCAGCCGGCAATCATAGCAGGCCCCACTTTTCCTGACCTCAATGTTGGTGTTGACGAGGAACTTGACCTGGAGACTTATTGGGAGCCTACAGGAGTTGACAAGGAGAAAGGGAAAAACAGGGTCTCTGAGGATGTTGGAGATGATACCCCAAAGAAGAAGAGAAAGAGAGAGAACAGAGAGCATAATAAGAAAAGATTGAAAGTCAGCAGACTCACGAAGTGCATCAACAGGAGCTACTTAACAGAGATAGAGGAGCAGGTAACTCCACCATGGCCCAGGTAGAGCTTGCAGGTGGCAAGGACCCTTCAGGAGAGCCACATTCAGCCATGATGATTCTAGAGGTTGTAAAGGCAACCATTACTACTGAGGGGTTAACCACTCCCCCTACAGATATACAATAAGTGCACCGGCCACCGCCAGCGTCACGATTGCAGTGGAGGTACCTCCTTCGCAAGATGACAGGAGCGCTTAGTGTGCCACTGGTATGTTCTTTTCCTTCTTCTTTACATTCTATGCTTTAGGGATGACGCATGATTTTTAAAAAGGAGAGAGGGTGTACTTGTATTTTTGGGATTTTGATTCATCCTAGGGATTTTCATGCCGTGTTTCTTTTCCCTCGGGCATGATATCTAGTAGAACCAACATGTTTAGGAGTTTATTTTTGTGATTTTTTTAAATTAGAAAGTAGCTTAGGAGTACTGGGCCAATAAATTACCCTACTTTTAAATTTGTAAAGATTGACCCTATTTTAAAATTTTGATGATTAGTTGTGTACTTGTTGATTGCAAAGCATGATTTTTGTGGATGTTTTTATGTTATTTAGTGCATTAACATAAATAGTTTTTGTAAGCCATGTATAAATTAGATAGGTAGAGTGAATGCAAGACATGTACCATGAATGAGTGAGGTCTGATACCTAGTACAATACTGCATAGAAGATCTTGAACTTGCCTTGTTGGTCTTTACATAGGTTTTAGGATGGTTGGTTAGGAAAATATCATAGGTCGTTTTTGTTTAGCCCATTTTTGGGTTAAATGACCCTACCAAAATGATATGATTCCCTTGATCTCGATTTTGAGTCTTAAGTGAACCATTTTTCTTTGATTACCAATTAACCGTATCCATTTTTATAATGAACCTGTTTTGGTCCTGGTCCCTCTTTGGACATTGTGAACCTCAACATAGGCAAAATGCCTAAGTTGGAGGTGGCTGGAGTAGAGGTGTAATTGGGAAGGTGAAAAAAGGAAGAGAAAAGAAAAAGGTGAAAAATGAGGTGTGGTATGACAAAATAAAAAGAAAAAGAAAAAGAAAGGAAAAATTGAAAAAGAAAATATACAAATATAATGATCAATGAAAAGTTTGAGAAACACACCACACTCATACAAATGCATAAAAAGGGTGAAAAGGGAGGAGAAAGGTGAAAAAAAAAAGTGAAAGAAAAAAAATGGAGCCACATGTATGTAGTGCCAAGGAAGGGTTTAGTCACTCAAAAGATTCCATATCTACCATACCCAGCCGGAAATCCTACATTAAAAGCCTGATCAAGTCCTATAGTGATCCTAGCTTGATCATTTGGCATACCAAAGTAGACAAAATAAGGGCAAGCCTATTGTATCCAACATGCACTATTTGGAACTTCTTTGTGAGAGTGAGAGTCTTACTTGTTCAGTCCCATATTTCATATATTATCATATTTGTGAGTGGAGGGACTTCATTTGCTGTGAGGATACGTGGTTTGCGTTTGGTTCTACCTGTGGTCGGTGTGAAAAGCATTGGTCATGACTTAACTATTTGTTAATAGCTAGATGAAATATCTTAATCCTTGTTTATCATGTTTTGTGGTTGCTCGATGTGCATATGTTGATTTGATTCACGGGAAAAATGGTCAAAGGTTTTTTGAGTTATAGTGCAAGTTTTGGTTTATGTTGGCTGTAGAATCCTAGGTTTATTTTCTAGTTAAGCGTCGTGTTTAGTTTTTTTTTTCTTTGCCTGAAGGCATGAAAAAATCTTAAGTTGAGGGTGTTGATGGGCTTTGAGTTTACAACACTTTTAATGCTTAAAACTAAGCAAATAGCATGGACTTAGGTATGTTTATATGGATATATCATGACCCAAACATAGGCCCAGATCGAGACACGGGACAAAGAACCGCGAGGGACTCCGAGTAAACCCATGGAATGAACATCAAACTAACTCAATCAATAAATGCGGGAGATTCAACTTACATAACATAGTGGAAATCTAAACATGGCATAATATCTTAAATACTTCACATGCATTTAGAGCTGAATGTATATTATGTCCGAGAAAGCCTCTATCACTAATGAGTTGATGGGACAAGACCCCAATTAACTCTCTAAAACTAAAATTGAAATACACCAACATATCTAAATAAAAGAGGTGCCCTCGAAAGATGAGGATGCACCAACAGAGACTGATGCTATTCCAAAAGCTGACTAGGGTCGAGGCTAAATCTAAGTACGAAGCCTGTATCATGAAAGGATACAACATAGAGTATGCGGTAAGACCGGATAAGAAATCCGTTGAACCATCGCGGAAGGAGCCGAGGCAAAGACCCTCCGCGATGGCAACGTGCCACGGAGGGAGGGCCTCCGTATTGGCTCCGTGTCACGGAGGCCCTGTCCAGGACCAACTGTATAAGCCCCTCCACTTCGGTTTTAAAGTTACTTTTCATAATAATTTCCAGTAAGGTCGACGGAAAATAGAGGCAGACGATGTTTCTTGATAATTTTCGTCCGATTACGCCGTCAAACGTGGTCCAAACTCAAATTAACTCCAGATACCAAGGTATTAAGAAGTAAGGAGCTTTCCTACGGATTTAGTTTCATGAAATTCGGCCGGCGAATCATCGTGCTACCGAACTAAGGTAAGTGGAATTGCTCCAAATTAGTGTCTATATACTCTTATCCCTAAAGTGTGTTGGTTGGAACCTTCCGGCTTATGGGGGCTGGTATAGGTTCTTGTGTGTTATATATATGTATATACATGATATCTATTAGTTGATAGACAGCAGGTCGCCATGACTACAGGTATGATTCTACCTTACCTTCGGTACAGATAAGCCTATTCCAGATCCTTCTAGTTCAGACAGTTTTAGATACTTCCTGCTATTCAGAATTTACTAGCATTGTCGTTTATTTTCAGTCATGTTCAGTTTGCTTTGCATACTCGGTACTAGTGGTACTGACGCCCGTTTGGGGCGCTGCATTACTTGCCTGCAGGTACTCATAGACGAGGAGCCGATCCCTCGTGATCCTAGCCAGCGCAGAGTCATCAGCTCCTGTCTTCCAGAGCTTGATATTCGGAGGTTTACATCATTTTCTTTTGTTGTATAGTACGGGTAGGTTGGGGCCCTGTCCCGACCATCTTATCAGTATTCTTAGAGGCTTGCAGTCTGTATGTATTTCCCTATGGTTAGTTGTGCAGGTCGTGTGGGGTCGTACATATGTTTAGCTGTCTAGTATTGTTGTTTATGTTGGCTGTGTGGGGCCGTATCCAGCTAGTAGTGGTGACCTTGCCGGTCACGTAGTTGTTCAGCATTTGTTATATTGAGTTAGAGATAACTAGACAGCATGGTGGCCTTGTCGGCCAACATAGGCTCCCTTATACAGACATGATTCTGGTTAGCTGTTGTTATAGTACAGGTGGCTAAAGGCCTAGTCGGCCGGAGGCTGTATTTACAACCGTTATATATCCCGTTGATCCCATGAATCTGAGTTAGAGCCAGCCAGGCACCGGATGTGCTTAGGCTAAGTAGTCTAGCAGTTCAGGTCCTAATAGGGCACTAGGTGCCAGTCATACCCCCCAAGGCGAGGCGTGACAAACTTGGTATCAGAGCAGGTCGTGTCCCAGGGAGTCTGCAAGCCGTGCTAAATAGAGTCTTGTCTATGGATGTGTTGTGCACCACATACTATAGGCAGGAGGCTGCAAGGCATAATAGGATGGTTACTCTTTCTTCATATTCCGTCATGCCATAAAACAGTACAGTATAGGGTCGAGTTCTTAAAAATTATCATATTCTTTGTCTACAGATAAAAATGGCAGACCAGCGACACCCTGCCACATGTAGAAGGTTGGATACCGCGGCAGGAGAAGGCACCAGCAGGATGCCTCAGCTTCATTTAGAATCAGCCCGATCTGGGGGCGATATAGAGGCATCATCACAGCCTTCTCAACAGTCCCCATCTCACCAGGAGCCATTCAGAACGACACCGCCTCCGACAGCTCCTGTACTTACACCATCCGACCAGGAAGTTCGCAGTGTAGTTGTTTTGTTGGCACAAATGATGGCCACTCAGCGCTAGTCAGTGCCACCTGTAACAGCAGAGCCATCAGGTGGATCTAGCAGTTCGAGGGTCAGGGAATTTTTGGCATTGGGTCCCCCACAGTTCACATGGTTAGATCAGGCAGAGGACCCCCAGGATTTTCTAGATTAGATGCAGAGAATCTTTCGGGTTATGCATGTGACACCTACAGAATCAGTGGAGTTAGCAGTATTCCAATTGTGAGACATAGCTGTATTATGGTACGAGAGCTGGGAAAGGTCTCGAGGGAGAGATGTTGCCCCTCCGACCTGGTCCAGCTTCTCGGAGGCCTTCCTGGACTGTTATTTTCCACGGGAGATCCGGCAGGCCCGGATGGATCAGTTTTTGCATTTGGAGTAGGGGACGAGGAGTGTATGAGAATATGCCCTACAGTTTGACTCCCTAGCCCGCTATGCTCCAGCTTTTGTGGACACTATGCCATCCAGAGTCCACCGGTTCATTATGGGTCTGAACCCAAAATACATTGAGGCATGCATGACAGCTACATTAGGGGAAGATATGGACATTTCCCAGGTGCAGGCCTTTGCCCAGACTATTGAGGGCCTTAGGCAACGGCAATAGGACAGTACATAGATAAATCAGGAGCAGCGCTGCAGGGATAGATCAGACGATATACAGAGGGAGATTTAGAGAGGACCCAGGCCCTGGTTGTCAGACAGGCCCCCTAGACCCCCACCTCCACCACAACAGCAGAGGGGTAGATTTATTCGTCGAGGGCAGTCAGAGTCTGGTGGCAGTTCTCGAACGGTGGATTCACCTCAGCAGAGGAGGGTAGAGCAGAGTAGATACACACCCCTACCCTACCCTATTTGCAGCCGACCTCACATCAGAGCTTGTAGATATGGCTCCTCAGGATGTTATATATGCGGGCAGGAGGGGCATTTGATGAGGGATTGTCCGGCCAGGGGGTAAGATAGCCGAGATAGCCAGGACAGGACATCAGCCGGGCCACAAGCTCCAACAGCCTTAGTAGGGCTTAGGCCCTCAGGATCAGCAGGTAGAGGCTGAGGTAGATCAGGAGCCTCTAGTTCAGGTACGGGCTCAAGCGGTACCTATGCATTACTAGGGAGACATGACTCAAAGGCGTCTCCAGATGTGGTAACAGGTATGATGACTATTTGCTCATACCCTGCTTATGTATTGATTGATCCAGGGTCCACTTTGTCCTATGTTATCCCATTTGTGGCTCGAAGGTTTAGTGTTGCACCAGAATTGTTACAGCTTCCCTTCTCAGTATCTACACCTGTCGGTGACTCCATTATAGTTAGCAGAATTTATCGAGGGTGTACAATAGAGGTTGCTATTGTCAAACTACAGTAGATCTGGTAGAACTAGAGATGATTGATTTCGATGCCATTATGGGTATGGATTGGTTGGTGCCATGTTATGCTAACGTAGAATGTTGGACCAAGACGGTCCGATTCCACCTTCCAGGGGAGGCAGTGCGAGAGTGGAAGGGAAGCACATCTATGTAAAAAGGTAGGTTTATTTCCTACCTTCAGGCGAGGAAATTGATAGCAAAGGGATGTATTTACCACCTAGTCAAGGTTCAGGATGTTCGGGTAGAGTCTCCGACACTCCAGTCTGTTCTAGTGGTGAATGAATTCCTTGATGTATTTCCAGATGAGTTACCTAGTATTCCCCCAGAAAGGGAAATAGATTTTGCAATCAACTTACTACTAGGCACTCAACAGATATCAATTCCTCCGTATCGCATGGCTCCTGCTTAACTCAAAGAATTAAAGGAGCAACTGAAGGACCTGCTAGATAAGGGTTTTGTCAGGCCGAGTACTTCACCGTGGGGTGCACCAGTTCTATTTGTGAGAAAGAAGGATGGCTTGCTCCGCATGTGTATAGATTACCGGCAGCTGAATAAAGTTACAGTAAAGAATAAGTATCCGCTTCCCAGAATAGATGATTTGTTTGATCAGCTACAAGGGGCCAGATATTTCTCCAAGATTGAATTCCGGTCCGGATATCATCAGGTTCGAGTTCGTGAAAGAGACATTCCTAAAACGGCCTTCAGGACCCTGGCCACTTTGAATTCTTAGTTATGTCCTTTGGGCTGATGAATGCCCCAGCAGTATTTATGGACTTGATGAACAGCACCTTCAGACCATACCTGGACCTGTTTGTGATAGTATTTATTGATGATATTCTGGTGTATTTTCGCTTAGAGGCAGACCACCAGGCCCATTTACAGACAGTGCTCCAGATTCTCAGGGACCGTCAGTTGTATGCTAAATTCTCCAAATGTGAATTCTGGCTGAACTCAATAGCTTTCTTAGGGCATATTGTGTCGGATGCTGGTATACAGGTTGACACGCAGAAAATAGAAGCAGTCAAAACATGGCCTAGACTTACCACACCGACCGAAGTCCGCAGTTTTCTGGGATTAGCGAGATATTAGAGAAGATTTTGAGGGATTCTCCACTATAGCGGCACCTCTGACTAAGCTGACGCAGAAAGCAGTAAAGTTTCAGTGGACAGAGGCATGTGAGTGGAGTTTCCAAGAATTAAAAGATAGATTAACCTCTGCTCCAGTGTTAGCAATACCGGAAGGTACAGAGGATTATTCAGCGTATTGTGACACCTCAGGTATTGGGTTGGGTTGTGTGTTGATGCAGCACAGTAAAGTGATTGCGTATGCTTCCAGACAGTTGAGGAAACACGAAAAGAATTATCCTACCCACGACCTGGAGTTAGCCGCAGTGATCCACGCCTTAAAGATATGGAGACATTACTTGTATGGCGTCCATGTGGATATTTTCACAGATCATAAGAGCCTACAGTATATCTTCACCCAGAGGGAATTAAATTTGCGACAGCGTCGCTGGTTGGAGTTATTGAAAGATTATGACATGGACATTCTGTATCATCTGAGAAAAGCCAATGTAGTAGCAGATGCTCTCAGCCGTAAATCAATGGGAAGTTTTGCATATTTGCAGCCCGAGCAGCGGGAATTGGTGAGAGAAATACATCAATTAGCCAGCCTAGCCATTCGTGTAGCAGAAACGGAGGACAACAGAGCGGTAATTCAAAACACCACTGTGTCGTCATTAGTTGTGGAGGTAAAAGAATGGCAAAATGAAGATCCTGACCTAGTCCAGCATAAGAACAGAATTCAGCAAGGAAAAGTGCCAGATTTTCAGATAACTAAGGATGCAGTGCTGCGATGTAAGAGCCGTCTCTGTGTTCCAAACGTTTCAGGGCTCCGCCAGCAGATTATGAATGAGGTACATTGCACCCGCTATTCTCTCTACCCAGGCGCTACAAAAATGTACCACGATATCAAGGAAATTGACTGGTGGCCAGGCATGAAAAGGGAAATAGCAGAATTTGTAGCCCAATGTCCTAACTGCCAACAGGTAAAAGCAGAACACCAGAAACCAGGAGGATTAACTCAGGACATAGTTGTGCCTC
The DNA here is from genome assembly GCA_035772735.1 of Datura wrightii. Taxonomy (NCBI): domain Eukaryota; kingdom Viridiplantae; phylum Streptophyta; class Magnoliopsida; order Solanales; family Solanaceae; genus Datura; species Datura wrightii. The sequence continues at coordinate 10,805,200 of JASDFA010000003.1, forward strand.
TTTGGAAATGGGAAGCAGTGAAGATGGATTTTATGGCAAGATTGCCTCGTACCAGGCATAGACATGACTCCATTTGGGTAATAGTTGACAGACTGACGAAATCATCCCACTTCCTACCAGTGAAAGCTACTTTCTCTGCCGAGGATTATGCCGAATTGTATATCAGAGAAATAGTTAGATTACACGGTGTTCCAGTATCTATTATCTCTGACAGAGGAGCAGAATTTACAGCTAGATTTTGGCAGTCATTTCAGAGAGGTCAGGGAACGCAAATTAATTTGAGCATAGCATTCAACCCTCAGACAGATGGACAGGCTGAACGCACTATTCAGATGCTCGAGGATATCCTACGGGCGTGTGTTCTACATTTTGGAGGTAGCTGGGATGAGCATTTGCCACTAATGGAGTTTGCTTATAATAATAGTTATCACTCAGGTATCCAGATGGCGCCCTTTGAGGCACTATATAGGCGAAAATGTAGGTCGCCAATTGGTTGGTTTGAAGTGGGAGACTCAGCGTTGATTGGGCCAGACATTATTCAATAGTCAGAGGAGAAGTGAAGCTTATCGGAGAACGCCTACTGACTGCACAGAGCCACCAGAAATCGTATGCTGCTGTGCGGCGCAGAGACCTGGAATTTGATGTGAATGATTGGGTATTTCTGAAAGTATCCCCAATGAAAGGGGTGATGAGATTCGGCAAGAAAGGTAAGCTCTGTCCGAGATTCATTGGGCCTTATCAGATTCAGTGGAGAGTAGGCCGAGTGGCGTACGAATTGAACTTGCCTCTAGAATTAGAATCCGTTCATCCTGTTTTCCACGTATCTATGCTAAGGAAATGCATAGGAGACCCTAGCAGAGTTGTCCCAGTCCAGGATGTCCAGGTTACGGAAGAGCTGGCCTATGAAGAGGTTCCAGTAGCTATCTTAGACAGACAGATTCGTAGATTGAGAACTTAAGATATTGCGTCTGTCAAGGTACTGTGGTGTAACAGGAACCGAGAGGAGATGACTTGGGAGGCAGAGGAAGATATGAAAACCAGATATCCTCATTTGTTCCAAGCTTAGTCAGATAACAGGTATGTTAGTATTGCTATTTTACATAATGCCTTATAGTATATGTATAAATGAGATAGTCGACTCTAGTCTTTTATGAAATGGATATTATAGTATTGTGTGGAGTACCTGTATTGGACTTTTCTGCATTTCAGGTTCTTGAGATAGTCCATATTACAGGGGAGACTCTGTCAAAAAATTTTCTAGAAATAACTTGAGTAAGTCGAGAATTATTATAATTCACATTCGAGGACGAATGTTCTTAAGGGGGGGAGAATGTTATACCCCGTAAATTCTCGACATGTAGATGGCCTATTCGCATGTTGGTTAAGAGTTTTTGAATGCCATACATGCTAGAAAAAGGCCTGGGGAAAGACCGGATAAGAAATCCGTCGAACCATCGCGGAAGGAGCTGGGGCAGAGCCCCTCCGCGATGGCAACGTGCCACGGAGGGAGGGACTCCGCGTTGGCTCCGTGTCACGGAGGCCCTGTCCAGGCCAAACTATATAAGCCCCTCCACTTTGGTTTTAAAGTTACTTTTCATAATAATTCCCAGTAAGGTCGAGGGAAAACAGAGGGAGACGAGGTTTCTTGATAATTTTCATCCGATTACACCATCAAACGCGGTCCAAACTCAAATTAATTCTAGATACCGAGGTATTAAGCAGTAAGGAGCATTCCTACGGATTTAGTTTCGTGAAATTCGGCCGGCAAATCATCGTGCTACCGAACTAAGGTAAGTGGAATTGCTCCAAATTAGTGTCAATATACTCCTATCCCTAAAGTGAGTATTTCTCACTTTTGGACTTTCGAGAAATAGCAAGTTTTCGACCATTTTTTGATAAGCCAAAGTTTGGGATATATATATATTGAAAGTGATGTTTTCTTCCAGAATATTAGCGTATTTAGCTCTAATTGATATGTATATGAATGCAGTGGGGAGAAATAGCAGAAATACTGACCGAACTACGCCGGTTAGTCGGGAACTCCGAAGCGAAGGTATATAAAGCTAATTCCTTTGGCAAGTTAGTAATCCAGTAAGGTAGATAGCGTGATGTATAGAAGAAAGAACTCAAAAGTCTAGAATTGAGTCCAGTTTGAATTTAGCAAGCATGTTTTATGATATTATGATATATATTCAGAGTAAAAGTTAGTAAAGCAATATCAGACAATCAGATGATATCTCACTTAGGGTATAATCAGACAGTCAGATGATATCTCAGTTACAGTATATTCAGACAGTTAGATAATATCTCAGATATAGTATAGTTCAGTATGAGATTTAGTATAACACAAAAAAGAGTTCAAAATGAGAAATCATAGTACAAATAGTATTTTCAGTTTAAACAAGCTTGCTATATGTGATTATTATTTGTTGAGACCTGTTTGTGTTATGAGGGCACCCTTTGAGCGTCCTCGCCGCACCTGGGTTGGTAATTGTGTCGACCCAGCGTGAGGGTGGGGATATGCCACTCCAAGGAGTGGTATGCCATCCGTAGTAGAACGAAGATGGGATGGAGCATTCCCCATATCAGGCTGATCAGCATAGCAGTATAGCTTACCCTGTTGTGCGCTTGCGCCCAGGGGGCAGATTACAGATACAGATTACAGTTTATAGTACAAGAATCCTTCAGGCTTAGACACAGTTATTTATATTAGAGGCCATAGCCTGAGCTGGAGACCCAGGGGGCCAGTAGAGGTGCTCGTAGTTAGTAGGCGAGTGGAGTGATTTATTTTTGGATGGTTTTGACCCGGGTAGGGGTATATAGATTGTGTGTTGGTTGGCACCTTCCGTCTTATGGGGACTGTTATAGGTTCTTGTTTGTTATATATATGTATATACATGATATCTATTAGTTGATAGATAGCAGGTCGCCATGACGACATGTATGATTCTACCTTACCTTCAGTACAGGTAAGTCTATTCCAGATCCTGCTAGTTCAGACAGTTTTAGATACTTCCTGCTATTCAGAATTTACTAGCATTGTTGTTTATTTTCATTCATGTTCAGTTTGTTTTGCATACTCGGTACCAGTGGTACTGACGCCCCTTTGGGGTGCTGCATTACTTGCCTGCAGGTACTCATAGACGAGGAGTCGATCCCTCGTGATCCTAGCCAGCGCAGAGTCATCAGCTCCTGTCTTCCAGAGCTTGATATTCAGAGGTTTACATCATTTTCTTTTGTTGTATAGTATAGGTAGGTTGGGCCACTGTCCCGACCATCTTATCAGTATTCTTAGAGGCTTGCAGCCTGTATGTATTTCCCTGTGGTTAGTTGTGTCGGTCGTGTGGGGCCGTGTGTATGTTTAGCTGTCTAGTATTATTGTTTATGTTGGTCGTGTGGGGCCGTATCCAGCTAGTAGTGGTGACCTTGTCGGTCACGTAGTTGTTCAGCATTTGTTATATTGAGTTAGAGATAACTAGATAGCATGGTGGCCTTGTCGGCCCGCATAGGATCCCTTATATAGACATGATTCTTGTTAGCTGTTGTTATAGTACAGGTGGCTATAGGCCTAGTCAGCCGGAGGCTGTGTTTACAGCCGTTATATAGCCCGTTGATTCCATGAATCTGAGTTAGAGCCATCCAGGCACTAGATGTGCTTAGGCTCAGTAGTCTAGCAGTTCAGGCCCTAATAGGGCACCAGGTGCCAGTCATACCCTCCAAGGCGGGGCGTGACAATAGGTTTTACTCTTTAAAAAAAACCCTTAACTGAGCTTAAAATGACGTAGTTTAGGCCTTCGGACCAAAGGAATTATTGAAAAACTCTTACTAAATTCGTAGAAAATAACTGACTACCAGTCCTAACGAGGGACTAGACGAGTTACCACCATGGACCACAACTTGTGGCCTTTAGTCATCGAGAACACTGCCCCTATTTCCTCAACAGGTCCCCACAAGGGACCTAATAGATCATGGTTGGTGACCACGACTCGTGGTCACCTCTCGTTGTCTCCACTGTCCAAAAACCTTTATCCCTAGACCAATCTTGACCACGGCTGACACAACGAGTCGTGGGGTATGACCATGCTTTTGGTCATGCCCATGGTGACTTCCAATAAAAATTCTTAAAACATAAGACCAGGACCTCACCACGAGTCACGTAACGACTCATGGTCAACCCCACAGGTCGAGCAATAACCCATTCTGTGACCTGGTGCAAATTTTCCAATTTTCTCCATTTCATCTCTCGGGTGTGATATTAGGGCTTCTGGGGCACTACAGGATATGAGGTACTTTTACTTGGATTTTAGTTAAATAAGTGATGAAGAAAAAATGTACAAAAGAGGCAAAAAAAGCAGAAAATCAGCTAAGTATAAGTCTTAGTACGAGCCGTACCTTGATTGTACAAGCCGTACTTAGAATCATGGTGAAAGTTAAAAGGCTGGAATAAGAGGAAGGCAATGTACGCCTCTCAGTACGAGCCATACCAAGATGGTATGAGCCGTAACTAGAGTCAAGGAATTTTTCAAAGAAATTTGCACAAAGGCAGTCTCTTGGTACAGGTGGACTCACGGATCGTAGCAACCATATATGACCCGTACCATAGGCCATGGTGAGCTTCAAGTAATTCTTCAAGATTTGGAAGAACTACAAATATAATAAGCAGTACGAGTCATAGGAGGAAATACAAGGCATACCACAACACTCCTGGAAAACTTCAGAAGATGTCAGAGTTCTCAAAGCCAAGCCAAAGATGCTTTGTATGACTCATAGGATTGTGGTATGAGTGGTACCAGCCAGCTAAAAGTTAGAAAAATTTGTAGTAGCCAAGGATGTATGACAAGCTGGTATGAACCGTACTGTCCTACTACGGGTCATAGGTTCAGTCATGATATAGTCGGCGCCAGATATAGGAAATTCCTTGTTAGCTTAGGAAAAGGTTTCTAATCTTTGTATAAATAGCTTTGTGTTTTATTTTAGAGGACAACATAGAAAGGAAGTAGTCGAGAAGTGTGAACAGGAATCCTTGTGAATTTTTATCAAGTTTTGTAGAGAAATTCTTGGGGTCAAACACTTGATTTCATAAATTATTCTTGAGATTGTTCTTTGATATTAAGATTAGGTTTTCTTCCAATTATTGTTTTAAGTATTTAATTATGTGTTTTTCTATGAATGCAAAATATAATCTTACAATCATGAGAGGCTAAAACCTCCACAACTAGGGGTTGTGGGAACCATGATGGATTAAAGAAATAGGGTTACATAAAAGTGATTCAGAACCAATGCTAAAAGCTTTTATTGTATTCTCTTCATCTTTAAACGTTTCTTAACTGTATACAATGTTAGGACTTGTCTGAATTCTTTATTTTCTTCAAGCTAGAGAAGTAGAGATTAGGAAAAGAGAATTACAACAAAGCCTTGGTCTTTATGATCGTTGTATTAACTTGAGATAAGGTCGTAGGATAGTTAAATTTGGATCATATTGATAACAATTAGTTTGAAATCTCTCATTAGACCTGACCTGGTGATTGAGTATAGTTGTGAGGATTGCGGATGCCTTTGGCTTCCGTCTACCTTCTATTTATAATGAAAGAATCTTTACAAAATGACCTTTACTATTCATGAACGACCTTTACTATTCATGAACAGTGTGGCCGACACATCTACTATTTACTTTAAGACTAATACAAAAAACTTTATCGTCCTATACTATTTACTTTAGGACTTTCTACATAAAAACAAGAAACTTTTTACAGACATATCTCTTTCTCTTTATCTGCTTGCCTCTTTCTTCTTTCTTCATATCTGCTTTTTCTTTACGTCGCTTTCTTCTTTATATCATTCCAGCTGGACTTCTGGTAGCTGTTTGTCGTCTTCACCATGGCATTTCGAGCAATGGTGGTCTGGATATTTTTGTCCAATAGTTTTACAATATCTTGTTAGTAGTCCTGGGGAAATGTAATTTTTTCGTATAGCTCTGGTAGTAGGTATCTGTTCTGGTTTCAGCAGACTTAGTATCCATTGTCGTAGTTCTTCCATATCTGCCTCTTTGTGTTCCTTGGAGTTTGCATATATTATTGTTTGGTCTCTTGAATAATAACTCCAAATCGAGTTTCCGTTTAGATAGTTATTTGCTAGTTCGTTGAGTATAGTAGCGAGTCCTATAATCCTTTTGTTTGAGTAGAACTCGGGTATCTCTGTGCATGGTATCTCATCTTGTTGTTCTATTTTTTTCGGTATTATCATTTCCTTTGTTAGTCCTATCTTTACAACTTGTATAATAGGTTTTATCTCATCATGTAGTATCTCCGCTGGTGCTGAATATATTTTTACATAAAAGAATGTACCTTTAGTTATTCTTTTATATATGGTAAATGCTTTGTATATCTCCGGTATAGTAGCTATTTCATCTCCTGTTGATGTATATACGGTGCTAAGTAGTCCGTAGTCATAACAGGTTCTGACTAGGTTAGCATTTGTCTTTGGTTGGGCTATAAGTTTGTTATATCCTTGCAAGTGTTGGGTTATGTAGTCCTCTGTTGGGTTATTAGTGCTGGTAGATCTTGGGTTTTTATTTAAAAAAGTTTGTATTCTGTGGATATTTTGTATGTATTTGTTGGATATATGGTTGTAGGTCTGTTTAGCCTGGTTTAGGCTTTCTCTATATGTGGTAGTTTGTGGAGTGGGGGCGATCGGTATATTTTTCTTTGGTGTAAATGGCTTGTCAAATAGCTTGTTTTTGGTAATATCTTTTTTCTCTCCTGCAGATCCTGATGTTCCTGCAGCTGCATTCAGTAAATTGTTAGCTTGGGTTTTTTGGTGTTTCCCAACGTCACCTTTTAGCTCTGGAATTTTAACGTCTTCCGATCGACGTAGCTCCGCATGTTTAGAGTCATGCTGCTGACTGTTAGCTTTGCTTTTTAGCTGCTGTATTTCTACTTCCATACTGTCCACTTTATTACAAAGTGTAGTAAGGAGGCCGAGTATCTGTTCCATTTTGTCTTTTCCTTCTTCAATGTTTGTATCTGGAGAGGTAGTCTGCAATTGTATTTCTTTCTGTTTTGATAATTTCAATTGTAAATGAAAAATTCAGTATATTCAGAACTAATCTCCTTATCTCTTTCGTTGTGACTGAATCTTGTACTTTTCTAGTTATCCACCATTTTACTTGTGTATTATCTGTTCTAACAATAAATCTGTTATAAACAATATATGGTTCGAATGCTAGTAGACATTTATATAATGCAAATAATTCTTTTCTATTTATTTCCCATTTTATTTGTGGTTCAGTATATGATCCTGAGTAGTATCTACAATGGTGTTCTATTTTCTCGTTTTTATATTTATATTTTAATACTCCTCCATAGCTGTGGTCACTGGAATCTGTCTCCACTATATAACTAAACTGTCTATTTTCGTCTGGAAAATATAGTTTTGGTAGGTTTTTGCACATGTCCTTTATCTTTTTTATATGGTTTCTATCTTTTTCATCAAAATAGTATTCTATGTCCTTCTTTAATTTTTTCTGTAATGGTTTTAGGTTTTCTGCTAATTTTGGTATATACTCTCGTACTTGGTTAACTAGTCCTAAAAAGGATTGCAATTTTTTCTTAGTATCTAATAATTCTTTAGAATTAATTATTTTTTGTACTATATGCGTTTGCATTTTTATTCCATTCTTATCTATTTGTATTCCTAGGAATTCTATTTGATTTTTTAATATTTCAGCCTTTTTTCTACTTAAGCTTATTCCCGATATTTCTATTATATGCATAAATTTCTCTAATAATTTTATATGTTCTTCTTTTGTTCTTGAATAAAGTAGTATATCATCTATGTATACTATGCAATTTTCTAATTGATTAAAATAGTTATCCATAAAATGTTGATATCTACCTGGTGCATTTTTATATCCAAAAGGTAGTACATTCCATTCATAAAATCCTTGTGGTACCGTAAATGCTGTTAATTGTTTTGATTCCTCTTCTAGTTTTAGATGGTAAAATCCTGATTTACAATCAAATTTACTAAAATAATTGTATCCTTGTATCTGTCTTACTTTTAGTATTTTGTTTGGTATTGGGTAGTTATATGTTTTAGTTTTTGCATTTAAATTTCGATAATCGATAACCATTCTACTTTTTCCTCTTTTTTGCTCATTATGTTTATTTACTATAAATGCTGGACTATTATGTTTGCTGTTACTTTCCTGTATATAATTATTTTCTAGTAATTCTTTTATATGCATTTGAAATTCTTTTTGATCTTCAAAATTGTATCTCAGTGGTTTTTGCGTTATTATACTATTTTCATCTATTAGTTCAATTTTTATCTTTGTTTTATGTTTTTCCCATCCTTGTAACGGATTTTCATTATATAATGAATTTAGCTTATTTTGTAATGCTTGTATTCTATCTATTGTGAATATTATAATTTCTATTTTGTGATCACTTGGCGTTATATTTTTTAATTTTTGGGTAATTTTTTCACTTCCTTTTATCCATGGTGTATTTTTTCTTACCTTGTTACTAACTCTTTTTGCTCCTACTTTCTTATTACATGGGGTAGTAAACCACCAATGTGTTTTTGTTATGGTATGTGGGTATAGCTTTTCTAAAAAGGGCATTCCTAATAGTATATCCTTATTAGTAAATTCATAACTATACATTTCTTCTATTGTTAATATTTTATCCCATATTTGTATTTTTATGTTTTTAGCCTTATGTGTTATCATACTTCCTTCATTATTAAATCCGGTAACTATTAATGGTGTTTTTAATTTTTCCCATTTACTGTCTGGTAAACAGTTATATTTACACATATTTGCTTCTGCTCCTGTATCTATCATAGGTGTGTAGTATCTATTATAATATCCTTCTGCTATGATTTTTGTTAATATATAGATTTTTGGCATTATTTCATATTAAAGTTCTTTTAATAATTATCTTTTTATTCTCGTAATGTATTATTAGTTGTTTTTCATCTAAATTATAAGGTTTTACTGTTTCTAGCCATCTTATTCCTAAAGTAATATTATCTTTTCCTTGATATATTTTGAATTTTATTTTTATTGGTACTCCTCCAATAATTAATTCTTGTTCTGTACTATGTTCTATATTTGTCAATATTGTAGGTAATTCTGTATTTATATTTTCATTTTTATTGATTTCTTCTTCCTTTACTAATTCTCTTGTAATATAGTTTTCAATTTGTCCTGTGTCTATTTTTATTAAATATTTTCGTTGATCTAGTATTCCCGTTATATAATATTGGTAAGGTTGTATTTCGTTTATTTTTTGTTCTAATAATTTTGGTTGTAATTCATAGTCTATCCTTCTTGAGGTACTACTTCTTGATGATGATGGTGTATCATAATTTATTCTTTTTGATGTACTTAATCTTTCTTTTACTATTTCTAAATCTTCTTCAATATCTATTTCTTTGTAACTATAATCATTATTATCAATGATAGTAACTATTTTGTCAAAGGGGTTTTCTATTTTAATTCTTTGAATCTTATTTCTAGCCATTATTTTATGTTTTGTTGTTAGTACATATAAATTTTTACATCTAGCTGTGAATATTTTACTGCCTGGTGCTAACTCTATTCCTGACATTTTCCAGTATAATACTAATGATTTGTCTATATTTCTATCGTCCAATGCTACTGAATAATTTGCACTTATTATAAATTTAAATTTTTGGTATATTAGATTTCCTTTAACTGCACTTATTATGCTTTTCTCTATAGGGTGAATTATTCTATCATCTGCTAAATATATTTCTATTGGTGTATCTATTCCTTCTCTGAAACATGCTTTTATTAGTATTTCTGTTCCTCCTAGGTGTACGTATTTTATTGGATTTTTAGCTTTTATTTCTTGGATTTTTTTATTTATTATCTTTTTATTTATTATGGGTATTTTAGCTTTTCCTTGAGTATATTTACAGTCTATTATATGTTCTTTTTGGCTTACTACATAATATTCTTCTTGTTTTATCTTAAAGAAATTTCTTAATTTAGGTACTTCTAGTATTTTATCTATGCTTAAATCTAATTCTTTTCCTTTTATTTGTTCAAACATATTGTTGTCAAATATTTATTTTTGTTCTGCACTTTCACTGTCTTGGTATTCTTCCTTACTTATTATTCATATATCTTTCTCAGTCATCATCTGTCTCGTATTCTTTTATCTCATTTTCACTTTCTGTTTTTTCATATTCTGTTAATTCATATATGCTATCGTCATCGTTTAAATCGTAGTCTATATATTCTAATTGTTTGTATTTTTCATTTTCTATTATTACTTCTGATATTTGTTTTTTAGTTATATTTCTGGGTATTTTACAATCTCTAGCTAAGTGTCCTATTTTGCCACAGTTGTAGCATTTACATTCTGTTATATTTTTCTTAGTTCTATGAGGTCTTTTTTGTTTATAATTTTTTATATAATATCTTTTTCTTGGTTTCTTATACTTGTATTTTGTCCTAAATGGTCTGTATTTTTTGATTCTTTTCTTGTATTTATATTTGTTTGTACATCCAAATTGTGGTGCTGTTCTAGTTGTACAACATGCTAAGTTTTTTATTAAGATTTTTTCCATTTTCATATCTTCCTTATGTTTTTCACATAATTCTGTAAACCATTTTTATAAGAATTTTATTCTAGATCCTAGTGTATCTATTAATCCTGATTCTTGCCATTCTTTAGTTATTTTTGAGCTAAATGGTTCTGGTAATTTTGCGTAATATAATTTTCTTATTTCTCTGCTTTCTTCATTTGTATATAGTCCTTTATAATAATATTCTTTAAATGCACATGTATATTCATCTATATAACTCATTTTGCATATACTTAATTTATTTAATAGGTTCCTATTTAATATCTTATCTTTTTGTCGTTCATCTATTTCAGTAGTCATACTACTAAATTCATTCCTTATCGCCATTTCATATTTGTTTAATATATCTATAGATGTTGTTGCTGGTTCATTATTAGCTTTCTTATTATTTCTTAATGTTTCTAAACTTTCTGTTGATAAATTTTGTAACCATATTTTTGTTGCTCCTATGAGTGTTCTTTCTATGTATCCAGGGGAATCTGCTATTAATATTTTATTATCTATTAGTTGTTTTGAAATGTATCCTATCCATAATTGGATTGTTTTATTTGTATCTGCTACACAATCTAGATCTAAGAAGTTATATTGTTCTATGTTTTGTTTAGGTGTCCAGTTTCTATTTAATCTTTTATCCCATAATGTTTTACTTCTATTTTCTCTTTCGTAAGTATAATAAATTGGGCTAGTATCTAATCTTTTTGGGCTTTTAGTTCCTGATGTGCTAGGTTTTTCATCTACATCTTCCACATTAATTTTTATATCATTTTCTTTTTCTATTAGGTTGGTATATGTTTCTGAAGTTTCTGAATATTGGTCTAGATCTGCTTCTGAATTTTCATTATTTTGTTCATTTATTTCATCTAATCCTATCCTAGGTTGGTCTTCTAATGTACTTGTTTCTTCTAGTAATGTTTTAAATTTTTCTATTTCTTCTGTGAGTTTTAATTCTTCACGTTGTTTTTCTCTAGCTTTTAATTTTTCTTCATACAACTGTTTAAGTTTTTCCAATACTTTTTCTAATTCTTGGATTCTTGTATCTTTTTCTTGTTTAATCTGTTGTACTTCTATTTGGGCTTGTTTTTTAATTTTTTCTATTTCTTTTTTCCTATCTATCTCTTCATTTTCTTTATTAATTGTTACCATTGCTGTTAAGCTATCTTCTAGTTTTGCTGATTCTTTTTCTAACATTAAATATAATTGATCTCCTATTTTTTTAAATCTTCTTCCTAAACTTGAGTGTATAATTTTTATTTCTAGTCCTTTTTGACTCATATATTTTTCTTCTTCTAGGGCATATTCTTCTTTATTCATGGTAATTCGTGTTGTAATTTATATTCTAGGCTTTGTAGTTGTATTTCTAAATAAAATATTTCTTTTCTTTGTGCTTTAATTAATGTGTGGCATACTCCTGCAACTATGTTATAGTTTAATCTCTTTTTTCTAAATTCGATTTCATTTATTATTTCATTTATTTTATTAAGTAGTTGTTGTTTGTACTCTTCTTTGTTATTGATATTGTCTTTCATGTTTTCTTTTTTAGATATTTTATATAATTATATTCTGTTCTTGAAATTAGATCTATTAAGTATTCAAGTCTAACATCATCTGTTTTGTTTGAGCTTAATTGCTTATATTCGGGATATAGTATTTTTAATTGGTTTTTTAGTTTTTTGGCTTTTTTGTGAATATGTCCTTTCTTTGGTTTATGTAGTTTTTTATCCATTATTCGTTATCGGGGTCTTGTGTAAACATTTTGTCGTAATATTTATTTTTTAATGGCTCTATCCTTTGTATTTCTTTTATGTTTTCCAGTGCATATTCTAGATGTTCTAGATTTCTTTCTCTTATGTAATCATTTATATTAGTTTCTAACAAAATTACTAATAGTCTTATATTTTCCATAGTTTCTAACCAATATTCCATATATTCATAGTTTATCATTATTAATCTGAATCTATATCTTGTTCTATAATATCTGCTATAGTCACTTCTGTCCATCCTTGTTCTATTAGTTCTATGGTTGCATTTAGTTCTGTTATTTCTTCCAATATCTGAATCAAGGTTTTGAGTATATATAGGATAAGTATTTTATATTTATGATCTTCATCTAATAGGTACGAATTCATTTTTTGAATTTTTTCTAAACATAATATTCCCTCTAATCTCTTTAGGTATTATTAGAAATTATCCAGTTATTATAACGTTATTTTGAATGGTCTTTTTCGGTCACTACTATGCGTCTTCAACTTTGATCAGTTACCCTAACATCGCCTCAACTTTGTGCCCTTCTCCTAAGAAACTTAGTTCCTATATTCGTGCCTGAAAATTTATAAGGCTGGGGTATTCAATATATTTAGCTCATATTCGGGATACCAGTTCTAAGGGTCCTTCCATAGAGTCAATCCTAGTTGTTTTTGAATTCTTAGAGGTATTTTTCGCGAATCTGCCAGCCATGCCATTGGATTGCGATATGGATTTATATATAGATTTAGAGTCAGGGACCCAACCTATCTCTATACCGCCATACAAAATGGCACCAGCTAAGTTGAGAGAACTCAAGGAATAGTTGCAAGAACTACTTATTAAGAGGTTTATCAGGCCGAGTGTCTCTCCATGGGGTTCCCTGATATTTTTTGTGAAAAAGAAGGACGGTAGCATGCAGATGTGAATTGATTACCGTTAGTTGAATAAGGTAACCATCTGGAATAAATACCCTCTTTCGCAAATAGATGACCTATTTTACCAGTAACAAAGGGAGCGGTGTTCTCCAAGATTGACCTGAGATCGGGCTATCATCAGCTAAAGATTCGTGTTAAGGATATTCTCAAGACACCTTTCCAAACTAGGTATGGACATTATGAGGTCCTAATCATGTCCTTTAGACGCACTAATGCTCCAACAACGTTCATGAGCTTTATGAATAGTATATTCAAACCCTATCTAGATTTATTTGTAATCGTGTTCTGATGATATCTTTGTATACTCGAAGACTAAGCAGGAACATGAGAATCATCTGAGGATTGTGCTGGGGTTGTTGAAGGAAAAACAGTTGTACGCCAAGTTCACGAAATGTGAATTTTGGTAGGAGTCAATGTCTTTTCTAGGATATGTAGTCTCCAAAGAAGGGATTAAGGTGTATCCACAAAAGGTGGAGGTGGTCTGAAACTGGGCCAGGCTTACTACAGTGACAGAGCTTCAGAGTTTCGTGTGGCTGGCCAGTTACTATCGCCAATTTGTGAAGGGATTTACATATATTGCCTTGGTGTTGACATGGTTGACTTAGAAGGGTGTGCCTTTTGAATGGTCCAAGGAATGTGAATAGAGTTTTCAAAATCTCAAAACCTTTCTAATCACGACACAAATCCTGGCTCTGCCGGTGGAAGGTAAAGATTTTGTAGTTTATTGTGATGCCTCACGGTCTGGGTTGGGTGTTTTCTTAATGCAGGAAGGATAGGTCATTGCTTATGCTTCGAGGCAGTTAAAGGTGCATGGGAAGAATTACCCCAATCACGACTTGGAGCTGGCAGTAGTGGTGTTCACTCTGAAAATCTTGAGGCACTACCTGTATGGGGCTCGTTGTGAGGTGTTCATAGACCATTGTAGCCTGCAGTATGTGTTCTCCCAGAAAGATCATAATCTGAGATAGCAGAGATGGATGGAACTTCTTAAGGATTATGATGTGACAATCCTATATCACCTAGGGAAGAAAAATTTGGTGGCCGATGTCTTGAGCCGAAAAGCAGTGAGTATGGGTAGTCTAGCTTGCTTGGAAGCTACTTAGCGGCCGATGGTGTAATACCCCGGAAGTGCCTAAGACTAGACCCGGGATTTGAAAGTGAAAGGTAGCTGAAATCTGAAAATCCTTCTCAGAACGGGTCATTGTACGGGTCGTTAGTGGGAGTAACGACCCATTAGATGTGTCCGTGGTGAGGTGCTGCAGGACTGGTGTTGCAAGTAACGGGTCTAGGAACGACCCGTTGTTTGATGTAATGGGTCTTTGGATGTGAGCCGTTGGGAGGTTGCTCAGGTTCAAGAAGGAAGTAACATATCACATAACGACTCATCGTTGGGGACAATGAGTCATTGTAAGTGCACGTTGGGAGAAATTTCAGAAGAGGGGCAGTAGGGACAACGGATGGTTGCCACGAGTTGTTGGAGCTGGGCACGACTCGTCGGAGGGGCAGTGGGTTTTCTCAAACTCCAAAGCCAATTCAAGTTATCAACCACAAAAGCTTGAGGAAGGACTAGCTATTTCTAGCATTGACCTTTAATAGAGTGAAGATGTGGGTATTGACTATCTCTAGCTAAATCCCACCCACCAACACTCCAAATCCTCAGCATTATCTTCTCACCCAATTCTCACTCTTCCTCTTTCAAGTAAAGCAAGAAAAGTAAGTAAACTTCATGTTTGCAACCATCAATTTTTAGAATTAAAAAACTTAGGAGAAGACAATAGATCTAAATTTCAATGAGCATTTAAAATTAAATCATCAATACCTATTCATACATTCAAACCCACCACGCATACACCCCTAGCTAGCAATTTAGATCTATATATTTAAAGAGAGAGAGAGAGAGAAGATACCGAAATAACTTTTCTCAACATTCGCAATATAGGTTCATTCAATTACTTCAAAAGGTCTGCAACAATGGTGGAATTCCCCAGCAAAGAGGAATTCCCTAAAAGGAACTCTCTACTCTATGTGAAGAAGAATCTACAATCTCTATTGTACTTTCTTGGAACAGATGATGAATGAATTCAATGATGTATAATGGAGGTTATATATACATATGTAATTTCTTGTGTACAAATTTCTCCAAATGTCCTTGGAGCTTCTAGATACTTTTGAGACCTTTTTGGACCCTTTTACCCTTCATTGGATGGCCTCACCTATGAAGAACCAGTGTTTCGCAGATGCCAATTCCTGGAGCGCCAAACTATGGTCGGTTGAAAATAATGCTCTGACAGAGGGAAACGGCGGTTCCATGGGCTTTTATAAGGTGCCATTCCGTGAATTGCCAATTAAATAGCCAGTCTAGGAAGTGGCTTCGGCGTTTCGCCCGCGTTTCACCCTTCCAGATCTGTGTTTAGCTGTTTCAAAGCACGTCCTTGCACCTCTTTTTGAGCTCAAATCTTCCCTTATATTTGGCTCTTCTCCTTCATATGCTAACTCATCAAATTTTTTCTCAAATTCCATGTGTTTTGCTCAATTTCATGATTTCTTTACTCACGTGATGTACCTACAAAGAATTCAAGAGAAAGGGCATAAAAATCCACATAAATGACTCAAAAACTAGGCAAAAACTCATGATTAGGAGCTTAATGAGTTGGTAAATTTCCAACTCATTAAACCTCCAAACTTGAACCATTGCTTTTCCTTAAGTAATGCAATTCTTTACAGTTGAGCAAATGAACAACATGCTATACATGAGTTTTTGCATCGAGGACCAATCAAGATATTCTTGCACAAGAGGGAATTGCTAAAGCTTAGGGAACTATGGTAGTTGTACACAAAATCATCAATCTGCAAGACAACCCCAATCATTATATACCAACTCAAGAAAAAAAGAAAAGACTCAATTTATATTGCACAGACTTCAATAGGTGACCGCAATCATTAAACCCATCATGCATGCATTTCTTTCATTCAAGCAGGGACATAGATCATCAAAACAAGTTCAAAGAGCATCTCAATTCATTGACGATTTTCATTCAAAACTTGCCTTGAAGTTCACCATACGCTTGCCTTAATCATACCTTTTTTTGAAAACAATTTTAAGCATGTACTCCAAAGTGATGATGCCACTCACAAGAAGAGAGAATCCCCCACATTTTTGAACAGTTTACACATAGGGATTATAAGATAAGACTATTGCACTCACTCTCACAAAGAAATTCAAGTGCATACAAATTGACCCATAAGCTTTCCCTTCATGTATATCATCACTAATGTAGTGTTGCTGCACTCAAAATCAACTAGGACTTGCAGGTCATAATGAAGGCTAGGGGTAAGGGTAGGAAAAAAATTTAGTTCTAGTGACTAGAACCACCCTAATGCCTTTTGTGAATATATTTAACCTCCCATCAACTCCTTTCAATCACTCCACCTTATTTCTCCTATTTCATAATCTTTGGCTTTTGTGTAACACAAGCCACCCTTATACTCCCATGAATTTCACATTTAGCCTTATCTATGCGAGAGATAGCACCTTTTTTACTATTCTTTCTCTTTTGAGGATTTGAGGTCTTTCAACCCACCGATTCATTCATCTCATCATAATTTTGGTGCTACCTCACATTGAAGCTCTCATTTTTCGCCCGACTCTTGTAAACCCCCAAACTTAGGCTTTTGCCTCATTTCACATTCATTTCCTTATCTCTCCCCATTTCATGGGTTTCAAGCCCCATTTTTCTTGTCTCGTTACTAGTAATTAGGGAGGATGGGTGCCAAAGAGAAGTATTAAAAATGGTCATTAGGCTTACAATGTGGATTCCAAGAAAGGGTCCATGGCTCAAACATTGGCTACCACAGATTGATGTTCAAGGAGGTCATTTGGGTTGAAGTGACTTTACAAAAGGTGGCCTAAGATCATGTTCTAAGTGCAGCCCCGTCTATCATTTCGCATTGAATCACACTTAGGGTAAGTTCTAGAAAATCACGCATACCCAAGAATTAAGCCGAAAACCTCACCACACAAGGCATCACAATCCAAGGAGTTCACACACTTCCATCATCACATTAAGAGAATGAATTTTTACAAGCTAGTTATGAATCAGAAAGCCAAGCAAGGAATGTGTAATTCATGATAAGAGAGTGCTCATTTATCACATTTAGATGCCCTTTCATTCTCTTTTCATGCACAATGCTAAGCAAGACATGTTGGTGGTACCTCATCAAATAAGTACAGAAAAGACCCAACAAGACTCTAGACTTGACATTTTCCCTTAAGGAAGTCGCCTCTCAATCTATCATTGGGAAGTGCCAACCCAGTTTGACAATGAAAAGAAAGGACAAAGAAATTGCTCCTTGGGAAAGAACCGTAGTATAAAGAAAACCCTTGGAGTTTATTCAAATACTACTATCAACGAAGGTGATACTACTAGCAAGTAATAACAATATACCCTTAAGAATGACATCACCCAATCTATCATAGGGCCATATCATGCATCACTTAACAAGGGGATTACTCAGACTTCATCACTCAACTACACATCAGACACAAAACACATAAAATAAAGAAAAACAAAACAAACATTATCTTTGAGGCACAAAGTTGCACAAAATACAGAAGAAATGGGTGAAAGCACTCCCTGGTCGAATGAAGACATTTGCATTGGAGCTACATGACATACATTTTACACCTGTGCTTCACAGGTTGTCACCGGCATTTCACCGGTGGAACACCGAACTACTCTACTCTGGTCATAGCCTGTGCTTGGCTGGCGCTTCGCGTCTTTCTACCTGCATTTTGCCAGTCTAACACAGGTTCCTTAATTTTTCTCCTTCCACTTGTCATCACATTTGATACCTTATTCAGCCTTGCAACACTCAAAGACAACACCGTATGAATTAAAAAGAAATAAAGAAAACATGAAGCAAAACAAGATAGAGAGCAAGTTTGAATTACTAAATAACTAATGTCTTATCACAACTCAATTCCTCGGCAACGAAGCCATTTTTGATAACGTCCAAAATATATCCTTCATGAAGAATATACACGGCCGAAGTATCTTCCGAGGTCGAATCCCATGAGAACTAGGGAATGAAATTTGCAAGTGTCGGTTGAGAAATTGAAGTTAGATTGCACCACATAACTTTAATATAAAAATAAATGATATTGGGGGGAATAAAATTTGCAATGAATTGTATTGGGTGATTTAGTGAAACGAAACAGAAAGATCAACAAAGTTGTCAACAAGAGTGTGAAAGACTAGAGGTGTGGTGTTGATGAAATGCTAACTAGATCGGGATATGCTAAGCCATCTTATGAGTTCAACAAGTGTAAATAATCTCGGGAAGTGGGTAAATACAACTATTTAGTCTTCTAACTACCTCTTACTAGTGTTTTGTCAAACCTCTAGCCACAATTTAGCTCAACCCGATTAGATTTGGATTAACAGTTGCACTATTTTCTAGCTATTAGTTGCTAATAAGGAATGAGAATGCAGTTTCAACTATTTCTAGCCCAATTTCACAATCTCTTATCCAAACCCACTATTAAATTCTCTTCCATTACTTAATTATTCTTTTACAAGCAACAATAATGCAAGAACAAATAGACCTAAATTATAATCAGTGGATCTTCCTTTATAGATTGAAGAGAACCTAACAGATTTACACTTATTTGAACAACATAAAGATGACTCTATCAATACCCACTCTAATTAAGTATTCACACACACCTCTAGTTAATGATTTAGCTACTCATGATTAAGAAATTCAGAAACACATTCATTAATAGCTTCATTGAATTTAATAGCAAGAGTAGGAAAATCAAATTCACAAAATAGTATCCAACGAAAGTTGAAACTTACTATTACGAAGAAGAAATAGAACAGAGTACTTTTTCCAAGTTTACCAATTAAAATCTCCCTCTCTCAACTAAGAGAATGTTCTTCATCTACAAAAGGAAACAATGATGTGATATATGCTTTTCTCTCTCTCTCAATATCTCTATTTCTATCTCTCCTTTTATATATCAGTATAAATTACTTTATATGCTATTTATATCCTAAAAAGTAGCGTACTTTTTATCTCTTTTCCCGTGTTTGACAATTATACCCCTGAGCACCATTCTAGCATTGGTGGAGACACCGGCGGTTTGCCGGTCCTAATCCGTGAACCACCGGGTGTCGTATCTGGGCCCTCACTCAACTCCAGTGAGCATCAGTGGTTCACCCAGCTTTTAGTCGATACCAATCCATGAACCTCCAGAGCTTCATGCTATTTTCTAGAATTTTGGGTGTCTTTCCACAACTAGACCGGCGAGTCACCACTAAAAACTTGTGAATCGCTGGTGGCATTGTTCCATAGAGGCAGTGATGTTCGTCCTTTGGCCGGCGTTTCGCCAGTTTTCATCGGTGGATCACAGATTTTCTCTCACTCCCTTCTTTTTGCTCCATTTTTGCTCTTTTCTTCACATTTAGTAATCTGCACACAACAAAATCAAAAAGGGTATAAAATCCATATACTCAACTAAAGAACTAAGCAAAAACTCAAGTTTTAGAGCCAAATTAGTTGGTAAATTACCAACTCATCAAACCCCCAAACTTGAACCATTGCGTGTCCTCAAGTAATGCAATACTCATTCATTGAACAATATGCCACCTCTATTAAAAATTAAACTTCACCAATCACCTGAACTATGACAACCCTAAAATATGCTCACTAAGCTCACCGAAAAAGGGAAGAAAATACCCCAAGAGACCAAAACAATGAAGTCTTTCAAACAAGCTACCACTTTCCACCAACCAAAGCTTATGAATAGATTCATTTAGTAAAACAAGGGCATTTCTTAACCATGACACACATAGAATCTCAAGTTATAATTAGTGCACATTCGACGCTTTCCTTAGCGTTTACACTCATCGTGCCATATTCCCGGAATAACTCTGAATGCTCTTGTGTCCCTAAAAAGGAATGATGCCACTCACCAAAATAAGAATCCCTATTCTTTAGGTCATGTGATCATTTGAATGCACCAAAGGGATTTTTTAGAAGAGACATTCACACTCACTCTCCCAAAAGAAATCTTCATGCATACACTTGATCTATAGGCTTTCCCTTCATGTAGTTAACCACTAATGTAGAGTAGCTGTACTTAGAATCATTTAGGGCTTGCGGGTTATGAAGTAGGCTCGAGGTAAGGGTAGGATAAAAATTTGGCTATAGTGACTAGATCCTCCCTAATGCTTTTTGTGAACATACCTTACATCAACTACTTCCACTCACTGCACCTTGTTTCACTTCTTTCCTTGTTTCTAACTTTCGTTTCTTTAACAACCCTCCTTATAACCCCTTTGGCTTTCACAACTAGCCTTATCACCTCAAGAGGAAACACAGATTCACACAAATTGTCTTTCTCCTTTTGATTTATCCTTTGGTGCATTTTGACACAATGTGGTTCTCCCCTCACATTGAAATTCTCGTCTTCCCCTTTTTTGTACACTGACAAACTTAGGCTTTTGCCTCATTTCTCATTTTTTATCACTCCCTCGTTCTTAGGCTTTAAGACTCATTTCATCACTTATCTTGTCACTAGAATTTAGGGAGAATAGGTGCCAAAGAGAGGCATTAAGAATGGTCTTAAGGCTTGTAATGTGGTTGCCAAAGAAAGGGTCTAAGGCTCAACATGATCTAAAAAGGATCAATTCTCATGGAGGGCATATGGGTGAAGTGACTAGACAAAGAAAAAGCCTAAACTCATGTTCTTGGTGTATCTACATCTAGGATTTCTCCTTGAATCACATTTGGGGCAAGTTCTAGACAAGATGTTATGCATGAGATTCATCAAAAATTTCCTTACTACACAAGGCATCATCCTTAAAGGGTCTATAAAAGTCATTCTCAACACTAGATATCAAGTTAGGATATCAAAGCAGGCAAACATCATAAATCAAGAAAAGAAGCTACAATGTATGACAGAGAATGCTATGCTATGATGCCAACACTTGCTCATAATAATCATTTTCGTGCCCTGATTTTAAAATTTCATTTCAACAAAAACTTTTCGATGGTGCCTCTCAAAACAACTTCATAAAAGACTCAAAACAACATGGCCATTTCCCTTAGGAATGTCGCCATTCAATCTATCATCAGGAAATACCAATCCGGTTCAACAACAAAAATAAACAAAATACAAACAAAAATGCTCCTCGGGAAAGAACCGTGGTCAAAAGAAAACCTTCGGAGTTTTGATTACTACACTACTATTTATAAAGGCAAAAAAAAGAAACAAGAATTTGGTTTTCTTTCATAATTTCGCAATTCAAAACAAAGATCCCATTTGATCACTAGCCATCAATCATCGAGAGCATTTTCAGCACCCTAAAAATTTTAACGAAAAATTTTAACGTACAAAGAGAAAGGATCATCCCACCCTCAAATTTAAATCAGACATTTACCCCAATGTATCCAACGAAAAGACAAGAAAATGATAGAGGCTTTCTGATTGAGTTAGTGATTGGGTCGCGGCTTCCAAGTATATCTGGTAGCATTAAAATGCCAAGAAGATGTCTCTTCAGCCGTAGGTTGCTGTGGGTCAGGTGGGAGTGCTAGAGGTTTCCCGGGGCCTTGCACTACCCAATTGTCCGACAAGTGCAAAGCCCGTGGTAAGAAGTCGTTGCCACTCCACCTGGCATCCTGAAAGGATTGACATCATACACCGAGTGCATTGAAAGTGGAGGAGGGCGGCTATAATGGGTTTTCTCATCAACCACTAATTATGAATCACTTTCATAACCCACCCACTTATCATCCGGCGGGCTTCTAGTTGTGCGGGAACCACCTCAGGTTCATAAGAGTTTGGTTTTCCAGTGGATGGGGGTGTAGTGAGTGCAGACACCTCTTGTTTCAAAGTACCCACTTCACTTTCAAGGACGTCAACTGTAGAGCATAGGCTGGCCAACTTGTCTTTAGCAGGCTGCAATGCTTTCTTGATGGCACTCTATATAATGGACGGAATAGCCTTGGCTAACAACACCAGCTGGTTCTCATGCATTTTGTCCCTTTGTGCAATTTTGAGAAAATTAGGAGGTGGAGAATTATGGAACTCGGCTATATGGAGTTGGGCAGTTGTTGTGTGAGTGGATGTCGAAGGTGGTGGTGGAGTCATATTCCTTGTATACTTTTCCCACTTCATAATTGGAGCCTCTTTGTTGATTTTGGTGGCCAATGTAATAACACTGTTGTCCTGCACAGTCCTATCCAATGGACGAAACAAAGGACAATTCGCCCGCAGACATAACATACGCACTAGGTTAGGGAATGGCAATGTTGTGGCTTGCTGCTTGGCCTTTTGTTTGAACTGATTGGCAATAATCTCCCCCACATTGATGTTCACATGATCCATTATGCAAGCAAGGATAATGAAAACTTCAATTAGAACTTTTAATGTATTCCAAGAGGGTATAGCCTCGAACAAACCAAATGTAACCACATGCAGGATTCAAATTTTAAATCATGCCGACGAATGAGGCCCTTTAAGATAGCCCATTGTGGTCGACCTTTTGCAATCAATTTGGCCACCCACTGGAATTGGTTTGTTTTGTCCTCCACTTTATTGCAGAATATTGGGTGACATGGGATTGGCTCATCCCAATAAAGCGAGTTAATTGCTTTTGGAGTTACAGGCACCTCTTGCCCTCACACCCATACCGATGTTAGGCACTGGAATGCTTCAGTGTGGCCCGTATGCTTCAGTAGCTGTTCCCTTGCTCTATATGATGCATAGAATACCCACACTAGTTCTGGAAGATATAGGTCAACTGGTTTGGTAAATGGGCCCTAATCACGCGTCCCAACATGGTAGTAGATATCTAGGCATGTAGTCTTGAAAGATTCTGCATCAAACTGGGCTTCTGTATGGATGAAACGCTTCTCCATAAATGCAATATAAAACTCCTCCGTTCCTTCCAGCCCGAACCTAATTTTGGTGGTATTGGTGTGCACTGATGCGTGGCCTGTATGAGAGTGCGGGGAGATAGACATGATGCTGCAAATAAAGGTTAGTAGTGTGAAATTATTTTTAACTCCAAGAATAAGGCAAATAGAAGAAATCAAGTAAGACTTTGACAAGTTCAGGTGCCAACGGCGAACCAATGGCGAGAGGTAGTTGCATTCCGCTAGTCGCTGAAAACTCACCGTTAGGCACAATGAGTAAATAAGAGGCCTTGGGCACATCAACATTTCGCCAGCGAACCACAATTAGTGATCTACTGGTCTCCGTTCTGAGTATATTCACCCACCAATCACCGCCATATATATGCAAACAATTCTCACTCATATCTCTGCAAAAATGACAAATTGACCTTAAGAAAGGTGTCAATCAATCTATCATTGGGCAATTCACCCGGGCCGCAGATTTTGCTCGGATGATTAGTGACCACAACAAACCACATTCACTCACATATGGTAGAGAAACAAAACAAAATATGATAAACCTGACAAGAGAAAAGTATCACCAATGTTGTTAGGACCTTTCAAACATGTGATAGAATTCTTATGTCCAATGGACTATGCGTGTGAAGCTTTGTGGAGGAATGAAGAAGATAAAGGATATTGGGGGTTTTTAAATTGAAAAGGCAGGGAAGTTGAATGGGTGTTTGGGGTGGTAGTTATTAATAAGTGTTAGGTGAGAATTAATGGGTCTTTTGGGGAATGGGCGATCTGGGGAGGAGATCAAAGGAAGAAAATAGGAGAATGGAAAAGTTTTGAGGGTTTGAGGGCCGCATCAGCGGTCGCCAAAATAAACTGACGGTTCACCAATGTGTCCGCCGCTAACATCACCTATACACGACTCTAGGTGCAAAATCAGTGGTTGACCGGCATTTCACAAACTGCATCCGGCATTTCACCGGGTGAGGAGCCGATGCCTGATCCATTTCCATCAGCTGTCCACTCTTTGACAGGCGCTTCGCAGATTGGGCCACCAATTCACCTTGGAACCTTCAGTTTGCTGGATAGGATTGGCCCCCCAGCGGCGCTTCATGAAATTCAATCAGCGTTTCGCTGGTTGCAATGCCGGTCTATTACTCTTCCTGAAGTGCACCCTTCCATCCTAAGAAAAATAAAAAACAACACATATAAGAAGAATTATAAAAAAACTATGCTTGGGTTGCCTTCCATGGAGCGACTTATTTAATGTCGTGGCGCGACCAAAGTTCTTCAAGGCCTAAGACTCATCCAGATGCACCACCTCTGTTCAGCGAACTTCTTCCAACACCCCCAAATATCTTTTAACCCTTTGACCATTTAATTAGAACTTGCTCCCATTCTCACTACGGAGTTTGATGGCTCTGTACTCGTACACTTGAGACACCTTCAAAGGCCCTAACCATTTAGACTTTAGCTTTCCAGGGAATAGTCATAGTCGGGAATTGAACAACAACACCCAATCACCTGGAACAAAGCTACGCTACAACACTTTTTAGTCATGATAATATTTCATTCTAGCATTGTAAATTACTGCATTCTCATATGCCTTAATTTTGAATTCATCCATCTCATGTAAATTATGGATTCGACCTTAGATCTCTTCCCTATTCCAGGTTTAAACTTTTCAATGACCACAAATCTTTATGTTCTAGCTCCACCGGGTGGTGAAATGCTTTACCAAACACCAGCTAGTAAGAATACATTCCAATAAGTGTTTTAAATGCAGTCAGATATACCCACAATGCATCATCTAACTTTCGCGCCCAATCGGTTCTATTCACATTGACTGTTTTAGTCAAGATGGACTTTATTTCCCGATTTGAAACTTCCGCTTGTCCGCTAGTCTGCGGGTGATACGGGGTGGCCACTTTATGCTTCACACCATATTTAGCTAGTAGTGTGCTGAACACACGGTTGAAAAAAATGAGAGCCACCATTGCTAATTATAGGTCTAGGGGTACCAAACCGCGAGAAGATATGTTATTTTAAAAAAAACTGTTACACTTCTCGCTTCATTGTTTGCTAGTGCAACAACTTCCACCCATTTGGAAACATAATCCATTGCCAAAAATATGTATTTGTTCCCATTAGAACTTACAAAAGGACCTATGAAGTCGATCCCCCATACATCGAGCAACTGAACCTCTAAGATTGGTGTTAGTGGAAGCTCATACCGCCTTGAAATACTCCCTTTCCTTTGACATCAATCACATTGCTTCACAAAGTCATGTACATCTTGATGTAATGTAGGCCAATAAAACCCGCATTGCAACACCTTAGCCACTATTCGCAGACTCCCATAATGACCTCCAACAAGGGAAGAGTGACAAGCCTCTAGAATTGGGACCATGTACACTTCTGGAATACACCTCCATGTTAACCCATCTGTGCAACTTCGAAAGAGGTAAGATTCATCCCAAAAGAATTTTTGGACATCATGCATGAATTTCATCTTTTGTTGAAAATCAAAGCCTTTAGGTACAATGTTGTTGGCTGTTAATTAGAAAAAATTAGCAAACCACGGTGTCAGGTCGTGGGTTGTAGCTATGATTCCCTCATCTAGAAAGACATCATTGATGTCCTTTTGTGTTCCTGGCTGTTGATCTTGGGTGTAATTGCATGCCCAAGTGCTATTTTATAACTTAAAATTAGTCATGTTGGTCTAATTATACACTTACATTCTTATGTGATTTTATATAAATTTGGGTATGCACTAACCAACATGATTAGTCCTTGTTTTGTAGGTGAAAAATGCATATGATGGACTAAATAATGATGGGTGAATTGAAGAAATTGAGTTGGAAGCAAATTGAAAAATTTGGCAAGAAAGCATGTCATGGCAAGGCTGGCAACACCAGGCAGCGTGCCACGTTGTGCGTGTGCCACAACCAGCGCCATGCCACGCCAAGGGCATATGCACGAGAGAATGAAGCAAAGCAGGACGCCTGTGCGCCAGCGCCGTGCCACGCTAGGCACTGCTGCGCGCCACAGGCTGCATCACGCAGGCCATCACGTAGCCCCAGCGTCGTGCCACGTTGTCCATCGTGCTATGCCTCGGCCAAGCATGTTTCCAAGGCACTTTCCAGTAAGCCTCTGCATTACTTCCATGGCACGAAGGCAAATTGGCGCGTTCAGCTCCGTGCCACAGAGCCATCCCATGACCGGCCAAAATTTGTAAATTCCGTATTTACTATAAATTAAACCCTTAGCTTCTAAAATCATTTGTCACGAAATATGTTCTAGAAACCGTAGAGGAGCGAAGGGAGAAATGAAGAACTCACCTAGGGTTCACTAATTTTACATTCTCTTTTACCTATTCTTGTAAGTACTCCCCTTTAATGATGTTTTCAAGTTATTGTGCGAACATGAGTGGCTAAAACCCTTCCCCTAGGGTTGAGGCCACGTGATATGATTATAGTGCATGAATTCATTTTGGTTTGAGTTGTTAATTGTTGTTTTGTCTTACAATCTTCATTATGGTTGTTTTTATGCTTGATCACCATGAAAACAAATGCGTTAAGCTTAGGTAAAAGCTTGAAAGAGTAACCCTAGGGTAGAACAAGAGAATGTAGGGAGCAAGTTCTTATCTTACGATAGGATTCGCGGTTAGGATAGATATTATATCTAATTTGCCTTGCTTGGTTGATAAAATGGGATGATAGCAAGACAACGATTTAGAATTGTCACTCCACCACTCGTAGAAGTAGTAGTGAAGCTAAGTTCAGTTAAATGACTAGAGGTACGAAAGTCTCTAATCAAGAGCAAAAAACCCCGTAAACCACATCCATGTAGTTAAATTGCTCATGAATTAGGATATCATATCCCCAGTCAACGAAGTAGGTGTGAGACTAGTTTGTCGTGTTTAGAGGCTCGAAAGACCATGAACGTAGCATT
Organism: Datura wrightii; assembly: GCA_035772735.1. NCBI lineage: Eukaryota > Viridiplantae > Streptophyta > Magnoliopsida > Solanales > Solanaceae > Datura > Datura wrightii. The sequence goes on from JASDFA010000003.1 coordinate 10,832,370, forward strand.
TTAATTATGTGAGACAACAATTGAAGTTTTCATACTTTAACCATTGAGAATTGTAGCATTGCATGATTATTAGGCCTTAACTCTAGTTGCTCCTTATATTGTTTCTCAAGTATTTTGTGATCACCCCTAGACTTAATTATAATTTTCCAAAATTTCAATAATCAACACTTATAAAGGTTAATTTTAACACTTGGACTTGATAATTCGCTGAATTGGCCTAGTCCCTGTGGGTTCGACATCCGGCTCTTAAAAAGGGCCACATTATTACTTGTACGACCGCGTATGCTTGCGTGTGCGCTGGAGCGTAGCAAGTTTTTGGCGCCGTTGCCGGAGACTTGGCGAAGTTTAGTAAATTTTTCTGTTCTTGTGTGAATTTTAATTTCCTTAAGTGTTGAGAAACTTGGTCTTAGACTAATATATTGCAGGTGACAGGTTGTCCTTGTAGAGCTGGCAAGGAATAGAGAGCTAGTGGAACCGTTGCTTGAACCTGAACGTCAACTTCATTTACGCAGGAGGGAAGCTCTACAGAGAAAACAAAAGAGACTTCAGGAGAGGTTACAACAACACTCACCGGTAGCACAAGCAAATTCGTTACCTGAAATCATGGCACCCCGACCAGTTCGCGAAGTGGCGATCCCACTAGAGAGAAATGTGACCTCTAGTATCCGCAAAGTGGAACTTGGAGGGAACTTTGAATTGAAACAGAATATGGTGCAGTTGTTACATTCTAGTGGCCAGTTCACTGGGACGACTCATGAGGACCCACAGCAGCACTTACAGAACTTCCTTGAGATTAGTGACATGTCCGTCCCCACAGGAGTGTCCACAGATTATGTCCGACTTACCCTCTTCCCATTCTCATTGTTGGGAGAGGCAAAGAGGTGGTTGAAATCTGAGCCACCGAATTCCATAATTTCTTAGGATGATTTGGCCAAGAAGTTCCTCATCAGATTCTTTCCTTAATGAAAGACTGCAAAACTCAGGAGTGAAATATTAAGCTTCAAGCAGAGGCCGGAGGAGAACTTGTGTTTGGCTTGGGAGAGATTCGATTAATTATTGAGAGACTGCCCTCATCATCAACAGTCCAATGAAGTGCTACCTCATACCTTTGTGGGAAGTCTAGACCCACACACAAAAATTTTACTAGACTCTGCATCGGGAGGGAAAGCATTAAATAAGACTTATAATAAGTTGTACACTTTGTTGAATAGGATTGCTCAGGGAAATCCAGAGTGGCACAGCGAGTCATCGAGAGCGGGAGGAAAGAGAACAGTAGGGCTGATAGAGGTGGATGGTGTAAATCCTTGGCTGCTCAGATAGCATCATTTCAGCATCAGATGATGACTCAGTTCAATAAACTGAGTATGAACCAATAGCAAGGGCAGGTAAATGCAGTTCAACAAGCTCCTAGTTGGTGTGAAATCTGTTGCAATAATGGGCACAATGCAGAATCCTGCGGGGCTAATCCTGAATCGGTCAATTTTGTTGGGAATGTTCAGAGAAACACTTAGAATTTTGGGAACAATTACAACAAGAATTGGCAGAGCCACCCAAATTTTTCTTGGGGTGGAAATCAAAGCCAAAGCTACCAGCAACCTCAAAAACAACAGTATTAGCAACAAAATAGGAAGAATGATGGCCAGTTGAGCAGCAACATTGAGGAGACGCTGCAGAAGATTATGGAGACACAGACCCAATTAGCAGAGAATCAGGCGAGGAGGGCATCAGATTTGAAAAATTAGTAGTTGGCCACCCGCAATCTAGAGAAGTAGATGGATCAACTAGCAGCGGCTCACCACACTAGACCACAGGGAGGATTACCCAGTGACACAGACACAAACCCCCAACAGGTCAATGCCATCAGTTTGAGGAGTGGCAGGGAATTAGCTGATGCATCACCGAAAGATAGGAGAAATGAGGTGCAGCCGAAGTTGGTTAGAAAGTAACCATCCACTGACAAGGTAGAAAATCAGAGTGTTGTGAAACTAAATGCAGAATCATCATTGCAACCATCACAGAGACCACCACCACCTTTTCCGCAAAGACTCAAGAAGAGCTAGGAGGAGGAATGTTTTAGAAAGTTCTTTGATATTTTTGAAGAACTTCACATAAATTTGCCTTTGCTTGATGTGTTGCAGGGAATGCCCGACTATGCTAAGTACTTGAAAGATGTGGTGGCCAACAAAGTCAGATTGGTGGATGTTCAGACAGTAGCACTGACTGAGGAGTGCAACCACAAGGTAATGAGAAAGATACCTAAAAATCTTAAAGACCCAGGGAGTTTTACCCTCCCCACACAAATTGGTAAAGCTGAGGTGATTAGTGCTTTGTGTCATTTAGGGGCAGCAGTTAATCTAATGCCCCTATCCTTTTTTAACACCTTGGGGTTGGGTAAACCAAGACCAACACGGTTGATGCTGCAGATGGCAGATAAGTTGAGAGTGGCACCAGATGGAATAATCGAGGACCTTCTCATCAAAGTGGGTAAGTTCAATATACCCGTTGATTTCATTATATTGGATTTTGAAGTTGATGACAAGGTATCCCTGATCTTGGGATGACCATTTTTGGCCACTGGAGGAGCGATTATTAATGTAAGAGTAGGGACCCTGAAAATGAGGGTCGATGATGAAGAAGAACTCTTCTGGGTTTACCAAGAGATTCACCCACCCACACATTATAGAGACCTTTGTAAGGTCAGTGTGTTATCAGAGGCTAAGTGTGGGGTGGCAGATTCCACAGAACCACGGCCACAAGAGATGATTAGTTCTCAGCCCGAATTTGATGAAGGGCTTCCATTTCAGAAGGAGTTGGAGGAAGAGAGGGATAGAGTCGCGGTTGTTCCCTCGAAAAACAAAAGGAGAAGAAGATGGTTCTCAAAAGGGAACACGGGTCTAAGGATGTCCTGTAAAGGATAGTCCACGTGGTGCCGCGACATAAAACTAGGCACTGCTTGGGAGGCAACCCAAGGGTACCACAGGTATAATGTTAATTTCTTTCATTTATGTTGATTTTGTTTATTTTCATCTTGTTGTTGTTTTTGGTGGCGATTTAAGCACAGTTGGAGGGGAAGTATGATTACCCTTGGAGAGGGAAGCTAAGAATCATGAAAGAGGGAAAGTATGGGGTCGAATACCCACTTGTTTAAAAATGAAGAAAAACATGTTGTTAGATAGGCCTAGAGGCCCCAGGGAGTGTTTCTGACCCTTTTTGAATTTTAATTGGATGCTTTGGGGACATAGCATGATTCAAGTGTGGGGTGAGGGGGATTTCAAAATTTTTGTGCTTAATGATTTCGGGTGAATTTAGTGCTTGATAGGCATTGGTTAAAATTTTTTGAGTTAAGCATGATTCACCCACCCGTTGGTTTTTCTTTTCGGTTCTTTTTCGACGGGGGGCTCTCAACCGAAGAACAAAAATTTTCTTCTCAACCGAAGAACAAAAATTTTCTTTGTCTGTACATAGTTGTTTTTAGTCATAGTTAGGGACTCTTCTCGACGATGGATGGATTACGACCGTCTTGAGGGAAAATTGGTCAATAGGTTTTGGGTTTTTGAACCCGTAGTTAATTGTTGGCTCTATATTCTTGTTATGTGCTATACATGATTGTGAGATGCAACTGTGGTTAGTGTTTAAGCATGTAAGAAGTTGTATAACTTTTTTTGAGACACCTAGGCTCTCGAATGTGACTCTATGTGCTTAAAGATTAATTTTGAATTCTTGTGATTAGCTGAGTTAAGAGTGCTGAATTTTCCTTGAATTGAGCATGTGCCGTGAATGCAAGGTTTTTGAATATTCCATGCTATTGTGTAGTGTCTAGAACTTGCCTGGTGTGTACACAAAACGAAATGAAGGATGTAGACTGTAGGAGATGATTTAGGCATTTCTTTGAATGAACCTATTTTTTATTTCTCGCTTTACCTACCTTGAATGTCTGATCATAGTTAGCCCCATTGAGCCTTAAGCTTTTTCTTTGATAGTTGCAACATAAGCTTAATCCTTTTCTTTCAATAGCCTTGAAGTTGCTCAAAAACTCCTAAGCGATTAAGTGAAAAATCCAAAAGAGTAAAGGAGTGAGAATCATGAAAAATAAGGAAAAAAATAACGGTTGTGGGATTTGAGGAAAAAATTAGAGGTGCACTTGTTTGAAAATGCTTGAGTATTGGTAGGGAGTAAGAAAACAAATGAATGAAAAAATTGCTTAATTACTCCTTACTAATAAGATAAGTGTGCCTAAAGAAATGGGAAAAAAAGAGGAAATTTAAGATCGAAAAGAATGAAGGTGAAGTAAGAGAAGAGATGTCAGTAATGAACGTGTGATGTATTACAAGCGCTTAGGGAAGATAGCCACTATGACTAGCAAGAATTGTACCTACCCGTCCCTTAGCCTACATTACAACCTAATAAGTCCTACTTGATCTTATGTTCAAACATGCTTATATTAGTGGAGTAAAACACTAAGGGAAAGCTTATGGGTCAATACACATGGCATGTAAATGGTGTTGGAAGCGAATTGCAAAAGTTGGCAAGAAAGCATGCCATGAGAAGGCTGGCCGCGCCAGGCAGCATGCCACACTGTGCGTGTGCCGTACCCAGCGCCGTGCCACTCCAAGGCCATGTGCGTGAGAGAAGGCAGCAAACCAGGGCGCCTGTGCGCCAATGCCGTGCCACGCTAGGCACTGCTGCTCGCCACAGGCCGCGTCACGCAGGCCATTGCGCAGCCCCAACGCCGAGCCACGTTGGGCATTGCGCCATGCCTCGGCCAAGCATGTTTCCAAGGCACTTTCCAGTAAGCCTCCGCGTTACTTCCGTGGCATGGAGGCAAATTGGTGCGTTCAACTCCGTGCCACAAAGCCATCCCGTGACTGGCAAAAATTTGTAAATTCCCTATTTACTATAAATTAAACTCTTAGCTTCTAAAATCATTTGTCACGAAATATATTCAGGAAACCGTAGAGGAGCGAAGGGATAAGTGAAGAACTCACCTAGGGTTCACTAATTTTTCATTCTCTTTTACCTATTCTTGTAAGTACTCTACTTTAATGATGTTTTCAAGTTATTGTGTGAACATGAGTGGCTAAAACCCTTCCCCTAGGGTTGAGGCCACCTGATATGATTGTAATGCATGAATTCGTTTTGGTTTGAGTTGTTAATTGTTGTTTTGTCATATATTCTTCATTATATTTGTTTTTATGCTTGACCACCATGAAAACAAATGCGTTAAGCTTAGGAAAAAGCTTGAAAGAGTAACCCTAGGCTATACAAGAGAATGTATGGAGAAACTTCTTGTCTTACGATAGGATTCGCGGTTACGATAGAAATTATATCTAATTTGCCTTGCTTGGTTGATAAAATGGATGATAGCAAGACACCGACTTTGAATTGTCACTCCACCACTTGTAGAAGTAGTTGTGAAGCTAAGTTAGGTTAAATGAATAGAGGTATGAAAGTCTCTAATCAAGAGCACAAATCCCGTAAACCACATCCATGTAGTTAAATTGCTCATGATTAGGATGTCACATCCCCGCTCAACGATGTAGGTGTGAGACTAGTTTGTCGTGTTTAGAGGCTCGAAAGACCATGAACGTAGCATTTTAATTATGTGAGACAACAACTAAAGTTTTCATACTTGAACCATTGAGAATTTAGCATAGCCTGATTATTAGGCCTTAACTCTAGTTGCTCCTTATATTGTTTCTCAAGTATTTTGTGATACCCCTAGACATAATTTTAATTTCCCAAAATTTCTATAATCAAAACTTGTGAAGGTTAATTTTAACACTTGAACTTGATAATTCACTGAATTGGTCCAGTCCTTGTGGGTTCGACATCCGGCTCTTAAAAAGGGCCACTGTATTACTTGTACGACCGCGTACGCTTACGTGTGCGCTAAAGCGCAACATGTTTTTGGCGCCATTGCCAGGGACTTGGTGAAGTTTAGTAAATTTTTCTGTTCTTGTGTGAATTTTAATTTCCTTAAGTGTTGAGAAACTTGGTCTTAGTCTGATATATATTGCAGGTGACAGGTTGTCCTTGTAGAGCTGGCGAGGAATAGAGAGCTAGTGGAACCGTTGCTTGAACCTGAACGTCAACTTCATTTAAACAGGAGGGAAGCTCTAGAGCGAAAGCTAAAGAGACTTCAGGAGAGGTTACAACAACACCCACCGGCAGCACAAGAAAAGTCGTTACCTGAAATCATGGCAGCCCGACCAGTTCGCGAAGTGGCAATCCCACTAGCGACAAATGTGACCTCTAGTATCCGCAAACCGAAACCTGGAGGGAACATTGAATTGAAATAGAATATGGTGCAGTTGTTACATTCTTGTGGCCAGTTCACTGGGATGACTCATGAGGACCCACAACAGCACTTACAGAACTTCCTTGAGATTAGTGACACGTTCGTCCCCACCGAAGTGTCCACAGATTATGTCCGACTTACCCTCTTCCCATTCTCATTGTTGGGAGAGGCAAAGAGGTGGTTGATATCTGGACCACCGAATTCCATAACTTCTTGGGACAATTTGGCAAAGAAGTTCCTCATCAGATTCTTTCCTTAAGGAAAGACTGCCAAACTCAGGAGTGAAATATTAAGCTTCAAGCAGAGGCCGGAGGAAAACTTGTGTTTGGCTTGGGAGAGATTCAAGTCATTATTGAGAGACTGCCCTGATTATCAGCAGTCCAATGAAGTGCTACCTCATACCTTTGTGGAAAGTCTAGACCCACACACAAAAATTTTACTAGACTCTGAATCGAGAGGGCAAGCATTAAAGAAGACTTATAATGAGTTGTACACTTTGTTGAACAGGATTGCTCAGGGAAACCCAGAGTGGCACAGCGAGTCTTCGAGAGGGGCAGGAAAGAGAACAGTAGGGCTGATAGAGGTGGATGGTGTAAATACCTTGGCTGCTCAGATAGAATTATTTCAGCATCAGATGATGACTCAGTTCAATAAACTGAGTATGAACCAACAACAGGGGCAGGCAAATGTAGTTCAGCAAGCTCCTAGTTGGTGTGAAATCTGTGGCAATAACGGGCACAATGCAGAATCCTGCGGGGCTAATCCTGACTCGGTCAATTTTGTTGGGAATGTTCAGAGAAACACTTAGAATTTTGGGAACAATTACAACAAGAATTGGCAGAGCCACCCAATTTTTTGTTGGGGTGGAAATCAAAGGAAAAGCTACCAGCAACCTCAAAAACAACAGTATCAGCAGCAGAAGAGGCAGAATGATGGCCAGTTGAGCAGCAACATTGAGGAGACGCTGCACAAGATTATGGAGAAGCAGAACCAATTAGTAGAGAATTAAGCGAGGATGGCATCAGATTTGAAATATCAGTAGTTGGCCACCAGCAATCTAGAGAAGTAGATGGGTCAACTAGCAGCGACTCAGCACATTAGACCACAGGGAGGATTACCCAGTGACACAGACACAAATCCCCGACAGGTCAATGCCATCAGTCTGAGGAGTGGCAGGGAATTGGCTGATGCATCACTAAAAGATAGGAGAAATGAGGTGCATCCGAAGTTAGTTAGAAAGAAACCATCCACTGACAAGGGACAAAATCAGAGTGTTGTGCAACAAAATGCAAAATCATCATTTCATCCATCACAGAGACCACCACCACCATTTCCGCAAAGACTCAAAAAGAGCCAGGAGAAGGAATGTTTTAGAAAGTTCTTTGATATTTTTACAAAACTTCACATAAATTTACCTTTGGTTGATATGTTGCAGGGAATGCCCAAGTATTCTAAGTACTTGAAAGATGTGGTGGCCAACAAAGTCAGATTGGTGGATGTTCAGATAGTAGCACTGACTGAGGAGTGCAGCCAGAAGGTAATGAGGAAGATACCTAAAAAGCTCAAAGACCCAGGGAGTTTTACCCTCCCCATACAAATTGGTAAAGCTGAGGTGATAAGAGCTTTGTGTGATTTAGGGGAAACAGTTAATCTAATGCCCCTATCTTTGTTTAACACCTTGGGTTGGGTCAACTGAGACCAACACGGTTGATGCTGCAGCTGGTAGACAAGTCGCGAGTGGCACCAGATGGAATAATCGAGGACCTTCTCATCAAAGTGGGTAAGTTCATTATACCCGCTGATTTCATTATATTGGATTTTGAATTTGATGACAAGGTACCCTAGTCTTGGGACAGCCATTTTTGGCCACTGGAGGAGCGATTATTAATGTAAGAGCAGGGACCCTGAAAATGAGGGTCGATGATGAAGAAGAACTCTTCCGGGTTTATCAAGAGATTAACCCACCCATACATTACTGAGACCTTTGTAAGGTCAGTGTGTTATCAGAGGCTAAGTGTGGGGTGGCAGATTCCACAGGACCACGGCCACAAGAGATGATTAGTTTTCATCCCGAATCTGATGAAGGGATTCCATTTGAGGAAGAGTTGGAGGAAGAGAGGGATAGAGTCACGGTTGTTCCCTTGAAAAACAAAAGGAGAAGAAGATGGTTCTCGAAAGGGAACACGTGTATGAGGATGTCCTGAAAAGGATAGTCCACGTCGTGCCGCGACATAAAACTAGGAGCTGCTTGGGAGGCAACCCAAGGGTACCACAGGTATAATGTTAATTTCTTTCATTTATGTTGATTTTGTTTATTTTCATCTTGTTGTTGTTTTTGGTGGCGATTTAAGCACAGTTGGAGGGGAAGTCTTATTACCCTTGGAGGAGGAAGCTAAGAAGTATGAAAGAGGGAAAGTGTGGGGTCGAATATCCAGTTGTTAAAAAATGAAGAAAAACATGTTGTTAGATAGGCCTAGAGGCCCTAGGGAGTATTTCTCACCCTTTTCGAATTTTAATTGGATGCTTTGGGGACATAGCATGATTCAAGTGTGGGGTGAGGGAAATTTCAAAAATTTTGTGCTTAATGATTTTGGGTGAATTTAGTGCTTGATAGGCATTAGTTAAAATTTTTAAGTTAAGCATGATTCACCCACCCGTTGGTTTTTCTTTCGGTTCTTTTCTGACGGGGGGCTCTGAACCGAAGAATAAAAGTGTTCTTTGTCTGTACATAGTTGTTTTTAGTCATAGTTAGGGACTCTTCTCGACGATGGATGGATGACGACCGTCTTGAGGGAAAATTAGTCAATAGGTTTTGGGTTTTTGAACCCGTAGTTCATTGATGGCTTGATATTCTTGTTATGTGTTATACATGATTGTGAGATGAAAGTGTGGTTAGTGTTGAAACATGTAAGAAGTTGTATAACTCTATTTGAGACACCTAGGCTCTCGAATGTGACTCTATGTGCTTAAAGATTAATTTTGAATTCTTGTGATTAGCTGAGTTAAGAGTCTGCTGAATTTGCCTTGAATTGAGCATGTGCCGTGAGAGCAAAGTTTTTGAATATTCCAAGCTATTGTGTAGTGTCTAGAACATTCCTGGTGTGTAAACAAAACGAAATGAAGGATGTAGATTGTAGGAGATGATTTAGGCATTTCTTTGAATGAACCTAATTTTTATTCCTCGCTTTACTTACCTTGAATGTCTGATCCTAGTTAGCCCCATTGAGCCTTAAGCCTATTCTTTGATAGTTGCAATATATGCTTAATCCTTTTCTTTCAATTTCCTTGAAGTTGCTCAAAAACTCCTAAGCGCTTAAGTGAAAAATCAAAAAGAGTAAAGGAGTGAGAATCATGAAAAAGATGGAAAAAAATAACGGTTGTGGGATTTGAGGAAAAAATTAGAGGTGCACTTGTTTGAAAATTCTAGAGTACTGGTAGCGAATAAGAAAACAAATGAATGAAAAAATTGCTTAATTACTCCTTACTAATAAGCTAAGTGTGCCTAAAGAAATGGGAAACAAAAGAGCAAATTTAAGAGTGAAAAGAATGAAGGTGAAGTAAGAGAAGAGAAGTCAGTAATGAACGTGTGATGTATTAAAAGCGCTTAGGGAAGATAGCCACTATGACTGGCAAGCATCGTACCTACTCGTCTCTTAGCCTACATTACAACCTAATAAGTCCTACTTGATCTTACGTTCAAACATCCTTATATTAGTGGAGTAAAACACTAAGGGCAAGCTTATGCGTCAATACACGTGACATGTGACATCTTTGTGAGAGTGAGCTTAATTCTTATCCATATACCCATACACGTTATAATTTGAAAATTTATGAGTAAAAATAGGTAACTCTCTTGTTGGGAGGGCACATGTTTAATGAAGGATAAAATTCATGTAGGATTTCTTGATCGGTTGATTTGCATGATGTTGTTAAGATTAAGAGTCGATTCTTGAGGTTAGGAAGTCTTAACGTAGTTATATTTTATTTTAATGGTTAAATCTTGCATTCTCTATTTTTTTAACTTGCTATCTAAAAGAATCGTTGTAGTCGTAGCTTGAATTGTCTTACTCAATTAGCTACGTGTGTGTTTTCATGTGTATGAGATGTAAAAGGGTTGTTCGAGGACGAACAACGCTTTAAGTGTGGCGTAGTGATCTTGGGCATAATTGTGTGCCCAAGTGCTATTTTATAACTTAAATTAGTCATGTTGGTCTAATTATACACTTACATTCTTATGTGATTTTATGTAAATTTAGGTATTCACTAACCAACATTATTAGTCCTTGTTTTTTAGGTTAAAAATGCATATGACGGACTAAATAATGATGGGTAATGTAAATGGAGTTGGAAGTGAATTGCTAAAGTTGGCAAGAAAGCATGCCATGACATGGTTGGCCGCGCCAGCCAGCGTGCCACGCTGTGCGTGTGCCGTGCCCAGCGCCGTGCCACGCCAAGACCATGTGCGCGAGAGAAGGCAGAAAACTAGGGTGCCTACGCGCCAGCACCGTGCCACGCTAGGCACTGCTTCGCGCCTCAGGCCGTGTCACGCAGGCCATCGCGCAACCCCAGCGTCGTGCCACGTTTGCCGTCGCGCCATGCCTCGGCCAAGCATGTTTCCAGGGCACTTTCCAGTAAGCCTCCGCGTTACTTCCATGGAACGGAGGCAAATTGGTGCGTTCAGCTCCATGCCACGGAGCCATCCCATGACCGGCCAAAATTTGTAAATTCCCTATTTACTACAAATTAAACCCTTAGTTTCTAAAATCATTTGACACGAAATATTATCTGGAAACCATAGAGGAGCGAAGGGATAAGTGAAGAACTCACCTAGGGTTCACTAATTTTACATTCTCTTTTACCTATTCTTGTAAGTACTCTACTTTAATGATGTTTTCAAGTTATTGTACGAACATGAGTGGCTAAAACCCTTCCCCTAGGGTTGAGGCCACGTGATATGATTGTAATGCATAAATTCGTTTTGGTTTGAGTTGTTAATTGTTGTTTTGTCTTACATTCATCATTATGGTTGTTTTTATGCTTGATCACCATGAAAACAAATGTGTTAAGCTTAGTTAAAAGCTTGAAAGAGTAACCCTAGGCTAGAACAAGAGAATGTAGGGAGCAAGTTCTTATCTTACGATAGGATTCGCGGTTAGGATAGAAATTATATCTAATTTGCTTTGCTTGGTTGATAAAACGGATGATAGCAAGACACCAGCTTAGAATTGTCACTCCACCACTCGTAGAAGTAGTTGTGAAGCTAAGTTAGGTTAAATGATTAGAGGTACGAAAGTTTCTAATCAAGAGCATAAACCCCGTAAACCACATCCATGTAGTTAAATTGCTCATGAATTAGGATGCCACATCCCCGCTCAACGATGTAGGTGTGAGACTAGTTTGTCGTGTTTAGAGGCTCGAAAGAACATGAGATAGCATTTTAATTATTTGAGACAACAACTGAAGTTTTCATACTTGAACCATTGAGAATTGTAGCATTGCATGATTATTGGGCCTTAACTCTAGTTGCTCCTTATATTGTTTCTCAAGTATTTTGTGATCACCCCTAGACTTAATTATAATTCCCCAAAATTTCTATAATCAACACTTGTGAAGGTTAATTTTAACACTTGAACTTGATAATTTGCCGAATTGGTCCAGTCCCTGTGGGTTCGACATCCGACTCTTAAAAAGGGCCACTGTATTACTTTTACGACCGCGTACGCTTGCGTGTGCGCTGGAGCGCAACAACTTCATATTTGTCTCTAGGCATGATAAATGGCCAACCACTTGATTCTCACATCTTCTACGGTCTTTCACCTCAAAGTCAAATTCCCGCAACAACACCCACCTAATCAATATTGGTTTAGCATCCTTCTTGGCCATTAAATACCTGAGTGCTGCATGGTCCGTGTGCACCACCACTTTAGTTCCTAGCCAGTACACCCGGAATTTTTCAAATGCAAACACAACAGCTAGTAGCACCTATTTTGTTACTATGTAGTTTGTTTGTGCATCATTTCGAGCTTTACTCGCATAGTAGATTGGGTGAAAGATCTTGTCTCTTCACCGACCAATGACTGTTCCTAATGCCGTTCCTCTTGCATCGCACATGAGCTAAAAGGGTCTTGACCAATCATGTGCTACAATGATTAAAGAGTAAATCAATCTTTCATTCAACTGCACAAAAGCCTTCAAACAATCTTCATCAAAATTGAACTTAGCCTCTTTCTCCAACAGCCGAAATAGGGGATGACCTATCTTAGAGAAAACTTTAATGAATTGGCGGTAGAAACCCGCATGTCCAAGGAAACTCCTAACACCCTTCACGGTACACGGTAGAGGTAATTGAGCAATGGCATCCACTTAGGCTTGATCCACCTCCATCCCTTTTTTAGAAATTTTGTGTCCCAATACGATCCCTTCTTTGACCTTGAAATGACACTTTACCTAATTTAGGACCAAATTCGTCTCCATAGATCTCTTTAATACCTCATCTAAATGTGTCAAGCAGTCGACAAATAAGTTCTCCATAACTGAGAAGTCATCCATGAAGACTTCCATAGTATCTTCCACCATGTCAAAAAAGATGGACATCATGCATCTCTGGAATATGGCCAGGGCATTTCAAAGACCAAAAGGCATCCACTTGAATGCGAAAGTACCATAGGGACATGTAAAAGTGGTTTTTTCTTAATCCTCGGGTGCAATTGAGATTCGATTGTATCCTGAGTACCCATCCAAGAAACAATAGTACTCTTTACAGGCCAACTAATCTAACATTTGGTCAATAAATGGCACTGGGAAATGATCCTTCTTTTTCCAGGAGTTTAACTTATGGTATACATGAAAACTCTCCATCTGTGACTAGACGGGTAGCTATCAATTTATTCTTTTCATTCGGAATAACCATGATGCCTCCTTTCTTGGGCATGCATTGTACCGGGCTTACCCAACTACTCTCTATGATAGAATACACCACCCCTTCATCTATCCATTTAATAATCTCCTTTTTGACCACATCTTGCATAGGTGGATTCAACCTTCTTTGATGTTCAACTGATCGGCTATAATTTTCTTGAAGATGTATTTTGTGAGTGCAAATTCCCAGAGGGATACCAATGATATCAGCTATTGACCATCATATAGCTCAGATATGCCTTTTTAACACCTCAATGAGTTTATCTACCTGCAACGGGGTGAGCTTTACTGAAATGATAACCGGGAGCATTGCATTCTCTCCCAGGTATGCATATTATAGGTGAGTGGGCAAGGGTTTGAGCTCCATCTTTGGTGGGGTCATAATAGATGGCTGTGATGGAGGAGTTGTATGATTCTTCAAATCAAGGTCCAGCTTTCTTGGTTGAAAAGGATAATTTATTATCTCCTTATGCACATGATGAACCTTCTCGAGTTCTTCACCTTTCAAAAAAACATCAGCAATAAGTCCTCCAACCACCTCTTCCTCAATTTTCCACTCGAATATATCATTCTCTACAATGACCTGCATTGGAGGTGTGTTGTTTTCTGTTGTTTAAGCTGCTATCTGAGATGCTAACTCGTTCATTCGTTCCTCCAATTGTTGAATGATGACATCATGACTCATTACAGTGGTTGTTAGGTCCAAGAGTTTAATCCGTAAATCTTGAACTTCCTCTTCAGTCGCAAGAACCTTTTCAAGAACCACTTCTAGAGTACTTTCTATATGAGGTGAGACTGACTCATTGCTCTCCTGACTACTCGTATCAACTGACCTAACATTGTTCCAACCTTGGTTTCCATAACAGAAATAATCATAGTCACGGTTGGCTTGGCTATATCTAGCCTAGAAACCCTTTATATAGTTCGTCAACAACGCCATCTACTTCATCATGACTAATAACATTACGTCTTTCTTCCCCTCTATGCCACATTTTGTCTACTAGCTTGATGGTCTCCACACATGGAACCCCCTTCTAGGTCTCGTGACCATCCTCCGAAAATGCTCATGAGACACACACAATTAGAAGCAACCACTGTGGTGTGAAACTAATTCAACGTAATAATAAACACAAGAATATTAAGCATAAATCCCCGGCAACGACAACATTTTTGATAACATCCAAAATACACGCCTCTTTTAGGAAAGAGCATAAACGGTCATTGCTCAAAACAAATATTTCTGACAGATGTCGGTATTGAATCCCACAGAGAATTGAGTCGATAATTCAAGAGTTATAAAATAACTCAAACTAGATCGCATCATTGTTCAACATCTGAAAGGTAAAAGTGGGGGAATATTAAGGAAAATGCTACCTAATTCTAATTTAGAACTAATTGAGGGGAATTCCAATTATTGCATTCTCAAGTGAATTAGGTAGGGGTGTGCTTTGCATGGTTTAACAACTAGGAAGGGGCTACTTCAGTGCCTTAAATTCCAATTCAACTTAGATAGCTTTGGATAAATCACATTCTCATGTTTTTCAACCACAAGAATGTTTATGCCTTGGGTTTTCTCAAACCCCAAAGTCAATTAAAGTTATCAACTACAAAAGCTTGAGAAAGGACTAGCTATTTCTAGCATTGACCTTTAATAGAGTGAAGATGTGGGTATTGACTATCTTTAGCTCAATCCCACACACCAACACTCCAAATCCTCACCATTATCATCTCACCCAATTCTCACTCTTCCTCTTTCAAGTAAAGCAAGAAAAGTAAGTAAACTTCATGTTTGTAACCATCAATATTTACAATTAAAACTTGGGAGAAGACAATAGATCTAAATTACGATGAGAATGTAAAATCAAATCATCAATACCCATTCATATATTCAAACCCACCATGCATACACCCCTAGCGAGCAATTTAGATCTACATATTTAGAGAGAGAAGATACCTGAATCACTTTTCTCAACATTCAGAATATGGGTTCATCCAATTGCTTCACAATGTCTGCAAAAATGGTGGAATTCCCCCACAAAGGGGAATTCCCTGAAAAGAACTCTCTATTCTATATGGAGAATAATCTACAATCTCTATTATACTTTATTGGAAAAGACGATGAATGAATTCAATGGTGTACAATGGAGGTTATATATACATTTGTACTATCTTGTGTACATCTTCCCCAAATGTCCTTGGAGTTTCTAGATGCTTTTGATACATTTTTTGACCCTTTTAGTCTTCATTAGATGGCCTCACATGTGAAGAATCGGCATTTCATCGATGCCAATTCTTGGAGCGCCAAACTATGCCTGATTATAAATAATGCTCTAGTAGAGGGAACCAGCGGTTCCACAGTCTTTTAGCCGGTGCCCTTCCATGCACCGTCGGTTGCATAATCGATTTGGGAAATGTCTTCGTCATTTCGCTCATATTTTTCCTTTCAAGATCCGCGTTTAACCTATTCAAAGCACATCCTTGCACCTCTTTTTGAGCTCAAATGTTTCCTTATCTTTGGCTCCTCCCGTTCATATGCTAACTCATCAAATTTCTTCTCAAATTTCATGTGTTTTTCTCGATTTCATGCTTTCTTTACTCACATGAGGTACCTACAAAGAATTTAAGAGAAATGGCATAAAATCCACATAAATGACTCAAAAACTAGGCAAAAACTCATGATTAGGAGCCTAATGAGTTGTTAAATTTCCAACTCATCACTAACCATGAATCATGCTTTATGATATGATTTCTCTAAAGTACTTATCATGGATTTATGATATACTAAATATAGACATGTTCTACAGGTATGCATGAATTTTATGATTTATGGATCTATGATTTTAGCCGACTCACGGGCCTTATTTCATGGCTAGTTCACATATTTCAATCATGCTTATGATTATCATGATTTTATACTAGGCCACGATTCTCATGTATATTATCCTGTGAGCACTATATATATTTTGGGAGTAGTATTTAGCACCGAGTAGACCTGAGGTCCAAGCATACCCGATCTCAGAACTACGAGCCAACGTAACCACGATGGGACCTCCATGATAATGTCCCCTTTGCCCAAATGGGCCTTTTGTTGTGATATCATACCTCTTTTCATTGTTCTACCCTTGGCAAGGCATGAACACCCTCCTGACTAGGGGTTTATAGGTTGGGCTCCATATGTGCTTATATGGGGTATGTCGATTATAAGAATCTCCAACTGTTCCTCATGATTTATGTATAGTTATGATTATATATTTTGGCTCAAGTCATGTTTAATAAATCTTTTCTCTTGTGATTATGATTATGAATGATTTACGAATGTTTTGAAAACCTTGAGCCTTATGTTTGCATTAAGATATTTACGTTATAATCATGTTGTCCCACTGTTATGAACTCTTATGTATTTTAAACTATCCGTCTTTACTTACCTTACATACTCGGTACATTTCAAGTACTAAATGTATACTTTATGTTGTATAAGTCTCATGATATAGGCTCCAACATCCAGGCTCAGTCCCGCTAGTTAGACTTCCAGAGTTAGCTACTCTCGGTATCTGTTGGTTAGTCCTCATCTTGCAAGGGCTCTATCTTATTAGTTGTATTACCTCTCTCAGTTTTTAGACTTAGAGAGTTAGTTTGGGTCTTATTCCATCAACTTATCAGACGTAGATCCTTTTTAGACATTAGATTGTATTCCGCTTTAGACTCGTGTTGTTTGTTCATATTTTATATTATGATTAGAATTCCGCTAGGTTTATCATGTTACTCTTCTGATTTTGTTGATTGAGTTAGATATGTGTTCATGCCATGGGTCGACTTGAAGTCTCTTGGGGCTCCTTGTTTTGTGTCTCGATCTGGGCCTATATTTGGGTTGTGACAGATGGCCAGGGAAGTCCAGAAACTGGCGAATAGCCTAATGAGACTTTCATTGACAGAAATAGATGGGATACTAGTTGTGTGGAGGTTAAGTCATCATTATTAGAAGAGATAAAAGCGAGGTAGTTTGAGGATGTGAAGCTGAGTAAAATTTGAGACAAGGTCCTAGGAGGGAAAGCTAAGGAACCAGTGCTAGATGGCAAAGGGGTCCTGAGGATAAAAGGACATGTGTGTGTTCCCCGAGTTGATGAGATGATCAAAACTATCGTGGTAGAAGCTCACAACTCAAGGTACTCTATCCATACTGGGGTTACCAAAATGTACAGTGACTGGAAGCGGCATTATTGGTGAGGCAAGATGTAGAGGGGCATTGTTAATTATGTTGCACAGTGTTTGAATGTAATACCCCGAAAATCCCTAAGATTAGACCCGAGGGTTGAAGTAGAGAAAATAGAAAATCTGCACTTACACACTAGAACAACTGGTGGTACGAGTTGTGAGACCAAGTAACGGGTCGTAGGAGGAGTCGTGAAGAAGATCTGGAGTTAGGTGTCCAAACCATGAGTCACACCATGAGTCATGGTATGTAGATACGACTCATGGTCAGGGTCGTGGGGAGGTGAAGTCATGAGTGATGTTACGACCCGTGGTAGGAAACCACGAGTCGTGGGATGAAGCCGTGAAATGTTTCAGAGGAAAAATTAGAAGTTGAGAATCAGTGACCACAGGTGGCCTCATGATTCGTGGTGGCATGCAACGAGTTGTGAGATGGACCCATGGTGAGAATGCAGGAAGGTTTCAAGGTGACTAGTGGTGATCACGAGTGACCACCACGAGTCGTTACTTCATGGTATGACTCGTGGTGAGGCCCGTAATGACTAGCAGTGTGTATTTTCCTGCATTTCAGTAAGGGTATTTTCGTAAATCCTAAGCCCCTAGGTCCTAAACTATGTCGTTTTAAGCTCAGTTAGGGGAGTTTTAAGAGGGTAAATCCATTCTAACCTATTCCATCCCCATGCATACAAAACTAGAGGATTCCTAAGAAAGATCAAGCTTAGAACTCTCCAATTCCTTTGGGCTTTCAAGGAAGAGTATAAGACCAGGTTATCCAGGTATGTAGGGTTATGAATGGGAGTATTCCTTTACTCCCATTACCAAATCCTCTTTTAAATTTACAAAATTCATGGTTCATGAATCTATGGGGTTTTAATCCAATTTGTGAAATACTCTAAGTTCCTATCATGGATAAATTCTATTAATGTTTCTAGTGTTGTTTAAAGATTCATGGGCTTGTTTATTGATAGTTTAAATTACAAGTTATTATTTCAAAGTTTTACAATTATGATACCCAATTTTGAAAGTTCATGAAGAGTTGAGATTATGATCTATGTTTTCAAGTATAATGAAATGTCTATGATGAAAGTATCATTTCGAATTACCCATGTTTATGACCATGATTTTGAGTATCAAGTCTATTTTAAAGTATGTACAAGTTTGGGCAAGCCCATATGATCAGTATGTTTCATGATTTACTTCAATTTCATATTATTAGCTTACCACATGGTTTGGGGTCTAGACTCCCACTTTTCATCTTGTGGTATGGTTTGAGTCGAGGCTCCTCATGTTATGTTTTCAGATTATGCATGTAATGTAATGATTCAAAATTGTCGAAAGATGATGGTTCAGCTTCTTTGGAAAATGATGGAGAGCATATGTATGTTTTTGGGAGTAGTGTCAAGCACTGAGTAGGCTAAGGGTCCAGAAAACCCCGTGCCTCAGAACTACGTGGCAACGTAGGTATCTTCAAATTCATTAGGACCTCTCTTGTGAGCTTTCCCTACCCCCAAGGGGCCTTCACCTTTATATTGATATTATTGTAGTGCCCTTAGCCATGACATGACTTTGGACGGCTCTTCCCACTTGAGTGTAATAGTCGGGACCACGTAAACTCTATTGTGGTAATGTTGGTTTTATGACGAGTCTCATATTATTCCTCATGATTTCATTTATACATGTTCCCCAATCATGATATTATATTTTCAACGAGTTTGTCCCAATGTTCTTTTTTACTTATGATTATTAGTTTCAGCTTTGGGCCATTCGAATAAGTTATGATGTTCAATCATGTTTGAATCATGTTTTAAGATAATAACATGCAAGCCTTACTCTCAAAATCTTATGATGAAATGTTTTATGATATGCATGATTTCATATTTACTTACTTAGTGGTTTTACTTACCTTTCATACTCAATACATTTCAAGTACTGACCGCATACTCTATGTTGTATCATTTTATGATACAGGCTCGGAAGTTCAGGTTCAGTCCTATTGCAAGCCAGATTCTCAAAGTTAGCATTTTCTCAAATTGTTGGTGAGTCCTCATCCTTTGAGGACCTTCATACTAGTTTATTTTTAGTTTCAGTTTATTAGTGAGTTAGTTAGAGACTTGGCCCATCAACTCGTCAAATTGTAGAGGCCTATCAAACATAGTATGTATTCAGCTAAGAATCAGTGTTATGTATTTCGTTGCTCAAATGTTATTGGATATTCTGACTTTTGCTATTTCAAATGTTTCTTTCCACAATTATTTATGTTAATCTTTAGTTTTCATGTTCATTCCATGGGTCGACTTGGATCTATTTGTGGTTCTAGGTTCAGTTTCTAGATTTGCGCCTATGTTCAAGTCGTGAAAAACTTGGTATTAGATCATTTAGTTTTGAAGTGTCCTAGGGTGTCCAAAATCCGCGTTAAGTAGAGTCTTTTTCATGGGTGTGAAGCGTGTCACACTTATGACGAAGAGGCTACGAAGCGTTTTTAGGAAATTCCCTTCTTTCATGATCTATATCATGCGATGAATTATCTGTCTATCCTTCTAACTCGTGCTACCCACATTTTTAGAATCATGACTCCTCGCTGAGTTAACGAAAGAAGGAACGAGAATGGAAATGGCCATGAGAATGGCAATGGATATGAGCACTGGTAGGCCCCATTAGCCCCCGAGGATCATATGCCCGAGTGGCTTGCCCATGATGAGTTTAGGGTAGATATCCAGATGTTGGCACAGGAATTTACCGCCTAGGTCAACCAACATGCAGTGGTGCAAGTTCCCCAAAATGGGAATACAACAGTGACAAGAGTCAGGGACTTTCTCAGGATGAATCCTCCCAAGTTCCTCGGATCGAAGGTGGACGAGGATCCACACGAATTTATTGATGAAATCTAGAAGATCCCCTACATTATAGGGGTGACAGAGGAGGAGTGCGCACACCTAGCCTCTTATCAATAATAAGGGGTTTCCCATATCTGGTTTAGATAGTGGAAGGATAGTAGAGTAGATAGAGCAGGTCCCATTGGTTGGGATGAGTTTCTTACCGCGTTCTTGGATCGGTTCTTTCTTGGAGAGATGAGGGAAATCAAGGCAATAGAGTTTGTGAACCTGAGGCAGAAAAATATGATGATCTACGAGTATGCTTTAGAGTTCACCTATTTGTTGAAATATGAACCAGAGATGGTGGCTGATCAGAGGGCTCAAGTGAGCAGGTTCGTACATGGGATAACGGACTATTAAGTCAAGGATTACAGGACCGCTATGCATCATCAGGATATGGACTTCTCACAGTTGGTCCTGTATGCACAACAAATAGTAGCGGTATAGGTGAGTTAGAGAGAGAGAGAGGCCAAGATTGCCAGGACCAACAATTTTGGGTTCTCCCAATAGAGGCCTGGTGGTGGGCATCATTAGCAGTCCCACCGGAGATCATCAGTCCTAGCGTCGACTGTAGTGAGTGTGCCTTCTAGATCTAGGTGCGATCAGAGGGGACGAGCATCAGTCTCTCGAGGTTAGGGTAGTAGACCCGTAGAGCTTGGCATTCCTGAATGTGACAGATGTGGTAGGAGGCACACTGGTCAGTGCTAAGAAGGTACAGGTGCTTGTTTCGGGTGTGGGAAGCCCAGACATATGCTCAAAGATTGTCCAGCAGCTAGACATGGTCATGGTAGAGGCGAGACCTAGCCTCTAGTTCAGCAGCCCCACCAGCATGCTCAGCTCAGCAGGGTGCATCCACTAGTGCAGGTGGTGGTCAGCGTCAGAACAGATTCTATACCCTTGCATCTCATCAGGAGCAAGAGGTCTCTCCAGATGTACTCACTGGTATGTTACGAGTATTCCACCGTGATGTATATGCATTATTAGATCCAGGGGATACTTTATCTTTCGTGACGCCCTATGTTTCTTGTAGTTTTAGAGTCAATCCTGTAATCCTATCAGAACCCTTCTCAATCTCTACTCCAGTCGATGATTCAGTAATAGCTCTACGGGTGTACAGAAGTTGCCCAATCATCGTCCTTTAGAAAGTCACCTCAGTAGATTTAGTAGAGCTAGCCATGTAAGATTTTGATGTTATCTTTGGCATGGATTGGATACATGCATGTTATGCCTCAGTAAATTGTAGAACCCATGCGGTAAAGTTCCAGTTTCCAAGAGATGCGTTCCTAGAGTGGAAGAGTAGTTCAGCCGTCCTTGTAGGTCATTTCATTTCCTACCTTAAGGACAAAAAGATGATCTCTAAGAGTGGTGTGTACCATCTAGTCCAACTTAAGGATCCTACGTCTGAGACCTCAACTATCCAGTCAGTTCCAATAGTGTGTGAGTACCCAGAAGTGTTTTCAGATGACCTACCGGGAATTCCTCCCTAGCGGGAAATCTACTTTGGCATTATCCTTCTTTTAGATACACAACCTATATGTATTCCTCCTTACATAATGGCTCTAGTTGAGCTAAAAGAGTTGAAGGAGCAATCGAAGGATCTCTAAGACAAGGGTTTCATCAGGCCTAGCAAGTCCACGTGGGGTGCACTGGTTCTCTTTGTCCGGAAGAAGGATGGTTCTCTTTAGATGTGCATTGACTATCGACAATTGAACAAGGTCACAGTCAAGAACAGGTATCCTCTCCACAAAATTAATGAGTTGTTTAACCAGCTTCAAGGTGCCAAGTGTTTTTCAAAGATAGACCTCGGATCTGGATATCATCATCTCAGAGTTAGAGAAATTGACATCCCGAAGATAGCCTTCAAGACTCAGTATGGTCACTATGAGTTTGTAGTTATGTCTTTTTTACTAACAAATGCTCCTACATCTTTTTTGAATTTGATGAACAGGGTGTTCAAACCGTATTTGGACACGTTCATGATTGTGTTCATAAATGTCTTTCTCATATACTCTCGGAGTGAGGAGGAGCATGCCACTCACTTGAGGGTGATGCTACAGACTCTTAAGGAATGCCAACTGTATGCTAAATAGAGCAAGTGTGGGTTTTGGTTAAACTCAGTAGCATTTTTTGGTCATGTAGTGTCAAGTGAGGGTGTAAAGGTGGACTCTCAAAAGATAAAAGTTGTGAAGAATTGGCCTAGACCAGTTAGTCTTTCATATATCAGGAGTTTCTTGGGCTTAGCTAGTTACTACAAGAGGTTTGTGGAAGGGTTTTCATCTATTGCGGCACTGTTGACTAAGTTGACCCAGAAGAAAGTGAAGTTTCAACAGTCGGAGGCCTGTGAGAAGAGCTTCCAATAGTTAAAGACTTGACTCACCCCAGCACCAGTTTTGACTTTACCTAAGGCTACCGATAAGTTTGTGGTATATTGTGACGCCTCGAGGATCAGTCTTGGTTGTGTATTAATGCAGCAAGGTAAGGTTGTAGCCTATGTTTCTAGGCAGCTAAAAGTCCATGAAAAGAACTATCCGACCCATGACCTTGAGTTGGCAGCTGTAGTATTTGCCTTGAAGATTCTAAGACACTATCTTTATTGGGTCCATGTGGATGTTTTTATGGATCACAAAAACCTATAGTCTGTGTTTACCCAGAAGTATCTAAATCTGCATCAAAAAATGTGGTTGGAGCTTCTAAAAGATTATGATATGAGTGTTCTTTATTATCTTGACAAGGATAATGTGGTGGCAGACACTCTTAGTAGGCTTTTTATGGAGAGTATGTCCCAAGTAGATGAGTGGAGGAAAGAGTTGGTGGAGGATATGCATCGGCTTACATGACTAGGAGTTCATCTTGTTGACTCAGAAGATGGTGGTGTCATTATTCAGAATGGATCAGAATCTTCTTTGGAATCTGAAGTAAAGTCTAGGCAAGACGCAGATCTTATGTTGGTAAAGTTGAAGGAAGCGGTTCAGAATCAAAATATTAAGGTATTCTCCTAAGGGGGAGATGGTTTACTTTGGTACCAAGGTCGTTTGTGTGTACCGGGTGTTGGAGATACGAGAGAGCAGATGTTGCATGAGGCTCCTGGTTCTCGATATTCCATACATCCAGGTGCCACCAATATGTACTGTGACCTACGGGATGTCTATTGGTGGAATGGCATGAAGAAGGACCTAACAGAGTTTGTAGCTAAATGTCTGAATTGTCAACAAGTGAAAGTTGAGCATCAAAGACCTAGAGGTGTGCTTCAAGATATTAGTATTTATACTTGGAAGTGGGAGGAAATCAATATGGACTACATTAAAACGTTTCCTCGTACTCGTCAATAGTATGACTCTATTTGGGTGGTTTTGGATAGGTTGACTAAGGCAGCTCATTTTCTATCGGTCAAAACTACCGATTCAGCCGAGAATTATGCCAAATCGTATATCCAGGAGTTATTTTGGTTGCATGGAGTACCCTTGTCCATCATATCAAATAGAGGTATTCAATTTACCTTCCAGTTTTAGAGATCCTTTAAAAAGGGACTCGGTACTCACGTTAAGCTTAGGACAGCTTTTCACCCGCAAATAGATGGTCAGGATGAACAGACCGTTTAGACTCTTGAGGACATGTTGAGAGTATGTGTGATTGATTTTAAAGGTAGTTGGGATGAACATTTACCTCTCTTCGAGTTTGCATA
Organism: Datura wrightii; assembly: GCA_035772735.1. Taxonomy (NCBI): domain Eukaryota; kingdom Viridiplantae; phylum Streptophyta; class Magnoliopsida; order Solanales; family Solanaceae; genus Datura; species Datura wrightii. The sequence goes on from JASDFA010000003.1 coordinate 10,856,350, forward strand.
TCAAAACAATTACCATTCCAGTATTCAGATGGCTCCGTTTGAGGCTCTCTATGGGCAGAGGTGTAGATCGCCCATTATTTGGTTTAAAGTTGGTGAAGCTACGTTGATAGGGACAAATTCAGTCCATGAGACTATGAAGAAAGTCCATCTTGTAAGGGAAAGGTTGAAAACAGCTCAGAGTCGTCAAAAGTCCTATGCCGATGTGAGAAAGAGAGAACTTGAGTTTGAAGTTGATGATTTGGTGTTTCTAAAGGTATCTCCCATGAAGCGAGTGATAAGATTTGGAAAGAAGGGGAAACTTAGTCCCTGCTATGTTGGCCCATACAGGATTGTGAGACGTGTTGGCAAGGTGGTTTATGAGTTGGAGTTGCCCTCAACATTAGCTTCAGTACATCTAGTTTTCAATGTATCGCTCTTGAAGAAGTGCATGGGTGACCCAGCCTTGGTTGTTCTTCTAGAGTGTGTAGGTGTGAAGGATAGCCTTAGTTATGAAGAGGTTCAAGTTGAGATACTTGATCATCAGGTTCAAAAGCTTAGAAACAAAGAAGTAGATTCAACATTGGTTTTGTGGAGAAATAAGCATGTTGAGGGAGCCACGTGGGAAGCTGAAGAAGATATGATGGCTAAATACTTGCACCTTTTCCTATCCGGCCCAGTTCCATCTTGAGGTATCAATTTCCTCCTTAGTACTCTTCAATTTTATGTTTAGTTCATGTGTCCTAGTTTCTTTCATGTCATGTGTGTGTGATTCATGAATTTAGTTCAGTCATGTAATCCAGTTCGGAGTCAGTCACTCCGTTAGTTTTTATCCTTAGATGTTCAGTATTTGCGATAACAGTTCTTTACCCCAGCCTTTCAGTATGTTCATCCACATTCGACGAAGAATGTTCCCAAGGGGGATATATTGTAATACCCCAAAAGTCCCTAAGATTATACTTGAGGGTTGAACTAGAGAAAATAGGAAAATCTGCACTTTTGCACTACAATCAATCGTGGTACAACTCGTGAGACCAAGTAATGGACCGTAGGAGGAGTCATGAAGAAGATATGGAGTTAGGTGTCCAGACCATGAGTCATACCTTGAGTCATGGTATGTGGGTATGACTCGTGGTCAGGGTCGTGGGGAGGTGAAATCACGAGAGATGTTATGACTTGTGGTAGGAAACCACGAGTCATGGGATGAAGCCATGGAAAGTTTCAGAGGAAAAATTAGCAGTTGAGACTTAGTGACCACCGGTGGCCTCACAATTCGTGGTGGTGTGTAATGAGTCGTGGGATGGACCCGTGGGGAGAATCTAGGAAGGTTGCTAGGTGACCAGTGGTGATCACGAGTGACGACCACGAGTTGTTACTTCATGGTACGACTCGTGGTGAGGCCCATGATGACTAGCAGTGTGTATTTTTCCTACGTTATAGTAAGGGTATTTTCTAAATCCTAGGTCCTAAACTACATTGTTTTAAACTCTGTTAGGGGAGTTTTAAAATGGTTAAATATATTCTAACCTATTCCCTCCCCATGCATGCAAAACTAGTGGATTCCTAGGAAGATCAAGCTTAGAACTCTCCAATTCCTTTGGGCTTTCAAGGAAGAGTATACGACCAGGTTGCCCGGGTATGTAAGGTTATGAATGAGAGTATTCCTTCACTCCCATGCCCAAATCCTCTTCTAAATTCATGAAATTCAAGGTTGATGAATCTATGGGGTTTTAATCCAATTTGTGAAATTCTCTAAGTATATATCATGGGTACATTTTATTCATGTTTCTAATGTTGTTTTAATATTCATGAGCATGTTTTATGATAGTTTCAACAACAAATTATGATTTAAAAGTATGATGCCCAATCATGAAAGTTCATGTAGAGTTGAGATTATGATCAATGTTTTTAAGTAGGATGAAATGTCTATGATGAAAGTATGATTTCGAATTACCCATATTTATATACATGACTTTGACTATCAAGTCTATTTCAAAGAATGTATAAGTTTGGGCAAGCCCATATGATCAAGTATGTTTCATGATTTACTTCAATTTCATGTATTAGCTTACCACATGGTTTTGGGGTTTAGGCTCCCACTTTTCAGCTTGTGGTATGGTTTGAGTTGAGGCTCCTCATGTTTGTTTTCACATTATGCATGTAATGTTATGATTCAGCTTCATTGTAAGAAGATGGTTCGGCATCGTTGAAAACCGATGGAGAGTATATGCATGTTTTTGGGAGTAGTGTCTAGCATCGAGTAGGCTAAGGATCCAGAAAACCTCGTGCCTTAGAACTACGTGCCAACGTAGGTATGTTCAGACTCATTGGGACCTCCCTTATGAGCCTTTCCTGCCCCTGAGGGGCCTCCAACTTGATATCGATATCATGGTAGCGCCCTTAGCCCCAATGTCACGACCCGAGCAGGCCTAGATCATGTCATGGGACAAGGGACCCCGAGATACCCCAAGTCGACCCATGGAATAAGCATACATCTAACTCAATCAACAACTAGAAGAATCATCATAATAAACTCAGCAGAAGTCTAACTTAACCATAACATAAGGATACATCATCCAAAGTTGAATACATACATAAGTTTGAAAAGCCTCTAAACATGACGAGTTGATAGGACAAGACCCCCAACTAACTCAACAATACTGAAACTAAAACACATAAAAAAACTGAAAGTCTAGCCCTCGAAAACTGAGGACTCACCGACAAGAAAATGCTAACTCCGACAAGCTGACTAAGAGAGGAGTTGAACCTGAAAGCTGGGTCCTGTATCAAAAAATGACACAACATAGGAAGTATGCAGTCAGTACTTGGAATATACCGAGTATGCAAAGTAAGTAAATCCTCTTAAGTAAACTACATCATTTAAAGCAATGCATAACATATCATAAGCTTTCAAATCTTAGAGGAAAGAGCTGCATGCACTCATTCTAAAATCATAATCTTTTCATAATATGACCATGCATAGCTTCATAACATCATATCAGACTCGAATGACTCAAAGCTGAAATATGACATTTATAGAAAAGATGAACAATGAGTCAAACCTTACTTTTAGAACACACATGCTTAAAGTAATAATCATGAGTAATGAATATGCCAATCTGAATCAATGTAGACAATGGGATACACGTCATTTAACCGACATACCACGATAGAACTTACGTGGTTCCGTCTATCACACTCAAGTGGGCAGAGCCATCTAGAACCTTGCCAGGGCTAAGGACGCTACCATGATATCGATATAAAGCTCATGGACCATTTAGGCCGGGGATAGCTCACAAAGGAGGTCCCAATAATATAATAGTATCAACCTACGTTGGCGCGTAGTTCTGGGCATAGGGTGATAGACCTTTAACCGATCGGTGCTAGATTCTCCTCCCAAAAATATGCAATGCTCTACATCGCATATAATGAAACTCAACATCGTCTATGGATGAAGCTCAACAATGAAATCATGCATAAACTCAACATCGTATGAAACGAATCTCAACATTGTCATTTGACAAAGCTCAATAATGGAATCATGCATAGAACTGACATCATATGAAAACGAAGCTTAATGATAACATACATCTCAATTATGAATTCATGCATATGAAAAGCTTTATTTCCAAACATACCACAAGCTCAAATATAAGTGGGAACATCTACTCCAAAATCATGTGGTAAGCTTATTTTAGAGATACTACATCATCATACTTGATATAAGGGCCTTACCCAAAACATTATCATACTGGGATCTACTCAATTCATTTTGAAAACAATATCATAACCATGGGTAGCTTTAGAAACATGCTTTTCATTATCAAATCTCATCATCATCACACATTCATCATCATGCTCTTTTTTCATGAACTTCTCATCTATGGAAATTTAAATTTCATTGTGTAGAAAACATAATTTTTGATTGAAAACAATTTTAAATCTGCCGAAGTTTCACAATTCTTCAATATAAACATAATCTAATCGTATCCATGTGTAGAAATTGAAGAATCATGCAATTGCATAAAAACCCCATAACTTGATCATATGAATTCCTCATGCTTAGCTAGAAATTTGGACATGGGTGAGGAAGGAAACACCCACTCATAATCCTACATACCTGGAAGGGATGGTTTTACCACTTATCTAATTGCCCAAGATGAGATTCCAAGGGAAACCTTCAAAACTTGCTCTAAATCCTCTCTTAAAACTCTCAAGTTTGAATGCATGGAGTGAATTAGCTTAGAATAGGTTTTCCCCTCCTTAAACCCACTGAAATGAGCCTTAAACGTCGTAGTATAGCCCCTAGAACTTAGAAAATGAAGGCAATACCCTTACTGAAATCACAGAAAAACTGCTTATTGGACCAAACAACGGAAGACCCAACGAGTCGTTGGAGGATATCACGACCTGTGGTATCTATCCATGCTATGCACTGCCCAAGCCTTCTCTTAGAATCAGACCACGAATAGATAGGATGACTCGTCCTTAGGTCTAACGGGTAATTTAGTTGATTGTTGGTTGCCCTCCTGAACCTTCTGAAATTTCCTACGATGAGTCTCACCATGATTTGTTGTTGGTTCCAACGGATCATGGTATCCATCCGTCAAGTGCACTGGAGATTTAGATTACCTTACCACGACTCGGGACAACGGATCCTTGCATGCCACGACGGGTCATTGGATGGCCCATTATATTCCCAAAATGCTAAATCCATCTCTTACCACGACAATGAATGATGACTCTTTGTTTCTTACAACGAGCCATTACATCATTCGTTACCTCCACTGCCACACGCACACCTCAACCCACGATGCTAACAATGGCTCATGGTTTGCAACCATGAGTCGTTACTCCACTCGTCTGGTGCTATTTTTCCCCAGTTTCTGAAGATTTCAAATTTATACTCCCGGGTTTTATTCTTAGGCACCTCCGGGGTATTACGATATCTCCCCCTTGGGAACATTCGTCCTCGAATGTTGGAAACAAGCGAAAAATAGAAACATGCAATTATCATAATCAAATACTGACCATTTAGACTGAAAACTGGTGGAATGACTACCTCAAAAAAGAACTTCATAGTTGAACTAAATTCAGACATCACATACATCTATCATATCATAAATCAAACTTGTGCACATGAACTGAACATCGAAACTAATTAAAGAATTAGGGCAATATTGATACCTCCAACTGAAACTAAGCCGGTAGGGAATTGGTGAGGGTATTAGCCATCATATCCGCTTCGGCTTCTCAGGTAGCTCCCTTAACATGTTGATTTCTCCATAGCACCTTTACTGAAGCTACTTTCTTTTCGCTCATCCTCCGAACCTGACGATCTAGGATTGCAATTGGACTTTCCTCATAACTGAGGGTATCTCTCACACCAACACTTTCCACCAGGACAACTAAAGCTGGGTCACCCAAGAACTTTTTCAAGAGCAACACATGAAACACAGGATGTACAGAAGATAACTCTGAGGGCAGGTCCAACTCATACGCTACCATACCTACTCTTCTCATAATCCGGTGAGACTAACATAGCAGGGACTGAGTTTTCCTTTCTTCCCAAACTGCATAACTTCCTTCAAGGGAGATACCTTCAGAAATACGCAGTCGTCTACCTCAAACTTCAAATCTCTCGTCCTCACATCAGCATATGACTTCTGACGACTCTGAGCGGTTTTCAACCTGTCCCTTATCAACTGAATCTTCATCATATCCTCATGAATCAAATCAAGTCCTATCATAGCTGCTTCACCAACCTCAAATCATCTGATGGGTAATCTACACCTCTGCCCGTAAAGAGCCTCAAACAGTGCTATCTGGATGCTGGAGTGATAGATGTTATTGTAAGCAAACTCGATCAAGGGTAAATAGTCATCCCAACTACCCTTAAAGTCCATCACACAAGCTCTCAACATGTCCTCAAAAGTCTGGATTGTTCTCTCCACCTGACCATCCGTTTGTGGATGAAAGGCTATGCTGAGTTCAACCTAATTCCAAGCCCTTTTTGGAAAGACCACCAAAACTGAGAGGTAAACTAAGTACCTCGGTCTGAGATAATAAACAAGGGCACTCCATGTAATCGCACCAACTCTCGGATATACAGTTTGGCATAATCATCCGCCGAATCTGTGGTTTTGACCGGTAGAAAGTGCGTAGCCTTGATCAACCAGTATACCACCACCCAAATAGAATCGTAGTGTCAGCGAGTACAAGGTAGGTCTGTAATGAAATCCACATTAACCTCTTTCCAAATCCAAGTGGGGATGCTAATATCCTGAAGTATGTCTCCTAGACTTTGATGCTCGACTTCACCTGCTGACAGTTCGGGCACTTGGCTACGAATTCTGCAATATCTCTCTTCATGCCTTTCCACAAATATATTTCCCACAAATCAGGATACATCTTAGTGGCACCAGGATGTATGGAATACCTGGATCCATGTGCTTCATGCAATATCCGGTCCCTCAAATTATCAATATCTGGAACACATAGTTGGCCCTGGTACCGCAACACCTCATCTCCCCCTTGGGAGAAGACCTCCACCTTCTGACTCCGAACGGCTTCTTTCAGCTTTACCAAAATTGAATCTTCATCTTGTCTGGCCTTCACATCAGTCACCAAGGACGATTCTGATCCATTTTGCATAATAACGCCGCCATCGGTCGAGTCGACCAATCTAACTCCCAACCTCACAAGTCGATGGACATCTTTCACCAACTCCTTATTTCCTTCATCCACATGGGACACACTCTCCATAGAGAGCCTACTAAGTGCATCTGCTACCACATTGGCCTTATCCGGGTGGTAAAGGACACTCATGTCGTAGTCCTTTAGTAGCTCCAACCACCTCCTTTGCTGAAGATTGAGATCTTTCATCCTGAACACATATTGCAAGCTCTTGTGATCTATGAAAACATCCACGTGGACCCCATACAAGTAATGTCGCCATATCTTCAATGAAAATACCACTGCGTCCAACTCAAGATCATGGGTCGGATAATTCTTCTCATGGACTTTCAACTGTCTTGAGGCGTATGCTATCACTTTCCCATGCTGCATCAACACACACCCAAGTCTGATTCTCAAAGCGTCACAATGCACCACAAAACCATCGATACCCTCGGGTAGGGTCAACACTGGTGCTGAAGTGAGTCGAGTCTTCAACTCTCTAATGCTTTTTCACAAGCCTCCGACCATTGGAACTTTACCTTTATCTGAGTCAACTTGGTCAAAGGTGCTGCAATAGATGAAAATCCCTCAACGAATCTCCGATAGTAACCCGCTAAGCCCAAAAAGCTCCTAATATCTGATGGGTTTACTGGTCTGGGCCAATTCATCACCGCCCCGATTTTTTGAGAGTCCACCCTTATGACCTCACTCGATGCCACATGGCCCAAAAATGCCACAGAGTCTAACAAAAATTTACACTTGCTGAACTTTGCATACAACTAACGATCCTTGAGGGTCTAAAGCACTACTATCAAGTGAGCGGCATGCTCCTCCTCGCTCCAAGAGTATATAAGGATGTCATTAATGAACACAATCACGAACATGTCCAAATATTCCTTGAACACCCTGTTCATTAGATCCATAAAAGCTACAGGGCATTGGTTAGTCCAAAAGACATAACAACAAATTTATAGTGACCATACCGAGTCCTTAAAGCGGTTTTTGGGATGTCACTCTCCCGAACCCTGAGTTGGTGATACCCGGACCTGAGATCAATCTTGGAGAAACACTTGGCACCCTGAAGTTGGTCAAACAAATCATCCATCCTGGGTAACGGATGTTCGGTGCGTAGTATGGGTATTATAAAACCGACATGCAAGTGCACGTGGTCGAACAAGTAGTAAGTGGCTTTAGTAAGCCAAGTATCGATTCCTCAGAGACTTGGGATAAGTGCAATTTGCTCAAGTATACTATATTTTTACTTCTAAATATGCTGACAACTAAATAACCAAAAATTGAATAAATTGTTCTATAAATTTTATACTAAACTACAAACAATTATCTACTTTGAATTTGGACTATGGAAAAAAGCATGCCGAGGTTAAAGAACATGCAATGAAACTGATTATCATCATAAATTGGTTAATGTTTTCTTCCAGTTGCTAGCCAAGAACTATTGCCAAGAGATTAAAACTCTCGTATTTAATCTCACTTAAGAATCATGAACCATCCGTCTACATTTCTGTGATCAAATGCAATTCGTGTTCTAGCCATACAATTCCGGTTCCTAAATTGACTAATACGAATTTCAAGTATATTTCTATCAGGAAAGCACATCAAAACTCAATTTTCCCAAATCAAGTAAAGAACAATATCCTATTAATTCACAACTTTCCAATTTGGTGCTCCCTCGAGTGAAATCGGACTTTTTAGATGTACATTAATGTAGGCCACACACCAATGAAGTAAGAACAAGAATTAATAGAACAACATGGAAGAAAAAGATGAAAAACCATATAATTAATAATCAAAATTCATCACAAGTGTTCATAACCTCAGCAAGGAAGGGAATTAGCCACTCATTTGTGGATTAATCATCCTAAAACTAGTGTTAATCATACAAACAATTGAATTAGAGAAGAAAGAAAGAGAGAAAAAACCCTGAACTTTTCGCCCCTCAACTGCCTGTAACCCACGTCCTTGCTCCACCAAGTCTGAATTCTGAAAAATAAACCTAAGTGTGCTATTTATAGTAGTAGGACTCTTTCCCGGAATAACAAGCAACGTGTCACGGAGTGCATCGCGGAGCACGGCCTCCGTGACACGCTACGGACGCGGAAGCCCTCTGGAAAATCACCCGAAACTTGCCCGGGCAGCACCCTGCCGCGTTGGCAGCGCGTCACGCTGCTTGGGCAGCGCGTTGGAAGCCCTTGGTCGCGGAGGCCACCTGCCGTGGCATGTTGCCAACGCGCAGGTGGGCTGTTGTGAGCGTCCTTCCTGCCGTGGCACGTTGCCAACGCGCAGGTGGGCTGTTTTGTGCCTCCTCTTCGCCGACGTTCGCGTGTTAATTCCGTTTCCAAGCCTCTACCTCACGAACTCATGGATTAGTTGCTCAAAAGTCATCAAAACCTACAAAACAAGGGCTAATCATGTTGGTTAGCACATATCTTTACTTCATCTAAAATTACATGAAAATGTATACAATAATCTTAGATAAACAAGACTAATTTAAGTCGTAAAGCTTATCTCGGGCATATATTTTTTCCCGTGATCACAACTCCACACTTAAAGCCTTGTTCGTCCTCGAACAACCTTTTACATATCATGCATATGGAGACTCCCACATAACTAATTTAGCAAGATAATTCAAGTTACGGCTATAATGATTACGTAAGATACAAGCTAAAAATAGAGCATGCCTGATTTGATCATTGAAATGAAGTACAACTATGTTAAGACTTCTTAACCTCAAGAATCGACTCTCAATCTTAGCAAACTCATGCAAATAAACTGATTAAGAAATCTCACATGAAATATATCCTTCATTCAACATGTGCCCCTCACGGAAAGAGAGTTACCCAATTTCACATGCAAAAACAATTTTTATATCACAACATGTGTGGGTACATGCATAGAATTACACTCACTCTCACAAAGAATTCACATGCATCATGTAATGACCCATAAGCTTGCCCTTAGTGTTTTATTCCACTAATTTAAGGATGGGTGAATGTAAGATCAAGTAGGACTTTTTAGGTTGTAATGTAACTCAGGTGCGGGTAAGTACTATTATGATCAGTAATAGTGACTATCTTTCCTAAGCGCTTTTAATACATCATTCCTTCATTACAACTTCCCTTCCCTCACTTCACCTTTTTCTCTTTTCATCTTTCTTTTTCCTCTTTTGTTCCACCCTTCCTTTAGGTGCTTTTAGCTTATTAGTAAGGAGTTCTATAAGTAACTTTTCATTTATTTATTTTCTTACTCCCTACTAATACTCACCCGTATTCAAACAAGTGCGCCCTCGTCCTTTCTCAACTTTTACAATTGCTACTTTTCCTTCTTTTTCATTCCTTTACTCTTTCATATTTTTCCACTCAAGCGCTTAGGAGTTTTGGATCAAACACAAGGCTACTAAAAGAAAAAGGATTAAGCTTATGTTGCAGCTGTCAAAGAATAGGCTCAAGGCTCAATGGGGTTAACTAGGATTAATTTTTCAAGGTAGGTATAATGAGGGATAAAAGTTTGGTTCATTCAAAGAAATGCCTAAATCATCTCCTACAATTCACATCCTTCATTTCGTTTTATATACACACCAGGCAAGTTCTAGACATTCCACAATAGCATAGAATACTCAAAAACCTTAAACTCATGGCACATGCTCAAATCAAGACACAATCAGTAGACTCTTACTCAGCTAATCACACAAATTCAGAATTAAGCTTCCATCATATTGAGTCAAATTCAAGAGCCTAAGTGTCTCAAACAAAGTTATACACTTGCATGCTTCATACTGAACATATTTGCATCTTACAACTTGTATAGCACCTAAAAAGAACATCAAGCACCAATTAGTTATGGTTTCAAAAACCCAAAACCTATCGACTAATTTTTCCTCAAGACGGTCGTCATCCATCCATCGTCGGAAACAGTCCCTAACTATGACTAAAAACACTATATACGGACAAAGGAAAGAAAGAAAAAGAAAATTTTTATTCTTCGGTTCAAAGACCCCCCGTCGGAAAAGAACCGAAAAGAAAAACCAACAGGTGATGAATTCATGCTTAACTCACAAAAGAAAAAAAAATTCCAATTTTCTCACAAGCATTACATTCACCAAAAATCGTTAAGCACAAAAATTTGAAATTTCCCTTGAAATTTCCCTCACCCCACACTTAAATCTTGCTATGTCCTCATAGCATCAAATTAAAATTTAAAAAGGGTGAGAAATACTCCCTGGGGCCTTTAGGCCTAGATAACAACATGCCTTTCTTCAACTTTGCACAAGTGGGTGTTCGACCCCACACTTTTTCTCTTCCATGCTTGTTAGCTTCCTCCTCCATGGGTACTCAGACTTCCCCTCCATCTGTGCTTAACTTTCCACCAAAACAACACAAGATGAAAAATACAATAAAAATAAAATAAAATCAACTTAAATGCAAGAAATAAAAAATGGTACCCATGGTACCCTTGGGTTGCCTCCCAAGCAGCGCCTAATTTTACGTCGCGGCACGACGTATCCAGTTTCACCGCTTTTTCCTCCACCTTGAGGATATGAATCTCACCCCTAATTTCTTTTCTAATTTCCTCTTATGTTCTAGGGGTGGTGGTGAAAACTTGTAATGACCAAGCAGTAGATATTGCCTTTTGAACTTATTGGCCCTTAAGTAAGCGAAGTCATTTTGTCTCTCCGAGTTAGCAAATTTCAAAATATACGGGGCTGGGTCCTCCTCTAGACATTTCTCTATAAGCTTGGAAGGTTCTATTTCTGTGTTTTCACCCAAACTTAATGTCGAGAAATGCTTCGAGTGTGGTCCAATAAACCTCAACTCTAAAACTGCATTGTGCTTGACCTCCTTACTTGTAAACACCTTCTCAGCATCGAAATCTATCTCTCCATTGATGTCAAATGGGGGATACTCTATCTCTTCTTCCATGAATGGATTTTCCATAAGTTTGAGCCCATCACGGGGACACTCAAGAGATTCTAATTGTTGGGCTTCATCCAAAAATTCACCCCTGTCTTCCTCTTGTAGTTCCTCTTGAATATCGGCTGCAACTGTTACCTGCAATTTATCACAAGCTTCTGCCTCAGCAATCATCTCCGTGAATTTGACGCTCATCCTTTCTAGAGCCTCTGCATTCTCTTCTTGCTGAATTCTCAATACTGCCATCACCTCCTTCATTGCTTCTGATTGCTCCAGGAGTTGTTTCAGCATGTCTTCTATTCGAGCTTGGCGTCCCAAGTCCTCATTTTCAGCATGCCTATATTCAGAAAAAACAACAGAAGGATCATAGTAGGGGCTTGGGGGAGGGGAATATGCATTCGGACAGCCATCCCAATGGTCATCTTGACCACCACATATATTGCACGTGTTACAGTGTTGCCACGAGTGGTGTCCTCCGTAATTCAGACAAGATTCGCTAAAATATGAGTATCCACCATTTAAACCATTTGCATTCCACGATGTCATGTCAATAAGGGTATTCGAAAAACAAAAAAATAAAATGAAAAAGAATTAAAACAAACACTAAGACTAAGTTGTCAGCACTTAAGAAAAAAATATAGTAAATCAACACTTAAGAAAAATTCACCAATTGCCAAGTCCCTGGCAGCGGCGCCAAAAACTTGTTCAGTGCGTAGTATGGGTATTATAAAACCGACACGCAAGTGCACGTGGTCGAACAAGTAGTAAGTGGCTTTAGTAAGCCAAGTATCGATCCCTCAGAGACTTGGGATAAGTGCAATTTGCTCAAGTATACTATATTTTTACTTCTAAATATGCTGACAACTAAATAACCAAAAATTGAATAAATTGTTCTATAAATTTTATACTAAACTACAAACAATTATCTACTTTGAATTTGGACTATGGATAAAAGCATGCCGAGGTTAAAGAACATGCAATGAAACTGATTATCATCATAAATTGGTTAATCTTTTCTTCCAGTTGCTAGCCAAGAACAATTGCCAAGAGATTAAAACTCTCGTATTTAATCTCACTTAAGAATCATGAACCATCCGTCTACATTTCTGTGATCAAATGCAATTCATGTTCTAGCCATACAATTTCGGTTCCTAAATTGACTAATACGGCTTTCAAGTATATTTCTATCAGGAAAGCACATCAAAACTCAATTTTCCCAAATCAAGTAAAGAACAATATCCTATTAATTCACAACTTTCCAATTTCGTGCTCTCTCGAGTGAAATCGGACTTTTTAGATGTACATTAATGTAGGCCACACACCAATGCAGTAAGAACAAGAATTAATAGAACAACATGGAAGAAAAAGATGAAAAACCATATAATCAATAATCAAAATTCATCACAAGTGTTCATAACCTCAGCAAGGAAGGGAATTAGCCACTCATTTGTGGATTAATCATCCTAAAACAAGTGTTAATCATACAAACAATTGAATTAGAGAAGAAAGAAAGAGAGAAGAAACCTTGAACTTTTCGTCCCTCAACTGCCTGTAACCCACGTCCTTGCTCCACCAAGTCTGAATTCTGAAAAATAAACCTAAGTGTGCTATTTATAGTAGTAGGACTCTTTCCCGGAATAACAAGCAACGTGTCACGGAGTGCATCGCGGAGCACGGCCTCTGTGACACGCTACGGATGCGGAAGCCCTCTGGAAAATCACCCGAAACTGGCCTGGGCAGCACCCTGCCGCCTTGGCAGCATGTCACGCTGCTTGGGCAGCGCGTTGGAAGCCCTTGGTCGTGGAGGCCACCTGCCATGGCACGTTGCCAACGCGCAGGTGGGCTGTTTTGTGCCTCCTCTTCGCCGACGTTCGCGTGTTAATTCCGTTTCCAAGCCTCTACCTCACCAACTCATGGATTAGTTGCTCAAAAGTCATCAAAACCTACAAAACAAGGGCTAATCATGTTGGTTAGCACATATCTTTACTTCATCTAAAATTACATGAAAATGTATACAATAATCTTAGATAAACAAGACTAATTTAAGTCGTAAAGCTTATATCGGGCATATATTTTTGCCCGTGATCAACGGATACCTATTCTTAACAGTGACCTTGTTCAACTGCCTATAATCAGTACACATCCGAAGAGAACCATCTTTCTTCAGAACGAATAGGACTGGGGAACCCCATCGAGATTTACTCGGCCTAACAGGTGCTTCAACTGATCCTTCAACTCTTTTCGCTCAGCTGGAGCCATTTTGTAGGGCAGAATAGATATAGGCTGTGTGTCGGGAAGAAGATCTATACCGAAATCAATCTCCCTCTAGGGAGGAACACCTAGAAAATCATCAGGAAAGGCCTATGGATATTCACGTACTACTGGAACTGACTGAATAGTCGGGATTTTAGACTCGACATCCTTAACCCTAACTAGATGTTACATGCAACCCTTAGAAATCATCTTTTTGGCCTTAAGGTAGGAAATGAATCGACCTAGTGGCATAGCTGAACTACCCTTCAATTCTATGGATGGCTCACCCAGAAATCTAAACTCTACTGCCCGAGTTCTACAATTGACTAAAGCATAGCATGAAAATAGCCAATCCATGCCGAGAATGACATCGAAATTGGTCATGGCTAACTCCGTCAAGTTTGCTAAAGGTGACCTTATGAAGGACTGAGACTGGGCAACCTCTATATACCTGTCTAGCTATAATTGAGTCACCTACTGGAGTGGAAACTGAGAAGGGTTCTACCAAAACATCGAGACTAACTCCAAACATACTCACCACATATGGTGTCACAAAAGACAAGGTAGGCCCCGAATCTAATAAAGCATAAACATCAATATGGAAAACTCGCAACATACCAGTAACCACATCGGAGGAGACCTCCTACTCCTGATGGGAAGCTAAAGCATAGAATCAGTTCTGGCGTTGACCGCCAGCTGCGCTAGTAGATTCCCCCTAATATGCTGACTATGCAGGAGGGGCTGCTGAACTAGAAGTTGGACATCGACCCCCAACCTGATCTTGCCTCGTAGCTGGACAATCTCGAAGCATGTGTCCGGGCAACCCACACCCAAACCAACCACCTAAACCTACCAAGCACTAGCCTGCTTTCCCCCGACCACATCTGCAACAAGCTGGGATGCCTGAATTTATGAGTCTACTACTCTAACCCCTCGAGCCTGATGCTTTCCCTTTCTAATCATGTTTAGGCCCGGATGGCACACTCAATGCCGAAGATGCTGGGGCTGATGATTTCTGGTGAGTCTGCTGCCGGTGTCCACCATCGAACCTCTGCTGAGAGGATCTATGATCCTTGGTCCTGGCCCTCTTGGCCTCCCTCTCTCTCAAATGTCTCGCCTCCATCTGCTCGGCGTACAACACTATACTAGGGAAATCCATATCCTGGTGAAGCATAGAAATCCGGCACTCCTTGTCCAAATACCCAGCTATACCATGTACGAACCTGCTCACCCGCACCCTATGGTCATCCACTAACTCTGGGGCATATTTCGATAGGCAAGTGAACTCAACGGAATACTCTTGCACTTTCATCCTTCCCTATTTCAGGTTTACAAACTCAGCTACCTTCAGCTCCCTCATCTCATGAGGGAAGAACCGATCAAGGAATGAAACCTAAAACTCCTCCCACATGATTGGACCCGCTCCTGCGACCCTACTATTCTTCCATTGGTGAAACCAGATATGCGCCACCCCTTCAACTTGAAGGAGGCCAACTCTTTGCACTCAACACTACTCACCCCCATAACCTGGGTGATCTTGACAAGCTCATCAATGAAACCATGTGGGTCCTCATCTACCTTGGACCCCAAGAACTCCAGTGGGTTCATCCTCAAGAGGTCTCTAACTCGAGCCACCACTGCATTTCCATTTTATGGAACATGCACAACGGCCTGCTGATTGACCTGAGCAGTCAAGGACTGCGCAAGCATCTGCATAGCCACCCAAAACTCCGCATGAGCGGCTGGCTCCGGTGCCTGAGGCTTCTGAACTGGTGGGGCTGGCTAATGCCCATAACCATTTCCATTCTCATGGCCCTCACCACCTCCATTCCACCTTCCGCTTATTCTTTGGGGAGCCATGATTCTGCAATCGCGATTAGCATGAATTACAAGGATAGAAAGACTTTTCATCGCACGACATAGATCTTGAAAGAAGGGAACATTTCCTAAACTCCTTGTAGCCTATTCGTCATAAGTGTGGCGCACCTCACACCCACGAAAAAGACTCTACTTAACACAACTTTCAGACACCCTAGGACACTTCAAACCTATGGCTCTGATACAAATCTTGTCACGATCCGAGTGGGGCCCAGATCACGACACGAAACAAGGGATCTCGAGAGACCCCAAGTCGACCCATGGCATAAGCATACATCTAACTCAATAAACAATTAGAAGAATCAACATATTAAACTCATCGGAATTCTTACTCAACCATAACATCAGGATACATTATCCGAACCTGAATACAAAAATAAGTTTGAAAATCCTCTAAACATGACGAGTTGATGGGACGAGACCTCCAACTAACTCAACAATATTGAAACTGAAATACATAACAAAACTGAAAGTCTAGCCCTCAAAAAATGAGGACTCACCAACAAGAAAATGCTAACTCCAATAAGCTGACTAAGAGTGGGGCTGAACTTGAGAGTCGAATCCTGTTTCATGAAATGATACAGCATAGGAAGCATGCGGTCACTATGTGGAATGTACCAAGTATGTAAGGTAAGTAAAACCGCTTAAGTAAAGTAAATCATTTAAAACATTGCATAACATATCATAAGCTTTCAAATCTGAGAGGAAAGAACTACATGCACTCATTCTAAAATCATAATCTTTTCATAATATGACAACGCATAGCTTCATAACATCATATCTGACTCGAATGACTGAAAGCTGAAATATGACATTTATAGAAAAGCTGAAAAATGAGTCAAACCTTACTTTTAGAACATGCATGCTTAATGTAATAATCATGATTAATGAATATGCAAATCTGAATAATGTAGACAATGGGAGACTCATCACTTAACCAACATACCACAATAGAACTTACGTGGTCCCGACTATCACACTGAAATGGGAAAAACCGTCGAGAACCTTGTTGTCACGCCCCTGAACTAGGGTAGGGCGCAACTGGCACTCAATTCATGGTCGATCGAGAATCCGGCTATATATCATCTATAAATGTAACACTAAGGCTGACCAAGCCACCTGTCACAACCAACCAAGATAAATACTAGGCCAATAGTGCCTTGATAATTATAAATACGCAATCTGAAAAAAGCCAACAAGGCTACAATAAAGCTAAGCGAAGCAATGAAAAACCAATACGACTACACAACCCACACTACTATATAAACTAGTCCACATTAGCCTCTTCAGAGTAAACAAATTAAAATGCACGGGACAGGGTCCCTGCCTACCCATGCTGTACAAAAAACTGAAAATAGTCCAAACTAGGACATGGCTCCTGGAAGAGAGGAGCATACCACTATTCTGCTGAAATCTGGCTCCTACTATGTCCGATGATCTGAGCCTCGGCCTGTACCTGCAGCACGATTGTAGGAAGGGTCCCAATATGAAGGGACATCAGTATGAATAAAATGTATTGGTATATAAGGATGAAAATTGTAAACATGTTAGATAAATATGATAACTAGGCCAGAAACAAGGAGTAGTAACAACCCAGAATCCTGAAAACAGAAACCTGACAATAACTCATTATTGAAGTGTAAATGCAACCATCAAATGCACAACAAAGACTATAACTGAAATGACAGCAGAAAGCCAACCATAAAATCCATATACAATTCGTCCAGACAGTGTACCACACCGGGGTAAAAATAAAAATGCCTCCAGCCGATGTACCATACTAGGGTAAAATCCGTCCAGTCTGTGTACCACACCGGGGTAAAATAACAAGACCTCCAGCCGATGTACCACACCGGGGTAAAATTAATAAATCTTAGACAAAATCATAAATGGAGCCGATATGGCTTATACTGGACCAGCTCAATGCGTACAACATAGAAATGACGAATACTAAACATGTGGCCTGCATAGGCCTCATTCGTAATGCATAACTGGAACTGAGTACATATAACATGTTAAAAGCTTGAAAATAGAACATAAATGCATGTATTAAAAACTTGTAGAAATCATAAGGTACTGTGGATGACCTAAGAGTTTCAACAAAATTTATAGATCGTGTTCAAGGGACATTAGAGCTCAGAAACTGGCTAGCTTGTCGTTCGGCTTAAGGGAGAGGGATTATGAAATATCCCCTTGGCCTGACCTAATTCATAACATACAAATAAGATAAAGGACAACCATTACCAGGTAATCCTAATTCGATAAACTCGTTTACCCTTAATATCTTGCGATGTATTTACGTGGCTTAAAATTGTTTACATGTCCTCATCTTGGCTCTTTCACCAATTTCAGTTAGCAACCAAACCTTTAAACACATTTAACATCGCATATATATACACATGACATACGATAAGGACCAACTAACAATGCCCACGTTGAGGGGTCTTCAACTCAAAGTACAACTACGACAACAATCAACACACTATCACACTTTAGATGTCTCACTTCCGCTAGGCATAATCTTAACATTTATCGTCAATAAGACATGGAACTTTAAAGTTTAGAGGAAGCTTAACATACTGCCTCAAGACTTTCAAAATAGGTTGCTGTCTCATTCGATTCACAACACACAAATCGTGCTTAAAAGAATGATAGAAGGGGCGCCTTACATACCTTTCTCTAATGATCTTTTTTGTAGCCGATTTCCTATCTCAGTGATCAGCCTTCAACCTCCTTAATCTAGTGTTTTTATATTCCAACGACAAGCTTAATCTATAGAAAAAAATGCAGCCAAAATAACTAAACAGAGGCAGTCACAATAGCAACAACAACACACGGCAACATCAACAATATTTAGCCATTTTCTCAACTAGTTTTCACTAACTTTTGAGGGAGAAAAAAGAGGGAAATTTTACCTTAGTTTTTATGTAATTCTACACCTCAATATCAGGTGTAATTCCAGAAAAAGAAACAGCCAAAAAACCTAAGGAAAACGAGCAAAACACAGCTAAAAAACAGTCCATCGGCAGCTCAGTTAAATGCCAATTTCCAGATTTTCGCTTTGCAATTTGAAATGTTTAAAAGGGGCGAAATTCTTACCTTTTATCCTGATTTCAACACACACACTCAAAGATGGTATATAGGCAGTCCAAATAGATTTTGAAACTTAGAAAAACTTCTTCAAAACCTTTCCAAAACGAGCTTAAAAACAACCCCTAACATACTTGGCAAGGTAATCTCAACTTATGTTGTGATTTTCTTGAACATTGCTTGATGTTCCTCCTCGATTTTCTTTGTCCTAGCTTCTGGAATTGAGAGATAAATGGAATCCTTAGCAAGTTGGTCGATTTATATTTAGCTCAAAATGTTTTCTACAAGTGAAAAATCAGATTTTAAGTAAATAGGGTGGTGGAGGCGCTAGGGCGTCATGCTTGCATCGCCGCTCACGATGTTTCGGTATAATTCCCATAACTTTTTACTCCGAACTCTGATTAACAAAAGGGTTGATGTTATAAAAACTAGACTCAAATACATTTAATTTGATAGGTTGTGGGGCTTCTAATTCATTATATATTGGGAAATAGGATCGTTTAAAGTTGACCCTTACTTATGAAATTCACATACTCTTTGGTTTTTTTGATCGTACACATTTCCCTTGTCATCTACGACCAATATACAACCCGTACTTTTATTAACCTAGCATAAAACATATAAAAAATCACCAAAAATTTTCCAGGGTGTTAATTCTCCCCTCCTTAGGAACATTCATCCCAGAATGGAAATTAATTTCACTTAATATGCATCAAAATAGATACTCAGTAACTTAAGTATCAAACACATACCTTAACATCACGTCGACATCGTAAATAGGTGAGGATATTTATTCTTCATTTCCTCCTCATCCTCCCAAGTCAGTTCCTCGTGTTATTACTTCGCCATAATACTTTAACTGAGGCGACTTCTTTGGTTCGAAGTTTCCTAACTTGCCGGTCAAGAATAGCAACTGGAACCTCGGTGTAGGTCATCTCCTCAGAAATTCGGACATCATCGATAGGCATAACATGGGTTGGGTCTCCTAGACACTTTTGAAACATTGATACATGAAATACTGGGTGGATTGCCGCTAACTCTGTTGGCAACTCCAACTCATAGGCCATTTTTCCTATCCTGCGGATAACTCTGTAGGGCCATCATATCTTGGACTCAGCTTGCCTTTTAGGCCAAACCGCTAACACCTTTCATAGGTGACACTTTCAGGAAGACCCAATCATTAACAACAAACTCCAACGCTCGACGGTGTACATATGCATAAGACTTCTGCCTTGTCTGGGCTGTCTAAAGTCGATCTCTAATAAATTTCACCTTGTCAATAGCTTGCTGCCCTAGGTCTGGCCCCAATAACTCTGCCTCACTGAGTTCAAACCATCCCACTGGTGACTTGCATTTTCGCCCATATTAAGCTTCATATGCAGCCATCTAAATACTTGCTTAAAAGCTGTTATTATAGGAGAACTCAATCAAGGAAACATGATCATCCCAGCTTCCGCAAAAATCTAAAACACAGGCACGCAACATGTCTTCAAGCGTTTGAATGGTATGTTCATCCTGTCCGTCTGTCTGAGGATGAAATGCATTATTGAGGCTTACCTAGTGCCCAGGCCTTTCTGGAAAGACTTCCAGAAGTTTGATCTGAACTGAGCACCTCTGTCAGAAATAATGGACAAGTGGACGCCATGTACGTGAACAATCTCTCGTATATAATGCCTAGCATAATCCTCTACAACATATGTGGTCTTAATTGGCAAGAAGTAAGCTGATTTAGTTAATCTATCAACTATTACCCAGATAGAATCATGCTTCCTACTCGTTCTAGGTAATCCTATAATAAAATCCATATTAATCACCTCCCACTTCCAGGATGGAATTTCTATATCCTGAACCAAACTAGGCCTCTGGTGCTCAACCTTCACCTGTTGGCAATTGGGACTCGAGTCACAAGACCGGTGATGTCCTTTTTCATGCCATTCAACCAATATAGCTGCCTTAGGTCATGATACATCTTTGTGGCACCTGGTTGTACTGAATATCGAGAATAATAAGTCATTTATAATTTGTTCCCATAGTTCAACAAAATTAGGTACACATAGACGACCTTGGTATCTAAGAACTCCATCGGGTCCACAATCAAATATGCTCTGCTTCTGTTGTGGCATACTGTCTCTCAGTAAGACTAACTCTGCATCATCATACTGTCGTTGCTTAACTTCCGCTACCAAGGACGATTCTGCTATGTTTTTGACAATAACACCCCCATCTTTGGCATCCAATAACTGAATCTGTAAGTCAGCCAACTACCGTAGAGCCTTCATCATTTCAATCCTGTCAACCTGAATATGACTCAAGCTACCCATAGACTTGCGACTTATCGCATCAGCTACAATATTTGCTTTGCCCGGATTATACAGAATGCAAACATCATAATCTTTCAGTAATTCTAACCACCGTCTCTGGCGTAAATCAACTCCTTCTACTGAAACAAATATTGGAGGCTGTTATGATTTGTAAAGATATCAACATGTACACCGTATAAGTAGTGGCGCCAAATCTTCAACGCAAATACCATTGTGGCCAACTCAAGATCATGGGTAAGATAATTTTTCTCGTGCTTCCTCAACTGTCTAGAGGCATAAGCAATGACCTTGCCGTGTTGAATCATAACACAACCTAGCCCAACTCTCAAAGTATCACAATAGACCACATAACCCTCGACACCCTCTGCAAGAGTCAGGATAGGTGCTGAAGTCAGCCTATCCTTCAATTCTTGAAAACTTCGCTCACATGCCTCTGTCCACTGAAACTTAGCTGCTTTATGAGTCAACATTGTCAATGGTGCAGCAATAGTAGAGAAACCTTCCACAAATCGGCGATGATAACCTGCTAACCGCAGAAAGCTGCAAACCTCTGTAGGATTCAAGGGTCTAGGCCAAGTCTTTACTACCTCTATCTTCAGACTATCCACTCTTATACCGTCAGTTGTAATTACATGACCAAGGAAAGCCATAGATGTTAGCCAAAACTCACATTTATAAAATTTCGCAAATAACCTGTGCTCTTGTAGAGTCTGTAATACTTCTCTCAAATGACCTGCATGCTCGGCCTCGGATCGTGAGTAAATCAGAATGTCATCAATGAAGACGATCACAAATACATCAAGAAAGGCCTAAACACCCGACTCATCAGGTCCATAAAAGCTTCTGGGGCATTAGTAAGCCCAAATGACATCACTAAGAACTCAAAATGGCCCTATCTAGTCCTAAAGGCAGTCTTGGGGATATCAACTTCCCTAACCCGTAACTGATGGTACCCGGATCTCAAATCAATCTTTTAGAAGCATCTGGCACCCTGTTACTGATCAAATAGGTCATCAATCCTGGGAAGTAGGTACTTATTCTTAATCGTAACCTTATTTAGCTGCCTATAGTCGATACACATTCTTAACGACCCGTCTTTCTTTTGCACAAAGAGCACTGGTGCACCCCAAGGCGATACACTAGGTCGAATGAATCCCTTCTCGAGCAGATCTCCAACATCTCCTTTAGTTCCCTTAGCTCTGCTAGAGCCATTCTGTAAGGAGGGATCGATATAGGCTGAGTACCTGGAAGTAGATCAATAGCAAAATCTATCTCCCTTTCAGGAGGAATTCCAGGCAAATCCTCTGGAAAGACCTCAGGGAACTCATTTACAATAGGAATTGACTGGAGAGTTGTAGGCTCACATTCCAAGTTTCTTACCCAAACCAAGTGAGAAATACAACCTTTGGATATCAACTTCTGAGCCTTAAGGTATGAAATAAACTTACCTTTAGGCATAGCGGCAACACCTTGCCATTCCCGGACTGGCTCACCGGGAAAATTAAACCTGACAACCTTAGCTCTGCAATCAACAATAGCATAACATGCCTCCAACCAATCCATACCCAAAATGAAATCAAAATCAACCATTTAAAGCTCAACTAGATCAACTAGATTGATCTATCACATACCAATACTATGCAGTGTCGGTAAACTCATCTAGCTAATACAAATTCGCCAATTGGCGTAGAAACAACAAATGGTATAGATAATAACTCAAGGACTTCCTCAAACTGACTTGCAACCAATGGTATGACATAAGAGAGTGTAGAACAAGGATCAAGTAAGACATATAATGCATGAGAATAAATAATCAAAGTACCTGTAACAACATAAGGTGAGGCCTCCTGGTTTTGTCGCCCGCCCAAAGCATAAAATCAATTCTGGGTTGCTCTAGAACTAGAAGCCTCTCTCCCTCTGCCTCTGCCACAGCCTATTTCTAGTTGAGGATCAGATCTGGGAGGTCGAACGGAGGATGACGAAGCAACCGTTGATCGCACCTGATCCTCTTCGACCCTATCTGAACAATCCCTCGTAAAATTCCGTGGATGCCCACAACTATAACATACATTCTGCCACTGACGACACTGACTTGAATGAGATTTCCCATACTGGGGACAAGACGACAATGGTGGTCTCTCTTCCCTGCCCGCTCCTATCATCGAGAGCTAAATGGAGCTAGGCCTTAGTCCCTTCTCTATCCCTGAAACTGAGGTGGGGCACTCCCTATTGGCCTAACTGACTGCCTGGGTGACTCAACCACTGGGTCACCCTGCATCCCTCTATAAGGACCCACATTCCTAGCTCCCTTTCGTTGCTCCCGCTTTCTCCGAGTATCCCATAATTGATGAACCAAATCCTCTGCCCTCTGGTCGAAAGTCTGAATTCATGAAATATCCATATGCTCTTGAGTAGATACCCCCAAGCAATCTCGAGCTATATGAAGTCCTAACCCTAACACGAACCAATGAAATCTATCCTCCATCTTTTGAACCATGTGAGGAGTATACCTGGCAAGAGAATTAAACCGAAGAAATACTTACGCACACTCATACTTCCTTGCTTTAGGTGCAAAAACTGCTCAGCTCGAGCCTGTCAAAGCTTTCGGGGTAGATAGTATTGGATAAAGCCTCGGAGAACTCTTCCCACTCAGCTGGTGGTGCATCGGCTCCTCTAGATCGAGCCCAAGCCTTATAACACAATATGGCCACATCACGTAGTCTGAAGGCCACCAACTCTACTTCCTCAGTAGTTGTAGCTCGCATCACCTTTAACACCTTATAAGTTTGATCGATAAAGTCCTGAGGATCCTCGCTCGAGTCTGATATGGTGAATATAGGAGGGCTCAAACTCAAGAGATCGCAGGCCCTGGAACACTCAGTTGTCCGGCCTCTATGTCTCTCCATCGCCTCCAATCGTCACTCTTGACCTGTGGCTATACGAGCCATCAGTTGAACAGCTCCCTCAAGACCCTGTCCTTTCGGAACAATTGGAGGTACCACAGGCATGAGAGGGTCTGCCACTCTACTACCCTCAAGTACTGCTGGTGCGGAAGGAGCTGGAGGTCTATCTGCCATTGCTCTGGCCGGTGCGGGAGGAACTATAATACTTAGGGCAGGATATTTACTCTAAGCCTCTGACCTGACTCTCTGATCCATTGGAGAGAGACTAGTACCCTCCCCAACGTCTGTGCCAATCAACATTGTAGTCATCTTCCTTGTCACAGGCATACTCAGAAATAATAACACGATTTAGATATCATAGTACTTAAGAGCTCGACCTATAGCACGAACTATTAGTAAAAGAAGTGAAACAATTCCTAAATGTCCTATAGCCTCCTGATTATATGTATGGTGCACAACATACCCATAAGCAAGACTCTACTAGACACGGCTTTGTGGACTCCCTAGGACACGACTTCGCTGTAATACCAAGTCTGTCACACCCCTGAACTAGGGTAGGGAACAGCTGGCACTCGATTGAGGGTCGATGAGAAGCCGGCTATATAGCATCTATAAATGTAACACTAAGGCTAACCAAGACACTTGTCATATTCAACCAAGATAAATACAGGAAAAATAATGCCTTGACAATTATAAATATGCAATATGGAAAGACAACAAGGTTACAATAAAGCTAAGCAAAGCAATGAAAAACCAATACAACTACACAACCCACACTACTATACAAACTAGTCCACATTAGCCTCTACAGAGTAAACAAACTAAAATATACGGGACAGGGCCCCAACCTACCCATGCTGTACACAAAACTAAAAATAGACCAAACTAGGACATGGCTCCTAGAAGAGAGGAGCATACCACTATTCTGCTGAAATCTGGCTCCTACTACGTCCGATGATTTGAGCCTCGGCCTGTACCTGCAGCACGGTTGCAGGAAGGGTCCCAAGATGAAGGGACGTCAGTACGAATAAAATGTACTGGTATGTAAAGCTGAAAAATGTAAAAATGTAAGATAAAAATGATAACTAGGCCAGAAAAAAGGATTAGTAACAACTCGGAATCCTGAAAACAGAAACCTGACAATAACTCATTATTGAAGTGTAAATTCAACCATCAAATGAACAACAAAGACTATAACTAACATTCCAGCAGACAGCCGACCATAAAATCTACATAAAATACGTCCAGCCAGTGTACCACCCGGGGTAAAAGTAAAAATGCCTCCAGCCGATATACCATACCGGGGTAAAATCCGTCCAGTCGGTGTACCACACCAGGGTAAAACAACAAGACCTCTAGCCGGTGTACCACATGGGGGTAAAATCAATAAATCTTATACAAAATCATAAATGGATTCGATATGGATTATACTGGACCTTCTCAATGCGTACAACACAGAAATGACGAATACCAAACATGTGGTCTGCATGGGCCTCCTTCGTAAGGCATAACTGGAACTGAGTACATATAATATGTAAAGCTAAATAAAACTTAAATGCATGTACTAAAAACTTGTATAAATCATAAGGTACTATGGATGACCTAAGAGTTTCAACAAAATTTATAGATCGTGTTCAAGGGATATTAGAGCTCAGAAACTCGCCAGCTTGTCGTTCGGCTTAAGGGAAAGGGATTATGAAATATCCCCTTGGCCTGACATATTTCATAACATACACATAAGATAAAGGACAACCATAACTAGGTAATTCTAATTCGATAAGCTCGTTTAACCTCAATAGCTTGCGACGTCTTTACGTGGCTTAAAATTGTTTACACGTCATCTTGGCTCCTTCACCAATTTTAGTTAGCAACCAGACCTTTAAAAATATTTAACATCACATATATATACACATGACATACAGTAAGGACCAGCTAACAATGCCCACGCTGAGGGGTCTCCAACTCAATGTACAACTACGACAACAATCAACACAATATCACACTTTAGATGTCTCACTTCGTCTAGGCATAATCTTAACGTTTATCCTCAATAAAATATGGAACTTTAAAGATCAAATGAAGCTTAACATACTGCCTCAAGACTTTTAAATATGTTGCTGTCTCGTTAGATACACACCACATGAATCGTGTTTAAAAGAATGATAGACGGGGCGCCTTACATACCTTTCTCCGATGAACTTTTCTCTAGCCGATTTCCTATCTCAATGATCATCATTCGACCTCCTTAATCCAGTGGTGCTATAGTCCAACGACAAGCTTAATCTATAGAAAAAAATGCAGCCAAAATAACTAACCAGAGGCAGTCATAATAGCAACAACACACACGACAACATCAACAACATTTAGCCATTTTCTCAACTAGTTTTCACTAACTTTTGAGGGAGAGACAAGAGGGAAATTTTACCTTAGTTTATCTGTATTCTACCCCTCAATATAAAGTGCAATTATAGAAAAGTAAACATCCAAAAAGCCTAAGGAAAATGAACAAAACTCAGCTAACGAACAGTCCATCGGCAGCTCACTTAGTTGCCTATTTTCAGATTTTCGCTTTGCAATTTGAGAGGTTTAAAAGGGGTGAAATCCTTACCTTTTCTCCTGATTTCAACACCTACTCAAAGATGGATACATAGGCAGTCCAGATAGATTTTGAAACGCATAAAAACTTCGTCAAAACCTTTCCAAAACGAGCTCCAAAACAGCCCAAAGGGGGTACTTGGCAAGGTAATCTCTACTTATCTTGTGATTTTCTTGAACTTTGCTTGATGTTTCTCCTTGATTTTCTTTGTCCTAGCTGCTGGAATTGAGAGAGAAATGGAATTCTTAGCAAGCTAGTTGATTTAGATTTAGCTCAAAATCTTTTCTACAAGTGAATAATCAAATTTTAAGTAAATAGGGCGGTGGAGGCTATAGGGCGTCATGCCCGCGTCACCGCTCGCGATGCTTCGGTAAAATGCCCATAAAATTTTATTCTGAACTGCGATTGACAAGAGGTTTGTTGTTCTAAAAACTACACTCAAAGATATTTAATTTGATAGGTCGTGGGGCTTCTAATTCATTATATATTGTGAGATATTATCGTTTGAAATTGACCCTTACTTAAGAACTTCACATACTCTTTGGTCTTTTTGATCGTACACATTTCCCTTGTCATCTACGACCAATATACAACCCGTACTTTCCTTAACCTAGCATAAAAACATCAAATAATCACTAAAATTTTTCCGGGGTGTTATACTTGCCAAGGCTAAGGATGCTACCATGATATCGATATTAAGCTCATGGGAAATTTGGGCCGGTGATAGCTCACAAGGGAGGTCCCAATCATATAATAGTATCAACCTATGTTGGTGCGTAGTCCGGCGCATAGGATGATCGACCTTAACCCGCTCGGTGATAGA
This sequence comes from Datura wrightii, assembly GCA_035772735.1. Classification (NCBI taxonomy): domain Eukaryota; kingdom Viridiplantae; phylum Streptophyta; class Magnoliopsida; order Solanales; family Solanaceae; genus Datura; species Datura wrightii. Next base: position 10,883,796 of record JASDFA010000003.1, read on the forward strand.
CTCTTCTCTCAAAAAGATGCAATGCTCTATATCGTATATAATGAATCTCAATATCGTCTATTGACAAAGCTCAATAATGATTTAAATCATGCATAAACTCAACATCGTATGAAACGAAGCTCAACATTGTCATTTGACAAAGCTCAATAATGGAATAATGCATAGAACCAACATCATATGAAAATGAAGCTCAATGATAACATACATCTCAATTATGAATTCATGCATATGAGAATCTTTATTTCCAAACATACCACAAGCTCAAATATAAGGGGGAGAATCTACTCCAAAATCATGTGGTGAGCTTATTTTAGAGATACTACATCATCATACTTGATATAAGGGCCTTGCCAAAACATTATCATGCTTTGATCTACTCAATTCATTTAGAAAGCAATATCATAATCATGCGTAGCTTTAGAAACATGCTTTTCATTATCAAATCTCATCATCATCACACATTCATCATCATTCTCTTCTTTCATGAACTTCTCATCCATGGGCATTTAAATTTCATAGTTTAGAAAGCACAATTTTTTATTGAAAACAATTTAAAATCTGTCCAAGTTTCATAATTCATCAACATAGACATAATCTAATCGTACCCATGTGTAGAAATTGAAGAATCGTGCAATTGGGTAAAAACCCCATAACTTGATCATATGAATTCCTTATGCTTAGCTACAGATTTGGGCATGGATGAGGAAGGAAACACCCATTCACAACCCTACATACGTATATGGGATGATTTTACCACTTCTCTAATTGCCCAAGATGAGATTCCAATGGAAACCTTCAAAACTTGCTCTAAATCCTCTCTTCAAACTCTCAAGTTTGCATGCATGGAGTGAATTAGCTTAGAATAGGTTTTCCCCTCCTTAAACCCACTGAAATGAGCCTTAAATGACGTAGTATAGGACCCTAGAACTTAGAAATGATGGCAATACCCTTACTGAAATCGAAGAAAAATTTATCACTTGACCAAACAACGGCGACCCAACGGGTCATTTGTGGTATCTGTCCGTGCTATGCACTGCCCAAGCCTTCTCTCGGAATCAAACCATGGATAGACAGGACGACACGTCCTTAGATCTAACAGGTGATTTAGTTGGTCATTGATTTCCCTCCTGAACCTTCTAAACTTCCCCACGATGTGTCTCACCATGACTCGTTGTTGGCTCCATCGGATCGTGGTATCCGTCCATCAAGTCCACTAGAGATTTAGGTTCCCTTACCATGACTCACCACAATGGATCATTGCATGCCATGATGCGTCGGTGGATGGCCCGTTATATTCCCAAAATTTGAAGTCCATCTCTTAGCACGACAACAAATGACAACTCGTTGTTTCTTACAACGAGCCGTTACATCATTCGTTACTTCGACTACCACCCGAACACCTGAAACCATGACTGCTAACAACGGCTCGTGGTTTGCAACCACTAGTCGTTACTCCACGTGTCCCGTTCTATTTTCCCCCAGTTTATGTTGATTTCAAATTTAAACTCCCAGGTCTTATTCTTAGGCACCTCCGGGGTATTACACCTGGCAAGGCTTTGGACAAATCTGCCCGCTTGGGTGTAATAGTTGGGACCACGTAAGCTCTATCGTGGTAATATTAGTTATATGATGAGTCTCCCATTATTCCTCATGATTTTAGTTATGCATGTTCATCAGCCATGATATTATGTTTATAGTAAGTTTGGCCCAATATTTACTTTTACTCATGATTGTTAGTTTCAGCTTTGGGCCATTGAAATAAGTTATGATATTCAGTCATGTTTAAATCCTGTTTTAAGATAATAACATGCAAGCCTTACTCTCAGAATCTTATGATGAAATGTTTTATGATATGCATGATTTTAGATTTACTTACTTAGCGGTTTTACTTACCTTGAATACTCAGTACATTCCAAGTACTAATCACATACTATGCTATATCATTTTATGATGTAGTCTCGGACATTTAGGTTCAGTCCCGTTGCTAGCCAGATCCTCAGAGTTAGCATTTTCTCAGCTTGTTGGTGAGTCCTCACCCATCGAGGACCTTATTACTAGTTTATTTTCAGTTTCAGTTTATTAGTGAGTTAGTTGGGGTCCTATCCCATCAACTCGTCAGATTATAGAGGCTTATCAGATATAGTATGTATTCAACTTTTGATCAGTGTTATGTATTTCATTATCAGATGTTATTAGATTTTTTGGCTTCTTCTATTTCAAATGTTTCTTTTCGCAATTATTTATGTTAAGTTTTAGTTGTCATGTTCATGCCATGGGTCGATTTGGAGCCATTTATGGTTCTAGGTTCCGTGTCTAGATCCGATCCTATGTTTGGATCGTGACATTGAACTGTTAGCAGGTGTAGTACGAGCACAAGAAGCCTAGGGGAGTACTTTAGAGAATGCCCATCCCAGAATGAAAATGGGAGAGCATAGCAATGGTTGATTTATTGTGGGTTTACAATATTTTCAATGCTTAAAACTGAGGAAAGATGCATGGTCGTTAGTATGTTTATACAGATATGAGGTCTTTTCACTTTGTTTTCAAGGAAATCATGTTTTAGATTTTAATTCAGGAAAAGAAGAGGGAGGGGCCAAGTGCAGTTCTCAGTACGAGTCTTACCTTGGTGGTATGATCGTACCTTGCACTCACAATGAAATACAGAGCAAAAGCACAAATGTTGGGGCCATGTACAACTCTTGGTATGAGACGTACAATCTTGGTACGAGTAGTACCAGAGTGTCGTCCAAAAGTATAGAAGTAATGCACTTGCCTGAGTTCCTGGTATGAATGGAATGCAGGAGTCGTGATAGCATTATGCGACCCATACCAAGGAGCTGTGGTGATCTCCAATAAGCATGTAAAGTTGGCAGATCCCAAGGTACAAGTAGAGACCACGAGTTGTAATAGAAATGTACGAACCGTACAATTGACTCGTGAAAAACTTCAGAGGATGCCATAATTCACAAGATCAGACCACTACAGGAAACATACAACTCGTAGTATCATTGTACGAGTCATACGAACTCCCAGGACTTAATCAATTTCAATACTGTTTTGCATAGTACAGATGGAAACTACGACTCATAGCTTCATGTTATGACTCGTAGGTTAGGTCAGCAGCAGTTCCATGTTAATTTAGGAGAGGTTTTCAATTATTTGTATAAATATTTTTTTAGGTTATTTTCTTTAGAGGGACCAATTCATTATCGTGTAGTCGTGATTTTTTATTTTGCTAACACTACATGGAGATCAAATGCACAAATTACTTTAGAGATTTGTTTCCTTGTTCTTAACTGCATCATACTTTGATTGTGCAAAAATCAATTGGGTTTTCGTTCAATCATCGTTGTAAGTTGTTAATTATCTTTTCTTCCACGAAATCTAATTATTTTCTTGCAATCATGAATAACAAAAACCTCCACTACTAGGGTTGCGGGAACTATGGTGAATTAACTAACTAGAGTTAACATAAGGTGATTCTAAACCAATACAAATGCTTGTATTTTTCATCTCTTAATTATAAATGTTTCTTAACGGTGCACAATGTTAGGACTTTCCCAAATTCCCTACTTTCTTGAACCTAGAGATGTAGAGAATAGGAAAAAAGAAGAACAATAAAGCCTTAAACTTTAAGTTTCATTAAATAAATTGAGTTGCAGTCGCATGATAGTTAATTTGGAATAATTGATAATGGTTAAAGTGAAAACACTCAAGAGACCTAATCCGATGATTGAGTATAGTCATCCAATAGGGATGAATTAGTCAATTGGATAAATCTATGTTATCAGTACTATAGACTAAGTATTATGATAAATCACTTGTTTAATAAACCGAAGTAGTTATGAATTCATGGGGAATACATCCCTAGTTAATTGCATGAACTTGATCACAACAATAATTTACCACCACCACCTCCCAATTAGGAAATAACTATACTAAAGTCATAAATACTAGCATTATTCTACAATCTAACTATATTACCTATGGGATCGACCCCAATCTGGTTGGGTTCTTTATTGACAACGTCCGCGTCATACTTTTATAGGTGTGTGATTTTAGAGTTATCAAAAAAGTGGCACTGTTGTTGGGGAATACGTCTTAGGATTAGATTAATTTCTTATGTTTAACTTTTAGTCTTTATTTCCTCATTTACATTTTTTCATTTGTTTTGCTCTATTCAGGATACCGCAAAGATACCCTAACTCAAGAGCAACATTCGTGAACAGTAGGATGGAGGACATGAGGTTGCTCGTTCCTATGGAGGAAAGGTTGAGTGTTGAGACATTGGCAGCCGTCCTTATGAATTATGATGGGGATGATGTCCAGGGGTGCATCAAAGTGGTAAATGCACTGAAGGGTATAGGGTCCTACAACTTCAAGGCGAAGAAGTTGGATCTTGATCTAAAGAACCATGTAACCCCTCTAGCAAAATTGTCAGTTGAAATACCACCAATCTTGTAGATGAAAGCTCTACCTCTCCATCTGAAATATGCATTCTTGGGGGAGAATAACACCTTGCAAGTGATTATTGTTATAGATTTTATAGAGTGGCATGTTGAGGCTCTGGTGTCAGTATTGAGAGGATACAAAAAGGCAATTGGTTGGACCATTACTGAGATCATCGGTATCCCTCCAGGCATATGCACCCATAAAATTTAGCTTGAGTTGAACTGTGTAACGAGCATAGAGCATCAGCACTGACTAAATCCATATATGTAAGAGGTGGTGAAGAAATAAATCATCAAATGACTAGGTGCAGGTGTAGTCTACCCCATTGCTGATAGTAAGTGGGTGAATCCAGTGTACTGTGTACCAACGTAACCCGAAATCACAGTGGTGCAAATAGAGAAGAATGAGCTAGTACCGCCAAGTCCAGTTTCAGGTTGATGTGTTTGCATGGACTACCAGAAACTCAATCATTGGCCCAAAAGTACTACTTCCTGATGCCTTTCATAGATCAAATGCTTGACAGGTTGGTAGCTAAAGTAAGGTACTATTTTCTTGATGGTTATTCGGGGTATAATCAGATCTATATAGACCGAAGGACCAAGGGAAGACCACCTTTATCTATCCTTATGGGACTTTTTCTTTCAGTAGGATGCCCTTTTGGCTGTGCAACACAACGGCCACATCAGCGTTGCATGATGTCCATCTTTTTAGATATAGTGGACCACACCATCAAAGTGCTTATTGACAACTTCTGATTGTGGTGATTTATTTGAAGATTTTCTTGAGCATTTAAGTAAAGTACTGAGCAAGTGTGAAGAAACCAATCTTGTCCTCAATTGGAAAAAATGCCATTTTATGGTAAAAGAGGGGATTGTGCTAGGTGATGTGTTGCAAGTTTACAACACTTTCGATGCTTAAAACTGAGAAAATATAATGGACTTAGGTATGTTTATATGGATTTGAGGCACTTTTACTTTGATTTTAGGGAAAATAAGTGTTGGAGCATAAATATGCAAAAGAAGCCTAAAATTGCAGAAAATCAGCCAAAGTATAAGTCTCAGTACGAGCCGTAACTTGATTGCACGAGTTGTACTGAGAATCCTGATGAAATTCAAAAGGCTAAAGTAAGAGGAAGGCATCATACGACTCTCAATATGAGCCATACCAAGATGGTACGAGCCGTAACTGGAGTCGTAGAATTGTCCAGAGAAAATTGCATAAAGGTAGATTCTTGGTACGAATGGACTCACGGATCATAACATCAACATACGAACCATTCCATGAGCAGTGGTGAACTTCAAAAGTTTCTTCAATACTTGGTAGAACCTCAGAAACTACAGACAGTACGAGTCATAGGAAGAAGGTATGAGTGGTACCACAACACTCATGGAAAATTTTAGAAGATGTCAGAGTTCTCAAGGCCAAACCACGGAAGCATTGTACGACTTGTAGGATGGAGGTATAAGTCATACCAGCCTACCAACACTTAGTCAAATCTGCAGCAGCCAAGGACGTATGCGAAGAAGGTACGACCCGTACAATCCTGCTACGGGTTAAGTCGTGACACAATTGGCACCAGATATGGAAAATTCCCTATTAGCTTAGAAAAAGGTTTCAAATGTCTGTACAAATAACTTTTATGTTTTATTTTAGTTAGAGAAGGATATAACCAAAGTAGTTGACATGTGAAGAATAATTTTTGTGGTTTTTTATCAAATTTTAAGGAGCAATTCTTGGGATAAAATGCTTGATTTTCTACATTGTTCTTGAAATTGTTCTTTGATATTCGAATCTAGTTTTCTTCCAATTGTTTCTGTAAGTATATAATTATGTGTTTAACTATGAATGCAAATTGTAATCTTACAACCATGAGAGGCTAAAACCTCCACAACTAGGGGTTGTGGGAACCATGACGGATTAACGAAATAGGGTTACACAAAAGTGATTCAAAACCAATGCTAAATTCTTTTATTGTATTCTCTTCATCTTCAAATGTTTGTTAACGGTGTACAATGTTAGGACTTTCCTAAATTCTTTACTTGCTTGAACCTAGAGAAGTAGAGATTAGGAAAACAGAATTACAACAAATCCTTGGTCTTTATGATCATTGTATTAACTTGATTTGTGGTTGTAGGATAGTTAAATTTGAAATAAATTGATAAAGGTTAGTTTGAAATCGTTCATGAGACCTGACTCAGTGATTTAGTATAATCATCCAATAGGATGAACTAGTTATTTGGATGAACTCTAGTTATCAATTCTACAAGTAAGCATTGGGATTGATCATGTGTGTATACCCGAAGTAGTTATGAACCCATGGGGAATACTTACGCTAGTTGTTTGCGAATCTTGATTTAGATAACAAATATAATCTTGTTTTAATCTGTTTTCTTTAAAAACTCCAATTTGGAGATAACTCACCAACAAGTTCAATTATCAGCATTAGTCTAGATCTTACCCTATTCCCTGGGGTTCGACCCCAACCTCTTAGTTGAGTTGTTTATTAACAATGACCGCTTCATTCTTTGTCAGAAAGTGTGAGTTTGAGCATTATCAAAAAGTGGCGCCATTGCGTGGGAATACGACAAAGACTAAATTAATAGCTTGTATTTGACTTTTGGTTGTTATTTCCAAAATTATGTTTTCTTTTTGTTTTTGGATATCCATGGGTTGTTGCTTAGTGAATGCCAAGTACTCGTCGGAGTGGAAACCCCCTGATTCCGTTAGATCTTGAACTCGAATGAACACTGCAAAAGATGGTAAACCAAGAGTAGAGAGATGACTGTATTACTGAAGAAGCTAAGTAAGCCGAGCTAGCTCGGCAAGCTACACTTCAGGATGCGGAGGATGCTTGAGATGAGATCGTTAATGCTGGTCGACATGGAAGGGGCAACAGAGCCCAAAGATATGCCCCTCATTTCTTCGATGAAGATGATCCTTACATTGATGAAGTCTGGTCAACCAGAGATATCGTGCCACCACCACTGCCTGCTGGGGAAAAATTTGATATCACTAGCACTATGATCCAGTTATTGAACATGAAAGGGGTGTTTAGTGGTCACGCAGCTGACGATGCCAACCTGTACTTGATGAACTTCGTGGGAATATGCAAGGCGTACAGGTATCCTGGAGTTAGCCAAGATTCTATAAGGCTAAGAATCTTCCCCTTCTCTCTATCTGGGGAGGCCATATTATGTTATCGAAGTTACCCAATGACTCTATTACCAACTAGAGCAAGCTCAGGCAAGCTTTCTTTAAGAGACTCTTTCCACCCTCCAGGATGCTGTATTTAAAGACGAAATCTATAATTTTTGCCAATTTAAGACTGAGGCACTTCATGAGACCTGGTTGAGGTTCAAGATGAAGTTGACCAAGTGCCTAAACCATAAAATTCTTGATGACAGTCTATTGGAAATTTTCGATAGATCGTTGAACAATAGTACAAGAGCAATAGAAGACACAGTGGCGGGAGGAGCACTGATGAGCCACACCTGGGAGCAAGATGCCACTATTCTATATAGATTAACCAAGACAAATAGAGCATGGCACACCCAAGAAGTAAAGGCAACGACTGGTACACATGTTGTTGGTTTGACTGCAAACCAACAAAGGAAAGAAGAAGAACGTGACCATGAATTGGCTCATATGCGCACATAATTGGATTTGCTTACTAAGCACATCATTGGAGCTAGATCCAGAAAGGTGAATGCAGTAGGGACACAGGAATAGGAGCCAGGGCCGGACCATTCATATTCTTAGGAGGGGCAAACTTTTTGGACGGCCAGGTGGTGTATTTCTAAGCTAACGCCTAAGGGTCTAGACTAGACACTTGGCGGAAAGGTCAGAACCAATATAGAGACAATTACAACTAGAATGGGTACAACGATAGATGCTGAGGTCATGAGCGCGAGAGAGATTGGAGAAGGAATGATGGTTACCGCAGCAACCAAGATGGATTGTATGTGCCTCCTAATACACGTGAGGAGGAGGCTGGATAGTTAAAGTTAGAAAGCATGATGGTTCAGATGCTAAAGAAGGTGAGGTCCACAGATGATCAGTTCAAATACATCCGTAGTGATATATCGAGCATGGGTTAGAGAGTGGAGTCACATGTGATGACTATCAAGCAAATCGAACAATAGCTAGGGCAACTGTCAATATCTATGAACCTAGGCAAAAGGGTACACTACCTAGCAACACATACCAAAATCCAAAGAATGATGGGCACTACATGGCTGTGATGACTAGGAGTGGAAAGACCATGGTTGAACCCCCTTTGCCGGTTGTAGTTGAAAGGAAGAAAAAAAAGCATGATCAAAGATGAAGAAGATATTTCTGAGAAGGAACATAATGAGGATGTTGAGTTGACTAAGGCTCTGAATATTGAAAATGGGCCTGAAGCTGAACAAGGAGAAAAGCAAGGAGCCACGAAAATTTACAAGTCTATTCCATGACCACCGCCACTGTTCCCCTAAAGAATGAAGAAGAAGGCGGAGAATGGTAAGTTTAAGAAATTCTTGTCAATGCTTAAATAGTTATTTGTAAACATACCATTGGTAGAGGCATTGGAATAGATGCCAGGATATGCTAAGTTCATGAAGGACCTTGTGACGAAGAAGAGGTTCGTGAGCTATGAGCCAATCAATAATGTACACCATTGTAGTGCTATAGCCTCATAGGTCCTTTTCTAGAAGAAGGAATATCCAGGTGCCTTTACGATTCCATGCACAATTGGTGATGTTGAGTTCACTAGGACACTCTGTGATTTGGAAGCAAGCATCAATCTGATGCCATTGGCTGTGGTTAAGAAGTTTGTCTAGGTAGCCCTTACACTGAATGGCCGATAGAACCGTAAAGAAACCAGTGCGGATCCTATTTGATGTGCTTGTGAAAGTTGATAGGTTCTATTGCCAGCAGACTTCTTGATCCTTGATTGTGAGGTTGATTTTAAGGTCCCCATCATTTTGGGATTACCATTCCTTACCACTAGGAGAGCCTTATTAGATGTGGAGGCTGGCCAACCGAACTTCAGGCTCAATAAAGATGAGGTCACCTTCAATGTCTGCTGGTCAATAAAGCAACCAAAAGAATACAGAGTTGTCTCAATAATAGGAGATGAATCTAAGTTTCTTGATGATGTATGAGTAGTCAAGGGACTTGCGGCACGCCGCGACGTTAAATTAGGCGCTTCTTGGGAGGCAACCCAAGTGGTGGTTTGGTGAATTCTGAGTAATCAAACCACCTTAATCATGCTGCGATGTTAAATCAAGCGCTTCTTGGGAGGCAACCCAGCTGATTAACTTATGTGTGTTCAGTGTGTAGGGGAGACAAATACAGGTGGCAGAAAAATTGCTGAACAGATAGGTGCTACGGTTCTCAGTACGACTCGTGAGGGGGTTGTATGAGTCATAGTACGAGTTGTGGTGAGAATCATAGATATATTTCAGTGCAACGACTCATAACCCCATTATATGGGTCGTAGCACTCACTGTGGTTATCAACTATGCAAGGAAAGGACCACAATGAAAAGAAAAACCTACGAGTCATAGTACGAATCATACCCCCATAGTACGATTCTAAGATGTACTCGTAGGTCCACAGGTAAGTTTCTCAATGTCTTTGTTACGGGTCGAAGGGATGAGCCATAGGACCTTCCTACTACTCGTGGTATTAGTCATGATAGGTCAAAAATTTTAGATTTACCCGACTCAGCCTAGATTTTAAAAATCATCCCTATAACCTATAAAATCTCAAATGAATCATACCTTTCTCCCACGCTCTCAAAACCTATCACGACTCCCTCACACCCGTAACTCATCATCAAGAATCAGTTGATCAAGTTCTTGCTCAGATTTACACCAAAAATCCCAATCACAACCCTAGTCTTGGCTGACAGTTGAAGCATCAGCATTCAAGTAAGTGTGTTTCTTTGAAATTGATAGATATAACTTGTGTACTTGATCAAAACCGGATAAACCCCCTGAGAGTCCTCTCAATGCTTGAAAAAATTAAAAAGGGACAATGACCAGGGATGTAAACAAGTCTTGTGTGACTGGGTAGGATTCAAAGAAGCTTAGAATTGAACATAAATTGTTATGAACTGAGTAACAGTGGTGATTAAAAAGGGGAGGAATAGGTAACTGTATATGATGAAAAATGCATTCCTAGACTTGGGAAATTCTGAGTACCCAACCCTAAAACTGAAACCCCCTAGGAACTGAACCAAAAATAAGGCAAGGACAGGTTTCACAAGCCTTCCTACGACTCGTGGTTTCATACTACGACTCGTAGGATGGATCGTTGGGACTGTCCCAAGACAAATTTGAAATAATCATGAGGTGCGAATCCTAGATCAGCTCGTGGTTTACTCCTACGAGTCATAGCTGATAGTCGTACCAAGAATCTGAAAAGAGTCAAGTCCACAAGCGACAGTACAATCCTTCCTACGACTCGTGGAATTGACTTATAGGTCGTACCATAAGTCGAGGAAAAATTTAGAATAATTATTTTAAAGGTGCATCCTCATACGACTTGTGCTGTGGGCTGTACCTTCATGGTACGAATCGTACCTCAGAGGCATAACATTTACTTGAGATATTACGGGTCTTAGTACGATTTGTAACTCCAAGGTACAACCAGTATTGTTAACCCATGATAAATTACAGAGGAATTTTTCTTGCTTTCTTGTTCTCAGATTTCAAATTCTAATGCTTTTCCCCTATATCTACAATGACTTTGAAACATAAAGCATCAAAGGCAACTGTTCGGAGGCAATTGATTGATGAGACCTTCGAATCTGAACAAGATGGATACTCTCCTAGTGGTTCATTCGAAGAATACATAGTCGACACATCAAATACTGACAGAACCCAAACCACTAGGGTAAAGGCCAAAGCCCAGGCCGAGGCAGCCACTACTTTGTCTTCCAGTGCCCCCCATTCTAAGGAGGGAGTAGAGGAAAGAGCCTAAGAGTTTGGAAAGGGCTCTAATGAAGAAGAGGGGTCCGAGGAGGCCCAATTCGGAGATTCAAGTAGTGCGTCTAGATCAGAGGAAGAGGCACCAAATGCTGAATAGGAGCAAACTCCACCTAAGAAGAATGGCACCACTCGGTGGAGAGTACTAGGAGCACAAAAAATATATGAACAAGGCCTTTCTCTCACCGTTAAGAATAAACGTAGATAGAGCATTAAAGAAGAGCCACAGATCCTCACAAATTCATTGAACGAGGTAGAGGAGATAAAGTGAATTTTCAGCTTTTATGGCTTTGATTGGATGGCTAAGGCCCCGAACCAATACACCTCATAAATCGTCCGAGAGTTCTATGCCAATTATTTGGCAACCATGGAGCAGAAAGTGAAGGAGGGAAAAAAGTTGAAAGATCATCCCAAGCTGGAAAGAGTCATGGTCAGAGACAGAGAGGTTGATATATCTGAGTGCGCTATTGCTCGGTTATTATATGGGCCCCAGTTCATACCATAACACGCTACTCTAGAATATGAATATCGGGTGGAAGCCTTGAAACAGATCAAGAAGTTGGGTTGTGATGAGAGGCGAAGGCAAATGTAGTAGTGGTCTGGAGTTATTGTTGAGGACAAAGAAGAGGCAGAGTGGATCACTGGTGGCAATCAGGTTACAAAGAATTCTCTCAACTTCATAAATAAAGCTTTTTGGATGTTAGTGCACCACTGGTTGGCATCGACGGTCAATGAAAATACCCTCAGTGCAGACAGAGAAACTTTGGTGGCCTAGATACCCTCACCGTAGAGCATGTCTAGATACCCCATCAATATCCCAAGGGTCATAGCAGAGGAGATGAGAGATGAGGCTATGGGATTTAGCACTACCATCCCAATCTCGAGTCTCGTTTTCAGATTATGAACAAAGGCAGACATTTCAGTGCATCGTGGTGAGGTGCACTTGATTGGAGGGCAGTAGATCACTAATATTGGCCTTATCCGGGATGAGATGAACTCGATAAGTCGGGCCCGACGTTCCACTGCAGTCTCACTACCATGGTAAGTTAGGGGTGCATAGGTTAATACCCCCACCTCACAAAAGTAGGGTGAGACACTGGCTACAGATGTCGGACATTAATAGATAGCTCCTAGCACCTATGTTACACCACCCATGAGCCTCCTGAGCCAGACTCCGGTCGGGTATATCCTAGTTCGTTAAGAATTTCTACAAAAGCTGGCCAAAAGATTAACCATAGCTAAGAAAAAAGTCCAGGCAATGATGAAGAATATCAAGCCTAGGGTAAAAGTTGAGATAGAGACAAATACACATGCCCTATATGCCAGACTAGATGGATTTGAGAGCAGGTTCAATAGATTGATGGCCGAGCAAACTGGGGCAGCCTCCATGAGGAGCTGGGCGCTCTTTGGAGCCAAGTGGTTGAGTTGTCATCACGGCAGCCGGTAGTCATAGCAGCCCCAACTCTTCCTGACCTCGATGCTGATGTAGACGAGGAGCTTGATCTGGCAACCTACTGGGAGCCCATAGGAGCAAAGAAGGAAAAAGGGAAAAAGTGGGTCTCTGAGGATGTTGGAGATGAGACCCCGAAGAAGAAGAGGAAAAGAGAGAAAACAGAGCGCAAGCGGGCACGACTAGATTGTCAGCAGACTTATGACGTGCATTAGTCTGAGCTACTTGAGAGAGCCAGAGGAGCAAGTAGCTCCATCATACCCCTGGCAGAGCTTGCGAGTGGTAGGGACCCTTTGGGAGAGACACATTTAGCCCTAAAAATTCAGGAGGCCGTAGAGACGGCCGACACTGCTGAGGGGGTAACCACTCCCCCTATTGATACACCATTGAGTGCACCAGCCACCGCCAGCGCCACAATTGCAGCGGAGGTACCTCCTTCACAGGATGACAGGAGCGCTTAGTGCCCCGCAGGTATGTTCCCTTCCCTCTATTTTTACATTCTATGCTTCAGGGATGAAGCATGTCTTTTAAAAAGGGAAGGGGGTGCACTTGTCGTTTTTGGGTTTTTAATTCGTCCGAGGGTTTTTCTTGCCGTGTTTTTTTCCCTCGGGCATGCTATATAGTAGAACTTGCATGTTTAGGACTTTATTTTTGTGAATTTTGTTTAATTAGAAAGTAGTTTGAAGTACTTAGCCAATAAATTGCACTAGTTTTTGATTTGTAAACAATTGACCTTGTTTAAAAAATTTTAGCTATGTACCTATGATTGTAAGCATGATTTATGTGGATCTTTGTATGTCATTTAGTATATTATCATGTATAGTTTTTGTTAAGCTATGAATTAAATTGATAGGTAGAGTGAATGCAAGTCATGTACCATGAATGAGTGAGGTCTGATACCTAGTTCAATACTGCGTAGAGGATCTAGAACATACCCAGTTGGGCTTTTCATAGGTTTTAGGATGGTTGATTAGAAAAAGATCATAAGCCGTTCATGTTTAATCCAATTTTTAGCGTAAATGACCCTATCAAAAATGATACGATTCCCTTGATCCTGATTTTGAGCCTTAAATAGACCATTTTTCTTTGATTAACCAATTAACCATATCCATTTTTATAATGAACTTGTTTTGCCCCTGGTCCGTCCTTGGACATTATTAACCTCAACGTAGGAAAAATGCCAAATTTCAGGGTGGCGAGAGTAGGGGTGCATAAATAGAGGGAAGGTGAAAAAGGGAGAGAAAAGGAAAAAAAGGTGAAAACTAAGGTGTGGTGTGACGAAAGAAAAATTGAAAAAGAAAATTCAAAAAGAGAATGATGCAAGAAAATCTTGAAGAAACACACCACACTCATACAAACGCATAAAAAGGGTGAAAAGGGAGGAGAAAGTTGAAAAAAGCATAAAAGGGTGAAAAATTGAAGGGAAAAAAATGGAGCCACATGTATGTAGTGCCAAAGAAGGGTTTAGTCACATAAAAGGATCACATATCTACCATACTCAACCTGAAACCCTACATTACAAGCCAAAGAAAGTCCTATAGTGATCTTAGCCTGACCATCTTATAAATCGAGTAAAGAAAAAATAAGGGCAAGCCTATGGCATCTGATATGTAGAATTTGGAACTTTTTTGTGAGAGTGAGAGTCTTGCTTGAACAGCCCATGTTTCATAGTTTACTATATCTGTGAGTGGGGGACATCATTTGCTGTGAGGGTATATGGTTTCTGTTTAACTCTATCAGTTTTGTTGTAAAAAGCATTGGTGATGACTTGACTATGTGTTAATAGCTAGATGACATATCTTGATCCCTGCTTATCATATTTTGTGGTTTCTTGTAGTGCATGTGCTGATTTGGTTCACGGGAAAAGGGTCAAAAGCTTTTTGAGTTTATAGTGCAAATTTTGTTTGATGTTGGTTGTAGTATCCTATATTTATTTTCTAGTTAAGCATCGTGTTTAGTTTTTATTTTCATTGCCTGAGGACATGCAAAAGTCTTAAGTTGAGGGTGTTGATGTGTTGTGAGTTTACAACACTTTCGATGCTTAAAAAATGAGAAAATAGCATGGACTTAGGTATGTTTATATTGATTGAGACACTTTTACTTTGATTTTAGGGAAAATAAGTGTTTGAGCATAAATGTTCAAAAGAAGCCTAAAATTGCAAAATATCAGCAAAAGTATAAGTCTTAGTATGAGTCGTACCTCGACTATAAGAGTTGTACTGAGAATCGTGATGAAAGTTAGAAGGCTGAAGTAAGAGGAAGGCATCACAAGACTCTCAATACTAGGTGTACCAAGATGGTACGAGCCGTAACTAAAGTCATGGAATTGTCTAGAGAAAATTTCACAAAGGCAGATTCTTGGTAAGGATGGACTCACAAATTGTAGTATCACCATAAAAACCATACCATGAACAGTGGTGAACTTTAGAAGTTTCTTCAATACTTGGCAGAACCGCAGACACTACAGACAGTACGAGTCATAGAAAGAAGTTATGAGTAGTACCAAAAGTGTCACGATCCGAACATAGGCCCGGATCGAGATACGGAACAAGAAACGCCGAAAGGCTCCAAGTCGACCCATGGCATGAACATGCATCTAACTCAAACATGGATAAGTGGAAGATCATCATAAATAACATAGTGGAAGTCTAAACAAACTTAACATCTAAATACATTCATGAGTCCAATGTTGAATACACACTATGTCTGGAAAGCCTCTAAACTGATGAGTTGATGGGACAGGACCCTAACTAACTCACTATGGCTAGAAAACTGAAAAGATAAAATACAACTGATAAGAAGGGCCCTCGCAAGATGAGGACTCACCAATTGATACTGGGAAGTGCTAACTCCGAAAGTATGACTAGCGGCGGGACTGAGTCTGTATATCAGAGCCTGTATCATAAAACGATAAAGAATAGCGTATGCGGCCAGTACGTAAAATGTACCGAGTATGCAAGGTAAGTAAAACCGCTAAGTAAGTAAAATTATGCAAGGTAAGTAAAACCGCTAAGTAAGTAAAATCATTAAACATGCATAGTATAAATCATAATCAAGATAAGATTCTAAGGGTAGGGCTTGCATGCTATTTACTAAAATCATAATCTGAACACAACTGAACATCATAACTGAATCAAATGACCCAAAATTGAAAACTGATAATCATAAGTAAAACTGAAAATTGGGTCAAACCTTGTTAAAAATATAATATCATGACTGTTGTACATGCATAATTGATATCATAAGGAACAATGGGAGACTCGTCATATAACCGAAATTACTATGATAGAGCTTACATGGTCCCGACTATCACACCCAAGTGGGCAGAGTCATCCAAAGCCTTGCCAGGGCTAAGGACACAACCATGATATCGATATGAGGCAGGGGAAGCTCCGGGGAGGTCCCAAAGTATATAAGTAAACCTACATTGGCGTGTAGTTTTGAGGCACAGGGTTAATTGACCCTTAGCCTACTCGGTGCTAGACACTACTCTCAAAAACATGCATATGCTCTCCATCGTTTTTCAGTGAAGCTGACCATCATCTAATGAAGAAGCTGAATTATACATACATGCATAATCTAAAATCATAACATGAGGATCCTTGACTCAAACCATAACACTAGCTGCAAATAATAGGAGTCTTGACTCCAAAACCATGTTGTAAGCTAATTTATGAAATCATAAAACATACTTGTTCATATGGTCTTATCAATACTTAAACACACTTGAAATCAACTTGATAAACTTTGAAAACATGAACATAAACATGGGTATTTCAAAATCGTACTTTCTTTATAAACATCACATCATACTTGAGCACATATCTCATAGATCTCAACTTTCAAGAACATTCATGGATGGGCATCATAGTTTAGAAAACTTGAAAACATAATTTATAATTTAAAACATTGTAAAATATACCCATCAATCATAATTCATCATTTAAAACATGCTTAGATCATACCCATAATTTAAACATAGGAATTCATGCATTGGGTAAAAACCCCATGGAATCATCAATTAGAACATTATGAATTTAGAGGGAATTAAGAATGGGTGCGGACAATTGCACCCATTCATAGCCTTATATACCTAAAGGGATCTAATTTTTAGACTTTCTTAATTGCCCAAAGAGAATTGAGGAAGAACTTTGTAGAACTAGCCTTGATCACCTCTCAAACTTCTAAACTTGCTTGCATTAAATAGGATATGCTTAGAATGACTTAACCCTTCTTAAAGCACTCCTTTCTGACCTTAAAACAATTTAGTTTAAGCCTTAGGAACATTGAAAATAAGGAAAATTCCTTAATAAACTAGCATGGAATAACAGACTGCTAGTCCCAACAAGGGACTGGACGAGTCGTTGTCCCTGGCCACAACTCGTGGTCTGCATTCGTCTTCTTCACTGGAAATTGCATATTGATAGTCACCACGAGGAACTCAATGAATCATTACCAGTGACCATGAGTCATGGTCACCTCCCATCACCTTCACTGCCAAATATCACATGGGGGTCACCACGAGGAACACCACGACTCGTGGTGCACCCGATGAGTCGTGGTGACCAATCGGTTTGGTACACTATCCAAATCTTCCAACTTTCGTCCAACCCTTGACAACGGCTTACATGACGACTCATGGTGTTGACTACGAATCATGGTCACACCCGTGGTCACCTCAACTCTCAAATTTTCGACCAAGTCCCAGCCTCTCCCCATGATTCACTTAACGACTCGTTGGGTTCCTGACGGATCACTAAATGACTCGTCTTGTGACCTAGTGCAGAAATTCCTATTTTCACCGTTTTAGCTCCCGCGTCTGATCTTAGGCCTTTCGAGGTATAACAGTATCTCCCCCTTGGGAACATTCCTCCTCAAATGTTGAAAATTATACCGAAAAGCAGAGAAATACAATCATCATACTAAAATATTGAACATACATGTTGAAAACTGACGGAGTGACTGACTCCAATTTGAACTACATGATTGGACTAAATTCCCAAACTACAAATACATCCATTTACATGAAAGAAACTGAGGTACATGAGCTGAACAGTGAAAATGGATAGAGTATTAAGGATGAAACTGATACCTCAATTAGAAATTGAGCTAGAAGCGAATAAGTGCGGGTGTTTAGCCATCATATCCACTTCGGCTTCCCACGTAGCTCCCTCAACATGCTAATTCCTCCATAAAACCTTAATTGAAGCTACTTCTTCATCTCTTAGCGTACGAACCTGACAATCCAGTATCTCCATCAGAATCTCTTCATAACTAAGGCTTTCCTTCACACCTACGCTCTCTACCGGAACAACTAGATCTGGATCACTCAAACACTTCTTTAAGAGTGATACATGAAAAATTGGGTGGACCGTAGCTAAATTTTGAGGGAAACTCCAATTCATATGCTACCTTGCCAACCCGTTTCACAATCTGGTGTGGGCCAACATAACGAGGACTGAGTTTCCCTTTCCTTTCGAACCTCATCACTCCTTTCATAGGAGACACCTTTAGAAACACCCAATCATCGACTTCAAACTTAAGTTCTCTTCTCCTCACATCCGCATAGGACTTTTGGCAACTCAGAGCTGTTTTCAACTTGTCCCTTATAAGCTGAGCTTTCTCCATAGCCTTATGGACTGAATCCGGTGCTGTCATCGCAGCTTCAAACCACCCAATAGGCGATCTGCATCTCCGCCCATAGAGAACCTCAAACGGAGCCATCTGAATGCTGGAATAGTATTTTTTGTTATACACAAACTCAATGAGAGGCAAATGGTCATCCCAACTATCCTTGAAGTCAATCACACATGCTCTCACGTCCTCGAGAGTCTGAATAGTACGCTCTGCTTGACTATATATTTGCGGGTGAAATGTTGTGCTAAGCTTGACCTGAGCACCAAGTCCTTTTTGAAATGATCTCCAAAACTTAGAGGTAAACTGAGTACCTCTCTCTGATATGATGGACAAGGGCACTCCATGCAATTGAACTAGCTCCCAAATTATAACTTAGCATAATCCTTTGCTGAATCGATGGTTTTGACCAGTATGAAATGAGTTGCTTTGTTCAACCTATCCACAACCACCCAAATGGAGTCATATTGTCGACAAGTGCCAGGCAACCCTGTGATGAAGTCCATATTAATCTCCTCCCGCTTTCAAGTAAGAATGTTGATTTCATGAAGTACACCTCCTAGAATCTGGTGCTCAACCTTCACTTGCTGACAATTCGTACACTTAGCCACAAATTCAGCAATGTCCTTCTTCATGCCATTTCACCAATAGACTTCCCGCAGGTCACGTTACATCTTGATGGCACCTGGATGTAAGGAGTATCTGGAACCATGAGCCTTATGCAACATCCAATCTCTCGAATCATCAACATCGAAACACATAGATGACCCTGATATCGGAGCACACTATCTCCCCCTTTGGAGAAGACCTCTACCTTCTGATTCTTAATTGCTTCCTTCAACTTCACCAAGATAGGATCCTCGTCTTGTCTAGCTTTTACATCAGTCACCAAGGACAATTTAGATCAGTTCTAAACAATGACACCACCATTGGTCGAGTCAACAAAACTAACTCCCAACTGTGCAAGCCGGTGCACATCTTTGACTAGCTCTTTTCTCCCCTCATCTACATGAGACACACTCTCCATAGAAAGACTATTAAGAGCGTCTTGTCACGACCCAAACGTAGACCCAAATCATATACATGGGACAAGAAGCGCCGAGAGACCCCAAGTTGACCCATGGCGTGAGCACACATCTAATTCAATCACATGAGCGGAAGACATAGCATAGAGAATGTAATCATAACATAACATAACGAAAAACAGTATAATACTTATACAATGCAGCGGAATACAACTTTTTTAGTCTGATAAGCCTCTAAACATGAAAGACTGATTGATGGGACAACTCTCCAACTAATCCAACATCCAAAAACTGAAGGAATAACATAGAGTGTGAACATGTAGCCCTTGGAACATGAGGACTCACCAAGTGCGCTATGAGAAAGTCCGAATCTATCTATGAGTGAGGCTGAGCCTGAGAATTGGGACTTGTATCATGAGACGATATAACATAGAAAGTATGCGGTCAGTACGTGGAATGTACTGAGTATGCAAGGTAAGTAAAGCAGACATTTAAAACATGTGTGAAACTCATAAATGGTCATAAGTGTAGGATAGCATGATCGTATCATAAATCATTATAACATATTATACGACTCAAGGTTTTCAAAACATTCGTAACATAAACATAGTCATAATCACAATAGAAGAACTTCTGTTAACATAACTTGAGACAACATACATAATCATTACATGCATAAATCATGAGAAACGGTGGGAGATTCTCTTAACCGACATACCCCATATGAGCACACATAAAGCCTGACTTGTAACCCTAGTTGAGAGGGTATTCGTACCTTGCCAAGGGTAGGAACCATGAAGGGCGTGATCACACATGAAAAGGGCCATTTGGGCCAGGGACAAACATGAAAGGGGTCCCAACATACCTACAGTGGCACATAGTTCACGAGATCCAAAGCTTAACTTGAGCCTCGTACCTACTCGGTGTTCGATACTACTCCAAAAACATATATAGTTCTCATAATAATACATACATTAGTTCATGGGGTAGTTAAATCATGATAATCGTAAACATGCTTGAACATACGTGAACTAGCCATGACTTGAGGCCCATGAGTCGGCCAAAAACATAATTCATGCTTAAGAAAATACATACATACTTGTAGATCATGCATATAGTTTAAATTTCCATGAGATCACAATAAATAATACAATATATTCATTATTTAATTCATAATACATGTTGGGATTATCAAAAAAATCAATGGATCAATGGATCATAAATCGGTTTATCATGCGCATGCATAATCAAGCTTAATTGATTAGAAATTTGAAATCAGCCATATTAATATCAATTTAGAGCTCAAAAGATGTTCAAAATCAAAGATAATGATAGGTTTCAAAATCACAAGACCCATGATTAAATTATTAATTTTTTATACCAATCGAATATAAAACCCAATGAGTTTTTAAATAAATTTTTAGTAATTAATAAAGAAGGACCATGGGTGTGGAAGAATCCACCCATTGAAAAACATAAATACCTTGGTTTATCAACTCCTAACCCTCCTTAAAAGCCCAAGGATGAAATTGAAGGAATTGAGGTGAAAAGCTTGAAATCTCCCCTTAGATCACTTGTCAAAATCCTTGCATGCATGAATGGAAGTTTAGGAAGGTTTATTTTCTTAAAAACTCAGTTTTCCCAAGACAAAACGACGTAGTTTAGGGCCTTATATCGTGAAAAAGTCAAGAATACCCTTGATAAACTTACCCTGAAATCTGACCGGATGGGACCAACGGACAGCACCAACGCGTCAATGAAACCCACCATGACCCGTCGTGTCTCTCGTGGAATGAACTGTTGATGACCCATTCTCAAAACCAAACAATGGGTCGATAGGATGACCCGTGCCTCCAACCCATGGCTCATTACATCGTCCATGGTTAGTCGCCTGAACCTTGGCATCTCATCTTCTAACGGGTCACACCATGACCCGTCACCACAAACAACGGATCGTTGTTTCCCCTATCAAGCCTACTGGAAAACATAATCCTCAAACTATGACCACAACCAACGATAGCATGCAATGACTCATGGTTTGATACCACGAGTCGTTCTATGGTCTGTGCTGTGATATTCTGCTAGTTTTCTGCACTTCTCAAATTCAACTCCCGGGTCTATTCTTAGGCCTTCCTAGGGTATGACAATATCTACCCCTTGGAAACATTCATTCTCGAATGTAGAAAACAAGAAGCAAACAGAAACATACAATTATCATACTCAAATTATAACTATTTTTATCGAAACTTTCATGGAATGACTACCTCCGAGCCAAACCACACAGCTGAACTGATCTCATGAATCACATACACACTAATACACATAAAAGAAACTTGAACACAAGAACTGGACGTGAAAAGTAAATGGGATCATAGGGTAGAACTGATACCTCAAGTCGGAACTGATCTAGTAGAGAACAAATGTGGGTATCTCGCCATCATATCCGCTTCGGCTTCCCACATAGCTCCCTCAACATGTCGATTTCTCCATAAAACCTTAACTGAAGCTACTTCTTTGTTTCTCAACTTCCGAACCTGACGATCCAACATTTCAATGGGAATTTCTTCATAACTGAGGTTGTCTTTTACCCCAATGCTGCCTACCGGGACTACCAAGGCTGGATCACCCAAACACTTTTTCTAAAGAAAAACTTGAAAGACGGGATGAACTGAAGATAACTCTGGTGGAAAGTCCAACTCATACGCCATCTTACCAACTCTTCTCACAACCCGGTAGGGACCAACATAGCGGGGACTGAGTTTCCCTTTCTTTCCAAACCGCATGACTCCCTTCATGGGAGATACCTTTAGAAATAGCCAGTCATCCACATCAAACTCCAAATCTCTTCTCCTCACATTAGCATATGATTTCTGACGACTATGAGTGGTTTTTAACAGGTCCCTTATCAACTGGACCTTCACCATCACCTCGTGAACCATATCTAGCCCTATCATAGCTGTCTCACCAACCTCAAACCATCCGATAGGAGATCTACACCTCCACCCATAGAGGGCCTCGAACAGTGCCATCTGGATACTAGAGTGATAACTGTTGTTATAAGCAAACTCAATTAAGGGGAAATGATCATCCCAACTACCTTTAAAATCTAAACACATGCCCTCAACATATCCTCAAGACTCTGGATTGTTCGTTTCGCTTGTCCATTCATTTGCAGATGGAATGCTATGCTGAGCTTAATCTGAGTCCCAAGTCCCTTCTGAAAAGGCCGCAAGAACTAGGAGGTAAACTGAGTACCTCGGTCTGAAATAATAGACAGGGGCACTCCATGAAGTCAAACCAACTCCTGAATATACAACTTGGCATAATAATCCGTTGAATCCATGGTCTTGACAGGTAGGAAGTGTGCAACCTTTGTTAACCTGTCTACCACCACCCAAATGGAATCATAGTGTCGACGAGTAAGAGGTAGACCTGTAATAAAATCCATATTTAATCTCTTCCCACTTCCAAGTGGGAATGCTAATATCCTGAAGTACACCTCCCGGCCTTTGATGCTCTACCTTCACTTGTTGACAGTTTGGACACTTGGCTACGAACTCTGCGATATCATTCTTCATACCATCCGATATAGTGATTTCCCGCAAGTCCCGATACATCTTTGTGGATCCCGGATGGATGGAATATCTAGTACCATGTGCCTCATGCAATATTCGAACTCTCAAATTATTGACACCCGAAACACATAGCCGACCTTGGTATCGGAGGACACCATCTCCCCCTGGGAGAAAACCTCCACGTTTTGACTCCGCACCGCTTCCTTCAGCCTTCTCAGAATCGTATCCTCATCTTGCTTAGATTCGACCACCAAGGATGATTTTGACCCATTCTGCACAACAACGCCACCATCGGTCGATTCGATCAATCTAACCCCCAACCTTGCAAGTTGGTGGACATCTCTCACCAACTCCTTCCTTCCCTCATCCACTGGGACACACTCTCCATAGAGAGCCTACTAAGTGCATCCGCAACCACATTAACCTTGCCCGAGTGGTAAAGGACACTCATATCATAGTCCTTTAGCAACTCCAACCACATCCTTTGTCAAAGATTGAGATCTTTCTGCATGAACACATATTGCAAGTGCTTGTGATCCGTGAACACATCCACGTGAACCCCATACAAGTAATGCCTCGATATCTTCAATGCAAACACCACCTCGGGCAACTAGAGATCATGAGTCGGGTAACATTTTTCATGAACATTTCACTGTCGGGAGGCGTATGCTATCACCTTCCCACGTTGCATAAACATACATCCCAGTTCGACTCTCGAAGCATCACAATATACAACAAAACCATCAGTACCCTCGGGTAAAGTCAACACTGGTGCTGAAGTGAGTCGGGTCTTCAATTCCTGGAAGCTTTTCTCATAATCCTCTGATCATTGGAACTTTATCTTTTTCTGAGTCAACTTGGCAAAGGTGTCGCAATAGATGAGAAACCCTTAACTAACCTTTGGTAGTAGCTTGCTAAGCCTTAGAAACTTTAAATTTTTGAAGGATTCACTGCTCTAGGCCTATTCTTCACCGCTTCGATTTTCTGAGAATCCACCCTTATGTCCTCACTCGACACCACATGGCCCAGAAATGCCACTGAGTCCAGCCGAAATTCACACTTGCTAACCTTTGCATACAACTGATGATGCTTGAGGGTCTGAAGCACTACTCTCAAATGAGTAGCATGCTCCTCCTCGCTCCGAGATTATATAAGGATTTCATCAATGAACTCAATCACGAACATGTCCAAATATGTCTTGAATACCCTATTCATTAGATCCATAAAAGCTGCAAGAGCATTGGTTAGTCCAAATTACATAACTACAAACTCATAGTGGCCATACCGGGTCCTAAAGGTTGTCTTTGGGATATCACTCTCCAAGACTCTGAGCTGGTGATATCCAAACTTGAGATCTATCTTCGAGAAACACCTGACGCCTGGAGCTGGTCAAATAAATCATAAATCCTAGGAAAGGGATACCTATTCTTGACGGTGACCTTATTAAGTTGTTGATAATCAATACACATTCGAAGGGATCCATCCTTCTTCTGAACAAATAGAACCGGTGCGCCCAATGAATAATTGCTCAGTCTGATGAAACCCTTATCCAACAAGTCCTTCAACTGTTCCTTTAACTCTTTTAACTCAGATGGAGCTATCCTATAAGGCGGAATAGATATAGCCTGCGTATCAGGCAGTAGATCAATTTCGAAATCAATTTCCCTTTCGAGAGGAAGACTTGGTAAATCTCGAGAAAAATATTCGGATACTCGCACACCACTGGAACTTACTGAATAGTTGGGGTCTCAAACTCCACATCCTTAACCCTAACTAGGTGGTACATGCAACCCTTAGAGATCATTTTCCTAGTCTTAAGATATGAAATGAACCGACCGGCTGGTATAGCTGAATTACCCTTCCAAACTGACTCACCCAAAAATCAAAATTCCACTGCACGAGTCCTACAATTGATCGAAGCATAACATGCAAATAATCAATCCATACCCAAAATGATGTCAAAATCATTCATGGCCAATTCTACTAAGTCCGCAGAGGTAACCTTATGCAACACCGTAATGGGGCAACCTCTATATACCCGCCTAGCTACAACTGATTCACCTATGGGAGTAGATACGGAGAATGATTCTGACAGAATTTCAGGACTAACTCCAAAAATACAAGCAATGTAAGGGGTCATGAAAGACAAGGTAGCTCCTGGATCTAACAAAGCATAAGCATGAATATGGAAGACTTGCAACATACCCGTGACCAAATTTAGTGAAGCCTCTTTCTCCTGGCGAGGCACTAGGGCATAAAACCTGTTTCAATGCTGACCACCTGCCGAACAAGTAGAGGCACCCTGTTGAGGGGGTCGTGCTGCTAGAGCAGTAGAACTGGTTGCAGGGTAATCTCTTATACTGTGCTCGGGTTTTCCACACCCAAAACAAGAATTTGCACCGACCAGGCACCTCCTAGGATGATTTTTGCCACATCTTGCACAAGCTAGGAAAGTGCGCTCCACCTTTATGCTACCATGATCCCTCGAGCCTGTAGCCTTTCTCTTATGGTCTCCCCTGAACCTGGACAGCATGGTAGCCGATGATGGAGCTGGAGTAGTGGACCGATGCTAGGACTGCTGATGTGATCCACCTCCTGACCTGGCTTGAGAAACCCCTTAGTTGTCAGTCCTGGCCTTCTTGGCCTCTCTATGCCTCCTATAGACTGACTCCATCTGCTTGGCATGTAATACAATATGGGGAAAGTCGATGTCCCGATGTAGCATGGAAATCTGACAATCCTTGTCCAAGTAATCTGCTACTCCATGAACAAAGCGGCTCACCCGAGCCAGTCAATCCGCCACCAACTCTGGAGCATATTTAGATAGCCGAGTGAACTCCAAGGCCTACTCCTGGACTGACATGTTTTCCTGCTTCAAATTCACAAACTCAGCCGCCTTGAGCTCCCTCATCTCCCTAGGGAAGAACCGATCCATGAACGCGGTGTGGACTCATCCCAACCTATCGGGCCTGCACGCGTTGTCCTAGCACCTCTCCATTGCTTGAACCATATATGTGCTACCCCCTTGAGCTGATAGGAGGTCAAATCAACACATTCCCCATTATTAACCCCCATAACCTAGGTGATCTTCAAAATTTCCTCAATAAAGTCATGTGAGTCCTCGTCTACCTTCGACCCTGTGAACTCCCGAGGGCTCATCCTCAAAAATTCACTCACCCTAGAAGCTGCCAAATTCCCATTTTTCGGATAATGTGCCACAGTCTGATTTTGGACCTGAGTTGTCATGGCCTGTGCCAACATCTGAATTGCCACCCTAAACTCAGTGTGGGCGGGTGGATCTGGTACGTGCTCCTCATGAATGGGTGGAGCTAGCTGATGCTCTCCATCATGGGCACTGATCTTGGGCATAATTGCATGCCCAAGTGCTACTTTATAACTCAATATAGTCTTGTTTATCTACTTATTTATATACATTCTCATGTGATTTTATGTAAATGTGAATATATACTAACCAACATGATTAGTCCTTGTTTTTGAAGGTTAATAATGGATTTGAGGAACTAATTCATGATTTTGTGAAGTGGAGGAATGGAATCAAGAGCAAAACGTGAAAGTCAACAAGAAAACATGCAATAACTGGCAACTTGCGCGATAGGGGCCGTGGTACGCTGCCAACGCGGCAACGCCAAAAATTGCATTTTTTGGCACATTCCAGCGAGGGTGCGCATTACCTTCGTGTCATGTAGGCAAGGCTCCGCGTTCAACTCCGTGACACGGTGCTGTTCCACCATAGGCCAAATTTTGCATTTTTTCAGCATAGTATAAATTGAATCCTTAGCTTCTAAAATCGGCTAACACATGATTTTCTGGAAAAACCAAAGGGAGGCGCGAAGGAGACTTGGAGAACTCCTCTTGGGTTCATTTTTTCTTCATTTATTTTCATCTATACTTGTAAAGTAAACTACTATAAACATGGTTTTGAGTATTTGTACAAGCAAGGGTGGCTAGAACCCTCCATCTAGGGTTGAGGCCATGGATATGATTGTATTTGCTTAGATTCGTTTTGGGTTGAGTTGTTAGTTGTTGTTTTGTCTTACAATCTTTATTATTGTTGTTTTTATGCTTGATCACCATGAAAACAAGTGGGTTAATCTTGGGTGGAAGCTTGGAAGAGCAAACCTAGGCAAGAACATAAGAATGTAGGAAACAAGTTCTTGTCTTTTGATAAGATTTGTTGTTAGTATAGGAATATACCTAATTTACCTTGGTTAGTTGATAAAATAGGAAGATAGAAAGACACAAACTTAGAATTGTACTCCACCACTCGAAGGAGTAGTTGTGAAGCTAAGTTTGGTTAAATAGTTGGAGGTACTGAAGTCCCCAATCAAGGGCATAAACCCCATAAACCACATACACGTAGTGAATTGCCCACGAACGAGAAATGACATCCTCGCTCAACGATGTAGTAGTGAGGCTAGTTTGTCGTGTTTAGAGGTTCGGAAGACCATGAACATGCAATTCCAATTATGTGAGACAACAATTGATAATTTCATACTTAACCCCTTATGAATTGTAGCATTGCATGATTATCCGGCCTTAACTCTAGTTTTATTTTGTATTGCTTCAAGATTATTTCGTGTCACCACTAAGATTTAATTATAATTTATCGAAAACTTCTAAAATCGACTTCTTAACTAACATTTAAACTTGATAATTCGCTGAATTGGTCCAGTCCCTGTGGGTTCGACATCCGGCTCTTAAAAAGGGCCACTATATTACTTTTACGAACCATACACTTGTGGGGCACATCAGGCACCCTCATGATCATTACCATTACCATTCCTCCTAGAATTTACTCGGCATGGAGGTATATTCTGCAAATGCAAATAGAATGAATAAGAGGAGTAAAGGACGTTCATCGCACGACATAGATCATGAAAGAAGAGAACTATCACGCCCCTCCCTGGGGGGTATGACTGGCACCTGGTGCCCTAGTAGGACCTAGACTGCTATCTGGTGAGCCAAAGCACACCTGGTGCCTGGCTGGCTCTAACTGAAATTCCTGGAAACAAAGGGCTATATAACGGCTGTAACACAGCCTCCGGCCAACAGTCCTATAGCCACCTGTACCTGAAAAACAGCTAACCAGAAACATACTACTGTAAAGGGAACCTATGCGGGCCGGCGAGGCCACCATGCTGTCTAGTTCTCTGTAACTTAGCAATAGCATGCTAAATAATTATGTGACCGGCAAGGTCACCACTACTGACTGGTTATGGTCACACACGGCCAACGGGAACAGAAATAACCAATAACTATAACAAGCTGCACGACCTCACACGACCGACTCGACTGACCATAGGAAAATATATACAAACTACAAGCCTCTAGGAATAACAATAGAAATAATCAGGACAGGGCCCCGACCTACCCGTACTGTATAACAAAAGAAAACGAAATACACCACTAGAAATCAGACTCCGGATGACAGGAGCTGAATACTCAATAGCTGATTGGAATCACGAGGGATCACCTCCTCGTCTATGAGTACCTGCAGGCAAGTAATGCAGTGCCCCACCGGGCGTTAGTACCGTTGGTACTGAGTATGCAAAGCAACTGAAATAATGTAGCTGAAACAACTGAATATAAATAACACATCTAGCAAATTTGTATGGCAGGAGATAACTGAATACGAAGGAACTGGTAAAACTGAATCATGCTTTCTGTACTGATAAGGCAGAGGCGTACCTGCAAATGCAACGACCTGCTATCTAGTAACTAATATACAACACATAAATAGATATACAAGTAGCAAGCAAGAGCCAATACCAACCCCCATAAGCCGGATGGCACCAAGCAAGTAAACAATCTATATACCCCTACCCGGGTCAAAACCAGCCAAAAATAAGTCACTCCACTCATCTGCTCACTTCGGAGCTCCTCTACCGGCCCCCTAGGTCTCCGGCTCGGGCCATAGCCTCTGATTAAGCAACCGTGTCTGGGTCCGGAGGACTCCTGTGTAGACAGTAACAGATAGGGTCTGGATCCCCGGAACTCTCCTCAGGGCTATCTAAAACCGGAGCTACACCTATAATAACTTAATGTACAGACAGTAACAGATAGGGTCTGATTCCCTGGACACTGCTCAACAGGGCTATCTGATACCGGAGCTGTACCTGTAATGCTGATTAGACTGCTATGGGGAAAGCTTCATCCTATCTTCGTCCAAGCTGGGGACGGCATGCCACTCCTTGGAGTGACGTAAAACCCACCCGCTCAGTGGGTGACACGATTACAACCCAGAGGCGATGAGGATGCTCAATAAGGTGCCCTCACGCCATATCAAGTCTCAAAAACAATAGCACATATAAATAGCAAGCATGTATAACTGAAAAAGACTATCTGAAATCTGATTTCTTATTCTGATCTCTTTCTGTATTACACTGACTCTTTACTGATTATACTGATTTTGAAATCTCTGTTTAACTGTATGGCTAATCTGTAGCCAGGATACTATCTG
Source organism: Datura wrightii (assembly GCA_035772735.1). NCBI lineage: Eukaryota > Viridiplantae > Streptophyta > Magnoliopsida > Solanales > Solanaceae > Datura > Datura wrightii. Next base: position 10,913,387 of record JASDFA010000003.1, read on the forward strand.
TCTGAATGGCTAATCTGTAGCCATAACTGTCTGTCTATCTGATCTTTCTTTACTGACTTTTATTATGAAAATCTATTTCTTTTTATTCTTACAACATGCTTGCTAATCACATAATAGGCTATACTGAATCTAGAATGCTACTTTGCCCTTCGGCGCATGCTTTACTAACTTTCGACCTGAAAACAATACAGTAACGCAAACCAGATCTACTAGACTTACTCAATTCTCATCATTCAACTACAAGAGTTTCAAATGCGGATTTTACTATGATTCATATAGATAAAGCTTACTAACTTGCCGAAGAACAACTTCACATACCTTAACCTCGAGTTATCCGACTGTCGGATGAGGCTCGGTCAATACTCCAGCTATTTCTCCCAACTGCATTCATATACGCGTCAATTAGTACCAAATACAACATTATTCTAAAGAATAACGGTGCTTTCGATATAATTATAGCCTAAACTTAGGCTTATCGAAAGACGGTCGAAAACTTGCTATTTTTCAGAAGTCTAGAAGGGAGAAGTATTCACTTCACAGCTAGGAGCTCATAGACACTAATTTGGAGCAATTCTACTTACTTTGGTTCAGTAGCTCGACGATTCGCCGGCCGTATTTCGCGAAACAAAAACCGTAGAAATGCTCCCTGCTGCTAAATACCTCGGTACCTGAGGTTAATTTGAGTTTAGACTTCGTTTGGCAGCGTAATCGAACGATTATTTTCCAATTTCTTCGTCTTCCCTCCTCTCTGCGTTTTCATGGAATTTCCAATGGACATTATCACTAATCAAAGGAAAACTTATCCTTAGTAAAGGAGGTGGTCACTAATTAAAGGAAATTATCATTAATTAAAGAAAATTATTATTATTTAAAGGAAATTATCATTAATTAAAGGAAATTATCATCACAAACTGAGCTTTATATACTTGGACACTATAAATTGCATTTTACCTTGCGACGCGCCGACTTGGCGCTTGTCTGATCTTTCCCCGGGCCTTTTTCTAGCATGTATGGCTTTCAAATATTCTTAACCAACACGCGAATAGGCCATCTATGTGCCGGGAATTTACGGGGTATAACAAGAACATTTCCTAAACGTCTTGTAGCCTTTTCGTCATAAGTGTGGCACGCTTCACACACACGGAAAAGACTATACTTAATGCGGCTTGCAGACAACATAGGACACTTCAAACCTGTTGCTCTAATACCAAGTTTGTCACGACCCAAACGTAAACCCGGATAATAGACACGGGACAAGGAGCCCCGAGAGACCCCAAGTCGACCAGTGGCCTGAGCATACTTCTAATTTAATCACACGAGCAGAAGACTTAACATAAGGGAAAATAGTTCAATACTTATACAATGCGGCAGAATACAACTTTTTAGTCTACTAAGCCTCTAAACATGAAAGGTGGATTGATCGAAAAACTCCCCAACTAATCCAACATCCAAAAACTGAAGGAATAACATAGAGTGTGAACATGTAGTCCTCAGAACATGAGGACTCACCAAGTGCGCTGTGAGCAAGTCCGAATCTATCTATGGGTGAGGATGAGCCTGAGAACTGGGACTTGTATCATGAGATGATATAGCATAGAAAGTATGTGGTCAGTATGTGGGATGTACTGAGTATGTAAGGTAAGTAAAGCGGACATTTAAAACATGTATGAAACTCATAAATGGTCACAAGAGTAGGAAAACATGCTCGTAACATAAATCATTATAACATATTATACGGCTTAAGGTTTTTAAAACATTCGTAACATAAACATAGTCATAATCATAATAGATGAACTTCTCTTAAAATAAATTTAGCCAACATACATAATCATAACATGTGTATATCATGATGAACAATGGGAGATTCTCTTAACCGACATACCTCATATGAGCAGACATGTCTGACTTATAACCCTAGTCGGGAGGGTGTTCGTACCTTGCCAAGGGTAGGAACCATTAAGGGCGTGATCACACATGAAAAGGGCCATTTGGACCAGGGACTTATATGAAAGGGGTCCCAACATACCTACGGTGGCACGTAGTTCATGAGATATGGAGCTTAACTTGAGCCCCGAACCTACTCAGTGTTCGATATACTCCCAAAATATATATAGTGCTCATAATAATACATACATCACCTCATGGGCTAGTTTAATCATGATAATCGTAAACATGCTTGAACATATGTGAACTAGCCATGACTTGAGGCCCGTGAGTCGGCCAAAATTCATGCTTAATAAAATACATACATACTTGTAGATCAGGCATATAGTTTAAATTTCCATAAGATCATAATAGATAACATAATATATTCATGATTTAATTCATAATACATGTTGGGCTTATCAAAAACATCAATTGATCAATGGATCATAAATCAGTTTATCATGAGCATGCATAATCAAGATTAATTGATTAGAAATTCGAAATTAGCCATATTAATATCAATTTAGAGCTCAAAAGATGTTCAAAATCAGTAGATAATGATAGGGTTTCAAAATTACAAGACCCATAATTAAATCATTAAATTTTTATACCAATCGAATATAAATCCCATGAGTTTTTAAATAAATTTTGATCAATTAATAGAGAAGGAGCATGGGTGTGGAAGAATCCACCCATTGAAGACCTTACATACCTAGGATTATAAACTCCTAACCCTCCTTAAAAGCCCAAGGATGAAATTGAAGGAATTGAGGTGAAAAGCTTGAAATCTCCCCTTAGATAACTTGTCAAAATCCTTGCATGCATGAATGGAAGTTTAGGAAGGTTTATTTTCTCAAAAACTCAGCTTTACCAAGCCAAAACGACGTAGTTTAGGGCCTTATATTGTGAAAAAGTCAAAAATACCCTTAATGAACTTGCCCTGTAATCTGGCCAGATGGGACAACCGGATAGCACCAACGGGTCATTGGAACCCACCACGACCCATCCTGTCTCTCGTGGAATGAACTACTTATGACCCATTCTCGGAACCAAACAACGGGTCGACAGGATGACCCGTGCCTCCAGCTCATGACTCGTTACATCGTCCATGGTTAGTCCCCTAAACCTTGGTATCTCATCTTCTAACGGGTCACACCACGACCCATTACCACAAACAACGGATCATTGTTTCCCCCCGTCAAGCATATTGGAAAACATAATCCTCAAACCATGACCACAACCAACGAAAGCATAAAACGACTCGTGTTTTGATACCACGAGTCTTTCTGTGGTCCGTGCTGTGATATATTACTAGTTTTCTACACTTCCCAAATTCAACTCCCGGGTCTATTCTTAGGCTTTCCCGGGGTATTACACGTCTTCTAGCACATTAGCCTTACCCGCATTGTAAAGGACACTCATATCATAATCATTGAGTAACTCTAACCACCTCCTTTGGAATAAATATAGATCCTTCTGGGTAAACACATATTGTAGGCCCTTGTGGTCTGTAAACACATCTAAATGGACCCCGTACAAATAGTATCTCCAAATATTCAAGGTAAATAATACCACTGCCAATTCAAGATCATGAGTCGGGTAATTCTATTCATTAACCTTCAGCTGCCTGGAAGCATATGCTATAACCTTACCATGCTGCATCAACACACAACCAAGGCCGATCCTCGAAGCATCACAATATACCACAAACCCATCGATACCCTCAGGTAGGGTTAACACTGGTGCTGAGGTGAGTCGATCTTAAACTCCCGAAAGCTCCTCTAACAAGCCTCCGACCATTGGAACTTCACTTTCTCTTGGGTCAATTTGGTGAATGGCACTGCAATAGATGAAAACCCCTCAACAAATCTCCAATAATAACCATCTAAGCCCAAGAAACTGTTGATATCCAAAGGATTCATAGGTTTAGGCCAATTCCTAACAGCTTCTATCTTTTCAGAGTCCACATGTATACCCTCACTCGACACCACATGACCCAAAAATGCCACCAAGTTCAACCAGAACTCACACTTGCTGAATTTAGCATACAACTGACGATCCTTCAAGGTCTGTAGCACTATCCTCAAATGAGCGACATGCTCCTCCTTGCTCCGAGAGTATATTAGGATGTCATCTATGAACACACTCATGAACATATCCAAGTATGGCTTGAATACCTTGTTAATCAAATCCATAAAAGCTAAAGGAGCATTCATTAGTCCAAAAGACATAATTACAAACTCATAGTGACCATACAGAGTCTTGAAGGCTGTCTTCGGGATGTCACTCTCCCGAACCCTGAGCTGATGGTATCTGGATCGGAGATCTATCTTCAAAAAGCACTTAGCACCCCGAACTTGGTCAAAAAAATCATCAATCTTGGGGAGAGGATTGTTCGGTGATTTGGTGACTACACGCAAGTGGACATGGTCGAACAAGTAGTAAAGTGGCTTAAGTAAAGCCAAGTATCGATCCCACAGGGACTGAACTACGGTACTAATTAACTTAAGTGTTAATGAACTATATCTTTAAGAATGCAGACAACCAAATAAATAATATTTTGAGAGTTCGAGTTTACTAATTAATAAGAATCTAGGCAAAATTATAAAGTAAGTCTGAACAATAGTAATGAGCAAGCTGAGGTTAAAACGAACATGAAGGGAATTAATTTATCAATACAATTCAGTTAATCTTTCCTTCGGTTCCTAGTCAAGAATTATTGCCTATGGATTGGAACTTTCGACTCCTATCCAACTTAAGAATCATGAGTCTTAATCTACATTTCTGTGATAAAAGAATTTCATGTTCTAGCCATACATTCCCGATTCCTTTATTGACTAATAAGACTTTCAAATATATTTTTATTCTGAATGTAAATCAATTCTCAATTTTCTAAACTAAGAAGAGATCATATCCTACCAATTCACATCTTCCCAATTTCTTTCCTTTTCAAAATCAAAATTGGATTTTTTAGATATACATTAACATTGGCCAAACATTAATGCAGTAAGAACAAGAATTGATAGAACAACCATTGAAGAAAAGATGAAAACTAAAATGATTAACAATTACATTCCACTACAATTGTTCTTAACCTCAGCAAGAAGTGAATTTAGCCACTCGTTTGTGGATTTAACATCATCAAATAAGTAGAATTCATACAAACAATTGAGATAAAAGAGAAAGAGATAGAGAAGAACCCTAAAATTTTCGTCCCCTCAACTGCCTGTAACCCACGTTCTTGCTCAACCAAGTCAGAATGTTTCAAATAAAACCTAAGTATGCTATTTATACTATTGAGAATTTTTCCCGGAATAACAAGCAACGTGGCACAGAGTGTATCGCGGAGCACACCCTCCGTGCCATGGAGGTATCGCGGACCTTCACTGGAAGTCGGACCCCTAAGCAATTTAACCTCAACGTGCCACGGCCTGCATCGCGGAGCCTGGCCAACGTGACAGTGTGCTATCGCGCACCTCCACTGGGAATTGCAAAATTTATTTCATCTGAGGTAGAGTGCCTCCATGATGGCAACGTGACACGGCTCCATCGCGGAGCCCTTGTTTTTGCTGATCTTCCATGTCCTTTTCCACTCCTTTTTTCCAAGTCCATTCCCGATTTTACCAACATGTATCTTAGCTTCCCAAAATTCCATTTTACCTGCAAAACAACACTAATCATGTTGGTTAGTATAAATTCACATTTAACTACAAATCACATGAGAATGTACACAATAATGATATACAAACAAGTCGAAATGAAGCATTTGAGTATCACTTGGGCATGAAATTGTGCCCAAGATCACTTACCCCACACTTAAAACCTTGTTCGTCCTTGAACAATATTCTCACATCTCAGGCAATTGACACTCACGCATAGCTACTTTGGCTCAACAATTCAAGCTACGGCTATACCGATTATTTAATATAAAAAATCGTCAAGAAAACATGCATGGTCTCATCAATACAATGAAGTACATCACATTAAGATCTCTTAAACTTAAGAATCAATTCTCGATCTTGGAAAACTCGTGCAAATCAACTGATCAAGACATCTAACACGAAATTAATCTCTCGTCAAGCATGTGCCCTCAGAAAACTAGAGAAATACCCCATTGCCATCATATGATTTCCAAAGCACTACATGTAGGGGTATATGAATACGATTTCGCTCTCTCTCCCAAAGAATTCACATGCATCATGTCATGAACCATAGGCTTGCCTCTAGTGTATTACTCCACTAACAAAAGGACGAGTGATGTAAGATCACATAGGACTTAACGGGTTGTAATGTAAGTTAAGAAACTAGCAAATACTGGGCTAACCAATAATAGCAACTAGCTTCCTTAAGCGCTTTTCAATACATCCCACCATCATTACGGCCATTTTTTTCTTCCTTCATCCTCCCATCCTTGAAGAAATTTTCTCTTTGTTTTTGTTCCCATTTCTTTAAGCACACTCGACTTACTAGCAACGATTAGTTATACATCTTTATTTTATTTAATTTCAGCAAGTGCACCTTTGACCTTTTCTTTAACTTTCACCACTTCCGCTTTTCCTTCCCTTTCACACTTTGTACACCTTTACACTGTGGGAAAAATTATTTTTCTTGAGCACTTAAGAGATTTGGATCAAATTCATGGCTAATGAAAAGAAGGGATTAAGCTCGGTTTGTACCTCTTCAAAGAAAGAAAAAAATAGGCTAAAGGCTCAATGGGGCTAACTAGGATGTACATTTAAGGTAGGTATGATAATGGAGAAACTTTCGGTTTAATCAAAGAAATGCCTACATCCTTTCCTACAATACACATCCTTCATTTCATTTCATACACACACCAAGCAAGTTCTAGAAACTTCATAATAGCATGGAATAATCGAAACCTCACCTCACACTCATTGCACATGCTCAACACAAGACATATTCACAGACTCTTCAATCAGCTAATTACAAGAATTCACTATTAAGCCTCGATGACACTGAATCGAACTCTACGGCCTAGGTATCTCAACATGTTTACACATTTGCATGCTTTCATACAAATCACCTTTGCATCTTAATATCATGTACAACACGTAACAAGAATTCCGAACCATGAAGTAACAACACGTTTGGGACACAAACAAAAGAAAGAAAAGAAAGAAAAACTACTCCTATCGACTACATTTCCCTTAAGATGGTCGTCATCCATCCATCATAGGGAACAATGACTATCTAGGACTTCGGTTCAATGGGACTATTCTTGGTAAAAGCACCAAAAACAAAGGCCGAGAAACCCAACATAAAAGAAATTCAAAAATTTTTTTAAAAAATTTCGATAATTTCGATAGAAAACAAAAATATTTACATAAAAACCATTCAACAAACTATCCAACAACAGCTCAACACAACACACAACATCTTAACATTCATTAAAATACCAACTTAATTACAGACACACCACACAAAGTCACAGGGTCACATTTTTCACAGGCACAACAACAACACAAAACATAAACATAAACAAAAACGAAGCAGCTGGCACCTAACTACTCCCACCCCACACTTAAACTGAACACTATCCCCAGTGTTCACAAAATTTCAACATATCACAAAGGTGGGTGGTGAAACTCCCTAATCAATCGAAGTATTCAACTTCTTGATCAGGTGCTGTTGCCTCATCTACCATATCAGAATCGCCCCCTCATCATCTGACTCAACGTCTGAGTCCTCCCGGCGTGTATCCTCATCAGTAGGGACATCATCATCTACGGGCTCCATAAACACTTTCCCCACTCTGCATAGAGCTCGGGCATTCTCGCCGAATGGTTAATCCAGCTCGAGCTGCCACAACCCGTCCTTCGTTGCAGGCCTCCCTCCAATGCACAGCTGCAACATCTGCATACCGTACATGCGGGCCATATACTGATCATCCCGAGCATGTCACTCGGCTAGTGTGAGCATCGGCCCATGAGTAGTGTCAGGTGCCTTGGTTTTGGTGACATCCAAGGCACGCTTGTCAATCTGTGGGATGTAATCCAGGGCCTTCTCCTCGATATTGTGGCCCCTCAGGAACATGGTAAGCAAACCACCGAACCCATATCTGTGCCCCTGATGTAGTCGGGCTCTCTTCATGGCGGAGGTGATCACTGTCCCAACATTGATCTCCAGCCCCTTCATCAGGGCATACACCAAGCACACTCGATCCCGGGTGACATCTGTCATGTGCACCCCCGGGATCAAGCATGAGCACACAATTTTAAGCCAGATCCGGGCTTCCCTGTTCATCTGCGAGTAGGGCAGTGTCTGATGGTAGCCCCTCTCCTTGTGCCTGCTCTACCTTGCTATTGAACGGGCTCCATATAGAGTGAGTTTGATGTCCGCATAAGGTGGAGTGATGTTCAGCTGCTGGAGTACATGGGCATCTGTGTCCCACGCCCCCAATATAGAATTTAAGTGATGGGGCTCAAAAGTGACAACCTGCCCCCTAATTTTGACGGTGTGACTGCGGAGGGTCGGGTTCCAATTGGCATAGAACTCCCAAATCAGATGGAGATTGCACTCCCTAGGCGCTTCGAAGATGAAGCTAAGCCCAGCGGTGTCAATCCAGTGTACGATCGAATTCCTATGCCAACGGCTCCCTTGATATTTGCTCCTCCAGGAAGTATTTGGATTCTTTGTGTTTTGCATACTATTTCTTCCCTAAGTCAGTCACCCATCGGGTTCCGTATTGTCGGCGTTGGCCTCTCGGAACCGCTGGTGCTGCTGGAACTGCTGTTCCCAAGCTTATTCTTTTTCTGCCGGCGCCCGATGTGGATGCGCCTTTACCCTTGTCTTGTCTGCCTGACATTGTTCCTGTATAATCAAACATACAATCCCAATGTTATTCAAGTCATAATTAGCTTCAACTAAGGTTGGGTTTAATTAGATCACCCCACACTTAGTCTTTAGCCACAACCAAAACAATTCGACAAGACATTCATGATTTTCCTCATTCTTAACATTCAATCGGCTTAGTGCATTCATATAAATCGATGGAACAATTACTATGTACTACTCAGACTTCGTACAATGAAAAAAAGTATTGCCATCGATTCACGTTCAACATCATAGCACTTAGCCAAATTTTTGTTCTCCATACCCTATGCAGTTCACCAATTTCATTCTCCTGAAAACCCCTTGTCTACGTAGCATATTCAACATTAATCATAACATAATTCAATTCACCCAACATGCACAACACAATTTTGTTCAACATTTCAAGCAATTTTAGTCTCTTCCTATTCAATTTCCAACCCTAGCTAACAATTTCGCAAAAATTCAATAAAACATGCATTCATCGAGTTCATATACTCACAATGATACTATGAACGTCAATCAATCATAACTTAAATGAATTCAAGCTTAATTCTCACAAAGGTCAAGTTTCACTCACTACACATGTTCAAGAATCAAAAATTCAAGCAAAAATAAGGTAAAGTTCAAGAACATACCTTTAATCCGATGAAATTGAAGAAAACTCGAAGAAAATCGATGCCTAGGTCCGTGTCACGTTGGGGGAGAAGGGAATTTGGGGTGTTGGTCGCGGAGGAAAGGGAAAATAATGAAGAAATTGAGGGAAATTGGTGTTTGAAAGTGATATTTCGTGCGGGTTACCCGGCGACCCGATGTGACCCGACGCGAAATAACACTCAACGTGTCACGGAGGGTAACGCGGAGCACCCCCTCCGTGACACGGAGCTATCGCGCCAGTGTTCTGGATTTTTTAAAAATCCAGAACACTCTTCAACGTGTCACGGAGGGTAACGCGGAGCACCCCCTCCATGACACGGAGCCATCGCGTAGGCTCACTGTAATGTGTCAATGTTTATTTTCCTCACCTCGATTTTTTCCTTTGTGTTTCTTTGCATTTTTCCCCTCTGTTCCACCTGAAAATCACTTCACCACAAGAAATTGGTTAGCATTCCTAGGTTCCAACACAAAACAAAATTTTTATTTATTTATTTATTTATTTTTTCTTTCTTTTTCTTTTCTTTTTATATTTTTTTCAAATATTTCTACTCATCTATTACAACAATTTCACGGGTTGCCTCCCGTGCAGCGCCTGATTTACCGTCGCGGCTCGACGTCATTCATGTTCAATCATACTCTAGAGTGATGGACGTCTTCTCTCGAATAACGTCCTCACCTCAATAATGCTTACATCGCTGCCCATTTAGTAAGAACGTGACATTTCTATCTTCTTGCCACAACTCCACCACCCCGTGCGGGGTCATTCTTACCACCTCAAATGGCCCTGACCATTTGGACCGCAATTTTCCTGGAAAAAGCCTCAATCTTGAATTGAATAACAATACTTTCTACCCCGACTCAAAGATCCTATGCACCATATGTTTATCGTGCCACCTCTTTGTTTTCTCTTTGTAGCACTTGACACTTTCATAGGCATGCCAACGAAACTCATCAAGTTCGCTGAATTGCATCAGCCTCTTCTTCCCTGCTAGCTCTAGATCCATGTTCAAATTTCTCACGGCCCAGAAAGCTTGGTGTTCTAGCTCCACTAGCAGGTGACACGCCTTTTCATAACCAATCTGTACGGAGAAGTCCCAATGGTGTCTTGTACGCAGTTCTATAAGCCCACAATGCATCGTCGAGTTTGCCTGACCAATCACTACATTGTGCATTCACTATTTTCTGTAGAATCTGCTTTACTTCTCTGTTCGACACCTCCATTTGCCCACTAGTTTGGGGATGATATGATGTTGCTACCTTGTGGCGCACCCCATACTTAGCTAGCAAATTCTTGAAACTTGCATTTACGAAATGAGCCCCTCCATCATTAATAATGGCTCGGAGTGTCCCGAACCTGGTGAAAATGTGCTTTTTCACAAATGTTGTTACCACCTTGTTGTTATTCCTGGGGCAAGTTGTTGCTTCAACCCACTTTAATACATAATCAACGGCCACCAAGATGTAATGATTACCAAATGACGGTGGGAACGGGCCCATGAAATCTATACCCCATACATCAAAGATCTCCACTTCTAATATCTGCTGCAGCGGTATCTCCTATCTTCTACCAATTGTGCCTGTTATTTGACATCTATCATACATTTTTACGTATGCTATAGAGTCTCTAAACAGTGTAGGCCAAAAGAAACCTGACTGTAGCACCTGTGCGCTGTCCGCTCGCCTCCGTGGTGCCCTCCATACAATGAAGAGTGACAACTCCTCAACACTTCTGCAATTTGGCTCTCCGAGATGCATCTTCTCATCACCTGATCCGGTCCATGCTTAAACAAGTATGACTCATCCAAAATATAATACCTGGAATCATATCTCAACTTCTTTCTCTGCTAAGCCGTAGCCTCCGGTGGATAGACTCCACTCACTAGCAAATTCACAATGTCTGCATACCAAGGGATTTTAGCTTCCCTTATTGCCAAGAGCTGCTCATCCGGGAACTCTTCTTTGATGCTGTCACCTTCCTTGACATGCGACCGGCTTTCCAATCGCGATAGGTGATCTACCACTTGATTCTCGCTCCCTTTTCTGTCCCGAATCTCTAGGTTAAACTCTTGTAACAACAAGATCCATCTGATCAACCTGGGCTTTGCATCCTTCTTATTAAACAGATACCAAATCGCTGCATGATCAGTATACACCACTACTCTAGAACCCACCACATAGGACCTGAATTTATCAAACGCGAACACCAATGCTAGCATCTCCTTTTCTGTGACCGTATAATTGACTTGGGCTATGTCCAGTGTTTTGATTGCATAGTAAATAGAATGAAAAATTCTATTCCTCCACTGCCCCAATACAACTCCAACAGCCACATCGCTTGCATCACACATTAATTCAAACGGTTGCTCCCAATCCGTAGAAATGAGAATATGTTCTTCTATAAACTTCTATTTCAACTCCTCGAATGCTTTGACACAATCCTCATCAAACTCGAACTTCACCTCTTTTTCTAGCAACCTGCATATTGGGCTAGAAATTTTAGAGAAGTTCTTGATGAATCGTATGTAGAACCCTGCATGTCCGAGAAAACTGCAAACACCCTTCACTGACACAGGTGGTGGTAGCTTTTCAATAACCTCGATCTTTGAACAATCAAATTCTAACACCTTGCAAGACACTTTATGGCCAAGGACGATACCCTCCTTGACTAAGAAATGAAATTTCTCCCAGTTGAGTACTGTTCGGAGTTTGTTATATGGGTGTATAACTACACGCAAATGCACGTGGTCGAACAAGTAGTAAAGTGGCTTAAGTAAGCCAAGTATCAATCCCACAGGGACTGGGATGAGGTAACAAATTACTTAAGTGTTACTATATTGATTCTAAAGATGAAGACAACAGTGCAACGAAGAGTTTGATATATTTTGATTTCTAATTTTATCCTAAGTCTACAAAGATTATATAATTTGAGTCTGAACTATGAATGTGAGCATGCTAAGGTTAAACGAACATGAAACGAAATAAATTATCGATATAATTTGATTAACTTTTCCTCCGGTTGCTAGTCAAGAACTATTGCCAATGGATTAAAACTCTCGTATTTAACCCAACTTAAGAATCGTGAATCGTCCACCTACATTTCTGTGATTAAACATGTTCTAGCCATACATATTTACAAAGTTGCATGCTTTCATACGAATCACCTTTGCATTTTAAATATCATGTACAACATGCAACAAGAATTTCGCAACCATACAGTAACTACAGGTTTTGGGATGCAACCCACCAAAGAAAAAAACTGAAAATTAAAAAAAAAACTACTCCTAACGACTACATTTCCCTTAAGACGGTCGTCATCCATCCATCATAGGGAACAGTCACTATTATAACTTCGGTTCAATGGGACCATTCTCGGTAAAAGAACCAAAAACAAACGCCGAGAAACCCAAGAAGTAAAAAAATGTTGAAAATATCGATCATTTTGATAGAAAAATTATGTACTAAAGATTTTAAATTTAAAAATATCAATCATTTCGATAACAAAAATATGTACAAAATCAGCTAGCAACATTCAGCAACACACAACAATTTCACATAAATTTACAAATACAGAACAACAACTTACAATTCATAAATCACAGGGAACAACAAAATTTCACATGTACGACAACAGATTAGAGCATACATACAAAACAGCACAGCCCAGCACCTAACTACTCCCACCCCACACTTATCTCGAACACTGTCCCCAGTGTTCACAAAAATTAAAATAGCACAAAAATCGGGTGGTGGAACTCCCTGATCAATCAAAGTACTCCACTTCTTCGTCGGGTGCTGCCGCTTCATCTCCCATGTCTGAATCCCCACCGTTGTCATCATCGGACTCCACATCGGAGTCCTCCCAACATGTCTCCTCGTCTGTGGGGATGTCATCATCCGTGGGCTCTACAAATGCTGGCCCCACTCGGCATAGAGCCCTGGCGTTCTCGCCGAAGGGGTAGTCTAGCTCGAGCTGCCATAACTCCTCCTCTATCGCTGGCCTCCCGCCTATCCTCGGCTGGAGCATCTGCATCCCATACATGCGAGCCATATACTGATCATCACGAGCATGTCGCTCGCCAAGTGTAAGCACTGGCCCGTGGGTGGTGTCGGGTGCCTTAGTTTTAGTAACATCTAAGGCCCGCCGCTCCATCTGTGGGATATAATCAAGGGCTTCCTCCTCGACATCTAGGCCCCTGAGGAAGGTGGTGAGTAGTCCACCAAAGCCATACCTGTACCCCTGATGCAACCAGGCTCTCTTCATGGCAGAGATAATCACCGCCCCCACGTTGATCTCGAGCCCTTTCATCAGGGCGTACACCAGGCATACACGATCCCGGGTTACATCTGTCATATGTACCCCCGGGATGAGGCAGGAACAGACAATCTTCAGCCATATTCTGGCTTCCCTGTTCATCTGTGAATAGGGCAAAGTCTGGTGGTAGCCCCTATCTTTGTGTCTGCTCCATCTAGCTGTCGATCGAGTCCCACACAAGGTGCGTATGATGTCTGCATATGGTGGGGTAATGTTCAGCTTTCGGAGTACGTGGGCGTTTGTGTCCCGCACTCCTATGATGGCATTGAGGTGGTGGGGCTCCAAGGTGACTATTTGCCCTCTGATTTTGATGGTGTGACTTCTGATAGTCGGGTTCCAGTTGGCATAGAATTCCCGAACCAAGTGCAAGTTACATTCCTTGGGCCCTTCAAAGATGAAGTTGAGCCCAACTGCCTCGATCCGGTGGACCATCCTAGGGAACACCTGTGCCAATGGTTCCCGTGCTATGTGCTCCTAGGGGAAGTATTTGTTTTTTTTGTGCTTTGCGTACCACTTCTTCTCCTCATCCGTCACCCATCTTGTTCCGTATTGGTGGCGTTGGCCGCGTGGAACTGCTGGTGCTGCTGGGACTGCTGTGCCCAGTCTGATTCGCTTCCTTCCGGCGCCCGAAGTTGATGCCTTTCTCTTGCTTGCTTGCCATTTTACCTGTCAACCCAAGTAGAAAAGATCAATGTTCAGCTAATGGATATCAACTTCGACTAAGGTCGGGTTAAGATAGGTTACCCCACACTTAGTCCTTAGCAACAGTTACAACAATACAACAAGATCATACTTATTTACACACAATAACCAACTATACAATCATGCTTAGTGCGTTCGAAGAATTCGACGGTATATCTTCTGTGTACTAATCAAAGGAAAAAATATATGCCCGAGATACGCTTTACGACTTAAATTAGTCTTGTTTATCTAAGATTATTGTATACATTTTCATGTAATTTTAGATGCAGTAAAGATATGTGCTAACCAACATGATTAGCCTTTGTTTTGTAGGTTTTGATGACTTTTGAGCTACTAATCCATGAGTTGGTGAGGTAGAGGCTTGGAAACGGAATTAACACGCGAACGTCGGCGAAGAGGAGGCACAAAACAGCCCACCTGCGCGTTGGCAACGTGCCACGGTAGGTGGCCTCCGCGACCAAGGGCTTCCAACGTGCTGCTCAAGCAGCGTGACACGCTGCCAACGCGGCAGGGTGCTGCCCGGGCTAGTTTCGGGTGATTTTCCAGAGGGCTTCCGCGTCCGTAGCTTGTCACGGAGGTCGTGCTCCGCGATGCACTCCGTGACACATTGCTTGTTATTCCGGGAAAGAGTCCTACTACTATAAATAGCACACTTAGGTTTATTTTTGATAATTGAGACTTGGTGGAGCAAGGACGTGGGTTACAGGCAATTGAGGGACGAAAAGTTCAGGGTTTTTTCTCTCTTTCTTTCTTCTCTAATTCAATTGTTTGTATGATTAACACTTGTTTTAGGATGATTAATCCACAAATGAGTGGCTAATTCCCTTCCTTGCTGAGGTTATGAACATTTGAGATGAATTTTGATTATTGAATTATATGGTTTTTCATCTTCTTCTTCCATGTTGTTCTATTAATTCTTGTTTCTACTGCATTGGTGTGTGGCCGATATTAACGTATATCTAAAAAGTCCGATTTCACTCGAGAGAGCACGAAATTGGAAAGTTGTGAATTAATAGGGTATTGTTCTTAACTTGATTTGGGAAAATTGAGTTTTGATGTGCTTTCCTGATAGAAATATACTTGAAAGCCGTATTAGTCAATTTAGGAACCGGAATTGTATTGCTAGGTCATGAATTGCATTTGATCACAGAAATGTAGACGGATGGTTTATGATTCTTAAGTGAGATTAAATACGAGAGTTTTAATCTCTTGGCTAATGTTCTTGGCTAGCAACTGGAAGAAGGGATTAACCAATTTATGATTATAATCAGTTTCATTACATGTTCTTAACCTTGGCATGCTCATATCCATAGTTTAAATTCAAAGTAGATATTTGTCAGTAGTTTTAGTACATAATTTATAAAACAAACTTTTCAATTGTTGGTTACGTTGTTGTCAGCATATTTAGAAGTGAGATAGAATATAGTATACTCAAGCAATTTTCACTTATCCAGAGTCTCCTTGGATCGATACTTGGCTTACTTAAGCCACTTACTACTTGTTTGACCACGTGCACTTGCGTGTCGGTTTATAACCCCAACCAAAGCACCGAACAAGTTTTTGGCGCCGTTGCCGGGGACTTGGCAATTGGTGAATTTGTTTTAAGTGTTAATTTACTATATTTTTTTTCCTTAAGTGCTGACAACTTGGTCTTAGTGTTTGTTTTAATTCTTCTTTATTTTATTTTATTTTTCTGCTTGTTTATATACCCATATTGACATGACATCTTGGAATACAAATGGTATAAATGGTGGCTACTCATATTTTAGTGAATCTTGTCTGAATTGCGGAGGACACCACTCATGGCAACACTGTAACACGTGCAATATATGTGGTGGTCAAGATGGCCATTGGGATGGCTGTCCGAATGCATATTCCCCTCCCCCAAGCCCCTACTATGATCCTTCTCTTGTTTTTGCTGAATATAAGCATGCTGAAAATGCGGACTTGGGACGCCAAGCTCAAATAGAAGACATGCTGAAACAACTCCTGGAGCAATCAGAAGCAATGAAGGAGGCGATGGCAGTATTGAGAATTCAGCAAGAAGAGAATGCAGAGACTCTAGAAAGGATGAGCATCAAATTCACGGAGATGATTGCTGAGGCTGAAGCTTGTGATAAATTGCAGGTAACAGTTTTAGCCGATATTCAAGAGGAACTACAAAAGGAAGACAAGGGTAAATTTTTGGATGAAACCCAACAATTAGAATCTCTTGAGTGTCCCCGTGATGGGCTCACACTTATGGAAAATCTATTCGTGGAAGAATAGATAGAGTATCCCCTAGCTGACATTAATGGAGAGATAGATTTCGATGCTGAGAAGGTGTTTACAAGTAAGGAGGTCAAGCATAATGCAGTTTCAGAGTTGAGGTTTATTGGACCACACTCGAAGCATTTTTTGACATTAAGTTTGGTTGACAACATAGAAATAGAATCTTCCAAGCTTATAGAGAAATGTCTAGAGGAGGACCAAGCCCTGTATATTTTGAAATATGCTGACTTGGAGAGACAAAATGACTTCGCTTACTTATGGGCCAATAAGTTCAAAAGGCAACATCTACTGCTTGGTCCTTACAATTTTTCACCACCACCCCTGGAGCATAAGAGGAAATTAGAGAAGAAATTAGGGGTGAGATTCATATCCTCAAGGTGGAGGAAAAAGTGGTGAAACTTGGTACGTCGTGCCGCGACGTAAAATTAGGCGCTGCTTGGGAGGCAACCCAAGGGTACCAAAGGTACCATTTTAATTTCTTGCAATTGAGTTAATTTTTTTTTATTTTCATCTTGTGTTGTTTTGGTGGAAAGTTAAGCGCAGATGGAGGGGAAGTCTAAGTACCCGTGGAGGAGGAAGCTAACAAGCATGGAAGAGAAAAAGTGTGGGGTTGAACACCCACTTGTGCAAAGTTGAAGAAAGGCATGTTGTTAGCTAGGCCTAAAGGCCTCAGGGAGTATTTCTCACCCTTTGTAAATTTTAATTTGATGCTATGAGGACATAGCATGATGTAAGTGTGGGGTGAGGGAAATGTCAAGGGAAATTTCAAAATTTTCTGTGCTTAACGATTTTGGTGAATGTAGTGCTTGTGCAAAAGTTGGTGAGAATTTTGAAAAATTTGAAAAATCTTTGTGAATTAAGCATGACTTCATCACCCGTTGGTTTTTCTTTTCGGTTCTTTTCCGACGGGGGGGTCTTTGAACCGAAGAATAAATTTTTTTTTCCTTTGTCTGTATATAGTGTTTTTTAGTCATAGTTAGTGACTGTTTCCGACGATGGATGGATGACGACCGTCTTGAGGAAAAATTAGTCGGTAGGTATTGGGTTTTTGAAACCATAACTAATTGGTGCTTGATGTTCTTGTTATGTGCTATACGTGATTGTAAGAGGCAAGTATGTTCAGTGTGAAGCATGCAAGTGTATAAATTTGTTTGAGACACTTAGGCTCTTGAATTTGACTCAATATGATGGAAGCTTAATTCTGAATTCTTATGATTAGTTGAGTAAGAGTCTGCTGAATGTGTCTTGAATTGAGCATTTGCCATGAGTGTAAGGTTTTTGAGTATTCTGTGCTATTATGAAATGTCTAGAACTTGCCTGGTGTGTATATAAAACGAAATGAAGGATGTGAATTGTAGGAGATGATTTAGGCATTTCTTTGAGTGAACCAAACTTTTATCTCTCATTATACCTACCTTGAAAAATTAATCCTAGTTAACCCCATTGAGCCTTGAGCCTATTCTTTGACAGCTGCAACATAAGCTTAATCCTTTTTCTTTCATTAGCCTTGAAATTGAACCAAAACTCCTAAGCGCTTAAAGGAAAACTCCGAAAGAGTAAAGGAGTGAGAAGAATGAAAAAGAAGGGAAAGTAGCAATTGTAAAAGTTGAGAAAGGGAGAGGGTGCACTTGTTTGAATATGGGTGAGTATTAGTGGGGAGTAAGAAAATAAATAAATGAAAAGTTACTTATAGAACTCCTTACTAATAAGCTAAAAGTGCCTAAAGAAAGGGGGGAACAAAAGAGGAAAAAGAAAGATGAAAAGAGAAAAAGGTGAAGTGAGGGAAGAGACGTTTGTAATGAAGGCGTGATGTATTAAAAGCGCTTAGGAAAGATAGTCACTATTACTGATAATAATAGTACCTACCCGCACCTGAGTTACATTACAACCTAAAAAGTCCTACTTGATCTTACATTCATACATCCTTAAATTAGTGGAATAAAACACTAAGGGCAAGCTTATGGGTCATTACATGATGCATATGAATTCTTTGTGAGAGTGAGTGTAATTCTATGCAGGTACCCACACATGTTGTGATATAAAAATTGTGTTTGCGTGTGAAATTGGGTAACTCTCTTTCCGTGAGGGGCACATGTTGAATGAAGGATATAATTCATGTGAGATTTCTTAATTAGTTGATTTGCATGAGTTTGCTAAGATTGAGAGTCGATTCTTGAGGTTAAGAAGTCTTAACATAGTTGTATTTCATTTCAATGATCAAATCAGGCATGCTCTATTTTTAGCTTGTATCTTACGTAATCATTATAGCCGTAACTTGAATTATCTTGCTAAATTAGTTATGTGGGAGTCTCCATATGCATGATATGTAAAAGGTTGTTCGAGGAAGAACAAGGCTTTAAGTGTGGGGTTGTGATCACGAGCAAAAATATATGCCCGAGATACGCTTTACGACTTAAATTAGTCTTGTTTATCTAAGATTATTGTATACATTTTCATGTAATTTTATATGAAGTAAAGATATGTGCTAACCAACATGATTAGCCTTTGTTTTGTAGGTTTTGATGACTTTTGAGCAACTAATCCATGAGTTGGTGAGGTAGAGGCTTGGAAACGGAATTAACACGCGAACGTCGGCGAAGAGGAGGCACAAAACAGCCCACCTGCGCGTTGGCAACGTGCCACGGTAGGTGGCCTCCGTGACCAAGGGCTTCCAACATGCTGCCCAAGCAGCGTGACACGCTGCCAACGCGGCAGGGTGCTGCCCGGGCCAGTTTCGGGTGATTTTCCAGAGGGCTTCCGCGTCCGTAGCTTGTCACGGAGGCCGTGCTCCGCGATGCACTCCGTGACACATTGCTTGTTATTCCGGGAAAGAGTCCTACTACTATAAATAGCACACTTAGGTTTATTTTTGATAATTGAGACTTGGTGGAGCAAGGACGTGGGTTACAGGCAGTTGAGGGACGAAAAGTTCAGGGTTTTTTCTCTCTTTCTTTCTTCTCTAATTCAATTGTTTGTATGATTAACACTTGTTTTAGGATGATTAATCCACAAATGAGTGGCTAATTCCCTTCCTTGCTGAGGTTATGAACATTTGAGATGAACTTTGATTATTGAATTATATGGTTTTTCATCTTCTTCTTCCATGTTGTTCTATTAATTCTTGTTTCTACTGCATTGGTGTGTGGCCGACATTAATGTACATCTAAAAAGTCCGATTTCACTCGAGAGAGCACGAAATTGGAAAGTTGTGAATTAATAGGGTATTGTTCTTAACTTGATTTGGGAAAATTGAGTTTTGATGTGCTTTCCTGATAGAAATATACTTGAAAGCCGTATTAGTCAATTTAGGAACCGGAATTGTATTGCTAGGTCATGAATTGCATTTGATCACAGAAATGTAGACGGATGGTTTATGATTCTTAAGTGAGATTAAATACGAGAGTTTTAATCTCTTGGCTAATGTTCTTGGCTAGCAACTGGAAGAAGGGATTAACCAATTTATGATTATAATCAGTTTCATTACATGTTCTTAACCTTGGCATGCTCATATCCATAGTTTAAATTCAAAGTAGATAATTGTCAGTAGTTTTAGTACATAATTTATAAAACAAACTTTTCAATTGTTGGTTACGTTGTTGTCAGCATATTTAGAAGTGAGATAGAATATAGTATACTCAAGCAATTTTCACTTATCCAGAGTCTCCTTGGATCGATACTTGGCTTACTTAAGCCACTTACAACTTGTTTGACCACGTGCACTTGCGTGTCGGTTTATAACCCCAACCAAAGCACCGAACATGTACTACTCAGACTTCGTACATCTAATCACAAGCACTACCATCGCTAACATTTTAACCCATCGCACTTAGCAAGGAAAAACAAAGAAACGAAAACAACAACAAAAATTTATCTACACGAACCTATACAACCAACCCAATTCTTGCAAATTTCAACATTCCCTTAACCCGAGAATCCGTCATTCTATTAACATCCTAACAATTAGTACATCAAATCATCTCATTCAACATGTACATCCCGGCATGAAATTCACAAGTTCACTACATTTTCAACTTCAAATTCAAAAACAAGCCCTAGAAATGATATTATCAAGAAAATTCAATTAATTTATGCAATTGACAAGTTCAAGCAATCATAACGACATTCTGAACATTCATCAACAACAATTAAATTGAATTCATGATTAATTTCTACTTAGGGCAACCTTAGCTCACCTCACATGCTCAATATCGAAGAAAATTGACAAGAAATGAGATGGAATCGAAGAACATACCTTGAAGTTGATGAATTTAAGCAAATTTGATGATTTTCTAAGCCTCCTCCGTGTCACGTTGAAGGGGGATGGGTTTTGGGGGGTTTTGGTCGCGGAGTGATTGAAAAATAAGGGAAAGGGAGGGTTTTTCGGGGTTAAAAAGTAGTAAAATCGCGCGGGTCACCCGGCGACCCGGTGTGACCCGTCGCGATATACACGGCAACGTGTCACGGAATGCATCGCGGTGCACAGCCTCCGTGACACGGAGCCATCGCGAGCCTGTTCTGGAAATTTTTAAAAAAATTCGAATTATACCTGAACGTGTCACAGAGGGTAATGCGGAGGTCCACGTCCGTGACACGACGCTATCGCCCCAGCTCACTGTTTTGCCACTTTTTGTTAATTTTCATACCTCGACTTTTCCTTTGCGATTCCGTGCATATTTTCCTCCGTTTGACCTGAAATTCATCTCACTATACAAAATTGGTTAGAATTATAGGTTTCACTCTAAATAAAAATAAAACTAAAACTAAAACGAAAAATTTTGTAGTAAATCAAGAAAAAGAAAAAGAGAAATCTATTTACACTTTACAAAAAGAAAGAAAAAATTTTCACGGGTTGCCTCCCGTGCAGCGCCTGGTTTACCGTCGCGGCTCGACGTCGTTAAGCTCAATTGTCCTCTAGGGTGATGGACGATTTCTCTCGATCACCGTCCTCCCCCCAGTAGTGCTTACACCTCTTCGGTGGTTTTCCCATTAACTCCCGTGAATCCTTAATCTGCTCATCATCACCTTGATCAATCACATTGATCACCGAGAGTTCTTCGTGCACCATCGGGAGCTTGGGTGCCTTGTACACATCGAACACCTCCACTTTGTCGTGTGCTTGCATTGTTAGCTGCCCTGCAGCTATGTCAATTAGTGCTTTCCCGGTCTCCAAGAAAGGACGTCCCAAAATAAATGGGACTTCCGCGTCTGGTTCAAAATCCAGCACGACAAAATCTACCGGGATATTAGGGAGCCAACTTGCACCAGAACGTCCTCCACAATGCCATCAGGTCTGACTAAGGATCGATCCGCCAATTGCAAGATTACTGTTGTAGGTCTAGGACTCCCTAGACCCAACTTTCTGAATACCGATGACGACATCAAATTTATGCTCGCTCCCAAATCACACAATCCACGAGCTCGGGTGCTCTGCCCAATAGTAATCTGGATAGTAAAGCTCACAGGGTCTTTGAGCTTTGTGGGCAGTCTATTTTTTCCGGGAAGTGCACTCCTCCATTAAAGCCACCGTAGCATACTCAGTCAACCGACTTTTGTTTGCCACGATGTCCTTTATATAATTAGCATATTTTGGCACTCCTTGCAAAACATCAACAAGAGGTAAGTTAATATGTACCTGTTTCAGCACCTCCATGAATTTCTTGAAACACGCCTCCTCCTGGTGTTTCTTTAAGCGTTGAGGGAACGGGGGTGGTGGTCTTTCTGGTTTAGCTTCCTTAGTCTTCCCCCTCTCAGTACTTTGCTCCCTCTCAACTTCTACTTCTCTGAGGTGATCTTTCTGGTTCCACCTCTTTCAGCTGCAAACCACTCCTTGTGGTCACTGCATTCACCTGCTTGGGATTGGGATCTGTATCGCTCGGAAGTCCTCCTCTAGGCCTTGTGTTTTGGGCTCCAGCAAATTTCCCAAATTGATATTCAAGTGCCTTGGTAGCTAACTGGTTGTTTTTCACTTCGGCTGCCAATTTCACATAGTCAGCCCACAATTGAGCTTGGTTAGCTATCATGATCTTGAACATTTCCTCAATGCTGGGTGATGGTGGTGGAGGAGGTGCATTGTTGTTTCTGAATTGTGCTTGATAATTCTGTTGCCCTCCTTGGTTCCTTTGCACACCCTGACCCGAACTTTGCCCCTGATGGTTGTTGCTACCCCAGGAGAAATTAGGGTGATTCCTCCAATTGGAATTGTAGCTATTACCATACTGTTGGTGGTTCCTTTGCATATTACCCACAAAGTTTACCGAGTCAGGATTGGCTCCACAACACTCAGCTGAGTGCTCACTGCTTCCACACACTTCACACCACATCTGCTGCACTGCATTAACTGGGGCTTGAGGCTGGTTCATTGTCATGTTGCTGAAGTGGGTGTTAAGTTGATTTTGTAATGCAGCTATCTATGCAGCAATAGCTGTAAACCCATCGACTTCTAGCACTCCTGCTGCTTTCCTTGTCCCGCCTCTTGATGAATTAGCATTCCATTCCGGATTGCCCTGCGAAATACGGTTCAACAAGGTATACAGCTCCTCATAAGTTTTCTCCAGCGCTTGTCCTCCAGCTGCCGAGTCTAGCAATATTTTGGTGTGGGGTTTCAAACCCTCTATAAAAGTGTGCACCAACACATCATTGGACTGATGATGATGAGGACAATTCCGCAACATGGATTTGAATCTCTCCC
This sequence comes from Datura wrightii, assembly GCA_035772735.1. NCBI lineage: Eukaryota > Viridiplantae > Streptophyta > Magnoliopsida > Solanales > Solanaceae > Datura > Datura wrightii. The sequence continues at coordinate 10,936,774 of JASDFA010000003.1, forward strand.
AGGCCTGATATAAATTCTCTCCCTCTCTCTGTTTGAAACTTAGAATTTGACTTCTAAGTCTTGCTGTTTTACCGGAGGGAAAAAACCGTATCAAGAATTTCCTTGCAAGATCATCCCACGTAGAAATAGAATTCGGTGGCTCAGCTTTCAACCACCTCTTGGATTCTGCCAATAGTGAGAATGGGAACAATGTAAGCCGGACATAATCTGATGACACTCCAGCGGGGATGTAAGTGTCACTTATCTCTAAAAAATTTTGGAGATGCTGCTGTGGATCTTCATGAGGGAGACCGGTAAACTGCCCGCTAATGTGCAGCAATTGCACCATATTCTGCTTAAGTTCAAACCTCCCTCCTGGCTTAGGTTTGCGGATGCTAGATGTGACATTATTAGCATGTGGGATTGCCACCTCGCGAACCGGCCGAGCTGCTACTTCTTCGGGCACTAACACTGCCCGGACTACCGGTGGATTCTGTTGTTGCTCTATGATCGTCTGTCTGAGCAACTGCAGCTTTCTTTGTAGAGCTTCTCTCCGTTTACTATGAAATATTCTTTCTGGTCCTATATACGAGTCCACCAGCTCCTTGTCTCTTGCCAGTGTTCAACAGAAATTAAGTCTGCAAAATACAGGCTAAGACCAAGTTGTCAACACTAAGAAAATAAAAATACAGTAAATTAACACTTAAAACAAATTCACCAATTGCCAAGTCCCCGGCAATGGCGCCAAAAACTTGTTCGGTGCTTTTGCTATGGGTATAAAGCTACACGCAAGTGCACGTGGTCGAACAAGTAGTAAAGTGGCTTAAGTAAGCCAAGTATCGATCCCACAGGGACTGGGATGAAGTGCAATCTGCTCAAGTGTACTATATTTCTATTCTAAAAATGCAGACAACAGTGTAACCAAAAGTTTGATTGTTTTATAATTTTTATGCTAAATCTAAAATAACTATCTAATGTGAGTCTGAACTATGAATGAGAGCATGCTGAGGTTAAACGAACATGTAATGAAATTAATTATCGATATAATTTGGTTAGTCTTTTCCTCCAATTGCTAGCCAAGAACTATTCCCAAGAGATTAAAACTCTCGTATTTAACCTCACTTAAGAATCATGAACCATGCACCTACATTTCTGTGATTAAATGCAATTCATGTTCTAGCCATACAAACCCGGTTCCTAAATTGACTAATACGACTTTCAGGTATATTTCTATCCTGAAAGTAAATCAATTCCCAATTTTCCCAAACCAAGAAAAGATCATATCCTATTAATTCACAACTTTCCAATTTCTTGCTCTCTCGAGTGAAACCGGACTTTTTAGATATACATTAACGTAGGCCACACATTATTGCAGTAAGAACAAGAATTAATAGAACAATATGGAAGAAAAGATGAAAAAACCAAAGAATCAATGATCACATTTCATTACAATTGTTCATAACCTCAGCAAGAAGATGAATTAGCCACTCATTTGTGGATTAAACATCGTTAAATGAGTGTTAAACATACAAGCAATTGAATACAAGGAGAAGGAAAGAGAGAAAAACCCTGATATTTTCGTCCCCTCAACTTCCTGTAACCCACGTTCTTGCTCCACCAAGTCAGAATATTGAAAAATGAACCTAAGTGTTCTATTTATACTGGTGGGAATTTTTACCGGAATAACAAGCAACGTGCAACGGAGTGCATTGCGGAGCACTGCCTCTGTGACACGCTATGGACGCGGACCTTCACTGGAACTGGGGGTCCAGGAAATAAATCCCAACGTGGCACGGCGTGCAACGCAGAGCCAAGCCACCGTGCCACGGACCTATCGCGAACCCACACTGGATTTGGGCTGAAAATTCCCATCCAGGCAGAAGGCCTCCGCAATGGCAACGTGACACGACTCCATCGTGGAGCCCCTTTATTTTATGTTTTCCAATGTCTTGTCCCTTGCTCGCATCCAATTCCAACCCCGATATCCTCCAACATGCATTTTAGCTTCCCGAAATTACATTTTACCTGCAAAAAAATGCTAATCATGTTGGTTAGTATAAATTCACATTTTATTACCAATTACATGAGAATGTACACACATTGATAGATAAACAATGATAAAATGGTACTTTTGAGTATCACTTGGGCATATAAATTTGCCCAAGATCAATCACCGAGAGTTCCTCGTACATAGTCGGGAGCTTTGGGGCCTTATATACATCGAACACTTCCACCTTATCATGTGCCCGCATGGTTAGCTACCCTGCAGCTACATCAATTAGCGCTTTCCCGGTCGCCAAGAAAGTACGTCCCAAAATAAATGGGACTTCCGCGTCTGGCTCAAAATCCAGCACGACGAAATCTACCGGGAAGATAAGGGAGCCCACTTGCACCAGCACATCCTCCATAATGCCATCAGGTCTGGCTAAGGACCGATCCGCTAGTTGAAACCCAACTTCTTGAATACCGATGACGGCATCAAATTAATGCTCGCTCCTAAATCACATAATCTGCGAGCTCGGATACTCTACCCAATTGTAATTTGTATAGTAAAGCTCCCAGGATCTTTGAGCTTTGTGGGCAGTCGGTTTTGTATTCGTGAAGTGCACTCCTCCGTGAGAGCTACCGTAGCATACTCAGTCAACCGACTTTTGTTTGCTAAGATTTCCTTTATGTACTTTGCGTATTTTAGCACCCCCTGCAAAACATCAACAAGAGGTAAGTTAATATGTACCTGTTTCAGCACCTCCATGAATTTCTTGAAACACGCGTCCTCCTTGTGTTTCTTTAATATTTGAGGGAACAGGGGTGGTGGTCTTTCTGATTCAGCTTCCTTTTTCTTCCCCCTCTCATCACTTTGCTTCCTCTCAACTTCTGCTGCTCCCGATTGTTGAGGTGGTCTTTCTAGTTCCACCTCTTTCAGCTGCAAATCACTCCTTGTGGTCACCGCATTCACCTGCTTGGGATTGGGATCTGTGTCGCTCGGAAGTCCTCCTCTAGGCCTGGTATTTTGGGATCTAGCAAATTGCCCAAATTCATATTCAAGTGCCTTAGTAGCTAACTGGTTGTTCTTCACCTCAGCTGCCAATTTCACAAAGTCAGCCTGCAATTGAGCTTGGTTAGCTATCATCATCTTGAACATCTCCTCAATGCTGGGTGATGGTGGTGGAGGAGGTGCATTGTTGTTTCTATATTGTGCCTGATAGTTCTGATGCCCTCGTTGATTCCTCTGCGCCCCCTGACTTGAACTTTGCCTTTGATGGTTGTTGCTACCCCAAGAGAAATTCGGATGATTCCTCCAGTTGGAATTGTATTTGTTGCCATACTGTTGGTGGTTGTTCCTCTGTACATTTCCCATAAAGTTCACCGAGTCAGAATTTGCTCCACAACACTCAGCTGAGTGCTCACTGCTCCCGCACACTGCACACCAAATCTGCTGCACTGCATTCACTGGGGCTTGAGGCTGGTTCATTGTCATGTTACTGAAGTGGGTGTTGAGTTGATTTTGTAAAGAAGCTATCTGTGCAGCAATAGCTATAAAACTATCCACTTCTAGTACTCCTGCTGCTTTCCTTATTCCTCCTCTTGACGAATCAGCATTCCACTCCGGATTGCCCTGCGAAATACGGTTTGACAAGGTATACAGCTCCTCATAAGTTTTCTCCAATGCTTGTCCCCCAACTGCTGAGTCTAGCAAGATTTTTGTGTGGGGTTCCAAACCCTCTATAAAAGTGTTCACCAGCACATCATTGGATTGATGATGATGTGGACAATCCCGCAACATGGACTTGAATCTCTCCCAAGCTTGAGATTCTCTCCATCTCTCTATTTGAAACTTAGAATTTGACTTCTAAGTCTTGCTGTTTTACCGGAGGGAAAAAATCGTATCAAGAATTTCCTTGCAAGATCATCCCAAGTAGTAATAGAATTTGGTGGCTCAGCTTTCAACCACCTCTTGGCTTCTCCCAATAGTGAAAAAGGGAACAATGTAAGCTTGACATAATCTGATGACACTCCAGCGGGGATGTAAGTGTCACTTATCTCCAAAAAATTTTGGAGATGCTATTGTGGATCCTCATGAGGGAGACCTGTGAACTGCCCGCTGGTGTGCAGCAATTGCACCATGTTTTGTTTGAGCTCGAACCTCCCTCCTGGCTCAGGTTTGCGGATGCTAGATGTGACATAGTTAGCATGTGGGATTGCCACCTCGCGAACCGGCCTAGCTGCTATTTCCTCGGGCACTAACATTGCCCGTACTACTGGTGGATTCTGTTGTTGCTCCATGATTGTTTGTTTCAGCAACTGCAGTTTTTTCTCTAGAGCTTCTCTACGCTGACGATGAAATAGTCTCTCAGGCTCTAAATATGAGTCCACCAGCTGCTTGTCTCTTGCCAGTGTTCAACAGGGATTATATCTGCAAAATACAGGCTAAGACCAAGTTGTCAACACTAAGAAAAAAATATAGTGAATTAACACTTAAGAAAAATTCACCAATTGCCAGTCCCCGGCAACGGCGCCAAAAACTTGTTCGGAGTTTGTTATATGGGTGTATAACTACACGCAAGTGCACGTGGTCAAACAAGTAGTAACGTGGCTTAAGTAAGCCAAGTATCGATCCCACAGGGACTGGGATGAGGTAACAAATTACTTAAGTGTTACTATATTGATTCTAAAGATGAAGACAACAGTGAAACGAAGAGTTTGATATATTTTGATTTCTAATTTTATCCTAAGTCTACAAAGATTATATAATTTGAGTTTGAACTATGAATGTGAGCATGCTGAGGTTAAACGAACATGTAAGGAAATAAATTATTGATATAATTTGGTTAACTTTTCCTCCGGTTGCTAGTCAAGAACTATTGCCAATGCATTAAAACTCTTGTATTTAACCCAACTTAAGAATCGTGAACCGTCCACCTATATTTCTGTGATTAAACGAAATTCATGTTCTAGCCATACAAAACTGGTTCCTTAATTTACTAATACGACCTTCAGGTATATTTCTATCCTGAAGGTAAATCAATTCTCAATTTTCCCAAACCAAGAAAAGATCATATCCTATTGATTCAATACTTTCCAATTTCTTGCTCTGTCGAGTAAAACCGGACATTTTAGATATACATTAACGTAGGCCACACATTAATGCAGTAAGAACAAGAATCAATAGATCAACCATGGAAGAAAAGATGAAAAACCAAATTGATCAACAATCACATTTCAATACAATTGTTCTTAACCTCAGCAAGAAGAGGAATTAGCCACTCATTTGTGGATTAAACATCGTTAAATGAGTGTTAAACATACAAGCAATTGAATTAAAGAAGAAGGAGATAGAGAAAAAAACCTGATAATTTCGTCCCCTCAACTGCCTGTAATCCACGTTCTTGCTCCACCAAGTCAGAATATTGAAAAATGAACCTAAGTGTTCTATTTATACTAGTGGGAATTTTTCCCGGAATAACAAGCAACGTGTCACAGAGTGCATCGCGGAGCACTGCCTCCGTGACATGCCACAGACGCGGAGGCTCACTGGAAATGTACTGTCCAGGTAATAAAGCCCAACGTGGCACGGCGTGCAACACGGGGCTAGGCCAACGTGCCAGGGCCCCAACGCGCACCCACACTGGAATTTGGCCAAAAATTCCCTAGCCAGGCAGAAGGCCTCCGCGATGGCAGCGTGACACGGCTCCATTGCGGAGCCCCTTTAATTCTTGTCGTCCAATGCTTTGTCCTTTGCTAATCATCCGAGTGCATCCCCGATCTTTCCCAACACGCATTTTAGCTTCACAAAACTATATTTTACCTGCAAAATAACGCTAATCATGTTGGTTAGTATAAATTCACATTTTATTATAAATCACATGAGAATGTATAATCATTGATAGATAAACAAGGTTAAAATGACACATTGAGTATCACTTGGGCATATAAATTTGCCCAAGATCAAGTACAAGGTTGGATTATTCACAACGAGCTAGCACCCTGTCAAGATTCTGCAAACAAGTAGCAAACGAATTACCGAAAATAGAAAAATCATCCATAAATACCTCGAAGAAATCTTCCCCCATATCATGGAAGATTGCTATCATGCATCTCTGGAATGTGGTGAGTGCATTGCATAACCCAAATGGCATCTGCCAGAAAGCATCTGTCCCATAAGGACATGTGAAAGTAGTCTTCTCCTAGTCCTCCGGTGGTATGGCTATCTAGTTATAGCCAGAATAGCCATCAAGGAAACAATAATATTCTTGACCAGCCAATCTATCCAATATTTGATCAATAAACGGGATAGGATAGTGATCTTTCCTTGTGGCCTCATTGAGCTTTCTGTAGTCCATGCAAATCCGCCAGCCTGTGATTGTGCGTGTAGGGATCAGCTCATTTTTCTCATTGGTGATCACAGTCATCCCTCCTTTCTTTGGGACACACTGAACGGGGCTGACCCATTTGTTGTCTGAAATAGGATAGACCACACCTGCATCAAGCCACTTAATCACTTCCTTCCTAACCATATCCTTCATCACCGGATTCAACCTCTGGTGATGTTGTACAGTTGGCTTTGCTCCTTCCTCCATGAAAATTCTGTGTGTGCAAAAAGCTGGATTGATACCCCGAATGTCTGACATTTACCAGCCCATTGCTTTCTTTCTCCTCTTGAGAACCACCAATGCATCCTTTACCTGTGCCTCCGTCAATTCTGAGGAGATGATGACTGGCAAGGTGTCATCTTCCCCCCAAAAGACGTATTTCAAATGTGGAGGCAATGTTTTCAACTCTAGTTTTGGTGCTTCCTCAATAGATAGTTTTGGCAATGGTTCCAGGGACCTCATCAATGGCTGGAAGTCTTGCTTCCTGAGATACCATATTGATTCATTTAGCATTTTCACCATCTCATAAGTATCTCTATCTCCGAAATGATCGGAGCTCATCAACGCTCTCTCCAATGGATCTCAAGAATCAATAATCTGAAGAATTTCTTCCTTGTTTAGCACATTGATTGTCGGAAGCTCCTCATAGATGTCCGGAAGCTTCATGGACTTATACACATCAAATACCTCCACTTTGTCATGCGCTCGCATGGTTAGCTGGCCTACAGCTACATCAATCAACGCTCTCCCAGTTGCCAAGAAAGGACATCCCAAAAAAATGGGACAATAGAATCTACCGGGAATATGAGGGAGCCACCCTGCACTAGCACGTCCTCCACAATACCATCTGGTATGGCCAAAGAACGGTCTGCTAACTGCAAGATCACTGTAGTTGGTCTAGGACTGCCCAGCCCCAACGTCTTGAACACCGATGTCGGCATCAAGTTTATGCTCGCTCCCAAATCACATAGTCCGTGAGCTTAGATACTTTGCCCGATTGTGATCTGAATTGTAAAGATCCCAGGGTCCTTAAGCTTTGTTGGCAACCTGTTCTGAATCCGTGAAGTGCACTCCTCAGTAAGCGCCACCGTAGCATACTCCGTCAATCTGCTTTTGTTAGCTACGATGTCCTTGATATACTTTGCATATTTAGGCACTCCTTGCAAAACATCTACCAAAGGTAAATTAATGTGTACCTATTTAAGCACCTCCATGAATTTTTAAAACAAGCTTCCTCCTTGTGTTTCTTTAATCTTTACAGGAACGGGGGTGGTGGTCTTTTTGCTTCAGCTGCCTTCTCCTTCCCCCTCTCATCATCATGTTCCCTATCTTTTCCACTGCTCCTAATTACTGAGGTGATCTTTCTGGTTCCACCTCCTTTGTTTTAATCCACTCCTTATGGTCACTGCGTTGACCTGCTTAGGATTCGAGTCAATGTCACTCGGTAGTCCTCCTCTGGGCCTGGTGTTTTGAGCTCCAGCTAGTTGTCCAAACTGGTACTCCAAAGCCTTTGTAGCTAACTGCTAGTTTTTCAAGTTTGCCGCTAATTTCACATAATCAGCCTGCATTTGAGCTTGGTTAGCTATCATTGTTTTGAACATTTCCTCAATGTTGTTGGTTGGTGGAGGAGGTGCATTGTTTCCTCTGTACTGAGACTGATAATTCTGCTGCCCCCCTTGATTTCTCTGCATACCCTGATTCGAACTCTGCCCTTGATGGCTATTACTACCCCAAGAGAAATTCGGATGACTCCTCCAATTTGAGTTGTAATTATTGCCATACTACTGCTGGTGATTATTTCTCTAGATGTTCCCAACAAAGTTCACTGAATCTAGATTTGCACCACAACACTCAGCTGAGTGTTCATTACTACCGCATACTTCACACCAAACCTGCTGCACTACATTAACTGGGGCTTGTGGTTGATTCAAGCTCATACTGCTGAAGTGGGTGTTGAATTGATTTTGCAATGCAGCTATCTATGCAGCGATAGCTGTAAAACCATCCACCTCAAAGACTCCTGCCTCTTTCCTTGTTCCTCCTCTTGAAGAGTCCGCATTCCACTCTAGATTTCCCTGTGAAATACGATTTAACAAACTATAAAGCTCCACATAAGTCTTTTCTAATGCTTGTCCCCCAGCTGCTGAGTCTAGCAAAATTTTTGTGTGGGGTTCCAAACCCTCTATGAAAGTATGCACCAACACATCATTGGACTGGTGATGGTGAGGACAATCCCTTAAAAATGATTTGAACCTTTCCCAAGCTTGATACAGATTCTCCCCCTCTCTTTGTTTAAAACTTAGAATCTGACTTCTAAGTCTTGCTGTTTTGCCGGATGGAAAGAATCTTATCAAAGATTTTCTTGCAAGATCATCCCAAGTGGTGATAGAGCTGAACCACCTCTTTGCTTCCCCCAATAATGAAAATGGGAATAATGTAAGCCTTACGTAATCAGATGATACTCCAGCGGGGATGTAAGTGAGTTGTTGTGGATCTTCATGAGGGAGACCTGTGAATTGCCCGCTGGTGTGCAACAATTGCACCATGTTCTGTTTAAGCTCAAACCTCCCTCCTGGCTCTGGTCTACGAATACTTGATGTAACATTTTTAGCATATGGGATTGCCACTTCGCGAACCGGCCTAGTTGCCATTTCCTCGGGCACTAACACTGCCCTCACAAGTGGTGGATTCTGTTGTTGCTCGAGAATTGCTTGTTTGAGCAACTGTAGCATTTTCTCTAGAGTTTCCCTTCTTTGATGATGAAATTGTCTTTTCGGCTCTATGTATGAATCCACCAACTCCTTTTCTCTTGCTAGTGTTCAGAAGAATTCAATATCTGCAAGAGAAAGGCTAAGATCAAGTTGTCAGCACTTAAATAGAATTTGTAAACTAACACTAAGAAAATAATTTTACCAATTGCCAGTCCCCGGCAACGGCGCCAAAAACTTGTTCGATGATTTGGTGACTACACGCAAGTGCACGTGGTCGAACAAGTAGTAAAGTGGCTTAAGTAAAGCCAAGTATCGATCCCACAGGGACTGAATTACGGTACTAATTAACTTAAGAGTTAATGAACTACATCTTTAAGAATGCAGAAAACCAAATAAATAATATTTTGAGAGTTTGAGTTTACTAATTAATAAGAATCTGAGGCAAAATTATAAAGTGAGTCTGAACAATAGTAATGAGCAAGTTTAGGTTAAAACGAACATGCAGGGAATTAATTTATCAATACAATTAAGTTAATCTTTCCTTTGGTTGCTAGTCAAGAATTATTGCCTATGGATTGGAACTTTCAACTCCTATCCAACTTAAGAATCATGAGTCTTAATCTACATTTTTGTGATAAAAGAATTTCATGTTCTAGCCATACATTCCCGATTCCTTAATTGACTAATAAGACTTTCAGATATATTTCTATTCTGAATGTAAATCAATTCTCAATTTTCTAAACTAAGAACAGATCATATCCTACCAATTCACATCTTCCCAATTTCTTTCCTTTTCAAAATCAAAATTGGATTTTTTAGATATACATTAACATTGGCCAAACATTAATGCAGTAAGAACAAGAATTGATAGAACAACCATTGAAGAAAAGATGAAAACTAAAATGATTAACAATTAAATTCCACTACAATTGTTCTTAACCTCAGCAAGAAGTGAATTTAGCCACTCATTTGTAGATTTATCATCATCAAATAAGTAGAATTCATACAAACAATTGAGATAAAAGAGAAAGAGATAGAGAAGAACCCTAGAATTTTCGTCCCCTTAACTGCCTGTAACCCACGTTCTTGCTCAACCAAGACAGAATGTTTCAAATAAAACCTAAGTGTGCTATTTATACTATTGAGAAATTTTTTGCTGAAATAACAAGCAATGTGGCACGGAGTGTATCGTGGAGCACCCCCTCCGTGCCATGGAGGTATCGCGGACCTTCACTGGAAGTCGGCCCCCCAGGAAATTTAACCTCAATGTGCCACGGCCTGCATCACGGAGCCTGGACAACGTGACACGGTGCTATCGCGCACCTCCACTGCAAATTGCCAAATTTATTTCATCTGAGGCAGAGTGCCTCCGCGATGGCAACGTGACACGGCTCTATCGCGGAGCCCTTGTTTTTGCTGATCTTCCATGTCCTTTTTCACTCCTTGTTTCCAAGTCCATTCCCTATTTTACCAACATGTATCTTAGCTTCCCAAAATTCCATTTTACCTGCAAAACAACACTAATCATGTTGGTTAGTATAAATTCACATTTAACTACAAATCACATGAGAATGTACACAATAATGATAGACAAACAAGTCGAAATGAAGCATTTGAGTATCACTTGGGCATGAAATTTTGCCCAAGATCAAGCATACATGTTCGTGGTAACCTTGTGCAATTGCTGATAATCAATGCACATATGAAGAGAACCATCTTTCTTCTAGACAAAGAGAACTAGCGCACCCTATGGGGATTTTCTCGATCTGATGAAACCCTTGTCTAAAAGATCTTTCAACTACTCCTTCAACTCCTTTAGCTCTATTGGATCCATTCTATAAGGAGGAATAGATATAGGTTGTGTATCGGGAAGAAGGTCAATACAAAAATCAATCTCTCGCTCGGGAGGAATTCCCAGTAGATCATCTAGGAACACTTTTGGATATTTACATACTACTGGAACTGACTACATAGTTAGAGTCTTGAATGTAGCATCCTTAACCCTAACTATATGGTACACACAACCCTTAGAAATCATCTTTCTAGCCTTAAGGTAGGAAATGAAACGACCTACAGGCACAACGGAACTACCCTTCCACTCTAGGACTGGCTCACCTAGAAATTTGTATTCTACTGCACAGGTTCTACAAGTGACTAAGGCGTAGCATGCAAATAGCCAATCCATGCCGTGGATAACATCAAAATCGGTCATGGCTAACTATAATAAATTTGTTAAGGTGACTTTCTAAAGGACTAAGATAGGGCAATTTCTATACACCCATCTAGCTATAAGTGAATCACCAACTGGAGTAGAGATTGAGAAGGGTTCTGATAAGATTTCGGGTCTGACTTTGAAACTACTAGCAACATAGGGCGTCACAAAAGACAAAGTAGCCTCTAGATCTAACAATGCATATACATCAACATGGAGTACGCGTAACATACTAGTGACTACATCTGGGGAGACCTCCTGCTCCTGACGGGATGCTAGGGCATAAAATCTACTTTGGCGCTGTCCGCCACCAGTACTAGTAGATGTCCCCTGCTGAGATGGGTGTTCTGGTGGAGCTGCTGAACTGTAAGATGAGCCTTGGCCCCTATCATGACCCTGTCTGGCTACAGGAAAATCCCTAAGCATGTGTTCGGGCTTCCCGCACCTGAAGAAAGCATCTGTACCTTCCAAACACTGCCCTATGTGTCTCCGACCATATCTACTACAATTTGGAGGGCTAATCTTTGTGGGTCTGCTACTCTGACCTCTCGATCCTGATGTTTGTCCCCTGTTATCGCGCTTGGACATAGATGGCACACTTATAACCGAAGGTGCTAGGGCTGAAGATCTTTAGTGGGACTACAACGGTGCCCACTAGATCACTTCTAGGAGAATTCGAAGCTATAGGTCCTGGCCCTCTTGGCCTCCCTCTCCCGCTCCCTCACCTATAATACCTACATCTACTGGGCATACAGGAATATCCGAGCAAAGTCAATATCATTAAGAAGAATCGCGGTCCAAAAATCCCTAACCAAGTAGTCTGTTATCCTGTGCAGAAACCTGCTCACACGAGCTCTCTGATCCGCCACCATCTCAGGTGCATACTTGGATAGACGAGTGAACTCCAAGGCATACTCCTAAACCGTCATGTTTCCTTGCTTTAGATTCAGAAACTTGGCCTCTTTGATCTCCCTCATCTCTCGAGGGAATAACCGATCTAGAAAAGCAGCATGGAACTCATCCCAACTGATAGAGCCTACTCCAACTGCCCTACTATCCTTCCATTACTTGAACCAAATGTGCGTGACCCCCTTCAACTAATACGTGGCCAAATCAACAAACTCCTCCCTAGTCACCCCTATAATTTGTGCGATATTAAAAATCTCCTCGATGAACTCGTGTGGATCCTCGTCCACCTTCGACCCAAGTAACTCTAGAGGGTTCATCCTCAGAAAGTCTCTAACTCTCGTCGCCGCTACATTCTCGTTCCGAGGGACATGCGCTACCGCCTGATGATTGACCTAGGAATTCAGGGCCTGGGCTAGCATCTGAATGGCTACCCTAAACTCTGCGATTGCAACTGGCTCGAGTATATGCCCCTCATGGGATGGTGGGGCTTGCTGGTGCCCGTCTCCATTGTCATTCTCATAGCAATTCCCATTTCTGTTTCTCCTTTAATTAACTCTGCGAGGATGCATTATTTTGTAAATACATATAGCATGAGTTAAAAGGATAGAGACACATTTCATCAAATGACTTATATCATGAAAGAAAGGAACATTTCCTTAACGTATCGCAGCCTCTTCGTCATAAGTGTAGCATGCTTCACACCCATGAATAAGACTATACTCAACATGACTTTCTAACACCTTAGGACACTTCAAAACCTAATGCTGTGATACCAAGTTTGTCATGATCCGAACATAGGCCTTGATCAAGATATGGGACAAGAAACCCCGAGAGGCTCCAAGTTGACCCATGGCATAAACATACATCTAATTCAAACATAGATAAGTGGAAGATCATCATAAATAACATAGTAGAAGTCTAAACAAATTTAACATCTAAATACATACATGAGTCCAATGTTGAATCCACACTATGTCTGAAAAGCCTCTAAACTGATGAGTTGATGGGACAGGATCCCAACTAATTCACTATGGTCGGAAAACTAAAAAGACGAAATACAACTGGTAAGAAGGCTCAACAACTGATATTTGGAAATGCTAACACCAGAAGTCTGACTAGCGGTAGGACTGAATCTGGATATCGTAGCTTGTATCATAAAATGGTACAACATAGAATATGCGGTCATTACGTGGAATGTATCGAGTATTCAAGGTAAGTAAAACCGCTAAGTAAAATCATTAAACATGCATAGTATAAAAAATAATCAAGATAAGATTATGATAGTAGGGCTTCAATGCTATTTTCTGAAACTAGGATCTGAACACAACTGAACATAATAACTTAATCGAATGACCCAAAGCTGAAAACTGATAATCTTATGTAAAACTGAACATTGGGTCAAACCCCCTGCAAACATAACATCATGACTGTTGTACATGCATAACTGAAATCATAAGGAACAATGGGAGACTCTTCATATAATCGACATTACCACGATAGAGCTTACGTGGTCCCGACTATCATACTCAAGTGGGAAGAGCCGTCCAAAGACTTGCAAGGGCTAGGGACGCTACCATGATATCGATATCAAGCTAAAGTCACTTTAAGGGCAGGGGAAGCTCCAAGGGAGGTCCCAAAGTATATAAGTAAACCTATGTTGGCGCGTAGTTCTGAGGAACAGTGTTAACTGACCCTTAGCCTACTCGGTGCTAGACACTACTCCCAAAAACATGCATATGCTCTCCATCGTTTTTCAACAAAGCTTACAATCATCTAATGACGAAGCTGAATAATACATACATGAATAATGTGAAATCATAACATGAGGAGCCTTGGATCAAACCGTACTACAACTTGAAAATAATGGGCGTCTTGACTCCAAAACCATGTGGAGCTAATTCATGAAATCATAAAACATACTTGTTCATATAGCCTTTCCCAATACTTAAAACATACTTGAATTCAACTTGATTCACATTGAAAACGTGAACATAAAAATGGGTATTTCAAAATCATATTTTCTTCATAAACATCACATCAGACTTGAGCACATATCTCATAGATCTCAACTTTCATGATCATTCATGGATGAGCATCATAGTTTAGAAAAATTGAAAACATAATTTATAATTTAAAACATTGTAAAATCTTCCCATCAATCATAATTTATAATTTAAAACATGTTTAGATCATAGAAATGATTTAAACTTAGGAATTCATGCATTCGGTAAAAAAACCCCATGGAATGATCAACTAGAACATCATGAATTGAGAGGGAATTGGGAATAGGTGAGGACAATTTCACCCATTCATAGCCTTACAAACCTGAAGGGATCTGATTTTCACACTTCCTTGACTACCCAAAGAGAATTGAGGAAGAACTTTGAAGAACTAGCCTTGATAATCTCTCAAACTTCTAAACTTGCACGCATGAATTAGGATAGGCTTAGAATAAACTACCCCTTCTTAAAAAACTCGATTGTTACCTTAAAACAATGTAGTTTAAGCCTTAGGAACATAGGAATTATGGAATAGCCCTTAGTAAACTCGCATGGAAAAATATACTATCAGTCCCAACGAGGGACTGGACAAGTTGTCATCCTTGGCCACGACTCATGGTCTGCATTCATAATCTTCACTGGAAATTGCATACTAATAGTCACCACGAGGTACTCAATGAATCATTACCAGTGACCATGATTCGTGGTCACCACCTGTCACCTTCACTGCCAAAAATCACCTGGGGGTCACCACGGGAAACACCACGACTCACTGTGCACCCGACGAGTCATGGTGACTAATCCGTTAGGTAAACTGCCCAAATCTTCCAACTTTAATTGAACCTTGATCACGGCTCACATGAAGACTCGTGGTGTTGACCATGATTCATGGTCACACCCGTGGTCACCTCAACTCCCAAATTTTCAATCAAGTCCCAGCCTTTCCCCACGAGTCACTTAACGACTCGTGGGGTTCCTGAAGGGTCACTGGATGACTCATCCTGTGACCTGGTGCAGAAATTCCTATTTTTTCGTTTCAAATCCCAAGTCTGATCTTATGTCTTTCGGGGTATAACAACAACACTCGTGGAAAATTTCAGAAGATGTCAGAGTTCTTAGGGCCAAGCCACAGAAGCATTATATGACTCATAGGATAGAGGTACAAATCATACCATCCTACCAACACTTAGCCTAATATGAAGCAGCCAAGGTCGTACGAGAAGAAGGTATGACCCTTATAATCCTGCTATGAGTCATAGGTCCAGTCGTGACACAGTTGGCACCAGATATAGAAAATTTCCTTTTAGCTTAGGAAAATGTTTCTAATGTCTATTTAAATACCATTTATGTTTCATTTTAGTTAGAGATGGACAGAATTGAAGTAGTAGATATTTGAAGAATATTTTTGTGGATTTTATCAAGTTTTGAGGAGCAATTCTTGGGATAAAATCTTTGATTTCCTACATTGTTTTTGAAATTGTATTTGATATTCGAATATGGTTTTCTTCCAATTGTTGTTGTAAGTATATAATTATGTGTTTAACTATGAATGCAAATTGAAATTTTACAATCATGAGAGGCTAAAACCTCCACAACTAGGGGTTGTGGGAACCATGGTGGATTAACGAAATAGGGTTACACAAAAGTGATTCAAAACCAATGCTGAATGCTTGTATTGTATTCTCTTCATCTTCAAATGTTTCTTAACGGTGTACAATGTTAGGACTTTCCCCAATTCTTTACTTTCTTAACCTAGAGAAGTAGTGATTAGGAAAAGAGAATTACAACAAAGCCTTGGTATTTATGATAATTGTATTAACTTGAGCTCTAGTAGCTGGATAGTTAAATTTGGAACAAATTGATAATGGTTAGTTTGAAATCACTCATGAGATCTGACCCGGTAATTCAGTATAATAATCCAATAGGGTCAAACCAGTCGTTTGGATGAACCCTAGTTATTAGTTGTACAAGTAAGCATTGGGATTGATCACGTGTGTACACCCGAAGTAGTTATGAACCCATGGGGAACACATACCCGAGTTGTTTGTGAATCTTTATCTAAATAGCAAATATAATCTTCTTTTAATCTTGTTTTCTTTAAAACCCCCAACATGGAGATAACGCACCAATATGTTCAATTACTAGCATTAGTCTAGATCTTACCCTATTCTCTGTGGGTTCCACCCCAACCTCTTAGTTGGATTCTTTATTGAGAATGACCACTTCATACTTTTTCAGGAAGTGTGAGTTTAAGCGTCATCACTAGGCCATAAAATTTAAGGAAAAGGGAAAGAGGTGGACAAAGCTAAAATTGAGGTGATAGTTGGATTGCCACCACCTATTTCTATCAAAGGTATCCAGAGATTTTTGCGGCATGCAGGGTTCTATAGGAGTTTCATCAAGGACTTCTCAAAAGTTGCACAACCATTGTGCAAGCTACTTGAGAAGGAGGTGCAAGGTTCTATAGGAGGTTCATCAAGGACTTCTCAAAAATTACACAACCATTATGAAAGCTACTTGAGAAGGAGGTGGAGTTTGTTTTTGAGGAAGCATGTTTGAAAGGCTTCAAATGCCAAAGGAGAGACTCACCTCAGCCCCTATTATTATAGCCCAGGATTGGTCTCTTCCATTTGAGGTAATATATGATGCCAGTGGGGTTTCCTTAGGTACTATCTTGGGCCAAAGAAGAGCAAAGATATTCCATCCAATCTATTATTCCAGTAAGACACTCAATGCAACTCAGAAGAATTATATAGTGTTTTAATAGGAGCTGCTAGCAGTAGTCTTTGCATTCAAAAATTTTAAGGCATACTTGCTCGAGACTAAGGTGATTGTACATGCAGATCATACAACATTTTGATATATGATGTCAAAAAATGATTCTAAACCAAGTCTAATTAGATGGGTATTGGTCTTACAAGAATTTGAGTTCAAGGTAAAGGACCCAAAAGGGAGCAAAAACTAGGTGGCCGATCACTTATCCATATTAGAGGCAGAGGCAAGATTTAAAGATGAGATCGACATTGATGATGTTTTCCCAGATGAGCAGGTGTTGGCTACATCTCAGGATCTGATCCTATGGTTTACGACTATGCAAATTATTTGGTGAGTGACATGATTCCGACAGATCTGACTTTGCAGCAAAGGAAGAAGTTCCTATCAGACAAGTAGAGGTTCTATTATGATGAGCCATATTTGTTCTTTATTTGTGCGGATGGGCTGATCCGTAGGTGTGTTCCAGAGGTTGAGATGCTGAGCATTCTTGAGGCTTTCCACTCATCCCCGATTGGGGGTCATCACAGCAGTATCCGGACTGCACACAAAACTCTGTAGTGCGGTTACTATTAGCACACAATCCATTAGGATGCTTATAATTTTGCCAATTCCTATGATCAATGCCAAAGACAAGGTAGCATTTCTCATAAGCACGAGCTATCATTAACCCTAATTACAGTTGTTTGATGTATGGGGTATTGAATTCATGGGCCCATTTGTGAGCTCATATAGGATGAAGCATATTTTGGTGTCTATGGATTATGTATCAAGTTGGGTGGAAGACATTGTACTCCCTAACAATGAAGGGAAAAGTGTCACAGCATTTCTGCGGAAGGACATATTTGCTAGATTCGACTCCTAGAGCCATCATAAGAGATGGTGGATCACACTTTTATAATCGCCTCTTCAGAGTTGTACTTGATAAATACAGTGTAAAGCATAAGGTGTCAACACCTTACCATCCTCAGTCAAGCAGACAAGTGGAGGTCTCTAATAGGGAGATCAAAATGATCTTGGCTAAAATAATAAACACAAACCGGACAAACTGGTCTAGGAAGTTGGATGATGCACTCGAGCATATTAAACAACTTATAAGACCCCCATTGGCACCTCACCATATTAGTCAGTATATGGCAAGTGATGCCATTTGCCGGTATTTGTAGCATAAGTCATTTTGGGCCCTAAAGAAGTTGAACCTAGATTGGAGTGAAGCATCCAAGTTAAGGTTAGATCAGCTGAATGAGTCGGATGAATTTTGGCACCGAATTTATGAGAGTGCATCTATCTATAAGGAGAGAATGAAGATCTATCATGACCAGACGATTGCAAAGAAGGAATTAAATATTGGTGATCTGGTATTATTGTTTCACTCAAGCCTCCTCTTGTATCTAAGCAAATGGAAGTCTAGATGATGGGATCATCTCAATTGGTGGAAGTATTCCCATATGGTGCCATTATACTAGAGAACAAAGATGGAAAGAGGTTTAAAGTAAATGGGCAGAGAGTGAAGTTGTATCTCGACGATAGCTTGGCACCCAGGTAGGCTATGTCTTACTCACCTTCATGTTAGAATTTGATTAGCAAAACATATATGCATGGCTTACTCACCTTCATATATATTTGATGTGGTATTAATGAGTAGGGGAGAAATTTTGAGTAAATTGTGATCTAATGGTTATAATTAGTAAGTGTCTAGGGGCGAAGGAAATAGGGAAGGGGTGGTGATATCCCCATGATGTCAAATTTCGTAGATTATGGTTTAAATAGGAATAGACTTTAGATAAGGGTATATATGGAAGTGGGTTGATTTTATCTGTAATGGTCTTCGAATGTTTCTTGGTGATATATATATACAGTCCTTCTTTTTTGAATTATAATATTGAATTCTCATTCATAAATCATTACTTATATAATGCAGGAATTGAAGATTGGAGGGTGGGCTATAATTGTTGTATGTCTTGAATTGTGACTCATGAATTATGGGAGAAAGCGAGCTACGGGGCTAGTAAGTTCTCTTTGTTACGTTGTGTCCTATGATTGTTTGGTTCATATCAATTTGATTTTCATTGCTTGAGGAAGAGGGTAGGGAGTTATAGAGATGAATCAATGCAGTTTATGTATAAGGGGTGAGAGATTGCAAAGAAATAATTAATGGAAAATCTAGGAGGAAAACAGGTCAAAGTACTGCCTGAGTAGTACCGTTGCAGTGGTCCAGAAACTGCTGCAGCGAGACTGCAGTGGCGGCACTGATGCCACTGCAGCAGAGCCCAATCTCGCGAGCGAGCCAATTTTGTACCTCATCGTAGAATTTCGGATATAAATGATGTAATAATTAATTGGTCATGAAGTGGACCTGAACAAGCATTGTTCTATACTTGATTATATGTAATTCATGTTGTTTGTGTGATTTGGTATATATCTTCACTGTGATATGTGGTCCTTGAAATAATGAGTGAAGTCTATGATACTCGAGTAAGTAAACGAGGTGGTATGTAATATGGGAATGTAAATCATTGACATGTTGAGAATGAAAGGACTGGGGCCAAGGTGAGAACCTAGATGGGTAGACTAGTACAATCATGCCATGAGAGAGGGCTTAGAAATGAGTGGCTCGGGGCCTAGTTGAGCATATGGGCGAGCGGTATGAGAGAGTACACATACAAGTATGATTAAATGATCATACGACTAGGTTTACTGGCATGAATATGCTGAACAGGTATGATGAAGGTCTCATATGGCTAAGTATACAGTGCATAAATTTCTTGAGTCCCCTGCGAGTCATGTCTGGAAGGAAAAACATAAGACCCTCTGGCATATATGTACAGTGATGTGATGGAGGCATATGCCTAGCATATCACCGATGGCGTGATTGTGAGACAAAGATTGTGCGGGTATTGCATGATATACAAACGACTGTAGTGACAAAGATATATAGGTATACTAGTATGATAAGACATATACTGACATGATTTGGGTATAATGTGAGAGGCACAGTTGAGAGGTAATATATGATAATAATGTACAAATATGATACTTCATGACATGATTATGGTGTGGAGATGTGATGTGGAATCTAGGAGAAACAGGTATGCACATGTACTTTGATTATGGAGGATTTAACTCCATTGGTATGGTTTAATGCTTTCATTGTATGTACTTGAGTTATTTCATGGTATTATGATTGAATGTGTAATCAAAGTGGTTTTCATGGGTGATAGATGGTAGCATGATGGGTTTAACAATATTAGTGAATTATGGGGAGATTATGGGTTTAACTTTATTGCTAATGTACTAAATTAAAGATGGCCAATTATGTTACACCCCGTAAGTTTCTAATGTTTAGACAGCCTATTCATACGTTGGTTAAGAGTTTTAGAGGGTAATGCATATGAGAAAGGACCCGGGGAAAGGTCGAATGAGCACGGAGTTGGGACCACGCGGGAGAAGGCCGGACCAGCTGCCCAAAGGGGCAACGTGGCACGGACCCTCATTGGCACATTGGGCTCCATGGCATGGACTAGAATTAGCGCGAAAGGGTCTGTGCCACGGACCCCTGTCCACCGCCCAAGTATATATAGGTCCTCCCTTCATTATTTTGAATATATACATGTTATATTCGACTAGCAGAGGGAGAAGACGAACGAATTGATAGAATTTCCTTTATTTATGCTAGGAAATGCCACCCGAATTCAAATTAACTTCGGGTATCGATGTATAAGGCTACAAGGAGCATTACTACGGAGTTAGTTTCGCAAAATTGTCCTGGAAAATCATAACTCCGCCGAGCTAAAGTTGTTGGAATTGCTCCAAAGTAGTGTCAATACGATCACAGTCCATTCAAGTAGTCAATGGATTTCCAGATGTATTCCCAAATGAGCTACCTGGCATTCCCCTAGAAAGGGAAATCGACTTTGCAATTGATTTATTACCAGGTATTCAGTCCATATCTATTCCTCCGTACCGAATGGCTCCTGCTAAGCTCAAAGAATTGAAGGAAAATTTGAAAGATCTGTTAGATAAGGGCATCATCAGGCCGAGTACTTCACCGTGGGGAGCACCAGTTCTGTTTGTGAGAAAGAAGGATGGCTCCCTCCGTATGTGTATAGATTACCGGCAGCTGAATAAAGTCACTATTAAGAATAAATACCCGCTTCCCAAAATAGATGACTTGTTTGGCCAGCTGCAGGGGGCAAGCTATTTCTAAAAAATTGACTGAAGGTCAAGATACCATCAGGTTCGGGTTAGTGAGAGGGATATCCCAAAAACCGCTTTCAGGACCAGGTATGGCCACTTTGAATTTTTAGTCATGTCCTTTGAACTGAAGAATGCTCCTGCAGTGTTCATGGACTTGATGAATAGCATCTTCGAGCCGTATCTAGACCTGTTTGTGATAGTATTTATTGATGATATTCTGGTATATTCCCGCTTAGAGGCAGATCATCGTGATCACCTACGAACAGTGCTCCAGACTCCCAAGAATCACTAGCTATATGCAAAGTTTTTTAAATGTAAATTTTGGTTGAATTCAGTGGCCTTTTTGGGCCACATTGTGTTAGATACTGGTACACATGTAGACTCGCAGAAGATTGAAGCAGTAAAAACATGGTCTATACCTTCGACTTCGATCGAGGTACGTAGTTTCCTAGGGCTAGCTGGGTATTACTAAAGGTTCGTGGAAGGATTCTCCACCTTAGCAGCACTTTTGACCAATTTAACTCAAAAAGCAGCTAAATTTCACTGGACTAAAGTATTTGACCAGAGTTTTCAGGAGTTGAAAAAAAGATTCACATCAACACCAGTATTATCCTTGCCAAAAGGATCAGAGGGTTATGCAATGTACTGTGATGCTACGGGCTTTGGGTTAGGATGTGTTCTGATGCAGCATGGTAAAGTATTTTCTTACACTTCCAGGTAGCTGAGGAAGCATAAAAAAAATTACCCCACCCATGACCTAGAATTAGCAGCGGTGATTCATGCCTTGAAAATATGGAGGCGTTATCTGTATGGCGTTCATGTAGATATCTTCACTGATCACAAAAGCCTTCAGTACATTTCCACACAGAAAGAGTTGAATCTACGGCAGCGTCGCTGGTTAAAGCTGTTGAAAGACTATGATGTGAATATTTTGTATCACCCAGGGAAAGCCAATGTTGTAGCAGATGCCCTCAGCTGTAAATCCATGGGGAGTTTAGTACACCTGAAGCAAGGATAATGGGAACTGGCCCGAGAATTGCATCAGTTAGCCAGTTGAGTCGTCTGTATAGTAGATTCGGGAGATAGTGCACCAGTAATTCAGAATACAGTAGTATATCATTGGTTGTAGAAGTGAAAGAACGATAGTACGAAGACCCTAACCTGGTTCAGCTCAGAGATAAGGTTCAGCAAGGGGAAGTAACAGATTTCAAAGTAACTGAAGACGTAGTTTTGAGATATAGGGATCGCCTCTATGTTCCGGACACAGCAGGACTTCGCCAGCAAATTATGGGCGAGGTGCATTATTCCCGCTACTCTCTTCATCCGAGTTCAACAAAGATGTGTTATGACATAAAAGAAAATTACTGGTGGCCAGGAATAAAAAAGGAAATAGCAAAATTTGTAGCTCAATGTCCTAATTGCCAGCAGGTGAAAGCAAAACATCAGAAACCCGACGGACTGACACAGGAGATAGTAGTGCCTATGTGGAAATGGGAGGCAATAATATGGATTTTTGGCAGGGTTACCTTGTACCAGGAGTAAATATGATTCCATATAGGTGATTGTTGATAGATTAACGAAATCAGCTCATTTTCTGCCAGTAAGAGCTACTTTTTCAGCTGAAGATTATGCTAAATTGTACATCAGAGAGATAGTCTGATTGAATGGTGTTTCGTTATCAATTATATCCGACAGAGGACCGCAATTTATAGCTAAATTTTGGCAATCCTTTCAGAGGGGCCTAGGGACGTAGGTTAATCTAAGTACGATCTTCCATCCTCAAACAGATAGGCAGGCAGAACGTATAATTCAGACGCTTAAGGATATGTTACGGGCATGCGTGCTAGAAATTTGGGGTAGCTGGGATGAGCACTTACCGTTTATTGAGTTTTCTTACAATAACAATTATCACTCGACAATCTAGATGACATCTTATAAGGACTTATATGGGCGGAAATGTAGGTCCCCATTTGGTTGGTTCGAGGTTGGAGAATCAGGGTTAATTGGGCTAGATATAATTCATCAGTTAGAGGAGAAAGTAAAGCTCATCAGAGAATGCCTGTTGACAGCTCAAAGCCGACAGAAATCTTATGCTGATGTACGGCGTAGGAAGTTGGAGTTCAATATGAGTGACTGGGTATTTCTAAATGTTTCACCGGTGAAGGGTTTGATGAGATTTAGTAAAAGGGGCAAGCTCAGCCCGAGGTTTATTGGTCCGTATCGAGTACTCCGGAGAGTAGGCCAGTTGGCATACAAGCTAGATTTGCCTTCAGAATTAGAATCGGTTCATCCGGTCTTTCATGTGCCGATGCTACAGAAGTGCATAGGAGATCCATCCTGATTCATGCCAGTTGAGGACGTCTAGGTTACCAAAGAACTAGCATATGAAGAAGTCTTAGTAGCCATATTAGATCGATAGGTTCGCAGGTTAAGGACTAAAGATGTTTCCTCTGTTAAAGTATTATGGAGAAAAAAGAATAGAGAGGAAATAACTTGGGAAGCTAAGGACGACATTACATCCAGATATCCTTATTTGTTCCAGACTTATTCCAGATTATGCTGTTAAGGTAAGTTATGGATTTAGTCATTATTTTATGATTTGTGGTATATGTATTGCTCAGTTGACTCAAGCCTTATTGTGAAATAGTTGTAATAGTATTATATGAAGTGCCTGTACTGGAATTTTCTGCATTTCGGGATTTTTGGATAGTCCATATTATAGGGGAGACTCTGACGAAATTTCTCCAGAATGAGTAGTTATAAGAGTTAAGACGCCTGTAAGCTAAAGTTAACATTCGAGGACGAATGTTCCTAACGGGGGAAGGATGTTACACCCCATAAGTTTATAACATTTAGACAGCCTATTTGTACATTGGTTCAGAGTTTTAGAGGGTAATTCTACGAGAAAGGGCCCGGGGAATGGTCGAACGAGCACGGAGTCGGGACCGCACAGGAGAAGGCCGAACCAGCTGCCCAAAGGGGCAAAGTGGCACCGACCCTCCCTGGCATGTTGGGCTCCGTGGCAAGACCCAGAATTGGCACGACAGGGTCCGTGCCACGGACCACTGTCCACTGCCCAAGTATATATAGATCTTCCCTTCATTATTTTGAAAATATACATGTTATATTCGACCAGCAGAGGAAGAAGACGAACAAATTGATAGAATTTCTTCTGTTTACACTGCGAAATGCCGCCCAAATTCAAATTAACTTCGGGTACCAAAGTATAAGGCTGCAAGGAGAATTACTGCAGAGTTAGGTTCACAAAATTCTCCCAGCAAATTGTAACTCCGCTGAGCTATAGTTGTTGGAATTTCTCCAAACTAGTGTCAATATGATCACAGGCTTAAAGTAAGCATTTCTCCCTTTTGTAAGTTGTTGGAATTGCTCCAAAGTAGTGTCAATATGATCACAGGCTTAAAGTAAGCATTTATCCCTTTTGGATTCTTGAGAAATTACGAGTGTTTGACTGTGTTCCGTCAAGTTGAAATATAGTTAATATTTCTATATAAAGTTATCATTTTTCTCCAAAATTTAGTACTAAATTTAGCCATTTTCCCCCAATAATACGATTTCAGTTGAGAAGAGCAGTTGGATACGAGCTAAAGCTCTCTAGTTAATCAATAGTCGGCGAACGAGGTATGTTAAGGAGGTTTCTTTCAGCAAGTTGGTTTCCTTAGTATGATAACCCGGTTTGAGTCCCAAAAAGAGTACCAGAAGCATGCCAATTATGATTAGTTGTTGTTATTAGCTGAAAATCGTATTCCATGTTTAGTTTGGGATGGGTTATGCCTATATAGCCTTCATGATAGACCCTATGGTTATTAGCTGTGTCTACGCCCGCTAGGGGAGAGATGATGTCGCTCTACGGAGCGGTATGCCTTCCTCCAGGGACGAAGATGGGGTCCTAGGTCCTCATATTTCATGGTTGTCTTTGTATACCCCCGTCGAGCCTAGTGCCTGGGGTGCAGATATCAAGAGTCCACCCGACTCTGACACAGTTATAGTCAGGAGCCGAGCGGGCTCAGTTGCAGACCCAGGGGATTGGTAGGACGGATATAGCTATTAAGTCACCAGTGTGACATTGGATAAGGGTATATAGAGTGAGGTGTACTCAACAGGGCTTATGGGGGCCCCAGGTGAGTTATTCTGTGCTGGTTGTACCTTCTGGCTTATGGGGGCCAGGTAAGGTTTATGTTTGCTTTAGTTATTGATAGTTAGATAGTAAGATGTTCTATTACTCAGGTATGATCTCTATCCCTTCATTTTAGTTACTCTCAGTTTTATCTCTTTATTTTAGTCATTTACAGTTATCGCCTTACATATTCAGTACATATTGTACTGATGCCCTTTCTGGGGCACTGCATTACCTGCCTGCAGGTATAGATAGACGAGGAGTAGGTCCCTCACAGCTTTCAGCCAGCATCTTCAGGGCAGTTAGCTCCTTTCTTCTGGCTTGTAGATAGAAGATCTACTTCTTTTTGATTGTACAGTTTATGGGTCGGTCGGGGCCCTGTCCTGACCATCATATAACTCCTAGAGGCTTACAGATTGTTTCTATTTCCCTGTGGTTAGCTGTTATTAGCTGTGTGGGCCCATGTGTGTTTTAGTTTACGTGTTGGCCGTATGGGGCCTTGTTTAGCTGGAAGATTAGCGGCCTTGACGGCTATAGTTTAGCTTAGCACTGGTTTTACTTTATAGTCCTAGCTAGACAACATGGTGGTCTTGTCGGCCCGCATAGGATTCCCTGCTGTTGTTGTTTCTGGATAGCTGGTTTTTTTTACAGGTGGCTATAAGGCCTTGTTGGGCGTAGGTTGTATTTACAGCCTAGATATAGCCTATTGTTTTCTTGAATTGAGAAGTAAGCCTTCACCAGGAGTGCACCGCTTAGCTTAGTCATTTTAGACCCTAGCAGGGCATTAGGTGGCAGTCATGCTTCCCAAGGTGGGGCGTGACAGGTTAGTCTTATAAGTAAATAAATAGGAAAATAAATAATAGAAATGAACTTGATAAATGATAGTGAAAAGGTAAGAGCTGTAATGTTTATGTAGCGCAAAAAAGAGATCTGGATCAGCGAAAACAGGGTACTGCCAGAATAGGGTGGCGTTGCAGCGGGCAAATCGACACTATCATGGAACCGCGCTAGCAGATGAGGTAACTACCATAGTGGAATGAGAGAGGCAGTTTGAGGGTTAAGACAAGGGCTAAGGGATAGGGCGCTTGTGTGTAAACTAATGAGTTATAAGGGTCGATAATGTAGCTAGTAAACTTAATGGATTATAATATAAGTAGAGTAGTTGTTACACCTGTTATTGTCGATTGTATGTTATTATATATTGTTATGTGAACTAATCTCAGTTAGTCGATGATGCGTACGAATACGTGTGGTATACTGATACTACGTTGCTACACCTTTTTGGTGTAGGTTGTGGCAAGTTTGATTTCTCATGGTTGACGTGGAGTAGTCAGCATCAGCTTTCGTATTCTTCTCCGCAGGTGAAGTTGTGTCATTTTATTTTTTCAAGTATGTAAGAGCTCTTGTATCTGTCTAGACTATATCTTGGGGGAGTCATGGTTCGAAATAAAAGAATTTATTTTTAGCTATAGAAATATTTAGTATTGTACGTTGTTTCAATAAAGGGGTTATCCTATCGAGCGATAGTCGATGTAGTTTCCCACAAAACTCGCCCTTTTGGGTCGTGGCACCCATAAGCTAGAAAGTAATAAAATCCACCCCATACTTCTCCACTGCTCCCATCTTATGTTGCCTCTAGATATAGTCGATGATGAATTTGTAGGCATCCTTAGCCTTAGTGCCATAGAATGTGGGAGGCTTCATCTTCATAAACCTCCAGAATAAATCATGCCCCTCTCCACTCATTACCAGTCCATCTATGTCATGACCCGAATGTAGACCCGGATCAAAACACGGGACAAGGAGCCCCGAGAGAATCCAAGTCGACCCATGGCATGAACATTCATCTAACTTCGTATCATCAAATGAAATACTTAACATATCAACATATCGGAAGTATGAACATAACATAGCATAGCATGATAATCGGTACGGGCTAGATACATAACAGCGGAGTACTAGCTATGGTCTGAAAGCCTCTAATGTAACAGATGGGTTGATGGGATGACACCCCCAACTAACCCGGCAGCTAAAACTAAAAGAGAACATCAATGTCTGAATCAAATGGTCCTTAGAGAATGAGGACTTACCAAGAAGCTGAATGCGAAACTCCGTAACAAGCTAATGACAATGCTGGATTTGAAGATCGGAGCCTGTACCATAAAATGATACGGCATAGAGTATGCGGTCAGTACGTGAAATGTATCGAGTATGCAAGGTAAGTGAAACAAATATTTAAAAATAAATAAAATCTAATAAATGATCATAAGAGAGGAACATCATTCTCATATCATAAATATCATAGGATAACATAAGGCTTAAGATTTTCAAATCATTCGCAAACATTCATTATCATGATCATAAGAGAAACTTTATCAAATCATCACTTGAGCCAACAACATAAACATAACAATGAATAAAACATGCAGAATAATGGGAGGACTCATCATAACCAACACCATCATGGTAGAGCCTTACGTGATGCCCCAACTATCTCGCTCAAGTGGGCAGAGTCACCCTTGGGTTGCCAAGCGAGGGACATGCATTATGTGATATCATGAAAGAGGGGATCATTATCATTGTAATGTATTATTATAAACCCATGGTGGCACGGGGTTATGAGACACCGGCGTAGTCCTTTGAACGTTGGGCTGCTCGGTGCTAGACACAATTCCCAAAAACATGCACATTATGCTCATGTATAAGTCAATAACATCATTCATTAAGATTCATGTCTAAATAAAAATTTATTATTCATTGATCCCTATTAAAACATGATTATCCACGAATCAAAGGCCCTTTAGTCGGCCAACATCATAAATCGATAAATCATGAGATCTATTTCATAAATCGTAAAACATTCTTCAATATGTGGCATTTCCCAATACATTACCATTCTTTACAATACTCAATTCATTTGAAAACATTCCTATAAATATGGGTAACCTGAAAAACATGTTTTTCATCATCAATAATTCATATTACTTAAACATTCATCATAAACTTTGACTTTCATGAACTTTTCATAAATGGGCAATTTGATTTATTAAACTTAAAACATAATTTTTAATTAAAAACAACATAAAACTTGCCCATAATTCGTAATTCCATAATAGTAACTCAATTAGATCAAACCTATGTAGAGAAATCGAATTTTCATGCATTGGGTAAAAACCCAATAGAGTTTTTATAGGAATTTTCATAAATTGAGAGAGATTCGGCATGGGTGTGAATGGATTCACCCATTAATAACCCTACATACTTGGGGAAAATTAAATCTCACCAGAAAGCCCAATGAAAATTGATGAAGAAAAACCTTGAAGACAAGCTTGATCACCTTCTCAATTTTTCTAACTTTGCATGCAAGAGAATGAATAGCCTAGAAGGGACTAACCTATCTTAATACATTTAGAAAATAACATAAAATGACGTAGTTTAGGACCTTAGAGTGTAGGAATGATGAAAATGCCCTTAATGAAAAAAAACCCTGAAAAATATGAACTGGTGAACTAAAGGGCGTACTAATGGATCGTTGGAGGATACCACGACTCATGGTATCCATCCGTCGTCTACAGTTCCAAAATCCCTGATCTCAGATTCGACCCCACGACTGGATAGGATGAGTCGTCCTATCAAACAAAGGTCATTGTTTTGTCCATTACTTCCTCCTTCAGGTCCTGCTTCAAGCCTCCCAACAAGTCTCACCACGACTCATTACTTCATCCTACGAGTCGTGGTCTCCTTCCATTAGGTCTACTAGAAAATATAGTTATCCCTATACAATGACTGGTGAAAACAACCCATTACTTCTCACGACGGGTCGTGGGATGACACGTTACCTTCCCTTAAGCTGAGGTCCAGCACCTACCACAGCTCCAAACGACAACTCGTCGTAGCCAACAATGATTCATTACTTCACTTGTTGTTTCCACTATCACCAAGCCTATTCCTTCCCGCGATTACTTCCCATGGATCATTGTTTGACCCAACGATCCATTAGGTCGTCTGTCCTATGGGATTTTTTCCCAATTTTCAGCCAACTTCCATTTTAAATATTGGGTCTACTCTTAGGCACTTTCAGGGTATTACAAGCCACTAGCCTCAGGAACATTGTTGTACTAGAAATGTCATCCATGCGAGAAGCTGTAGCTACTACATAATGTACCCCCGAGTGACTGACCTGCCAGAGCTACATCTATGGCCCCATTGCCTACTAACCTGCTCAACAATTTTAACACTTTAGCAAAACCTTGGAAGAAGCAAGAGCGGTTGCAATGCCTCCCTATACCGGTACCCCTACCTCTTCTGCTATGCTCTCTTAATCCTCTAACAGCATTGGAGACTCAGACCTCTCTCGGGACAGAACAACAGCTGGAATTTCATCTCTGACTAGAGCTACTCTCCATCTATGACCTGGTCCTCTCCCTCTGGCACGTCCTCTACTGCAAGACACGGCTCTAGCAGCCGGCTCGAGTACCTCTTTTCAGACTCCTCCAGAGCGTGTCCTCAACATATGTCA
This sequence comes from Datura wrightii, assembly GCA_035772735.1. NCBI lineage: Eukaryota > Viridiplantae > Streptophyta > Magnoliopsida > Solanales > Solanaceae > Datura > Datura wrightii. The sequence continues at coordinate 10,966,579 of JASDFA010000003.1, forward strand.
GAGAAAAAAAGAAGTCGTTAGATACCAATTGGAATCAAGTAATACCATAATAGAAAGCAAGAAGGGAATGTCTTGTAGCCTCCCAAAGATAAGCAACGAACGTCTCCGCAACAATCCGCTAGACTTTATTAGCCTCGTCATTGTATAATGCGCTCAATGAATCTATGCTCTAATACCATATTTGACATTATTCAAGTGGCTGCGGTTGACATCCACACTAACCCCCCCGGTGGGTGAACCGTCATGGCCCAACTAATTTATCCAATGTAATATTCATAGTATTGAAATAATCACTAATAGGTCATATAAAGAAATCTAGTAATGATAAAAGAAAATACTCGCAAAATCTATCTATTATATCCCCAAAAAATAAAAGTCATTGGACAAAGCCCCTAACTAAATCATGTCTACTCACAGTGGAAAAAGTAAAATAAAATATAAGTCAATGATGTCAACCAAGCACAGCAAGCGCACATGGTCGTCAAGTAATATAGGATTTTGAAGTCCAGATATCGTACCAAAGGGACTTGTCAATTTAATCGTTATAAGGTTGTTACTTTAATTTATAAGTCTGGAATGCTCTGGTGCTATGGATGGGGCTCCATGCCTCTAATCTAGCCAAGTTTGACCTAGTGCGTGGCACCAGGGTCTCTCCGAAGTGATGAAAACAATTCTCTAAAGCTTGGCCCTTGTTGTGAGATGCCAGTTATCTCACTAGATTCTTCACTTAGCTTCTCAAACCTTCAACCTTGGTAATTTTGGGTCCTTTTTCCCTGGTTTCCTGCATAAGTCATCTCAAATCATTTATTAGCATATAAAACAGACAAACATATGAATTCATGAATTAATTAAGGATTATGAACTCAAAATATGGTAAAATATGGGTAAAACATGGCAAATGGGCATAGAAATATGCCTAACATCACCAACCCACACTTAAACCATTGTTTGCCCTCGAACAATCCTTAATTCATACATAAACTCATCTCTATCATCACACTTAGTACCTATATCAATTTATACTCAACCAACTGGCATAGAGTATAGATCAAGTGGTTCATCAACATCCAACAATTCTCATCAAGCACATAGAAAGATTTCACAATCAAGAACACACCACCTCTATAAATGACTCATCTTTTCAAAACATAGGGCCAACATGATTAACTGTGACACATGCAACAAGTAGTACACCGACTTAGACATCTTATGCCCCTCACTTTTAGTGGTGTTCCTCTTTGAAATTCCTCAATGTAAATACATGGAACATAATAAGTAAGGCACACTCACGCTCACAATTAATGTAATGTACATATGTGACATACCATAAGCTTTCCCTTCATGTATGTTTAGACAACCTAATTGCTTTAAGAGATTAATGTCACAAGGACTTTTCTTGATTGTAACGTTGGCTAAGGGATGGGTAGGAATGATATTTGTTTAATAGTGACTACCACCCTAAGAACTTTTAAGACATCATTCACTTTTTCTTGTCCACCACTTTTTCCTTGCTCTTCACCCTTCACCTAACTCACCCTTTTTCTTTTCTTTGCATGCCCTTTCTTCACTACTTGACTTCTTGTTTTCTAATCATAGAAGCACTAAAGATTTTCGCAACTAAAGCTTTCTCTTTCAATTTCCTAGCATCAAGTAGGCAACACAATTTTTTTGGGCACTCCTTCTTCTCACTTTCCTTTTCTTACCAAAACTTTTTCTTTTTCCCTTAACACTACACTTTGGTGGACCTTTACTTTCAAGTCTTAAAGTACCTGAGACTACTTTGGGTCAATAAGTGTGAGGTCTCACAAAAAGAGGGATTTAGCTACTATTGAGGCTAAGAAAGAAAGAGGCTTTTAGGCTCAACAAGGGTAACTAGGGAGAATGATTAGAAAGGTAAAACAACTATAGGAAAAAAATGATTTCATAAAAGAAATAACTTGATCATCTCTCAACTCCCTACCAACTAGTTATACTACATCTACTAAGGCAAGTTCTAGATGCTACATTATATACATACAAAGCAATTCATCTCACCTCTCATGGCAATAAGAATCTCATCAATTTTTACAGCTACACATTCATACAATCATATTGTATGACAAGTTTTTCATTATTAAGCCCTAAGGATATTTTGAGTCAAATTAAAGAGATATGTGTGTCTCTCATGAATTATTACCGATGCAATCAAGATGACCACTCTATTTACTCTAGCATAGTAGCTAAGTTGAATATCAACAAGCATACAAGTGGATGATCTACAACCCAATCCTAAAATAAAGGATGAAACTTCCCTTAAGACCGTCGTCATCCATCTATCATAGGAAAACATCATTACTCGACGAATAAAAGGACTCCTAAAAAGAAAAAATTTTACCCAGTCCAAAGGTTCTTCCCATCCAAAAAGAATCGAGGCCACAAGAAAAATCGACAGGTGGGTGAGATATGCCAATTTTTGAAAAGAATTCAAATAAAACATTATGGCATGCTCACCCTTAACCTCAAAACTAAGGGAGACATATGATCTTGGGATAAATAGCATGCCTAAGGGACACTTTACAACTTAGTTTTGTTTTGTTTAGCTACTTATTTATATACATTCTCATGTAATTTTATGTAAATGTGAATATATATATTAAACATCATGATTAGTTCTTGTTTTTGTAGCTTTAAACTGAATTTAAGGAACTAATCTATGACTTAGTGAAGTGGAGGTATGGAATCGGAAGTAAAACACGAACGTCGGCAAGGAGGATGCGCGAAACAGCCCACCTGCACATTGGCAACGTGCCACGGCAGGCAGGTTGCGCGACCAGTGGCGTGTCACGGCCCCCAGCGCGCTGCACAGGCAGCGTGACACGCTGCCAACGTGGCAGGGGGCTACTTGCTGACTGTTTTGGATTTCCAGTGTGCCTACGCGATGCCTCTGTGTCACAGAGGCAAATTGGCACGATAACCTCCGTGACACGGAGCTATTTCATGCTGGGAATAATTTTATACACCTCACATTTACTATAAATAGGTCCCTTAGCTCCTAAAAACATTTTGTCACGTAATATTTTTGAAAAACTACCAAGGAGTGAAGGGAGAAGTGGGAGAACTCACCTAGGTTTCTTAAATTTCATCTTCTCTTCTACCAATTCTTGTAAGTATGTTACTCTAATTATGTTTTCTTGTAATTATACGAACTTGAGTGGCTAAAACCCTTCCTCTAGGGTTGAAGCCACAAGGTATGATTGTGACTATGTGAATTTGTTTTGGTTTTAAGTTATTGATTGTTGTTTTATCTTAAGTTCTTAATTATGGTTGTTTTTATGTTAGATCACCATGAAAACACACAGGTTACACTTAGGTAAAAGCTTGATAAAGTAAACCTAGGCAAGAACAAAGAATGTAGGGAGCAAGTTTGTATCTTACGATATAATTCACGGTTAGGTTAAGAAATTATACCTAATTTGCCTTGCTTGGTTACTAAAACAGGATGAGTTAGACACCAACTCAGAATTATCACATCACCACTCATAGAAGTAGTTTTGAAGCTAAGTTCGGTTAAATGATTAGAGGTACGAAAGTCCCTAATCAAGAGCATTAACCCCGTAAACCACATCCACGTAATTGAATTCCCCACGAACTAGAATGTCACATCCCCGCTCAATGATGTAGTTGTGAGGCTAGTTTATCGTGTTTAGAGGCTCGAAAGACCATGAATATGCAATTGTAATTATGTGAGATAATAATTGACAATTCCATACTTAAACCATTACAAAGCGTAGTATCGCATGATTATCCGGCCTTAGCTCTAGTTGCTTCTTGAATGATTTCAGAGTATTTCTGTGACCACCCCTATACTTAATTAAACTTTATCGAAAAAGTCTATATCAACAGTTGCGAAAGTAAATATCACACTTGAACTTGATAATTAGCTGAATTGGTCCAGTCCTTGTGGGTTCGACATCTGGCCCTTAAAAAGGGCCAGTGTATTACTTGTAAGACCACGTACACTTGCGTGTGCGCTGGGGCGCAGTCGTCAACAAGTGTTGTGCAGTCTCAACAAGTTTTTGGCGCCGTTGCCGGGGACTCGGCGAAGTTTAGTAAATTTTTATGTTTTTGTGTGATTTTTAATTTCCTTAAGTGTTGAGAAACTTGGTCTTATTCTGACTTATTACAGGTGACAGGTTGTCTTGTCGAGCTGGCTAGGAATAGGGATCTTGTGGAACCGTTGCTTGAACCAGAACATCAAATTCATTTGCGAAGGAGAGTAGCTCTTGAGCAAAAGCTGAAAAGACTTCAAGAAAAGGTACAACAACAACCACCCGTAGGACAAGCACAATTGTCACGAAAGCAATGGCAGCCAGACCAGTTCCCGAAGTGGCAATCCCACAAGCGACGAATGTGAACTCTAGTATCCGTAAACGGAACCTGGAGGGAACTTTAAATTGAAACAGAACATGGTGCAGCTGCTACAGTCTAGTGGTCAATTCACTGGGATGGCACATGAGGACCCGCAACAACACTTACAGAACTTTTTAGAGATTAGTGACACTTTCGTCCCCACCGGAGTGTCCACAGACTATGTCCAACTTACCCTCTTCCCATTTTCATTGTTGGGAGAGGCAAAAAGGAGGTTGAAAGCTGAGCCACCAAACTCCATAACTTCTTGGGATGATTTGGTGAAGAAGTTCTTGATCAGATTCTTTCCTTCAGGCAAGACTGCAAAATTAAGAAGTGAAATACTGGGTTTCAAGCAGACGCCTGATGAAAACTTATATTTGGCTTGGGAGAGGTTCAAGTCATTATTAAGAGACTGTCCCCATCACCAGCAATCAAATGAAGTGCTGGCCCATACCTTTGTAGAAAGTCTAGACCCACATACAAAAATTTTGCTAGACTCTGCATCGGGTGGGCAAGCCTTAGAGAAGATGTATGATGAGCTGTACACATTGTTGAATAGAATTGCTCAAGGAAATCCAGAATGGCACGACGAGTCATCGAGAGAGGAAGGAAAGAGAGCAGGGCTGATAGAGGTAGATGGTGTGAATTCCTTGGCGGCATAACTAGCTTCATTCCAGCATCAGATTATGACTCAGTTCAATAAACTGAGTATGAACCAACAGCAGGGTCAGGTTAATGTAGTTCAGCAAGCTCTGAGTTGGTGTGAAATTTATGGGAATAATGGGAACAATGCAGAATCTTATGGAGCCAATCCGGAATCAGTCAATTTTGTTGGGAATGTGCAGAGGAACACTCAGAATTTTGGAAAAAACTACAACAAAAATTGGCAGAGGCACCCAAATTTTTCATGGGGTGGAAATCAAAAGTAAAGTTATCAACAACCTCAACAGCAGCAGTATCAGCAGAATAGGCAGAATGATGGCTAGTTGAGCAGCAACATTGAGGAAATATTGCAGAAAATCATGGAGACCCAGACTTAATTAGCAGAAAACCAGGTGAGGATGGCATCAGACTTGACGAATCAACAAGTGGCCACCCGCAATCTAGAAAAGCAGATGGGTCAAATAGCGGCTGCTCAAAACATGAGACCGCAGGGAGGACTACCCAGTGACACAGATCCTAACCCCCGCCAGGTCAATGCCATCAGTCTGAGGAGTGGCAAGCAATTAGTTGATGCAGTACCTAAAGAGAAGAGAAATGAGGTGCAGCCGGAGTTGGTTAGACAAGGACCATTCACTGACAAGGGAGAGAATCAGAGTGCTGTGTAACAAAATGCACAATCTTCATTGAAGCCAGCACAAAGACCACCACCACCATTCCCTCAGAGATTCAGAAAGAGCAAGGAGGAGGAATGCTTCAAAAAGTTCTTTGAGATTTTCAAAGAACTTCACATAAATTTTCCTTTGCTTGATGTTTTGCAGGGAATGCCCAAGTATGCTAAATACTTGAAGGATGTGATGGCCAATAAAGTTATATTGGTGGATGTCCAAATAGTAGCACTAACGGAGGAGTGCAGTCATATTGTATTGAGCAAGATTCCTTCTACGAGCTTTATGTGATCTAGGGTAGCAGTTAATCTAATGCCTCTATCTTTATTTAACACCCTGGGGTTAGGGAAACTGCGACCAACAATATTGATGCTATAGCTGGCGGACAAGTCGCGAGTGGCACTGGATGGAATCATAGAGGACCTTCTCATAAAAGTGGGTATGTTTATTATACCTGCTGATTTTATTATCTTAGATTTTCATGTTGATGACCGGGTACCCTTAATCTTGGGACGACCATTCTTGGCCACCGGAGGAGCAGTAATTGACTTAAGAGCAGGGACCTTGAAAATGAGGGTCGAGGATAAAGAAGAACTCTTTCGAGTATACCAATAGATTAACTCACCCACACATTACAGAAACCTTTGTAAAGTTAGTGTGTTGTTAGAGGATAAGTGTGGGGTGGATGATTCCACAGGTCCACGGCCAAAGGTAATGATAAGTGTTCTGCCCGGGTCTGATAAAGGGCTTAAGAGTGTGAAGAATTTGGAGGAAGAGTGTGAAGAATTTGGAGGAAGAGAGGAATAGAGTGGAGGCTGTTTCCTCTAAAAATCAAAAGAAAAGAAGATGGTTCTTGAAAGGGAACCCAGGTATGAGGATGTCCTGAAAAGGATAGTCCACTTCGTGCCGCGACTTAAAATAAGGCGTTGCATAGGAAGAAACCTAAGGGTACCACAGGTACAATTTGTGATTGTTGTTTATGTTGATTTTGGTTATTTTCAACTTTGTTATTTTTGGTGGAAAGTTAGGCACAGATGGAGGGGAAGTCTGAGTACCCTTGGATGAGAAAGCTATGAAGCCTGGAAGATAAAAAGTGTGGGGTCGAATACCCATTTGTGCAAAAATGAAGAAAAACATGTTGTTATCTAGGCATAGAGGCCAGGGAGTATTTCTCACCCTTTTGAATTTTAATTTGATGCTATGGGAACATAGCATGATTCAAGTGTGGGGTGAGGAAAATTTAAAATTTTTTGTGCTTAATGATTTTTGGTGATTAGTGCTTGGGAGAAATATTGGAACTAAATTTTTGAATTAAGCATGACTTCATCACCCGTTAGCTTTGCTTTTCGATTCTTTTCCGACGGGGGGTCTTTGAACCGAATAATAAAAAAAATTCTTTGTATGTATATAATATTTTTAGTCATAGTTATAGACTATTTCCGACGATGGATGGATGATGACCGTCTTGAGGAAAATTAGTCAATAGGTTTTGGGTTTTGAACCCGTAGCTAATTGATGGCTTGATGTTCTTGTTATGTGCTATACATGATTGTATGATACAAGTGTGGTTAGTGTTGAAGCATCTAAGAAGTGTATAACTTTTTTTGAGACACTTAGGCTCTTGAATTTGACTCGATGTGATTGAAGCTTAATTCTGAATTCTTGTGATTAGCTGAGTAAGAGTCTGCTGAATGTGTCTTGAATTGAGTATGTGCTATGAGTGTATGTTTTTCGAATATTTCGTGCTACTGTTGAATGTCTAGAACTTGCCTGGTGTGTATATAAAACGAATGAAGGATGTGGACTGTAAGAGATGATTTAGGCATTTCTTTGAATGAACCTAATGTTTATCCCTCACTTTACCTAGCTTGAATGTTGAATCCTAGTGTGCCCCATTAAGCCTTAAGCCTATTCTTTGATAGCTACAACATAAGCTTAATCCTTTTTCTTTCATTAGACTTGAATTTGATCCAAAACTCCTAAGAGCTTAAGGGAAAAATCCAAAAGAGTGAAGGAGTGAGAAGCATGAAAAAGGAGGAAAAGTAGCAAGTTGTAAGAGTTGAGAAAAGGTCAAACGTGCACTTGTTTGAAAATGCTCGGGTAATGGCAGGGAGTAGGAAAATAAATGAATGAAAAAGTTGTTCAAGTACTCCTTACTAATAAGCTAAGTGTGCTTAAAGAAATGGGAACAAGAAGAGAAAGTTCAAGAGTGAAAAGAATGAGAAGGAAGTAATAAAAGAGATGTCCTAAGGGAAGTGTGATGTATTAAAAGCGCTTAGGGAAGATAGCCACTATTACTGGCCAGAATAGTACCTACTGGTCCCTTAGCTTACACTACAACCCATTAAGTCCTACTTGATCTTATGTTCATACATCCTTAAATTAGTGGGGTAAAACACTAAGGGCAAGCTTATGGGTCACTACATGATGCATGCGAATTCCTTGAGAGAGCGAGCGTAATTCTATTCATATACCCATACATTTTGTGATTTGAAAATTTGCGAGTAAAAATGGGTAACTCTCTTGTTGTTAGGGAACATGTTTAATGAGAGATAACATTCATGTCGGATTTCTTGATCGGTTGATTTGCATGAGTTTGCTAAGATTGAGAGTCGATTCTTGAGGTTAGGAAGTATTAACATAGTTGTATTTCATTTCAATGACTACATTATGCATGCTCTATTTTTAACTTGCTATCTTAAATAATCATTATAGTCGTAGCTTGAATTCTCTTGCTAAATTTGTTATGTGTGAGTCTTCACTACATAAGATGTAAAAGGGTTGTTCGAGGACGAACAAGGCTTTAAGTGTGGGGTAGGTGATCTTGGGCAGAATAGCATGCCCAAGGGATACTTTACAACTTAGTTTTGTCTTGTTTATATACTTATTTATATACATTCTCATGTAGTTTTATGTAAATGTGAATATCTATACTAACCAACATGATTAGTTTTTGTTTTTGTAGGTTTAAAATGAATTTGAGGAACTAATCTACGAGTTGGTAAAGTGGAGGCATGGAATTGGAAGAAAAATGTGAACGTCGGCGAGGAGGATGCGTGAAACAGCCCACCTGCGCGTTGGCAACGTGCCACGGCAGGCAGGCTGCGCGACCAGTGGCGTGTCACGGCCCCCAGCACGCTGCACGAGCAGCGTGACACGCTGCCAACACGGCAGGGGGCTGCTTGTGGACTGTTTTGGATATCCAGTGTGCCGACACGGAGGCAAATTGGCGCGATAACCTCCGTGACACGGAGCTATTTCATTCCGGGAATAATTTTATACACCTCACATTTACTATAAATAGGTCCCTTAGCTCCTAAAAACATTTTGTCACATAATATTTCTGAATAACTACCAAGGAGTGAAGGGAGAAGTGGGAGAACTCACCTAGGGTTCTTAAATTTCATCTTCTCTTCTACCAATTCTTTTAAGTATGTTACTCTAATTATGTTTTCTTGTAATTATACGAACTTGAGTGGCTAGAACCCTTCCTCTAGGGTTGAAGCCACAAGGTATGATTGTGACTATGTGAATTTGTTTTGGTTTTAAGTTATTGATTTTTGTTTTGTCTTACATTCTTAATTATGGTTGTTTTTATGATTGATCACCATGAAAACACACAGGTTACACTTAGGTAAAAGCTTGATAAAGTAAACCTAGTAAAGAACAAAGAATGTAGGGAGCAAGTTTGTATCTTACGATATAATTCACGATTAGGATAAGAAATTATACCTAATTTGCCTTGCTTGGTTACTAAAACGGGATGAGTTAGACACCAACTCAGAATTATCACATCACCACTCGTAGAAGTAGTTGTGAAGCTAAGTTCAATTAAATGATTAGAGATACGAAAGTCCCTAATCAAGAGCATAAACCCCATAAACCACATCCACGTAATTGAATTGCCCACGAACTAGAATGTCACATCCCCGCTCAACGATGTAGTTGTGAAGCCAGTTTGTTGTGTTTAGAAGCTCGAAAGACCATGAACATGCAATTGTAATTATGTGAGATGATAATTGACAATTCCATACTTAAACCATTACAAAGCGTAGTATCGCATGATTATCCGGCCTTAGCTGTAGTTGCTTCTTGAATGATTTCAGAGTATTTCTGTGACCACCCCTAGACTTAATTAAACTTTATCAAAAAAGACTATATCAACACTTGCGAAAGTAAATATCACACTTGAACTTGATAATTAGCTGAATTGGTCCAGTCCCTATGGGTTCGACATCCGGCTCTTAAAAAGGGCCACTGTATTACTTGTAAGACCACGTACACTTGCGTGTGCGTTGGGGCGCAGTCGTCAACAAGTTTTTGGCGCCGCTACTGCGCAGTCTCAACAACATACCCTCACCCTACACTTAAATCTTTTCTCTATCCTCAGAGAAACTAAAATTAAATATTAGATTAGAGTGAGAAAATACCCCTTGAGGCCCTCTATAGCCTAACCATCAACATGTCTTTTTGATACATAGGTCACATGACCCCACACTTAAGCTCAATACCATGCTCCTTACCTTTGATTTTGGGTACTCATACTTCCCCTCTATGCAAAAGAAAATCAACAGTGACACAATATACATACAAATAAGACAGTTACATTTTTACATGTTGGGTTGCCTCCCAACTAGCTTCTGATTTAACGTCGTGGAACGATGTAAGATCCCTCAATCATTTTTCAATAAACTTGAAGTCGTTTCTCTGTCCTAATTGCCCTCATAATAATGCTTCACCCTTTGTCCATTAACCAAGAATGTTTTGTCAGACCCCAAGAGTTTCAACTCCACGACACCATGTGCATTCACAGTTACTATCTCAAATGGCCCCGACCACTTTGATCTATGCTTTCCACCAAACAACTTCAACCTTGAATTGTATAGTATTACCAATTTCCCTGCTTGAAACTCGCACAAGGTTGAATGTGCTAATCATGAACTCTCTTAGTCCTATCGTTTTACATTCTTGCATTTTTGTAAGCACTAAACCGAAACTCATCCAACTCATGTAATTGCAAAATCTGTTTCAAATCCAGTGGCTTCCAAATCCATATTCAACTTTTATATGACCCAATATGCTCTGTGCTCCAGCTCAACTGGTAAATTACATGCTTTCCCAAAAACTAGCTTATATGGCGAGGTGCCAAGAGGAGTTTTGAAAGCTATCCGATAGGCCTATAATGCATCATGCAACTTACTATACCGATCCTTTCTATTTGTGCTCATAGTATTATCAAGAATTATTTTTATTTCTCAATTAGATACCTCCACCTATCCACTGTTCTGCGGATGATAGGTTGTAGCTACCTTGTGTTTCGCATTGTATTTAGCCAACAGATTATTGAAGAGTCAGTTACAGAAGTTTGTACCTTCATCACTGATGATGGCTCTGGGTGTGCCAAAGAAATTAAATATATTATTTTTCAAGAAATGGGTTACAGCCTTTGTGTCATTGGTAGCCAGTGCTACAACCTTTACCAACTTTGATATATAATCAACTGCCACCAAGATATACTTGTTCGCGTTTGAAGGGATGAAAGGCCCCATGAAGTCAATTCCCCAACAGTTGAACACCTTTACTTCCATGATGCCTCGCTAACTCATCTTCTGGGTCTTCAAAATATTCCTTGTTCTCTAGAAACTTTCACAAGATTTCGCAAACAAATACGCATCTTTGAATAGAGTAGGTCAATAAAACCCATCTTCAAGGACTTTAGTTGTGGTCCTATCTCCACTATGATATCCACTATATGGGGAAGAATGGCAGCTTTCCATAACCTGGTGCACCTCTCCCTCAGGAATGCATCTTCCAACCAACTGATTAGGACCTATCTTGTACAAGAAGGGTTCATCCCATATGTAGAATTGGCTGTCATGCAGTAATCTTCTATTCTTTTCTGAGTTCACATCAGGTGGATACACACCACTAACTAAGAAATTTCCATATCTGCATGGAAGCTTCTGGTTGTGCACAACAAATAATTGTTCATCAGGAAAGGTCTCTACTATATTAGTCTCGTAATCAATTTGCTCTATCTTCCAACCTAGATAAATGATCTGCTACTTGGTTTTATGCACCCTTCCTGTATTTGATCTCAATGTCGAATTCCTACAGTAATAATATCCACCAAATGATTTTGGTCTTAGCATCCTTATTTGAAAATAGGTACCTAATTGTGACATGATCAGTATAAACTACCACCTTTGTCCCCACTAGATATGCTTGAAATTTGTCAAATGCATATACCACAGCCAATAGCTCCTTCTTGGTCATAGTGTAATTTTTTTGAGTTGAATCTAGGGACTTGCTTGCATAGTAAATGGGTTGAAATATCTTTCCCCTATTCAAACGCAAGACAACTCCTATCACACAATCACTAGCATCACACATCACAATGAATGGTAATGACCAATATGGTGCAATAATGATTGGAGCTGTTGTCAACTTATCCTTCAATGTGTTGAAATCCTGCAGACATTCCTTGTTGAACTCAAACTTCACATCCTTCTCTAAGATCTTACACAATTGGGGTTGCAATTTTTGAAAAATCAAGAATGAACCTCTAATAGAACCAAGCATATCCTATGAAACTATGCAGTCCTTTCACCGAGACCGGGGGTGGTAGTTTTTCGATTCCTTAAACCTTAGCTCTATCAACCTCAATACCTGCCTTTGAAATTTTATGGCCTAGGACTATCCCTTCACATACCATGAAATGGAACTCTCCCAATTCAGTACAAGATTAGTCTTTTCACATCTGGCTAGTACAACATCCAAATGATTCAAGCAGTTATTGAAGCTACTCCCATAGACTGAGAAGTCATTCATGAACAACTCCATATACTTCTCCACCATGTATGTGAATATAGACAACATACATCTCTGGAATGTTCCTGGAGCATTACATAATCCAAAAGACATCCTTCAGAATGCAAAGGTGCCAAAAGGATAGGTGAAAGTCGTCTTCTCCTTATCCTCCTAGAGATTATAATCTGACTGTTGCCTAAATACCCATCTAAGAAGCAATAGTACTCATGCCCAACTAACCTGTCTAGCATTTGATCAAAGAAAGTCAAGGGAAAGTGGTCTTTCCTGGTGACTACATTGAGCTTTGGTGGTCAATACAAATTCTCCACCCTATGACAGTTATTTGGGGGATCAATTCATGCCTCTCATTATGCACCACTGTCATCCCCACTTTTTTTGGAACACACTGAACTGGGCTCACTCAATGATTGTTCTAAATAGGATAGATGACACCTGCATCCAGCCACTTTATGATCTCCTTCTTTACTACCTCCTTCATGATTGGGTTCAGTCTTCACTGAGGTTCAACACTGGTTCTAGCTCCTTCATCGAGAAGTATCTTATGCATGCAAAACGAACTACTTATTCCTTTTATGTCAGCTATTGTCAACCCCAGTGCTGTCACATGATGCCTTAGCACTTCCTACAACCTATTAACCTGTTCATCATTCAACAAAGTAGATATTATCATAGGTAGTGTGTTATCACTGCCTAAATATGCATATTGAAAATGAATGGGGAGGGGTTTTAATTCAATAACTGGTGTATTCTCAATAGAGGGCTTCAACTTCTCTCAATTTAGAGATTTGTCAAGTATCTCCACGGGAATATCTCTCCCGACATATGAACTGCTGGCGTCTAATTCTGCTAAATACTCTGCCATCTCTGAGCACTTTTTCTGTTCTTCCTCATACACCAACACTCTTTCTAATGGATAATCTTGTGATAGATACTAGTCTAAGTTTGTAGTTGATAATTTCGGTTCGATCGCCATAATGGTTTTCATCTCCTCGTGATGGGGTAGAAATTTGCTGCCCTAAACATATCAAAAACTACTTTTTGACCATCCACTATGATGGTCACCTTTCCTGATTTCACATTTATTATAGCATATGTAATGGCTAAAAATCCTCCCCCCAAATTGAGAGGGAATGTTGCATCTGCCTCATAGTCCAGGATTATAAAGTCCATCGGCAAGATGAAAGGTCCCACCTTTATTAAGACATCTTCACTGATTCCTTTTGGGTGAACAATAGACCTACCTACCAGCTGTAAGGTCACTGTGGTGCGCATTGGTTTACCTAGCCCCAATGTTCTAAACAAGGATGCAGGCATCATATTGATGCTAGCTCCCAAATATCACAAGGATGATCCAACTTCTCTGCTTCCAATGGTCACTGAAATTGTGAGACTCCCAAGGTCTTTCAACTTTTTAGGAATTTTATTCTGCATAGTGAACTACACTCTTCTATCTATGCTACAATTTCAAATTTTGTTATCCTTTTCTTATTTTCCACAGTATCTTTCAAATATTTGGCATGTTTTGGAACATCCTGCAAAAGCTCCACAAAAGGTAAGTTAACATGAACTTTCTTTAAGATCTAAAGAACTCTCTGACAAGCTATGTCCTCTTTTTGCTTCTTAAATCTTTGAGGGAATGGAGAAGGTGGTCTAGCTACTACAATTTTCAATTTTTTCTGGCTTGCCTCACCCACTTCCTGTCTAACTATCACAATCCGCTCCTTATCAATCTTTTTCTCTCTTGGGATCACTTCACCTAACTCCTTACTATTGCGAAAGGGAATAACATTTACATTTTCCTTGGGGTTCTTCTTTGTGTTACCCAGGAGTGCCTTTTGTGGTTTATTGTTTTACTGTAGGGACAATTGCCCCATCTGCCTTCAAGCTCATGGATGGACTTTTGCATTTCATTAACCACTTGCATCTACTACACCATCCATTTCTTCATTGTCTCCTCAAGAGAACTGCTCTACTGCTGGCCTTGTGGTCTTTGATAAGTATTTTAGAGCCTTTGGAAGTTTTGATTCCGTCCCTATGAAGGATTTGCTCCATTGGTAACATCCAGACAACACTCTTCTTTACTAAGGAGTGTAAACAGTCATTGTATCAAAACAAATAACCCAACAGGTGTCGGGGTCGAATCCCACAAGATATGCCAGCTGATCACATAATAGTCGTCCACTAAATTGAACTAATTCACATCAATGTTGGAAGAAAAATAAGAGAAAATTGGGGGAATCATGATTTACAAAATAAATTATGGAATTGCACACTAAAAATAGGGGCAAAGTATAGAAAAGACCAATGGAGAGACTACTATGGGTGTGATCTTGATAAGGGCTTCAATGGGTTGGAATTGTTGATTGCTCCTATCTTTTCTCAACAGTATGATTAGCTACGAATTAGGCGACATCTTAAGTTTCTCAACCAATTAGATGTCTTATACCTTAGGTTTTCTCAGATCCCAAGGTTCCTCTTCACAACAACTACATCAGCTTAGGTATGGATTCACTATTTCTAGCGCAATCTTTCATGGATGTCTAATAATGGGTTTTGGCTATGTCTAGCCCAACCCCACATAATTACCACCCAAATACCCATTAGTGTTCCTCACCCATACCTTAATTTCCTTTTTCAAGCAAAATTAACGTAAGGAAATGCAACCCAACATTTGCAACTATGAGTTTTCAACTTAAAATTCTTAGGAAATACTTAAATCATACTAATTGAGTAAATGTAAGATCAAATACACAATACCCAATCCCAATCAACCCTAATTACTCACACATCCCTAGCAAACAATTTAGCTACTCATACAAGTAAAATAAGACTTTGCATTAAATAACAATTCAATATTTCACAAACTTGAGTGAGAGAAATTCAAGCAAGGTCTGAACTCCAATGGAGTTTTCTACCTTCTCAACGAAGAAGATGACTCTGTCTTTCTACTTCTCTCTACTTTCAATACAAGCCAAAAGCAATAGTATAATCAATACCTTCTAGAATGGAATATTTAGTTCTGTTATTAGAGGTAGAAAAATAGGGTACAGATCTGCTCCTCTTTTTCATGCTTGACGTTTTTACTCCTGACTAACGGGCTTCACTTGTGATTCACCGGCAATTTGCTAGTGTAGGTTCGCAAAACACAGGTCAGTTCTAGATGAAGGACAGTGAGATTCTAGGCGCTTCGGCGCTAGCACTGGCGGTTTGCTGGTGCTGATCTGCAGACCGCCAGTTGTTCACAGCTGATGGCAGTTAGCTCTTTGGCACATCAGTGTTGGCACTAGAGGTTCACTAGTGCTGATCTGCAGTCCACCGGTCTCTAGCCTTCTTCCGTATAGTAGGCAACTGCGGTGAAGCCGACATTCCGCCGGTGTCCTCTGGTGGAGCGCCGGTCATCAACTCTCTTTCTGTGCTTTTTGCTCAGTTTCATGCTTTTCTCCATTCAAGTTAAATACTTGCAAGGATCAAGGAGAAAAGGCATAAAATCCACCTAATTTACTTGAAAACTAAGCAAAAACTCATGTTTAAGTTCCGAGTGGGTAAATTACCAACTCATCAACCCCCAAACTTGAACCATTGTTTGTCCTCAAGTAATACAATCCTTTTCAATTGAGCAAATGGAAAGCATGCCAAACATGAAGTTATGCATCAAGGACCAATGAGCCTAAGATATCCCAAAAATGCTTACCAACTCAAGGAAAAAGAGAAACGACTAACCCAAAAATGCGAGAAAGTTTGAAGAGGTAACCACAATGAATAGGCATGATTAACAACTGCTTTCATTTTTCAAAACAAGGGCATGGTTTATCCAATCAAACACACATAGCATCTCAAATCATAATTATTTCGCATTCAAAGCTTTCCTTGAAGCTCACACCGCTCCTGCCTCAATCACATCTTTACATCAATGCAAGAACGTCCTTGTGGGAGTGATGCCACTCACTACAAGAGAAAATCCCCTTTCTTTGTCATAAACAATGCACACACTAGGGATTATAAAATAAAACAATCACACTCACTCTCACAAAAGAATGCTCCATGCACACATTTGACTCATAGGCTTGCCCTTCATGTAACTCGCCATAATGTAAAGCAACTACACTCAGAATCAATTAGGACTTAGGGTCATGATTAAGGCTAGGGGTAAGGGTAGGACAAATATTTAGCTCTAGTGACTAGAACCTCCCTAATGCCTTTTTGCGAAATCTTTTAGCCTCCCATCAAACTCTTTAGATCACTCCGCCTTATTCCTTATTTTTCATTCATCTTCATCTTTTATTTCTCAAAAGCCCTCCTTGTAACTCCTTTGGCTCTCACATTAAGCCTCTAAGTAAGAGGTAACACCACTTCACAATTCTTTTCTATTTTTAATGATTAAGGGTTTCTCAACCCATCATTACATTCATTTTTATCACAATTTGGTGCTACCTCACATTTTTGCTCATCACATTTCTCGCCTACTTGTAAACCCCTAAACATAGGCTTTTTGCCACTTTTCCATTGATTACCTTATCTCTCCCCATGTCCTGGACTTCAAGCCCCTAGTATTTTCATTCATTCATCACTAGCAATTATGGAGGATGGATGCCAAAGAAGAGAATTACAAAGGGGCATTGGGCTAGTAATGTGGTTTCCAAGAATAAATAGTCCACAGGCTCAACATTGGTTATTAAGGAAAGATGTTTCTGGAGGTCATTTTGGATGAAGTGATTAATCAAACGAATGCCTAAAATCATGTTATAAGTGCATCTACATCTAGAATTTCTCCTTGAGTCACACTTAGAGAATGTTCTAGACAAGCAGAGATGCATGAGACTAATTCAAATGACCTTACCACACAAGGCATCACACCCAAAGAGTTCACACAAATCATTATTATAACAGGATTTTGATTCAAGGCACTAGAGCATACGAATCCACGAGCCAAACAGGGTTTATTCAATGTATGGCAAGAGAGTGCTATATTTCCCATTTCAGATGCCCATTTCTTTCAAATTCATTCTTCATGCCACACAAAAATTTTTGGTGGAACCACTCAAAAGTAGTTTCACAAAAGACTCAAAGAAAAAATAAGGCATTTTCCCTTAAGAGAGTCGCCTCATAAATCTATTGTCACGCCCCACCTTGCGAGGCATGACTGGCACCCAGTGCCCGTCTAGGACCTGAACTACTGAGCTGATTGAGCCTAAGCACCTCTGGTGCATGGCTGGCTCTAACTCTAGAATCAAGAAAACAACGGGCTATATAGTGGCTGTAAAAACAACCCCCGGCTGACAAGACCTATATCCACCTGTGAAAATAAACAGTTAACTAGAGACAAACAACATAGGGAGTCCTATGCGGGCCGACAAGGCCACCATGATATCTAGTTATAACTGGAAAGCGAAATCAGATGCTAAACTTAGCTATGACCGAAAAGGCCACCAATCAACAGGTAAACAGGGCCCCACACAACCAACACACATAGTCTAAAACACATATGCCCCCACACAGCTGATATCATCTAACCACAGGGAAGTAATGCAATCTGCAAGCCTCTAGGAGTAATAAGATAGTCGTGATAGGGCCCCAGCCTACCCATACTGTACAAACAAAAGAAATAAACCTCTATCACTTACGCTCCGGAAGAAGGGAGTTGAGGGTTCTGTACGACTGACTGGAACTATGAGGGACCTGCTCCTCGTCTATGTGTACCTGTAGGCAAGTAATGCAGCTCCCCAGAAGAGGGCGTCAGTACCACAGGTACTGAGTATGTAAAGCAATAACTTTAAATGACTGAAAGTATGAAAAAGAATCGACAATAACTGAAGTAAAGAAAATAGACTGAAGCTGACTGCGATAGTGAAATCAGTACTAAACATAACTGTAATAAGGAAGGTAGGGTTCATACCTAGAAAATGAGGCGTCTTACTGTCTAACTATCAGTAGCTAAAGCAAGCACAAACCTTACCTGGCCCCCATAAGCCGGAAGGTACAATCAACACAAAATAACCCACCTAGGCCCCCATTAGCCCTAGTGAGTACACCTCAATCAATATACCCCTATCCAGGTCATACTGAGTCAACTACTAGTTATAAGCATCCAACCGATCCCCTGGGTCTACAACTGGGCCCGCTCAGCCCCTGACTGTAGCTGTGTCTGAGTCTGGAGGACTCCTGATATCTACACCCCGGGCGTAAGCGCTCGGTGGGGGTGTGTATAAGGCCAACCACGACGATATGAGGATCTGGTTCCCATCTTCGTCCCTTGCAGATGGCATGCTGCTCTGTAGAGTGACGTATCCTCACCCCTGGCGGGCGGCGACACAACTATTAACTCTGGGGTGGTCGTGGAAGCTATACAGGTATAATCCAGCCCAAAGCAATACAATTTATGAGTCTCATCTGAAAAAAACAACTAAAGATGATAACATACTCCTGACATGCTCTACTGGGATTCATACTGGACTACTATGCTGAAGAAACTAACTTGCCGAAAGAAAATGTGTTAACATACCTCGTTCGCTGTTTACCGATTAACTGGCGAGTTCCAATTAGTATTCAATAGCTCTTCCCAACTGAAAGCGTGTTAGTGTAAAGATAGGACTAGTTTTAACACTAAATTCGGGAAAAAGGAAAACTTTATATACAAATATTAACTATATTCCAACTTAACGGAACACAGTCGAAACCTTGTTATTTCTCAAAAGTCTAGAAGTGAGAAATGCTTACTTTAAGCCTCGGATCGTGTTGACACTAGTTTGGAGCAATTCCAACAACTTTGGCTTTGTGGGACGACGATTCGCCGGGCGAATTTCACGAAATTAACTCTGTAGAAATGCTCCTTGCAGCCTTATACTTCGATACCCGAAGTAAATTTGGATTTGGATGGCGTTTAGCGGCGTAATCGGATGAAAATTAAATGTTTCCCTTCGTTCTCACCTCTGCTGGTCGTGATTATATGAATTATGATTTTCTAAGTGTGAGACCCTTATATACTTGAGGAAGCAGATAAGGCAATGTGGCACGCTGCCCAACGCACTAATTCTACTCCGTGTCGCGTTGGCTAATGCGTAGGAACAGCTCCGTGCCACATTGCCCCTCTAGACAGCTTGGTTCGGCCTCCTCCCACGATATCCCGACTTTGCACTCGTTCGGCCTTTCCCCCGGCCCTTTCCTCGTACGAATGATACTCTAAAACACTTGACCAATATACGAATAGGCCGATTAAACGTTAAAAACTTGTGGGGTGTAACATCCTCCCCCCTTAAGAACATTCATCCTTGAATGTTAACTCCTTCTTGCAAGAACCTTAACCTTGCAATTACTTTGGAAATATTTCGGCAGAGTCTCCCCTGTAATATGGACTGTCCGAAAACCCTGAAACGCAGAAAAGTTCAATACAGGTACTCCACACAATACTGTGGCATTCATTTCACAATAGACTAAAGTCAATTATCTCACATATACATGTATGTAATGCAACTTATGAAACAATAACAACAACACACCTCTAGCTACACAATCTGAGTAAGTCTGAAATAACTAAGGATATGTGGTTTTCATATCATCTTCTTCCTCCCAGGTCATCTCCTCTCGGTTCTTATTTCGCCAAAACACCTTAACGGAAGCAACATCTTTAGTTCTCAATCTACGAATCTGCCGATCTAATATGGCTAGTAGAGCTTCTTCATAAGCTTACTCCTCAGTGATTTGGACGTCTTTAACTGGTACAATTTGGGAGGGATCTCCTATACACCTCCTCAGCATTGATACGTGAAAAATTGGGTGAACGAATTCTAATTCTGGGGGTAAATCCAATTCATAAGCTACCTGGCCTATCTTTCGGCAAATCTGATAAGGCCTAACAAACCTCAGGCAGAGATTTCCTTTCTTACCAAATCTCATCACACCCTTCATCAGTGAAACCTTCACGAATACCTAGTCACCCACATTAAATTCTAGGTTTCTCACCGCACATCAGCATAAGATTTCTGGCAGCTCTGAGCTGTCAGTAGACATTCCCTGATAAGCTTTACTTTCTCTTCTGACTGATAAATAATATCTTGCCCAATCAATGCTGATTCTCCTACCTCAAACCAACCATCTGGAGATCTACACTTTCTCCCATATAACGCTTCATAAGGTGCCATCTGAATTGCTGAATGATAACTGTTATTATAGGAAAATTCCATAAGCGGTAGATGATCATCCCAACTGCCTCCAAAATCTAACACACACACCCATAACATATCCTTGAGCATCTGGATGGAACGTTCTGCTTGCCCGTCTATATGAGGATGGAAGACTATGCTCAGGTTAACCTGCGTCCCCAGGCCCCTCTGAAAAGATTGCCAAAACTTAGCTGTAAACTACGCCCCTCTGTCAGAGATAATTGACAGCAGAACACCATGAAATCGGACTATTTCTCTAATATACAGCTCAGCATAATCTTCGGCTGAAAAGGTAGCCCTTACTGGCAGAAAGTGAGCTAATTTTGCCAACCTGTCAACAATTACCCAGATAGAATCATATTTACGCTTTGTACGAGGTAACCCTACTACGAAATCCATATTAACTGCCTCCCATTTCCATAAAGGCACGGATATATCCTATGTCAGTCCGCCTGGTTTCTAATGTTCAGCTTTCACCTGTTGGCAATTGAGACATTGAGCTACCAATTCTGCTATCCCCTTTTACATTCCCGGCCACCAGTAAATCTCTTTTACGTCATGGTACATTTTTGTCAAACCTGGATGGAGAGAGTAACGGGCATAGTGTACCTCACCCATAATTTGCTGGCGAAGCCCTACCACATCTGGAACATAGAGGGGATCCCTATATCTCAAAACTCCGTCCTTGGTTACCTAGAAATCTGTCACATCCCCTCGCTTGACCCTATTTCTGAGCTGAACCAGGCTAGGATCTTCATAGTGTCGTTCTTCCACTTCCACAACCAATGATGACACTACGGCATTCTAAATTTCCGCTCCATTGTCTCCTGATTCCACTATACGAACGGCTAAGCGCTAGCTGATGCAATTCTCGGGCCAATTCCTGCCGCTCGGGCTGTAAATATGCCAGGCTTCCCATGGATTTATGGATAAGGGCATCCGCTACAACATTGTCCTTTCCTGGGTGATACAAAATATTCACATCATAATCCTTTAACAACTCCAACCAGCGACGCTGCCGCAAATTCAACTCTTTCTTGGTGAAAATACTGCAAGGTTTTGTGATCAGTGAAAATATCTACATGGACGCCATATAAGTAGTGTCTCCATATTTTAACGGCATGAATCACCGCGGCTAACTCTTAGTCATGGGTAGGTTAGTTCTTCTTATGCTTCCTCAGCTGCCTGAAGGCATAGGCAATCACCTTACCATGCTGCATCAAAACACATCCTAACCTAACACCCGAAGTGTCACAATAGATTGCATAACCCTCTGCTCCTTCTGGCAACGCTAGGACCGGTGCTGATGTCAATCTGTCTTTCAGTTCCTAAAAGCTATGCTCACATGCCTCAGTCCAATGAAATTTTGCTGCCTTCTGTGTCAATTTGGTTAAAGGTGTTGCTAAAGTGGAAAATCCTTCCATGAACCTTCTGTAATACCCGACTAACCCCAGGAAACTACGTACCTCGGTCGGAGTGGTAGGTCTAGGACATGTTTTCAATGCCTCTATCTTCTGTGTATCTACCTATATAACAGCATCTGACACAATATGGCCTGACAAGGCTACTGAATTCAGCAAAAATTCACATTTAGAAAATTTTGCATATAACTGATGATCTCTGAGAATTTGGAGCACTATCCGTAGATGATCCTAGTGATCTGCCTCTGAGCTAGAATACACCAGAATATCATTGATAAATACTATCACGAACAAGTTCTGGTATGGTCTAAAAATGTTGTTCATCAGGTCCATGAACATTGCTGGGGCATTTGTCAGTCCGAAGGACATGACTAGAAATTCAAAGTGGTCGTATCTGGTCTTGAAGGCAGTCTTTGGAATATCTCTTTCACGAACTCGGACCTGATGATATCTTGATCTTAAGTCAATCTTTGAAAAATACCTCGCTCCCTGTAGTTAATCAATGAAGTCATCTATTCAGGGAAGTCGGTACTTATTTTTGATAGTGACTTTATTTAGCTGCCAATAATCTACACACATACGGAGGGAGCCGTCCCTCTTCCTCACAAACAGAACTGGCGCACCCCATGGTGAGGTACTCAGCCTGATAAATCCCTTGTCTAGCAAATCCTTCAATTGTTCCTTTAGTTCTCTGAGTTCAGCAGGAGCCATCCAATATGGAGGAATAGATATAGGCTGAGTGCCTGGTAATAGATCAATTGCAAAATAAATTTCCCTTTCTGAGGGAATACCATGAAGCTCATCTGGAAATATGTCGGAAATTCACTAACCACTGGACAGATTGAAGGGTCAGAGGCTCTGCCCGAACATCCTGAACTCTGACAATATGATAAATGCACCCTTTTACTATCAATTTTCTCACTCGAAGATAGGAAATAAACCTACCTTTTGGCGTGGCTGTACTACCTTTCCACTCACGTACTGCCTCCCCTAGAAAGTGGAATTGGACAATCTTGGTCCAACATTCGAGATTGGCATAGCATGGAGCTAGCCAGTCCATACCCATAATAGCATCAAAATCAACCATTTCTAGTTCTATCAAGTCTACCGTAGTCTGACGACTGGCAACCTCTACTGTATACCCCCGATAGACCCTTCTGGATATAATAGAGTCACCAACAGGTGTAGACACTGAGAAAGGTCATCGAAGCAATTCCGGCATAATACTAAACTTTCGAGACACTAACTATGTAAAATAGGACAAGGTAGATCCTGGATCTATCAACACATAAGCAGGATGAGAGAAAATGTTCAGCATACCTATCATAACATCAGGTAATGACTCTGACTGCTGTCGCCCCGGTAGTGTATAAGTACGGTCTGGGCCGGCACCTGAACTGGAGGCCCCTGATCTGCCTCGGCCTCTACCGGCTGAAACTAAGGTCCTATGCCCTGCCAATGATACTGGAGTTCGTGATCCTACCGAGGACCTATCCTGTCGATCCCGGTCACCCTGACCCCTAGCTGGACAATTCCTCATTTGATGACCCTCCTGACCACAAATGTAGCATGTTGTGGAACCATACTTGCATGCTCCAGAGTCGCATCGACTGCAAATAGGGCAAAGTGGTATTGTAAACCCATTCTTCTCCACTCCCTTCTGCTGCTGTAAACCTACTACTCGCGAACCTTCACCGGGCTCTGGCTTCCCTCGGCGACTAGACCTGCTCCTTTGCCGCTGTGGTGGAGGCGGGGGTCTAGGCGGCCTATATGATAACCGTGGCATAGGTCCTCCCAGGGACTCCTCCTATTATTCACCCGGTCTGTCCCTGTGGCACTGCTCCTAACTTGTCCTCCTAATCTCCCGTTACCACTGTTTGATGCACTCAATATTCTGACCAAAAACCTGCACACAGGCGATATCCATATCCTCTCGCAGTGTGGCTGTGATGCAGGTCTCAACATATTCTGGGTTCAACCCCATAATAAAGCGGTGTACCCTGGCCAGCATTGTGTCCACAAAGGCTGGCGCATATCGAGCCAAGGAATCAAACCCCATGGCACATTCCCGAACACTCATCGACCCCTGCTCCAAGTGTAGGAACTGATCAACCCGGGCCTGTCGAATATCCCGCAGTAGGTAATGATCCAAGAAAGCCTCTGAGAAGCTGGGCCAGGTCGGAGGGGAAACTTCTTTCCCTCGGGACCTCTCCTAACTCTCATACCACAGTACAGCGATGTCCCGTAGCCAGAATACCGCCAACTCAACTGACTCTGTGGATGTAGCATGCATCACCCTGAAAATCCTCTACATCTGGTCTAAGAAGTACTGAGGGTCCTTGGTCCGATCTGTCCCTGTGAATTACGGGGGACTTAGTGCTAGGAACTCTCGAACCCTTGAGCTATCAGGCCCTCCTATGGATTCTACAACTGTAGGTTGCACTGGCTAGCGCTGAGCAGCCATCATCTGTTCTAGCATAACCATCGTGTTCCTGACCTCCTGGTCGGATGGCACGGGTATAGAAACTGCTAGAGGCAGTGCCGTCACACGAGCCATCCCAAGTGGCTCCTGACATGGTGTAGATTGCTGGGGAGGTCGAGATGGTACCTCCGTATCATCCTCAAATCGAGCTGATTCTAACCGAGGCTAAGGCACCCTGCTGGTGCCCTCTCCCGCTACTACATCTAGCCTCTTACCTGTCGTAGGGTGTCGTTGGTCCGACATTTCTCTGTAAGCAAAAGAGTATAATGATCTTAGGGAATAAAACCTATACTGTACTACTCTATAGCACAACTGAATAAGAAGAAAGAGTAACTATCCTTTCATGGCTTACAGCCTCCTGCCTATAGTATGTGGTGCACAACACATCCATAGACAATACTCTACTTAGCAAGGCTTGCAGACTCCCTCGGATACGACCTACTCTGATACCAAGTTTCTCACGCCCCACCTTGGGAGGCATGACTGGCACCCGATGCCCGTCTAGGACCTGAACTACTAAGCTGATTGAGCCTAAGAACCTCTGGTGCAGGGCTGACTCTAACTCTGGATTCAAGAAAACAACGGGCTATATAGTGGCTGTAAATACAACCCCCGACCGACAAGGCCTGTAGCCACCTGTGAATATAAACAGCTAACCAGAGACAAACAACATAAGGAGTCCTATGCGGGACGACAAGACCACCATGATATCTAATTATAACTAGAAAGTGAAATCAGATGCTAAACTGATCTATGACCGACAAAGCCATCAATAAATAGCTAAACAAGGCCCCACACGAACAACACACATAGTCTAAAACACATATGGTCCCCACACAACCGAAATCATCTAACCACAGGGAAGTAATGCAGTCTGCAAGCCTCTAGGAGTAATAAGATGGTTGGGACAGGGCCCCGGCCTACCCATACTGTACAAACAAAAGAAATAAACCTTTATCACTTATGCTCCAGAAGAAGGGAGCTGACGGTTCTGTACGGCTGACTGGAACTATGAGGGACCTGCTCCTTGTCTATGTGTACCTATAGGCAAGTAATGCAGTGCCCCAGAAGAGGGCGTCAGTACCATAGGTACAGAGTATTTAAAGCAACAACTTTAAATGACTGAAAGTATGAAATAGAATTGACAATAATTGAAGTAAAGAAAACGGACTGAAGCTGACTGCGGTATTGAAATCTGGACTAAACATAATTGTAATAAGGAAGGTAGGGTTCATACCTAGCAAATGAGGCGTCTTACTGTCTAATTATCACTAGCTAAAGCAAGCAAAAACCTTACCTGGCCCCCATAAGCCGGAAGGTACAATCAGCACAAAATAACCCACCTGGGCCCCTATTAGCCCTAGTGAGTACACCTCAATCTATATACCCTATCTAGGTCATACTGAGTCAACTACCAGCTATAAGCGTCCTACCGATCCCCTAGGTCTACAACTGGGCCTGCTCAACCCCTGACTGTAGCTGTGTCCGAGTCTGGAGGACTCTTGATATCTACACCCCGGGCGTAAGCGCTCGGCGGGGGAGTGTATAATGCCAACCACGACAATATGAGTATCTGGATCCCCATATTCATCCCTTGGGAATGACATGCCACTCCGTAGAGCGACGTAACCTCGCCCCTGGCACGCGGCAACACAGCTATTAACCCTGGGGTGGCCGCGGAAGTTATACAGGTATAATCCATCCCAAAGCAATACAATTTACTAGTCTCAACTGAAAACAACAACTAAAGATGATAACATACTCCTGACATGCTCTACTGGGATTCATACTAGACTACTATGCTGAAGAAACTAACTTGCCGAAAGAAAATGCCTTAACATACCTCGTTCACTGTTTAGCGATTAACTGGCGAGTACCAATTAGTATTCAATAGCTCTTCCCAACTGAAATCGTGTTATTGGAAAGATAGGACTAGTTTTAACACTAAATTCGGCAAAAAGGAAAACTTTATATATAAATATTAACTATATTCCAACTTAACGAAACACGGTAGAAACCTCGTTATTTCTTAAAAGTCAAGAAGGGAAAATGCTTACCTTAAGCCTTGGATCGTGTTGACACTAGTTTGGAGCAATTCCAACAACTTAGGCTCGGCGGGATGATGATTCGCCTGGCGAATTTCACGAAACTAACTCTGTAGAAATGCTCCCTGCAGCCTTATACTTCGATACCTGAAGTAAATTTGGATTTGGACGGTGTTTAGCGGCGTAATCAAATGAAACTTAAATGTTTCCCTTCGTTCTCACCTCTGCTGGTCGTGATTATATGAATTATGATCTTATTTATAACTGTGAGACCCTTATATACTTGAGGCAGCAGACAAGGCAACGTGGCACGCTGCCCAACACGCTAGTTCTGCTCTATGCCACGTTGTCTAACGCGGAGGAGCAGCTCCGTGCCACTTTGCCCCTCTGGACAGCTTGGTTCGGCCTCCTCCCATGAAATCCCGACTTTGCACTCGTTCGGCCTCCTCCCATGAAATCCCGACTTTGCACTCGTTCGGCCTTTCCTCCGGCCCTTTCCTCGTACGTATGGCACTCTAAAACACTTGACCAACATACGAGTAGGCTGATTAAATGTTAA
Source organism: Datura wrightii (assembly GCA_035772735.1). Lineage (NCBI taxonomy): Eukaryota > Viridiplantae > Streptophyta > Magnoliopsida > Solanales > Solanaceae > Datura > Datura wrightii. The sequence continues at coordinate 10,993,790 of JASDFA010000003.1, forward strand.
ACACTTATGGGGTGTAACATCTATAATTGGAAAATGTCACCCGATTCGACAACAAAACGAAAAGAAAAAGAAATTTCTCCCTAGGAAACAACCGTGGTATAAAGAAAACCCTTGGATTTTATTCATTATCTACTATCTACAAAGGCAAAAATCAAACTCGGATCATGAACTTTAGGAAATAAAATAAGGCCCACTCATTAGTACTAATAACATTTCATATCATTACTCCATAGCTCAACAACCTAAAAGATAAGATACACACTCCCCTTCCCCCAGCTTAAAATAACATATTACCCCCAATGTAAAAAGGGAAGAAGAACAAGTTAAAGGAGACTCTTTGAAAGATTTAGTGATAGGGGTGAGGGATCCATGAGTATGTGGTTTCATCAAAATGCCATGAAGTACTTTCCATTGCAGATGGCATCAATGGGTCAGGTTGAAGTTCTAGCGGTGTCCCTGATTCAGGAACCACCCATTTGTCTGATAGTGTTTTGAGGTTATGATATATCCACCCCACCGGGTTTCCATAGTGGATCTATTTCTCTCACAATAAGCATCTGATGGGGTGGTAGCCGGCTATAATATATCTTTTCAGCGGACACAATTTCGAAGGACTGTCAAACTCCAATCATCTAGTGGGCTCTTGGACCCTCAGATTGGGTAGCTGTGTCTGCGGATTCATGGATTGGTGGCTATTTTAATTACTCCATCAATCCTCACAGTTCTATCTAGTGGCCGAGAGAGAGGACATGCGGCTCGCAGGCATAACATACTCACAAGGCTAGGATAAGGCAATGATGTTGCTTGCTTCTTGGCCTTCCTTTTGAATTGATCTGCAATAATTTCCCCCATGTTAATGTGTTTCTGATCCATGATGCAGGACATAAGAATTGCGACCTAGATGGGGACCTGCGTTGTATTCTTTAAAGGGATAGTCTGAGCACATACAAAAACCAGCCACATGCGAGCTTCAAATTTTAGATCATGGTGGTGAATCATTCCTTTTGAAGTAGCCCACTGTGGTTGATCTCTTGAAATTATTCCAGCTACCTATTGTAACTGATTTTCTTTATCTTCCACCATCCTTCGGAACTCTAAACTTGGCTGAATTGGTTCATCTCAATAGATGAAATTAATTGCTTCTGGGGTGATGTTCACTTCTTGTCCCTGCACTATGCAGACGGAAGGCATGGAATTGTTTCTACTCGGCCTTTGTGCTTCAAGGTGCTTTGCCACACCCTGTAAGAGGCATAGAACTCCCACACCAAATCATGGAAGTAGGGGCCTACGGGTATAGTGAATGGACCCCAATCCCGAATACCGATCTGATTGTAGATATTGGGGAAGTCATCCTTGAAGGATTCCACCTCAAATTGAGCTTCTGAAGTGATGGACCTCTTCCCCTTGAAGGAAACATAGTAATTTTCCATTTTTTCTAGCCTGTAGTGAGTTTCAAATATGCTGGGCCTCCTCAGAAGTTAAGTCTTGAATGTTGGTGTTGGTCATTAAGGCTTTCCCTTTGCTATTCAGTCTGGAGGTGAACATGATGTTGTAGGCTACTGTTAGTACCATACAAAGATTCAAAACAAGAACATAAGCTAAGAAGAATGTATGGATAAAAAATATTGACAAGCTGAATGATATCTAATTAGAAGTGAAGAAATGTTAAAGCTAGAACACTGGCAAAACATCGGCGAAAAGTAGGTGATGATCTGCGAAGTGCTGATGAGAGGCCGTCATTAAGCAAAAAGCTAGTCAAAGACATCCTACTCTAGTTCCACACCAGAGAGTCACTGCTCTCAAACCATGAAGCACCGATGAAACACAAGTTCTTGGCAGTGCCTATAACCTCGCGACTGGACGCACGTTTCAATAGGTAGTTCGCCGGACATGACCGGTGTTTCACCGATGGGTTGCCTCACATTCATTCTACCAAAATCCATCCAAAATAAAGATTCCTCCACTCATTACCCCTCATATCACTTACACAATCAGGTACAATTAAAATAATAACGATGATTTTCCCTTAAGAAAATGTCACTATATCTATCATTGGGCAAATCGTGCATGCGAAGCACACAGTGTTACTCAGACTTTACCCACAAATTAAAATCACCACGATACAAATCATGAAGCAAGCATAGAAAATGAGACACCCACATTAACATTTGAACCCCAAGATATCACCACCAACATACCCGCTACATGAACAATATTCAATCAAGTAAAAGTCGAGAATGATGTACAAGAGTGGTACCAATATCTATTCTAGCATGCTTGAGTTCATATTTATATTCTCAATTGAAGTACAACAAAGCTAGGAGACACATACCAAGTTAAGAAGGGAGAATAAGTAGGGAGATGAGAGCTTTATGATTTGTTCAATTATGGTGCCTTTAAAGTCATGTGAATTTAGGTGAGGTGAGATGGGTGATGGGAGAGAGGTAGTTAAAGCCTAAGAGGAGGGAAGGTGATTGGACAAGAAGAAGGTAGGTGATAATGGAGTTTATGTTGGAAAGGTGGTTGGTTGGATATTTAAGAGGTGGTGGAAAAGTGTAAAGTGTGGGAAAATGGAAAAGTGGGAAGTGTTTGATGAAATAAGGGTTTTGGGAATTTGGACTGGTTTTTCAGATTCATGAGTCTGTTGGTCAACGGGTGGTAAACATTTTTAATGGAAATATATACCTGGATTTGTTCTTAACCGGTGATAGCCGGTGCATACCGGTGGTTCGCCGGTTTGTGGGCCGATGATCATCACCTTTTCTGTTCTCTGGTTCATAGCCGGTGATCGTCTAAAATCTTTCGGGTTGGCACTGGTGATTCGCCGGTTGATCTGGTGATGTTATCATAACCCCAAAGTGTACTATTTGAAGCCGGCGTTTCATTGGCGATTCGCGGATTGGTATTAGTGATTCGCTGGTTCGATCAGCGAACACACCCCAACTTCCAGGTGTACTAGTTGGAGCTGGAGGTACGTGAACTGGTATCGGCGTTCCACGGGCAAATCACCAGTTTCTTCTCTTCTCTTCCCTTATTCTGTTCATCCTCTGCGATAGGACGACGCCTTGCATTTTTACACCAGTGTTCCACTGGTCTAGCGCTGGTCCTACCTTGTTCTTCTTCTCCTTGTTTGAGCATCCAATCTACCTACAAAATCAAAAACTAGAAAACATCAAAATACTCAAGATAAAAATGCTTGGGTTTCCTCCTATGAAGTGCCTTAGTTAACATCGTGGCTTGACGGAGGCTCCTTATGTGTTATGGCTCATCCAGGTACATGACCTCTATTCAACCAACCTCCTCTAACACTCCCAAATATTTCTTTACCCTTTGAGAATTCACCTTGAATTTTGACCCATCTTCTCCTTCAAGTTCAATGGCACCGTTTCCAAAAACTTGGGACACCTTAAATGACCCTGACCACTTAGATTTCAGCTTTCCTTGGAATAACCTCAGCAATGAATTGAATAACAATACCAAATCTCCTACAATAAAATTTCAATGCAAGATTTTTAGGTCATTGTAATGCTTCATGTGGGCCTTATAAATAGTTGCATTCTCATATGCCCGTATTATAAATTCATCCAACTCATGCATATTTTCCACTTGCCCTTTGACGGCTCTCCCCCAATCAAGGTTTAAGCTCTTCAGTGCCCACAAGGCTTTATGTTCTAGCTCAACAGGGAGGTGGCAAGTTTTGCCAAAAACAAGTTGGTATGGTGACATTCCAATTGGTGTCATGTATGCAGTCCGATACGTCCACAAGGCATCAGCTGGCTTCCGAGCTCAATATGTTCTGTTCACATTGACTGTTTTAGTCAAGATAGATTTGATTTCTCGATTGGAAACTTCTACTTGGCGACTTGTCTATGGATGATAAGGGGTGGGCACTTTGTGCTTCACACCATACTTTTCCAGCAAAGTTCTGAACAATCGATTGCAGAAGTGTGTTCCTCCATCGCTAATATGTCAACGCCCACTAGGGGCGAGATGACGTCGCTCTACAGAACAGTATGTTGTCTGCCAGGGACGAAGATGGGGTCCCAGGTCCTCATATGTCGTGGTTGGCTCTATACACCCCTGTCAAGCTTGGTGCCCTGGGTGCAGATATCAGGAATCCACTAGACTCATACATAGCTATAGTCAGGGGCCAAGCAGGCTCAGTTGCAGACCTAAGGGCCGGTGGGACAGCTATAGGGTATATAGACTGAAGTGTACTGACTAGGGCTTATGGGGGCCCCAGGTGGGTTATTCTATGCTGGTTGTACCTTCCGGCTTATGGGGGCGAGGTAAGGTTTTTGGTTGCTTTACTTATTAATAAAGTTAGATAGTAAGGAGTTCTATTACTCAGGTATGATCTCTACCCCCTTCATTTTAGTTATTTCAGTTCTATCTCTTTATTTTATTCATTTACAGTTATCGCCTTATATATTCAGTACATATTGTACTGACGCCCTTTATGGGGCGCTGCATTACTTTCCTGAAGGTATAGATAGACGAGGAGCAGGTCCCTCATAGCTTTAAGCTAGCATCATCAGAGCAGTTAGCTCCTTTCTTCCGGAGCTTGTAGATAGAAGGTTTAGTTCTTTTTGATTGTATAGTTAAGGCCCCGACCATCATATTACTCGTAGAGGCTTGCAGGTTGTTTCCACTTCCCTGTGGTTAGCTTTTATTGGTCGTTTGGGGCCTATATGTGTTTTAGTTTACATGTTGATCGTGTAGGGCCTTGCTTACCTGGCAGATTAGTGGCCTTGTTGGCCATAGTTTAGCTTAGCACTGGTTTTACTTTACAGTCATAACTAGACATCATGATGGTCTTGTCGGACCGCATAGGATTCCCTGTTGTTGGTTTCTAGCTAGTTGGTTTTCTTTTACAGGTGGCTATAAGGCCTTGTCGGTCGGAGGTTTTATTTATAGTCGAGATATAGCCCGTTGTTTTCTGAAATTGAGAAGTATGCCTGCACTAGAAGTGCATATGCCTAGTTCAATCAGTTCAGATCCTAGTAGGGCACCAGGTGCTAGTCATGCCTCCCAAGGTGGGGCGCTTCAAACTTGGTATCAGAGCAGGGCGTATCCAGGGAGTCTGCAAGCCGTTCTAAGTAGAGTCTTGTCTATGGGTGTGTTGTGCACCACATTCTATAGGTAGGAGGCCGCGAGGCATGATAGGACGGTTAATCTTTATTCTTATCCAGTCATGCTATAGAGCTGTACAGTATAGGGTTGAGTCCCTAAACTCACCATATTCTTTTATCTATAGAGAAATGATAGACCCACGACACACCACGACTGGTAGGAGATTGGATGTTGCAGCAGGGGAAGGCACTAGCAGGGTGCCTTAGTAAGAGTCAGCCCGAACTGAGGGCGATAGAGAGACTTCATCTCGGTCTCCCAACACTCTCCACCACTTCAGGAGCTGCTCGGAGAGGAAAATATGACGTCACCACCTCTAGCAGTCTCTATACTGGTACCATCATATTAGGAGGTTAAGAGTGTTGTTGTTATGTTAGCTCAGATGATTGTTGCACAACATCAGCATGTGTGGTCGCAGAGTCTTCAGGAGGACCTGGTAGTTCGAGGGTCCGAGAATTTCTCGCGTTGAGTCCCCCGCAATTTACCAGGACGGACCGAGAGGAGGACTCTTAGGATTTCTCGGATCTGATACAACGGATTTTCAAGGTGATGCATGTTACACCTGCAGAGTCGGTGGAGTTAGCAGTATTTTGGCTACGGGATATCGCAGTACTGTGGTATGAGTGTTGGGAGAGGTCCCGAGGGAGAGGTTTTCCCCTCTGACATGGCCCAGCTTTTCAGAAGCTTTTCTGGGTCACTACCTGCCACGGTAAATTCGACAGGCCTGGGTTGATAAGTTTTTACATCTAGAGTAGTGGTCGATGAGTGTCCGGGAGTACGCTATGAGGTTCGACTCTTTGGCCCGATATGCACCAGCTTTTGTAGATACCATGCCGGCTAGGGTTCATCGGTTTATTATGGGGCTAAATCCAGAATATGTAGAGACCTGTATTACGGCCACTCTGCGAGCGGACATTGATATTGCCCGCGTTCAGGCTTTTGCTCAGAACATTGAAGGGAACAGATAGTGCAACGGGAGATAAGAAGGGTAAATCAGGAGCAGTGCCACCGGGCCAAACCTAGTGACATGCAGGCGGAGTCCCAAGGTGGATCCAGGCCACCCAAACCTCTCCCCCCACAACAGCAGCAGGAGAGTGGATTTGGTCATCGAGGGAACTTAGGACCCAGCGAGAGCTCACGATCAGTAGGTTCACAACAGTGGAGAGGAGTGGAGCAGAGTAGATTCACCATGTCGCTTTACCCTATTTGCAGTCGACGTCACACTGGGGCATGCAGGTATGGTTCCACAGAATGTTATACCTATGGAATGGAGGGTCATTAGATGAGAGATTGTCCAGCCAGGGCTCAGAGTTATTGGGACCCACAGGATAGATCTTTAGTAGGGTCACGTGCCCCAGCATCTCCAGTAGGGCGTAGGCCCATAGATCCAACCAGCAGAGGCTGAGGCAGAGGCAGACCAGGGGCCCCTAGCTTAGGTAGCGGTACATATCATATTTATGCCTTACCGGGATGGTGGGAGTCAGAGTCGTTGTCGGATGTGGTGACAGGTATGCTGGACATTTTCTCTCACTTTGTTTATGTATTGATAGATCCATGATCCACCTTGTCTTATGTTACCCTATTAGTGGATCAGAAGTTTGGTATTATGCCAGAATTGCTTCAGCGACCTTTTTCAGTGTCTACACCCATAAGTGACTCTATCATAGCTAAGAGGGTCTACTGGGGATGCACAGTAGAAGTTTTTGGTCATCAGACTTTAGCAGATCTGATAGAACTAGAAATGATAGATTTTGATGAAATTATGGGTATGGATTGGCTGGCGCCATGCCATGCCAATGTTGAGTGTTGGACCAAGACTGTTCGATTCCAACTTCCAGGGGAGGTTGTACGGGAGTGGAAAGGTAGTGCAGCCACGCAAAAAGGTAGGTTTATTTCCTATCTTCGGTTGAGAAAATGGATAGCGAAAGGATGTATTTACCACATTGTCAGGGTTCAGAATATCCAAGCAGAATCTCCGAGTCTTCAATCCATTCAAGTAAGTCAATGAATTTCTAGGTGTATTCCTAGATGAGCTGTCTGGAATTACTCCAAAATGGGAAATCATTTTTTTAATTGATTTATTACCAGATACTCATCCCATATCTATTCCTCCATATCGAATGGCTCCTGCTGAGCTCAAAGAGTTGAAGGAACATTTGAAAGATCTGTTAGATAAGGGCTTCATTAGGCCGAGTACTTCATCGTGGGGAGCGCCAGTCCTATTTGTGAGAAAGAAGTATGGCTCCCTCCGCATGTGTATAGACTACCGACAGTTGAATAACGTTACTATCAAGAATAAGTACCCTCTTCCAAGAATAGATGACTTGTTTGACCAGTTGCAAGGGGAAAAGTATTTCTCAAAAATTGACTATAGGTCAGGGTACCATCAAGTTCGGGTTCATGAGAGGAATATTTCAAAAACCGCTTTCAGGACTAGGTATGGCCACTTTGAATTTCTAGTCATGTCCTTCAGGTTGACGAATGCTACAGCAGTGTTCATGGATATGATGAATAGCATCTTTAGACTGTATCTAGAACTGTTTGTGATACTATTTGTTGGTGATATTCTGATATACTCCCGCTCAGAGGCAGGTCATCAGGATCACTTATGAATAGCGCTCCAAACTCTTAGGAATCGCCAGCAGTATGCGAAGTTTTCCAAATGTGAATTTTGGTTGAATTCAGTGGCCTTTCTGGGCCACATTGTGTCAGATGATGGCATTCAGGTAGACTCGTAGAAAATTGAAGTAGTAAAAATATGGCCTATACCTACCACTCCGATCGAGGTACGTAGTTTCCTGGGGTTAGCTGGGTATTGCGGAAGGTTTGTAGAAGGATTTTCTACCTTAGCAGCGGCTTTGACCAAGTTAACTCAGAAAGCAGCTAAATTTCACTGGACTGAAGCATATGAATAGAGTTTACAGGAGTTGAAAAATAGACTGACCTCAGCACCAGTATTAGCCCTTCCAGAAGGATCAGAGGGTTATGCAGTGTATTGTGATGCTTCAGGCGTCGGGTTAGGTTGTGTTCCGAAGCAATATGGTAAAGTAATTTCTTACACTTCCAGACAAATGAGGAAGCATGAGAAGAACTACCCCACCCATGATTTGGAGTTGGCTGCGGTAATTCATTCCCTGAAAATATAGAGGCACTATCTGTATGGAGTTCATGTAGATATTTTTACTGATCATACGAGCCTCGAGTACATTTTCACACAAAAAGAGTTGAATTTGTGGCAACATCGCTGGTTAGAGCTGTTGAAAGACTATGATGTGAATATTTTGTACCATCCAGGGAAAGACAATGTTGTAGCAGATGCCCTCAGTCATAAATCCATAGGGAGTTTAGTACACTTGAAGCCAGAACATCAGGAGCTAGCCTGAGAATTGCATAAGTTAGCCAGTTTACCCATCCATATAGTATATTCAGGAGACAGTGGAGCAGTAATACAAGATACAACAGTATCATCATTAGTTTTGGAAGTGAAAGGACGGCAGTACGAAGACCCTAACCTGGTTTAGCTCAGATATAAGGTTTAAGAGGGGAAGTAACAGATTTCCAAGTAATTGAAGATGGAGTTTTGAGATATAGGGATCGCCTCTGTTTTCTGGACGTGGTAGGACTTCACCAGCAAATTATGGGCGAGGTGCATTATTCCCGTTACTCTCTTCATCCGGTTTCAACAAAGATGTATCATGATATAAAATAAAATTACTGGTGGCCGAGAATGAAAAAGAAAATAGCAGAATTTGTAGCTCAATGTCCTAAGTGCCAGCAGGTGAAAGAATAACATCAAAAACCCGACAGATTGACACAAGAAATAGTGGTACCTATGTGGAAATGGGAGGCAATAAACATTGGATTTTGTGACAGGATTACCCCGTACTAGACGCAAATTTGATGCTATCTGGGTGATTGTTGATAGGTTGATGAAATCAGCTCACTTCCTGCCAGTCAGGACCACTTTCTCAGTTGAGGATTATGTCGAGCTTTATATCAGGGAGGTAGTCAGATTACATGGTATCCCAGTATCTATCATTTATGACAGGGAAGCACAATTGAAAGCTAGGTTCTGGCAGTCTTTTCAGCGAAGTTTGGGAACCCAGGTTAATCTGAGTATGGCATTCCACCCTCAGATAGGGCAGGCAGAACGTACAATTCATACGCTCGAGGATTTATTACGGGCATGCGTGATAGACTTCAGGGGAAGGTGGGAGGAACATCTACCCCTTATTGAGTTTGCCTACAATAACAGTTATCACTCGTCAATCCAGATGGCGCCTTACGAGGCCTTATATGGACAGAAATGCAAGTCCCTAGTTGGTTCGTTCAAGGTTGAAGAATCAGAGTTAATTGGGTCAAATATAATTCATCAGTCAGAGGAGAAAGTAAAGCTTATCAGAGAACGTCTGCTGATAGCTCAGAGCCACTAGAAATCTTATGTGACGCCCCGCCTTGGGAGGCATGACTGGCACTTGGTGCCCTACTAAGACCTGGACTGCTGGACTACTGAGCCTAAGCACTTCTGGTGCCAGGCTGGCTCTAGCCCTGGATTCATGGAACCAATGGGCAATATAACGTCTGTAAATACAGCCTCCGGCCGACTAGGCCTATAGCCTCATGTAAGAAAACAACAGCTGACCAGAACCACAAGAGTATAAAGGAACCTATGCGGGCCAACAAGGCCACCATGCTGACTAGTTTCACTGAAAAGCTGAACTAAATGCTAAACTTCTCTGTGACCGACAAGGTCACAAACTATCAACTATACAAGGCCCCACACGGCTATCATAAACAAACTAAAACATACACACGGCCTCACACGACCGGTACAACTAACCACAGGGAATATACAATCTGCAAGCCTCTAAGAATGATAATAAAATGGTCGGGATGGGGCCCCGGCCTACCCGTACTGTACAACAAAAAGAGAAATAAACCTCTAGCTATCAAGCTCCGGATGAAAGGAGCTGATGACTCTGTGTGCTAGCTAGAATTACGAGGGATCGGCTCCTCGTCTATGATACCTGCAGGCAAGTAATATAGCTCCCCCAAACGGGCATCAGTACCACAGGTACCGAGTATGCAAAGCAATAACTAGAACATACCTGAAGATAAACAGTAATACTGATAGTTACTGAAGTATAGGAGATGGCTAAGACTGCCTGGGATAGCAGAATCTGAAATGAGCTTAACTGTACTAGAGAGAAGGGGAGAATCATACCTGTCAGTGCGGTGTCCTACTATCTATCAATATAATAATTAAAACATATAGCATACAAGAACCTATACCAGCCCCCATAAGTTGGAAGGTACCAATCAACATGCAATGTATATATGCCTACCCAGGTCGCCATCCACCTAGTAACTATTCACACCACCCACCTAGTAACTACGAGCATCCCGCCGGCCCCCTGGGTATGCAACTTGGGCTCTTTAGGCCCCTGACTATAGCTATATCCGGGTCTGGAGGACTCCTGTAAACTGTGATTTGAGATCTGCATCTGTAATCTATAATCTGTACCTCGGGGGCAAGCGCTCGACGGGGATATGCTATAATGCTGATCAGCCTGCTATGGGGAATGCTGCCTCCCATCTTCATCCTCTAGCAGATGGCATGCCACTCCTCGGAGTGACGTATCCTCACCCTCTGGCGGGCGAGTCGACACAGCTATTAACCCTGGGGCGGCAAAGAAGCTCTAAGGGTTCCCAACATAGAACAATCAGGTCTCTACAAACAACAATAATCACATATAACATATATATAAAATCTGATAATACTGTCCATGTTCTAATATTCTATTCTGAATCTCTTGCTGAATTATACTGAATCTGATACTGATTTATACTGAGTCTGAAATAATATCTCGCAGTCTGATACTAATTTACTGACTTTTATTCTAAATATGACATAATAATTATTCAAGCATGCTTACTGAATTCACACTGGGCATAATACTCGGCTTTGAAATGTTCTTCTGGAATTTATTCTATTTTACTATATTAGAATTACTATCTTGCCGAAGAAACTGGCTTTACATAGCTCAATTGCCGACTTCTTGACTAATTGGTGTAACTCGGCCAATATCCAACTATTTCTTCCAACTGCATTCATATTCATAGCAAATAAAACTAAAGTCATCAATATTCTGGAAGAAAACACTACTTTGAATATATATACTGCCCAAACATTGACTTATCGAAAAACAGCCGAAAACTCGTTATTTCTCTAAAGTCCAAAAGGGAAAAATACTCACTTTAGGGCTAGGAGTATATTGACACTAATTTGGGGCAATTCCACTTACCTTAGCTCGGTAGGACGATGATTCGCCGGCCGATTTTCACAAAACTATCTCTGTAGGAATGCTCCCTGCAGCTTATACTTCGCTACCCGAAGTTAATTTGAGTTTGGACTGTGTTTGACGGCATAATCGGACGAATATTTGTATGGAATCCTCATCTTCCTCTATTTTTGGTCGCTTACTAGAAATTAAAAGATGGTAAATGATTTAAAACAAAGTGGGAAGGCTTTATATACTTGGGGCCTTTAAGTCGCATTTGTCGAATGCGATTTATAAGTCGCATTTGTCGAATGCGATTTATAAGTCGCATTTGCCTTGTGACACTCCGACTTGGCGCTTGTCCGGTCTCTCCTCGGGCCCTTTTCTAGCGCGTATGGAATTCTAAAACTCTTAACCAACATGCGAATAGGCCATCTAAATGTCAAGAATTTATGGGGTGTAACATCTTACGCTGATGTACAGTGTAGAAACCTGGAGTTCAATATAGGTGACTGAGTATTTCTGAAAGTCTCGCCGATGAAAGGCGTGATGAGGTTTGGTAAAAAGGGTAATCCTAGCCCAAGGTTTATTGGGTTGTATAGAATACTTTGTAGAAAAGGCCAGGTGGCCTATGAGCTAGATTTGCCTTCAGAATTGGAATTCGTTCATCTGGTCTTTCATGTATCGATGCTACGAAAGTGCATAGGGGATCCGTCCTGAGTTGTGCCAGTTGAGGATGTCCAAGTCACTGAGGAATTAGCCTATGTAGAGATTCCAGTAGCTATATTAGATCGATAGGTTCGCAAGTTAAGGACTAAAGATGTTGCCTATGTTAAGGTACTGTGGAGAAACAAGTATAAAGAGGAAATGACTTGGGAAGCTGAGGACAACATGAAATCCAAATATCCTCACTTGTTCCAGGCTTAGTCCAAACTATGCAGTTAAGGTAAGTTCTTGATTCAGTCAGGTTTTTATGATTTATGTTATATATATTGCTTAGCTAGATACAAAGTTGTTGAGAAACAGTTGCTATAGGGTTATGTGAAATGCCTGTATTGGATTGAAGTGCCTGTATTGGACTTTTCTGCGTTTCAGGATTTCTGGATAGTCCATATTACAACGGACACTTTGCTGAAATTTTTCAAGAATAAGTAGTTATAAGAGTTAAGGTATTATAAGCTAAAGTAAAACATTCGAGGACGAATGTTTCTAAGGGGGGGAGGATGTTACACCCCGTAAGTTTCTAATGTTTAAATGGCCTATTCGTACGTTGGTTGAGAGTTTTAGGGTGCAATACGTATGAGGAAAGGGCCCGGGGAAAGGTCAGACGAGCACAGAGTCGAGACCGCGCGGGAGGAGGCCGGTCCAGTTGCCCAAAGGGGCAGCGTGGCATGGACCAAGCCCTCCGCGATGGGCTCTGTGGCACACTTGTAAGTTGGCGCGACAGGGTCCATGCCACAGACACCTGTCCAATGGCTCAAGTATATATATGTTCCGCCCTTTGATTTCATTTCATTTTCTATATATATACACGACCAGAGAGGAGAGAACACGAGGAGTTCAAGTTCATCCGTTTACGCTGCTAAACGCTGCCCCAATTTAAATTAACTTCGGGTATCAAAGTATAAGGCTGCAGGGAGCATTACTACGGAGTTAGTTTCGCGAAATTCGCTTGGAGAATCATAACCTTGCTGAGCTAAAGTTGTTGGAATTGCTCCTAACTAGTGTCAATACGACCACAGGCTTAAAGTAAGCATTTCTTCCTTCTGGACTTTTGAGAAATTATGAGTTTTCGTCCGTGTTCCGTCAAGTTGAAATATAGTCAATATTTATATATAAAGTTATTGTTTCCTATGAATTTAGTATTGAAATTAGACTCATTCTTCCAATAATGCAATTGTAGTTAAGAAGAGCAGTTGAATACGAGCTAAAACTCACCAGTTAATCAGTGACCGGCGAACGAGGTATGTTAACGCAGTTTGTTTCCGTAAGTTAGTTTCTTTAGCATGATAGCTTAGTTTGAATCCCAATAAGAATACCAGAAGAATGTCTATTATGATTAGTTGTTGTTATTAGTTGAAATTCATATTCCATGTTAGTTAGGATAGATTATGACTATATAGTCTTCATGACCGACCCAGGGTTACTAGCTCTGTCGACGCCCACTAGGGGCGGGAAGATGTCACTCTACAGAGCAGTATGTCGTCTGCTAGGGACAAAGATGGGGTCCCAGGTCCTCATATGTTGTGGTTGGCTATATACACCCCCGTCGAGCCTAGTGTTTGGGGTGCAGATATCAGGAGTCCACTGGACACAGACACAACTACAGTCAAGGGCTGACCGAGCTCAGTTGCATACCTAGGGGGCCGGTAGGATAGCTATAGCTACTAGTTGACCTTGTGCGACCTTGATAGGGGTATATAGACTGAAGTGCACTCACTAGGGCTTATGGGGGCCCTAGGTAGGTTATTCTGTATGGGGGCCATGTAAGGTTTTTGTTTTCTTTGGTTATTAATAAAGTGAGATAGTAAGGAGTTCTATTACTCAAGTATGATATCTACCCCCTTCATTTCAGTTATTTCAGTCATTTATAGTTATCGCCTTACATATTCAGTACATATTGTACTGACGCCCTCTGTGGGGCACTGCATTACTTGCCTGCAGGTACGGATAGATGAGGAGCATGTCCCTCGTAGCTTTCAGCCAGCATCATCAGAGCAGTTAGCTCCTTTCTTCTAGATCTTGTAGATAGAAGGTTTACTTCTTTTTGATTGTACAGTTTATGGGTAGGTCGGTGCCCTGTCCCGAACATCATATTACTCCTAGAGGGTTGTAGATTTTTTTCATTTCCTTGTGGTTAGTTGTTATTGGCCATGTGGGGCCTATATGTGTTTTAGTTTACGTGTTTGCCGTGTGGAGCCCTGCTTAGCTGGAAGATTAGCGTCCTTGTCGGCCATTGTTTAGCTTAGCACTGGTTTTACTTTACAGTCATAACTAGACATCATGGTGGTCTTGTCGGCCCACATAGGATTCCCTATTGTTGTTGTTTCTAGCTAGCTGGTTTTCTTTTACAGCTGTCTATAAGGCCTTGTCGGTTGGAGGTTGTATTTACAGACGAGATATAGCCCGTTGTTTTCTTGAATTGAGAAGTAAGACTGCACCAAAAGTGCATAGGCCTAGTTCAGTCAGTTCAGATCCTAGTAGGGCAATAGGTGCCAGTCATGCCTCCCAAGGTGGGGCGTGACACATCAAATGACTGGTTTGTCCCTATTTGATGACTATACTCAATCATCAGGTCAGATCTCATGAGCGATTTCTTACTAATCATTATCAATTTTTTCCAAATTTACTTTTCGATGACCACAGCTTAAGCCATACAATGATCATAAAAATCAAGGCTTTGTTGTAATTCTCTTTTCCTAATCTCTACTTCTCTAGGTTCAAGCAAGTAAAGAATTTGGGCAAGTCCTAACGTTGCGCAGATTAAGAAATGTTTAAAGGTGAAGAGAATACAAGCATTTAGCATTGTCTTTGAATCACTTTGTGTAACTTTATTTCGTTAATCCACCATTGATCCCACAACCCGAGTTGTGGAGGTTTTAGCCTCTCATGATTGTAAAATTGTAATTATCATTCATAGACAAACACATAATTAAATACTTACAATAATAATTGAAAGAAAACCTACTTCGATTATCAACGAACAAATTCAATAACAATTGATAAAATCAAGTGTTGATCCTAAGAATTGCTCTCCAAAAGTTGATAATACTTCACAAATAAAACTTTTGTCAATGCAATCACACGTCTACTACCTTCTCTCTATGTTTTTGTTTTCTACTAAAATCAAACATAAAAGGTATTTATACATACATCAGAAACCTTTTCCTAAGCTAACAGGAAAATATTCATATCTAGCACCGGCTTGACTCACGACTAATCATACGAGCTGTAACAGGATTGTATGAGTTGTACCTGCCTCTCGTACATCCCTTGCTACTGTAGATGACTAAGTGTTGGTAGCTGGTTCGCCTCGTCCCATACTCCTATGAGTCATACAATCCATCCATGGCTTGGCCTTGTGTAAAACCGAAAAAGTTCCCTAGGTTAGACCCGAGGCTTACAATAGAAAACAATAAGAAAATAGTACCAAAAACAAACAAAGAACTTCAGTACGGTTCATTGTAGAGTCCAATGGGTCATTGGAAGTGACCAAAGATTTGTCAGAAATTTGCTCAGAACCCACGAGGGGATTGTACGGACCGTGACTTGATTGAACTAGTCATTATTTATGGTCATTGAAGCAGATTAAGAGAATTTCAAAGGAAGAATGGGGAAAACCGACAGATGGACCAACAGTCCATTGTTTCTACCACTGCCCGTTGGATGGATCGTTGGTTCTACTAGTTTGTTGAAAATAGCGAGCTAAGTTTGGAACCCTTCCAGGTACATGGATAAACCCGATGCCAGTGAATTTATGGAAAAAAGGTGTTTAGATCAATTCCTAAGTATAAGAAGTGCATTAGATGCAAATTAAGGTCATAATCAACCTCTAGCACAAAGTTGAGTTGAGAGCCTCCTCACCGATTGAGTGTCGTATGAGTTCTTACAAGGGTCAACATTAGATGACCATAAATCCCATTTTACAATATGATTTTTGGTGATTAGAAACCTAAAATTGAATCCATTGGAGTCTTCTTTCCAACAAGTCTGACCTTGCATCAATCAGAGTATGGAGTAAAAAGTTATGGGCAGTTTAGTGAAGCAGCAGCAGGCAATAACGAATCTCAGAACGGGCCGTTGTAGCAACCAACTCCTGTCCTGTTGGTCGTTGGAACTACTAGTTTCAGGTCGTTTTTTGGTAGTTTGGGGGTATTTTGGTAAACTCATGTGCTTCTAACTCCTAAATGACATCGTTTTGGGCTTTCTTAAGGTCAGATTAAAGTGATTAACCTAGCCTAAATCCTCACCCTTTCCAAAAGATCAAAAGTTAGATTTTCTCTCAAGAAAGGAACTAGGTTTCTTCTTCAACCTCTTCAAATCTTCTTGGACTCTTCAAGGAAAGTCAAGGGACCATCAACCCAGATATATGAGACTATGAATGAGAGTTCCTTTCACTCTCATGCTCAAAACTCTTCTCAATTTCCATGTATTTCAATTCTAGATTCGAGTTTCATGATCTATGAGGTTTATTCCATTTCTTGGGAAATTCCCTATGATCTATATATGGGTCAACTTCTTTCATGTATTAAATCATTTTTTATGATCTATGGGAAGATTTTATGACTATTTTGAATATAAATTTATAGATTTGAATTTAAATCCAATTATGCCCAATAATGTATGTTTTTATGAAAAGTCAAGTTATGATTTCATTATGATCTCGATTGAAATTAGCCCAATTATGATTTATGCTTTATGATATGATTTCTCTCAAGTACTTATCATGGATTTATGAAATATCAAGTTTATACATATTTACAAGTATGCATGGATTTCATGATTTATAATTTTATGCCATTGGCCGATTCATGGGCCCTTGATTCATGGCTAAACATGTATGTAAATTGGGATCAAAGATGTTAATGTTTTTTTTTCGGCTATGAATCTCATGAATGATGTTGATGTTTTATATATGAGCCTAATGTGCATGATTTTGGGAGCAGTGTACCGCACCGAGTAGCCCGGTGTTCAAAGGACTACGCCGGTGTCACCATAGGTTCATATTGATACATTAAAATGTTAATGGATCCCCTCTTTCATGATATCACATACTGCACGTCCCTTGCTAGGCAAGCCTGGGATGACTCTGCTCACTTGAGTGAGATAGTTGGGGCATCATGTAAGGCTCTACCATGATGGTGTCGATTATGATGAGTCCTCCAATTGTTTCTCATTATTTAAGCATGGTCATGTTTATATTATTTTGGCCCAAGTCACGTTTAATAAAAAATTTTATCCTATTATTATGATTATGGCTGATTTACGAATGTTTTTGAGAAGCTTGAGCCCTCATATTTATATTATGATATTTACTTTATGATCATGATGTCCTACTCTTATAAACTCTTATGTATTTTAACCATCTATTTTTACTTACCTTGCATACTCAGTACATTCGAAGTACTGACCGCATACTCTATGCTATATTGTGTCATGATACAGGCTCGAACATTTAGGTTCAGTCCTGCCATTATCCTGATACTCAAAGTTTTGCATCCAGTTCAGTGATGAGTCCTTATCTCCTGAGGACCATTTGATATTAGTTATCCTCTATGTTCAGTTTTTCAGACATGTCGTGTTAGTTGGGTGTGTTATCCCACCAATCCATCGGATATGTTAGAGGCTTTCAGACTATGTGTAGTATTCAGCTGTCATGTATGTAGTACGTTTCGTTTTCTATGTTATGTCATGATTATGCTTCCACTATGTTATTATGTTGAGTATTTTAATTTTTTCATTCAGTTAGATGTATGTTCATGCCATGGGTCGCCTTGGAACCCCTCGAGCCTCCTTGACCCATGTTGTGATCTGGGTCTATTTTAGGGTCGTGACAGAATTGGTATAAGAGCATTAGGTTTTGAAGTGTCCTAGGGTGTCTGAAAGTCGTATTAAGTAGAGTCTTTCTCATGGGTGTGAAGCATGCCACACTTATAAAGAAGAGTCTACAAGATGTTTAGGAAATGTTTTCTTCTTTCATGATCTATGTCGTGCAATGAAATATCTTTCTATCCTTCTAAACTCATTTATTCACACACCCCAAAGCATAACGCCACTCAGTGGAATAAGACACGCTCTCGAATTATCTCTCCCTATGGGAGTTAAGAGAAGCTAAGGTATAAGAATTTGTGAACTTGAAGAAAGGAACCAAAAGAGTGGAGGAGTACGATGGGAGAAGTATGAAGCCTTCCATGATAGTCTTAGAGACAAATGTGAAGTCAAGAGATAGTGATTTTTGCCTAGCCTTAAGAAGTGATCCAATCCTTAGAACAATGACCTTTAAGCTAAGGGGGAGATCATAAAGTGACGGACCAAGTCAAGCCTTGAGTTTCAAGTGTGAAGGTCCAAGATCAGTAACTATGGGAGATCGATCCACGCTTATTCAAGTGTCCTTACATAGTTTAGTCTACGCGATACTCTACTCATGCCATATGTGAACATGTTATGCCCATGTTTAAGTTCCAAGTACTCCTTACGTGTGTTTGCACTCATATTGGTAGAATGAGAAGTAACTACTTCAGATGGTGATTCCAGTCTTCTTCCATGATTCCATAAATCTCAGCTTCATGTCATGACCCTCGTTATGTATGCAAACTCATGCAAACTCATGTCTCTCAGCTTGCTCAGCTCTATGGACTCAGTTTTTAAGATTTGCCTTATCGGCTCATAAGATTGTGTTATATCAAGTATATGCCCAACTTAGATTTCTTGAATTATTGGTGCTCATAATTCCTTAATCTAAGAACTATGAATGTTCCCTCATGATGGAAATGATGATTAAAATGTGTACGTTCATGATAACTCCCTATCCCTACCATAGATGCCAGGTATGTAGAAGTTTAGGAAGCGCAGTTATTAGCCAAGCTTGGAAGTGTAACAACCCACATGGTCATTTTGTGATTGTTGATCCATTTCCTTGGGTTGAACCTTTCTGTATCCTTATTTTGTTACTTATCACTGGTGAAGATGGATGACACAATTTTCAAGATGATCCAATGAAGATTGGATAAGATTTTCGGTTTTTGGAAGGTTTGAAGTTTGAGAGGTTTGACCAAAGTCAATATTTCAAGTTAACGAGCTCGAATTTAGGTTTTGAGAGCTTTGTTAGTTCTGGATGGTGATTTATGTCTTAGTTGGGTAGTTTTCATGTATCCCAAGGTGTTCGGGAGTTATTTGAACCTTTGGTTGAATTTATGAGCTTTGAGGAAGCTAAGCTTGACCACAGTCAACTTTTGATTAAAATGACATCATATCGGTGATTTGATGATTCCAACAGGTCTGGAATATGTTTTATTATTGAATTTCATGTCTGGTACGTGATCGGAGGATTTTGAATAAGTTTCGGGTGGATTAGAACATTTTTTGAGTTTTAGCATGATTTTTAAGCATAAAATGTGACAACTCAGAGGTTCTTTCTAGTTTTTGAGATCGAAAAAGTATTCTGAGGCTTTCAAAATTCTTAGTATGAATTATAGGAGTTATCTGAAAAGTTTGGTGCAATTTCATTAAGTCAAGATCGGATTTTTATTGCAAAAGATGAAATAATTCTTAAACGAGAAAAAATGATGTTTGACTGGGAAAACGAGCACCAAATGGAGTTTTTATTGAACGAGTAGGCCCTTATCATTATTTAGGAATTGTAGAAAAAAGAATCATTGCATTTAGAGTTCATATGATGAAGTTATGGCCATTTTAGTAAGAATTAAAGTTGCTGGTACAGTGTTGGTGCAGCCCTATATAAATACCTGAACAGTGTATTTTTGCACAGACTATGTTTATTTGGTATTTTTGAGTATATTTGGAGTTCTGGAGTTTGGAATGGAGTGATTTTTGCGGCATTCTTCTCTATTTAACAAGTGGGTAAGTATCTAATCCTTAATTTGGTATTTCTCCATGATTTGTTTAGTTGGTTTTCATTTTTACCTGTCAATTTATTGGAGGAAAATTTTGGGATTTGAATCTAAAGTTAACAAATCATATTTTGATGGATACAAAGTCGATTTGATCTCCGTTCTGGATGAAATTTCATATTTGAGTTCTTTACGTTATGGATTACATGGTTTTCAAATAAAATTCCAGTTTTGCCCTTGCCAGACCAGCGTTGACTTTTAGATTGCTTTTGAACCAAGAATAGAAGTATATCAGTATGGCGGTCCACAATTTCATTTTCTTATGTAAAATACGTATTTGACAAGATTTTGATCATTCAGGAGGTTAACAAAGGGGCAAATTCATAATTTGATGCTTGAGCTTTGTTTTGAGGCAGGTAGAGATTTCTTGATTCTTTGAGGATTGGAAGGAAGGGGAAGCTTAGCCCCCAATATGTTGGGCCATATAGGATTATGAGATGTGTTGGAAAGGTGGCCTATGAGTTGGAGTTATCAGCGGAGTTAGCTTCGGTGCATTCTGTGTTTCATGTGTTCTTGTTGAAGAAATGCATTAGAGATTCACCTTTAGTGATTCTAGTAGAGGACATTGGGGTGAAGGACAACCTTACCTAGGAGAAGGTACCAGTCGAGGTCCTTGATCATCAGTTTCATATGTTGAGAAATAAGGAAGTAGCCTCGGTGAAGGTTCTGTGCAGAAATCATCTTATTGAGGGAGCTACGTGGGAGGCCAAAGTAGATATAAAGGCTAAGAAACCATATCTTTTCCCTTCCGGCTTGGTTCCATCTTGAGGTATCAGTTTCCTCCTTAGTACTTTATTTAGTTTCATGTCAAGTTCATGTCTCTCAGTTCCTTTCATGTCTTAGCATGCACGTACATTTCATGAATTTCAGTTTAGTCAGGAATCTCAGTCCAGAGTCAGTCACTCCATCAGTTTACAGCTCCAGGGATTGCAGTTCCTTCCCTAGACTTTCAGTATGCTTGATCTACATTCGAGGACGAATGTTCCCAAGGGGGAGATCTTGTAAAACCCCAAAAGTTCCCTAGGTCAACCCAAGGCTTACAATAGAAAACAACAAGAAAATAGTAACCAAATAACAAACCTCAGTATGGTTCATTGTAGGGTCCAACGGGTCGTTGGAAGTGCTCGTTGTTTCATGACCATAGAGCAGTCAGAAATTTACCCAGAACCCAAGAGGGGATTGTACAGACCGTGGCTTGATTGAATCGGTCGTTATTTGTAGTCATTGAAGCAGATTAAGAGAATTTCAAAGGAAGATTGAGGGAAACCAATGGATGGACCAACGGTCTGTTGTTTGTTACCACCAGCCCGTTGGATGGGTCGCTGGTTCTGCTAATTTGTTGAAAATCTTGGGCTAAGTTTGCAACCCATCCAGGTACATGAATGGACCTGATGCCAATGAATTTATGGAAACAAGGTGTTAAGATAAATTCCTAAGTATAAGAAGTGTATTAGATGCAAATTAAGGTCATAAGGAACCTCTACCACAAAGTTGAGTTGAGAGCCTCTTCACTAATTGAGTATTCGTTTAAGTTCTTACAAGAGTTAACTTCAAACGACCATAGCTACCATTTTACAAAATATTCATAGGTGATTGAACACCTCCAGTTAAAGCCATTGGAGTCTTCATTCCAACGTATCCAATCTTGAATCAATCAGAGTTCAGAATAAAAATTTATGGGCAGTTTAGTGAAGCAGCAGCAAGCAACAACGAACCTCAGAATGAGTCATTGCAGCAACCAATGACCAGTCCTGTTGGATGTTGGAACTGCCAGTTCCAGGTCTTTTTTTTGGGAATTTGGGGGTATTTTGGTAATCTCCTATGCTTCTAACTCCTAAATTACATTGTTTTTCCCTTCTTAAGGTCAGATTAAAGGGATTAACCTAGCCTAAATCCTTATCCTCTCCAAAAGATCCAAAGTTAGATTTTCTCTCAAGAAACGAACTAGGTTTCTTCTTCAACCTCTTCAAATCTTCTTGGAATCTTAAAGGAAAGTCAAGGGATCATCAACCCAGGTATGTGAGGCAATGAATGGGAGTTCCTTTCACTCTCATGCTCAATACTCTTCTCAATTTCCATAGATTTCAATTCTAGATTCAAGTTTCGTGATCTATGGGGTTTATTCCAATTCTTGTGAAATTCCCTATGATCTATCTATGGGTCAATTTCTTTCATGTATTAAATTATGTTTTATGATCTATGGGAAGATTTTATGACTATTTTGAATATAAATTTATAGATTTGAATTTAAATCCAATTATGCCCAATTATGTATGTTATTATGAAAAGTCAAGTAATAATTTCATTATGATCTTGATCTAAATTAGTTCAATTATTATTTATGCTTTATGATATATCAAGTTTATACATGTTAACAAGTATGCATGGATTTCATGATTTATCGAAGTGTGACATTGGCCGATTCATGGGCCCTTGATTCATGGCTAAACATGTATGTAAATGGGGATCAACAATGTTAATGTTTTTCTTGGTCATGAATCTCATGAACGATGTTGATGTTTTACATACGAGCCTAATATGCATGTTTTTGGGAGTAGTGTCTAGCATCGAGTAGCCCCACGTTCAAAGGACTACGCCGGTGTCTCATAACTACGTGCCACCGTAGGTTCATATTGATACATTACAATGTTAATGGATCCCCTCTTTCGTGATATCACATACTGCACGTCCCTTGGCAAGCCTGGGATGACTCTGCCCACTTGAGTGAGATAGTTAGGGCATCGTGTAAGGCTCTACCATGATGGTTTCGGTTATGACGAGTCCTCCTATTGTTCCTCATGATTTATGCATGGTCATGTTCATATTATTTTGGCTCAAGTCACATTTAATAAAAAAATTTCCTATTATTATGATTATGACTAATTTACGAAATGTTTTTGAAAACCTAGATCCCTCATGTTTATATAATGATATTTAGTTTATGATCATGATGCCCCAAACTTATAAACTCTTATGTATTTTAACTGTCCATTTTTACTTACCTTGAATACTCAGTACATTTCAAGTACTGACCGCATACTCTATGTTGTATCATTTAATGATACAAGCTCGGACATTCAGGTTCAGTACCACCGTTAGCTTGATCCTCAAAGTTTTGCATCTAGTTCAGTGATGAGTCCTCATCTCCTGAGGACCAGTTGATATTGGTTATCCTCTATGTTCAGTTTTCCAGACTTGTCGGGTTAGTTGGGGGTGTTGTCCCACCAACCCATCGAATATGTTAGAGGCTTTCAAACTATGTGTAGTATTGAGCTGTCATGTATGAAGTGCATTTTGTTTTCTATGTTATGTCATGATTATGATTCCGCTATGTTATTATGTTGAGTCTTTCGATTTATTGATTGAGTTAGATGTATGTTCATGCCATGGGTCGACTTGGAGTCTCTTGGGGCTCCTTGTCTCGTGTTGCAATTCGGGTCTACGTTCGCACTGTGATAAACTTGGTATTAGAGAATTAGGTTTTGAAGTTTCTAGGGTATCTGAAACCTGCGTTAAGTAGAGTCTTTTTCATGGGTGTGAAGCACGCCACACTTATGAAGAGGCTACGAGATGTTAAGGAAATGTTCCCTTCTTTCATGATCTATGTCGTGCGATGAAATGTCTTTCTATCCTTCTAAACTCATGTATTCACACACTCCAAAGCGTAATTCCAGTCAGGGGAATAAGAGAATCTCTCGAATTATTTCTCCCTGAAGGAGTTAAGAGAAGCTAAGGTAAAAGAATTTGTGAACTTGATGTAAGGAACCAAAAGAGTGGGGAGTACGACAGGAGAAGTATGAAGCCTTCCATGATAGTCTTAGAGGCGAATGCGAAGTTAGGAGATAGTGATTTTTGTCTAGTCTTAAGAAGTTATCCAATCCTTAGAATGATGACATTTAAGCTAACGGGGAGATCATAAAGTGAAGGACCAGGTCAAGCCTTGAGTTTCAAGTGTGAAGATCTAGGATCAGTAACTATGGGAGATTGATCCACACTTATTCAGGTGTCCTTTCGTACTTCAGTCTACGCGATACTCTACTAATGTCGTATGTGAACATGTTATGCCCATATTTAAGTTCCAAGTACTCCTTTCGTGTGTTTGCACTCAGATTCGTTGAATTAGAAGTAACTACTTCAAATGGTGATTCCAGTCTACTTCCATGATTCCATAAATCTCAGCTTCATGTCATGACCCCAGTTATGTATGCAAACTCATGTCTCTCAGCATGCTCAGCTCTATGGACTCAGTCTTTATGATTTTCCTTATCGGCTCACAAGATCGTGTTATATCAAGTATTTGCCTAGCTTAGATTTCTTGAATGATTCGTGCTCATAATTCCTTAGTCTAATCCTTACGAATGTTCCCCCATGATGGAAATGAATATTAAAATGTGTATTTTCAGGATAACTCCCTATCATTGCCATAGATGTCGGGTATGTAGAAGTTTAGGAAGTGTAGTTATTAGCCAAGCCTGAAAGTGTAACAACCCACATGGTAATTTTGTGATTGTTAATCCATTTCCTTGGGTTGAACCTTTCCGTATCCTTATTTTGTTACTTATCACTTGCGGAGATGGATGACGCAATTTTCAAGATGATCCAATGAAGGTTGGATAAGATTTTCAAATAAAATTCCAGTTTTGCACCGAAGCTAACTCCGCTGGTAACTCAAACTCATAGGCCACCTTTCTAACACGTCTCACAATCCTATATGGCCTAACATATTAGGGACTAAGCTTCCCCTTCCTTCTGATCCTCAAAGAATCAAGAAATCTCTACTTGCCTCAAAACAAAGCTCAAGAATCAAGTTACGAATTTGCCCTTTTGTAACCCTCCTGAATGATCAAAAGCTAGTCAAGTACGTATTAAACATAATAAAATGAAATCATGAATACCCATATTGAAATACTTCTATTCTGGGTTCAAAAGCAATCTAAAAGTCAACCCTGGGCCGACAAGGGTCAACTTCAAATGACCATAGCTACCATTTTACAAAATATTCATGGGTGATTCAACACCTCCAATTGAAGCCCTTGGATTCTTCATTCCAACGCATCCGACCTAGTATTAATCGGAGATCGGAGTAAACTCTTATGGGCAGTTTGGTGAAGTAGCAGCAGACAACAATGAACCTCTGAACGAGCCGTTGTAGCAACCAATGACCCGTCTTGTTGGTCGATAGAACTGCCAGTTCCAAGTCTTTTTTTGGCAGTTTGGGGGTATTTTGGTAAATTTCTATGCTTCTAACTCCTAAAGACGTTGTTTTGGGCTTCCTTAAGGTCAGATTAAAGGGATTAACCTAGCCTAAATTCTTACCCTCTCCAAAAGATCAAAAGTTAGATTTTCTCTCAAGAAAGGAACTAGGGTTCTTCTTCCACCTCTTCAATCTTCTTGGACTCTTCAAGTAAAATCAAGGGATCATCAACCCAAGTATGTGACTCTATGTATGAGAGTTCCTTTCACTCTCATGCTCAAAACTCTTCTCAATTTTCATAGATTTCAATTCTAGATTCAAGTTTTATGATCTATGGGGTTTCCAATTCTTGTGAAATTCCCTATGATCTATGTATGGGTCAATTTCTTTCATGTATTCAATTATGTTTTATGATCTATGGGCATATTTTACGACTATTTTAAATATAAATTTATAGATTTGAATTTAAATCTAATTATGCCCAATTATGTATGTTTTTATGAAAAGTCAAGTTATAATTTCATTATGATCTTGATATAAATTAGTCCAATTATGATTTATGCTTTATGGTATGATTTCTCTCAAGTACTTATTATGGATTTCTGAAATATCAAGTTTATACATGTTTACAAGTATGCATGGATTTCATGATTTATCGATTTACGACATTGGCCGATTCATGGGCCCTTGATGCATGGCTAAACATGTATGTAAATGGGGATCAACGATGTTAATATTTTTCTTGGCCATGAATCTCATGAATGATGTTGATATTTTAAATACGAGCATAATGTGCATGTTATTGGGAGCAGCGTCTAGTATCGAGTAGCCCGACGTTCAAAGGACTACGCTGGTGTCCTATAACTACGTGCCACCATAGGTTCATATTGATACATTAGAATTTTAATGGATCCCCTCTTTCGTGATATCACATACTGCACGTCCCTTGCCTGGCAAGCCTGGGACGACTCTGCCCACTTGAGTGAGATAGTTGGGGCATCATGTAAGGTTCTACAATGATGGTGTCGGTTATAAAGTCACGCTTAGTAAAGTTTTGGCTCAAGTCACGCTTAGTAAAGTTTTTTTTCCTATTATTGTGATTATCACTGATTTATGAATGTTTTTGAAAACCTTGAGCCCTCATGTTTATATTATAATATTTAGTGTATGATCATGATGTCCTACTCTTATAAACTCTTATGTATTTTAACTGTCTGTTTTTACTTACCTTGCATACTCAGTACATTTCAAGTACTGAACGCATACTCTATGTTGTATCGTTTCATGATACAGGCTCGGATATTCAGGTTCATTCCCACCATTAGCCTGATCCTCAAAGTTTTGCATCTAGTTCAGTTGTGAGTCCTCATCTCCCAAGGACCAGTTGGTATTAGTTATCCTCTATGTTCAGTTTTCCAGACTTGTCGGGTTAGAGGGTGTTTTCTCATCAACCCATCAGAAATGTTAGAGGCTTTCAGACTATATGTAGTATTCATCGTTATGTATGAGGTGCGTTTCATTTTCTACATTATGTCATGATTATGCTTCCTCTATGTTATTATGTTGAGTATTCTGATTTATTGATTGAGTTAGATGTATGTTCATTCCATGGGTTGACTTGGACTCTCTCAGGGCTCTTTGTCCCGTGTTGCAATCTGGGTCTACGTTCGGGTTGTGACACCCTGAGAACTTTAACATCCTCTAAAGTTTTCTACGAGTGTTGTGGTATGCCTCATACGTTTCTCCTATGACTCATATTTGCTTGTTGCATCTGGAGCTCTTCCAAGTCTTTAAGAATCACTAAAGCTCCTCATGACTCATGATACAGGTCATAAGTAGATGTTACGATACGTGGGTTCCACCCATACCAAGAGACTTTCTTGTGCAAAGTTTCTCTGAAGATTTCCACGACTCTAGTTACAACTCATAACGTCTTGGTATGGATCGTACTAAGAGTCGTACTTTGCCTTGACCTTGTTTCAACCTTCTGAGTTTTTCCATGAGTCTCAGTACGACTTGTACAGTCAAGGTTTGACTTGTAGTGAGTTTGGTACTTAGCTGATTTTCTGCACTTTTATGCATCTTTTCCACATTTTTGCTCCAATACCTGTTTTCCCTGAAAACTAAGTAGAAGCACAACATATCTATATAAACATGCCTAAGTCCAAGCTAATTTCCTAGTTTTAAGCATCAAAAGTTATGTAAACTCACAGCACATCAGAGAGGATCTCCTAAGTGTTGATGGATCCTACACTCTCATTTTGAAGCCACTGCTTGGTTTCTCCGATCAGTGAGAAAGGAAACAAATTCAATTTGACATATTCATCTGACACGTTTTTGTAGTGGAAATTTTCACTCATCTCTACAAACGTCATCAAATGCCTGTGGGGATCCTCAAGCGGCTTGCCCTAAAATTGGCAAGTGTTTTGGACCAACCGCATGGTCCCTTCTTTCAGCTCAAAGTTCTCAGTGATGGCCGGTTTGACGATCGCTTTAAAAGCATTCTCCAAATTAGGCCTAGCAAAATGCATCAGTGGAACTCTCTCATTCTCTTCATCTGCTACCTGTCTGATGTTTTCCATAGCTAACCTTCAAAAGATTCTCTCTGTTTCAGGATTAAGAGAAGCCAAAGGTGGTCCATGACTTCTCATACTTGGCATACACTGAGGCAAACAACTTTATTAACTTCAAAAAAAACAACAAACATAAAATACAGACTAGCACAACAAAATTCTAACCTACAAACAATTAAATAATGATCAAATCCCCAGCAACGTTGCCAAAAACTTGATGTTGCCTAAGTGCACATAAGCGCATGTGGTCGTCAAGTAATATAGGATTTTGAAGTCCAGATATCGTACCTAAGGGACTTTTCAATTTAATCATTATAAGGTTATCACTTTAATCTCACTAATCTTTAGATAGTTAAAATGAAGATTAGTTTGGAAAATTAAACCACTAAAACTTCAAATGTAAAATGAATTAAAAACAATTGGAAGCCTGATTGTATTTTGGTGATGGTGAAAGACTAGGGCAATGGCACTTGGTTGGTTTGGAGTTGTGTTTTCAAGATGTTATTAAACTGGTATGATTCTTCGTATGGTTTCTAGTTGCAAGTTACTATCCCATTTCTTGCCACTATCCCTAGCATCCAAGAACTATATCATGAACCCTAAAGCCAATATCCCTATGGTTGCTGGAGAATAATAAAATGACGATTATGCCTACTTGTATTTCAACTAAACGGGGTTGAAGGGTATATTCCTATCCTCAACAACAACTTCTATATTATCACTAATGGGTACAAGGGTCTTTGAATTTCTGTTCTGTATTTATTTTTAACCCTTTTGATCCCCTTTCCCAAGTTCAATCGAAAGCCAAAAGATTATCTATAAGGTGATCAATCTTATGAATTATAAATTAGCACAAATAAATACAAACATGTCACACCCCACCTTGGAGGGTATGACGGGCACCTGGTGCCTGCTAGACTCTGAACTGCTAGATGGTCCAGCCTAAGCACGTCTGGTGCTTTTGGCTGGCCCTGGCTCTATTCCAAGAAACCAACCGGCTATATAATGGCTGTAAACACAGCCTCCGGCCAACTGGCCTATAGCCACCTGTACCTGTACTATCAGCTAACCAGAACACATTCAATATAGGGGAGCCTATGCGGGCCGACGAGGCCACCATGCTGTCTAGTTATCTGTAATTCAAAAATAAAGTATTGAAAAACTACGTGACCGGCAAGGTCACCACTACTGTCAAGCTATGGCCCCACACAGCCAGCATAAAAGAAATAAAGTACTAACAGCTATACAACTGCATGGCCTCACACGACCGGCTCAACTGACCACAGTGAAACATATACAGACTGCAAGCCTCTAGGAATAACAATAGAAATGATCGGGACAGGGCCCCGACCTACCCGTACTATACAACAAAAGAAAATGAAATACACCTCTGGGATTCAGTCTCCCGATGACAGGAACTGAATACTCGATCGCTGACAGGAATCACGAGGGATCACCTCCTCGTCTATGAGTACCTGCAGGCAAGTAATGCAGCGCCCCACCGGGTGTCAGTACCGCTGGTACTGAGTATGTAAAGCAATAACTGAAAGAGATATCTGAAAACAACAATACAACTGATGAAACTGAAATAGGAAGAAAAAGATTAACTGTCTGATAATGTAGAACTATGCCTACTCTTAACTATACTGGAAGGAGTAGGAGTCATACCTGGAGATGTATCGTCCTACTGTCGATCTACTCGTATCTAATGTAACATGGCATAACATAACATAACATAACATAGCATACACAAACCTTACCCGGCCCCCATAAGCCGGGAGGTACAACCAGCATGCAATCTATACCCCTACCCCGGTCATCCCATCTCCTATAATAACTATAAGCATCCTTTCGGTCCCCTGGGTATGCACTTGGGCTCGCTGAGCCCCTGATTATAACTGTACCTAAGTCCGGAGGACTCCTGAATCAACACCCGGGCGTATTCGCTCGACAGGGGTGTGTAAGGGCCGACCAAGGCACAATATGGGGAAAACTGGCATCCCATCTTCATCCCCTGTGGGACGGCATGCCACTCCATAGAGCGACATGTCCTCGTCCTCTGGTGGACGAGTCGATACAGCTATTAACCCTGGGGCGGTCATGGATGCTAGGTAATTCAACCCCAAAACAATACAACGGTCTCAACTAGTAATACTATCTGCATATCCCACATACTGTAGCTAATATTAGTAAAGCCTTCGTACATACTGTGTGCTGAACTAGTGATGGCAATGTGTACGTACTTAATTCATGCTGAGACTGATAATAGTGTATATGTTACAAATATAATCTTCTGTCATACTGTACTGAGTCTAACGCTGAACAAGATATAGTTTTTCTGCTGAAAACCATGCTGTATACTGAGTTTCTATAGTAACATAATTTACTATCTCTAACATGCTTCCTAAACTTCATTTTAACCTATCATTCTACTTCTGAGATGCCTTACAGATATTACATTGTTTTACTGGGTTTCAACTGAATACGATAATATCCTAACATTCTGTACTACATCACATACTGAGCATGCTGTGCAGTTCCTAACACTTGTATTAGAATCTATATCGTGCTAGCAAGTTTCGTGCTAATTATAACCTGATGCTTCTAATATCGTAGCAACATTTGTAAAAAACATAATACATGACTTCTGAACATTCTACTGGCCTTTAAATTACTTTACTATACCGAGATTACTAACTTGCCGAGGAAACTAGCTTTACATACCTTGCCTTTCTTGCCAAATCTTCGCCGATTATGCAACTCGACCTATTCTTCGCCGAATCTGATATGGCCCAACGAATCTCGGGCTAAGCTTGCCTTTCTTGCCAAATCTTATCACCCCTTTAATCGGAGACACTTTCAGATATACCCAGTCATTTAACGCTAATTCTAGATTTCTGCGCCGCATATCTGCATAAGATTTCTGGCGGCTCTGAGCAGTCAGCAGGCGTTCTCTGATAAGCTTTACCTTCTCCTCTGACTGTTGAATGATGTCTGGCCCAATCAACGCTGATTCCCCCACTTCAAACCAGCCCACCGGCGATCTACATTTTCGCCCATATAATGCTTCAAAGGGCGCCATCTGGATAGCTGAATGATAACTGTTATTATAGGCAAATTCAATCAACGAAAGATGCTCATCCCAGCTACCCCCAAAATCTAGTACACATGCTCGCAGCATATCTTCGAGCGTTTGGATAGTCCGCTCAGCCTGCCAATCTGTCTGAGGGTGGAATGTTGTGCTCAAATTAATCTGCGTTCCCAAACCCCTCTGGAACGACTGCCAGAATCTAGCTGTAAACTGTGCTCCCCTATCTGAAATAATGGATACCGGCACTCCATGTAATCTAACTATGTCTCTGATATATAATTCAGCATAATCCTCAGCCGAGAAGGTAGCCTTCACTGGTAGGAAATGAGCTGATTTTGTCAGCCTGTCAACTATTACCCAAATGGAATCATTTCTGCGTCTGGTACGGGGTAACCCTATTACAAAATCCATATTTATTGCTTCCCATTTCCACGTAGGCACCGTTATATCTTGCGTCAAACTGCCCGGTTTCTGGTGCTTCGCTTTCACCTGCTGACAGTTAGGACATCTAGATACAAATTCAGTTATTTCAGCTTTTATACCTGGCCACCAGTAGATGTCTCTGATGTCGTGGTACATTTTCGTTGCTCCTGGATGGAAGGAATAGCGAGTGTAATGTACCTCATGCATAATCTGCTGGCGAAGCCTTGAAACATTCGGAACACAAAGGCGGCCCTTACAGCGTTGCACATCATCCTCAGTTATTTGGAAATCTGACTCCTTACCTTCCTGAACTCTATCTCTGAGCTGGACTAAGTCAGGGTCCTCGTACTGTCGTTCTTTTACCTCTGTAACTAATGATGACACAGCAGAATTCTGAATTACCGCTCTATTATTTTCTGTTTCCATTACTCGAACGGCTAAACCAGCTAGCTAATGAATTTCCTTGGCTAACTCCCGCTTCTCAGGTCGCAAATACGCCAAACTCCCCATTGACTTACGGCTCAGGGCATCTGCCACTACATTAGCTTTTCCCAGGTGATACAGAATGTTCACATCATAATCTTTTAACAACTCCAACCAGCAACGTTGCCGCAGGTTCAGTTCCCTCTGAGTGAAGATATACTGTAGGCTCTTGTGATCTGTAAAAATATCAACATGGACGCCATACAGGTGATGCCTCCACATCTTCAAGGCGTGGATCACTGTGGCTAATTCCAGGTCGTGGGTAGGGTAATTCTTTTCGTGTTTCCTCAGCTGTCTGGAAGCGTATGCAATCACTTTACCATGCTGCATCAACACACAACCTAACCCGACGCCTGATGCGTCGCAATACACCGTATAACCTTCTGTACCTTCCGGCAATGCTAACACTGGGGTGGAGGTTAATCTGTCTTTCAGTTCCTGGAAGCTCTGCTCGCATGCCTCTGTCCACTGAAACTTTACTGCTTTCTGTGTCAGTTTGGTCAGAGGTGCCGCAATGGTCGAGAACCCTTCAACGAA
The DNA here is from genome assembly GCA_035772735.1 of Datura wrightii. Classification (NCBI taxonomy): domain Eukaryota; kingdom Viridiplantae; phylum Streptophyta; class Magnoliopsida; order Solanales; family Solanaceae; genus Datura; species Datura wrightii. The sequence goes on from JASDFA010000003.1 coordinate 11,026,132, forward strand.
CCTCCTGTAATATCCTGCCAACCCCAGAAAGCTACGGACTTCAGTCGGAGTGGTAGGCCTAGGCCATGATTTAACTGCTTCTATTTTCTACTTGTCAACTTGTATACCAGCATCCAACACAATATGCCCTAAAAAGGCTACTGAGTTAAGCCAGAATTCACACTTAGAAAATTTAGCATATAACTGGCGGTCCCTGAGGATCTGGAGCACTGTCCGCAAATGAGTTCGATGATCTGCTTCAGAGCGAGAATACACCAGAATGTCATCAATGAATACTATCACGAACAAGTCCAGGAAGGGTCTGAAAATACTGTTCATCAGGTCCATGAAGATTGTCGGGGCATTCGTTAACCCGAAGGACATGACTAGAAATTCAAAATGTCCATATCGGGTCCTGAACGCTGTCTTAGGAATATCCCTCTCATGTACTCAAACCTGGTGATATCCGGACCGCAGGTCAATCTTAGAAAAGTATCTGGCTCCCTGCAACTGATCAAATAAATCATCAATTCTGGGAAGCGGGTACTTGTTCTTTACTGTAACTTTGTTTAATTACTGATAATCTATGCACATTCGGAGCGAGCCATCTTTCTTCCTCACAAATAAAACTGGCGCACCCCATGGTGAAGTACTCGGCCTGATATAACCTTTATCCAATAAATCTTTCAACTGCTCCTTTAATTCTCTGAGTTCCGCAGGAGCCATGCGATAAGGAGGAATCGATATCGGTTGGGTTCCTAGTAATAAATCAATAGCAAAGTCTATTTCCCTTTCTGGGGGAATACCAGGTAACTCATCCGGAAACACATCATGGAATTCATTCACTACCAGAACAGACTGGAGTGTCGGAGATTCTGCTTGGACATCCTGAACTCTGACCAGATGGTAAATACATCCCTTAGATATCAATTTCCTCGCCCGAAGGTAGGAAATAAACCTACCTTTTGGTGTAGCAGTGCTTCCCGTCCACTCCCGCACTGCTTCTCCTGGGAAGTGGAATCGGACCGTCTTGGTCCAACATTCAACATTGGAAAAGCACGGCACTAACCAATCCATACCCATTATGGCATCGAAGTCTATCATTTATAACTTGACCAGATCCACTGTGGTCTAACAGTCGGCAACTTCTACTGTACACCCTCGGTAAATTCTACTAGCCACGATTGAGTCACCAACGGGTGTGGATACCGAAAAGGGTTGCTGTAATAATTCTGGTGCAATATTGAACTTTCGTGCCATAAATGGAGTAATGTAGGACAAAGTAGACCCTGGATCAATCAACACATAAGCAGGGTGTGAGCAGATAGTTAGCGTACCCATCACAACATCCGGTGACGCTTCCGAATCTTGCCTCCCTGGTAAAGCATATGTGTGGCTTGGACCCGCACCTGCACTGGAGGCCTCTAATCTGCCCCGACCCCTGCTTGCTGGAACTGAGGGCCTGCGCCCTGCCGAGGATGCTGTGGCTCGTGGCCCTGCAGATGCCCTGTCATGTCTATCCCGATCCTCTTGACCTCTGGCTGGGCAATCTTTCATCAAATGGCCTTCTTGGCCACAAATATAACATCCGGTGGAGCCATACCTGCATGCTCCAGCATGGCGTCGGCTGCATATAGGGCAAAGTGGTAGGGTATACCTACTCTGCTCCGCCCTCCTCTGTAATGGTAAATCTGCCATCTGCGAGCCTCTGCCGGTCTCTGACTGCCCCCTGCGGCTAAATCTACCCCTCTGCAATTGTGGTGGAGGCGGGGGCCTGGGCGGCCTATCTAACAATCGTGGCCTGGGTCCTCCCAGAGCCTCCCTCTGTAACTCAACTGGCCTGTTCCGGCGGCGCTGTTCCTGATTAGCCCTCCTAATCTCCCGATACCGCTGTCTGGTGCCCTCAATATTCTGGGCAAATGCCTGAACTCAAGCAATGTCCATGTCCTCTCGCAGTGTGGCCGTAATACAAGTCTCAACATATTCTGGATTCAACCCCATGATAAAGCGATGTACTCTGGATGCCATGGTATCAACAAAGGCCGGTGCATACTGAGCCAAAGAATCAAACCGCAAGGAATATTCTCGAACACTCATGGCTCCATGCTCTAGATGTAAAAACCGGTCTACCCAGGCCTGTCGAATCTCCCGCGGCAAATAGTGGTCCAGAAAAGCTCCTGAGAAGCTGGACCAGGTTGGAGGGGAAAAATCTCTCCCTCGAGACCTTTCCCAGCTTTCATACCACAATACGGCGATGTCCTGTAACCGGAATGCTGCCAACTCAACTGATTATGTAGGCGTGGCATGCATAACCCTGAAAATTCTCTGCATTTGATCTAGAAAATCCTGAGGGTCCTCCGTCCGTTCCGTACCTGTAAACTATGGGGGATTCAGAGCCAAGAACTCTCGGACCGTCGAACTACCGGGCCCTCCTGACGACTCTGCAACTGTAGACGACATCGGCTGACGCTGAGCAGCCATCATCTGTGCTAACATAACTACCGCACTCCTAACCTCCTAGTCGGAAGGTGTCGGTATAGGGACTGCTGGAGGTAGTGTCGCCCCAAGTGGCTCCTGATGTGGTGGAGACTGCTGAGAAGGCTGGGACGATGCCTCTGTAGTGCTCTCTAATCGGGCTGTTTCTAAATGAATGTGAGGCATCCTGCTGGTGCCTTCCCCTGCTGCAATATCTAAACTCCGACCTGTGATAGGGTGTCGCTAGTCTGACATTATCTGTAACCAAAGAACACAGTAAGCTTTTAGGGACTCAACCCTATATTGTACCGCTCTACAGCACGACTGAATAAGAATAAAAGACAACCATCCTATCATGCCTTGCAGCCTCCTACCCATATTATGTGGTGCACAACACATCCATGGACAGGACTCTACTTAGCACGGCTTGCAGACTCCCTGGGATACGACCTGCTCTGATACCAAGTTTGTCACACCCCACCTTGGAGGGTATGACGGGCACCTGGTGCCTGCTAGACTCTGTACTGCTAGATGGTCCAGCCTAAGCACGTCTGGTGCTTTTGGCTAGCCCTGGCTGTATTCCAAGAAACCAACCGGCTATATAACGGCTATAAACACAGCCTCCGGCCAACTGGCCTATAGCCACCTGTACCTGTACTATCAGCTAACCAGAACACATTCAATATAGGGGAGCCTATGCGGGCCGACGAGGCCACCATGCTGTCTAGTTATCTGTAATTCAACAATGAAGTATTGGAAAGCTACGTGACCGGCAAGGTCACCACTACTGTCAAGCTATGGCCCCACACAGCCAGCATAAAAGAAATAAAGTACTAACAGCTATACAACTGCACGGCCTTACACGACCGGCTCAACTGACCACAGGGAAACATATACAGACTGCAAGCCTCTAGGAATAACAATAGAAATGATCGGGACAGGGCCCCGACCTACCCGTACTATACAACAAAAGAAAATGAAATACACCTCTGGGATTCAGTCTCCGGATGATAGGAACTGAATACTCGATCGCTGACAAGAATCACGAGGGATTGCCTCCTCGTCTATGAGTACCTGCAGGCAAGTAATGCGGCGCCCCACCAGGCGTCAGTAACGCTGGTACTGAGTATTTAAAGCAATAACTGAAAGAGATATCTAAAAAAACAATACAACTGATGAAACTGAAATAGGAAGAAAAAGATTAACTGTCTGATAATGTAGAACTATGCCTACTCTTAACTATACTGGAAGGAGTAGGAGTTATACCTGGAGATGTATCGTCCTACTGTCGATCTACTCGTATCTAATGTAACATGGCATAACATAACATAACATAACATAGCATACACAAACCTTACCCGGCCCCCATAAGCCGGGAGGTACAACCAGCATGCAATCTATACCCCTACCCCGGTCATCCCATCTCCTATAATAACTATAAGCATCCTGTCGGTCCCCTGGGTATGCACTTGGGCTCGCTGAGCCCCTGACTATAAATGTACCTGAGTCCGGAGGACTCCTGAATTAACACCTGGGCGTATCCGCTCGACAAGGGTGTGTAAGGGACGACCAGGGCACAATATGGGGAAAACTGGCATCCCATCTTCGTCCCCTGTGGGATGGCATGCCACTCCGTAGAGCGACGTGTTCTCATCCTCTGGCAGACGAGTCGATACAGCTATTAACCCTGGGGCGGTCATGGATGCTAGGTAATCCAACCCCAAAACAATACAACGGTCTCAACTAGTAATACTATCTGCATATCCCACATACTGCAGCTAATAGTAGTAAAGCATCCGTACAAACTGTGTACTGAACTAGTGATGGCAATGTGTACGTACTTAATTCATACTAAGACTGATAATAGTGTATATGTACAAATATAATCTTCTGCCATACTGTACTGAGTCTAACGCTGAACAAGATATAGTTTTTCTGCTGAAAACCATGTTGTATACTGAGTTTCTATAGTAACATGATTTACTATCTCTAACATGCTTCCTAAACTTCATTTTAACCTATCATTCTACTTCTGAAATGCCTTACAGATATTACATTATTTTACTGGATTTCAACTGAATACGATAATATCCTAACATTCTGTACTACATCGCATACTGAGCATGCTGTGCAGTTCCTAACACTTGTATTAGAATCTATATCGTGCTAGCAAGTTTCGTGCTAATTATAACCTGATGCTTCTAATATCGTAGCAACATTTGTAACAAACATAATACATGACTTTTGAACATTCTACTGGCCTTTAAATTACTTTACTATACCGAGATTACTAACTTGCCGAGGAAACTAGCTTTACATACCTTCGCTTTTGATTTCCCGACTAACTGGCATAGCTTGGTCAGTATTTCAGCTATTCCTCCCAACTGCATTCATATATATATCAATCAGTACTAAATACAACTTTATTCTTAAGGACGACATCACTTTCAATATAATTATAGCCTAAACTTAGGCTTATCGAAAGACGGTCAAAAACTCGCTATTTTCCAAAAGTACAGAAGGGAGAAATATTCACTTCACCGCTAAAAACACATAGACACTAGTCTGGAGCAATTCCACTTACCTTAGTCCGATAGCTCGACGATTCGTCGGCCGTATTTCACGAAACTAAATCCGTAGGAATGCTCTCTACTGCTAAATACCTCGGTATTTGAAGTTAATTTAGGTTTGGACTGCGTTTGGCAGCGTATTCGGACAAAATTATATTACCTTCTTTGTTCTATTTCCTTTCTCTGGTTGTTCTCTCTGTTTTCTGGAACTTTTATAAGTTTAAAATGAATTAAAACCGAAGTGGGGCTTTAGATACTTGGGCCTGGACAAGGCAAACATTTCACGGAGCCAACGCGGAGGCTCCACCTCCGTGACACGTTGCCATCGCGGAGGGGCTCTGCCTCAGCTCCTTCCGCGATGGTTCGATAGGTTATCCGTCCGATCCTTTCCCGGGCCTTTCTCTAGCACGTATGGCTTTCAAATATGCCTAACCACCGTGCGACTAGGCCACCTAGGTTTTGGGTCCTTTTTCCCAGGTTTCCTGCTCAAATCATCTCAAATCGTTCGTTAGCATATAAAATAGACAAACATGTGAATTCATGCATTAATTATGGATTATGAACTCAAAACATGGCAAAAGATGGGTAAAACATGGCAATTGGGCATAGAAATATGCCCAACATCAGTCAATGTGTGGAACAATAGACATCTACTAAAGAGGATGTCACGCCCTGAATCTATACCCTAGACGAGACACGGTACTTGGAGTGACAAGTAACCCCAAGTCAACCCGTGTTCTATAATAACACTGGCATTCTGAGTAAATCATTGCGGAAGCTTTAAAATAATAAAATAAAACATTTATGAAAAAGAACTAAATCATAAAGTTTTATACAACTGAAATAAAGTTAAAAAAATATGAAACTCTGTCTGTGTTTGAAAGCCATCTATCTGATGAGTTGTTAGGACAAGCCCCTAACAAACTCTATGTCTAACTGAAAGAAAATATAACTGAAAAGCAATTAATCCTTGTCCACGGAAGATGAGGGCTCACCAATGATGCAGTTGAAAACTTCTGAGAGAGGTCTACTAATGGTGCTGGGACTAATAACCTGCAGTTGTATCATAAAATAATATAGCCTAACAGGTGGGCATCAGTACTTCGAATGTACTGAGTAAGTAGGAGAGAGCATAACACGAAGAAATAAATAACTGAACTGAGAAGACATGCAATGACCAATTGAAATACTAAAACTGGATAAACTGCGATATACTGAGATGGTCAAAATGACCCTGTCTGATAATCAAAAGACATGCCCTCAATCTGAGATACTAATCTGAAATACTGTATAGAATTGATCTGAACTAACTAATCTGAGACTGAACTGAGCTAACTAGTGGGAGAGGCTATAACCAACATATAACCACGTGAGCTAGACGTGGAGTTCGATGCATAGACCCTATCGGGAGGACCCAATATACCTTGCAGGGTATAAAGGAATTAACTAAGTGATCACAGGTCTGGGGCCATGAGGCCAATAAAATATAGTTTTGGGAACTTAGGTGCGCTAGAACCCCGGTTCACTCAGTGATAAGTCCTAAGTCCTAATCCCACTAGATAGTCCTAGATTGTCTACTAAGCTGATAGCTCGAAACTGGGGCCCAAGACTAAGTCAGGAATATCTATTTGCAAGTACCCTGAGAGTCTTACTGGATTGGATTTTTAACTAGTGTTCTAAGACTGGTCAGAGCTGCTTATCTGAAAGCATCGTAACCGTCTAAAGAACAAACTGTAATCTAAAGCTGGGGTTCTAAGGTTGGTCAGAGCTGCATATCTGAAAGTGTCATGAACACCTAAAGAACCACTAAAATCTGATACTGAGTCTTATACTAATAATTGGGAGGTATCACGGACACCACAAGGATTAACTATAGTTAACTGATCAGTTGACTTTTCTGTATTATATCAGATATGCTAATAATTGACTGAGACTATACTAACAAACATCTAACTGAATTCTCAACAATTTCAAGTAATATGGGAAACCCAACTGATAAAATCAATCCACAAGGAATAACTAGTCCAACAGGCAAAATTCTAGTTTACAAAATTCAAATCTAGGACTAAAACTATTCTTACAAGAATGAGTATTAACATGATAACTAGGTAGTGAAAATATGACAACAAAAAACATAGACCATATTCCACATGCTATAAATGAAGTGTGACATATCATTTATTCACACTCGAAAGCTCAGGGCTAGAATTGATAGAGAAGACAGAGAAGATTTTAGGGACACAAGGGAAGAACTATTCCATTGTTGAATTTCCACACACCTGGTGATGGAAATCCCCGAGAGAACCCCTTGAAAATCTGAGGAGAATTCGATTTTCCCTAGCTTTTGCTCTGAGTCTTTCTGAGAGAATTCTATGTTCTAACTTTTGAGGGGATGTGAGGAATGAAGTAAAAACCGTTGGTTACCCCCTCTAAAACCCCTGATTAAAACCCAAAATGACTTAGTTTAGAGTCTAGGAGTTTAGGAAATTACATAAAACTCCCTAGGAAATTCACTGTAAAAGGACCCTGCCAGTCCCCACGAGGCACTCCACGAGTCATGAGATCAGGGACGACTCGTGGTGCCCAATCTTGATATGTACTGGAAATTTTCTACAGATTCCCCAACCTGCCAACAACTGACTTTACGAGTCATTAGGAGACCTAACGACTCGTGACGTCTCCTGTTTCCACTGAACCAAAATTCCTTTTCAGGGGTCATCAAAGGCTACTTGACGATTCTTTACTGGTGACCACGACTCGTGGTCACCTCCCGTAGTCTTACTGCCGAAAACTACCTAGGGATTACCACGGGCGACACCACGACTTGTAGTGTCCCAAAAGAGTTGTGGTGAGGACCCGTTAAGTGCACTGCCCATCTTTCAGTCAAACCTTGACCAAGACGTACATAACGACTCGTGGCCTACCCACGGGTCACAGGACGACTCGTTCTGTGACCTGGCACCGAAAGTCCTGTTTTCTCCATCTCAATTCCCGAGTATGATCTTAGGGTTTTCGGGGTACTACAATATCTCCCCCTTGGGAACGTTCATCCTTGAATGTTGGAAAACACACCGAAAAAGTAGAGAATTATAATCATTATACTCAAATACTGATCATGAAAACTGAAAACTAACAGAATGACTACCTCCGAACTGAATTACATGACTGAATTGAATTCACGAATCATACACACATTCATTAACTTGAAATAAACTAGGAAACATGGATTGAACATGTAACTGAATAGTGTTTTTAAGGAGACAAATGATACCTTAAACTGAAACTAAGCTGGAAGGGAATAAGTATGGGTATCGAGCCATCGTATCTCCTTCGGCTTTCCATGTAGCTCCTTCTACATGCTGATTTCTCCACAAGACTTAGGCACGACCAGAGGCCAAGAGGGCTAGGACAGATAGCTATAGGATCTCTCAGTAGAGACCAGGTGGTGGGCATCAACAGTAGTCCCACCAGAGATGTTCAGCCCCAATATCTTCAGCGATGAATGTGCCATCCAGACCTAGGAATGACCATAGGGGACGAGCATCAGGCTCTAGGGGTTAGAGCAGCAGGCTAATAGATTCCAGTATCCTAGTTTACGACAGTTGTGGTCGGAGGCACACGGGTTAGTGTTTGGAGGGTACAGGTGCTTTCTTTAGGTGTGGAAATCCCAGACAATGCTTAGAGATTGCCCAACAGCACAACTAGATAGGGCTATGATAGGGGCTGAGGCCCAGCTTCCAATTCAGCAGCTCCACTAGCACACCCATCTCAATAGGGCACATCTACTAATGCGGGTGGCGGGCACCACCAGAAAAGATTCTATGCCTTAGCATCCCGCTAGGAGCAGGAGGTCTCTCCGAATGTAGTCACTAGTATGTTACGAGTTTTCCATCTTGATGCGTATGCCTTGTTAGATCCAGGGACTACCTTGTCTTTCATGACACCTTATGTGGCTAGTAGTTTTGGAGTCAGTCCCAAAATCTTGTCAGAACCCTTCTCAGTCTCTACTTCAGTAGGTGATTCAGAAGTAGCTAGAAAGGTGTATAGAAGTTGCCCAGTCGTAGTCCTTCAAAAAGTCACCTCAGCAGATTTAGTAGAGTTAGTCATGATCGATTTTGATGTTATCCTCGGCATGGATTGGCTATTTGCATGTTATGCCTAAGTTAATTGTATAACCCAAGCAGCAGAGTTCAAATTTTTGGGTGAGCCAGTCATAGAATGGAAGGGTAGTTCAACTGTGCCTGTAGGTCATTTCATTTCCTATCTTAAGGCTAGAAAGTTGATCTCTAAGGGTTGAATGTACCATTTAGTTAGGGTTAAGGATTCCATGTCGGGGACCCCTACTATCCAGTCAGACCCAGTAGTGTGTGAGTATCTAGAAATCTTTCCAGATGATCTATCGGGAATTCATCCTGAGGGGGAGATTGATTTTGGTATTGACCTTCTTCCTGATGTGCAGCCTATATCTATTCCTCCTTACAGAATGGCTCTAGTTGAGCTAAAAGAGTTGAAGGAGTAGTTGAAAGACCTTTTACATAAGGGGTTCATAAGACCGAGCAAATCCCCATAGGATGCACTAGTTCTCTTTGTCCGAAAGAAAGTTGGTTCTCTTCGTATGTTTATTGACTATCGGTAATTGAACAAGGTCACCATCAAGAAGAGGTATCCTCTTCCTAGGATTGATTATTTGTTTGACCAACTTTAGGGTGCCAAGTTCTTTTTGAAGATAGATCTTCGGTCCAGATACCATCAGCTCAAGGTTCAGGAGAGTGACATCCCGAAGACAGCTTTCAGGACTCAGTATGGACATTATGAGTTTGTAGTTATGTCTTCTGGACTAACAAATGCTCTTGCAGCTTTTACGGACTTGATGAATAGGATGTTCAGGCCGTACTTGGATATTTTCGTGATCATGCTTATTGATGACATTCAGATAAACTCTCGGAGTGAGGGGGAGCATGCCACTCATTTGAGGGTGGTACTTTAGACTCTCAAAGATCGCTAATTATATTCTAAATTCAGAAATGCGAGTCTTGGTTGAACTCAGTGGCATTTTTAGGCCATGTGGTGTCAAGTGAGGCCATAAAGGTGGTCTCTCAGAAAATAGAAGCAGTAAAGAATTTTCCTAGACTGGTGAATCCTTTAGATATCATGAGTTTCTTGGTTTTAGCCCGATACTATCAGAGATTTGTTGAGGGTTTTTCATCTATTGCAGTGCCGTTGACCAAACTGACCCAAAAGAAAGTGAAGATCCGATGGTCAGAGGCTTGTGAGAAAAGCTTTCAGGAGTTGAAGACTCGACTTACCTCAGCACCAGTGTTAACCCTACCTAAGGGTACCAATGGGTTTGTGGTGTATTATGATTCTTCCAGAATCGCCCTTGGTTGTGTATTGATGCAGCATAGTAAAGTGATAGCATATGCTTCCACACAGTTGAAAGTTCATGAGAAGAATTACCTGACCCATGATCTTGAATTGGCTGTGGTGGTGTTTGCATTGATGATTTGGAGACACTATTTGTATGGGGTCTATGCATATGTTTTTACGGACCACAAGAGCCTGCAATATGTGTTTACTTAGAAGGACCTAAATCTTTGGCAAAGAAGGTGGTTGGAACTACTCAAGGATTATGATATGAGTGTCTTTACCATCCGGGTAAGGCCAATGTGGTGGCAGATGATCTTGGGCAGATTTATATGCCCAAGTGATACTCAAACGTATCATTTTCACCTTGCTTGTTGCTCGGCTTGCTCTGGGGTTGGTAATTTATATTAAAAACCGACACGCAAGTGCACGTGGTCAAACAAGTAATAAAGTGGCTAAGTAGCCAAGTATCGATCCAAGGAGGCTCAAGATATGTAAAATTGCCTAATTTACTATATTTCTATTTAACTTTTGATTATGCTAACAACAACGTACCCAAGAGTCAATTGAGTTTTTGTTTCTAAACTATATACTACAATTAATACAACTATTTACTTTTGAATTCAGACAATGGATATGAACATGCCAAGGTTAAGAACAAGTAATGAACTTGATAATCATGATAATTTTGGTTAATTCTCTTCTTCATGTTGCTAGCGAAGAACATTTGCCTAGAAATTAAAACTCTCGTATTTAATTTCACTTTAGAATCATAAACCATCCGTCTACATTTCTGTGATCAAATGCAATCTATGACCTAGCACTACAATTCCGATTCCTAAATTGACTAATACGGCTTTCAAGTATATTTCTATCAGGAAAGCACATCAAAACCCAATTTTCCCAAATCAAGTTAAGAACAATACCCTATTAATTCACAACTTTCCAATTTCTTGCTCTTTCGAGTGAAATTGTACTTTTTAGATATACATTAATGTTGGCCAATCACTAATGCAGTAAAGAACAAGAATTAATAGAACAACATTAAAGAAGAAGAATAAAACCATATCATTTACAATCAAAATTCATTACACATGTTCAAAACCTCAGCAAGAAAGGGAATTAGCCACTCATTCTTGGATTGATCATCCTAAAATGAGTGTAAATTATACTTACAATTGATAGAAAGAAGAAAAGAAGAGAAGAAATCCCTTAGCTTTTTCAATCTTCAACTGCTACTAACCCACGTTCCTGCTCTCCACTTCTGAACTCAGTCTAAAAACTAAAAACTAAAAACTACTTAAAATAAACCTAAGTGTGCTATTTATACTAGTAGGAAATTTTTCCCGGAATAACAAGCAATGTGTCACGGAGGCCAACGCGGAGCACTGCCTCCGTGACACGGCGTGGACGTGGACCTTCACTGGAATTTCCAGGGTCTGGTAAATCAACCTCAACGTGGCACGGAGGCCATCGCGGAGGCCTATCTCCGTGCCACGGAGCTGACGCGCAGGTACACTGGAATTTGCCGATTTAATTCATGCTCAGGCAGTGTGCTACCGCGATGGTAGCGTGGCACGGAGCCATCGCGGAGCCCCTATAAATCCTGCATTCCAAGGTCTTTTCCACGCTCGCATCCAAGTTCAACTCCGACATAGTTCCAACATGCATTTTAGCTCCTAAAAATCACATTTACCTGCAAAACAAATGCTAATCATGTTGGTTAGTATAAATTCGCATTTTATTACCAATTACATGATATTATATACACATTGCACAACAAACAAGGTAAAAATGATACGTTTGAGTATCACTTGGGCATATAAATCTGCCCAAGATCACTTACCCCACACTTAAATCCTTGTTCGTCCTCGAACAACACATACACAAATCATGCAAATTACATCCCAACCTTCGTCACTATGGTGCCCCAATTTACGCTACGGTCATACCGATTATTCAATTTTTTGCAAATCATCAAGAAAACATGCTTGGTCGTACAATACCATGACCCTTAATACATCAAGGCTTCCTAGACTTTAAGAATTGATTCTTGATATCGGCAAACTCATGCAAATCAGCTAATCAAGAAATCCGACACGAAAATCAATCTTTCATCAAGCATGTGCCCTCACAGCTCGAGAGAACTTCCCCTTTATGTTCATGCAGCACACAAACACGCAAGTAGGGGCATATAAAAATTAATTTCGCTCTCTCTCCCAACAGAATTCACATGCATCATGTCATGACCCATAGGCTTGCCCTTAGTGTATTACTCCACTAATATAAAGAAATGCAATATAGGATCACGTAGGACTTTAATGGGTTGTAACGGGGCTATGGATCTAGTATATATATATTAGATTAGCCAATAATAGTCGCTAGCATCCTTAAGCGCCTTTTCAACTCATTCCCATCGACTCATGGACATTGTTCCTCTCTTTTCTCTTTTTCTCCCATTCATGCTGGTTTACTTTCATACAGCCCATTTCATCAACCACACTTGACATAGAACAGAGGGTTTTCATGTACCCTCACTATCATTTAATTACAACAAGTGCCTCTTCAACGTCATCTTTTCTTTCCTCACTTTGCTTTTCGTTTTCTTTTCACTCTTTTCACTCTTTAACACTTTGGGAAACATTTTCTGTTCTTTGTAAGCGCTTAAGAGCTTCTTATAGACTTTAAGGCCAATGAAAAGAAGGAATAAAGCTTAGTTCATACAATTTTGGACAAAAGAAAGAAATCGGCTAAAGGCTCAACGGGCTGACTAGGGTATACAACATATAAAAAGGTCGAATTTGCCAAGAAAAAAATGGAAACTATCGGTTAAAACAAAGAAATGCCTACATCCTTTCCAACACTACACCTCCTTCATTTCGCTTTGTATACACACCAGGCAAGTTCTAGACAATTCACAATGACATGGAATAGCAAAACCTCACTTCACACTTTATGCACATGCTCGAATCAAGATGCATTCACAGACTCTTTAATTAGTCAATTACATGAATTCAAGATTAAGCCTCCATCATAATGAACCAAATTCTATAGCCTAGGTAACTCAACATATTTACAGAATTGCATGCTTTCAAACGAATCATTTTCACATTTTGAACATCAATTACAACACGCAACGAAATTTTAGCAACCATAAGCAACTACAGTTCATTGATGCAATCCACCAAAGAAAAACTAAAAACAATTAAAAATCCTACTCCTACCGACTACATTTCCCTTAAGACGGTCGTCATCCATCCATCATAGGGAACGGTCACTAACTATGACATCGGTTCAATGGGACTATTCTCGGTAAAAGAACCGAAAATAAACTCCGAGAAACCCAAAAATAAAAATCGAAAAAAAATTTTACATCGATCATTTCGATAGAAAGAAAATATTTACAAGTGCAAAATATTTTCGCAAATATTTTTGAAAAATATCGATCATGTCGATAGAGAAATTTACAAAATATTTACAATGGCAACCATACTTTCAAAAACACACATCATCAGCCACAAAACAAATATATGCACATACATCACAAATCAGTTCGCAACAGGGAAAGCACAACATACATAAACAACAAGGAAAAATTATACAGCAATTTAGAGCCTTGACCTAGCACCTAACTACTCCCCACCCCACACTTAAATCGAACACTGTCCCCAGTGTTCACAAAAATACAAAGCACAAAATTTTGGGTGGTGAAACTCCCTGCTTGGTTGAAATATTCGACTTCCTCATCCGGTGCTGCGGCCTCGTCGCCCATATCTGAATCGGCTCCATCATCGTCATCGGACTCCACATCGGAGTCCTCACGACGTGTCTCCTCATCAGTAGGGACATCATCATCTGTCGGCTCCACAAAGGCTGGCCCCACCTTACATAAGGCTCTGGCGTTCTCGCCAAAGGGGTAGTCCAGCTCCAACTGCCATAATTCCTCCTTGGTGGCTGGTCTCCCACCTATCCGTAGCTGCAACATCTGCATGCCGAACATACGGGCCATGTACTGATCGTCACGAGCATGTCGCTCGCCCAAAGTCAGCACAGGTCCGTGTGTAGTGTCGGGGGCCTTAGTCTTTGTCACATCGAGGGCCCTCCGCTCCAACTGCGGAATGTAATCCAAGGCTTCTTCCTCGATGTCGAGGCCTCGGAGGAAGGTGGTGATGAGTCCGCCAAACCCGTATCTGTGGCCCTGGTGCAGTCTAGCTCTCTTCATGGCGGATATTATGACCGCCCCAACATTAATCTCAAGCCCTTTCATAAGGGCATACACCAAGCAGACACGGTCCCGAGTCACGTCTGTCATATGAACTCCCGGGATCAAGCACGAACATACAATTTTTAGCGAGATTCTGGCCTCCCAGTTCATCTGCGAGTAGGGCAGGGTCTGGTGGTAACCCCTCTCTTTGTGTCTACTCCATCGGGCTGTGGATCGAGCCCCACACAATGTACGTCTGATGTCGGCGTATGGTGGGGTGATGTTTAACTGGCGGAGAACGTGGGCGTCTGTGTCCCGCGCTCCAACGATGGCATTCAGCTGCTGGGGTTCCAGAGTGACGATCTGCCCTCTGATTTTAATAGTGTGGCTCCTGATGGCCGGGTTTCAGTTTGCATAAAATTCCCGGACCAAGTGAAGGTTGCACTCCTTGGGCTCCTGAAAGATAAAGCTAAGCCCAGCTGCCTCAATCCTCTGTACAATGCGAGGGAACTCCTGTGCGAGTGGTTCCCTTGCAATATGTTCCTCCGGGAAGAACTTGTTTTCTTTGTGCTTCGCGTACCATTTCTTCCCTTCATTGGTGACCCATCGTGTTCCGTATCGGCGGTGTTGGCCGCGCGGAACAGCAGGTGCAGCTGGGACTGCAGTGCCCAGTCTCATCCTTTTCCTGCCGGTGCCTGAGGTAGAAGCACCCTTGCCTTTATCTTGTCTGCTAGCCATTGTACCTGTCAATTTACACAAACAAGCACAACGTTAAGCTAAATACTTGTTAGCTTCGGCTAAGGTCAGGTTACACAAAATTTACCCCACACTTAGTCCTTAACAATATTTACAAAATTACAGCAAGGATAGCTCTATTTACACTACAGACAACACTATTTACTCATGCTTAGTGCGTTCACAACAAAAATTCGACAGCATAACGGTTAGTGTACTACTCAGACTTCATACAGCTAATCCCAATCCTACTATCGCTAACAATTCAACCATCGCACAAGCAACAAAAACAACAACAACAATAAAAACAATAATAAAAACATTTTATATACAAGCTAATCTAAACAATCTAACCAATTCACACATTTTAGGCATTTTCCCACAAAAATTTGAGAATTAGTCGTCTTGGAACATTTACACAATATTTACCACGACTTATCTCAAATAATAAACACACCCCGGCATCAATTTCACCAAACTATCAAGTTGCCCAGGTCAAATTTAACAACCCAAGCCCTAGAATGCAATTCGACAATCAATTTTGAATTATTTACATAATCGACAAGTTCAAACGCTAACTACAACAATCCGAACATAATCAATCACAAAATAATTCAATATCATGGTTAATTTCTACCTAGGGTGATATATCTCACCTTACATGCCCAAATTTGACAAAAATCGCCAAAAAATTGAGTTAGACGATGAAAACATACCTTAGAATTGAAGAACCGAAGAAACTTGACGTTTTTCCTTGCCTATCAACGTGGCACGTTGCTTGGGGAGGGGGAAATGGGTGTTTGGTCGCGGAGGGAAGAGGGAATGGGAAAAATTGGGCGAAAATCGGGGTTATATTTAAAGAAAACACGCGGGTCACCCGGAAACCCGGTGTGACCCGGCACTGGATAAGGGGCAACATGTCACGGAGGGTAACACGGAGACCCTCCTCCGTGACACGGAGCCAACGCGCTAGCTTACTGGATTTTTGAAAAATTCAGATTTGCCTTCAACGTGTCACGGAGGCCAATGCGGAGCATTGCCTCCGTGACACGGCGCCAACGCGCCAGTGCTCTGTTTCACCAATACATTTAATTTTTCATACCTCGCCTCATATTCTCGATTCCATGTATATTTCCTCCGTTATACCAGAAAATCACCTCACTAAACAGAACTTGGTTAAATTAATAGATTTCCTAACTAAAATAAAAAAAATTACTAACTAAAATGAAAATCTAAGCCTAATTAAGAAAAAGAACAG
Source organism: Datura wrightii (assembly GCA_035772735.1). Taxonomy (NCBI): domain Eukaryota; kingdom Viridiplantae; phylum Streptophyta; class Magnoliopsida; order Solanales; family Solanaceae; genus Datura; species Datura wrightii. The sequence continues at coordinate 11,042,717 of JASDFA010000003.1, forward strand.
AAAAATAAAAATTATTTACACTAAAAAGAAAGAAAGAAAATATTTTTCACGGGTTGCCTCCCGTGCAGCGCCTGGTTTACCGTCGCGGCTCGACGTCCTTTAAGCTCATTTGTCTACTAGGGAGATGGACGATTTGTCCCGATCATGATCATCCCCCCAGTAGTTCTCAACCTTATCCGGTGGCCTACCTAGTAACTCTCGGGAATCACTCAATCTGTTAGCATTCCCATGATCAATTACGTTGATCACCGAGAGATCCTTATAAACAGTCAGGAGCTTAGGTACCTTGTACACGTCGAACACTTCGACCTTGTCATGTGCTCGCATCGTGAGTTGACCCGCAGCTACATCAATTAATGCCTTTCCGGTTGCCAAAAAGGGTCGTCCCAAAATAAATGGGACTTCAGCATCTGGTTCAAAGTCCAGAACAATAAAATTGACCGGAAAAATGAGGGAGCCTACTTGCACTAACACATCCTCAACAATGCCATCCGGCTTAGCCAAAGACCTGTCTGCTAGCGGCAAGATTACCGTTGTAGGTCTAGGACTCCCTAGACCTAACTTTCTGAATACCGAAGATGGCATCAGATTTATGCTTGCCCCCAAGTCGCATAATCCATGCGCTCGGATACTTTGCCCAATAGTAAGCTGGATAGTGAAACTTCCAGGGTCTTTCAGTTTTGTGGGCAACCTATTCTGAATACGGGAAGTGCATTCCTCCGTTAAAGCTACCGTGGCATACTCAGTCAAACGACTTTTGTTAGCCACGATGTCTTTAATATACTTCACATATTTTGGCACTCCCTGCAAGACATCAACAAGAGGTAAGTTAACATGTACCTGTTTAAGTACCTCCATGAATTTCTGGAAAAACGCCTCCTCCTTGTGTTTCTTAAGTCGTTGAGGGAACGGGGGTGGAGGCCTTTCTGGTTCAGCTTCTTTACTCTTCCCCTTATCTGAAATATGCTCTCCCTCAACATCTGCTGCTCCTGACTTTTGAGGCGGTCTTTCCGGTTCCACCTCCTTCAATTGTAAACCACTCCTCGTGGTCACTGCATTTACCTGCTTCGGATTAGGATCCGTGTCGCTAGGTAGTCCTCCTCTGGGTCTAGTATTTTGGGCACTAGCAAACTGCCCAAACTGATAATCAAGAGCCTTGGTTGCCAATTGATTATTCTTCACTTCGGCCGCCAATTTGACATAGTCAGCCTGCAATTGTGCCTGATTAGCGATCATGGTTTTGAACATCTCCTCAATAGTCGGTGATGGTGGTGGAGGAGGGGCATTATGATTTCTGAATTGAGCTTGATAATTTTGTTGCCCTCCTTGGTTTCTGTGCATACCCTGCCCTGAACCTTGGACTTGTTGATTGTTGCTACCCCACGAAAAATTCGGATGGTTCCTCCCATTCGAGTTGTAGCCACTACCAAACTGCTGCTGATTTCTCTGTGCATTGCCCACAAAGTTAACAGAATCAGGATTTGCACCACAGAATTCAGCTGAATGCTCACTACTACCACACACTTCACACCACATCTGTTGAACTGCATTGACTGAAGCTGAAGGCTGGTTCAAATTTATATTGCTGAAGTGAGTGTTTAACTGATTTTGCAAAGCAGCTATCTGTGCAGCGATAGCTGTGAATCCATCCACTTCAAGCACTCCAGCTGCTTTCCTTGCTCCACCCCTTGAAGAATCTGCATTCCATTTTGGATTGCCTTGTGAAATTCGGTTGAGCAAAGTGTACAGCTCCTCATAGGTCTTCTCCAGCGCTTGCCCTCGAGCTGCTGAATCTAACAGAATTTTAGTGTGGGGTTCCAAACCCTCAATAAAAGTGTGTACCCACACCTCATTGGACTGATGATGGTGAGGACAGTCCCGCAACATCGATTTGAACCTTTCCCAGGCTTGATATAGATTTTCCCCTTCCCTCTGTTTAAAACTTAGGATTTGACTCCTAAGTCTGGCTGTTTTACCAGAAGGGAAAAATCTGATAAGAAACTTCCGTGCAAGATCATCCCACGTTGATATAGAGTTGGGTGGTTCAGCTTTTAACCACCTCTTGGCTTCACCAAGTAAGGAAAATGGAAATAAGGTGAGCCGAACATAATCAGGTGACACTCCAGCGGGTATATAAGTGTCACTTATCTCCAAAAAGTTCTGGAGATGTTGTTGTGGATCTTCGTGAGGGAGACCGGTAAATTGCCCGCTTGTGTGCAAAAGTTGCACCATATTCTGCTTTAATTCAAACCTCCCTCCAGGCTCTGGTTTGCGGATGCTAGAATGTACATTATTAGCGTGTGCGATTGCCACCTCGTGAACCGGCCTTGCTGCTGCTTCATCGGGCACTAAAACTGCCCTAACAACTGGTGGATTTGGTTGCTACATCATAGACTGTTTAAGCAACTGCAGCTTCTTTCGAAGAGCTTCTCTACGTTGACTATGAAACTCACGCTCAGGCTCTAAGTAAGATTCCACCAGATCTTTGTCCCTTGCCAGTGTTCACAGAAACAAAATCTGCAAAATACAGGCTAAGACCAAGTTGTTAACACTTAAGAAAATAAAAATACAAATACAGTAAATTTACACTAAACACAATTTTACAAATCGCCTAGCCTCCCCGGCAACGGCGCCAAAAACTTGCTCGGCTTGCTCTGGGGTTGGTAATTTATATTAAAAACCGACACGCAAGTGCACGTGGTCAAACAAGTAATAAAGTGGCTAAGTAGCCAAGTATCGATCCAAGGAGGCTCAAGATATGTAAAATTGCCTAATTTACTATATTTCTATTTAACTTCTGATTATGCTAACAACAACGTACCCAAGAGTCAATTGAGTTTTTGTTCTAAACTATATACTACAATTATTACAACTATTTACTTTTGAATTCAGACAATGGATATGAACATGCCAAGGTTAAGAACAAGTAATGAACTTGATAATTATGATAATTTTGGTTAATTCTCTTCTTCATGTTGCTAGCCAAGAACATTTGCCTAGAAATTAAAACTCTCGTATTTAATTTCACTTTAGAATCATAAACCATCCGTCTACATTTCTGTGATCAAATGCAATCTATGACCTAGCACTACAATTCCAGTTCCTAAATTGACTAATATGGCTTTCAAGTATATTTCTATCAGGAAAGCACATCAAAACCCAATTTTCCCAAATCAAGTTAAGAACAATACCCTATTAATTCACAACTTTCCAATTTCTTGCTCTTTCGAGTGAAATTGGACTTTTTAGATATACATTAATGTTGGCCAATCACTAATGCAGTAAAGAACAAGAATTAATAGAACAACATTAAAGAAGAAGAATAAAACCATATCATTTACAATCAAAATTCATTACACATGTTCAAAACCTCAGCAAGAAAGGGAATTAGCCACTCATTCTTGGATTGATCATCCTAAAATGAGTGTAAATTATACTTACAATTGATAGAAAGAAGAAAAGAAGAGAAGAAATCCCTTAGCTTTTTCAATCTTCAACTGCTACTAACCCACGTTCCTCCTCTCCACTTCTGAACTCAGTCTAAAAACTAAAAACTAAAAACTACTTAAAATAAACCTAAGTGTGCTATTTATACTAGTGGGAAATTTTTCCCGGAATAACAAGCAACGTGTCACGGAGGCCAACGCGGAGCACTGCCTCCGTGACACGGCGTGGACGCGGACCTTCACTGGAATTTCTAGGGTCCGGTAAATCAACCTCAACGTGGCACGGAGGCCATCGCGGAGGCCTATCTCCGTGCCACGAAGCTGACGCGCAGGTACACTGGAATTTGCCGATTTAATTCATGCTCAGGCAGTGTGCTACCGCGATGGTAGCGTGGCACGGAGCCATCGCGAAGCCCCTATAAATCCTGCATTCCAAGGTCTTTTCCACGCTCGCATCCAAGTCCAACTCCGACATAGTTCCAACATGCATTTTAGCTCCTAAAAATCACATTTACCTGCAAAACAAATGCTAATCATGTTGGTTAGTATAAATTCGCATTTTATTACCAATTACATGATATTATATACACATTGCACAACAAACAAGGTAAAAATGATACGTTTGAGTATCACTTGGGCATATAAATCTGCCCAAGATCACTTGTTGTGCAATGTGTATACATTTTCATGTAATTGGTAATAAAATGTGAATTTATACTAACCAACATGATTAGCATTGTTTTGCAGGTAAAACATGATTCTTAGGAGCTAAAATGCATGTTGGGACAATATCGGAGTTGGACTTGGATGCGAGCATGGAAAAGACATTGGAATGCGCAATGTAAAGGGGCTCCGCGATGGAGCCGTGCCACGCTACCATCGCGGAGGCACACTGCCTGGAGGGTGATTTAATTGGAAATTTCCAGTGAAGCCTCGCGACAGCTCCGTGGCACGGAGGCAAGCCTCCGCGTTGCATGTCGTGCCACGTTGAGGCTATAATCCCGGACCCTGGATTTCCAGTGAGGGTCCGCGTCCACGCCGTGTCACGGAGGCAGTGCTCCGCGTTGGCCTCCGTGACACGTTGCTTGTTATTCCGGGAAAAATTCCCAATAGTATAAATAGAACACTTAGGCTTATTTTTAATTAATTCAGACTTGGTGGAGCAAGGACGTGGGTTAGAGGCAGTTGAGGGACGAAAAAGCTAAGGGATTTTCTCTCTTTCTTTCTTCTTTCAATCAATTGTTTGTATGATTAACACTTGTTTTAGGATGATTAATCCACAAATGAGTGGCTAATTCTCTTCCTTGCTGAGGTTATGAACAATGGTGATGAATTTTGATTATTGAATTGTATGGTTTTTCATCTTCTTCTTCTATGTTGTTCTATTAATTCTTGTTTCTACTGCATTAGTGTGTGGCCGACATTAATGTACATCTAAAAAGTCCAATTTCACTCGAGAGAGCAAGAAATTGGAAAGTTGTGAATTAATAGGGTATTGTTCTTAACTTGATTTGGGAAAATTGGGTTTTGATGTGCTTTCCTGATAGAAATATACTTGAAAGTCGTATTAGTCAATTTAGGAACCGAAATTGTATTGCTAGGTCATAAATTGCATTTGATCACAGAAATGTAGACGGATGGTTTATGATTCTAAAGTGAGATTAAATACGAGAGTTTTAATCTCTAGGCTAATGTTCTTGGCTAGCAACTAGAAGAGAAGAATAACCGAATTATGATTATAATCAAGTTCATTACTTGTTCTTAACCTTGGCATGCTCATATCCATAGTTTCAATTCACAGTAAATATTTGTTAATAGTTTTAGTATATAATTTATAAACAAAAATTACTTAACTTTTGGTTACGTTGTTGTCAGCATAATTAGAAGTAAGCTAGAATATAGTATACTTAAGCAATTTTACTTATCCAGAGTCTCCTTGGTTCGATACTTGGCTTACTTAGCCACTTTATTACTTGTTTGACCACGTGCACTTGCGTGTTGGTTTTTAACACCTAACAAACGCACCGGACAAGTTTTTGGCGTCGTTGCCGGGGAGACTAGGCAATTGGTGAAATTGTGTTAAGTGTAAATTTACTGTATTTTTGTTTTATTTTCTTAAGTGTTGACAACTTGGTCTTAGCCTGTATTTTGTAGACTTGATTTCTGTGAACACTGGCAAAGGACAAGGAGCTGGTGGAATCTTATACAGAGCCTGAACGTGAATTTCATAGTAAACGCAGAGAAGCTCTACAAAAGAAGCTGCAGTTGCTCAGACAGACTATAATGGAGCAACAAAATCCACCGATTGTGAGGGCAGTGTTAGTGCCCGACGAAGCAGCAGCAAGTCCGGTTCGCGAGGTGGCAATCCCACATGCCAACAATGTACATTCAAGTATCCGTAAACCATAGCCTGGAGGGAGATTTGAATTAAAGCAGAATATGGTGCAACTTTTGCACACAAGCGGGCAATTTACCGGTCTCCCTCATGAAGACCCACAACAACATCTCCAGAATTTTTTGGAGATAAGTGACACTTATATACCCGCTGGAGTGTCACCTGATTATGTTCGGCTCACCCTATTTCCGTTTTCCTTACTTGGTGAAGCCAAGAGGTGGTTAAAAGCTGAACCACCAAATTCTATATCAACGTGGGATGATCTAGCACGAAAGTTCTTGATAAGATTTTTTCCCTCTGGTAAAACAGCCAGACTTAGAAGTCAAATTCTAAGTTTCAAACAGAGGGAGGGAGAAAATTTGTATCAAGCCTGGGAAAGATTTAAATCCATGTTGCGGGACTGTCCTCATCATCATCAGTCCAATGAGGTGTTGGTACACACATTTATTGAGGGTTTGGAACCCCATACTAAAATTTTGTTAGACTCAGCAGCTGGAGGGCAAGAGCTGGAAAAGACTTATGAGGAGCTGTACACTTTGCTCAACCAAATTTCACAGGGCAATCCAGAATGGAATGCTGATTCATCTCGAGGTGGAGCAAGGAAAGCAGCAGGAGTGCTTGAAGTGGATGGATTTACAGCTATCGCTGCACAGATATCTGCCTTGCAGAATCAGTTAAACAACCACTTCAGCAATATGAACTTGAACCAGCCTTCAGCTTCAGTCGATGCGGTCCAGCAAATGTGGTTTGAAGTGTGTGGTAGCAGTGAGCACTCAGCTGAGTGCTGTGGAGCAAACCCAGATTATGTTAACTTTGTGGGCAATGCACAAAGAAACCAGCAGCAGTTTGGTAGCGGCTACAACTCAAATTGGAGGAACCATCCAAATTTTTTGTGGGGTAGCAACAACCAACAAGGCCAAAGTTCGGGTCAGGGTATGCACAGGAATCAAGGAGGGCAACAGAACTACCAATCCCAATTCAGAAATCACAATGCCCCTCCTCCACCACCATCACCTACCATTGAGGAAATGTTCAAGACCATGATCGCTAATCAGGCGCAATTGCAGGCTGACTATGTTAAATTGGCAGCCAAAGTGAAGAATAATCAATTAGCGACCAAGGCTCTTGAGTATCAATTTGGGCAATTTGCTAGTGCCCAAAACACAAGACCCAGAGGAGGACTGCCTAGCGACACGGATCCTAATCCGAAGCAGGTAAATGCAGTGACCACGAGGAGTGGTTTGCAGTTGAAGGAGGTGGAACCGGAAAGACCGCCTCAAAAGTCAGGAGCAACAGATGTTGAGGGAGAGCAACTTACGGATAAGGGGAAGACCAAAGAAGCTGAATCAGAAAGGCCTCCACCCCCGTTCCCTCAACGACTCAAGAAACACAAGGAGGAGGCGTGTTTCAAGAAATTTATGGAGGTGCTTAAATAGGTACATGTTAATTTACCTCTTGTTGATGTCTTGCAGGGAGTGCCAAAATATGCTAAATATATTAAAGACATCGTGGCCAACAAAAGTCGTCTGACTGAGTATGCCACGGTAGCTTTGACGGAGGAATGCACTTCCCGGATCCAAAATAGACTGCCCACAAAACTAAAAGACCCTGGAAGTTGTACTATCCAGCTTACAATTGGGCAGAGTATCCGAGCTCGTGGATTGTGCGACTTGGGGGAAAGCATAAATATGATGCCATCTTCGGTATTCAGAAAGTTAGGTCTAGGGAGTCCTAGACCTACAACCGTAATCTTGCAGCTAGCAGACAGATCCTTAGCTAGGCCGGATGGCATTGTTGAGGATGTGCTTGTGCAAGTGGGATCCCTCATTTTTCCGGTTGATTTTATTGTTCTGGATTTTGAACCAGACGCTGAAGTCCCATTTATTTTGGGACGACCCTTTTTGGCAACCGGAAAAGCATTAATTGACGTAGCTGCGGGTCAACTTACAATGTGAGCACATGACAAGGTAGAAGTGTTCGATGTGTACAAAGCACCCAAGCTCCCGATTGTAAATGAGGAACTCTCGGTGATCAATGTAATTGATCATGGGAAGGCTAATCAAATGAGTGATTCCCGAGAGATGATGGGAAGACCACCAGACAAAGGTGAGCACTACTGGGGGGAGGACAATGATCGTGAAAAATCGTCCATCACCCTAGTGGATAATTGAGCATAAAGGACATCGAGTCGCGATGGTAAACCAGGCGCTGCATGGGAGGCAACCCGTGAAAAATATTTTTTTCTTTTGTTTAGTAAAGTGTAAATAGTTTTTATTTTTAATTTTTCTTTTTCTGGAGTTAGTATAAATTTTTCGTTTTAGTTAATATTTTTTCATTTTAGTTAGGGAAATCTATTAATCTAACCAATTTTGTTTAGTAAGGTGATTTTCAGGTCAAACGGAGAAAAATATGCATGGAATCGGGAAGGAAAAGGCAAGGTATGAAAAAATGAATAAAATAAAGAGACAGTGCACTGGGGCGATGGCTCCTGTCACGGAGGAAGGGCTCCGCGTTACCCTCCATGACATGTTGAGGTTAAATCTGGATTTTTTAAAAATTCCAGTGAGCCATCGCGTTAGCTCCGTGTCACGGAGGAGGGGCTCCGCGTTACCCTCCGTGACACGTTGCCCTATATTTTGTGACGGGTCACACCGGGTTGCCGGGTGACCCGCGTATTTCTTTCATTTTAAACCCCGAATTTTTGCCCTTTTTCCTCATTTTCTCTCTTCTCCGCGACCAAACACCTAAATTCCCTCTCCCAACCAACGTGCCACGCAACTAAGCAAACAATTTGTCAAGTTTCTTCGGTTATTCAACGTAAAGGTATGTTTTCCTTGTTTCTCTCAGGTTTTTGTCGATTTTAATCGAATTTGAGCATGGGAGGTGAGATAAATCACCCTAAGTAGCAATTTAGCATGATATTGAATTATTCTTTGATTGACAAATGTTCGAAATGTTGTAATTAGCGTTTGAACTTGTCGATTGCGTGAATGATTCGAATTTGATTGTAAAATTGAATTCTAGGGCTGGGGTTGTTGAAATCGAATTGGGTAACTTGGTAGATTGGTGAATTATATGCCGGGGTGTGTTTGTGAATTGAGATAGTCGTTGTAAATATTGTTTGAAGGTAATAGACGACGAATTCTCTGTTTTTGGAAAAGGTAAAAATTGTTCAAATTGGTTTGGTTATTTGGATTCGTATGTATATAGAATTTTTGTCGTTGTTTTGTTTGTTGTCTTCTTTGCTAAGTGCGATGGTTGAATTGATAGCGATGGTAGGATTGGGATTAGCTGTATGAAGTCTGAGTAGTACGCTAAAAGTTATACTGTCAAAATTTTTTTGTGAACGCACTAAGCATAAATTGTATAGTTGTTTGTTTTGGTGTAAATAAAGTGATCCTTGCCATATTATCGTAACTGTAGCTAAGGATTAAGTGTGGGGTATTCTTAGTTTAACCCGACCTTAGCCGAAGCTAATATGCATTTAGCTTGACATTGTGCTTGTTTATTTATGTTGACAGGTACAATGGCGAGTAGGCAGGATAAGGGTAAAGGTGCTTCTACTTCAGGCACCGGGAGAAAATGAATGAGATTGGGCACTGCAGTCCCAGTTGCACCAGCTGTTCCGCGCGGCCAACGCCGCCAGTACGGAACGAGGTGGGTGACCGATGAAGGGAAGAAGTGGTACGCTAAACATAAGGAGAATAAGTACTTCCCTGAGGAGCATATTGCACGGGAACCACTAGCACAGGAGTTCCCCCGTATTGTGCAAAGAATCGAGGCAGCTGGGCTCAGCTTCATATTTCAGGAGCCCAAGGAGTGCAACCTACACTTAGTCCGGGAGTTCTATGGAAATTGGAACCGGCCATCAGAAGCCACACAATAAAAATCAGAGGGCAGATTGTCACTCTGGAACCCCAGAAATTAATTGACATCATTGGAGCGCGGGACATAGACGCCCACGTTCTTCGCCAGCTGAACATCACCCCACCATATGCCGATATCAAACGCACTTTGTGTGGGGCTCGATCCACAGCCAGATGGAGCAGACATAAGGAGAGGGGTTACCACCAGACTCTGTCGTATTCTCAAATGAACAGGGAGGCAAGAATTTGGCTGAAAATAGTTTGTTCGTGCCTGATCTCGGGGGTGCACATGACGGATGTGACCCGGGACCGTGTCTGCCTGGTGTATGCCCTTATGAAAGGGTTGGAGATTAATGTTGGGGCGGTTATCATATCCGCCATGAAGAGAGCCCGACTACACCAGGGCCACAGGTATGGGTTCGGCGGACTCATCACCACCTTTCTCCGGGGCCTCGATGTCGAGGAAGAGGCTTTGGACTACATCCCGCAGTTGGAGCGGAGGGCCCTTGATGTGACCAAAACCAAGGCCCCCGACACCACACACGGGCCTGTGCTGACACTTGGCGAGCGACATGCTCGTGACGATCAGTACATGGCACGGATGTTTGGTATGCAAATGCTTCAGCTCCAGATTGGTGGGAGACAAGCCACGGAGGATGAGTTATGGCAGCTGGAGCTGGATTACCCATTTGGCGAGAACGCCAGAGCTTTGTGCCGAGTGGGGCCAGCCTTCGTTGAGCTCACTGACGATGATGTCCCCACGGACGAGGAGACACGTCGGGAGGACTCCGATGACGACGATGGAGGTGACTCGGACATGGGCGATGAGGCAGCAGCACCGGATGAAGAAGTCGAATATTTCAACTGATCAGGGAGTTCCACCACCCGAAATTTTTGTGATTTTTAATTTTTGTGAACACTGGGGACAGTGTTCGATTTAAGTGTGGGGTGGGGAGTAGCTAGGTGCTGGGGCTGGGTTGATTTGCTGTATGTTCTTCCTTTGTTTTGTATGTATGCTTATGTTTCCCTGTGGTTGTGAGTGCAAACTGATTGGTATTTGTATCTGTACATATTTTTGTGGTAATTGATGTGTGTTGTGAAAGGTTGTGGTTGCCAGTGTAAAAATTTTGTAAATTTTGTAAATATTTTTTCTCTATTGAAATGATCGATATTTTTAAAATTTTTGCAAAAATATTTTGTACATAGTAAAATATTTTGGAAATATTTTTCCATCAAAATGATCGATGTGTTGCAAAATTTTTCGATTTTTATTTTTGGGTTTCTCGGAGTTTGTTTTCGGTTCTTTTACCGAGAATAGTCCCATTGAACCGATGTCATAGTTAGGGACCGTTCCCTATGATGGATGGATGACGACCGTCTTAAGGGAAATGTAGTCGGTAGGAGTAGTGATTTTAATTAGTTTTCGGTTCTTTTTTTATTTCTTTGGTGGATTGCATCACTGAACCTGTAGTTACTATATGGTTGTGAAATTATTGTTGCGTGTTGTAACTGATATTCAAAATGTAAAAGTGATTCGTATGAAAGCATGCAATTTTGTAAATATGTTGAGTTACCTTGGCTGTAGAATTTGATTCGGTGTGATTGAGGCTTAATTTTTGAATTCATGTAATTGGCTAATTAAAGAGTCTGTGAATGCATCTTGAATCGAGCATGTGCACGAAGTGTGAAGTGAGGTATTGTTATTCCATGCTATTGTGAAGTGTCTAGAACTTGTCTGGTGTGTACAAAATGAAATGAAGGAGGTGTAGTGTTAGAAAGGATGTAGGCATTTCTTTGTTTTAACCGAGAGTTTCTATATTTTTTTCTTATTATACTCTACCTTTTTATGTGACTGTATACCCTAGTCAGCCCGTTGAGCCTTTAGCCGATTATTTCTTTCTTGTGTCCAAAATTGTATAAACTAAGCTTTATTCCTTCTTTTCATTAGCCGTAAAGTCGATACAAAACTCTTAAGCGCTTAAGAAAAGAAAAATTTTCCCGAAGTGTCAAAGAGTGAGAAGAGTGGAAAGAAAAGAAAAGCAGAGTGAGGAAAGAAAAGAAGAGGTTGAAGAGGCACTTGTTATAATGAAATGATAATGAAGGTGCATGAAAACCCTTTGTTGTTGTGTCAAGTGTGTTTGATGAAATGGGCCATACGAAAGTAAACAAGCATGAATGGGATGAGAGGAAAAAGAAAAGAGAGAAACAATGTTCAGGAGTTTAGGGGAATGTGTTGAAAAGGCGCTTAAGGATGCTAGTGACTATTATTGGCTAATCCAGTACATACTAGTTCCATAGCCTCCATTACAACCCATTAAAGTCCTACTTGATCTTACATTGCATTTCTTTATATTAGTGGAGTAATACACTAAGGGCCAGCCTATGGGTCATGACATGATGCATGTGAATTCTTTTGGGAGAGAGAGTGAAATTAATTTCTACATGCCCCTACTTGAATGTTTGTGAGTCACATGAACATAAAGGGGAAGATTCTCTTGAGTTGTGAGGGCACATGCTTGATGAAATATTGATTTTCGTGTCGGATATCTTGATTAGCTGATTTGCATGAGTTTGCCGATATCGAGGGTCGATTCTTAAAGTCTAGGAAGTCTTGATGTATTAAAGGTCATTGCATTGTTAAGACCATGCATGTTTTCTTGATGATTTAAAAAATTGAATAATCGGTATGACCATAGCTCAAATTGTCGCACCATAGTGGCAAAGGTTGGGATGTAATTTGCATGAGTTGTGTATGTGTTGTTCGAGGACGAACAAGGATTTAACTGTGGGGTAAGTGATCTTGGGCAGATTTATATGCCCAAGTGATACTCAAACGTATCATTTTCGCCTTGCTTGTTGTGCAATGTGTATACAATTTCATGTAATTGGTAATAAAATGTGAATTTATACTAACCAACATGATTAGCATTGTTTTGCAGGTAAAACATGATTCTTAGGAGCTAAAATGCATGTTGGGACAATATCGGAGTTGGACTTGGATGCGAGCATGGAAAAGACATTGGAATGCGCAATGTAAAGGGGCTCCGCGATGGAGCCGTGCCACGCTACCATCGCGGAGGCACACTGCCTGGAGGGTGATTTAATTGGAAATTTCCAGTGAAGCCTCGCGACAGCTCCGTGGCACGGAGGCAAGCCTCCGCGTTGCATGCCGTGCCACGTTGAGGCTATAATCCCGGACCCTGGATTTCCAGTGAGGGTCCGCGTCCACGCCGTGTCACGGAGGCAGTGCTCCGCGTTGGCCTCCGTGACACGTTGCTTGTTATTCCGGGAAAAATTCCCAATAGTATAAATAGAACACTTAGGCTTATTTTTAATTAATTCAGACTTGGTGGAGCAAGGACGTGGGTTAGAGGCAGTTGAGGGACGAAAAAGCTAAGGGATTTTCTCTCTTTCTTTCTTCTTTCAATCAATTGTTTGTATGATTAACACTTGTTTTAGGATGATTAATCCACAAATGAATGGCTAATTCTCTTCCTTGCTGAGGTTATGAACAATGGTGATGAATTTTGATTATTGAATTGTATGGTTTTTCATCTTCTTCTTCTATGTTGTTCTATTAATTCTTGTTTCTACTGCATTAGTGTGTGGCCGACATTAATGTACATCTAAAAAGTCCAATTTCACTCGAGAGAGCAAGAAATTGGAAAGTTGTGAATTAATAGGGTATTGTTCTTAACTTGATTTGGGAAAATTGGGTTTTGATGTGCTTTCCTGATAGAAATATACTTGAAAGTCGTATTAGTCAATTTAGGAACCGAAATTGTATTGCTAGGTCATAAATTGCATTTGATCACAGAAATGTAGACGGATGGTTTATGATTCTAAAGTGAGATTAAATACGAGAGTTTTAATCTCTAGGCTAATGTTCTTGGCTAGCAACTAGAAGAGAAGAATAACCGAATTATGATTATAATCAAGTTCATTACTTGTTCTTAACCTTGGCATGCTCATATCCATAGTTTCAATTCACAGTAAATATTTGTTAATAGTTTTAGTATATAATTTATAAACAAAAATTATTTAACTTTTGGTTATGTTGTTGTCAGCATAATTAGAAGTAAGCTAGAATATAGTATACTTAAGCAATTTTACTTATCCAGAGTCTCCTTGGTTCGATACTTGGCTTACTTAGCCACTTTATTACTTGTTTGACCACGTGCACTTGCGTGTCAGTTTTTAACACCTAACAAATGCACCGGACAGCAGACACACTTAGTAGACTCTCTATGAGAGTGTGTCCCATGTAGATGGGGGAAAGAAGGAGCTGGTGAAGGATGTGCATCGACTTGAACGGTTGGGAGTTTGTTTGGCTGACTCGACTGATGGTGGTGTTATAGTTCAGAATGGGTCAGAATCATCCTTGGTGGCTGATGTAAAATCTAGACAAGATGAGGACCCTATTTTGGTAAAGTTAAAGGGGTCCATTCAGAATCAGAAGGTAGAGGTCTTCTCCAAAGGGGGAGATGGTGTGCTTCGATATCAGGGTCACTTGTGTGTTCCAGAAATTGGCGATTTGAGAAATTGAATGTTGCATGAGCCTCATGGTTATAGATATTTGATACATCTAGGTGCCACCAAGATGTACCGTCACCTATGGGAAGCCTATTGGTAAAATGGCATGAAGAAGAACATCGCAGAATTATTAGCTAAGTGTCCAAATTGTCAACAAGTGAAGGTTGAGCACCAAAGACCAGGAGGTGTGCTTCAAGATATCAATATTCCTACTTGGAAGTGGGAGGAAATCAATATGGACTTCATCACAGGGTTGCCTCACACTCGTCGACAGTATGACTCTATTTGGGTTGTTGTAGACAGGTTAACTAAAGCATCTCATTTTCTACCGCTCAAAGGCACTAATTCGACGGAGGATTATGCCAAACTATACATTCGAGAGCTAGTTTGATTGCATGGAGTGCCCTTGTCCATCATATCAGACAGAGGAACTCAGTTTACCTCTCAGTTTTAGAGATCATTTCAGAAGGGACTTGGAACTCAGGTCAAGCTCAGTATAGCATTTCATCCGCGAACCGATGGTCTGGCGGAGTAGACTATTCAGACTATCTAGGAAATATTGAGAGCAGGTGTGATCGACTTCAAGGGTAGTTGGATGATCATTTGCCTCTTATTGAGTTCGCATACAATAATAGCTACCATTCTAGCATTCAGATGGCTCCGTTTGAGGCTCTATATGGGCGAAGATGTAGATCACCTATTGGTTGGTTTGAAGTTGGTGAAGCTGCAATGATAGGACCAGATTCAGTCCATGAGGCTATGGAGAAAGTTCAGCTTATACGGAATAGGTTGAAAACAACTCAAAGTCATCAAAAGTCCTATGCAGATGTGAGGGGAGAGAACTTGTGTTTGAAGTTGATGATTGGGTGTTTCTGAAGGTGTCTCCCATGAAGGGAGTAATGAGGTTCGGAAAGAAAGGGAAACTCAGTCCCCGCTATGTTGGCCCATACCGGGTTGTGAGACGAGTGGGCAAGGTGGCCTATGAGTTACCCTCTGAATTAGCTTCAGTCCATCCAGTTTTCCGTGTATCGCTCCTAAAGAAGTGTTTGGGTGATCTAGCTCTAGTTGTTCCGATGGACAGTGTCGGTGTGAAAGACAACCTTAGCTATGAGGAGATTCTAATGGAAATACTGGATCATCGGGTTCGAAGGCAAGGAACAAAGAAGTAGCTTCTGTTAAAGTTTTATGGAGGAATTAGCATGTTGAGGGAACTACATGGGAAGCCGAAGCAGATATGATTACTAGATACCCACATTTATTCCCTACAGGCTCATTTCCAGATTGAGGTATCAGTTTTTGCCCTAAAACTCTTTTCAGTTTCATGTTCAGTTCATGTGTCTTAGTTTCATTCATGTAAATGAATGTATGTGTGGTTCGGGAATTCAGTTCACTCATGTAGTTTAAATTGGAGTTAGTCATTCCATCAGTTTTAGCTTATATTATCAGTATTTGAGTATAATGATTGCATTTCTCTGCTTTTGTATATGATTTTCAACATTCAAGGACGAATGTTCCCAAGGGGGAGATATTGTTATACCCCAAAATCTCAAAGATCAAACTCGAGAGCTGAAATGGAGAAAATAGGATTTTCTATACCAGGTCACAGAATGAGTCATCCTGTGACCCATGGGGTAGACCACCAGTCGTGAAGTGACTCGTGCTGTGGTGCATGGCTTAAGTTGGAAATTTTTAAGTTTTGGGTGACCACGAACATGACCATGAGACATGGTCAACACCACAACTCATTGAGTCAGTCATGGCCAAGGATGGGGTGAAGGAAGAGGACTCTTGGGCAGTGAAGACCACGAGTCGTGGTCACCAGTAAAAGCTCGTGAGGTCCCCCATGACAAGCCCCAGCTGGATTTTGGACAGTGTACATGAAGACTAGAGGCCACGAGTCGTGGTCCTTGGTAACGACTCGTCCAGTCCCTCGTGGGGACTGGCAGTCAGTTATTTTCTGTGAATTTAGTAAGGGCTTATTCGTGATTCCTATGATCCTAAAGCCTAAACTTTGTCATTTTAATCTATGAATAGTGGGTTTTAAGAGGGTTAAGTTCATTCTACGCTATTCATGTTCATTCATGCAAGAGTAAAGGTTTAGAGAGGTGATAAAGTTCAATTTCCTCCATGTTCTTCTCAATTCTTCCTTGGGCAATCAGAGAAATTTTAGAATCAAATTCTCTCAAGTATGTAGGGTTATGAGTGGGCGAATTTGTTCACACCCATGCCAAATCCCTCTCTAATTCATGAAAATCTAAATGTTAATCCTATGGGGTTTTAACCCAATGCATGAATTTCCCTAAGTTTCACATGGGTATGATCTAAGTATGCTTATATTATTGAATTATGATTCATGGGCAAGTTTTACAATGTTTTCTTATAAATCATATTTCAAGTTTTCAAAATTATAATGTCCATCCATGAGAAGTTATGAAAGTTGAGATTTATGATGTATATTCAAGTGTGATGAGATATTTATAATGAAAAGCATGTTTTCAAGTTACCCATGTCTATGATCATGTTTTCAAGTGAATTAAGTATTTTCAAAAATGTTTAAGTATTGGGCAAGCCCATATGTTGAATTTAATTAGCTTACCACATGATTTTGGAGTCAAGACTCCCAATTATGTTCAGCTTGTGGTATGGTTTGGGTCAAGGCTCCTCATGTATGACTTCAGATTTTATATGTACATGATTATTCAACTTTATCACTAAACGATGGTTAGCTTCGTTGAAAAACAACGGAGAGCATATGCACGTTTTTGGGATTAATGTCTAGCACCGAGTAGGCTAAGGGTCAGTCAACCCTATGCCTTAGAACTACGCGCCAACGTAGGTATGATCAGATTAACTTTGGGACCTCTTTTGTGAGCTTTCCCCTGCCCCAAGGGGCCTTCAGCTTGATATTGATATCATGGTAGCGTCCTTAGCCCTGGCAAGACTTTGGACAGTTTTTCCCACTTGAGTGTGATAGTCGGGACCATATAAGCTCTATCGTGGTAATGTTAGTTATATGACGAGTCTCCCATTGTTCCTCAGGATTTCAATTATGCATTTTTATCATATGTGTATATATATATATATGTTCTAAAGCAAGTTTGACCCAAAGTGAGGTTTTACTTATGATTATCAAATTTCAGCTTTGGGTCATTCGATTCAATTATGAGGTTTAGTTATGTTCAGATCATGATTACAGAAAATAGCATGCAATCCCTATTCTTAGATCCTTATCTTTATCATGTTTTATGCTATGCATGTTTTAAATGATTTTACTTATTTAAGCAGTTTTACTTACCTTGCATACTCGGTACATTCCACGTACTGACCGTATAATCTATGTTGTATCATTTTATGAAACAGGCTTCGATCTTCAGACTCAACCCCATCACTAGACAGTTCTCTGAAGTTATCATCCAGCTTCAGTGGTGAGTCCTCATCTCCTGAGGACTATTCGTTATCAGTTATCTTGTATTTTTAGTTTTTAGACTTATCGGTTAGTTGGGGGTGTTGTCCCATCAACCCATCAGATATGTTACAGCTTTCAGACTGTATGTAGTAATTAGCTTTTCATGTATGAAGTGAATTCCTGTTCTAAAGTTATGTTATGATTAGACTTCTACTATGTTTATTATGTTAACTCTTCCGCTTTATTTGATGGGTCGTGACAAAAAGCCTTCTACAAATGTTTGGTAATAACCGGCTAGACCCAAGAAAGTTCTGATTTCGATTGGGGAGGTAGGTCTAGGCCAGCATTTCACCGTTGTTACCTTTTGAGGATTCACATGAATACCCTCACCTGAGACCACGTGACCAAGGAAAGTCACAGACTTCAAACATAATTCGCATTTTTTGAACATGGCGAACAACTGGCAGTCTCTAAAGCACTATCCTCAGGTGATTAGCAAGTTCCTCCTCATTACTGGAGTATACAAAAATATCATCGATTAATACAATGACGAACATATTTGGATACTACTTGAAGACTGTATTCATCAGGTCCATGAAAGTTGCGGGGGCATTATTCAGTCCGAAGGACGTAATCGCAAATTCGTAGTGACCATACAGAGTTCTGAAGGCTGTTTTCGGTATGTCACACTCTCTAACTCTTAACTGATGATACCCTGACCTGAGATCTGTCTTGGAGAAACAACTAGCTCCCTGAAGTTGATTGAACAAGTCATCAATCCTGGGTAGGGAATACCCGTTCTTGAATGTAACCTTGTTCAACTGAAAGGGAATACACCCTTTGGAGATAAGCTTTCTGGCCTTTGGAAATAAGCTTTGGAAATAAGCTTTCTAGCCTTAAGGTAGGAAATAAATCAACCCTTAGGCACTGAACTACTGCCCGTCGACTCTTAAGTTGGCTCATTAGGGAACTGAAACCTGACGACCCTAGTTCTGCAGTCGACTGAGGCATAACCAGAATGTAACCAATCCATGCCAAGAATGAGGTCAAAATCAACCATGTCTAACTCTACAAAATCAGCTGGAATGACTTTATTGAAGATTGAGACTGGGGCAGTTTCTATGCAACCAACTGGCTCTACTGACTCGCCAACTGGGGTGGAGACGAATAATGGTTCTGAGAGGACCTCTAGACTGATATCAAAATGGACTGCAACATAGGGAGTCACAAATGAATGTGTGTCTCCTGGATCTAGTAGGGTGTACACGTCTAGATGAAAAAAGCGTAACATACCCATAACCACGTCAGGTGAGCTCTCCTGATCTTGACGAGAGGACAAAGTGTAAAAATGGTTTTTGCGTTGGCCACCATCTGTACCTGAAGTGTTGATCTACTGAGCTGGTCGGCCTACTGGAGTTGTTGAAGTAGGGGATTCTGATATCCCCCGTCCTACTGATGGGCATTCTTTAAGCCGATGACCAAGCTGTCCACAACCAAAACAACTCCCTCGACCCTGAAGGCATTCTCCTAGATGGTTCTTTCCATACTTAGGGCAAGCTGGGTAGTTGTAGCGATTGTTGGCACTATGACTCTAGGATTGTGATCCAAATGCTTCACCTCTACGATCCTTGCGGGACTGGAAGGTAGGGGCACTAGCTAAAGTAGGTGATGGAGCCCTTTGTTGCTGTTGCTGCTGTGGGTGGCTACTTCTGCCAGATCTCTATTGTCCATAATCTAACTGGCTAGTTCCTGTCTGTTTGTTCTCCAGCTCCAAGTCTTTTAATTTTTCTTCCTCAATTTGCTGGGCATGAACTATGAGGCTGGAGAGATCGATGTCCAATAAGCATTGCAGTTCTGCACTCCTTGAGGACCAATTTCGACACAACATTAACAAATTTCAGCAAATGAGCCCTTGGCTCGGCTACCATCTCTGGAGAATATTTAGACAACCTTGTGAACTCTAGTTCATACTCTTCCACCGTTTGATTTCCTTGTTTCAGATTCATGAATTCGGCCACTTTAGCCTCCCTGAGCTCCCGGGGGAAGAATCTATCTAGGAAGGCTATAGTGAACTCCTCCTATTTCACTAGTCCTGCTCCCGCTGGTCTCCCCTCCTTCCACTGTTCATACCAAATCTGGGCTACCCCTTTTCGCTGGTAGGCATCCAGTTCGGCACTCTCCGAGGAGATGACACCCGTTATTTGGGTGATCTTTCTAATCTCATTCATGAACTCTTGTGGTTCCTCTCCCACCTTAGATTCGTGGAAAACTAGAGGGTTCATTCGAGTGAAATCCCAAACTTGGGAAGCTACTACAGACCCATTATTGTTGACTGAAACCACCTGCTGGTTCACTTGATTAGTAACTGTCTGTGCGAGCAGCTGGATAGCCGCCCCGAACTCTGCAGAGAACACTGGGTCATCCTGAGGGGATGCTGGAGCTGGTGGGGCAGGTCAGTGAGCGTTGCCGGCCCTTCTTCTGTTACCACACTGTGGAGGTATGATTTCACTGAAATGAAATAGAGCTTGATTCAGGAGAGCGTTTCTGGAATTGAACTTCAACACACAATAAAGAGTATGAACAAAAGGTAGTTTTCCTAGTAACATCTCGTAGCCTCCCCATCATGAGTGTGGCGTACTTCACACCCATGAAAAGGACTCTACTCGACACTACTTTCAAACATCCTAGATACTCTAAACGTAGTGCTCTGATACCAAGTTTTTTACGCCCCGAGTCTATATCATAGACGTGACACGGTACTTGGAGTCACAAGTAACCTATGTCAACCCATTGTCTATCATAACACTGGCAGTTTGAGTAAAACATAGTGAAAACTTTAAGAAAATAAAATAAAAATTTATGAAGAAGAACTAAATCATAAAGTTTTATATAACTGACACAAAGTTAAAAAAAATCTAAAACTTTTTCGGTGTCTGAAAACCATCTACCTGATGAGTTTCTAGGACAAGCCCCCAGCTAACTCTAAGTCTAACTGAAAGAAATATAACTGAAAAGTAATTGATCCTCTTCCTCGAAAGATGAGGATTCACCAAAGATGTAGATGAAAACTTCTGAGCAAGATCTACAAACGGTGCTGGGACTAAGAACTTGCTGCTATATCATAAAACAATACAACATAAAAGGTATGCGTCAGTACTTTGAATGTACTGAGTAAGTAGGAGAAACCGTAACACGAAGAAATAAATAACTGAACTAGGAAGACATGCAATGACCAACTGAAATACTGAAACTGGATAAACTGTGATATACTTAGATGGTCAAAATAACCCTATCTGATGGTCAAAGACATACCCTAAATCTAGGATACTAATCTAAAATACTGTACAAAATTGATCTGAACTGACTAATTTGAGACTGAACTGAGCTGACTAGTCGGAGAGGCTATAACCAACATATAACCACGTGAGCTAGAAATGGAGTCCGATGTATACACCCCATCGGTAGGACCCAATATACCTTGTGTAATACCCCAAAAGCGCCTAAGGTTAGACCCAGGATCAAAATTTGAAGTTGGCTGAAAAATTGGGAAATATATTCTAGGACGGGTGATGTCATGACTCGTGGTTGGAAACCACGAGTTGTTGTTAGCAGTCGTGGGAGGAACTAGACTCTGGCAGTTGGAGATACCACGGGGTCATCCAATGACTCATAGTGAGAGGTGATGACTCATGGTCATCAATCGTGGTTTGGGTTACTAGATTTCCAGTGGAACTAATGGATAGATACCACAACTCATTGAAAGCAACCACTAGTCATGATGAGGCTCGTGGTAAGGGAAGTTTAGGTTTGTCAAGGAGCTGACAACGGTCGAACTAACGACTCATCATTTGTAGCAATGACTAGTCCTGTCGAGTCTGGGAAGAATCTTAAAGCATGAAGTGAGGCAGTGGACCCAACGACTCGATACCACGAGCCGTAGTATCATGCAATGACTCGTGGGGTCGCCCATTGGTTCACCCAGATCAGTTTTTCAGGAAATTTTCATTAAGGGTATTTTCAACCTTTCTATGCTCTAGGGCCCTAAACTATGTCGTTTTATGCATTTTTCTGGGCATGATAAGATAGGTTAACCCCCCCCCCCCCCCCCCCGCATAAGTCATTCCCATGCATGCAAATTAAGAGGGTTTTAGAGAGATCAAGCATAGTTTCAAGCTCTTCCCTATCAATTCTCCCTTCAGCATTTAAGGAACCTTAGAATCTGATCTTACCCAGGTATGCATGGTTGCGAATGGGTGTTTCCGTTCACACCCATGCCCATTCTCTATTAATTTATGAAAGTCTATAAAAAATCTCATGGGGTTTTAATTCAAATTTTGTGAAAATCTAATGATTATTAATGGGCTATTCTAATTTGTGATTTACATCATACTTTATGGAATATGATAAAATTTTACAATTATTTAGCTTATAAAATTATTATTTTCGAATTCTACTCAATTAAGACTAATTATGCATGATCTATTATAAATCGATTTATGACCTGCTCTTCAATTGTTGATATTTACAAACCCAGCATGATTTATAATTTGAAATATGGATTTATTCAATTACCTATCATAATTTGATGATTTACGAGTTATATGCATGATCTACAAGTATGCATGAACCCTACGCTTTAGTATGTTTTGTCCGACTCATGGGCCTTATGTCATGGCTAGTTCACGTATGTACAAGCATGTTTACGATCGTCATGATTTAACTATCCCATGAATTCATGCATATTATACTATGAGCACTATATATGTTTTGGGAGTATATTGAACACCGAGTAGGTTTGGGGCCTAAGTTCTGCCCTGGATCTCATAAACTACGTGCCACCATAGGTATGTAGCGACCTCCCATGTAACTTTCCCTAGCCCAAGCATCCCTTTTCATGGTGATATCACGCCCTTCATGGTTCTACCCTTGGCATGGTATGAACGGCCTCCCGACTAGGTTTACAAGTTGGGCTCCATGTGCGCTCATATGGAATATGTCGGTTCAGAGAATCTCCCACTGTTTCTCATGATTTATGCATGTTTATGATTACATATGTTGGCTCAAGTTATTTCCAATATAGCTTTTCTCTCATGCTTATAATTATGAATGTATTATGAATGTTTCGAAAACCTTGAGCCTTAGGATATGTTATGTTATGATATGTACGATATGAGCATGATTTCCTACTCTTATGATGTTTTTATGAGTTTTTACATATTTTAAATGTCCGTTTTAGTTATCTTGCATACTCGGTACGTTTCACGTACTGACCGCATACATTCTATAATGTATCGTTTCATGATAGAGGACTCAGCTCTCAAGCTGAACCTCATCCTTAGTCCATCCAAGAGTTAGCTTTCAACTTTGTTGGTGAGTCCTCATGTTTCGAGGGCCGTTTGAATAAGCATGTATTATGTTCTATGTTCAATATTTGGCCGACTTAGTTGGGGGTATTGTCCCATCAACCCATCTTGCATGTTAGAGGCTTTCAGACAGCATGTAGTACTCAACTTATGTGTATGTCTAGTGATTCCATGTGATATGGTATGCTATATTATGTTTATGCTTCCGTTATTTCTTATGTTCACTCTTCCACCTAAAGTGAATGAAGTAGATGTATTCTTATGCCATGGGTCGACTTGGGGCCTTTCGAGGTTCCTCATACCATATTACGATCCAGGTCTACGTTCAGGTCGTGACATCTTGTCAGGGTATAAAGGCATGAACTGAGTGATCACAGTTTTGGGGCCATGAGGCCAATAAAAAATAACCTACGATGGAAACGTAGTTCTAGGAACCTGGGTGCTAGAACCCCAGTCCACTTGGTGCTAAGTCCTACTTCCACTAGATAGTCCTAGACTGACTACTAAGCTGATAGCTCGAAACTAGGGCCCAAGAATAAGTCAAGAATACCTATCTGGAAGTACCCTGAGAGTCTTTTCAGACCGAATTCTATAACTGGTATTCTAAGACTTGTCAGAGCTGCTTATCTGGAAGCGTTTTAACCGTCAAAATAACAAATTGTATTCTGAAGCTGGGGTTCTAAGGCTGGTCAAAGCTACTTATCTGAAAGTGTCATGAGCACCTGGAGAACCACTAAAATCTGATACTGAGTCTAATACCGATAACTGGGAGGTATCACAGACACCTCAAGGATTAATTATAGTCAAACTGATCAGCTAACATTTCTATATTATACTGGATATGCTAATAATTGACTGAGACTGGACTAACAAACATCTGACTGAATTCTCAACATTTTGTAGTAATATGGAAACCCAACTGATAAAATCAAGCCACAAGGAATAACTAGTCCAACAGGTAAAATTCTAGTTTACTGAATTCAAAGCTAAGGCTAAAACCATTCTTACAAGAATGAGTATTAACATGATAACTAGGTAGTGAAAATATGACAACAATCTACATAGACCATATTCCACATGCTATAAACGAAGTATGAAATATCATTTATTCACATTCAAAAGTTTAGGGCTAGGACTGATAGAAAAGATAGAGAAGATTTTGGGGACACAAGAGAAAAACTATTCCCTTGTTGAATTCCCACATACCTGGTGATGGGAATCCCTGAGAGAACCCCTTGAAAATCTAAGGAGAATTCGATTTGCTTAGCTTCTGCTCTGAGTCTTTTTGAGAGAATTCTACATTCTAAAACGACAGTTACCCCCTCTAAAACCCCTGATTAAAACCCAAAACGACATAGTTTAGAGTTTAGGAGTTTAAGAAATTATGTAAAACTCCCTAGGAAATTCACAGGAAAAGGAATCTGGTAGTCCCCATGAGGCATTCCACGAGTCATGAGGTCAGGGACAACTCCTGGTGCCCAATCTTGATATGCACTAGAAATTTTCTATAGATTCCCCAACCTGGCAACGACTTACTTCACGAGTCGATAGGAGACCTAACAACTCGTGACATCTCCTGTTGCCATTGAACCAAAATCCCTTTTCAGGGATCACCACGGGCTACTTGACTATTCTTTACTAGTGACCACAACTCGTGGCCACATCCCGTAGTCTTCACTGCTGAAAATCACCTGGGGGTCACCATGGGCGACACCACAACTCGTGGTGTCCCAACGAAGTCATGGTGAGGATCTATTAAGTGCACTGCCTGAATTTTCAACTTTCAGTCAACACTTGACCAAGACTCACATAACGACTCGAGGCCTACCCCAAAGGTCATAGGACGACTCGTTTTGTGACCTGGTGCAGAAAATCCTATTTTCTCTATTTCAACTCCCAAGTCTGATCTTAGGGTTTTCGGGGCATTACAGAGGATCTGCAGTAGCTGGGTCCTAAGCTTTCCTACTCTGATGGCATCAACATCGGGAGGGAAACCATAGGATGAGGTAGACCCAGATAATAATACAAACTTCCACAACAACACAATCCCAGAAATTAACTATGCAAATTTACTAAAACCAATTACAAAATAAATATGCATATTAGGGTTCCTCCAAAACTGGTGATTATGTTACATGGAGAGACAAATATAACATGAAAATAATTGGAAGTGTGGAACTTGATATTCCAGGAAAATCTACAATATGCAGTGATAGGAAAATTGTCGTATAGTATACTAGATATCAAAGAATTAAGAAAGATCATACTAGGACAATGTGGAATTAAAGGGCAATGCAACATTGAATTATTAAAGAACAAACATATACTGATAAGGCTTACATTATTAGAAGATTACGTACAACTATTGTCAACACCAACATTCTATTTGAAAGTTAAAAAGATGTATTGGCAACTGAGGACATTAAAGTGGGATCCATGGTGTAATCTTGAAAAAAGAAACAAGGATAACAATAGAATGGTTTCATTACCAGATCTAGGATCAAATTTCTTTGCAAGAGATGCAGTATTCTTAATAGCGGCAGTAGTTGAAATACCTTTAATAGTGGACATGGCCATGACAAATTAAATGAAACCTAGTTATGCTAAAGTTAAAGTAGAAGTTGATCTTATTACAAAACTACCATGAAGAATTAGAATTAATGAAGAAGATGATGTAACAGGCGCAATAAAATCTAAGTGGACTTAAGTAAAATATGACACATACCCAAATATTGTAAAAAGTGTTGTATACAAGGGCATGATAAAAGAGAATGTTGAAATTTACACCTGGAATTATAGGATGAAAACAAAAAGGAAGGAATATAAAAGGAAAAGGAGACTACCAAAGGGGGGAGACAGGCTAAGAAAACAGAAGTTTTGAAGGTAAGATTCCTATAATAAATAGGAATAGATGATTAGAAGAAGCAAGTACAAGAAAGATAAACAAGGGAGGATTACGGTAGAAGGAGATTTTAGCATAAACAATCCCTTTGATATACTGTAAATAAAGGAAACAGAAGAAAAATTCTAGGAAGAAGAAATGAATAGGAATAAGGGTAAATACGTACCACAAAGGGAGAGGAAAAGTACAAAAAAAATAAGGAACATTGAAGAAAAAGAGGAAGATGAAGAATACCATAATATTAACATAGAAATAATTTCACCAGGGAAGATTCAGAATCTCACAACCAGGAGAAAAGAACCCTAAGGAATAATAGAGAGGAAGGTAAACAAGGGGAGGGAATCAGAACTAGTAACTTAATAGATATTGAGTTGCAGGAACCGATAGAACTACAAGGGAGAGATAGCAATCAAAAAGAAAATCTAGAAGGAAAAGGTAGTACAATTGCAATAAATAGAAGTACCATTATTAAAGAGATAATAGATGCAATACAAGAAGTAGACCAAGAAAAAGTTGATAATAAAAATAGCGGAAGAATCTAGATAAATAAGACCTACAATAGAATATCACTAATGCAGCTAAAGAATGAGATCTATCACCTAGACAATACGAAAGATGAGAAGCAATATAGGAAAGTAAAAGAATAAAGGACCAAAAGAAAATATTGCAACCCTAGTAACTAGGATGCAAATGTACAATATCAAAGAAAAAATAATTCTCAATGCACTAATATGGAATGTAAGATTAGTGAACACTAAACAAGCTTTCAACAGATTAATCAATCAACAAAAAAGACATCACTTTCATTTAATAAGACTAATGGAGCATTTCTAGGAAAGCTCTACAACAGAGAAGTTTAGAAGAAAGTTGAGGATAGAAGAAGCAATTAGCAATGTATTAGGAAAGATTTGGGCTTTTATAGATTCAACAATTGAGTACACTGTGATGAGAAACGAAGAACAATAGCTGACTTTAAAACTAGCAAATCCTAACCTGAGAAAGGAACTAATAGTAACACTAGTGTATGCTAAATGCACCCAAAATACATGATTGAAATTATGAGAATCATTATATGATCTATCCACCAAGGATGAGGAAACGGCGGACAAGGCAGCGAGATTCTAGGGAAAATAGTTTTTCTAAGAAGGGGGACTGGGCTTCAACATCACGAAGGACGGCTTGCCACATACCCAGCTTTAACATCACGAAGGATGGCTTGCCAAGTCAGTCAACAGTTAATTTCATTATAGAAATAAACAATTTTCCTACCAAATAGGCTGGCTTCTACATCCACCCAGACGGTTTGCCAAGCTACTCAACTAGGGAAAACTTTTACTTTACTTATAAATTTAGTTGTTATAATCTTCGAAAACTATTGTACTTGTAACAAGATAGCTTACCTGATATTTCGAGGCCCTATACTACTTCAAGGAACAGCCATACCATGCCTTTTCAAAGGAAGAGCAAGAGAGAATTTTTCAAACACTCATATACAGAAATTTTTGGAAACACTTTCTAACTCATGCTTATGTCTTGATTTGATTTACAATATATGACTTATCATCCTTTATACAGGGGCTAGGAGACTACCAGATAGACTTGATACAGGATAGACTCGACATACCTTTCTAAATAGCCTAACAAAATGAAATTGGTGCACCTATTTATATGGCCTAATAAAAATAAATCTGGCACGCTTATCTAGGCACACTCATCTACAAAGCCTAATAACAAATAAATTCCTAATAAAACAAACAACCTAATAAATCAGCTAGCCTACTATATCCAAGTGAAACCTATGTGATGGCATGTGAAGCAAGGTCCACTTTTGTCTTCATATGGGTAATAGATTTCGTCAGGTAATCTGAGGCGGTGAGCTTCTAGATTCCTGCATATTTAATCAACCATTATTCGGTGGGACAATGTTTGGAGGTGTAGCTGGTGCATTTGAGAATACTTCACCTGGATACCATCGGAAGCCATGTTTTCCGTTGAAGAAGCGCGTATTGTTCAAGCTTCATTTTAGCGATCTTGTGAAGTAACATTTTCTTCTTGACGTTCCTTCCATGGCTTGCTCCATATTTTCACAGCTCTGTGATGGAGTATTTGATGGGACATTTAATCTTAGCTGTGTGATGGCCTCAATGATCTCATCCCTGGTGATCTTGTAGGGTGCCTGATATTCCTTTACTGCTTGTCAGACTTCTTCCCAGAGAGGATGTTTATCAGTGTGGTTCCATGGCACCTATACTTTTGGCCAAACTCTTTTGGAATGCATTTAGTTTTATGGAAGATAAACCTTTATACTTCGTAATATTCATCTTCCGAAGGACAAAACAGAGACTAGAAATCTCCAGTAAAATGAGAGTTTTGGCTCAGCATGGGCTTTTCCGTCGATTAACTTTATCGGTCAACATAGCATGAACACCTTTGTATCATATGAGTTCTTGGAACATTGAACCTAGTATTTCCATGCCCTAAACCACCATAGGAATATCTTTAAAGCTGGTTCAATTTTGCCAAAGTCCCTAAATACATTGCACTTGAATCCCATTAGGATGTAATACTGGTGACATTTGTACCAAAAGAACCATAAGAGTTTCTATGGAAAATCATTGGCAAGTGGTATGCACACATTACAAAATGGGTATTCCGGGTTGACTCCATATGGATTTAGAATGGATCCTCCATATTTTCTAAACATTTTGTAGCTCATAGAAAGTCTGTCGTCTATAAGGATGGATGGATCAACTAGGTCTACATATTGACTGAATAAGTCTGGTGGATGGCTTGGCAACTTCAATGACATGGGACCTGGTGGTTTGGTAATCATGAATACTTGGCTGGCTAGTTCCTTCATCTTCTTGGATTTCTCTAGCAAAAACCTTTTTACGAATTCATCTGGTCGGGATAGGAGATCTTCCAGGAAATTATCTTTCCCTTTCAGGTGCTTGACCTAAAATTTGTAGGGGGAGAACCATTGTGCCCATCTGAAAGTTTGCGAATGGAAGTATCTTTGGATTTTGTATCATCTTTGGAAATACTTTCAGATCCATCTCGATTAGGAATTCTATGTGAATTAATAAGAAATTGAACTTATTGATCCCATTCTTCATAGCCATAATTTCCTTGAAGATGGAATGATAGTGTTGTTCCACATCTTTGAATCTTTCGCTAGCATATCCGCATATATTCCTATGGCTATATTTTTCCTCTAGAAGAACTGCACTCCAATATTCATTACTAGCATCTATTTGCAATATCTTCTTTCCATCTGAAGGAATATGCAGACTTTTCACCTATTGGGACACTTGTTTTATTTTTTTATAACTACATCTTGCTCCTTACCCCAAGCTTCTTCTTGAGCATCTTTGTAAGTGGAGAAATATATGTAGAAACTTTAGGAATAAAATCTCCAACATAATTTATCACCCCCTAGAAATTACTGAAGATGCTTTGTGGTGAAGTTGGTGTCTGGAAATCTGAGCAGTTCCTGACATATGTGACGACCTAGATTATATGCTCCGTTGCTAAAATACATCCCTAAGAAATCAATCTCTTTCTGAACAAGGACCATTTTATTTCAAGAGAGAATGACTCCATTTGCCCTTACTATATCATGAAAATTATGGAGTAAGGCAAGGTGTTCCTCCAAAGTATCACTGAACAGTGGGATATCGTCAATGTACACTAGTGAAGTGTGGAGGATAGGTTGAAACATTTTGATAATGTCCCTTTGAAATAGAGAGGGTGCAGGTTTTAGCCCAAATAGCATAACCTTCCATTGGAAGTGTTGGTCAGGACTACAAAATCCTATTTTTGGTCTTTCTTCAAGATGTATTCCCAATTGCCAAAATCCATATTTAAGATTAAACTTGGAAAAAAATCGAGCTTTGGCTAAGTGTGAAAATAGGGGGAGCCTATTTGGTATAGGGAATTTATCATCTTTAAGGAAATAGTTGAGAGGTTGGTAGTTTTTGACCAATCTGAGTTTATCTCTTTTCTTGTTAGTTATCTTGTTGACGTAGAAAGCTTCGCATGCCCATTGAGAATCAAATAGTTTGATTAGTCCAAACTTCATGTGTTCAGCACACTCCTTCTTTGCTTGTTGAAGGTGCTATGGATTCATGCCAGAGTGTCTTTCCTTGATTAGGTTGATGCTTTCATTCTTCTTGAATGGGAGTTTGATGAAAAACTCTTCATTCATCCATAGTGGATTTTTGCACTTCTTCATTAACTTCTTGTGGGATTCAGCACATGAATGTTCCATCAACTGTTGTTCGATCTCTCTGATCTTCTCACCCTCAGTGATCTGGAATAGGCATGACACTTCTGAGTATGGCTTGAATTGTTTTTTGAATGTTATTCCACAAGCTCTAATATGGAGTCCATCCTTGAATTTTTTGTAGATGTTGAACCCAATTATGAGATCCTTTTCAAGGACATTTGATCCAAACGACTTTGTTCTGAACTTTAATCCTAGGAAGAACTCAATTGTGATTGGGTGTTTTGTGATGACCGTGGTCATTAGGATTTCATTTGATGCGGTGTTGAAGTTCTTGAAATGGGAAATCCATTGATCATCGTGAAGGACTACGGGATTCATCAATGATGATGTTGCACTAGTATCCATGATGGCAATAACCTGAATATGGTTATCCTATTTAGATGGATAAACGTTCAGTTAGACTTGAGGAATATTTATAATGCTGTTGATCTCTTCCTCAGCCTCTAAAATCTTGTAATGGTCATGCCCATGTTCTTCATACATGTCCATGGAGAAAATAGTGTCCTCTGATGGTTCATCTTTCATGGAAAGAACTGATTCAAGATCATTGCCCTTAACATCAGCATACTCTTCTATCTCAGCAAGAAGTCATATAGATCTTCTAGCTTGAGGATAGTTCTTTGAAAAGTGTCCAATTTTATGGAAGATAAAGCATCTGTCATTCTTCTGGAACCTACCTGGATGCTTTCTCCTGAAGTATTTTGTTCGCCTGGTGAATTTGGATCTTTTTTCCCTAGGCTTTGGCCATTTAAACTTCTTGTAACTCTTGAACCTAGTTTTCCTTTTGGGGGTATGGCAAGAGAAACTAGACCCGGTGATTAGGTCGGATCTGTTGCAAGCTTGATCGAGTGCTAGATCATTATGCATGATCTGCTTAAGAATAGATCTCTTTGCACAAATATCTTCTAGTGCGATGAAAATTGCTTGCCTTATATATCCGACTTGGGGGATTATGATTGACTGAAACTTTTCCTCTACAATTGTCATGGTTCGTCCTGCTAACATCTTTGGCAAGGATGCATGTAGGCTTGCTTCAAACTAGCGTCTCCACCTAGCTTGAAGTATATTTTTGCCATCTTTTGGAGATGAATATCAATGACATCTCTATCAAATGATACACATTTCATATCGAAGAATTGTCTTTGCAGCTTTTCTTGCCTTTGTCCTTTATCTCCACAAAAGACTTCATGTAGAATTCTGATGTAGAAAGCATAGTCTTGGGACATGAGGAAAGTATTTTTATCATGTATCCCCATTGAGGTCCATCAATCTCTAAGGATGCCGGAGAACCTTGACATGAATTATGAAAGGATTAGATACTTCTCTCGCTCTACCAAGTGTTTCGTCACCATCCAAGTAGGGAAATCTTAGATCTTTTGAGGATATTTCAAAACCTTGACATCATCGAGCGTAAAAACTATGGAACCCAGTTCCAACCAATTTTTGTGTTGGTTGTTCTAGTCTTCTTTCTGGAGTTGGGTCATCTTTCATCCCGTCTAGATCATCATCAACTTCAGAAACTTCTAGTTCTTTGGTTGGTTCATGTATATCGGTGGATTGTGTTTCTTGGAGGTGTCTAGTGAGAGATTTTCACTTGACTCAGAATTCATTTCTTCAGTTTCTTCATTAGGATCTCTATTTGTTATTTCTTTCATACTGGATCTTGTGTTATCATCTTCTTCCAATCCATAGAGGTCTGGAATAACTTGATCTGAGTTCACCAAGTTTTCTAGAACTGGCTCTTTAGAACTTTATCCAACATCTTTCCTTCGTTTTTTTGCTTTTCTGCTGTAGAGCATCTTTCTTTTCCCAAACCCATTTTGCAATGTCAAACTCGATTTCATCTTTGGATTTTGGAGTGTAGGATATGGGTTCATGTGTAATGAAAGGATAGGTAGTACCTGGGCGGCACAATTTAGGTGGTGAATATGTTTGTGATGACATAGGGAAAACGAGGACTTTGGTGAGTGCCTTTGGGTTCTTTGTGTCTCAAAAGGTCTATATCTCAGTTATCTTATTTGTTCTTTAATATCAGCCATCTCTTTTTGTTGTTGTGAAAATAAGTGGAAAAGTGAGGTGCTTGGTGAACAAATCTCACACTGCATATTGGCCAATCACAATTCTAGGGATCGAATAAGGTTGTGCCCAGAGAAGGGACATTTGAACCACCATATGTCACAACCTTCACGATTGAACTATTTGATCCAATCATGTTCACTCATAACAGTTGGAAGGCTCCAATTGAATGTATCCTCTTCATCTTTAGGCGAGGGTATAGATGTAGGTTGGTACATTTGAAGAGAAAAGATTGTACCATTTGGTTTCTTAAGATGAGAGTGTTCAAAACTGATGGCTAAAGTTTTATCCTGTTTTTTAATTTGACAAAGATTTGTTTAGTGGATTGAGGAGGTTCAACAGGAGATCCTCTCATAGTTGGTAACCTATGAGTAAGGAGGAATTTTTACAAGTTTGTCCTTTGGTATTTTTCTGGGTATTTGGGTGCATGTGGTAGTTCCACTGGTGGCGTCTGCATGTAGAAGAAAAGCATCATCTCCACCTGGAAATTAAAGATCTATGGCATGGTTCTGAACTCACCAAACTATCTGGTAGTGAAGAGTTTCCTGGATAGTATCTCTAGCATGTGGAGCTCCCTGTATCTGGACTTGGATCTTTAAGGCTTCAGTCAGATATGGGTTGCTTAGGGACATGTTGAAATTTGGATATAACGTGGCCAAGACTGTCCCATCGTTCAAGGTGACTTCAGTTGTACCCAAATTAGCATGTTGTTACTCTTGGTATCAAGTATCAAGGAGTGAAAAGCGTGCAAGAACAGGCTAGTGATAACGTCCAAACTACACCCCTCTTAACGAGAGAGCGTACACGATTGTTGCTTAAAACAAATATTTCTAATGGATGTCGAGGTCGAATCCCATAGAGACTAGTGAATGATTTGTGCAAGAATTTTTTTAGGAAATTTGAATTAACTTTCACCAATCAAGGGAAATAAAATAGTAATTTTTTTGGGAAAATGAAGTAAACAATATTGTGGATTCTAAACCAGCTGGCCAAAATCACAAAATAACCAAAATTGATAGACAATAATGAGTGAAGACTAGGGATGTGGTGTGGCTTGGGTGCTAATCTAATAAGGATATGCTAGCTCATCAAATCATTGCGAATAAGTGTAAATAACTTTGGATGAGATGGAACCCTATGTTTTTCAACCTCATGGATGATTTTTCTTGAGTCCTTTCGAACCTCAAGACACAATTCAATTAGCCCAATAGAGTTTGGGTTAATAGTTGTGCTATTTCTGCTCATCAACTACTAATTAGGATTATGAATATGTGTTTTTGGCTATTTCTATCCCAACTCCACATAAACACATCCATTTCCACCATCAAATTCTCTCCCAATACTTGAGTTCTTCTCTTTCAAGCTAAAATCAAGTAAGGAAAGCAACCCCACATTTGCAACTATGGATCATCAATTATAAATTGGAGAGAACTCAATAGATTTACACTAATTAAGAAATATTGAGATGAATCTAGCAATACCCAATCTAATCAATCACCCATTATTACACACCTCTAGTTGACGATTAAGCTACTCATGGTTAAGAAACTAAAGAGTATATTCGTTAATATACTCAATGATTTCATTACTAAGAGAAAGAAAAATCCAACTCAAAATATGTCTACAACAATGGTTATACCTTGCTAAGGAAGAAGATGAAAATAGAAAAAATAATATTCGACAATCTCCTCCAATGAGGTTCTTCTCTCTCCTGAACAAAAGGAATGTTCAAAAAGCTAAAAAAGTGTGTACAGAGTACTTTCTTCTAGAACATACACAAAAATAGGGCAACCAATCTCCTATTTTTCAATGCTAGAGGTAATTTCCCCTGTTCAGCTATTTTGTCACTTGCGGGGGAACTGACGGTTCGCCGGTTGCATCCCGCAAACCGCCGTTCATTTTATTCTGCACTTCCAGTGATGTTCTCAGACCATTCAGCGACATCTTCAACGGTTCGCCGGCTTCCATCCATAATCCACCAATTAATTTCCTACTCGATCCACCAAGATCTAGCACCTATCAGCGAATTAACCGACGAGTCGCCGGTTGAAGTCTGCGGTCGCCGGTTGCATTTTCCTCAAATTAGTGGTTACCTGCATTTGAATGGCATTTCGCTGGTGTCCACCGGTGGAGCGTAATTTTCACTTGATTTCGTCCTTTTTACTGCACTTCTTGCTCTTTCTCTTCAACTCAGATACCTACACATAAAAAGGCAAAAGGGGCATAAAATTCATCTAAATGACTTGAAAACTAAATTAAAGCTCATGAATAAGAGCCTAATGAATATGTAAATTACCAACTCATCAAACCCCCAAACATGAACCATTTCTTATCCTTAAGTAATACAATTCTTATCAGTTGAGAAACATGCCACTCCACAAGATTTTAGATATCAATGACCACTTAATCCATGACAACCAAAGAATGCTCACCAACTCATAGAAAAAGAGAAGAAAATTCCCTAAAAAACAAAGAAAAAGATATGGAAAAGTTTCAAAAGGCCACCACAATTTAAAGACATGATTCACAAATATTTTCATTTTGCAAGACAAGGGCATAACTTATCCAACGAAATACACATAGCATCTCAATTCATAATCACTGCACATTCAAAGGTTACCTTAGAGATCGCATTACTCATGCCTCAATCACACCTTTACCTTAATGCAAGTGTGTCCTCAAAAGGAATTATGCCACTCACCAAAGAGATAATCCTTTTTCTTAATCATGAATTGATGCACAAACAAGGAATTATAGAAAATGATCACACTCACTCTCCCAAAAGAAATCTTCATGCACACAACTATACCCATAGGCTTGTCCTTCGTGTAATTCACCACTAATGTAGAGCAACTATGCTCAAAATCAATAGGAACTTGCGGGTCATGATGAAGGACAGGGAAATGGCAAGACAATTGTTTGGCTCTAGTGACTATATCCTTACTAATGCCTTTATGTGAACACCTTAACCCTTCCCATCTAACTTTTCATATTTCTCCACCTTACTCCTCCTTTTGCAATCATTTCCCTCTTTTATTGTTCAAAGATCTTCCTTGTAGCTCCTTTGGCTATCACATTAAGCCTTGTCTAATCAAGAGGTAACACCATTTTACTTTTGTTTTCTCTTTTTGTACCTTAAGCTTCCTTAGCTCATCATTTTATTCCTTGTTCTCACAATTTGGTACTACCTCAGATTTAGGCTTCCTATATATCCCCCTTTCTTGAAAAACCCACTATCTTAGGCTCTTTGCCTCTTACTCACTAATTTCCTTATCTGTCCCTATTCCTTCGAGTTTTCAGCCCCCATTTTTCTCATTCACTCACCACTAGCAATTAGGGATGATGGGTGCCAAGAAGAGGAGATACGAAAGGGACATTGGCTTGTAATGTGGTTTCAAAAAATAAACAGTTCAAAAGGCTCAACATAGTCTAGAAACACAAGACATTTTCGGAGGTCATTTTGGGTAGAGTGACTAGTCAAATGAAAGTCTAAAATCATGTTCTAAGTGCAACTACATCTAGGATTTCTCCTTGAGTCATACTTAGGGCATGTTGTAGGCAAGAAGCTATGCATGAGATTCAAAAAAATTCTTACCACACAAGGCATCACACCTAAAGAGTCCACATAAGTCATTATCATCACAAGATTTTTATTTAAGACTTTAGAGCATGCGAATTCATAATCCAAACAAGGAATATACAATATATGAAAAAAGAGTGCTACATTTCTCATTTCAAATGCCCATTTTTAATTTCTCATTCTCATGCCACATCTCAAAATTTTTGGTGGTACCTCTCAAAACAGCTCCACAGAAGACTCAAGAAACACATGGTATTTTCCTTTAAGAGAGTTGTTGCACAATCTATCATCAGAAAGTGCCAACCCGGTTCGATAACAAAAAGAAAAGGAAAAGAAAAATGTTCCTTTGGAAAGAACCGTGGTATGAAGAAAACCCTTGGAGTTTTATTTCTATTCTACTATTTACACAGGCAAATAAAAGATTTTGGGTCACAATGCAACATTTGGCAATTCAAAGAAAGGACCCATTTTTCAGCACTAACATCCAAAAATTCATTTATTTCATTCACTCACAATTTTATCAACACAACCATCCCGACAAGGGAAATAATCGACAATACTAAAAATGAGCCCGACAAGGGCTACATCAAGTCTTAAAAAATAGGACATAAATGACCGCCGAAAAAAAAATGCTCATCCCACCCCCAAATTAACTATTACATTGTCCCCAATATAGGCATGCAAAATAAAAGGTGCGAGAGACTCCCTGAGTGGGTCACTCCTCATCCACTTCATTAACTGCTCCTGCTCCTGCCTCACTATCAAAGACTTCATCACCCAGATCTTCAGCGTCATCTCCCAAACCTTCAAAAAAATCATCTATGTGGCCTCAAACTGTAGAAGGGGCAGCCATTGCGACATCAAGAGCACTCAAGTCAGGCGCCTCCATGGATGTCCAACTTTTCCAATCCCTTACTTTAGTTTAGAGAGAGGTGATATCCGCCTCTACAACATCTACCCATTTCAATAATGTGGTAAGTCTCTCATACATATACTTCATGTTCGTCTTCATTATTTGGGTGATAAGGGCAGGGAGGCTCCTAGCCAACTTTTGAAGCTGACTCCTATGAGAGTTTGTCATTTATACAAGCTTGTTGAGATCTATTGAATAGGAGGATGTTGGAGGGGGTGTGTTATACCTCGAGAACCCAAGGATTAGGTCCGGAAGTGAATCAGGAGAAAAACTAGAAAATGTTGCAGCAGTTGCAGAACGGTTCACTTAACGACTCGTGAGGAGGCCAAATGAGTCATCAAGTAACTAATGGGGAAGGCATGGGATGATGAGGGACTCAGGGTCACCACAGGTGATGTAATGACTCGTGGTCAGACACCACGAGTCGTCATGTCAGTCGTGGGGTGGTCCTAGAGTAAGATAGTAAGGCCTATCTAGTGTACTTAACGGATAGTACCTAAAGAGTCGTCGTCGGTCCTAACGACCTGTTAGGAGGGCCGTTACCAAGCCAATTGAATCTTCTTGAATAACGAGGCAGTTGGCTTGATGAAAGGGCGTAACAAGTCATATCACCGAGGGACGAGTCATCATGTCCTCCATTAAGAGCCAAAGGAAAATTTCCAGTGGACTTGACAAAAATACTAGACGACCTGTCGCTCTTGGCAATGAATCGTCAGGTCGCCCATAAGGGTCGCGTGACAGTTATTTCCTGTGATTTAGTAAGGGCTTTCTCATAATTTCCTACACTCCCAAGACCTAAATTACGGCGTTTTGAGGTCGGGACCTAGTCGTTTAAAGGGGAATCATTCCTCAAAACTTCATTTCTATCCATATAAGATTAGATAGGAAGGAGGAAAGGGAATTCAAGTGTCTTCTCCAAAATTCTTCAAGAATCTACCTAGGGTTTTCAAGGAAGTTCGGAGACTCGAATTTTCCAGGTATGTGGGGTTTGAATGGGTAGTTAATTCCCCACCCATGCCCATTTATTCTCATTTCTTATGTTTAATTTGCTAAATTCTTATGGGTCTTAACCCCATTTGTATGATTCCTCAAAAGTTTACATGACCTTGTGGTATTGTGTTTCAATTATGAGTTTTGAAGTGTTTGGGCCGATTTTACTTGTATATATATATATATATATATATATATATATATATATATATATATATATTTTATATTCCCTAATTTAAGACCCTAAAAGTATGGATGTGCAATTATGAGGGATTTTTAGTAAAATTTATATTCATAATGATTCTGCATGCACGATATGAAATTTTGAATTTAAAGCGCGTCTTAAAGTTTTCTATTTCTCATGTTGTCATGACCATGTTTCGCATAAATAAGCATTTCAAACATGATTAAGATTTTGGGCCATGCCCCATATGTCGTGTATGATTCATGCTTCGGCTGACTCACGGGCCCAATTCATGGCTAGTAATATGAATTCTCAAGTATGCCATGATTCGCATGTTTTCATTAGCCATGCATGTAACGTTATGAATTTATGAGCACGTTGCATGTTTTGGGAGTAGTACTTAACACCGAGTAGGTTCAAGGCCTAGGTTACGCCCCGAATCTCAGAACTACGTGCCACCGTAGGATCATGTTTGGAACCTCCTCAGTGACGGTCCCCTATGCCCTATGGGGCCTTCATGAGTAATATCACGCCTTCATGGTTCATACCCTTGGAAAGGTATGAACGGCCTCCCGACTAGCGTACAAGTCGGACTTCATGTGTTCTCATGTGGAGTATGTCATTATAGAAATCTCCCATTATTCCTCATGGTTTTGAAATATGCATGATTATGTTCTTTTGGACCAAGTTATGATTTATGAAATGTTTTCCCCGCATGTTATGACTTTGACGGGTTTATGAATATTTTTGGAAATAATCAGCCTTACGATATACTTATGGTTTCGATTTCATGATCATGATGTCCCCACTCCTATAACTTTTATGTTGTTAAGAATTTTTTTGCATACCTTACATACTCAGTACTTTTCGAGTACTGACCCCTATATTCCCAGGATCTGGTTCGCAGGCTCAGCATCATCTCTAGTTTATGCTTAGTTCCGCTAAATCTCCGGTGGTGAGTCCTCATGATCCGAGGGCTTCATGTTCGGACTTGTTAAGTTATCTTATGTTTTTATAATGTTTGGGTTAGTTGGGGTATTGTCCCTTCAACTCGTCTTTTATGATTAGAGGCTTTCAGACTTATGTGTAGTACTTTGTCATTGATGAATGTCTTTCGATTTGTCGTTCCTTAAAATTTATGATATGATTTTTAGTTAGTTATTATTGTTAAGTTAAGTTTCCCCCATTATATGAATGAGTTAGTGTTATGCTCATGCCATGGGTCGACTTGGGGTCTCTGGGGACTCCTTTTCCCGTGTCTACGATTCGGGTGTACTCTCGGGTCATGACAAACTTGGTATTAGAGAAATAGGTTTAGATGTGTCCTAGGGAGTCTGAAAGCTGCATTAGGTAGATCTTTTTCATGGGTGTGAAGCGCGCCATACTTATGACAAAGAGTCTACTGAACGTTTTAGGAAATGTTCCCTTCTTTGATAATCTATGTCATGCAGTCAAAATCTCTCCCTCTTTCTAATTCGTGCGTTTCGCGATTGTAGAAACTTATGACTCCCAGAAAGATAATCAGAAGGAGGAACAGAAATGATGAAGGCCACGGGGGTGGCAATGATAATGGGCGTCAGCAAGCCCCACCTATTCAAGAGCCCCAGGCACCCGATCCAGCTGCCCATGCCAAGTTTCAGGCAGCTATTCAAATGCTGGCGCATGCCTTGACCACTCAGTTCAACCAGCAGGCTGTTGCGCCTATTCCTCAGAACGGCAATGCAGCGGCGGCCCGGGTCTGAGCTTTCTGAGGATGAACCCTCTCGAGTTCACAGGGGCAAAGGTGGATGAGGATCCACACGAGTTCATTGAAGGGATTTTAAAGGTCACTTAGGTAATGGGAGTGACAAGTGAGGAATGTGTTGATTTGGCCTCTTATCAGTTGAAGGAGGTCGCTTACATTTGGTTCAAGCAATGGAGGAATAGCAAGGCAGCGGGAGAAGGCCCTATCAGCTGGGATGAGTTCCGCATAGCCTTTCTCCATAGGTTCTTCCCTTGGGAGATAAGGGAACTGAAAGCAACTGAGTTTGTCAACCTTAAGCAAGGAAAGATGACAGTGTTGGAATATTCACTTGAATTAACTCGCCTGTCCAAATATGCCCCGGAGTTAGTGATGGACCAAAGGGTGCGGGTGAGCAGGTTCGTCAAAGGAGTAGCAGAGTATCTGGACAAAGACTGCAGAATAACCATGCTACATCAGGATATGGACTACCCACGGATAGTCCTCTATGCTCAGCAGATGGAAGCAACTCATAT
Organism: Datura wrightii; assembly: GCA_035772735.1. NCBI lineage: Eukaryota > Viridiplantae > Streptophyta > Magnoliopsida > Solanales > Solanaceae > Datura > Datura wrightii. The sequence goes on from JASDFA010000003.1 coordinate 11,082,915, forward strand.
GAGGCAGAGAGAGGCCAAGAGGGCCAGAACTGATAGCCACAGGTTCTCCCAGCCTAAGCCAAGGGGTAAATTTCACTAGCAGTCCCAGCATAGGTCCTCCGCACCAGCACCATCTGCAGCCAGTACTCCATCCAGGCCACAGGACGGTCAGAGGTGCAGGGCCTCAGGTGTGAGGATTCAAAATAACATGCGCACAAAGCGCACATTCCCATCTTGTGCTACTTGTGGCAAGAACCACCTAGGGAAATGTTTGATAGGCTCAGACGCTTGTTTCGAGTGTGGCAAACCCGGACACAGTCTTAGAGATTTCCCTGCAGCTAGGTCAGGGGGTAGTGGAGCCCACACTTTAGCAGCTAGTTTAGCCGCCCCAGTAGCACGCCAGACTCAATAGGGTGCTCCGATTGGCTTAGTTGGCGGCTAGCACCAGAACTGATTTTATGCACTTGGCTCTCGACAGGAGTAGGAGACCTCTCCTGATGTGGTTACGGGTATGTTGCAAGTTTTTCATATTGATCCTTATGCTTTACTAGATCTGGGGGCCACATTATCTGTTGTAACACCTTACATTGCTAGTTACTTTGGAGTCAGTCCTGAAATATTATCTCTACCCAGGTTGGTGATTCAGTCGTAGCGAGGCGGGTATATAGAGGTTGCCTATTATAGTATTACATAAGGTTACCTATGCAGACTTAGCATAATTGGCTATGAATGATTTTGACATCATCTTAGGCATGGATTGGTTGTTTGCATGATATGCTTCTGTTAACTATAGAACTCGGGCAGTGGAGTTTTGGTTTCTTGGTGAATCGGTTTTAGAATGGTGGGGTGGTTCAGCAGTACCTGTAGGTCTCTTTATCTCCTATATCAAGGTTAGAAAAATGATTTCCAACGGCTGTATTTACCACTTGGTCAGGGTTAAGGATGTCACGTCTGAGACCCCGCTCATTCAGTCAGTCCCGGTGCTGTGTGAATATCCCGAGGTATTTCCAGATTACCTACCAGGTATTCCTCCCCAGAGGGAGATTGATTTTGAAATTGATCTATTGCCTGACACGCAACCCATATCAATCCCTCCTTACCGTATGGCCCCAGCAGAACTAAAAGAGTTAAAGGAGCAATTGAAGGATTTGCTAGATAAGGGTTTCATTAGACCGAGTAAGTCCCCATGGGGTGCCCCAGTGTTGTTCACACAGAAGAAAGATGGTTCCCTACGGATGTGTATTGACTATAGATAGTTGAACAAGGTCACCATCAAGAATAGACACCCTTTACCTCAGATTGATGACTTACTCGACCAGCTTTAGGGTGCCAAATACTTCTCTAAGATAGATCTCAGGTCCGGGTATCACCAGCTCAGGGTTCAGGAGAATGACATCCCAAAGACCATTTTTAGAACTCGGTATGGCCATTATGAATTCGTTGTTATGTCTTTTGGACTAAACAATGCACCTGCAGCTTTTATGGATTTGATGAATAGGATATTAAAGGCATATTTGGATATGTTCGTGATCGTGTTCATTGACGACATACTAATATACTCTCGGAGCGAGGAGGAACATGCCGCACACCTAAGGGTGGCACTCCAAACCCTCAAGGACAACCAGCTATACGCCAAGTTTAGCAAATGTGAATTCTTCCTGAAATCAGTTGCTTTCTTGGGACATGCAGTGCCAAGCGAAGGTATAAGGGTGGACTCCCAAAAAATAGAAGCAGTTAAGAACTAGCCCAAACTAGTAAATCCTTCGGAGATCAAGAGCTTTTTGGGCTTAGCAGGTTACTATAGGAGGTTCGTGGAAGGTTTGTCATGCATTGCAGCCTCACTAACTAGGTTGACTCAGAAAAAGGTGAAGTTCCAATGGTCGGAGGCTTGTGAGAGGAGCTTCCAGGACTTGAAGGTTAGACTCACTTCAGCACCGGTGTTGACTTTACCGGAGGGTACCGATGGCTTTATAGTATATTATGATGCTTTCAAGGTCGGAATGGGATATGTATTGATGCAGCACGGGAATGTTGTAACATAAGCATCCAGACAGTTGAAAGCTCACAAGAAGAATTACCCGACCCATGATCTTGAGTTGGCTGCGGTGGTATTTGCTTTGAAAATATGGCAACACTACTTGTATGGGGTTCATGTAGATGTATTCACATACCACAAGAGTTTACAATATGTGTTCACACATAAGAAACTAAATCTTCGGTAACGGAGGTGGTTGGAGCTACTTAAGGACTATGACATGAGTATCCTTTACCACCTGGGTAAGGCCAACGTGGTAGCAGAATCCCTTAGTAGACTTTATATGGGAAGTGTGCCACATGTGAGTGAAGACAGGAAGGAGCTGGCAAATGAGGTATATCAACTTGCACGGCTGGGAGTTAGACTAGTCAGCTCGACCGATGGTGGGGTAGTGGTTTAGAACGGGTTAGAGTCGTCCTTGGTAGCAGAGGTGAAGGCTAAACAAGATGAAGATCCAATGTTAGTAAAGTTGAAAGAAGTTGTTCAAAGTCAGAAAGTAGAAGTCTTCTCCAAAGGAGGAGATGGTTTTCTTCAGTACCAGGGTCGCTTATGTGTTCCGAATATGGGGGATTTGAGAAGCCGGATATTGCATTAGGCTCATGGGTCCAGATATTCTATACATCCAGGTGCCACAAAAATGTATCATGCCTTGCAAGAAATCTACTGGTGGAATGGCATGAAGAGGGATATTGCAGAATTTGTAGCCAAGTGCCCGAATTGCCAATAGGTGAAAGTCAAGCATCAGAGACAGGGGGTGTACTTCAAGATATCAGCATTCCTACATGGAAGTGGGATGAAATCAACATGGACTTTGTGATAGGTTCTCCCCGCACTCGTAGAAAGCATGATATATTTGGGTTGTGGTGGACAGGTTGACCAAGGGTGCTCATTTCCTATCGGCCAAAACCACAGATTCGGCAAAAGATTATGCAAAGTTGTACATCCGAGAGTTGGTTAGGCTACATGGAGTGCCCTTGTCCATTATATTAGATAGTGGTACGCAGTTCACCTCTCAGTTCTAGAGTTCATTTCAAAATGGATTTGGTACTCAAGTCAAGCTTAGCACGACGTTTCATCCGCAAGCCGATGGTTATGCGGAGCGGACTATCAAAACTCTTGAGGACATGTTGAGAGCTTGTTCTATTGACTTTAAGGGTAGTTGGGACGAGCATTTCCCTCTTATTGAGTTCGCCTACAACAACAGCTACCACTCCAACATACAAATGGCACCGTTCGAGGCTCTTTACAGACGAAGGTGTATATCACCAATTGGGTGGTTTAAAGTTGGTGAGGCTTCATTACTGGGGCCAAACTCAGTTCATGAGGCCATGGAGAAAGTTCAGTTGATAAGGGAAAGGCTGCAAAGGGCTCAAAGTCGCCAAAAGTCTTATGCAGATGTGAGGAGAAGGGAGCTTGAGTTGGAGGTCGATGATTGGGTGTTTCTGAAGGTATCTCCCATGAAGGGAGTACTGATATTTGGAAAGAAAGGGAAGCTCAATCTCCTCTATATTGGCCCATACAGGATTGTGAGGCCAGTGGGTAAAGTAGCCTATGAGTTAGATTTACCCTTAGAGTTGGCTTAATTTCATCTTGTATTTCAGGTATCGCTTTTGAAAAGTGCTTGGGAGACCCAGCCTTAGTGGTTCCGGTGGAAAGTGTTGGTGTAAAGGATAGTCTCAGTTATGACGCAGTTCCTGTTGAAATCTTGGATTGTCAGGTTTGGAGGCTGAGGAACAAGGAAGTAGCCTCAGTAAAGGTGTTATGGAGGAATCAGCATGTCGAGGGAGCCACATGGGAGGCCGAAGAGGATATGATGGCTAAATACCCCCATTTGTTCCCTACCGGCTCAACTTCAGTTTGAGGTATCAAATTTTATCCCTAAACCTCTAATTAGTTTTTCATGTTCTATTCATGTGAATAAGTTTGTTTTATGATATAATATATGTATGTGATGTCTGAACTCTGACCAGCTATGTGGTTCCCTTCGAGGGTAGTCGTTCCGTCAGTTTTTGGTTTGAATATCAATTCTTAGCATCTATATATATAGTGACTTTTTGTTTCTAGGTTTTTTGCTTGTTTCTAACATTCGAGGACGAATATTCCCAAGAGGGAGATATTGTTATACACCGAGAACCCAAGGATCAGGTCTTGAAGTGAATCAGGAGAAAAATTGGAAAATGTTGCAATAGTTGTAGAACCGATCACTTAACAACTCATGAGGACGCCAAATGAGTAGTCAAGTGACTCGTTGGGAAGGCCTGGGATGATGAGGGACTCAGGGTCCCCACGGGTGATGTAACAACTCGTGGTCAGACACCACGAGTCGTCATTTCAGTCGTGGGGTGGTCCTAGAGTAAGATAGTAAGGCCTATCTAGTGTACTTAACGGATGGTACCTAACGAGTCATCGTCAGGCTTAACCACCCGTTAGGAGGGCCGTTACCAAGCTAATTGAATCTTCTTGAACAACGAGGCAGTGTACTTGACGAAAGGGCGTAACGAGTCGTATCACCAGGGGACGAGTCGTCATTTCCTCCATTAAGAGCCAAAGGAAAATTTCTAGTGGACTTGACGAAAAGACCATACGACCCATCGCTCTTGGCAACGAATCGCCAGGTCACCCATTAGGGTCACCTGACAATTATTTCCTGTGATTTATTAAGGGCCTTCTCATAATTTCCTACACTCCTAAGACCTAAACTACGTCGTTTTGAGGTTGGGACCTAGTCTTTTAAAGGGGAATCATTCCTAAAAACTTCATTTCTATCCATATAAGATTAGAGAGGAAGGACGAAATGGATTCAAGTGTCTTCTCCAAAATTCTTCAAGAATCTATCTAGAGTTTTCAAGGAAGTTGGGAGACTCGAAATTTCCAGGTATGTGGGGTTTGAATGGGTAGTTTAGTCCCTACCCATGCCCATTTCTTCCCATTTCCTATGTTTAATTTTCTAAATTCTTATGGGTTTTAACCCCGTTTGCATGATTCCTCAAAAGTTTACATGAGCTGGTGGTATTGTGTTTCAATTGTGGGTTTTAAAGTGTTTGGGCTGATTTTACTTGTATATATATTTTTTTTATATTCCATGATTTAAGACCCTAAAAGTATGGATGTCCAATTATGAGGGATTTTTAGTAAACTTTATGTTCATAATGATTCTGAAAGCACGATATGAATTTTTAAATTTAAACCATGTCTTCAAGTTTTCTATTTCTCATGTTGTCATGACCATGTTTCGCATAAATTAAGCATTTCAAACATGATTAATATTTTGGGCCATGCCCCATATGTCGTGTATGATTCATGAACTATGTTTTTGCCGACTCACAGGCCCAATCCCATGGCTAGTAATATGAATTCTCAAGTATGTCATGATTCCCATGTTTTCATTAGCCATGTATGTCACATTATTAATGTTATGAGAATGTTGCATGTTTTGGGAGTAGTACTTAACACCGAGTAGGTTCGGGGCCTAGGTTATGCCCCGAATATCAAAACTATGTTCCACCGTAGGATCATGTTTGGGACCCCCTCAGTGACTGTCCCCTATGCCCTATGGGGCCTTCATGAGTGATATCACACCTTCATGGATCATACCCTTGGAATGTTATGAACGGCCTCCCGACTAGGCGTACAAGTCGGACTTCATGTGTGCTCATGTGGAGTATGTTGGTTATAGAAATCCTCCATTGTTCTTCATGGTTTTGAAATATGCATGATTATGTTCTTTTGGCTCAAGTTATGATATATGAAATGTTTTCCCCGCATGTTATGACTTTGACAGGTTTATGAATATTTTTGGAAATAATCATCCTTACGATATACTTATGGTTTCAGTTTTATGATCATGATGTCCCCACTCCTATAACTTTTATGTTGTTAAGCATTATTTTGCATACCTTACATACTCAGTACTTTCTGAGTACAGACCCCTATATTCCCAGGATCTGGTTTGCAGGCTCAACATTGTCTCTAATTTGTGCTCAGTTCCGCTAAATCTCCAGTGGTGAGTCCTCATGATCTGAGGGCTTCATGTTCGGTCTTGTTAAATTATCTTATGTTTTCAGAATGTTTGAGTTAGTTGGGGTCTTGTCCCTTCAATCCGTCTTTTATGATTAGAGGCTTTCAAACTTATGTGTAGTACTTTGTCGTTGATGAATGTCTTTCGGTTTGTCATTCCTTAAAATTTATGATACGATTTTCAGTTAGTTATGATTGTTAAGTTTCCCGCTATATATGAATGAGTTAGTGTTATGCTCATGCCATGGGTTGACTTGGGGTCTCTCGGGACTCCTTGTCTAGTGTCTATGATTCAGGTGTACTCTCGGGTCGTGACAGAGTGATTCTCCTCGAAGAGGTATGTCATGGAGGTTTGGCTCAAAGCTTCTTTGTGAGGCATATTCAAATCTGGGGCTTGGGGAGACTGCTCAGAACCATGGGATAGAGAACCCTATGGCAAATCAAAAGCCTGCATCCGCTTCTGCTTGACCTTGGATGCCTCAGCATTCCTTTTCCGGTCTATTATGATTACACCTGAAGCAGGACTAGGGGTCTCATCTGGGAACAATGGCATATTGGTTTGCAAGCATAGTTGAGAAATGAGCAAGACATATGACATGGAGCTGCTGGCCTACCTTACTTTCCTCATCATTTGTAGAGCCACACTCTCCCTAAAGTTTAAGGGGACCCCTATCATGATGCAAGCAATAAGGATAGCTTCTTCTAGGCTGACCTATTGCTCGATTTTGGAAGGTATGAAGCAGCCACAGATGAAGTCTAGACACAGCTTTGCTTCAAATTTCAATTCACGGTGAGAAATTTCGCCGCCTATAGTAGCCCCGAAGGGTGTGTCCGTAGAAATGGTAGGAGCTATCCATGAGGATTCGTTCTTCCTATCAGCAATTCTAGCCATATATTCTGAGCCAGTGTCAATCTCGTCCTCCCAGAACAGATAATTGATGGTTGTTGGAGTAATGTCAACCTCCATCCCTCGCACCATAACTGAAGGTAGGAAGGGAAATTCATCCACCTTTTGTGGATCATGCTCTCCTGCCTGGACTGGTAGGAGGCATAGAAATCTAGTACTAAACTTGGATAGTAATCTGTGAGAGGATTGGCGGAAGCATACCATTTTCAGTCAGTGAACTATGCTTTGATATTGGGAAGGTCACCGCGTAGCCCCACCAAATAAAATCTCTTTCTGACGGTGATTGATCGGCCCTTGCAAATGGCGTCGTGTCCCTTCATGTCGGGCACAAAAAACATGATGGCCTCTTGAGAGTTGGTGGATGCTGCAGATGCCTTTTCCTTTCATTTGCCCTTCGAGGATGAGGAGGTTGGGGCTTTTCCCTTGCTAGGATTCCTAGATAAAGTCACTTTCTGCAAACGTGATGTTAGTGGCATCCACAATGTATCTTTTTGTATTTTTCCAATGATAAAATGAAACGACTAATAACTATATAAAAATTAAATGAGAAACAAGAGGAGGAATTAGCAATGATGAACTGGCAGGATCGGCGAAACGCCAGCGAACTGTAGGAGGTTATCTGCGGACCACCAAAGAACTACTAGTGATAGGCAGAGAACTGCAGTGGAAAGTTTACTACCGATGAAAAATCGGTGAACCGATGGTTGTGATTTGTGAAGCACCGGTGTGATGCGGGGCGAAGGCAGTGGCCAGAAGCCAATATTCACCCGAACCGATATTTTATTAGTGTTTTGCCGGACCTGAATGGCGAATAGCTGACGGTCATCATCCCAAATGCTTCACAATGCAATCCAATATCAAAATTCTCAAACACTCACTCACATCGTATCAAAGCATTATCTACACACATGAAAAGGGATAAAATGATTATTTACCTTTAGGAATGGTGTCACCCGATCTATCATCAGGCAAATTGGGTCTTTTTAATCCCTTGGGGTTACTTAGACTTCACCCCACTCAACTACACAAGAAAAACCATTTTCCCCACATCCATTTAAGCATCAAAACCCTATCACCCTACTAGTTTCACATTGTATCAATTAACATCATTCACAAGTATGGTCTTAATAATGAAAATATTGGGGGAAAAGCCAGTAAAACAAAGGGAGATATAGGTCATAACAACATTCATATGCAACAAAAATACCATTGATGAGAAAATCAGGAAGTTAAGAGTACATCACCACAATATAAGAACAAGTGCAGAGAATAGATGTGGAAGCTTGAGAGTGCTCAGCAATGGTGAAATTTCGAAGCTTTTCTAGTGGAGTGGGAGAGTATAGTGAGAGTTAGGTAAAAGGGTTGAGGGATTTTATAGGTGAGAAGGGGTAATTGGTGTTGGTTGAAGAGGAGTTGGATAGTTAGTTTTGCTTTAAATGTATAGGAAGTAGGAGAGAGGGAATTTTTTGAATATGGAAAGGTGGGATGTTGGGAAAATAAAAAAGAGTGTGGGAAAGTGTTAAAAGGTGGGAAAAAGGGAAATCTAGGAGAATCAAAAGGGAATTTTATTAGGTTATGGTAGCTGCAAAGAGATTTTGAGTCGGGCAGGTCCATGGTTTTGTCAATATTTTAAAACAAGGCATGTACCTTCACCGGCAGTTGCTGATTAGAAATGGTGGTTCGCCGCCTTACCACCACGGGCCTTAATTTGTGCTCAGTTCACTGCTTTGTAACTGGCGATTGATTGGTGGTTCGTGGATTGGATTCTACGTTTCCGCTTTTTGCATCCATTGCCCAGGTGCTCTGAATCGCGCCAGCGGTCAAATGGAAGTTCGCGGACTTGTATCGGCATTCCGCTAGTGACACATTGGTTTGGCTATTTTGTTCCCAAGTTTCTACTTTCATGACTCAACGGCGTGGCGGTTCGCGTATCTGGACCAGCGGTTCACCGGTCTAGCATGGTGCCTATCTTTTTTTGTGCTTCTCCTCCTTTCTTCTCACCTACTTTGTCCTACAAAACCAAAAACAACAATGAAATTAAAAACATTCAAATGAAGACACTTGGGTTGCCTCCCAAGAAGCGCGTTAGTTAACGGCATGGCACATGTATTTCTCATTTAACATTCATTCTTCGAAGGATCATCCTCTGACTCAGACTCCTCGATATCAACTCCTCCATACCCATTATCCGCATGCAGCACTCCAATATCTTTGCATTCATTAGGAGGTTCAGCGGATTGGCACACCTTGAAGGTAACCTCAAACACAAAACTTTAGGTCACCTAGCTCTACATCTACCAAAGCTCTACCTATGGCGAGAAATGGTCTCCCCAAAATTATTGGAACTTCTATATCCATTTCATAATCAAGAACCACAAGATCAGCTTGTAGAATAAATTGATCTACCCTCATCAATACATATTCTAAAACACGCACAGGTTTCTTGATAGAGTGATCAACCATTAACAATCTCATTGATGTAGTTTTGGTGTTCCTAAGCCCTAATTTCTTGAGATTATGAGGGGCATCAACTTTATACTTGCCACAAGATCACAAACGACTTTACTGAACACACACAACCCAATAGTGTAAGGGATTATGAAGGCTCTCGGATCCTCCCATTTTAGGGTGAGGTTGCTCATTATCATAGCACTACAATGATGTGTTGTCTCTCCGGTGCCCACATCTACAACCTTCTTCTTCTTCAGCAGCTCTTTCATGAACTTTTTATATTCGGGCATTTGAAGTAAAACATCCACCAATGGTATATTTATGGATAATTTGTTGAATATGTTGATAAACTTACTGAACTGATCATCCTTATTTTTCTTGCCTAACTGTTGTGGATAAGGAGGTGGAACTTTTAGTTCTTGTTCTTTCTCACTTGAGGCCTTCATGCCTGTTATACCTCGGGAATTCAAGAGTCGTACCTGGAAGTGAATCAGGAGAAAACTAGAAAAAAATGTTGCAGCAGTTGCAGAACGGGTCACTTAACGACTCGTGAAGAGACCAAATGAGTCGTCTACTCGTGGGGAAGGCCTGGGATGATGGAGAACTCAAGGTCCTCATGGGCGATGTAACGACTCGTGTTCAGTCACCATGAGTCGTCATGTCAGTCATGGGGTGTTCCTAGAGATAGATAGTGAAGCCTATCCAGTGTACCTGACAGGTGGTACCTAACAAGTCGTCGTCAGTCCTAACGAACCATTAGGAGGGCCGTCACAAAGCCAGTTGAATTTTAATGAATGATGAGGCAGTGTACCTGAAGGGTGAACCAACAGATCATGTGCCCTAGTAACGAGTCATCAGGTCGTTCGTTAGGACCCCCTAACAGTTATTTTCAGTGATTTCAGTAAGGGCTTTTCTGTAGATCCTAAGTTATAAGGGCCTATACTATGTTGTTTTAAGCTCGTAATAGAGGGTTTTAAGCTGAGAAAGACCCATCTAGGCCTTTTTCTTCATGCATGCAAGGGTGAGAGCTTGAAGGGAAGAAAGTGAGGAGAATGTCAAGGTTTTCAAGGGAAATCTCAGTTGGGTAATTAGGAGGACTTAAGATTATTCAATCCCAGGTATGTAAGGCTATGAGTGGGTGCTTTCATCCACACCCATGCCCATTCCCTATCAATTTGTGATTGGTTTGTGATGATTAAGTATGGGTCTTCAACTGATTGCATGATTCTTGCATTTCTACTCATGGATATGATTAAATTAAGTTGATATTGGTGATTTACTGAGTTGAATAGATTCTATCTTAATTTCTTTTACAAAAATTGAATCTAAAACATCCATATGTGGATAGTTCATGATAGACTGTGATGATGATGGAGAAGATGATGAAAAACATGTTTCCAACCTTACCCATGATTTTGATGATGTTTTCAAAGAACATGCAATAGACCCATGTATGATGAAGCTTTGGGTAGTTCCCAATGTTGAGCATGAATGACGATTTTCATGAATTGACCTTATTACTTCATTTTGGAGTGAAATCTCCCAAATTACAATGTTTTCAAATGAATTTTATGAGTCCAAGCATGATAAGGTTTTGGGAAAGGCCCTTATACTGATGATGATAAAGTGATATTTCTAAGTAGGCTTACCACATGATTTTGGAGTAAAGTCTCTCATTATTCTTTGAGCTTGTGGTATGTATCGTAGTAAAGCTTCCCATATGCATGAATTCATAATTGAGATGTATGTTGGCATTAAGCTTCATTTCACATGATGTTGATTCTAAGCATGATTTCATTCTAAGCTTTGTCGAGACAACATTGTTGAGCTTCATATTTATATGATGTTTAGTGTATTGATGATTTCAAAATGAGCTTTGTCAATAGACAATGTTGAACTTCATTTCATACGATGTTGAGTTTATGCATGATTTCATGTTGAGCTTCGTATTTATACGATGTAGAGCATTGCATGTTTTGGGAGAAGAGTCTAGCACCGAGCGGGCTAAGGGTCGACTACCCTATGCCCTAGAACTACGCGCCAACGTAGGTTGATTCTTTTATATTATTGTGACCTCCCTTGTGAGCTATCCCCGACCCGATTGGCCCTTTGAGCTTGATATCGATATCATGGTATCGTTCGTAGCCCTGGAAATGTTATGGATGGTTCTGCACACTTGAGTGTAATAGTCAGGACCATGTAAGCTCTATCATGGTATATCGGTTAAGTGACGAGTCTCCCACCGTCCATTTCATTCGAGTTTGCATACCCATTACTCATGATGATTATCTTATACATGCATGTTTGCAAGGTTTGACTCATTGTTAAGCTTTTGATATAAATGTTATGATTTAGATTTGAGTCATTCAATTTATTCATGATGTTCTAAAGCAATGCCTGACCATGTATTAAATAAGAATGATTTCATAATGAATGTTTGTGATCGTTTCTTATCCTTAAAGGCTATCATATATGTATGAATTATTTTAAAAGTCTATTATTGATTAAGCGATTTTACTTACCTTGCATCCTTGGTACATTCCATGTACTGACCGCATACTTTCTATGTTGCATCGTTTCATGATGCAGGATCGGGTTCTCAGGTTCAGCCCCAGCTACGAACTATCAGAGTTAGCATTTGCTTTCTTGGTGAGTCCTCATCCTCTGAGGACTAGACTTTCAGTTATTTTGAGCATGTTTTTAGTTTCAGTATTTCTGAGCTAGTTGGGGGTGTTGTCCCATCAGCTCGTCCAGATTAGAGGATTATCAGACTTAGACATGTATTCAGCTTCAGATGTTCATTCTGTTGTTATGTTAAGTTAGACTTCCACTGAGTTTATATTCATGTTTCCTTCATATTTGTTAAATGAGTTAGTGAATGCTTATGCCATGGGTTGACTTGGGGTCTCTCGAGGTCCCTTGTCCCATGTCTACGATCTGGGTGTACTCTCGGGTCGTGCCAAACTTGGTATCAGTGCCTTAGGTTTGAAGTGTCCTAGGGAGTCTGAAAGCCGTGTTAAGTAGAGTCTTCTTCATGGGTGTGAAGCGCGCCACACTTATGACGAAGAGGTTATGAAATGTTCTAGGAAATGTTCCCATCGTTCATGATCTATGTCGTGTGATAAAGAGTCTTTCTACCCCTCTAATTCATGTTATTCATGATTGCAGAATCATGGCTCCTCGAAGGTTGAATGGAAGGAGAAATGGAGACTGTAAAGGCCATGGGAATGGCATGGGTCATGGGCATCAGTAGGTCCCACCAGTTTAGGAGCCTCAGGCACACGAGCCAGCCGCCCACGTTGAGTTCCAGGCTGCTATCCAGATGCTTGCGCAAGCCTTGACCGCTCAGGTCAATCAGCAGGCTGTTGCGCATGTTCCACAGAATGGCAATGCAGCGGCGGCTCGAGTCAAGCACTTCTCGAGGATGAACCGGTCGAAGTACTTAGGGTCCAAGGTAGGTGACGACTCACACGACTTCATTGATTAGATCGTCAAGATCACCCAGGTTATGGGGGCGAGCAGTATTCAGTACACAGAGTTGGCCTCCTACCAGTTGAAGGGGGTTGTGCATATTTGGGTCCGTTAATGGAAGGACAGCAGAGTTTCTGGAGCAGGTCTGGTCACTTGGGAGGAGTTTCAGGTTGCGATCCTTGATTGGTTCTTCCCTTGGGAAATGAGGGAGCTAAAGGCAGCTGAGTTCGTAAACCTGAAGCAAGGGAGGATGACAATACTGGAGTATTCCCTTGAGTTCACTCACCTATCGAAGTATGCTCCTGAGTTAGTGACTGACCACAGGGCGCGAGTGAGGCAGGTTACTTAGATAAGGAATGCAGGATTGCTATGCTCCATCAGGATATGGACTTCCCTCGTATGGTGTCGTACGCCCAGCAGATGGAGGCGGCACATTCGAGAGAAAGAGAGGCCAAGAGGGCAAGGAATGAGGACCACAAATTCTCCCAACAGAGGTCTGGCAGTAGGCACCGTCAGTAGACTCACCAGAGATCATTTGCCCCAGCTTCATCAGCCTTGAGTGTGTCATCTCTTCCTAGGCATGATCAGAGAGGGCGAGCATCAGGCTCGAGGGTCCAAGGCAGCAAGCCCGCAGATTCAGGTGTTCCAACTTGTCGTAGATGTGGCTGAGGGCATACAGGCCAGTGCTTGGCAAGTTCAGGTGCTTGTTTTGGGTTCGGGAAACCCGGACACATGCTTAGATATTGTCCAGCGGTGAGATAGGATTAGGTTGGGGGCCGTGGCCCAGCTTCTAGCTCAGCAGCCCCACCCCCTCGCTCATTGCATGAGGGGGCATCTACTAGTGTAGTTGGCAGTCAGCGCCAAAACAGATTCTATGCCCTAGCATCCTATCAGGAGCAGGAGGTCTCCCCGAATGTGGTTACTGGTATGTTGCGAGTCTTCCATGTCAATTTTTATTCATTGTTAGATCCAGGGGCCACCTTGTCCTTTGTGACACCTTATGTAGTCAGTAGCTTCGGAGTCATTCCCGATATCTTGTCAGAATCCTTCTTGGTTTCTACTCCAGTAGGTGACTCAGTTATAGCTAGACGGGTGTATAGAGATTGCCCGGTCTTGGTTCTCCATAAAGTCACCTCAGCAGATTTGATAGAGTTACCCATGACAGATTTCGATGTTATTCTCGACATGGATTGGTTGTATGCTTGTTATGCTTCTATTAATTGCAGTACCCGGTCTGTAGAGTTTCGATGCCCGGGTGAGCCAATTTTAGAATGGAAGGGTAGTTTAGTTGTGCCTGTAAGTCACTTTGTTTCCTACCTCAAGGCCAGGAAGATGATTTCTAAGGGTTTCATGTATCACCTAGTTAGGGTTAAGGATGTGGAGTCCTAAACCCCAACTATCCGGTCAGTTCCAGTAGTACGTGAGTATCCAGAGGTCTTTCCTGATGATTATCTAGGTATTCCTCCCAAGCGGGAGATTGATTTCAGTATTGACCTCCTTCCCGATATGCAGCCTATATCTATTCCACCCTACAGGATGGCTCCAGCCGAACTAAAAGAGTTGAAGGATCAATTAAAGGATTTTCTAGATAAGGTTTTCATTAGACCGAGCCGGTCCCCATGGGGAGTGATCTTGGGCAGAATTTCATGCCCAAGTGATACTCAAATGCTTCATTTCGACTTGTTTGTATATCATTATTGTGTACATTCTCATGTGATTTGTAGTTAAATGTGAATTTATACTAACCAACATGATTAGTGTTGTTTTGCAGGTAAAATGGAATTTTGGGAAGCTAAGATACATGTTGGTAAAATCAGGAATGGACTTGGAAAAAAAGAAGTGAAAAAGGACATGGAAGATCAGCAAAAATAAGGGCTCTGCGATGGAGCCGTGTCACGTTGCCATCACGGAGGCACTCTACCTCAGAGGAAATAAATTTGGAAATTTCTAGTGAAGGTGCACGATAGCTCCATGTCACGTTGGCCAGGCTCCGCGATGCATGCCGTGGCACGTTGAGGTTAAATTGCGTAGGGGGATGACTTCCAGTGAAGGTCCACGATACCTTCGTGACACGGAGGGAGTGCTCCGTGATACACTCCGTGCCACGTTGCTTGTTATTCCGGGAAAAATTCTCAATAGTATAAATATCACACTTAGGTTTTATTTTAAACATTCTGACTTGGTTGAGCAGGAACGTGGGTTACAGGCAGTTAAGGGGACAAAAATTCTAGGGTTCTTCTCTATCTCTTTCTCTTTTATCTCAGTTCTTTGTATGAATTACACTTATTTGATGATGTTTAATCCACAAATGAGTGGCTAAATTCACTTCTTGCTGAGGTTAAGAACAAGTGGAATGTAATTGTTAGTCATTTCAGTTTTCATCTTTTCTTCAATGGTTGTTCTATCAATTCTTGTTCTTACTGCATTAATGTTTGGCCAATGTTAATGTATATCTAAAAAATCCAATTTTGATTTTGAAAAGGAAAGAAATTGGAAAGATGTGAATTGGTAGGATATGATCTTTTCTTAGTTTGGAAAATTGAGAATTGATTTACATTCAGAATAGAAATATATCTGAAAGTCTTATTAGTCAATTAAGGAATCGGGAATGTATGGCTAGAACATGAAATTCTTTTATCACAGAAATGTAGATTAAGACTCATGATTCTTAAGTTGGATAGGATTCGAAAGTTCCAATCCATAGGCAATAATTCTTGACTAGCAACCGAAGGAAAGATTAACTGAATTGTATTTATAAATTAATTCCCTGTATGTTCGTTTTAACCTCAGCTTGTTCATTACTATTGTTCAGACTCACTTCATAATTTTGCCTTAGATTCTTATAAATTAGTAACTCAAATTCTCAAAATATTATTTATTTGGTTGTCTGCATTCTTAAAGATATAGTTCATTAACACTTAAGTTAATTAGTACCGTAGCTCAGTCCCTGTGGGATCGATACTTGGCTTTACTTAAGCCACTTTACTACTTGTTCGACCACGTTCACTTGCGTGTAGTCACCACAGAAGTCCGAACAAGTTTTTGGCGCCGTTGCCGGGGACTGGCAATTGGTAAACTTATTTTCTTAGTGTTAATTTACAAATTCTATTTAAGTGATGACAACTTGATCTTAGCCTTTCTCTTGCAGATATTGAATTTTTCTGAACACTGGCAAGAGACAAGGAGTTGGTGGATTCATACATAGAGCCGGAAAGACAATTTCATCGTCAAAGAAGGGAAGCTCTAGAGAAAAGCTACAGTTGCTCAAACAAGCAATTCTGGAGAAACAACAGAATCCACCACTTGTGAGGGCAGTGTTAGTGCCCGAGGAAATGGCAGCTAGGCCGGTTTGTGAAGTGGCAATCCCACATGCTAACAATGTTACATCAAGTATTCGCAGACCAGAGCCAGGAGGGAGGTTTGAGCTTAAACAGAACATGGTGCAATTGTTGCACACCAGCGGGCAATTCACAGGTCTCCCTCATGAAGATCCACAACAACATCTCCAAAACTTTTTGGAGATAAGTGACACTTACATTCCCGCTGGAGTATCATCCGACTACGTGAGGCTTACATTATTCCCATTTTCATTATTGGGGGAAGAAAAGAGGTGGTTGAAAGCTGAACCACCTAACTCTATCACTACTTGGGATGATCTTGCAAGAAAGTTTTTGATAAGATTCTTTCCATCCGGGAAAACAGCAAGACTTAGAAGTCAGATTCTAAGTTTTAAACAAAGAGAGGGGGAGAATTTGTATCAAGCTTGGGAAAGGTTCAAATCATTGCTAAGGGATTGTCCTCACCATCACCAGTCCAATGATGTGCTGGTGTATACTTTCATAGAGGGTTTGGAACCCCACACAAAAATTTTTCTAGACTCAGCAGCTGGGGGACAAGCATTAGAAAAGACTTATGAGGAGCTGTATACTTTGTTAAATCGTATTTCACAGGGAAATCTAGAGTGGAATGCGGACTCTTCAAGAGGAGGAACAAGGAAAGAGGCAGGAGTCTTTGAGGTGGATGGTTTTACAGCTATCGCTGCACAGATAGCTGCATTGCAAAATCAACTCAACACCCACTTCAGCATTATGAGCTTGAATCAACCACAAGCCCCAGTTAATGTAGTGCAGCAGGTTTGGTGTGAAGTATGTGGTAGTAATGAACACTCAGCTGAGTGTTGTGGTGCAAATCCAGATTCAGTGAACTTTGTTGGAAACATCTAGAGAAAGAATCACCAGCAGCAGTATGGAAATAATTACAACTCAAATTGGAGGAATCATCTGAATTTCTCTTGGGGTAGTAACAGCCATCAAGGGCAGAGTTCGAATCAGGGTATGCAGAGAAATCAAGGGGGGCAGCAGAATTAACAGTCTTAGTACAAAGGAAACAATGCACCTCCTCCACCAACCAATAGCATTAAGGAAATGTTCAAAACAATGATAGCTAACCAAGCTCATATGCAGGATGATTATGTGAAATTAGCGGCAGACTTAAAAAACAACCAGTTAGCTACAAAGGCGTTGGAGTACCAGTTTGGACAACTAGCTGGAGCTCAAAACACCAGGCCCAGAGGAGGACTACCGAGTGACACTGACCCGAATCCCAAGCAGGTCAATGCAGTGACCACAAGGAGCGGTTTACAACTCAAGGAGGTGGAACCAGAAAGATCACCTCAGCAATCAGGAGCAGTGGAAAAAGATAGGGAACATGATGATGAGAGGGGGGAGGAGAAGGCAGCTGAAGCAGAAAGACCACCACCCCCGTTCCCTCAAAGATTAAAGAAAAACAAGGAGGAAGCTTGTTTTAAAAAGTTCATGGAGGTGCTTAAACATTAACACATTAATTTACCTTTGGTTGATGTTTTGCGGGGAGTGCCTAAATATGCAAAGTATATCAAGGACATCGTAGCTAACAAAAGCAGATTGACGGAGTATGCTACGATGGCGCTTACTGAGGAGTGCACTTCCCAGATTTAGAACAGGTTGCCAACAAAGCTCAAGGACCCTGGGAGCTGTACAATTCAGATCACAATCGGGCAAAGTATCCGATCTCGCGGACTATGTGATTTGGGAGCAAGCATAAACTTGATGACGACCTCGGTGTTCAAGAAGTTGGGGCTGGGCAGTCCTAGACCAACTACAGTGATCTTGAAGTTAGCGGATTGTTCTTTGGCTAGACCAGATGGCATTGTGGAGAACGTGCTGGTGCAACTGGGCTCCCTCATCTTCCCGGTAGATTTTACTGTCTTAGATTTTGAGCCGGATGAGGAAGTCCCATTTATTTTGGGACGTCCTTTCTTGGCAACCGGGAGAGCTTTAATTGATGTAGTTGCAGGCCAGCTAACCATGCGAGCGCATGACAAAGTGGAGGTATTTGATGTGTATAAGGCCATGAAGCTTCTTCCCATATATAAGGAGCTTTCAGCAATCAATGTGCTAAACCAAGAAGAAATTCTTCAGATTGTTGATTCTCAAGATCCACTGGAGAGAGCGTTGATGAGCTCCGATCATTTCGGAGATAGAGATACTTATGAGATGGTGCAATTGTTGAATGAATCAAAATGGTATCTTAGGAAGCAAGACTTTCAGCCGTTGATGAGGTCTCCGGAACCATTGCCAAAACCATCTATTGAGGAAGCACCAAAACTGGAGTTGAAGACATTGCCTCCACATCTGAAATACATCTTTTTTGGGGAAGATGACACCTTTCTAGTAATCATCTCTACAGAATTGACGGAGGCACAGGTAAAGGATGCATTGTTGGTTCTGAAGAGGAGGAAGAAAGCAATGGGCTGGCAAATGTCAGAAATTCGGGGTATTAATCCAGCTTTTTGCACACACAGAATTTTCATGGAGGAAGGAGCAAATCCAACTGTACAACATCAGCGGAGGTTGAATCCAATGATGAAAGATGTGGTTAGGAAGGAAGTGATTAAATGTCTTGATGCAGGTGTGGTCTATCCTATTTCAGATAGCGAATGGGTCAGCCCCGTTCAGTGTGTTCCAAAGAAAGGAGGGATGACCGTGGCCACCAATGAGAAAAATGAGTTGATCCCTACACGCACAGTCACAGGCTGGCGGATTTGCATGGACTACAGAAAGCTCAATGAGGCCACAAGGAAAGATCACTATCCTATCCCGTTTATTGATTAAATATTGGACAGATTGGCTGGTCAAGAATATTATTGTTTCCTTGATGGCTATTCTGGCTATAACCAGATAGCCATAGCACCAGAGGACTAGGAGAAGACTAAGTTTACGTGTCCTTATGTGACATATGCTTTCAGGCGGATGCCATTTGGTTTATGCAATGCACCCGCCACATTCCAGAGATGCATGATAGCAATCTTCCACGATATGGTGGAATTTCGTCGAGGTATTTATGGATGATTTTTCTATTTTCGGTAATTCATTTGCTACTTGTTTGCAGAATCTTGACAGGGTGCTAGCTCGTTGTGAAGAATCCAACCTTGTACTCAACTGGGAGAAATGTCATTTCTTAGTCAAGGAGGGTATCGTCCTTTGCCATAAAGTGTCTTGCAAGGTGTTGGAATTTGATCGTGCAAAGATCGAGGTTATTGAAAAGCTACCACCACCTGTGTTAGTGAAGGGTGTTCGCAGTTTTCTCGGACATGCAGGGTTCTACAGACGGTTCATCAAGAACTTCTCTAAAATTTCTAGACCAATATGCAGGTTGCTAGAAAAAGAGGTGAAGTTAGAGTTTGATGAGGATTGTGTCAAAGCATTCGAGGAGTTGAAACAGAAGTTGATAGAAGCACCTATCCTCATTTCCCCGGATTGGGAGCAACCGTTTGAATTAATGTGTGATGCAAGCGATGTGGCAGTAGGAGCTGTATTGGGGCAGCGGAGAAATAGAATTTTTCATTCTATTCATTATGCAAGCAAAACACTGGATGCAGCCCAAGTCAATTATACAGTCACAGAAAAGGAGATGCTAGCATTGGTGTTCGCGTTTGATAAATTCAGGTCCTATTTGGTGGGGTCTAGAGTAGTGGTGTGTACCGATCATGCAACGATTTTGGTATCTGTTTAACAAGAAGGATGCAAAGCCCAGGTTGATCATATGGATGTTGTTATTACAAGAGTTTGACCTAGAGATTCGGGACAGAAAAGGGAGCGAGAATCAAGTGGCAGATCACCTATCACGATTGGAAAGCCGATCACATGTGAAGGAAGGTGACAGCATCAAAGAAGAGTTCCCAAATGAGCAGCTCTTGGCAATAAGGGAAGCTGAAATCCCTTGGTATGCAGACATTGTGAATTTTCTAGTGAGTGGAGTCTATCCACCGGAGGCTACGGCTCAGTAGAGAAAGAAGTTGAGACATGATTGCAGGTATTATATTTGGGATGAGCCATACTTGTTTAAGCAGGGACCGGATCAGGTGATGAGAAGATGCATTCCGGAGAGCCAGATTGTAGAAGTGTTGAGGAGTTGTCACTCTTCATTATATGGAGGGCACCACGGAGGCGAGTGGACAGCGCACAAGGTGCTACAGTTAGGTTTCTTTTGGCCTACACTGTTTAGAGACTCTATGGCATACGTAAAAATGTGTGATAGATGTCAAAGAACAGGCACAATTGGTAGAAGGCAAGAGATGCCGCTGCAGTAGATATTAGAAGTGGAGATCTTTGATGTATGGGGTATAGATTTTATGGGCCCGTTCCCACCGTCATTTGGTAATCGTTACATCTTGGTGGCAGTTGATTACGTATCAAAGTGGGTCCAAGCAACAGCTTGCCCCAGGAATGACAACAAGGTGGTAACAAAATTTTAGAAAAAGCACATTTTCACCAGGTTCGGGACACCCCGAGCCATTATCAGTGATGGAGGGGCTCATTTCATAAATGCAAGTTTCAAGAATTTGCTAGCTAAGTATGGGGTGCTCCATAAGGTAGCAACAACATATCATCCCCAAACTAATGGGCAAGTGGAGGTGTCGAACAGAGAAGTAAAGCAGATTCTACAGAAGACAGTGAATGCACAACGTAGTGATTGGTCAAGCAAACTCGATGATGCGTTGTGCGCTTAAAGAACTGCGTACAAGACACCAATTGGGACTTCTCCGTACAGATTGGTCTATGGAAAGGCGTGTCATCTGCCTGTGGAGCTAGAACACCGAGCTTTCTGGGCCGTGAGGAAATTGAACATGGATCTAGAGATAGCTGGTAAAAAGAGGTTGATGCAACTCAGCGAACTTGATGAGTTTCGTTGGCATGCTTATGAAAGTGCCAAGTGCTAGAAAGAGAAAACAAAGAGGTGGCACGATAAGCATATGGTGCATCGGATCTTTGAGTCGGGGTAGAAAGTATTGCTATTCAATTCAAGATTGAGGCTGTTTCCAGGAAAATTGCGGTCCAAATGGTCAGGGTCGTTTGTGGTGGTAAGAATGACCCCGCACAGGGCAGAGGAGTTGTGGCAAGAATATAGAAGTGCCACGTTCTTGGTAAATGGGCAGCGGTGTAAGCATTATTGGGGTGAGGACGTTATTCGAGAGAAGACGTCCATCACTCTAGAGGATGATTGAACGTGAATAACGTCGAGCCGTGACGGTAAACCAGGCGCTGCATGGGAGGCAACCCGTGAAATTATTGTAATAGATGAGTAGAAATATTTAAAAAAAAATAAAAACAAAAAAAAGAGAAAAAGAAAAAAGAAAAAAATAATAGAAAAAAAATATTGTTGCATTGAAACCTATGAATTCTAACCAATTTATTGTGGTGAAATGATTTTTAGGTGGAACGGAGGGAAAAAATGCAATGAAGCGAAGAAAAAAAATCAAGGTGAGATAAATAAAAATTGGCATTACAGTGAGCCTGTGCGTTGGCTCCGTGTCACGGAGGGGTGCTCCGCGTTACCCTCCGTGACACGTTGCAGCCTATTCCGAAATTTTTAAGAAATTCCAGAACAGGGGCGCGATGGCTCCATGTCACGGAGGGGGTGCTCCGCGTTACCCTCCATGACACGTTGAGTGTCTTTTCGCGTCGGGTCACACCGGGTCGCCGGGTAACCCACGCGAAAAACCCTTTTAAAACCCCAATTTTCCCCCATTTCTTCCTTATTTTTCATTCCCTCCGTGACCAAAACCACAAATTCCCTTCTCCACCAACGTGACACGTACCTAGGCACAAGTTTTCTTCAAGTTTTCTTCAAGTTTTCTTCAATTTCATTGGATTATAGGTATGTTCTTGAACTTTACCTCATTTTTGCTTGAATTTTCGATTCTTGAACATGTGTAGTGATTTAAACTTGCCCTAAGTGAAAATTAAGCATGAATTCATTTAAGTTATGATTGATTGATGTTCATAGTATTGTTGTGAGTATATGAACTCGATGAATGCATGTTTTATTGAATTTTTGCGAAATTGTTAGCTAGGGTTGGAAATTGAATAGGAAGAGACTAAAATTGTTTGAAATGTTGAACAAAATTGGGTCATGCATGTTGGGTGAATTGAATTATATTGTGATTAATGTTGAATATGCTACGTAGACAAGGGGTTTTCGGGAGAATGAAATTGGTGAATTGCATAGGGTGTTGAGAACAAAAATTTGGCTAAGTGTTATGATGGTGGAAGTGAATCGCTGGCGATAATTTTATTCATTGTACGAAGTCTGAGTAGTACATAGTAATTGTTCCATCGATTTATATGAATGCACTAAGCCGGTTGAATGTTAAGAATGAGAAAAATCATGAATGTCTTGTCGAAATTGTTTTGAGTGTGGCTAAAGACTAAGTGTGGGGTGACCTAATAAAACCCAACCTTAGTTGAAGCTAATTGTGACTTGAATAACATTGAGATTGTATGTTTGATTGTACAGGAACAATGTCAGGCAGACAAGACAAGGGAAAGGGCGCATCAAAATCGGGCGCCGATAGAAAAAGAATAAGATTGGGAATAGTAGTTCCAGCAGCACCAGCGATTCTGAGAGGCCAACGCTGAAAATACGAAAATCGATGGGTGACTGACGAAGGGAAGAAATGGTATGCAAAACACAAAGAAACCAAATACTTCCCGGAAGAGTATATATCAAGGGAGCCGCTGGCACAGGAATTCCCGCGGATCGTACACCGGATTGACACCGCTGGGCTGAACTTCATCTTCGAAGAGCCCAGGGAGTGCAATATCCATCTCATTCGAGAGTTCTATGCCAACTGGAACCTGACCCTCCACAGTCACATTGTCAAGATCAGGGGGCAGGTTGTCACTTTTGAGCCCCATCACCTGAATGCCATCTTGGGGGCGCGGGACATAGACGCCCATGTCCTTCGGCAGCTAAACATCACTCCACCTTATGCGTACATCAGACGCACTCTATGTGGAGCCCGTTCGACAGCAAGGTGGAGCAGGCACAAGGAGAGGGGCTACCATCAGACACTGCCCTACTCGCAGATGAACAGGGACGCCAGGATCTGGCTTAAAATTGTATGCTCATGCTTGATTCCGGGGGTGCACATGACA
Source organism: Datura wrightii (assembly GCA_035772735.1). Taxonomy (NCBI): domain Eukaryota; kingdom Viridiplantae; phylum Streptophyta; class Magnoliopsida; order Solanales; family Solanaceae; genus Datura; species Datura wrightii. The sequence continues at coordinate 11,106,253 of JASDFA010000003.1, forward strand.
GATGTCACCCGAGACCGAGTCTGCTTGGTGTATGCCCTAATGAAGGGGCTTGAAATAAATGTTGGGGCGGTGATCATCTCCGCCATGAAGAGAGCTCGACTGCATCAGGGGCACAGATACGGGTTCGGTGGTTTGCTGACCACGTTCCTGAGGGGCTATGATATCGAGGAGGAGGCCCTGGATTACATCCCACAAATTGACAGGCGCTCCCTGGATGTTACCAAAACCAAGGCACCTGACACTACTCATGGGCCGGTGCTCACACTAGTCGAGCGACATGCTCGGGAGATCAGTATATGGCCCGCATGTACGGGATGCAAATGTTGCAGTTGTGCATTGGCGGGAGGCCTACAATGGAGGATGAGTTATGGAAGCTCAAGCTAGATTACCCATTCGGCGAGAATGCCCGAGCTCTATGCAGAGTGGGGCCCGCATTTGTGGAGCCTGTAGATGATGACGTCCCCACCGATGAGGAGACACGACGGGAGGACTCAGATGTTGAGTCAGATGAGGACAGCGGGGGCGATTCTAATATGGGAGACGAGGCAACGGCACCTGATGAAGAAGTTGAATACTTCGATTGATCAGGGAGTTTCACCACCCACCTTTGTGATATGTTGAATTTTGTGCACACTGGGGATAGTGTTCGGTTTAAGTGTGGGGTGGGAGTAGTTAGGTGCCAGCTTTTTCGTTGTTGTTTTTATTTATGTTTATGTGTTGTGTTGTTGTGCCTATGAAAAATGTGACCCTGTGACTTTGTGTTATGTGTTCTATAATTAAGTGGTGTTGTAATGAATGTTAAGCTATTGTGTGTTGTGTGAGCTATTGTTGAATGGTTGTTGTGTAAATATTTTTGTTTTCTATAGAAATTATCAAAATTTTTAAAATTTTTCGTTAAATTTATTTATGTTGGGTTTCTCGGCCTTTGTTTTTGGTGCTTTTACCGAGAATAGTCCAATTGAACCTAAGTCGTAGATAGTGACTGTTCCTTATGACGGATTGATGACAACCGTCTTAAGGGAAATGTAGTCGATAGAAGTAGTTTTTTTCTTTTGTTCTTTCTGTTGTTTGTGTCCTAAACGTGTCGCTACTTCATGGTTCAGAATTCTTGCTACGTGTTGTACATGATATTAAGTTGCAAAGGTGATTCATATGAAAGCATGCAAATGTGTAAACATGTTGAGATACCTAGGCCATAGAGTTCGATTCGGTCTGATCGAGGCTTAGTAGTGAATTCTTGTAATTAGCTGATTGAAGAGTCTATGAATATGTCTTGAGCTGAGCATGTGCATTGAGTGTGAGGTGAGGGTTCGATTATTCCTTGCTATTGTGAAGTGTCTAGAACTTGCCTAGTGTGTGTACGAAACGAAATGAAGGATGTGTATTGTAGGAAAGGATGTAGGCGTTTCTTTGATTAAACCGAAAGTTTCTCCATTATCATACCTACCTTGAATGTACATCCTAGTTAGCCCCATTGAGTCTTTAGCCTATTTTTTTATTTCTTTGAAGAGGTACAAACCGACTTAATCCCTTCTTTCCATTAGCCGTGAATTTGATCCAAAACTCTTAAGCGCTCAAGAAAAATAATTTTCCCACAGAGTAAAGGAGTGAGAATTGTGAAAAGGAAAGAAAAGCGGAAGTGGTGAAAGTTAAAGAAAAGGTCAAAGGTGCACTTGCTGAAATTAAATAAACTTAAGATGTATAACTAATCTTTGCTAGTAAGTCGAGTGTGCTTAAAGAAATGGGAACAAGAACAAAGAAAGAAATTTCTTCAAGAATGGGAGGATGAAGGAAGAAAAAAATGACTATAATGATGGTGGGATGTATTGAAAAGCGCTTAAGGAAGCTAGTTGCTATTATTGGTTAGCCCAGTATTTGCTAGTTCCTTAGCGTACATTACAACCTGTTAAGTCCTACGTGATCTTACATCACTCGTCCTTATATTAGTGGAGTAATACACTAGAGGCAAGCCTATGATTCATGACATGATGCATGTGAATTCCTTGGGGGAGAGAGCGAAATTGTATTCATATACCCCGACATGTTGTGCTTTGGAAATCATATGATAGCAAAGGGGGTAGTTTTCTTGTTTTGTGAGGGTACATGCTTGACGAGAGATTAATTTTGTGTCGAATGTCTTGATCAGTTGATTTGCACGAGTTTGCCAAGATCGAGAATTGATTCTTGAGCTTAGGAGGTCTTAATGTGATGTACTTCATTGTATTGATGAGACTGTGCATGTATTCTTGATGATTTTCTATATTAAATAATCGGTATAGCCGTAGCTTAAATTGTTGAGTCAAAGTAGCTATGTGTGAGTGTCAATTGCATGAGATGTGAGAATATTGTTCGAGGACGAACAAGAGTTTAATTGTGGGGTAAGTGATCTTGGGAAGAATTTCATGCCCAAGTGATACTCAAATGCTTCATTTCGACTTGTTTGTATATCATTATTGTGTACATTCTCATGTGATTTGTAGTTAAATGTGAATTTATACTAACCAACATGATTAGTGTTGTTTTGCAGGTAAAATGGAATTTTGGGAAGCTAAGATACATGATGGTAAAATTGGGAATGGACTTGGAAAAAAAGAAGTGAAAAAGGACATGGAAGATATGCAAAAACAAGGGCTCCACGGTGGAGCCGTGTCACGTTGCCATCGCGAAGGCACTCTGCCTCAGAGGAAATAAATTTGGCAATTTCCAGTGAAGGTGCGCGATAGCACCTGTGTCACGTTGGCCAGGCTCCGCGATGCATGCCATGGCACGTTGAGGTTAAATTGCCTGGGGAGACGACTTCTAGTGAAGGTCCATGATACCTCCGTGGCACGGAGGGAGTGCTCCGCGATACACTCCGTGCCACGTTTCTTGTTATTCCAGAAAAAATTCTCAATAGTATAAATAGCACACTTAGGTTTTATTTTAAACATTCTGACTTGGTTGAGCAAGAACTAGGGTTACAGGCAGTTGAGGGGACGAAAATTCTAGGGTTCTTCTCTATCTCTTTCTCTTTTATCTCAATTGTTTGTATGAATTACACTTATTTGATGATGTTTAATCCACAAATGAGTGGCTAAATTCACTTCTTGTTGAGGTTAATAACAATTGTAGTGGAATGTAATTGTTAGTCATTTCAGTTTTCATCTTTTCTTCAATGGTTGTTCTATCAATTCTTGTTCTTACTGCATTAATGTTTGGCCAATGTTAATGTATATCTAAAAAATCCAATTTTGATTTTGAAAAGGAAAGAAATTGGAAAGATGTGAATTGGTAGGATATGATCTTTTCTTAGTTTGGAAAATTGAGAATTGATTTACACTCAAAATAGAAATATATCTGAAAGTCTTACTAGTCAATTAAGGAATCGGGAATGTATGGCTAGAACATGAAATTATTTTATCATAGAAATGTAGATTAAGACTCATGATTCTTAAGTTGGATAGGAGTCGAAAGTTTCAATCCATAGGCAATAATTCTTGACTAGCAACCGAAGGATAGATTAACTGAATTGTATTGATAAATTAATTCCCTGGATGTTCGTTTTAACCTCAGCTTGCTCATTACTATTGTTCAGACTCACTTCATAATTTTGCCTTAGATTCTTATAAATTAGTAACTCAAATTCTCAAAATATTATTTATTTGGTTGTCTGCATTCTTAAAGATATAGTTCATTAACACTTAAGTTAATCAGTACTGTAGCTCAGTCCCTGTGGGATCAATACTTAGCTTTACTTAAGCCACTTTACTACTTGTTCGACCACGTGCACTTGTGTGTAGTCACCACAGAAGTCTGAACAGGCTGCACCAGTACTATTTGTTCGAAAGAAAGATGGTTCCCTTCGTATGTGAATTGATTATTGATAATTTAACAAAGTCACTGTCAAGAATAGGTATCCCTTACCCAGGATTGATGATTTGTTCGATCAACTTCAGGGTGCAAAGTGTTTGTCGAAGATAGATCTCAGATATGGGTATCATCAGCTTAGAGTTCGGGAGAGTGATATCCTGAAGACGGTATTCAGAACACAGTATGGGAATTACGAGTTTGTAGTTATGTCTTTTGGACTAACGAATGCTCCTGCAACTTTTATGGACCTGATGAACAGGGTGTTCAAGCCATATTCGGATATGTTCGTGATCGTGTTCGTTGATGACATTTTGGTATACTCTTGGAGCCAGAAGGAACATGCCGCTCACTTGAGAGTAGTGCTCCAGACCCTAAAGGACCACCAATACTATGCAAAGTTTAGCAAGTGTGAGTTTTGGTTGGACTCCGTGGCATTCTTGGGCCATGTGGTGTCTAGCGAAGGCATAAAAGTAGACTCAGAGAAAATCGAGGCGGTGAAGAATTGGCCCAGACCGGTGAATCCTTCGGATATTCGGAGTTTCTTGGGCTTAGCTGGCTACTATAGTAGGTTTGTGGAGGGTTCTCAACCAATGCAGCGCCTTTGACTAAGTTGACTCAGAAGAAGGTTAAGTTTTAGTGGTTGGAGGCTTACGAGAAAAGCTTCCAAGAGTTGAAGGCTCGACTTACCTCAGCACCAGTATTGACCCTACCCGAGGGTAACGATGGTTTCGTGGTGTATTGTGATGCTTCCAGAGTTGTACTTGGGTGTGTGTTGATGCAGCGTGGGAGGTGATAGCTTATGCCTCTCGACAGCTAGAAGTGCATGAAAAGAATTATCCGACCCACGATCTTGAATTGACCGCGGTGGTGTTCTCATTGAAGATATGGCGGCATTACTTGTATGGGGTCCACGTGGATGTATTTATGGACCACAAGAATCTGCAATATGTTTTCACACAGAAAGATCTAAATCTTCGATAAAGGAGGTGGTTGGAGTTACTTAAGGATTATGACATGAGTGTCCTTTACCACCCGGGCAAGGCTAATATGGTTGCATATGCGCTTAGTAGACTCTCAATGGAGAGTGTGTCCCATATGGATGAAAGGAAGAAGGAATTGGTGAAAGATGTTCACCGGCTTGCAAGGCTGGGAGTTAGACTGATCGATTCGACCGATGGCGGTGTTGTTGTGCATAACGGGTCGGAATCGTCCTTGGTAATTGATGTTAAATCCAGGCAAGATGAGGATTCAATATAGAAGAAACTGAAAGAGGCAGTGTGGAGTTAGAAGGTAGAGGCATTCTCCCAAGGGGGAGATAGTGGTCTACAATACCAGGATTACTTACGTGTTCCGGACGTTGATAATTTGAGAGTTTGGATATTACATGAGTCACATGGTTACAGATATTTTATTCATCCAGGATCCACGAAAATATATCGGGATTTGCGAGAAATCTATTGGTGGGATGGTATGAAAAAGGGATATCGCAGAGTTCGTGGAAAAATGTCCAAACTGTCAACAAGTAAAAGCCGAGCACCAAAGACCTGGAGGTGTACTTCAGGATATTTCCATTCCCACTTGGATGTGGGAAGAAATCAATATGGACTTCATTATAGGTCTACCTCGTACTCAACGGCAATACGACTCCATTTGGGTGTGGTGGACAGGTTGACCAAGGCTGCACACTTCCTACCAGTCAAGACCACGGATTCAGTAGATGATTATGCTAAGTTGTATATTCGGGTGTTGGTTCGGCTTCATGGAGTGCCCTTGTCTATTATTTCGGATTGAGGTACTCAGTTTACTTCTCAATTCTGGCATTCGTTTCAAAAAGGTCTCAGGACTCAAGTTAAGCTAAGCACAACTTTTCACCCTCAGATGGACGGCCAAGCGGAATGAACCATTCAGACTCTTGAGGATATGTTGAGGGAATGTGTTATGGGTTTCAAAGGTAGTTGGGATGATCATTTACCTTTGCTTAAGTTTGCTTATAATAACAGTTACCACTCTAGTATCCAAATGGCACCGTTCGAGGCTCTCTACGGGCAAAGGTGCAGATCTCCCATCGGATGGTTCGAGGTTGGTGAGGCAGCTACGGTAGGACCAGATTCGGTTCATGAGGTGACGGTGAAGGTTCACTTGATAAGGGACCAGTTGAAAACCGCTCAGAGTCGTCAGAAATCGTATGCTGATGTGAGAAGAAGAAAATTGGAGTTTGATGTTGATGACTGGGTGTTTCTAAAGGTATCTCCCATGAAGGGAGTCATGCAGTTTGGAAAGAAAGGTAAACTCAGTCCCCGCTATGTTAGTCTCTACCGGGTTGTGAGGAAGAGTTGGTACAGTGGCGTATGAGTTGGACTTGCCTTCAGAATCGGCTCCAGTTTACCCCGTGCTCCATGTATCGTTATTGAAAAAGTGTTTGGGTGATCCAGCCTTGTTGGTTCTGATAGACAACATTGGTGTGAAACACAGCCTCAGTTATTAAGAAATTTCGGTTTAAATCTTGGATCGACAAGTTCGAAGGATGAGGAACAAGGAAGTAGCCTCAGTAAAGGTGTTATGGAGGAATCAGCATGTCGAAGGAGCTACATGGGAGGCTGAAGTGGGTATGATGGCTAAATACCCCCATTTGGTCCCTACCGGCTCAGCTTTAGTTTGAGGTATCAAATCTTACCCTAAACCACTATTCAATTTTTCATGTTTTATTCATGAGAATAAGTTGATTTTATAATATGATATGTGTATGTGATGTCTGAACTCTGACCAGCTATGTGGTTATCTTCGGGGGTAGTCGTTCCGTCAGTTTTCGGCTTGATGTCAATGTTTAGAATCTATATATATCTAGTGATTATTGTTTCTGGGTTTTATGCTTGTTTATAACATTCAAGGACGCTTTTTCCCAAGTGGGAGATATTGTTATACCTCAGTAATTCAAGAATCGGACTCGGAAGTAAATTAGGAGAAAATTGGAAAAAAATGTTGCAGCAGTTGCAGAACGGGTCACTTAACGATGAGTGAAGAGGCCAAACGAGTTATCAAGTGATTCGTGGGGAAGGCCTTGGATGATGGAGGACTTGAGGCCCTCACAGGAGATGTAATGACTCGTGGTCGATCACCACGAGTCGTCATGTCAGTCGTGGAGTGTTCCTAGAGAAAGATAGTGAAACCTATCCAGTGTACCTGACAGGTGGTACCTAACGAGTCGTCGTCAGTCCTAACGAACCATTAGGAGGGTCGTCACCAAGCCAGTTGAATTTTCATGAATGATGAGGCAGTGTACTTGAAGGGTGAACCAACAGATTGTGTGCCCTAGTAACGAGTCGTCAGGTCGTTCATTAGGACCCCCTAACAGTTATTTTCAGTGATTTCAGTAAGGGATTTTCCGTAATTCCTAAGTTCTAAGGGCCTATACTACGTTGTTTTAAGCTCGTAATAGAGGGTTTTAAGCTGAGAAAGACCCATCTAGGCCTTTTTCTTCATGCATGCAAGGGTGAGAGCTTGAAGGGAAGAAAGTGAGGAGAATTTCAAGGTTTTCAAGGGAAAGCTCAGTTGGGTAATTAGGAGGACTTAAGATTCTTCAATCCCAAGTATGTAAGGCTATGAGTGGGAGCTTTCGTCCACACCCACGCCCATTCCTTATCAATTTGTGATTGGTTTGTGATGATTAAGTATGGGTCTTCAACTGATTGCATGATTCTTACATTTCTACTCATGGGTATGATTAAATTGAGTTGATATTGGTGATTTACTGAGCTTGGATGGATTCTATCTTAATTTCTTTTACAAAAATTGTTTTTTCTAAAATTTAATCTAAAATGTCCATGTGTGGGTAGTTCATGATAGAATGTGATGATGATGGAGAAGATTATTTAAAGCATGTTTCCAACCTTACCCATGATTTTGATGATGTTTTCAAAGAAGATTAAATGGACCCATGTATGATGAAGCTTTGGGTAGTTCCCAATGTTGAGCATGAATGACGATTTTCGTGAATTGACCTTATTACTTCATCTTGGAGTGAAATCTCCCAAATTACAATGTTTTCAAATGCATTGTATGAGTCCAAGCATGATAAGATTTTGGGCAAGGCCCTTATATTGATGATGATAAAGTGATATTTCTAAGTAGGCTTACCACATGATTTTGGAGTAAAGCCTCCCGATATTCTTTGAGCTTGTGGTATGTATCGTAGTAAAGCTTCCCATATGCATGAATTCATAATTGAGATGTATGTTGGCATTAAGCTTCATTTCACATGATGTTGAGTCTAAGCATGATTTCATTCTAAGCTTTGTCGAGATGACATTATTGAGCTTCATATTTATATGATGTTTAGTGTATGCATGATTTCATAATGAGCTTTGTCAATAGACAATGTTGAGCTTCGTTTCATATGATGTTGAGTTTATGCATGATTTCATGTTGAGCTTCATCACTAGATGATGTTGAGCTTCTTATTTATACGATGTAGAGAATTGCATGTTTTGGGAGAAGAGTCTAGCACTGAGCGGGCTAAGGATCAACTACCCTATGGCCCAGAACTACGCGCCAATGTAGGTTGATTCTATTATATTATTGGGACCTCCCTTGTGAGCTATCCCCGACCCGATTGGCCCTTTGAGCTTGACATCGATATCATGGTATCGTCTGTAGCCCTGGCAAGGTTATGGACGGCTCTGCCCACTTGAATGTAATAGTTAGGACCATGTAAGTTCTATCGTGTTATGTTAGTTAAGTGATGAGTCTCCCACCTTCTATATCATTCGAGTTTGCATACCCATTACTCATGATGATTATCTTATGCATGCATGTTTGAAAAGAAAGGTTTAACTCATTGTTAAGCTTTTGATATAAATGTTATGATTTAGCTTTGAGTCATTCAATTTAGTTATGATGTTCTAAAGCCATGCCTGACCATGTATAAAATAAGAATGATTTCATAATGAATACTTGTGATCGTTTCATATCCTTAAAGGCTATCATATATGTATGACTTGTGTTAACAGGCTATTATTGATCAAGCAGTTTTACTTACCTTGCATACTCGGTACATCCCACGTACTGACCACATACTTTCTGTGTTGCATCGTTTCATGATGCAGGATCGGCTTCTCAGGTTCAGCCCCGTTAGTAGCCGCCTATCAGAGTTAGCATTTTCTTAATTTGTAAGTCCTCATCCTCTGAGGACTAGACTTTCAGTTATTTTGAGCGTATTTTCAATTTCAGTATTTCTGAGCTAGTTGGGGGTGTTGTCCCATCAACTCGTCCAGATTAGAGGCTTATCAGACTTAGACATGTATTCAGCTTCAGATGTTCATTCTGTTGTTATGTTAAGTTAGACTTCCGCTGAGTTTATATTCATGTTTCCTTCATATTTATTGAATAAGTTAGTGAATGCTTATGGGTTGACTTGGGGTCTCTCAGGGTCCCTTTTCCCGTGTCTACGATCCGGGTGTACTCTCGGGTTGTGACAATGCCTGCCTCTTCTTCAACATCTCCCTCACCTTCATCTTCAGCATTATCACAACTGTTTGGTTCTCTTGGAACCGCATTATTCTTTTTCATCATTTGTCTTAGGAGCAATAACTTTCTTAAGATTAACACCTACATCTCCAAGCATTTTATCACACCCCGTGACAATGGACATGCATTGACTATCTTTCTTAGGGTTTGGCATTGTATCACTCGGAAATGTTTCCATCATCGAGGGTTCATTTGAGAGGACAAGTGGTTCATTTGAGATTCCAAATGCTTGATGGAATCTGAGTGTGAACTCACAGTTTGGTCAAGGTTAGACACCTCCCCTTTCAATTCCTTGATCCCGCTATCGATTGATTCCACTTTGTTGGGAACCCTTGCTAACATCTCTTCTATTTCCAAACACCCTGTTGTGCTCACACTTGGTTGATCTTGGGCGTTCTCAGTGTAGAAGGGGGAACATATGTATTTGAACTTCGATGATAGCAGTCCCCCGCATGATTTTGCTCTCTATTGCCCCATCTCTCATTTTTATCGAGCTATCCCTGTGCGTCATGGTTTCTCCAACCTTGGTTCTCTTCCCGTGGGCGCCAAGGGCCTTGATTAGTCCCTTGATACCTAGGTTGAGAACCCCCCATCTGATTTTCCATGTATTGGCACTCCTCCTCGTATCTTGGTGGCGATGATTCTCCTTCAAAATGTATTGGACCTTGCATACCTACAACATTCACAACCTTAGGCCCGACCCCCATCCTATGTTTAGTTATTAACTCCAGCTTAGTCATCATTTTATCAAGATTCTCATCTCTCTCTTCATCTCTTTTTCACATTTTAGCTGCTAATGCACTAGAACAAACATCATGTGACGATAAATTAGTCTCCCTCATTTTCCATGCCCGATTCGTCTTTTTAATTCTATCTAAGAGGACCTTAGCTAACCCATACATCTGATCCATAATTGATCCTCCAGCTAAATTATTGGCAACGGATTTATTGATGGAGTCTAGGGCTCGATAAAAGCTTTGAAGGAGTACTTCATCAGGGAGCCCATGGTTAGGACAAAAGAACACCTTCTTCTTGAACCTTAGCCATGCTTCATGCAAAGGCTCCCCTAGCTCTAGCATAAAGTTTGTAATATCATCTCTCAACTACAACATTTTTTAAGGGAGGGAAAAAAAATCCAAAAAACCTTCAGTCAGTTCTTGCCATGAGGTGATACAACCCGGAGGGAGCTCCTCTAACCACATAGTTGCCCTCCCGTTAGGGAGAATGGAAAGAGCCTTAACCTGATAGACTCTTGACCTATATTCTTTATGTTAAAGGGTTGGAAAATATCTAAGAAATTCCTCAAGTGGCAATTTGCATCCTCACTTGATATTCCCCCGAAGATCCCTTTCATCTTTAACAAGTGTAACATTGTACTTGTGATATGAAACACTGCATTCCCCACCGTGATTGGTAGGAGTAAGGCCCCTGGAACTTCAGGCATAATCGGGTTATCCTCTTCATGCTCCATGTTACCTTCAACCGGACTATCCCCTACTTATGAATGTTGGGTCATATGAATTCACCCTAATAACCAACAACAAAATTAATGTCAATAACTAAGATGCAAGACTAACTCAAATTAACAATCAACACAATGTATCAAGCGCTAGTCCCCGGTAACGACGCCATTTTTGATAACGTCCAAACTGCAGCCCTTTTAATGAGAGAGCGTACATGATCATTGCTCAAAACAAATATTTTCGACAGATGTCAAGGTCGAATCCCACCTAGAATAGTAAATGATTTGCACAAGCATTATTTTAGGAAATTTGAATTAACTCGCACCAATCAAGGGAAATAAAACAGTTTTTGGGGGAAAAATAAAGTTAACAATATTGTGGATTCTAAATCAGCTGGCCAAAATAGCACAATAACCAAAATTGATAGACAATGATTAGTGAAGACTAGAGGTGTGGTGTAGATGGGGTGCTAATCAAATAAGGATATGCTAGCTCATCAAATTATTGCAAATAAGTGTAAATAACTTTGGACAAGATGACGCCCTATGTTTTTCAACCTCATGGACACCTTTTTCTCGAGTCCTTTTGAACCTCAAGACACAATTCAATTAGCCCAATAGAGTTTGGGCTAATAGTTGCGCTATTTCTAGTAATCAACTTCTAATTAGGATTATGAATATGGGTTTTAGTTATTTCCAGCCCAACTCCACACAATCACATCCATTCCCACCATCAAATTCTCTTCCAATACTTGAATTCTTCTCTTTCAAGATAAAATCAAGTAGGAAAAGTAAACCCAAATTTGCAACTATGGATCATCAATCATAAATTGGAGAGAACTCAATAGATTTATATTAATAAAGCAATATTGAGATGAATCTAGCAATACCCAATCTAATTAAGCGCACATCATTACACACCTCTGGTGGATGATTTAGCTACTAATGGTTAAGAAACTAAAGAGTATACTCATTAATAAACTCAATGATTTCATTACTAAGAGAAAGAAAAATCAAACTCAAAATATGTATGCAACAATGGTTATACTTTTCTAAGGAAGAAGATGAAAATAGAAAAAATAATATTCAACAATCTCCTCTAATGAGGTTTTTCTCTATTCTAAGCAAAAGGAATGTTCAAAAAGCTAAAAAAAGTGTGTACAGAGTACTTTTTTCTAGACTATATACAAAAATATGGCAACCAATCTTCTCTTTTTCAGTGCTAGATGTAATTACCCCTGTTCAGGTGTTTTGTCACTTGCGGGGGAACTGGCGGTCCGCTAGTTGCATTCTGTGAACCGTCGTTCATTTTCTTCTACACTTAGTGATGTTCTAGGATCACTCGGCGACATCTTGGGTGGTTCACCAGCTTCTATCCGTGATTCGCTGATTAATTTTCTCCTCAATCCAGCAAGATCCAAAACCTGTCGATGAATTAACCGGCGAGTAACCGATTGATGTTTGTGGCCGCCGGTTGCAATTTCCTCAAATCAGTGGTTATCTGCATTTAACCGGCATTTTACCGGTGACCTCCCATGGAGCACCGATTTTCACCTAATTCCATCCTTTTTACTCCATTTCTTACTCTTTCTCTCAACTCAGATATGTACACATAAAAAGGCAAAAAGGGCATAAAATTAATCTAAATGACTTAAAAACTAAGTTAAAGCTCATGCTTAAGAGCCTAATGAGTTGGTAAATTACCAACTCATCAGTTGGTCTTTCCTTCCATGATTTGACAAGGAGATTCGGATAGCACCAAAATGAATATGGGTGAATCCGTAATTTTCCCACTACTTTAGAAATCATCGAGAATTTGTAGGGTAACAAACTATTCCTCTTATGTAGCAAGAATAGGATTTTTACACCTTTAGGTTTATGGTGGGCTAAGGAATGAATTTATAACCATGGATGGGTCATCTTTTTAGCAAAGATAGAGTAAGGATTTAGAAGAGGGAAATAGGTAGAAGACACTTTATTTTCATCTGGGAGAATATCTACTTCATACAAATAGTCATATTATAAGAAATATTTTTACAAAGTGTAGAAGACATAGGTACATTGGTAAGTGTAGGAGACATGGGTACTTTTTGTAACGAATTTGCAAACACTAGACGAAGAAAAAAATTTACAAGGACTGGACATAGATGGAAAAGACTCACTCATAGCTAATCAAACTACTTCTCCCTCCAAAAGGATAGGCAGGCTTTGATACCAATCCGGTAGGGCCTCGAAACTTCGGGTAAGCTAGCTTGTTACAAGTACAATAGTTTTCCAAAATTTATAAGAGCTAAATTTATAAGTAGACTAAAAGTTTTCCCGAGTTGAGTAGCTTGGCAAACTGTCTGGATGGATATTGAAGCCAACCAATTTTGTAGGGAAAATATTTTATGTCTATGATGAAATCTACTATTAGACTGACTTGGAAATCCATCCTTAAGGATGTTGAAGCTAAGTTTGTGGCAAGTCGTCCTTCGGGATGTTTAAGCCTAGTCCCCCTTCGTAGGAAAACTATTGTCCCTACAATCTTGCCGCCTTGCTCGTCGTTTCCTCGCCTTATGCCCTGCCAGATTGGTATCATATCCAGCCCATCCTTTTGGAGGGAGGAGCAGTTTGATTAGTTATGGGTGAGTCATTTCTGTCTATGTACAGTCCTGGTAAAATTCTTTCTTCTTCTAGTCTTTCTAAATTTGTTACCAAAGTACCTATGTCTCCTACACTTAGTAAAACACTTTCTTGTAAATATGACTATCTGTATGAAGTAGATATACTCCTAGATGAAAATAAAGTGTCTTTTACCTACTTACCTCTCCTAAATTCTTTCTCTTCCTTTGCTAAAAAGACGACCCATCCATGGTTACAAATTCGTTCCTTAGTCCAACATGAACCTAAAAGGGTAAAAAAATATGTTGTTGCCTCAAAACTCGATCAGCATCCTATTCTTTCTACTCAAGAGGAACAGTTTGTTACCCTGCAAATTCCCGATGATTTTCCAAAGCAATGGAAAAATCACGGATTCACCCATGTTCATTTTGGTGTTGTCTGAATCCCCTTTTCATATCATGGAAGGAAAGGAAAACCTGTTGTTGCATGCCTTTCACTCATTGATACTCGATACCAAGAGTACCAACATGCTAATTCGGGTACAACTGAGGTCACCTTGAATGCTGGGACAATCTTTGTCACGTTATATCCAAGTTTCAACATATCCCTAAGTGACCCATATCTAATAGAAGCCTTAACTATCCAAGTCCAAATACAGGGAGCTCCACAAGCTAGAGATGCTATCTAGGGAACTCTTCACTATCAAATATCTTGGCCATTTTAGAACAATTCCATGGATCTTTCATTTTCAAGTGGAGATGATGCTTTGCGACTACATGTAGATGTGACCAATGGAACTACCACATGCACCCAAATACCTAGAAAAATACCAAAGGAAGAACTTGTCAAAATTCTTCCTAACTCATAGGTTACCAACTATGAGCGATGAGAGAACCTCTTTGATCCGTAGAACCAATCTTTGTCAAAAAATAGGATAAAACTGTAGCCATCAGTTTTGATCACTCTCATCTCAAAAAATCAAATAGTACAACCTTTTCTTCTAAGATGTACCAACCTACATCCATACCTTGCATGAAGATGACGAGGATGCATTCCATTGTAGCCTTCCACCTGTTATGAGTGAACATCATTGGATTAAACAGCTCAATCATGAAGGTCGTGACATATGGCGGTTCAAATGTCCCTTCACCAGGCACTGCCCTTGGGATATTAAATGTGACTGCCAAGAAGGAGGATGAGGTTGAATATGTCGAGCTACATGGGAAGAGAGCCAAACCCAAAAAGAAGAAGGGGAGATGCTTAGAAAAGAAATTTTGTAAGTGATATGCAGATGGGGATCCATTTATCGGTTCCCTGAGCTGCCCAGGAAAGTAGGAATTCCTTGTCTCCTATAAACCTCAAGATTGGCCAACTCTACCTACTCTAGCTAAAAAATCTCATAACCCTCAACTATTTATGATGAGTCCATCCATCTCCAGTCATACTCCAGAATTCCCCTCACAACAACCATTTGAAAAATATGGTGTAAACTATGCACAAAAAATACCAAAGATAAATGTTGTGCTGCCTACTGGAGAAAAGCCACCAACAAGTGATAATGAGACTACTATCAACTGGCAATCAGAAAATGTAATCTGCCAGAACAAAGTGATGACCAATATCGGCACTTCCCTCAAGAACGTTTCTCACACACAAAACAAGATGATGAGGAAGGTAGAAAACATTGAGAAGAAAGTGGTACAGACATCCAATCAACATGTCAGTCTTGTTCTAGCCCTGGAATTGTAACTGACCAATATGCAGTATGAGATTTTTCCACCAGGAACCTCATTTTTCTACTTCTTTTCACAGTAACAAAAAGAGATAGTTGATATTAAAGAACAAATAAGACAACTAAGACATGGATCTTTTGAGCCATAAAGAACCCAAAGACACTCTCCAAACTCCCCCTTTTTTCCTATGTCGTCACAGACATATTCCCCACCTAAATTGGGCCACCTTGGTACCACTTGTCCTTTCATTCCACATGAACCCATACCCTAGTCTGACGGGAATAATATTCTATGACTAGCAATTCATTTATTTTCAAACCGACCCATTTACTATCTATTATTTAATTAAGTAATCCTTTATATTGGAATGGGTGAAGGGTCAAATGATTTGGTAATTCCTCATGAAGGGATGAATTGAGAGAAATTTGAATCATAGCTTTGGATTTTTGTTCATCCTTTGCCGTAATAATATCTCGGGGTTTACAGCGATAACTCGGTATGTCTACTATACGACCATTAACTAAAATATGGCGATGGTTAACTAATTGAAGGGTTTCGGGAATAGTTGAAGCCATACCCAATCGAAAAAGGATGTTATCCAGACGAATTTCACGTTTGACATTGTAAAATGGGTATGGGAAAAGAAAGATGCTCTTGCAGCAAAAAAGCAGGCCGAACGAAGTAAAAAGGTTGGAGAAAGTTCTAAACAGCCAGATCCAAAAAAACTTGATGATCTCAAATCAAGTTGTTATGGACGTCTATGGATTGGAAGAAGGTGATATTGCAGGATCTGGTATTAAAGAAACAATAGATAGCGATCCTACTGAAGAAACTGAAGAAGCGGATTCTGAGTCAATTGAGAATCTCTCACTAGAAACCTCTGAGGAAGACAAGCCACCGATATACATGAATGACCAAGAGAACCAAAAGTTTGTAAAGTTGATGATCAAGAAGGGATGACAAATGACCCAATTCTAGAAAGAAGACCAGAACAACCAAAATTGGTTGGAACTGCGTTCCATAATTTCACTCTTGATGATGACAAGGTTTCGAAATGTCCTCAAAGAATCCAAGACTTCCGTTCTTGGATGGTGATGAAACATTTCGTAGAGCGAGAGAATTATCTGATCCTGTCAGAATTCACGTCAAGGTTCTCTGACATCCTTAGAGATTGGTGGACCTCATTGGGATACATGATAAAAATACTTTCCTCACAGCCCAATATTTTGCTTTCAATATTATAATTCTACATGAGTTCTTTTTTGGAGATACAAGCCAAAGGCAAGAAAGGTTATGAATAAAATTCTTCAAAACGAAATGTGTATCCTTCGACAGAGATGTCATTAATATTCATTTCAAGAAGATGGCAAAAATATACTTCGAACTAGGTAGAGACATCAGTTTGAAGCAAGCCTTCGTTTCATCCTTGCTAAAGATATTAGCAGAACGAACCATGATTGTCGAGGAAAAGTTCCAGTCAATCACAATCCCCCAAGTCGGCTATATAAGACAAGCAATTTCCATAGCACTAGAAGATATATGTACAAAGAGATCTATTTTGAAGTATAATAATCCAACACTTTATAAAGCTTGCAACAGAATTGACCTTATCACCGAGTCTAGTTACTCTTGCTCTGCTCCCAAAAGGCAAAGCAAATTCAAGAAATACAAGAAGTTCAAATGGCCCAAGCCTACCAGTAGAAGATCCAAATTCACCAGGGAACAAGATACTTCAGGAGAAAACGTCTAGGCAGGTTCCAGAAGAATGAAAGATGCTTTATCTTCCATAAGATTGGACACGTTGCAAAGAACTTTCCTCAATCTAGAAGATTTATCGTACTTCTTGCTAAAATCGAAGAGTATGTTGATGTCAAGGAAAATGATCTTGAATCAGTTCTTTCAGCAGAAGATGAACCATCAAAGGACATTCTTTTCTCCATGGATGTATTTAAAGATCATGGGCATAACCATTACCAAATTTTAGAGGTTGAGGAAGAGATCAACAACATTATCAATATTCCTCACATCCAACTGAATGTTTATCAATCCAAATAAGATAAGCCGATTCAAGTTATTGCCTTCATGGATACTGGTGAAACATCATCGATGAATCCCGTTGTCCTTCCTAATGATCAATGGATTTCCCATTTCAAGAAATTCAACACCACATCAATGGATCTTTATAAAACACCTAATCACAATTGAGTTCTTCCCAGGATTAAAGTTCAGAACAAAGCTATTCGGATCAGATATCCCAAGAAAGGATTTCATAATTGGGTTCGACAACTACAGACAACTGAAGGATCGACTCCACATTGGAGCTTATGAAATAGCATTCAAAAAGCAATTCAATCCATACTCAGAAGTATCACGCCTATTCTAGATCACTGAGGGCGAGCAGATCAGAGAGATCCAACAATAGTTGATGGAACATTCATGTGCTGAATCCCATAAGGAGTTTATGAATGCCCAAGCTTGGGATAAGGAGAAAGATCAAGCTATCCAAAAAATAAAGCAGGTGTCCCAAAAGGTGAAAACTCTCCATATTCCTTCAAATGGAAAGAAGGTATTGAAAACTGATGCCAACAATGAATATAGAAGTGCAATTCTGCTATAAGAAAAAGATGGCCATAGGAAGATATACGGATATGCTAGCGGAAGATTCAAAGATGCGAAACAACACTATTATTCCACCTTCAAGGAAATTTTTGTTGTAAATAATGGGATAAAAAAGTTCAATTTCTTCTAAATTCACACTGAATTTCTGATCGAGATGGATATGAAAGAATTTCTAAAGATGATCCAAATAAATCTAAAGATACTTCTACATCCACAAATTCTTAGATGGGCACAATGGTTCTCCCCATACAAATTCCAGGTCAAGCACTTGAAATGGCAAGATAATTTCTTAGCAGATTTTCTATACTGACCAGATGAATTCGTAGAATGATTTTTGCCAGATAAACCCAAGAAGATGAAGGAACCAGCAGGCCAAATATTCATGCTTACCAAGTCCCAAGTCATCGAAGCTGCCAATTTATCCACTGGACTTATTCAGTCAATATGTAGACCCATTAAATCCATCCATCCTGATAGAATGATGAACTTTCGATGAGCTACAGGTGTTCAGAAAGTATGGAGGATCCATCCTAAAGCTGTCTGGAGTCAACCCAGAATACCCATTTTGTCATGTGTTCATACCACTTGCTAATAATTTTCCACAGGAACTCTTATGGTTCTTCTGGTACTTATGTCACCAGTATTACATCCTGACGGAATTCAATTGCAACGTATTTAGGGATTATGACAAGATTGAACTAGCTTTAAAAATATTCGTACAGTGGTTTAGGCCACAGAAATACTAGGTTCAATGTTTCAAGAATTCATACGATGCAAAGGTGTTCATGCTACGTCGATCGATAAAGTTAATCGACAAGAAAGTCCATGTTGAGCCAAAACTCTCATTTTGATAGAGATTTCCGGTCTCTATTTTGTCCTTGAAAGATGAATATTATGATATGAATATGGGGATCCATCTATCGATTCGCTAAGTTTCCCAGGAAAGTATGAATTCCTTGTCTCCTATAATCCTCAAGTTTGGCCAACTCTACCTACTCCAGCTAAAAAAATCTCATAACCCTCAACTCTTTATTATGAGTCCATCCAACTCCAGTCATACTCCAGAATTCCCCTCACAACCAACCTTTGAAAAAGATGGTGTAAACCATGCAACTAAAATACCAAAGAAAAATGTTGTGCTGCCTATTGGAGAAAAGCCACCAACAAGTGATATTGAGGCTACCATCAATTGGTAATCAGAAAATGCAATCTTCCAGAACAAAGTCATGACAAATATCAGCACTTACCTCAAGAACATTACTCACACACAGAACAAGATGATGATCAAGGTGGAAAACATTGAGAAGAAAGTGGAAAAGACATCCAATCAATATACCGGCCTTATTCGAGCCCTGAAATTGCGACTAACCAATATGTAGTATGAGATTTTTCTACCAGGAACCTCACTTTTCCACTTCTTTTCACAGCAACAAAAAGAGATGGTTGATATTAAAGAACAAATAAGACAACTGAGACATGGACCTTTTGATCCACAAAGAACCTAAAGCCACTCTCCAAAGTCCTCCTTTTTCCCTTTGTCATCGTAAACATATTCACCACCTAATTTGGGCTGCCATGGTACTAGCTCTCCTTTCATTCCACATGAATCCATATCCTACACTCAAAAAACCAAAGATGAAATTGAGTTTGACATTGCAAGATGGGTCTAGGAAAAGAAAGATGCTCTTGCAGCAGGAAAGCATGCCAAATGAAGGAAAGCGGTTGGAGAAGGTTCAAAAGAGCTAGATCCATAAAACTTGATGATCTCAGATCAAGTTATTCTAGACCTCTATGGATTAGAAGAAGATGATAGCATAGGGTCCAGTATTGAAGAAACAACATGTAGCGATCTTACTAAAGAAACGAAAGAAGCTGATTTTGAGTCAAGTGAGAATCTCTCACTAGACACCTACGAGGAAGACAATCCACCGATATACATGAATCGACCGAGAGAACCAGAAGTTTCTAAAGTTGATGATGATCAAGACAAGATAACTAATGACCCAATTTAGGAAAGAAGACCAGAACTACCAAAATTGGTTGGAATTGGGTTCCATACTTTCACTCTTGATTATGTTAAGGTTTCAAAATGGCCTCAAAGAATCCAAGACTTACTTACTTAGATGATGACAAAACACTTGGTAGAGCGGGAGAAGTATCTAATTATGTGCCCTACTGAATTGGTATCAGGGTGAGGAAACAACAAGCAAGGCGGTGAGATTGCAGGCGTAATAGTTTTCCTACGAAGGGGGACTGGGCTTCAACATCGCAAAGGACGGCACACAAACTCGGCTTCAACATCTTGGAGGATGGCTTGCGAAGTTAGTCAGACAGTAAATTTCATCATAGACATAAAAGATTTTTCCTACAAAATGGGTTACCTTCCACATCCACCTGGATGGTTTGACAAGCTACTCAACTCGGGAATACTTTTACTCTACTTATAAATTTAGCTGTTATAAACTTCTAAACACTATTGTACTTGTAACAAGCTAACATACCTGATGTTTTGAGGCCCTTTACTACTTCAAAGATCAGCAATACCATGCCTTTTGAAAGGAAGAACAAGAGAGAATTTAGCAAATACTCATATTATTGAAAATAGAATTTTTTTACAGACACATTCTAACTCTTGCTTATGTCTTGATCTACTTTACAATGTATGAGTTAGCCTCCCTTATATAGGGTCTAGGAGACTACTAGATAGACTTGATATAGGATAGACTTGGCATATCTTTCTAGACAGCCTAACAAAACGAAATTGGCACATCTATTTAGATAGCCTAATAAAAACAAATCTGGCATACTTATCTAGGCACACTCATCTATAAAGCCTAATAACAATAGACACATAATAAAACAAATAGCCTAATAAAATAGCTAGCGTAATTTGTCAAACGGAAGCCCATGCGATGGCATGTGAAGTGGGGCCTGCTTTTGTCTTCATATGGACAGTAAATTTTGGCGGGTAATCTAAGGCGGTGAGCTTCTAGATTCTTGGACACTTTATAAACCATTATCTAGTGGGACAATGTTTGGAGGTGTTGCTGACGGGTTTGAACATCCTTCACCTGGCTTCCATCGAAAGCCATGTTTTCCGTCGATGAAGCTCATATCGTTCAAGCTCCATTTCAGCGATCTAGTGAAGTAAAATTTTCTCCTTGACGTTCTTGCCATGGCTTGCTCCATATTTTGAAAACTCTGTGATGGAGTATTTGATGGTACATTTAATCTTATCTGTGTGATGGCCTTAGTTATCTCATCCTTGATGATCTCGTAGGATGCTTGATATTCCTTTGCTTCTTGTCAGACTTTTTCCCAGTGAGGATGTCTATCAGTATGGTTCCATGGAGCTTATTCTTTTGGACAAAACTCTTTTGGAATGAAATTATTTTGATGGAAGACAATATTTTATGCTTCATAATATTCATATTCCAAGGACAAAATAGAGACTGGAAATCTCCAACAAAATGAGAGCTCTGGCTCAGCATGGACTTTCCTGTCAATTAACTTTATCGATTGATGTAGCATGAACACCTTTGCATCGTATCAATTCTTAATACATTGAACCCAGTATTTTCATGGCCTAAACCACTATAGGAATATTTTTAAAGTTGTTTTAATCTTGTCATAGTCCCTTAATACGTTGCACTTGAATTCCATCGGGATGTAATACTGGTGACGTAAGTACCACAAGAACCATAAGAGTTCCTGTGGATTATCAAGTGGTATGAGCACATGAAAAAACGGGTATTCTAAGTTGACTCCATACGGCTTTAGGGTAGATCCTCCATATTTTCTAAACACCTGTAGTTCATAGAAAGTCCATTTTATCAGGATGGATGGATCGAATGGGTCTACATATTGACTGAATAAGTCTGGTGGGTGTCTTAGTGGCCTTGATGACCTAGGACCTGGTGGATTGGTAATCATGAATATTTGGCCTGCTGATTCCTTTATCTTCTTGAGTTTCTTTGGAAAAAAATCTTTTTACGAATTCATCTGTGATAGGAAATCTACCAGGAAATTATCTTTCCCTTTCAAGTGCTTGACTTGTTATTTGTAGGGGGAGAACCATTATGCCCATCTGAGAATTTGCAGATCTGGAAGTATCTTTGAATTTATTTGGATCATCTTCGAAAATCTTTTTCATATCCATCTCATCAGGAATTTAGTGTGAATTAAGAAGAAATTGAACTTCTTTATCCCATTCTTCACAGTAAGAATTTCCTCGAAGGTGGAATGATAGCGTTATTCCGCATCTTCGAATTTTCCGCTGGTATATCCGCATATCTTCCTATGACCATCTTTTTCTTCTAGAAGAACCACACTCTAATATTCAGTCTGCAGTATCTTCTTTCCATCTGAAGGAATATGGAGAGTTTTCACCTGTTGGTACACCTGCTTTATTTTTGGACTGCAACATCTTGCTCCTTACCCTAAGCTTGGGTATTCTTCTTGAGAATCTTTGTAAGTAGAGAGATATAAGTAGACACTTCAGGAATAAAATCTCTAACATAATTTATCACCCCTAAATATTGCGAAAGCTATTATGTGGTGAAGTTGGTTTTTGTAAATCTGAGAAATTCCTGATATATGTGCAGACCTGGAATGTATTCTCTATTGCTAAATACATCCCCAAGAAATCAATGTCCTTCTACACGAGGACCATTTTCTTTGCAGAGAGAATGAATCCATTTTCCCTTACTATATCATTAAAATGATAGAGTAAGGTAAGGTGTTCCTCCAAAGTATCACTGAAAAATAGGATATCGTTAATGTATACTAGTGAAGTGTGGAGGATAGGCTGAAAGATTTTGATCATGGATTTATCGAATAGAGAGAGTGAAGGTTTCAGCCCAAATGGCATAACCTTCCATTAGAAGTGTTGGTCAGGAATGCAAAATCCTATTTTTGGTCTTTCCTCAAGATATATCCCCAATTGCCAAAATTCAGATTTAAGATCAAACATGAAAAAATCTAGCTTTGGCTAAGTGTGAAAATAGGGTGAGCCTATTTGGTATAGGGAATTTATCATCTTGGAGAAAGTGGTTAAGAGACTGGTAGTTTATGAATAATCTGAGTTTACCTTTATCTACTCAGTTCTCTTGTTGACGTAGAAAGATTCACATGCCTATTGGGAATTAGATGGTTCGATTAGTCCAAACTCCATGAGTTTAGCACACTCCTGCCTTGCAAGTTGAAGGTGCTCTAGATTCATGACAGAGTGGCTTGCCTTGGTTGGATTGATGCTTTCATTCTTCTTGAACTAGAGTTTGATGAAAAACTCTTCATTCAACCATAGTTGATGTTTGCACTTCTGCGTAAACTCCTTGTGGGATTCAGCACATAAATGTTCCATCAACTATTATTTGATCACCCTGATCTGCTAGTCCTCAATGGTTTAAAATAGGTATGACACTTCTGAGTATGGCTTGAATTTCTCTTTGAATGTTATTCCATAAGCTCCAATGTGGAGTCGATCCTTGAGTTGTGTGTATATGTCGAACCCAATTATGAGATCCTTTCAGGGGACATCTTATTTGAATAGCTTTGTTTTGAACTTTAATCCTAGGAAGAACTCAATTGCGATTGGGTGCTTTGGGATGACTGTGGTCCTTAGGATTCCATGATGTTGTGTTGAAGTTCTTAAAATGGGAAATCCATTGATCCTCGGGAAGGACTACGGGCTTCATCAGTGATGATGTTGCATCAGTATTCATGAAGGCAATAACCTGAATCGGCCTATCCCATTTGGATGGATAAATATTCAGCTCGACCTAAGGAATATTGATAATGCTATTGATCTGTTCCTCAACCTCTAAAATCTGGTAATGGTCATGTCCATATTATTCATACACATCCATGAAGAAAAGAGTGTCCTCTAATCATCTTCTACTGAAAGAACTAATTCAAGATCATTGTCCTTGACATCAACATACTCTTCCATCTCAGCAAGAAGTAGGATAGATCTTCTAGCTTGAGGACAGTTCTTTGCAAAGTGTCCAATCTTATGGAAGATAAAGCATATGTCATTCTTCCAGAACCTTCCTGGATGCTTTATCCTAAAGTATTTTGTTCTCCTGGTGAATTTGGATCTTTCGCCAGTAGGCTTTGGCTATTTGAACTTCTTGTATCTCTTGAACCTGCTTTTTCTTTTGAGGTCATAGCAAGAGCAACTGGGCCCGGTGATTAGGTCAGTTTTGTTGCAAGCTTTATCAAGGGCTGGATTGTTCTGCATGATCTGCTTTAGAATAGATCTCTTTCGGTTGCATGGAAATTGCTTGCCTTGTATAGCCGACTTGGGGGATTGTGATTCATTGGAACTTTTCCTCGACAATTATCATGGTTCGTCCTAGTAACATCTTTTGCAAGGATGAAATGAAGGCTTGCTTGAAACTGGCGTCTCCACCTAGTTCAAAGTATATTTTTTCCATCTTCTGGAATGAATATCAATGACATCTCTGTCGAATAATACACATTTCATCTCAAAGAATTGTCTTTGTAGCTTTTCTTGCCTTTGGCCTATATCTCCATGAAAGACTTCATGTAGAATTCTGATGTTGAAATCAAATTCCTGGGACGTGATGAAAGTATTCTTATCATGTATCCCCAGTGAGGTCCACCAATCTCTAAGGATCCGAAAAAACTTGATGTGAATTCTGACAGGATTATATACTTCTCTCGCTCTACCAAGTGTTTCGTCACCATCCAAGTAAGAAAGTATTGGATCCTTTGGGGCCATTTTGAAACCTTGAAATCATCAAGAGTGAAACTATGGAACCCAGTTCCAACCAATTTTGGTGTTGGTTATTCTGGTCTTCTTTCCCAAATTGGGTCATCTGTCATCCCGCCTTGATCATCATCGACATCAAAAACCTAGCTATGATACCAATGTGTAGGGCACAGGGTGAGGAAATAGCGGGCAAGGTGGCGAGATTGCAGGTATAATAGTTTTCCTACGAAGGGGGACTGGGCTTCAACATTCTGAAGGACGGCTTGCCACAAATCCGGCTTTAACATCTCGGAGGACGGCTTGCCAAGTTAGTTGGACAGTAAATTTCGTCATAGATATAAAAGATTTTCCCTGAAAAATGGGTTGGCTTCTACATCCACCCGTACGATTTTCCAAGCTACTCAACTCGGAAAAACTTTTACTCTACTTATAAATTTAGCTATTATAAACTTTGGAAAACTATTGTACTTGTAACAAGCTAGCTTACCCAATGTTTTGAGGCCCTATACTACTTCAGGGATCTTCTATAGCATGCATTTTGAAAGGAAGAACAAGAGAGAATTTAGCAAATACTCATAGTATTGAACATCAGAAATTTTTATAAACACTTTCTAACTCTTGCTTATGTCTTGATCTGATTTACAATATACAACTTAGCCTCCTTTATATAGGGGATAGGAGACTACCAGATAGGCTTGATACAAGATAGACAAGGCACACCTTTCTAGACAACCTAATAAAACAAAATCAGAGTGATCGAACCCCTTGAGAAGCAAGAATAGGATGCTGATCAAGTTTTGAGGTAGCAACATATTCTTTTACCCCTTTAGGTTTATGTTGGACTAAG
This sequence comes from Datura wrightii, assembly GCA_035772735.1. Classification (NCBI taxonomy): domain Eukaryota; kingdom Viridiplantae; phylum Streptophyta; class Magnoliopsida; order Solanales; family Solanaceae; genus Datura; species Datura wrightii. The sequence goes on from JASDFA010000003.1 coordinate 11,131,626, forward strand.
GAATGAATTTGTAACCATGGATGGGTCCTCTATTTAGAAAAGGAAGAGTAAGGATTTAGGAGAGGTAAATATATGGAATTTTATATAGAATGCAGATCGACACATTCAATAAAGCAGCCAGTACGACAGACAAGCTACTTTTTCACTTTATTTTCATCTGGGGGTATATCTACTTCATACAGATAGTCATATTTACAAGAAAGAGTTTTACCAAGTTTAGGAGACATAGGTACTTTTGTAATGGATTTACAAAGACTAGACAAAGAAGAAAATTTACAAGTACTAGATGTAGAATAGACTCACTCATAGCTAATCAAACTGCTCCGCCCTCCAAAAGGATGGGCTGGATCTGATACCAATTCGGTAGAGCACAAGGCGAGTAATATGGGCAAGACGGTGTGATTGCGGCACAATAGTTTTCCTATGAAGGGGAACTGGGCTTTAACATCCCGAAGGATCACTTGCCCCAAACCCGGCTTCAACATCTCGGAGGATGGCTTTCCAAGTAATTTGAACACTAAATTTCATCATAGACATAAAAGACTTTCCCTGCAAAATAAGCTAGCTTTTACATCCACCCAGATGGTTTGCCAAGCAACTCAACTATGGAAAACTTTTTCTCTACTTATAAATTTAGCTGTTATAAACTTTGGAAAGCTATTGTACTTTTAATAAGCTAGCTTACCCGATATTTCAATGTCATAATAGATAAAGGAGAAAAGCTTAGAGGTTTACCAGTTACAGTGTAACACTCCAAAGTCCCTACGATCAGACCCGACGGTTGAAACAAAGTAATCAAAAAAATCTAAACCAGGTCACAGAATGAGTTGTCTAGTGACTCGTTATATGACCCGATGGGTCATTGACTGACCTTTTGTGCATGCATGAGTTGGTAAATGTTAGATTTCCAGGAGTCATAACAAGTTGAGGGATGATTCGTGGTGCCACTTCATGACTTATCACGGGAATCATTGTTTGGGAGGGGTGGAAGGAAGGAAAAATCCCAATAGAGATGATGAAGGGTGGCGACGAGTCATCTTGACACCTAACGAGTCGTTTAATGTCTCATCGGGTGTGATGAATGCCTGAAACCTTGAGATTCATAGGGTCATGATGAGTGGAAAAGTGATCCATTAAGTGTAATGATGAGTCGTTAAGTGGAAGCATCAAATAAAAACTAGAAAATTGGAATTTTGGGAAGTGGCAATGAGAGGAATTGACGAGTCGTTAGGTCGTAGGTCGCTTATTGGATCTAGCAGCGGCCTTTTTGCAGTCGGATCATTAAGGATTTTTTCGTAATACCTAAGTTCCTAAGTACTAAACTACATTTTTTTAAGTTTTTAAAGAGTGTTTTAAGAAGTTTTAACCTAGCTTAAGTCATTATGCTTTCATAATTTCATTGAATTTGAAATCCTCTTCTAGGATCAAGCTAGAGTTCCTCCTCAATTTCTTCTCCAATTCTCTTGGGATTTCAAGACCAGCTTAGAAACCAATATACCCAGGTATATAAGGCCATGAATGTGGTATTTCCTCTACCCTCATGCCTAATTTTTCCTCTAATTTATGAATACAAGTCTTTAATCAAATGTATTGGATTTCTAGGATTTTAACCCAATTCTATAAAATTATCTATGTTATGTCTATGGATCCAATCCCCTCATATTCTAATTAAATATTTAAGACTATTGGGGCTTATTTTACCTTCAATTTGGTTATTAATTCATGAATTTCAAGTTATTAGAAATTATGCCCTATTATACAAGTTTTATGAAACTCAAGCTTATGATTCCATGATTTCTAGCATGATGAGTTATCTAATATGTATGAATGTTTATGAATTAGTAACTCATGGTTCCATGATTTTAAATTATGAAGTCTATTTCAAGTACGTATAATTTCATGATTTTGGCAAGCCCATGCAAGTTAAGTATGTTTATCATGATTTTGGTCAAGGCCTACAAGATCAGTTTTAAAAAGATATTTGGACTAAAGATTCTCCAGTTATTCAGATTTAATCTATGGTTTGAGAATATGATTATATGAGCAATATGCATGTTTTTGAAGTAGAGTCTAGCACAAAGTAGGCCAGTGATTTCGAGGATCTCGGTCTTTGAACTATGCTCCAACATAGGATATATTTTATTGGGACCTCTCAAGAGAGTGCTTTCCCCACTCGATGGCACATCGTAATATCACACCTTATTTGTCCTTTTCCTTGGGAAGGCTTAGGATAGCTCTACTCCATGTAGGCAAGACGTGGGATCATCATGCGCTCATACATGATGGTTATCAGTTAGTACACTGTGATTAACATTTTGCTAGAATGTTTTACTTACCTTATATACTCAGTACATTCAAAGTACTGACCGAATACTCTGTGCTATATCATCTCATGATATAGGTTTGGGGGATCCCTCCTAGTCTCATCACTAACTTGCACTCGCTCAATTTTGCTCCATCCCACTTTGGGTGAGTCCTCATCTTCCGAAGACATCTAACAGTTTACGCTTGTTACATTGTGCTTTAGTTTTAAAGTTGGAGTTAGCTGGGGGATCGTCCAGCATCTCATCAGTTAGTAGAGGCTTTTATACATAGACTGAGCATGTTCAACTTGTGACTTAGCATTGTGATATTATCACTTATGTTTTTGATTCATGATATTTAGACTTTCAATTATCCATACTTATGTTAATTTTCTCTTTTTTATGCCCTTAAGTCATGCTATTTGCGTGCCATGGGTTAGTTTGGAGTCATTCGTGGTTCTAGGTCCCGTGTCTCGGTTTGGGGTCCCAACTTGGGTTCTAACAAACTTGGTATCAGAGAAAAGGTTTAGGTGTGTCCTAGGGTGTCTGAAAGCCATGTCAAGTAGAGCCTTTTCCATGGGTGTGAAGCACACCACACTTATGGGGAAGAGGCTACAAGACATTTTAGGAAATTTTTCATCTTTTATTTTCTATGTCGTGCTATGAAGTACCACTCTATTCCTCAAACTTGTGCTATACACATTTGTAGAAATATGCCTCCACTCCTAGTCAATGGTAGAAGAAACGGCAATGGAAATGGCCATGGCAATGGCAATGGAGATGGGCCTCAACTAGCCCCACCAGCTCTAGCAGATCCCTTGCCCGAGCAGGTCACTCATACTGAGTTTAAGACGACATTCTAGATGTTGGCATAGGCATGAACACTCAAGTCATCTAGTAGGCACTGACCTATGTTCCCCAAAATGGGAATACAGTTGCGAAGAGAGCATAATACTTCCTTAGGATGATCGTTCCTGAGTTTTTGGGGTTAAAGGTGGATGAGGACCCACGTGAGTTCATTGAGGAGATGTAGAAGAACACCCAAATTATGGGGGTGACGAGAGAGGAGAGTGCAGACTTAGTATCCTACTAGCTTAAGGGGGTTGCTCACATATGCTTCCGACAGTGGAAGGAGAGCAAAGGAGTAGCTGTGGTTCCTGTAGGTTGGGATGAGTTTGTGACTACTTTCTTCGACAGGTTCTTTCCTTGAGAGTTAAGGGAGGCAAAGGAAGTTGAGTTCATCAATTTGAAGAAAAACAACAGTACTATCCAAGAGTATGCTTTTGAGTTTACCAGGTTGTCCAAGTATACACCGGAGATTGTTGTTGATCCGAGGGCTCATATTAGCAAGTTTGTGAATGGAGTGGCAAATTCACTGGTCAAGGAGTGCAGGACTGCCATGTTGATCAATTTCTCAAGATTGGTCCTATATGCCCAGCAGATAGAGGTGGAGTAGATGATGGAGAAGGAGAGAGAGGCCAAGAGGGCCAGGACAGGGAGTCATCGGCACTTTCAGCGGAGATCTAGTGGTGGACGTCAAACTTAGTCCCACCAGAGGTCGTCAACCCCAACCCCATCATCAGTCAGCATTCCATCTAGACCTCGAGGAGATTAGAGAGGAGAGAATCATGCTCTAGGGGATAGAGGAACATGTCAGGGGAGCACACTTTCTTGACTTGTAGGAAGTGTGGTAGGAAGCAACCTGGCGAGTGTTTAGTTGGTACTGATGGTTGTTTTGGATGTGGAAAGCCCATACATATGCTAAAAAATTGACCTTTAGTTAGACAGGGCGACAATACAGGTCGTGTCCCAATTACCACTTTAGCAGCTCACCTGCCACAACAGGGTGCCTATTCTTATGCAGATGGCGATCAGCGCCAAAACAGGTTCCATGCTCTATCATCTTGTTAGGAGCAGAAGGTCTTTCCCAATGTGGTCACTGGTTTGTTACAAGTATTCCATCTTGACATTTATGCATTATTAGATCTAGGGGCTACTTTATATTTCATGACTCCTTATATTGTTGTTAGTTTCATAAACTGTCCCAAAATCTTGTCAGAACCCTTCTAAGTCTCTACTTTTGTTGGTGGGTCAGTTTTATCTTGATGGGTATACAACCCTACCACTATTCCTCAAAAAGTCACCTCTAGTGGAGTTAGATATGACCGACTTTGATGTTATATTTGGTATGTATTGGTTACATTCTTGTTATGCCTCAGGTTATTATAGAACTCATACTATAGAGTTCTGAGTTCTAGATGAGCCAATATAGAGTGGAAGGGTAGTTTAGTTCTGCTTTTAGGTCACTTTGTTTCCTATCTCAAGGCCAAGAAGATGATCTCTAACGGTTGTGTGTACCATCTAGTTCAGGTCAAGGATTCTAGGACGAGACCCCAATTCTTTAGTCTGTTTCTGTTATATGTGAGTATTTGGAGGTGTTCCTAGATGATCGTCCAGAGTCCCTCTCAAGCGGGAGATTGACTTTGGTATTGACCTTCTCCTTGATACGCAGCTTATATCCATTCCTCCTTACATAATGGCTTTAGGTGTAGCTAAAGGAGTTGAAAAAGCAGTTGAAGAATCTCCTAGATAAGATTTCCATCAGACCTAGAAAATCGCTATGGGGTGCTCCAATTCTCTTTCTCCGGAAGAAGGATGGTTTCCTTAGGATGTGCATTGATTATCAAAAATTGAACAAGGTCACAATTAAGAATAATTATCCCTTCCCCAGTATAGATGACCTATTTGACCAGCTTCAGGGTGCTAAGTGCTTTTCGAAGATAGACCTCAGATCTGACTATCATCAGCTTGGAGTTAGGGAGAGTGACACTCCGAAGATAGCCTTTCGGACTCAGTATGGTCACTATGAGTTTGTATTTTTATCTTTTAGACTAATGAACGCTCCTATAGCATTTATGGATTTGATGAACAAAGTGTTCAAGAAGTAGTTATATATGTTCATGATTGTCTTCATAGATGATATTATCATATACTCCCGGAGCGAGGAGGAGCATGCTGCTCATTTGAGGATTGTGTTGTAGACTCTCAAGGACCGCCAACTATATCCTAAATTCAGCAAGTGGTAGTTTTGACTGAATTCAGTAGAATTCTTGGGTCATATGGTGTCTAGCGAGGGTGTGCATGTGGACTCTCAAAAGATAGAAGCAGTGAAGAATTGGCCTAGACCTGTCAATCCTATATATATTAGGAGCTTTTTAGGTTTGGTTGGCTACTACAAGAGGTTCATATTGGGATTCTCATTCATTGTAGCACCATTGGCTAAGTTGACCTAGAAGAAGGTCTAATTTCAGTGGTTGGATGCTTGTGAGAAGAGGTTTCAGGAGTTAAAGACTCAACTCACTTCAGCCCCAGTATTGACCCTACCGAAGGGCACGGTTGGTTTTGTTTTGTATTGTGATGCCTCTAGGGTTGGTCTTGATTGTGTGTTGGTGCAGCATGGTAAGATCATTATGTATGACTCTAAGCAGCTTAAGACTCATGAGAAGAATTATCCAATGCATGACCTAGAGTTGGCAGCAGCGGTGTTTTGCTTTGAAGATTTGGAGGCATTACTTGTATGAGGTACACATAGATGTGTTCACAGACCACAAGAGCCTTTAGTACGTGTTTACTCTAAAGGACCTGAATTTGTGGCAAAGGAAATGGCTAGAGCTTCTCAAGGACTATGATATGAGCATCATTTATCATCCGGGCAAGGCATATGTAGTGGCAGATGCTCTTAGTAGGCTTTCCATGGAGAGTGTGTCTCATGTCTAAAATGGGAGAAAGGAGTTGGTGAAGTATGTCCATAGGCTTGCTTGTTTAGGAGTTTGCCTTACAGATTCTACAGATGGTGGTGTTATCGTTTAGAATGGGTCAGAATCTTCATTGGTGACATAAGTTAATGCTAGGAAGACGAGGATCCTATCCTAGTGAAGCTGAAGGAAGTTGTTTGAAATCAGAAAATGGAGGTTTTCTCCTAGGAAGGAGATGGTGTACTCTAGTATCAGGGTCGATTATGTGTTCTTGTTGTAGGTGACTTAAGAGAGCGGATGTTGAGAGAGGCTCATGTCTCTCGATACTCTATCCGTCCAAGTTCCACCAAGATGTACTATGATCTACGAGAAGTCTATTAGTGGAATGACATGAAGAAAAACATAGCGGAGTTTGTGGCTAAGTGTCCGAATTGCCAACAGGTGAAGGTTAAGCATTAGAGACCTGTAGGTACACTTTAGGACATTATTCCTACTTGAAAGTGGGAAGAGATCAATATGGACTTCATTACAGGCTTGCCTTGTAAACACCAACAGTACGACTCTATATTGGTGAATATAGATAGGTTGACCAAATCAGCTCATTTCCTACCGATCAAGACTACCAACTCAGCTGAGGATTAAGCTAGATTGTACATTTGGGAGTTAGTTTAGTTGCATGGAATTCCTTTATCCATTATCTAAGTAGGGGTACTCGGTTCACCTATCAGTTTTCGAGGTCATTTCAGAGGGGCCTTGGTACTCAAGTGAAGCTTAGCACAACTTTTCACCCACAGATAGATAGTCAGGCCGAGTGGACCATTCAGACTCTTAAGGATTCAATTCATGATGTTATGGAAAGGTTCAACTTATTAGGTAAAGGTTGAAAACAGCTCAGAGTCATCAAAAATCTTATGCAGATGTTAGGAGGAGAGAGCTTGAGTTTGAGGTTGATAATTAGGTGTTTTTGAGGGTGTCTCCTATAAAGGAACTGATGAGGTTCAATAAGAAGGGGAAGCTTATTCCCCGATATGTTAGACCTTACAGGATTCTGAGGCAAGTTGGAAAGGTAGCATATGAATTGGAGCTACCAGTAGAGTTAACTTTAGTGCATCCAGTTTTCCATATATCTCTGCTGAAGAAATACATTGGTGACCTAGCCTTAGTTGTTCCGATAGAGAGAATAGGTGTGAAGGATAGCCTTACTTATGAGGAAGTTCCAGTTGAGATCCTTGATTGTTAGTTTAGGAAGTTGAGGAACAAGGAAGTAGCTTTAGTAAAGGTTTTATGGAGAAATCAGCTTCCTGAGGGAGCTATGTGGGAAGCTGAAGTAAATATGATGGCTAAATACCCACATCTTTTCCCTTCCGTCTCAGTTCCATCATGAGGTACCAATTTCCTCCTTAGTATTCTATTCAGTTTCATGTCAAGATCATGTATATAAGTTTCTTTCATGTCATTACACGCATGTATGTTTCATGAATTTAGTTCAGTCATGTATATTAGTCTGGAGTTAGTCACTCCGTCAGTTTTCAGCTATAGTTGTTCAGTTTTGGGATTTCAGTTCCTTCCCTAGCCTTTTAGTATGCTTAATATACATTCGAGGATAAATGTTTTCAATGGGGAGATAATGTAACACCTCAAAAGTCCCTAAGATTAAACCTGAGGGTTGAAATAGAGAAATCAGGAAAATCAGCACTAGGTCATAGAACGAGTCATCGAGTGACTCATTATGTGACCCGACAGGCTGTGAAGTGAATTGTTATATGTGCATGAGTTTGTAAATGTTGGAATTCTAAGAGTTATACCGGCTTGAGGGATTAGTCGTAGTCCCATCTCATGACTCGTCAAGGGATTCATTGTTTGGGAGAGGTGGAAGGATGGAAAAATCCCAATAGTGGTGACGAGGGGTGGCGATGAGTCTTCTTGACACCTAATGAGTCATCGGGTGTCTTGTTGGGTATGATGAATGCTTAAAAACTTGAGATTCAAAGGGTCATGATGAGTGGTGAAGTGATCCATTATGTTTAACGACGAGTCAATAAGTGGAGGTCTCAAATCAAGATCAGAAAGTTGGAATTCTGGCCAGTGGCGACGAGAGGACTTGACTAGACGTCATATGGTCTAACGAGTCATTAGGCTGCTCATTGGGTCTGCCATTGGCCTTTTCGCAGGCGGATCATTAAGGGTGTTTTTGTAATTCCTAAGTTTCTAACTCCTGAACTTCGTCGTTTTAAGCTTCCTAAAGAGTGTTTTAAGAAGGTTTAACCTATCCTAAGTCATTATGCTCTCATAATTTCATTGAATTTAAAATCCACATCCAAGATCAGCTAGAGTTCCTCCTTAATTTATTCCTCAATTCTCTTCGTCTTTCAAGACTAGCTTAGAAACCAATCTACCTAGGTATATAGGGCCATGAATGGAGGATTTCTTCTACTCTCATGCTCAATTTCTCCTCTAATTCATGAATTCAAGTCTTTAATCAATGTATTGAAATTATAGGGTTTTAACCCAATTCTATGAAATTATCTATGTTATTTCCATGGATCCAATTTGTAAATAAGGGTCAAATTTAAATGGACATATATCCAAACATATAATGATTCATAAGTCTCATAACCTATCAAATGAAAGGTATTTGAATCTAGTTTACATTGAAAAAAATCGTTTGTCAATCGGAGTTTTGAGTAAAAAGTTATGCTCATTTGAAGACAGCACTGTCGGCTGGGAAAGCGCCCAGACGTGCGGGCGCCGAGACAGGAAGGCAGAAGGCGCGCGCACGCGCGAGGGCATATCGCACGGGCGCTGTTTAGGTTTTTGCTTTGGGTATAAAGTTACACGCAAGTGCACGTGGTCGAACAAGTAGTAAATTGGCTTAAGTAAGCCAAGTATCGATCCCACAGGGACTGGGATAAGGTAGCAATCTACTCAAGTGTACTATATTTTAACTCTAACAATGAAGACAACAGTGCAAAGAAGAGTTTGATATTTTGATTTCTAATTTTATCCTAAATCTACAAAGATTATATAATTTGAGTCTGAACTATGAATGTGAGCATGCTGAGGTTAAACGAACATGTAAGGAAATAAATTGTCGATATAATTTGGTTAACTTTTCCTCCGGTTGCTAGTCAAGAACTATTGCCAATGGATTAAAACTCTCGTATTTAACCCAACTTAAGAATCATGAACCGTCCACCTACATTTCTGTGATTAAACGAAATTCATGTTCTAGCCATACAAAACCGGTTCCTTAATTGACTAATACGACTTTCGGGTATATTTCTATCCTGAAGGTAAATCAATTCTCAATTTTCCCAAACTAAGAAAAGATCATATCCTATTGATTGACAACTTTCCAATTTCTTGCTCTCTCGAGTGAAACCAGACTTTTTAGATGTGGCCACACATTAATGCAGTAAGAACAAGAATCAATAGAACAACCATGGAAGAAAAGATGAAAACCCAATTGATCAATAGTCACATTTCAATACAATTGATCTTAACCTCAGCAAGAAGAGGAATTAGCCACTCATTTGTGGATTAAACATCGTTAAATGAGTGTTAATCATACAAACAATTGAATTAAAGAAGAAAGAGTTAGAGAAGAACCCTAAGATTTTCATCCCCTCAACTTCCTGTAACCCACGTTCTTGCTCCACCAAGTCAGAATATTGAAAAATGAACCTAAGTGTTCTATTTATACTAGTGGGAATTTTTTCCGGAATAACAAGCAACGTGTCACGGAGTGCATCATGGAGCACTGCCTCCGTGACACGCCACTGACGTGGAGCCTCACTGGAAATTGACTGTCCAGGTAATAAGGCCCAACGTAGCATGGCGTGCAACGCGGGGCTAGGCCAACGTGCCACGGCCCCAACGCGTACCCACACTGGAATTTGGCCAAAAATTCCCTATCCAGGCAGAAGGCCTCCGCGATGGTAGCGTGACACGGCTCTATCGCGGAGCCCCTTTAAGTTGTTCCTTCCAATGCTTTTCCTTTGCTACCATCCGAGTCCAACCCCGATCTCTCCCAACACACATTTTAGCTTCCCAAAATTATATTTCACCTGCAAAACAATGCTAATCATGTTGGTTGGTATAAATTCACATTTTATTATAAATCAAATGAGAATGTATAAACATTGATAGATAAACAAGGCTAAAATGACACATTTGAGTATCACTTGGGACTTTAAATTTGCCCAAGATCAGGCGCCATACGCGGGCACCGCCCAGACCTTGGCCAACCGGCCTATATGAAGTAAAATTGAGTTAGAAAGCTCATTTTTACTCTATTTTAGTTGATTTTTTTTCATAATTCAGAGAATTCAAAGACCTATCACGTGGTGAAAAGATATCTCATGTAAGAAACTTCACTCTTGTCTCTTTTGTTCTTTGAAAAGAGAACCTTGGAAGAAAGTCATGGCTTGTTATTGTCTTGTGGTTGATTGTGGTGTTTCTGCATTTTTAGATGATTCTAGGTAGAGGAAAGAGTAGGAGTTTACTCCTACTTTAGCTAATAACATCTCCAAGAAAGGGTAAGTAATTCCTTTTTGATTTCTTTAAGTTTATCAGGTTATAAATTGGAGAATGTTGTAGTATTGTGTTGTTGTTTCTTTGGGTGTTCTTATGGCATGTTGCTGCCCAATTTTCCAGAACTTTGATGAAGTGAAGTTTCTGCTTGTTGTGTTTGTAAATTGGACTTGGAAGGAGCCTTAAGGAGTAAGCTTGAAAGGAATATTCTCGGCAAAATTAGATTCGACGTGCCAAGGTATGTAAAGGCGTCCCTTTCCTTATTTTTCAAGCAAGAAACTAAGTCATTGAAAGGATACAATATTCCTATGTTTTTAAAATCATATTGAGGCATGTATGATCCTATCCAAAGGGTTGTAAATACTTGGCATAAAGCTTGAATCGTTAAGAATGGTTGAAGCAAACAAATGTGAAGCGAAAGGCGTAATTTTTATACGATTATTGTCATAGTTGTAAATCGAGTCTGAAGTCCCCTTAACGTGGGCACCATGAGCTGGTCCTTTGCGGTATACTATATATGTGATGTTGAATATATATTAAGATCTGGTCACTTAGTGAAATTGGTAGGAAATGCTAAGACGATGACATGTAATTGAACTTAAGCTAAGAAGATGACGCTAAGCCGATTGAGGGTAAACGAGCTTATTGAAATGACGTTTTAATAATGTTGTTAATATCTCCTATATGTTTATGTTTTAAAGTGCTTAAGGTAAAAAGTATATTTTGTGTTTTCCCTCCATAAAGCTAAGCAAGCGGCACGTAGAGAATAAGCTAAGTTGATAGATGTTAACGGGGAAAGCGTGGCTAAGTTGTTAATCTTTTTGTGACGTTATAAAAAGGGAAGATAAGAGTAAATGATAGCCTTTTTAAGGTAATATGTGAGTAATATGCACTTTGCCCGTAATTTCTTTCAAGAATTGTTGAACGACGTTAAAATATAAGCAAGACGAGATTTAACAGATAAAGTTGTCAATTAGGTAAAGATGTAAGTGCGTATAGGAATTGATGGAATAGTGAACACGAGGGTAAATACTTGAGTGTAGAGTGAATAATGTTTGGCAAAGAAGTTAAGATGAATAAGAAAAGTAGAGCTAAATGTTGTTAAATTAGACTGTACAGGTTACGATGGTGAACGAGTTAGGCAAACAGCTAGGAAGATTAACCCTATTCTAAAGACGTTTAGTAAAAGAGTTATAAATTAAGTAGTTTATGTTCAGTATGTGTTACGTTGATGAATATCCAGTAAAGTGTTAACCTTCTACAAAATAATTAGATTTGAACGTCTGTAAAATAGTAACTTAAGTTGAGAAGCTGTCTGCTATACCCCTAAATGATTATGTTAAGTTATCTATTCTAAGTGTTGAAATTATCTACCATGTCTGAAAAGGGTAATCCTAAGATCTTATAAGTTGCTTATAATGATGTAAACTTACTTAAGATCCTCAGATAATTGAAAAAGTTATGTAAGTCAATCCAGCATCGCCCGAATTACGGCTATATATATTTATTTTCCTATAAGGCATCACTTAGAGAGTTACTCACGAGTTCCTAAGTTACAGAGCTCCAAGTCTCAGATCCTTAAGTTATGTCTTCACGTCCCTAATTTATGTTGAAATTTGCTAGCTAATCTAAGGAGTCTTAATATATATGATTTTCATGTTATAACATACAGTTGAATTCTATCAGTTATATTAAAGTCATGCATCTATATGTTTAGCTCTTGTTGGAGTTATCATTTGAATTTTCCTAAATTCAGAGGAGAGATTCTCCCATGTACCAATGTTCCTAATGTCTAAGTAAGTATAAGCGTAGGCTATGATAATGATCAGTTAAGCTCAGAACTTTGAATACTAGGAAGTCTCCTGGAGGTCACCTAATTAACTAAATATGAGTTATACATTATATTGAAGTCTTGTATGTCGTATGTATGTAGTTCAGCTCTCAGCTCTATGTATATGTTAAGCGTTATGATAAATAACTCCAAGTTCCTAGTTATAATTTCCATGTTTCCCTGCAAATAAATCAAAATGAATTAAGAAGTACATGTGCTCATCTACGTGATAAGTTTACATGAAATTCCAATGTATAGTTGTCGATACATGTAAAGGAACCACCTGGTGGGCAGTATGTATTTGCAGTTCGCAGATGTTAAAGAATTGTACAGAAATGAGCTCTATGTGTTTATATCCAAGCAATATGTTAAATTGATAGGATTATTTGTAGGACATTGTTTGTAAGCCTACAAAAGTGTTTATGTTGTCTAAACCTCTTGAAGGTCCATCGAGTAACTGAGTCGACATGTATATATATATATATATATATATATATATATAATTTGACAGATTTACATGATATATATGCATATTTTTTATCTTTACGTGATATGTTTGCTCACTCGAATTTATGTGTTATGAAAGAGGCTTATTTCGGCCACAGATTTAACATTTGTCATTTCTATGTCATACATGTTAAATTGACTCAATATAAGCCATATCGGATCCATTTATGATTATGATTGAGAATTATTTTCTTATTTTACCCCGGTGTGACACACCGGCTGGAGATATTTTTATTTTACCCCGGTATGGCACACCGGCTGGAGATATTTTTATTTTATTCTGGTGTGGTACATCAGCTGGAGATATTTTTATTTTACCCCGGTGTTGTACATTGGCTGGAGATACTTTCATTTTACCCCAGTGTGGTGCATCAACTGGAGATATTTTTATTTTACCCCGGTGTGGTTCATAAGCTGGAGATATTTTTATTCTATCTCGGTGTGGTACATCGGCTGGAGATATTTTTATTTTTCCCCGGTAGGATACACCGGCTGAATGAATTTTATATATGGATTATGGTTGGATGGTCTCTGGCATTACAGTTATAGTTTCTTTCTTGTGCGTTTCTTAATTGCATTTTTATCTCATTATAGAGTTATTATCAGGTTTCGAATTCCAGGTTGTTCCTATTCCTTATTCCTAGTTCAGTTATCTTGAGTTCACTTATGTTATAGTAAGTTGTTATCAATTACAGGTTGCAGAGTTCCAGGTTATAACTATCCTTTATATGTTTAAGTGTTGAGTTAGTTATTACAAGATTGTTATCTCATGTTTACAGTTTCAGCCTTACATACCAGTACATTTCATTTGTACTGACGTCCCTTTGCTTAGGGACCTGCGTTCGCGCCGCATGTGCAGGTAGAGGTCAGGATTTCCAGTTGAGTTGCAGTTCATGAGATCAACGGATGGTTAGTAGGCTCCTTTCTTCCTGGAGCTAGGGCTTAGTTATTTATGCTTGAGTTTTGAGATGCAGTTATGGGTAGGTCGGAGCCCTGTTCGGACCATCAGTCAGTTTACTCTTTAGAGGCTTTGTGGACTTAGTGTGTATAGTGTTATTCAGTTTGTGGCCTCGTCGGCTCATTTTTGCTTGGTTTAGCACACTAATTGCCTTGGTTGTATTTCGATTGTTTACCCCGTAGTGTTGAGACCTTATGGGTCCAGTTTATACTTCAATTGATTGTGGCAGGTGGCCTAGATGGCCTAACTGTTACAATTACAGATGTCATATAGCCGGCTTCTCGATCAATCATGAATCGAGTGCCAGTTGCGCCCTACCCCAATTTTGGGGCGTGACATTAGTAAGGGCTTTTTCGTAAATTTTAAGATCCTAAGGCCTAAACTACGATGTTCTGGGTTACGAATAGGGAGTTTTAAAGGGGTTAAGCTCAGTTTAGACCTCATTCCTTCATGCATGCAAGGTAGGAGATTGAGAGGGTGATTCAAGCTTAGCATTCATCAATTTCATTTCAATTTATTTTGGGAATTCAAGGAGGTGTTAGTATCAGCTATTAACAGGTATGTAAGGTTATGAATGGGTGTCTTCTTCCACACCCATGCCCAATTCCTAACGAATTATGAAAATATCCTATGATCAAGTATGGGGTGTTTACAGCAAATTCATGAATATTCAATCTCTTTACATGGGTATGAATTGATTATGATTTTAATATCGAATTGTGAAGCATGGGCGATTTTACAATGACTTCAACTATAATTATGTTTCTAGCTTTTATGAATGTTGAAGCCCATTGGTGATATGATCATGAAAAGTATGATTTACGAAGTAAATATGTTAATGATGAGAGATTATGATGAAAAGCATGAACTGAAGCTTCCCATGTCTCTAATTACGCATTCAATGAGAATTAAGCATTTCTAAGTATAATAAAGCTTTGGGCGATGCCCACATGTTGATTTCAAACGATGATTTTCCCGAAATAAGCTTACCACATTGTTTTGGAGCGAAGTCTCCTAAATTTCATGATTTATCTTGTGATATGTTTGAGTTAAACCTTCCTTCGTATTGCTTACCACATGGTTTTGGAGCAAGGGCTCTCAAGTATGTTCATCTTGTGGTATGTTTTGAAATAAAGCTTCTAATATGCATGAATTCAATTGAGATGTATGTATCATTGAGCTTCATTTTCATATGATGTCGAGTCTCTACATGATTTCATTATTGAGCTTTGCCAATAGACAATGTTGAGCTTCGTTTTCATACGATGTTGAATTATGCATGATTTCATCTTGAGCTTTGTCAATAGATGGGGCTCCATGCCATCCATCTTGCCAAGGTGTTAGTCAAATTCTCATCCCGAAGCTAGGGACCTGGCGCCCCACATCATCCATAGCACCAACTTTGTTGCATTTTTCTTTGAAGCACAAGTATTGGCGCGCCCACCAGCCATAGCCTTAGGCCGACTTTTGCGAACTCTTCTTCTTCATACCTCATGTCATTTTTGGGTCCTTTTTCCTTGGTTTCCTGCTCAAAACATCTAGAAACATTTATTAGCTCACAAGACACACGAAGACATGAATTCAAACATTTCATAAGGATTATGAACTAAAACAAGGTTAAATATGGGTAAAAACATGGCAAATAGGCATAAGAATATACCCAACATCATTGGTACTGCAATATAGGATAGCGCCAGCTGAGTTGAGAGAGATGAAAGAACAATTGCAGAAATTGATTAGCAAGGGGTTAATTCATCTGAGTATGTCTCCATAGGGTGCCCTGGTGTTGTTTGTAATGAAGAAAGACAGTAGCATGTAGATGTGCATTGACTATCGTCTGCTGAATAAGGTCACCATTCGAAAAAAATATCCCCTTCGCCAAATAGATGACCTATTTTATCATCTCCAGGGTGAGGCTATATTTTTGAAGATTGATTTGAAGTTGGGTTACCATCAGATAAAAATTCAAGCTGAGAATATTTTGAAAAAGGCCTTTGGGATCAGGTATGAGCATTATGAGTTTTTGGTCATATCATTTGGACTCACTAATGCTCCAGATGCTTTCATGAGCAATGAATGGTATTTTTAAACCTTAACTAGATTCCTTTATGATCTTTTTTATTGACGATATTCTAATGTATTCAAAGACTAAGCAAAAACACCAGGATCATCCGAGGATTGCATTGGGGCTTTTAAAGGAGAAACAACTATATGCGAAGTTTTTCAAATGTGAATTCTAGATGGAATATGCGTCCTTCTTGGACATGTAGTCTCCAAGGAAGGAATTATGGTAGATCCACAAAAGGTGGAAGCAGTTCAAAATTGGGCTAGGACCATGACGGTGATAGAGGTTCATAGTTTTGTGGGATTAGCTAGTTATTATCGCTGGTTTATGAAGGATTTGGCGGCCATTACATCACGATTGACATGGATAACTTAGAAAGATGTACCCTTCCAGTGGTCAGATGAATATGAAAAGAGCTTCCAAAGACTCAAGACCATATTGACCACAGCCCCTATACTAGCGTTGTCGGTGGAAGATAAAGACTGTGAGGTTTATTGCGATACCTCACGGTCTGGTGTGGGTGTTGTATTAATGCAGGAATACATGTTATTGCGTATGCTTTTAGGCTACTGAAAGTGCACAAGAAGAACTAACCTATGCATGACTTGGAGTTAGCGGCGGTGTATTTGCTTTGAAAATCTGGAGGCATTACCTGTATGGAGTTCATTGTGAGGTGTTCACTGGTCATCGCAGCCTATAGCATGTACTCACCCAAAAGGACCTTAACTTGGGACAATAAAGGTGGATGGAACTGCTTAAGGATTATGATGTCACTATCCAATATCATCTGGGAAAAGCTAATGTCGTGGCAGATGAATTAAGCAGGAAGGTTGTAAGCATGGGTAGTTTGGCTTGCTTGGAGACTATCCAACGTCTGATGGTAAGGGAAGTTCAGACATTGCCAACAACCTTGCAATACTTATGTTATTAAAGTCGAGGGAAGTATTTTCCAGTGTGGAGGCTAGATCATCATTTTTAGATAAGGTTAAGTCCAGATAGTTGGAAGATGCAAAACTGAGCAAGATTCATGATAAGGTCTTGAGAGGGGAGGCCAAGGAGGCAGTAAAAGATGATGAAGGTGTCTTGAGGATAAGGAGGCATGTGTATGTTCTCCAAGTTGGTGATTTGATCAAACCATACTATCAAAGGCTCACAGTTTGACGTACTCTATATATTCCAGATCCACCAAGATGTATCGTGACCTGAGACAACATTATTGGTAGGGCATGATTAAGAGAGATATCATGAAACACGTTGCAAATGCCTAAATTGCCAATAGGTTAAGTATGAATATCAGAGACTTGGGGGAGTTCTCTAGAGGATGTCCATCCCAAAATAGAAATGGGAAAGGATAGCAATGGACTTCGTGGTTGGTCTTCTTAAGACCATGGGGAAGTTTGACTCAACCTGGGTCATTATCGACAGACTGACTAAGTTTGCCCACTTCTTGCTAGTTTAGGTGACTTACTATGAATAAAGGTTGGCCAAGTTATATGTTAAAGAAGTGGTTTAGTTGCACAGGGTGCCAGTGTCGATTATCTTAGACAAAGGTAAGCAGTTTACTTCTAACTTTTGGAAAACCTTGTAGGCTGAAATGAGTACTAGGCTGGACTTGAGCATAGTGTTTCACCCTAAAAAGAATGGAAAGTCGGAGAGGACAATTCAAGTGTTGAAGGATATACTTCGGGTATGTGTGATAGACTTCGGGGGTCATTGGGACAAGTGACAATCCTTAGTAGAATTTATGTACAACAACAAATATCACTCGAGCATCAGCATGGCGCCATTTGAGGCCTTATGTGGAAGGAAACGTAGATCCCCTATCGGTTGGTTTGATTCATTCGAGTAAGGCCATGGGGTACTAACTTGTTGAGGAATCCTTGGAAAAGGTCAAGATAATTCAAGAAAAAATCATGGCATCTCAAAGTAGGCAAAAGCAATATGCTAATCGGATGATTAAAGATATGGAGTTTATGGAGGGAGAGCAGGTCTTGCTCAAGGTTTCACCCATGAAGGGTGTGATGTGGTTTGGAAAATAGGGCACTCTCAGCCCAAGATACATTTGACCATTTGAGATGCTTCGGCATATAAAGAAAGTGGCCTACGAATTGGACTTGCCACCAAGTTTGTCTGAAGTTCATCCTGTATTTCATCTTTTCATTCTGAAGAAGAATCATATGAATGGTACTTACATTATCCGATGGGATTGAGTGCTACTTGACGAGAATTTATCTTATGAAGAGGGCCCTATGGCTATATTAGATATAGAGGTCTGCAAGTTGAGATTGAAGGAGATCGCGAAAGTAAAGGTCCAGTGCAAGAACCATCCTATGGAGGAGGCCATTTGGGAGACCGAAGAAGACTTGCAAGTCAAAGACCCTCAGCTTTTTGTCAAGTCAAGTACTTTCCATTCTTTTGTTCTCTTTTTGACCGTTTGGGGAAAATGGTGTTTTAATTGATATCTGATGTAATGATTCATCTGTTGTTATGGAGTAGTTGAGGCCTTAGCACCCATTTTATATCTATGTAACATTCCAAAGTTTCCTAAGACTAGACTCCGCAGAACAACTATGGTATGAGTCGTGGGGTGATGCGATGGATCGTAGGAGGAGACGTAGGTTGCTTTCGCAGACACAGTCCTAATACAACGAGTCACAGTACAACTCATGAGTCCCTATAATGAGTCATGGTCAAGATTCGTAATATCCATCTAAGTGGCAGGACTTGGAAGTAACGAGTCATGTTACGACTCATTGTGTGGTATGACGAGTCGCGGCAAGCAATCCTGGTTTGGAAATGCAGAGGATGGGTCCCCTAACCATGAGTCATGCAGTGACTCATTGTAGGAAACAACAAGTCATGGTAAGTGCCCATTGTATGAGGATCAGAGAGGTAGAAAAATTGGACTGGCAAGTAACGGATGGAACCACAAGTTATGGTAGGGAGGTACAATTCGTCGTACAAGTCATGATGACCAGCAGTCAAGTATTTAAATACGATTTTCCAGGGGTACTTTTGTAACTTCTTAAGCTTCTAACCCCTAACTGAAGTTGTTTCGAGGTCCTTAAAGGGTGTATTAAGAGGTTTAACCTAGCCTAAGTCATCATTCTTTCAAAACAACCGTAAGTTGAAGTTCCTCTCTCAAATCAAGCTAGGGTTCATCATCCCCTTCATCTCAATTTCTCTTGGGTTTTCAAGGCAAGTCAAGGGATCAATTTACCCAGCTATGCAAGGTTATGAATGGGGAAAATTCTTCCACCCTCTTGCCTTTTTCAAGCTAAATTCCATGATCTCTACTTCTCAAGTTTTAAATTGTGAAATTCTAGGGTTCAACCCAATTCCATGCAATTATTCATGATATCTCAATGGGTTCAATTATCTCATGTTCTATTTAATGAAATATGGTTATTAGGGTAGATTTAACTCTCCAATCCCCCATGAATTCATGAATTCAAGATTATGATGATTTTGCCTTATTATGTATGATTTATGAATTTTAAGCTTATGAGCCCATTATTTCAAGTATGAAGAATTATCAAAGTATACATGAACGTTTACGAATTCTTGAACTTATGATTCTATGATTTCGAATTTATGAAGTCTTATTCAAGTTCATGATTTGGGAAAGCCCATATAGTGTCAAGTATGTTTCACCATTATTTTTAGCCAAGACTTACAAGATTAGTTTTAGAGATGTTTGGAGTCAAGACTCCCAAGAAACAGATTTAAGTTATGTTTTAAGAATATGATTATGAGCAGCATGCATATTTTGGGAGTAGTATCTAGCACCGAGTAGACCAGAGATTCTAAGGACCAGGTCCCCCACCCGAAGGCACACCCATGATATAACACCTTAATCGTTCTTTGCCCTAGCAAGGCTTAGGGCGGCTCTGCCCACTTGAGAGAGATAGTTGGGGCATCACGTAAGCTCTACCTTGATGGTGTCGGTTATGATGAAGCCCCTCATTGTTCCTCATGTTTTAAGTTACTCATGTTCATGTCTTATGATATTATTTCTTATAGCATAGTTGACCCATTGAATAGTTTATGAATTTTCATGTATGATTTAAAGTATGGTACACTATATGATTTCTATTTCTAAATTTTGGGTCATTATGTTCAGCTTATGATGAATATCTCATTATTATGCTATTTCAGGGATATATCTTTTAGCATGTTATCCTTACTCTCATGTTCTATCCTGTTTTATATTCATGATTCCAGACTATCGTTTCACTAGCGTGTTTTGCTTTTTCTATATACTGAGTACATTCAAAGTACTGACCGCATACTCTATACTATATCACCTCATGATATAGATTTGGGTGACCAATCTCAATCTCGACGTTAGCTTGCTCCCGCTTCAGTCCAGTTCAGCTTCCGTTGTGGTGAGTCCTCATGATTCGATGATGGCAATTTTGATTATGTCTTATTTTCTTATGTCATGTTGTTCCAAAATTACCGAGCTATTTAGGGGGTGTTGTCCCATATACTCATCTTATGTTTAGAGGCTTTCAGGAAATTATGTACTAGATGGTTCAATGTTGTTGAATCATGTATACATTTGTGCTCTTATGTTTATGCAGACTTCCGCACATGTTGAGTTCTAGTTTATTTCTGCTTATCCGTGTTTATGATTCTTTTCTGCTTTAGTTATGCTCTTATTCATGCTATGTATGTGTCATGGATTAGCTTGGAGCCATTCATAGTTCTAGGTCCCGTGTCTCAACCGAGATCCATGCTCGGATCGTGACAAACTTGATATCAGAACCAGGTTTAGGTGTGTCCTAGGGTGTCTAAAAGCCGCATTAAGTAGAATCTTTTAAAGAGTCTATGAGACATTTTAGGAAACTTCCCTTATTTCATGATTTATGTCGTACGATGAAGTACCACTCCTATTCCTCAATTCATGCTATACGTGTTTGCAAAAATATGCCTCCTCGCTAAGTCAACTGAAGAAGAAATGGCAACACAATGGCCATGGTGATGGCAATAGAGATAGGCACCACTAGCTCTACCATCTCTAGAGGATCCCTTACTTGAGCAGGTGACTCACGCTGAGTTTAGGGCTGCTTTTCAAATATTGGCCCAGGCTATGACAGCCCAAGTCAACCAGCAGGTGTTGGCTCAAGTGCATATGAATAGTAATGCAGCAGTGTCTAGGGTGCGATACTTCACTAGGATGAACCCACCAGAGTTCCGTGGTTCAAAAGTGAACAAGGAACCACAGGAGTTCATTGAGGTGATCCAGAAAATTACCTAGATTATAGGTATTATGGGAGAAGAGAGTACCGACTTGACTTCCTATCAGCTGAAGGGGGTGGCTCACATTTGGTCTGACAGTAGAAGGAGTAAGTGTTGTCCCTATTGGCTGGGATGAGTTTGTTACATCGTTCTTGGATAGATTCTTTCCTCGGGAGTTGAGGGAGGCAAAGCTAGCTAAGTTCGTCAATTTGAAGCAGAATGATATAACTGTTCAGGAGTATGCCCTAAAGTTCACCCAGCTGTCCAAGTATATGCCGAAGATTGCTGCCGATCCAAGGGCTCGTATAAGCAAGTTCATGAATAGGGTCGCAGATTCATTGGTCAAGGTGTATAGGGTTTCCATGTTGATTGGTGATATAGATATCTCCCAACTGATGATATATGCCCAACAGATAGAGGCAGAATAGATGAAAGAAGAGAGAGGCCAAGAAGGCTAGAACGGGGAATTATGGGCATTTCCAGTAGAGGTCAGGAGTAGGGCGTCACCTACAGTCCCACCAGAGGTCATCAACTCTAGCGCCATCATTAGCTAGTGTTTCATCCAGACCCAGGGGTGATTAGAGGGGTCAAGCGTCAGGCTCTAGGGGTCAGGGCAGCATGATGGGAGAGCGCACCTTCCTAGCTTACAAGAAGTGAAGTAGAAAGAACCCCGGAGAGTTTTTGGTTGTTTCATATGCTTACTGGGTGTGGGAAGCCTAGACATATGCTCAGGGATTTCACTTCATCTAGATAAGGTGATGGTAGAGGTTGTTCTCCAACCACCACTTCAATAGCTCCAGCAGCTTGCCCATCTCAGCAGGGTGCTTTTTCTAGTGCAGGTGCCAGACAGCACCAAAATAGGTTATATGCCCTTTTATCTCATCAGGAGTATAAGTGCTCACCCGATGTAGTTACGAATATGTTACGAGTATTCTATGTTGATGTTTATGCATCGATAGACCCAGGGGATATACATTATCCTTCGTGACTCCTTATGTTGTTGTTAGTTTTGATGTTAGTCTTGAAATTCTGTCAGAACCCTTCTCAGTCTCTACTCCTGCCAATGAGTCAGTTTTAGCTCGATGAGTATGCAGAAATTGCCCTA
The DNA here is from genome assembly GCA_035772735.1 of Datura wrightii. Lineage (NCBI taxonomy): Eukaryota > Viridiplantae > Streptophyta > Magnoliopsida > Solanales > Solanaceae > Datura > Datura wrightii. Next base: position 11,153,927 of record JASDFA010000003.1, read on the forward strand.
TCACAATTTTTTGGAAAGTTACCTTATCCAACTTAGTAGATATGACCGATTTAGATGTTATCTTTGGTATGGATTAGTTACATGCTTTCTACGCTTTGGTCAATTATAGAACCCGTATGGTAGAGTTTTGATTTTCAGGTGAACCAGTCCTAGAGTGGAAGGGTAGTTCAGTTTTGCCCGTAGGTCACTTTGTTTCCTATCTTAAGGCCAAAAAGATGATCACCAAAGGTTGTGTGTACCATCTAGTTTGGGTCAAGGATTCCACGTCCTAAACCCTGACTCTTCAGTCAGTTCCAGTAGTATGTGAGTATCAAGAGGTGTTCCCAGATGATCTAGCGGGAGATTGACTTTTGTATTGACCTTCTCTTTGATAAACAACCTATATTCATTCCTCCTTACAAAATGGCTCTAGAAGAGCTAAAGGAGTTGAAAGATCTCCTACATAAGGGTTTCATCTGGCCTAGTAAGTCCCTATGGGGTGCCCAAATTCTCTTTGTTCGAAAGAAGAATGGCTCTCTTAGGATGTTCATGGATTATCGAAAGTTGAATAAGGTCACAATCAAGAATAAGTATCCTTTCCCCAGGATTGATGACCTATTTGACCAGCTTCAGGGTGCTAAGTGCTTTTCAAAGATAGACCTCAGATCCGACTATCATCAGCTCAGGGTTAAGGAGAGTAACATATCAAAGACAACTTTTAAGACTCGATATGGTCACTATGAGTTTGTGGTTATGTCTTTTGGACTAATGAACACTCATGCAGCTTTTATGGACTTGATGAACAGGGAGTTCAAGCTGTATTTGGACATGTTCGTAATTGTCTTCATAGACGATATCCTCATATACTCTCGGAGCGAGGAGGAGCATGTCGCTCATTTGAGTATTGGTTGCAGACTCTCAAGGATCATCAGTTGTTTGCTAAATTTAGCGAGTGTGAGTTTTAGCTAAACTGAGTAGCATTCTTGGTTCATGTGATGTCTAGCAAAGGTGTGCAGGTAGACTCTTAAAAGATAGAGGAAGTGAAGAATCGACCTAGACTTATCAGTCCTACTGATATCAGGAGCTTCTTGGGTTCAGTTGGCTACTACAGGAGATTTGTAGAGGGATTTTCATCCATTACAACACCTTTGACTAAATTGACCCAAAAAAGGTCAAATTTCAGTGCTCAGATGCTTGTGAGAAGAGTTTTCAGGAGTTAAAAACTTGACTCACTTTAGCCCCAATATTGACCCTATCGGAGGGCACGGATGGCTTCGTGGTGTATTATGATGCCTCTAGGATTGGTCTTGGTTTTGTGTCGATGCAGCATGGTAAGGTCATTGTGTATGCCTCTATATATCTTAAGACTCATGAAAGAATTACCCGACGCATGACTTAGAGTTGGCAGCGATGGTGTTTGCCTTGAATATTAGAGGCACTACTTATATGGGGTGCATGTGGATGTGTTCACGATCACAAGAGACTACAATATGTGTTTACACAGAAGGATCTGAATTTGCAGCAAAGGAGATGGCTAGAGCTTCTCAAGGATTATCACATGAGTGTCCTTTATCATTCGGGCAAGGCCAATGTAGTGGCGAATGTGCTCAGTAGGCTATCTATGGAGAGTGTGTCCTATGTCAAGAATGGGAGAAAGGAGTTGGTGAAGGATGTCCATAGGCTTGCTTTTTTAGGAGTTCACCTTACAGATTCATCGGATGGAGGTGTTATTGTTTAGAATGGGTCAGAATCTTCATTGGTGATAGAAGTTAAAGCAAGGCAAGATGAGGATCCTATCCTAGTGAAGCTGAAGGAAGTTGTCCGAATTAAAAAAATAGAGGTTTTCTCCCAAGGGGGAGATGGTGTACTCCGATATCAAGGTTGTTTATGTGTTTCAGAGGTGGATGACTTGAGAGAATAGATGTTGAGCAAGGCACATGGCTCTCAATACTCTATTCATCTGGGTACCACCAAGATATATCGTGATCTTCAAGAAGTCTATTAGTGGAATGGCATGAAGAAGGATATAGTGGAATTTGTGGCTAAGTGTCCAAATTGCCAATAGGTGAAGGTTGAGCATCAGAGACCTGGAGGTATGCTTCAGTACATCATCATTCCTACATGGAAGTGGAAAGAGATCAATATGGATTTCATTATAGGGTTGCCTCGTACGCACTGACAGTGCGACTCTATTTGGGTGATCGTGGAAAGGTTGACCAAATTAGCTCCCTTCTTACCAGTCAAAACTACAGATGCAGCCGAGGATTATGATAGATTGTACATTTAGAAGTTGGTCCGGTTGCATAGAGTTCCTTTATCAATTATCTCAAATAGGGGTACTCAGTTCACCTTTTAGTTCTGGAGATTATTTTAGAATGGCCTTGGTAGTCAAGTGAAGATCAGTACAACCTTTCACAAGCCGAGAGGACCATTCATACTCTTGAGGACATGTTGAGATCATGTGTGATTGATTTTAAGGATAGTTGGGATGATTACTTTCCTCTCGTCGAGTTTTTCTAAAACAACAGTTGTCACTCCAGCATTCAAATGGCTCCATTTGAGGCTCTTTAGGGGTGGAGGTGTAGATCACCCATTGGATGGTTTGAGGTAGGTAAAGCTACATGGGTAGGGTCAGATTCAATTCATGAGGCTATGGAGAAAGTTAAGCTTATTAGAAAAAGGTTGAATACAGCTCAGATTCATCAAAAATCTTATACGGATGTTCGGAGAAGGGAACTTAAGTTTGAAGTCGATGATTGGGCATTTCTGAAGGTGTCGCCCGTGAAAGGAGTTATGAGGTTCTGTAAGAAAGAGAAGCTTATTCCCCAATATGTTGGTCCTTATAGGATTCTAAGGCGCGTTGGCGAGGTGGCATATGAGTTGCAGCTACTAGCGGAATTAGCTTTGATGCATCTAGTTTTCCATATGTCTAGGCTAAAAAATTACATTGATGATCCAGCTTCAATTGTTTCGGTAGAGAGAATTGGGGTGAAGGATAGCCTTACCTATGAAGAGGCTCCGGTTGGGATCCTCGATCATCAAGTTCAGAAGTTGAGGAACAAGGAAGTAGCTTCAGTGAAGGTTTTATGGAGAAATCACCTTGTTGAGGGAGCTACATGAGAAGCCAAAGCAAATATGATAGCTAAATACCCGCATCTTTTCCCTTCCGACTCAGCTCCAGCATGAGGTACCAGTTTCCTCCTTAGTAATCTATTCAGTTTCATGTCAAGTTCATATCTCTCATGTTCCTTTTATGTCATAGCATACATGTATTTTTTATGAATTCAGTTCAGTCATGTATCTCAATCCGGAGTCAGTCACTTCGTCGTTTTTCAATCTATAGCTTTCAATTCTGGGATTGCAGCTCTTTCCCTATCTTTTCAGCTTATTTAATCTACATCCAAGGATGAATATTCCCAAGGGGGAGATAATATAACACCCCAAAATTTTCTAAGACTAGACTCATAATTTAAAATTTGATTACAGAAAAATCTACAAAATTTACACAGAACAACTCGTGGTACGAGTTATGGGGTGATTTGATGGATAATAAGAGGAGTCATAGGTTGCTTTTACAGATACAGTCCTGATACGACAAGTCACAGTACGACTTATGGGTCCTTGTAACGAGTCGTGGTCAAGAGTCATGACATTTATCTAAGTGGCAGGCCTTGGAGGTAACGAGCCATGGTACGACTCATTGTGTGGTTTGACGAGTCGTGGCAAGCAGTCATGGCGTGTAAGTGCAGAGGATGGGTTCCCTAACCACATATTCATGTAACAACTCATTGTAGGAAATAATGAGTCATGGTGAGTGCCCGTTGTATGAGGATCAGAGAGGTGGAAAAATTGTACTGGCAAGTAACAGATGGAACCACGAGTCATGGTAGGGAGGTACAACTCGTGGTAAGAGTCGTGATGACTGGCAGTCGGGTTTTTAAATACAATCTTCCGGAGGTATTTTGTAACTTTTTAAGCTTCTAACCCCTAAGTGACGTCATTTTAAGGTTCTTAAAGGGTGCATTAAGGGGTTTAACCTAGCCAAAGTCATCATTCTTTCAAAAAAACCATAAGTTGAAGGTCCTCTTTCAAATCAAGTTAGGATTCATCATCCCCTTCATCTCAATTTCTCTTGGGTTTTCTTCCACCCTTATGCCCTTTTTAAGCTAAATTCCATAATATCTACTTCTCAAGTTTTAAATTGTGAAATTCTAGGGTTTAACTCAATTCCATGCAATTATTCATGATATTTCTATAGGTTCAATTCTCTAAAGTTTTGTTTGATGAGTATGGTTATTAGGGAAGATTTAACTCTCCAATTCCCCATGAATTCATGACTTCAAGCTTATGATGATATTGCCCATATTATACATGATTTATGAATTTCAAGCTTATGAGCCCATTATTTCAAGTACGAAGAATTATCAAAGTATGCATGAATGTTTACCAAACTTTAAACTTATGATTCTATTATTTAGAATTTATAAAGTCTTATTCAAGTATTTATGATTTCATGATTTGGGAAAACCCATGTAAAGTCAAGTATTTTCAGCCAAGGCTTACAAGATTACTTTTACAAAGATGTTTGGAGTCAAGACTCTCAAGAAATAGATTTAAGTAATGTTTTAGGAATATGATTATGAGCAATATGCATGTTTTGGGAGTAGTGTCTAGCATCGAGTAGGTCTGGGATTTCGAGGACCCAGGTCTCATAACTATGCGCCACCATAGGTACATATTCATATTTGGGACCTCTCAAGAGATTGTTTTCCCCACCCAAGGGCATACCCGTGATATCACACCTTAATCATTCTTTGTCTTGGCAAGGCTTAGGGCGGCTCTGCCCATTTGAGTGAGATAGTTGGGGCATCACGTAAGCTCTATCGTGATGGTGTCAATTATGATGAAGCCTCCCATTGTTCCTCAGGTTTTAAGTTACTCATGTTCATGTCTTATGATATTATGTTTTATAGCATAGTTGACCTATTGAACAGTTTATCAGTTTTCATGTATGGTTTCAAGTATGGTACACTATATGATTTCTATTTCTAAACCTTGGGTTATTATGTTCAGCTTATGATGAATATCTCATGATTATGTTATTTTCGAGATATGGCTTTTAGCATGTTGTCCTTATTCTCATGTTCTATCTTATTTTATATTCATGATTTCAGACAATCATTTTACTAGCATGTTTTACTTTTTCTACATACTCAGTACATTCAAAGTACTGACCGCATACTCTATGCTATATCATCTCATGATATAGGTTGGGGCGATCAGTCTTATTCTCGACGTTAGCTCACTCCCGCGCCAGTCTAGTTCAGCTCCCATTTTGGTGAGTCTTCATGATCTGATGACAACAGTTTTGATTAATCTCGTTTGCTTATGTCATTTAGTTCCAAACTTAGCAATCTAGTAGGGGGGTGTTGTCCCATCAGCTCATCTTATGTTTAGAGGCTTTCAGGCAGTTATATACTAGATGGTTCAACATTGTTTACTCGTGTATACGCTTATGCTCTTATGTTTATGCAGACTTCCACTCATGTTGAGTTCTAATTTATTTCCGCTTATCCATGTTTATGATTCTTTTCCGCTTTAGTTATGTTCTTATTCATGCTACGTATATACCATGGGTTATCTTGGAGTCATTCGTGGTTCTAGGTCCCGTGTCTCGATCCAGGGTCTATGCTTAGGTCGTTATAGACTAAGTGTGAGATGAAAAAGTTTGGGGAAGTTGATTAAAAGACTTGTGTTTGGGGGGATGGAAAATATGCAGGATTATCCGAGCACTGGTTAGCGGAGACCGCTGCAACGTTGAGAGTTCTGCTGCAATGAGACTGTCATGACAGATGAAGGCCCGCCGTAGCGGTAGAGAAAAAAACATCGGGTCCGATGTGGCGAGGCTTTGGTCACCATAGCGGATCCCTATAGTAGAAAATGGACTAGTGCAGAGGATGATGGAGGGGGGCAGCGTGATAGTTTAAGTTAGAATTTTGGGGTTTTCACCCTATTATTCTAAGGTACGAAAACTGAAAAGGGTTAGGGTGATTTTCCAGAATCTGAGGCAGTTGTTATTCCCAATATGAGTTTCCTAACTAGTTTTTCTTCGCTTTCGATTCCCTAAACCCTAGAATCAATAGGTGGTCCTAGATGGTGTGTCTCTAAGTTAAAAACCCTAGGTTGTGAAAACTAGGGAGACTTGAATGAGAATGGTTGAATGTTGATTCCTAGGCCTAAAAGTGGGTAATTAACACTTTCTAGGAGGAATGTGACTATAGAATATCGATTTTATAATGGCTTGAGACCTAGAACTCGATAAAGATGGGACCTTTTTGCATTAGAACTGATTAAATGGGGTTTTAGGAGCAAAAACTTCCTAAAATAAGTTGGAATGACTTATGTGGGGATAAAACATGATAAATTGACTATTGGGATATTGAATTTGACCATGATATCGGGTAGAATGGGGTGGAATCAAATTTCTAGGCCCCGAATGAAGAGTTAGATAATTGAATGTTTGTGTATAAATTTTGAATGTTCGGAGGCACTATAAAAAGGCAAGGCTCCCGCGGAGTAGCTTTATTTTTCAATTTTATAATCGAGGTAGGTTATGATTTACGAGGAGTTATACTTCATATAATGATTTGTATATAGTGTAAATTGACAACATGCTTAGTTGGTCTTCGGACACTAATTGTTGCTAGTGATGTAATGTGCTAAATATGCTTGTAAAATGAACTCTGAGATTATGAATGTTAGTAAAGATTGTTGCGAATTCGAGGTGCATTGTGATGCTTAATATGTTTTTTTAATTGTGAGTTGCTAAACTTTAGTAAGTATAACTAAGTTGGTGAAAGTAACTTGATACCTCTGAGCGGTCATACAAACTGACCAATTGATAACATATGAAATAAGAGAATGAAAGTGGACAATATATTTATCTTGAGATGAGTGGCTCATGCCCGAGGTGAGAGTCCAGGCAAGTGATTACGATGTAAGTGGATCATGTACGAGGGGAGTATCCAAACGAGCAGATAAGTGGGAGTGGGTACCAAACCGGTACAATACATGAATTTCTAGAGTACTCTGCAGGTCATGACTGGAAGGGAAGAAATAATACCCTCTAGCATATATGTGCCATGACTTCTAGTGATGTGTGCTATATAGTGATGTGATGGAGATGTGTGCCCAACACATTACAAATGGTACAATACCGAAGAAAGGGCTGGAAGAGGCTAGATTAATTCGAAAATATGAGAACTGTTTGAGAGAGGGATCCTTACTTGTGTGGTTTACATGTGGATTATGATTTTATGGTACCTGTCCATATCTCATTATTATACTTGTGTAGTTATATACCACTTGTGATGGGTTGATGAATTGACTGTTGAGGAATCTGTTATATACAAACCTATATTGAGTTGATGAACTGATTGTTGATAATTTGTTATTTGAGAACCTAAGGTTATGTAATAACCTTAATTTAATAAAGGGTTATTTAGTAATTAAGCAGTAAAAGAAAAGAAGGTTATGAACTTAAAATTAATTATAGTAATAGTATTAATAATAAGGGCCAAATCCAAATTGAGCTAAATAACAATAATAATAATAATAATAATAATAATAATAATAATAATAATAATAATAATAATAATAATAATTCTATTAGAAAAACTGTAGAATGCAGTAGAAAAAAAACATAACACTGAAAGAAAAAAAACGTAGAAGAGGAGAGAATAAAGGAAGAGAAAAAGGAAGAAAAGATGAGAGAAAAATAAGGATTTTCGATCAAAAGCATCAAGGTAATGATACAAATCTTTAATTTGGGTTTATTACGTGGTTATAAGAAATTTATAAGGTAGAAACATGGAGAAATTTTGAAGAATTGGGAAAGTTTCGCCCTAGAGTTCTTTAATCCAAATCATCAATTTGAAAGGGCAAACATTATCAGAATTCAATTTTTATTAATGTTCTAGAACCCTCTCGTCGAGGAGAATTTGTTGGTGTTCATAATTTGAAAATTCTGCCCCGTTGATCAGAGTTGACTTTTTCAATCAAACCTTTGACTACGAATTTGACTTTTGTTAAAAATTAAGAAAAACATCTACCGAAGAATTTTTGACCATTCTAAACCCATCGAGGGCATAGTTTTGAATTATTGGAAAGTGTGCTTAGAGTTATGAATTCGAGATAAGTGAGACTTTAAGCTTTGGTGCTTGCTTTTCAAACCTGTTTTAAGAATTGTATTTTGTCTACTTGGTCCATGTGTTGGGACAAGCGTGTACTTGGCAGATTCGATGGTCTTTGACCAACTACATATATGTTATATTGAGAAAAATATTTTTTTAAAAATTATTTCATAAGTGATCTGTGGTGTGGCGTGGTCTCGTACCATGGTGTTAGGGCGTTGGATATCCTTCCTTCGCTGCCGTGATATAATTAGTACGGACATACATGCACTACCTTAGCATGTTAGAGGCCTTGTACTCGATGCCGTAGTATACTATTATGACACTATATATGCTGCTGAGGGATAGTCGAGGTGTTAGCTTGATCTGTTTTACTGTTGTTTGACAAGTCCTGAGTGTGAGTTGTGTTGAGATATATATCTATATATATAGTGATTTTGTTGAACATTTGTTTGGACTTTATTGAGTATTATATTTTAAAAATATACTATTGTGCATATTATTTTTGTGCTTGTTGTGGTTGCATTTTTTTAACACTTGTTACAGGGGTATTAAAGTGACAGGTCAAGGATCTTACTAAGTTATATTTATAAATAGCTCACTCCTTACTTGCATGTCTATGCAGATACTGTAACAGGATATGAGACTAGTGATTGACTAGTCCGTTCGCGTAGATTTTGTTGCTGAGGTGAGTCTTCACATTGATTCGTGGAGGCTATCGTTTCGGCTTTATATACTCTTTATATATTTTATTTCTTGAGGTTTCATGCCCGACAACTAAACTCATGTAACTCTATTAGATGTTTCATGGTCTTAATGTGGGATTTAGGCGAAAGATATATTCCTTTAACGGTCGTTTGTTTTCTTATAAATTGAAATTTGATTTTTGGTTGGACAATAATTTCATTGTTATGACTATTGATGCGTTTGGAGTTGCACATATTTTATTTCAGTTCTTATAAAAAATGTTAAGTGTATGGAAAAATAGGTTCACCTGGCGGGTGGTGTTAGCGGGTGTCAATCACGTTTAGGGGGTATTTTGGGACGTGACGGGTTATTAACTTGGTTGAGTTACTACCTACGTCGTACTGTTGCAGCGGTACCTTTATCATTGTAGCGAGACTGCTGTCGCTGTCTAGTCACCGCTGCAGCGAGGTCTAATCCAGTGAGCAAACCAACTTTTAACCTTGACCTGAATTATTTTAGAAGTCATGTTGCTTGGTGATTATCTGTTTCAGTGGTTGTATGTTATTTAATTTACATATATATATATATGTTATTATTTAAGGTCATCCAATGATGCCTACCAGTACATAGTGTTTGTATTGATGCTACTCCTACACTTATTTTCTGAGTGCAGACTGTAACCCAGAAAGTTCTTCTCGACCCCATCTTTAGCGGACAGTGACAACTCGATCTGAGAGTGAGCTGATTTTCTACCAGGCTGCTGTAGATCCTCTTAAGTAAATGTCTATTGTTCCAGACATTGACTTATGTTTTATTTTACTTTTCCTACTGTGCATAGACATGCTTTAGCTAGAGTCTTTGTATAATGACTTTCAGTTTCTAGGGATGTAATATATAGATTTTGTGAGTATTTTCTTTTATCATTACGAGATTTCCTCTATTTGACATATGAGTGCTTATTTCAATAGTATAAATGTTGTACTGAATGAATTAGTTGGGACATGATGGTTTGCCCACCGGGAGAATTAGTGTACATGCCATTACGGCTACTTGGGTCGTGACAATGGTATTTGGAATTGGGTGTAACTTTGTGGGTCATACACATGAATGCCTTCATTTTGAAGTGGTCTTTAATTTTTGTCTCTCAAATTTATAGTCTTTAAATTTTATCTTTCGACACTTTAAGTAATAAAGAAATAGTCAAAAATACCTCTAACAATAAAATAAAAATAATCGCAAGATATAAGTTTTGGCACAAGTTATGCCTCATGGTATAAATTCACACAGTTTATGTATCAAGGCCATAAGTTTAGAAGTATGACACAAGTTCAGCAATATAAATGAATTTGTGCTTTGGGGCATACGTTCAACAACATGAATTTGTGTCTGAGGCATAAATTCAACAGCATGAATAAATTTGTACCTAATGTATAAATTCAGCAACATGAATTATGAATTTGTGCCTTGCACATAAGTTTAGCAGTATTAACTTGTGTCTTCTAGGGCTAATATATGCCTGATGATTTTTATAAAAAAAATATTAAGGGTCAAGGTGTGCTTGCGAACTAATAACACTTAAAGTCTATTTGGCCAAACTTCTCAAATCAGTTTATTTTAAGAAGTGTTTTTTTCAAAAACTACTTTTGATGAGAAGAAGTTTGTATTTGACCAATAAATTTTAAAAGCACTTTTGAGCAGCAATTATTGTTTGGTCAAACTTTTGAAAAGCTCTTCTAAGTGTATTTTTCATAAAAGTATTTTTCAAATAAGTGCTTTCGGAGAGAAGCTATTTTTTTAGCTTTTGAAAAAATAGTTTTTGCTGCTACCTAAAAACACTTATTTTCTCTCAATCACCCCATTTTTTAAAAACAAGCACTTTTAGCCTCCCAGAAGTTTCACCAAATAGGCTATTAATTTATGTTTCAGGCAAATATTCTCTAAAAAGGTTTGCCTAATGAAATTTAAGTCATAATTAAGGATATTTTGAACATTAAATTTTTATTAAATGAGCTGTAAGAGTAAAAAAATTAAAGGCCACTAATTTGAGCGATAAAAATTAAAGGACACCTTAAAATAGAGGCAGTCCGTGCAAAAACTTGTAACTTTGTAAGTTGATTAGAAGTTTTTAGGCCTCAAGTGTAGTATTTTTATTTTATTTTTTGAAATTAAGTTATAAAATTCTGGTTAAATCGATCTTAAAATTGATAATCGAACCGAATATTAAAATTTTAAAATAAGTAAAATCAAAATTATAGAACCAAATTAATTCAATCTGATTCGATTATTTTCTATTTTTTAATATTTATGCTGCCCCTAATTGTGAAGTGAAATAAAGTTGTGAAATTGATTTTAGAGGGAAAAAAAGACGAAGTATAGAATCTGTAAATTTGTTGGAAATGACAATGGAAAAGTTAAATATACGAGCATTCCTCAAATTCTAGATTGTATATAAAAATGTGATGTAATGTATTTCCTAAGCAAATATTCTGGAGTATGAATTAAGGATGGACATAAATATTAAAAAGTTAAAAAAATTGAATTGGATTAAATTAATTTGATTTTTTAATTATAGTTTTTTGAGTTTTTGGATTCAATTTCGCTTTTACTTATTTTAAAATTTTAATATTCAATTCAATTTTCAATTTTAGGATATCGATTTTTTAGTTTGATTGAAATTTTATAACTTAATTTAAAAAAATAAAAATGCTATCTCATAAATTGTTAATCAATATACAAAGTTACACCCAATTTTAGAATCAGTCAACATTAGAATGATTTATTTTGAATTAAACTTTGATATATAAAACTTAAGATAGTTTATTTTAAATTGAAAAATATAACATAAATTATTTGTTATTTAAAAAATAACTTACTTTATAAACAAAAGAATAGTCCATTAGTTAGAGCCGTATCAAAAAATCAAATTAAAAAAATTGATCTAAACTAAATTGAATTTGAAAAAAGCAAACGGAACAATATGCAGTATACACTAACAAAAAGCTGAAAATGAAAAAATCAAATTGAAGGAGCGAAATTCCACCGTTATATATATATATATAATTAGATAATTTAAAATTCGTGCACAGGCTCAATATAATTGATTATAAACTTCAGATTGATTTTAATCAGAGAAAATTTATCTTTTTACTATTATATTGTTCATTTTAAAAAAAATTATTAATAAAAAATATTATAAAATATTTTTACCAATAATTTATTTATCCTAATTAAAATTTTAACATAAATAAAATATTATAATAGTAATTTAACCTAGAAATATTATCAAAAACTATTAGTATTATTTGTGAAAACATTCATTTCTTAAGTTGTAAAGCACATAAGATCTAACATTTAATTTGTATTTTACTATCAAATAAGGAAATAAGTTTATTAGGATTCAAAGATAATTTATTTATTAGATTTTTCAGAATTATATAACAATCATGAGCCTTTATTTCAAAGTTTATTCTTATCAATGTTAATTGATTATGTAATTTTTCATATTATAATGATACATTTATTTTTTTCCATCTTTTTCTAAATTGTAATCCGCTTAGTTATTTTATTTTATTTTATGATAATTAAATAATTTTATTACAAAGGAAATAAGTATCTATAAGCAAAGTAAAGCAAAATTCATTTATTTTTCTAATTTTTAATAAGTTATAGGTTCAAAACGTGATCAATATAGTAGTTCGTACTTAAATTTCTCAAAGATATATTTTATGAAATTTATTTAATAATTTTTAAAAGAGATAACTTGCTTAAAAAAAATCTTTTCCTAATTCTGTTTAAAGAAAAAAAATAGCAATATTAAACATTAATTGATAACTTGAAAAATAATGTAAGTAATCTATTATAATTAATTAAATTTTAATTTGATTAAATTAAAAGTATAAAGATATTCTATTGTCAAAATATGTAAATTGGACTCAAGAAAATACTGGTTGTTTTATCAAAATTTAATTCGGTAACTTCAAAGTTAAATCAAATTTACATTAGTTTAAATATTTAAATTAATTTTAAATATTTAAAATGAAACAAAATACAAACTTGATTCTCCGATTAAATAAAGAATTATTACTTTAAAATCTAGTATACACTTCTATTTTACTTTAATTTAAGCATTTCATCCGGTTCATTTTATTTATCATGTTATTTTTACGCTTTAATAAATATTATTATTTTATTAAATTACCCTTATTTATTCTTTGGTCTCAATTTAATGTACTATTCATTTTACTACACTAATTATTTCTACATTTTTTAGAACAAAAATAAAGGTGAAAAGATAATTAATTATATTTTAAAATTTAAAATAACAACTCGTTAAAATTAAATTAGTTATTTTAATAAATATTGTGAATAGAAAATATGTTACTAAATGGGAGAAATAGTAAAATAGAGCAATTAAATTAGATATTGCATAAAAAAAAAGTATATATGGTACTTTAAAATAATAATAATTAAAAATAAATAATTTTTTTTGAAGATAGAAAATGGGCCCACATTTTAGATATATTTACTCTTACAAAGCACGAAATTCATTAGAATTTTATAGAAGTTGATTGATTTAAAAAAAAAATTAATACTCCTCGCATGAAGTATAACTATTTAAAGCTTGATATTTTGTTATAATTTATATTGTTCCTAGTGCAACTCTTTACAACCATGGTTGTTCTTTCATAACTCTTCTATATAATAGAATATTTTTCATATTCCATTTTAATTGTTAGAATATGATTTTACACACCCATTAAAAAAAATTAATAGAGATAGTAATTTTGTTACTATAATTTTATTAATTTTTTTAAAAATATATAATAATAACTTTTTTCATATTTTAGAATAATTTTAAATATTAAATATAAAATTAAAAAAATATGATAAATTATTTTTAAAATTTTAAAATTAATAAGTATTTTTAATATAATTTGAAATTAAAATGAAAGGAAAGGAGTAATATATATTGGGGTTGTTTAGTGAAAAAGGAGAAACAAAGGGCAGTTGAACAAAATAATCCAAAAGAATATACCCGTAGAGGCATTGGGTTCGAATTTAATCTCTCTCTCTCTCTCTCTCTCTCTCTCTCTCTCTCTGTCAGCAAATCCTGTTTGGTGTTGTTTTCCCTTTTCTCAAAGGGTAAAGAAGTAGAAGAAGAAGAAATGGGATGCTTCCTTTGCTCCGGAAAATCAAACAAGAAGCAAGAAATTGGAAAGTCTGCTGATCAGATCCCATCCTCATTGGGTACTGTATAATCTTTTAGTTGCCTTTTTCTTGCACCTCCTCATACATGGCAAAAATACCTTAATCACAGCTATGATTGTTTTTCTTCTTGTAAATTTTGTGACTTCTGTTTATATAATAGTATGTTATGACTTTGAGATGCCATGTTCCATTCCATTCCCTTTGTTGAGGTTGGGATTTTAAATCTTTTCTTAACCTATAAGATCCAAACAATTTTCTATTAAACTTATTACTGATAGTTAAGTGATTTCGGTCTAAATTGCATTAGAAAGCGACTAAGCTTTATCCTATCAACTTTTTGTTTCTGTGGTCTCAGTTTATGCAGCAATTGAACTTGAAGGCAAATATTGACATAATACTGTATATAAATAATATGTTTGGTTAAATGCAAGGTGTCTCTACTTTTGGCTGCTTTTCCACTTAATAATTTCGTCTGTCTTCTTGCACACGAAGTCAACTTTCTCAGCATGCTGACTTGTAACCCTTGAGTAATGTTGCTCAATGTTCTGTTAAGTTTTCTGTACTAGAGTGGTTGTAGCTATCGTGCCAGATGAAATTGAATAACACATCAAGACTAGGGCCAGTTAAGCTCTATTTGAATATTTCTCTGCAAGAAATGGATCATGTTTCTTTTTCTCAACCACTATTGTTAACATTGGGATTTTTCAGTTTTGCTTTACTAGATTTTGTCAAATTAGTGAAAAATGTAGTATCATTGCACCTGTTATATTTAGTAGAAAATTTTCTTACTGTTTATCCATGTTGATGGACAGCATTAATTAATTAAGCACAATATAGTATTACTGCCGACAGGCATTTCACTTTTATGGATGAATGCGGAAGCACCCCACTGCTGTTTGTTTTATTTTCCGTCTCCTAAAGCTTATAGATGGTTAGTGGGGGCAGAACATATTTCTGTCAGCCATGGGATGTTGCTTGGAGGTTACATTGGCCTACCATACATTCACATTTCAGAAAAAAACTAACAATTTTCTCTTTCTTGTTTCAGGAAAATTGAAGGTAAATACTTCAGTGGATGAAAAGGACAGCTCTAGAAATGGTGGATCAGGACATATAGCGGCACATACGTTTACATTTCGCGAATTAGCTACTGCAACCAAAAATTTTAGGGCTGATTGTCTCTTGGGAGAGGGAGGCTTTGGTAGAGTATATAAAGGGCGGTTAGAGAGAACCAATCAGGTTGGTCTAGCTCATAAGTTGGAAATAAAACTGTAACTTGCCTTTTATAATCAATGTATTCGAACTCTTTTTGTTCTTATTCGTTAATTTTGAGTTGGCATTCTCTCCATTTCATGCTGTATTGTTTCTTTCTTTATTCCTTTTGGAGAGGAAAGTGCAGAGCTTTTTGGAATGGTGAAAGAGTTTAGAAGACAGTTAATTCATTGATTACTCATCCGCAGGATGAATCTCACTGTATATACTGTAGGTTTTGATCTTCTGTTTTTAATTTGGGGTGATGGCGCAAGATTTTATTAACTGGGGTTTAGCTCAAATATTGTGAAACCAGTCACTCCGGCAATCTAAAGATAGCTAATCTCATTTCAGGTGCTTGATATAGAGCTAGAGCCTTTTAATTGTTCTCATACCTACTAGAGCCTTTTAATTGTTCTCATTTATAGGCCGACTATGAAGAAACTTTAATAAAACAGAAACCAAGGGAATCGGCACCCTCATCAAAGCTCTGCGCTAATAGAAGATTTTAAATGATCATAGTGCAATTCCACCTCAAGGTTTTGCCTAGTCTCTTGTTATCATCTGAATATCTTAAGAATTCAGCTTAAGGAGAAGTTATTTCAGTGTGCACCTTTTGTTCATTAAATAGCAGTAATTTTAAAGAAGAAACAAGAAGCAGCTTGGTCACAGCGACAATGAAGAAGACCGAGTATGGACTTGACTCAGTGCAGTGTCCTACTGGCTTTATGCTAACAAACACCATGTTGTTGTGTCTGCTTGAGCCTCTTAACTGCTTCCTGGGTTAAGTCTCATGAGATGATACAGGCAATCTGCTTCTTTTCTTGGCTGCCTTCTGCACTAACTTTACCACTCCTCACTCTTTAAAATCTAGACCAAGTTCAACAATTGAAAAGTTGTTATTATTGATCCCACTTTTAAATAGAGCATAGTTAACTTTACCTGATCAAAAAAATAAAAATGAAAATAGAGCATAGTTAATATGTGGAGATGGATATGAGTACTATTGCTGGAGAGCTTCTTGTTCGCACCAAAAGTCCCTGCAACACCTAATACTGCAAACATCACTGAAATATAATGGTGAACGGTGCACTATCCCATTCCTGATGACTTTGAGGTCGAGAAACCTTAATGATTTGCATCTTAGTATTTAGCCTCCTGAGGTTTACACCTTTATAGTGTTGTGTTGCAACGCCTTGTCTCCCTGTTCCTCGGCAATGGTGATTTGATTGAACAGCTTCCTTACCTGCACTGTCTTTTTCATGAAATTCCCCTCCCTCTAGTCCTTTTCTCATTTAAATGAAGAATATTCTGCAACTTTGTGGCTCTTATGATGCTGTTAGCAAGAACTCTTAGATCAACTGCAGAAGTTGTAGATGCACGACTTGGGTCTAACATATTAGTTTTGCCACCTTTGAATGTTTTCTCTCTACATAACTAACTTTTGTCTATACTTCTATACTGTTAGTGGGAATAGATAATAGAGCTGCCAACTTCAAAAGAAAAACAAGGCCATCCACCTAATGTGTTCCATGTGCCACAGGGTCATTTGCTTTTAGATTTCTCCATACTGTGCTCAATCAATCAATAGAAGAATACTTCTGTTTTGTCAATTTAATATTGCTCGTACTCTTTAGATTGTTTATGAGGCCTGAAAGTGCTTTCTTATGTAGGTCGTGGCCATCAAGCAACTCGACCAAAATGGATTGCAAGGAAATAGGGAATTCCTTGTTGAGGTCCTGATGTTAAGCCTACTTCACCATCCACACCTTGTCAACTTGATTGGATATTGTGCTGATGGAGATCAGAGACTTCTAGTTTACGAGTTCATGGCGTTAGGATCACTGGAAGACCATCTACATGGTATGTATAAGAGAATAATTAATTAATGCTAGCATATTCTAGATCTTGTTCAACTTAACAAAAACTTTCCTATTCTTAAGACTAAAATAGCAATACTGCAACTTCTATCTTAGGTCATTATTCACCCAAAGAAGGTGATAATGACATGACTACTGGAGTTCATCTGGAATTTATTTGAAGAAAGTTTTGATCAGTTTGTGAAGTCCTAAGTAATCCAAGAGATTGACATCAAATCTTGCTGATCCATAAAAGATATTGCATAGCTTCCTTTCTATACGAATTAGTATCTGATGGGACTTTTCAATAGCAATAATAATGAAAATTTATTAAATGAAGGGCAAAACACACCTACTAGCATCTGACAGGACTTGAAAGCTAATCTTTTGTATTCCCGAGCAATTTCCAGATGCTTGTTGAGCTAATGAAAAATATTACTTGTGCTTTCAATTGTGGCATACAAATCCAAATATCTTTTTTTTAAAAATCTCTATTTCTATTTCTAGAAAATGGAAGCGCGCGCACACTATATATATATATATATATACGTATATACATTTACACATATACGTGTGTGTGTGCACATATATATATATGTATATATAGAGAGAGAATACAGCTATACAAAATAACAAGGTAAACTATCACCATGTACCTACTTAGATTGGAACAAGCTACAATCTGTGGGATAAGCAGGATTTCTACTCAGCTCCCAAAAATATACCTGGCATTATGAGGGACTTAAAACCTCATCTAGCCAGACAAAGCTATCAAGGGACATCAAACTTATAAAATATGTATAGGATGTAGACAGAAGATGAAATCATCAAGAAGGGAGAACTGCTCTTACAATACGAGGAGCTGATCAAGAAAGAAGAAATTGGGTGGGGGCAAAGATCAAGGGCCATTTGGCTTAAAGAGGAGGATGGAAATACAAAGTTCTTTCAAAAGATTGCAAATGCTCACAAAAGATACGATAATATTGATCAGCTAAATGTCAAAGGGGAAATCATTAAGGATACAAGAAGAATTAAGGGGAGATAGTGGAATTCTACCAGTCACTATACACAGAACAAATGCAGTGAAGGCCTTCAACCCAATGTCCAGACTGTCCAGTGTGATCATTAGAAGAGAAGGAATATTTACAAAGAAGATTTGAGGAAGAAGAGGTGCTCAGAGGCATAAAAATATGTGCAATGTATAAAGCTCCAAGACCTGATGGCTTCACCATGAGATTCTTCATAAAATGTTGGGAGGTGGTAAAGCAGGACATCATGAACACCTTTCAATGTTTTGTTGAGCTAGATAAATTTGAAAGAAGTTTCAATGCAACTTTCATTGCCCTCATACCAAAGAAGAAAGGAGCTGCAAAGTTGAGAGACTTCAGACCTAAGTCTGATTGGTAGTGTCTACAAGATAATCTCCGAAGTCCTAACAGAAAGATTAAAAGGGGTAATGGCAAGGCTGGTAGACTCATAGCAGATGACATTTATCAATGGTAGACAAATCATGGATGCTGTCCTTATTGCCAATGAGGCAGTAGGTGCTAGAATGAAGCAAGGAAAAGTTGGTGTCCTCTGCAAACTAGATATAGAAAAGGCCTATGACAATGTCAATTGAAACTTCTTGCTGGGCATTCTGGAGAAGATGGGATTTGGGCAGGTATGGATACAGTGGATGAGGCATTGCATTTCAACAGTATGTTTCTCAGTGCTTGTAAATGGCACACCAGCTGGCTTTTTTAAAGCTCAAAAGGGAATCAGACAAGGGGATCCTTTATCTCCATTTCTATTCTTGTTAGCAATAGAGGGCTTGAACAACATGATCAAGGTGGCCAGCAACAGGGAATGGATAAAAGGGTTTGAGGTGGCCAAGGAAGGACAGGAAAGCTTGGAAATCACTCATTTACAGTATGCAGATGACACCCTCATTTTCTGTGGAGCTGAAGAAGAACAATTGAAATACCTCAGAGTCATCCTAATGCTATTTGAAGGCATATCAGGCCTACATGTTAATTGGAGAAAGAGTTCTCTTTAATCCAGAACAGTGTGCCTAACATGGAGGACTTAAGTGTTATATTAAGCGGGGAGGTTGGAGCTCTTCCGACAACATACCTTGGTATGTCTCTAGGTGCCAAGTCCAAATCAACAGAGATCTGGAATGGAGTAGTAGAAAAGTGTGAAAAGAAGTTGGCCACATAGAAAGGACAATACTTGTCACTAGGGGGTAGGGTGACACTTATCAACTCAGTTTTGGATGCATTACCAACATATATGATGTCACTCTTTCCAATTCTAGGAGGGGTGATCAATAGACTTGACAAAATCAGAAGAAAATTTTTATGGCAAGGAAACAAAGACAGAAAGGGATACAATCTAGTCAAGTGGGATGCACTGACACCGGAAAAGAAACATGGGGGTCTGGGAATCAAAAACTTGAAAAACCACAACAAGGCACTCAGGATGAAATGACTATGGAAATATGCTAATGGCAATGACCTTCTGTGGGAGAAGGTTATCAAAGCAAAATATGAAGAGGAAGACAAATGGATGATAAAGGAAGTTAAAACTCCATATGGAATGAATTTATGGAGATCAATAAGAGGCCTATGGGAAGAACTCAAGCAGTACACCAAGATCAAGTTGCACAATGGAGAGAGGACCAGGTTCTGGAAAGATAAGTGGTTTGACTATGGGGTTCTAGAAACTATATTCCCAGACATCCACAATATTATCCAACATCAACAAGCTACCATAGCATACCTATGGACACAGAATGGATGGAATCTCATCTTCAGAAGACAGGACTATAATTGGGAGCTACAAAGAGTGTCTGAGTTTCTTAAAAAAATAGAACAACTCAGTGGCTGTCAACATCAAATAGAGGATAAACTTGAATGGCAAGACAAAGGTAAAGGGACCCTCAAAGTCAGCAAAGCCTACAAGAGAATGAACCAACCTCACTAGCAGGAAACTACTTGACCATGGAAAAACATTTGGCGAACAAAAGTACCTCACAAGGTAGCTTGTTTTGTATGGTTATTGGCCAAAGAGGTTGTACTTACTCAGGAGAATCTTATGAAAAGGGGTACCACCCTATGCTCTAGGTGCTTCTTCTGTGGAGAGGAAGAAGAAACAGTGAACCACCTTTTCCTACGCTGCAAAAGCACTGGACAACTATGGAGAATATTCTTGAATCTCAAAGGAATTTCTTGGACCATGCCTGGGAGAATCACAGAGGCCATCAAAAGTTGGGAAGAGGCAGACACACAGACTAAGGACAAGAACAAGTGGAGAATGATCCCTTCTAGCATCTGGTGGACCATGTGGAGGGAAAGGAGCTCTAGATGCTTTGAAAATCTAGAGAACAATATGCAACAGATAAAGCTGAATTGCATACTACTTTTGTGTTTTTGTTGTAATCAGTTCTAGGCTAATGATCCTGTCTCTATAGTTGATGTTTTAGACACATTATAGATGTAAAGATCATAGGACTCAGTAGATTGTTGTAAATAGGATGCAGTTCTACCCATGTTCTGCTTTTTTTGTGCAAAGATATATATACAAAGTTACCAATTCAAAAAAAAATTATAAAATATGTACAAACATCTCTCAATGGTAAAAGAGTTCCTAAGTCTTCCTGCTAAATGAGGGAAATTGATACTTTTTCATCCTCATTTCTCCTTTAACATATTTAGGAAGTCTGTTGCTATAATTAATCAAAACCTTTTCTCTACAGTCCAATCCCCAGTTTGCTAAGGCATCCGCAATGTTATTGCCTTCAATAAAGTAGTGCTGAATACTCCAAGTATCAAACTTAGCCATCTGTCTTTGAATATCTTCAATGATATCCCATAGACTCCAAGGATGGTCATGGATATCCTTAATCCATTGAGTAAGTAATTTGGAGTCACTTTCCACCTCTACTTTTTTAATCCCTTTACAGAGACACAAATCTATCCCCTTTTTAAGAGCCAGAGCTTCACCCGTATTATTTGACATATTTCCCAGTGACATTGCAAATGCATAGACCATATGATGTTGATCATTTCTGATTATTCCACCTACCCCACTTGGCCTCAGATTACCTTTAGGGCATCCATCAACATTCAGCTTGAAGACACCAATCTTGGGGAGTAGCTACTTAATAGTAAGAACAGATTCTTGCTATGCAGAGTCGTCTAGTAGCTTTAGAAATAGCTCCCCGCAAATATGAGGAGTAATTTGAGGAAGTTGCTTATGAGCCGTCACTGTCAGGTCCTGTCATATTTGATAAATGATTTTGTTGTCTCTCGTAGGAATGTTGTCAAATCTGCTGTTCCATCTTGCTTTCCAGATATTCCTTAGGATGATACTAGGAAGGATTTGTAGGCTCAGATTAAGGATTGGATTTCCCCCTTTGTTCATCCACCCGTCACATTTCTTACCCTATTATTGATCTGGATACCAAATAAATTATTGAAGTATGTCCATACTTTCTGGCCTGTCATGCTTCCAAGAAATAGATATTCCTGATCTTCTTGCTGAGGATCACAACAACAAGAACACATAGAGGTAGGTTAATACCAACCTTTTCATATTGAGATCAACTGAAAGTTTTTGATTGAGAAGTTTTCAAGTGAAAAAGGATACTTTAAGTGGAATGATTATGGACCAAGTGATCTTGTTGGTGTAAGAAATGTTGTGGTGCTCTCTGATACTGCTCCATGCAGATTTACAAGAAAATTTCCATCTGCACTTCGGATCCAAATAGGTTGGTCAGCCAGATCAGGAGATTTAAGGGTAATCCCATTTATGAGAATAACCATATTAAGAGGAAGCACCCTTTTGAGCTTATCCATATCCCATCCACCATAAATAAAATAATCCGCAACCTGTCCTTTAAGAGATGTTGATGCTTCACCAAAATTTGCTAACCTTCCTTTTCCTGTCCAGTTATCCCAGCAAAAGTTGGAGCTTCCATTATATTAAATGCTTCATTTTGTCTCTAATTTCCATCAACCTTCTCCAATTATGAGATTGAGTATAATTCCATTTCCTAGCAACTGGATGAACTCTTCTAGTATACTTGCTTTTCAATAAGTCTGACCATAAGGAATATTTGGTTCTGAACTGCCACCATAACTTTGCTGCTAAACTGTGAGCCATCTCCTGCAGTGATCTAATTCTAATACCCCCTTTTGAAGTTGGTTTTCTAAGCTTGTGCCAAGCCACCCAATAATGATTATTCCTTCCTTCTATGTTGCCCCAAAAGAAGTTAGCAAGTATCTTCTCCATCTACTGCAAAATGGTCTTGGGGGATTGACATATTGAAAGAAGATATACTGGCATTGTAGATAGAACATGTTTTATAAAAATGATCTTTCCACCACTGGACAGTATTTTGCAGTGCCATGATCCTAGTCTTTTAAGGATCTTTGTGACAGCATCTGTGAAGTAATAGATTCTCTTCCTCCCATGAAATAAAGGACATCCCAAATAGTTAATGGGAAATTCCTTCCTTGGTACCTGCAAAATATGAGATACAATATTAATTTTCTATTAGTAGAAATATTCTCATTCATTATAAAGCAGCTCTTATCCTTGTTGGTAAGCTGTCCAGAGTTCTCTTCATATCTATTTAAGCATCCCACGACCAACTTCAAGGTCTGTGATTTTCATGCACAAAAGATAATAAGGTCATCAGCTTATGAAAGATGATTAATCCTAGGTCCATTAGCTTGCATATAAAAGCCAATAAACTTAGGATCATTGTAAAGGTTATTGAGTAGATTAGATAATACTTCAGCAACTATGATGAAGAGGGAGAGTGATACGGGATCCTCTTGTTTGACTCCTCTTTGGGATTGAAAAAATCCATATCTATTACCATTAATGATAACAATATACCACTCGTCACTGAATCCCATATTCCTCGTTACAATACAGATGAATTACCAAGACATCTTGTCATATGCCTTGTTTCATGTCTATTTTGAAGACCACATTGCCACTTTTGTTATTCATCTTCATACCATCTATGATTTCCTGAGCAAGGACATTTTCACCGATGGCTCTTTCTTTCACAAATCCACTTTGATTAGGAGAAAATATTCTTGGAATGATCATGAACTTTTTGCTGTTCATTATTTTAGAGACGATCTTCCAAGTCACATTGCTGAGGCTAATAGGTCTAAAGTCTGAGAAACTTCGAGGGGATTCCACCTTGGGAATTAAGATTAAACAGATGCTAGTAAAGAATATGGGCATCTGTTTACCACTTAAAAACAGCTTTAACCATAGCAAGAATATCTTCATTGATAATATCCCAATCCTTCTGGAAGAACATACTGCTGAAACCATCAGGTCCTGGAGCAATGTTGGGATAGATACTAAAGATTGCCTCTTTAACCTCTAGCATAGTGGGAAAAACATGCATAAGATTAGCACTATCAATTTCTATCACAGTTTTTGGGATATTTTCTAGGATACCCTTATCAATATCTCCAGAGTTACCAATGAATAGCTTCTAATAGAAAATCAGTAGCTGCTGACCCAATATTGTCTTCACCTTCAATCCACACATCATCCCGATGAATTTTGTTAATGCTGAGGAAACTTCTTCTACCTCTTACCACAAAGTGAAAGAATTTAGTATTCTCATCACCCTCAGTGTTGCATTTGAGTTTGGCTTTTTGTCTCCAAAAGGAATCCACCTGTTTATGCTGCACAATCAGCTCAGCCCTAGCTTTATGGAACGTCATCCTGTACAACTTGGATGGACTTGAAATATTTCTCTTCAGCCTGTACCAGCTTAGCTTCCAATTGTAGAACATTGATGAAGATATCTCCTACGGTCTTTTTAGACCATGAACTAAGAGCCTTTCCAGTGTTCTAAGTTTTTGTTGGATCTTTCAAAAGATATTGCCTTCTATATAGGATGTCCAATTCTGTTGAACCACACTTAGGAAACCTTCATGTTCCACCAAGAAATTAAAAAATTTGAAGTATCTGATGTGGGTACTATGGTTCTCCCCAAGAAATGAGAAGGGGGCAATGGTCTGAGTTAACTCTAGGAAGATGTACCACATTACAATAGTTGAAATGTTCATTCCAACTGTCATTAACCATCATTCAGTCAAGTCTTTTCCAAACTATCTCCTCTTTCCTCTCATTACACCAAGTGTATTTATTTCCAGAGAAACCAATATCATTTAACCCACAGTCTTGTAAGCATTCCATTAATGGCAATGTCTTGTTCAACCTTGAGGTTTTCCTCCCAATTTCTCATCCATAGATAGAATACTGTTAAAATTTGCACACACTGCCCATGGAGAGTCCATAGAAGATCACAAAGCCCTCATGTAACCCCATAAGTCTTCTCTACCTGTGGCCTTTGATTTTCCATATACTACTGAAATAAAGCAATGTTTATCATCAATATTGTTCTTGACTTTGCAAGTCACAAGTTGATCTTCACTAGCAAAATTGAACAATTCAAATTAGCTCCCCAAAAGATCCAAATTTTGTTGCTATAGTTGGCAAAACAACCTTGCATACCAAGAGTGAGTTTGTAACTCTCTATTTTGGATTCCTTTACAAAAGGTTCTTGAAGTACCACCAAAGATATGTTATGATGTTTAATAATATATAATTGAGCCTTTCAGTGGAGGCTTGGGACTTCATATCTCTCATATTCCATTAAGAATATTGATCATTGATAACATTGGTATAAGGTTTTTGACAATTCAGTTTTTACCCCCTTGTAATGGGAGAAGCTCTGACATTTCATCTTCTTGTTCCCCTTTTTTTACCAGGTCTTGGTTATTCATGTTGTTTTCAATTTATTCACCTGTTTTCTCTGAACTAGTGCCTCCAACCAGTTCATTCAAATCACCTTCCTCTTCATCTGATGAGTCTTCTGATGTTTCATCCTCAGAAGAGTTGGTTTCTGCCCATTCATCATCTTCTTCCTTTCTTTGTTACCCTCCCCTTGTTTGTCTCCTTGTACTATTATCTACTTGTCTTGGTCATTCTCGTGTGGCTCAATTTCTTTAAGAAGCTCATCAAAACTATTCCAAGTTATAAGGGCAGACTGCTCCTGTGATATCCCTTCCTTCTCAGGTTCCTGTTTTCCATTTTGACTGTTCATCGTCTCAGATCTCTTTTTCTGCTTCTTTCCTTTTACCTCTTTCCATTCCCTTAAAGGAGTCAAAATTCCTTAATGTCAATATGGTCAGCTTTGACATTAGAGTCCATTCTAGTACCTTGGAATTCAAACTGTTCAGTGATTACACAGTCTTGATTATCCATTTCAGGTCTCTTGTTATGTTGTATCTCCTTGTTCCCTTAATCCCTTCTCCAGTTCGCTTTCATTTATATACTATTTCAATATATTATTGCCCTTGTCATATTGGTCTTAGCATGACTTGGTAGAGTTTGTCAATTCCAAAGGTTGCACCAGTTGGTTTGAAGAAGGTCTTAGGAGGTTCACTTTGTCTTCTCTTCTTGTTTCTCTGCTCTTCCTTGTTGACTTGTTTTTCCCTTCCCCTTTCAATTTGCACTTCCTCTTTAATTGATTTTGCCATCTTGACTCTTACACTTTTCTCCCTTAACATTCATTTCCTTTTGTTCCTCCTGTCTCCTCCTTTTTAGAACTCAGCAATTTGCCGTATTATGTCCCGGTCTTCTGCAGTGCCTACAAAATTTAGGAATATTTTTATACTCAATTTTTTGGACATATCCTTTGATTGGGAAGTCCTCATCCTCATCCTCATCCCCAATCCAGACGCTATTAATCATAGGTTTTAGAAGATCAATTTTTATTCGAACTTTTGCCATGCTTGGTCTATTCATAGTTTTGGTAGCTGTATCTAGCTCTAGAGGTTTTCCGACATCTTTCACAATTTGTTCACTACAATTTAATTATGCATATGAAATGGCAAACTTGGGAGAAGTGTGCAGATTGAGATAATTGGAAGGTCTTCCTCTGGTTTGAAATTAGGTGTCCATTGTTGCAGCCATATTTGTAAGCCCTTGATCCCTATCATCCTTTTGAATAGTATCATGCTACAATCCTCATCATTAGTGAAATATTCAAGTTGTCATACCCTCCAATCTTCACACTTCCTTCAAGAGAGAACTTTTCGGAGAATCTGGATTTGATAGCATCAATTTGAGGTCAGGTCTTTGTGAATCTTCCCCCAATTGCTCTTTTGAAAACTGATTTGCCATGACTCCGTAGTAGTCCCTTGTTTTAAATATCACCGCATGCATGCTATTGTGAGTTTTCCTCCTCACTTTAATCAACTGTTCCTTGCGATCGGAAGTCACAGAAGAAGGGTCTGTTAAGGATGCAGCTTATGAGGGGGATTTCCTTTCTGTTGAAGCTGTATTAGCGTTTGCCCTTGTTAGGGGCTTGATTTGGGATGTAGTACGCTTCGGTGGGACGCCGTCCGGCGCATCCATATGTCGGAGCGTGGTTATCAGTCGCAAGTTGCAGCAAAATAGAGCCGTTATAGAAGAGAGAGAAGAGAGAAATTTTTTTTCTTTTTACACTTTATGCTTTAATTGATAGATATGTCAAAATCTACAATTCCAAATTGGTAGTTTGTTTTTCATTAAATTTTTCATAAAGTCTTTCCTTTTCCGTTAATTGCTCTCTTACTGGTTTCATTATATCCATGGTGTCTTTGCTGTGGCATCTAATCTATCATGTAATTGGTTAAATAATCCAGAGCTTTCACCCGACAAAAGACGACTAGACTGGAATACAAGAATGAAAATAGCTGCTGGTGCTGCCAAGGGCCTGGAGTACTTGCATGATAAAGCGAATCCCCCTGTTATATACAGAGATTTAAAATGTTCTAATATTTTGCTTGATGAAGATTACAATCCCAAGCTATCTGATTTTGGGTTGGCCAAGTTGGGTCCTGTAGGCGACAAGACCCATGTTTCCACCAGAGTCATGGGAACCTATGGTTATTGTGCACCAGAATATGCAATGACGGGGCAGCTTACACTTAAATCTGATGTTTATAGTTTTGGAGTAGTTCTTCTAGAAATTATTACTGGTAGAAGGGCAATTGACACATCAAGAGCTGCTGGAGAGCAGAATCTGGTTGCATGGGTAAGAGAATGATTTTGCTGTTAGTGTGTTAGCTTTATGGTGTCACTTGTTCTAACAGTGTGGGCGAACAACCTAAACTGTGTAGTTTATGTGTCTTTTCTTGAATCTTCAACTAGTTGGTGAATACTTATTATGTTGCACAACCAATCTGTTGCAGTTTTTATTATGTTGTAAGGTTTCTCAATTATTTTTCGTGCCTGCTTTCTGAATCAATCACTCAAATGCTCATCAGGACTTGAATATATTGTTTTGTCCTTTGGTTTCTGGGCATTTATAGCTGTTCTCTGTTAGATCACAACTGGGTATGTTGTTGTTGATAAGGTAAATAATTTTTTAAAATGTTGGGAACAACTCTGGTATACAAGTAGTATACCTAAAACTAGAGAATCTAAAAAAAATATGATTCTCTATGAAACACAAGCAATCTTCTATTCAAATTATTAGAACCTTTTGGCTGCTATTTTGTCAATGTCATTAGGTATCAAGTCATCAACCTTTTCTTTTTCAAATAGCTGTACTTTCAAGTGTCTAACCCAGTTAGTTGCTTCTGGATAATTTCATGTGTGCGCACTGTATACCAACCTGCTTAGTTTCATCCAGTTCTTGCTTCTCTTCTAGATTGTTAGCAACCTTTTAGGAGAGACGGCTAGCTGTTGCACGAAGTGTCGCAGCATGACAAATTATTTAGCTCATTGTCCTCTAAATCATGTCATATAGTTTGTTGCTCAATTGTGAGGAAGAGTTCCGTATCAGTTATATTGTTAAGAGCCTTCTTGTTCAGAGCTCTTGGTTTGCCAAGCTACTTATACGTCAGAGCTACATTTCAAAATTTGCAGGCTCGACCATTGTTCAAAGACCGTAGAAAGTTCTCACAAATGGCTGATCCAGTGCTTCAAGGTCAGTATCCAGTTAGAGGCTTGTATCAAGCTCTTGCAGTAGCTGCAATGTGTGTCCAGGAGCAGCCCAACATGCGACCTCTCATAGCAGACGTGGTTACAGCCCTAAACTATCTTGCTTCCCAGAAGTACGACCCTGGAAGTCAGCCAGTTCAAAGGCCTCGCTCAGGTGTGTCAACTCCGAGAACAAGAAGGGACTTGTGATTGTTGCAGTGGATTAGAGATTGGGACAACTACATGGTTCTCTTAAGCAAAGTGCCACTTGAAGATTAGGATAGATGTAATTTCCATGGGGTTGGTCTATTTCTTTTGCTCCAAAGAGATGATGCCCTATTTATCACGCCATTTGCAGCAGATGGTTGCATTCAAACTGCCGGTATATAAATCTTTCCTCCTGTAAATGTTTTACAGGAGAGAAACATGTTGAAAAGAGAATAGGTTGAAATCCCAGGGAAAAACCTACCCCACTTGTTAACTTTGCTTTAAATTCTCTCTTAGGAATTCTTTTAGGTACTTTTCTGTTTCTCTTTTTTACTTTTTAGATTTATGTAAATTAGAGAGCCACTTGGCAGTTGGACAGTAATGATGAAAACTTGTATGTAGTGAGTGTCCTCTCAGATGATTACAGTGATTTTTATAGAAAAGCAGGAAAAACATTAGTATTGCTTGTTCTAGTGTGCTTTGCTAATATCCGCAAGAGGAATGGTTATTAAGGGTTTTGCTCACTGTCACTCATTTTCATTTTTCTTACCTTTGGCAACTACAATGGATTGAAGCATTCTAGTCTTTGGCTCAAAATAGAGAAATTGTTCCTTGAAAAGATAAAAAAATCCTCAAACTACTCCTTTCTTCTCAAGTCTCAACCATGAAAGAGAGATTGAGCAAACTATTCTTTTTTGTTTTTTTGTTTTTTCGTTTTATCATTCCTTAAAAAAGGGGTCATTTGGTTTGAAGATTAACCAACTAATCATGGGTATATAAATTGCTTTATACAACCTTTCATATGAAGTACTAAATTCTATATATTGATTAATAGTTATATGACCTGTGGGATTTGGCTACCGTTACGAATTTTAATAACTCTTAGTAAAAATTAAATATTGTATAACTAATACGACCGTATTATAAGTTTACATTTTACGGGAATGTAAGTGTTGTTTATTATGAAATACAATTCATGTATTACCAGTACACATATAAGAGTATTTAAAGACTAAAACTACTAC
Organism: Datura wrightii; assembly: GCA_035772735.1. NCBI lineage: Eukaryota > Viridiplantae > Streptophyta > Magnoliopsida > Solanales > Solanaceae > Datura > Datura wrightii. The sequence goes on from JASDFA010000003.1 coordinate 11,183,333, forward strand.
TCCTACCATTCTGCTTCGAAAGATAAGTATGAAAACTAAAAGTTACAGCGTACAGTAATTATGACAATCTGTTCGTTAATCATACTATTATTACAGGTCTTCTTTTTGGTTACATATACAGGTAGATTATATTTTTAAAATAAAAATTAAGAGTTAATATTGATAAATATATACTTTTACAAATGATATTAAATTAGGTATTTAAGATACATATTATTTTTTAAAAATATATTAATTAATAAGCATATATTTATAACTAATTTTTAAAAATAATTTATATATATATTAATAAAATTTTAACTTAATTAATTATAAAAAACTAGAAGTTACATATTTTGTAAGAACATCATGGATTGCATATTCAACAAAACATAATATTATAAATATAATGTCATAAAATTATTTAAATATTTGACAAATAAATAATCTATCAATTCTAACTAAAATATGAATGAAATGCAACCTAAAATAAAAAGTCAACACTACCAAAATAAATAAATTGAAAAATAAAAAATATAATATAAATTTAAAATTTAATTTTTTTTTAACATAATACTCTTATATCAAAGTCCAACATAACCAAGTAAATATAATTCAAAAAACAAAAAGAAGAAAAACATAAGTTTATAATCTCATTCAACAATCAAATTCAGCTTTATTGCAGTAATTAGAATAATAACGAAGTTATGCTAAATGAAGAAAATAAAGAAAAATAAATTAGAACAAAAAATACGAGCAATTACAGTGAACCACATGAAGTAAAGATTCAGAAATGAGAAGAAAGGAAATGAAAGATAAATAATGTAGAATAAAAATAAATTTAAAAAATATAAAAATTTCATAAAGTAAAAATGAAAAATTAAATAAAATAACAAAAAATTAATTAAAAATAAAAAGGAAGAAATTACAAGTAACCTTATAATCACAGCGAATTCTTAACCCCCATCCCAATTAAAGAGTGTAATTATCCCTCCCAATTACATCAAATTCTCAACTAATTAATTAATTACTTAACAATTAAAAAATAAGTCAAATTGTGTAATTATATTCAGATTCAATTTTCATATGACTTTCCAAACGTGTCTAAAAAATAATCCCCATTATTAATTTTTCACATAACAATTTGCATATTATTGATAATGTTATAAACATATTTGTATTATAGTGAATGTCTATAAAGGTATTTGTATTGTACTAGATATATGTATTTATATCATTGTGAAAGTCTATCTTTTGGAGAAAAGTTAGGAGAAATTATCCCTATAAATAGAGGGGTTCTCCTTCATTGTATTTAATCCCATCAAGAGAAATAAAAACTTCTCTCTTTCTCTCTTCCTCTATACAATATTCTTGTTCTTTCTTTATTATTTCATAACACGTTATCAGCACGAGTCTCTGCCTTGAGCACTCACTTTGAAAGATCTGAGGTAAGAAAAATCAAAGTTTTCTTAGAAAGATGAAGGTTAGTATTTCTTGATATTTATGTATTTACTAATAACAATATCGATTTTGTATATGAACTTGAGGACGACTTATTGATTCACTTGGCAATTCATGCCTCATAATTGTTCCAGAAGAACAATATTGTGAAAAATATATTTGTTCCAGAAGAACAATATTGTGAAAAATATATTTGTTCCAGAAGAACAATATTGTGAAAATATATTTGTTCCAGCAGAACAATATTGTGAAAATATGTAAGAGAAATCATCTATGTTATATGCATACCTCGATTTGCTCCCGAAGTAGCAATATCTTAAAAGAGGTTTTAAGCTATCATACCTTATGTGGTTAAGGCATATTTAGATGATCATGTTCCATTCCTGAAGAATGAGAACTTTGATAAATGTTACAAATATAGATCTAATACAGATCTAGTCCTTGAAGGGAAATGAAAGCATCAAAATCCATATGGATGCAATGGGTCTTGGAGACACCATTAAAAGTGAAAGCATCAAAATCCATATGGATGCAATGGGTCTTGGAGACACCATTAAAAGTGAAAACAAAGCATCAAATCAAGATCGTGCTAAGGCTATGATATTCTTGCGTCATCATCTTGACGAAATTCTTAAAATTGAATATCTCATGATCAAGGATCCACTTGTTTTGTGGAATAGCCTAAAAGAAAGGTATGACCACCTGAAGATGGTCATCCACCCAAAGGCACGATATGATTGGATTCATCAAGACTATACGTCTGTTCATGAGTATAGCTCATCAACATTCAAAATTGTTTCAAAACTGAAACTATGTGGAGAAACTATTTTGATATGATTGAATATGTGGTAGTATACAAAATTAATTGAGAGCTCCGGAAGAGCTAATGTATTACTACCTGAAGGAATGAAATTGTTGTATTAAGTCTCAAAAGGAAACTTATAAGTTTCAATGACATTGAAAAAAAAATGAGATTATAAATTATGGGAAGATCTAATATCTTTATGCTACTACAATTGAAGCGGGTTATAAATATTTATGTAAAAGATTACCCGACGGTTTTTTTTTATTTGTAGTACATAAATATGGGTATGATGATGAAATCACATACGAAAGTAAACCAGAAGTTTACTGAAATAAGTTGGCATACCGGTTGACCATCCCGGTTCAAATGTGATGCAAAAATAATTGAGAATTCACGTGGATATATGTTGAAGAAATAAAAGATTCTTCAAGAATTCTCTTGTGTTGCTTGTTCTCATCATAGAATGATCTTGATCAGCTAAGATTGGAATTATATTCCCTGAAATTTTGGAACTTATAAAAGGGTGAATATGGGCCCATTCACCTGCCATGTGAACCGTTTGCTAACAGATGCATCTATGGAATGGTCACATGTGTTTTGATATCAACTTGCAATTGATTTTTGTAAGGTTGTTGCTCGAATTATTAAACTAAGAGCATAGTTCCAAATTATAAAATCATGTTGATAATGCTGATTCATATCTATGTTGGTTTAGCGAGAATTGTATGCCTCCAATTATAGCTAAATCATTGATTATGAGAATAAAACTCCCAAATAAAATTTGGTATGAGATATGTTTATTTAACATATAGCAACACTTGAATGCATCAAGCCAACAAGGTTCCCCTATCACAATTGGTCCAGGGTCAGGAACCAAATAATTCCATCTAAAATTTGAATGTGCGATATATGATTGAATTGCCCCACCACAACGCACAAAGATGGGTCCCCAAATGAGCTTGGGGAGTAAATGTTAGTTTTTCTAACATTAGGGGGAGAAATGATTAGCAACTGAAAATTGAGTGTGGGCTGAATTATCTAGATCCTCGGGAAAAAGAAAAGTTGCAAATGCTCCAATGGAAAGTCCTTGAAGGATAGAGTCTATGAGACGCCTGAAGCGTGATAGACCAAACGGTTCCAAATATAGAACTTTTTGAAGAAGGAGAGAAGCAAGTGATTAAGATGGTCATAATGATGAGGCAAGTGCTTTGAGAAAGCACCACGACATAACACTTCATAAAACCTTGGCAAAGGTTCAGGTACCTGAAAGTGACGAAAAATGAAGAGATCTCAATAAGTTATGTCGCATTGGAACTGATCGTCGATGATATTTTTGATACAATATAGTGCGCAATATTGTAAAAGATTGTGAGGATCTGAATTCTACGTCTATTAAAGCATGTTTATGTAGAAATAATTATCAAGTGAAATGATGCGTATTGATAAGCATAAAGCTTATTGGACCTGTAGTCCAGACACTAGAAGATGTCACGCATTTAAATACTAATTAATGTTATCACTTGATAAAATTTGTACGAAAATCATGAAGGATTCGAAATGCCTGAAGCATTTACAAGTTTCTTTAAACTTGTTCATAATTCTTATATGAGGAAATCCTTGGTCCTGAAGTACCATATCTTAGTGTGATTGATGCACTAATATATCTTGCTAATACTACAAGGCATAACATTCAGTTAATTTGTTAGCAAGTCCCGATCTTGTTGGTTATGCTGATGCTGGGTATTTATCTAACCCACACATAAAGCTCGATCTCAAACTGGCTACGTGTTCATATGTGGAGGTACTGCCATATCTTGGAGATCTATAAAGCAGTCTCTGGTAGCTACTTTATCAAATCATGCTGAGATAATAGCTATTCATGAAGCAAGCCGAGAATGTGTGTGGTTGAGGTCCATGATACATCTCATTAGAGAAAAATGTGGTTTGAACTGTGACAAAGTACCCACAATTTTGTATGAAGATAATGCTGCATGCATAGCACAACTAAAGGGAGGATTCATAAAAGGAGATAGAACGAAGCACATCTCGCCAAAGTTTTTCTACACACATGAGCTCCAAAAGAATGGTGATATCAATGTGCAACAGATTCGTTCAAGTGATAATGTGGCTGATTTATTCACCAAATCTCTACCAACTGCAACTTTCAAGAAGATGGTGCACAAGATCGGGATGCAAAGATTCAAGGATGTTCTCATTAGGGGGAGTTAATACGCGCTGTACTCTTTTTCCCTTGCGAGGTTTTGTCCCACTGGGTTTTCCTTGTAAGGTTTTTAATGAGGCAGCCAAAATGCGTATTATTAGATATGTGTACTCTTTTTCCTTCACTAGATTTTTTCCCACTGGGTTTTTTCTAGTAAGGTTTTAACGAGGCACATTATCTATCAAATAGACATTCAAGGGGGAGTGTTATAAACATATTTGTATTATAGTGAATGTCTATAAAGGTATTTGTATTGTACTAGATATATGTATTTATATCATTGTGAAAGTCTATCTTTTGGAGAAAAGTTAGGAGAAATTATCCCTATAAATAGAGGGGTTCTCCTTCATTGTATTTAATCCCATCAAGAGAAATAAAAACTTATCTCTTTCTCTCTTCCTCTATACAATATTCTTGTTCTTTCTTTATTATTTCATAACAGATAAAGATTTCACATAGTATCCTATTTTGGACATTGTATTTTAATACTAAATCTTTAAAATTTTTACACGTCTAATTACATTTGACTTGAACTTCATTCGTATATACTTGAAATCCAGGTAAATACAACTAAACTTTAACTATACATTTTTTTTAAATTTCATATATCATATACATAAAGTTACTTTTAAGTAAATAAACATATAAATTACTATATATTATAAATATAATTTAAATAATAATTTTAAAACTTAAATATTTATATAATTTGCCAATCCTCGTACGAAAAATTTATGCGTTACTATTGATGTATATCTAATCCACGCCCTTAACAGAGAAATTATGTTCCTCTAGTTGGTTTTTTGTCCAGCAGTATGCACTTGGCATTTAAAGCAATTCTTTGAGAGAAGAAACTTAAAATCTAATGTTTTGGATTACTTATAGTTTGTTTGGTTAAGTTTTCGAGAGGATACGGATAATTTTTTTTTTGATAAGTGCTTATTTTAAAAAAAATTAAAGTGTTTGATTAAGCGTTTGCGAGAAAATAAGTGTTTCTAAAAATAGCAGAAACTGTTTTTCAAAAATTAAAAAAATAGTTTTTTTTTCAAAAACATTTTTTTAAAAAATATTTTTGAGAAAACTACACTTACAAGCATTTTAAAAAAAGTTTGGTTAAATACTAAGGTTCGTTTGATGGCTATTTAGAGTTATGTGGGTATGTGTGATACATGAATTAATTATGAGGGAATTTATGCATTATTTTATGCAGAGATTAGTTATGCATGGTTTAGTTATTCATCCATAACTTATTCCACTTTCTATTCTGCATAAGATATAATACGTAAATTTTCTCATAACTTGTACATGTATTAATTTGGAGATTTCTAAATTGCAAATCAAACATTGTAATAACTTTATACATGAATAACTTACCTTATAACTAACTATTAAACATGGTATTAGTTACACATAATTTAATACCTACACAACCCCTAATTGCAGTTGAAAAGTGCTTTTTAAACACAAACTACTTCCTGCTTCTCAACCACAACATTAGCTGTTTAAAATAAGTGATATTTTTAATTGGATATATCTCTTAGTAAAAAGTAAAATTTATTTTTAATAATTTATATTTATCTATCTATACTATATTAAAAGTCTGAAGATCCTTAAAAATGTTGATTGAACTTTTTGCCCTTAATTAAAAAATTCAGCAATAGACAAAATCATCATTTACTATATTTTCTTCAAATAATTGTTATTTAACTATTATCCTAATATTTAAGACTTTGAAATTAATTAAAGTTATGATATTAAATCTTTACTTATTTGTAAAAGATAAGAACTCCTAATATATACCATTTTAAAATTGGCTAAAATTTTGCTTCTTAAATTTTTTCTTATTTGAACTATATTAAAAGTCATAACATTTAATACTTTAAAATCAATTACAATTCTATTAACTTATGTCATTCTTTTATTTATTAAACTAACTAATTATACATCACAATATTCAACTCACTGTATGAGAAAATAAATTAAATAATATAATTTTATTATATATTAATACGTTGAATTTCTTCTTCTTCTTTTCTTTTATTTAAAATAATATATAATCGCAAAAACACAACATATTTTAAGTTATTTTAATTAATAGAGTATTCTTGTTATTTACTCTCTTTAGTTAAAACTACATTATTTCTTCCATTTCAATTTATATGAAGATGTTTGGCTAAACACATAGATTAAGTGAGTGAGAGAGAGAGAGAGAGAGAGAGAGAGAGAGAGAGAATAAACTGAGATCATCCCATAAAGGATAAAAATGAAAAGTTTAAAATTAAGTTATTACTAAATATTTATAGTAAAGTCTCGTAGCAAAATATCATTCACCCTTTTACCTTTTTAAAAATAGAGTTCTCACTTGACAAAATAGCTATTTAATTATTTTTTTAACATTTAGAATTTTAAAATTAACTAAATTTTATGATATTTAGAAATTTAAAAGCAATTACGATTTTACGCGTTGAATAAATATTAGGAGTTCTTACTTTTTACAAATAAGTAAAGATTTAATAGTTATAACTTTAATTAATTTCAAAATCCTAAATATTAAAATAATAATTATTTAAGAAAAATAATAAATGACAATTTTATCTATTGTAGAGTCTTTTAATGAAGGGTAAAAAGTTCAATCAATATTTCTAAGGGCCTTCACACTTTTAATATAGTAATAGTCTTAGTGTATGTGCCTCGTGCGTGTCCCTCATATTAATAAGAATAAATTTTTTTAAAATAGCATAAATAATATTTAAAAGATGTTTTTGTATAACAATATAAGAATTTAGAAAGAAAATTATAAGTTTTAAATTGAACAAAAATTAGATTTAAGAGTTTAATTAAATCATTTTTAGATATTAATATAATTTATATATTTCAAAAAAAGGAGAGATTTAACACATAAATTTTAGTGAATTTTAAAATCCTAAATATTAGAAAAATAATTAAATAATTATTCTGTCAAGTGTGAAAAAAGGTAAAAAGGTGAATGATATTTTGCTATGAAGATCGTACTCTTTAAATATTTAGTAATAACTTAATTTTAAACTTTTCATTTTTACCCTTTATGAAAATAATTTTAGCCCAATTTTTTTCCTTCTCTCTCTTAATCTATCTACCTAGCCAAACACCTTCATACAAATTAAAACAGAAGAAATAGTATAGTTTTAACTAAAGAGAGGGGCAAAATCACTCGATTAATTGAAAAAACTTAAAATATATTGTGTTTCTATATTTTCTTTTCTTTATTTGATTATATAATTTTTTTTAAAAGATAAAAGAAAAAGAAGAAGGAATTCAATGTATTAATGCATAATAAAATTACACTCCTAATTTTTTCATACCGTGAGTGAAAAAATTATAATGAATAATTAGTTAGTTTAATAAATAAAGAATTGATATAAGTTAACAAGATTGTAATTTATTTTAAAGTCTTAAATGTTAGGACTTTTCTTGTTCCTTTCTTGACCATTCGGGGACAAAAGGTGGTTTAATTAGTATGTAATGTAACTATCCCTCTAGTCGTTATGGGATGGTTAGAGCCTTAGCATCTTTTAGATTCCCCCTAGGAGAAGTGAGCTAGTAAAAACTCCTAAATGAAATAAATTAAAAACTAAAATGTGAGTAGTGTTGACTGAAATCTTCATGTGTTGTGTTCCATTTGGGGGTGACCTAGTGAGCTAGACCTCCGTAGGAAATTCTGAGACTGTGAGTGAATTCGTAACGTCATTTTACAATCAGGTGCATGATATGAGAATGTTGTGAAGTCAGGATGTAAGACTTGTGTTTTGGGAATAAAAAAGTGTCAAAATTATCGAGCTACTGGTTAGCAGAGCAACGTTGTAGTGGTGGAATTTTTGCTGTGGCGGAGTGCCATCATAGCAGTCAGTAGAGAAGTCACCAGGTTTGCCATAGCGGGGACCCGATCCCCGTAGAGGGTCCGCCACAGCAGATGACGCAAGGTAGAATGCCTGTTTAAGTCAGAATTTTGAAGTTTTCACCCCATTATTCTAAGAAACAAAAATTTGAGAGCTTAAGGGCGATTTTTCAAGGGTAGAGCATTTTCTTCTTCTCAAGGTAAGATTTCTTGGTTAATCTTTCAATATCTTGATCCTCAAATACCCTAGAATCAATGAGTGGCCTTTAATGGTGAATTCTAGCTAAGAACCCTGGAACTATGAAAGTTAAGATAAGTTGTTGGGGTATTGATAGTTTTTGATTCCCTAGGCTTCTAAGTGAGTAACTAACATTTTTAGGATGGAAGTGATAATTATAGTTCATAATGGTGGTAATTTGAGACCTAGAATGTCATAAAGTTTGGACTTTTAGCATCAAAAACTGCTTGAAAAGGGTTTAAGGAGTAGAAACTCCATGAACTAGGTTAGAATGATCGTTGTAGGAATAGAGCATGATAAATTATCTTGTGGGTAATGAATCGAACCGTGATAATGGGTGTAATGGGTGAGTTTGAATCCTCAAGACCTTTATTTGAGAAATAGACTATTGAATGTTCTTTATTTGTTTATTTTAGACTTGGAACGTTCTAAGACATTGAGAAAAGGCAAAGCTCCTATGGAGTAGCTTGATACTCGAATTCTTCAGTTGAGGCAGGTTACAGTTTATGTGGAATTAGACTTTGTTTAATGCATTGTATGTATTATGACTTGATGAGTATGGTTGGTTGGTCCTTGGATATGATTGTGATAGAGACTATTGTGATTTAGTTATACTATTCGAACAAGTTTTGAATTGTCTAAGTCTGTGAATAATGTTCATGATTTTAAAGTGTGAATGTGATAATCAACGAGTACTTATATTTTGTCTTGTGTGATGTCTTATTTGGGAACATATTATATTATGTTGATGAATATTGAGTAATACATCATTATTCTAAGATGAGGGACTCGTCTTCGAGGGGAGTATCTGGACAAGCGGTTATGTGTTGACTAAGTAATATATCACTATTCTGAGATGAGTGACTCATGTCCGAGGTGAGCATCCGGGCGAGCGATTGAGATATGATGGCTTGTGTATGAAGGGATCATCAAGATGAGTAGATGAATGAGAGTGGGTACCACGCCAATACAGTACATGAATTTCTAGAGTTCCCTGCAGGTCATGACTAGAAGGGAAAACATAAGACCCTCTGACATGTGTATACAAATATGAGACTGATGAGTAACTGATATGAGACCAATTTGGTATAGATGTGAAATTGATGAGATACAGAGCTGTATAACTGCATGTTGCTTTGGACATAATTCTATTGCACTTATTTGACTTGTGTTCATTATAAAATTGTGATATTTGATGTCTGATTTTGAGGATCATTGTCATGCCCCGAGTCTACACTCTGGACGTCGACCGACACTCAAACCACATAGTGATCTAAGCGAACCCTTGGTCTGACTTATTATTAGCTGAGAATACAATAAAGTATAGTGAAAGTAATAATTTCAATGGCTAAATAAATAAACTAAGATTTATTAACTGAAACCAAAATCAATGTTATAAAGTAATATTATTGATTCAACTCTAACTCTATCTGTGAAGCCTCTATAACTGAAGAATAGGTGCCAGGACATAGTTTCCATGGCTACCTCAAACTCTATAAATCAAAATACTCAATAAGACTGGGACTCTCCGGAAGTAGGAGGCCTCACCAAAGCTAAATGATAGTGAAGTCCTAGCGTTGCGCCTACTGCTGATCCTGTCTACCTAAATCTGCATCATAATAAGATGTAGCTCCAAAGAGCATCAGTGCGTGAAATGTACGGCATGTAATAAGGTTGAATGAAACAACAGTTAAGTAAGATTATTTGAACTGAAAAAATAAACTGACTAATAAAATATGACTGAAACTGGAGCTCTGAATAATGCATAAAACACAATATGATTAATGTGTAAAACCATTATGCAATAAAGTTGTGTATCAAAACAATCTCTGAAAAAGCTACAACAAAAATGCATAACTTTAACTTGGAGAGTTTCTTATGACTGACACTATCATGATGAGCACATGATGCCCAATTATCTCGCTCAAGTTGGCAGAGCCGCTCAAAGTCTTGCCAGGGAAGAGAACGATCTAAACCGTGGATCCATAACTTAAAGTCCTTATCAGGAACTTATCTTTGAGTAGCCACTCGAACCAACGAAATGATCCTATCCAATGCTGGCTACATAGTTCTGGGACTTACTAGTTATCTGAACTCTTTACCTAACTCGGTGCTAAATAATCCTTTCAAAATATATGATAATATACTTGTGCCTATTTGAGGCATCTTGAAAATATCTTTTCTAAAGTACTTTAGCTATATATATATATAATAGATGTTTAGAAACTCTTGTTGAAACTCTAGCTCAAAAATCTCTTTACTTTAATGAAGAGCCTTTCGCTCAAAACATTCTTTAAAAACTTGGGAGTTTCTATACTCCAAACATCTCTATGAAAAAACTTATGAGCTTCTACGCTCAAAAAACCTTATGAGTTTCAAAAACAAGACTTTTAGCTTTGAAAAAATGCTCAAAATCATACTTCTTTCACAAAATCTCTTTATAAAAACTTTTTTAAAAGTCTGCTTAATTTTGTGAAAGCAATGCAATTAAACTCAAATCACAATGTTTTCAAAATTATGACTTTTATGCAATAGGGTTCATTGGATAAGAAACATGAACCATCAATAATAAATAACTCAAGAATTCAAGAGAATAACATCAATAATACCAAGAAAATAATGATCAATAACAAAGGGATCCAATTAAATAGGAATAACTCAACAATGAACAATTCAATAGATAGAGAAGAAGACAATTAAAGAATTTGGGTAAAAATCCTAGCTTTAATCTAAATGTATTCTTGCATAGATTTAGGGCATAAGTATGACTAGAAATCCTCGCTTTAGTTAGCCTTACATACCTGGAAAGTCAAACTTAGACTCAAGCTTGAAGAACCCTAGGTTGAGAAGATGACTTTCTAGCTTGCTTGATGAACTTGAGAGCTAATGATCTTGAATTCTTACGCTGTAATGGAAGGAATAGGAGTTTAAACTAATTAAACCCTTAAATATACTCTTTAGGAATTCCAAAATATTCTACTTTAGGAGAGAAAAATATGAAAAGTTATTAAATTACCCTTACGGACTTGTCTGAAATTTCTGCCCGTCAATGACGACGGGTCACACCACGGGTCATTGGTTGTCACCACAACTCGTGGTGTCCGACCATTATTTGGTGGACCAGTCTTACTCATTCTCTGAAATTCATATCACGAATCATCATCACGGGTCGTCAATCATCATGACGACCTGTTACATCTGTTCGTGGTCACTGAAATCATGTTGCATACTCTATAAATCTTATCCCACAATCCATTATTATGATCCATCACTTGGTCCAATGAGTCGTCCTGTGATTCGTTAAGTTAGGACCTTGTCTGTAGTGGAAAACAACAATTCATAACCATGAGTCGTACCGTCACACCATGACTAGTGGTATGATCACGTGGTCTAAAGGATAAAATTTCTGAGGCTTACGATGACTCACCTGACCGGGTCGTTGGTGCATACCACAACTCGCCACACGAGTCGTTCTGAGGCAAATTATAGATTTTTCTGCTGATTTCTATTTCAAATCTGGCATCTAATCTTAGAGACTTTTGAGGGCTGTTATAATCATATATATTCTTGTTGATTGGCAATATTAGGCCTAATGAATATGAACATGATTTCTTAGCATTTGTGATTAACTGAATTTATGAGTTGGATGATTTTCGTGTTTGATTGTCGTTGTCTCTTGCTTGCCTGTTGAGTTGTTATATACTTGTTATTATTCAAGAACATGATTGCTTAGCATTTGTGATTACCTAAATTTATGAGTTGGATGATTTTCGTGTTTGATTGTCGTTGTCTCTTGCTTGCCTGTTGAGTTGTTATATACTTGTTATTATTCAAGGTTGGCCTATGATGCCAACCAGTACATAGTGGTTGTATTGGTACTACTCGTACACTTTTTTTTTATGTGCAGATTGTGATCCAGAGAGTTCGTCGAGACCACACCTTTAGATTTGTCTAACACTTGATCTGAGGGTGAGCTGACCTCGATCCAGGCTACCGCAGATCCTTGTTTAGCAGATGTCTATTTATCCTAGACACTGATTGACACAATTTGTTACTTTACTACTCTTAGAAAGTTATTAGTTAGAGTCCTTTGTACAAGGACTTCGGATAGTTGGGGTTGTAATAGATAGTTCTGTTGCTATTCCTTTGTTCTTGTATTGAATATTTCCATTATTATTTCATGAGTTGATTTATTTTGAGAAAAATAAAATGCATGAATGAATGAATTAGTTGGAAAATGATGGTTCGTCCACTAGGGGTATTAGTGTAAGTGCCAACCACGACCATTTGGGTTGTGACAACATTGAATTCCTTTTTCTTCTTTTTTAAAAAGTTGTACAATCGAAAAAAAAAGATTTATAGAAACACAACGTACTTTAAATTATTTCAATTAATCGAGTACTCTTGTTACTCACTCTCTTTAGTTATACTATTTCTTCTATTTTGATTTATTGAAAGGTGTTTGACTAGACACATGATTAAAAGAGAAAAAATTGAGTTGAAATCATCTCATAAAAGATAAAATTAAAAGTTTAGAATTAAGTTATTAGTAAATATTTAAAGTACGAAACCTCATAGGAAAATATCATTCATCTTTTTTGTCATGACTCAGGTGGCCGTGATTGGCACCCATACTAACCCCTCGGTGGGCAAACCAACGAAATCTGATACCAATCCCAAGTGAACCCAAATCAAGACATTTATGAATAAAGTAAATGTTATGCTCTTTAAACAACTTCGAATCAATATATTGTGTAAAACAAAACTAATAAAATAAATTCCCAGAATCTGATTGTTATTGCACCAGAAGTTTGCTCTACAAAGCTAAGGAAACTAACAACTCAAAATGAAACAAAGTTTTTCAAATGTTTGAAAGAAAGACATCTGCAACGGGGGAGTGAACTATGTCTGCATCTTCTCACTTTCTCAATCTCCGAAAAATGCTACTCTACAAGTGAGGGCATGAAGAACTGTCTGGCTCAAACTTTAAACTCAAAAAGGAATGCAAGCGTAGGTCAGTACATACCACGCTACTGGTAGGCATCATCGGTCGATCCTAATTAATAATACACATATCGAGTAATAATAATATAAGACCAATCTACAATGTTTAAGGAAGTACAACACAATTCAGACACACTAGTTCTACACAGGGGACAGCCGGCCTACTCACTAGATTGGGCCATTTTCATTGCAGCGATCTCGCTACAACGAAAATGGTTCCACTGCAACGGCACTGCTTAAGTAGTAGCAACGACATGCTGCACTCTTCTAAGTTCATCCATCCCACAGTTCAACAGATCAACAATTTAGCTTTTCAAATACTCCATAAATCCATCAAACACGTACGATTAAACAACAATCATATCAACTATTAAAATCTACAAGTCCACAGTTAATCATAGCAACAATTACTCAATCATTACACACGGTGACAAAGTTAGTCTTAGCACTAAAAACATAATCTTCATTATCAACTCACATTATATCAACGATACTTTGCAATTCTCATAGCACGTTCCTCATCCGCTTCATGAATATAAATGAAATCATAAACAACACGCAAACGAGAAAAACAAGGATAGCATGACGGGCACATGCCTCTGTCATCTCCCCTTAACACTCAATCACACGAATCATGTACACACATGCCGGATGATTTTATTTTTGCCCATCCAGTCATGACTTGCAAGAAACTCTAGAAATTCATGTACTGTGCCAGCGTGGCACCCGCTCCCACTCATATGCTCGTCCAGATGCTCTCCTCGGACTCGAGCCACTCGATAATAATATTCGCTCTTCCGGATGCTCCCCTCGGGCTCGAGCCTCTCAATTCAGGATACAATCACTATCCTATTCATTGTCAATTTTTGTAAAACAACAAGCATACAAGTCGTACGCATTCACATGTATAATTTTTTATTATCCTTTCACATGATCAATCATGACAAGCAATTCACTTCACAATTTCTCATAAACTTAACAACGTATTAATTCATGACTTTCTATCAACATGGTAATCATACTCATTTGCAAGACAAACTCACAATAAAGGGTGTCCGAAGACCAATCACATAAGATTATTACCTATGCATAGAAATCATTAAGCAGGTTCTAACCCTCCAACCATAACCTACCTTGATTACTCAAAGATACCGACTTCACTACTCTATAGGAGCTTTGCCCTTCCTGATTGCTTCGAATCGTTCGAAATCTACACCCATATAGTAATTAATCAATAACTCCTTAAGATAAGTCCTAATTAGATCAAACCCTTCTCTTTTCAGGGCAATTTAACGGAAAACCCTTCCCTTTCACCTAGTTCTAAGTCCCCACCTTGTCTAACCTGTCAACATGATAAGAGGAACCTTAGGAAGTAAACATTACTCAAAATTCAACAATCAAAACCTTCCCTTACTCCCGCACAATCTCAGACCTAGGATTCTCTAGTTCAGATGTTTCACCATTAATGGGTCCTCCGTTAAGCTTCTACGATAAATAATACCATTAAAGGAGTTAGGGGACGAGAAACTTACCTTTTCACCACCACTTTCTGCTCTGGGAAAGAAATCGCTCTCAACCTTGCTCTTTCATTTTTGAAAATAATGGGACTTAATCCCAAAAATTCCACTTAAACCCTTTTTCAAATTTCCGTCGTCCGCAGCAGCGGTCACATTTCTGCAACAGTGGACCCGCTACAGTGGCCATAGGGTCGCTGCGCAGTTCCAGCGGTTACTCCCCAATTTCTCCACAGCGGGATCTCCGATCGCTACCACGGTCTTGTTGCAGCGAGAATCCCACCAATGTTGCAGTCCCCCCCGAACAGTAGCTACCCGAAAATGCCCAATTCCATAGTTTATCTCACAACCTCCCTATCTCTTCCTTAGCCTGTTTTTCATGTTCTATGCCCTTAACCATCTTGTAACGACGTTCTGGTCGTTACATTTTTACTCTTTGAAAATAGAGTTTACACTTGATAAAATATTTATTTAATTTTTTTTAAGATTTTAAAATTAACTCAATTTTATGATATTTAGAAATCTAAAAGCGATTAATATTTTATAAGTTGAATAAAATTATACTTAAAATGTAAGTCAATCTTATGTTTAGGATATTTGGAAATACAATTTGAAAAAAAAAAGTAGTCCTGTCACAAAGCATCCCGCATTAACAGGTTCTGGAGAAGGATCGCCCCTCAAGGAGTGTGATATAGATAGTTTACCCTAATGCAAGCATTAGTTCTACTAATTTTGGTGAGTATTTCTTAGTTTGGACGATCAATTATAAATAAATAAATATGTTAGTAATATGATATCAATTTATTAGTGCCAAAATAAACCAGTAATTACTCATAATATGATTCCATAAATGTGTTCTATTCTACTATACAACTTTGTGCTACAATCCGTCTTCGTAGTGCTAATATTTATATTAAATGTTAATCTATTTATAGTGCAGTAATACAAAATTTACAATAATTAACATGAAATATACATACAATGCACATACTTAAGTGCTCATGTAAAAGCGATCAATTTTTTTACTTTTCAATTAGACGATATTTTATACGGTGTAGTTCATTGAAATAAGTACTAAAACAAATTGAAGAAAGAACTACTGGATTGGATATTTTTAAACATAATCATTTATCAATTTTGAAATTTATAATTTTCTTTTTAAATTCTTATATTCTTACACAAATACATCTTTTAGATATTATTTATGCTATTTTAATATTTTGTTTTTATTAGCACGAGGCGCGTATGCTAAGACTAGTATCTTGAAAAAGATGTAGCTCTTTAGCAGTCTCTTGATTATATAAAACTCAAGTTATTTAAATAAGGTATGAGAGAACATCTTTAGTGTCTTCTTAATTATGTGAAACACTATTTATTTTTGAAACAAAATAAAAAGGTGAAAATATTATTTATTTTAAAACAAAATAAAAAGGTGAAAATACCACTTATTTTGAAATGAAAGGAGTAGCAAATTGGGTTAAGCTTGAAGCTACTCCTTCTTGTCCAAGATAAATAGATTTCTAGCATTTATAATGATCTAAAATAAATGAATTTTTCAAAGTCCAAAAATATATTAATTAATTTTTTTTCAAAAAAAAAATTATCTCTCTCTCTAATAGGATTTTCAGCTATCTTTAGTTTTAAGAAAAGTTTGGAAAAAAACAATCAGGTTATATTTAGAAATTATCCTTTGATCAATGCCAACATTTTAAAGGAATATGCCACAGTCAAGAAATTCATTTATTTTAGAATAAAGAGAGGATCACAGTAATAATAACTTTACACATTGATAAATATAGTATAATGGATGGGGCTGCTCCTTTTCTAATAAGAAGTTTCGATTTTAAGTCTTAGATATGAAAAAATTCTTGATAGAAAATGTTAATCCCGAATAAATTCGACCAGATATAAATTTGAATTAAAAGAAAAAGGAATAACTTTAAGGTAAGGATAGGATTATCTACAGAAGAGGTTTGCTTATCAAGACGGAAGTACGTAAATAGCTATTTTTGATCTTCGTTATCAAATATTTCATTATTTTAGAAGTTATTAGTATTTAGCAACTTTTTTTATACGGAAAAAGTTAGGATAAAAATATCACCAATTAAAATATAAAATAACTCCTACATATGCTACTGAAATTCGAAGGATTGACAAGTGAAAATCAAGAAAAATTCATGGGTTTCAAAATTTGTTGTAGTTTCAAAGCAAATAAGTATTAATGGGTTCAAGCCTTATAAGCTCAAAATTAAAGAAGGATTCAGGGGTTCAAAAATTTATTGGAGTTTTAATTATTTTTTTTTTTTTAAAAAAGAAGAATGATGGATCAAAACACACATAAAGTATTCAAGTTTTTTGAGTTTCCTACCTGAACTATCACGTGTTTACTTGTTTCATCTAAACTATCACGTGTTTACTCGTTTCACCTAAGCTATCACTAAATATTTATCATAATGCACTCCAACTATCAATCCCTCACTTTTTTTACTTGAAATATCACCATTGTTCAGGAAAGAAAATTAAACATGTGACAGTTTAGGAGTGCTTCGATAAACATTTGATGATAGTTCAGGCATGAAACTCAAATAATTGTGATGTTTTAGGTGTATTTTTCACCCTTCATTTAAGAAAAAGATTCATATGGTTCAAAATTTTCTTGGACATTGAAAATCAAGGAATGATTTATGAGGTTCAAACCTTTATAAGTTCAAAATCAAGGAACGAATCCATAGGATTAAAATTTTTGCAGGAGTTTCAAAATTAAAGAAGAATTCATTGAGTTTATGTCACGATCCCAATTAAGCCGTCGTGCATGCACCTACATCGACTTTACTCAATAGGAGAACTCTTGCGGAACATTATAATAAATACACAAGAGTTTTTCATTAACTTACACAAATCAATAATAACTTGAAATAAACATTATAAGATTCCCAAGCCATGACTCTCCCAAGATCTAGTCTAGACAAGATACAAGAGCTTTAATAGAATATATGACAAGATCAAAAAGACACAACTTCTTCTGATAGAAAGAACACGGAAGCTGATACTGAGTACTTGACGTGCCCGATTCGCGCGTCCGCAAGTGTACGGGTCGTGCAAGTAATATAGTGACTCTTTTTAAGAACCGGATTGTCGAACCCACAGGGACTGGACCCATTCCTCTAACTATCCATTTCTATTGTGATCTTAAATACCTCAAGTGTTGGTTATAGACATTTTCGATTGAGATTAATTAAGTCTAAGTTTGGGTCAACGAAATATTCTGAAATCACTCTAGGAGCAACATAGAGTTAAAACCAATTAATCATGCGATCCTACGATTTGCAATGGGTTAAGCATGGAACTATCAATTGTTATTTCACATAATTAGAATTGCATGTTTATGGTCTTTCGAGCCTCTAAACACGGCAATCTAGCCTCACTGCATCATTGTGAGCGAGGAGTTTAATTTTCTAGTCGCGGGCAATCAATTATGTTGTGGTTTACGGGGAAACGATTAGGGAATTTCGTACGTCTAACCATTTAACTCAACTTAGCCTCACAACTACTTCTTCGAGTGGTGATGTGACATCCCAAGTTGGTCTTTCATAACCCCCGTGTGTCAACCAAGCAAGGTGTAAGGTATATTTCTATCCTAACACAAAAATCTCTCCCGAGATACAAACATGCTCCTTACATTCTCATGTCCTGACCTAGGTAATGCTTTCTCAAGGTATTACTCAAGCTAACAAATATGCTTTCATGGTGATCAATCATAAAAACAACCAACAATCCAGAATGCAAGACGAAAACAACAATCAATAACTTAATTCCAAAACAAATTCATAAAAGCACAATCATAATTCATGGCTTCAACCCTAGAGGAAGGGTTCTTGCCATTCATGTTCGTAAAACTACAATTAACTAATACTAAACTAACATACTTACATGAATTTGGTAGATGAGAAGGGAATTTGATAAACCCTAGATGAGTTCTCCCACTTCTCCCTTCACTCCTAGGTGGTTTTTCAGAATAAAATCGTGACCAAATGATTTTAGGAGCTAAGGGTCCTATTTATAGTAAATGGAAAACGTGCATAATTTAGCCTGAGAGGGAACGGCTCCGTGTCATGGAGTGCATCGCGGAGCACTGCCTCTATGACACGGAGACAACGCGAAAGCTCTCTGGAAATTGCCTCAGGAAACCAAGTTGCCGAGGGTTGCCGCGCTGGCCAACGTGGCACGCTGCCCATGCAGCGCGTTGGCAAGTTGCTGTCGCGCAGACTGCCTAGCGTAACACGGCGCTGCCGCGCTGGTTCTCTGCCTCCTGCTGCCTGCTGCTGCCTTTCCTCGTGCGCTTGGCAAGGGCGTGGCACGGCGCTGGGCGCGGCACACGCACAGCGTGGCACGCTGCCTGGCGCGGCCAGCCTTGCCAAGGCATGCCCCTTGCCGACTTTTGCCCCTTGCTTCCACTCCATTCCTTGCTTTCACCAACTTGCGAATTAGTTCCTCAAAATCCTTGAAACCTACAAAACAAAGACTAATCATGTTGGTTAGCACATATATTCACATTTATATAAAATCCAATGAAAATATGTAGAATACTTTAGATAAACAAGACTATATTAAGGTATAAAGCGTATCGCGGGCATGCTATTTTACCCGTGATCACAACCCCACACTTAAAGCCTTGTTCGTCCTCGAACAACCTTTTACATATCCTACATATGGAGACTCCCACATAACTAATTTAGCCAGATAATTCAAGCTACGGCTAGCATGATTACGTAAGATAACAAGCTAAAGATAGAGCATACACAGTTTAATCACCGAGATGAAATACAACAATGCTAAGACTTCTTAACCTCAAGAATCGACTCTCAATCTTAGCAAACTCGTGCAAATCAACTAATTAAGAAATCTCACATGAAGTATATCCTTCATTCAACATGTGCCCCTCACAGAAATAGAGTTACCCAATTACACGCAAAAATCATTTGTACATTATAACATGTGTGGGTGAATCAATAGAATTCCACTCACTCTCACAAAGAATTCACATGCATTATGTAATGACCCATAAGCTTGCCCTTAGTGTTTTATTCCACTAATTTAAGGATGTGTGAATGTAAGATCAAGTAGGACTTAATGGGTTGTAATGTAAGCTAAGGGACGGGTAGGTATTATTATGGCCAGTAATGGTGACTATCTTTCCTAAGCGCTTTTAATACATTACGCCCTCCTTACGAACTTCCCTTCCCTTACTTTACCTTTTTCTCCTTTCATCTTTCTTGTTCCTCTTATGTTCCCCCATTTCTTTAGGCACTTTTAACTTATCAGTAAGGAGTTCTACAAGTAACTTTTCATTAATTTGTTTTCTTGCTCCTTGCTAATAATCAACAATTTTCACACAAGTGCACCTTTGTCCTTTTCTCACTTCTACAACTTGCTACTTTTCCTTTCTTTTCATTCTTCTCACTCCTTTACTCCTTCGGATTTTTTTTTTTCACTCAAGCGCTTAGGAGTTTTGGATCAAGTTCAAGTGGTTAATGAAAGAAAAAGGATTAAGCTTATGTTGCAGCTGTCAAAGAATAGGCTCAAGGCTCAATAGGGCTAACTAGGATTAATCTTTCCAAGGTAGGTAAAATGAGGGATAAGAATTGGTTCATTCGAAAAAAAATGCCTAAATCATCTCCTACAATTCACATCCTTCATTTCGTTTTATAAACACACCAGACAAGTTCTAGACAATCCACAATAGCACAGAATACTCAAAAACCTTACACTCATGGCACATGCTCAATTCGAGACACATTCATCAGACTCTTACTCAGCTAATTACAAGAATTCAGAATTAAGCTTCAATCATATTGAGTCAAATTCAAGAGCCTAAGTGTCTCACACAAAGTTATACACTTGCATGCTTCACACCGAACATACTTGCCTCTTACAACCATTTATAGCACATAACAAGAACATCAAGCACCACTTAGTTATGGTTTCAAAAACCAATCACCTACCGACTAATTTTTCCTCAAGACGGTCGTCATCCATCCATCGTCGGAAACAGTCCCTAGCTATGACTAAAAAAAAACTTTATATACAGACAGAATGGATTATTGAAGAAGCAGCTCCTCCAAGAAATAATATTTCTTCTGAAATTTCTGAAATTGAGCAGACTTTGGATGGAACTGTTAAAATTAGTTTTAAAGATAATATATTTTCTGCTAATAATTTGGGAATTTCATCTAGAATGCTTAGATCTAGTTCCTATATGCCTAGATCTAACTCTTTTTATACTTCTCCAGTAGATTATATTATAGATCAACCATCTAGAGCATCGACTTCTCAAATCAGAGAAGAAGATACTTCTAGATCTGATAAATCTGATGTTCAAAAAATTGATCATGTTGATAATATCAAAATTGAAAACCATATTGTTACACCTGAGATGGATCCTACTCCGTCTGACATGGATTTTCCAACTGGTTTATATGGATCAAAAGATTAAAATTGATTTTTCACCAGGGTCTTTAATGAGAAAAAAGATCCAACAAGAATTTTTTCAACCCAAATGGGAACCTTTCCAAAATTGGTTTTTTAAGAGTTTTGATAAAACTCAAAGAAAATATTTTCAAGAAGAATTTTATAATGATCTGTTCAGGGTAAATAAATCCATAGCTTTTGTTCCTTGGTTTATGACTAAATATGTTTATGATTATGTAGAAATGTTAGAACATGATTTTAAACTTTCTAATGGTACAATTTGTAAATCTGTTCTACCACCACAACAATCTTTTCAAATTGAAAAAGGTGATAAAGTTGTTTATTTTACAGCTTTTGCAGATTTAATAGAAAGTGATACTGCTCTAATTACTGCAAAACATGTCCAAACTTTGATTAAGCAAAATAATTATGTCAATGTTTATGTTAGTATTTTGGGAGAACATATCTTATCTTTGCATGAAAAAATTGACAGTTTATATACTGAACTCAAAAAGGAGAAAGAGGTTAATACACCAAAAGAGGTTAATATACCTAAAGCTACTCCTAGTATCCAACCCCCTCCAGAGGTAAGAGACTTTAGATTTGGCAATATGGATGATCTAGAAAACTTATTGGAAAAGAAGTTTAAAGGACTGAATCTCCAACCTTTGAATATAGAAGAAGGACCTTCTAAAGACAGATGGAATGATATTCCAAAGGATGAGATTAATAAAATCTCAGAAAAGCATGCTAGGAAGCCAGTACAAAGGATGTACTATTATCCTAGACCAACTCCTCAAGATGTGCTATTAGAAGAACAAGAAACATATATCTCTAACAGTTATAGTGGAAATGAGATATATGAATGGAATATTGATGGTTATACCGACAGACAGATTTACACCTTGATGCATAGAATTTTAATGTTTAGCACTGTCTGTAAGGCCAATGGTAATACTGAGAGTAAAACTGCTAACATGATTATTGCAGAATTTACAGGCCAGTTAAAGGGTTGGTGGGATAATTATCTCACTGAAACCCAGAGAATGACCATATTGAATGCTGTTAAAAGGGAGGGAGATACGACAGAACCCAATATAGTTTACTCCCTAGTCTTAACTATTATAGAACACTTCTCAGGAAGGTGGTCAGATAATAGCGAGATTATGCTCCAGAACCTTAGATGTAAAACTTTAACATCTTTTAGATGGTATAAGGATGTATTTCTATCAAGAGTAATGGAACTCCCTGAGCGTAATAGTCCTCACTGGAAATCCAAATTTATAGATGGTCTTCCTACTCTATTTGCAGAAAGGATTAAAAGAGCTCTTAGAGGAGATGGGACAAGCATAAATTATGATGCTTTCACCTATGGAAAATTAATTAGTATCTGCACCCAAGAAGGATTAGCTCTTTGTAATGAAATAAAGCTGAATCAACAGATCAAAAGATATCATTTGAATGAGCAAAAGCAATTGGGAGAATTTTGTGAGCAATTTGCAATTGAAATGCCAGGAACCTCCACAAAGTCTCATAAACAAAGGAAAAGAGAAGAAAAGGAAGAATAGTATAAAAGAAGGTCTTATAGACCAGGAAGAAAAGAAAAAAGATTGGAGAAACGAGAAAGAAGAAAAAAGAAATATGGAGAATCAAACTTTTGGAGAAATAAGAAACCAGATGTTTGTTACAAGTGCGGAAGATTTGGCCATTATGCTAGAGATTGCAAGGTCAAAGACAAAATTAAAAGTCTTGACCTAGAAGAAAAGGTAAAAGACTCATTGTGCAAGATTTTATTAAATTCTTCACCAGACAATTCTGAAGAAGAAAATTCAGAAGATGAGTCAGTAACAAGTGAAGATTTGAAAGTTCTTCATGATGAAAATTATATCAGTTCATCAGAGGAAGAATGTTTACCTTGTCAAATTGGACAACCTTGTGATAAGGATGACAAAAAAGATGAATTTTATCAATTATATTCACAGTTCAAGGATCTGAATATCAATGTTCTGTCAAATGACAAATGGATAGAAGTTCTGAAAGCCATAGATAATCCTGATTTAAGATCCCAGATCATTGATAAGATTGATAATATTCAATCTTTTACCCCTAAAGAAAATACCTCTCAAAAAGGTTATACCATGAGAGAGGTAATCCGACAGTTAAAAGAAAAATCCCAGAAGGTTAATATACCTACTACTATTCAAGACTTGAAAGAAGAGATTAATAATCTCAAAAAAGAGATATCTTATCTTAAAAGCCCAAATTTGGCTCTTGATGAAAGAATTGCTTTAATAGAAGCACAGGAAGTTTATAAACATCCCGAGAAACAAATTTTAAACGAAAACCTTCCCATTATATCCAGTGATCTCCAAAATGATTTTCACAAGATTTCTTTTGAAGAAAAAGATTCTTTTTTGAAAACTATTGAGTTAATTACAGCTCATAAGCCTATTGCAAAAATAACCCTTTTTATCGATTATAATCTAAAAAAAGATTTTACTGTTTTAATAGATAGTGGAGCAGACTTAAATTGTATTCAAGAGGGATTAATACCTTCAAAATATTTTCATAAAACTACTCACAGTCTTAGAGATGCCAGTGGCAAGAAAATGGGTATTAATTATAAATTACCCAGAGCTTATATTTGTATAAATAATGTCTGTATTCCTGAGTCTTTTGTTCTAGTGAAAAACATCTCTAATGAGGTAATTTTGGGTATGCCTTTTTTCTGGCATATCTATCCAATTACTAGATGGGATGAAACAGGAATAACCGGTACTTTTGAAAAAAAAGAAATAAAAATTGAGTTTATTTCACAACCATTTTCTAAATATGTTAATAATATCAAAAATGTGATTTCTTCAAAAATGAAACAAATTGATTTTCTAAAAAATGAAATTTGTACTATTACTATTGAAGAAACTCTTCAAAATCCTAAATTAAAAGAAGAAATAGAAATATTAAAAAATCAGCTTTCCTTACAAATTTGTGGAGATCATCCAAATGTATTCTGGGAAAGAAAAAAATATGTTGTAAGTCTTCCCTATGAAGACGACTTTACTGAGGATAATATTCCAACAAAAGCAAGGCCCTGCCAAATGAATTCAGAATATCTGAATTTATGCAAAAATGAAATAGACAGCCTTTTACAAAAGGGTTTAATAAGACCCTCAAAATCTCAGTGGTCCTGTACTGCATTTTATGTTAATAAACAAGCAGAACAGGAAAGAGGGGTACCAAGATTAGTAATAAATTACAAACCCCTTAATAAAGTCCTAAAATGGATAAGATATCCAATACCTAATAAAAAGGATCTATTGGATAGACTGTATGATGCTATTATATTTTCAAAATTTGATTTAAAATCAGGATATTGGCAAATACAAATTTCTGAAAATGACAGATATAAAACTGCTTTTAATGTTCCGATGGGCCATTATGAATGGAATGTTATGCCATTTGGATTAAAAAATGCCCCATCAGAATTTTAAAAAATTATGAATGATATTTTTAACCCTTTTAATAATTTCATTATCGTTTATATAGATGATATTCTTGTATTTTCTAAAACCCTAGAAATGCATTTTAAACATCTTGATTTATTTAAGAAAATCATTATTCAAAATGGTTTAGTAATATCTAAACTAAAAATGAGTATTTTTCAAACTAGTGTAAGATTTTTGGGCCATATTATAGAAAAAGGAAAAATTATTCCTATTCATAGAAGTATTGAATTTGCATCAAAATTTCCTGATGAAATCTTGGATAAAACCCAACTTCAAAGATTCTTGGGAAGCTTGAATTATATATCTCCTTTTATAAAAGATTTGGCTAAGGATACAGCAATATTATATGATCGCTTAAAGAAAAATCCAAAAGCCTGGACTGCTGATCATACTCAAGCAGTAAAAAGAATTAAAAGTAAGGTTAATAACCTTCCTTGCCTCACTTTGGCAAATCCTAATTGGGATAAAATAGTGGAAACAGATGCCTCTGATATAGGTTACGGAGGAATTTTAAAACAAATTTCTCCAGATAATAAACAAGAATATCTTGTTCAATTTTATTCAGGAAAATGGAATAACAGTCAAAGAAACTATGCAACTGTAGCTAAGGAAATTTTAGCTATAGTTAAATGTGTTTTGAAATTCCAGAGTGATTTATATAATCAAAATTTTTTTATAAAAACTGACTGCCAAGCTGCAAAGTTCATTTTTAATAAAGATTTTAAACATAATATTTCAAAACAGATGTTTGCAAGGTGGCAGGCTTTATTAGCCCCTTTTGATTTTGAAATTCAATACAAAAAAGGTTTAGATAATAGTCTGCCTGATTTTTTAACAAGAGAATATGTTAAGTAATAAGATTCTCTCTTTGCAGGAGATGAGACCGCAGGGAGGATTCCCTTCCTCTAATAGAGGAAGAGGAAGAGGCAGAGGATCAACCCAAAATCAAACGGGCAGAGATAATATTCTTGCCCAGATAGGAAATCAGAGACTAATAGCAGCCAGTATAGCCTCAAACAGGCCAAGTACCTCAACTGGAATATCAGGAATAGGTACAAACAGTGAATTATACAGACAGTTTATAGATTTCATACAATCCCAGCAGCAGCAAAATACTCAACCATCTTATGCTGCTATTACCAATGAAGATATCAGTGAATCTACTGATGTGTATGAGAAAAATGAAAAATCAGAGGTAATATTCCTCATTGAACCAAGGGACCTCCAGCGGAGGGATGATCCTTGGCAGATTATGCAAAGGTACTGCGATACAGCGTCATACGCTATGCAGACATATAAATACCGCATGCATTTTGAGAATATACTCTCAACAATGGGCTCAGTTGAATTCCAACACTATTGTCCGGCAAATACAAACAAAGTTTATAACTTTTCTAAATTTATTATTAAAAAGATTATTTCACCAGAAGAATGGGGAATGAGCCCTATGAGAGACAGGGAATATACCCAGTCAGAACAACAGGTAAAAATCAAATTCAATTATTGGGACTATGTTGAAGGCTTTAATAAAGCCCTTTTATATGAGAATGCTAATAAGAAGCATTCATGGTTCATGAAAATATGTTCAAACAATTTTAAAAATCCAGTTCCAAATAGGTTCGGGAAATGGTGGATTTTATATGGTCCTAATATCAATATTTTACCAGATGAATTTAAGTCCTTATTTGCTAAATGGGTTGACATTTCACCCAGGTTATTAAAGTTACAAAAAGAAGATGTTTATTTTGAGGGTATATCCTCTATGTATTTTTTCATTGAATTTTCAATCCCATGGATTATGAAGTGGACAATTGAGGTCCAGAATACTGAAGAAGGATTCCCTTGTCTGAAAAAAAAATTTTATACAAAATTCTGGAACAAATTGCTACACCAGGATGCAGAAGGAAATATCCCCGCCAAAGAAATAATTAACTCTATTAAGACCTCTATTGAGAATGGAAGGAAGCAGGCCCAAATTATGGATGAGATGGAAGAATTAAGCCCATTTAAACAAATCTCTAGAAAATTGAAAATGAAAAAAAGAGCAGTCTCAAAGTCTGAGCTAATTGCATCATATATGCAAGAGGTAAAAAAAGACTTAGCAAAAAATTTGGGGATAGAATATGAAGATAATATGTCTATAGCCACTTCAAATGAAGAAGAACAAGTTCTGGCAGGAGAATCACAAAGTGTAAATAGCACCGAGGAGATGGACATTGAGGCACTTCTGCAACAATTCAAACCACAAGAAGAATCTTCAACAAACGACAAGAAAAAAGGATGAAGATAAAATTCAGATAAGAGACAAAACAACTTTAATAAAGTTGTGGGACAGTTAGAAATAATTAATAGCTTTAATAATGCTATGGGCCCAAATGTTGGCCAACTATGTAAGCAATGACCTCATGTATTTTGTTTTTCTTTCAAGGATCCGTCTATATAAGGATCTAAAATTTTCATTGAGAGACAGGCTTTGAGTCAGACTCTCTGAGCATAGCAAAAATTCCCTCCTCTAATCCCAATCTCTCTATTGTAAATTTCTCTGAATAAAAACTTTTGTAAATTATTCAATCTCTGGTATTGGAGTCTCATTTCAGGTACATACTATCTTATTCAGAAGATTTAATTTTACTTTCTTTTTTAATATTTGTTTAGCCTAAATGAAAGGCTAAATCTTTAAGTTGGACTGATAACACACTAGAACATAAGTAGACTGGAAATGAATCATTAAGGAAAGTTTTGTTCCGGTAGTTCCGAGGTCAGGGTTTTAAGGTTAAGTTACTGTAGCTTCGACCATAACATAACCTTTGCATCTGCACGGATACCCCTGTTCAGCCCGGTATAGCCGTATGGAAGGCGTTTGTAAGGGCATTAAGGGGATGGTTTAGGTTCTGTTATGGTTTGAGTTATTGCAACTTGTAAAAATACCTTGAAGACTGTAAAAGTTCCTGCGGTTCGACCGAAGTGATCCCGACCGAACATGGTATCAGAGCCAGATTACTTGATGTTCATAGGTGTTGTTAGTCCAACAATTTTTCTAATGAATATCATTAGAAAGCAATCTACTGTTAAAAACAGTAGAAAAGATGAGTATGATATACCCCAAAACTTAGATCTTCTTAATAAATGGACTATTCCTAAAGTTCAACCCAGATTAATATATCAAATGGGTACTTTTGAAAAACTTGGTTTTAAACAGATTGTCAAAACAACAGAAGAAACTATTACTGTTGATTCTGACCATGGAACCTTTCGTTTATTAAATGAAAGTGATTTTGCCCCTTATAGGGAAAATTATAAATTTATGCATATCGGTTTAATTCAAGTTGCTTTTAAGCCCCTTACATTAAGAGGCTTACCAGAGAGTTTTATAGCAGCTCTTAGAGATGGCAGAAATAGGAATTGGAAAAAATCTCTTATAGGAACTGTCCAGACTAGCCTAGCCTATGGCCCTGTTTATTTTAATGCTTATCCTAATTTGCAAATTTCTTTGAATGATGAAAATTCTTTGGATACTTTAATACTAAGTATCAAGTTACATGGTTATGATTATATGCCTGGTACAGAAGTTATATGTATCTGTTACCGTATATATTACAAACCTTTACATACTTTAAATCCTATGTGTAAAATGATGGATTTTAAAAATGAAACTATCTTGATCGAAACCAACTTTAGAAGGTCAAAGGTTATAACCAGAAGGCCTATAAAGTGGGATGAGATTGATTTTCCTAAAGAATGGATTATTGAAGAAGCAGCTCCTCCAAGAAATAATATTTCTTCTGAAATTTCTGAAATTGAGCAGACTTTGGATGGAACTGTTAAAATTAGTTTTAAAGATAATATATTTTCTGCTAATAATTTGGGAATTTCATCTAGAATGCTTAGATCTAGTTCCTATATGCCTAGATCTAACTCTTTTTATACTTCTCCAGAAGATTATATTATAGATCTACCATCTAGAGCATCGACTTCTCAAATCAGAGAAGAAGATACTTCTAGATCTGATAAATCTGATGTTCAAAAAATTGATCATATTGATAATATCAAGATTGAAAACCATATTGTTACACCTGAGATGGATCCTACTCCGTCTGACATGGATTTTCCAACTGGTTTATATGGATCAAAAGATTAAAATTGATTTTTCACCAGGGTCTTTAATGAGAAAAAAGATCCAACAAGAATTTTTTCAACCCAAATGGGAACCTTTCCAAAATTGGTTTTTTAAGAGTTTTGATAAAACTCAAAGAAAATATTTTCAAGAAGAATTTTATAATGATCTGTCCAGGGTAAATAAAGCCAAAGCTTTTGTTCCTTGGTTTATGACTAAATATGTTTATGATTATGTAGAAATGTTAGAACATGATTTTAAACTTTCTAATGGTACAATTTGTAAATCTGTTCTACCACCACAACAATCTTTTCAAATTGAAAAAGGTGATAAAGTTGTTTATTTTACAGCTTTTGCAGATTTAATAGAAAGTGATACTGCTCTAATTACTGCAAAACATGTCCAAACTTTGATTAAGCAAAATAATTATGTCAATGTTTATGTTAGTATTTTGGGAGAACATATCTTATCTTTGCATGAAAAAATTGACAGTTTATATACTGAACTCAAAAAGGAGAAAGAGGTTAATACACCAAAAGAGGTTAATATACCTAAAGCTACTCCTAGTATCCAACCCCCTCCAGAGGTAAGAGACTTTAGATTTGGCAATATGGCTGATCTAGAAAACTTATTGGAAAAGAAGTTTAAAGGACTGAATCTCCAACCTTTGAATATAGAAGAAGGACCTTCTAAAGACAAATGGAATGATATTCCAAAGGATGAGATTAATAAAATCTCAGAAAAGCATGCTAGGAAGCCAGTACAAAGGATGTACTATTATCCTAGACCAACTCCTCAAGATGTGCTATTAGAAGAACAAGAAACATATATCTCTAACAGTTATAGTGGAAATGAGATATATGAATGGAATATTGATGGTTATACCGACAGACAGATTTACACCTTGATGCATAGAATTTTAATGTTTAGCACTGTCTGTAAGGCCAATGGTAATACTGAGAGTAAAACTGCTAACATGATTATTGCAGGATTTACAGGCCAGTTAAAGGGTTGGTGGGATAATTATCTCACTGAAACCCAGAGAA
Organism: Datura wrightii; assembly: GCA_035772735.1. NCBI lineage: Eukaryota > Viridiplantae > Streptophyta > Magnoliopsida > Solanales > Solanaceae > Datura > Datura wrightii. The sequence goes on from JASDFA010000003.1 coordinate 11,213,563, forward strand.
TGACCATATTGAATGCTGTTAAAAGGGAGGGAGATACGACAGAACCCAATATAGTTTACTCCCTAGTCTTAACTATTATAGAACACTTCTTAGGAAGGTGGTCAGATAATAGCGAGATTATGCTCCAGAACCTTAGATGTAAAACTTTAACATCTTTTAGATGGTATAAGGATGTATTTCTATCAAGAGTAATGGAACTCCCTGAGCGTAATAGTCCTCACTGGAAATCCAAATTTATAGATGGTCTTCCTACTCTATTTGCAGAAAGGATTAAAAGAGCTCTTAGAGGAGATGGGACAAGCATAAATTATGATGCTTTCACCTATGGAAAATTAATTAGTATCTGCACCCAAGAAGGATTAGCTCTTTGTAATGAAATAAAGCTGAATCAACAGATCAAAAGATATCATTTGAATGAGAAAAAGCAATTGGGAGAATTTTGTGAGCAATTTGCAATTGAAATGCCAGGAACCTCCACAAAGTCTCATAAACAAAGGAAAAGAGAAGAAAAGGAAGAAAAGTATAAAAGAAGGTCTTATAGACCAGGAAGAAAAGAAAAAAGATTGGAGAAACGAGAAAGAAGAAAAAAGAAATATGGAGAATCAAACTTTTGGAGAAATAAGAAACCAGATGTTTGTTACAAGTGCGGAAGATTTGGCCATTATGCTAGAGATTGCAAGGTCAAAGACAAAATTAAAAGTCTTGACCTAGAAGAAAAGGTAAAAGACTCATTGTGCAAGATTTTATTAAATTCTTCACCAGACAATTCTGAAGAAGAAAATTCAGAAGATGAGTCAGTAACAAGTGAAGATTTGAAAGTTCTTCATGATGAAAATTATATCAGTTCATCAGAGGAAGAATGTTTACCTTGTCAAATTGGACAACCTTGTGATAAGGATGACAAAAAAGATGAATTTTATCAATTATATTCACAGTTCAAGGATCTGAATATCAATGTTCTGTCAAATGACAAATGGATAGAAGTTCTGAAAGCCATAGATAATCCTGATTTAAGATCCCAGATCATTGATAAGATTGATAATATTCAATCTTTTACCCCTAAAGAAAATACCTCTCAAAAAGGTTATACCATGAGAGAGGTAATCCGACAGTTAAAAGAAAAATCCCAGAAGGTTAATATACCTACTACTATTCAAGACTTGGAAGAAGAGATTAATAATCTCAAAAAAGAGATATCTTATCTTAAAAGCCAAAATTTGGCTCTTGATGAAAGAATTGCTTTAATAGAAGCACAGGAAGTTTATAAACATCCCGAGAAACAAATTTTAAACGAAAACCTTCCCATTATATCCAGTGATCTCCAAAATGATTTTCACAAGATTTCTTTTGAAGAAAAAGATTCTTTTTTGAAAACTATTGAGTTAATTACAGCTCATAAGCCTATTGCAAAAATAACCCTTTTTATCGATTATAATCTAAAAAAAGATTTTACTGCTTTAATAGATAGTGGAGCAGACTTAAATTATATTCAAGAGGGATTAATACCTTCAAAATATTTTCATAAAACTACTCACAGTCTTAGAGATGCCAGTGGCAAGAAAATGGGTATTAATTATAAATTACCCAGAGCTTATATGTGTATAAATAATGTCTGTATTCCTGAGTCTTTTGTTCTAGTGAAAAACATCTCTAATGAGGTAATTTTGGGTATGCCTTTTTTCTGGCATATCTATCCAATTACTAGATGGGATGAAACAGGAATAACCGGTACTTTTGAAAAAAAAGAAATAAAAATTGAGTTTATTTCACAACCATTTTCTAAATATGTTAATAATATCAAAAATGTGATTTCTTCAAAAATGAAACAAATTGATTTTCTAAAAAATGAAATTTGTACTATTACTATTGAAGAAACTCTTCAAAATCCTAAATTAAAAGAAGAAATAGAAATATTAAAAAATCAGCTTTCCTTACAAATTTGTGGAGATCATCCAAATGTATTCTGGGAAAGAAAAAAATATGTTGTAAGTCTTCCCTATGAAGACGACTTTACTGAGGATAATATTCCAACAAAAGCAAGGCCCTGCCAAATGAATTCAGAATATCTGAATTTATGCAAAAATGAAATAGACAGCCTTTTACAAAAGGGTTTAATAAGACCCTCAAAATCTCAGTGGTCCTGTACTGCATTTTATGTTAATAAACAAGCAGAACAGGAAAGAGGGGTACCAAGATTAGTAATAAATTACAAACCCCTTAATAAAGTCCTAAAATGGATAAGATATCCAATACCTAATAAAAAGGATCTATTGGATAGACTGTATGATGCTATTATATTTTCAAAATTTGATTTAAAATCAGGATATTGGCAAATACAAATTTCTGAAAATGACAGATATAAAACTGCTTTTAATGTTCCGATGGGCCAGTATGAATGGAATGTAATGCCATTTGGATTAAAAAATGCCCCATCAGAATTTCAAAAAATTATGAATGATATTTTTAACCCTTTTAATAATTTCATTATCGTTTATATAGATGATATTCTTGTATTTTCTAAAACCCTAGAAATGCATTTTAAACATCTTGATTTATTTAAGAAAATCATTATTCAAAATGGTTTAGTAATATCTAAACTAAAAATGAGTATTTTTCAAACTAGTGTAAGATTTTTGGGCCATATTATAGAAAAAGGAAAAATTATTCCTATTCATAGAAGTATTGAATTTGCATCAAAATTTCCTGATGAAATCTTGGATAAAACCCAACTTCAAAGATTCTTGGGAAGCTTGAATTATATATCTCCTTTTATAAAAGATTTGGCTAAGGATACAGCATTATTATATGATCGCTTAAAGAAAAATCCAAAAGCCTGGACTGCTGATCATACTCAAGCAGTAAAAAGAATTAAAAGTAAGGTTAATAACCTTCCTTGCCTCACTTTGGCAAATCCTAATTGGGATAAAATAGTGGAAACAGATGCCTCTGATATAGGTTACGGAGGAATTTTAAAACAAATTTCTCCAGATAATAAACAAGAATATCTTGTTCAATTTTATTCAGGAAAATGGAATAACAGTCAAAGAAACTATGCAACTGTAGCTAAGGAAATTTTAGCTATAGTTAAATGTGTTTTGAAATTCCAGAGTGATTTATATAATCAAAATTTTTTTATAAAAACTGACTGCCAAGCTGCAAAGTTCATTTTTAATAAAGATTTTAAACATAATATTTCAAAACAGATGTTTGCAAGGTGGCAGGCTTTATTAGCCCCTTTTGATTTTGAAATTCAATACAAAAAAGGTTTAGATAATAGTCTGCCTGATTTTTTAACAAGAGAATATGTTAAGTAATAAGATTCTCTCTTTGCAGGAGATGAGACCGCAGGGAGGATTCCCTTCCTCTAATAGAGGAAGAGGAAGAGGCAGAGGATCAACCCAAAATCAAACGGGCAGAGATAATATTCTTGCCCAGATAGGAAATCAGAGACTAATAGCAGCCAGTATAGCCTCAAACAGGCCAAGTACCTCAACTGGAATATCAGGAATAGGTACAAACAGTGAATTATACAGACAGTTTATAGATTTCATACAATCCCAGCAGCAGCAAAATACTCAACCATCTTATGCTGCTATTACCAATGAAGATATCAGTGAATCTACTGATGTGTATGAGAAAAATGAAAAATCAGAGGTAATATTCCTCATTGAACCAAGGGACCTCCAGCGGAGGGATGATCCTTGGCAGATTATGCAAAGGTACTGCGATACAGCGTCATACGCTATGCAGACATATAAATACCGCATGCATTTTGAGAATATACTCTCAACAATGGGCTCAGTTGAATTCCAACACTATTGTCCAGCAAATACAAACAAAGTTTATAACTTTTCTAAATTTATTATTAAAAAGATTATTTCACCAGAAGAATGGGGAATGAGCCCTATGAGAGACAGGGAATATACCCAGTCAGAACAACAGGTAAAAATCAAATTCAATTATTGGGACTATGTTGAAGGCTTTAATAAAGCCCTTTTATATGAGAATGCTAATAAGAAGCATTCATGGTTCATGAAAATATGTTCAAACAATTTTAAAAATCCAGTTCCAAATAGGTTCGGGAAATGGTGGATTTTATATGGTCCTAATATCAATATTTTACCAGATGAATTTAAGTCCTTATTTGCTAAATGGGTTGACATTTCACCCAGGTTATTAAAGTTACAAAAAGAAGATGTTTATTTTGAGGGTATATCCTCTATGTATTTTTTCATTGAATTTTCAATCCCATGGATTATGAAGTGGACAATTGAGGTCCAGAATACTGAAGAAGGATTCCCTTGTCTGAAAAGAAATTTTTATACAAAATTCTGGAACAAATTGCTACACCAGGATACAGAAGGAAATATCCCCGCCAAAGAAATAATTAACTCTATTAAGACCTCTATTGAGAATGGAAGGAAGCAGGCCCAAATTATGGATGAGATGAAAGAATTAAGCCCATTTAAACTGTTGGGCTTGTGGAGGCCTGATTAATTAGGCCCGTTAGAAACCCTAATAACCCTAATCTATCTCTATAAATAGATAGCTTGTTCTTGTAATCTATACACCACAAGAGAGAGAGTAATAAAATTTCTCCTAGTTGCAGTTGTGGACTAGGTCGTGAGACCGAACCACGTAAAATCTTGTGTGTCGTTTGTGTTTCGTTTTTCTCTATTTTCTCGCAGTTAATTTGTGTGTGTGTGTTTATTGTTGTTATTCCGTTGTCCCAACAATTGGTATCAGAGCGAGGTTATACACACGAAAAAAAATTAGCGAGAAGACCCAAAAAAAAAAAGTTTTTTTGGAGAAAGGGAGAGAGCAGCAGCAGCGCAACCCAGATCAAGCAGCCGTCGCTGCTGCCAGTTGCAAACCAGTCCGACCGAAAGAAAAAAAAACCAGTTTTTTTTTCAGATCGAGCAAGAAAAAAAAAACAGAAACCAGTCGTGCAGGTCTCCGTTCAGCCGTTCAGTCGCACCGTCGCCGTCACGAGCAGCAGATCTGAACAGCCTCGAGCACGCAGCACCGGAGAAAGAGAAACTCGCAGTCGCCGGCAGGTACTGTTCACCGGCAGAAAGTTTTTCAATTGGTTTTTTTTTTATTGTTGTTGGTCCGAGTTGCTTTGTTGGTGCGTATTGGTTTTGTCATTGAATTTCTGACGAAGTTACCAAGATTTGAGATCAGTTGTACCGGGTACCTCATCTAGTCGTTTGAGATGGCAGAAGATGGGAAGTATCGAGTTGAAAAGTTTGATGGTGCAGATTTCAGTTGGTGGAAAATGCAAATTGAGGATTTGCTGGTTCAGAAGGAGTTAGACATGGCATTGGGTGACAAGCCAGAAAAGATGTCTGATGCAGAGTGGGCAGGTTTGGATCGGAAAGCCATGGCGGTTATCCGACTCTCGTCGACCAAGAATGTTGCGTTTAACATTCTGAAGGAGAAAGACAGCGAAAGGTGTCATGGAAGCGCTGTCTAACATGTACGAGAAGCCATCTGCAGCAAACAAGGTCTTTCTGATTAGAGAATTGGTGAACACAAAAATGAAGGAAGGCAGTTTAGTTACCGAGCACATAAATACAATGAATTCAATCTTAGCCAGACTTACGTCAGTGGGCATTAAGTTCGATGATGAAGTTCAAGCCTTACTACTGCTATCGTCATTACCTGACAGTTGGTCCGGAACGGTTACAGCAGTTACCAGTTCAGCGGGACCCGATGGATTCACTTTTGAGAAGATTCGTGATCTCATTCTAGGCGAGGATGTCAGAAGAAGGAGTTCTGGGGAATCATCGAGTGAATTGCTAAATGTCAGCAGAGGAAGGAGAAATAGCAGAGGTAGTGGGAGCAGGAACAGAAGAAGGAGTCAGTCGAAGACTCAGGATCGCTCAGATGTAACGTGTTGGACGTGCAAGGAGGTGGGGCATTTCAGGAATCAATGCCCGAATAATAAACAAGTTAACATTGCAGGAGACTATGCTCATAATGATCTCTTGATATGTAGCGTGGAGAGCAGTGTGGATTCCTGGGTCATGGATTCTGGTGCTTCATTTCATGCTACCCACAGCAGTGAAGCATTGCAGAATCTGAAAGAAGGGGATTTTGGAAAGGTAAGACTAGCAAACAATAAAGTTCTTGATGTAACGGGCATGGGTGACATGATTCTGAAAACTTTAGTCGGTTCATGGACTTTAAAGGATGTCCGAGTGATTCCAAGCTTGAAGAAACGGTTGATTTCTATTGGGCAGTTGGATGATGAGGGACACGATGTTAAGATCGGAAACGGGCAGTGGAAGGTGATGAAGGGAAACTTGGTCATAGCTCGAGGAAAGAAACGCAGTTCGCTGTATATGGTCTATTTACCATCTAAGGGAGTGACTGTCCCAGATCAGAAGAGAAATAAAATCCGGTTCACAGAGTCTCGTGGGCAGAAGAAGGTTCATTTTGCAGGAGATAAACCCAGAGCCACAGGTCAGATTCAGGTTGAACGCACTTGGAAAGGTTCAGGTAAACCAGTTAGGAATTTTCGTGGCAGTGGGAGCACCGGCAGTCAGCCAGTTAAAACTTCAGCCAGAGTTACCAGACAGTGGGTTAAGAGAACCAGTGTTCCAGCTGTCAAAGCCTCTCCGGATGATTACCTGCTAACTATGGAGAGTATTGTTTGTTCTCAGAGTATCCGAGGATTCGGCAGTTCATGCAAGTGGGAGTCGGTAGGGACAGAGGACGAGTCAGGGGCAGTTTTAGCCGTGACTGATGTTGGAGCTTGGGGAAGCTTCAACGGGCCTTTAGGTTAACTGATGAAAAGTCCGCTGCAACCAGGAAGATGAGGAGGAGATTACTAGACGAACAAGTGCTCACAGTGGATGGCAGTTGCAGATTATCATGCCTACAAGTGGGAGATTGTTGGGCTTGTGGAGGCCTGATTAATTAGGCCCGTTAGAAACCCTAATAACCCTAATCTATCTCTATAAATAGAGAGCTTGTACTTGTAATCTATACACCACAAGAGAGAGAGTAATAAAATTCCTCCTAGTTGCAGTTGTGGACTAGGTCGTGAGACCGAACCACGTAAATTCTTGTGTGTCGTTTGTGTTCCGTTTTTCTCTATTTTCTCGCAGTTAATTTGTGTGTGTGTGTTTATTGTTGTTATTCCATTGTCCCAACATAAACAAATCTCTAGAAAATTGAAAATGAAAAAAGGAGCAGTCTCTAAGTCTGAGCTAATTGCATCATATATGCAAGAGGTAAAAAAAGACTTAGCAAAAAATTTGGGGATAGAATATGAAGATAATATGTCTATAGCCACTTCAAATGAAGAAGAACAAGTTCTGGCAGGAGAATCCCAAAGTGCAAATAGCACCGAGGAGATGGACATTGAGGCACTTCTGCAACAATTTAAATCACAAGAAGAATCTTCAACAAACGACAAGAGAAAAGGATGAAGATAAAATTCAGATAAGAGACAAAACAACTTTAATAAAGTTGTGGGACAAAGTCAGAAATAATTAATAGCTTTAATAAAGCTATGGGCCCAAATGTCGGCCAACTATGTAAGCAATGACCTCATGTATTTTGTTTTTCTTTCAAGGATCCGTCTATATAAGGATCTAAAATTTTCATTGAGAGACAGGCTTTGAGTCAGACTCTCTGAGCATAGCAAAAATTCCCTCCTCTAATCCCAATCTCTCTATTGTAAATTTCTCTGAATAAAAACTTTTGTAAATTATTCAATCTCTGGTATTGAAGTCTCATTTCAGGTACATACTATCTTATTCAGAAGATTTAATTTATTTTTTTTTTTAATATTTGTTTAGCCTAAATGAAAGGCTAAATCTTTAAGTTGGACTGATAACACACTAGAACATAAGTAGACTGGAAATGAATCATTAAGGAAAGTTTTGTTCCGGTAGTTCCGAGGTCAGGGTTTTAAGGTTAAGTTACTGTATCTTCGACCATAACATAACCTGTGCATCTGCACGGATACCCCTGTTCAGCCCGGTATAGCCGTATGGAAGGCGTTTGTAAGGGCGTTAAGGGGATGGTTTAGGTTCTGTTATGGTTTGAGTTATTGCAACTTGTAAAAATACCTTGAAGACTGTAAAAGTTCCTGCGGTTCGACCGAAGCGATCCCGACCGAACATGTAGGGGCAAAATTATAAATTTATGCATATCGGTTTAATTCAAGTTGCTTTTAAGCCCCTTACATTAAGAGGCTTACCAGAGAGTTTTATAGCAGCTCTTAGAGATGGCAGAAATAGGAATTGGAAAAAATCTCTTATAGGAACTGTCCAGACTAGCCTAGCCTATGGCCCTGTTTATTTTAATGCCTATCCTAATTTGCAAATTTCTTTGAATGATAAAAATTCTTTGGATACTTTAATACTAAGTATCAAGTTACATGGTTATGATTATATGCCTGGTACAGAAGTTATATGTATCTGTTACCGTATATATTACAAACCTTTACATACTTTAAATCCTATGTGTAAGATGATGGATTTTAAAAATGAAACTATCTTGATCGAAACCAACTTTAGAAGGTCAAAGGTTATAACCAGAAGGCCTATAAAGTGGGATGAGATTGATTTTCCTAAAGAATAGATTATTGAAGAAGCAGCTCCTCCAAGAAATAATATTTCTTCTGAAATTTCTGAAATTGAGCAGACTTTGGATGGAACTGTTAAAATTAGTTTTAAAGATAATATATTTTCTGCTAATAATTTGGGAATTTCATCTAGAATGCTTAGATCTAGTTCCTATATGCCTAGATCTAACTCTTTTTATACTTCTCCAGTAGATTATATTATAGATCTACCATCTAGAGCATCGACTTCTCAAATCAGAGAAGAAGATACTTCTAGATCTGATAAATCTGATGTTCAAAAAATTGATCATGTTGATAATATCAAGATTGAAAACCATATTGTTACACCTGAGATGGATCCTACTCCGTCTGACATGGATTTTCCAACTGATTTATATGGATCAAAAGATTAAAATTGATTTTTCACCAGGGTCTTTAATGAGAAAAAAGATCCAACAAGAATTTTTTCAACCCAAATGGGAACCTTTCCAAAATTGGTTTTTTAAGAGTTTTGATAAAACTCAAAGAAAATATTTTCAAGAAGAATTTTATAATGATCTGTCCAGGGTAAATAAAGCCAAAGCTTTTGTTCCTTGGTTTATGACTAAATATGTTTATGATTATGTAGAAATGTTAGAACATGATTTTAAACTTTCTAATGGTACAATTTGTAAATCTGTTCTACCACCACAACAATCTTTTCAAATTGAAAAAGGTGATAAAGTTGTTTATTTTACAGCTTTTGCAGATTTAATAGAAAGTGATACTGCTCTAATTACTGCAAAACATGTCCAAACTTTGATTAAGCAAAATAATTATGTCAATGTTTATGTTAGTATTTTGGGAGAACATATCTTATCTTTGCATGAAAAAATTGACAGTTTATATACTGAACTCAAAAAGGAGAAAGAGGTTAATACACCAAAAGAGGTTAATATACCTAAAGCTACTCCTAGTATCCAACCCCCTCCAGAGGTAAGAGACTTTAGATTTGGCAATATGGCTGATCTAGAAAACTTATTGGAAAAGAAGTTTAAAGGACTGAATCTCCAACCTTTGAATATAGAAGAAGGACCTTCTAAAGACAGATGGAATGATATTCCAAAGGATGAGATTAATAAAATCTCAGAAAAGCATGCTAGGAAGCCAGTACAAAGGATGTACTATTATCCTAGACCAACTCCTCAAGATGTGCTATTAGAAGAACAAGAAACATATATCTCTAACAGTTATAGTGGAAATGAGATATATGAATGGAATATTGATGGTTATACCGACAGACAGATTTACACCTTGATGCATAGAATTTTAATGTTTAGCACTGTCTGTAAGACCAATGGTAATACTGAGAGTAAAACTGCTAACATGATATTGCAGGATTTACAGGCCAGTTAAAGGGTTGGTGGGATAATTATCTCACTGAAACCCAGAGAATGACCATATTGAATGCTGTTAAAAGGGAGGGAGATACGACAGAACCCAATATAGTTTACTCCTTAGTCTTAACTATTATAGAACACTTCTCAGGAAGGTGGTCAGATAATAGCGAGACCATTAGGACTATGCTCCAGAACCTTAGATGTAAAACTTTAACATCTTTTAGATGGTATAAGGATGTATTTCTATCAAGAGTAATGGAACTCCCTGAGCGTAATAGTCCTCACTGGAAATCCAAATTTATAGATGGTCTTCCTTATCTATTTGCAGAAAGGATTAAAAGAGCTCTTAGAGGAGATGGGACAAGCATAAATTATGATGCTTTCACCTATGGAAAATTAATTAGTATCTACACCCAAGAAGGATTAGCTCTTTGTAATGAAATAAAGCTGAATCAACAGATCAAAAGATATCATTTGAATGAGAAAAAGCAATTGGGAGAATTTTGTGAGCAATTTGCAATTGAAATGCCAGGAACCTCCACAAAGTCTCATAAACAAAGGAAAAGAGAAGAAAAGGAAGAAAGTATAAAAGAAGGTCTTATAGACCAGGAAGAAAAGAAAAAAGATTGGAGAAACGAGAAAGAAGAAAAAAGAAATATGGAGAATCAAACTTTTGGAGAAATAAGAAACCAGATGTTTGTTACAAGTGCGGAAGATTTGGCCATTATGCTAGAGATTGCAAGGTCAAAGACAAAATTAAAAGTCTTGACCTAGAAGAAAAAGTAAAAGACTCATTGTGCAAGATTTTATTAAATTCTTCACCAGACAATTCTGAAGAAAAAAATTCAGAAGATGAGTCAGTAACAAGTGAAGATTTGAAAGTTCTTCATGATGAAAATTATATCAGTTCATCAGAGGAAGAATGTTTACCTTGTCAAATTGGACAACCTTGTGATAAGAATGACAAAAAAGATGAATTTTATCAATTATATTCACAGTTCAAGGATCTGGATATCAATGTTCTGTCAAATGACAAATGGATAGAAGTTCTGAAAGCCATAAATAATCCTGATTTAAGATCCCAGATCATTGATAAGATTGATAATATTCAATCTTTTACCCCTAAAGAAAATACCTCTCAAAAAGGTTATACCATGAGAGAGGTAATCCGACAGTTAAAAGAAAAATCCCAGAAGGTTAATATACGTACTACTATTCAAGACTCGGAAGAAGAGATTAATAATCTCAAAAAAGAGATATCTTATCTTAAAAGCCAAAATTTGGCTCTTGATGAAAGAATTGCTTTAATAGAAGCACAGGAAGTTTGTAAACATCCTGAGAAACAAATTTTAAACGAAAACCTTCCCATTATATCCAGTGATCTCCAAAATGATTTTCACAAGATTTCTTTTGAAGAAAAAGATTCTTTTTTGAAAACTATTGAGTTAATTACAGCTCATAAGCCTATTGCAAAAATAACCCTTTTTATCGATTATAATCTAAAAAAAAAAGATTTTACTGCTTCAATAGATAGTGGAGCAGACTTAAATTGTATTCAAGAGGGATTAATACCTTCAAAATATTTTCATAAAACTACTCACAGTCTTAGAGATGCCAGTGGCAAGAAAATGGGTATTAATTATAAATTACCCAGAGCTTATATTTGTATAAATAATGTCTGTATTCCTGAGTCTTTTGTTCTAGTGAAAAACATCTCTAATGAGGTAATTTTGGGTATGCCTTTTTTCTGGCATATCTATCCAATTACTAGATGGGATGAAACAGGAATAACCGGTACTTTTGAAAAAAAAGAAATAAAAATTGAGTTTATTTCACAACCATTTTCTAAATATGTTAATAATATCAAAAATGTGATTTCTTCAAAAATGAAACAAATTGATTTTCTAAAAAATGAAATTTGTACTATTACTATTGAAGAAACTCTTCAAAATCCTAAATTAAAAGAAAATATTAAAAAATCAGCTTTCTTTACAAATTTGTGGAGATCATCCAAATGTATTCTGGGAAAGAAAAAAATATGTTGTAAGTCTTCCCTATGAAGACGACTTTACTGAGGATAATATTCCAACAAAGGCAAGGCCCTGCCAAATGAATTCAGAATATCTGAATTTATACAAAAATGAAATAAACAGCCTTTTACAAAAGGGTTTAATAAGACCCTCAAAATCTCAGTGGTCCTGTACTGCATTTTATGTTAATAAACAAGCAGAACAGGAAAGAGGGGTACCAAGATTAGTAATAAATTACAAACCCCTTAATAAAGTCCTAAAATGGATAAGATATCCAATACCTCATAAAAAGGATCTATTGGATAGACTGTATGATGCTATTATATTTTCAAAATTTGATTTAAAATCAGGATATTGGCAAATACAAATTTCTGAAAATGACAGATATAAAACTGCTTTTAATGTTCCGATGGGCTAGTATGAATGGAATGTAATGCCATTTGGATTAAAAAATGCCCCATCAGAATTTCAAAAAATTATGAATGATATTTTTAACCCTTTTAATAATTTATTATCGTTTATATAGATGATATTCTTGTATTTTCTAAAACCCTAGAAATTCATTTTAAACATCTTGATTTATTTAAGAAAATCATTATTCAAAATGGTTTAGTAATATCTAAACTAAAAATGAGTATTTTTCAAACTAGTGTAAGATTTTTGGGCCATATTATAGAAAAAGGAAAAATTATTCCTATTCATAGAAGTATTGAATTTGCATCAAAATTTCCTGATGAAATCTTGGATAAAACCCAACTTCAAAGATTCTTGGGAAGCTAGAATTATATATCTCCTTTTATAAAAGATTTGGCTAAGGATACAGCATTATTATATGATCGCTTAAAGAAAAATCCAAAAGCCTGGACTGCTGATCATACTCAAGCAGTAAAAAGAATTAAAAGTAAGGTTAATAACCTTCCTTGCCTCACTTTGGCAAATCCTAATTGGGATAAAATAGTGGAAACAGATGCCTCTGATATAGGTTACGGAGGAATTTTAAAACAAATTTTATCCAGATAATAAACAAGAATATCTTGTTCAATTTTATTCAGGAAAATGGAATAACAGTCAAAGAAACTATGCAACTGTAGCTAAGGAAATTTTAGCTATAGTTAAATGTGTTTTGAAATTCCAGAGTGATTTATATAATCAAAATTTTTTTATAAAAACTGACTGCCAAGCTGCAAAGTTCATTTTTAATAAAGATTTTAAACATAATATTTCAAAACAGATGTTTGCAAGGTGGCAAGCTTTATTAGCCCCTTTTGATTTTGAAATTCAATACAAAAAAGGTTCAGATAATAGTCTGCCTAATTTTTTAACAAGAGAATATGTTAAGTAATAAGATTCTCTCTTTGCAGGAGATGAGACCGCAGGGAGGATTCCCTTCCTCTAATAGAGGAAGAGGAAGAGGCAGAGGATCAACCCAAAATCAAACGGGCAGAGATAATATTCTAGCCCAGATAGGAAATCAGAGACTAATAGCAGCCAGTATAGCCTCAAACAGGCCAAGTACCTCAAAAAGAAGATGTTTATTTTGAGGGTATATCCTCTATGTATTTTTTCATTGAATTTTCAATCCCATGGATTATGAAGTGGACAATTGAGGTCCAGAATACTGAAGAAGGATTCCCTTGTCTGAAAAGAAATTTTTATACAAAATTCTGGAACAAATTGCTACACCAGGATGCAGAAGGAAATATCCCCGCCAAATGAATAATTAACTCTATTAAGACCTCTATTGAGAATGGAAGGAAGCAGGCCCAAATTATGGATGAGATGGAAGAATTAAGCCCATTTAAACAAATCTCTAGAAAATTGAAAATGAAAAAAGGAGCAGTCTCTAAGTCTGAGCTAATTGCATCATATATGCAAGAGGTAAAAAAAGACTTAGCAAAAAATTTGGGGATAGAATATGAAGATAATATGTCTATAGCCACTTCAAATGAAGAAGAACAAGTTCTGGCAGGAGAATCCCAAAGTGCAAATAGCACCGAGGAGATGGACATTGAGGCACTTCTGCAACAATTCAAATCACAAGAAGAATCTTCAACAAACGACAAGAAAAAAGGATGAAGATAAAATTCAGATAAGAGACAAAACAACTTTAATAAAGTTGTGGGACAAAGTCAGAAATAATTAATAGCTTTAATAAAGCTATGGGCCCAAATGTCGGCCAACTATGTAAGCAATGACCTCATATATTTTGTTTTTCTTTCAAGGATCCGTCTATATAAGGATCTAAAATTTTCATTGAGAGACAGGCTTTGAGTCAGACTCTCTGAGCATAGCAAAAATTCCCTCCTGCAATCCCAATCTATCTATTGTAAATTTCTCTGAATAAAAACTTTTGTAAATTATTCAATCTCTGGTATTGGAGTCTCATTTCAGGTACATACTATCTTATTCAGAAGATTTAATTTTACTTTCTTTTTTAATATTTGTTTAGCCTAAATGAAAGGCTAAATCTTTAAGTTGGACTGATAACACACTAGAACATAAGTAGACTGGAAATGAATCATTAAGGAAAGTTTTGTTCCGGTAGTTCCGAGGTCAGGGTTTTAAGGTTAAGTTACTGTAGCTTCGACCATAACATAACCTTTGCATCTGCACGGATACCCCTGTTCAGCCCGGTATAGCCGTATGGAAGGCGTTTGTAAGGGCATTAAGGGGATGGTTTAGGTTCTGTTATGGTTTGAGTTATTGCAACTTGTAAAAATACCTTGAAGACTGTAAAAGTTCCTGCGGTTCGACCGAAGCGATCCCGACCGAACATGGTATCAGAGCCAGATTACTTGATGTTCATAGGTGTTGTTAGTCCAACAATTTTTCTAATGAATATCATTAGAAAGCAATCTACTGTTAAAAACAGTAGAAAAGATGAGTATGATATACCCCAAAACTTAGATCTTCTTAATAAATGGACTATTCCTAAAGTTCAACCCAGATTAATATATCAAATGGGTACTTTTGAAAAACTTGGTTTTAAACAGATTGTCAAAACAACAGAAGAAACTATTACTGTTGATTCTGACCATGGAACCTTTCGTTTATTAAATGAAAGTGATTTTGCCCCTTATAGGGAAAATTATAAATTTATGCATATCGGTTTAATTCAAGTTGCTTTTAAGCCCCTTACATTAAGAGGCTTACCAGAGAGTTTTATAGCAGCTCTTAGAGATGGCAGAAATAGGAATTGGAAAAAATCTCTTATAGGAACTGTCCAGACTAGCCTAGCCTATGGCCCTGTTTATTTTAATGCTTATCCTAATTTGCAAATTTCTTTGAATGATGAAAATTCTTTGGATACTTTAATACTAAGTATCAAGTTACATGGTTATGATTATATGCCTGGTACAGAAGTTATATGTATCTGTTACCGTATATATTACAAACCTTTACATACTTTAAATCCTATGTGTAAAATGATGGATTTTAAAAATGAAACTATCTTGATCGAAACCAACTTTAGAAGGTCAAAGGTTATAACCAGAAGGCCTATAAAGTGGGATGAGATTGATTTTCCTAAAGAATGGATTATTGAAGAAGCAGCTCCTCCAAGAAATAATATTTCTTCTGAAATTTCTGAAATTGAGCAGACTTTGGATGGAACTGTTAAAATTAGTTTTAAAGATAATATATTTTCTGCTAATAATTTGGGAATTTCATCTAGAATGCTTAGATCTAGTTCCTATATGCCTAGATCTAACTCTTTTTATACTTCTCCAGAAGATTATATTATAGATCTACCATCTAGAGCATCGACTTCTCAAATCAGAGAAGAAGATACTTCTAGATCTGATAAATCTGATGTTCAAAAAATTGATCATATTGATAATATCAAGATTGAAAACCATATTGTTACACCTGAGATGGATCCTACTCCGTCTGACATGGATTTTCCAACTGGTTTATATGGATCAAAAGATTAAAATTGATTTTTCACCAGGGTCTTTAATGAGAAAAAAGATCCAACAAGAATTTTTTCAACCCAAATGGGAACCTTTCCAAAATTGGTTTTTTAAGAGTTTTGATAAAACTCAAAGAAAATATTTTCAAGAAGAATTTTATAATGATCTGTCCAGGGTAAATAAAGCCAAAGCTTTTGTTCCTTGGTTTATGACTAAATATGTTTATGATTATGTAGAAATGTTAGAACATGATTTTAAACTTTCTAATGGTACAATTTGTAAATCTGTTCTACCACCACAACAATCTTTTCAAATTGAAAAAGGTGATAAAGTTGTTTATTTTACAGCTTTTGCAGATTTAATAGAAAGTGATACTGCTCTAATTACTGCAAAACATGTCCAAACTTTGATTAAGCAAAATAATTATGTCAATGTTTATGTTAGTATTTTGGGAGAACATATCTTATCTTTGCATGAAAAAATTGACAGTTTATATACTGAACTCAAAAAGGAGAAAGAGGTTAATACACCAAAAGAGGTTAATATACCTAAAGCTACTCCTAGTATCCAACCCCCTCCAGAGGTAAGAGACTTTAGATTTGGCAATATGGCTGATCTAGAAAACTTATTGGAAAAGAAGTTTAAAGGACTGAATCTCCAACCTTTGAATATAGAAGAAGGACCTTCTAAAGACAGATGGAATGATATTCCAAAGGATGAGATTAATAAAATCTCAGAAAAGCATGCTAGGAAGCCAGTACAAAGGATGTACTATTATCCTAGACCAACTCCTCAAGATGTGCTATTAGAAGAACAAGAAACATATATCTCTAACAGTTATAGTGGAAATGAGATATATGAATGGAATATTGATGGTTATACCGACAGACAGATTTACACCTTGATGCATAGAATTTTAATGTTTAGCATTGTCTGTAAGACCAATGGTAATACTGAGAGTAAAACTGCTAACATGATATTGCAGGATTTACAGGCCAGTTAAAGGGTTGGTGGGATAATTATCTCACTGAAACCCAGAGAATGACCATATTGAATGCTGTTAAAAGGGAGGGAGATACGACAGAACCCAATATAGTTTACTCCCTAGTCTTAACTATTATAGAACACTTCTCAGGAAGGTGGTCAGATAATAGCGAGACCATTAGGACTATGCTCCAGAACCTTAGATGTAAAACTTTAACATCTTTTAGATGGTATAAGGATGTATTTCTATCAAGAGTAATGGAACTCCCTGAGTGTAATAGTCCTCACTGGAAATCCAAATTTATAGATGGTCTTCCTTATCTATTTGCAGAAAGGATTAAAAGAGCTCTTAGAGGAGATGGGACAAGCATAAATTATGATGCTTTCACCTATAGGAAATTAATTAGTATCTGCACCCAAGAAGGATTAGCTCTTTGTAATGAAATAAAGCTGAATCAAAAAAATCTAAAGCCTGGAACTTACTTATGAATTATATTTTGTAAAAGTAAAATGTAGGTATAGGAATGTCGATTCAGCTTAATAATTAAAATTTTTCTTACGTGAGCATTAGTTTAGAATTTTTATTTTATTTATTTATTTATTGATTATTTTATTTTAGTGGCCACAATATGATTTAAAACACCACTATGACTAATTTGTAATAGACAAATAAGAAAGAACACATTTACATATTTATATAGCTGTAATAGATTATTCACTGTGTAAAACATTTTTTTGGACCTGCAATTCGTGTCTTCGAAGTCATGTGCTTAACCCCCCGTATATTCAATGATATTGGCGGCAATGGATAATTATTTTTCTTTGTTACAAATGAGTGTTAAATGTCTAGACAAGGACTTATATGTTTCACCATCCACATTATATCTTTAGAATTATAAAAAAGAAAAGAAAAAAAAACTGCTTCCTTAAAAATAAGTAAGCATAATTATTGATTACGTTTACTCGTTCATTTATTTTACCACCATTGCTGTCATATAGATTAATACATATAAAGTGTAAGGGCAATTTATCATTCGGCCCACAAACACATAGAGGGCATAATTTAAGATATGTCGTAAATATGTTAAGCATGTACCTCTAAGTATTTTATTAATTCTCTGTTAATGATTTCTTTTGGCATACAGTTTTATTTATTTATTTTCTTAACATAAATGCATTATGCCTCCGCTAATTGTTATTCTCTTATTTCTTTTGACATATACATATCTGAGCAACATGGAGTCTTAATACAAAACTCTCTATACCCACATAATCTCATCTCTTTTTTACAACATTCCACAATGAGAAAACAAGCGATGTGTTTAGGGACGCATGTGGCGCTCTTTTATCTTCCTTTTTTATTCATTTATTATGTCTAATCTTTTACGATCTTTGATTTATTTGTTGTTTGAATTTATTTTCATGTTTTGATCTATATGTTAGACTCACCATTAATATATAGCTAATAGTGGAATGCTAATTAATTAATCTCCTAGAATATCTCGCTTAGCTAAATACTTAAATCAGTAGTCGAAATCTGATTTCAATAATATTCTCTTAACCTTGAGAATTATTTTATTTTATTTTATTTTATTTCTGGTTTACTCTATAAGCATTTCTTTAAGTAAGTCAAATTTATTTAAGTTAACTATTTGATAAAAAAAAGTTACATTCTATCTTCTAAATTGTGTAAAGTATCTTTTGGATTTTAATAGGTGATTTTGCAAACACCAAACTGATGGACATTCTAATAAATATATATAAATATTTTTATCAACATTTGATACTACGCCAAAGACTTATTAAGGGGATAAAGATATTCTTGCTGTTTTTTAATTCCAAGTTTGATCTGGGGATTTTGATATTCACTTTAAATGGATCAGATACACAAATAGATCATTTTTAGTCCATGTTGTGGGTATGTTTTATCCTAAAAAGGGTTTGAACTAATCTTGCATTGATATTAAAATTTAGCCAAATTACAGCTTTAACTTACAAGCCCCAAAAATTGAAAGTAGCATTTTATATTTAAATGTTAAAATTGTTGCCTTCATTAATTTATACCACCAAGTCAAATAAGCAATTATTTTCATATGTACTATTTTACTTATTGAAATTCGGAATATAAATTATTTATAACATATCATCTTCGGCTACGCATATTTATCAAAATATTATTTTTTTTCTGTCTCTTACAAGTTATTTTTCTCAAGTTTTTAGTACTAGAATTTCTTATACTATGTTATCAACCTAAGTTTGGTCAGTTAACCGTTTTAGCGGATCTTAAAGGATACTTAATCCCTTCCTTTTAGGATAATTAGAACTCTTACCTAAAATTTTGAGTTAAATAGATCCAAAAAAAAATGGAGTTTAATTTTAATATTACATAGTTAATATTTAGGTGCCCTAATTCACCTTTAAAAATAATTAGGTGGCGACTCCTTAAGTTACTTAATTGAGGAATCACCAATATGTTGTACTCCGCTTTGACCCAAGTTAAAATGGGGTATAACACCACCAATGCCGGAAAACAACCGTTGCTCCCTTCAGTTCTCTCCATTCTCCGGTCATCCTCCCACCAACAGACAGGAGAAGTCACAAAACAACAGCCATCACCCAGTCGCCTCCCCTCTTGTTTTCTCCCTCTCCGCCTATTTTTTTGGCGAGCATGAGGCAGAACCACCTGTTCCAATTGACTACTACCCTCTCCCTTCACCAGATTCCCTTATTCTCCCTCAACAGTCCCACCTCCGACTTTTAATGGTGTTTGACTCGTTGTCAATTCTACGATGGGTTCACAAGAATCCATCTCAAATTTAGTATTTTATATTTATCGATGCTCTCTACCCCATTTAAATAATTCTCTTCGGACAGATTTTACATATCTAATACTTGCATAAATGGACGTTTTATTTACTTTTAATCTCTTTGACTAATCGTTTTCTCATCTGGTAAAACATCATGCAGATTGGTTCAGTCAAAATCTTACATTGTTGAATATTCTTGTGAAGTCAACTGTTACTTGGCTATGAATGTCTTAGTATACACATATATGTACCTATATTTTCTCTCTGACCTCGGTTTAACATTCTCATATTATTTGTCTGACGCACATACCTCATCTTATTATGTGTGAGTCTTCATGACAATTGTCTTATTAACTATGGTCACTTTAGATTATATAATATTGTGACAGAGCTTTCAAGTGATTCTTATTCCTTTATTACATTCTCTTGCATTTCATGTGGTAAAAGATATGGTAAGATCTTACCAATTGCAAAAAATCCTGCATTGTTAATTATGGTAATCATATATCTATACCTTGTATACTATGTGACATCTTTTGCATTGGTTTATTTATGGTAACCCCAATTAGGGGTCAGCTTTACTTGACTGTTTGGCAAATTGTCAATTATGGTAATCTTTGATTTTGTATTTATATAGTTAATTAATATGAAATTTTAGTATTGAGCAGTTTTGGTAAACTTTGACTGATCCCAACATAATTGATTGATTCTTTACTTTAATTTGGTCATAATCAATATTTAATCTCTGTAGCTATTCGGATAGTTTGAGTGTGTATTTATTTATGGTAAATTTTGATTAGTTCTACACCTTTTGATTTTTGATTATTCTACTAAGAAAATTTTCCTTTAGTTGATTGTTGAATTTTTTCCCTTTCCTTTACCCTTTTTACCATCTAGCTATATAAACAACCCTTCTCCTCTTCTTTATTATTCGAATGTTGTCATAGAACTGAATTCTTTATCTTCACAAATACTACTTCGTCCTTTCTAATATCATAGTTCTCCTGCCCCACTTCAACATGAGCACTGCTCGAGATCCACAAGATCATTATGATCTTGACGTGTTGAAGTTTGGGTCTCAATTATTGGTAAAGCCCTTTCGAAATTGCTGGTTGTTGCTCTATTTTACTGATTAACCGGTTAGTTATTTCTCCCTATTATTTTCTCATAATAAGATGTGTAAACTCGTACTTGCATCACGTTATGATGAACTCTTTTTAAATTTTTTAGTATTCTTAGGTCTCATGATACGTGCTTGAATCTTTGTAATTCAAATTTGTTTGCATGATTTTTTGTGAAAATCAAATAATTTGCAATTTGTAGATTCCAAATATATGTTTGTATGCGTGCATTTGTCGTATTACTTGTCAAACAGGTCATTTCTTTGGGATGAAGAGTCGCCTGGGACAGGATGGACTACGGATTTGGTCTTTAATTTCATTTCTATTTTTGCATTTAATTCATTATATTCTTCAATTTGGTAATAATTATAAAACGCTGACAAATAGTGAAAAGGGGGTCTATGGGGGCGGGAATTATATTTCTTTTATTGTTTTCTTAATTGTTAATTTCATCTAGGAAACATGCTTATAGGATTAATGTATGCATCGTTCATTATATGTCATGCATATAGGATATTGACACCTAGAAATCATGCCTATAGGGCTGATAATTTAATATAAATTGAAATCAAGTTTATAATGCATACGGTCATTTCTATTAAACCGCTGCCCTAGGAATTACAAGAATCGGAATTCATTGTCATAGTAAGATCGGCGTAGATCATAATTTTTCATCATTTTGTCTAATTTATTAAATTTATTTATTTTGATAGTTATTATTCTAATAACATGTTGTACAATAGCATGTCATAAATCAATCCATAATTAGTACATTAATTACATAGAGAAGCATGTGAATTTGATCCTGTCATTACAGAAAACATGCCTATAGAGATATCTTAAGATTTGCATTGTAAAACTATTGGTTTCTAACTAAATCGTCTATTTACAATATTGATGTGCATGTCAAGATATGTTAAAATAGTGCAAATGTGGTTGTTTGAATTCTTAAGTTATACATGTTGTTGTTCGTCCAGTGCTGAAATTCATATAGAAATCATGTCCATAAAGATCATTTTATTCAATATATATATGTTTAAACTGTAAAATCCCTGTCTAAAGGATTATAACATCTGACTCATACGATTTTATCAAGGTGCTGCATTTTTCCTGATGTCTTTAAATTAGAAATTCTGCTCTCGTGGATTGTCCATGCATTTAGAGACCTTGTCTAATAAGTTTTGCATTAGCAATCTTGTAAGTAGGTTTTTTCATTATATAAATCATGATTTTAAACTCTGAGGCTATGTGAAACCATCATGTGTCTGTTGATCATTTTATTTTGTTTGAAGTTTTAATCGCCTTAAACAACTTTAGGATTTTAGACTCAAAATCTAAAATAGTTGTCCAATGCCGCTTGGACATTAAGTTTGGGAGGATAGGCAAACGTTTAGGGCGTTAGTTTCTTCTCATAAAAGCGCTTTAAGTTAATAATTAATTAATTAGGTGGATAGCGGGAAATGATAGTCCGTACTCGCTGAATAATACAAGCAATGCAAATCATTGAAAAGTATTATTTAAGTTACACGGGTTGATCCTTTTAGGTTAAAATTACCCCTCCTTTTTTAAGGGTAGAACTACGTCTGGCCTGATTCCCCTCGGAGATACGTAGGCGCCTCTACGAGGTTCGGCCCCTTAGTTTCAAACTTCAGTTATTTATTTGTTAAATTCTATATTTATTTGTCAATGATCCTTAATGTAAATTATTATATTCGTAAAATGTTGTATTTTTTATTAACTTTCTTAATTAATTGTAGCAACTGTTTTTATTGATAATGTTAAAACAGTTTTTAAATGCTTTCTGTCCAAATTTCTTTCTTCTCGCTTGTCTGCAAATTTTATTTATTTATTTATTTATTTATTTATTATCAATCTAGTTTAAATTTAAAGAACATAGGTTAAAATCAGTTATCGTTTGCTCACTGGTTAATTCCCCACATAATTAATGAATTCGGCTGGGAACCACATTTGTTGACCTCGAAAGGTGCTTACACCTTCCTTTTGAGGTAATTTAAGCCCTTGCCCAAACCTGGTGACGTAGACTATATAAGTAGACTCATAGCATAGGATGGTGCCCTAACGCACCTCAAATCGTTAGGTGGAAACTTTTCTTTTAAAATAACCTTTAAGAGTTGTCACATGTTGTTTCCCGCTTTTCGTGATAAAAATGGGGCGACACAACCTCAATAATGCCACGATGGTATATAGATATATTGTAATGGTCTCATGAAGTACTGAAGAGTCTCATGAAAGATTGAAGCAAATATGAATGATACCATACCCGTATATGAATATATTATGATGGTATCATAGAAGATTGGGGAGTGTCTCATGAAGGGCTGAAGCAAGCCTCAATATTGATACCATGATAGTATATAAATATATTATGATGGTATCAGAAGACTAAGAAGTTTCTCACTAAAAGACCGAAGCAGACCTTAATGATATCATACTAGTATATAAATATACTATGATGGTAGCATTGGAACTGATGAATGTTTCATTAAAGAACTGAAGGAGACCTTAATGATACCATGACAATATATAAATATATTGCGATGGTATCATGGAGGACTGAGGAGTCTCACTGAAGGACTAAAGCAAACCTTAGTGATACTATCCAGTATATATAGATATACTATGATGGTATCATAGAAGATTGAGGAGTGTCTCATGAAGGACCGAAGCAAACCTCAATATACCATGATAATATATAAATATACTATGATGGTATCATTGAAGACTGAAAAGTTTCTCACTAAAAGACCAAAACAGATCTTAATGATATCATGCTAGTATATAAATATACTATGATGGTATCATTAAGACCGGGGAATGTCTCACTGACGAACTGAAGGAGACTTCAATGATACCATTACAACATATAGATATATCGTGATGGTATCATGGAGAACTGAGGAGTCTCACTAAAGGACTGAAGCAAACATCAATGATACAATCCAGTATATAAATATATTGTGATGGTATCATAAAGGATTGAGGAGTGTCTCACTGAAGGACTGAAGCAAACCTCAATGATACCATGATAATATATAGATATACTGTGATGGTATCATTAAAGACTAAAAAGTTTCTCACTAAAAGACTGAAGCAGACCATAATGATATTATGCTAGTATATAAATATACTATAATGGTATCATTGAGGACTGAGAAATGTCTTATTGCGGGGCTGAAACAAACCTAAGTGAAAATCATTAGAAATTAAAAAAGAAAAATAAATAAAAAGAGCAAAAAATAATGAATGAAAAAAAATTATGGAGAAAAAATTAAATGAAATTAGAAAAAACAAACAATAAATAAAATAAAAAGGAAAAGAAAACAAAAAAAAAATTATGAAGCAGCAAAAATTGAGTACGAAATTGATTATGGTGAAAAAAAAAGAAAAAAAAAGATAGAAAAAAAAATGAGAAAAAAAAAGTAAAAACATAAAAAAATGAATAAGGAGAAAAAATTTAAAATAATCAAGAAAATAAATGAGTCAAAATTGAGCATGAAATCAAATTATGATAAAAAAATAAAGAATAATGATTTAAAAAATAGATGAACAAAAATTTATAAAATATATTTTTTAATTAATTTTGATTTCAATAAATAAGCTAGTGATTTTAGTATTTTTTGTAAATTAGTTTTGTCGTAGTCAAATCATTTAATTTTTTTATTTTTTTTATTAGTTTAAAGATAGTTAGTTACTATATTTATTTTTATATTTTAAAAGTAAAATAAAAAAATAAAAAAATATTAACAAAAACTTAAACTAACTTTAAAAGGAATAAAGGAATTAAATAGAGAGAGAAAAAAAAATAAAGTAATACAATGATAATAACATGATAATTAAAAGAGACCAAAAAAAATTAAATATTGACGTCAGGAGAAAGAAATAAAAGAAAAGGTATTTTGTGTAATTATTTTGAAAGACGTCAAAATTAATGAATATTCTCATATAAATATTTTACTTTTTATGAGTATTTATGTAAGTTTTTCATAAATATTTGATATCTAAACTTTTTAAAAAAATCTATAAATATTTATAAATATGTGAAATACGTATGTTGCACATGTATTTCACGTAATTTAATATATAACTTTGCATAATCACATAAGATTACTAAAATATGTTATCACAACGTAACAAAAGATAAATTAATAAAGTAAAATTTTAATGAATGTAGTACTTTGTTTAACGACTTGACAGTTGAGCTCAAAGTAAGCCAAAATGATAAAAAAAAAATATTTCAATGGTTTTGTTTGTGACACCACTATCGCTATTGCAAGACTCAAAGGTCATATACGACAAAAAATGAAGTTGAGAATAATAGACTATAGACCCATAATTAGATAGTCTGACATCTAAATTGAAGCTTTCCACATGGCAACAGATCTACTACTGATAAAATGAAGAGAAGCTGACAGCTTCTTCCTGCTCGTTGCAAATGACAAGACTAATCACCAAAATACACCCAACTCATACAATGATTGTGAATGAGATTAATTTTTAATTAAAACAAAAATCACAAGAAAATAAATCTTGAAATTTCTTTTTGTAGGTGTAAGAGGAACAAATATGGAAGTTTTGGATGGTTACGAGGGAAAGGCTTTGAGCATCCTTATATGCTTTAAAATGAGCATGTATCACTTCATAAACATTTTGTATTATTTATTGTCCTAACCCTTAACCTTCTATGTTATCTGTTGCTTGACAAATTAAATTATAGGTTTTAAATAAGTTATTAATGTTTAGGATTTGTTCACGACAAAACAAATGGGCTGTTTCAATTGTTGTTTAATATGGAGAGTTGTGGGCTTTAAATATAGTGAATGTATGGAAAGAATGAAAGGAAAAAGATAAATGCATCATTACTGCTACTTTGAAAATTCTCATACAAACTTTAAACTTTTCAAATAAACTTTATAACTTACTTAATAGGAATTAATTAAAGTTTGAAAGTAATCAGGTGATTTGAAAAACTATAGTAACGGTTGAAAGTGAAGAATTTACCTTTCATTTATCCTATTCATTGTAATCGAATATAAGTTTCATTTATCCTATTCATTGTAATCGAATATAAGTTTTTTGTCCTATAATATATATATATATATATATATATATATATATATATATCGAAATGGCGTACAAGTACAAGATAAAATGGTCATTTAATTTTTAAAAGGTATTTTCATAATTCAACTTTTAATTTGAAGACTTTCAACTTATAATATAGTATATATAATATATAATTGTGATATACAGAGAATGATGTGGTCATAGTTTTTTTGCCAGGATTTGTCTTTTTTGGCTCTTTTTACCATCTTTTTTTGTTCTTATTCAATCACTAATATAATAAATATTTTAATATAAATATTTTTCTTTTATTTCAAACTTTATGGTTTTTTCTTTGTCTTTTTCATGATTTTTTCTTTGTCTTTTTTAGCTCTCCGTAATATATAAAGTTAGGCATAGACAATATCATGTGACATTTCTCTAGTTTTTATCTTTTATCTCTTTTTTCAAAAAAAAAAAATCTTTTATTCTTTTCATTAATCAATTTATTTAATAAATATTTAGCTGAAAATTGAAAAGGTGGTGTGACATTTCTATTTGACCAAGAAACTCAATTTTTTGTTCTAATATTTTTTCTTTTTATCTTATTTTTTTATTTATATACTATGTAAAAATAAAATAATAGTTAATCTCATGACTTCACCATGAATGTGTATTGCTTCATATGTCTTTTCATGTTCATTGTCCGTTTTTCATATTGAAAAGACACACTTTTATTGACCTTAATTAAGGTTAATCAATATTGTCCATTATAATAATAATGTAGAATTAATTCTTCACTTCATTATCATCTTTTTTATCTCTATAAACTCATGATTAAATTTCTTTGGGTTGCATATTTTATCAAACACAGATTAATATTTTTTATGTTTTGAAAATACTGGAAGTTTGTAATATCAGTTACTACTATTTATTTTTTTTGTTTTGTTGATCTTAATCGAAAATATTGTAATATTTAATTGTGTTTAAAATTTTTTTGGCTAGTATAGTATAAAATAAGAATATCAATTGTGCTTAGTGTGTTGAATTCTAATATTCCTTTTTTTTTGCCTCATTAATTTTGATTTTATTTTTTACAAGTTAATTGGTGTGTGTAGTTGCCACATTTGAATTATGAAAATGTCTTTTAATTGGTATTTTTTGAATCAATTATGAATTAGAGAACGCTTAAAGTTGTGAGAAATGACAAGGGAAACATATCGTTTTTGATTGATTAGGTTATTATATACGCGTCTACAAATTCTCTCTCTTTCTATAGTAAAAATTACACCAACAAATTTAATAATATGAAAAAAAAAAACTATTGTCAAATAATTTTTTTCACTTAATTTTATTAATTTTTTATATAAATTATATACAAAAATTCAAGTACAAAATTTTTTCTTCAACTATCTCCTTTTCTATCTATTTACCCCCATCTTTTCTTCTTTATTTAAATAGTGGGTGAAGTTTTTATCTCTATAAGATATTTAACCTCTTCGTTTCTTCTTTATTTGAATAATTGGTGAAGTTTTTGTCTCGATAATATTGAGTAAAATATTAATTTTTTTTTTAAAAAAAGGAAGAAGGAATTTTCAAAGGATTTATTTCTGTGAATTGAATAAACTTTTTCTATCTCTCTCACTCTCTTTTTTTTTTAAAAAGAATAAAAGTAGATGGAGAATGGTATGTGGAGAATTTATTATAAGTTTATTATGCATTTTTCGACTTTCTATACTCTCTTCATTATTGTTATTTAATAATACACTCTTATATAATATTTACTACTTGTATACTTATGTAACAATATTTTTATTGTGTCAGTATTATATAATTTTAAAATATTTTGTGTTTCTAAAATAAAAAGGAAAATAATATATTGATACTATACGACAAGCAATTAAATTTTAATTTTTTTCTAGGGTTTTAAAATAGCTCATACAAAAAATAATATAGACAACAAAATTTGTGAATTTTTTTTCTTTTATTCTACTTTCATAAATTATACTATATGATATTAATAGATATAATTTTTATAGACGAGAATATACCTTCATGATTCTTCTTCTTCTTCTGTCCCAATTAAACTTAATAAAAAAAGTTTTTATAAATTTATTAATATTTTTTTATAAAATAATTGCACGAATTGCGGTCAAATTCTCACACACACACACACACACATATATATAAGGAGCTTAGGAGCATGCTGACGTGGCATGCTTCTAAAGCCTCCATTCTTATTTTTTCTTTTTTAAAAATTATTTTTTAATTTATGGACATCAAATGTCTTTTCTCCTTCCCTATTAATGTTTCTTTTTAGCAATTGTTATGCACTTATTGCAATTTTTTAATGAAACAATTACTTCACTCATATAATGCATTGAGAAATGAGAATTTGCAAAGACAGAAATATGAAAAAGAACAAAGTTTTTTTGATTAACTCATGCTCCAATGGGGCTTCTCCAATTGCAAAGAGAACATCAGAATTGCCTTTTTGAAGACCAGAGCTTTTGGAGGGGGTATGAAGAAAAATTGAGATATTCTTAGGGAGTGACTTGAGTTCCTCAAGAGAGTCAACACAACTTTTAAAATTATATGTGTTTGATCCTCATTGTGTGGCAAAAAAAAAATATTTTTGTTATCGGATGATTGAAGAACTTTTCCCGATTACTTCATTTCAGAGAATCTACAATGCCAAGACCTACTTTAGTGCAACCTTAGGTCTTGTTAGCCCCCTCACTGGTTGATGACCTAAAGGGGTTGCCCAAAAAAGAAATGTGCAAGAATTATAATAATTTAGTAAGACTTTCTATTTTAGAGTAATGCAGAGAGATGAGAAGACAACTTCAACTTTAAAATATTTTTTGATTTCTCTTCTCTAACATCATAATCTTCTTTTGAGCTTTTCGTATTTATTTGATTTAGTTATAACTTATATGCAAAGATCAGAAAGAAATAAAGAAGGTAAATGAATTGATAATAAAAAGTTATAAGCGCACTCTCTCTCTCTCTATCTCTATCTCTATCTATCTCTATATATCTATCTATTTATACAATTTTTGATAAAAACTTAAAAGTTGCTATTTTGATTAAAAGTAATTTTAATTGGTAAATTTACTAACAATTTAGATTAAGAAATTTTATAATTTCTTTTAAGTATAGTACAAAAGCAGATTTACAGTTCCTAATTAAAAGTAATATTAATTGTTTCTACGGTTCCCTTTTCTCTTTACTTATTTATATTAATTTCTTCCTATTAATTTATATGATATCTTTTTATTTTTTTATATTAATTTATTTATGTTATAATTCGACTGCTAATTTCTAGATTGTTATTTAGTAAATAAATTTTTAAAATTTGGTTATAATGTATGAATATTTTAGATTACAATATATAATTTTTTGTTATTTACAAAGAATGATACAAATTAAATAGTATATTTATAAATAAGATAGATCAGAAAAAAATGTGCAAAATTATATAGAAACAATTAAAGTTGTTCGTTGATATACTTTATCAACATGTGATCTCTACATACTAAAAAATGTGGGAGATAAAGAAGACAACCAATTATAAATAAAATTATGTATAAAGTTATTTCATGGTGTATAATTTTTTATGTAAATTATGAAAAATATACGAAAATTAATTTTTAAAATTTTATAAAATTAATAGAAGGAGAAAGACAAACTAACTTAATTATTTTATAGAAGGATAATAATAATTGCTGATTTTTTTTGAAGGGATTAAATAAATAAAAGTAAGAAAATAAAAAAATAAATAAATGAGGGATAGAATTAGATAAGAAAATTATTTAAATAAAAAAATAAAAAGAGAGAGAGAGAGAGAGTAAATAATCAAGAAAATTAATAGGAAAAAAATTTCAACAATGTCAAGAAGGTAACGAGCATACAATCAAATAAGAATATTTTTATTTTATTTTATTTTCTTAAAATTTTAAAATCATTAAGTAATTTTTTATTTTTTTATTAGAAATAAGAAAATATTAAAATGAGCAGATTAAAATTTTGAGTGTTTGTCATATTAGTGACATATGATTCTTGTGATATTTGTGATAGGAGAGTCAAAATTAAAGGGATCATTTATTTGATATTGACTTTTTTCTTATTTCTTATCGATTATAAAAATATAATTAAAATAATAAATTAATCAATGAATAAAAATTAATTTTTTGATTAAAATTATTAATAATTATTATTTAATTATATTTTAATTTTACTTAAATGACCGCGTAAAGTGAAAAAATTTTTCTAATATTATTATAAATAGATAAATTGTCTTATTAATTAAAAAGTTGATAGTGAGGATAGACCTCCGGCTCCAAAATAACACATGAAAACTAAGCATATGAAAACAAACAATTTAGGATTACATTCAAAGGGAAAAGGTAAAAAAATTTGCAGCAATATTGATCGCCATTGAGCCATCTTTCTTCCTTTGATATGCACATTTAAGGAGAATTAGAGGCATGATGACGTGGCATGCCTCCAAGAGCTTTATTTTTTTTTAATATTTTTTTATTTTAAAATTATTTTTTAAAACTTATTTATCATATTATTATTATTATTATTATTATTATTATTATTATTATTATTATTATTATATAAATGGAAAGTCAAAAAGTAAAAAGTTAGATTATCATTTTGCTTCTCTACTAAATTAAAATTTAATTAAATACATAATTAAATATTAATATTTTATCATGTCATATCGTATTTATATATTTTTTTCTATATAAGTGGGAAATAAATAAATAATAATAATAATAATAAATAAATAATAATAATAATAATAAATAAATAAATAATAATAATCTATATATATATATATATATATATATATATAAAAGAGGGACATAGACCCGATAATGTGGCATCGTAATATATCAGGAAATGCAATTATCTATTTTCTCAGATTTTTGGACTTATCCGCCTAATTTTAGTTCTGCTTATTCAATTATTAAATCTAGAAATTGAAGGTATCTTTCTTTTTTTTTTTACACCCATGAAAAATACAATAAAAAATCAATAAAAATCGTGGTACATACCTAATTTAATACAGATAACAATACTAATAACAAGGGAAAAAAGAGGAAGAAGAAAAGTAACTGACAAGTGAGATGCAACAGCTTTTCATGAGCTCCTTCCATGGTAACATACGCCTTAAATGTTGGAGAAACCGCTATAAAAAATTAAAGGTATCAAAGCACCCACTTGAAAATTTTCGAAAAACATTTCCAGCCAGATCCTTCGCTTCTTCACTTTTCGTTTCAACCAAACGCTTCCAGTTTCATTCCGACCAACGCAAAACAACATATCAAAATAAGTTTTCCAGTGAACAAGATTCAAAGGTACAATGATTTCTTTGTTTTCTCTTTTTCTTCACGGGCCTTTTATTATTTTTCCTATTTGCATCACACTTTATCCTTTCAAATAAATTTTTTAGACCTTAAATTAGGATTTTCTTTTTTCAACTTTTTGGTACTATATTGTCTAACCTAACGAAATTGTTCAACATTTCATGGAATCCTATGGTTATTCTTAACTGTGGGACCCAATGGTTCTTCTTCCATAGTCGCCATATATATTATACTCTTCCATGACTTTCCTCTTTGTTTAAGTTAATCTTAGAGATAATTGTCCAGATTTTTGTCTTAATTTTGCAGGATTGGGTGATCTTTTCTCTCTCTTGGTTGAAATCGCTAAGACGAATTTCCTCTCCATTAGGTAAATAACTCCTTCTTTCCTGTTTCCTGATCTAATAGAGTGAAAATTTCTTACTACTTTTGCGGTGAACAATGAAAATAAAGATTTGGGACAAAGCAACATGAATCTGTACAGTAGCACAAAAAGATTCACACATTTTATGGCGCTTCTCAATGCAAAGGCTCTCATAAGGACACATTTGCCACCAAATCAGGTTCTTCACACCAATTATTAATGTCATTAATAAGAAAACTCTATTTTTTATTTGATTTATAACTCAACAATAGTTGCGCCAATAGACAGAACTACACTAAGGTGTAGCATCTCTGAATTGGGATTCAATAAGTTTATTTTGAACTTGACAACTTCTTCTTCTTTTTTTTTTTTTATAATTATTTTTAAGAATTAAAAAGTGTATTGCTAAATTTTTTATTCGAAATTTCTACGTACTTCAAGTATGATACTCTCACTTTGTGTTCTCTTTATTTGTATAGGAAAAATGATTCTGGGATATCATATATTTTTGGCGGTAATTACAGGTATTATTAATATCGACCTTTCAAATTTCTCACACAATGTACAAATAATCTTCTGTTTTATAGATAATTTTAAATAATTTTTGAGTTACCTCTCCATTTATGTATAAAAGGTACTACAATGATTCTTCTTCTTCTAAACTAAGTTTTCTTCTTGAATAGAGGAAAAAGAATCTTTGAAAGTTGCACTTCTAAAAAAGTTTTTGGCGTTTCTCTTTAGTTTCCAAGAATAGTGTTTAAATACAACTTTAAATATTTTGCCTTTTTTTTTTTCTCCCGTTCAATAAAGTCTTTACTCATTTCAGCTTAAGTTGAATGTTAAAAATTGTTAATTCTGATATTTTTATAACTTTGCATTCCCGTTAAGATTTTTAAAAAAATGATTTGCTTAGTCAATTAGTATGAAAATGAATTTTATTTATTTTGATGTCTTAAAGTGACTACACTAAAATGCAGCCCATTTCATTAAACAATGGATCAAATTTGTCTGGCAAAGGTAAAAATAAACTTGTGACTTGGACCTAACTGAACAATCAATAATGTTCTATATATTCTGCTCGATATCATCTAATTATTTGGTGAACCTTTTTGTAGATTTTTTTATCCAAAAAAAGTACAAATAAGAAGATTCATACCAATTGGAATTATTGGTAGTTTTGAGGTGAGTCGTGAAAGGATCAAAATTGATGATATTAAGAAACTAAGTTAGTTCTTATGGAGTTTTGATCTTTGTGTTCCTCTTTTCACCTGAAATGTGAATAAACATGTAATTTAGCAGTCACTGTTTCTCGAAAAAATATTTCTAAGAAATTTTATCCAGCCTGTTGGTAAATTTTGTCGGTTTCGGATAAATTATTTTTTTGGATAAGAAGTCTATATAACAACAACAACCAAAAATCTTATGAAATCTATCTTCCTTTGGTCTTTCCTGCTTATGAGGTGCTCTTTTCTTTCAATTATTATTTTTTTTTAAAAAAATGGGCTTTTATTACAGTTAAACCAGAACTTTGTCATAATATGATGTAATAGAGAAGGAATAGTATTTTTGGTATTTAATTCTGTTTCACAAGAGGTTTAAAAGTTATTGTGCTTTACATATTTGTTTCCTGTATGATTACCTGAAAATGATATTAGTTAGACTAGTTATGAAGAACGAAGATTGCCTTCTTTTCAACATGTATTGAGCAGGTTAATTTTAGTTGATTGCGATATCTGTAGATGATATTCGAATATCCTTTATTAGGGTAATTTAAGTTTTTTGTGGAAACATAGGACCTCAAGAATTTATTTGTTGATGACCATGAAATGGAGCCGTATATATTTTTATTTTTTTCCTGCGAAACGGGAGAACTTTTCTCATAAACATCTCTGATTTTCTGCAAACGCACTGTATTCAGTCCAATTAAAAAATATTGCTCCCGATAGTGGCTTTATAATTTTATTGGGTGATTATTGTGGTCCTAAGTATCTGGGTGTAAGCTTATGGTTATACTAATTAACACAATTATTTGCTATGAACTAATTACAAATTTTAATTTTTCGAGCCTTTATTAATTGCAAAAATCTAAGTAGTGCCATACGATATAAGGACACCTTATTTTTTCAGGCAATTTTTTTTGTTATATTTCTGAAAACGATAAATGAATTTATTAAAGAGTACCAAAAACAAGTATCGAAAATAATTTTCTGTTGTTATATACATTCTTCCTTGCTATTCAAAATTTTTAAATATCTTTTATAGACTTCCCGTCTTTCTGCATTTTGGATGGCAAATTCAAAGATATTTTTTGTGTACACTGTATAATCTTTTTATTGTAGCACCAATTAAAAAATAATAAAAAAGAAAAAAATAAAAAAAATACAGAACACATATTAAATCTCTCTCTCTTTCTCTATCTTGCTAACATTATTCTTCTCCGAATCCTTTGAGAACCCTTAAAGATAAAAAAACATACAACTATTTTACATGCATATCTAAAATTTTGTTGCCAACTTCAACTTCTTTGGAGAAGAAAAAAAGGAAAATTGTAAGTTGAAAAATCTCTATGAATATTCTCTGGCACCTCTGCAAAGCCAAAGTAATAGTAGACATTCATTTTTTTTTTAAAAAAAAATTCATGTTCACTCACGGATGATTAATTTTTTTCATTGTATATTTATTACTTATAGAGTTTTGAAAATGAATTTCGAAATGGAGAATATGAACTTCTTGGATTAAGAGTTAATGATGGAGTATCATTCTTTTCAATATTTAGCTTGTATTTTTTTTCCAAAATAATTAAATGAAAGAAATTTTCTGTGTGTTTCTTTGATGGCAAAGATGGAGGAGGAAAATGCTATTGATGATGACTAACACAAATGACCACAGTTGTTGCGAAGATTTATCTTGCTGTTGGGTCTAAAATATCATGCAAATGTACTCTCTTTAATCTGATGAATTTCGTTTTAAAATGAAGAATTTAACCGGTTTGATCAATTTTGTTGATCATTTTCCTCATACGGATGTTTCTCTTATAATAAGGTTATTTTATTTACATTGTTTAATCGAATAGGAAGCAGTTTTAATAACCTAAAAAAGGTGTAAAATAATAATTAATGATAAAAAAAGTACTAGCTTATCAACATAGAAACAACTTCTATAATAAATTCAAACACTTATTTTTCTTCAAAGTTTCAATAAAAACGAAACATATTAAATTTACTTTAACTTGCCTTTTGTATAATTTGAATAAGTAAGTTAACAATCGTTTAATTTTATGCGAAGCGCGAACAGATTTACTAATCTGAAATAAATTTCATCAATCGAATACAGTTAATATATATAACACTGTTTCGATTCATAGAATATATAATTTTTTTGTGGAACACCAATTCAGAGTATCATAGACTTCCCTATAATTCACACCTAGGTCATGACAATTCATGGCTAAACAGAACATTGTCAAGAATGCTCCTACCAGACCCTTTTACTCAATTTTGTATAAGATTAGAACAACAAGCAATTGACCTAAAATCCTTCACCTAAGTAGAATAAGGGATCTTAGTCTTACGTACCAATGTGATAACACCTACACAGTTTCACACCCTCATACACATCTTCACCCTAATTTGTAAAAATCCTTTTCATTACCCATAACTCCTATTGCAACATCAATGTCATGACTCATCTCCTCAACCAATCACTAGTCATAACTTTATTAATGAATTGATCATCTTCAGTGGACATGAAAGTATTTGGAGTTAGGCATTTTCACTATCTACCCAACAACCCTCTGCACTTTTTCTTCAACAACATCATATCTTATTGTTTTTCTCATTACGATATATTTCTGAAAATAAATTCCAACAACAAAATTGTTGCAACAACTACCGTGAAAGTCACCCTTACCCAATAATAATAAAAAAAATATACTTGAATCACCTTTATCTATACAATATTAAAAGCACCATGGCTCTTCAAAATATTAATTCTAACTTCTTTTTTTTTCTTTATTACAAGATTTTATAATAGATAAATTTTTTATTTAACTATTTTTTAAAAATATTTAAGATGTCCTACGTTTGCTAATACAAAAGAAAATCAAAAATTGAATGGTTATAAAATCATATCAAAAAGTCTTCTACTGAACCAAAGCAGTGCTACGTTCTTGCGGCCTCTACTCAAGTTAATATTGTGGCATAATTGTTATTTAATTATATTTTAATATTTCAAAATTTGAAATCAATTAAAATTTAGCTTGTTAAATATTTTTTTTTTGACACGATCCAAACGGGCGAGTCGTGCTGGCACCTACATCGACTTCAACTTGATAGAAGAACCCTTTTCCAACCCAACTTATAAAATTAAATACTCATAAATTTGCATAATACAAAATATTACTACAATTATAATAAAACTTTTTTTCCGAACCATGACTCCTCAAGATCTAGCTTAGACAGGTACAAGAGCTCTAATAGAATACTTGACAATGTAAAATGACACAGTTTCGTCTGCGCAGAAAATTTACGGAAGCTGATACTGAGTACTCCACGCCAAACCTGAAACTTCAACCTTCCACAACCTACACCAAAAAGGTTTAGCAAGGTAGTATCAGTACATCACATATACCGATAGGCATCATTAGCCGACTAAGATTAGTTCACATAACGTCATATAATTTAACATGCAACCGATTTAATAAATATAACAACTAGTCCAATTTATGTTATAATCCATTAGGTTTACTAGTTGCATTTTCAATATAACTCAACAAGGTTCGTGCAAGCACCCTACCACTTAAGCCCTCTTTTTAACTCTCCATCTGTCTCTCTTACCCTGCTGCAGCGGATACTTTGACCGCTACAGCGGTCTCGCGACAACGGCAATTTGCACACTAAACGCCATTTTACTTAAGTAGTAGCCTGGTTTCACTAATTCTTACCTCTTTTATCCCGCCATATAACATTACTAATACATCTACTTTATTTACCCTTTCCAGTATCACTAACCAAGTCTATTTCTATTATTTTTTGACCTATTTATTTACTCACAGGATTAACTAACCCTTTTTAATTTCGTATATTAACAGTAAAGTTAAACCAATGATCTCCCCATAATTCTCTACCATGGTTAAGCCCGTCATAAGACCATCTATCACCACAAAGACCACTTTGATCGAACATTCAATCGCAATACAATTAAATAGCTCAAGTACATACAAAAACAACAAACCATACTAATGGAGTTAAGTCCTCCACAATCAAAGTACATGTACATACCTGTCTCTCCTGAATTCCACACCATATCTCTACACCATAATCATGTCATGAAATACCATACTCGTACCGTATTATCACATATTACATCCCAACTGTGCCTCTACTCGAATCATGTCGGTATATCTCATATCACACTTGTATACCTGTACATCCTTGTCATTGCAGCCGTACATATATCACGTCATACCTGCACAATCTCTATCTCGCGATTATATCATCGGTGATATGTCGGGTACACGCCTCCATCACATCACTTTAGATACATGCTAGAGGGTCTTATGGTTGCCCTTCCAATCATGACCTGCAGGGGACTCTAGAAATCTATGTACTATATACCCAGTCGTATGAACCACTCATCATACCTATCTGTGTACTCATATCCGTACACCCAATCGTATGAACGTTTAGTTATTCCTATCTGTGTACCCACTCATACTGCTCGCCCAGATGCTCACCTCGGGCACGAGCCACTCATATCTAAGCACTCACTGTTGACACTCATTTTTTACCTCCCTACGCCCGTTATACGTTGCTTATATATGCATATTTTTTTAAAATTACTTTTCACATAATTATTTAATTCATATTCGTAATTTTTTAATAATTGATTGTTATAACTCTCAAATCTTGCATAGTTATTTCAAATTTATAATTTTTAAATGTTTATTTATATTTAATTTTAATTTATTAATCTTTTGATGTTATGTAATTATGTCGTATATTTTGTGTTAACGTACCTTTAATAAAACAAGCTTTGTTTTAAAAAATATATCACTTTACTTAAATTTTTATTTTAAAAAATATATAACTTTACTTAAATTTTATAATTTTTGTACATGATAATATTTGTATAGTTTTACTTAAATTGTATAAACTATTTACATAATAATATTACTTGATTATACTTAACTTCTATAAATTATTTATGTTGATAATAATATTTATATAATTTTTGATAAATTAAATTATTATATTACCTATTTATTGAATTATTTACAAATATAGTATTTTTATTTATCACATAGCAGCTATTCTTAATTTTCTCCAATTTATTTAAAATTTGACACCTTTTCATTTAATTCATATCAATTCTAGTCATTTTTAGTCAAATTAGACCACATTTTAAGCCCAATTTAATTCAATTTAATTCAACTCAATAATCCAATCCGTGATCCGTTTACTTTACCCACGCCCCGACCCATTTTTGTAATTTTTGATCTTAGCGCTCCATTCCGTCTCATCCAACGGTTACAATTAAAACCCTACCTATTTTCCTTATTTATCAATTTTACCCCTAAACCCTAATCTAACTTTTCATTTTTCTCCTTTCACCAACAATAGCTCCGCAACCCCCTTCTCCTCTCTCCCTCGTCCTCTCCGGCAAACTCCGGTGATATCCGGTTCGACCACCAACCGAAAAACAACCAACACCATCCTCTCCCCTTCGTCTCCGGCCGACACCACCCTCACCCTATCCCCTCTTCTCTTCTCTCCTCCCAACCGGCAAGACCAAACCCAAAACCATCCAGATTTGCCGCCCCCGTCCTCTAACTTCTCGCCGGTCACCTCCTTCCTCCATGAACCACCAGCGTGTCATCCTCTCCGAACACAACCCGATTTCCACTCTCCCTCTATTCTTTCCTGTTCGAACCAGAAACCAACAACAGCAACCCAAGAAGATGCCACCCTCCCTCTTCGTCCCTCGTACCACCAATAGTAGCCAAAACAGCTCCAACCTCACCGCACTAGAAAACTGACCAGACCTTTTTCTTAACTTCTTTCTTCTCCTTCGAACTAACGTTTTTTTTATTTTTGTTAATATTGTGTATTCTATTGTTAAAAAATTATTTTGTTGTTAATGCTTCTGTCTAAATTACACATATTATTGCGATTATTGTTATTGTGAAATGATTGCTTATACTGTTTGACTTTTATTGGTTTGTAGCACACTCCTAGTAGGTTACGATTCACCCTTTAAAATTTAGATTCTTGTTCAGTTTTATTTCTCAGTTTCATTTTTTTCTCAGATCTGGAATTTTGCTGCACTTGGTTATAATTTTGGTAAATGCAAATCTGTATTACTACTTGGTGATTTTTATTTGTCTAACAAGTATGAATGATTATGGGGACCAGTCTAGTTATTCTTGATTATCTTACTGTAGGCGTCATAATTTTATTCTAATATTTCAGCTCTGTTGTCTTGTCTTAATCTGTTCAATATGATAGAAGGTCAAATGATAATGGTTTGATATTTCTAGGCTGACCGTATATTGAATATCGTAATCTTCATTGTTATAATTTAATGTAGTAAATTTTTCTCTCTTTGTGTTTCTTTAAATACCTCCTATAGTTGTTTATCCATAATAAGCTGGTTTGTGACAACAGCTGCACCATATATCTGTTCACGAATTCTTACACTTAACTTGTCTCGTATAAGTTGATAAGAAAATGAGTTGCTTGATGTTTTCTCATATGATAATTTCGGATTTCATGTAGTCTTGTAATGCTAGTGTTGAAATTTATATGATAATTTAAAATTTATTTTGCTAGGCAGGAATAATTTAGCACTCAATAATTTATGAAAAGTTCTCTTTTAATTAATTTGTTTTCCTTCTCTGGATGGCACATGACTATGATTTTTTTAAAAAAATAAAAAAATATATAATAATAATATTTTTATATGCATCTGTTATGACAACTAGCTCAGAGGTTTATTATTCTTGCCAAGCTGATTTATCTTTCTTTTTAAAATAGAATTATATCTGCCCGATATTGTTATGGTATTGCTGAATTTCAAACGTATATTTATATCCCTTAATTAATTTGATCTGTTTGTATACTTAATTAATTGACTGAAATATTATCAAGATGTTGTTATTGATTAGTTTTCTTCTATGACGCAATGTGTGATATTTAAGGGAATTGTAATAATTTTATATTGATTTGTCTCAATTATACTCCGCCTAAGGAAAAAATCTTTTATGGCTGATTCTTTTTATTTTCTTTCCTTTTCTTCTATGCCTCTACTTGATTCTAAGAATTAGTTAACCTTTCTCATTTTAGTCCCTTAGGTTTAGCTATAAAAGCAACCCTCTTTATTTTTATTATTCATTCGTAAATTGGTTGTCTTAACTGAAAGTTACTTTAGTCCTAAAGTTCTTCTCCTCTTTATCACGAGCACCGTTCGGAATCCACGAGATTCTTGTGATTTTGACGTGTTGAGGTTTGAGTCTAACTCGATTGAAAATCTCTTTGATACTGTTGTTAATTGCTCTCTATTTATTGGAAATGCGATATTATACTATTTGTCAATTGGTCAGTTTTATTTCTCTACGTTACTTTAGATAGAAACGTGTGAACTTCTTGCTTGTATCATGCTATAATTAATGTGAATTTTATAGATATCTCGGTGTTTTTTATACGTGCATCTAACATGTTTGTATGACGAAAATACATTTACAAATGTTTAATTAAATAAGTTGTGTTCTAGGGAATCTAGAATACATGTTTGCACGTGCACATTTTGGCTAACAGGTTTTTTGAATCAGAGTGAAGATGTCGCTAGGACAAGATAGGCCTTGGACTGGTTTAATTTAGCATTATGCTTTTTTTTACATTGTAATTTATTCATTGATTTCTTTTTTATGAGCTGTAAAATAGTAATAACTTTCATAATAGTGGAAATTGGTTTTATAGGGGGCGGAGACTATATTTCTTTACTGCTTTTATTAACAGTTAAATTCACCTAGAAAGCATGCTTATAAGATTTTATAACGTATGCAACGCTAGAAATCATGCCTATAAGATTTTAAACTATCTATCCTGAAATTTATTCTATGTTGGAATCTTAGAAATCTTGCTTATAGGAATACCCTGAATATGACCATTTCAGTTAGAAATCATGTCTATAGGTTTTTTTTGATGTCTACGTGCAAGCATATTTTTATCTCAACATGCAAAATCTGTTAAAGATCTGCCTGTTAGTATCCGATTCACAAATGTATTTTATTTTTGCTCCATAAAATTGCTCATAGAACTATTAAAATATGAATTTGCATTCGTTAGATATCATGCCTATTGGATTTAACTGTCTGCCTGATTTGCGCTGAACATCAAGAATCATGTTTAATTCTTAACCGAAAACCTTGCTTCCAAATAGTAGTTAAATGGATTGCTCAGCTGCATTAGAGAACATACCTGTTTGAAAATATCAGCTAATATCGTTCGTAGAATAATGTTACTGTCCAAAGGGTCTGTAATTATAATTACTTGCTGAATGGAATATGTTAGTAGTATATATTATGAACCAGTTTGCAAGTGTATTTTATCATTTTGGTCGTGGAATTCATGTTTATAGGATCACATACTATTGAAAGTTAAATCACATATTTTATTCAAAATCATCATCGTAAGTGCTGCATTTTGTAATCTAATATTTTTACATTAGAAGTCATGCTTTAGGATCTGTCCACACTCCTTTAGAATTATGTTTCTTCAGAATTTGTTCTAATAGAGGCCTATTTGAAACCTATATTTGGTATCTGTCTTAATTTTCTTTGTTTGACGTTTATCACCTTAAACAGCCTTAGGAGAATTTTAGACTCCAAAATCGAAAATAATAGCCCAGCTCTTGGACATTAAGTTTGGGACGGTTAGACAAATTGTTAGGATGTTAGTCTTCTTCATCTAGAATGATTTAGGAATTAATAAATAATTAATTAAGCAGGTACGAAGGGAAATGATAGTCTGTGCTCGCTGAATAATATGAGTAATGTAAATTATTGCGAAGTATTATTTAAGTTATACGGTGTGATTTCATTAGGTTAAAATAACCTCCTACCCCTTTAATTGCAAAACAACGTCTGGCCTGATTACCTTTAGGGATATGTAGGTATCTCTTTGAGGTTCGATCCATATTTTCAAATTTTATTTATTTGTTTGTTAAATTCTTGTATTTATTTGTCAATATCTTTTATTGTATGAATTATTGAATTTGTAACATTCTGTATTTTTGGGTCAACATTCTGAATAATCAATTGTTTATTGTTGTAACTGTTAAAATAGTAACAATCTCTCTGAATATATTATCTCAAACTTCTTTCTTCTCTGTAATTTTTTTTAATTTTTTTTTGCATTTAGTTTAAACTTAAATAACCTAAGTTAAAATCAATCCTTGTTTTGCTCACTAGTTAACAACCCCTCACATATTAACGACCTCACATATTAACGAATTCATTCGGAAGCCACATTTGTTGACCTCGAAAGATGCTTAACACCTTTCTTTCAAGATAATTTGGACCTTTGCCTGAATTTGATGACGTAGGCTAATTTAAGTAGACTTTTAGCATAGAATGGTGCCCTAACGCACCTTAATCTTTAGGTGGTGACTCTTCATATAAATGATTCTAAAAGATTTGTCACATGTAGAGATTTATTTTTCACAAGAAAAATGGGGCGCGACACTCATCCACGGCGTGATCGCACTAATTTGCTCATCCAGGTCCTCTCTTCGTCCCCAGGCCTCTCATTCTCATCATATAGATTATTTACTTTCACATATTACATACAACTTCGTTTACTTACTCGATTATCACATACTCCATTCATCATTTCAAGAAATAACATATCATAGTTCAAATATCAACAAAGTCGCACAATAACAAGAATTATTCATTATCAACTATAGCACAATCATAGTTCGAGGCCATTTCATAACTAGTTAATTATTACATCATTTATATTTGAAAGTTCAATAATGAGGTGCAAACTGGCCCACTCTCTAGATTCGGCTTCGTTATAGCGGCATTGTGGCCGCTATCGAGATCTTGCTGCAGCGGTATTGCTCAGTATTTTGACTAGTCATTCACCAAGATTTTCCCTGAATTGTCTCTTCGCAATCAGCTCATCAATTATGCCCATCCTCTCCTAGTCAATTTTTATCATCGTTTTACCTTTTCTCCTCAAGTGATAATAATTAGTTCAACACAAATCATGAATCATATCACATACACACATATCCAACTAACCCATTAGCCCATTAATTTCCACGAGAGCATGACTATTCCATACCCCTGCCATGACCATACTACAGTCCCTTATGTGGGACACACATTGCGGTAACCCCTTATGATTTACTCACAACGACAGGGATCTAGCACTCTAAATTCAGGACTAGTCACCTCTTCTTTAATTCTTTCCAATTACATTCGTTTAATAGCTATCTACCAATTATATCCTATCTAATAGTGATTAACATTAGATTTCTTTCCACTTTTTAATAGCACATCAAACATACATACATATATATATAAAATTCACTAATCAAAGTCTAGCATGTAAGCAAGCCATATCCTACCTGTGTGCCAAGCTATCATCGAGAAAATCCCTGCTGCATGCTTGCCTCAAGATCCAAGTCTACCGAAAATTTGTCATGATGGAGGGTGAAATCTTACCTTCTCTAGCCTCCTTGCTTCTCTCCGCTTGTTTAGAAATCCTAATTTCTATTCTTGGGCCTTTTCATTTAGCACCCCTTATGGAAATAAGTTTTTAAATCCTAACCGAAACAGGATTGCAGAATTCTGATCCGCGTAGCCCGCTGCAGCTATACCGCTATAACGGAAACAGTCCCCCGCAACGGCCCTGCGTCTGTGCCCACCCAATTTTAGCTTAGCCCATTTGAAATTGTTCGTCTTATAATCTTTTAATTCTTGGAACTTCAACCAGGCTTGCAAAAATTTTAAATTTTATCCATGCTTAGATCGTCAGAGTACTATAACGATCGAACGGGTCATTACATTCTTATTTTTGAATTACGTAGAAAATTCTAATAAATTCTTTTCTTACACGTACATAATACTAAATATTTTATTTTACTTTTTCTAAAAAAATTATATGAAAAAAATATAAAAGCGTTCAAATTCAACCATAATAATATGGCATAATTATTATTTAATTATTTTCTAATATTTTAGAATTTGAAATCAAATAAAATTTAGTTTGTTAAATCTTTTCTTATTTGAACTGTATAGGAAATTCTAATATTAAAGACTT
The DNA here is from genome assembly GCA_035772735.1 of Datura wrightii. Taxonomy (NCBI): domain Eukaryota; kingdom Viridiplantae; phylum Streptophyta; class Magnoliopsida; order Solanales; family Solanaceae; genus Datura; species Datura wrightii. The sequence goes on from JASDFA010000003.1 coordinate 11,257,508, forward strand.
TAAATTCATTAATGTTACCTTTAATAATTTTTTTATACATACATAATAATAACCATTCCATGTTACTTTTTCTAATAAAGTTATATGAAAAAAAATGTACACCCAGTACCTTTCAACACCAATACGACTAAGTTAATATTGAAAAGGTACTTAAGCTCATGATATTGAAGTGATATTTGGGCCTAGAGTTTGAAATGACCAAATATGTATAAATATCAAGTTGAAGTCTAGGGATGAAGGTTTTAAAAATGGTGCCGCTGGAAAACGCAGTTTTCTTAATCATCGGATACCTAGTTTGCCTAGCCTTTTTTTCAGGGCGGCCATGGACACCACTTCATTGGGGCAACCTCTACTAGATGATGGAATTGTCAATTCACCATAATTGAACTATGCTGCTACCGTACGACCTGCAATCACGAATCATAAACCCTTACATATCAAACTAGTAACATACCTTCACGGAGAACCTAGGGTAAGAAGAGGAGCAGGTTAACCAAATGATCTAGAAAGAGAATCTGCAATTTGTGGTGGTTGGAAAATTCTCGTATGGATGGCCAGAGATTTAGAATTTGAGGAGGATGATACCAAAACAGTGTGAGTTGAAAAGAGAATGCACTATTAGTCTACTGAGTAATAGGCATGTACTGATCAGGGCATCGAATATGAAGGACTATGTGAGCTTATTATGAATGCCAACATTTTACCTAACACAAAGAAACTGGACTTATCCAATGAGGACACTGAAGTAGGATTCAATGTTTGATCTGGAGGAAAAGACATCGGTAGCAATAGTATGAATTTCATTTCCATCATTTACTCTAAACTTTTTCATGAAGAATGCGATATTTCACTAGCGGTTGCGGTGGGAAAATAATTACAGGTCGTTGTGACGACAAATAATCAAACACACCCTAACTGTACATGAGTGAAGGTAGAGATGGATTTGTTAGGATAATTTCCAAGGAGAATCAATATTGAAATGAGGAAACAAAATAGGGAGATTGTGGAAAAGTGGATAAGAATAAAGTATGATTATGTACCTAATACTGCAAGAGCTATAGAATTTAGGGTCATAATGAAAAAGAATGTTTCATAATACAACCTGAGTTATACCCGAAAGGAGGAAAGGGAGCAGAGGGGATCAAAACAAGAAAAGGGTGTTACTGAAATACCAACAACTGTGAAAGGGGATATACAAAGAGAGAATAATGTAAGAGTGAACACAAAAAGGGAGAAGGGCTTCCAAAAACCAAAAGTGAGGCAGAAGTATGGTAATCGGCAAGACAGAAAGCAGGGGAATTTGGCAAGGAAGAAGGAGCAGGTGTGAAGTCAAAAGCAAATTCAATAGGACAACACCATCAATATATCAAAAAATATGATGCATATCACGAAAAGTTACAAGACCAATTAGAGGGGGAAACAACAATCATACAAAATGAAGGACATAATAGAGAGGAACAACAAGGAGAAAATGGAAACAAGGATACGCACAAAGATAGAGGTGAGGTAAAAGAGAAGCAGCAGCCAGAAGAAAAGCAACAAGCCTCTCCAAATATAAGGAAGGAGGAAAAGATCATTGAACTAGTAATATTGAGTCCAAGAAAGGAATATCAGATGGTGAGTACAGGGCAGAAGGATGGTTCACCAAATCCTCTCAGCATTATAGTTCATGAAGAAAGGGAGAATGAAGTGCCAGACATATAGGAGATGAATGGCAGAAAGAAACAAAATGCAGGAGCATGAGGAGGATGAAGACATGGAACCAAACATCAACAATGCTATATAGACAAGGGACTTATTCCCAAGACAGGGGTAGTGATGAAGGCTAGGGGGAAAATAACAAAGGACATAATACTCTCCCTTTACAGGTTCAAACAAAGGGAAGTAAGAATAAGAATACCAATTGTGATCAATGACTGGTAAGATACTGTTTTGGAACATTAGATCTATTAATTCACAAAATTCATTTGAGAGATTAATAGACTTGGATAAAAAAATATCAATACTCAATCATAGCTACAATGGAACCATTTCAAGGTCCTGAAGAGTTAAACCGATACGGAAGAAAATTAAGAGTGGCAAATTATTCCTTAAAGATTTGATATTTTGAAGAGAGTACTGGGAGGGACAAGTAATAGCAGATAAAATATAGTAGATAATAGTGAGCTTCAAGATAGGGAATGAAAACTTCTTGATGACTGTTGTGTATGCAAGATGTATAGCAATTGAAAGGTTGGAGCTATGGGTGAACATTAAAGAATTATCAGGAAGGATCCAAAGACCATGGATTGTAGGAGGGGATTTCAATGTGATTCTGAATGAGGAGGAAAAACAGGGAGGGCTACCATTCATCCAAGGAGAAGGAATAGACTTTGCCCAGCGCATAAGTAATTGTGCATTAATGAAATTGACAACCACATGCAGCAAATTCACATTGTGGAATGGAAAAATAGAAGGGGAATGCATATTTAAAGGATCGGATAGAGTACTAGGGAATCAAGAATATTTAGACCTCTTACCATCTAGTGAAGTTCATCACTTGATAAGACAATGATCTGATCATACTCTATTACATGTTATATGTAACACAGAAGAGAATTAGATAAGGAGGACTTTCAAGTTTTAGAACTTCTGGATAAGACACAATAAATTCAGGAAAGTAGTGGAAGAAAATTCGCATACAGCCTTTGTTGGCAATCTATTTTTGGTGTATAAGGCCAATATTAAGAGAGTAAGATGGCTTTGATAAACTGGAGCAAACAAACTTATGGGAATATATTTTAGCAAATTGCCACCCTGGAGGATACTATAAAGGTGAAGGAAGTTCAAGTGGAAATAGAGCTTACAACAGACAATAGAATGTAGTTGAATAAAGCAGAAGCTGAGTTTAAGATATATAGGAATATAGAATATGAGTACTGGAAGAAAAAACCAGGAATGAGATGATTCACAAAAGGTGATAATAATACAAAATTTTTTCACTCATATGTTAAAGGAAGGAGGAGAAGGCTATATATAGAGGAAATCAAAGACACTCAAGGCCAATTGCTGACTTCACAGGAAACAATAGGAGGGGCAGCAACTGCTTTTTTTGAGGAGCAGTTCAGAGAATAACATAACAAACTTTTCTATGATAGACATCATACCTAAGGAGATCTCAGAGGAGAAAAATACAAGGATGGATATGTTACCAAGCCAAGAAGAGGTGAAAACGACGGGTATTTAAGCTAAATGGGTATAGTACCAGTGGATCAGATGGGTTTTAGGTAGATTTTATCAACTGTGCTGGGACATTGTAGGCACTAACATCACAAATATAGTGAGAGAATTTTTGTGTGGGCAAGAGATTCCCAAATACATAATACATACCAACCTGGTTATGATCCCAAAGAAGGAGAAGAGTGTGACGTTTGGTGATTATAGACCTATAAGTCTTAGTAACTTTGTGAACAAGGTTCTATCAAGAATGTTACATGAAATAATTATGGAGGTGCTACTTGGTATTATCTCAAGAAATCAATCTAGTTTTGTGAAGGGTAGGAGTATCATAGAAAATGTGTTGCTAGCACAGAAAATCACAAGGGACATTAATATCAGGAAGAAATGGCACAATATGGTGTTTATGGACAAGGCATATGATAGGTTTCATGAATATATCTCACCAAGGTACTAAGGAGGTTTGGATTTTCAGAAAAGATTATTGACATGGTGTGGAGATTGGTGTCCAACAATTGAAATTCAGTATTGGTGAATGGATAATCCAATGACTTTTTCATATCCTCTAAAGAATTGAAAAGGGAGATCCTCTATTCCCTATGTTATTTATTATTGCAGTTGAAGTCTTAGCTAGAGGATTGAATAATCTCCACAATGATGTAGATTTCAGGGGATTTGGGATGCTTAAATGGAGCCTAGAGATCAATCATTTATCATATGCAGATGACACTATCCTTTTCTGTTTAGGTGACAAGAGGTCAATATAGAGCATGATGAAAGTTTTGGTAGAATATGAGAGAATCTTAGGGCAGCTGATCAATAGGAGTAAGAATGTCTTCTACCTACATGAAAATACTCCACTGGTGATAACTCAAAGAATAAGAAAGTGGATCGAGATTAATCAAGGCTTCTTCCTATTGAGCTACTTGGGTTGCCTAGTATTTTATGGAAGAAAGAAGAAAGAGCATCTTGAGGACCTGATCAAGAAGATTTCAAGAAGATTAATGGCATGGCAAAACAAGTTTTTGACATATAAAGGGAGGTATATACTGATAAATCATGTTCTTCAATCTATGCCTACATATTTGCTATCAGTAGTGAATCCTTCCAAAGGAGTGATAAACTTGATTCATAAAATATTTCCCAAGTTCTTCTAGAGTAAGACGGAAGGAATTAAACGAAAACATTGGGTGCTTGGGATGATTTGTGTTTCTCTAAGATGGAAGGAAGCTTAGGATTTAAATATCTTCATGATGTATCCAAAGCCCTAATGGCTAAAGTTTAGTGGAACTTTAGAACCTCTATTGCTTCATTATGGAGTATTTTTATGTGGAGTAAATACTGGAAGAAAGTACATCCTATATTAGAAAATGGAAAGGGAGCTTCACATATCTGGAGAATGATAGTGCAAGCTAGAGCGAAAGTGGAGCATGAAATATGGTGGTAAATAAAGACTGAAAATGCTAGTTTTTGGTATGACTATTGGACCCAGAAGGGAGCCCTATATTTCACAAAGAAAGGTAGTGTGGATGAGGAAGAACTGGAGGTCAAGGAGTTTATCCAAAATGGCAAATGAAATAGAGAAAAACTAAGAGGTGAGATCTCAGAGGAGATGACAAAGCATGTGTTAAGACAAGTAAAACCAAAGATCAATGGGGAAGGAAATAAAACTCGGTGGATGGGAAATTTTGAAGGAAAGTTTACTATGAGCTCTACTTTTTAGATGGTGAGGAAAAGAAAGTAGGAGGAAGACTGGCTAGCAAATATATGGATCAAGGGGATTCCATTCAAAATGAGTTTTTTCCTATGAAGAGTGTGCAAAAAGAGAATTTTTACTAATAACAACTTGAGGAGAATGAAAATACAATTGATGTCCAGGTGCTACTACTGTGACAAGCATAATCAGGAAACCGTGAGTCATTTATTTCTAACAGCTCTTATAGCTTTAAAACTATGAAAGCAGTTTGCTTATGTGCATATTTTAATCCAAAAGGAATGCATCAACATCAATTGATAACCACTTGGTGGATAACTCTAGCTCTTACAAAACTACAGGAAGTATTCAGGGCAATGCCAATGAGCATTATATAGCATCTGTGAAAGAGGAAAAATGCTAGACGACATGAAAAAGAGACCAATTTATCCAGGCTGATTATGATGATACAACAAATAGTACAACTGTATGTCAAAGTCAGATATCTTTGGTGTAATACCTCGGGAAGGTATAAGAATAGACCCGTGAGTTTGGAAGTTAAAACTGCAGAAAACTAGAAGAAACACAACAGAACGGACGACCCAACGGATCATGGGTCGTGGGTTCAACCAACGGTTCGTTGGAGACAATCGCGGTTCCAAGGGCTCGGGAGGTAGTGGATGTAACGAGCGAAGTGACGAAATAATGAGTCGTTGTTTGTACCAGTGGGAAGCATTGATCTGAGCAAGTTTGGGAAGTAACGGGTCATCCAACGACCCATCATTAGTTACAACGACCCGTTGCTCGATGTCGTGGTAGAGGAAAATGAATTTCCAGTGCATACAACGGATGGAGACCATGACTTGTTGGATGCCACCACGGGTCATGGTGAGGCTCGTGGAAAGAAAAGTCAGAATGGTCAAGGGGTTGACAACGGTCGATCCAACGATCCGTTGATTAAAGCAACGACTTGTACTGACGAGTCATGGGAAGAATCTAAGGATGTAATGGGGCAGTGGATCCAATGACTCGATACCACGAGTCATGGTTTGGTGCAACGACCCGTTGGGTCGGTCGTTGGTCCGTCCGGATCAGTTTACAGGGAAATAATTTTAAGGGCATTTTTGACTTTTCCATGCTTTGAGACCCTAAACTACGTCGTTTTATGTATTTTTATGAGTGGTTTAAGGTGGGATAAGTCCCTATACATACCCATTCCCATGCAAGGGCTTTAGAGAGGTTTTAGGGAGATTCAAGGCCTTATCCTCCAAGTTTCCATCAATTTCTTTGTGGTTATTCAAGGAACATTGAAATCAGTCCATTCTCAGGTATGTTAGATCTTCAATGGGTAGATTCTTCCACACCCATGCTCCTTCTCTATTAATTACTCAAAATTTATTTAAAAACTCATGGGGTTTTATATTTGGTTTGTATAAAAATTTAATGATTCAATTATGGGTCTTGTGATTTTGAAACCCTATCATTATCTACTGATTTTGATCATCTTTTGAGCTCTAAATTGATATTAATATGGCTGATTTCGGATTTCTAATCAATTAAGCTTTATTATGCATGCCCATGATAAACCGATTTATGATCCATTGATCCATCGATGTTTTTGATAAGTCCAGTATGTATTATGAATTAAATCATGAATATATTATGTTATCTATTATGATCTTATGGAAATTTAAACTATATGCATGATCTATAAGTATGTATGTATTTTATTAAACATTAATTATGTTTTGGCCGACTCACGGGCCTCAAGTCCTGGCTAGTTCACGTATGTTCAAGCATGTTTATGATTATCATGATTTAACTAACCCATAAAATCATGTATATATTATTATGAGCACTATATATGTTTTGGGAGTAGTATCGAACACCGAGTAGGTTCGGGGCTCAGGTTAAGTCTCGGATCTCATGAACTACGTGCTACTGTAGGTATGTTTGGACCCTTTCATGTTTGTCCCTGGCCCAAATGACCCTTTTTGTGTGTGATCATACCTTTCATGGTTCCTACTCTTGGCAAGGTACGAACACCCTCTCGAATAGGGTTACAAGTCGAGCTTCATGTGTGGTCATATGGGGTATGTCAGTTAAGAGAATCTCCCACTGTTCCACATATTTTATGCATTGTTATATTTATGTTATTGGCTCAAGTTATGTTTTGATAAAGTTATTATGATTATGATTATGAACGCTTTATGAATGATTTGAAAGTCTTGAGCCTTATGTTACTTACGAAGTTTATGATGCAAGTATGATGTCCTTCTCCTATGATTATTTATGAGTTTTATTTCCATTTAAATATCCGTTTTACTTAACTTGCATACTCAGTACATTCCACGTACTGACCGCATACTTTTTATGCTATATCGTTTCATAATACAGGATTCGGATCTCAGGCTCATCCTCACCCCTAGTCCATCCCAGCTTACTCTTTCAACTTATTGGTGAGTCCTCATGTTCCGAGGATCGTTTGATAGACTTTCATGATGTTTATGTTTCGGTATTGGTCGAGTTAGTTGGGGATGTTGTCCCATCAACACATCTTATATATTAGAGGCTTTTAGACAAGTATGTAGTGCTCAACTATGTATATGTACAGTATTTCCTGATGTTATGCTATAATTATGTATCCGCTATGTTTTTATGATTATCATTTCGCTTATTTGAATGAGATTAGTTGTATGCATGTGCCATGGATCGACTTGGGGTCTCTCGGGGTCCCTTGTCCCTTGTCTACGATCCAGGTGTACGTTCGGGTCGTGACACTTGGATAGCATTCCCAGGACAATGGGAAGGAATTATAACTATCCTTCAATAATACAGGCCTAATCTCTACTACAAGACAATTAAGTGGGAACTACCTAAGGATCATTGGATTAAAGTTAATACAGATGGAGCTTGTAGAGGTAACCCAGGATTGAGTGTATATGAATTCTACCTAAGAGATGCCAAAGGGAACTTAATCTATGTAGAGGCCCAGGAGATAGGTTTTAGCAGTAATATAAAGGTAGAGGTACAAGCAGTGAGAAATATAATGCAATATTGCAGCAGTAGGGAGTATAACATTATTCTAGAGACAGATTCTTTAAGTCTCAAGAAAATATTGACAAAAACATGAAAAGTACCATGGGAGATAGCTAAAATATGGATGATATTTTGGAAATGATAGAGAAAGAAAATATAATTGTAAAACACATACAGAGAAGCTAATTAGTTGGAAGATGCCTTAGCTAATTCAACATTCAATTAAGGAGACAAACTAACATTCAACAGTTTTCAACAGCTACTAGTAACATGCAAAAGGATATTAAATATACACAAGACATAAATTCCATAGCTAAGGATTAAAATAAGAAAAATAACCCCAAATACGGAGCAACAACACAACTAATAGTTTTCCCACAGAAGATATGTACAAAACACAAGCTAAGAGTTTCATTGGGGGGGGGGGGGGAGGGGGGGGGGGGAAGGTACGACAACATACAAAAAGGGATTCTAGCAAAAAGGAGAGCAATGGAGTTGGATATGTCATGTTATAGCAACCATTGAAGCACCAACATTATGAGAGGATTAGGGCAACTTCATCTTCCCTACTCCCGGAACAATGGTGAGAACGCCAGCAGCTGCTTGACTATACTCATTGGTAAATTTCACCGGACAAGCCACTTGGAGAGAAAGAATAAGATCAGCAATAGCAAATAGGAGAAAGAGAGAAGGGAGAAATACCTTCCGAGTTGCAGAATCGAGCTTAACAATGGAGGAATCCAATAGGAGATTAATGACCCAGAGCAAGACGAGCACGAAATGAGAGCTGGAGAAAAGAATAATGGCGGAGGAGTTGTCAAACAAAAGCCCTAGAAAATTGGGGTATGAAGATATACGAGTAATAGGTTGGACCGGATCAATTTATGTATTGGGCTGTCTAATTTATTTTGGGCCTAGCCAACAAAATGTATCTATTGATTTGAATAAATAAAAGAGCCTTCAACTCAAAAATTTATTTTAAAAAAAGGAAGGTTTGAAAAATGGGATAACTTAATTGAGGTGCTTGCTCGACTTATCTAAGCCAAGAGGTGACGAGTGGGTGCATTACCTACTTACGATAAATAACTCAAGTTATGAGGGCTGAATCGGGGTAGCACCTTACATGAATTATTGGACCTAATTGTGGTTCAAATGAATCTTAAAGTTAGCTTAACAAAATAACACTATATTTGGCCCAAAACAAGTACAAAAGTAGCCACCAATATTGACCAAATTGTGGCCCAAATTAATGATAAAATCAGCCCCAAAATTTAGTCCATTTGATGCCCAAAATAAAGATAATATTGACCCAAACTTTTTGATCAATTTTGGCCCAAACTTGGGGTCCAAAACCAATCCAAAAAGGCAGCCTAAGGGCTCCCATATATTGATCAATTTCAGCACATATACTCAATCAAAAAGCTGGAAAACTTTCAAAAACTCTCTCCTCTTTGCCAAGCCTTCAAGTGACGCTTTTTTTTCTCCCTTAGGGTTCTTGAAACTTCAAGCTTTCTTCAGTTGTTTAGAAAGTATATTTTATATTTTGTCAGTATTATTTATTTTATTTTGTAGCAATATTGTTTCGATGGTCTTGTCGGCCCAATTGTTATTCAAATTGTATGAGTTTCAATGGCTAGCTTGATCAAGCGAGACACCGGGTGGCGGTCACGTTTTTTCGAATTTGGGGCGTGACAAAAAAATCCTACGTAAGTATTTCAAATTCAACATACAATATGTGTGAAAAATTATGAGGACAACATATATTTTCTAACTCAAATTCATTGATTTGTAGGAGATCAATCTAAAATAGCACATTGAAATAGATTAATTTTTTTAAAAAAGAAGCAAAGCTACCATGCACTTCTAAAATTACACTTTTACATACTTTAATATTCATATTTATTTGACATAAATAAACTAATTTAAAATATGTATTATGTAAAGAATTTGTTAATTATTCATATTTAAAATATTGAAATCAATAAAAAAAATTTATTTAAAATACTATGTAGCATTTTGCTTTTTATGAAAAAAATTTTAAATTCGGTATCATAACTATAATTTCTTTCATGTTATTTTTCTTAAAATAGGATTATAAAATTAATTTAAATTTTTTTAGTTTTGTCTTTCTATTTTGGAGCAATGGACGAATTCTTGGTACTCTAGAATAAATCCACATTCTAAACATTAATTGAATTTTTTTTATCATTTAATGAAGATTTTACATTGGCCTAACTTAATTATTTTTCTAATAATTAGATATCTGACACTAAATTTAACTAAATTTGTACCTCTCTTATTTGAACTATGTAAAATAACTATAACTCATGTTCAAGAAAAGTGTGTTTTTAATTTTGTATGAATACCTTAATATTAATTAAAAGTCAAATTACTAAAGAAATTTCTATTAATCTTAAAATATGTTGTAGTAACTTTTGTGAATAATTTCTATTAGTTTGAATTTGAAATTCCAACCGCAACAATAATAATTCATTTAGTGAGTTCTCAGATATCATTATTGAATATGGGATTCTAAATTCAATTATTATTTTTAATAATTTTACCTTTTTATATATATTAAATTTAATATATTAGCACGAGATAAACTTGAAACACAATATACTACACTAATTCAAATAAAAACTCATTCCATCATTAACTAAATGATGAACTAAAATTTGATTTCTAAATATTACAACTTCAACTCTAAATTAATAATAAAAATGCTTAATGAGTAAACTTCCAAAAAAGTTAATTTTAATCTTAATGATACAATAAACTCTATAGTACTTCCAAAACATGATAATAATAAACTTGATCATAATAAAGATGATAACCCCCGCAAAATCAAAATTTTGTTATAAAAATTATAGAATTGTAAATAAAATAAACGAAGCAAATCAAGAACAATGCAGAGGAAAGGAAGAGATTATATTATATCTTCTTTTAATGTATATAATAGATGAAAACATTCTCTTATCTATAAGAAAAAAATGCCTTGATCACCAAATAATTAAATCAACTTCATTGAAAAACGTCTTGATCACCTAGTAATTAAACTAAATTTATTTAAAACTAACTATATTGGTTTCTTTGTAATTAGTAATTTTTTTCTAACTAGTTCTACTCACTAGTTTTTCTCTTCAAGTAATACAAAATGGAGATACATATATTTATTATATTTTACAATACTCCCCATTGTCCACTAATAAATAATGTGTCTCATTAAAATCTTAATAGAAAAATTTAGTGGAAAAAATTCTAGTGAAGAAAAAAGGTACTCATATCTAGTAATATGCATTGAGAGCTGCCTCATTAAAAACTTTTCCAGGAAAACGTAGTGAGAGAAAATCTTAGCTAAGAAAAAAAGAGTGCAACACGTATTTTACTCCCCTGATGAACACATCACTTTATTTCTTGAAGATGATGCATTCCAATCTTGTACCAACTCCTCAAATGTTGATGTTGGGAAGACTTTAGTGATCTGCCAAGCAATCAGTGGAATGAACTTGTTCAACATCTACCACACCATTTTGTTAGATTTCATACCTGAAAAGAACCTTGGTAAAATATGATATTTTCTATCTCCTTTAATTTATCTTTCCTTTAGTTGAACTTAAAAGCAACATTATATTCATACAATATTGAAAACTTCACATATCTCCTATATGTTGAGTCACTTACTTTATAACTTATTTGTATCTTTGCATGACTTGAATAAATATAAATAATTGACTGCTATGTAGAATATGATACTATCCTCATATGGAAATAGATAACTTACGTGCGATCAAATAATCTTCTTGTATTTGCATAACCAATAATTCCTTTATAATATTGGTTAGAAATAATAAATTCATACTAATATTTGATTTCACCCAAATATCTTCACATGAAAGTAAAATTATATCTTGCTTGCACATTAATAAAAATATTATCTCATAAATAATACTAGCAGGATACATAAGTACATCACTATACTGAAAATGGTACTTTCTAATATTTTCATTAGATCGAAATTGATTTTTATTTATGTTAAGTGATGTCACAATTATTGGAATACTTAATGGAATCACTTTAAAACCTCTTAAATTCTTCAAAAAGTTTTCATATAAACTTCACTGTCTAGTTAGACATGATAACAATTTCATATGCGCATATCAAGTTTTTTATGTATTGTCAGATTCATATGAAGCTTGAAAAATAATTGCATCCACTATGTAAAACACATCTCCATATAATAATGTCAGGCCTTATGCGAAAAATCTTTATGCCACAAGGCATAAGCCGTACTTTATATCTCATGGTTTTATTTTTCATTTCACCTTTCACACAAAATTTATTTGTACGCACCGACGTTATACCTTCAAGTGTTTGGAGTGTATATCCAAAATATTTCACGTTTATCATGTAAATGAAATATATTTGAATTGCGTATTTTATTTGGTCAATCATTTATCTATCGCACTGTTCGACAAATTTGAATTCAAGATCCTCCTCACTATTTTTAATTTTGAGCACTACGTTATCAAAAATATCATTGACGATCATTTTGGTATCAGTTCCAATGTGACATAATTTATCGAAATTTCTTCATATTTTCAACAAATACAACTGCTAATCATTTTTCCCCTAATATTAAAAAATCTAATGACTCCAACCTCATTTGGATACGGACCCATCTTTGTCCGTAGTGGAATCTTTGGCTTGATGAGAATTATTTGGTTCCTGAATCTGAACCAACTTTGATAGGGAAATCTTTGTGGCTTGATGCATACAAGTGTTGCTACATTTTAAATAACACATCTCATACCAAAAATATTTTGAGAGATTTATTCTCTAATCAATATTTAGCTATAATTTGAGGCATACAATTTCTTCTTAACCAATTTGGATATAAACCAACATTATCAACATAATTTTATAATTTGAAATCATAGTCTTAATTTAATAATTTGAGCAAAAATCTTTCTTGCAAAAATTAAATTGCAAGTTGATATAAAATGCACATGTGATTTTATCATAGATGTATCTATTAAAATTATATAATAACAAAGGGTTCACATGGTAACAGGCTCATATTAACCTTTTTTTATAAGTTTTAAAAATCTAGGAGATACAATCCCATCTTAGCTAGTACAATAATTAATTTTTTATGAGAACAAACAAGACAAGAAAATTCATGAAGAATTTTCTATTTGTTCAATATATAATCATGTGAATTCTCAATCATTTTTCCATCACCATTTAAACATGGATGACCAATCCATCATGCCAACTGATATTTGTTTTAATAAACTTCTCGTTTACTATCGCATGTGATTTCATCATCATGAAAATGCAAGTAAACTTTAATGTAAATATTTATAATCGGATTCAATTGTAGTAATATGAAGATGATCTTTCCATAATTTATATTCTCAATATATATATATAGTTTATTTTTTGATTAATGCATTCGAAACCTAATAAGTTTCTTTTGAGTGACTTACTACAACCTCAATATTATAAATAATTTCATTCCTCCGGATAAATAGTATAAGATTAGCTTTTTCGGAGCTTTAAAGTAATTATATATTGCTATAAATTCTATAACACCATCTATATGGTGGACATCTCCTTTTAGAGAGAAAATCATGTTATTATTGTTATGAACTCATGATCAAAATCATCATAGGCAAGACTTATTTTTTTTCTTTACTTTTATCTTTAATAATTTTTCTTATAAGATCTAACAAAATAATTTTAATGTACCATAGGTACGATTTCAATGACAAATTCATTGCCACGTCATAATATCCATTTTGGTCATGGTTAAAATTTTTATAGGTAAGAGTTCTTGTTTTTACCCTTTGATAGTTCATAAAAATATATTACAAGATTTATGACATACTAAAAGTATGCTACGAATGATCATTTATGCCAAAATATTTTTTTCTCTCAAACCTCCCGTAGAGGTGAATTGTGGCATTTACTTAACCATACATGTGCATGTCCTTATCCATAATTTTTATCATACCTTGACACATTCACTTTCAAGAACTGGTGAGCATTCATGATTCTTAACAGAAGCAATGTTCTATAACCATTTGTACATACTTCATAAAATTTTACTATAAGCTTATTGTCATGCATTGAAATTTATATGACACACATCAACATCACTTGGAAAGATTAAGTGTACCACCACTTTATATTTTTTTATTTTGATAGAGGATTTATAGAATTTATCAAACCAGGTTGAACAACAATCACATGTCTAATGACCTTTCTACCATGTTTATTTATGGCGAAAATTACCTTCACCTTTTGAAGGACCATTTTGAGAACTATAATGTTCTTATAATTATCATAATGATGACTATTTTAATTTTATTCTCTTTTTATGTTCATGTGCATTCATTCAATTACTTGTCTTCTTTCAGACACACTACGCACTACTACCATATTTTCACCTCAGGGAATGAAACAAAGCCAGTTGAATCGACTTTATAATTTTTTTTAAATCAAAAAGGTATTATATTACTCAGCCACCATAAGACATGTGATGAAATCATAATATTTTGTAAAAAGAATTTTCGCTGTATTATTGTTGTAACACCATATTTGAGACATGAAAAATAGACAAAGTCTTTTCCAACAAGTCCTCATTTTTTCATATATGTTCACCACGTAATTTCAATTATAAACTTATTTTAAAAATGACAGAATTATATTCAATTACAATTTTAAAATCTTATAACCATAAGTGAATCCACTCATGACAAGCTTTTGGCAATATCATTGCGTTAAGGTGGTCATATCATTTTTTAAAATTTTTTCTCATAATTCAATTTAGATATTTTACAGTCAAATATTTAGTTTTCTACTCTTTATCAAGATGATGTTGAAAAATTATGGCCTTCATATTGTCCTGATTTAATGCCTTCTTTCCTTCTATAATAATATCACCCAGACCTCTAATCTCAAACTGAATTTCATCATCAAGGACCCATGGAAAAATAACTTTTTTCAAAAATACCAAGAGTCACGAACTCAAACTTTGTAAGTTTACATAGTGAAAACTACAAAAAAGAACTTGAGTTAATATCATGAATAATAATACGACAATGATAATTACTGTTTCAAACACCTCACCGTAATCAATAACTAATAATTATAATAGACTATATAACACTGCTTTAAGCAGAATTTCACATGTATAAGATATCAAATAATCCGAATACATAATCAATAGATGCTTAAAGTTAACCCATCATTGACCATTTTGTTCATGAATATGATATACATATATAGTGAAACGTTTTATGATTGACATGTGTCACGCCCCGCCTTGGGAGGCATGACTGGCACCCGGTGCCCTACTAGGACCTGGACTGCTGGACTAGCTGAGCCTAAGCACTTCTGGTGCCAGGCTGGCTCTAACTCTGGATTCAAGAAAACGATGGGCTATATAACGGCTGTAAATACAGCCTCCGGCCGACTAGGCCTATAGCCACCTGTAAGAAAACAACAGCTACCCAGAACAACTGAATCAATAGGGAACCTATGCGGGCCGACAAGGCCACCATGCTGTCTAGTTATTTCTGAATCAAGAAAACAAGTGCTAAACTGCTACGTGACCGACAAGATCACCACTACCAACTGAATAAGGCCCCACACGGCCAACATAAACAAACTAAACCATAGACACGACCTCACACGACCAGTACGACTAACCACAGGGAATATACAATCTGCAAGCCTCTAAGAATACTGATAAGATGGTCGGGACAGGGCGCGGACCTACCCATACTGTACAACAAAAGAAAAATAAACCTTTGACTGTCTAGCTCCGGATGACAGGAGCTGATGACTCTGTGTGCTGGCTGGAATTACGAGGGATCAGCTCCTCATCTATGAGTACCTGCAGGCAAATAATGCAGTGCCCCCAAACGGGCGTCAGTACCACTGGTACCGAGTATGCAAAGCAAAACTAAACATAACTGAAGATAAACAGTATATTGGTAGTTACTAAAATGACAGAGGGTAGCTAAAATTGTCTGGAATAGCAGAATCTGTACCGAGCTTAACTGTACTAGAAAGAAGATAAGAATCATACTTGTTGATGCAGCGTCCTGCTATCTATCAATTTAATAAGTAACATATATATATATTTAATAAGTAACACACACACACACACACACACACACATATATATATATAGCATACAAGAACTTATACCAACCCCCATAAGTCGGAAGGTGCCAATCAACACGCAATCTATATACCCCTACCCGAGTCGCCATCCAAAAATAAATTCACTCCACTCACCTAATAACTACGAGCACCCCGCCGGCCCCCTGGGTATGCAGCTTGGGCTCTCTGGGCCCCTGACTATAACTGTATCTGAGTCCGGAAGACTCCTGTAACTATAATCTGAGATCTGTATCTGTAATCTGTAATCTGTGCCCTGGGCGCAAGCGCTCGACAGGGTATGCTATAATGCTGATCAGCCTGCTATGGGGAATGCTGCATCCTATCTTCGTCCTACTGTGGACGTTATGCCACTCCTTGGAGTGACGTATCCTCACCCTCTGGCAGGCGAGTCGACACAGCTGTTAACCCTAGGGCGGCAAGGAAGCTCTAAGGGTGCCCACATAACACAATTAGGTCTCAACAAACAACAATAATCACATATAACATGTATAATAAATCTGATAATACTGTTCATGTTCTGATATTCTATTCTGAATCTCTGGTTGAATTAAATTGGATCTGGTACTGGGTCTGAAATAATATCTCGCTGTTTAATACTAATTTACTGACTTTTATTCTGAATACGACATAATAATACAAAACATATTTACTGAATTAACACTGAGCTTAATACTCAGCTTCTAGAACTTTCTTATAGAATTTATTCTATTTTACTATACTAGAATTACTAACTTGCCGAAGAAACTGGCTTCACATACCTTAGTTACTGACTTCTTGGCTAACTGGTGTAACTCGGCCAATATCCAACTATTTCTTCCAACTGCATTCATATTCATAGCAATTAGAACTAAATTCATCAATATTCTGGAAGAAAATACTATTTTGAATATCTATATAGCCCAAACTTTAACTTATCAAAAAACAGCTGAAAACTCGCTGTTTCTCGGAAGTACAGAAGGGAGAAATACTCACTTTAGGGCTAGGAGTACATTGACACTAATTTGGAGCAATTCCACTTACCTTAGCTCGATAGAACGACGGTTCGCCAGCCGAATTTCACGAAACTAACTCCGTAGGAATGCTCCCTACAGCTTAATACTTCACTACCCAAGATTAATTCGAGTTTGGACCGCGTTTAATAGCGTAAACGGAAGGAATTTCAAAGAAACTCTTCGTACCCTCTGTTTTCTGGTTTGTTCTCTGGAAATTCTGATAATTATCCTTAAAAACCCGAAGTGGGGGCTTTATATACTTGGGCCTGGACACCCCCCTCCGTGGAACGTTGGCCATCGCGGAGGGGCTTCCTCCGTGGCACATTGCCATCGCGGAGGGGGTCTGCCCGGCCTCCTCTTGCGATGGTTCAATGCGACGCTTGTGGGCCTTTTTCTAGCATGTTTGATATTCTAAAACTCTTAACCAACATGCGAATAGGCCATCTAAATGTCAAGAATTTACGGGGTGTAACATCCTCCCCCCTTTAAGAACATTCGTCCTCGAATGTAAACCCCTGCTCACAGGAATCTCAACTTACTCGACTTATTCTCAAAAAAATTTTGGCAGAGTTTCCCTGTAATATGAACTATCTCAAAAATCCTGAAACGCAGAAAATCCCAATGCAGGTACTCCACACAATACTATAGTATTCATCACGCAATAGAGTAGAGTCAACTATTTCATTTATACACATAAATATAAGGCAACTCATAAAACAACAATACTAACGTACCTCTGGCTGATTAAGTCTGAAACAGATGAAGATATCTGACTTTCATATCTTTCTCTACTTCCCAAGTCATTTCCTCTTGGTTCCTATTACGCCATAATACCTTGACAGAAGCAACATCTTTAGTTCTTAATCTGCGAATCTGCCGGTTTAGTATGGCTAATGGAACCTCTTCATAAGCCAGTTCCTCCGTAACTTGGACATCCTGAACTGGGACAACTCTAGAGGGGTCTCCTATATACTTCCTCAGCATGGACACGTGGAAAACTGGATGGACGGACTATAATTCTGGAGGCAGGTTCAACTCGTATGCCACTTGGCCTATTCTTCGACAAATTTGATAAGGCCCAACAAATATCGGGCTGAGCTTACCTTTCTTGCCGAATCTCATCACCCCTTTCATAGGAGAAACTTTCAAAAACACCCAGTCATTCACATTAAATTCCAGGTTTCTGCGCCGCACATCAGCATATGATTTCTGGCGGCTCTGAGCAGTCAGTAGGCGTTCTCTAATAAGCTTTACCTTTTCCTCTGACTGATGAATAATATCCGGCCCAATCAGCGCTGACTCCTACTTCAAACTAGCCAACTGGCGATCTGCATTTTCGCCCATACAATGCCTCATAAGGCGCCATTTGGATAGCTGAATGGTAATTGTTATTATAGGCAAACTCAATAAGTGGTAAGTGCTCATCCCAGCTACCTCCAAAGTCTAACACACACGCTCGCAGCATATCCTCGAGCGTCTAAATAGTGCATTCTGCCTGCCCATCTGTCTGAGGGTGAAAAGCTATGGTCAGGTTAATCTGTGTCCCCAGGCCTCTCTGAAATGATTGCCAAAATTTAGCTGTGAATTGTGCCCCTTTGTTAGAGATAATGGACACTGGAACACCATGCAGTCTGACTATTTTTCTGATATACAACTCAGCATAATCTTTGGCAGAGAAAGTAGCCCTTACTGGCAGAAAATGGGCTGATTTTGTCAGTTTGTCAACAATTACCCAAATCGAGTCATTTCTATGCCTGGTACGGGGTAATCCTGCTACAAAATCCATATTTACTGCTTCCCACTTCCAAAGAGGCACCGCTATGTCTTGAGTCAGCCCGCCTGGTTTCTGGTGTTCAGCTTTTACTTGTTGGCAGTTAGGACACTGGGCTACGAATTCTGCTGTTTCCCTCTCCATACCTGGCCACCAGTAGATTTCTTTGATATCGTGGTACATTTTCGTCGCTCCTGGATGGAGAGAATAGCAGGCGTAATGTACCTCGCCCATAATCTGCTGGCGAAGCCCTGCAACATCTGGAACACAAAGGCGGCCCTTACATCGCAACACTTCATCCTCAATTACCTGAAAATCCGGCGCTTTTCCTTGCTGAACTCTGTCTTTAAGCTGAACCAGGTCAGGATCTTCACACTGCCGTTCCTTTACCTCCCCAACTAATGACGACACTGTCGTGTTCTGAATTACCGCTCTGGTGTCCTCTGTTTCTGCTACACGAATGGCTAAACTGGCTAACTGGTGTATTTCTCGGGCCAATTCCCGCTGTTCGGGCTGCAAGTACGCCAAACTCTCCATAGATTTGCGGTTGAGGGCATCTGCTACTACGTTGGCTCTTCCTGGGTGATACAGAATATTTACATCATAATCTTTCAGCAATTCCAACCAGCGACGCTGCCGCAAATTCAACTCTCTCTGGGTGAAGATATACTGTAGGCTTTTACGATCAGTGAAAATATCCACATGGACGCCATACAAGTAATGTCTCCATATCTTTAGGGCGTGGATCACTGCGGCTAGTTCCAGGTCATAGGTAGGATAATTCTTTTCATGTTTCCTCAGCTGTCTGGAAGCATAAGCAATTACTTTACCATGCTGCATCAACACACATCCTAACCCAATACTCGAAGCGTCACAATAAACTGCATAACCCTCTGTACCTTCTGGCAATGCCAACACTGGGGCGGAGGTCAACCCGTCTTTCAATTCCTGGAAACTCTGCTCACATGCCTCCGTCCACTGAAACTTCACTGCTTTTTGCGTCAGCTTAGTCAGAGGTGCCGCTTGGTGGAGAATCCCTCTACAAATATTCTGTAGTACCCTGCTAATCCCAGAAAACTGCGTACTTCGGTCGGAGTGGTAGGTCTGGGCCATGTTTTTACTGCTTCTATTTTCTGTGTGTCTACTTGTATACCAGCATCTGACACGATATGCCCCAAGAAGGCTACTGAGTTCAGCCAAAATTGACATTTAGAGAACTTGGCATACAGCTGACGGTCCTTGAGAATCTAGAGCACTTCCCGCAAATGATCCTGGTGGTCTGCCTCTGAGCGAGAATACACTAGAATATCGTCAATAAACACTATCACGAACAGGTCTAGGTATGGTCTGAAGATGCTATTCATCAGGTCCATGAATACTGCGGGAGCATTCGTCAGCCCATAGGACATGACTAGGAATTCAAAATGGCCGTATCTGGTCCTGAAGGCAGTCTTCGGAATGTCCCTTTCACGAACTCGAACCTGATGATATCCAGATCATAAGTCAATCTTGGAGAAATATCTGGCCCCCTGTAACTGATCAAACAAATCATCTATTCTGGGAAGCGGATACTTATTCTTGACTGTAACCTTATTCAACTGCCGGTAGTCTATACACATGCGGAGTGAGCCGTCCTTCTTTCTCACAAATAGAACTGGCGCACCCCAAGGTGAAGTACTCGGCCTGATAAAGCCCTTATCTAACAGATCTTTCAACTGCTCCTTTAATTCTCTTAGTTCAGCAGGAGCCATACGATACGGAGGAATTGATATGGGTTGAGTTCCTGGTAGCAAATCAATTGAAAAATCTATTTCTCTTTTTGGGGGAATACCAGGTAGCTCATCTGGGAATACGTCAGGGAATTCATTAACCACCGGAACAGACTGGAGAGTCGGAGGCTCTACCCGAACATCCTAGACTCTGGCTATGTGGTAGATACATACTTTAGCTATCAACTTCCTCGCCTGAAAGTATAAAATAAACCTACCTTTTGGCATAGCTGTGCTGCCCTTCCACTCTCGTACTGCCTCCCCTGAAAAGTGCAATCGGACCGTCTTGGTCCAGCATTCTACATTGGCATAGTACGACACTAACCAATCCATACTCATAATGGCATCGAAATCAATCATCTCTAATTCTACCAGATCTACTGTGGTCTGACGATTAGCAACCTCTACTGTACACTCTTGATAGACCCTTCTGGATATGATGGAGTCACCGACGGGTGTGGATACTGAAAAGGGTTGCTGAAGCAACTCTGGTGCAACACTAAACTTTCGAGCCACAAATGGGGTAACGTAGGACAAAGTAGATCCTGGATCAATCAATACATAAGCAGGGTATGAGCAGATATTCATCATACCTGTTATCACATCTGGAGACGCCTCTGAGTCCTGCCTCCCTGGTAATGCATAGTACTTGAATTAGAGGCCCCTGATCTACCTTGGCCTCTACCTGCTGGACCTGAGGGCCTACGCCCTGCCGAGGCTGCTGGAGCTCGCGGCCCTGCTGATGCCCTGTCCTGACTATCTCGGCTACCCTGACCCCTGCTGGACAGTCTCTCAGCACATGACCCTCCTGCCCGCATATATAACACCCTGTGGAGCCATATCTGCAAGCTCCAGTGTGGGGTCGGCTGCAAATAGGGCAAGGTGGGGGTTGTACCTGCTCTGCTCTGCCCTCCTCTGCTGAGGTGAATCTACTGTTCGAGAACTGCCGCCGAACTCTGACTGTCCTCTACGACTGAATCTACCCCTCTGCTGCTGTGATGGAGGTGGGGGTCTAGGTGGCCTATCTGACAACCGTGGCCTAGGTCCTCTCTCAATCTCCCTCTGTATTTCATCTGATCTATCCCTGCGGCGCTGCTCCTGATTTATTCGTCTGCTATCCTGTTGCCGCTGTCTAAGACCCTCAATAGTCTGGGCAAAGGCTTGCACCCGAGCAATATCCATATCTTCCCGCAGTGTAGCTATCATGCATGCCTCAATATACTCCGGGTTCAGACCCATAATAAACCGGTGGACTCTAGATGGCATGGTGTCCACAACGGCTGGAGCATAGCGGGCCAAGGAATCGAACTGCAGGGCGTATTCTAGTACACTCATTGTCCCCTGCTCCAAGTGTAAAAACTGGTCCATCCGGGCCTGTCGGATTTCTCATGGTAGATAACGATCCAGGAAAGCCTCTGAAAAGCTGGACCGGGTTGGAGGGGAAACATCTCTCCCTCGAGACCTTTCCCAACTCTCGTACCACAACACAACAATATCCCGCAGCCGGAATACTGCTAACTCAACCGACTTTGTAGATGTCACATGCATGACCCGAAAGATTCTCTGCATCTGATCCAGGAAGTCCTGGGGTTCCTCTGCCTGATCCGACCCTGTGAACTGCGGGGGACCTAGTGCCAAGAATTCCTGAATCCTCGAACTGCCAGGCCCTCCTAACGATTCTGCCGCTGTTGGCGGAACTGACTGGCGCTGGGTAGCCATAATTTGTGCCAACATAACTACTGCAGTTTGAATCTCCTGATCAGATGGTGTAAGTATAGGGACTTTCGGAGGTGGTGCCGTCCCGAGTGGCTCTTGATGAGGTGGAGACTGCTGAGAAGGTCGAGATGATGCCTCTGTATCGCCCTCAGATCGGGCTGATTCTAAATGAGGCTGAGGCATCCTGCTGGTGCCTTCTCCTGCTGCGGTATCCAGTCTTCTACCTGTGGCAGGGTGTCGCTGGTCTGCCATTTTAATATGTAAACAAAGAGTATGATAAGTTTTAGGGATTCAACCCTATACTGTACTGCTCTATGGCACGACTGAATATGAAGAAAGAGTAACCATCCTATCATGCCTATGGTATGTAGTACACAACACATCCATAGACAAGACTCTACTTGGCACGACTTGCAGACTCCCTGGGACACGACCTGCTCTGATACCAAGTTTGTCACGCCCTGCCTTGGGAGGCATGTCTGGCACCTGGTGCCCTACTAGGACCTGGACTGTTGGACTAACTGAGCCTAAGCACTTCTGGTGCCAAGTTGGCTCTAACTCTGGATTCAAGAAAACAACGGGCTATATAATGGCTGTAAATACAGCCTCCGGCTGACTAGGCATATAGCCACCAGTAAGAAAACAATAGCTACCCAGAACAACTGAATTAATAGGGAACCTATGCGGGCCAACAAGGCTACCATGCTGTCTAGTTATTTCTGAATCAAGAAAATAAGTGCTAAACTGCTATGTGACCGACAAGATCACCACTACCAACTGAATAAGGCCCCACACGGCCAGCATAAACAAACTACACCATAGACACGGCCTCACACGACCGGTACGACTAACCACAGGGAATATATAATCTGCAAGCCTCTAAGAATACTGATAAGATGGTCGGGACAGGGCTCCGACCTACCCGTACTGTACAACAAAAGAAAAATAAACCTCTGACTGTCTAGCTCTGGATGACAAGAGCAGATGACTCTGTGTGCTGGTTGGAATTACGAGGGATCAACTCATCGTCTGTGAGTACCTGCAGGCAAGTAATGCAGCGCCCCCAAACGGGCATCAGTACCACTGGTACCGAGTATGCAAAGCAAAACTGAACATAACTGAAGATAAACAGTATATTGGTAGTTACTAAAATGACAGAGGGTAGCTAAAACTGTCTGGAATAGCAGAATCTGTACCGAGCTTAACTGTACTAGAAAGAAGATAAGAATCATACCTGTTGATGCAGCGTCCTGCTATCTATCAATTTAATAAGTAACATATATATATATATATATATATATATATATATATATATATAGCATACAAGAACTTATACCAGCCCCCATAAGGCGGAAGGTGCCAATCAACACGCAGTCTATATACCCCTACCCGGGTCGCCATCCAAAAATAAATTCACTCCACTCACCTAATAACTATGAGCACCCTGCCGGCCCCCTGGGTATGCAGCTTGGGCTCTCTGGGCCCCTGACTATAATTGTATCCGAGTCTGGAGGGCTCCTGTAACTGTAATCTGAGATTGGTATCTGTAATCTGTAATCTGTGCCCTGGGCGCAAGCGCTCGACAGGGTATGCTATAATGCTGATCAGCCTGCTTTGGGGAATGCTGCATCCCATCTTCGTCCTACTGCGGATGGCATGCCACTCCTTGGAGTGATGTATCCTCACCCTCTGGCGGGCGAGTCGACACAGCTATTAACCCTGGGGCAGCAAGGAAGCTCTAAGGGTGCCCACATAACACAATCAGGTCTTAACAAACAATAATAATCACATATAACATGTATAATAAATCTGATAATACTGTTCATGTTCTGATATTCTAATTTGAATCTATGGCTGAATTAAACTGGATCTGGTACTGGGTCTGAAATAATATCTCGCTGTTTAATACTAATTTATGAACTTTTCTGAATACGGCATAATAATACAAAACATATTTACTGAATTCACACTGAGCTTAATACTCGGCTTCTTGAACTTTCTTCTAGAATTTATTCTATTTTACTATACTAGAATCACTAACTTGCCGAAGAAACTGGCTTCACATACCTTAGTTACTGACTTCTTGGCTAATTGGCGTAACTCGGCCAATATCCAGCTATTTCTTCCAACTGCATTCATATTCATAGCAATTAGAACTAAATTCATCAATATTCTGGAAGAAAATACTACTTTGAATGTCTATATAGCCCAAACTTTGACTTATCGAAAAACAGCCGAAAACTCGCTATTTCTCGGAAGTCCAGAAGGGAGAAATACTCACTCTAGTGCTAGGAGTACATTGACACTAATTTGGAGCAATTTCACTTACCTTAGCTCGGTAGGACGACGGTTCGCCGGCCGAATTTCACGAAACTAACTCCGTAGGAATGCTCCCTGCAACTTAATACTTCACTACCCAAGATTAATTCGAGTTTGGACCGCGTTTAATAGCGTAAACGGAAGGAATTTCAAAGAAACTCTTCGTACCCTCTGTTTTCTGGTTTTTTCTCTGGAAATTCTGATAATTATCCTTAAAAACCCGAAGTGGGGGCTTTATATACTTGGGCCTGAACACCCCCCTCCGTGGCACATTGGCCATCGCGGAGGGGCTTCCTCCGTGGCACGTTGCCATCGCGGAGGGGGTCTGCCTGGCCTCCTCTTGCGATGGTTCAATGCGACGCTTGTCCGGTCTTCCTCCGGGCCTTTTTCTAGCATGTATGACATTCTAAAACTCTTAACCAACATGCGAATAGGCCATCTAAATGTCAAGAATTTACAGGGTGTAACAACATGATCATTACAAAACGATGAAAAATCAATAAGTTTTACTCTTTGTAATTGATAAAGTGTCACCATTTATGTACATAGGCAAATATATATATATATATATATAGAGAGAGAGAGAGTGTCTAATTGTATGTTAGCCAAGCATGAATCAAAATTAATAGAGTGATTAACTTACACTTTAGGACATAAATAGATGGTATCTACTAAAACTTGATATCCATAAGTATTAGTGAATATAGTGGCAACAACATGAGATATAAGAGTCATTGTTAATGTTAAAATAATTTACCTTAACATAGTATACAAAAAATAAGACAATAAAACATGAAAAAATCAGTTGTTACCTGATGACCTTAAATCAAGGATGAAACTTAAGAATATAATCTATTTCGATGAAGACGGTTAGAGACTCGTGCTGATAACCTGTTATAAAAGTTATAGAATTGCAAATAAAATAAAAGAATCAAACCAAGATCTACGTAGAGGGAGAGAAATTGTATTATATCTTCTTTTAGTGTGTATAATAGATGAAAACATTCTCCTGTTTATAAGAGAAATTTTTTTTATTCACCAAGTAATTAAACTAACTTGATTTAGTTCTAACTATATTGCTTCATTTGTAACTAATGATTTCTTTCTAACTAGTTCTTACTCTTCAAGTAATACAAAATGGACATACATATTTTAATATATTGTACAATAAATTTAAGTAAAGTTATTAATTTTCTATTTAGTAGAAGACCGGCACGTAGGACTCTACATAAATCGGTTCAACTCGAATATTTGAACCGATTCGAAGCAATTTGGATAATACAATTTGAATAATACAATTGGAATTTTAGTTTTCAAATTTAATTATAAACTATCATGATTTGCCGATACAGATATGATTATGTGTATTTTAGATCGAACCGGTCAAGAAATTGAATTATTGATACACCACTAAATACTAATGCACGTGGCTTCTTGCAAGTTGTAAGATGTTAGATTGTTTTGGTATGTGTAATGTGTTGTTGGTTACTGATTTATTGCAAGATGTTACTATAATGTGTTGTTGCTAACTGATTTATATGCTTGCATAAGTTGTCAAGCTCTTGTTTTGCCATTTGATTTATCGTTATTTTTGGTTATGTTTTCTCTAAAATTGAAGCGAAAATAGTTTGCTTGTTTAAATTTCAAAATCGAAACAAATGAATTGAATTAGACCTAAATTTTTTATTTTAGAAAATCGAAATTTAAATTTTCAAATCAATGATGACCAAAATCAAATCAAACCGGAGTAGTGGTAGGTGTATACAGATAACTTTACATATAGTCCTTACTTTACCCATACTTGCAGCGACTTTCACAATACATTCTTTTACAAAATAACCAACCCCCACCCCTTTATTAGTAATAAGAGGAAAACGTAAACTACCCAAACACCAATTGTTGGTCAGATCTCAAATTACTACTTAACACCAAGTGGATAAACTAATTTTGTATAGATTCCCCCATAAATTACCTTTCAAGGGGTGTGGGTTGGGGGTTTGGATGATAGTGGTGGGGAGTGGGAAGAAAATTTAACAGAAAAGCAGAAATCTAAGAAAAAGAAAGCAGATCTTCCATACTTGTCATGAATTTCATTCCCATCAACTTGGATAACCAACAAGATTATACATTTTGGAGGACAATACATTGGAAACAGCAACTTCACTTGCTGTTTTTTCCCCTCTTTTTTCCTTTTCTTTACACTATCATCTTGCAGCTAACTATTATTGTCACTTGATCTATGCTCTTAGAAGGATATAATGAAGAAAAGAATATAAAATTATCCCTTCAATCCTTTTGGCACTGATATTTAGGACATACCTAGCCTATTGATATCCAGGCCCCAGGAAAAATCTGTTCCAGGAGCAGCTCCTTCTTACACCTCTTGCAGTTTCTCCTTCATCTGATGGTCGTTCATTTCCTTCTGCTGAGTGTTTGGGATCATTTCCTCATCCACCTGCTTGCTGTCGTTAACTTCCTCGGCTGGCTTCCCCTGTATCATTCAATTATTTTACTACCGGCAACTATAACCATGCTTGGTTGGCAGTTCAAACTATGTTCCATTAAAACAGGAACAAAGAGATAATCGTACGTCATTGGGGGAAGGGGGCCTCTCTCCTATAGAAACCACACTATGAAAGCTTCAACCAGCAGTTAAGAATCAGCAGCTACTTGACACAACATCAACCAAATATTTTTATCCAACTGCATTTTCTAAAAGGTGCTTATGGCCCCTAAATAGATATGTAAGTCGTACATGTTGAATATACATAGGCATGTAAATGGAAATGCTTATGAGAAGTTATCATAACTCTCTTATAGTAATACAGCAGTTAAATAAAGCAAAAAGCTGGAGTACATAATGATTGATTCAGAAGTTAATGTGGGTATAGGTTAGAAATATGCTTGTGAGATGATGAAATATTTACCAGTTGAGATAACATCTACAGCTTAAATCGTATGGTCCTACAAATGCAGTAAACTAGGCTTGTCTTCCTTTGCAAATCATAAAGCTGGTCTGACTAACAAGTGAAATTATATTTTTATTTTCATCTTTCTAAGTGAAATTGTATTTCTCATAGATCACAAGCCAGACAACATAGTTAACAAGATGGTTCGATAAAATCTTAGTAGATAACACCTCAAATTGGACAAAAACTTATGGACTCACCTTGTTCTTGTCACGCCATCCAAGTCCAAATGGTCTCGCCAGTAAGCTGATCTTTCTAGCAGGTATCTCTGGTGATGAATCTTGGTTGCCCCGTACCAGAGATGAATCTTTCTGTGTGGCTCTATAAAGAGCATATTCATCAATTTTAGAGAAAACAAAAGATATGCATGAAGAAATTATTGCATGTTGTTTGCATTATTAGTGCCAAAGACATGTCAATGTCCTTTCCCAAATTGCTTGCTGGCAGCAGTAAATAAAATGGACATAATATCAGGAAAACACTATGATAGCCAATGGGTATAAATGGTGCATTACTCAATGCTCCATGAGGAAATCATATGTAAGGGAGCTATTACCTTGGCGAAGGTGATACTTTATTTTGTCCAGACTGGTACTGCAAGGTAGCCTCCAGCATTGATTCAGCCATAATCAGTCTCTTTTCCATCTCAGCAAGGTTTCCCGTGGCTGCTTCATACTTTTCCTGTATAATTATTATAAACCATGAGAAATCCAACATATTAGGTATTCGGGTCAAATTTTCCAAATTACACCATCAAAGAGAATAAAGTCACTGGAGAATCAAAGAGGCTAATCACTGTAGATAGATTGTAAAATCATACTAACAAGAAAAAAAAACAGAAGGATGAAAGAGTTCTGATTTGATGGATGGAGGGTGCTACCAAAAAGAATTAGTGGCAATACTTTTATTAAATAGATTGGATGGGAAAAGGCGTTTATATAAACTAGTAGAGCAGCGCAGACGTGCAATCACAAAGAGTAATCTTGATTAAATTTCTTTTGGAAGCAAGGAGCAAGGCAAAGGAAGAAAATAACTACATTTCTTTTTGATAGGAGGGGGACTTAGAAGGAGATATGTAAGTGGTTAAATATGAAGTACAAAAGATGGTTACAACAGGTTATCTACAAACGTCGAAGCATTTTTTTAAATAATCGTGGTGTTCGGATCAACTTGTGCGCACCTCTACGAATTCCACGGGATACCCTGCCACCTCCCACCAGCAACAGGTACCAGATAACGAACTCTATCCCCACCCAGGCTATGATAGATGGAAAGAAATCACCTATGTGTTTTTGTCTCCGTTGGGATTTGAACCTGAGATCTCATGGTTTTCAACCACTTCATTGAACGCTAAGCCACACCCTTGGGTGCAACTTCATAGAATTTTTAGAGCAAAAAACTGTAGCTTGCCTAAATTTTGGAAGATATGGATGTTGTGGTTCAATAAGTAAATAATAAATTATGCCCTTTGAATTGACTTCATAAAACCTCAAAAAGATGGCGCTTAAAGTATCTTTCCTATGCTTGCGGCGTATAGAGGACAATATATTAGCACGCCTCTCGTGTTTACAGCTATGGCTCTTATTAGAGTGAGTTAGAGTTCCACATTGGTTGGGAAATAGACTTGTGGTCTGCTTATATAGACTTGGCAATCCTTCCCGTGTGCTAGCTTTTGGAGTTGAATTAGTCCTAGGTGCCATATCTTAATATGGTATCAGAGTTACAGCCCAACCAATTCCCAAAAAATATAAATTTGTATCAAATTCGAACCAGTAACTAATCCCAATATGGAAGTACTAAAAAAACTCTCCCGGTCCACGCTCCAGTTGGACGTGGGCATGGAGTGTTAGAGTGGGTTAAAGTCCCATATTCTATTTCATATTTCAAATTACATGGTACCAGAGCTAGATCTATCTCTATTTGGGCTCTCGATCAATGCTCTAGTTGGGCCTAGGCGCGAAGGGGGTATTAGAGTAGGTTACAGTCCCACAATGGTTGCGAAATGGACTGGTGGTCTGCTTATATGGACTTGTGTAATTCGTGAGCTAGTTTTTGGGGTTGAATCAGACCCGACTATTATATCTTAACAGTTCTCAAGTGCCATTTAATAGATCACCAATAAAGATCCTCACCAAATCTAATGGGATAATACTATATTTATTAATAAATTTAACAGATCAATAAACAATTATGAATGCCTTTTCTAGATGAATGTGGGACATGACTAAAGGGTCATTTGTTTTTTTTTTTTAGTTAAAATATCTAAATTTGAACACACATTTGAATATTATAGCGTTGTATTTAAATCAGAATATTGAATGAAAAAACTGTTTGTTTTCTCAACATCTGAATGTTTGTGATTAATTTTTACTAAAATCTTATAAAAATATAAAATCCATATAAAATAATTTCAATTTTTATTCAGATATTTTTAGGTTCAGGTGATGCTTGGAGGTGGTATTTGGGGGTGGTTATTGTGCGATGGTACCAGTTGTGATGGTGGAAGTGGTTGGCAGTATCAGTTGGCGGGGTGGTCTTGGTGTATGACGGTAGTGGTTGACGATGGTGTTGGTGTTAATTGTGATGATGGAGGTGATTGGCGGTAGTGGTTGGTGGCGGCAACAGGTTAGTTAGTAATTGGTAATGGTAGTAATGATGGTTGACAATCTTAGTGGTGGTTGATTTTTGTGATAGCTATGATCGTGGAGGTGGTTAGTGTGTAAGTGACCACTGATGTTGTTTGTAGAGGTGGTTAGTAGTGATGGTTGCCAGTGACAGTTGTGACGGTGGTGGCCGTTGTGGACAAAATGGCGCTGAAAGGTCATCCTTGTAAAATTTTTTGAGTACCCTTTAACAATTTAAATACTTTTTTTAATTTTTTTTTTAATATTTAAAATCTTTTAACCTTATCAACTTTATTCTTGAGTAAAAAGGACCACCTTATTTCATTTTGTTCAAAGGAATCTACAGTTGCAACTATAAACAGACAGGACAGTATGCTCAGCTCTCTTGCTACTGCTCCTCCAATAAAAAGGTGTCATGCCATGGAATAGGGAATATCTCTTCACCTCATGTAAGACAGTTCAACCTAATAAAGTAATAATATTCCACCAGCATATGATCTGTGGATTTGCTTGCCATACTGAATTCTCAGAGAGGAGCAGAAGCAATCCTTGTAGCTATTCATGGGGGAAGTACATCATCAAGCGAAATACATTGTAGTAACCTAAATAGCAATATGTGAGCTTGATCTGTGGATTTGCTTGCCATACTGAATTCTCAGAGAGGAGCAGAAGCAATCCTTGTAGCTAGGACAGCATAAGCAACTAATTCTGTAGGTAAGGGTTGGAAGTCACAATTAATAATTTAAACACTGTTCAAGATTTGAATGATTCATATCTATTCAACCTATGGAGTGTTTAAATCTTAAAAAGAACAAAAGCACTTAAATGATCTGACATTTGAATCATTTAGATTTAGACCTTAAGTGCAAATATATTTGGCCTAAGCATATAATGGGAACCACATGCAAACTTGAATGAGGAGAGAAAAACAAGAAGAGATAACAACAAAATTTATTTGGATTGAACAGATCAATGAAACAATTGTGAATGTATGTCTGGATGATTATGAGACATGACTAAGCATAATCATGGACACCAATATGTTAACTTGAATGAGCTTCAGGAGAAGAAAACACAAATAAATAACAACAAAAGGCTGTTACTATAGAGCTAAAAGATGATATATCCGCCATGCATTGATCTGTATGTTGAAACACGAAAAAATTAAGAGAAAGTCCCTTATACCCCAAAAAAGAAGGGAGAAATTCCATTGCATTAACAATGTTCACAAATAAGAGCACAAAGTTTGACCTAGTTCACTACTCCTTCCGGTTCAATTTGTTGCTTGATTCGGAGTACTAGGGTCAACCCCCCACCCCCTCCCCCCAAAGGAGCTCTCCATTTTGCTCCTTTGATGACTCTAACCCACAACTTCAAGGTTGGAGATGGAGGGTGCTTACAACTTGAGCAACCCTCCCTTGTCAAAGAAAAGGAATTAGAGGTAGAAATGTTTCGCCAAGAATCTCAAAGAGTAGAAAAACCTGTAGCATTTGAGAGGCATATCTTTGAGCTGCTGCCTCTTGTTCAGCAAATCTACGAGCATCTTCCGTTACCCTCTGTTCTTGCTCTACCCTCATGAGAACCTATAAAGCAAAATTCATTCACATAAATCGCCATAGCAAGCAAAGATGAACATATTAGATAATATTCAGGTGTTATCATCAAATATTTAATGAGAATTGTCACCTGAAGCATGGCATTCTCTTGCTCTTGCTTATCAGCAAGGACCTGTCTAAGCTCAGCAACCTCTTGTTCTAATTGCTCGACCTGAATCGTAAGAATATTCCAGTGTGCAAATGTCATTATGAGATTTCATCTTCAAATAAGGAAAGAAAAAGAAGAAACAACTCAAAAGCAATTATCTCTGTGGTTTAAAAAAAAGAAATCCAAACATCAAGGAAAGAAAATTAGTTGAGATCAGTATGAATCCTCTTTAATTCATTCCGCTTTATTCATGCCTAAATGTCTTTCATTCTAGTATAAACTAATTTGTTTTTCTAAAAGAAATTAGGGTTCTCTAGATCTCCCATTTATCCCTACTCGGATTACTAGTAATCACAACTAATTGGTATTACCCATGTTAGATTCTTTGCTTCCTATGTGTTATGCACTTAGCTAACACTATAATTCTAAGAGATGCAAGATTCTTTCCACTTCCCCCTTTGGTGATTCAGACTCCAAATTTCTTGGTTGGAAGTTGGCAGGCTCTTACACTTGAGCAACTTCAGCATATCAAGTTTCATTTTAATCTCTTACGCATGCAACTTGCACCTTCTGGTGCATGTGATTCTAATCCTGTACAATCTAGCATCTCCATATTCACATCTGCATTTCGGAAACTTTCTCCATAGTTCAAAACTTTAGTTGACTCAGTCACTGAATGAAAATAATTTTAATGCAAGTCATTGACCTACCTCAACCCTCCTCCTTTATCCGAACGAACTGAGAATGATTATGCTTAACATATGTGGAACTTACCATTGAAGTTTTGGGAAAGAGAGTTCTGCCAACCGTATAAGAAGTTTTGGAAGTTCTTTTCATCCATAAATAAAAAAAATGTGAAGAGGCACACATTAGGGAAACTTGTGAATCATATGCAGAATATGCTTGAGCCAGAGAATTACAATCAAGCAAACCCCAGAAAGGAAGAGATAAAAGGAGATTTTAATTGCTCCCCCGCGATTTTGAGGAACTTCCTTATGGTTGAGACTAAGTCTAATTGTATTCCATCCCCTCGAAACCCCAGGCATCTTTACCCCCTACTATCTACGGTACTATCCAAGAAAGCAAACTGGGTCCAGGATGATCAAGCAATCTTACCCCCTTATCAGAAAATTCTACATGAAAAGCAATCTAATCAAGGCTGCACATGTTTATTGACGAATGTGTGGTTAGGTATGAATGGACAGAATGCATTACAGATTTTCACAATGCTCAGGAGCAAAATATCTGTAATGGAGAGATGAAGGGTGTGTTCGGTAGGAAATATTTTCCAGAAAAATAAATAATTTCTTTCTTATTTTCTTATGTTCGGTGTGCAAGTAAACAATATTATCCTAAAAACATTTATATTCTAAATAAAAATTGGAGGATGTGGTGGAGGGTGGGGTGATGGGTGTCTGGGGGGGGGGGGGGAGAGGGAAGTTGAGGTGGGGAGTTGGGAGGTGGTTGTGAGGATGGGGAGGAGAAAATGCGACTTCTTTTCCTTAATTTCATAAGGAAAGTCATTTTCCTTATTTTCAAGGAGCTTGTTTTCCTAAAAAAGATATTTTCCAAACATTTTGACCAACTAAACACGAGAAAATAGGACAACATTTTCCAAAAAATATTTTCATCCATACTGAACACACCCGAAATATGCACAAGCAAGCAGATAAGTAGATGGCTTCACTTTGACCAAATTTATTCACAGGCTTTAAAGAATACAAGCATGCTGAAAAATGCAAAGGAAGCTGGGGGGTTTTACTGTCTTTTATTTGTCACCCAGGAATGCGAGGGATTGAAAGTTGGGGATATGATTTCCTATTCATACAAAATTTATAATTCAAGCATAAAGAAGCCTCTTAAGTACCCTTGCGCTCAACTGCCGCCTGTTATCCTGCTTTACCATCTCCATTAGTGCTGTTTCTAACTCCTCCGCTCTGCAGACAGAAAAAAAGAATCATGAAAAGGACATAACTATTCTCATTCAAAATCGATAACTGTTCTTCTTAGTTTCCCAACACCCATGAATAGGTATAGAATTTGCCAGAAGTGCTTGCACAGAAATATAGCATAAATAGAGAAATATCCATACTCCATCGAATTCCAAGTTTGATAGATCACTCTCTAAAGGGAGAGTTGAACTTCCAAACTCTAAGCATTAAAGTTCTTCTTTTAATTTTTAATTTTTTTTTAAAATTGACAGATTATACCAACTACTTTAATTTTGATTAGAAATTTTGCAATTCTTTTACTGACCTTAGGCTGCCAGAGATACTTGCTCTCTCAGATGCTACCCTCATGCTCTAAGACAACAGAACAGAACAGAAACTTGAGGCATCAAAACTTCTCCTTTTGTTACTACTTGGTTACTCTAAAGATAGCAGAATATAAAAGTGGTGGATTTCGGCTGGGTAACCATGGTCTCAAATTTGTTTTTTACTTGGTCTCGTAAGATTAACCCATAAAAAAGGTGATTCAAATGCACTTGAAGTACATAGTTGGATTTCTCACATCTTCTAGAAGCATAAAAGTTTCCGATTCTACACGAAAATATCAATTAACTGTTACAAATCATTATGTTCATTAGGACAAGAATGTACGAAAGAAGCTACAATTTACTGTAAGCAACTATAACAAAAGTCAATATGCACAGAATGGTGCTGACCAGTTACCAGAACTCAAAAGTAATATAACGTTAACACCAAATGTACGCACCTAAGTTCAGCAGATCGTTTTTCCTCCAACAACTTGCACAACTCAACCTTCAGCCAAACCACCTGCATTAAAGTCGTACTTTAAAATACGCAAAGTGAAGCTACACCAGAATAATGGTAGACCATTAAGACATTCACAGACTATGTGAAGCTATCTGAAAGTTTACTTTGATGATATCCAAACTAAGAGTTAACTGCCAAAAATTTCTACAAACAAATAATGAAATCAAACAAGAAAGGAACTTGATGATTGAAGTTAGGAACAGAAACAGAGATAAATGAAAAGATGGGAGGGGAAACAAAGAGGAATGAAATAAAAAAGATAAAGAGGAATCATGCGACTGAAATGAAATTAACATTTATTTATCTAAAGTTCCACATAAGCCAAAAGCATACGTGTTCTTAAAAGTTTAGCCACTAATCTAGAAAAACAGGTTTTCCACACCCAATAGTCCAACAACGCACCAGCTAATGCCAACAGAGTTCTCTTACCTTACACCAGGCACACAGGTAATACTGTACAATCATATATGATAAAACCCATATTGGTGTAGCATTATTTTCCAAAAGACTTCTACAGCCAATCAATATAACCTTTATCTTAGTACTTGATGTAAACTAGACCTAAGAGCTACATGACATTTTAGTGTACATAACACATTCATTTGCAGTAAGTTACACCAGATTGATAATCCCTGCAACTATTTTTTTTGAATCTTTGGAATGAGAGAAATAGAAGATGTTCTGATGAAATCTCAACTCCAAATCCCCCATTTTAAAGTTAAATGTAGTTAATCATTTTCTGCTGGCAATGTTGTCCCAAGCAACTAGTTCAGGACAGTTTTTGGATTTCATTAGCACTTCAGTTCTTGATTGAGACATGTATTGGAGCAAACACTGATCTATATTTTGTTCTTTTTAATTAGCCTCCTGTAACTATGCATCTTCTTGATGCTCCTTTAAAAAATTACATTACTTCATCAAAAAATTAAAAAAATAAAAAAAATTACACAGGATTGGTAATACATGTGTGTGTATATATACAAGTGATTCAATACAAATATGATGTATAACATAAAATACTCTACTTAAGGGCTAATCGATTGGCACTGTTGCTGTTTCATCATACTACATGGCTGCTTGAGGCCTCCCAGGTAAATTGAACGATTTGTCAATCCAGTACTGAGACTCCTAAATACTATGGCAAATAGAGATTGAGGTTACTCACACCCACTCTAGGTGATTAAATTTGACCAAAAAAACAAAAAGATATATCCTTTACTTGGCATCTTGGAGGATAAGTCATCATGGAGGCACAAGGATTTATAACTGGACAGTACCAAAGAATGTTGCTATATTCCAGAAAGTCCACATACATCATCTAACTTCATTGGACGAAAAGAATATCTGAAATTCTGCATGAGATGTACTTGAACTAAAGATCGTTTCTTTTTCTTTTGATAAACAGGGTTTCTCACTGCCACTGCAGCAGCTGTGGCAACAGGGATGTGATCTGGTAATATGCCAATTTGACCACTATTAGTAGATAAAACGTTAATATTGTGTACATGAATCAGAAATACCCTGAGGATCTGATTTTACTTTTTGATATGGCATACCCTAGAGAGATGATGTTGACTCAATATATGAGAAGCATATGTTACCCATATATATGCGCACACACACATAGATAGAGAGAGAGAGAGCGGGGGGGGGGGGGGGGGGGGGGGAGGAGAACTCTGGCAGTTCAAAACTTATATGGCTTTGGTACACTGTAGGTTGTATCTTTTCTTGGGGGAGGCGGGGAGAACTCTGGCAGTTCAAAACTTATATGGCTTTGGTACACTGTAGGTTGTATCTTTTCTTTAAAAGTCGAACCATCCAACAAACAAGTTACATATATATCTCATCAGGCTCTCCCTAATTTCACATTTCTGAAAACTTTTCCTTATTATTTTTAAAAAATTATAAGGAAATGCGGAGATTGATGAAGATGTTATACATCGTATCGAAGTAGGTAGATGAAATTGAGGCTTACACGCGGTGTCCTGTGTGATAAGTTGTGCCACCTATACTTAAAGGTAAGTTCTATAAAGTGGTTGTTAGACCAATTTATGTTGTATGGGGCAAAGTATTTTCCAGTCAAGAACTCGCAAGTGTAAAAGATGAAAGTAGCGAAAGTGAGGATGTTGAATTGGATGTGTGGGCATACTAGGAGAGATAGGACTAGGAACGAAAATATTTTGGGACAAGGTAGGAATGGCGTCCGTGATGGACAAGATGAGAAGGCGAGGTTGAGATGGTTCGGACATGTGAAGAGGAGATGCATAGATGCCCCAGTGAGGAGGTGTGAGAGGTTGGCTAGGGTGGGCCGGAGGAGAGATAAAGGCAGGTCAAATAAGTATTGAGGAGATACGACATGATTCTTCTGTAGCGCAAGAGACATGATCCTAGATAGGAAGATATGGAGGTCGAGGATTAGGGTAGAAGATTAGTACGTAGTCAACAGGTGTCTAGATTCTCTTATCAATATTTTTATTACTACTCTCTTATTATCTTATCTTTCGATTTTATTAGTATCTATTGTTTCCTTTGCTTTAGCTATCATAGTATGTATTGTTGCTACTATTCTTTTCTTCATTATTTTCTACTTGATTTCTTTACTATTATATTTCCTTTTCATACAATTTTTATATGGTTTACTTGAACCGAGAGTCTATCGGAAACAACTTCTTTATCCTCACAAGGTAGGGATAACGCTGCATACACACCACTCTCCTCAGACTCCACTTGTGAGATTACACGGGTATGTTGTTGTATTTCTTAACAATTATCTTTGACAAGATAAGTTGAGCTTAAATAGCGAAACATGGTCAGTAATGATTCATATTGCCGACTCCAGCTTGTTTGGGACTGACACAGAGTTGTTTTATAAAATCTTTGACAAAATCCTATATATGGCCTTTCTCTGTAATCTATGCTCACACACACAAACTATGAAATCATTTCCCTTAATCAACAAACAACCCATAGCCTACCCCTCCTATAACAAACCCACGGACTCTTTTCTTCCTTCACTTGCTCTTTTCTTCCCTAATTGTCCAGAAGGTTCAGCTACTAAACCAGCAATTACACACCTTTAGTTCAGCCCCGAGTCAAAAGAGAGTAAGAACATCATTGTGTGAATCATATCAGGCCTGTGACTGAGGCACCTCCAATCAAATTGTGGCAAACTGAATCACTTCAGAAATAACAAGATTCCAATAAACAGCCATTCACTAAGCTTACAACTCCATTAACCATAGCAGCAACAACAATAACTGCGCCTCAGTACCAAACAACCAAATCGCTTCAAAAATATGAGGATTTCAATAAACAGCCACTCACTAAGCTTACAACTCCAGTAACCCCGCAACAACAACAACAATAATTGTGCCTCAGTCCCAAACAAATTGGGGTCAGCTATACGAGCCCACGTCTTCATTTATGCTCATTTCATATCATCACCAAACTAAATATATATACATATAAAATAATAATAATAATTAGTAGTTACTCCCTCTATTTCAATTTGTTTGTTTGGTTTTGACTTGGCACAGTGTTTAATAAAGTAAAAAAGACTTTTGAATCGTGTGGTCTTAAACCAAAGAAATGTAGAATGTACCAAAATATCTTTTAGAGCCCGTTTGGTTTAGCTGAAAAAAAGTGGCTTTTAAATGTAAGTGCTTAAAACACTTTTTAAGTGTTGAAACTTATTTTATAAATAAGCAGTTATGTGTTTGGATAAAAGTGTTGAAGCTGAAAAAAAGTTATTGACGTGTTTGGGACAAAAGTGCTGTTAAGCACTTATTTTGGGTCAAATGACTGAAATGCCCTTAAAGTTGTTAACACTATAAAAAATAAATTACTATGATATTTTTATTTCTTAAATAATTAAAATTAAAATTAATACATATTTTTATTTATTTTTAATATAAATTAATTATTTAAGTTATTTTTAATTTTTAAAATATATAATTTAAATAAGATTAGGTAAATCTTCCTTTTTACTTTTTATTAGGAGTATAGTTCTATTTTTTATTTGTAAAATCAAATATAATAATTTAAATGAATTAATACTACCTCAACTAATTTTTTTTAGATTTTTAATTATTTTTTTCTAATATGCACAAAAAAATAAAATTTTGTCAAAGATTTGAGTGTCTTTGCTTTGTTTAAAAAAATTAACAAATTAATTGTATGTTTTCGTTTTTAAACTATGAACTAGTGAGTTATAAATAAAGTTCGAGAAGAAGAGAAGAAGCGGAGAAGAAGAGAGATTTTCGGCGCACTGTGGAGAAGTGCAAGATGCGGCCACTCCAAAGAAAAGAATAGAAAAATTAGGTTTTTTATTTCCTTGAGGGTAATTTTGAAATTAGGAAAATAGTATAATGATAAAAAAGTAAATTTGTTGGTCAAACATAATGGCTTATACGCCAAAAAATAAAAAGTTGGGTTTCACCAACTTATTCTTTTCAGCTTATTAAACGCAACTTTTAACTTTTTTTAAACACTTCTTGATTTAGCCAAACAATCCAAAAAGCTAAAAACTGCTTATAAGTTGGTTTGACCAACTTATAAGCTTAACCAAACAGGTTCTTAATCTTGTGGTCTTAAACATGCCATGTGGAAAGTTGAAATCAAAGAGTTAAAAAAGGAAAGACACATTCTTTTTGAAAAGGACTAAAAAAAGGAAAGTAAGCAAAACAAATTGAAACAAAGGGAGTAATAATATAGAAGATCTCTAACAAGTCTAAAACCTATCCTCGACTCGTAGATATCACCTATATGGGTCTTTTTCTTCCATTGTGCTCTATCGTTAGCTAAGTCTACACTGATAGCAAGGATTTGTCGATCTTTCATGACAATTTCCTTCCATGTGATTTTAGATCGACCTCATCTTGTTTTAACAACTTAACTTACCATAGTTTCACATCTACATACCGGTACATTTACATGTCAACACAGAACATGTCAAAATTCAAGTGTCTTTCTCGTGCTTTATCCTCAATGTGTGTTACTTGCACTTCTTGGCGAATGTGATCATTTTTAATCTTATCTAATCTGGTATAACTACACATCCATCTTAGCATCCGCATCTCTGCACATCCATCTTGTAGATATGTTGGATTTAGCTGGTCTTACAGTTGTTCTGTAGAACTTAACTTTCACTTTGGTAGGCATCCTTCTTTAAAGAAAAAAAAATTGAACTTGGTAGGCGTCCTTCTATCACATAAGAAACCAGGAGGGGAGCATCTCTCCATTTCAACTCCAGTAAAAAAAATTGAACTTGGTAGGCGTCCTTCTATCACATAAGAAACCAGGAGGGGAGCACCTCTCCATTTCAACTCCAGTAACTACAGCCATTTCCAATTTGTTTCTAGGTCCAGTCCTCAATTCCCAATTTATTAATTATGAATGGTATCATAAAATAAAGTTCCTGCCTCAAGGACATTCCCTGAACTTTTTGATGAAGGTTTTTAACCTAGTAGAATTCTGCTCAAAAAATGGGGAAAGGTTTCAAGCTCACTGTGTGGTACATTTCTGATTATCCAGCAAGAGCTTCCAGGTGGCTTACCTTGAAGCAGACGAAATTACTTAAAAAGTGTAGTATCTTTAGACCACAATGCTTAACTTGATGAATAACCATTTCAAGCTTTCACTTCCAAAAAGATTTCCATTCAAATTACCACAAATTTCATTAACTTCCATAAATTGCATGGATCAATTCTAAAATGCTCGTTTATAAAGTTGACGATAGAGCTGTGTAACACATGTTTATTAGAAGTTCATCAGGAGAGATATGCAAGTTCAAAGGACAGAGTTACCTGCTCTTGAAGATCTGGAACAGAATCTATTTCCACATTCCCATTCAGGCCCATGTAAAGTTCATCCACATTAGCAGATGCAATATCTATCTGGGATGCATCACTATTCATCTCTGTATCAGCCTTTTGATCTGTTTTAGTGGCTCCTAAAATTGCAGATCCAGAATTATGCTTAAAACTGTATAGTTTAGATACTACACCCTGAGAATCCCTCAAAACTCGAAGCCCTTTAGACCTCTCTTCCAATGCAGCTTTCACAGCTGGTCGATGCTTATCTCTTAGTACTTCTAATCTAGCTTCATTGACATTTTGATAGCCCATGCAGGCAGTCAGAACAAGTTGACTGCTGTCGAATGTCGAGCCAGCAAGTGACTGCAGCAGGGTGACTGCATCCCCAGCATCTTTTGTGGTAACTAATGCGGGTCCTGGACAAGACAAAACAAATCAATTTTGTGCAACCAAAATATGAATATAGATTAAAGCTGCAAGGAAGAAAAGAACTAGCAATTTTTCAATTCTTGTAAACTCAAAGATTACCATATAATTCCATCAAAGCAAGCGCTGAACGAAATAACATCACTCGATTTCCTTCAAACAGAAGCACATCCCATACTCTAAGGACTAAAACCAAGAAAAATTAATAAGAAAGGACATCACAAAACGGTAAGATGAACAAGGCGCGAATAAGAAGATTCCGAGTGCAGTGACCTAAATTAAGCATAATGACAACTTAAAACTTGGTTACATCAGCATTCTCTACTACCATACAGCTTAAATTTTTCATGAGCGAGAGAAACCAACCACTTTCCCACGGAAGCATGTTCACAAATATGGAGAGGAACCATGGTCCTGTAACCCATGCTACCTGCACTCCCAGGTAATCCAGATGATTAACTGGAATAAAGCATTTGTGAAAGTAAGACACCAAAAAGTTAACAATAATAATGATAACTACCAAAGGAACTGACAGATTATCTGAAGAAAGTCACTTGACAAAAGGAGTCAAAGCAAATGACATACCCAACTTTGGAAATTTCTCTCGCACCAACTCCTCAAGAACAAGTTGGTCAACCTGACAAGAGATGATCAAACAAATAAAATCTTGTGTGATATGTTCATACTTCTGATATGCAATTGAATATACCAAAATAATGAAGGGTGAATGAAGAGGTAGCACCAAGTTATAGCAAAAAAAAACCAAAACTTTCTTTTACCTGAGACTCTACCATCTCTTCTGAGTAGTATCCATCAAAATAATCATCTAAAATCCCCATCAAAGTCCTGTAAGTTTTATTATAAAACAAGTCATGTAAGTCTCGCCAACATCTTGATTCCAATAAGCCAAAGTGGACAAAAATATACGAAGACATATTAGACGTCAATGCTCTCTGAACTGTCAACTGTGAGTAGAAGCAACTTCCGTTTACATATATAAACAAAGACATCCATCTGGAACATAAGATGTAAACGAAGTTAAGAAAACATACCAAAATGCATTTTCCTCCGGCATAAGAAGCAATAATAGACCACCAAAGAAATTCATGGCCTGCATTATTAAACCAAAGAAGAAGTTTGATCAATGCCAAAGGACTATTATCCACTTAAGGGAAAAAATTGTTTGGATAATTCTTAGATACATAAAGAATCAAAATTTTCACAAAATAGAAATATAATACAGTCTAAAATATATTTCAGAAGAGAATAGAGTTCAATAATAAAACCTAGAATGAGATGCTGGGCATTGACACAGAAGAAGAGCAATAACACCATGTCTACAGCACCTCTTAGAACAGACTGAGAACAATGTTCGACATACTTAAATAGATGATAATATTCTTCATCTTTCACTTATTTCAAGAATGCAAATACTCAAACAATAATTCGAATCCCAATCATAGAAATTCATCAACAATTATTATAAAATCTTCTATCAACATTTATGTAAGTCATATTTACCCTTTATTAACTTGTGAGACAAAGGGAACATCGGAAAGTAGTCAATGGGATTGACGCTTAGAAAGATCAAATTTGCAGCTCAACAACCTGAATACCCATGAAAGGAGAGGAGAACAAGAAGAAATTGAAACATGCATGTGGTAATTTTTTTATGACCGAGAAGACCATTTGGGGGGGTGGGGGTGGGGGGGGTGGGAGGGCATTAATTAAGATCTAAGTTGTGCAGACTCTACACTTTCTATGTTGCACCTGTATCGGTACAACGTGGATGTGGGTGTGGGATCCATATTGGATATGGTCAAATGATTTTAGGTACTTTGACCAAAATTAATATAGAAATTTGAGATAGATACAATTATTTCTGATTTGAACTTAATAAAAAACAATAAAAAGATGCGTATGTACTTAATAATAATTATAGATTCGAACTTGCTCTAAAAAATTCATGCATTCCTTTCCTTCCAGATAGTCCACCATAATTTAGACATATTTCTGTTAACTCTAGTTTTGATATTTGAATTATTTTTAGTTGAATCCCCGCATCCGATGACATTAGGTGTATGTATACATTCAATGACCTTATCTTACAACATTTATGTCTTGTATTAAGAGTAAAGAAGCTAAATATACCTAACTATGCTTCATTATTGCGTCATTGAACTAATGGAAGTGCTCTGTCTATTTTGCGGGTAAAAACTCCCAAATAGTGACTAAGTATGAGGAAATGTGGTGTCCATGCGGAGCATAGCTCAAAGCAAGCTCACACTTCGCTTTGGAGCTTGTTAGGCCAGCACAGAAGAAGAAAGAAAAGAAAAATTGACTAAGTGTGGGATCCACCAGGGGTCTCGCGGAGCGAAGCTCAAAGCGAGCTCCTACCTCGCTCTGGAGCTTGCCCCGCTAGACCCAAATTTGGAATGGCTGATTTATGTGCTAAGAATGGAAAGCTAGAGTATACCTCGCGGAGTGAGGCTCAAAGAGAGCTCCTACCTCGCTCTGGAGATTGCTGGCGAGATGGATGTATAAACAAGGTAAAGAAATGGCTAAGTGTGGAACTGCAACAAGGTCTCGCGCAGTGAAGCCCATCGCAAGGTACTTCTTCGCTTTGGCGGATGCATTTCTGACTTCAAAAATAAAAGCCCACCCAATTTTAGGTGGGTCCTTTTGAGGCTTTCCACTTACTAAAAAGGGCCCCTTAAGTCACATTTTGGAGGCATGGGATATTTTGAAGAGCAGATACAAGAGTGGTGTCTCCCTACTTAGGGTTACTTCTCTTTCTCATTTTCTTTACTAAGTATGGAATTGAACATGAACTTTTGCCGTTGTAATCTGAACATGATTGGCTAAACGCCCTTACTCTAGGGCTATGGCTGAAGCATGATTGTTTTATGTATGAATTTGAGTAACTATTGCTCATATTATCATTTGAGTTGTTTAATTGATTCTATATTTATTATTCTGATGATTCACAACCAGTAGGATACATCCTTAGTTTTCAAACTAAGCATAGAAATCCAATCACTAAGATTCTTATCTTAATAAGGATTGTGATTATTGAAAAGAAGTTCCGAATCTGGGGGAACACTGTAGAAC
This sequence comes from Datura wrightii, assembly GCA_035772735.1. NCBI lineage: Eukaryota > Viridiplantae > Streptophyta > Magnoliopsida > Solanales > Solanaceae > Datura > Datura wrightii. The sequence continues at coordinate 11,301,646 of JASDFA010000003.1, forward strand.
TCGAGAGAGGAAAGCCAAGATAAAATGGGAATCAATTAAAATAGGAACTAGCTAGTCTGCCTATTTAGTTCATATATGGGAGTTTGAAATGCATTCTTGTTTCGAACATGTCATAGAGATAGTCATGTGAGTAATTTGAGCAGAGGGTTGGAGGCTCAAGAGAGTAATAACTATACCATTAACCCCGTGAATTAGCAATCTCGATAAGACTAGCATATTAACGAACTGGAGAGATACTTTCACCAACTGAGACGAGAAAGGTGGGCACTTGAGCAATTAGTAGATATGACAATGGAGGAAGAAGCCCACATGACAGTATGCAATGTGGCAATACCGCTCATGGGCAATATGAATTCCAGTATTCAAAAGTCTGCCATTACAGAATGGTGGGAGTTGAAACAAAACATGGTTCAACTCTTGCATACAAGTGGGCAGTTTACAAATTTGCCCCACGAAGATCCATAGCAACACATCCAGAACTTTTTGGAGAATAGTGACACCTACATCACCCTAGGAGTCCCAGCCGATTATGTGAGGCTCACGTTGTTCCCCTTCTCTCTATTGGGTGAAGCGCCAAATTCCGTCACTTCATGGTTTGACTTTACAAAGAAATTCCTTGGTCAATTCTTCCCATTCGGAAAACTGCCAGGTTGAGAAGTGAAATTATTGGGTTTAGGTGGAGAGTAGGTGAGACCTTATATCAAGCCTGGAAAATGTTTAAAAGTCTATTGAGAGATTGTCCGAACCACCGCCAGACTAAGGAGGTGCTAGCCCACACGTCCATTGAAAGCTTGGAGACACATATCAGATCCTGTTAGACTCAGCTGCAGGAGAATGGACTCTGAAAAAGACTTATGATGAACTCTATTTGTTGTTGAATAGGTTATCTCAGAGCAATCCTGAGCGGACTGTTGAAAGAGGCCAGAGCATAGCGAAGAAGGCCGCGGGAATATTAGAAGTGGATGACATGATTGCTTTGTCTACTCAGGTAGCCACCATGGGCAACAACATCAGTCAGCTAACCAAGCTACTCATGGCCCATGCCCAACCCTAGGTTCAGCCGATAAAACAAGCATACATTTTTTATGAAGTGCGCGGGGGCGATCATGCAATGGAGTCATGTGGAGAAAATTCATAATTTGTGAACTTCATAGATAATACAGGCAATCAAAATTACAGAAACAATTACAATTCCAGCTGGAGGAACCACCCAAATTTTTCATAGGGTAGAAATCCGAATCAAAATCAATACAGACAGCAGGAACAATCTAATTTTCAGCAATCATAAGGTAATCAGACCTATAACCAACCAAGTGGTGTGGAAGAATTGTTGAAGAAGCAGGATAAGATAGTAAAAAAGTAAGACAAATTGACAGTAGATGTCAAAAATCAAGATTTGGCTATGAGAGCACTGGAGAGACAAATAGTGTAAGATTGAGGGGCACAAAATACAAGGCCACAAGGAGGCTTCTGCAACAATGTTGATCCAAATCCTAAGCAGTGTAATGTAATAACACTCAAAAGTGGTAAACAGCTAAAGGAGCTAGTATCTAAAAAAGTGGGTCCCAAAGTTGTCAAGGCAGAGAAAGAGGTCATGAAGGAACAAATGGTTCAACCACCAATATCAATGGGCAACAAAACTATCTACTCCATTCCCGCGGAGATTGAAAAAGCACAAGGAGGCAATATTCACCAAGTTACTCAACCTGTTTCAACAGGTTCATATTACTATAGTCCTTGTTGATATGTTGCAGGGAATACCTCAATATGGCAGGTACATCTGAGATATTGCTGCGAAAAAGAGGCGCTTGACAGAATACACCACAGTCACATCTAGAATATACAACAAATTATCCACCAAGACGAAGGATCCTGGAAGCTTCAATTGAAATATCAATAGGGAAAAAGGTAATGGTCAGGGTGCTGTGTGATTTGCGGGCTAACATTAATTTGATGCCTTCATCCATTTTCAAGAAATTGGGGTTGGGTGTACCATGCCCAATGACCATTATATCGTAATTGACTGACAGATCACTGGCCAAACCTGAGCGCATCATAGAAGATATACTAATACAGGTAGGGCCCTTGATATTTTCAGTGAACTTTGTAATCCTTGACTTCGAGTCAGACCTGAAAGTTCCATTCATCTTGGAACGTCCATTTTTGCTGACGGGGAAGGCAATAATAGATGTGGCTGCAGGGTAGCTGACAATGACAGCTAATGATAAAGTAAAGATATTTGATATCTATAGAGCTCTCAAACTTTCGTCCAACTACGAGGAACTATTTGCCATTACAATGGAAAGCTGACTCCAAGTCTTCTCTTACCCCTTCATGGTCTCCTCCAAAAAATGTTTTGAAGAATATAATGGAAGTTAGACAGTTGAAACGGATACTTTTGCTGTCACCTGCCAGTGTTGGGTTTGAGAGGTTGACCAAAATAAATCTGTGACACTTCGGAAACGTCTCTACCTCTATGGTAGTAGTAAGGTCTGCAGACATTCTACCCTCCCCAAACCCCACTCGGTAGGACTATACTGAGTTGTTGTTGGAAATCTACTGACGATAGAAGTGGTGTACCATCGTGCCACGACAATAAATCAAGCACTGCTTGGAGGCAACCCTGAGATGGTCGTGCCACGACATTAATGCTGATTGGGAAGCAACCCAATTTTCTAACCATGATTTGTGTGATACCGTGTTGGTGCACGGAACGAACATGACCAAGTGGATCATGGGATGAAACTCTAAAAAGTTTGTTGAACATAGGAACTTCTCTCTGCCTCGTGAGGCAAAAGCCAAAGTGAGGCAGAGGCTCGCCTTAAGCCTCGCGAAGCGAAGCCCATTGCAAGACAACTCTTCGCTTTGGCGCTCACGCCACGAGGCAGTTGAAAAGGTAAGTGCACCTGAACTTTATAAAAATGGAAATGTCCCACACCCCTTTATAAGCCCCCCTCAACTCACCATTCCTCCCTCTCAACTTCAAAAAGCACGAACTCCCCTCGAGGATTTCCCCCCAAATCTCTCACACTCTCATCCTAGCTTCACATTCAAGGAGTTCGCTAAGTTGTTCTTAATCTCTTCAGTTCATTCTATATCTTTCCCCACTCCTAATTCCTCCCTCTTGCTTGATGTTGTGTAAATTTTGATGACAGAATTCTTAACTTGAGTTGCACTAAGTTATGGTTCTATTTTATTCGAATAGGTTGAAATTGTGATGAATGTACGTGAAGTAGCATGAATGTAATTGACATTAGTTGATAGATGAGAGTTGTTTGTGAAAAATAGCTTAAAAGACTCCATTGTTAACATAAAAAACAAGCTCACTATAATGTGCATACGACCTGTTCGACAAAATCCCCAAAGGATAGTCATGGACAATATGTTTCCAATGGTAGATGGATGATGACCGTCTAAAGGAAACATTAGTCATAGGGTGGGAACAATGGTTGTAGCATGATGTAAGTGCGGGGTGAACCCGATTAAGGGCGGAGTAACTATTTAGTAACGTTTTGGTGTTAATCAACACAAGTAATGCAATGGGGAAGTATGAGTAGCCATCATCTAGTAGCACCACACTAGCAAACTAAGTGTGGGGTCAGTTTGATACCCTTGCAACTTGGTTTGCTAGCAACATAATATAGATAACTAAGTGCCATTTTGTAGGTACAATGGTGCACCCAAGTCAAGTTGGAGCAACGGCTAAAGGGAAAGGGAAGGCGATAGATGGCCAGGAAAAGAATAGAAGACGAATGGAGAAAGGGCAAGGCAGTGGTGTCCCTCCACCATCAGCACTTCAAGCAAAATTAGCCCCTCCCGTTGAACCTCCGGTCTGTAGGTACGGGCTAAAATGGGTGGAAAGCTATGGCAAGACATGGTTTAAGAGATTCAAACTCTACCATTATATTCCCGAAGTACAAATTGAGGTAGACAGACTCAAAGTAGAGTACCCAAGTATTTGGCAACAGATTCACTAGAGGGGCCTCCAATCCCAGGCGAGTGCAACCTCAACATTGTTCGGGAATTCTATGCCAATTGGGATGCTGTCAGAGACACCAATGAGGTGAAAATGAGGGGTACGATAGTACTTTTTGATGCAGACAATTATGTAGATTTATGGGGAATCCAGTGGCCCCACATGCACCACTAAGTGAGACGGTGTCTCACCCACCCTATAGAGAGATCAGATATGGGTTGTGTGACCAATACTCTAATGTCATATGGGTGCGTCGAAAGGATGACAACACCCACAAAACTCTTAGCATTGCACATATAACCAAGGAAGCTAGAGTATGGTGGAAGATCATCTCTATGCGGATACGCCGAGTGAGCACTTTACCACTATTACTTGGGATAGGGTGTGCTTGATTTACGTATTGATGACTAGGCAGCCAGTACATTTGGGCCATATCATTAAGCCATGATGCATAAGCGCGTGAAGGTGCTGGTCGCAAGTTTTACTATGAGCGCATCCTCACGCTTACATAGTATCTACAGTCTTATGATATTGATGAGGAGCTTGACTTTCGCTCAGTGATGGCAGATAGACCTGTGTCAAAGTGCCAGAGGAGTTTCAGGGAAGAACACTGACTGTTGTTGAGTGCCATCTGTGGAATGATAGCTATAATGCCCATATTTACGGGATGATGTAATTGCAGCTGGCCTTGAGAGGCAGAGCTGCCATACTTGAGAAGCTAGCCATGTTGGATGAGCGCTACCACTCTATGAGCATGCGTAGTAGATGTGCCGGGTGGGGCCTGCCTATGAGGAGCCTCTGGATGATGATATTGCCACACCCAAGCCCATGGTGTATGAAGAAGGAGAAGATGATGAAGAAGAGAAAGGAGAGGCCGAGCTAGAATGCGACAGTGAAGAAGGCGACTCAAGAGTTTGCCCCTTCCGAGGATGAGGCCAAGGATTCAGATGCCTAGATATAGAATTCTTTCTTTCCACCCTTTTATATTTTATTTAGAGCACTGAGGATAGTGTAGATCTTTTAAGTGTGGGGTGGGAAAAAGGAACTTTTGTTATTAATTGTAGTATGTTGTTATGATGATTATGGTCATGGGGAGGATATGCATATTATTTTCTTATTTTGTCTTGCCGGTGATTATTTTGATTTATTTCGTCTTAGGATAGATATATGTTAGCATGTGATAGGAGTAGTAATAGTGTGTCGTGCTAGTAATAGCGCATTCCTTGATTTTTGTTCTCGGTTCTTTTCTAAGGGGGTCTTTGAATTGTATCTAGATTTTTATTTTTATTCATAGATAGGGACTTTTCCTAGAGATGGATGAATGACAACCATCTTGAGGGAAAATTAGTAGTTAAGAGTAGGATAGTAGTAGAGGACACAAATGCCTTTCAAATGCTTGGTATTCAACCTAGGCTCACCATAGGCAATATTAAGAAACTTTCATAATGTTGTGCATAAAAATGTAGACTACATCTAACTAAAACATGTAGGCGCTTCCACTTGACTCTAATCTTGTACAAAAGGGCTTAAAAATGGATTGCATTGATTTAATCATGCTGTCAAGTAAAGCATCAATGAAAGAGAACTGTTTATAGTCGTTTGTGTGCCAAGTGTGGTGAGCTACGTTGCTCGGACTCTTCACTTTTGGTGTGTCACCCGTGTCGACATGACGTGGGTGTGGGTGTGGGTATGGGATATTTACCGGATTTCCTCAACCGATTTTGGGTACTTTGACCAAAATAGTTGGAGAAGTTTGGAACAGATACGATGATTTTTGTAATCAAAACAAATTCTAAGGTGAAATTGAAGAAACTAGAGTACCTTGTATATAGAAATTTCTGTGTTAGTCCTTTTCCTTATACAACCTTCTGAGATTCTCCTCTTGATCAATGTTTTTTCCTCATATTACTGTGTAAGTTTTCCACATAATGTTTCATTATTTAGACATATAACACTAAAGATATTTGTATTATTTTTAGTCGAATCCCTTCACACGTATCCGGAGCTGGATCCATATCCCCGAATCTTAAAATTTAGATCACGAATGATCTGGCCTCTAGATCCATACACGTAACGAACACCCGCACCCAATTCCAAACAACTCAGGTGGTGGGTTTTAGTAGTAGTCCATGTATGATATAGATATCAAGAACTTGTCCACTTGTCTACAACGTGAAACGAAGTGTGTAAGCATAGGAAATGACATAGGTAGACTTTGTTAGCCATAATTTTCTCTGATATGTTTGCCTACCTGTACATCATCTCTAGTCAGCCCCTTTGAGCTATCAACCTTGTATCTTTGATAACCAGTTGAGAAGTTCTTTCCATTTTGTTGTGAACTGGAAAATGTTTGATCCCAATTTCCCTAAGGCACTTTAAAAGAGAGCACTTGGAAGAAAAGAGGAAGATTAAGCTGAATAGGAGATAGGCAGAAATCAATAAAATAAGTTGAGAGTACACTTGTAAGATATATTATGCTATTAGCAAGGAGAAGAAAAAGAACAATTACAACAACTACCTAATGTAATCCCACAAAATGGGGTCCGCAGAGGGTAAAATGTACGCAGACCTTAACCTTACCTCAAATGTAGAGAGACCATTTCCGGTAGAAGGATAAGAAAAAGAAATAAAATAAAGTACTTGACTGCTTGAAAAAGAGAAAAGTATAGAAAATTTCTCCTCTCTAGTGGTGTAGGAACATTGAAGAGTGCATAAAGATTAGGAGAGGCATAAGGGGAAGTAAACAAAAGTGATGAAAATGGAAGCAATGAAGCATGGGCGAATTAAAAAACTAATGTGATGTCTAAAAAAGTGCCTGGGGAGTGAGCCACCATTTTCATATAATCTCTACCCATCCCTCACCCGACATTACAATCTGTGAAGTCCTAATGGATCTTATGTTTTGTGTCACTTTTGTTAATAGATTATGACAGTAAGCGCAAGCTTATGGTATATCTTGCATGCATGTGAATTTCCTTGACAAGAGTGAGTGATATTTTTCCTTCATCTATATGCCCCAATAGCTATTGATATTATATCCTGATGAGTGGGAGCACAGTGAGGGCACATGAATGATGACAAATGGGTGAATTAACTGTGACCTTTGTCACGGGCTTGTCTTTTCAAAGGCCGTGGGACAGCTAAGATGGCTAAACGTCCACCCAAGCTTCAGTCCACTTGTTGCTTATGAGGCACAAAAATGTGCTAAGGATCGGATGGCAATTAAAGAAGGCAAGAAGTAAAGCAAGGAAGACAAATAATTTGAGGCAAAGAGCCTTTTGACTTCACTAAATATTGAGAAATCTGAAGATGTGAAGATGGTTACAAGGCTGCCCCTTGAGGCCTATTTATAGTACATACAAGTCCCTACACTACGTGTCATGTGGTTGTGCCAATGTGGCTGTGGCAGGCAAGCTGTGGCAGGCAGGCATGCTTGCTGTGACAGGTAAGTCAGGCATGCTTGCTGTGGCAGGCAGTGTCAGGCGGCTGTGGCAGGCAATGTCAGGCAGACTGTGGCAGGCAATGTCAGGCATGCTTGTCAGGCATGCAGGCATGCTTTGCCTGGCATGTCAGGCATGCGTTTTGGGCTGTTCCAAGGTGCTGTCTTGCCTTGCCTTTGGTTCCTGACATGGGCAGCTTATCGGTCTGAATACTAGGGCTCGACTCGTCCCTTAAGTGGGAAAAACGCGAAAAATTTAATGGATCTGCTGGCGGGGCGGTACACTCTCCCCCACCTGATTTGGCGACGACCGCGGCGCCACACGTCTGCAAGTACTTGTGGACCTCGTCCTTAAACTGCCACAAATCTTCGAATATTTCCCATGACGCCTCTTCCGGTGATTGCCCCTTCCAGTGCACAAGAAATTGGGCGCTTGAGTTGCCCCAGCCTTTGCCCCGAATTAGCTGGTGGTCAAGAATGGCCTCAATCTGTTTCTCCGTGGCTGCCGGAGTGATAAAAATCTGCGCACGACCCGTCCGGCCCCGTTCCACGTCTTCCTTGTCTTCATGATATGGCTTTAACTGACTGGCATGGAAAACTGGGTATATTTTTAAGTGATGCGGCATGTTCAGCTTGTAAGAAATCTTGCCCACCTTGGCAACAATCTCGAAAGGACCCTCATAGCGTCTAATAAGATTCTGGTTGACGCCGCGCAGGGACTTAAACTGTCGCTGGTTAAGCTTTAGCATCACTTTGTCCCCAATCTAATAGTGCACTGGCCGACGTTTCCTATCGGTGAACTTTTTCATTTTTCAGGCTGCCTTGTCCAAGTAGGACCTTGCTATATCCACCTGTTCTTCCCACGCCTTCGCCAAGTGATAAGCGCAGGGATTCCTTAGTCCGGCATTGACAGGCAAGGACTGTGGCGTATTGGGCTGCTGCCCTGTTGCAAGTTCAAATGGGCTCTTACCTGTTGCTTCACTCCTCTGCAAGTTGTATGAGAACTGCGTTGTATCAAGCAGCTTTGCCCAATCCTTTTGGTTGGCGATGACAAAGTGCCTCAGATAGCACTCAAGAAGGCAGTTGACCCGCTCCGTCTGGCCGTCAGTCTGCGGGTGAAAACTGGTGGAGAAGTGCAATTCAGACCCCAATAATTTGAACAATTCTTTCCAGAAAGCTCCGGTGAATCGGGGGTCTCGGTCGCTGATGATGTGTCTCGGCACTCCCCAATACTTTACCACATCCCGTAAGAACAGCCTTGCTGCCTCCCGGGCTTTGCAACTAGCTGTGGCCGCCGTGAAGGTAGCATATTTGGAGAATCTGTCCACCACAACCATTATGGTGCCAAATCCCTCGGAATTTGGCAAGCATGTGATGAAGTCCATGGTGACGCTGTCCCATGGTCGTTCGGCTACAGGAAGTGGCTCTAGTAAGCCACCAGGCACCTTGCTTTCTGTCTTGTCTTGCTAGCACACGAGGCAGGTACTGACATAACTTTCAACATCATCCCGCATGTGTGGCCAGTAGTAGGTTGCTTCCAGCAGTGCCAAGGTCCTCTTCTGTCCCGGATGTCCTGCCCAGGCAGTATCATGTCCTCCTTGATTAGGAGGCGCCTCAGATTGGCCCACTTTGGCACATAGACCCGCCTACCGGTAGTATACAGCAGGCCATCTTCTTCCCAAAACTTCTTCGTTCTGCCTTGACTGGCCAAGGCAAGGAGCTGCTTTGCAACTGGGTCGTGTTGCACTCCCTCCTTAATGGTGTCCAAAATGCTGCTGCTGCTTGTGCTAACAAGGGGCGCTAGGACTGTCTTCCGGCTTAAGGCATCTGCAACAACATTTGTTCGGCCTGGCTTATACTCCAGAGTGAAGTCAAACTCAGCTAGAAAATCTTGCCATCGGGCCTGCTTGGATGTCAACTTCGGTTGGGACTGGAAATAGCTTGTGGCCACGTTGTCAGTCTTGACGGTGAAGTGGGAGCCCAACAAATAGTGGTGCCAAGTCCTTAGACAATGGACTGTGGCACTCATTTCCTTCTCATGGACGGTGTACCGCCGCTCTGCTTCGTTCAACTTTCGACTCTCGAAAGCGATAGGGTGGCCCTCTTGCATCAGGACGCCACCAATGGCATAATCTGAAGCGTCTGTATGGACCTCAAAAGCTTTGCTGAAGTCGGGCAGAGTAAGAACTGGCTCCTTTGTGATGGCAAACTTAAGTTCCTCGAAAGCTTTTTGGCATGGACTGCTCCAATTCCATTCCCGGTCCTTTTTCAATAGGTCGGTGAGAGGTGCAGCTATCTTTGAGTAACCTGTGATGAACCGCCGGTAATAATTGGTGAGACCAAGAAAGGATCAGAGTTTGGCTACTCGGGTTAGTGCCTCCCAGTCCCTTATAACATCTACCTTGCCACGGTCCATTCTTATTTCTCCCTGCGAGATGGTGTGGCCAAGGAACTGCACGTATGGCTGAGCGAACGTACATTTATCTCTCTTGATGTACAGTTCATTTTCCCTCAATAGTTGAAAGACCTGCTGGAGGTGTTCTACATGATCCTCCAGGCTGCTGCTGTAAACCACAATGTCATCTAGGTAGATGACCACAAATTTGTCCAAGAAAGGATGGAATATCCGGTTCATGAGGATGCAGAAAGTGGCAGGGGCATTAGTAAGTCCGAACGGCATGACAAGCCATTCGAAAGCCCCATATCGGGTGACGCAGGTGGTCTTGGGCTCATCTCCCTTAGCAATGCGGACTTGATAATAGCCCTTCCTCAAGTCCATTTTCGAGAACACTTTGGCTTGCCCCAACTGATCAAATAAGTCTGCTATCAAGGGTATGGGATACTTGTTCTTCACTGTCACCTTATTGAGGGCCCGGTAGTCGATGCATAGCCGCAATGTCCCTTCTTTCTTCTTCTGAAATAATACCGGGGCTCCAAAAGGTGCCTTTGAGGGGCGAATATGCCCTGCCTCTAGTAGTTCAGTCGGCTGCCTCCTCAGTTCTTCCAGCTCCGGGGGTGCCATGCGGTAGGGGGACATAGCGGGCGGCCTGACTCCTGGAATAAGCTCTATTTGGTGGTCAACCTCCCGGCGGGGAGGCAGTCTTTTTGGGAGTTCCTCTGGCATGATGTCTTTGTGCTCACTTAGGACATGTTGAATGCACATCGGGATGGGTTCTGCCTCAGGGCTTGCTGGCACCTCCAAAACAGTGGCAAGGAAGGTTGGTTCCCCTTTCTTGAATCCCTTGATCAGTTGCATGGCCGACAATTGCATGCCTTTTTGGGGCACGCGGATTAGCGGCACTATACAGGAGCCTCCTTGGTCACTGATGTGTAATTGGTTGAGATGAGGTGAAATGAAGGCATTGATTTCATACCAGAAGTCTAACCCGAGCACTATATCAAACACGTCCATGGGTGCTACGGTGAAGTTGGTCATGCCGTGCCAAGCCCCTAGTGAAATGGGCACGTTGGGAGCAAATCTGTTTACCTGAGTGGGGAGGGCATTGACTGTTTTCAACAGCGTGTCACTAGAGATGAAAGTGAGCTCAAGCTCCCTGGCCTTTGCCTTCGTCACAAAATTATGGGTCGCTCCGGTGTCCACCATGATGCGGACAGGCTTGCTGTTCACCCAAGCGTCGATGAATAATGACTCCCGTGGCCTCACACGAGGCGGCTGGGCTGATATAGCTGCAAGTGCCATGTGGTTGAACAAGGTCATATGATTAAACAGGCCCAATGCCTTGTCTTTTCCTCGAGCGGCTCCGCCCCCTTGTTCCTTCTGTCCGCTGGTTTGGGCCGTGGCTGCAGGACATGCGTGGGCTAATTGCTTGTCGGCAGAAGTCATGGCCCCAAGACTTCCTAACTTTGGGCAGTTTCGGTACATATGAGAGGATTCACCGCACAAATAACACCCATCTCGGTGGTTGACTCCCTTCTTCCGCTCCTCATAGTCCTTGCGGAATTGCGATGATCGGTTGCGGTCGCCTTTGCCGTCACGACCCCGATTGGCAACAGAATTGCCTCTGTCCCTCTCTCCTCGGTCTACTTTGGCAGCAACCTGCCGTCGAGCGCCCTCCTTTGCCTTGGTGCTTTCCGAGCGAAAATCTGTTAAAGACTCGGCCGCCACAATAGCCTCGTCTACGTCTTTCACCTGGCGCCGATGCAACTCTTGTTTGGCCCAATTTTGGAGGCCATCCAAGAAATAAAACAACAAGTCCTCGCTGGTCAAGTTTGGAATTTGGAGGGTCAGTTTGGTGAACTCCTTCACATACTCACGGATGGTGGATGTTTTCTTGAGTTCCCTCAACTTTCGACGGGCCTCATGCACAACATTTTGTGGGTAAAACTGCCGTTTGAGCTCCTCCTTGAAGTGCGCCCAGTCAGCTATGGCACATGTCCCTCGATCATGTCAGCCTTCTTTAGCCGCCACCACAGCATGGCGGTGTCGGTCAGGTACATGGCCGCTGTCCGGACCTTGGCAGACTCGTCCTCAATGCCAACATTCTCGAAGTAGCATTCCAGTTGCCAAATGAAGTTCTCAACATCTTGGGTACTACGTTCACCTTTGAATTCCTTGGGCTTGGGAGCGTCTATGCGGGTCTCCCGCACTGTGGCTGGTCCGGCGCCTCCACCGACGCCTCTGGCTGCCTCCACTTGCTGCCTAAGGGTGTCAACTTGCCCCTGCAGCGCGGCCAGAACCTGCATGAGCCTCTTCTCTAGGCTTGTCAGCCCCTCCTTGTGCTCCTCTGCTGCTCCAAGATGTTATCTTTAACTTCGTCTAGCCCCTCAAGAGCCACGTTCTCAAGGGAAGAGAAGTTGCCTTCAAAAACCTCTATACGCTGGTTCAAGGCCGCCATGCCGGCCTCTGCATGAGTGATTCGCTCATCAAGCTGGCCGGTGCCCGAACCTTCAGTTTCCTCGTGTGTAAGTCCTTCACTGACCGGTGCAAGGGAGGGATCCCTTCCTCGGCTCTTGTCCCTCCGGCTTGCCTTGGACTGCTTTTGGGGCTCATAGCCCTGGTTGTCTCCTTGGAATGCAGCTTCTTCCTCTTCGCGGTTTGCCATGAGCGAGGCTCTGATACCACTTGTCACGGGCTTGTCTTTTCAAAGGCCGTGGGACAGCTAAGATGGCTAAACGTCCACCCAAGCTTCAGTCCACTTGTTGCTTATGAGGCACAAAAATGTGCTAAAGATCGGATGGCAATTAAAGAAGGCAAGAAGTAAAGCAAGGAAGACAAATAATTTGAGGCAAAGAGCCTTTTGACTTCACTAAATATTGAGAAATCTGAAGATGTGAATATGGTTACAAAGGCTGCCCCTTGAGGCCTATTTATAGTACATACAAGTCCCTACACTACGTGTCATGTGGCTGTGCTAATGTGGCTGTGGCAGGCAAGCTGTGGCAGGCAGGCATGCTTGCTGTGACAGGTAAGTCAGGCATGCTTGCTGTGGCAGGCAGTGTCAGGCGACTGTGGCAGGCATGCAGGCAATGTCAGGCAGGCAATGTCAGGCATGCTTGTCAGGCATGCAGGCATGCTTTGCCTGGCATGTCAGGCATGCGTTTTGGGCTGTTCCAAGGTGCTGTCTTGCCTTGCCTTTGGTTCCTGACATGGGCAGCTTATCGGTCTGAATACTAGGGCTCGGCTCGGCCGTTAAGTGGGAAAAACGCAGAAAATTTAATGGATCTGCTGGCGGGGCGGTACACTTTGCTTGATAGGTTGTTTTTATTTGCCCTGTATTGTATGAGAGTCAATTACAGAGGCTACAGTGTCTTGATAAGACGTATCAGTGTGTTGAAAGATGATAAGGCACAAACTAAATGAGAATTTAGTTATGATGGAAAAAGTCTTCATGATCTAGGATTGAGTAGACCTGTTTTAATTGGCATAATGTGATGCAGAATTTGTAGTGGGTGCATATGAGTTTGTCCAAGGACGAACAAAGGTCTAAGTGCAGTGTGGCAATGTTGAGTGTATGTATACATCAAATGACCATATCTTACCCATACTTATGTGTTGTTTTAAGAGTAAAGAAGCTAAATACACCTAATTGTACCTCATTATTGTGTCATTGCACTAATGGAAGTACTCTGTCTATTTTTGAGGTAAAAACCCCAAAAAATGACTAAGTACGAGGAAATATGGTGTCCTATGCGAAGCACAACTCAAAGCAAGCTCACACTTAGCTTCTGAGCTTTCTAGGTGAGCACAAAAGAAGAAATAAGAGGAAAATTGACTAAGTGTGGGATCCCCAAGTGTGGTTGAGTGTGGAACTGCAACAAGGCCTCGTGGAGCGAAGCCCATCGCGAGGTACCTCCTCGCTTTAGCGCTTGCCTCGCGAGAACAGGATGGATTTCTGACTTCGGAAATAAAAGCCCACCCGATTTTTGTGTCGGTCCTTTAGAGGTTTTTCACTTGCTATAAAAGCGCCCATTAGTCACATTTTGGAGGCATGGGATATTTTGAAGAGTAGAAGACAAGAACGTTATCTCTCTACATAGGATTACTTCTCTTTCTTGTTTACTTTTCTAAGTATGAATTGAACATGAACATTTACAATTGTAATCTGAATTTGAGTGACTTCTGGGGCTATTGCTGAACCATGATTGTTTATATATGAACTTGAGTTAGTATTGCTTACATAATCATTTGAGTTGCTTAATTGATTTCTATATTCATTATTTTGTTGATTCATGAGACTAGGATACATCCTTCGTCTTTGCGGAACTCGAGAGAGGAAAGCCAAGATTGGACGGGAATCGATTAGAATAAGATCCTTCCAACAAGAAAGGATTTGTAGCTAGGACAGAGATATACGTAGTGTGCCCTACTTAGTTCATATACAGGAGTTTGAATGCGTTCTTGTTACGAACATGTTATAGAGCTTTAATAATGTGAGTAATCTAAGCAGAGGGTTAGAGGCTCAAGAGAGTCGTAATCATACCATTAACCCCAACAATTTGATAAGGTTAGCATATTAAAGAAAATACATCATGGACATGAATGAGAAAGTATGCCATAGTCCTGGAGTTCTTCTGTCATTGTTCATTTCATAAAATATCCGTCAACTCCTGCTAGTTTAAACCAAAGGTCATACTACCTTTACGACCAACCTCATTGAAAACACTAATCATCAATTAACAGTAGCTTGTCGTCAATTCTTTATCAACTACGAGTCCCTGTGGGTTCGACAACCTGATCTCGTTATCACTGTATTACTTGCACCGCCGCATACACTTGCATGTGCGTTTGGACGCGACACCCATATCCGTACCTAGATTTGTTATCCCCAAATCTTAAAATTTAGATCATGAAGGATCAGACCTCTAGATCCGCACCCGTATCGAACACCCCCACCTGAATTCAAGCGACTTCGATTAGGACCAACTGCAGCATTCATAACTCGAAGATAATGGATCTACCCTCTTTCCTTTTCTACGTAAATACCAAGTTTAGCTCGCACAGCACAAGGCATGAACATGTGACCTAAGTCACAGGTCCCTCAACCTTTGTCACTTGAACTAAGCCCCAATGGCAAAAACATTAAAGTGGTAAATAACACTTGCATATGATCACTTCTTTTTTCTGATAATCAATTTTTCCAATTTTGCAACTTCACAAAGTTTAGCTCTTTATTTTTTCATCCTTCCCTAGTCTCTACTCATCCAGGTATTTCTAAAAAGTTATCTCCATATTTTATTTTCTAATATTTGGTTCCTCAGTATGTAAGTTGTTCTGTACCATGTTACATCTATGTCTAATAACTTTTATAAACTCTAAGCTTGATCCAGTAACCCTATCGAGCAAATTCAGAATAGACAAGGAAGAAATGGATGCAACAACTTGATTAAAAACATAGTTAATCCTCACTTAAATGATTCCACTTGACTTTTTTGTTTTATGCAGAACTTAAAGTTTTCCAGCTAATTTTTTTTTTTAGAAAAAGATACAACACCTTAATACCACTTAATTTCAATCAAGAAAAGCAATATGAGAGCATTTGAAGGGGTTAAGAAAGATTTTGTACAAGTGAGGAGTATCCTCGTCACTCTAGCTTCTTTTTGGTGCATCTATGAGGTTCCTAATTCTATAGATGATTGGGGTGACTTTTTGCAAAAAAGAATACTTTAGCCATGCCTCTCAATCTTTTGGTATAGTACTTGATATAGGGATTTCCCCCTTAAAAAAATTATTTACCTTATCTAAAAAATTAAATTAAAAATAGCTGTAATATAGCAAGAGACACTACCTCTTAGGCAAGGGTAAGGTCTGCGTATACTACCCTCCCCAGACCTCACTCTATGGGACTGCACTGGGTATGTTGTTGTATAGCAAGTAAAGACACAGTAGTGCTTTATTACAAGCTTCACCAGCTATATAATTGTATCATCTGGAAATAGATAGTTAAAGAAATAGTTAACGAGTAATTATTACAAAATGCTGCAGGAAGACTCTGGTGTGTTTGATAAGCTTTGGCCATGGAAGATGCTGTGGAAGACCAAAGCACCACCTATGGTGGCATGTTTTAGTTGGCTAACAGTTCATAGTGCATGTTTAACTCAAGAAAGACTTCAGAGGAGAAGCTTACACCTATGCAACAGATGCTTTCTTTGTGATAATTCCTCTGAAACACTAGATCATTTACTCTTGCATTGCTATCAAACTTGGTAGATCTGGGGTTTGTTCTTGGATGTCTGTGAGGTTCTAGTGGAAAATGCCAAAAGCTTTTAGAGGTTTATTATGCGGTTGGCAGGCACAACATGTGAAGAAGAGGAAAAACAAGATGTGGAAGACTAACCCTATCTGTATCACACGGGCAGTGTGGCTTGAAAGGAACAAGAGGTGCTTTGAAGGAAGAAAGGATCCTTTTCTGTATGTCAATTTCAGTTGTATCCAAATATTAATGTTTTGGTTGAACGAAAAAGTTGTAAATAGTATATTAAATAGAGTATCTGTTTGAGTCTCTGGCTACATAGGACCTTATCAATCGGTCCTGCTTTTGTCCTTTTTTTGGTACCTCCTTGGTACTTATGTAATAAAATTACCTTACCTTATCTGAAAAGATAGTTAAAGGAGGACTATTAGTATTAATTTTTTTCTTCCTCCATAAACACAGTCTTGCTTATGGTAAAATAAAGGCCAAAACTGAATTAACAACAAACTTGTAAAGTTGGTAACCCAGTTTTCTTCTGGCCTCATGGTCAAATAGAATTTCAAAGATCTTAACAAACATAACTATCTTCCCTGCAATTTCAAAACCCCTAGTGAAGAAAACGGAGAAAAAGACGAGTAAATAGAACAGCAATATGCTAACAGAATACCTGACAATAGCCAACTGAGGGATTGTGTCGAGCATAGGCTGTAAGTAAACGCCTTAAAGCATTTCTTCCATCCTCATCTAGAGAAGGATGTCCAGGAAACGTCCGTGGTAGATCCTGCATAAACTACAATAAGATAGGACCCAAAACGGAAAACCAGCAGTAACATAGATACAAAAGGTACTCAAAAGTATAGTTGACATATAGCACATTCAAGACCTTCTCAATCTGCCCTCTCCATTTCTCAGGTATACATACAGAATCTGTGCTTGCATTAACAGAACTTCCATAGTCCACAGATTCCACACTTTTAAGCTTTGTATAATTACCAGATCTAGTGCCTAATGCAAGCAAATCTTGATAATAGGTCTCCACTCTGCGTGCCCTCACACCCACAAAGGCTTGCCAAAGCTGTTATTCCAATATTAAGCTTGCGTGAATAAAGATAGTACATGAACTCATATTACATTAAAGAACACAATCATGAGGAAATTTCAAAAAAAAAAAATTATATTTACCTCTCCCCTGAGAGCCATGGGTACTCCACCCTGAACAAGACATTCCAATTCTTCTTTCCAAGGAGGCAAAGACTCTTGACTTGTATAAGCCAAATGGCTAACAGTATCATTTAAAGGGATGTCTTGCATGGAATCTAATTCAGATTTGTCCAAAGATTCTGATCTTTCCATATCATAAAACTCATCTTCTGAGTCCTCTTCTGATACTCCTTTCATGGGTCTAGACTCTTCAATTACAGGAAGGTGCTTCCGCGGACCAGAATCTTGCTCCTGTTTGGCTAAGTTTACTTTCTTTTTTACACGAGTGCACATCATATCTTCAACAGCACGTAGAGATGGTCTAATTTTCGTCCATATCTGAGCCTGACAAATTTTCCTCTCTACAGAGGTCAGTGTATCATCCTTCTCTGTTGTGCTTTCTAGTTGACCTTCTTCTCCATTCTGTGCATCACAACTTACCTCCTGAGTAATTGGTTCAGTACCAGGATTAGTAGAACTTTTGTCTGCAGATATCCCATTTATGGGCAACTCAGCAGACTCTGCTTGACGCTCCAAGAAATCCTTCCACCTATCAGATCTCTCTTTCTCTTCTTCCTTAAAAAGAAATGCATACAGGGTGAGATAATGAGGGAATATTAATGGCTAGATTGCTGAGAAATATGGCAGATATAAAACAAAATGGAGACTTTTCAGCAACCTCTCCCCCCCCCCCCCCCCCCCCAAATCCCCCATAGTCTCCTGTCTAACAGGATATTAACTAAATAGCAATGATGACAAAAAAGTACCTTGTAGATATTAGCATATTCACGGTATCTTTGTACATGCTGAGGACGTACAGAAAATCCATAAGCATCCCTGTTCACTGATACCTATTAGTGAAAAAATTCAAGAAACATTTTATGGAAACAAAAATCTTTACATGCAGAAGTTTCCAGGTAAACATATTAATGTAGTGATGTGATGATATGCTTATCTCTTGATATTTTTTTGACAAAGGTAACAGATTTTTTGTATATAAATGATCAGCACATAGTGCTAGGAGCCAAAATTTACATCAATGAGCCATCTTTCAAAAGAGTAAAAACAAAAGATATCTGTAGATCCTATATCTTCTTATAAGGATCCTAGGATGTCTACAATAGAAATTGGATCATCTATGTGAATTGGAAGAGAAATAAGAGAAAACTCAGCTTGATTATTCCCTCAAGCTATTTGGTTTAAATAGCTAAGTTTACATGTCCTAGAAGGAAAGGAAATCCGTATAAGTTAAAATCTAATCAATACAAATAAATGCCTAATCAATTCCTAATTATAATCAGAGTAAATCAAGCTACTTGCTATATTTATATATATTCTATAGAATATTCTTAAGATTCTAACATATACTCTAAACACCAATAAAAAAACTAACAATGAAATCCAGTTTTAACATTGTATACAGTTGTTGTTGCCTTCAAAACATATAGAATTTCTCTCCTTCTATATAGTCCACCATATTACTGTTGGGACAATTCTCCATCTGCTTTTATTGGTGCTGCCTTCCCCGTCAGTATTCCAACTTGATAATGCCTCTTCTGTTCTACCAGGCACAGTCCACCTAATACCTCTGAAGTTGGTAAACAGATTCCATAGCTGGCTCACCACTTTAAAATGAAGGAACAGATGATTAATTGTCTCTGCATTTTGTTCACAAAAATAGCATCTGGAACACATATTTATGCCCCTCTTCTATAGATTCTCCAGCATTAAATCAACTTCTTTCACCACCAGCCAAGTAAAAATGGCTATTCTGTACAGAATTTTGGTTTTCCATATAAGCTTCTAATGTAGAAAATTAATCTGAGATTCCCTCTGAATCTCTGATTCATGTCCTTGTAGTGTCTTCCCTTCCAATAGCCCCTTGCACAGATGTAAAGTGCCATAAAACCTGGTCAAACTTTCCATTTACCAGTCTTGCATCAGTCTTCTATATATTAAGTTCAACCTAGATTAGACCATACTTCATTTAAAGTAGCTGCCTGCTACTGATTTAGTAAGAAAATGCCATGGAATAGTTGCTTGACACTGCCATTCCCTATCTAGTTATCCACCCAGAATAGAATCCTCTTGCCAAGCTAATGCTTTCTGAGAATCCATGCCATAAGTTCCAAATTGATTTCCACATACCGGTTCCATAAGAAATGTTCACTTCCTTCGTCTCCCAGATCCCATCATTTTCATACTTGGCTGTAATAACAGTGTCCCAAAAAGTTTGATTTTCCTTGAGCAGTATCCAAAGCCATATCATTAGGAAACTTCTGTTCTGCTTTCTCAAATTTTTGATGCCCAAACCTCCATGCTTCTTGGCCAATATTAAGGTTTTCCATTTGATTAAATGGTAACCTTTGTTCTCCTTGTTGCCATGCCACAAAAAGTTCTTCCTAATTCCACATTGTTAGGCAAAGGAAATGATGACATCAAATAGGTAGGTAAAGCATCTAAAATATAATTGATCAGCATCACTCTTGCCACCCATTGATAAGTACTGTGTCTTCCATCTATTTAATATTTTTTCACATCATTCTAGAATACCATTCTATATCTCCTTGGATTTACTTTTTGTTACCAAAGGCATTCCTAAGTAAACTGTTGGGATCTTTCCTATCTCACCACCCAAGTTACCGACCAAGTATTGAATCATTGACACCTCATTAATTGAGAAAATATGGCTTTTTCTCCAATTAATGTGAAGACCTAAAGTGGCCTCAAAGAGAATAAGGATAATCCTCAAATACTTCAACTGATACTCCTCTGCATCACAGAAAATAGAGTGTCATCTGCATATTGTAGGTACATTACTTTCACTACCTCATTCTGCCCCTTTGCTACATTCAAACCCCTTATCCACCCATTATGGTAAGTACTCTTCACCATGTTGTTGAGTCCCTCCATTAGCAAAATAAATAGAAAAGGTGATAAGGGGTCAGCTTGTCTCAAACCTCTTTTTAAAGGAAAAAAAGGCCTTCAGGTGAGTCATTTATCAACACAGAGAATATGACAGTGTTAATAAAAAATCTCGTCCATCTAATCAATTTCCCACCAAACCCCATCTTCTGCAGCATTCCAAGCAAAAAGTTCCAATTCACATGATCATATGCCTTTTAAATATCTAATTTGCACATGCCTGGTGTCTTATCTTTGAGTCTAGAATCTATGCATTCATTAGCAATCAAAACTGCATCCTAATCTGTCTACCTCTCAAAATTCCATATGTTGTGTATCTACTAGTTTGTGCATCACTTTCTTCAATCTCTTTGTGAGAATCCTGGAAATCAACTTGTATATGCTCCCTATTAGGCAAATAGGCCTGTCTCTCAATTCCTTAGTCCCATTCATTTTAGGAATAAGGGCCATGTAAGTTGCTTTGAATCTTTTCCCAAAGACTTCCTGAGAATGAAAGTTCTGTATAGTGGCCATCACATCACCTTTTAGGACCTCCCAGCACTGGACAAAGAAACCCATAGTGTATCCATCTGGGCTAGAGCTTTATTCCACTACACATGCCTTAAGCTCTAGTAAATTTCTTTTCCCTCAAAAGGTCTTTGCAGCTCTTGCTGGTCTTCTGTGTTGATACTAAAGACACTGATTTATGTTGTACAAGGGTCTCCACTCCTCAGTTTCAAAATAGAACTTCTAATAAAAGGAAATAATCTCCCTTTTGATATTCTCTACCTCCTCAATAACTTCACCTTCCACTAGCAGCTGATCAATATGATTATTCCTCTTGTGAGCACTGACAATTCTCTGGAAGAACATTGTATATTTATCACCTTCTTTGATCCACAATGTTCTTGACCTTTGCCTCCATGCTATCTCTTCCTCTTTTGCAAAGTCTTCAAACTCAATGTATAAATTAGCTTTCTGGATGGCTTCTTCGTCCGTTGAAGATCTGCTCCTTTGGACATTATCAATCTCTATAATTTTGCTTGGGATCAAATCTTTATTCTTCTCCAGGCTCCCATAAGTACTTGAACTCCATTTTCTCAATTTGGTCTTCAAGGCTTTTAATTTATTAGCAAGGATAAAGTCAGGTCTGCCTGCAATTTCAAAAGAGCCCCACCAATCCTTTACTCTCCTTGAAGCCTTCAGTTTCCAACCACCATGCTTCAAACTTGACATAGGACTTAGTGTGCTCCCACTGCCACTCTGAAGAACAACTGGTGTATGATCTGAACATATTCTAGGTAGAATCTTTTGCTTCATATTATTAAATTCCTCTCCCCACGCAGTAGAGTATAGAATCCTGTCAATTCTGGAGGATATTTCCAGATTTTTCCCTCTAGTCCAGGTATAATTTCCCCCATGTAATTGTGGATCAATCAGCTCCATATCCACAACAAACTCAGAGAATTCAGTCATGTATCTGGAATTTCTAGAGCAATTCTTCTTCTGTGAAGCATATCTGACTATTTTGAAGTCTCCCCAAACACCCATGGCCCTGTGAATAAACCTCTAGCAGTTCCTATTTCCTACCACACTCCTTGTCTTTCTTGATACAGTTTGATGCATAAACCCCTGTCATGTGATGTGCCAACTGAAATCACCGGTCCTAGACTTGAAGCTACAAGTCAAAGCATAAGGACCAATTTCCACAACTTCCCTTTCCCAGACCTCACTATCCCACAACATCAATATACCACCCCTGGTACCACTTGCCTCCAACTGTCCATATTTTATTTTAGATATAAAATTTTCCTTAGTCTTAATTCTTTTATGTTAGGGATAGAGTTCTAGTAGTTCCAATAACTCTTAGTTCTTCAATAATTCCCAATCATATACATAGGACCTTCATATTCTTAGTTCAAATTACTTGAATAATATTTGTTCAAATGATTTACTACAATAATATTTCACTATTTACATAGAGAACCATATCTTTTTGTAGGTCTCCACTTTTCGGTATATCTCTTGGATACGGGTTTTATGCCCAAAATGCTTTTAAAATTTATTGTTGTCAGTAAATAAAACAATTCTCCCTATCCCTTCTTCCTCCAACCCCCCCCCCACCCCACCCCCCACCCCCCACTCTCTTTCTTCTCTTGATATTCTTGTGTCTCTTCCCATTTCTCATCTATACTCCAACCTTTCTCCCTTAACAATTCTCAAAACAATATGTTGTTCTATGCGGTACTAGAGCACAATACATTCTTTGCACTCTTTAATACCATTTGTGAAACTCAACCAAAAAAATGTGCCCTCACATTGGATCTCGCAAGTTCATCGGATTTCTGGAGTTGAAAAGAGGCATAGAGATAAATCCAGAAAAGATAAAGGCCATTGAAGAGATTCCGGATGTGCTTGATGGCATAAAGGTGGTACAAAGACTCACCAATCCCATAGCATCTCTCTGTAGGTTCATCTCGAAGTTGTCAGAGAAATGTCACCGTTTCTTCTCATTGCTAAAGAAGAATTAGTTCGAGTGGACAACAAAATGCAAGCAAGTGCTGTAAGATTTAAAGGCACATTGAGCAGCCCTCCTTTGTTGACAAAACCACTCAAGGGAGAGCAGCTGCTCCTTCATTTGGCAGTGGAAAAAGTCGCGGTAAGTGTTGTTCTACTTAGAGAAGAAAAAAGTACGCAATATCCAATTTATTATGTTAGCAAAATATTGGCAAGTGCCGAGATTCGATACTCGCATTTAGTAAAATTGGTGAAGGCCCTTGTAGTGGCTGCTCGGAAGTTAAGGCTTTATTTCCAAAGCCACCCAATAGTTGTCGTGACAACATATCTTGTCAAACATCCTTCACAAGCCCGAACTATCGTGAAGAATGGGAAAGTGGGCAATGGAGTTGAGCGAGTTCGATACTGAATATCGACTTCAAACTACAATAAAATCCCAAGTCCTAGCTGATTTTGTGGCTAATTTCATTCCCAAAATGGTGCCACAAGCCGAGAAGCAAACCATAACGATCTCCGGAGGCTCACGTGGCACATGGACTTTGTCCACAGTTGGGGCATCTAATGTAAAGGATACCGAACTCGGCGTAGTACTGATTACCCCGACAAGGGAAAAGCTAAAACAAGGCATCAATTGTGTACAGCTTGTTGACACCCAATTTTGATCCTCCTTTCTCCTAATTTATTTCCTCAATCTTAGAACTTATTTATAAATCAAATACCTTATTTTCACTAATATTTTTTCATGACTAGTGCCATTATTAGTTGTCGTAACTTAGAAACTTATTTTATTTCTAAGTTATTTACTAAATCATTACTTGTATTACTACTCTTATTTAAAGTTCCTTAATTTCATTACAATATTCGTATATCCTAGATAATAATTTTAATCTACTACTATTTTAATAAGTTTACTAATTTAATCATGTTTTATTTTCCTACTTAGCTACGACATACTTTAGTTACTAATTTCGTTGTTGTATAAAATATATATGTGTGTGTGTGTATTATGTTTAAGTCCATTTATAATTAGGACAAGAGGACCTAGAGGAAATCAATCTGGAAGCGGGAAGAAGGCCAAGAACATTAGCCCATTTCTCCCTTTTAATCAGACTACAGAAACAAAGTTGAATCCCAAACCCGCTAGGCATCTAACCTGACCCGCAATATATTTTCAACGCAGAAAACCTTAAAAATGCTTCCTCCTTCCCCTTCTCTCTGTATTAGTGCCTCTTTTATCTCTTTTCTCTTGCAGAGAAAGCTCCATCGATGCTCAACCATGAACAGAGATTGCGCCTCCCATGTTGGTGCAAGGTTCATCTCTCTTCTGAAAACATTTGACGCTTCTTTGGGCCTGTTTGATTTGCCTTATGGCTCATGACTTATAAGTCAAAAGCCATAAGTAAGAATTTCTAACTTATGACTTTTGGCTTATTTTTGTTATTTTGGCTTAAAAATAAGTGCTTAAGAGCATTTTTTAAACTTACCCAAACACAACAAAAGTGCTTAAAAGCTATTTTAGCTTGAAAGCACTTAAAATTAGCCAATCCAAACAAGTTCTTTATCCCTCTTTCTCTGCTTAAAAGATTCGGTCAAACACAAGAGGCTAAGAACTTCTGAGATTTTAATTCTGAGTCTGGAGAATCGATTTTCAGAGATACAAACAACTTTTGTTCGAAATTCAAACGGATACTTTCAATTCCCACGCAATCTAACCATTGTCGTAGTTCCTTGCCTATAAATACCACTTTAAATCGTCAGCCATAATCAAGTTTGGACACTCAAAAGAACACCACTCTCTTATCTTAATATCATCTCAGAAAGCATTTTCAATTTTTCTCTCTGTCTCGCTAGACTTTATTTTGAAGAATAAGTGTATATCCGAGGCCAACAACTCTCTGATTCACTGCCCGACAAACGGTGAGTGTTTCACCCTTTGCTTTTACTTACTCTAACTATGAATGTGTTCGATTGCTTACTTTAAAAGAGTTTAGATGCCATGACATAGGAGTTTATTACACTTCTCTAGTTGATTTTAAAAAATTAAAAAAAAAAACATGAGAAGAGATGTGTGCTTATGTTATTCATATTTATTTTTTTACTAGAAAGTGTGTTAAGATCTTTCGGATAATTAGAATCTAGTTTATTGAGCATGTTTATCGATTTACTTTACTTGAATAATAGTTTGATTTAGTTTTGGGTCCTCCCTATACGTCTATATGCCACACAAATTATGACTTGTTCCTTCCCTTTATAAGTAGATGTAAATCCCTCACTGTCATATATGCTATTTTTGGATGAGATATGCTATATTAGATAGGGTGATCTTTTAGCTTTAGGCTGAAGATATGTTATTGGAATTCACTAATAATACTGTTAGAGTAAGTGACTAATTTCTTAAAGGTACTCTCCTAGCTATTGCAATAATCCAAAGTTTAAACTTTAGGTGAGAACTTTGTTAGGCTCGTATTTTTATAAATCACTACTTCATCTAAAATGTGTCATGTTTCGCTAGCCTTTCTCATTGCAGTAGATTTATCTGAGGTTTAGAACTATGTAAGCCTACGCTATAAAAAAAATATGTATCGCTGAAACTAAAGATAGCCTTAAAAATTGGTAGCACGACTATGTTCGTTATTAGGACCCCTGACTCCTTAGACACAATTCATGTTCAAAATGGAGTAATTGGTTATATGCATTATATCTACTATCACTTGTCTACTGTTAGTGAATGTAATATTCATCATTTCTCATACATCGATACATAAGAATAGTGCTCTAATCACAATTTATGTATAGGTTAGTCTTATTAAGAATCAAGTTTTCATATACCTTGCTCTATTTTGAACATTTATTAACCATTTAAAAATGTTGAAGTTTGCTTTCAGTTACTGCAGTAATTTTTAGTACAATAAGTTGCTTAGATTTAGGATGATTTTGAATTTTAAATTATTGTTAGGTTTGTTTAGTTGTTGAGATATTTTATGTTTTTTAAATTTTAAATTCTGCAAATTTTGTGTTTTAAGTTGGCTATTTAAAGCCCTAGTATGCTTAATAAAATTATTGAGAGACATTTTCAACCTTTTTTGCTGCACCATCTTTTAAAAAAACCAACACTGATATCAAGAGCCTCATTGATCTTACGGGGTCTGTGAGTTCATCTAAAGAACCATTTTCAAAAACCATTTCAAATCCTTTTTTAACCCGTGCTTATTTTCAACACGCAGGGCTACTTTCAACCAAATCCACTTTTAACCAATATCAATTTTTAACCTATTTTCAAACATGGCAAGCAACAATCTCTCTTTCAATGCCCCACAAATTTTTACTGACAAAAACTATTAGATTTGGTTAGTAAAATTAAAATCATATTTTGAAACCTATGATCTATGGAATGCTGTGTTGGACAAAAAATCTTTACAACAACTTTTTGCAAATCCTACAACTATCCATATTAAAAGACTTTCAAAAATGCTTTCAAAGAAAACAATGTTATTGAGGATGTTTTTATGCACAAACCCAAAGGAAGGAAAAAAAAAAGAAGAAGAAGAAAAAAGATGCACATTACAAAAGTGTGCAAATTCAGAGACGTTTCAAACAATCCTCAAGCACAAACAACAGAAGAAGAAATTTAGGAGGAGCAATTTTTTAAAATTGCAGGAACTGAAGCAAAGGAGGAGTGTTGAAGTTTGCTTTCAGTTACTGCAATAATTTTTAGTACAATAAGTTGCTTAGATTTAGGATGATTTTGAATTTTAAATTGTTATTAGATTTGTTTAGTTGTTGAGATATTTTATGTTTTTAAAATTTTAAACTATGCAGATTTTGTGTTTTAAGTTGGCTATTTAAAACCCTCATATACTTAATAAAATTATTGAGAGACATTTTCAAACCTTTTTTGCTGCACCATCTTTTAAAAAAACCAACAAAAAATCAAAATTTTCTAACTTCCGCTCTTTTTTTCTTGTTTTGACATAAACATCGGAGTCGAAGAGTCTCATTTTAAGACTTGACGTCACCGCAAGACTTGAAACGTGCATCTATATCTTCATTCATGTCTCTTGCTCCCTCAAAATACACCCAAACAGAAATGAAGAGAGGGGCCATCAAGAAAAGATGGAACATGTTATCACAATCTTCTTTTTGCTACATACCATATTGAATGTTGTATATGTGTTTGCCTTTTCTTTGTTCCATTATGAATGTTGTTTTGTTTTGTTTTGTAGTTGCTTTTAATTAAAAAGGAGAACTTGAAGTATCTTCCTTCTATTTGATCATTTAGAAAAACTTTAGTTAAAAAAATCATCCTAGCCTTAGCAATTTGAAAATGAAACCAGTTTCATCCGTTTTCGAGCTTTAAAGAACCTTTCCCTTGAAAAATTTACAACCAATGAAGCATTTTGTACTTCAACCTATCCTATATTAATTTTGTAGAAAGTAGCTTTGGGTTTTCATTCACTCGTATAGCTATTCTTTTTTATTTTAATTAAAGATATTAGTTATAGGTTATTTACTCACTTGACTCATGAATCATTTTATCGCCACCTAGCCTTTTTTAATTAACTCTAAGTCTGGTTGGTTAACCATTTTTAATGGATTTTAAAAGGGTGTTTAACACCTTCCCTTTAGATTAATTGAACCGTTTCCTAGAATCTTTAAGATAAGTAGACCTTAAAACAGAATTAACTTTAGATTATTACCTTTTAACTATTAGGTGTCTTAATTCACCATAAATAATTAAGCGAGGACTCCTTAAATTAGGGGTCGTTTGGTTACAAGTTAGAGTTATGCAGGTATTACTAATACATGAATTAGTTATGAGGGAATCTATGTATTATTTTATGAAGGGATTAGCTGTGCAGGTTTTAGTTATTCATGTATTAGTTATGCAAGTATTAGTTATGTAGGTATTGTTTATGTAGGGTTTAGTTATGAAGAGATTACAATACATGAATTATTGATTATTAAATATTTCATTTGTTGTAAATTAATATATATTATTTACAAATAAATAAGTAAACAAATTTAAAAAAAAAATTAGAATAAAGTGGAGGTGTAAATGTACACCGAATAACAAGACTGCTACTTTTATTGTGTTATTATACATATTATTATCCATATACCTAAAAAAATTACGAAATTTTACATTTTTAATTCAAAATGGACTATTTTTAACTATTATGAACCATAATAATTTTATTAATATTAATTATAAATTTATAATAAAGATTGAAATTGAACAAAATTTCAACTGAAATATTATAAGCTCACTGCTAGTGCTACTGCAATTTGCAAAGAGGCGGCAACCTATTTGGTGATCAATTGATCATGGAATTTTCACTACTGAGTACTGCCTTCAGGCTTCAGCTACTGCGTCCGCCTGCTTGGCTGCTTCAGCAGTTAATTGCGGACGGATTAGGAAAATAGGGATGAATAGACGGATAGTTTATATTTTTATGACCTAAATTTAAATCCTAATAAGTTTTATTATAATATATTATAAAAATTATTTTAAGAGTAAATTGAGAGGGGTAAATGTGTAATTTATTATTTTAATCCACGTATAACTAATACTCACACAACTTATTCCACCTTCTACCCCGCATAAAATTATACATAGATTTCCTCATAAGTTATGTGAGTATTAATTATGTAGAATTACTAAAACACAATGAAACACCGTATAAAATTAATACATGAATAACTTTTATACAACATTTGGAACCAACCAACCAAACATTGTGTAAAATTAATACATGAATAACTTTTATCCTCTTTAGAAACCAAACAATGTATAAAATTAATACATGAATAATTAAGTTATTCATGTATTAACTTGAGTCTAATTCCATAACCAAATGGCCCCTGTTAATTAATGTAGGAATCACCAATATGTTGTACACTATTTTGACCCAGTCAAAATGGGTATAATACCGCTCACTAACAATGAGACTGAGTATAAGGCCTTTCTTGCATGTATTGAAATTAGCTCGAGGAGTCAGAACGACACATCGAAATTAAGTGTGACTCTCAACGAGTGGTAAAATAGATACAAGAGGACTATGAGGCTAGACGAGAGGATGCAAAATTACTTGGAAAAAGTCCAGACAGCATTCTCTCGTTTCGAAGAATGGAAGATACTTCAGATACCTAGAGAGGAAAACATAAAAGCAGATGCTCTAGCTAATCTCGGATTATCAGTTGAACTAGATAGCCCTAATGTCGTTTCGATAGTAACTTCATTACATTCAGCATTGGGAGCACCAAATCATGGAGAGGTTAATTCCACGAGCTTGCTTTGGGATTGGCAAAGTCATTTAATCAAGTATTTAGAAAATGGCATAGCACCGATTGATCCAAAAGCCTTGCGTGAACTAGGGACAACGGTAGCAAGATATTGCCTTGTGGATATAAATTTGTATAGCATATCATTCTCGAACCATTAGCAAGATGTTTAGATCTGAGAGAGGTCAATTACATTCTAAGAGAAGTTCATGAAGGAGTCTGCGGCAATCATTCCAGGGCTGAATCTTTAGTGTTGAAACTAATCAAAGATGGATATACTGACCCCTAAGGAATATGATTCCAGGGCGCTCGTTAAAAAATGTGATAAATGTCAAGGTTAAACCTGAATGATTCACCAACTAGCAGAGCTTCTGCATCTGGTGATTTCCCCATGGCCCTTCATGAAGTGAGGAATGGACATTGTTAGACCACTGCCACCGGCCCCTGGACAAGTAAAATTTCTTTTGATTAATGATAGCCTATTTTTAAATGGATTGAAGCAGGTGCTTACAAGGCAATCTGGGAAAAAAAGGTGATAGATTTCATATAGGATCACATTGTGTGCCGTTTCGGAATACCAAATAAGAAATTGCAGCCGATTACGGTCCGCAATTTATTGGCTCCAAGGTCTCTAAATTCCTTGAAGGTTTGAAGATCGAGAGGATCACATCCTCCCCCTATCACTCAAACGCCAATGACCAAAGCTTAGTCAACCAACAAAACAATGATGGCAAGCCTCAAAAAGAGGCTGGAAAAAGTTGTGGGAAATTTGATTGATGAACTACCCAAGTACATTGGGCACATTGCACTACTCCCAAGACTAATACTGGAGAGTCCCCTTTCTCACTCATCTATGGATCTGAAGCCCCAATATAGGTGGAGGTCGGAGAACCGAGCTTGAGGTTTGAGCACACTAATGAGGCTGGAAAAACGGAAGCCATGTCCACGCATTTGGATTTGCTTGAAGGGCGGCAGAAGATAGTAGAAAATGGAAAGATAACATAACCGAAGGGCCAAGCTCAGCTACTTTAAAGTTGGAGATCTGGTCCTTCAAAATGTCACTCTCAACATACGAGATCCGATGCAGGGAAGGTGAATCCGAATTGGGAAAGTCCATACAGAATCATTGGCGTTACCGGCAAAGGAGCATATCAGTTAACCAACTTGGATGGGATTACGTTGCAAACCAATTGGAATATAAATCACTTGAAGCGTTATTACAGCTAAAGGAAAATGATGACGGGACAACAGAGTTCAAGACAATAAGTGTTGCACTCGTTTCCTTAGAACAGTCTTTGTCCCAATTGGGTTTTGCCGGGAAGACTTTGAATGAGGTGGAAACAAGCATATTAAGAACTCGGGAGCACCCATATCGTCAACCTTCAACAAAGACGTGCGGCGAACATAGACTTGAAAAAAAATGATTTGATACAATGAAGAGTAAGAATCCTAAAGCATGCCAAGACACCAAGGACTAACAGGACCCAGATATCCAAAATTCTAAAGTGTGCCAAGACATCGGGGACAAGAGTCATAACTCCGAATTCTCAAGGAGCAAAGCCATCGAAAACCATCAACATGGAGATCACCCTCATCATCTCGAGCTAAAGGACAAAGGACCACATAACTAAGTCGCAAAAAAAGGTAAAAACCGACAATTGAATCGCTCAAAGAGGCAATGTGGGCACATCTTATATCGTGATTCTGCACTATGTAAAAGCTTCTGATTAACCCAATAAGGCAATACGGGCACAACTAACGTAAGTGGATTTCTTTTCTCTATTGTTGTAAAAGTTATGAGTTCATGTAAGACTCTTTGGTATATTTTAGCAAATATATCTAAGTCCTATTTTAAAGCCGATTTGATTTAGGATGTGCCTGAGAATGAACAAGAGACGTTCTCCTCATAACCACTGTATTCACACAAGGGCCTTGGCTCATGAAGTCGCACGGAGATAAAGTAACTCCTAAATCAGTTGAGCAAAAGCTCCCAAATAAAAAGCAAAGTCAAAATCCGAATTACTAATACCAGATGACCCCAACATCGGAGAGCCATTTTTCGTTTTTAAGTGGAATGTTCAATATCATAATATGTAGTCAATTACGGAACTGCTATCTCACTACAGAGTATACTCTTCCTCATCTTTCATTATTCATCTTTTACGTCCTGGAACAAAGATATTCTAGATATGCCCTTCTATTATGAATAGCCACAGCCACAACCCTCAAGCAAGTTGCACAAAAGAGGGCCGAAAAAAAGCCTTAACTAGGCACACACTCGCAATGAAACATTCAAAGGACAAAGAGATCCCCTCAAGAAACATACCAAGAGACGCATTCAAGATATTAAAGGCAAAAAAGCTAAATAAAAAATCCACACACATAAAGGGTGTTAGAAACCAAAAATTACTTCTTCATTAACATAGGCACTAAAAGGTCCAGAATGTACAAGTTATAGATAGGAAAAGAGAAAAATAAACTAAGTATCCCTAGCTGCGTCGGACATTTAAGGAAGCTCGTGAATCTTGGAGGATAGGGAGGAAGGTTCAGCGTCGTCGAATGCAGCTATAGGCCAACGGACGACTCAAATTCTCCATGGAAGATGAAGGAGGAATCTTAAGGCTTTCTTCCTCTTCTTCATCAATTCAAAAGATCTTCATCGGAGGAAGAGGCCAGGTCCTTCGAGCCTAATTCTAGAAGGCCCCTCCCCAAGATTTCAACTAAAGAACGAGCCTCCGCAATCTGTTGATCGGCATCTATGGAGCTAGCTTTGACTTCCTCTAAAGTCTTTTGCCTTCACCTCCCAAGTGTCATGAACAACCTGGAGCTTATCATGATCTTAGAGAGAGGCAGCTTTGAATGAACCGACAATGCATCATCTTCCAAATTCAATCATAGAGAGCAGACATCCTCTCGGTATTAGCAAGATTGATTGCTTGTTCCTGTCACACCCTCTTAGAATGGAACTCGATCTGGCCTTCCAATATGGCCATCCTGGCATCTCGAGCTGCAAGAGTCTCATCCTTGACCCAAAGGTTCTCGTCAAGCAAAAACGCTCTCTAAGCAACAACCTCTATAGCTTACAAATACGTGGCCTTCTCCCTCCGGAGATCCACAACCTCCAAGCTCAAATTGCTTCCCTCATTGCTAAATACTTCTCTCTCTTCCTCCACTTAGACTTTCTTAACCTTCAGGGCCTTGGCCTAAATACTTTTTTCTCTTCCTCCACTTAGACCGTCTTAACCTTCAGGGCCTCGGCCTCTGATAGTTTTAACTCCAAGTTTTCGATCTTGGCAGATTTGGCCTTCTCTTTGGCCATTTTATGTCTTATTTTCTCGCGTGCAGCGGCCAAGTCTTTCTGCTCTCTGAGCATCCACTATAGCACTTTACAGATCAACACATTGCCCTGGAAAAAGAACTGCTCAATCTCATAGCGTTACAGAGGAATGGAAAGGGGATTTGGAAAGCAGTATTACCTTTGTGCAAGCCTGAGCCGCTTTGTTGAGGGGACAAGCCGGAGAAACATCGTCCATCTTCACCTGATCCTTAGTAGTGACTACTAGAGGAAGGAGGTAGTTGGCAACAACAACCGGCCAGGACAACATGTTCGTCTCCTCAAAATCGGTAAGGGAGATTGATTTTTTCTTCTCCGAGTAGATCATCGGAGCCGGAAAGACATCGATTAATCCAAATTTAGAGGACGAGGGCTTGAAGGGATGGTTGGATTTGGACCTCGAAATCTGGAATCGGACAGCTGCAAAAAAAATAGAAGTTTTAAAAAGGCCCATTATGGGAGGCTTAACTTCGGACTTTAGGGCCGAGGCACCGATAATGGCAGGGTCATATCAGGAAGCAAGAGTACAGGCGACCAGCCTCTCCTAAAACCTGAGGTTGAAGAGCTGACTTTTTCCTCTGAAGCTAAGACAGCTCCTCACTACTTTTCTCTTCATCTAAGTGCATCGACACTCTAACGACTCCTGCTACGGAAGCAGGGGCTACCCAGTGCTTTTAGAAAGCCGATAGCAGAAAAAAGCGACGAGGGCTCGCTTCACCGAAGCGTGAAGCAAAGCACATGCTTTTTTCAACTAAACCGGAATTTAATACAAAAACAAAATATATTAAATTTGCATATATAAATAACCAAGAACTCTATCTTTCAATTCTTAAATTGAAAAGTACATAATAGATACTAGAACTAGAATAAAAAAGCTACAATCGCAAAAAAAAAATTGAATATTTTGTAAGCGCAAACAGGAAAGTTTAAAAAAACTAACAAAACAAAGAAGAAAAATGGAGAACAAAAAAAACTACAGTAAACTAACAAAAGAGAAGAGAAGAGAAGAGAAAAGAAAAGAATTGAAAAAAGAGGGGGAGGAATAGAAAATAGAGGAAAAAAATCGAAGAAAGAGGAGAAGAAAAAGTGAGTAGAAAACTGAGGAGAAAAGAAAATTGAAAAGAATCGAAAAGAGGAGAAGAGGAGAAGAGAATTGAAGAAAAGAAGAGAGAAGAGAAGAACTTAACTGAAATAATAGAATTGGAGAAGAAGTTTAGCAGCAGGAAGAACCAAAGAAGATGCGTAAGTCTCTTGCAATTTTTTAAAAAGACCTAAAACTCTTCCTTTTATGTAAAAGTGACGCTTCACACTCGCCTCGCTTCTCGCTTCACGCTCGCCTCGCTTATCGCTTCTTCTATTGAAGCGAGAGCTTTTTTCATTTTCTCTCGCTTTAGTGCCTTGAAGCGCTTGACCCTCGCCTCGCCTCGCTTCACGCTTTAAGCACTGAAGCAAGCGCTTTTAACAACACTAGGGCTAACAACTTTCCCTTATCAGAAAGCAAGGTTTGGCCGAGTTTTTGTCTCTTTGGGGAAGGAGCATTGCACCCCGCCTAAGGGCGCAAAGAACAATGGCTTCCGCCTCCACAAACGAAATTGTAGACCCGGGATATCAGGCTTCACGAGAGCACTTCAAGAGACCTGCAACAACAAAAGGACTGTTAATATAAAATAAAGACTCTTGGTATAGATAATCTCAACAGTTAAAGATAATTACCGTGGTTCTTGGCTTTCCATCCTTTGGAGCCAGAAATAGACTTCGACGTCGTCCCATAGGAATTAATATAGGAATTAATATATTCAGAATACCATGAACCCACTCTCTAATTGGGGCCTTTTCCGAAGGTGTCCAATTTGGAGTAGCATAAAAAACTTGCAATCAAAGTTCAAAAGAATTAAAAGGAGAAGGTAAGAAAAATTTCTCTTCAAGACAAAACACTTACGGTAAGATTTTGAGATCAAAATGCCTGAAATGATGTATTCCATAGCCACCACTACAAATCTCTTCATCCAACCTCAATCATAGTTATCATCGAGGTTGGACACTATGGCGTTCTTTCCAAGGTGAGTCAGGTTCAGGATCCCCCCCCCCCGAAAGATACAGGTTGTATAAAGAATAATGAGATATTCAAGAGTAAAAGAATGGTCGATTTTGTCCGCCAGGTACCTAGGGTACGCCACGGCCCTCCATAAGGAGGAACCAACTTGAGCCAAACAAATCTGGTGAGTTTGGCAATATTAGAGGATGACAGTATCAATCGCCGCATGACTGAACCCTAATGTGAAGGGACAAGTGTATACATAAGAGTGATCCAGTTTGTGAAAGTTCACGCTCTCAAAGAAGTTGGGGACAAAGACGTAGACTTTTCCTTTGGGCCACCCACACAGTCGGGAGGTGAGCCTCGGTGATAGAAGAAACGTAATCACTAGCCTATCCCGATCACTAGTTTGGCTGGAAAAAAAACTCGAGCTTTGAAGTCGTTCTGTAAGTTTCAGGACTTGGGAACTATCATATCTATTGTGGGTCCGGAACGAGGAATTTCAGATTTCTTGCCTTTTATCCGCCTCCCACCAAACAGAAGGTAAACAGGAATGATTAATATTTCCTGTAAATGACATGGTTGGATAATATGAAGATCATATTATGAAGAAGGAATGATGATTTGAAGATGTTATGAAGAGATGAAGATTTGAAGATTAGAGGATATAAAGCTTTGAAGATACTTTTCTGAAGTTTGCTCCACGTAACAAAGGGAAGAAGGAAATAAGTGAAGATAACAAGGTATTTATAGGAGTAAAAGTAATCATAACCTCAATTAGCAGAACCGTTCATAGAGGCAAAATTGACAGCACGTGGTAGGTCACATTTAAGGCGATGGGAAAGACGTCCTTTCGGATGCCAGGGGACATTTTAGATGTTTTTCCCACCTAAAGAGACTTGATTTTTCCGCCCAAAAAAGGCATTGGTGACTATTTCACTTCACAAATGCTTCCTATATTAGCATCAAGAAACCCAGGGGATAACTGTACGGGGGGGAATGTTATTTCCAGCACATGGCAGAAGACAAAGACTGTCACGTGTTATCGAGATACCGATGATAAGAACATGATGAGTCAGCTTAGGAGGAAGTAAGTGAGGTCTCGGTGGATAAATCTAGAATAACCATTCGGCCACCAGAAAAGGGTGAATGAAAATAAATGTGAAAGAATTGTAAGTAGAGGATAGTGACTCCATGTTCGTTATCAACACCTCGGACTCAAAGGAACGATGAAAAGGACAACACGTATGCAAGATCGTACAAAGAATCTGCCAATAATGACAAATTAATAGTTGGCATTTGTAACGGCCTAACACGAACGCTATGATTTCCATTATGTACCATGGGGCCAAGTTGGAGCCATTTGATTGGTCGTATTACTATTGCAAAAAACTATAAATAAACACATTCTTCATTTGTAAAAAGTGATTGATGCTATATTGAATACCACTCTACGATCTTTTCCTTTTTTGTGCTTTCTTCTACTGTCTTTGCTCACCAGAACCTCATTGCTAACACAGGCTCTCGATAGTCAAGATCCCGGAGACTACGAATATATAATCAGGACTTAATCACCTAATTTCTTCTTAAAAGCTTTGTGTTATGTTGAGTATATTATATATAGATATTTATGTTTCGTCTATCAGCATTTTAATCGTTATTTTCATCTTATTAGCATCGAATTTGTGAGTTAATTCATATTGCTAGTCCTTGACCTCACTATAAATTTAATTGTACCGATTTCATTGATAAAAATATAGGTGGATATCTATCAAGAAAACTGCCAATCCATGTTACTCTCTTCCCCAAAACATAGATTCCATTTTTTCCATGATGCTAACTTTCTGTCAAACTTTTCTGCAACTCCCTGCATACTATGCTTCCTTTATGTTTTGCACCCAAATGGAACTCCTCGATAGTCTGTAGGAACTCATCCACTTTGCATCACGAAGTAGAGAGCTCTCTGCAAGGCTTATGTGAAGGCCTAATGTTACTTCAAAGACTAGCAGCAGCACCTTCAAATAGAATCTCCACTAGAGTCCTAATCATCTGGGTTCAGAGAAGCAGCCTCGTTGTATCAATTGATTAATATTGAAAACAAGGTTGTTGAGATCCATGCACGAAACCAGTTAGTCCAGTTATCCCCAAATCCCGTCGTCTTCAAAGAATTTGTGTTGTCAAAGGTGAAAAGTGTAGAAATGAGCCTAAAGACTACTGAGGCTTTAAGCGCAAAGTGCACAGAAATATGGGATTTAGTGAAAAAAAGGGCTCAATAAAGAGAAAAAAAAATTATTTATGTGTGATGCGAGGAAAAATAACTATAAACATAAATAAGAATTACATGAACAGAGCAACTGAAAACATATATAGTTAGCTGAAATACATTAAGAAAAAAACACATAAATTAAGTTCAAAAACCCATAGAAAATTTGATAAAGATGCAAAAATGTGGTTTTAAATTTCTAATACAGGTTAAGTGACTAGTTTTTTCTTTTTTATTTTTTTTTCTTTTTAAAGAGAGACTCCTAAGATTAAATTTTTTAATTCCTCTTCTTAATAAGTACCAATAAATTCATTCATATTGTTTCCTTAACAATTAATATATCTTTTGGTCAGTTATAGTTATTGTTTAATGCCAGTTTCTTCAAGATAGAGCCTATTGGCTATGAGGCATACACTTTATCACTTTGATATTGCACCGAAGTGCAACCTAAGCGAGGCAAAGTGCCCGCCCTAAGTTCCACCTAGCTTCAAGGTTTAAGTGCATCTTAGATGAGCCTTTAGCAACACTACAAAGAATTAAGAACAAAAATGCAATACTCATGATCAAAGGATTTTTCAGAAAGCAATTTGCATGTTACTCCCACACACCTTTGAGTTCTTTTTATATCTAGGCATTTACAATCAAAATGACATCTATAATTTGTCTCCCATGCACAAAGGTACTTCGTGATTTTAAAATTTGCTTCCTAATCACCTCTTTCATTCTTTTGGTCATCACTTATCCCTTCTTTGTTATCTTTTTTGATAAGGCAAAATTTTATAAAAATAACACCAAATCATAAGGAAACGATGTAGGTCAACACTTTATCTATTAGTTAGAAATGAAATAGAGTTAATATTATCTTTTTAGTAATAACTAGAGTTGCAGTAGTTTCAAAAATTCTAATTATTGAGAACTCCCAATCCTATGAATAGAACCTTCATGTAGTTAGCTTGAAATTTTCTATATAATATTTTATTAATTGATTTCCTGTTACAGTTTCTCTTTCTATCCCTTCTCCCTTCTAACCATTTTGTCTTTCCTCTCTTATTTTTGTTTCTCTGGTCTTCTCTCCTTTTACTCACTCCTCATTTTTTTCCAATCTCTCTCTCTTGTCCCTTTTGAGTACTATACCACATAGTAATAAATAGGATACATTATCTTCATTTTCATCATGACTATGTTGGGATTGAAATACTCCGACGTCATGTGAAAGCTAACAATTGCGAAATCTTTCATGATGATAAATCAGACAGCAAAAGTAAACTAAAATATGCATAATCTTTACTATGATTTAACCAATTGGCCTAGATATGGGAAAACTAACATCAGAGTAAGCATAAAAACTAGTGAAGAATAATTTCCCCCTACATAAGACTCTTAACCCTTAAAAACTACATTGAGGATGCTATTGTGTTATTGTGGGAATAAAGGATCCTCAATTTATAGAAGTTCAAAACCTTTTCCTCCAAAAAAGGGTTAACCACAAATATGAAAGATTTATATTTTCCTTTTGGAAAAAATAAAATTAATTATGTTAAACTCTTCACCATTCTCTCAAAAAAAGGTAGAATTCAAATATGATAAAAATATCAGGGCAAACCCCAACAGATTTACCATATCAAGAACTGAAAAAGACAGCCTAAGCCTGCACTGTTGAACATAATGACCCAAAAGAACAAGCAGTAGCAGTTGTCAGATGATCGATTTAAAATTTCACTTTTGTTTAAAGCATATGGTGTAATAGGTTAAAAGTTGATATTCTCACATAATTATCGAAAGATTGACATGATAGACCAAATTGATTTGTTAAACAGCAAGAATTGATTAAATCATGTAACATAATCCAAACTTACTCAATCCTAACACATGAACAACCAATGTTCTTCTCTTTCTTTTTCTTTTCCACTTAAAGTGAACTGTTGCAGTCTAGTGGTTACCATGTTAGTTTCTTCATTAAAAAAATTAAGTACTTCTTCACAGTTTACCTGTTACACATGCCATCACGTTCTAGAGATTGTTAACACAAATTAGAACATCAACATTTTCAAGAATAAAGCTCAAATTTATTAGTTTACTTCCACTAATCCGCATAGCGTCATGAGAATTTATATTTCACACCAATACAAAACTTTGAATTAATAAAAGAGAAAGATCAGAAAGAGAAACTTGATGTTTATAGTAATATAAAACGAAAGGAAGTTAGTTAGGTTATAATCCAAACAACATGGGTCATGGATCGAGCTAAATCAAGAAAATGGAAGGGAAGAGAGATTTAATACAGTACCTCTTGTTGTCAAAAGAAATGAGAGGTGGATTCAAAACCGCTGTTTCTGCCTTCATTGTCGGTGGAAACTATCAAACCAAAGAATTGTTCAAACGATTTTTTCTCAAAATCTAATTTTAGATCGCAGATTTTCCGATTCTGATTACAGTTTCAAGACTTGGTCTTCCATTATTACACTTCTCCCCCACAGTGCACAAGACTGGTAGGTTCAGTCAGTAGCAATGCACTCCAAAGGGTGAGTGGGGTCCAGAAGAGAGGGCACGTCACATGGGAAATGCGAGATTACCGTCACGATATGTGAAAAGATAGGTGATTGCTTAACAAAAGAAGTGAGCAGAATTTTCAATCTTTTCTTTTTTCCCCAAATATTTATATAATCCTTGAAGTTGTATTTTTTTTTAAAATTTAGGGTACGTGATACGAGATAAAATCATGAAATTTTATTTGAAATTTTATTTGGACGTGTAATTTAAGATTTTTAAATTGTATTTATTCTTGATGAATATAAGTATTCCATAAGTTGTAAAAACTATTCAAATTGCCCAAGTTATTTTATAATCTTATAAAAAAAGTAAAAGTTCATAATAAAATATAATATACTATCACAAAACCTTTTTAAAAAAATACAGCTTAAAAATCGAACTTTAGTTTAATAAAAAGTAAAATTAAACATGAGTTGTAGTGTACTACTCTTTAATATAATTCTCTCACATAGTACGGATTAAAGGTTGACAAACTATTTATGTTCAATATAATAGTTGACAAAGGTAGTTACATTTTATTAAATAAATGATTGGTAAATATGGTTAGTATATATAAAATGGTGGATTTTTTTTTTTATAAAACATATGAGTTAAATTTTACATTTGAGAAATCTCATCTCATAATTTAAAATTACAAATCAAGTTTTTTGAAGAATTTGAAATTATGAGATGAAATCGCAGGTTCAAATGCTGATTTCATCTCACAATTTCAACTCGCGACATGACTTCACATGTCCAAACGACTATTTAGACACTTTAACTAAGATGATACCTATTGAACACTCAAATTATAATTGAAGCATTTTTATCAAGTACCTCGTACTAACACGTCACAAGAATTAAAATATCATTTATTTCTTTTCTTTCTGCTTTCTCTTTTATAATCATTGACGCACCACTTCTCCACCATCATTTTGGACAAACACACGCTCCCATAATATATAGACGTACCACCTTTTTTTTAAATAATTATGGTGTTATCTCGATTAATATCATGATATATCTGATATCTTTCACTAACAACAGATATCAGGTGATTTTGTCCATCAAGGATAGGACGGATGGAAAGAAATCACCTAGTATTTTTTGATCTCTGCTATGATTTGAACTAAAAATCTCATAGGTCCCCTACCCCCACCTCCATTTCATTGACCACTAAGTCACACCAGTGTGTGCTACAAATGCACCATTCTCTCGACACTAATTTTCTCTTCGGTGGTCTCTTATCTCTCGATTGTTTTATTTTTCTTACCAAAAAATTCAAAGATTTCCTTTTTGGTCTCGAAACTCAATAGCGATGCTTTAAATAGTGGTTTGACAACTTTAACTTATTGGTATTTCAATGAGATAATAATAAATTATTCAACTATGCAATATACATGATTAATTTGCATAGTTAAGTGATCTTTGTTTTTGGTGAAACTACTGTAACTTCTGAACATTTTTTTCATCCACTTATGTAATGAGTAGTTATAGTAACTAGTGGCATAGGAGTAAAATTCTGAATAAACTATCAAATTTTGCTTCTTGAAGCTCCACTATACCCTTCAAGTTCATGTGCTTATTAGTTGTTTGAACTTTGAATTCCTCTGCAATGATATTAGCTTTCTCACTAAGTATTCTACGAATTTGAAACTTAGATTGCAACTGAAGAATTAATTTTAATATTTTCAATACTATGTGATGGTTGATACAGTGATGTGCTGGTGGTTAAACAAATAAGGAGGTAGGAGGGCGGAGGTAGTGATTGTGGAGGTGAGGAGGGAGGTTAGAAGGGGAGGTGGCGGGTCTAGCAGCGAAGGATTAGTAAATGCTAGGTTTTTTAAAAAATGATATGGCTTTTTTTCATTAGTTAAATTTCCATATCGTCACGTTTGAGCTTCACACACCTAACTTTTTTGGGCATTGAGTTTTTTGTGTTTAATAAGCACACTTTAATTGTAGTTTGAGTGTCAAATAGGTAATAATCTTAGTTGAAATGTCTAAGTGGAATATGCTGACAATTTTAAGGTGTTGTATATGTACCTGACCATCTTTTTAATTAAATGCGAGATCCAGAGGTCTCATGGATAAAAATAAAGGCTTAGTACATAGTCGGCCCTGTAAACTTATCAAAATATTTCATTTAGCCACACGAACTAAGTCATTTTCTAATTGAATACCTGAACTTCTAATAGAATATTCCAATTAGACATTTTCAATTCAAATTGTTGAATAGTTTTTTGCATGTGTTACCATTCATCCATAAGATAGTTAAGTTAACCACATAAAATATGTCATCTCTTTTAATTATACACATTCGCCTAAAAAAGTCCTAAAACCCCACGCGTTTTCTTTTTGAGGTTGATCCATATAATTAAAGGAGATGACATATTTTATGTGGTTAACTTGACTACCTAATAGACAAACAAAAATATATGCAAAAGTTTTTTTCAAAATTTGAATAGAAAGTGTCCAATTGAAACACTTTATTAGGATTAAGGTGTTCAATTGAATATGGCTTAGTCTGAATGTCTAAATGAAATCTCCTAACAAGTTTAAAAGGTTAGCTAAGTAATAAGCCTAAAATAAAACTAGGCCACACAATGTACAAGGCCCAATCTGAAAAGGACCCAGCCCAAATAAAAAAGGAAACAGACAACAAAGAGAGCAAATATAAAAAGACATTAAGCATAAAGAAGGCAGAAAGATCAAAGACCAAAGAAGCTTTTGGGTATCTTCTTCTTCACCAGTGTTACGACCCGAACAGAGGCCCGGATCGCAACACGGACAAGGAGCCCCGGAAGACTCCAAGTCGACCATGACATGAACATACATCTAACTCAATTACTAAAACTGAAGAATCAACATGAAAATTTTAGCAGAAGTCTAATTTAAACACGACATCAGAATACACAATCTGAAACTGAATACATCCTTTGTCTGAATAGCCTCTAAACATGACAAGTTGATGGTACAAGACCCCAACTAACTTAATAGAGCTGAAACTGAAAATATATAGAGGAAATCTGAATAAGTCTAGTCCTCGAGAGATAAGGACTCACCAACTAGCGTACGGTGCTAACTCTCTAGCTATAAATGGGGCTGAGCCTGAGAGTCGAGTCCTGCATCATGAAATGATACAACATAGAGTATGCGGTAAGTACATGGAATATACTAAGTATACAAGGTAGGTAAAATCGCTTAAATAAGTAAAATCATTTAAAGACATGCATAATGTAAAAAAATAAATAATAAGAATCTGAGAGTAGGGCTTGCATGCATTCTTTCTGAAATCATGATCTCATCATAACATAACATAA
The DNA here is from genome assembly GCA_035772735.1 of Datura wrightii. Classification (NCBI taxonomy): domain Eukaryota; kingdom Viridiplantae; phylum Streptophyta; class Magnoliopsida; order Solanales; family Solanaceae; genus Datura; species Datura wrightii. The sequence goes on from JASDFA010000003.1 coordinate 11,344,099, forward strand.
CATCATAACTGAATCAATTGACTCAAAGCTGAAATCTGATAGTCATGAGTAAAACTGAACATTGAGTCAAACCTGCTTTAGAACATGCATAGATATATATAAATCTCATGACTTATGAACATGCATAACAAAAATCATGAGGAACAATAGGAGACTCTTCTTTTAACCAACATACCACGATAGAGCTTACGTTGTCCCAACTATCACACTCAAGTAGGTAGAGCCGTCCAAAGCCTTGCTAGGCTAGGGACGATACCATGATATCGATATCAAGTTCGTGGGCCGATCGAGGCAGGGGATAGCTCACAAGGGAGGTCCCAAAATAATATACCAAAATAAACTTAGTTGGTGCGTAGTTCTGAGGCATAGGGTGATCGACCCTTAGCCTACTCGGTGCTAGACACTACTCCCAAAAACATGCATATGCTCTCCATCGTTTTTCAACAAAGCTTAACATCGTCTATTGACGAAGCTCAATAATCAAATACATCTCAAATATGAAATCATACATATGAGAAGTTTTAGCTTAAAACATATCACAAGCTGAAAGATAATTGAGAGTCTTAGCTCCAAAGCCATGTGGTAAGCTCAATTCGGGAAATCATAAATCATACTTGAACATGTGGATATTGCCTAATATTCTAACATGCTTGAAAATACTCAATTCACACCGAAAACATCATTATAAACATGGGTAGCTTGAAAACATGCTTTTCATCATAATATCTCATCATAAGCATACATTCATCACAAATCTCATCTTTCATGAACTTCTTATCAATGGGCCTTTTTAATTCATAAAACTTGAAACATGATTTTTATTGAAAATAATATAAAACTTGCCCATAATTCATAATTCATAATTCATAATTCAATAGTAGAAACATATTTAAATCATACCCATGTAGAGAAATTGGGAATTTCATGCATTGGGTTAAATCCCCATAGATTTGACATAGGAAACTCATAATTTAGAGAGAGATTGGGCATGGGTGTGAAAGGATTCACCTATTCATAACCCTACACACCTGATTATAGCTTATTCTTATACTTCTTTGAATGCCCAAGAAGAATTTGAATAGAACCTTGAAGGGTTTACCTTGATCACCTCTCTAGACTACTCTTGCATGCATGAATATGAAAATGGCCTAAAATGAACTTAACCCCTTTAAAAGTCATCATTCATAACTCAAAATGACGTAGTTTAGGCCTTAGGATCTTAGAAATTATGGAAAAACCCTTATTAAATTCACAGAAAATAACTGCTAGTTAGTCCCCACGAGGGACCTAACGACTCGTCAATTGGGCCACGACTCATGGCTCCATCCATCACGTACACTATCTAATAGTCATATGGGGCTCGTAACGGGAGACTTCATGGTTCGTTACTGGGTGAGCACGACTCATGGTCACCACTCGTCGTGTACACTGCCTCATCCTTTCTCTTCTCTCACTTCCTACTCCCCACGACTGACCTAACTATTCATGGGGCCTGACCACGACTTGTGGTCACATCCGTGGGGATCCCATTTCCCAAAGTTCCAACTCATCTCCTGAGCCTCACCACGAGTCACATCACGACTCGTGGGCTGCTCCCATGGGTCACCTCACGGCCCCTTTTGATACCTGATGTCAAATTTAAAATTTTCTCCGTTTCGACTCCCGAGTCTGATCTTTGGGCTTCGGGTATAAGAACCACAAACACACAGTCTCAAATGCACAAAAATTTGACTGCCATGTGGATGGGAAGATGCAAGTGAGAATCTATGGCCTTCAAATTTTGACCTTCCAATTTTGAGCTTCTATAGATGATCAAGGTACAAACCATTATTATCATTGTGGATTATTATGTTATTATGTCTCTAAATGTTAGGTTAATTCCATCTTTAGATACCCCAAGCAATCATTGCATTATAACGCCCCATATTTTGGTGCTAAAGTTAACTAGTTTGACGTACGAGACTTGAACTGACCCAAAAAATTTCAAGTGAATCTTTCATAGTTGGAGACCTTACCCTACTTCAAAAAGTGTTATGGAAGTTTGGAATTGATTAGAGTTTGAAAAGACCAAGTTTTAAGGTTATACGCTAAATTTGTATGAAGTACAACCGTGGAATCAATGTATGGATCGTATCTTAAGACATAGATGCGTAGTGGAATGGAGGAGATACTACTTACCAAGTATGAATTGATATACGGATTGTACATGAAATGTATGGGTCGTATCTTGTTCGTAGGTTGAAAGGCTAAGCATATACAACGAGAAATGTGAGGCGTATGTTAATTTTACAAACAAGGTTCAACTTTAAGCAATCTTACCTCCCAACCTATGAAGATTTTTAGGAAGTTCTATCCATCAAATTAAAGCTCTTTCTAGTTTTTAATGTGTCTAACCATTCATAGTTTGTACTTTTCTCCAAGGAGATATGATTGTTCTACTGGAAGGAAGCAGAAGAAGAAATGTCTATGACCTCCCTACAACCTAGCAAATTTGTGTGCAACATTTTCTGCGACCTCCTTTGGGACCGCAGAGATGGTTGTAGCTAACACTGTTGGGTCCACCTATAAATACCCCAAATAAGGTTTTAACTTCATTTTCCACTTATCCCTTCATATAAAGGTCTCCAAGGCTTCCCAAGATGAAATTTCTCCTCTAATCCTAACCATACGTAAGTATCCGCCGTGATCTTCCAACTAAAGTTTATGAATTTCTTTAAAAATCTAATAGCAAAACATTCATCTACCTCTAGAAAGGAAATGGAGCATTTCTAGGGTTTAAGAGTTCTTTTGAAGCAAAACCAATCATCTATTACAGTAAATTCTCTACTAATCCTCTTGCACGAGAGTAATTCCGACCCCATCATATTTTTCTAAGGTAGAAACTCATGGGATGATGCTCGAAAGCCATGAATCCAAACAAAAACTAAGGATTTTGGGTGTAGCGGCTGTTTTGAGCTATGCGGATGAGGGAGATAGAGTTGGATGATGCTACATTGATTTTTTATGCTATAAATTAGTTGTAGAAGAAGGTGGATGCTAGGCCACCTCACCCATTGAGGGCTTTGATAACGCTCAAATTACACCGCTGAAGAAGTATAACGTGGACGTTGTTAATAAAGAACCCAACTAGGTTGGAATCGATCTTAGAAGGAATATGATCAAGATATAGACTAATGCTAGTATTCACACTTTTAGTTCAATTATTTCCAAAAATGAGGGTTTTGAGTAGTAAACAAGTAACAGTGTTGTAAATTTATGTTGTGATCAAGTTTATGCAAATAACTAGGAAAGTGTTCCCCATGGATTCATAACTACGTCGGATTACAACACTAGTCATCTATCCCAATACTTAGCCTATAGAACTGATAAAATAGGTTCACCCAAATGACTAATTCATCCTTATTGGATGACTATACTCAATTACTAAATTAGGTCTTTTGAGTAATTTCACTTTGACCTTTATCAATTTTTCTCAAATTAACCATCTTGCGACCGCAGCTTAAGTTATTCAATAAAACTGAAGTTCAAGACTTTGTTGTTCTTCTCTTTTCCTAATCACTACTTCTATAGGTTCAAGAAAGTAGAGAATTCAGGCTAGTCCTAATGTTACACGTCATTAAGAAACACTAATCATGAAGAAAAAAACAATACATGCATTCGTATTGGTTTAGAATCACTTTGTGTTAACCCTAGTTTGTTATTCTACCATGGTTCCCACAACCCTAATTTTTGAAGGTTTTTGCTACTCATATTTGCAAGAAAGAAATTATATTTCATAGAGAAAACATAATTAACAATTTACAATGACGATGAAAGAAAAATCCAATTAATAATTGCACAATCAAACTATGAACAAGCCAAGATCAATGATGAATTCTCCCATGTAATTCATGTTTAGATCTCCAAGTTATGTTAGGAGGCTCACAAATTATGTTTACAGAGAAAAGTATCTGTCTCTCTAAGAAAAATAACCTAAAAAATATTTATAAAAATATTAAAATCCTTTCCTAAATTAACAAGGAATCTCCTGCCGACATTACCTACGAATCGTAGTTCAAAACCACAAGTCGTAGAAGGCTTCCATGATGTGAATTTGCAGCTTCTATCTTCTCAAGTACGGGAAGTTGGTACGACTCGTATAATATTTCTATGAGTCGTAAGTTCCTATTATGGTCTGGGCTTGTAAAATCTGGCATCCTCTAAATCTCACCACGAGTCCTTGGTACGATCCGCACCTTGGTGTTACAACTTGTGGGATCTGCTCGTATTTTAGGATTTGTCAGTTGACTTATTCTCTGAAATTTTTCATGAATCCTTAGTACGGTTGGTAACTTCCACTTGTACTAGGATCTTTTGCAACTACACCTCCTCTGATGTTTTTCACGACTCCTCGGTACGACTCGTACCAGGATGGTGCGGCTCGTACCAGGATGGTACGACTCGTACCATGATTCATACTTTACCCTAACACTTGTGCAATTTCTCTAAATTTTCAACTATAGGTGCTAGGTACGGCTCGTACCAGAGTGATACGACTCGTATCGAGACTTGCACTGGACCATTTTTTGCAACTTTTTCTCACCTTTTCCAGAATCCAATTCCCTAGCCTGATTTTCCTGAAAACAAAGTAAAAGTACCTCATATTTGTATAAACACACCTAAGACCAAGCACTTTTCTAAGTTTTAAAGGTCTAAAGTGTTGTAGAACCATAGCATATCAACACCCTTAACTTAATTTTTTTTATGTCCTTAGGCAAACAAGACACTACTACAACATGACGCTTAACTAGAAAGTAGAATATAAGACCTACAACCAACAACACTAAAATTTGCATACATGAGTGATCTTGGGCAGATTTATATGCCCAAGTGATACTCAAACGTATCATTTTCGCCTTGTTTATCGTGCAATGTGTATACATTTTCATGTAATTGGTAATAAAATGTGAATTTATACTAACCAACATGATTAGCATTGTTTTGTAGGGAAAATATGATTTCCAGAAGCTAAAATGCATGTTGGAGGATATCGGAGTTGGACTTGGATGCGAGCAAGGGAAAAAGCATTGGACTGCACCAATTAAAGGGGCTCAGCGATGGAGCCGTGTCACATTGCCATCGCGGAGGCATTCTGCATGGAGGGTGGAAAAATGCATAAATTCCAGTGGAGCCTCGCGACAGCTCCGTGGCACGGTGGCAAGCCTCCGCGTTGCATGTCGTGCCACGTTGATGCTTTATACCTGGACCCCAAAATTCCAGTGAGGGTCCGCGTCCACGCCGTATCATGGAGGCAGTGCTCCGCGATGCACTCCGTGACACGTTGCTTGTTATTCCGGGAAAAATTCCCACTAGTATAAATAGAACACTTAAATGTATTTCTCATAATTCAGACTGGGTGGAGCAAGGACATGGGTTACAGGCAGTTGAGGGATGAAAAGTTCAGGGTTTTTTCTCTCTTTCTTTCTTCTCTAATTCAATTGTTTGTATGATTAACACTTGTTTTAGGATGATTAATCCACAAATGAGTGGCTAATTCCCTTCCTTGCTGAGGTTATGAACACTTGTGATGAATTTTGATTATTGAATTATATGGTTTTTCATCTTTTTCTTCCATGTTGTTCTATTAATTCTTGTTCTTACCGCATTGGTGTGTGGCCTACATTAATGTACATCTAAAAAGTCCGATTTCACTCGAGAGAGCACGAAATTGGAAAGTTGTGAATTAATAGGATATTGTTCTTTACTTGATTTGGGAAAATTGAGTTTTGATGTGCTTTCCTGATAGAAATATACTTGAAAGCCGATTAGTCAATTTAGGAACCGGAATTGTATTGCTAGGTCATGAATTGCATTTGATCACAGAAATGTAGACGGATGGTTTATGATTCTTAAGTGAGATTAAATACGAGAGTTTTAATCTCTTGGCTAATGTTCTTGGCTAGCAACTGGAAGAAAAGATTAACCAATGTATGATTATAATCAGTTTCATTACATGTTCTTAACCTCGGCATGCTCATATCCATAGTTTAAATTCAAAGTAGATAGTTGTTAGTAGTTTTAGTATAGAAATTATAAAACAAATTATTCAAATTTTGGTTACGTTGTTGTCAGCATATTTAGAAGTGAGATAGAATATAGTATACTTAAGCAATTTTCACTTATCCAGAGTCTCGGTGGATCGATACTTGGCTTACTAAAACCACTTACTACTTGTTTGATCACGTGCACTTGCGTGTCGGTTTTTAACCCCTAACGAACCACCGAACAAGTTTTTGGCGCCGTTGCCGGGGAAGACTAGGCAATTGGTGAAATTGTATTGAGTGTAAATTTACTGTATTTTTATTTTATTTTCTTAAGTGTTGACAACTTGGTCTTAGCCTGTATTTTGCAGACTTAATTTCTATGAACACTGGCAAGAGACAAAGAGCTGGTGGAATCTTATATAGAGCCTGAACGTATATTTCATAGTAAATGGAGAGAAGCTCTACAAAGGAAGCTGCAGTTGCTCAGACAGACTATTATGGAGCAACAAAATCCACCGGTTGTGAGGGCAGTGTTAGTGCCCGACGAAGCAGCAGCAAGGCCAGTTCGCGAGGTGGCAATCCCACATGCCAACAATGTTACATCAAGTATCCGCAAACCAGAGCCTAGAGGGAGATTTGAACTCAAGCAAAATATGGTGCAATTGTTGCACACAAGCGGGCAATTTACCGGTCTCCCTCATGAAGACCCACAACAGCATCTCCAGAACTTTTTGGATATAAGTGACACTTATATACCCGCTGGAGTGTCACCTGATTATGTTCGGCTTACATTATTTCCGTTCTCATTACTTGGTGAAGCCAAGAGGTGGTTGAAAGCTGAGCCACCAAATTCTATTTCAACATGGGATGATCTTGCACGAAAGTTCTTGATAAGATTTTTTCCCTATGGTAAAACAGCCAGACTTAGAAGTCAAATTCTAAGTTTCAAACAGAGGGAGGGAGAAAATTTGTATCAAGCTTGGGAAAGATTTAAATCCATGTTGCGGGACTGTCCTCATCATCATCAGTCCAATGAGGTGTTGGTGCACACATTTATTGAGGGTTTGGAACCCCATACCAAAATTTTGCTAGATTCAGCAGCTGGAGGGCAAGCACTGGAAAAGACTTATGAGGAGCTGTACACTTTGCTAAACCGAATTTCACAGGGCAATCCAAAATGGAATGCTGATTCATCACGAGGTGGAGCAAGGAAAGCAGTGGGAGTGCTTGAAGTGGATGGATTTACAGCTATCGCTGCACAGATAGCTGCCTTGCAGAATCAATTGAACAACCACTTCAGCAACATGAATTTGAACCAGCCTTCAGCCCCAGTTAATGCAGTCCAACAAATGTGGTGTGAAGTGTGTGGAAGCAGTGAGCACTCAGCTGAGTGCTGTGGAGAAAATCCTGATTCGGTTAACTTTGTGGGGAATGCACAAAGAAATCAGCAGCAGTATGGGAGTAGCTACAATTCAAATTGGAGGAACCATCCAAATTTTTCATGGGGTAGCAACAACCATCAAGGCCAAAGTTCGGGTCAGGGTATGCAAAGAAATCAAGGAGGGCAACAGAACTACCAAGCTCAATTCAGAAATAACAATGCCCCTCCTCCACCACCATCACCCAGCATTGAGGAGATGTTCAAGACCATGATCGCTAACCAAGCACAATTGCAGGCTGACTATGTTAAATTGGCAGCCGAAGTGAAAAATAATCAATTAGCGACCAAGGCTCTTGAGTATCAATTTGGGCAATTTGCTAGTGCCCAAAATACAAGGCCCAGAGGAGGATTGCCTAGCGACACGGATCCGAATCCAAAGCAGGTAAATGCAGTGACCACAAGGAGTGGGTTGAAGCTGAAGGAGGTGGAACCAGAAAGACCACCTCAAAACTCGGGAGCAGCAGAAGTTGAGGGGGAGCAAAGTTCGGAAAGGGGGAAGACCAATGAAGATGAATCAGAAAGACCTCCACCCCCGTTCCCTCAACGACTCAAGAAACACAAGGAGGAGGCGTGTTTCAAGAAATTCATGGAGGTGCTTAAACAGGTACATGTTAACTTACCTCTTGTTGATGTCTTGCAGGGAGTGCCTAAATATGCTAAATACATTAAAGACATCGTGGCCAACAAAAGTCGCTTGACTGAGTATGCCACGGTGGCTTTGACGGAGGAGTGCACTTCCCGAATCCAAAATAGACTGCCCACGAAGCTAAAAGACCCTGGAAGTTTTACTATCCAGCATACTATTGGGCAGAGCATCCGAGCTCGTGGATTGTGTGACTTGGGGGCGAGCATAAATCTGATGCCATCTTCGGTATTCAGAAAGTTGGGTCTAGGGAGTCCTAGACCTACAACCGTAATCTTGCAGTTGGCGGATCGATCCTTAGCTAGGCCGGATGGCATTGTTGAGGATGTTCTAGTGCAAGTGGGCTCCCTAATTTTCCCGGTAGATTTTATTGTTCTGGATTTTGAACCAGACGCGGAAGTCCCATTTATTTTGGGATGACCCTTCTTGGCAACCGGGAAAGCATTAATCGACGTTGCTGCGGGTCAACTTACAATGCGAGCACATGACAAGGTAGAGGTGTTCGATGTGTACAAAGCACCCAAGCTCCCGATGGTGAATGAAGAACTCTCGGTGATCAATGTAATTGATCATGGTAATGCTAAGCAAATGAATGATTCCCGAGAGTGGATGGGAAGACCACTGGATAGGTGTAAGCACTACTGGGGGGAGGACAATGATCGTGAGAAATCGTCCATCACCCTAGCGGACAATTGAGCGTAAAGGACGTCGAGCCGAGACGGTAAACCAGGCGCTGCACGAGAGGCAACCCGTGGAAAAAAATAATTTTTTTATCTTATTTTATTTATTCTGTAAAGTGTAAATAGATTTTATTTTTCTTTTTCTTGATTTAGTACAAAATTTTTTCGTTTTAGTTAGTATTTTTTTATTTTAGTTAGGTGAAACCTATTATTCTAACCAATTTTGTTTAGTGAGATAATTTTCAGGTCAAACGGAGGAAAATGTGCACGGAATCGTGAAGGAAAAGACGAGGTATGAAAAAATAAAAAAATATTGAAGACAGTGAGCTGGGGCGATAGCTCCGTGTCACGGAGGAGGACCTCCGCGTTACCCTCCGTGACACGTTGAGGTGTAATCTGGAATTTTCAAAAATTCCAGTAAGCTATCGCGATAGCTCCGTGTCACGGAGGCAGTGCACCGCGATGCACTCCGTGACACGTTGCCATATAAATTGTGACGGGTCACACCGGGTTGCCGGGTGACCCGCGTGTTTTTCTACATTTTAAACCCCGATTTCTCCCCTTTTTCCCTCATTCTTGTTCTCCTCCGCGACCAAACATCCTAAAATCCCTTCCCCATCAACGTGCCACGGTTTAAGGCAAGGAATTACCAAGTTTTCTTCGGTTCTTCAACTTCGAGGTATGTTTTCCGATTCTCTCTCAAGTTTTTAGTGATTTTATTTGAATTTAAGCATGAGAGGTGAGATAAATCACCCTAAGTCGAAATTTAGCATGAATTCGAGTTATTTAGTGATTAATAAATGTTCGGAATGTTGTAATGATCGTTTGAACTTGTCGATTGCATGAATTATTCGAATTTAATTGCGAAATTCAACTCTAGGGCTTGGTTGTTGAAATCGAAATTGGTAATGTGTTGAATTTGTGAAATATATGCCGGGGTGTACGTATTGAATGAGATAAGTCGTTGTAGAAAATTGTTTGAATGTAATAGACGACGAATTCTCGAGTTTTGGGAAAATGTTGAAAATTGTTCAAATTGGGTTAGTTGTATAGGTTCATGTATATAGAATTTTTGTTGTTGTTTTTGTTTCGTTGTTTCTCTTTGCTAAGTGCGATGGTTGAATTGCTAGCGATGGTAGTGATTGGGATTAGCTGTACGAAGTCTGAGTAGTACGCAGAAGTTATACCGTCGAATTTTTCTTTGCGAACGCACTAAACATGAATTGTATAGCTGTTTTTTTTGGTGTAAATAAAGTATTCTTGCCGAAGTATCGTAACCATAGCTAAGGACTAAGTGTGGGGTAAACTTAGCTTAACCCGACCTTAGCAGAAGTTAATATTCATTTAGCTTGACATTGCGCTTGTTTATTTGTGTTGACAGACAAAATGGCAAGCAGGCAAGATAAAGGTAAGGGTGCATCAACTTCAGGCACCGGGAGGAAAAGACTTAGACTGGGCATAGCAGTCCCAGCTGCACCAGCAGTTCCACGCGGCCAGCGCCGCCAATACGGAACTAGATGGGTGACTGATGAGGGGAAGAAGTGGTACGCCAAACACAAGGAGAATAAATACTTCCCCGAGGAGCATATAGCACGGGAACCATTAGCACAGGAGTTCCCCCGAATAGTTCAACGGATCGAGGCAGCTGGGCTCAGCTTCATATTTCAGGAGCCCAAGGAATGTAACCTACACTTGGTCCGGGAGTTCTATGCTAATTGGAACCCGGCAATCAGAAGCCACACCATCAAGATCAGAGGGCAGATAGTCACTCTGGAACCTCAACAGCTAAATGCCATCATTGGAGCGCGGGACACAGATGCCCACGTTCTCCGCCAGCTGAATATTACCCCACCGTATGCCGATATCAGACGCACATTGTGTGGGGCTCGATCCACAGCTAGATGAAGCAGACATAAAGAAAGGGGCTACCACCAGACTCTGCCATATTCTCAAATGAACAGGGAAGCCCGAATCTAGCTGAAGATAGTCTGCTCGTGCCTAATCCCGGGGGTACACATGACTGATGTGACCCGGGACCGTGTTTGCCTGGTGTACGCCCTGATGAAAGGGCTGGAGATTAATGTTGGGGCGGTCATCATATCTGCCATGAAGAGAGCCCGACTACACCAGGGCCACAGGTATGGGTTCGGTGGACTAATCACCACCTTTCTCCGGGGCCTCGACGTCGAGAAAGAGGCTTTGGATTATATCCCGCAGTTGAAGCGGCGGGCCGTGGACGTGACCAAAACTAAGGCCCCCGACACCACCCACGGGCCAGTGCTGACACTTGGCGAGCGACATGCTCGTAATGACCAGTACATGGCGCGGATGTTTGGAATGCAAATGCTCCAGCTCAGGATCGGTGGGAGACCAGCCACGGAGGAGGAGCTATGGTAGCTCGAGCTGGATTACCCGTTTGGCGAAAACGCCAGGGCTCTATGCCGAGTGGGGCCAGCCTTTGTAGAGCCCACTGACGATGATGTCCCCACGGACGAGGAGACACGCCAGGAGGACTCCGATGTGGAGTCCGACGACGACGATGGAGGCGACTCGGACATGGGAGATGAGGCAGCAGCACCTGCTGAAGAAGTGGAATACTTTGACTGATCAGGGAGTTCCACCACCCAATTTTGTGATTTTTAATTTTTGTGAACACTGGGGATAGTGTTCGGTTTAAGTGTGGGGTGGGGAGTAGTTAGGTGCTGGGCTGGGCTGGTTTGCTTGTATGCTTTCCTCTGCATTTTTGTATGTATGTTTCCCTGTGTTTGTGAATTTGCAAGTTGTTCTGTATTTGTAATTATTTGTGGTATTGATATGTGTTGTGGAATGTTGTTGTTGCCAGCTGAGTCTGTAAAATTTTTGTAAATAATTTTTTTTCTATCGAAATGATTGATATTTTTAAAAATTTTGCAAAAATATGTTGTTCATATTTAAAAATATTTTGTAAATAATTTTTCCATCGAAATGATCGATGTGTTGCAAATTTTTTTCAATTTTTGTTTTTGGGTTTCTTGGCGTTTGTTTTCGGTTCTTTTACCGAGAATAGCCCCATTGAACCGACGTCATAGTTAGTGACTGTTCCCTATGATGGATGGATGACGACCGTCTTAAGGGAAATGTAGTCAGTAGGAGTAGTGATTTTAATTTATTTTCAGTTTTTTCTTTGGTGGATTGCATCACGGAACTTGTAGTTACTATATGGTTGTGAAATGTTGGTTGCGTGTTGTACTTGATATTCAAAATGCAAAAGTGATTCGTATGAAAGCATGCAATTTTGTAAATATGTTGAGATACCTAGGCTTGTAGAGTTCGATTCGGTGTGATTGAGGCTTAATTTTGAATTCATGTAATTAGCTAATTGAAGAGCCTGTGAATGCATCTTGAATCGAGCATGTGCATAAAGTGTGAAGTGAGGTATTGTTATTCCATGCTATTGTGAAGTGTCTAGAACTTGCCTGGTGTGTGTACAAAACGAAATGAAGGAGATGTAGTGTTGGAAAGGATATAGGCATTTCTTTGTTTTAATCGAGAGTTTCTATTTTTTTCTTGTCATACTCCCCTTTTTATGTGATTGTATACCCTAGTCAGCCCGTTGAGCCTTTAGCCTATTATTTCTTTCTTTTGTCCAAAAATGTATAAACTGAGCTTAATTCTCTCTTTTCATTAGCCGTAAAGTCTATACAAAACTCTTAAGCGCTTAAGAAGAATTTTTTTTTTCTCAAAGTGTCAAAGAGTGAGAATGGTGAAAAGAAAAAGAAGAGCAGAGAGAGGGAAGAAAAGAAAAGGTTGAAGGTGCACTTGCTATAACTAAATGATAATGAAGGTGCATGAAAAACCTTTGTTTTCGTGGCAAGTGTGCTTGATGAAATGGGCCATTCGAAAGTAAATCATCATGAATGGGATGATGAAGAAAGAAAAGAGAGAAACAATGTCCATGAGTTGATGGGAATGTGTTGAAAAGGCGCTTAAGGATGCTAGTGGCTATTATTGGCTAATCCAATATATACTAGTTCCATAGCTTCCATTACAACCCATTAAAGTCCTACGTGATCTTACATTGCATTTCTTTATATTAGTGGAGTAATACACTAAGGGCAAGCTTATGGGTCATGACATGATGCATGTGAATCCTTTTGGGAGAGAGAGTGAAATTAATTTTCACATGCCCCTACGTGAATGTTTGTATGTCACATGAGCAAAAAGGGGAAGATTCTCTTGAGTGTGAGGGCACATGCTTGATGAAAGATTGATTTTCGTGTCGGATATCTTGATTAGCTGATTCGCATGAGTTTGCTGATATAGAGAGTCGATTCTTAAAGTCTAGGAAGTCTTGATGTATTAAAGGCCATTGCGTTGTAAGACCATGCATGTTTTCTTGATGATTCGCAATATTGAATGATCGGTATGATCGTAGCTCAAATTGTCGCACCATAGTGGCGAAGGTTGGGATGTAAATTTGCATGAATTGTGTGTTTGTTGTTCGAGGACGAACAAGGATTTAAGTGTGGGGTAAGTGATCTTGGGCAGATTTATATGCCCAAGTGATACTCAAACGTATCATATTCGCCTTGTTTATCGTGCAATGTGTATACATTTTCATGTAATTGGTAATAAAATGTGAATTTATACTAACCAACATGATTAGCATTGTTTTGTAGGGAAAATGTGATTTCGAGAAGCTAAAACGCATGTTGGAGGATATCGGAGTTGGACTTGGATGCGAGCAAGGGAAAAAGCATTGGACTGCACCAATTAAAGGGGCTCCGCGATGGAGCCATGTCACGCTGCCATCGCGGAGGCATTCTGCCTGGAGGGTGGAAAAATGCATAAATTCCAGTGGAGCCTCGCGACAGCTCCGTGGCACGGTGGCAAGCCTCCGCATTGCATGCCGTGCCACGTTGATGCTTTATACCTGGACCCCCCAAATTCCAGTGAGGGTCCGCGTCCACGCCGTGTCACGGAGGCAGTGCTCCGCGATGCACTCCGTGACACGTTGCTTGTTATTCCGGGAAAAATTCCCACTAGTATAAATAGAACACTTAAATGTATTTCTCATAATTCAGACTGGGTGGAGCAAGGACGTGGGTTACAGGCAGTTGAGGGACGAAAAGTTCAGGGTTTTTTCTCTCTTTCTTTCTTCTCTAATTCAATTGTTTGTATGATTAACACTTGTTTTAGGATGATTAATCCACAAATGAGTGGCTAATTCCCTTCCTTGCTGAGGTTATGAACACTTGTGATGAATTTTGATTATTGAATTATATGGTTTTTCATCTTTTTCTTCCATGTTGTTCTATTAATTCTTGTTCTTACCGCATTGGTGTGTGACCTACATTAATGTACATCTAAAAAGTTCGATTTCACTCGAGAGAGCACGAAATTGGAAAATTGTGAATTAATAGGATATTGTTCTTTACTTGATTTGGGAAAATTGAGTTTTGATGTGCTTTCTTGATAGAAATATACTTGAAAGCCGTATTAGTCAATTTTGGAACCGGAATTGTATTGCTAGGTCATGAATTGCATTTGATCACAGAAATGTAGACGGATGGTTTATGATTCTTAAGTGAGATTAAATACGAGAGTTTTAATCTCTTGGCTAATGTTCTTGGCTAGCAACTGGAAGAAAAGATTAACCAATGTATGATTATAATCAGTTTCATTACATGTTCTTAACCTCGGCATGCTCATATCCATAGTTTAAATTCAAAGTAGATAGTTGTTAGTAGTTTTAGTATAGAAATTATAAAACAAATTATTCAAATTTTGGTTACGTTGTTGTCAACATATTTAGAAGTGAGATAGAATATAGTATACTTAAGCAATTTTCACTTATCCAGAGTCTCGGTGGATCGATACTTGGCTTACTAAAGCCACTTACTACTTGTTTGACCACGTGCACTTGCGTGTCGGTTTTTAACCCCTAACGAACCACCGAACAATGAGCACTATCAAATGTTGACCCCCTTTTTTATTTAAAACCAAACTAGCTATGCTTACATGCAACTACAACTCATGACACAAAGGAATTGAGAGATGACATTCGATCATTAACAAACAACTGAGCTATCACTAATGTTATTTACACAGAATATTGGCAGAATGAAATGCAACCTTTGTACCCTTACAACAAATGAAGTCCCAAACACTCACAATGATATATATATATATATAAGAAATTGGAACTATCAAGCAAAGCTCTCACTCTCACAATGAAGTTCCAAATACTGCACAAGTGATACCATAGGCTTGCCCTTATTTTTCCTACACTGGCTTTTCGGACAGTTAGGTTAGGATCACTATAGGACTTTTATTGGCTTGTAATATAGGTTTAAGGATGAGTTTGATTCATATGGATAATAGTGACTAATCCTAATTGGCACTACACAACTCTTGTCTTCACTTTCAACTTTTTCCTCTTTTCTTCTTTTCCTCCCTTTCTCCATTTTATTCAGCTTTCACTTGGTGGGTGTGGTGTATTTTTCACTTTTCCATGTAATTTTTTTTTCAAATTTCTTTCTTTTCACTTCTTTTCTTTTCCCTTTCTTCCATACCACACCCCACCTTTTACTGACTAGCTTTTTTCTCTTTTCTCCCCTACCTCATCAATATACCCCCATAATAGTGACCCTCAACTTAGGCATTTTGCTTGAGTTGAGGTTCACAATATCTAATAAAGGACCAGGGCCAAAACAGGTTCATTATTTGTAATACCCCAAAAGCCCTAAGATCAGACCCGGGAGTTGAAATGGAAAAAATAGAAATTTCTGCACCAGGTCACAGGACGAGTCGTCCAATGACCTGTCAAGAACACCACGAGTCGTTAAGTGACTCATGTGGAGAGGGTTAGACTTGGTTGAAATTTTATGTTTAGAGTGACCACGAGGGTGACCACGAGTTGTGGTCAGCACCACGACCCGTTAAGTCATCCGTGGTCAAGAGAGGTTGGTGGATTAAGGATTTTGGACAGTGCACCTAACGGGTCATCACAATGACTCGTCGGGTACACCACGAGTCTTGGTGTCCCCCGTGGTAACTCCCAGTAGAATTTTGGTAGTGAAGGTGATGACTGGTGACCACGAGTCGTGGTCACTAGTAATGATCCGTCCAGTCCCTTGTTGGGACTGACAGTCTGTTTTTCCCTACGAGTTCATTAAGGGATTTTTTGTAGTTCCTAAGTTCTTAAGGCCTAAACTACGTCATTTTAATCTCAAAATGGAGCGTTTCAAGAAGGTTTAAGTCATTCTAAGCCTATCCTAATTTATGCATGCAAGCTTAGAGGTTTGAGAGGTGATCAAGGCTAGTTTCTTCAAAGTTCTTCTTCAATTCTCTTTGGGCAATCAAGGAAGTGGTGAATTTAGGTCTCTTCAGGTATGTAAGGCTATGAATGGGTGCAATAGTCCATACCCATGCCCAATTCCCTCTCAATTCATGATGATCTAATTGATGATTCCATGGGGTTTTCACCCAATGCATGAATTCCTAAGTTTCAATCATGGGTATGATCTAAGCATGTTCTAAATGATGAATTGACGGGCATATTTTACAATGTTTTAAATTATAAAATTAAGTTTTCAAGTTTTCTAAACTATGATGCCCATCCATGAAAGTTCATGAAAGTTGAGATCCATGAAGTATATGTACAAGCATGATGAGATGTTTATGAAAGAAGTATGATTTCTAAATACCCATGTTTATGTTCATGTTTTCAAAATGAATCAAGTTGATTTCAAGCATGTTTAAGTATTGGGCAAGCCCATATGATCAAGTGTGTTTTATGATTTCATGAATTAGCTTATCATATGATTTTGGAGTCAAGACTCCTAGTTATGTTCAGCTTGTGGTATGGTTTGAGCCAAGGATCCTCATTTTATGATTTTAGATTTATGCAAGTATGTTATTATTCAGCTTTGTCACTAGACGATGGTCAGCTTCATCGAAAAATGATGGAGAGCAAATGCATGTTTTTGGGAGTAGTGTCTAACACCGAGTAGGCTACAGGTCAGTCAATCCTATGCTTCAGAACTATGCCAATGTAGGTATATTCAGATTATTTGGGACCTCCCTTGTGAGCTTCCCCTGCCCCCAAGAGGCCTTCAGCTTGATATTGATATCATGGTAACGTCCTTAGCCCTGACAAAGCTTTGGATGACTCTGCTCACTTGAGTGTGATAATCGGGACCATGTAAGCTCTATCATGGTAATGTCGGTTATATGACGAGTCTCCCATTGTTCCTCATGATTTCATTTATGCATGTATATCAGTCATGATATTATGTTTCAACAGGTTTGACCCAATGTTCTATTTTACTTATGATTATCAGTTTTCAGCTTTGGGTCATTCAATTCAGTTATGATGTTAAGTTATGATCAGATCATGATTTCAGAAAATAGCATGCAAGCCCTACTCTCAGAATCTTATCTTGATTATGTTTTATATTATGCATGTTTAATGATTTTACTTACTTAGCGGTTTTACTTACCTTGTATACTCGGTACATTCCACGTACTGACCGCATACTCTATGCTGTATCATTTTATGATACAGGCTTCGATAACCAGACTTAGTCCCGCTGCTATTCGAGCTTTCAGAGTTAGCACTTCTCATTATCAGTTAATGAGTTCTCATCTTGTGAGGGCCCTTCTTATCAGTTGTATTTCGTCTTTTCAGTTTTTAGACTATAATGAGTTAGTTGGGGTCTTGTCCCATCAACTCATTAGTATTAGAGGCTTATTCGAACATGGTTTGTATTCATATTTAGACTCATGTATGTGTTCAAATGCTATGATTGTTTAGACTTCTGCTATGTTATTCATGTTGATCATCTATTTCATTTGAGTGAGTTAGATGTTATGTTCATACAATGGGTCGACTTGGAGCCCTCTCGGGGTTTCTTGTCCCGTGTCTCCATCTGCGCCTATGTTCATGTCGTGACAAACTTGGTATGAGAGTATTATGTTTTGAAGTGTCCTAGGGTGTTCGAAAGCCGCGTTAAGTAGAGTCTTTTTCATGGGTGTGAATCGTACCACACTTATAACTAAGATGCTACGAGATGTTTAGGAAATGTTCCCTTCTTTCATGATCTAAGTTGTGCGATAAAATGTCTCTCTATCCTTCTAACTCATGCTATACACGTTTATAGAATCATGCTTCCCCGCAGAGTCAATGGAAGGAGAACAAAAAAGGAAATGGCCATGAGAATGGCAACGAAGATGGGCACAAGCAGGCCCCACCAGCCCACAAGGAGCGTATACCTGAGCCAGTTGCCCACACAGAGTTCAGGATAGCTATTCAGATGTTTGCCCAGGCCTTGACCACCCAGGTCAATCAGCAGGCGGTAGTGCATGTCCCTTAGAATGAGAATGCGGCGACGGTAAGAGTTAGGGATTCCCTAAGGATGAACCCTCCCGAGTTCCTTGGATCGAAGGTGGACAAGGATCCACATGAGTTTATTGAGAAGGTTTTAAAGATCACCCAGATTATGGAGGTAACTGGAGAGGAGTGCACCAATTTAGCCTCGTACCAGTTGAAGGGGGTTGCGCACATTTGGTTCAATCAATGAAAGGATAGTAGGGAAGTTGGAGCAGGCCCTATCAGTTGGGATGAGTTTCATGCCGCTTTTCTGGATTGATTCTCTCCCTGAGAGATGAGGGAGATCAAAGCGGTCGAGTTTGTGAATTTAAATCAAGGAAAGATGACAGTTCAGGAGTATGCCTTGGAGTTCACTCGTCTGTCCAAGTATGCACCTGAGATGGTTGTGGATCAGAGAGCTGGAGTGAGCCAGTTCGTGCATGGGGTAGTAGACTACCTAGTCAAGGATTACTGAACCGCGATGCTTCACTAGGACATTGACTTTGCTCGGATAGTCCTGTACGCCCAGCAAATGGAGGTGGTATAAATGAGTGAGCAGGAGAGTGAGTCCAAGAGGGCCAAGACTGACAATTTTGAATTCTTCCAGTAGAGACTTAGTAGGAAGCGTTAGTAGTCCCATCAGAGATCTTCAGCCCCATCACCTTCGGATATGAGTGTGCCATCCAAGTCTAGTTGCGATCAGAGGGGACGAGCATCAGGCTCAAGAGGTCAGAGTAGCAGACCGTAGAGATCAGTCTTCCAAAGTGTAGCAGATATGGCCGGAGACACACAACGCAGTGTTTGGTAGGTACAGGTGCTTGCTTTGGGTACGGGAAGCCCGGACATATGCTTAGAGACTAGCCAACAGTCAGACAGGGTTATGATAGGGGCCGAGGCCCAGTTTCTATTTCCATAGCTCCACCACCATGCCAAGCTCAGCAGGGGGCATCCACTAGTACGGGTGGCGGACAACGCCAAAATAGATTTTATGCTCTAACGTCCCGTTAGGAGCAGGAGGTCTCCCCGAATGTAGTCACTAGTATGTTACGAGTATTACACCTTAATGTATATGCATTGTTATATCCAGGGGCTACTTTATCTTTTGTGACTCCTTATGTTGCTAGAAGTTTCGGAGTCAGTTCCAAAATCTTATCAGAACCCTTCTCAGTCTCTACTCTAGTTGGTGATTCAGTTATAGCTAGACAGGTGTATAGAAATTGCCCTGTCACAGTCCTTCAGAAAGTCAACTCAGTAGATTTAGCAGAGTTAACCATGACCAATTTTGATGTTATTCTCGGCATGAATTGGTTATTTGCATGCTATGCCTCAGTCAATTGTAGAACCCGTGCTGTAGAGTTCAGATCTCTGGGTGAACCAGTCTTAGAGTGGAAGGGTAGTTCAATTGTGCCTGTAGGTCGTTTCATTTCCTACCTTAAGGCTAGAAAGATGATTTCTAAGGGTTGCATGTACCATCTAGTTAGGGTTAAGGATACTACGTCCGAGACCCCAACTATCCAGTTAGTTCCAGTAGTTCGTGAATATCCAGAAGTGTTTTAAGATGATCTACCAGGAATTCCTCTCGAGAGGAAAATCAATTTTGGTATTGACATTCTTCCCGATACACAACCTATATCTATTCCTTCTTACAAAATGACCCCAATCGAGTTAAAGGAGTTGAAGTAGCAGTTGAAATACCTTTTAGACAAGGGTTTTATCAGACCTAGAAAATCCCCGTGGGGTGCACCAGTTCTCTTTGTCCGTAAGAAAGATGGTTCTCTCATATGTTGTTGATTATCGATAATTGAACAAGGTCACTATCAAGAACAAGTATCCTTTTCCTAGGATTGATGATTTTTTCGACCAACTTCAGGGTGCTAAGTGCTTTTCGAAGATAGATCTCAGATCCGGATACCATCAACTCAGGGTTCGGGAGAGTGACATCCCAAAAACAGCCTTCAGGACTCGGTATGGTCACTATGAGTTTGTAGTTAGTTCTTTTGGACTAACGAATGCTGCTACAACTTTTATGGATTTGATGAACATGGTGTTCAAGCCATACTTGGATATGGTCATAATTGTGTTCATAGATGACATCCTGATGTACTCTCGGAGCAAGGAGGAGCAAGCCACTCATTTGAGGGTGGTGCTACAGACTCTTAAGGATCATTAATTATATGCTAAATTCAGTAAATGTGAGTTTTGGTTGAACTCGGTGGCAGTTTTGGGTCATGTAGTGTCAAGTGAGGGTGTGCAGGTAGACTCTCAAAAGATAGAAGCGGTGAAGAATTGGCCTAGACCAGTGAATCCTTTGGATATCAGGAGTTTCTTGGGTTTAGCTGGTTATTATCGAAGGTTTGTTGAGGGGTTTTCATTAATTGCAGCACCATTGACAAAATTGACCTTAGAGGCTTGTGAGAAGAGCTGAAGACTCGACTCACGTCAGCACCGGTGTTAACCCTACCTGAGGGTACCGATGAGTTTGTAGTATATTGTGATGCTTTGAGGATCGTCCTTGGTTATGTATTGATGCAGTACGACAAGGTTATAACATATGCTTCCAAGCAGTTGAAGGTCCATGAAAGGAACTACCCGACTCATGATCTTGAATTGGCGGCGGTAGTATTTGCCTTAAAGATTTGGAGACACTATTTGTATGAGGTCCATGTAGATGTGTTTACGGACCACAAAAGCCTACAATACATGTTTACCTAGAAGGATCTAAATCTAAGTCAAAGAAGGTGATTGGAGATACTTAAGGATTATGATATGAATATCCTTTACCATCCGGGAAAGGCTAATGTGGTAAAAGATGCTCTTAATAGACTTTCTATGGAGAGTGTGTCCCATTTAGATGAGGGGAGAAAGGAGTTGGTGAAAGATGTACATCAGCTTACACGGTTGGGAGATCGTTTTGTTGACTCGATTGATGGTGGTGTTATTGTGCAAAATGGGTCAAAATCATCCTTGGTGACTGATGTTAAGGCTAGGCAAGACGAGGATCCTATTTTAGTGAAGTTGAAGGAAGCTGTTTAGAATCAAAAGGTGGAGGTCTTCTTCAAAGGGGGAGATGGTGTGCTTCGATATCAGGGTCATTTGTGTGTTCCGAATGTTGATGACTTGAGAGATTGGATGTTGCATGAGGCTCATGGTTCCAGATATTCCATACATCCAGGTGCCACCAAAATGTACCGTGACCTACAGAAAGTCTATTGGTGGAATGACATGAAGAAGGACAATGCAGAATTTGTGGCTAAGTGTCTGAATTGTCAACAGGTGAAAGTGGGGCATCAAAGACCAGGAGGTGTGCTTCAATACATCAGTATTCCTACTTGGAAGTGGGAGGAGATTAATATGGACTTCATCACAAGGGTGCATCACACTCGTCGATAGTATGACTCCATTTGGGTGGTTGTGGACAGGTTGTTCAAAGCAGCTCATTTCCTATCGGTCAAAACTACTGATTCAATGGAGGATTATGCTAAATTATACATTCGGGAGCTAGTTTGGTTGCATGGAGTTCCCTTGTACATCATATCAGATAGAGGTACTCATTTTACCTCCCAGTTTTGGAGATCATTTCAAAAGGGACTTGGTACTCAGGTCAAGCTTAGCACAACATTTCACCCGCAAATTGATGGTCAGGCGGAGTGGACTATTCATACTCTCGAGGACATGCTGGGAGCGTGTGTGATTGACTTTAAGGGTAGTTAGGATTATCATTTGCCTTTCATTGAGTTTGCGTATAACACCAACTATCATTCTAACATTCAGATTGCTCCATTGGAGGCTCTCTATAGGCGGAGATGTAGATCGCCTATTGGTTGGTTTGAAGTCGGTGAAGCTGCGATAATAGGTTCAGATTCAGTCCATGAGGCTATGGAGAAGGTTCAGCTTATAAGGGACAGGTTGAAAATAGCTCAGAGTCGCCAAAAGTCCTATGCGGATGTGAGAAGGAGAGAACTTGAGTTTGAAGTCGATGATTAGGTGTTTCTGAAGGTATCTCCCATGAAGGGAGTGACGAGGTTCAGAAAGAAAGGGAAACTTAGTCCCCGTTATGTTGGCCCATACCGGATTGTGAAACGAGTTGGCAAGGTTGCATATGAGTTGGAGTTTCCCTCAAAATCAGCTTCAGTTCATCCAGTTTTCCATATATCGCTCTTAAAGAACTGTTTGGGTGATCCAACTCTGGTTGTTCTGGTGGACAGTGTCGGTGTGAAAGACAGCCTTAGTTATGAAGAGGTTCCGATGGAGATACTGGATCATCAGGTTTGTAAGCTGAGAAACAAAGAAGTAGCTTCAGTCAAGGTTTTATGGAGAAATCATCATGTTGAGGGAGCTATGTGGGAAACTGAGGCAGATATGATGGCTAAATACCCGCACTTATTCCCTTCCGGCTCAGTTTCAGCTTGAGGTATCAGTTTCCTCATTAGTGCTCTATTCAGTTTCATGTTCAGCTCATGTATCCCAGTTTCTTTCGTGTAAATGGATGTATGTGTGATTTATGAATTCAGTATATTATGTAGTTCAAATCGGAGTCAGTCACTCCATCAGTTTTCATCATGAATGTTCAATATTTGAGTAAGATGATTGCATTTCTCTACTTTTTAGTATATTTTTCCCACATTCGAGGATGAATGTTCCCAAGGGGGAGATATTGTAATACCCCTAAAGCCCTACGATCAGACCCAGGAGTTGAAACAGAGAAAATAGAAATTTCTACACCAGGTCACAGGACGAGTCGTCCAGTGACCCGTCAGGAACATAATGAGTCGTTAAGTGACTTGTGGGGAGAGGGTTAGACTTGGTTGAAATTTTATGTTCAGAGTGACCACGGGGGGTGACCACGGGTCGTGGTCAGCACCACGACCCATTAAGTCATCCGTGGTCAAGAGAGGTTGGTGGATCAAGGATTTTGGACAGTGCACCTAACGGTTCATCACCACGACTCGTTGGGTACACCACGAGTCGTGGTGTCCCTTATGGTGACTCCCAGTAGAATTTTGGCAGTGAAGGTGATGATTGGTGACTACGAGTCGTAGTCACTAGTAATGATCCATCCAGTCCCTCGTTGGGACTGGCAGTATGTTTTCCCCTGTGAGTTTATTAAGGGATTTTTTGTAATTCCTAATTTCCTAAGGCCTAAACTACATCATTTTAAGCTCAGAATAGATTGTTTTAATAATGTTAAGTCATTCTAAGCCTATCCTAATTTATGCATGCAAGTTTAGAGGTTTGAGAGTTGATCAAGGCTAGTTTCTTCAAAGTTCTTGTTTAATTATATTTGGACAATCAAGAAAGTGGTGAATTCAGGTCTCTTTAAGTATGTAAGGCTATGAATGGGTGGAATAGTCCATACCCATGCCCAATTCCCTCTTAATTCATGATATTCTAATTGATGATTCCATGGGATTTTCACCCAATGCATGAATTCCTAAGTTTCAATCATGGGTATGATCTAAGCATGTTTTAAATGATGTATTATGATAAATGGGCAGATTTTATAAGGTTTTAAATTATAAAATTATGTTTTCAAGTTTTCTAAACTATGATGCCCATCCATGAAAGTTCATGAAAGTTGAGATCCATGAAGTATGTGTACAAGCATGATGAGATGTTTATGAAGTATGATTTCGAAATACCCATGTTTATGTTCATGTTTTCAAAGTGAATCAAGTTGATTTCAAGCACGTTTAAGTATTGGGCAAGCCCATATAATTAAGTGTGTTTTATGATTTCATGAATTAGCTAACCATATGATTTTGAAGTCAAGACTCCTAATTATGTTCAGCTTGTGGTATGGTTTGAGTCAAGGCTCCTCATGTTATGATTTCAGATTTATGGAAGTATGTTATTATTCAGCTTCATCACTAGACCATGGTTAGCTTCGTCAAAAAATGATAGAGAGCATATGCATGTTTTTAGGAGTAGTGTCTGGTGGTCCCGCAAGTGTACGCGGTCGTACAAGTAATATGGTGGCCCTTTTTAAGAGCCGGAATGTCGAACCCACAGGGACTGGTTCAGCGAATTATCAAGTTCAAGTGTTAGTTAAGAAGTCGGTTTTACAAGTTTTCGATAAATTATAATTAAATCTTAGTGGTGACACGATATAGTCTGGAAGCAATACAAAACCAAACTAGAGTCAAGGCCGGATAATCATGCAATGCTTCAATTCATAATGGGTTAAGTATAAAATTATCAATTTTTGTCACATAATTGGAATTGCATGTTCATGGTCTTCCGAACCTCTAAACATGACAAACTAGCCTCACTACTATATCATTGAGCAAGGATGTCATTTCTAGTTCGTGGGCAATTCACTACGTGGATGTGGTTTATGGGGTTTATGCCCTTGATTGGGGACTTCCGTACCTCCAACCATTTAACCAAACTTAGCTTCACAACTACTCCTACAAGTGGTGGAGTGACAAATCTAAGTTGGTGTCTTGATATCTTCCCGTTTTATCAACCAAGCAAAGCAAATTAGGTATATTCCTATCCTAACCGCGAATCCTATCAAAAGATAAGAACTTGCTTCCTACAATCTTATGTTCTTGCCTAGGTTTGCTCTTCCAAGCTTTCACCTATGCTTAACCTACTTTTTTTCATGGTGATCAAACATAAAAACAACAATAATAAAGATTGTAATACAAAACAACAACTAACAACTCAACCCAAAACGAATCTAAGCAAATACAATCATATCCATGGCCTCAACCCTAGATGGAGGGTTCTAGCTACCCATGTTTGTACAAATACTCAAAACCATGTTTAGAGTAGTTTACTTACAAGTATAGATGAAAAGAAATCAAGAAAAGATGAACCCAATAGGAGTTCTTCAAGTCTCCTTCGCGCCTCCTTCGCAGTTTTTCGGAAAATCGCGTGTTCCATGATTTTAGAAGCTAAGGGTTCAATTTATACAATGCTGGAAAAATGCAAAATTTGGCCTGTGGTGGAACAGCTCCGTGTCACGGAGCTCAACTCCCTAATCGACCTCCGTGACACGGAGGTAATGCGTATCCTCACTGGAATGTGCCAAAAAATGGAATTTTTGGCCAAGTGTTGCCGCGTTGGTAGCGTGCCACGGCCCCTATCGCGTAGGGTGCCAGTTATTGCATGTTTTCTTGTTGACTTTCACGTTTTGCTCTTGATTCCATTCCTCCACTTCACCAAATCATGAATTAGTTCCTCAAATGCATTATTAACCTTAAAAAACAAGGACTAATCATGTTGGTTAGTATATATTCACATTTACATAAAATCACATGAAAATGTATATAAATAAGTAGATAAACAAGACAAAACTAAGTTATAAAGTATCACTTGGGCATGCAATTATGCCCAAGATTAGTGTCTAGCATCGAGTAGGCTAAGGGTCAGTCAACCCTATGCCTCAGAACTACGCGCCAACGTAGGTATATTTAGATTATTTGGGACCTCCCTTGTGAGATTCCCCTGCCCCCAAGAGGCCTTCAGCTTGATATCGATATCATGGTAGCGTTCTTAGCCTTGGCAAAGCTTTGGACGGCTCTGCCTACTTGAGTGTGATAGTCGGGACCATGTAAGCTCTATCGTGGTAATACAGTTATATAATGAGTTTTCCATTGTTCCTCATGTTTTCAGTTATGCATGTATATCAGTCATGATATTATGTTTTAGAAGGTTTGACCCAATGTTCAATTTTACTTATAATTATTAGTTTGCAGCTTTGGGTCATTCGATTTAGTTATAATGTTCAGTTATGATCAGATCATGATTTCAAAAAATAGTATGCAAGCCCTACTCTCAGAATCTTATCTTGATTATGTTTTATATGATGCATGTTTAATGATTTTACTTACTTAGCGGTTTTACTTACCTTGCATACTCGGTACATTCCACGTACTGACCGCATACTTTATGTTGTATCATTTTATGATACAGGCTTCGATATCCAGACTTAGTCCCGCTGCTAGTCGGGCTTTCAGAGTTAGCACTTCTCATTATCAGTTGGTGAGTCCTCATCTTGTGAGGGCCCTTCTTATCAGTTGTATTTCGTCTTTTCAGTTTTTAGACTATAATGAGTTAGTTGGGGTCTTGTCCCATCAACTCGTTAGTATTAGAGGCTTATTCGAACATAATTTGTATTCATCTTTAGACTCATGTATGTGTTCAAATACTATGATTGTTTAGACTTCCGCTATGTTATTCATGTTGATCATCCATTTCATTTGAATGAGTTAGATGTTTTGTTCATACCATGGGTCGACTTGGAGCCCTCTCGGGGTTTCTTGTTCCGTGTCTCGATCCGAGCCTATGTTCTGGTCGTGACATAAACAAAATAGGGAAGGTGAATGAGCTAATCAACAAAAAGGGTCAACTTAAGGCTCAAACATGGGATCAAGGGATTCATTTCATTTTGTAGGGCAATTTAAGCTAAATCGGGCTAAATCAAAATCAGGCTATGATCCTTAACCAACTATCCTACAACCTAAGCAAAGACTAACTGGGTAAGTTTTAGATCACATATACAGTATTGAACTAAGACTTACTCACACATGGTACAGGTTTGCATCACACACTACCTATCCGATTCATGCACAACTATGCTATAGTTACTCATGCTAATCACTCAAATGCCACAGAAAGATCCACAATAGTCATATTTTGTAGTAAACCAACACATGTAGTCACAATTTTTTTTAAAAAGGGTCATTTTTCTCAAAAATATCAAAATGGTATGTCGTGGAATTTTTTTGAAAGACAAGAATCAAATAATTTTCTGTGGTGAAACAAAATATCTCTCAATATCAAATACATGTGCATTTTTATTGGCTGTTAAGTAATCCTAAGCTACTTCTAGTTAAACAAAACAAACTATCCTAAACATGCCAGTTCTACTAGATAGCATGTCTGAGGGAAAAGAAACACGACAACAAAAACCCTTAGAAAAACAAAATAGAGAAAACAGATACACCCCCTTTAAAAAAACATGCTTTGTCCCCAAAGCAAAGAAGTAAGAACTAGGAGAGGGACATACCTATAGTGCTCTAAGCGCTCCTTTCATCTTGAGGAGGCGGGTGTGAAGGTACACTCTCCACCTCTGCAATTGTGGTACTAGCAGTGGCCGGCATACTCAATGGTTTAATGGTGGGGACTGTGGTCGCCCCCTTAGAAATCTTGGCTGCCTCAACAATCTCTGTATCTCTTTGGGTTGAATATGGCTCATCCGAAGGGTCCTCAGCACCTGTAAGCTCCCTAGGCCCAACAACTGAACTCCCAGCTCCTTTGGCTCTCTCCTCCATCTTAGATATATGCTGGTCATGAGTTTGCAGGCTAGCTGTTGTTGCCGACTTGCGCTCCTTTCTCTCTCTCTCTCTCTCTCTCTTTCTTTCTTCTCTTCTTGGCGGCCTCATCATTAACTACCTCCGTCGACTTCCTCTTTCCTCTCTCTCCTCCAGCCGACTCATGACTCCAGAATGCCTCTAAGTCAAACTCCTCCTCGGGCTCATCCTCAAATAGTGAAATGGCTGGGGTTAGTAATATGGCCGGCTATTGAGATGAAAGCTTAGCTACCTGACTCCTAACAGACCCCAGCTCATCCCGTAGGCTTCGTACGTCCGGCTGCTTAGCTAATCTCTCATTGAGATGTAGCTTAAAGCTATCTAGTCTGCTATGCAAGCCTCTAGCTGCCTCCTCAATCTCAGCCTTGACCCAAGGCTTGACCTATTCCATCATCACATTGACCTTCTCCTTGGTCAAGGTCAGCCTCTTGACCAGCTTTTTTAAGAACTCATGGGCCACAAGAATGCAACCAGCTAGGACCTGGCCTAGTGTGGCTAGTGGAGGTGCGAAGGAAGTACTAGGGACAGCTATTGTGTGGGCGACTTCAGTAGCTGACATCGCACTCTGATCAATTGAGCTGGGGGTATCAACTTGCTCACCCCTGCTAACTGTGATGTATGGACTGCTGTTGGTGCTCTAAAAACCTGCTCACCGGGTTCATCTCGTCCCATATCAGTGTGATATTAGCAATCGACATCCCTCCAACCCTGGCATCTATCTCAGCTATCACTCGAACACCTAACTCTCTATAGAGCCTATATATGAGACTTAGGAATGGAATCGTATTGTTCAAGGCTAGAGCATGATCTTGAATCTCCTCTGCTACAACCCTTGGGATTTTGATGGCATGTCTCGACATGATGTATGCCATCAAATCTACTTTGTTGGCGCTTAAAGTATTATAATTTTCCATCGATGCCAACCTGTAGAGAACTAATGTCCAGCAAGCCTTCGCTATAAAATTAAGTGAGGCTTTTGTGACCTGCAGTCAATTTGTCACCCAATCCGCCTCCTCTTTCTCCTCAGCTATCACTCCAGCCAACCACCTCACCTGTCTCTGTCTCTCCTCTAAGCTCAACTTCTTGACCCTTTTCAGGGCCTCAACACGGTAATTAAACTCTGTTGTGGAGGCTAGTGTCACGCTGTTACACCCCGTAAATTCTTTACATTTAGATGGCCTATTCGCATGTTGGTTAAGAGTTTTTGAATGCCATACATGCTGGGGAAGGGCCCGGGGAAAGACCGGATAAGCGACACGTCGAACCATCGCAAGAGGAGGCTAGCAGACCCCCTCTGTGATGGCCAACGTGCCACGGAGGCTCACCTCTGCGATGGCCAACGTGCCACGGAGGTGAGGTGCAGGCCCAAATGTAAAAGCCTCCAAACTTTGGTTTAAATGTTAAATTTCATAAAATTTCCAGAAACTCACAGAGAGAGTAACTAAGAAACAGAGAGTGCGAAGGGTATACTATAATTTCCTTCCGATTACGCCGTTAAACGCGACCCAAACTCAAATTAACCCCAGATACCGAAGTATAAAGCTGCAAAGAGCATTCCTACGAAGTTAGTTTCGCGAACCGTCGTCCTACCGAACTAAGGTAAGTGGAATTGCTCCAAATTAGTGTCAATATACTCCTAGCCCTAAAGTGAGTATTTCTCCCTTCTGGACTTTCGAAAAATAGCGAGTTTCCGGATGTTTTTTGATAAGCCAAAGTTTGGGATAAATATATACTAAAAGTGACGTTTTCTTCCAAGATATTGATGAATTGAGTTCTAATTATAATAATTATGAATGCAGTTGGGAGAAATAGCTGGATACTGGCCAAGTTACACTAGTTAGCCAAGAAGTCATAGATCGAGGTATGTAAAGCCAGTTCCTTCGGCAAGTTAGTAATCCTAGTATAGTAACTAGAGTGAATTCTAAAAGAAAGAATCCAGAAGTCGAGTATTGAGTCCAATATGAATCTAGCAAGCATGTTTTATGCTGTTATGCTATATTCAGAATAAAAATCAGTAAGTCAGTATCAGACATCAGATATTATTTCAGATATAGTTAGCTCAGTAACAGAATTAGTTTAATGCAGAAAAGAGATTCAGAATAGAATATCAAAACATGGATAGTATTTTCAGATCGAACATGCTTGCTATATGTGATTATTGTTTGTTGAGACCTGTTTGTGCTATGAGGGCACCCTTAGAGCGTCCTCGCCGCCCCTGGGTTAATAACTGTGTCAACTCGCCCGCCAGAGGGTGAGGATTCGTCACTCTAAGGAGTGGCATGCCGTCCGCAGTAGGATGAAGATGGGATGCAGTATTCCCCATAACAGGCTGATCAACATAGCATTATAGCTTACCCTATCGAGCGCTTGCGCCCAGGGGGCAGATTACAGATACAAATTACAGTTTATAGTTACAAGAGTCCTCTGGACTCATACATAGTTATAGTCAGAGGCCATAGCCCGAGCTGCAAACCCAAGGGGGCCGGTAGAGGTGCTCATAGTTAGTAGGCGAGTTGAGTGATTTACTTTTGGATGGTTTTGACCCGGGTAGGGGTATATAGATTGTGTGTTGGTTAGCACCTTCTGGCTTATGGGGCCTGGTATAGGTTCTTGTATGCTATATATGTGTATATATATTAATTATTAAATTGATAGATAGCATGACGCCGCAGCGACAGGTATGACTTCCATTTGCTTTTCAGTACAGGTAAGCTCATTCCAGATTTCGCCACCTCCGACAGTCTTAGCTATTTTCTACTATTCAGAACTACCCGTATTATTGCTTATATTCAGTTATGTTCAGTTTTCTTTACGTACTCGGTACTAGTGGTACTGACGCCTGTTTGGGGCGCTGCATTGCTTGCCTGCAGGTACTCACAGATGAGGAGCTGACCCCTCGTGATTCTAGCCAGCACAAAGTCATCAACTCCGGTCATCCGTAGCTCGATAGTCAGAGGTCTACTCTATTTTCTTCTATTATACAGTACGGGTAGGCCGGGGCCCTATCCCGACCATCTTATCAGTATTCTTAGAGGCTTGCAGACTGTATATTTCCCTGTGGTTAGTTGTGTCGGTCATGTGAGGCCGTGCGTATATTTTAGTTGTTTATGTTGGCCGTGTGGGGCCTTATCCAGTTAGTAGTTGGTGACCTTGCTGGTCACAGAGTAGTTTAGCTTCTGATTCAGTTCTCAGTGAAAACTAGTCAGCATGGTGGCCTTGTCGGCCCGCATAGGTTCGCTTATATTTATGCAATTCTGGTTAGCTGTTGTTGTTGTACAGGTGGCTATAGGCCTAGTCGGCCGGGAGCTGTATTTACAGCCGTTATTTAGCCCGTTGATTTCATAAATCAGAGTTAGAGCCAGCCAGGCAACAGGAGTGCTTAGGCTCAGCAGTCTAGCAGTTCAGGGCCTAGTGTGGCACCAGGTGCCAGTCATACCCCCCAAGGCGGGGCGTGACAAACTTGGTATCAGAGCAGGATCCCAGGGAGTCTGCAAGCCGTGCTAAGTAGAGTCTTGTCTATGGATGTGTTGTGCACCACATACTATAGGCAAGAGGCTGCAAGGCATGATAGGATGGTTACTCTTTTCTTCTCATTCAGTCGTGCTATAGAGCGGTACAATATAGGGTTGAGTCCCTAAAACTTATCATACTCTTTGGATACAGATACAAAGTCAGATCAACGATATCCTATCACAGGCAGAAGATCAGATATAGCAACAGTAGAGGGCACCAGCCAGTTATAAGGTAACTACAGCAGCAGGAGGAGGTATTAGGGACCTCCCAATGTGATACCCTTATTGGTACCATCCCCAGTATATGTCGATAATTTCAGAATAGGAAGTCAGAAGCATAGCGTATAACTGAGTTGATTTTATTTGTTAAATATATAAGATCTGATTAAGATGATAGACAATATTAGATTATCAGATAAGTGTGAGAAAGAGAGGGAAATGTAGGATTCCCACCTCCATCCTTTTAAATGTGGTACAGTTCCATGTTTTGTTTTGCTGCAGTAAGTTCCTACCTCTTAGTTTTGATTCCAGTATAGCAAAGGGCATAAGGATTGAGGCGATGTTGCCCAAAGTAATCAGTAAGTGAAGGTGGATTGGTTGATTCCAGAAAGTGTTAGAAGGAGTAAGGAGCCCCTATGATTACGTAAGTTGTGCAGACTCTCACGGTAATAAGTCAAAAGATCGAGCAAGAGTATTAGCTTACCCGAAGTGGGTGTAAAAGACCTTTCAGTGATGAACTCCTAGTAATAGTTAAGTTCGAGTCAGAAAAAGGCTGAGTCCGCCATAACACGCTAATAACGGCAGGATATACCTGCAAGATAATAGTTATGATTTCAGTTGTGATATCGAAAGGTAGGGAGGTCATATAAGTCAGATGGGTCCGACTGCAAGCCAGAAGAAGTATAGGCTGAGACTTGACCAGTAACCTTATTGACAATATAAGGCAGGTACCTTGAACCCCAGAGCTCAGCTTAAGAAAGATAAGGGGAAGAAGCAGGAATACCAGATTTTGAGGGGAAATTAGAATCACCTCCAGATTGAGATAACATCGTGTATTAAGGACTAAGCCTCGGATTGACAGCTAAGAGACAGTAAGCTTATAGTCCAGAATGTTATGGTATGTCCGCCTAGGGGGAAGTTAAGAGACTGCCGACATAGAGACTCTAATCCAGTACGGCCTGGAGATCAGGCCCAGCAGACAGTCACGGGCCCTTAATATAATACCAAGTAAGGCCATAAAGTTCGGATGTTGACCCCATGTTGTAAGAGTGGCGAAATTTCGAATAGCAGATCATAGCTAAAGTGCGTGTGGTTGTTGCTTCTAGAATGGGACGAAAAATCCAATGAAATGGTATGAGAGGACCGGAGATATTATTAGATTGTAGAAGCAGTATATCATGTACAGTATGAAATTTAGTAAAACATGTCAGAGATTATGTATTACTACAAAAATCCAGTATGTATGGTACATAGTTGTTGATATGTTTATATACACATGCCAGATATGCTGTGAGTAGCTGCCAATAGGGGTTACAGTCACACAGGTAGATCGTACTACAAGACCCCTTGCCAAGAAAGGGGCAGGTAAGTGTGATTCACGTATGAATCCATAGAAACTTTCTCAATTCCCAGTTTATTGAGTTAATGGACTTACATGCTTGTTGCCAGATCTAGACTTCAGAAGCTCACAAGATTTAGTAGTCTGAATAAGGTAGTTAGATGATACGAGCGCAGTTAGACGGTCTAACGACCAGCTAGCGCCTGTATTAGTAGGGGAGCATCCCTAAAGATCATCAATGTGATTGCCTATGCCAGAACCAGGGATAGAAACTAACTAAGAATATTTCAGAGGTTGGTAACACCAGGATTCTCCAACATGTTAAGTAGTCGTACATTGCTTTCCTAGCCTTGTAGGTGAGAGTCAGCTTTAGTCAACCTAGCAGTTATCATACAGAACACCCTGCAAGTCAGCTAGCCGTCCCAGTCAGACCAACCCGTGGGTACCCCAAGGAGGAGTCCACATCAGTAGTCAGTGACGGACTAGTACCTCAGCTGGTTCTCGTAAGATATTCGGATAAGAGTCCTAAGAGAGGCCAGTCTTTACATAATTGCTTATAAGACCAAGAATTTCCTAGAATAGCAGTATAGATCCGAGTGGATACGAACCAGGCATAAGGAATTGGTAGTACTCTGCTAGCACAATGTTTACTAAGACAAGGAAATCGGTAGGTTCCCTATCAAGATTCGGGGACTGATCGTTTGAGAGTAAGCCCGACTAAGCCCAGCTCTACAGTTGTTCAATTAGAAGAACAAAGCATTTAGCTGTCCACAACTTCGCAGTTATGCATGAGCTACAGATGTCCGAGTAGGACATTTAGAGCATTGTTAGACTACTGTAGCATTCGGGTCATTCAACCCAGCTATTCGGTTATTCACAATTAATCAGCCAGATTATTAGAGATCATGATCACTATCAGGATCCTCTGATCAGATATGTGCACATGGCGTGCGGACAGTCATACAGATTATCCCAACAGCAAGTAGCATTAGCATGCGGCCCAGAAGGCCAGATAGGCTCTAGCTATACAGATAGATTACTTGTCGGTTTCTCCGGTATAATAAACCAGTATGACCGTCAATTATATGCCGAGTTCTCTAAATGTGAATATGTTTTATCAATCAAGAAGGGCCAATGTAGTAACAAACGCCCTTAGCCATAAATCTATGGGGAGTTTGGCGTACCTGTAGCCGAACAGCGGGAATTGTCTCGGGAATTGCACTAGCTAGCCAGTTTAGCCATTTGTGTAGCAGAAGTAGAGGATAACAGAGCAGTAATTCCGAACACCGCAGTGTCGTCGTTAGTTGTGGAAGTAAAGGAACAACAATATAATGATCTTGACCTGGTTCGACTTAAAGACAGAGTTCAACAAGGAAAAGTGCCAGATTTCCAAGTAACTGAGGATGAAGTGTTGCAATGTAAAAGCCGCCTTTGTGTTCCAGGTGTTACAGGGCTTCGCCAGCAGATTGGGCGAGGTACACTATGCCCATTGTTCTCTTCATCCCGGTTCGACAAAGATGTACCATGATGTGAAAGAGATCTATTGGCGGCCAGGAATGAAAAAAGGGATAGTAGAATTTATAGCCCAGTGTCCTAACTGCCAGCAAGTAAAAGCGGAACACCAGAAACCAGGCGGATTGACTCAGGACATAGCTGTGCCTCTTTGGAATGGGAAGTAGTAAATATGGATTTTATAGCAGGGTTACCCCATACCAGGCATAGAAATGACTCAATTTGGGTAATTATTGACAGACTGACAAAATCGGCCCATTTCCTGCCAGTAAGGGCTACCTTCTCTCCCGAAAATTATGCTGAGTTGTATATCAGAGAAATAGTCAGACTGCACGGTGTTCCAGTATCCATTATCTCTAACAGAGGGGTGCAATTTACATCTAGATTATGGCAATCATTCCATTACAGGTGTAATGGATACGGTGTTGCAGTATCCATTACAGGCGCAATTTAAGAGAGGCCTAGAAACACAGATTAATCTGAGCACAGCATTCCACCCTCAGACAGATGGGCAGGCAGAACGCACTATTCCGACGCTCGAGGATATGCTACGAGCGTGTGTGTCTGACTTTGGAGGTAGCTGGGATGAGCACTTACCACTTATTGAGTTTGCTTATAACAATAGTTACCATTCAGCTATCCAGATGGCGCCCTACGAGGCATTGTATGGGCGGAAGTGTAGATCGCCAGTTGGTTGGTTGAAGTAGGAGAGTCAGCTCTGATTGGGCCAGACATTATTCATCAGTCAGAAGAGAAGGTAAAGCTTCTCAGAGAATGCCTACTGACTGCTTAGAGCCACCGGAAATCATATGCTGATATGCGGCGCAGAAACTTGGAATTTAATGTGAATGACTGGGTATTTTTGAAGGTATCTCCAATGAAAGGGGTGATGAGATTCGGCAGAAAGAGTAAGCTCAGCCCGAGATTTGTTGGACCTTATCAGATTCGGCGAAGAATAGGCCAAGTGGCCTATGAGTTGAACTTGCCCCCAGAATTGGAATCTATTCATCCAATGTTCCACGTGTCTATGTTAAGGAAGTTCATAGGAGACCCCTCCAGAATTGTCCCAGTTCAGGATGTCCAGGTTACGGAAGAGCTGGCCTATGAAGAGGTTCCAGTAGCCATATTAGAAAGGCAGATTCGCAGACTGAGAACGAAAGATATTGCTTCTATCAAGGTATGATGGCGCAACAGGAACCGAGAGGAGATGACTTCGGAAGCAGAGGAAGACATGAAAGTCAGATATCCTCACTTATTCCAAGCCTAGGCAGCCAAGAGGTATGTTATTATTGTTATCTTATGAAATGCCTAACATTATATGTATAAATGAGATAGTTGACTCTAGTCTTTTGCCTGATGAATACTATAGTATTGTGTGGAGTGCCTGTATTGGACTTTTCTGCATTTCAGGTTTTTGAGATAGTCCATATTACAAGGGAACTCTGCCGAAATTTTTCTAAAAGTAAGTCGAGTAAGTTGAGATTCCTGTAAGTAAAAGTCTGCATTCGAGGACGAATGTTCTTAAGGGGGGGAGGATGTTACACCCCGCAAATTCTTGACATTTAGATGGCCTATTCACGTGTTGGTTAAGAGTTTTTGAATGCCATACATGCTGGGGAAGGGCTCGGGGAAAGATCGGATAAGCGACACGTCAAACCATCGCAAGAGGAGGCTGGCAGACCCCCTCCGCGATGGCCAACGTGCCACGGAGGCTCACCTCCGCGATGGCCAACGTGCCACGGAGGCTCACCTCCGCGATGGCCGATGTGCCACAGAGGTGAGGTGCAGCCCCAAATATAAAAGCCTCCAAACTTCAGTTTAAATGTTAAATTTCATAAAATTTCCAGAAACTCACAGAGAGAGTAATTAAGAAATAGAGGGTGCGAAGGGTATACTATAATTTCCTTCTGATTACGCCGTCAAACGCGGCCCAAACTCAAATTAACCCCAGATACCGAAGTATAAAGCTGCAAAGAGCATTCCTACGGAATTAGTTTCGTGAAATTCGGCCGGCGAACCGTCGCCCTACCGAACTAAGGTAAGTGGAATTGCTCCAAATTAGTGGCAACATACTCCTAGCCCTAAAGTGAGTATTTCTCCCTTCTAGATTTTCGAAAAATAGCAAGTTTCCGACTGTTTTTCGATAAGCCAAAGTTTGGGATAAATATATATTAAAAGTGATGTTTTCTTCCAAGATATTGATTAATTGAGTTCTAATTATAATAATTATGATTGCAGTTGGGAGAAATAGCTGGATACAGTTCTAATTCAGTTCTCAGTGAAAACTAGTCAGCATGGTGGCCTTGTCGGCCCGCATAGGTTCCCTTATATTGATGCAATTCTTGTTAGCTGCTGTTGTTGTACAGGTGGCTATAGGCCTAGTCGGCCGGGGGCTGTATTTACAGCCGTTATATAGCCTGTTCATTTCATAAATCAGAGTTAGAGCCATCCAGGCACCAGGAGTGCTTAGGCTCAGCAGTCTAGCCATTCAGGTCCTAGTGGGGCACCAGGTGCCAGTCATACCCCCCAAGCCGGGGCATGACACATGCCCCCCTTGGGAGGCATGACTGACACCTAGTGCAAAACTGGAACCTGGACTGACCTGGCTAGGCATAGGAACCTCTGGTGCTTGTCAGCAACTCAGAATCAAGAAAATGACAAGCTATATCTCAGCTGTAAACACAGCCTCGGGCCGACAAGGCCACACAATACCTATGAAAAAAAACAACTAACCAAACAACAAGATGATAAAAGGGAACCTATGCGGGCCAACAATACCACCATGCTGTCTATTTATAGCTGAATGAAGAATAGTCAATCATACTTATACTATGGCCTATAAGGCCGCCAACTAACCAACTACAGTAGGTCCCACACGGCCAATGACAACTATCAACTGAGAAACCATAGCTTGCAAGCCTCTAAGAGGGGAATAATGGTCGAGACAGGGCCTTGTCCTACCGAAGAGCTATACAACAAAAGAACAAACCTCCTCTAACAATTAAATCTGGAGAAAAGGAGCTGACTAAGCTATCGACTCTGACTAGAATCTAGGAAGGTCTTGGCTCACGTCTAACCGCACCTGCAGACAAGTAATGCAGCGCCCCGACGATGGGCGTCAGTACAATATATACCGAACATGTAATGCTATAATGGAAGCTGAATAAAGCTAATAGGAGGACTAAAAGTAATCAATAAGGAGAATAAAAATTTAACCTGAATAACTTCACCATCCGAAATATAACCAGCAAGTATAAGCACAAACAAGAACCTAACTGGGCTCCCATAAGCCTGGAAGATAAAATCAGCACAAAATAACCTACCTGGTCCCCCATAAGCCCCAGAAAGTACAAAAAATGCACATGAAGCTGTATCTAATCCCGATAGGCTTCTGGTTCTAGGTTGAGCCATCTGGGCTCCTATAGCTGTGTCTATGTCTAAGCCGTCTGGGCTCCTGTAACTGTATCTGAGCCATCTGGGCTCCTGTAACTATATTTGAGCCGTCTGGGCTCTTGTAACTGTATCTGAGCCATCTGGGATCTTGTAACTGGACCCCGAGCCTTGGCTCGACTAAGGGTCATGATTCCACTGTGGCATAGAGGAGTCTAGAGGTGAGTAGACCTTAATATGGCCCTTACAACCTTAATCTGGTTCCTTCAGACATCATATTGCTCCTATTTAGCATAGCCCTATAGGCAATAAAACATCCAACAATCTAGAAGTCATATGTAGAGATCAAGCTAACTAGGGTTAACTTCTGACGAGGGTTACCACGTCATCATTGTCGTCTCAATTCTATTTGTAGCAGCTAACCACAATAGGTTTACTCTGGAGTACTATAGACAAACAGGTCGTATTGAATCTACAACAAACGTAACTTGCCGAAAAGGATAGCCTTAACATACCTTATTCGATAATTCCTAGGTGCTAGAGCAATTCCAACTTGAAGTCAGTAATTTCACCAATTTGCAGTCCTCACGTTGAGAAAACGAGGTTATTTCAATACTAGTAATTGTCAAACAACAATATCTTTCAATAGAATTGACTATAACTTCAAATTCAATTAATTTAGCCAAAACTCATCAATTCTCGAGAATTTAGAAGGTAGAATTGCTAACCTATTTCCTGGAGCCGCTTAGGACTCAATTTAAGGTAAATTTGACAACCTTTACCCGACGGGGTTCCAGTACCCCAAGTGAATTTTCACGAAATAACTCCATAGAGATGCTTCTCGTAGGCTTAAAACTCGTTATCCAAGGTGAATTTGTATTTAGACGGAATTTGACGGCGTAATTTGAAGGAAATTGGATAAAAATAGCGGGTAGGCTCTGTTTTGGCTGAGGG
Organism: Datura wrightii; assembly: GCA_035772735.1. Classification (NCBI taxonomy): domain Eukaryota; kingdom Viridiplantae; phylum Streptophyta; class Magnoliopsida; order Solanales; family Solanaceae; genus Datura; species Datura wrightii. Next base: position 11,382,484 of record JASDFA010000003.1, read on the forward strand.
AAACTCTTATATAATGAATCAAATAATTAAGAGGAACTTATATAAATAGTTGGGCGGTGGCAAGGGGTGTGCGGTGCGCCCCCTATCACGTCGCACTAGGGGCGACGCGCCAGGGTAGGCTGCGCAACGTGATGCCTAGTGCGCCGGCCTCCCATCCGTTTAATGACGCACTCGTGTGTTCACCCCCCAGGACTTCTCCTGGGTGTGTGGCATGCTATAATTCTCAATATACTCACGCACACGATGGTCGTGTTACAAAAATTTACGGGGTGTAACAACTAGGACCCAATAATCTTGCCCATATAATATTTAGGCAATGGCCCGCTCTTAGACATCAATTGCTCGCCCCCGAATCCTCACACTCTCTAGTCTAGGCTGCTCCTTCACTTTCTTCCCCGCTAGAGTCTGCTGCTCCAAGGTAGCCAAGTAGTTGGCATAGAACTCCCTGACCATGTCAGCAATGAAGCTGTCAGGGGTTCTTGCCATCCACTCAAACCCATAAAAATCAAACAGCTGCTTCAGCTCCTCGACCTCATTCAGGGCATTGGTCAAGATTTGCAGCTCCTCATTAATGCTTTACCTAGGGTTTTGCTTTAAAGTAAGAGTGAGGCCTTTCTCATAAATCTCTCGAGCACCTGGCACATTCCACCTTATTGTACGGCTCTTTGGAGGAGGGGTATGATCATCGTCATCATCCCGTCCGTCATCCTCAAACTCATCCTCATCTGACCTATCCTTAGCATTTGAGCCACTATCGGACTCCTGAGGCTGTACATCATCTCCCTCTTCAGACTGGGGAGCGTCTGCCGATGTGGTTGAGGTAGCAACGACCTAGGCCTTAGCCTATGCCCTAGTGGTTCGAGGCTCATTAATGTCATCTATATCAACTTAGTACTCCCTTAGTGAACTACTAGGTGTGTCTTTATCCTGCTGGATGCAGATGTCTTATCTCTTAGGGCCCTCTAAGCCACAATTTTATCTCTTGACATCTTGTCCTAGGCATCCTTAGTTGCTCATTTTTCTGAGTCATTATACTTATGGAGAAGGGGTTAGTATATAAGATCTCAGAGAAGGAAAGCAAGAAAAGCATTTTTAGTATCATACTACGGTTCATTAGTACGAGCCGTACTGAGACTCATAGTATTTTTTTATCAAGTCATGACTCATTGGTATGACTCGTACCGGAATAGTATGATTCGTACTAATGGTCATATGATGAACTCATGGGAATATGACTTTCTAGAATTTTGTACGACTTATTATACCATGGGTCTTAATTTTGCTTCAAACTTTGACCCTTTCTGTTTCTTGGTATGACCACTTGGTATGATGCGTAGTTAGATACCATGAATCGTACTTAATCCCGTAGCCTAGTTTTTCAAACTTAATGCCTGGGACAATCCCAATGAGTCATCCTACGAGTCGTAGTTCAAATCACGAGTCGTAAGATGACTCGTGAAGCCTGTCCTCACTCTGTGTATTATAAGTTATGCAAGAAAACATATTTTTGAGGTGGGTACTCAGACTTCCCCATCCCATTAGCTCAATAACACAAGATTTCAACTACCCACTCATTCCAAAACATGAATTTTTTTCTTTTAGTAACTCACTACCCATAGAAAATTTAAGTTCATTGAGTATGTTAATTCTTAAACCCATCATCACAAAACTCATATATAGCCTTTAATCACATTCCTCCACTTGATTATCATGAATGGAGGAATCACAATTCAAGTACGACTACTTTTAACAAGACAAGATAAAAGCACAAAATATAAAAATTTCCTAACTTACTTACTAATTTCTTGAAGGATTCTTGCCTGCTTAAGATGTGGAGTAGGAAATCAACTTCAAAATTGCAAATTTATTGTAAAAATTCATACTCAAATGGTATGGGAGTGAGTTACGAGTGAGTGGGAACGAGGGGAGGAAATTGTGGGTTTAACATAGAAAAATTCGAACCAATTTCTTTTGATTTTAAATAGGTTATGGGAGGATTTAAAAAATCCAGGCTGAGTCAGGTCGACTGGGTTATTTTATTTAATTAGCCCATCACGACTTGTACCACAAGTCATAGGTCACACCTACGACTCGTCCCCTGCATTCGTACCTGGAGACTTGGAAGACTTACCTGGAGACCTACGAATGCATGGTAAGGTCCGTACCTTGATGCCACGACCCATACCATGGATTCTAGGACAGAGTCTCGGCACTTCAACACTTCAGATAGTTCATCACTATGGTGGGTACTACGACTCATACCATGTAGGCACAGTTCATAGTGACCAACCACAATATGAACTTCTGCACCTTGTCAACTCTCTGCTTCTCACTATGGTCGGGACTATGAGCTGTAACATCATGTTACGGTTCATATTGAGGCTCATAGTTTAGGCCTGTACTGCATTTTTCACCCATCATTTTTTGCTTCACCTGCACACTTTACACCCATTAGTCAAGATAGTTGGGTTGCCTCCCAAGAAGCACTTGATTTAATGTCGCGACACAACACAGGTGGTTTGGTTACTCAGAATTCAGCAAACTACCTCATGGGTTGCCTCCCAGGCAAAGCCTAATTTAACATCGTAACACGATGCAAGTCTCTTGACTACTCAGAGTTCGTCAAGAAACTCCATATCCATATCAATTGCGGAGACTACACGAAACTCATTTGGATGCTTCATTCACCTACATACATTGAAGGTGACCTCTTCTTTGTTCAGCATAAACTTCAGCAGGCCCACTTCAACGTATACTAAATCTCTCCCAGTGGCAATGAATGGTCGCCCCAAGATGATGGGGACCTCAAAATCTACCTCACAATCCAGGATCATGAAGTCAGGCCCACTTTCACTAGGATGTCATGGAGTATACCTATAGGCTTCTTCACTATAGTATGCCATCAATAGCCACATTGTTGTCGGTGTGGGGGCTCCCAAGCCCAACTGCCTGAACACAGCTAGCGACATCAGGTTTATGCTAGCTCCCAAATCATAAAACGCCCTTGAAAACTCAAAAGTCTCTAACCGTGCATGGGATGGTGAAGGCACCTGGGTCTTCCTTTTTCTGAGTAAGGACTTGTGAGCCTATGGCACTACAATGATGTAGATTTCTAATAGGCTCATAGCTCACAGATCTCTTCCTGGTTACCAGGTCCTTCATAAACTTTACATACCCAAGCATTTGCTCCAATGCCTCAACTAATGGGATGTCCACAGACAACTGCTTCAGCATAGACAAAAACTTCTTGAACTTCCCATCATCCACCTTCTTCTTCATCCTCTGAGGGAACGATGGAGGTGGTCGAGGGGTGGGTCTGAAAACCTATGGGGCCTCCTTTGCCTTCCCCTTTTCTACCTTAGACTCCTTTGTATCAACCGGAGTCTTAGTAAACTCAGCATCACCTTTGATCACCTGCTCTGTACCCTCCTCCTCCTCCTCATCTACCTCGATCTGTCTATTTTCTCATCTTAATTACAAGTAGCATGGGCATATCAACTATTGTTTTTCCACTCCTAGTTATCATAGCATGCAGTGGCTGTCATTCTTTAGATTCTAACAGTATTACTAGGAAGTGTGCCTTTCTACCTCTAGTTCAGCTCAATATGCTTGATCGTTGTGGCATGCGATTCAACTTTCTAGCTCATGCCAGATATATCTCCCCTAATGTCCTTCAGTTGATCATTTGTCGACTTTGCCTTCTTCAATATCTCAATCATCATACTTTCCAACTTTGAGGGCCCAACATCACCCTCTCGAAACTTAGATAGGACATAAAAGCCTATGTGGTCATTTTTGTAACCATCATTCTTTCTTCAATCACCTTCCCGCTCTCGACCTCTACTCCTATCACTATAATCATTCCTGTTATAATTGTCGCTATACTGGTTCAAACCTTGGTGCCAAGTGTCTTAACCAGAACCTTAGGCATTGGCCCAAGAACCCATCACCTGATTATCCAAGAAGTTTTCCTCCTCCTTGGAATTTGAGTGCTCGAACCCCTATTCCTAACTCTATGCTCCCACCACATTCACCTTCTATGATCCAGACACCATGATATTTTGTGAGTAGGTTTAAAGATGTTCTCATATGGGTTAACTCCTAATCACGCTCCTCCTCTTTTCTGTGTTGCTCCACAGTCATCCCTACAACATATGTACCCGCAGCTATCTCCGCCTCTCTAGTATGCCAGGCTCTGTTTGTCTTGGTCACTCGGTCAAGTATGGTGGTTTCTTCCTCCCATGAGTGACTCATCAATGCTCCACTTGCCACTATATAAGCTATAGCATTTTGTGCTATCGAGAATTTTGTGATTCGGGCACTTAGTTAGCTTCTTCTTGAACCTCAGCCATGTCTCATGAAGTGCCTCTATCTTAAGCTGTCGAAAATATTAGATCTTGTCTTTGAGCTACAGAGTATTATCCCAAAAGCCCCTAAGATCAGACCTGAGAGTGAAGGTTGAGAAAATCAAAAATATTACACCATGTTATAGGACGACTCGTCTAGTGACCTGTGAGGTTACTCCATGAGTCGTGGAGTGACTCATGAGGTGGAGGCTGGCAAGTTGGCAGTCGTAGTCAGGGGGTGACCACAGGTGGATGCCATGAAGTCACTTCACCCCTTGAGGTTGGTCATGGTCAGAAGGAAGAATTTAAGGTTGATTTATCCAGTAGACTTCACGAATGGACACCACAAGTTGTCCCCTACCAAACGACTCGTGATGTCCCTTGTGAGGACTGACAGAGTATATTTTTCAACGAGTTTATTAAGGGTGTTTTCATAATTTCTAAGCTCCTAAGTCCAAAATTATGTTGTTTTAAGCTCTATTAGGAGAATTTTAAGAGTGCTAAGCGTATTCTAATTCATTCTTTCCCATGCATGCAAAATTAGAGGGTTCTATTGAAGATCAAGCTTGAGAATTCTCCTAGTTCTTTCCCAAATCTCTTGGGCTTTCAAGGAAGGGTGTAGAATCAGATTTCCCAGATATGTATGGCCATGAATGATAGCTTCTATTCACTCTCATGCCGAAATCCTATCTCAAGTTCATGAATTCAAGTGTATGACTCTAGGGGGTCTTAACCCAATTTATGAAATTCTCTATGTTTGATTCATGGGTCAATCCCCTTTATGTTTCAATTAATGTTTTAAGATTCATGGGCATGTTTTATATTTATTCTGAATTACAATTCATGATTTCTAGTTTTGAAAGTATTATGCCCAATTATGCAAGTTTCATGAAAAGTTAAGATTGGGATCTATGTTTTCAAGCATGATGAGATGTTTAGCATGAAAGAAGTTTATGAATTACCCATGTATGAATATATGAATTTTTGCTAGCAAATCTATTTCAAGAATGTTAAAGTTTGGGCAAGTCCACGTGATCTCAGTATGCTTTCACGATGTAGTTCAAGATTGTGATGTTAGCTTACCACATGATTTTGGAGTCTAGACTCTCACTTTCAGCTTGTGGTATGTTTTGAGCCAAGGCTCCTCATATTCAAATTTCAGACTATGTATGAAATTTCATGATCAGCTTTGTTGAAAAACGACGGAGAGCATATGCATATTTTTAGGAATAGTGTCTAGCACCGAGTAGGCTAGGGATTCAAGTAAACCCCAGGCCTCAGAATTACATGCCAATGTAGGTTTATTGAGATTCATTGGGACCTCCTTTGTGAGATTTCCCTACCCTATGGAGCCTTCAGCATGATATCGATATCATGGTAGCGTCCTTAGCCCTGAAAGGGCTTTGGAAGGCTCTTCCTACTTGAGTGTAATAATTGGGATCACGTAAGCCCTATCGTGATTATGTCGGTTATATGATGAGTCTCCCACTATTCCTCATGGTTTCAGTTATTCATGTTCATCAGTTATGATATTGTGTTTTTAACAAGTTTGACCTAATGTTCAGCTTATCGGTTTTACTTATGATCATCAGTTTCAGCTATGGGTCATTCATTTCAGTTATAATATTCAGTTATGTTTATTCATGTTTTCAGATATCAACATGTAGTCCTTACTCTCAAAATCTTATATTGATATGATTTATGTTATGAATGTTTTTCGTTTATACTTATTTAGCCTGTTTTACTTACCTTGCATACTCAGTACATTCCAAGTACTGACCGCATACTTTATGCTGTATCATTTCATGATACAAGCTCAAATGTTCAGGTTCAGTCTCATCGCTAGCTAATTTTCAGAGTTTAGTCCAAACAACTTGTTGGTGAGTCCTCATCCTTTGAGGACCGTTAGATAGTTGAGCTATTATCATTTTCAGTTTCAGACTTCTAGTGAGCTAGTTGGGGTGGTTGTCCTATCAGCTCGTCAATATGTTAGAGGCTTATCAGACATAGTTTGTATTTCCAGCTTCAGATTTTGTGTTTTGAGTGTTTAGTTGTTTAAATGTTCTATTATTCAGACTTTCACTGTTTCATAATTCAGTCTTCTACTTTATTTGTGTTAAGTTTCAGTTTTTGTGTTCATTCCATGGGTCGACTTGGAGCCATTTATGTTTATCCGGTCCTATGTTCGGGTCGTGACATGCAGCATCCTGAAAGATGGGAAGAACCTTTCCGAAAAGGATTGTTTCAACTCCCTCTAGTTGGTGATGGAGTCATTTGGAGACTCCGACAACTGTAGAGTGGCCTCTCCACATAGAGAGAATGAAAAGATCCTCAACCTGATAGCATCCTAGCTCACGCCTGGCAACCTGTAAGCCTTGCAAATACCCAAAAAATTCATTAAGTGCAGATTTGCATCATCAACTGCATTACCACTAAACACCCCCTTTATGTTGAGCAACTGAATCATGGTGCTAGTGAGGTCAAATTTTGCCCCAGTAGGAAAAGGTGTAGGTACTATAGCTCCTATTGACCTGACTTCATCAATATCCAAATCATCATCATCATACCAAGGAGCATATCTATGGAACTGGTGTGGCTCATGACCTCTGTTACCCCTTCTGTGATGACCAACATTATCTACCTCTTCATGAGCATTATCTACCTCTTGAAGAGCAGCTTGTCAAGCTAACTCCACTTGGTGGGCCTCTTTAGCTCGGTGAGCTTCAACAACTATTCTGGTTTCCTTCTGCTCAAGAGTTTTCATTGCGGTCCATATTCCTCAGTGTTCATTCTAGTTCGAGATCAATTGGAATCAGAGGTTCTTCGTTTCTCCGAGTGCTTGGCATTCACCAAGTGGTAACATATGTGTGTCAACAATAAAAGAAAATGTAAATAAGAAAATAATTAAAAGTTAAACACAAGCAATTAATCTAATCCTAAGCCATATTCCCCAGCAATGACGACATTTCTGATAACACTCAAATTACACCCTTGAAGAAGTATAACTTGGACGTTGTAAATAAAGAACCTAACTAGATTTGGGTCGATCCCACAGGGAATATGGTCAAGATATAGATTAATGCTAGTATTCACACCTTTAGTTCAATTATTTCCAAAAAAAGGGGGTTTTAAGAGGTAAACAAGTAACAATATTGTAAATTGATGTTATGATCATGTTTTTGAAAATAACTAGGGAAGTGTTCCCCATGGTTTTATAACTACGTCGGGTTATTACACTAATGATCTATCCCAATACTTAGCCTGCAGAACTGTTACACCCCGAAAAATTCTCGACATGTAGATGGCCTATTCGCATGTTTGCTAAGAGTTTTAGAATGCCATACATGCTAGGAAAAGGCTCGGGGAAAGATCGGATAAGCGAAACGTTGAACCATCAAAAGAGGAGGCTGGAAGACCTCCTCCGTGATGGCCAGAGTGTCACAGAGGCTCACCTCCACGATACCAAGCGTGTCACGGAGGCTCACCTCCGCGATGGCCAACGTGCCACGGAGGTGAGGTGCAGCCCCAAGTGTAAAAGCCTCCAAACTTCGGTTTTAAGTGAAATTTCTTATAATTTCCAGTGAGAAACAGAGGGAAAAACTAGAGAGAGGGAAACACAAACCAAACCTACCAAATTCCTTCCGATTACGCCGTTATACGTGGTCCAAACTCGGTATAACCTTGGGTAGCGAGGTATTAAGCAGCAAGGAGCATTCCTACGGGTTTAGTTTCACAAAATTCGGCCGGTGAATCATCGTGCTACCGAGCTAAGGTAAGTGGAATTGCTCCAAATTAGTGTGAATATACTTCTAGCCCTAAAGTGAGTATTTCTCCCTTCTGGACTTTCGAGAAATAGCGAGTTTTCAATCGTTTTCCAATAAGTTAAAGTTTTGGCTATATATATATATTAAAAAGTGTTATCTTCTTTCAGAATATTAGTGTATTTAGTCCTAATTGATATAAATATGGATGCAGTTGGGAGAAATAGCAAAAATACTGACCGAGCTACACCAGTTAGTCAGAAAATCAGAAACGGAGGTATGTAAAGCTAGTTCTTCGGCAAGTTAGTAGTTCCGGTATAGTAAAATAGTTCAAGTGCCAGTAGAATGTTTCAGAAACCGCATATTATGTTTAGTATGCATTTTAGTATGCTATTAGCAACATCATGTCATGTGTAGCGTGAAACTTACCAGCACGATGCAAATTCTAGTAGAAAGTGACAAAACAGTACAGCATGCCCAGTATGTGATTTAGTAAAGTATGTTAGGATATTATCGTGTTCAGTCGAAACTTAGTAAAGCAATATAAGTTCCTGTAAGGTATTTCAGAAATAGAATGGTAGCCAAAAATGAAGTTTAGAAAGAATGTTAGAAATAGTAAATCGTGGTACTATGAAACTCAGTTATACAACATGATTTCCAGCAGAAAAACTATATCTTGTTCAGCATTAGACCCAGCACAGTATGACAGAAGACTGTATATATACCATTATCAGTTTTAACATGTATTAAGTACATACATATCACTATCATTAGTTTTAGCATGTAGTATATAAATACACATTATTGTCACTAGTTTCAGCATGTGGTATACGCAGTTAGTGTTACTAGTTGAGACCACTGTATTGTTTTGGGGTTGGATTACCTAGCATTCATGATCGCCCCAGGGTTAATAGCCGTATCGACTCGTCCGCTAGAGGGCGAGGATACGTCGCTCTACGGAGTGGCATACCGTCCCCCAAGGGAAGAAGATGGGATGCCGGTTTCCCCATATTTTGCCTTGGTCGGCTTTTATACACCCCCGTCGAGCGGGTACGCCCGGGGTGTTGATTCAGGAGTCCTCCGGACTCAGGTACAGTTATAGTCAGGGGCTTAGCGAGCCCAAGTGCATACCCAGGGGACCGGCAGGATGCTTATAGTTACTATAGGAGATGGGATGACTGAGGTAGGGGTATAGGTTGCGTGTTGGTTGTACCTCCCGGGCTTATGGGGGTAGGGTAAGGTTTATGTGTGCTATGCTATGTTATGTTATGTTATATTATGCCATGTTACGCTAGATATGAATGGATCGACAGTAGAACTCTACATTTCAGGTATGACTCCTACTCCTTTCAGTATAGTTGCGGACAGTCTTGAACTCATACTTTCAGTCAGTTACAGTGTATTTTCTTCTACTTTAGTCCGATTAAGTTATATTGCTTGTCTTCAGTTATTTTCTAGTTGTTTCTTTACATACTCAATACCAGCGGTACTAACGCCCATTGGGGCGCTGCATTACTTGCCTGCAGGTACTCATAGATGAGGAGCCGATCCCTCGTGATTCCAGCCAGCACACAGAGTCATCAGCTCCAGTCATCTGGAGCTAGATAGCTAGAGGTTTATCCCTTTTCTTTTGTTGTATAGTATGGGTAGGCCGGGGCCCTGTCCCGATCATATTATCAGTATTCTTAAAGGCTTGCAGATTGTGTATTCCTGTGGTTAGTTATACCGGTCGTGTGAAGCTGTGTGTATGTTTTAGCTTGTTTATTATGGCCGTGTGGGTCCTTATTCAGTTGGTAGTGGTGACCATGTCGGTCACATAGCGGCTTAGCACCTGTTTTCTTGATTTAGAGATAACTAGGCAGCATGGTGGCCTTGTCGGCCCGCATAGGTTCCTTCATACTACTGTTGCTCTGGTTAGCTGTTGTTTGTTTACAGGTGGCTATTGGCCTAGTCGGCCGGAGGCTGTATTTACAGCTGTTATATAGCCTGTCATTTTCTTGAATCCAGAATTAGAGCCAGCCAGGCACCAGAAGTGCTTAGGCTCAGCAATCTAGCAGTTTAGGTTCCAGTAGGGCACCAGGTGCCAGTCATACCCCCCATGGCGGGGCGTGACAAAATTGGTATCAGAGCAGGTCGTATCCCAAGGAGTCTGCAAGCCGTGCTAAGTAGAGTCTTGCCTATGGATGTGTTGTGCACCACATACTATAGGTAGGAGGCTGCAATGCATGATAGGATGGTTGCCTTTTTATTCTTATTCAGTCGTGCTGTAGAGCGGTATAGTATAGGGTTGAGTCCCTAGAGCTTACTATTCTTTGGTTACAGATAATGTCAGACCAGCGACATCCTATCACAGGCCGGAGCTTGGATATTGCAGCAGGGAAAGGCACCAACAGGATGCCTCACCCTCATTTCGAAACAGCTCGATTAGAGGGCAATACAGAGGCATTGTCCCAACCTTCTCAGCAGTCTCCACCACATCAGGAGCCACTTGGGGCGACACTACCTCCAGCAGTCCCTATACCGATACCTTCCGACCAGGAGGTCAGGAGTGCAGTAGTCATGTTGGCACAAATGATGGCTACCCAGCATCAGCCGATGCCGTCTACAGTTGCAGAGTCGTCAGGAGGGCCCGGTGGTTCGAGGGTCCGAGAGTTCTAGGCTCTGAATCCCCCGCAGTTTACAGGTATAGAATTGACAGAGGACTCTCTGGATTTTCTAGATCAGATGCAGAGAATTTTCAGGGTTATGCATGCCACGCCTACAGAATCGGTTGAGTTGGCAGCATTCCGGTTACGGGACATCGCCGTGCTATGGTATGAAAGCTGGGAAAGGTCCCGAGGGAGAGATGTTTCCCCTCTGACCTAGTCCAGCTTCTCAGGAGCTTTTCTGGATCACTATTTGCCACGGAAGATTCGATAGGCCCGAGTGGACCAGTTTTTACATCTAGAGCAGGGGGCCATGAGTGTTCGGGAATACGCCTTGCGGTTCGATTCTTTGGCCTGGTATGCATCGGCCTTTATTGATACCATGGCATCCAGAGTACACCGCTTCATCATAGGGTTGAATCTAGAATATGTTGAGACTTGTATTACGGCTACACTGCGAGAGGACATGGATATTGCCCGAGTTCAAGGATTTGCCCAGAATATTGAGGGCATCAGGCAGCGGCAACGGGAGATCAGGAGGACCAGTCAGGAACAACGTCGCAGGGATAGGCCAATTGAGTTACAGAGGGAGGCTCAGGGAGGACCTAGGCCACGATTGTTAGATAGGCCGCCCAGACCCCCTCCTCCACCACAGCCGCAAAGGGGCAGATTTAGCCACAGGGGGCAGTCAGAGATCGGTAGAGGCTCGCAGACTGCAGATTCACCATTACAAAGGAGGGCGGAGCAGAGTAGGTATACCCTACCACTTTGCCCTATATGCAGTCGACGCCACTCTGGAGCATGCAGGTATGGCTCCATCGGATGTTATATTTGTGGCTAAGAGGGCCATCTGATGAGAGATTGCCCAGCCAGAGGTCAGGAGGACCGGGATAGATAGGATAGGGCATCCGTAGGGTCACGAGCTTTAGTATCCTCGGCAGGGCGCAGGCCCTCAATTTCAGCAGGCAGGGGCCGGGGCAGATCAGGGGCCTTTAGTGTAGGTGCGGGTCCAAGCCGCACATATGCCTTACCAGGGAGGTAGGATTCAGAAGCATCACCTGATGTTGTGACAGGTATGATGACTATTTGCTCATATCCTGTTTATGTATTGATTGATCCAGGATCTACTTTGTCCTACATTACCCCATTTGTGGCTCGAAAATTTAGTGTTGCACCAGAGTTGCTTCAACAACCCTTTTTAGTATCCACCCCCGTCGGTGACTCCATTATAGCCAGAAGGGTCTATCGCGGGTGTACAATAGAGGTTGCTGATCGTCAGACCACAGTAGACCTGGTTGAATTAGAAATGGTCGATTTCGACGCCATTATGGGTATGGATTGATTGGCTCCGTGCTATGCAAATGTAGAATGCTGGACCAAGACAGTCTGATTCCACTTTCTAGGGGAGGCAGTATCAGAGTGGAAGGGCATTACAATTACGCCAAAAGGTAGGTTTATTTCCTATCTTCAGGCAAGGAAGTTGATAGCTAAGGGGTGCATTTACCACCTTGTCAGAGTTCAGGATGTTCGGGTAGAGTCTCTGACTCTCCAGTCTGTTCCAGTGGTGAATGAATTCCCTGATATATTTCCAGATGAGCTACCTGGTATTCCTCCAGAAAGAGAAATAGATTTGCAATTGATTTACTACCAGGAACTCAGCCCATATAAATTCCTCTGTATCGTATGGCTCCTGCTGAACTCAGAGAACTAAAGGAGCAGCTGAAAGATCTGTTGGATAAGGGTTTCATCAGGCCGAGTACTTCACCTTGGGGTGCGCCAGTTCTATTTGTGAGAAAGAAGGATGGCTCGCTCCGCATGTGTATAGACTACCGGCAGCTGAATAAGGTTACAGTTAAGAATAAGTATCCGCTTCCCAGAATAGATGATTTGTTTGACCAGTTACAGGGAGCTAGATATTTCTCCAAGATTGACTTACGGTCCGGATACCATCAGGTTCGAGTTCGTGAAAAGGACATTCCAAAGACAGCCTTCAGGACCATATACGACCATTCTGAGTTCCTAGTCATGTCTTTTGGGCTGACGAATGCCCCAACAATATTAATGGACCTAATGAATAGTATTTTCAAACCATACCTGGACCTGTTCGTGATAGTGTTTATCAACGATATTCTGGTGTATTCTCATTCAAAAGTAGACCACCAGGCTCATTTACGGACAGTGCTCCAGATTCTCAGGGACCTTCAGTTGTACGCCATGTTCTCCAAATGTGAATTCTGGCTAAACTCAGTAGCTTTATTGGGGCACATTGTGTCGAATGCTAGTATACAGGTAGATACGCAGAAAATAGAAGAAGTAAAAACGTGGCCCAGACCTACCACTCCGACTGAAGTCCACAGTTTCCTGGGATTAGCAGGATATTATAGAAGGGTTGTTAAGGAATTCTCCACCATAGTGGCACCTCTGACTAAGCTGACACAGAAAGCAGTAAAGTTCTAGTGGACAGAGACATGTGAGCAGAGTTTCCAAGAATTGAAAGACAGGTTGACCTCCGACCCCGTATTAGCATTGCCAGAAGGTACAGAGGGTTATGCAGTGTATTGTGATGCTTCAGGTGTTGGGTTAGGATGTGTGTTGATGCAGCACGGTAAAGTGATTTCTTATGCTTCCAGACAGCTGAGGAAACACGAAAAGAATTATCCTAGCCATGACCTGGAACTAGCCGTAGTGATCCACGCCCTAAAAATATGGAGACATTACCTATACGATGTTCATGTGGATATTTTCACCGACCATAAGAGCCTGTAGTATATCTTCACCCAGAGAGAGTTAAATTTATGGCAGCATCGCTGGTTGGAATTGTTGAAAGATTATGATGTAAATATTCTGTATCACCCAGGCAGAGCTAATGTAGTAGCAGATGCCCTCAGCCACAAATCTATGAGGAGTTTGGTGTATTTGCAGCCCGAGCAGCGGGAGTTGGCCAGAGAAATACACCAATTAGCCAGTTCAGTCGTTCGCGTAGTAGAAACAGAGGACAACAGAGTGGTAATTCACAACACCACAGTGTCGTCATTAGTTGTGGAGGTAAAGGAACGACAATTGAAGATCCTGACTTGGTTTAGCTTAAAGACAGAGTTCAGCAAGGGAAAGCGCCAGATTTTCAGGTAACTGAGGATGAAGTGTTGCGATGTAAAGGTAGGCTTTGTGTTCCAGATATTTCAGGGCTTCACCAGCAGATTATGAGTGAGGTACATCACGCCCGCTATTCTCTCCACCCAGGCGCGACGAAGATGTAGCACGATATTAAAGAAATCTACTGGTGGCCAGGTATGAAAAGGAAAATAGCAGAATTTGTAGCCCAGTGTCCTAATTGCCAATAGGTAAAAGCGGAACACCAGAAACCAGGTGGATTGACTCAGGACATAGCTGTGCCTCTCTGGAAGTGGGAAGCAGTAACAATGGACTTTGTAGCAGGATTACCCCGTACCAGGCATATACATGATTCAATTTGGGTAATTGTTAACAAACTGATGAAATCAACCCATTTCCTGCCAGTAAAAGCTACTTTCTCTGTCGAAGATTATGCCGAATTGTACATCAGAGAAATAGTTAGATTATAGGGTGTTCCAGTATCTATTATCTCTGACAGAGGAGCACAATTTACAATTAGATTTTGGCAGTCATTTCAGAGGTGTTTGGGAACGCAGATTAATTTGAGCACAGCATTCCGCTCGCAGACGGATGGACAGGCGGAACGCACTATTCAGACACTCAAGGATATGATATGGGCGTGTGTGCTGGACTTTGGAGGTAGCTGGGATGAGCATTTACCGCTGATTGAGTTTTCTTATAACAATAGTTACCACTCAGCTATCCAGATGGCGCCCTTTGAGGCATTGTATGGGCGAAAATGTAGATCGCCAGTTGGCTGGTTTGAAGTAGGAGAGTCAGCGCTGATTGGGACAGATATTATTCATCAGTCAGAGGAGAAGGTAAAGCTTATCAGAGAACGCCTACTAATTGCTCAGAGCCACCAGAAATCGTATGCTGATGTGCAATGCAGAAACCTGGAAATGTGAATGACTGGGTATTTTTGAAAGTATCTCCAATGAAAGGGGTGATTAGATTCGGCAAGAAAGGTAAGCTCAGTCCAAGGTTCGTTGGGCCTTACTAGATTCGGTGGAGAATAGGCCAAGTGGCATACGAGTTGAACTTGCCTCCAGAATTAGAGTCTGTTCATCCAGTTTTCCATGTATCTATGCGAAGAAAATACATAGGAGACCCATCCCGAGTTGTCCCAGTCCATGATGTCCAGGTTACGAAAGAGCTGGCCTATGAAGAGGTTCCAGTAGCCATATTAGACAGACAGATTCGTAGATTGAGAACTAAAGTTATTGCTTCTGTCAAGGTACTATGGCGTAATAAGAACCGAGAGGAGATGACTTGGGAAGCATAGGAGGACATGAAAATAAGATATCCTCACTTATTCCAAGCCTAGTCAGCCAAGAGGTATGTTAGTATTGTGATCTTATGAAATGCTTTATATTATATGTATAAATGAGATAGTTGACTCTAGTCTTTTGCCCGATGAATATTGTAGTATTGTGTGGAGTGCCTGTATTGGACTTTTCTGCAATTCAGATTTTTGAGATATTCCATATTACAGGGGAAACTCTGCCGAAATTTTTCTAGAATAAGTCAAGTGGGTTGAACTTCTTGCAAGGATAAGTTTATATTTGAGGACGAATGTTCTTAAGGGGGGGGGGAGGGTGTTACACCCCGAAAAATTCTCGACATGTATATGGCCTATTCGCATGTTGGTTAAGAGTTTTAGAATGCCATACATGCTAGGAAAAGGCCCGGGGAAAGATCGGATAAGCGACACGTCGAACCATCGCAAGAGGAGGCTGGCAGACCTCCTCTGCGATGGCTAGAGTGTCACGGAGGCTCACCTCTGCGATACCCAGTGTGTCACGGAGGCTCACCTTCGCGATGGCCAATGTGCCATGGAGGTGAGGTGCAGCCCCAAGTATAAAAGCCTCTAAACTTCGGTTTTAAGTGAAATTTCTTTTAATTTCTAGTGAGAAACAGAGGGCAAAACCAGAGAGAGGGAAACACGAACCAAACCTACCAAATTCCTCCCGATTACGCTGTTATACATGGTCAAACTCGGTATAACCTTGGGTAGCAAGGTATTAAGCAGCAAGGAGCATTCCTACGGGTTTAGTTTCACAAAATTCGGCCGGCGAATTGTATTACTTCTAGCCCTAAAGTGAGTCTTTCTCCCTTCTGGACTTTTGAGAAATAGCGAGTTTTCGGCCGTTTTCCAATAAGTCAAAGTTTTGGCTATATATATATTAAAAAGTGTTATCTTCTTTCAGAATATTAGTGTATTTAGTCCTAATTGATATAAATATGGATGCTGTTGGGAGAAATAGCGAAAATACTGACCGAGCTACGCCAGTTAGTCGGAAAATCAGAAACGGAGGTATGTAAAGCTAGTTCTTCGGCAAGTTAGTAGTTCCGGTACAGTAAAATAGTTCAAGTGCTAGTAGAATGTTTCAGAAAACCGCATATTATGTTTAGTATGCATTTTAGTATGATATTAGCAACATCATGTCACGTGTAGCGTGAAACTTACTAGCACGATGCAAATTCTAGTAGAAAGTGACAAAACAGTACAACATGCCCAGTATGTGATTTAGTAAAGTATGTTAGTATATTATCGTGTTCAGTCGAAACTTAGTAAAGCAATATAAGTTCCTGTAAGGTATTTCAGAAATAGAATGGTAGCCAAAAATGAAGTTTAGAAAGCATGTTAGAAATAGTAAATCGTGTTACTATGAAACTCAGTTATACAACATGATTTCCAGTAGAAAAACTATATCTTGTTCAGCACTAGACCAGCACAGTATGACAGAAGACTGTATATATACCATTATCAGTTTCATCATGTATTAAGTACATACATATCGCTATCATTAGTTTTAGCATGTCGTATATACATACACATTATTGTCACTAGTTTCAGCATGTGGTATACGCAGTTAGTGTTACTAGTTGAGACCACTATATTGTTTTGGGGTTGGATTACCTAGCATTCATGACCGCCCCAGGGTTAATAGCTGTATCGACTCGTCCGCCAGAGGGAAAGGATATGTCGCTCTACGGAGTGGCATGCCGTCCCCCAAGGGATGAAGATGGGATGCCGGTTTCCCCATATTTTGCCTTGGTCGGCTTTTATACACCCCCGTCGAGTGGGTACGCCTGAGGTGTTGATTCAGGAGTCCTTCGGACTCAGGTACAGTTATAGTCAGGGGCTCAGCGAGCCCAAGTGCATACCCAGGGGACCGGCAGGATGCTTATAGTTACTATGGGAGATGGGATGACTGGGGTAGGGGTATAGATTGTGTCTTGGTTGTACCTCCCAGCTTATGGGGGCCGGGTAAGGTTTATGTGTGCTATGCTATGTTATGTTATGTTATATTATGCCATGTTACGCTAGATATGAATGGATCGACAGTAGAATGCTACATTTTTATGCATGACTCCTACTCCTTTCAGTATAGTTGTGGACAGTCTTGAACTCATACTTTTAGTCAGTTACAGTCTATTTTCTTCTACTTCAGTCCGATTAAGTTATATTGCTTGTCTTAAGTTATTTTCCAGTTGTTGCTTTACATACTCAGTACCAGTGGTACTGACACCCATTGGGGCGCTGCATTACTTGCCTGCAGGTACTCATAGACGAGGAGCCGATCCCTCGTGATTCTAGCCAGCACACAGAGTCATCAGCTCCAGTCATCCGGAGCTAGATAACTAGAGGTTTATCCCTTTTCTTTTGTTGTATAGTATGGGTAGGCCGGGGCCCTGTCCCGACCATATTATCAATATTCTTAGAGGCTTGTAGATTGTGTATTCTTGTGGTTAGTTATACCAGTCGTGTGAGGTCGTGTGTACGTTTTAGCTTGTTTATGATGGCCGTGTGGGGCCTTATTCAATTTTTAGTGGTGACCTTGTCAGTCTCGTAGCGGCTTAGCACCTGTTTTCTTGATTTAGAGATAACTAGACAACATGGTGACCTTGTTGGCCCGCATGGGTTCCTTCATACTACTGTTGCTCTGGTTAGCTGTTGTTTGTTTACAGGTGGCTATAGGCCTAGTCGGCCGGAGGCTATATTTACAGCTGTTATATAGCCCATCGTTTTCTTGAATCCAGAATTAGAGCCAGCCAGGCACCAGAAGTGCTTAGGCTCAGCAGTCTAGCAGTTCAGGTCCCAGTAGGGCACCAGGTGCCAGTCATACCCCCCAAGGCGGGGCGTGACAAGAACTGATAGAATAGATTCACCCAAATGACTGATTTTTCCCTAATGGATGACTATACTCAATTACCAGATTGACCTTTATTAGTTTTTTCTAAATTAACTATCCTGTGACCGCAATTCAAGTTATTCAATGAAACTAAAGTTCAAGGCTTTGTTGTTCTTCTTTTTCCTAATCACTACTTTTGTAAATTCAGGCAATTAGAGAATTCGGGTAGTCCTAACATTGCGCATCATTAAGAAACGTTAATCATGAAGAAAAGAATAATACAGTCATTCGTATTAGTGTAGAATCACTTTGTATTAACTTAGTTTATTATTCCACCATGGTTTCCACAACCCTAATTGTGGAAGGTTTAGCTACTTATATTTGCAAGAAAGAAATTAGATTTCATAAAAGAAAATATAATCGACGACTTAAAATGATGATGAAACAAAAACCCAATTGATAATTACATAATTAAACTATGAACAAGTCAAGAACAATGCTGAATTCTCCCAAGTAATTCATGTATTATATCTCCAAGTTATGTTAGGAGGCTCACAAATCACGTTTATAGAGAAAAGTATCTGTCTCTCCAAGAAAAATAACCTAAAAAGTATTTATACAAATATTAAAATCCTTTCCTAAATTAATATGAAATCTGCTACCGACACTACCTACTAGTTGTAACCATGAGTCACTGGAGGCTTTCGTGATGTGAATCTTTAGCTTCTATCTTCTCAAGTATGGGAAGTTGGTATGACTCATACAATGTTACTATGAGTCGTAAGTGCCTATTAGAGTTCGGGCTTCTAAAATCTGGCATCCTTTGAATCTTACCACGATTCCTTGGTATGATCCGTACCTTGGTGTTATGACTCATGGGTGGTATGATCCGTACCTTGGTGTTATGACTCATGGGATCTGCTCATACTTTGGGATCCGCTAGTTGACATATTCTCTGAATTTTCCACGACTCGTTTGTACGGTTCGTATGCAGTCATTACAGTTCATAACTTCCACTTGTACTTTGATCTTCTGCAAGTGCACCTCCTCTGAAATTTTTCATGACTCCTCGGTATGAATCATGCCATGAGTCATAGTTTTGCCCAACACTTGTGCAATTTATTTGAATTTTCAGCTATAGGTGCTAGGTAAGGCTCGTACCAGAATGGTACGGCTTGTATTGAGATCTGCACTGGACCATTTTCTACAACGTTTTCTCACCTTTTTCCAGAATCCAACGCCCTAGCCTAATTTACCTGAAAATAAAGTAAAAGTATCTTATATCTGTATAAACACACCTAATACAAAGCATTTTTTTCTAGGTTTTAAGTGCCGAAAGTGCTGTAAAACCACAACACATCAAGTTTTAATCTCCTACGCCCTTTGGGTGTTTGAAGAAATGCTTTTATAAGCTAGAATTATTATGTTGATGTTAATTATGGTTCTTACCTTCATCATTTATGTAGCTTGATCTTGATAACAACTGCTGCTTTGTAGTAATATTTTTGGGGTAGAGGATAAAGTATGTACGACTAAAACCCTTCTTTACAGATATGGATGACCTCTCAAATGTGAAATTCTATGATATCTTGATCATTAATGATCCATGGAACATTATGAATTCCCTAAATGAGTAGTTGTTATTGTCCATGTATTTCCTTGAGAATTACATTATCCCACAATTGTTATTGACACCATCTTAATGCCTAGAAGTCAATGGTTCTTTAGGATTACTCTCAATTGTTCATAAAATTCTTAGCTACTATGTAAACATATATTGAAGTTTGTTAATACCTCTTTGATGAACTATTTATGCTTAACACATGATTCTATCTATGGTTAAAAATATCCTAGATGGTACCCTCAACGTTAATATTATGTCTTCCAATAAGAACACTAACTTACCCCAGGAGTCTAATGCGCTAAGACTCCAAGAATTTTAAATCTTGTAATCTTGGTAAGTCTAAGGCTTGAAAAGATAAGTGCTTCTCAGGTAATAAGTTCCAAGAAGGGTCCAAGTCCCCCTAATCCTAAATCATCCTCAATGAATATGGCAAAGAAAATGCATAAGCTTTCTAAAGCAAATAACGCATTGGGAATCTTAAAGAATGGGGTCACCCCAAAATGCTATAACCATGATTGGTGTATGAAGTACCCTAAAAAGGGAAACAATGCCCTATGACCCAAAATTGTTTGCCTTTAAGCTCAAATCTCTCTAGAGGAAATACTAAGCTTTCCATGGCATCCTTACTAGTCTTTCCTAAATGAATGCATGGTGTGTAACAACTAATGGTAGAAGAATGATGGCAAAGTTAGAAAAATAACCTAGTGTAACCCAAACATATGGTTGCAATAGACGATTTAGTTAAATTGGTTAAAGAACACTACCATGATGTGAATGGTTAAAGGCTTGAGAAGCTAAGATAGTAAGATACAATTATAGGCCATGAGTGTCAATTATAATCTTACCCTTGTGTGCTATGAAAATCATCTAAGAAAACTAGTAAAGATATTGCCTGGTAGCAGGTGATTCTACTCGCCATATTACAAATCATGGCGCATTACAATATATCCTGGTAGTGGGTGATACTACGCACCATATCCCTAGAGTGGTGCATTACTATAAAATATGATAGGGGCGATACCACCCACAATATCTTTAGATTGGTGCATTAGAGTATAGTCTGGTAGGGGGTGATACTATCCACCATATCTGTAGATTAGCACATTGTAGTATAACTTGTTAGTGGGTGATACTAACCACCATATCCTTAGATTGATTCACTATAGTATAGCCTGGAAGTGGATGCTACTACCCACCATTTACTCAATAGTGCATTACAGTATAGCCCAGTGGTGGATGATATTACCTACTATATTATGACCCACGGTGCATTGTATGTGATACTTATCCTCCGTGCTTAAATAACTTATGAACCCTAGTATGATTAACTTTAGTGTATAGCCAAAGGCCGAAAGTTACAAAAGAACCTTCTAGTTTATGCCTAAACAATCTAAGAATGGTAAGTATGGAAACTCTTAAGAAAATGAAAGCTAAGATCCTAATATATAGCAATAGATGACACTTGCCTTACCCGCCCTCGATTTTAGATGTTATCATATGCCATGTTTTTCTCTCTTCCTCTCTCATATATATTGTAGATTGTATCTTATATTATTTTATAATATATAGGAGTGTTATTACAAAGTATTCATGTCCCTTTTTATTATGTTGGGGCCGCTGCATCTCACTATACAAGCTCATTTGTTCAAGGTTATAGGTTCCCTTGATAGAAGTGTTAGTCTACGTTCTACCGAAGTTGGTGAGCTCCACTTCTTATCTAGGGCCAGTTTATGCTTTTATTGTACTTTACCTTTTGGGTACGTTGGTGCCCTGTCAGATACTTCTATTCTAGTGTCTCATATAGAGGCTTCATAGATTAGTGTACATAAGTCATACATATGTCTGAAATCAACTTATGTTATCTTTAATGTGGAATTGCAACTAATGTTTTTGTTTAAAGGACTTCTTAAGTCATTTTATGTGAAGAAGGTTATATGTTACTGTTTGTTTTTACTCTTATGATTTCATTATACGAATGAGAGTTGTTTTTATAGGACTCTGGTATCGCCCAAATCCACCCCTCTTTGAGAGTGTATACGGTCGATTGCAATATCAACAAAGAGTCCAGATCGAATCTGTAGGGACTTAGTATTGATTAAGTCTACTACGTGAGCAAGTTATGATTGGGTGCTTTAGGATGCTACTCAAGTTAATTGACAAAGAGAGAATTAAACTAAGAATCTAGATCTAAATGCAAAAGGGTAAATCAATGGGAGATAAAACTAGGGATATGTCCCCCAATAGGGTTGATCCATCTAGATCACTTTATTAGGTTCATCAATAATGGGCTCATTATAATATGAAAACAATCACTAAGTAATTGTTCAATACCTTTCAACAATTAATAAATATTTATCTCAATCAATTCTTTAAAATTGACAAGAATTCAAAACAAACTGATTGTAAATTGCCAATTAGATTCAACAAATTTCTAAGAAAATCTATTAAGCAAGGTTTATTCCTTGAATTATTATTGATTGATGTTACCCAAATATTAATTGGCACTTTCAAGAATAATTGAGACAATTTGGCATGAATCGGTATTTGCAACCACCAATTTTAACTTACAAATTAAAGATCAATCAAATATATTTAAAATTCCATTGTCAATTTATCCTAATTGAAATCTCTAGGGTTCACAATACTTGATAAGAATTTAGATGCTCATTGATGTTGGGCGTATTTACGCACTTATTTGCCATATTTTACCCTTACTTAGCTATGTATTAAGAACAAATTATGTGTGATTGCTTTGGTTTTGTATGATATTTGTGAAAAAGAGCTAACACACATGATTAGATATTTACAGGGATAAAAGTGACATGTTTTGACTCATTGGGGATTAAAAGAAAAAGTGTTGCTAAACCAAACTCGAGAGGAACAAGTGTCACAACAAAATAGAGGTTGGCATCACACAACATAGGAAACACATAGGTCTGTGCGACATGCAGACACATGAGCGCACCTGGTTGTGTGACATTGGGAAATAGTGGCGCGATGGGTCGCACGACATGGGCTCCTTGTTGTTGACTCAAAAGCCTGCAAATCCAAATCCCAGTCCAAGTAGGAAGAGATGCATACTTATTCTATTGCTATAAAAACCCCCTCTTAAAGATGTTTTTTGGTGTTCAAGTTCAAGCACTAATTCTACTTTTAGTTTATACATTATTCCATGTTGTGGAATGAATTATTTACATCATTGTTGAGAGAAAAACATCATGT
This sequence comes from Datura wrightii, assembly GCA_035772735.1. Lineage (NCBI taxonomy): Eukaryota > Viridiplantae > Streptophyta > Magnoliopsida > Solanales > Solanaceae > Datura > Datura wrightii. The sequence continues at coordinate 11,405,353 of JASDFA010000003.1, forward strand.
TTATGTGATTCTATTTAGCTTTTCAAGATTTGTCAAACAGTTTCATATTATTTTAAGTATTCATCATGATTTCTTATAAATATTATGTGATTATTTCTTCAAAAATGAGTGGCTAATTTCTTTAGCTATGGTTGTGGGAACCATGATGGATTAACAAAAGTAGACAAATAAAATAATGATTCTTTAATGGTGAATTGAATATATTGTTATACTCTTCACTTTAATGTAACACCCCAAAAGTCAACTCCTAGACTTGAAGAAGAATTAGCAAAGAAGAATCTAAAAGTTCTCTTAGAAAAACTCATTGTATGAGTCGTGGTATAACTTGAAGGGTCATTGGAGGAGTCGTGGTGAGCCAGCAGTCCATGTGGGTCCAGTGATGATGACTTGTGGTATGAGTCATTAGGCGTAATGACGAGTCGTGGTGTCACTCGTCCTGAGGAGGTCCAAAACCATTTGAATTTTTACCCAGAACCAATGAGTCAAGTAACGGCTCATGAGACCTTGTAATAGGTCGTGGCTTAGAGTTGTAGGATGGAGAATAAGAGAAAACGGAAAGATTGGTCCACTGACCACGAGTCATGGGACAACTCGTGGTACCCAGTCATGAGTCGTTATGAGGGCCACTGTATGAAGATCAGAGGAGTGAAGAATCAAGACCAACATGTAACGACTGGTCACCACAAGTCGTGGTGACAACCAATGACCGTGGTCATTGGCGAACAAAATTTTATGTGCGATCTTCCAGGAGTATTTTCATAACTTCCTATATTCTTAAATCCTAAATGAGGTCATTTTGGATTTATTAAGGGGAGTATTTAAGGGTTAAACTAAGCCTAAACCCTTATTCGTTTGAACACCGTAGATTGAAGATTCATCTTCTCAAGGAAAAGCTAGGGTTCTTCACCTTCTTCATCTCAAATTCTCTTGGATCTCCAAATCAAGTCAAGTAAATCTTCAGGAAAGATATTTAGGGTCATGAATGTGGGATTTCTTCCACCCTCATACCCAATTCAAATCAATTTCATGAATTTAAGTCTCTAATTATGATTTATGGAAATTCTAGGGTTAGACCCAGTTTTGATGAAATCTCTCGTGATCTTCTATGAATTCAATTCTCTTATGATACAATCTATGATTTATGATTATGATTTCATGTTTTATACTAAATTCTCTTATGAATATATGATTTTAAGTTATGGTTATTTACTCAATTATGCATGAATTTCATGTATCTCAAGCTTATGTATCATGGTCGGTCTCCGGTATTGGATTTCATGGCTAGTTCCAATATGTCAAGTATATTTATGAATTTCATGATTTTCAACTAGCCCATGCAAAACCAAGTATGTTTCAAGATTATGACTATGAGCAATATGCATGCTTTGAGAGTAGTATTTAGCACCGAGTGGGATAGGGTTTAGCGCACCCAGATCTCAAAACTACGTTCCACCATAGGTATATGATAGGAGTCCTCGCTAGAGAGTGTTTCCCCCGTCCCAATGGGCTCACGAGTGATATCACGCCTTTATCATTCTTTGACCTCGAAAGGCTTAGGACGACTCTACCAACTTGAGTGAGATAGTTAGGCATCATAAGCTCATTCATGATGGTGTTGATTATGGGAATCTTCCATTATTCCTCATGTTTTAAGTTGTTCATGTTCAGGACTTTTGATATCATGTTTTATAGTTATTTGATCTATTGGTTAGTTTATGAGCTTTTATTTATAATTTTAAACATGTTAAACTATATGATTTTACTTTCAAAACCTTGGGTCATTATGCTTCAAGTTATGATGAATAAATCATGTTTATGACTATCTCTTGAGCATGATTTTGGAATGTTGTCCCTACTCTCATGTTTTACTTATCCTACATACTCAATACATTCAAAGTACTGACCGCATACTTTTATACTATATCGTCTCATGATATAGGTTTAGGTGATCAGTCTTAGTCGCGTTGCTAAATTCTATCCGGCTCCAGCTCCAGCAACTTTGGTGAGTCTTCATCATCCAAGGACGTTAGTTTTGATACATGTTCTCTTTATGTCTTCCAGTTTTTGATTTTGGTGAAGCTAGTTGGGGGTTTTTGTCCCTTCAGCTCATCGTATGATTAGAGGCTTTCAGATATGACGTATAGAAATCTGGCTGTGTTGTTGTTGATTCAGTTGGTCATATTATGATATCTTAGACTTTCGCTTATGCCTCATGTTATGCTTTATGAATGTTTCACTTAGTTTATGCTCTAAAGTATGTTATGTATGTGCCATGGGTTAGCTTGGAGCCATTAGTGGTTCTACATCCCGTGTTGTAATCTGGGGTCCATGCTCAGGTCATAACATTTAATTAATTTTAGTGGTTGCGAATGTTGAAATGTGATTTATCATCAACCTACTTGACCAAAGAGGTTGGAGTTTGTAAAAGAGAATAACAATGGGCGTTTGAGGCTACCAACCCTCATCTCATTAACTTGAGCTCTAACCGAGGATAGTTAATCCAAGACATATGTGACTAGGGAGAGTGTGTGTTTGGTATTTGGTTTGATGACCCGGAGGCCGTTGAATATTGGGGAAATTATCAGGGATGTCTTAAGGTGAGCTAGGGTGAAGAAGGGGTAGAAGTTCAATTTTGGGTATCTCTTGACCCAATTTCCGAGAGTGCAACAGATTAAGGAGGAGGTCAATTATAGGTCGAGGTATTACCCAAAGGGGTTGGACATGACTAAGACAAAACAACCCGAGGGTTTGCACGATCCTGTGCTGTCTAGCAGTGAGCATAATGCACGCATTAATAATGTTTTGAGTCACTTGTATGACATGCAAATGCTTTAGCTGAGGATGAGCGGAGTGAAAGAGGAGCAACTGCAGTAGCTAAAAATTGACTATCCTTTGAACGAGAACTCTATAGCTCAATGCAGAGTTGGGCTAGCCTTTAAAGAGCCCTTTGATGATGATGATCCCACCAATGATGATTAGGCATGTGTTGACTCCAACTTGGAGTCTGATACAAACAAGGGAGAGGATTTTAAGATGGGGGAAACTGCTTATACCCCACCAGATGATGAGGAATAGGCCAAGAGAGTTCTTTTTTAACCTTTTTACTTGTGTTTTATTTTCTTAGCACTAAGGATAAGTGTTATTGAATAAGTGTGGGGTGGGAGAAATGAATTTCCATGATCCATATAGGCTTTAATTCTAGATTTATTCATGGTGGTCCTAGATTTTTTTTGAGATATATGACTTGAGTCCTACTAGCTTGTAGTATTTTTGTTAAGTTTATGATTATTTTTATTTGGATTTCTCGGATTTTTATTTTCGGTACTTTTTCAGTGGATAGTCCCTTAGAACTGACTAGAGCGTCTAGATCTTTTTTAGTCATAGTTATGACTATTCCCGATGATGGATGGATGACAATCGTCTTAAGGAAAAATTAGTCATTGGTAGGAGAGCAAGAACTTGAAACCTTATGAATGCTAGGTATTTCACTCAGGATATCCTTAGGACTTCATATAATTCACTCAAAAATACATGAAAAGGTCGAAACACGTAGACTTTTGGAACTTGATTCCTATGCTTGAAAAATTGGGCTTAATAATGTGAGACATTCAATATGAATATGTGTATTTATGTATTCTCTATTGCCATTATTAAACCATTTGTGCCATTGTGTGTGTGAGATAATTTTGCATATACTCTATGCTTGTAATTTGATGTCTAGAACTTGACCCGTGTGTGTGCTAAGCGAAATGAGAATATTGAATCTAGGAAGTGATATAGGCATTTCTTTGGAAGCCTATTTATATTTCGATTTTACCTACCTTGATGCGACTATTCTAGTTAGTCATTTTGAGCCTTAGCCTACTCTTTTGATAGCCATATTACTAGCTTAATCCGTTTTGTTCTATCGACCTTTATTTAATCCAAATGACTCCTAAGGACCTTTGATTGAAAGTTTTGCATAAAAGAAGCACAAAGTGAGGAAAAAGGAAAAAACTAAAGTGTGGAAATTAGAATAAAAGAAAAGGGTGAAAAATGCAAAACAAGGAGGTTGACGTTAATGGGGAAAGAAAAAGAGAAAAAGTTTGAAAAATGCATGAATGAAAAAGAATGAAAAAAAAGAGAAAGTGAATGAACTTAATGCCAAAAATTCCCCACTAGTCACCTAAGTTGCAAATTGAAAACAAAAGGGAGGTATAAGGAAAAATATAAAGATTGAAGAATGTGCTAAAAAGGGTCAAAGAGTTGTGGAGTATTAAAGTGCCAAGAGATATTAGTCACCATCTTGGCCAAATAGTTCCTACCCATCCCTTAGCCTACATTACAACCATCTTAAGTCCTAATTGATCCTAAATTCGATGTTCTTTATTAGTGGAGTATTTATACTAAGGGAAAGCCTATGGGTCGAATTTTGCATGCATGTAGAGTTTTTCGGGAGAGTGAGTGATATTGTTTTATCTATGCCCAAGTCAAAAATATTATATATCATGTGAGTGAAAGGACATCTCTCCCAATAGTGAGGGGAACATAATGGTGAGATTTTGGTGTATCTTTGATTGCTAAATTACATATGTTCATGTTGGCCCAAATATATATAATACCCCAAAAGTTTTTAAGACTAGCTCCGGGATTGGAAATATGATCAACAGAAAAAGTTTGAAAAATTTCTCAGAATGACTCGTTATACGAGTCGTGGTGAGGAGTAACGGGTCGTTGAACTGAGTCGTGGTTTGTATTCGTGGGAAGGAGCAGCGAAGTTGGAAGTAGTAGCAACAGTTGGGTCCAACGACCCATCATCACAAGGTATGACCCGTTGTTTGGGTTCGTTGAGAGGATTATAGAAACTATGCATGAAGTCAGTGGTGACAACGAGAGGAAATGATGAGTCACTGTGACGACTAGTGACTCATCCTGTCTAACCATCATTTGAAGGTTTGAGAACTGGGCGAAAAGTGGATGGTTGTAACGAGTGATACCACAAGTCATGGTATGATTGGATGACTCGTGGTATAAGCCATGACATTTGGCAGTGAGATTTTTCCTGCAAAATCATTAGGGGTATTTTCATAAGTCCTAAGCTCCTAAATCCTAAACTACGTCGTTTTAAGACCTGAAAGGAGTGTTTTAAGAGGGTTTAGCCTATCTCAAGTCAGTAGGCTTCCATGCATGCTAAGTTTTGAGTTTCTCTTGGAAGATTAATCTAGAATTCCCTTGGGCTTTTGATGTCTCCCAAGCACATGCAAACACACATGGTCATTAAGTAATATAGGACTAGAAGCCCCCATTATCGTACCCACAGAGACTTGTCAGTTCAATCGTTATAAGCTTATTACTTTATTTTTTCTATTCATAAAAATAGTTAAAATGGGGATTGGTTTGGGAAATTAACTACTAAAACTTTAAATACAAAAATAACTAAAATGGTTTTAGGCTTGGTTTTACTTCGATGATGATGAAAATCTAGGGAGATGGCATTTGTTTGGTTTCAGGTTGAGTTTTCAAGACGTGATTACACTAGAATGATTCTTCCTACGGTTGGTAGTTGCAATTTACTATTCCATTTCTTGCCACTATCTCTAGCTTCCAATTATTTCATGAACCCTAACACCTATATCCCTATGGTCGCAGGAGAAGAACGAAACGACGGTTATGCCAACTTGTATTTCAACTAAATGGGTTGAAGAGCATATCCTTATCCTAAACAACAACTTCTATTTTCTCACCAATAGGTTTGAAGGTCTTTGAATTTCCATTTTGTATTTACCTTTACCCTTCCGATTCCCTTTCCCAAGTTCAATCAAAAGACAACAGTTTACTTATAAGGTGATCAATCTCATAGACAAGGAATTAAAACAAGTAAATACAAACAAACACAATGAAGAATCGAATCTAGATTAAATCAGTCTATCAAATATTCAACCATCCACCATGGCCAAAACCCTAGAGTATGAGTTTGGCCAATCATAGACCAGTGGAAAAATGAATACATATTCATCATCATACAAAGTAAAGAGTAAACAAGAGAAGAAACCTAGTGTAGACTTGGGTCTTCCTTCCAAATGACTTATAAGCCTCCAAAGATGAATTACATAATGTTAAAATGAACAAAAGATAGAAAAATTTGTCAAAAGCCTCTCTAACAAACGCTCTAGAGGATATATTTATAGTTGAACCTTGAAATGACACTTTTTCCCTCCAACACTTGGCTTTAAAATCATAAATTTCAGCCCAAAACAGGTCTGGTGAGCCGCCCCCACCATCTTACCACAGACTTAGTCAAATTTCCAGCAATTTCAGCTCTGAGATGGATCGGGTGCGCTGCCTCCATAATCTCACCAGGGACTTAGCCAATATTTCTACACTTTCAGCACATCTGGAGTGCCACTCTAACTATCTTGCCAAAGTATTAGTCAAATTCTTGCACTTTTGGACCCTTCTGGCGTGAGGCCTCCTCCAACTTACTAGAATTTTAGTGATTTTCTCTAAGTCTAGGAAGCTCTGGGGCTCCACGCCCACCATATTTCCAAGATGTTGAAATGATCATCTTCCGAAGTCAAGTAGCTAGCATGGGGCACCAACCACAACACTAGAATTTGATGAACATTTTCAAGGAGCTAAGGACCTAGTGCGGGCGCCCACCATAGCCCCCGAACCTTCTTCTCGGCTTCTCAATTCTTTAACCTTGGTTCATTTTGGGTCCTTTTTATTTGGTTTCCTGATCAAAGCACCTCAAAACGTTTATTAGCATACAAAACACACAAACATATGAATTCATGCATTTCATAAGGATTATGAACTCAAAACAAGGTAAAAAACGGGCAAAAACAAGGCAAATGGGCATAAAAATATTCCCAAAATCACCACCCCACACTTAAGTCATTGTTCGTCCTCGAACAATCCTTTACTCCACACATAAACTCATCTTTTACCATAAGAATTGGTACCTATAAAAATTCACACCCAACCAACTAACATAGAGCATAATTCAAGTAGTTCATCAACATACAACAATTCTCATCAAGCACATGTAAAGGCTTCACAATCAAGACCATACAACCTCTATAATTGACTCATCTTTCAAAACATAGGGCCAACATGATTAAGTATAAAACATGCAATAAATAGAACACCGACTTAGACATCTTGTGCCCCTTGCTTTTAGTGATATTCCTCTCTCAGATTATCAATGCACACACATGGAACATAGAAAGCAAAGGCACTCTCACACTCACAAATGATGTAATGCACATATGTCACCTACCATAGGCTTGACCTTCATGTACATTTAGACTACTTGATTGTTTCAAGATATTCGGATCACAGGGTCTTTTCTTGGTTGCAATATCTTCTAAGGGACGGGTATGAATGATATTTCTTTTATAGTGGCTACCTGCAATATCTTCTAAGGGACGGGTATGAATGATATTTCTTTTATAGTGGCTACCTCCCTAAGCACTTTTAAGACATTTTTAACTTTTCAAGTCCACCACCTTTTTCTTTCTTATTCACCCTTAACTAACTCACCCTTTTTCTTTATTTTATTCTCATGCTCTTTTTTCACTACTTGACTGCTAGTCTTTTATGCTTATAGACTCAATAAGAAATTTGCAATTAAAACTATATCTTTCATTATCCTAGTAGCAAGTAGACAACACAATTCTGTGTGCACCCCTTCTTTCTATTTTTCTCTTTCCATAATTTTTCTTTCTCCCTTAATATTATACTTCGGTGGAACATTACTTTTTAAGTCTCAAAGTTCCTAAGACTCCTTTAGATCAATAAGTCTAAGGTCTCACAAAAAAAGGGATTAAGCTACTTTCATGGCTAAGAAAGAACAAGGCTTAATGTCTCAAATGAGGTTAACTAGGGAGAATGTACAGGAAGGTAAAACAAACATGGAAAAGCTTGGATTTTTCAAAGAAATGCCTTTATCATATCCTAACTCCTTAACAATTAGTTATCCTACATACACAAAGACAAGTTCTAGATGCTAAAATATGTGCACACAAGATAATTCAGCTCACCTCTCATGGCAATCAAGAGTCAAGTTGGCTTCCTACAACTACACATCCACACAATCATATTGAATGATATTTTTCATTATTAATCCCTTAGAATCATTTTGAGTTAAATTAAAGAGCTATGTATGTATCTTATAGATTCCTCACTTATGCACTCAAGTTGCTCACTTTACTAACTCTAGCATAGCAGCTAAGTAGAATGTCATAAGCACACAAGCGAATGATCTACGACTCAATCCTAAAAAAAAGATTAAAATGCGATGAAATTCTACTAAGTTGGTCATCATCTGATGTGCTATGAGTTTACAACACTTTCAACGCTTAAAATTAGAAAATAAGCATGGACTTAAGTATGTTTATATGGATATGAGGCACTTTTACTTTATTTTCAGGGAGAATTGATGTTGGAGATGAATTGTGAAAAAGATGGAGAAAAATGTAGAAAAGTGGCTTAGTACATATCTCCGTACGAGCCATACCATCCTGGTACGAGCTATATTGAGAGTTGTGGAAAGGTCCAGGACCAAAGTATGAGGTTGCATTCTTCTGGCTTAACAAAGATATATCCAACTCCCAACTCACGGAGCTTGTCTCGAATAGCAGGGAAATCCAATACTAGGCGACCCTCATTGATCCAATTTTTAGGAGCATACTTGGACTCCTTCTGCATGTTGAACTAGGTAAGCCCATGAGGCTCTACCTCCTATACACCAAAGCATTTAGCAGAGTTAGCCTTAGTTGTTGATGAGCTGGCTCCCTTTGTATCTTTTCGGAGCTTTAGTAGACCTTTGCCTGCTACCTCAATTTCCATTCCCTTGCTTCCTTTCGGTGCCATGATACCTGTTAAGAAAAAATCAAGAAATACACAAGATTAATCCATGAATAACAAGGCTAGCTAATTAAGTGTTTAAAGGTGTAAATTTGACCCCACACTTAATTCGCTAGTATAATGGTGAGAGTTTGTCTAATGAGGTACTCGAAGACTTTCCCCATCATCATCCAACCTCACGACACTAATTCATTCACCAACTCTAACTCCAACCAAGTTCACGAATTCTTCAACTCTCCTCTCATATTAAGCTTTTCAAGAATGCCTCAATTGGCCATCCCTCTTACTCTCCCTCCTTCACATCTTAATTCAAGTAATTCAAACATGGACATAGCATTATTCAACTCATTCAACAACCCAACAAAAAATTTACTACCATCCATAATGAACTAAAATGAATTTCAACAACTCAAGACTTATTTACATTCAAGAATTCAATACCTATGTACTATCTCTCTATAATGAATGCACCTACCCACCAAATTCATGAATTCAATTCATTTTCCCTATTCATCCCCATAACTTCAAATTATGATATTCAACCAAAAATAAGTTAACCCAATCAAGGATACACATTATCATGAAAGAAATTTAGACATTGAAGTTCATGAAACCCATAATATCAAATTTAAGCTTTTCAGCAACAATGGTGATTTGGGTCATTAATTTTGGGAAAGAAGGGTGTGGGAGCATACTTTCAACTTTACCTAAACAAGAGAGAAGGAAAATACTTACTTGATTTGAGAAGAGGAGATTCATAAAAGCTTGGAGAAGGCAATAATGGAACGGAGAGGGGGAGAGGAGTTACGGGTTAAGAGAAGGAAGAGAGAGAATATTTTGCTTTTTGTTTTTCAACCTTTTGAAGGAAAATAATGAGTGGAAATTTAAATAAAGGTGTGGGGCCTATGTTTTTTTTGGTAATTTTAAGGTCTTTAAGACAACATTGACCCAATTTGACTAAAAATTTTTTGCCCAAAGACCTCTGGTGCGTCGCCCCCTTTGTCTCACCATAGGCTTAGAATTTTTTTTCTTCAGGAATGGGGAGTTGGTGCGGCACGCCACCCATAGCACCACTTGTCAGAATTTTTCTTCTAGAATTTAAAATGTGGCACCCCATGCTAGGTATCTCACCCCATACTTAACCTTTTTCATCTTATTTCCCATCTCTTTTTTCCTCCAAAGCTATGTTCGTCCCTACAAAACAAAGAAAAAAAATGTAAATGTTAGAACGATGGGTTGCCTCCCATCAAGCGCCTTATTTATAGTTGTGGAACGACATTCATGGGTTGTCTCCCATGCAACGCCTGATTTAACATCGCGGCACGACTACGGTTCCCCGTCACTCCTTCATCTGAGTGAAATGGTGATGAAATTGACAATTCAAAGAACTTTCATACAGCTTACGCTGCTCAACCAACTGATTACATTTTATAGGTTCTACTGTAGGCTTAATTGTGAAGTCCTCATAGTGAGTAGGCATCCTTGCTAATCTAAACACTTCAAAAACTACTTCTTGACTATCCATCTTCATAGGCATCTTGCTTGTCTTCACCTGTATGATGGCATCCGTGGTGGCTAAAAATCCTCTCCCAAAAATGAGGGAAACTGCTACATTGGTTTTATAATCCAAGATTATGAAGCCCATCGAAAGAATGAAAGGTCCCACCTTTATCCAGACGTCTTCTATTACCATTCAAGATAGGCCAAAGATTGGTTTGCAAGCTATAGAGTCACTGTGATAGGACATGGTTCTCCTAGCCCTAAGGTTTTACACGAGGATTCAGGCATCAAATTGATGTTAGCACCTAAATTGGTGTAGCTCCGGGGGTCCTTCAGCTTTTTAGGAAGTTTATTCTGGACCCGAGAACTGCACTCTTCTATAAGAGCCGTAGTCTCAAACTCTGTTAACCACCTCTTGTTGGCCACAATGTTCTTTAGGTACTTAGCATATTTTTAGAACTTCCTGCAAAAGTTCCACCAAAGGAATGTTAACATGTACTTGCTTCAACAAGTCAAGAAACTTCTTGCAAGCTATATCCTCCTTCTACTTTTGAAAGCTCTGTGGGAATGGAGGCGGTGGTCTAGCTACTACAACTTTTGGTTGTGAGTTGCTTGACTCCCTGACCTCATTCTTGGACTTCTCAACCTGCTCATACTCAACCTTAGTTTATCTGGGGATAACCTCACCCAGTTCCGTACCACTGCGTAGAGAGATTATGCTCACATTATCTTTAGGATTCTTCTCGGTGTTATTCAAAAGTGCTCCCTTTGGTCTATTCATTTTGCTATAGGGCCAATTGCCCCATCTATCTTTCAAGCTCATGGATGGAATTTTGCATCTTATTCACTACCTAAGTCTGTTGCACAATCCATTGCTTCATCGTCTCCTCAAGAGAACTGCTCAACTGCTGGACCTGAGACCTTTGATAACCATTCTGGGGCCTTTAGAAGTTTTGGTTCCCTCCCTATAAGGGATTTTATGCATTCTGATATCCCTGATTATAACCATTACCTGCAAAACCTTCACCATGATTTTGTTATCCCACAAAAAATACAGATTTGGGATTAAGTGGACAACCTAAATATGTATGACCTTCTCCGCATGTTTCACAAGACGGAGGTGGTGTCTAAACCTGATGCACCTACTATACTTGGCTTCCTACTGGTGTGGTTACAAGTTTGCTAATCACATTCACCAGCTGGCTAATGTCTACTCTGATTACTGCAACACCATCTCCCTCAAGCTTTCCTAACACCTTCGTTGCTACGAATCCTCTGCCTGAGTCTTGACAATCCTGACTGCCTGCTGATATGAGGTTCAAGAGAGCCTCAATTTCATCATAGCTTTGGGACAGAATCTGTCCCTATGTGGTAGCATCAAGCAGGATCTTTGACTCAGGCTTCAGACCCTTTATAAAGTTGTGCCTAATTATCTCTTTAGGCTGCATGTGATGCGGAAAATCTCTCAAATAACCTTTGTAACATTCCCATGCCTGAGCCAAGGTCTCACCATCTTTCTACACAAACTCGGAGATCTTGCCTTTCAACTCTTTGGTTCTCCTTGAAGAGAAAAACCTGCTGACAAAATTTGTTGTAAAGAACCTCCCATGTGGTGATACTGGCTCATTTTTAAACCACTCCTTGGCTTCACCAATCAGTGAAAACGGAAACGAGGTCAGCTTCACATATTCATATGACACGTTCTGGTAATGGAAATTCTTGCTCAGCTCCACGAACGTCATCAGATGCCTGTGGGAATCCTTGTGCAGCTTGCCCTAACATTGGCAAGTGTTTTGGACCAATCGCATGACCCTTCTTTCAACTCAAAGTTCCTAGTGATAGCCAGCTTGACAATTGCTTTAGAAGCATTCTCCATGTTCAGCCTAGCAAAGTTCAATAGTAGAAATCTCTCTTGGTTGTTTCCCTACTGTCACGACCCGAGCATAGACCCGGATAGTAGACACGGGACAAGAGGCCCTGAGAGACCCCAAGTTGACCCATGGCGAAAGCGTACTACTAACTCAATCGATAAACTGAAGAAAACATAATTATAACTCAGCAGAAGTCTCATACAACAACATATCAGAATAATATCTGAAACTATACATACATAAGTCTGAAAGACTCTAGTCTAGACGAGTTGATGGGATAAACCCCCAATTAACTCAATAATATGGAAACTGAAATATGACATGAAGCTGAAAGTCTAGTCCCCGAAAGATGAGGACTTACCAATCACGTAGGTGCTAACTCTGGTAAGCGACTATGAGCGAGGCTGAACCTGAGAATCAGATCCTGCATCATGAAACGATGCAGCATAGAAAGTATGCGGTCAGTACGTGGAATGTACCTATTATACAAGGTAAGTAAAACCGCTTTAGCAAAGTAAAACATTTAAAACATTCATACCATATCATAAGCTTTCAAGTATAAGTAGAAGGGCTACATGCATTCATTCCGAAATCGAAATCTTATCACGACATGATCATGCTTAGCTTTACAACATCATGACTGACTCAAATGACTCAAAGATGAATATAACATTTATATTAGAAGCTGATCAATGAGCCAAACCTTACTTTTAGAACATGCATGCATAAGGTAATCATCATGAGTAATGAAAATGCAAATCTGGATGATATAGACAGTGGGAGACTCATCACTTAACTGACATACCATGATAGAGCTTACGTGGTCTCAACTATCACACTCATGTGTGTAGAGCTGTCCATAACCTTTATAGGGCGATGGATGATACCATGATATCAATATCAAGCTGAAGGGCCAATCGGGCGGGGGATAGCTCACAAGGGAGGTCCTAATAATATAATAGTATCAACCTATGTTGGCATGTAGTTCTGGGGCATAAGGTAATTGACCCTTAACCTGCTCAGTGCTAGACTCTTCTCCCAAAACATGTAATGCTCTACATCGTATATAACGAAGCTCAACATCGTCTATTGACAAAGCTCAACATGAAATCATGCATAACTCAACATCGTATGAAATTAAGCTCAACATTGTCTATTGACAAAGCTCAATAATGATATCATGCATATGAGAAGCTTTATTTTGAAACATACCACAAGCTCAATCATAGGTGGGAGCATCTACTCCAAATCATGTGGTAAGCTACGTAGAGAAGTATTTACTCAATATACCACAAGCTAGAATTTATAATAAAATTGGAAAATGTCACTTCAAATAATGTGGTAAGCTTATGTTGGGAAAATCATCACTTTAAATCGATATGTGGGCATCACCCAAAGCTTTATCATACTTGGATCTAATCGACTCATTTTGAAAACAACAACATAGATCATGGGTAGTTCTAGAAACATGCTTTTCATCATTACATCTCAGCATCATCATGCATTCATCCTCATTCACTACTTTTATGAACTTCTCATCCATGGACATTTTAGATTTAAGATTTTTGGAAAGCAATTTTTGTTATTGAAAACAATTTAGAATCTGCCCAAGCTTCACAATTCATTAATATAAATATAATCTAATCATACCCATGTATATAGATTAAAGAATTATGCAATTGGGTAAAGACCCCATACTTGATCATAGGTGATTTTCATGATTTGATAGAAATTGGGCATGGGTGTGTAAGAAAACACCCACTCATAACCCTACATACCTGGGAATGGTGAATTCTAACACCTTCTAATTTCCCAAGCTAAGATTCCAATGGAAACCTTGAAATTTGGCCTTGAATCACCTTTTCAATCCTTCAAACTTGCATGCATGGGAAGAATAACTTATAGTAGGCTTTTCCCCTCTCAAAACCCCTCAAGACGAGCCTTAAACGACGTAGTATAGGGCCATAGAACTATGAAATGACAGAAATGCCCTTACTGAATTAGTTGAAAACTGATCACTGGGCCAAACAATGGGTGAACCAATGGGTCATTGGAGGATACCATGACCCGTGGTTTCTACCCGTGCTATGCACTGTCCCAACCATATCTCGGATTTAAACCACAGACGAACAGGACGAGTCATTGAACCAGTCGTTGTTTCCCTATTCTGAAAATCTGAAATCCTTCACAACGAGCCTAACCACGACTCGTAGTGTCCTACAACGGGTCATGGTTCCCATCTGTCATCTCCACTGAAAAGTCCACTATCTTGCCACGACTCCAGACAACGAGCCATCCTTCCTCACAACGGGTCGTTGTGACGCCCGTTTTCTACACTATCACCAGGCCTAACCATTCCACGACTGCTCACAACGGCTCGTGGTTACTTACCACGAGTCGTTGTACCTCTCATTCTGCAACTTTTTTCCAACTTTCAGCAGTTTTGCGTTTTAGCTTCCCGGGTCTACTCCTAAGCACTTCAGAGGTATTACACCTACACCTACTCATTGTTATCCATGATTAACCTTCTAAAAGTCCTCTTAATTTTAGGATCAAGAGAAGCCAAAATTGATTCTTGACTTCTCCTACTTGGTTTACACTAAGCACACAACCCTATAAACTTTAGAAAAACAAAGAAACAAACATAAAATACAGAATAGTGGAAAAAATCCTAACCTACAAATGATTAAACAGTATTCAAGTCCTTAACAATGGTGCCAAAAACATGATGTCGCCCAAATCCATGCAAGTGCATGTGGTCGTCAAGTAATATAGGACTGGAAGCCCCGATTATCCTACCCAAAGAGACTTGTCAACTCAATCGTTATAAGGTTATTACTTTATTTTCTCTATTCTAACAAAATAATTAAAATGGAGATTGGTTTGGAAAATTAATTACTAAAAATTAAATAAAAAAATAACTAAAATGGTTGCAAGCTTGGTTTTACTTCGATGATGATGAAAATCTAGGGAGATGGCATTTGTTTGGTTTAATGTTGAGTTTTCAAGACGTGATTACACTAGAACGTTTCTTCCTATGGTTTCTAGTTGGAAGTTACTATTCCATTTCGTTCCACTATCCCTAGCATCCAAGAACTATTTCATGAACCCTAATGCCTATGTCCCTATGGTGGCAAGAGAAGTATGAAATGACGGTTATGCCTACTTGTATTTCAACTAAACGGGGTTGAAAGGTATATCCCTGTCCTCAATAACAACTTCTATCCACTCACCAATGGGTTTGAGGGTCTTTGAATTCCCATTTCATATTTATCTTTAACTCTTTTGATTCGCTTTTCCAAGTTCAATCAAAAGTCAACAGGTTACTTATAAGGTGATAAATCTCATAAATAAGAAATTAAAATAAGTAAATACAAACAACCATAATGAAGAATCGAATCTAGATTAAATTAGTCTATCAAACATTCAACCATCCACCATGGACAAAATCCTAGAGTATGAGTTTAGCCACTCATAGACAAGTGAAAAAATGAATACATGTTCATCATCATAAAAAGTAATGAGTAAAGAAGAGAAGAAACCTAGTGTAGACTTGGGTCTTACTTCCAAATAGCTTACAAGCCTCCAAATATGAACTACATAATGTTAATGTAATAGCCTATAAGTGAGTAGGAGTAGACCTGGAAGTGAAAAGTTGAAAACTGTAGAATTTGGGGAAAATTTGCTTAGGAAGAGCCAAGGGACGACTCGTGGTAGCTAACCAGTGGACGTTGTAACTAGTCATCGTATAGGGTAAGCTGGGTGGAAGTGTAAACAACAGACAATAGCACGACTCATTGTTGGTTACAATGAGCCGTTGAATGTAGGCGTTAGAGAAGGCTGGGTTCAACAGGTGTCACACAATGGGACTTCCAACGACTCGTTGTGGGTTGCAACGGGTCGTTGTTGCCGGTCGTGGTTAGGGTACATGAATTTCCAATGTAAGGGACAGTTCGAGATCACGACTCATTGGAAGGAACCACGAGTCGTGGTGAGGCTCGTGGTAAGTGGATTCAACTTCGGTGGTGATCAAGTAAGTGGATTTCTGAGTGAGTTAGTTTTGGAATGGAAGGGTAACTCAGCTATACCAGCCGGTCGGTTTATTTCATATCTAAAGGCCAGGAAGATGATCTCTAAGGGTTGCATGTACCACCTAGTTAGGTTTAAGGATGTGGAGTCCAAGACCCCTACTATTCAGTCAGTTCCGGTTGTGTGTGAATATCTGGAGGTGTTTCCCGATAATTTGCCAGGTGTACCTTCGGAGAGGGAAATTGATTTCGGCATTGATCTATTACCCGATACACAACCTATCTCCATTCGTCCTTATAGGATGGCTCCAGCCGAGCTAAAAGAGTTGAAGGAACAGTGGAAGGAATTGTTGGATAAGGGTTTCATTAGACCGAGCAAGTCTCCATGGGGTGCACCGGTTCTCTTTGTTCGAAAGAAGGATGGATCCCTTCAGATGTGCATTGATTATCGACAGCTTAATAAGGTCACTGTCAAGAACAGGTACCCCTTACCCAGGATTGGTGATTTATTTGACCAGCTCCAGGGTGCCAGATGTTTCTCGAAGATAGATCTCAGGTTCGAATATCACCAGCTTAGAGTTCGGGAGTGTAATATGCCAAAGATAGCCTTCAGAACCCGGTATGGCCACTATGAGTTTGTAGTTATGTCTTTTGGAATAACCAATGCTCCTGCAACTTTTATGGACCTGATGAATAGGGTGTTCAAGCAATATCTGGACATGTTCGTGATCTTGTTCATCGATGATATTCTTATATACTCCCAGAGTGAGGAGGAGAATGCCGCTCATTTGAGGATAGTGCTGCAGATCCTCAAGGATCGTCAGTTGTATGAAAACTTTAGCAAGTTTGAATTTTGGCTAGACTTGGTGGTATTTTTGGGTCACGTGGTATCAAGTAAGGGTATAAAAGTAGATTCATAGAAAATCAAAGCGGTGAAAGAATTGGCCCAGATCGGTGAATCCTTAAGAAATTTGGAGTTTCTTGGGCTTAGTAAGCTACTACCGAAGATTTGTAGAGGGCTTCTCATCAATTGCAGCCCCATTGACCAGGCTGACTCAGAAAAAGATAAAGTTTCGATGGTCGGAGGCTTGTGAGAAAAGCTTCTAGGAATTGAAGACCCGACTCACTTCAACACTAGTGTTGACTTTACCTGAGGGTACTGATGGCTTTGTTGTATATTTTGATCCTCGAGAGTCGGACTGGGGTGTGTGTTGATGTAGGGTGGGAAAGTGATAGCATATGCCTCATGACAACTAAAGGTTCATGAAAGGAATTACCCGACCCATGATCTTGAGTTGGCCGCTGTAGTGTTTACATTGAAGATATGGCGGCATTACTTGTATGGAGTTCACGTGGATGTGTTCACGGATCACAAGAGCTTGCAATATGTGTTCACACAGAAAGATCTCAATCTTAAACAAAGGAGGTGGTTTGAATTACTAAAGGACTATGATGTGAGTGTCCTTTACCACCCGGGCAAGGCCAATGTGGTTGCGGATGCACTTAGTAGGCTCTCTATGGAGAGTGTGTCCCATGTGGATGAGGAAAAGAAGGAGTTGGTGAAAGAGGTACACCTACTTGCAAGGGACGGGGTTAGATTAATCGACTCGACCGATGGCGGTGTTGTTGTGCAGAATGGGTCAAAATTGTCCTTGGTGGTTGATTTCAAATCTAAGCAGGATGAGGATCCGATCTTGAGGAAGCTGAAGGAAGCGGTGTGGAGTCAAAAGGTGGAGGTTTTCTCCCAAGGGGCTGATGGTGTTCTACGATACCAGGGTCGGCTATGCTTCCCGGACGTTGATAATTGAGAGTTCAAAGTTTGCATGAGGCACATGGTACCAGGTATTCCATCCATCCGGGATCCACAAAGATGTATGGGGACTTGCAGGAAATCTATTGGTGGGATGGTATGAAGAAGGATATTGCAAAGTTCGTGGCCAGATGTCCAAACTGTCAGCAAGTGAAGGTCGAGCATTAAAGACCGGGAGGCATACTTCAGGATATTAGCATCCCTACTTGGAAGCGGAAAGAGATTAATATGGATTTCATTACGGGCCTACCTTGTACTCAATGACACTATGATTCCATTTGGGTGGTGCTAGATAGGTTAACCAAGGCTGCACACTTTCTACCGGTCAAAACCACGGATTCAGCGGATGATTATGCTCGATTGTATATTCGAGAGTTGGTTCGACTCCATGGAGTGCCCTTGTCTATTATTTCAGACCGAGGTACTCAGTTTACCTCCCATTTTTGGTGGTCTTTTCATAAAGGACTCGGGACTCAAGTCAAGCTTAGCACAGCCTTTCATCCGCAAACAGATGGCCAAGCCGAATGAACAATTCTGACTCTTGAGGATATGTTGAGGGCATGTGTTATGGATTTTAAAGGTAGTTGGGATGATCACTTTCCCTTAATCGAGTTTTCCTATAATAACAGTTATCACTCCAATATCTAGATGGCACCATTTGAGGTTCTTTACGAGCGAAGGTGTAGATCACCCATCGGGTGGTTTAAGGTTGGTGAGGCAACCATGATAGGACCTGAATCGGTTCATGAGGCCATGGTAAAGGTCCAGTTGATAAGGGATCAGTTGAGAATCGCACAGAGTCGTCAGGAATCGTATGATGATATGAGGAAAAGGGATCTGGATTTTGATGTGGATGACTGGGTATTTCTCAAGGTATCTCCCATGAAGGGAGTTATGCGATTTGGAAAGAAAGGGAAATTAAGCCCCCGATATGTTGGCCCCTACCAAGTGGTGAGAAGAGTTGGTAAGGTGGAGTATGAGTTGGATTTGTCATCAGAGTTATCTTCTGTACATCCCGTGTTTCATGTGTTGCTTTTGAAGAAATGTTTGGGAGATCCAGATTTAATGGCTCCAGTTGACAGTGTTGGTGTAAAAGACAGCCTCAGCTACGAAGAAGTCCTAATGGAAATATTAGATCGTCAAGTCTGTAAACTAAGGAAAAAGGAAGTAGCCCCAGTTAAGGTTCTATGGAGAAACCAACATGTTGAAGGAGCGATGTGGGAAGCCGAAGCGGACATGATGGCTAAATACCCACATTTATTCTCTACCGGCTCCGTCCCGACTCGAGGTATCATTTTTACTATATGATTCTATCTATTTTTCATGTTCAGTTCATGTGTATAAGCTTCTTTTATGTATATGAATGTGTATGTGAAGTATGAGGTCAGTTCAGCTATGTGGTTCTATTCGGAGGTAGTCATTCTATGAAATTTTTGGTTAAAATGATCAGTATTTAACTACGATAATTGTATGTCTGTGATTTCTTCTTGTTTCTAACATTCCAGGGCAAATGTTCCCAAGGGGGAGATAATGTAATACCCCGGAAGTGCGTAGGAGTAGACCCGAAAGTGAAAAGTTGAAAATTGCAGAATTTGGGAAAAATTTGCTTAGAATGAGCCAAGGGACGACTCGTGGTAGCTAACTATGGGACGTTGTAACCAGTCTTCTTATAGGGTAAGTTGCGTGGCAGAGTAAACAACGGACGATAGCATGAGTTTTTGTTGGTTACAATGAGCTGTTTAATGTAGGCGTTGGAGAAGGTTGGGTTCAGCAGGTGTCATGCAACGGGACTTCCAAATGCCGATCGTGGTTAGGGTGCATAAATTTCTAGTGTAAGGGACGGGTCGAGATCAGGACTCGTTGGAAGGAACCACGAGTCGTGATGAGGCTCGTGGTAAGTGGATTCAACTTCGGTGGTGAGCAAGTAACGAATGATACAACAGATCGTTGTTTGTAAGGACGGGTCGTCCTATCCGTTTTTGATTGATTCCGGGAGTGAGTTTTTAGCAGTCCATTCAATGAAGGATATGACGGGTCGTTGGTTGTTTCCACGACCCGTTGGTACCACCCATAGGTTCATTTCGGCCAGTTTTCAGGGCAAGTTCATTAAGGGTATTTTTGACTTTTTCATGATATAAGGCCCTAAACTAAGTCGTTTTGTCTTAGGAAAGCTAGGTTTTTATGAAAATAAACCTTCCTAAGCTCTCATTCATGCATGCAAGGATTTTTGATAGGTGATCTAAGGGAGAATTCAAGCTTTACACCTCAATTATTTCAATCTCATTCTTGGGCTTTTAAGGAGGACTAGAATTTGATAATTTCAAGTATGTAAGGTCTTCAATGGGTGGATTCTTCCACACCCATGCTCCTACTCTATTATTTATTCAAATTTTATTTAAATCTCATGGGGTTTTGTGCTTGATTTGTATAAAATCTACTGATTTAATTATGGGTCTTGAAATTTTAAAACCTTATCATTATCTACTAATTTTGATCATCTTTTGAGTTCTAAATTGATATTAATATTGTTGATCTTGAATTTCTAATCAATTAAGCTTGATTATGCATGCCCCATGATGAATCAATTTATGATCCATTGATCCGTTGATGTTCTGATAAGCCCATCATAATAAGCCCACCAGTAGCTAGTATCAGCCTTGCTCTCAACATAATTTGTGAGTCCTCATGTTCCGAGGGCTACATGTTCATACTCTATGTCATATCTTCAAGTTTCTAGATGTTGGATTAGTTGGGGAGTTGTCCTATGAATCCGCCTGTCATGTTTAGAGGCTTATCAGACTAAAAGTTGTATTCCTCCATATTGTATAAGTATCGTACTATTCTTCCCCTTATGTTATGTTATAATTACGTTCTTTATGTTAACTCTTCTGCTAATGTGATTGAATTAGATGTATGATCATGCCATGGTTTGACTTGGGGTCTCTCGAGGCTTCTCATCCCTTGTCTACAATCTGGGTGTACATTTGGGTCATGACAGTTAAAATGAACAAAAGATAGAAAAATATGTCAAAATCCTCTCTAACAAACGCCCTAGAGGATATATTTATAGTTGAGCCTTAATATAACGCTTTTTCCCTCCAACACTTGGCTTTAAAATCACAAATTTCAGCCCAAAACAGGTCTGGCGCACCGCCCCCACTATCTCACCACAGACTTACTCAAATTTCTAGCAATTTCAGCTTTGAAATGGATCTGGTGCGCCACCCCCATCATCTCACCAGGGACATAGCCAATTTTTCTACACTTTCAGCACATCTGGTGCGCCACTCTCACTATCTCGCCAAAGTGTTAGTCAAATTCTTGCACTTTGGACCCTTCCGGCGTGAGGCCTCCTCTATCTTACCAAAATTTTAGTGATTTTATCTAAGTCTAGGAAGCTCTAGGGCTCCACGCCCACCATCTTGCCAAGGTGTTGAAATGATCATCTTCTGAAGTCAATTAGCTGGCGCGGGCGCTATCCATAGCACCAGAATTTGATGAATTTTTCAACGGAGCTAAGGACCTGGCGTGGGGTGCCCACTATAGCCCTAGAACCTTCTTCTTAGCTTCTCAATTCTTCAACCTTGGTTCATTTTGGGTCCTTTTTCTTTGATTTCCTACTCAAAACACATCAAAACATTTGTTATCATACAAAACACACAAACATATGAATTCATGCATTTCATAAGGATTACGAACTCAAAATAAGGTAAAAGACGAGAAAAAACAAGGCAAATGAGCATAGAAATATGACCAGCATTAGCTTTCAAAGATAATTTGAGAATTAGTTTACCCAAGTATGTAGGGCTATGAATGAGAGTTTCCTTTCCCTCTCATGCCCAAATTTCTCTTCAAGTTCAT
The DNA here is from genome assembly GCA_035772735.1 of Datura wrightii. Taxonomy (NCBI): domain Eukaryota; kingdom Viridiplantae; phylum Streptophyta; class Magnoliopsida; order Solanales; family Solanaceae; genus Datura; species Datura wrightii. The sequence continues at coordinate 11,427,273 of JASDFA010000003.1, forward strand.
GAATTCAATTTCTAATTCAAGTATATGGTTTTATAAGGTTTTAACCCAATTTCATTAAATTCTCTATGATATGTCTATTTGTCAATTCCCCTTATGTTCCAAAGCATGTTTTAAAATTTATGGGCAGATATCATACGCAAATTGATTATAAATTCATGATTTTAAGTTATTTGAAGTTATACCCTATTATGCAAGTTTTATGAAAAGTCCAGTTTATGATTCATGATTTCAAGTATGATGAGATACCTAGCATGAATGAATGTTTATAAATTTTCCATGTATGAATCCATAATTTTGACGTATGAAGTCTATTTCAAGTATGCATCTTTTTTATGATTTGGGCATACTCACTTAAGTAAAGTATGTTTTCATAATTTAGCCAAGGCTAATAAGATCATCTTATCATAAATTTTGGAGTCAAGACTCCTAATGCAACTTATAATATGTTTTGGAATCAAGACTCCCAATATTCAGATTTCAAACTATGCATGTAATTATGATTTTAGCTTCATTGAAAAACGATGGGAACGCTATGCATGTTTTTGGGAGTAGTGTCTATCATTGAGTTGGGCAGAGATTCAGGTAAATCCCGTGTCTCAAAACTATGCACCAACATAGGTATACATATGCATTGGGATCTCCCTTGAGAGTTTTCCCCTACCCCCAAGGGCCTCAACTTGATATTGATATCATGGTATCGTCCTTAGCCCTGACAAGGTTTTGGACGCTCTGCCCATTTGAGTGTGATAGTTAGGGCATCACGTAAGCTCTATCGTGATGGTGTCAGTTATGATGAGTCTCACATTGCTCCTCATGATTTTAATTATTCATGTTCATGACTTATGATATTATGTTTTACAACAAGTTTTACCTAATGATCATATCATGAGCTTTTACTGATTTCATCTATGACAAGTCATATGATTTCTATTATTAACGTTGGGCCATTATGTTTAGATATGATACTTAGCTTATGACTATATATGTCTCAGATACAGTTTTCAACATTCTGTCCTTACTCTCATGATCTAATGATTTATATTGATATGCATGATTTCAGTTAACATTTACTCAACATGTTTTACTTACCTCTACATACTTAATACATTCAAAGTACTGACCGTATATTCTATACTATATCATTTCAATACAGGTCCGAGTGATTAGACTCAGTTTCGCCGTTAGTCCAGCTCCCCTACAGTCTCGCTCACTTCTCGTCCTCATCTTTCGAGGAAATTCATTTTAGTTGTTTGATTATACTATTTCAGTCTCAGACTTTAGCGAGCTAGTTGGGGGTGTTGTCCCATCAGCTTATCAGACAGTTCAGAGGCTTCTCAGAAATTATGTAGACTTTCAGATTTATCGAGTGTTGACTCCATTTATGATCATTGTTATACATTATGTTATTCAGACTTCTGCTTATTCTTATTTAAGCTATCAGTTTTCACTTTGATGTATGGTCTTTAGTTGCTATGTTCATGCCATAGGTCGACTTGGAGCCATTCGTGGTTCTAGGTCCTGTGTCTCGGTTCGGGGTCCTAATGAGTTGGAAATTTACCAACTCATTAGGCTCCTAAGCATGGTTTTTTCCTAGTTTTTGAGCCATTTATGTGGATTTTATGCCCTTTCTCTTAAAATCTTTATAGGTACTTCATGTGAGCAAAGAAAGCATGACATCGAGCAAAACACATGGAATTTGTGAAGAAATTTGATGAGTTAGCATATGAAGGAGAGGAGCCAAAGATAAGGGAAGATTTGAGCTCAAAAAGAGGTGCAAGGATGTGCTTTGAATTGGCTAAACGCGGATCTAGAAGTGCAAAATGAAGGTGAAACATTGAAGCTACTACCCAGACCAGCTAAACAACCAGCCCTTCACAGAATGCATTGGCTAAGCGCCCATTGAACTGCCGGTTTCCCCTTGCCAGGACATTGTTTTCAACCGGCTAAAGTTTGGTGCTCTGCGGATTGCCATTGGCGAAACGGTGGTTCCTCACAGGATAGGTCGTTTAATGAAGGGTAAAAGGGTCCAAAAACGTCTCCAAAGCATCTAAAATATTCAAGGGCATTTGGGAAAAGTTGTACACAAGAAAATACAGATATTTCGATAACTTTCATTGTACACCACTCATCAATTCATCTAGACTTCATCTTTTTCAAAGAATATTTGGTAGATATCTTTCACCATAGATTTGTAGAGTTAGGTAGTACTTTTCTTCTTCTTTTTCTTTAACCCAAATTGGGGAATTCCACCGTTGTTGTAAGAGCTTGTGAAGCAAATTTGTTAAGCTAATGTGATGAATGTGAGGGGAATCCTCTTAGTATCTTCTCCCTACCTTTAAGTATGCTTTACTAATTTGCTAGCTAGAGGTGTATTCATAGTGGGTTTATTAATTTGACTGGGTTTTGATAAATTGCTCTTGGATTCTTATTAAATAATAGATCTATTATCTTCTTCCAAGTTATAATTGCTAAAATTGATGGTTGCAAACATGAATTGTGCTTTACTTTTGTTGCTTTTTCTTGAAAGAGAAAGGTGAGAATTGGGTGAGAAGATATTAGTGAGGAATTGGAGTTTTAGTGTGTGGGATTAAGCTAGAGATAGTTAAACCCACATTTCACCCCATTAAAGGTCAAGGCTAGAAATAGCTAGTCCTTCCTCAAGCTTTTGTGGTGGATTGCTTGAATTGGATTTTGGGTTTGAAAGAATCCAAGGCATAAATATTCTCGCGGTCGAAAAATAAGACAATGTGAATTATCTACTGCTATCTATGTTAATTTTGAGTCTAAGTGATCGAAGAAATTTCTGATTTAATTGTGATCCCATTTATAGAATGCCCTTGGCCTCTCACTTGTGATTGCTTCAATCGAAATTCCCCCCAATTATTTCTAATTTAGAATTAGATAGTGTTTTTCCCTTTAATTTCCTCCCAAGTTTACTTTTCAAATGTTGAAAAATTATGCGTTCTAGTTTGAATTAGTTTATAACTTTTGAATTATCGACTCAATTCTCTGTGCCACATTAAGTAGAGTCTTTTTCATGTATGTGAAGTGTGCCTCACTTATGGGGAAGAGGCTACAATAAATTTTAGAAATATTTCCCTTCTTTCATGATCTATGTCATGCGATGAAGTATCTTTATATCCTTCTAACTCGTTCTATACGCGTGTCATGATCCTAATGACTGTGATTGGCACCCATACTAACCCCTCGGTGGGCGAACCAATGCTTCCCAACAACTACCCCGTCAACAACCATTTCAAGAGAAGTAACATTTGCAACAAAATAAAAGGAAATGAAATATCCGGAATTTATAATAACCAACTAAATCGAAAAAACAAAACTTCCCAAGATCATAAAGTCATTGCACTTCAACCTCTAACTACAAGTCTAGGAATATGTAAACTAAAAAGAAATAGAAGCTGCAATGTACGGAGGAAAGACATATTTGAAGGAGGATTGAATCAGCCCATTCCGCTATAATATCTCGAACCTTGGAATAGCTTGATGAAGGAGAATAACTAAAATTGTAGGTCTGGTGCAGGGAGTGATGGCGATACTAACAGACCGTCATGCCACTAACGGTGCAAGCGACGTTCATCAGGAAGGTGATGGACCATCACTGGTGATGTTCAGGTTTGACAGTATGGGTGACAGCCCGTCAGAGCAGCGACATACCATCACTTTAGCCATCAAAGGAAAAATTTCTAGACTCTGGGGTGACGACAGACCTGATGGACCATCAGAGTTGTGACGACCCATCACTTGTACTGTCGAAGGAGTTTTTTGCAGACCTCACTAGTTTAGGGTGAAAACATGAAGGACAGACTGTCGGGAGTGTGACGGCCCATCACGGGTACAGTTGGGGTGCCCAGTTGTGGAAATTCTGCTTGATTCTCAAGGGAAATTTTGTAATCTCCCATGCTTTTAACTCCTATACTACGTCGTTTTAAGCCCTGGAAGAAGTACATTAGGGGAATTTAACCTATCCTAAACCCTTCCACTCCCATGCATGCAAGATTAGAAAATTTTCATTGAAGATCAAGCCCAGAATCTTTTAATTCTCCTCTAAATCTCTTGGGATTTTATTGTAAAGTTGAAAATCTGTTTACCCAAGTATGTGGGGCTATGAATGAGAGTTTTCTTTCACTCTCATGCCTATATTTCTCCTCAAGTTCATGAATTCAAGTCTTAAATCAAGTTTATGATCCTATGCGGTTTTATCCTAATCTTATGAAATTCTCTATGAATTGCTTATGGGTCAATTTCCTTCATGCTTCAAAGTATATTTTAAGATTCATGGGCAGATTTTATATCTATTTTGATTATTAATTCATGAGTTCCAATTTTAAAAGATTCTTCCCAATTATGGAAGTTCATGAAAAAGTGTAGTATATGATTTATGATTTCAATTATGAGGAGATATCTAGTATGATTGAATTTTTGCAAATGACCCATGTATGAATCACTAATTTTGACTTATGAAGTCTAGTATAAGTATATATGATTTTAAGATTTGGGCAAACCCACTCAAGTTAAGTTGTTTTCATGATTTAGCAAAGGCTAATGAGATCAGCTTATCATATGTTTTGGAGTCAAGACTCCCTAGGTTCAGATTTCACACTATGCATGTAGATATGATTTCAGCTTTGTTGAAAAATGATGGGAGCACTATGTATGTTTTGGGAGCAGTGTCTAGCACCGAGTAGGCTTGGGGTTCTAAGGTTCCTCGATCTCAGAACTATGCGCCAATGTAGGTTTATATATATTGGTGTCTCTCATGAGAGTTCCCCCCCCAGGGGCCTTCAGCTTGATATCAATATCATGCTAGCATCCTTAGCCCTGACAAAGTTTTGGAAGGCTCCGCCCACTAGAGTATGATAGTTGGGGCATCGCGTAAGCTCTATCATGATGGTGTTAGTTACATAACGAGTCTCCCATGGTCCCCCATGATTTCAGTTATGCATGATTAGATGTATGATATTATGTTTTCAGTAGGTTTGACCCAATATTCGGTTTATAAGCTTGTACTTATTATATCAGCTATGGTTAGCCGATGATTCTATTTTTAGCTTTGGGTCATTCTATTCAAATATAAAATTCAGTTTATGTCTATACATGTTGTCAGAAATCAGCATGCAGTCCTTATTCTCGTGATCTTATGATTTATGTTATGTGCATGATTTCAGTTATGCTTACTCAGCCTGTTTTACTTACCTTATGTACTCAGTATATTCCAAGTATTGACTTCATACTCTATGCTATATTATTTCATGATACAAGTCCTAGTGATCAGACTCAACCGCACCATTAGTCCTACCCTCATTCCAGTTCAGACCCTGCTTTGGGTGAGTCCTCATCCTCCGAGGGCATCTATATTTCAGTGTCAGTATGTTCGTTTATTTTAACGTAAATACAGCTGGGGGTTTGTCCTAGCATCTCGTCATTTAGTAGAGGCTTTTTAGACATAGATTTGTATAATCAGCTTCAGACTCATTGTTATAATATTACCGTTGGCTAGATGTTTTATGATTTTGAGTTCATTTATTTATGTTTAAGTATCAGATTACGCTTTATATACAACTCTATAGTTGTATGTTCATGCCATGGGTCGACTTGGGAGCATTCATGGTTCTGGGTTCTATGTCTTGGTCTAGACCTATGTTCGGGTCATGAAAAACTTGGTATCAAAGCCAAGGTTTAGAGTGTCCTTGGTTGTCTGAAAGCTGCATTAAGTAGAGTATTTTTCATGGGTGTGAATTGCGCCACACTTATGAGGAAGAGGCTACAAGATGTTTTAGGAAATTTCCCTTCTTTCATACTCTATGTCGTGCAATGAAGTATCTCCCTATCCTTCTAACTCGTGCTATGCACATTTGCAGAATCATGCCTCCACACTGTCTAAATGGAACAAGAAACGAAAATGGAAATGTTCATGGAAATGGAAATGGGATGAGCATCAGCAGGACTCGCCGACACCAATAGGTCCTTTGCTAGAGTAGGTCTCTCATGCCATTTTTAGGGTGGCATTCCAAATGTTGGAGTAGGCTTTGATCGTTCAGGTCAATCAATAAGCAGGTGGCCCATGTCCCATAGAATGGGAATGCATCGGTAGTTCGAGTTCGGGATTTCCTCAGGATGAACCCACCTAAGTTCCTTGGGTCAAGAGTGGATGAGGAACCACATGAGTTTTTTGAGGAGATCCAAAAGATCACCTAGATTATAGGGTGATAGGTGAAGAGAGCACAGACTTAGCCTCCTATCAACTGAAGGCGGTTGCTTATATTTGGTACCATCAGCGGAGAGATGGTAGAGTTGTGGGCATAGTTCTCGTGAGTTGGGATAAGTTCATGATTGCCTTCTTAGATTGATTTTTCCCTAGGGAGTTGAGGGAGGCAAAGGCAATGGAGTTCGTCAACTTGAGGCAGAACAATGTGACTATATAGGAGTACACCTGACTGTCCAAGTATGCACTAAAGATGGTTGCGGATCAAAGAGCCCGTATAAAAAGATTTGTGTATGGAGTGTCAGGTTTGCTGGTCAAGGATTGTAGGACTGCAATGCTGAATAGTGATCTTGATTTCTCCTAATTAGTGATATACTCCCAGCAGATTGAGGCGGATCAAATGAAGGTAAGGGAGAGAGAGGCCAAGAGGGCTAGGACAGGTAGCTTCGGGTTTTTCTAGCAGAGGTCCGACGGTGTACATCATCAGCAATCCCACCAGAGGTCATCGGCCCTAGTTCCATTATTAGCCAGTGTGCTATCCATATCTAGGTATGAGTAGAGGGGACGGGCATCAGGCTCTCGAGATCAGGGGAGCATGTCAGCAGAGCCTAGCATCCCAATTTGCAGTAGGTGTGGTAGGAGGCACACCGGAGAGTGCTTAGCAGGTTCAGGTGCATGTTTTGGGTGCGGGAATCCTAGACACATGCTCAGCGATTGCCCTTCAGCTAGATAGGGTCCTAGTAGGGGTCATGAACCAACCACCATTTCGGTAGCTCCCCTAAAATGCTTAGCTCACCAGGGTGCATCCACTAATGCAGGTGGTGGTCATCGTCAGAATAGGTTTTATGACCTATCATCACGTTAGGAGCAGGAGCTCTCCCCGGATGTGGTTACTAATATGTTACGCCTATTTCATCTTGATGTGCATGCATTGTTAGATCCATGGGCTACTTTATCTTTTGTGATGCCCTATTTTGCTATTAGTTTCTGAGTTAGTCCCGAAATCCTATCAGAACTCTTCTCAGTCTCTACTCCAGTAGGTGATTCAGTTATAGCTCGATGGGTATAAAAAAATTGCCCTATCACAATCCTCAAGAAAGTCACCTTAGCCAATCTAGTAGAGTTAGACATGACTGATTTTGATTTTAACTTTGGTATGGATTGGTTTCATGCATGTTATGCCTCAGTAAATTGTAGAACCCGTGCGGTAGAGTTTCAATTTTTGGGTGAACCAGTCCTAGAATGGAAGGGTAGTTTAGCTATTCCTGTAGGTCGCTTTATTTCCTACCTTAAGGCTAGAAAGATGATTTCCATGGGTTGTGTGTACCACCTAGTTTGGGTTAAGGATGAAATATCCAAAACCCCAACTCTCTAGTCAGTTCCTATAGTGTTTGGGTATCAAGAGGTGTTCCCAAATGATCTACCTGGAGTCCTTCCCGAGAGGGAGATTAATTTCGGTATTAACCTTCTTCTCGATACGCAACCTATATCTATTCCTACTTACAAAATGGCTCCAACTGACATAAAAGAGTTGAAAGAATCATTGAAGGATCTCTTGGATAATGGATTCATCAGACCTAGCAAGTCCTTGTGGGGTGCACCAGTTCTCTTTGTTCGAAAGAAGGATGGGTCTTTTCATATGTGCATTGACTACCTGCAGTTGAACAAGGTTACGATCAATAAGAAGTATCTCCTCCCCAGAATTGATGACCTGTTTGACCAAATCCAGGGTGCCAAGTGCTTCTTAAAGATAGACCTCAGATCCGGGTATCGTCAACTTAGAATTAGGGAGAGTGACATTTTGAAGACAGCCTTCAGGACTTGGTATGGTCACTACGAGTTTGAAAGTTATGTTGTTTGGACTAATGAATTCTCCTACAACTTTCATGGATCAGATGAATAGGGTATTCAAGCATATTTGGACATGTTCGTGATTGTCTTCATAGACATCATCCTCAAATACTCTCGCAGCAAGGAGGAGCATGCCGCTCATTTGAGGATTTTTCTATAGATTTTCAAGGATCACCAACTATTTGCTAAATTCAGCAAGTGTGAGTTTTGGTTGGATTAGGAAGAATTTTTGGGCCATGTGGTGTCAAGTAAGGGTGTGCAGGTGGACTCTCAAAAGATAGAGGCAGTAAACAATTGGCCTAGACCACTTAGTCCCTCGGATATCAAGAGTTTCTTGAGTTTAGTTGGCTATTACAGGAGGTTCATTGAAGGATTTTCATCCATTGCATCACCATTGACTAAGTTGACCTAGAAGAAAGTCAAATTTTCGTGGTAGGATGTCTGTGAGAAAAGTTTTCAGCAGTTAAAGACTCAACTCACTTCTACCCTAGTATTAACCCTATCCGAGGGCATAGATGGATTTGTTGTGTATTATGATGACACTATGGTTGGTCTTGGTTGTATGTTAATGCAGCATGGTAAGGTCATTACGTATGCCTCTAGACAGCTTAAGACTCATGAGAAGAATTACCTGACTCATGACCTGAATTGGCAGCAGTGGTGTTCACATTAAAGATTTGGAGACACTACTTGTATGGGGTCCATGTGGATGTGTTTACGGACCCAAGAGCTTACAGTACATGTTCACCCAGAAGGATTTCAATTTGCAACAAAGAAGAGGGTTAGAGCTGCTAAAGGACTATGACATGAGTGTCCTTTATCATTCGGGAAAGGCCAATGTAGTGGCGGATTCCCTTAGTAGACTATCCATGGAGAGTGTTTCTCATATGGAAGATGAAAGGAAAGAGTTGGTGAAGGATGTGCATCAGCTTGGACGATTAGGGGTACACCTCGTGGATTCAACAGATGGTGGTGTAATTGTTCAGAATGGTCAAAATCCTCTATGGTGACTGAGGTTAGCCTTGGCTAAGCAAGACAAGGATCCTTTCTTAGTGAAGCTGAAGGAAGCTGTTAAAAATTAGAAAGTGGATGTCTTCTCCCAACGGGGAGATAATGTGCTTTGATATTAGGGTCGTTATGTGTTTCGAGTGCCGATAATTTGAGGGAATAGATATTGCATGACACCCATGGTTTTCGATATTCTATACATCAAAGTGCCACCAAGATATACCGATACCTATGGGAAGTCTATTGGTGGAATGGCACGAAGAATGACATAGCAGAGTTTTGTGGCTAAGTGTCCGAACTGTCAACAAGTGAAAGTGGAGCATCATAGACTTGGAGGTATGCTACAAGACATCTGTATCCCCACTTGGAAGTGGGAAGATATCAATACGGACTTCATCATAAGGTTTCCTCGTACTCGCCAACAGTATGACTCTATTTGGGTGGTTGTAGACAGGTTGACTAAGGCAACTCATTTCTTACCGGTCAAAACTACCGATTCAGCTGAGGACTATGCTAGATTATACATTTGGGAGTTAGTTCGGTTGCATGGAGTTCCCTTGTCCATCATTTAAAATAGTGGTACTAAGTTTACCTCCCAGTTTTGGAGATCATATCAGAAGGGACTTTGTCAAGTCGAGTGGACCATTCACACCCTTGAGGATATGTTGAGGGCATGCGTTATTGATTTCAAAGGTAGTTTGGATGATCATTTACTTTTCATCGAGTTCGCGTACAATAACAACTATCACTTTAGCATCTAGATGGCTCTATTGGAGGCTCTTCACGGGCAGAGGTGTAGGTCACCTATTGGTTTGTTTGAGGTAGGTGAGGCTACATTGATTGGGCCAGATTCTATTCATGAGGCCATGGAGAAGGTTTAGCTTATTAGAGAAAGACTAAAAACAGCTTAAAGTCATCATAAATCTTATCTAGATGTTAGACAAAGAGAACTTGAGTTTGAAGTTGATGATTGGGTGTTTTTGACGGTGTATCCCATGAAAGGAGTGATAAGGTTTTGTAAGAAAGGGAAGCTTAGTCCCCGATATATTGGTCCTTATAGGATTCTGAGGTGAGTTGGCAAAGTGGTATATGAGTTAGAGCTACCAGCAGAGTTGGCTTCGGTACATCCAGTTTTCCATGTATCTCTAATGAAGAAATGCCTTAGTGACCCAGCCTTAGTTGTTCCAGTGGAGAGCATAGGTGCGAAGGATAGTATCACTTATGAGGATGTTCCGATTGAGATCCTTGATTGTCAGGTTCGGAAGTTAAGAAATAAGGAAGTAGCTTCAGTGAAGGTTTTGTGGAGTGATAACGTCCAAATTCATCGTTGGAAAAACAAATATACCCAATAAGTGTCGGGGTCGAAGCCCATAGGAAATAATAGTTGATCATGCAAAAGTTTTCTATCAAATTGAAGCAACTTGCATCAATTTCTCAAAAACAATAAAGTAAAAATTTGGGAAATCACAATTTGTCAATCGAACTACAAATTCACTCACAAAAACAGGGATAAAGAGTAGACCAAAGGAGAGATTACTAGGGGTGTGATATTATTGCGGTCCACCGGTATGTCACATCCGGGTGCCAGTGGATTCTGGATAAATTCAGCATTGGCACCGGCGAATCACCGATGCTGATCCGTGGTCCGTCGGTAGCCATTCTTGTTCAGCCTAGTAGGTATCTGCGATTGACTGGCGTTTCATCGGTGTCCTCCGGTGGAGCGCCGATCCTTATCTCAATTTTTATGCTTTTTTCTCCATTTCATGCTTTCTATACTCAAGTTAAATACCTGTAAAGATCAAATAGAAAGAACATAAAATCCACCTAATTGACTTGAAAACCAAATAAAAACTCATGTCTAAGAGCCTAACGAGTTGGTAAATTACCAACTCATCAAATCCCCAAACTTAAACCATTACTTGTCCTCAAGTAATGCAATGCTTTACAACTGAGCAAGTGAAACAACATGATATACCACATGAGTCTATGCACCATGGACCACTAAACCTATGACAACCCAAAAATTGCTCACCGGCTCAAGAAAAAAAGAAGAGACTCCCTAAAATATGTTGCAAAAGTTTCAAGAGGTAACCACAATGAATAGACATGATTCTCAAATGTTATCATTCTTCAAGACAAGGGCATGGTTTATCAAAACAATCATGCATAGAATCTCAAATCATTACACATTCACATTCAAAGTTTGCCTTGATGCTCACAACACTAATGTCCCAATCACTTCTTCACACCAATGCAAGCATGTTCTCTAAGGGGGTGATTCCACTCACAAGAAGAGAGAATCCCTTGTTATCATCAAACAATGCACACACAAGGGATTATAGAATAAGGGAATAATGCTCACTCTCATAAAGAAATTCTCCATGCACACAACTTGACCTATAGGCTTGCCCTTCATGTAACTCGCCACTAATATAAAGTTGCCACACTCAAAATCAATTAGACTTGAGGCTCATAATAAAGGCTAGGGATAAAGGTAGGATAAACAGTGAGTTTTAGTGGTTAGAACCTCCCTAATGCCTTTTTGAGAATATTTTTAACATCCCATCACACTATTGAGATCATTCCACCTTATCTCTCTTTGCTCATCAACTTCATCTTTTGTTTAACAAGAGCCACCGTTATAACACTTTTGGATTTCACATTCCGCCTCATCTAAGCAAGAGGTAACACCTTTCACTATTTTTTCTTTTTTCAGAGATTCACGATTTTTCGACCAACTAATTCATTCATTTTAATCACAATTTGGTGCTATCTCACAATGCAACTATCACATTTCTCCCTTTTCTTGTGAACCCCCAAACTTAGGATTTTGCCTCATTTCCACACATTTCCTTGTCTCTCCATATTTATGGGGCTTGAAGACCCACTTTTCATTCTTTCACCACTTAGGAACTAGGGAGGATGAGTGCTAAAGAAGGGGATTGAAAAGGGTCATTAGGCTTGTAATGTGGTTTCCAATAAAAAGGGTCAAAGGCTCAGCATTGGTAAGCAAATGAAGATGTTTAAGGAGGTCATTTTGGGTGAAGAAACTAGCAATAGAAAGCCTAAAATCATGTTCTAAGTACAGATACCTTTAGGATTTCGCCTTGAATCACACTTAGGGCAAGTTCTAGACAAACATGTATGCATGGGAATCATTTAATCAGCCTCACCACACAAGGCATCACACTCTAAGGAGTTCACACAATACATTACCATAACCAGCTTACGATTTTAAGACAATTGAGCATGTGAATCAACAAGCCAAACAAGGAATGTGCGCTATATGACAAGAGAGTGCTACATTTTCCATTTCAAATGCCCTATTTCTTCAAAATTCATTTTTTTCATGCCACACACAATTTTTTTGGTGGTACCTCTCAAAAATGATTTCAACAAGACTCTAAAACATGACATTTTCCCTTAAGAAAGTAGTCTTATAATCTTTCATTGGGAAATGTCACCCGGTTCGAAAATAGAAAAAGAAAAGAAGAAGAAATTGCTTCTCGGAAAAGAACGGTGGTATAAAGAAAACCCTCGGAGTTTTATTCACTAGGTACTGTTTACAATGGAAAAAATCAAACTTGGGTCATGAAACATTTGACAATTTAAACAAGGACCCAATCATATGCACTTACAATTCAAGAAACTTCTTTCTTCAATTCCTCCATCCTGAGCCCAACAAAGGCTCAACAACTAATCAACAATTATCAAAACAACAGCACGACAAGGGCAACATCAATCATAATCAATAATAGCTTAACAAAGGCTCAAGAACCATCACAATTCAAAATAATAGCCCAACAAAGGAAACATCAACATCAATAACAATGACCACAAAAGAGATACACTCATCCCACATCAAACTAAAACAATACATTGTCCCCACTGTATGCATACAAAATAAGTGAGGGTAAGAATTCCCTGAAGTAGTCACTCATTATCATCATCATCATCCTCGGCCTCAACATCCCCATCATGGCTATCATCTCCTAGATCCGCCTCATCATCCCTGAAGCCCTCGAACAAGTCGTCTATGGAGCCTCGAACTGTAGAAGGGGAAGCTATAGCTGTGTCAAGCGCACTCATGTATGGCACCTCCTTTGACGTTCGACCTTTCCATTCCTTTACTTTAGACCAGAGAGAAGTGACAGCCTCCTCCACAACATCCACATAAGAGCATAACTTACTCAAGCTATCATACATCAACTTCATCTCCTTTTTTACCGTCTTGGCAATCAGGGTAGGGAGACTTTTAGCCAATTTCTGAAGCTGGCTCTCATGGGAGTGTGTCATCTTCGAGAGCTTGTGGAGGCTACTTGGCTGAGAAGATGTGGGAGGAGGTTAGGTTCTCCTAGCAGGAATTTCTCCAAAAGCCTGGCCCGATGCCTCAGGTTGTGGTATGTTGAGATCGAGAGCCATGGGGGCTTGCTTTAAACCATGGGAGGTAGACTCCTCAGGGACCTCAAAGGCTTGCAGCCGCTTCTACTTTCTCTTAGGAGTATTCACGTCCCTTTGTCTATCCACAGTGATCACACTAGTAGCAGAGCTGGAGGCCTCATTAGGGAAAAGTGGTAGTCCTGCTCGGAGGCAAAATTGGGATATGAGCATAGCATAGGGCATTGATGTTCCAGCTTGCCTTGCCTTTCTCTTCATCTGAATAGCCATTATTTCCCCAAAGTATATGGGTACCCCTCTCATGATTCAATTGATGAGGATGGCCGCCTCCAAATTTACCCTTTGCTCATTCTTTGAGGGCATGATGCCGCCACAAATAAAATCAAGCAATAACTTGGCTTCAAACTTTAAATCATGCCGAGAGATCTCGCCACCCATAGAAGCCCAGAAAGGTGTGTCGGCGGCAATGGTAGGCGTAATCCAACTGAACTGATTCTCTTTGTTGGTGATTCTGGCTGAATACTCCATTTTAGGGTCAATCTCGTCCTCCTAAAACAAAGAATTGATGGCTACCGATGTGATGTCAACTTCTACACCCTTTACCATAACTGAGGAAAGGTAGGGGAATTCGTCAACTTTGCCTCTACGATGTATGCTCTCTTGCCTAGCCTAGTGTGATACATAGAACTCAGGCACTAGGCTATTGTAGAAGTCTGGCAGAGGATTGTCAAAGACGTGTCATTGGCTGTCAGTGAATTATGATGTGATGTTGGGGAAGACACCCTGAGACCACACCAAGTCGAATCACTTCTCTATTGTGATAGAGTGCCCCTTGCAAATAGCGTAGTGTCCCTCTATGTCGGGAATGCAAAAGATAATAGCTTCTTTAGTGTTGGGGGCTAGGGTCTCCCTTGATTTCCCCTTTCCTTTGCTTTTAGATGAGGTCAGGCCTTTCCTTTGCTTGGTTGTCTAGAGGAAGTCATAAGCTGCAAACCTATGTTAGGGCCACAAAATAATATTTCTTTTTGTATTTTTTAATGAAAAGTAAAAACAAACATCTTCTCTAAGCTAAGGCAAGACATTGCAAAGATTGGATGACAAATAAATTGAAGGGTTCAGAGGTTAAGTGCTGGCAGCACCGGCGGAATACCAACGGAACGCAGGTGAAGACCTACGAGGCACCAGTTATTCGCTGATCTTATACAGTGGTTTGGGGGAGACAAGGTCATTCGGTGCCACACTGGCATTTCACTGGTCTTGACTTGCAGAGCATCGATGAAATGTAGGTCTGAGGCAGTGGCCTGAAGCCTTATACCTCAATTGGTGCTTCATTCGACGTTCTGCCGGGCCTGACTGGCGGTTCTCCGGTGAAATCGGTTTAGTGCATTTCACCCCCAAACTTAGTCAAGCAAAAATCTTCCACATTCATTGATTACTCATCCAATATGAAAAAAACACCAGAAAAATGAAAAATTACCCTTAAGAAAGATGTCACTTTATCTATCATCAGACAATAATACATTTTATGCACTTGGGGCTACTCAGACTTCACCCCCAACTAAAATCAAGCAAATCAAAAACAAAGCTTTTTACCATAGATGATACCCCCATTAACATTTAGCATTTTATCAATACCCCCACATACCCACAATATGAAAAATATACAATCAATGAATATCATAAAAATAGAGTAATGGGGAAACACTGAGTTGGGAAATTTCTAACTTAGCATACTCAAAGATATTAACATCCTTAACCAATAAACAAAATCAAGGTAGGACACACATACCAAATGAGATTAAGAACAAAGAGCAAAGAGAGATAGATGTTTGGTGTTGTTATACCCCAGAAGCCCAAAGATCAGACCTGAGAGTTAAAATGGAGAAAAACTAAAAATCTAGCATCAGACACAAAACAAGTCGTGAGGAGACCCGTGAGAGCAGCCTACGAGTCGTGATGTGACTCGTGGGGAGGACTAGGTGATGAGTTCCAATTTGAGAAATAGGATCCCCACGAGCGTGACCAAAACTTTTGGTCATGCCCCACGAGTCGTTACGTTAGTCATGGGGTGGTGAGTAAGAAGAGAAAAGGAAGAGAGACAACGTACTTGACGAGAGGACCCTACAAGTCTGGGTCAGTCACCACGATTCATGGGGAGGGTCTTGGTCAGCTAACTGGAGAATTCTTGGTATTGAGGCAGTGTACATAATGAGTAGTGACCACGAGTCATGGTCACCGAGTAATGAGTCGTGAATTCTTCCGTTATGAGCTAGGAGACCTGATGAGCATTATACTTCATGGATCAAAGCACGAGTTGTGGCCATAGAGGACGAGTCGTTAGGTCCCTCTTTGGGACCATCTAGCAGTTATTTTCTATGAGTTTAATAAGGAATTTTCCATAATTCCTAAGATCCTAAGACCTAAACTACGACATTTTGAGTTATGAATGATGACTTTTAAAGGGGGTAAGTTCATTTTAGGCCATTTACATTCATGCATGCAAGGTAGAAGGTGAGAGAGGGTGATCAAGCCTAGTGTTCCTCAATTCCTCTTCAATTTCTTCTTGGGCTATCAAAGAAGTGTAAGAATCATCTACCAAAAAGTATGTTGGGTTATGAATGGGTGATTCCTTTCACACCTACGCATAATCCCTCTCTAAATCATGAATGTTCTATGTCTAATCTATGGGGTTTTAACCCAATGCATGAAGTTCCTAATCCTTCACATGGGTATGATTTAAATATGTTTCTACATTGAATTATGAAGCATGGGCAAGATTTATAATGTTTTTAATTAACAATCATGTTTCTAGCTTTATGAATTAAAAAACCCATTGATAAAAAGCTCATGAAAGATAAGATTTGTGATGAATGTAAGATGATGATGAGATATTATGATGAAAAGCATGTTTCCAAGCTACCCATGTTTATAATCATGTTTTCAATGTGAATTGAGTATTTCCCAGTATGATAAAGCTTTGGCCAATGCCCACATATACTAGTATGATTTATGATTTCCCTAGTTAAGCTTACCATATGGTTTTGGAGCAAAGACTCCCAATTATCTTTCAGCTTGCGGTATGGTTTGTGTTAAAGCTTCTCATATGCACTATTTCATATTTGAGATGTATTTGATGATTGAGATTCGTCGATAGACGATGTTGAGCTTCATTGAATAAATATGTAGAGCATATGTATGTTTTTGGGGGTAATTTCTAGCACCAAGAAGGTTAAGGGTCGATCACCCTATGCCTCAGAACTATGCACCAACGTACATTTATACTTATATGTATTACTTCAGGACCTCCTTTGTGAGCTATCCACAGCCCTATTGGGCCACGATCTTGATATTGATATCATGGTATCGTCCCAAGCCCTGGCAAGGATTTGGATGGCTCCACCCACTTGAGTGTGATAGTTGAGACCACGTAAACTCTATTGTGGTATGTCGGTTAAAAGACAAATCTCCCGTTATTCCTCATGCTTTCAGTTATGCATGTTTATCATTCATGATATTTCTATAACTATATATGTTCTAAAGAAGGTTTGACTCAATGTTCAGTTTTACTTATAAATATCATATTTCAGCTTTGAGTCAATCGTTTCAGTTATGACATATGTTATGTTATGATGAGATCATGATTTCAGAAAGATTGCATGCAAGCCCTACTCTCAGATTCTTAATGTCTATGTTTTACATTATGTATGTCTTTGAATGATTTTACTTAAACGGTTTTACGTACCTTGCATACTCGGTACATTCCACGTACTGATCGCATACTCTATGTTGTATCGTTTCATCATACAGGATTCGGTTCTCAGGATCATCCCCGATCATAGTCAGTCTTCTGAGATAGCAGCGTACATTGTTGGTGAGTCCTCAGCTCCCCAGGACTAGACTATTCAGATATTTCTTATGTACTTTAAGTTTCAGATTATTGAGTTAGTTGGGGTCCTATCCCATCAACTCATCATGTTTAGAGGCTTTCATACATATGGTTGTATTTAGCTTCAGATTGTGTATTCAGATGTTATGTTTGATTTAGACTTCTGGTATTAATATCTCATTGATTGTTCTATTCTATTGATTCAGTTAGATAAATGCTTATGGCATGGGTTGACTTGGGGTCTCTTGGGGCTCCTTTTCCCATGTTGTGGTCCGAGCCTCCGTTCGGGTCGTGACAAACTTGATATAAGAGAAATAGGTTTGAAGTGTCCTAGGGTGTCTGAAAGTAGCATTAATTAGAGTCTTTTTCATGGGTGTGAAGCACGCCACACTTATGACTCGAGGCTATGAGACGTTTAGAAAATGTTCCCTTCTTTCATGATCTATGTCGTGCGATGAAATGTCTCACTATCCTTCTAATTCGTGCTATTCATGATTGCAGAATTATGGCTCCTCAAAGAATGAATGGTAGAAGGAATGGGAATGGTGAAGGTAATGAGGATGGTAATGGAAACGGGCACCAGCAGGCCCCACCAGTTCAGGAGCCCCAGGCACCAAGCCAGTTGCCCATGCTGAGTTTCAGGCAGCTATCCAGATGCTTGAGCAGGCCTTGACTGCTCAGGTCAATCAGTAGGCTGTTGCGCATGTTCTGCAAAATGGCAATGCAGCGGCGGCTCGAGTCAGAGACTTCTTGAGAATGAACCTGCCAGAGTTCCTCGTGTCAAAAGTAACTGAGGACCCGCATGAGTTCATAGATGAGATAGTGAAGATCACCCAAGTCATGGGGGTAAATGGGGTTCAGGGTGTAGAGATTTGGCCTCGTATTAGTTGAAAGAGGTCGCGCATATCTGGTTTTGCCAATGGAAGGATAGCAGGTCCGTCGGAGCAGGCCCTGTCATTTGGGAGGAGTTCCATGTTTCATTCTTAGATCAGTTCTTCCCTCGTGAGATGAGGGAACTGAAAGCAGCCTAGGATGCGAATCTGAAGCAAGGGAGAATGACAGTACAGGAGTATTCCCTCGAGTTCAATCACCTAACAAAGTATGCCCCAAAGATAGTAGCCGATTAGAGGGCGGGGGTGAGCAGGTTCGTTTATGGAGTAGCAGGCTATTTGGACAAGGATTATAGGACCGCTATGCTCCATCAGGATACAGACTTCCCTCGGACAGTTTTGTACGCCCAGTAGATGGAGGCAGCAAATCTAAGAGAGAGGGAGGCCAAGAGGGCCAAGATTGATGACCACAGATTCGCACAATCGAGGTGGGGTGGTGGGCACCGACAATAGACTCACTAGAGGTTATCAACCCCAACATCTTCAGCATTGAGTGTGCCATCCAGACCGAGGCACGATTAGAGGGGGAGAGCATCAGGATCTACAGGTCAGAGTAGCAGACCTGCAAATTCTACCATTCCAGCTTGTCGCAAATGTGGTCAGCGGCACACGAGCCAGTGCCTAGTAGGTACAGGTGCTTGTCTCGGGTGTGGGAAGCCCAAACACATGCTCAGAGATTGCCCAACAGCGAGGTAGGATCATGATTGGGGCTGAGGCCTAGCTTCTAGTTTAAAAGCCCCACCCATACGCTCAGCACATCAGGGAGCATCTACTAGCACAGGTGGCGGTCAGCGCCAGAACAGATTCTATGCCTTAGCATCCCGCCAGGAGTAGGAGGTCTCCCGGGATGTAGTCACTGGTATGTTGCGAGTTTTCCATATTGATGTTTATGCTCTGTTAGATCCGGGGGCTACCTTGTCTTTTGTGACACCTTATGTGGCCAGTAGCTTCAGAGTCAGTCCCGAAGTCTTGTCAAAACCCTTCTCAGTCTCTACTCTAGTAGGTGATTCAATTATAGCTAGGCGGGTATATAGAGGTTGACCGGTCTCAGTCCTTCAGAAGGTCACCTCAGCAGATTTGATAGAGTTAGCGGTGACCGATTTTGACGTTATCTTTGGCATGGATTGGCTATTTGCGTGTTATGCCTCAGTTAACTGTAGAACCCGAGCAGTAGAGTTCAAATTTCCAAGTGAGCCAGTCTTAGAATTGAAAGGTAGTTCAGCCGTGCCTGTAGGTCGTTTCATTTCCTATCTTAAGGCTAGAAAGATGATCTTTAAAGATTGTGTGTACCATCTAGTTCGGGTTAAGGATGCAACGTCCAAGACCCCGACTATCTAGTCTATCCCATTAGTATGTGAGTATCCCAATGTCTTTCCAGATGATTTAGCGAGAATCCCTCCCGAGCGGGAGATTGATTTCGGTATTGACCTTCTTCCCGACACGTAGACTATACCTATTCCTCCCTACAGAATGGCTCCAACCAAGATAAAGGAGTTGAAAGAACAATTGAAGGACTTGTTAGATAAGGGTTTCATTAGACCAAGCAAGTCCCTATGGGGTGCGCCAGTTCTCTTTGTCTGAAAGAAAGATAGTTCTCTTCGAATGTGTATTGACTATCGGTAATTGAACAAAGTCACCATCAAGAATAGGTATCGTCTACCTAGGATTGATGATTTATTCGATCAGCTTCAGGGTGCCAAGTGTTCCTCAAAGATAGACCTCAAATTCGGGTATCATCAGCTCAGAGTCCAGGAGAGTGACATCCCGAAGATAGCCTTCAGGACGCGGTATGGTCATCACGAGTTTATAGTTATGTCTTTTGGGCTAACGAATTCCCCTGCACCTTTTATGGACTTGATGAATAGGGTGTTCAAGCCATACTTAGATATGTTCGTGATTGTGTTTATTGATGAAATCCTAATATACTCTCGGAGCAAGGAGGAGCATGCCGCTCATTTGAGGGTAGTGCTGCAGACTCTCAAGGATCATCAATTATATGCTAAATTCAGCAAGTGAAAGTTTTGGTTGAACTCCATAGCATTTTTGGGCCATGTGGTATCAAGAGAAGTCATAAGGGTGGACCCTCAAAAAATTGAGGCGGTGAGGAATTTGCCTAGTCCAGTGAATCCTTCAGATATTCGAAGCTTCTTGGGTTTAGCTGGATACTATCGAAGGTTCATGGACGATTTCTCATCGATAGTAGCACCCTTGACCAAGTTGACCCAGAATAAGGTGAAGTTCCAATGGTTGGAGGCTTGTGAGAAGAGCTTCCAAGAGTTAAAGACTCAACTTACTTCAGCACCGGTATTAACTCTACCGGAGGGTACTGATGGGTTCATGGTGTATTGTGATGCCTCAAGGATTAGACTTGGGTGTGTATTGAGTCAACACAGGAAGGGTATAGCATATGCCTCTAGACAGCTAAAAATCCACAAGAAGAATTACCCGACCCATGATCTTAAATTGGCCGCAGTGGTATTCGCCTTGAAGATTTGGAGACATTATTTGTACGGGGTCTATGTGGATGTATTTACGGACCATAAGAGCTTACAATATGTGTTCATGCAGAAGGATCTCAATCTTCGACAAAGGAGTTGGTTGGAGTTACTCAAGGACTACGATATAAGTGTGTTTTACCATCTGGGTAAGGCCAATGTAGTAGCAGATGCACTTAGTAGACTCTTTATGGAGAGTGTTTTTCATGTGGTTGAGGAGAAAAAGGAGCTTGTGAAGGATGTGCATCGGCTTGCAAGGTTAGGAGTTAGGTTGGTTGACTCAACTGATGGCGGCGTTATTGTTTAGAACGGATCAGAATCATATTTGGTGACTGATGTAAAAGCTAGAAAGGATGAGGACCCGATTTTGGTAAAGTTAAAGGAAGCTATTCAGAATCAGAAGGTAGAGGTCTTCTCCAAAGGGGAAGATGGTGTGCTTCGGTACCAGGGTCGTCTATGTGTTTCGGATGTTGATGATTTGAGGAGCCAAATATTGCATGAGGCTCATGGATCTAGATATTCTATCCATCCAGATGCCACCAAGATGTACCATGACTTACGGGAAGTCTATTAGTGGAATGGCATGAAGATGGATATCGTAGAGTTCGTAGAAAAGTGTCCAAACTGTCAGCAAGTAAAGGTTGAGCATCAGAAACCGGGAGGCATGCTTCAAGATATCAGCATTCCTACTTGGAAGTGGGAAGAAATTAACATGAACTTCATCACAGGTTTACCTTGCACTCGCCGAAAATATGACTCCATTTGGGTTGTGGTAGACAGGTTGACCAAGGCCGCTCATTTTCTACTGGTCAAAACCATGGATTTGGTGGAGGATTATGCCAAACTGTATATCCGGGAGCTAGTTCGATTGCATGGAGTGCCCTTATCCATTATTTTAGACAGAGGTACCCAATTTACCTCTCAGTTTAGGAGGTCGTTTCAAAAAGGGCTTGGTACACAGGTTAAGCCTAGCACAACGTTTCACCCACAAACGGATGGTCAAGCGGAGAGGACAATTCAGACCTTCTATGACATGTTGAGAGCATGCACTATTTACTTTAGAGGTAGCTGGGATGAACATTTGCCACTTATCGAGTTTGCATATAATAACAGCTATCATTCCACTATCCAGATGGCACCATTCGAGGCTCTCTATGGGCGGAGGTATAGGTCTCCCATTGGATAGTTTGATGTTGGTGAAGCGGCGATGATAGGACAAGATTCGCTTCATGAGGCCATGAAGGAGGTTCAGTTGATAAGGGATAGGTTGAAAATCGCCCAGAGTCGCCAAAAGTCCTATGCCGACGTGAGAAGGAGAGATTTAGAATTTGAAGTTGATGATTGGGTATTTCTGAGGGTGTCTCCCATGAAGGGAATGATGAGGTTCGGAAAGAAGGGGAAACTTAGTCCCCGCTATCTCGGCCCGTACGAGATTGGTGAGACGTGTTGGCAGGGTGGCCTATGAGTTAGAGTTGCCCTCAGAATTCGCTTCTATGCATCCTGTATTCCATGTATCTCTCTTGAAGATATGTTTGGGTGATCCAGCTCTAGTCGTCCCAGTGGACAGTTTGGTATAAAAGACAGCCTCAGTTATGAGGAGGTTCCGGTATAAATACTAG
Source organism: Datura wrightii (assembly GCA_035772735.1). NCBI lineage: Eukaryota > Viridiplantae > Streptophyta > Magnoliopsida > Solanales > Solanaceae > Datura > Datura wrightii. The sequence continues at coordinate 11,449,643 of JASDFA010000003.1, forward strand.
ATCGTCAGGTTCGAAGGATAAGGAACAAGGAAGTAGATTCAGTTAAAGTGTTATGGAGGAATAAGCATGTTGAGGGAGCTATATAGGAGGACGAAGGGGATATGATGGCTAGATACCCACATTTATTTTCTACCGGCTTAGTTCCAGCTTGAGGTATCAGTTTTGACCTAAAACTCTATTTAGTTTTCATGTTCAGTTCATATGTCCAAGTTTCTTTTGTGTATGTGGATGTATGTATGATTCGTGAATTCAGTTTAGCTATGTAGTTTGAATCAGAGATAGTTATTCCATTAGATTTCGACTTAAATAATCAGTATTTGAATATGATGATTGCATTTCTCTGCTTCTCTGTATGTTTTCCAACATTCGAGGACAAATGTTCCCAAGGGGGAGATATTGTTATACCCCGAAATTTCAAAGATCATACCCGGGAGTTAAAACTGAGAAAAACTAAAAATCTGGCATCAGAAACAAAACAAGTCGTGAGGAGACCCGTGAGAGCAGCCCACGAGTCATGATGTGACTCGTGGGTAGGCCTAGGTGATGAGTTGCAGTTTGAGAAGTAGGATCCCCACGGGCGTGACCACAACTTGTGGTCAGGCCCCACGAGTCGTTAGGTCAGTCATAGGGTGGTGAGCAAGAAAAGAAAAGGAAGAGAGACAATGTACTTTACAGGAGGACCCCACAACTCGTGGTCAGTCACCATGATTCGTGGGAGGGTCGTGGTCAGCTAACTGGAGAATTCTTGGTATTGAGGCAGTGTACATAACGAGTGGTGACCACGAGTCATGGTCACCCAGTAACGAGTCGTGAAGTCTTCCGTTATGAGCCAAGAGACCTGATGAGCAGTGTACTTCACGGATCAAAGCACGAGTTGGGGCCATAGAGGATGAGTTGTTAGGTCCCTCATTGGACAATCTGGCAGTTAGTTTTTGTGAGTTTAGTAAGGGCTTTTCCTTAATTCCTAAGATCCTAAGGCCTAAACTACATCATTTTGAGTTATGAATGATGACTTTTAAAGGGGTTAAGTTCATTTTTGGCCATTTACATTCATGCATGCAAGGTGGAAGGTGAAAGAGGGTGATGAAGACTAGTGTTCCTCAATTCCTCTTCAATTTCTTCTTGGGCTATCAAAGAAGTGTAAGAATCAGCTGCCAACAAGTATGTAGGGTTATGAATGGGTGATTCCTTTCACACCCATGCCCATTCCCTCTCTAAATCATGAATGTTCTATGTCTAATCTATGGGGTTTTAACCCAATGCATGAAGTTCCTAATCCTTCACATGGATATGATTTAAATATCTTTCTACCATTGAATTATGAAGCATGGGCAAGTTTTATAATGTTTTCAATTAAAAATCATGTTTCTAGCTTTATGGATTAAAAAACCCATCGGTGAAAAGTTCATGAAAGATAAGATTTGTGATGAATGTAAGATGATGATGAGATATTATGATGAAAAGCATGTTTTCAAGCTACCCATGTTTATAATCATGTTTTCGATGTGAATTGAGTATTTCCCAATATGATAAAGCTTTGGGCAATGCCCACATGTACTGGTATGATTTATGATTTCTCGAGTTAAGCTTACTACATGTTTTTGGCGCGAAGACTCCCAATTATCTTTCAGCTTGTGGTATGGTTTGAGTTAAAGCTTCTCATATGCATGATTTCATATTTGAGATGTATTTGATGAGTGAGCTTTGTCGATAGACAATGTTTAGCTTCATTGAATAACAATGTAGAGCATATGCATGTTTTTGGGAGTAGTGTCTAGCACCCAGCAGGCCAAGGGTTGATGTCGCCTAAATTACACATCGCAATTGAGATATAAGCGGTCGATTGTCAAATTAGAACCCAACGAATGTTGAGGTCGATCCCACAGGGAATATGGTAAGAACTTAGGTTAATGCGAATAACTATTACTATTGATTTACTTATTTCCAAAGGGGGAAAAATATAGAATAATGGCAAAAGTAAAATTAATGAATGCTTGTATCAAGTTTGGTTTGTATTCAATTTACGACTAGAATAGGATTGTGTTCCCCAAGATTTCATAACCACAAGGATTATATACTAGTGATCTTTACCGGTGTTTAACATGCAATATTGGTAAGTTAGGTTCACCTAAATGGTTGGTCCCCTATCTAGATGATTTTCACCATGCAACTTGGTATGTATAGGCGTGTACTTTAGTTGACCCTTACACTTAATATCGGATTAGCTATCCTTGGACAATTTCAAGCTATTATATGAGGGTTGGTAGCCTCAAATCTCCATTGTTGATCCCTTTTCCCATTCTTTACTTCCTTGATCCGGTAAGTAACGTTTGCAACCGTCAAGAATCAATCAAAACGAAGGGAAAAACAATACATGCATAAAACCTCATTCAAGAATCACTAAGTAGTTTTACCTATGTGTGTTAATTCATCTTGGTTCCCACAAACCTAGATTATGGGTTTAGCTACTCATGTTTGTATTATTGCAATCACAAAATATAGAAGAAATCATAATTGCAACTTACAAATTATTGTAGAATAAAAACCAAGTAGATTGAATAAAATTCCAATGTTGCTTTCGTTTCTTGAATCAAGAAAAATTGTATGAAAATTCTCTCAAGTATATCCTCACAATATCTTTCAAGATCCTCTCTAAATATCAGCTAAAATCCTTCCAGAAATCGTCTCTAAAACTAAACCTAAAACTGGGTATTTATAATACAAAGAAATCCTTTTCCAAAATAAATCTAGAAACCAGGTCGGCAATGGCAACAGACTAGGTGATGGATCATTGGGCCTTCTGACGAGTCGTTCCTTTCTCAAATAAGTCGTTCTCAGCAAGATATCAAGGAATGGCAACGGGTCACCTAACGACTCGTCGTGCCTAAGCACAAGTTGTTAGGTCCCTCGTGGACAGCCTCCTACAAAAATCCAGTGCACTTCATGGATAGCTCTAGTGGCCTGCCAATGAGTCGTTCCTTCATGTGACGACTCGTGATGTCTCTCGTCAACTTCACTGCATACTTGGTTGCAATTTTCTATTCAAATCCTAAAGTTTGACCACACGACTCATTACCAATTGTAACAAGTCGTTCCTCCAACTCGTCAAATGCACTGTTTCACTTCTTCAAAACTTCATTTTTTTGCCCACACCTCAAGTGACGGGTTATGCCTCCTGCCAATGACTCGTTAAGTGCCTGGCAGTCACCTTTCAGTGGTTTTTATCATTAATTCGACCAAATTCACTTCCAAACCTGTTTTCCTGCACATTAAGCACAAACTACCTTATACCCATATAAACATACCTGGAATGTGCATAATTTCTTGGTTTTAAGCATCAAAAGTGCCGTAAAATCTCAGCACATCAAGGGTCGATCACCCTATGCCTCAATCTTACGCGCCAACATAGGTTTATACTTATAAATATTACTTCGGGACATCCCTTGTGAGCTATCCCCGACCCGATTGGCCCATGAGCTTGATATCGATATCATGATATTGTTCCTAGCCATGGAAAGGCTTTGGACGGCTCGACCCACTTGAGTGTGATAGTTGGGACCACGTAAGCTCTATCTTGATATGTTGGTTAAAAGACGAGTCTCTCATTGTTCCTTATGATTTCAGTTATGCATATTTATCATCCATGAGATTTATATATCTATATATGTTCTAAAGCAGGTTTGACTCATTGTTCAGTTTTACTTATAAACATCAAATTTCAGCTTTGAGTCAATAGATTCAGTTATGACGTATGTTATGTTATAATGAGATCATGATTTCATAAAGAATGCATGCAAGACCTACACTCAGATTCTTAATGTCTATGTTTTACATTATGCATGTCTTTAAATGATTTTACTTACTTAAGCAGATTTACTTACCTTGCATACTCGGTACATTCCACGTACTGACTGCACACTCTATGTTGTATCATTTCATGATACAGGATCCGGTTCTCAGGATCAACCTCGATCATAGTCAGTCTTCTAAGATAGAAGCGTACATTGTTGGTGAGTTCTCATCTCCAGAGGACTAGACTATTTAGATTTTTCTTATGTACTTTCAGTTTCAGATTGTTGAGTTAGTTGGGGACTTGTCCCATCAACTCGTCATGTTTAGAGCCTTTCAAACATATGGTTGTATTCAGGTTCGGATTGTGTATTCTGATGTTATGTTTGATTTTGACTTCCGCTATGATTTTCTCATTGATTCTTCTATTCTATTTATTGAGTTATATGAATTCTTATGCCATATGTTTACTTAGGGTCTCTCGAGGCTCCTTTTCCCGTGTTGCAATCCGGGTCTCTGTTTGGGTTGTGACAGGTGTTGCCCAACAATGGAGCTTCCACAAGACACTTGCTTTAGTTTATTGAAAAAATTAGTGAGAAGTTATGAAATGAAGGGAGTAGGTGTCACGCCCCATAACTGGGGGGAGGGCGCGATTGGCTTCCCATACCTAACTGACTGGAAAGCAGGCTATATTACATCTGTAACTATAACACTTAGGCCGTCCAAGCCACCTGTCAGAATCAACTGGAGCACAAACTGGACCCATAATGTCTCAACAATACAGGGTAAACAACTGAAATGCAAACAAGGCTATGAGTATGCTAAACTAAATAACAAAAAATCGACAAGGCCACAAACTGAATACCATTGTACACACTAAGTCCACAAAGCCTCTAAAGAGTAAATTGACTGATGGTCAGAACAGGGCTCTGACCTACCCATAACTGCATCTCAAAACTCTAACTGAAACAAAACCAGTCTTAGCTCCAGAAAGAAAGGAGCATACCAACACATCCACTAATCTGCTACTACAACTGGCAATCCCGACCTCTACCTGCACCTGCGGCACGAACGCAGGTCCCCAGGCGAAGGGACATCAGTACGAATGAAATGTACTGGTATGTAAGGTAGAAAACTGTAAACATGTAAGATAGCAATGGTAACTGAGCAAGAAATAAGGAATAACAACAACCTGGAATCCTGGAAACTAAAACCTGGAAATAAGTCAATACTGAAGTGCAAATGCAACCAAGTAATGCACAAGAAAAACTATAACTGTAATGCCAATAACCAACCAATCATAAATCCATATATAAAATTCGTCCAACCGGTATACCATACCAAGGAAAAATAAAAGTATCTTCAGCTGATGTATTACACCGGGGTAAAATAAAAATATCTCCAGCCGATGTACCACACCAGGGTAAAATAAAAATATCTCCAGCTGATGTACCACACCGGGGTAAAATAAAAATATCTCCAGCCGATGTACCACACCGGGGTAACAAAAAAATATCTCCAGCCGATGTACCACATCGGGGTAAAATAAAAATATCTCCAGCCGATGTACCACACCGGGGTAAAATATAAATATCTCCAGCCGATGTACCACACCGGGGTAAAATAAAAATAATTCTCAATCATAATCATAAATAGGGTAGATATGGCTTATACTGAAAAGGACCAGCTCACGGTGCCCACATTAAGGGGACTTCAGACTCGATTTAGAACTACGACAACAATCGTATAAAAATTATGCCTTTCGCTTCACGTTTGTTTGCTTCAACCATTCTTAATGATTCAAGCTTTATGACAAGTAGTTCAAACCCTTTGGAAAGGATCTTACATGCCTCAGTATGATTTTAAAAACATAGGAATATTAATCCTTTCAATAACTTAGTTTCGTGCTTGAAAAATAAGGAATGGGACGCCTTTACATACCTTGGCACGTCGACTCTAATTTCGCCGAAAATCTTCCTTTCAAGCTTACTCCTTAAGGCTCCTTCCAAGTCCAATTTAAAAAGCAGCAACTTCACTTCACCAAAGTTCTGGAAAAATTGAGCAGCAACAGGCCACAAAAACGCACAAAGAAACAACAACACAATACTACAACATTCTCCAAGTTATAACCTCATAAACTTAAAGAAATCAAAAAGGGAATTACGTACCCTTTCATGGAGATGCTATCATCTAAATTAAGAGTAAACTCCTACTGTTTCCTCTGCCTAGAATCATCTAAAACCACAACAATACCACAATCAACCACAAGACAAAAATAAGTCATGACTTCCTTCCAAGGTTCTCTTTTCAAAGCCCAAAAGAGACAAGAGTGAAGTTTCTTACCTGGTATATCTTTTCACCATGTGATAGGGCTTTGAATTATCTAAATTCTGAAAAATAAATCAACTAAAACGGAGTAAAAATGAGCTTTCTAGCTCAATTTTACTTCATATAGGCGGGCTGGCAAGGGTTTGGGCGGCGCCCGCGTGCGGCGCCCGTGCAATATGCCGTGCGCCTGCTGCCTGCCTATCTCGGCGCCCGCGTGCCTGGACGCTTTCCTAGCCGACAGTGCTGTCTTCAAATGAGCATAACTTTTTACTCTGAACTACGATTAAGGAGCAGTTCTTTTGCTGTAAATTAGACTCAAATACCTTTCATTTGATATGTTATGGGACTTCTGGATCATTATATGTATGGATATATGACTATTTAAAATTGACCCTTAATTACAAACTTCACATACGTTTCGCTTTTCCCTTTGCACATGTTTCCCTCCTCACCTATGGATAACATACGACCCATAATTCCCTTAATATGACATATAACCATCAAATAATCATCAAAGAGAATTCCGGGGTGTAACAGTAGGAATGGGGAATTTGTATGAAATAAATAGGAGTGGTAGGGGAAGACATGGGTTAAATGGTGGGAAGGTGGAAAGGTGGTGTATTGGGAAGTTAAAAAGTATAATAGGGAAAATGATAATGTGGAGAAAAGGGATTATAGGGAGTTGAAGAGTTTTTGACCAAATCTTTTAAATCCATGGTTGGGTTAGTCAACTGGGTGGCCTATATTTTAATTGTACTACGTACCTTGACCTGCATTTAACCGGCGATCGCCGGCCAAGATTGGCATTTTGCTGCTTAAATGCAGGTGACCATCTCCCCCTTTAGTTTACTACCTTGTATGCGGCAGGTGACCGACGGTTTGAGGGTTAGCACTTGTGTTTCGCCGATCTGGTCACTGATCATGCTTCAACTCCCAATTATTCTGATTTGTACCAGCGTTGCATCCGGCAATTCGCGGTTTGGCACCAGCATTCCGCCGGCGAATCGCTGATATTCCCTCTTCTTCCCCAACTTTCTTCCCTTGACTCATGTTCAAGAGGCACTTCGTGCATGTGGACCGGCAGTTCACCGGTCAAGCGCAATGCCTGCTCTATTCTTCTGCTCCTTGTTTTACATCCAATCTACCTACAAAATCAAAAACAACAAAAACATCAAAATACCCAAAATAAAAATACTTGGGTTTCCTCCTAAGAAGTGCCTTAGTTAACATCGTGGCACGACGGATACCTTCTCAATCTTTAACAATCCGAAGGATCATCCTCCTATTCAATCTCATCATCAACTGGTTTATCATGCTCCACTTCACCATAAGCACTGGTATGACCTTACACTCCTCAGGGGGCTTGGTAGACTAACACACATTGAAGGTGACCTCATCACCACCTACTCAAAACTTAAGCTCCCCAAGCTCCACATCAATCAAAGTTCTTCCCGTAGCTAGTAGTGGACATCCCAAGATAATTGGCACCTCGATGTCCACTCACATTCCAACACAATGACATCAACTGGGAGTATGAATTTATCTACTCTCACAAGGACATCAACTAACATTCTAACGGGTCGTTTAATCGACTTGTATGCCATCAAAAGCCTCATTGATGTAGGTTTGGGATTCCTCAACCCAACTTCTTCAAAATCACTAGAGGAATCAAATTAATACTGGCACCGAGGTTACAAAGAGCTTTATTGAACACATACAAGCCAATTGTACAAGGAATGGTAAATGCTCCAAGATCTTCATGTTTGGGGCAAGGTTTATGGACATCACAACCCTACAATGATGGGTAACCTCTTCGGTGCCCATATCCACCACCTTCTTTTTCTTCAAAAGTTCCTTCATAAACTTCGTGTATCCCAACATTTGCAGTAAGGCATCCACAAGTGGTATATTGATGGATAATTTGCTGAACATTTCTATAAACTTGTGAAATTTATTATTCTCCTTCTTTTTGGTCAATTTTTGTGTGCATAGAGATGGAACTCTTGTCCCTTGGCTTTTGTCATTGGGGACTTTCTTGTCCTTATTCGCATTCACATCATTCGAGGAAGTCAAATCAACTTCTCCCTCATCCTTCCCTTCTTCAGCATCACCAACACTTAGTGTTTTTGGCTCCTCTTCCAACTCATCATCAACATTTTCCCTTTGGACAACAACACCTTTGGGTTTCACACTCACATCATTCAATATCTTTCCACTCCTAGTCACAATTTCCATGCAATGGCTAGCTTTCTTTGGATTGGGAACAGTGTCACTACGGAGTACAACTTTTATACGGGGATTAATTTGTGAAGACAAATGGTTCATTTGGGCTTCAAGGTGCTTGATCGATGCCGAGTGGAAACTTACTATTTGGGCAAGGTTAGACACCTCCCTTTTAATTCTTTAACCCTACTGCCGGTGGATTCTACCTTCGTCAACACCCGAGACAACATGTCTTCAATTTTTGAGTTTCCCACATCACTCCAGGATGCCCTTGAGATGCTTCTACTTTTTGGGGAGGCACATAGGGGTTAGCACTTCGGTGATATCTCTCTCCTTCGCGAGTTTGATCTCTATTCTTCCATCGATCATTTCTCTCCCCCCATCCTTAATTATCACAATTTCTCCAATCTTGATTCTCATCCCTTGGGAACCAAGGGCCTTGATTATCACCTTGATACCTAGAGCGAGAACCCCATACTTGGCCTACCATGTATTGACGCTCCTCCTCATATCTTGGTGGTGAAGTGTCATCATCAAATTTAGTATGGCCTTGGGCACCTACAAGATTCACACTCTTTGCACCAACTCCTATCACATGTTTTGTCATCAAATCTAGCTGGTCATCATCTTAGCAAGAGTCTCATCTCTAGCCTCATCCCTTTTCCTCATTTCAACAGTCATAAGGTTGGGAGCAACATCGCTAGAAGATACCTCTACTTCTCTAGTATGCCATTGGTCTTAGTCATTCTGTCAAGAAGTTCTTTGGCTACTCCATAGGACTGATCCATGATGAAACCCCCACAAAATTAATTGCCACAAACTTATTGATAGAATATAATGAACGATAAAAGCTCTAACGTAGAACCCCATCGAGCAACCCATGGTTTAGGCAAATTGCAATTTTTTTTCTTAAACCTCAACCATGCTTCATGGAGTTGTTCCCCAACAAGTTGTCAGGAGTTGGTAATGTCATCCCTCAACTGTAGCATCCTCAAGAGAGGGAAGAATCTCCAAAAATGCTTTTGTGAGTTCATTCCAAGAGGTAATAGACCTGGAAGGCAACTCGTCCGGCCAAGCGGGTGGCTTCCCTTGTTAGTGAAAATGGGAAGAGCCTCAATCTAATTGACTCTTGACTTATATTTGCAATGCTGAAGGGTTGGAAAATATTAAGAAAATTGCAGAGATGCCTATTTGCATCCTCACTCGCCATTCCTCTGAAGATCCCCTTCATCTGGAGTAAATGCAGCATTGTACTCGTCACATGAAATTTTTCATTCCCTACTATGGGAGGTAGGCGAAAGGCACCCGCTACATTAGGAATCATGGGATCATCATCCTCATGATATTTATGCCCATCCACTGAACCTTCTCCTTCTTGTAAGTGTTGACTCATATCAAGATCAACCTAGATGACACCAATCACAAGAGTAAAGTCAAACCAACCAAGATGCAACAAATCAATTAAAAATAACAAATAACTAAAGGCTATCAAACTATATTCCCTAGAAATGTTACACCCCATAAGTTTCTAGAGTTTAGTCGGCCTATTCGCAGGTTGGTTGAGAGTTTTAGAATGCCATACATACAAGAAAAGGGCCCGGGGAAAGGCCGCACGAGTGCCAAGTTGGGATTTCGCGAGAGCAGGCCGAACTGAGCTGTCAGAGGGGAATGTGGCATGGAGCCCCTACCTCCACGTTAGCCAACATGGCACAGAGCCTCTACCTCCGTGTTAGCTAATGTGGCACGGAGCCAAAATGGCGCGTTGTCCAACGTGCCACGTTGCCATGTATTCAGCTTCAAGTATATACAGGCCTCACCCATAAACTTTATATCATTTTCCACATCTACCTCGACCAGAACAAAGATAAAGACGAAGGATTCATATAATTTTCTTTCTATTATGCAGCCAAACACTGTCCAAATTCAAATTAACTTCGGGTATCGAAGTATAAGGCTACAGGGAGCATTTCTGCGGAGTTAGTTTCATGAAATTCGCCCGGCGAATCGTCATCCCACGAGACAAAGTTGTTAGAATTGTTTCAAACTAGTGTCAATACGATCACATGCCTAAAGTAAGTATTTCTCCCTTCTAGATTCTCGAAAAATTATGAGTTTTTGATCGTCTTTTGATAAGTTGAAGTATAATCAGTATATATATATAAGTTATTGTTTTCTTCAAATATAGTAATGAAGTTAGCCCTATTCTTCCGTTAATATGATTACAGTTGGGAAGAACAGCTGAATACCAGCTGAACCTCGCCAGTTAATCGGTAAATAGCAAACGAGGTATGTAAAGGCAGTTTCTCTCGGCAAGTTAACTTCTTCAGTATAGTAATCCAATATGAATCCCAGTAAATTATTTCAGTAATATTTTATCATGTTCAGTATGTTATTATACGTGGTTATTGTTATCAGTTGAGACTTGTGATTGTATTGTTTTGGGCTAGATTACCTGTATAGCTTCCGTGACCGCCCCAGGGTTAATAGCTGTGTTGACCGTCTGCCAGAGGGCGAGGATACGTCTCTCTACGGAGCGGCATGCCGTCCGCAAGGGACGAAGATGGGGAGCCAGCTCCTCATATTTTGCCGTGGTTGGCCTATACACACCCCCACCGAGCGCTTGCACCTGGGGTGTAGATTTCAGGAGTCCTCCGGACTCAGGCACAACTATCGGCAGGATGCTTATAGTTACTAGATGATATGGTATGACCTGAATAGGGGTATATAGATTGAGATGTACTCACTAGGGCTAATGGGGGCCCAGGTGGGTTGTTCTTTGTTGATTGCACCTTCTGGCTTATGGGGGCCAGGTAAGGTTTATGTATGTTGCTTTAGTTACTGATTGTTAAACAGTAGGACGCCCCGTTGTTATAGTTATGTTTAGCCCTGATTCTATTAATTCAGTAAGTTTCAGTCTGTTTCCCTTTACTTTGGTTATTGTTCTATTACTTACTTTCAGTCATTTATAGTTATTGCTTTACATACTCAGTACTTATGGTACTGACGCCCTCCTCTGGGGCGCTGCATTACTTGCCTGCAGGTACACTCAGAAGAGGAGCAGATCCCTCGTAATTCCAGTTTGCAGTGCAGAGCCTTCATCTCCTATCTTCCGGAGCTTGAGGGATAGAGGTTCACTTCCTTTGTTGTCAATATGGGTAGGACGGGGCCCTGTCCCGACCATCTTATTACTCCTAGAGGCTTGCAGATTGCATTACTTCCCTGTGGTTAGTTGATATCGGCCGTGTGGGGCCCATATATATTTTAGATTATGTGTGTTGGTCGTGTGGGGCCCATATATATTTTAGATTATGTGTGTTGGCCGTGTGGGGCCCTGTTTAGCTGTTTATTGATGACCTTGTTGGTCATAGCTAAGTTTAGCATCTGATTTTTACTTTTCAGTTATAACTAGACATCATGGTGGCCTTGTTAGCCCGCATAGGACTCCCTATATTCATTTGTATCTAGTTAGCTGTTTACTTTCACAGGTGTCTATAGGCCTTGTTAGTCGGGGGTTGTATTTACAGCCGCCATATAGGCCATCGTTTTCTTAACTCCAAAGTTAGAGTCAGCCCTGCACCAGAGGTGCTTAGGCTCAGTCAGCTCAGTAGTACAGATCCTAGTAGGGCACTAGGGGCCAGTCATGCCTCCCAAGGCGGGGCGTGACAAACTTGGTATCAGAGCAGGTCGTATCCCAGGGAGTCTGCAAGCCGTGCTAAGTAGAGTCTTGTCTATGGATGTGTTGTGCACCACATACTATAGGCAGGAGGCTGCAAGGCATGATAGGATGGTTACTCTTTCTTCTTATTCAGTCGTGCTATAGAGTGGTATGGTATAGGGTTGTCCCTAAGCTCATTGTATTCTTTTGTCTAGAGATAAATGTCGGACCAGCGACACCCTACGACAGGCAGGAGGTTAGATATAGTAGCAGGAGAGGGCACCAGCAGGGTGCCAATCGGCCCGATCTGAGGACGATACGAAGGCATCATCTCGACCTCCCCAATAGTCTCCACCACGTCAGGAGCTGCTTGGTATGGCTGGTGTGACGGCACCGCCTCCAGAAATTTATATACCCGTACCATCTGACCAAAAGGTCAGGAGCGCGGTGGTTATGTTAGCACATATGATGGCTGCTCAGTGCCAGCCAGTGCCACCTACAGTTGCAGAATCATTAGGAGGGTCTAGTAGTTCGAGGGTTCGAGAGTTCCTAGCACTAAGTCCCTCGCAATTCACAGGGACAGATCGGACCGAGGACCCTCAGGACTTTTAGACCAGATGCAGAGGATTTTCAGGAGGATGCATGCTACACCCACAGAGTCAGTCGAGTTGGCAGTATTCCGGCTATGGGACATCGCCATACTGTGGTATGAGAGTTGGGAGAGGTCCCGAGGGAGAGATGTTTCCCCTCCGACTTGGCCCAGCTTCTCATAGGCTTTATTGGATCATTACCTACCGCGGGAGATTCAACAGGCCCGGGTTGATCAGTTCCTACACTTGGAGCAGGGGTCGATGAGTGTTCAGGAATATGCTATGCGGTTTGATTCCTTGGCTCGATATGCATCAGCCTTTGTGGATACAATGCCAGCCAGGGTAGACCGCATTATTATGGGGATAAACCCAGAATATGTTGAGACCTGCATCACAGCTACACTACGAGAGGATATGGATATCGCTCGTGTGCAGGCTTTTGCTCAAAATATTGAGGGTATCAGACAGCGGCAATGGGATATTAGGAGGACAAGTCAGGAGCAGCGCCGCAGGGACAGACCGGATGAATTACAGGAGGAGTCCCAGGGAGGACCTAGGCCACGATTATCAGATAGGCCGCCTAGACCCCCGCCTCCACCATAGTGGCAGAGGAGCAGGTCTAGTCGCCGAGGGCAGCCAGAGCCCGGTGGAGGTTCGCAAGCAGTAGGTTCACAGCAGCAGAGAAGGGTGGAGCAGAGTGGGTTTACAATACCACTTTGGCCTATTTGCAGTCGACGCCACTCTGGAGCATACAGGTACGGCTCTGCAACATGCTACATTTGTGGACAAGAGGGCCATCAGATGAGAAATTGTCTAGCTAGGGTTCAGGTTGATCGGGATTGACAGGATAGTTCCTTGGAAAGATCACGAGCTCCAGCATCCCCGAAAGGGCGTAGGCCCTCAGTTTCAGCTGGTAGAGGCCGAGGCAGATCAGGGGCCTCCAGTTTAGGTGCCGTCCCAGACCGTACTTATGCACTTACGTTAATATGATTACAGTTGGGAAGAACAGCTGAATACCAGCTGAACCTCGCCAGTTAATCGGTAAATAGCAAATGAGGTATGTAAAGGCAGTTTCTCTCGGCAAGTTAATTTCTTCAGTATAGTAATCCAATATGAATCCCAGTAAATTATTTCAGTAATATTTTATCATGTTCAGTATGTTATTATACGTGGTTATTGTTATCAGTTGAGACTTGTGATTGTATTGTTTTGGGCTGGATTACCAGTATAGCTTCCGTGACCGCCCCAGGGTTAATAGCTGTGTTGACTCGTCCGCCAGAGGGCGAGGATACGTCTCTCTACAAAGTGGCATGCCGTATGCAAGGGACAAAGATGGGGAGCCAGCTCCTCATATTTTGCCGTGGTTGGCCTATACACATCCCCGCTGAGCGCTTGCGCCCGGGGTGTAGATTTCAGACTCAGGCACAACTATAGTCAGAGGCCCAATGGGCCGAAGTTGCATACCCAGGGGATCGACAGGATGCTTATAGTTACTAGATGATGTGGTATGACCTGGATAGGGGTATAGAGATTGAGATGTACTCACTAGGGCTAATGGGGGCCCAGGTGGGTTGTTCTGTGTTGATTGTACCTTTCGGCTTATGGGGGCCAGGTAAGGTTTATGTATGTTGCTTTAGTTACTGATAGTTGGACAGTAGGACGCCCCGCTATTAGGTATGAATCCTACACTACTCATTATAGTTATGTTTAGCCCTGATTCTATTAATTCAGTCAGTTTCAGTCCGTTTCCCTTTACTTTGGTTATTGTCAGTTCTATTACTTACTTTTAGTCATTTACAGTTATTGCTTTACATACTCAGTACCTGTGGTACTGAAACCCTCCTTTGGGCCGTTGCATTACTTGCCTGCAGGTACACTCAGACGAGGAGCAGATCCCTCGTAATTCCAGTCAGCGGTGCAGAGCCTTCAGCTCCTATCTTTCGGAGTTTGAGTTATAGAGGTTCACTTCCTTTGTTGTACAGTATGGGTAGGTTGGGGCCCTGTCCCGACCATCTTATTACTCCTAGAGGCTTGCATATTGCATTACTTCCCTGTGGTTAGTTGATATCGGCTATGTGGGGCCCATTTGTGTTTTAGATTATGTGTGTTTGCCATGTGGAGCCCTATTTAGCTGTTGATTGACGACCTTGTCAATCATAGCTTAGTTTAACATCTGATTTTCACTTTTTAGTTATAACTAGACATCATGGTGGCCTTGTCGGCCCGCATAGGACTCCCTATATTCATTTGTCTCTGGTTAGCTATTTACTTTCACAGGTGGCTATAGGACCTTGTCAGCCGGGGGTTGTATTTACAGCTGCCATATAGCCTGTCATTTTCTTGACTCTAGAGTTAGAGTCAGCCCTGCACCAGAGGTGCTTAGGCTCAGTTAGCTCAGTAGTTCAGATCCTAGTAGGGCACTAGGTGCCAGTCATGCCTCCCAAGGCGGGGCGTGACAGGAAATGGCACCATTTTTTATAATGTCCTAATTCACTCCTCTTAACGAGAGAGTGTAAATGGCCATTGGCAAAATAAATATACCCAATGAGTGTCAGGGTCGAATCCCATAGTGAATAGTAGTGATCACTCAAAAGTTGTCTATCAAATTGATGTAACTTGCATCAATGTCTCAAAAAAATAAAGTAAAAATTGGGGAAATCACAATTTGTCAATTGAACTACAAATTCACTCACGAAAACAGGGACAAAACATAGAAAATACAAAAGGAGAGACTACTAGGAGTGTGATATTATCGGGGCATCATCGAATTGGGATTATTAACAACTCTTAGCATTACTCAATAATATAATTAGCTGTGAGGTGGTACCATATATTTTTCAACCAATTAGGTGCCTTATACGTCGTATTTTCTCAAATCCCAAAGTCCTTTCCACAACACGCATTCAACTTGGGTAAGAATCAACTATTTCTTGTTTGATTCTCAATGGGTGTGTGATAATGAGTTTTGTCTATCTCAAGCCCAACCCCACATGATCAACACCCAATTACCCACTAATGTTGATTCACCCATACTCTAAATTTCTTTTTCAAGCAAAATTAGAGTAACTAAAAACAACCCACATTTGCAACTATGAGTATTTAGATTAAAACTCAGATAAAACACTAGAATTATACAAATTGAGTAAATCTAAGATCAATTAAACAATAACCAATCCAAATCAACCCCAATCATCCACACACCTCTAGCAAGAAATTTAGCTACTCATGTAAGTAGAAGAATACATTGAATTAAGGAATAATTCAATATCCATTCAACGAAATGAGTAAGAAAATTCAAGCATAAGGTTCTGGTCTCCAATGGAGTTTTTCTTCCTTTTTAAAGAAGAAGATGAAGCTTTCTCTATCTACAATTCAATTCTCGAGTTTTTCTCTACTTTTTTATTCAATATTCAATACAATAAAATAATCATGTGGAATAGAAGGTTTAGTTCTCTTTTTAAAATGTACAAAAGTAGGGTAAAAAATGCTCATCTTTTTTTGAATCGGACATTTTTACCCTTTTCTGACGGACCTCACTTATGAATCACTGGTTGTTCGCCCATGCTAATTCGTGATCTGCTAGTCTGTTGCATCTGGCTGCCAGTGGATTCTGGATAAATTCAGTGTTGGCACCAGTGATTCGTCGGTAGCCGTTCTTCTTCAGCCTAGTAGGTATCTGCGCTTGGTCGTTGTTTTACTAGTGTCCTCCGGTGGAGTTCTAGTCCTCATCTCAATTTTCATGCTTTTTGATCCATTTCATGCTTTCTCTACTCAAGTTAAATACCTGCAAATCTCAAGAAGAAAGAGCATAAAATCCACCTAATTGACTTGAAAACCAAATAAAATTTCATGTCTATGAGCCTAATGAGTTTGTAAATTACCAACTCATCATAGAGGAATTAGCTTGTTGAGGGAGCTACGAGGGAAGTCGAAGAAGATATGATGGCCAGATACCCGCATCTTTTCCCATCTGGCTCAGTTCCAGCATGAGGTACTAGTCTCCTCCTTAGTACTCTATTCAGTTTCACGTCAAGTTCATGTCTCTAAGTTCCTTTCATGTCATTACATGTATGTATGTTTCATAAATTTAGTTTGGTCATGTGTATTGGTTCAGAGTCAGTCATTCTGCAAGTTTTCAACTTTAGAAGTTTAGTATTTGGGACTGTAGTTCCTTTCCCCAGCCTTTCAGTATGCTTTATCCACATTCGAGGATGAATGTTCCTAATGGGGAGGTAATGTAACACCTCAAAAATTCCTAAGACTATATTTGGGATTGGAAATATGATCAGCAGAAAAAATTTGAAAAATGTCTCAGAACAACTCATCGTATGAGTCGTGGTGAGGAGTAACAGGTCGTAGGACTGAGTCATTTTTTGTACTCATGGGAAGGAGTAGAGGAGTTGGAAGCAGTAGCAATGGATGGGTCTAATGATCCGTTGTCACAAGGTATGACCCGTTGTCACAAGGTACGACCTGTTATTTGGATCCGTTGGGAGGATTCTAGAAACTATGCATGAAGTTAGTGGTGAGAACGAGGAAGTGATGATTCATTTTGACGAGTAACAACTCTTCCTTTCTAGTCGTCATGGCGGCATGCTTAACACATGCAATTTGGATGGGAAATACGGGAAATCGTGTTTCCAGTGGCGGACGGGTAAGTAACGCGTAAGAACTTGCCCTTGAAGGTCTGAGAACTTGGGGGAAAATGGATGGTTTTAATGAGTGATACCACGAGTCATGGTATGGAAGGACGACTTGTGGCATCTGGCAGTGAGGTTTTCCTGTGAAATTATTAGGGGTGTTTTTATAGATCCTAAACTCTTAAGTCCTAAATTACATTGTTTTAAGCTTTGAAAGGAGTGTTTTCAGAGGGTTTAGCCTATCTCAAGTCATTAGGCTCCCATGCATGCAAAGCTTTGAGTTTCTCTTAGAAGATCAATCTAGAATTCTCTCAATTCTTCTCCAATTCTCTAGGGTTTTCAAGGATAATTTGAGAATTAGTTACCCAATTATGTACGACTATGAATGAGAGTTTTCTTTCACTCTCATGCCCAAATTTATCCTCAATTTCTAATTCAAGCATATGGTTTATATAGGGTTTTAACTCATTTCATGAAATTCTCTATGATATTCTACGGTCAATTCTCCTCATGTTCTAAAGCATGTTTTAAGATTTATGCGAAGATTTCATACACAAATTGATTATAAATTCATGATTTCAAGTTATTAGAAATTATTCCCTATTATGCAAGTTTTATGAAAAGTCAAGTTTATGATTTATGATTTCATGTATGATGAGATACCTAGCATGAAAGAATGTTTATGAATTTCTCATGTATGAATCCATGATTTTGACTTCTGAAGTCTATTTGAAGTATGCATGATTTTTATGATTTGGGAAAGCCCACTCAAGTTAAGTACATTTTCATAATTTACCCAAGGCTAATAAGATCAACTTATAATATGTTTTGGAGTTAAGACTCCCAATGCAACTTATGATATATTTTGGAGCTAAGACTCCCAACATTCAGATTTTAGACTATGCATGTAATTATGATTTCAGCATCACCAAAAAATGATAGGAGTAGTACGCATGTTTTTGGGAGTAGTGTCTAGCACCGAGTAGGCCAGGGGTTCAGGTAAACCCAAAGTCTCAGAACTATGCACCAATGTAGGTATACATATACATTGGGATCTCCCTTGAGAGTTTTCCCTTTCCTCCAAAGAGCCTCAGCTTGATATCGATATCATGGTATCGTCCTTAGCCCTGACAAGGTTTTGGACAGCTCTGCCCACTTGAGTGTGATAGTTGGGGCATCATGTAAGCTCTATCATGATGGTGTAGGTTATAACGAGTCTCCCATTGTTCCTCATGATTTCAGTTATTCATGTTCATGAATTATGATATTATGTTTTACAGCAGGTTTAACCCAATGATCAGATTATGAGCTTTTACTTATGATTTCAGCAATGATAGTCATATGATTTCTACTATTAACCTTGGGTCATTATGTTTAGATATGATACTCAGCTTATGACTATGTATGTCTCAGATACAGTTTTTAGCATGCAGTCCTTACTCTCATGATCTAATAATTTATAGTGATATGTATGATTTCAGTTAACATTTACTCATCATGTTTTACTTACCTTACATGCTTAGTACATTCAAAGTATTGACTGCATACTCTATGCTGTATCGTTTTATGATACAGGTCCGAGCGACCAGACTCAGTTTCGCCGTTAGTCCATCTCCCCTGCAGTCCAACTCAGTTTCCATTGTTGGTGAGTCCTCATCCTCTGAGGACTTTCAGTTTAGTTCTTTGATTATACTATTTCAGTCTCAGACTTTAGCAAGCTAGTTGGAGGTGTTGTCCTATCAGTTTATTAGACAGTTCAGAGGCTTATCAGATATTATGTAGACTTTCAACTTTATCGAGTATTGACTCTGTTTATGATCATCGTTATACTTTATGTTATTCAGACTTCTGCTTATTCATGTTTAAGTTATCAGTTTCTGCTTTGATGTATGATCTTTAGTTGCTATGTTCATGCCATGGGTTGACTTGGAGCCATTCATGGTTCTAGGTCCCGGGTCTCAGTCCGGGGTCCCAGCTCGGGTCATGACAATATACCTTGTTGAGTTAGTTCTAGAATCTAAGTTATTTCAACATATGAACTTTGAATATTGATCTTATATGCATATTGAGTAGATTGTTGGAGATTGATTGAATTGTCTAATAAACCTGAGTGTAAGTAGACCTGTTTGTAAGGTGAATTTGGTGTGAAACTTGATTGGGGAAGTAGTAGATTATTTAAGGACGAACAGTAGTTTAAGTGTGGGGTGGTGATGTTGGGAGTATTTATGCATTTATTGCCATATTTTCCCTTACTTAGCTATGTTTCAAGAACAAATTATATGTGATTTCTTTTGTTTTTTGTATGATATTTGTAAAAAGAGCTAACACACATGATTAGACGTTTTCAGGGATAAAAATGATAGGTTTTGACTCATTTAGGGCTTAAAAGTGCAAGTTTGGCTAAACCAGACTCGATAGGAACAAGTGTCACAATAAAATATAGGTTGGCATCGCCTAGTACAGGCAACACATAGGATTGCGTGATGTGCAGGCACACTAGCGCGCTGGACTGCACGACGCAGGGCAACAGTGGCGCGATGGTCCGCTCGATGCAGGTCCCTTGTAGCCGATTCAAAGCCTGCAACTCCAAATACCAGTCCAAGTTGGAAAAGATGCAGACTTATTCTATTGCTATAAATTGTAATACCCCATAAACTCAAAGACTAGACCCGGGACTTAAATCAGAGAAAATTGAAAAATCTGCCCCAGGCCATAGAACTAGTCGTCCTGTGACCCGTGGGAGGTGACCACGAGTTGTTAAGTGACTCGTGGTGGGGACTCTGTACTTAGTTGAAGAACTTGGAAATTTAGGTGACTACGGGTGTGGCCACGAGATCCATGGTCAAGAGCAAATTTACGGCCAGGAAGGAGTGGGGAAGTGCACCTAACGACTAGTCACCACAATTCGTGGTCCATGCCGCGACCCGTTAGGTGTCCCGTGGTGACCAACAAGGGTTTTAAGGCAGTGTACCTCACAACTGGGACAATGAGTCGTGGTCACTAGCCACGACCCATTAGGTCCCCTGTGGGGACTGTCGATTAGTTTTCCCATGTTAGTTTTTCAAGGGTCTTTCAGTAATTTCCTACCTCCTAGACCCTAAAGTACATCATTTTAAGCATATTTTTAGATTGTTAGAGGGGTTAAATGGTTTCTTTCCTCATTCTCCCCATTCAGACTCTCAGAAAACAACGTAGGTGTTCTGTCACGACCCAAACATACACCCGGATCATAGACACCGAACAAGGAGCCCCGAGAGACCCCATGTCGACCCATGGCATGAACATACATCTAATTCAATCACATGAGCTGAAGACTTAGCATAGAGAGAATAATCATAACATAACACGAGGGAAAACAATACAATACTTATACAATATGGCCGAATACAACTTTCTAGTCTGATAAGCCTCTAAACATGAAAGGGAGTTTGATGGGACAACTCCCCAACTAATCCAACATCCAGAAATTGAAGGAATAACATAGAGTGTGTATATGTAGTCCTCGGAACATGAGGACTCACCAAATGTGCAGAGAGCAAGTTTGAATATATCTACGGGTGAGGATGCGCCTGAGAACTGGGACCTATATCATGAGACGATACAACATAGAAAGTATGCGATCCGTACGTGGAATGTACTGAGTATGCAAGGTAAGTAAAACGGACATTTGAAACATGTATGAAACTCATAAATGATCATAAGAGTAGGACAGCATGCTCATGACATAATAATCATAATATAACATAAGGATCAAGGTTTTTGAAACATTCGTAATGCAGACATAGTCATAATCATAATAGAAGAGCCTTAACATAACTTGAGCCAACATACATAATCATAAACATGCATAAATCATGAGGAACAATGGGAGATTCTCTTAACCGACATACCACATATGAGCACTCATGAAGCCTGACTTATAGCCCTAGTCCGGAGGGTGTTCGTACCTTGCCAAGGGTAGGAACCATGAAGGGCGTGATCATACATGAAAAATGGCCATTTGGGACAGGGACAAACATGAAAGGGTCCCGACATACCTACAGTGGCACGTAGTTCATGAGATTCGGGGCTTAACCTGAGCCCCGAACCTACTCGGTGTTTGACACTACTCCCAAAACATATATAGTGCTCATAATAATACGTACATGAGTTCATGGGCTAGTCAAATCATGATGATCGTAAAGATTCTTGAACATATAAGAACTAGCCATGACTTGAGGCCCGTGGGTCGGCCAAAAACATAATTCATGCTTAAAAAAATACGTACATACTTGTAGATCATGCATATAGTTTAAATTTCCATAAGAGCATAGTAGATAACATAATATATTCATGATTTAATTTAAAATACATGCTGGGCTTATCAAGACATCAATGGATCAATGGATCATAAATCGATTTATCACGGGCATGCATAATCGGGTTTAAATGATTAGAAAATAGAAATCAGCCATACTAATATCAATTTAGATCTCAAAAGATGATGAAAATCAGTAGATAATGATAGGGTTTCGAAATTACAAGACCCATAATTAAATCATTAAATTTTATACAAACCGAATATAAAACCCCATGAGTTTTCAAAAATTTTGAGTAATTAATAAAGATGGAGCATGGGTGTGGAAGAATCCATCCATTGAATACCTTACATACCTGGGATTATCAACTCCTGACCCTCCTTAAAAGCCCAAGAATGAAATTGAAGGAATTGAGGTGAAAAGCTTGAAATCTCTCCTTAGATCACTTGTCAAAAACCTTGCATGCATGAATGGCAGTTTAGGAAGGTCTATTTTCCTAAAAACCCAACTTTCACAAGACAAAATGACATAGTTTAGGGCCTTATATCGCTAAAAAGTCAAAAATACCCTTAATGAACCTGCCCTGAAATTTGTCTGGATGGAACCCACGAGTGGTACCAACGGGTCGTGGGAACCACCCACGACCCGTCTTGTCTACTTGTTGAATGCACTGCTGAAGCCCCATTCTCGGAATCATACCACAGACACACAGGTCGGTTCGTCCTAAGCTTCAACAGGTCGTTCCTTCGGTTGTTGTTTCCTTCTACTGGTGGGATATTTACTGGTGGAACAACATGAAGAGAGACATTGCCAAATTCATAACTAAGTGCCCGAACTGCCAGCAAGTCAAGGTAGAGCACCAGAGACTGTGAGGTATGACTAAAGATATCATCATACCCACGTGGAAGTGGGAAGAAGTAAATATGGACTTTATTACGGGTCTACCTCGAACTCGTCGGCAACATGATTCTATCTGGGTAGTACTAGACTGGATGACTAAGTAAGCACATTTCTTCCCAATCAAAACTACAGATTCAGCTGAGGACTATGCTAGGAATTATATCCAGGAGTTGGTCAGGCTTCATGGGGTGCCATTATCCATCATCTCAGACAGAGGAGTCCTTTCAGAAGGGACTTGGTACCCTGGTCGATCTCAACACAACTTTTCACCCGCAGACAAATGGACAAGCTGAGCGGACTATTCAGACCCTAGAAGATATGTTGAGAGCATGCGTGATTGATTTCAAGGGCAGTTGGGATGACCACTTTCCTCATATCGAGTTTGTGTACAACAACAACTACCACTCCAGTATCCAGATGGCCCCGCTTGAGGCATTGTATGGTAGGAGGTGCAACTCTCCTTTTGTATGGTTTGAGGTTGGTGAAGCTGCTATAATCGGGCCAGACTTGGTTCATGAAACTCTGCAGAAAGTACAACTCATCAGATAAAGATCGAAAAAAGCTTAGAGCCGTTAGAAATCTTATGTTGATGTGAGAAGAAGAGGATTGGAGTTTGATGTGGATGACTGGGTCTATCTAAAAATTTCACCCATGAAAGGGGTGATGAAATTTAGGAAGAAGGGAAAGCTCGGTCCAAGATATGTGGGACCCTACAGAACACTAAGGAGAATTGGTAAGGTAGCTTATGAGCTGGAGTTACCTTCAGAGTCGGCGTCTATGCACCCAGTATTCCATGTGTCACTACTGAAGAAGTGCATCGGTGGTCCAACTTCAATTATGCCATTAGACAGTGTGGGAGTGAAAGATAGTCTCTCATATGAGGAGGTCCCAGTTCAGATCCTTGACTGCCAGGTTCATAAGCTGAGGAACAAGGAGGTAGCTTCAGTCAAAGTCTTGTAGAGGAATCAACAGGTTGAGAGAGCTATGTGGGAGGCTAAAGCGGATATGATGGTTAGATAGCCCTATTTGTTCCCTTCCGGCTCAATTTCAGTTTAAGGTATCAATTTCCTCCCCAAAACTTCTTTTGGTTCGTGTGTTTCAGTTTCTTTCAGTTAATGAATATGTGCATGATTAGTGAATTCAGTTCAGACTTGTGATCCAGTTTAGAGGTAGTCATTCCCGCTAGTTTCAGCCTTCATGATCAGTATTTCTATATAAAGATTTCCATTCTCTTATTTCCTGTGTGTTTTCCAACATTCAAGGATGAATGTTCCCAAGAGGGAGATATTGTAATGCCCTAGAAACTCAAAGACTAGACCCGAGACTTAAATCAGAGAAAATTGGAAAATCTGCACCAAGTGACAAAATGAGTCATTCTGTGACCCGTGGGAGGTGACCACGAGTTGTTAAGTGACTCGTGGTGGGGAATCTAGACTTAGTTAAAGAATTTGGAAATTTAGGTGGTCACGGGTGTGACCACGAGTTGTGATCAACACCATGAGTTGTGATATGATCCGTGGTCAAGAGTAAATTTAAGGCCCGGAAGGAGTGGAGCAGTTCACTTAATGACTAGTCAACACGAGTCGTGGTCCATACCACGACCCATTAGGTGATCTGTGGTGACCGGTAGGGGTTTTAAGGCAGTGTACCTCACTACTGGGAACATGAGTCGTGGTCATTGGCCATGACCTGTTAGGTCCCCCGTGAGGACTGTCGATCAGCTTTCCCCTGTGAGTTTTTCAAGGTTCTTTTAGTAATTTCCTACCTCCTGGACCTTAAACTACGTCATTTTAAGCATCTTTTCAGATTATTAGAGGGGATAAACGATATCTTTCCTCATTCTACCCATTTAGACTCTCAGAAAAAACGCAGGTGTTCTCTCATAGCATTTCAGAGCAAGAACTAGGGAAATCGTTTTCTCCTCGGTTTTCTCAAAGAAATTCTTCGAGCTTCTTTACCAGGTATGTGGGAATTCAACAAGGAAATATTTCTTCCCTTGTGTCTCCAAATTCCTCCCTAATTTCTTTATCAGTTCTAGCCCTGCAGATTATCGAATGTTAAGAAATTGTCCGTCATACTTTGTCTAATTCATGCAGGACATTATTTTATATTAATTATAGATATTTCCCACCAGTTGTGACTAAAATGATGTTTGTTCTTGTGAAGTGAAATTTAGCCCTAGTTCTTGAACATAGAAAATCTTGAATCTTGCAATAGTTTTTGAATATTGAAATTTTGCTTGATTTTAACAGTGTTGGGAACTCCCATGTTGGTAGTAACATTGGAAACTCAATCAGATTATTGTCAGCTCAGTTTTAGTAAGAATGTTAGAATTCTCAAGTGTCTGTCAGAAATGTCAGTTGATCAATGTGACTACGGAATTTCCCGTTGTGTCAGTAGTACCTCCCAATTATCAAAATCAGATTTAGAACGCAATTTTAGTAGTCCACTAGGCGGTCATGAAACTTTTAGATAAGCAGCTCTGATTAGCCTCAGGACCCTAGCTTCAGATTATAGTTTGTCCTTTAGACGATTATGACGCTTCCAGATAAGCAGCTCTGACCAGTCTTAGAACCGAGTTCCAGAATCCAATTCGATAAGACTCTTAGGGTTCTTTCAGATATATATTCCTGACTAGTCTTGGGCCTCAATTTCAAGCTATCAGATTAGTATTCTGTCTAGGACTATCCAGTGGGAGTAGGACTTAGCACTGAGCGAATCAATGTTCCAGCGCACCCAGGTTCTCAAAACTATGTTGCCACCGTAGATTGCATTTTCATTGGCCTCATGGCCCTATACTCTCGTGATCACCCAATTTATGACTTTATACCCTGGCAAGGTATATCAGGTCCTACCGATGGGGTGTATACATCGGACTCCACGTCCAGCTCATGTGGTTATATGTCAGTTATAAACTCTCCCACTAGTTAGCTCAGTCAAGTTTCAAATCAGTTCATATTAGTATTTCAGATCTAGAACATGTTTTTGACCATCAGACTAGGCCTTTTAAACCGTTTCAGTTATCTCAGTTATTTAGTTAAGTAACTTCAGTTGGTCATTGCATGTCTTTCTAGTGCAGTTAGTTCATTTATTGTGTATGGTTTCTCTCAAAGTACTGACGCATACTTTTATGATGTATCATTTTATGATACAGCTGCAGGATCTTAGCCTCAGCCTCGCTAGCTGATTGCTCTCCGAAGACTTCAAATGTTCTAGTTGGTGAGTCCTAATTCTTCAAGGACAGAGATTATTTAATTTAGTTACATTTTTCTTTCCTTCTTTTAGATTTGGAGTTAGTTGGGGGCTTGTCCCAGCAACTCATCAGTTGTAGTAGCTTTCAGACGCAGATTTGGTTTTCAAGCTTGTAGTTTTGTTCAAGTATCTTCAAATATTATGAATCAGCTGTATTCTCTCAAATGTCCATAATTTTGCTTTAAACTTCCTTTGTATATATATTTATATGTTTACTCATAATGCCAATGTATGATATATCAGGGGTTGACTTGGGGTTACTTGTGACTCCAAGTACCGTGTCCTGTCTGGGGTGTAAGCTCGGGGCGTGACATAAATACCCCCTCTTGAGAACGTTTTTTGGTGTTCAAGTTCCAGCACTAATATTTTTATTAGTTTATACATTATTTCAAGTTACGAAATGAATTATTTAAACTATTGTCGAGAGAAAAGCATCAAATTCTTATGATTCTATTTAGCTTTCAAGATTTATCAAATAGTTTCATATTATTATAAATATTCATCATGACTTCTTATAAATATTATGTAGTTGTTTCTTAAAACATGAGTGGCTAATTTCTTTAGCTAGGGTCGTGGAAACCATGATGGATTAATGAAATAGGCAAATAAAAAATAGTGATTCTTGAATGGTGAATTGAGTGGATTGTTATTCTCTTTGCTTTAATTAGCTTTAGCGGTTGCAAATGTTGAAATGTGCCTGTATCATCAACCTGCTTGACCAAAGAGGTTGAAGTTAGAAAAAGAGAATAACAATGGAAATTTGAGGCTACAAACCCTCATCTAATTAACTTGAGGTCAAATCTAGGATAGTTAATACAAGACATATGATGAGGAAAAAATATGAACACTTAAAGTCCGAGAGGATTGTCACGCCCCGCCCTGGGGGGTATGACTGGCACCTGGTGCTCTAGTAGGACCTAGACTGCTATCTGGTGAGCCAAAGCACATATGGTGCCTGGCTGGCTCTAACTCACATTCTTGGAACCAAAGGGCTATATAACGGTTGTAAACACAGCCTCCGGCCAACAGGCCTATAGCCACCTGCACCTGGAAAACAGCTAACCAGAAACACACTACTACAGGGGAACCTATGCGGGCCAACAAGGCCACCATGCTGTCTAGTTCTTTGTAACTCAACAATAACATGCTAAATAATTACGTGACCGGCAAGGTCACCACTACTGACTGGTTATGGCCACACACGGCCAACAGGATCAGAAATAACAAATAACTATAACAAGCTGCACGGCCTCACACGACCGGCTCGGTTGACCACAAGGAAATATATACAGACTGCAAGCCTCTAAGAATAACAATAGAAATGATCGGGACAGGGCCCCGACCTACTCGTACTGTACAATAAAAGAAAGTGAAATACACCTCTGGAATTCAGTCTCCGGATGACAGGAGCTGAATACTCAATAGCTGACTTGAATCATGAGGGATCGCCTCCTCGTCTATGAGTACCTGCAGGTAAGTAATGCAGCGCCCCACTGGGCGTCAGTACCACAGGTACTGAGCATGTAAAGCAACTGAAATACACAACTGAAATGAATAACAATAGTAACATGACATATAGGCAGAAAATAACTGAGTCTATCTAGCTGAGAATAACTGGGGAGAATTTATTTATTCTATAACTAAACTGAGCGTACCTGATGCCGTGTCGTCCTCCTATCTATCAGTATCTAATAGCACATAGAGGTATACATAATAATACACACAATACCTGACCGACCCCCATAAGCCGGAAGGTGCCAACCAACACACAATCTATTTACCCCTACCCGGGTCTAAACCAACCAAAAATAAGTCACTCCACTCATCTGATAACTGTGAGCTCCTCCTACCGGTCCCCTTGGGTACGTAGCTCAGGCCTTGGCCTCTGACAATAAACTGTGTCTGAGCCCAAAGATTCCTACCTCTGGGCGCAATGTACACGGGGTGTGTAATAAAAACTGCCCCTGGGTGCAAGCACGCAACAGGGTAATTTTATAAAAATCTGTATCTGAAACTGCCCCCGGCCACAAGCGCACACAGTGTGTTCTGCCCCTGTAAACAGGGTGGACTGGCTCTGCGCAGAGTAAACTGAACTACCCTTGCAAGCAGGGTGGTCTGGACCGTATTATCATGGTGGTCGGCCATCATCGTCCTCTAGGCGGACGGCATCGCCCAGCTGGTGGCGGTATCTGAATCTGGTATCGACACAGCTATAAAATAGGGGCGGTGGGGATGCTAAAAAGGTGCCCACATGCCACAACAAGTCTCAACAAACAAATAGCACATAGAAATAGCAAGCATGTATAACTGAAAAGACTATCTGGAATCTAACTTCTTATTCAGATCTGTTTCTATACTGAACTGATTCTTTACTGATTATACTGATTCTGAAATCTTTCTTTAACTGTTGGCTAGCCTGTAGCCAATATTCCATCTATCTGAATGGCTAGTCTATAGCCATAAAACTGTCTATCTATCTGGTTTTACTTTACTAGCATTTATTCTGAAAATCTGTCTCTTTTTATTCTACAACATGCTTGCTATTCACATAATAGGTTGTACTAAATCTGAATTACTAACTTGCCCTTGGGCACATGCTTTTCTAACTTTCAGAGCGAATATGATATCACAACACGAACTAGGTTTACTGAACTTGCACAATACTTAACATTCAACTTCCGGGAATTCTACTACGGAGCTTACTGTGCTATACAAGGCTAAAACTACTAACTTGCCGAAGAAACTGGCTTTACATACCTTATCCTCGAACTATCCGTCTGTCGGACGAGGCTCGACCAATACTTCAACTATTCCTCCCAACTGCATTCATAAATATGTCAATTAATACTAAATATAGCTTTATTCTAAAGAACAACGTCACTTTCGATATAATTATAGCCTAAACTTAGGCTTATCAAAAGACGGTCAAAAACTCGCTATTTTCCCGAGGTCCACAATGGAGAAGTATTCACTTCACAACTAGGAACACATAGACACTAGTTTGGAACAATTCTACTTACCTTAGCTCGGTAGCTCGACGATTCGTCGGCCGTATTTCACGAAACTAAATCCGTAGGAATGCTCTCTACTGCTAAATACCTCGGTATTTGAGGTTAATTTAGGTTTGGACTGCGTTTGATGGCGTAACCGAAAGGAAATACCTCAAAACCTCACGCTCTCCTCTGTTTCTCGCGACTTTTCTAGAAATTATATGAAGTTAATGAAATAAACTGAAGTTGGAGGTGTTATATAATTGGGACTTATAAGTCGCATTTAGGAAACGTGATTTATAAGTCGCATTCACTAAATGCGATTTATAAGTTGCATTCCTGGAATGCAATTTATAAGTCGCATTTTTCCTTGCGACGTGCCGACTTGGCGCTTGTCCGATCTTTCCCCGGGCCTTTTTCTAGCATGTATGGTTTTCAAATACTCTTAACCAACACGCGAATAGGCCATCTATACACTAGAAATTTACAGGGTGTAACATTCTCCCCCCCTTAAGAACATTCGTCCTCGAATGTAAACTGCTATATAGAGGACTACTCCATTAGCTTAACTTGTTCTTAGGAAAATTTCGGCAGAGTTTCCCCTGTAATCTGGACTATCCCAAAATCCTGAAACACAGAAAAGTCCAATACAGGTACTCCCCACGATACTATAAGATTCATTTGATAGCTAAACATCAATCTCTCTCACTTATATATAAACAACTGTAAGGTACTACATAGGTAACAATACTGACATACCTGTCCCCTAGCTAGGCCTGGAATAAGTGAGGATATCTAGCTTTCATATCTTCCTCTGCTTCCCACGTCATCTCTTCTTGGTTCCTGTTACGCCACAATACTTCGACAGACGTAATATCTTTAGTTCTCAATCTGTGAATCTGTCTGTCTAGGATAGCTATTGGAACCTCTTCGTAGGCCAACTCTTCTGTAACCTGGATATCCTGGACTGGGACTACCCTGGATGGGTCTCCTATTCATTTCCTCAGCATGGATACATGAAAGACTGGATGAACGGACTCTAATTTTGGAGGCAAGTTCAACTCATACGCCACTTGGCCTATTCTTCGACAAATCTGATATGGCCCAACAAACCTCGGACTGAGCTTACCCTTCTTACCGAATCTCATCACCCCTTTCATCAGAGATACTTTCAGAAATACCCAGTCATTCACATTAAACTCCAGGTCTCTACGTCGTACATCTGCATATGATTTCTGGCGACTCTGTGCAGTCAATAGGCGTTCTCTGATAAGCTTGACTTTCTCTTCTGACTGCTGAACAATATCTGGCCCAATAATCGCTAATTCCCCTACTTCGAACCAGCCAACCGGCAATCTGCACTTTCGCCCGTATAAAGCCTCAAAAGGTGCCATCTGGATAGCTGAGTGATAGCTATTATTATAAGCAAACTCGATTAGGGGCACATGCTCAACCCAGCTACCACCGAAATCTAACACACACGCTCGCAACATATCTTCGAGCATCTGAATTGTGCATTCCGCCTGTCCATCTATCTGAGGGTGGAATGCTGTGCTCAAATTAATCTACGTTCCCAGACCTTTCTGAAACGACTGCCAAAATCTAGCCATAAATTGTGCTCCTCTGTCTGAAATAATGGATACGGGTACTCCGTGCAACCTGACTATTTCTCGGATATACAACTCCGCATAATCTGGCCGAGAAAGTAGTTTCCACTGGTAGGAAATGAGCTGATTCGGTCAATCTATCAACTATCGCCCATATAGAGTCATGTCTATGTTTAGTACGGGGTAATCTTGCCACCAAATCCATATTTACTGCTTCCCACTACCAGAGAGGCACAACTATGTCCTGAGTCAAACCGTCTGGTTTCTGATATTCTGCTTTCACCTGCTGGCAGTTAGGACACTAGGCTACAAATTCAGCAATTTCTTTTTTTTTATCTAGCCACCAGTAGTTTTCTTTGATATCATGGTACATTTTTTGTCATGCCAGGGTGGAGAAAATAGTTGCTGGCGCAGTGCACCTCATTCATGATCTGATGGCAGAGGCCTGAAACATCTGGAACACATAGACGGTCTTTACAACGTAGCACTCCATCCTCTGTTATTTGTGAATCTGGCGCTTCCCTTGCAGGATTTTGTCCTTAAGCTAAACCAGGTCAGGATCTGCATATTTCCGTTCTATTACCTCCACAACTAAGGACGACACAGCGGTGTTCTGGATTACTGCTCTGTTGTCCTTCATTTCCATTACACGAATGGCTAAATTGACCAATTGATGTATCTCCCTGACCAACTTCCGTTGCTCGGGTTGCAAATACGCCACACTCCTAATAGATCTATAGCTAAGAGCGTTTTCTGCTCCGTTATCTCTTCTTGACTGATATAACATATTCATACTTAGAGAGCTCGGCATATAATTGACGGTCATACTGGCTTGTCTTGCCGAAGAGATCAACAAGTAGTTTACCGGCGTAGCTAGAGCTTATCTGGCCTTCTGGCCACATGCTAAGGCTACTTGTTGCTGGGATAACCTGAACGACCGTTTGCGCACCTTGTGCCCTTATCTGATCAGAGGATCCTGATATTGATCATGACCTCTAATGATCTGGCTGCATAACCTTAAATAACTGAATAGCCGGGTTGAATGACCCGAATATGGCAGTAGTCTAACAATGCTCTAACTGTTCTACTTGAGTACTTATAGTTCATGCGTAACTGCAGACTTGTGGGTATCTAACTGCTTTGTCATTTTGTTTGATCCACTGTAAGGCTGGGCTTAATCAGACTTACTCCCAGCCGATCAATCTGTGGATCTTCACGGGGAGTCTACTGATCTCTTGGTCTTAGTAAATACTGTGCTAGCAGAGTACTACCAATTCCTTATGCCTTGTGTGTATCCACTTGGATTTATACTGCTATTCTGGGAAATTCTCGGTCTTATGAGCTATTCCGTAAAGACTGGCCTTCTACTAAAGCTCTGTTTCTGACTATCTTACAAGAACCAGTTGAAGTACTAGTCATTCACTGACTACTGATGTGGACCCTTTCTTGGGGTACCCATGGATATTCTGACGGGGATGGCCGGCTGACTTGCGGGGTGTTCCACATAATAACTGCTAGGCTGACTAAGGCCGACTCTCCCCTATAAGGCTGGGAAAATGATATACGACCACTTAACATACTGGAACAATTCTGGTATTGCTAATCTCTGAAATCTATCTATTCGGTCTCTAATTCTGGTTCTAGCACATGCACTAATGTTACTGATCTTTAGGGATGCTTCCCTGCTAACACAGGCGCCAGCTGGTCGGTAGACCGTCTAACTGCGCCCTTATCATCTAACTACCTGATTCAGGTTACTAGCTCTTGTAAGCTTCTAAAACCTAAATCTGGTGACAACATATAAGTCTGTTAACTTAATAACTGAGAGCTAAGACAGTTTCTATGGATTAATACGTAAATCACACTTAACTTGCCCATACTTTTCGCTTTTCTCTTTTTCTTCTCTCTCTTTTCTCTTTTTATTTTTGGCAAGGGGTCCTGCAAAGCAATCCGTATATACTTCCCAGCACTAATATGCATCTGTGTGATTGTAACCCCTATTAGCAGTTGCTCACGGCATATCTATTATCTGTACATATATATATATATTAGTAACTATGTACAATACATACCAAATTCTGTAGTGATACGTAATCTCTGACACACTTTGCTAGATTTCATATTGTACATGAGGTACTGCTTCTATGGTCTAATAATATCTCCTGCCTTCTCTTAACATTTCATTGTATTGTCACCCCATTCTGGAAGTAACAAACATAAACACTTTAGTTATTGTCTGCTGTTTGAAATTCCGCCACTCTTGCGATGTGGGGTCAACGTTCGAACCTTGTGGCCTTACTAGGCATATATTTAGAGCCTATGACTGTCTGCTGGGCCTTATCTCTATGCCACACTAGATTAAATTCGCTGTATTGGCAATTTCTCAACTTCCCCATAAGCGAACATACTGCAGTATTCTGGACCGCAATCTTACTGTCAGCCCGAGGCTTAATCCTTAATACGATATTCTATCAATCCGGGGGTAATCCTAATTTCCCCACAAAATCTGACACTCCTGCTTCTTTCCCTCATCTTGCTTAAGCTGAACTCTAGGGTTCAAGGTACCTGCTTTTCATTGTTAATAAGATTACTGGTCAAGTATCAGTTCATAATTCCCCTGACTTGCAGTCAGACCTATCTGATTCACATGACCTCTCACCCTTTCGATATCACAACTGAATCATATCTATAATCTTGCAGGTATATCTTACTGTCTATTAGCGTATATGGCGGACTTAGCCTTTTTCTGACTCGAACTTGACTATTACTAAGCATTCATCACTAGCAGGTCTTTTACCCCTGCTTCGGGTAAGCTAACAGTCTTACTTTCTTTACTGGCTTATTATCATAAGGGTCTGCACAACTCACGTAATCATAGGGGCTCCTTATTCTTTCTAATACTTACTAGGATCAATCAGCACATCTTTACTTACTGCTTGATTTGGAAACCTCATCTCAAGTCTTATGCCCCTTTACTGTACTAGAATCAAAGTCAAGAGGTAGGAATAGCCCTTTTCTTGTTGCAACAGATAGAAACATATAACTGTACCACATCTGAAAAGATGTGTTTCGGATTCCTGCATTTCCCTCTCCTTCTTATACTTATCTGATAGTCTGACCTTGTCTGTAATCTTAATCAGATCTTATATAGCTAATAAATAAATCAACTTGTATGTATATTATACTTCTGACTTCCTATTCTGACGTTATCAACGGATACTGGGAATAGTACCGATAAAGGTATCACGCTGGGAGGTCTCGGGTACCTCTTCCTGCTACTGTAAGTATCTTGTAACTGGCTGATGCCCTCTTCTGTTTCTATATCTGATCTTCTGCCTGTGATAGAGTAATGTTGATCTGCCTTTGTATCTATAATCAAAGAATATGGTAAGTTTTTAGGGACTCAACCCTATACTGTACCGCTCTAAAGCATAAGTGACTGAGAAGGAAGGGTAACCATCCTATCATGCCTCGCAGCCTCCTGCCTATAGTATGTGGTGCACAACACATCCATAGACAAGACTCTACTTAGCACGGCTTGCAGACTCCCTGGGACATGACCTGCTCTGATACCAAGTTTGTCATGCCCCGTCCTGGGGGGTATGACTGGCACCTGGTGCCCTAGTAGGACCTAGACTGCTATCTAGTGAGCCAAAGCACATCTGGTTCCTGGCTGGCTCTAACTCACATTCCTGGAACCAAAGGGCTATATAACGGCTGTAAACACAGCCTCCGGCCAACAGGCCTATAGCCACCTGCACCTGGAAAACAGCTAACCAGAAACACACTACTATAGGGGAACCTATGCAGGCCGACAAGGCCACCATGCTGTCTAGTTCTCTGTAACTCAACAATAACATGCTACATAATTACGTGACCGGCAAGGTCACCACTACTGACTGGTTATGGCCACACACGGCCAATAGGAACAGAAATAACAAATAACTATAATAAGATGCACAGCCTCACACGACCGGCTCGGCTGACCACAGGGAAATATATACAGACTGCAAGCCTCTAAGAATAACAATAGAAATGATCGGGACAGGGCCTCGACCTACCCGTACTGTACAACAAAAGAAAATGAAATACACCTCTGGAATTCAGTCTCCGGATGACAGGAGCTGAATACTCAATAGCTGACTGGAATCACGAGGGATCGACTCCTTGTCTATGAGTACCTGCAGGCAAGTAATGCAGCGCCCCACTGGGGTGCACTAGTTCTCTTTGTCCGCAAGAAGGATGGTTCTCTTCGTATATGAATTAATTATCAGCAATTGAACAAGGTCACCATCAATAATAGGTATCCTTTTCCCAGGATTGATGATCTGTTTGACTAGCTTTAGGGTGCTAAGTGCTTCTCGAAGATAGACCTCGGGTTTGGATACCATCCGCTCAGGGTTTGGGAGAGTGACATCTTGAAGACAACCTTCAAGATGGTCACTATGAGTTTGTATTTATGTCTTTTGGACTGCGAATGCTCCTGAAACTTTTATCGATTTGATGAACAGGGTGTTTAAGACATACTTGGATATGTTTGTGATTGTGTTAATAGACGATATTCTCATATACTCTCGGAGTGAGGAGGAGCATGCCACTCATTTGAGGGTGGTGCTACAGACTCTCAAGGATTGCAAGTTATATGTTAAGTTGAGCAAATATGAGTTTTGGTTGAATTCAATGGCATTTTTGGGCCATGTGGTGTCAAGTGAAGGTGTGTAGGTGGACTCTCAAAAGATAGAAACGGTGAAGAATTGGCCAAGACCGGTGAATCCTTTAGATATCAGGAGTTTCTTGGGTTTAGCTGGTTACTACCGGAGATTTGTTGAGGGATTCTCATCCATTGCAGCACTGTTGACCAAAATGACCCATAAGAAAGTGAAGTTTCAATGGTTGGAGGCTTCTGAGAAGAGCTTCCAAGAGTTGAAGACTCGACTCACCTCAGCACCAGTGTTGATCCTACCTGAGGGTACCGATGGGTTTGTGGTATATTATGATGCTTCGAGGATTGGCCTTGGGTGTGTATTGATGCAACATAACAAGGTTATAGCATATGCTTCCAGGCAGCTGAAGGTTCATGAAAAGAATTACCCGACTCATAATCTCGAATTAGCGGTGGTAGTATTTACCTTGAAGATTTGGAGGGACTATCTATACGGGGTCCATATAGATGTGTTCAAGGACCACAAAAGCCTACAGTACGTGCTCACCAAAATGGATTTGAATCTGCGCCAGAGAAGGTGGTTGGAGCTATTCAAGGACTATGATATGAGTGTCCTTTATCATTCGGGAAAGGCTAATGTGGTGGAAAACTCTCTTAATAGTCTTTCCATGGAGAGTGTATCCCATGTAGACGAGGAGAGGAAAGAGTTAGTAAAGGATGTGAATAGACTTGCACGACTAGGAGTTCGACTGGGTGATTCGACGGATGGTGGTGTCATCGTTCAAAATAGATCAAAATCATCCTTGGTGACCGATGTTAAGGCTAAGCAAGACAAGGATCCTATTTTGGTAAAGTTCAAGGAAGCTTTTCAGAACCAGAAGGTTGAGGTTTTCACCCAAGGGGGAGATGGTGTGCTCCGATATCAAGGTTGTTTGTGTGTACCAGATGTTGGTGACTTGAGGGAGCGGATGTTGGATGAAGCTCATGGTTCCAAATACTCTATACATCCAGGTGCAACCAAGATGTACCGTGACCTACGGGAAGTCTATTGGTGGAATGACATGAAGAAGGACATAGCAGAATTTGTGGATAAGTGTCCAAATTGTCAGCAAGTGAAGGTTGAGCACCAGAGACCAGGAGGTATACTTCAAGAAATTTGTATTCCTACTTGGAAGTGGGAGGAGATCAATATGGACTTCATCACAGGGTTGCCTCATACTCGTCGACAGTATGACTCTATTTGGGTGGTTGTGGACAGGTTGACTAAGGCAGCTCATTTCCTACCGGTCAGAACTACTGATTCAGCGGAGGATTATGCTAAGTTGTACATTCGAGAGTTAGTTCGGTTGTATGGAGTGCCCTTGTCCATCATATCAGATAGAGGTACTCAGTTTACCTCCCAGTTTTGGAGATTGTTTCAAAAGGGACTCGGTACTCAGGTCAAGCTTACCATAGCATTTCACTCGCAGATAGATGGTCAGGCCGAGCGGACCATTCAAACTTTTGAGGACATGTTGAGAGCATCTGTGTTTGATTTCAAGGGTAATTGGGATGATCATTTGCCTCTCATAGAGTGTATATAACAGCAGCTATCCTTTCAGCATTCGGATGGCTCTGTTTGAGACTCTCTATGGGCAGAGATGTAGATCGCCTATTGGCTGGTTTGAGGTTGATGAAGCTACATTGATAGGTCCGTATTTTGTCGATGAGGTTATGGAGAAGGTTCATATTATAAGAGACATGTTCAAAAAATCTCAGAGTCACCAAAAGTCCTATGCGGATGTGAGGAGGAGAGAACTTGAGTTTGGATTCGATGATTGAGTGTTTCTAAAGGTGTCTCCCATATAGGGAGTGATGAGGTTCAGAAAGAAAGGAAAACTTAGTCCCCGTTATGTTTTCCCGTACCAGATTATGAAATGAGTCGGCAAGTAGCATATGAGTTGGAGTTGCCCTCAGAATTAGCTTCAGTCTATCCAGTTTTCCATGTATCGCTCTTAATGAAGTGTTTGGGTGATCTAGCTCTGGTTGTTCCGATAAAAAGTGTCGGTGTGAAGGATAGCCTTAGTTATGAGGAGGTTCCGGTGGAACTACTGGATCTTCAGGTTCGAAAGCTAAGAAACAAAGAACTAGCTTTAGTCAACGTTTTATGGAGGAATCAGCATTTGAGGGAGCTATGTGGGAAGCCGAAGTAGATATGATGGCTAAATACCCGCATCTATTCCCTTCCGGCTCAGTTTCATCTTGAGGTATTAGTTTACTCCTTAATACTCTATTCAGTTTCATGTCCAACTCATGTACCCAGTTTCTTTCATGTTAATGAATGTACGTGTGATTTAGGAATTCAGTTCAACCATGTAGTTCAATTCAGAGTCAGTCACTCCGTTAGTTTTCAGCATATATGTTCAGTATTTGAGTATAATGACTGCATTTATCTATTTTTCAGTATGTTTTCCCACATTTGAGGATGAATGGTCCCAAGGGGTAGATATTGTAATACCCCAAGAACCCTAAGATCAGACTCGGGAGTTGAAATGGAGAAACCATAATTTTTTGCACCATGTTATAGGACGAGTCGTCCAGTGACCTGTCAGGAAAACCATGAGTCATTAAGTGACTTGTGGGGAGGGTTTTGATTATGATTGGATATTTTATGTTTTGGGGTGACCATGAGTCGTGGTCAGCTCCACGACCTATTAGGTCACCGTGGTCAAGGGTGATCTGAAGGATGAGGAAAATTCGGTAGTGTTGGCAACGGGTTAGTCACCACGAGTCGTTGGGTTCACCATGAGTTGTGGTATCTCTCGTGGTGACCCTCAGATGAAAAATGGCATGCAGGTAATAAGAGGTGACCACGAGTAGTGGTCAGTGGGCACGACGCGTCTAGTGCCTCGTTGGGATTGGCAATGGGCAATTCCCTGCGAATTCATTAAGGACTTTTCCATAATTCCTAAGTTCCTAAGGCCTATACTATGTCATTTTAAGCTCAGAATAGTATGTTTTAAGAAGGGTTAAGTCATTCTAAATCACTCCTCTCTACGCATGTTGTAATACCCTAGGAATTAAAAGTTAAAAGCTGCTGAAACTAGGAAAAACCATCACAAAATGAGAGGTGTAATGACTCGTGGTTTGGAACCAGCCGTTGTTACCAGTCGTGGTTTCAGGAGTCCGGGTGGCAGTGGAAGCAACGACCGATGTAATGACTCATTGTGGGAAACAACGAGTCGTCGTCTGTAGTCGTGGTGAGAGATGGACTTTAGCATTTGGGAAATAACGAGTCACCCAACAACCTGTCATGAGTAAAAACTACTCATTGTCAGCAGTCGTTGTCTACATGGTCAAATCTCCAGTGGACTAAACGGATGGACACCACGACCCGTTAGAGGAAACAACGAGTCGTGGTGAGACCTGTTGTGAGGAAGTTTAGAAATTTTAGAGGAGCAAGCAGTGAACGATTCAACGACCTGTTGGATCAAAGGACGAGTCGTCCTGTCTAGGCGTGCTTTGATTCTGGAAGCAAGGCCTGAGCAATGCATACGACGAGCTATACCACGAGTCGTGGTAGCTTCAACCGACTCGTTGGTACGCCCGTTGGTTAACCTGTGCAGATTTTCAGGCTAAATTCATTATGGGCATTTTCAACCTTTCCATGCTATAAGGCCCTAAACTACATCATTTCATGCATTTTCTAGGCATTTTAAGGTAGGTTAAGTCCCTATTGCATAGGTCATTCCTATGCATGCCTATTAGGAGAAATTTTGGAGAGATCAAGCTACTCCTCAAGTTTTTCCCTATCAATTCATCCTTGGGCATTCAAGAATTTTAGAATCTGATCTTACCCAGGTATGTAGGGTTATGAATGGGTGTTTCCGTTCACACCCATTCCCATTCTCTAGTAATTTATAGAAATCTACCAAAAATATATTGGGGTTGTAATTCAATTTTTATGAAAATCTAATGATTTACGAATGGGTTTTTTAAATTGTGATTTACATTATATTTTATGAACTTTGATTAGATTTTATAACTGTTTTGATTATATAATTGTTGATTTCGAATTCTATTAAATTAAGCCTACCTAAGCATGATCTATGATAAATCGATTTATGATCTTTGCTTCAATTGATAATACTTGCAAGCCCAACATGATTTATGATTTGAAATATGAATTTATTCAATTACCCAACATGATTTGGTGACTCTCGAGCTCTATGCATAATCTACAAGTATGTATGAAACCTATGATCCATGAATTATGTTTTAGGCCGACTCACGAGCCTTATTTCATGGCCAGTTCATATATTTACAAGTATGTTTATGATTATCATGATTTAACTAGCCTATAAACTTATACTTATTATACTATGAGTACTATATATGTTTTGGGAGTAGTATCGAACATCGAGTAGGTTCGAGGCCCAGGTTCTGCTCTGGATCCCATAAACTATGTGCCACCGTAGGTATGTTGGGACCTCCCTTGTGACTGTCCCTAGCCCAAATAGCCTTTCTCATGTGTGATCACTTCTTTCATGGTTCTACCCTAGGCAAGTTACAAACACCCTCCCGACTAAGGTAACAAGTAGGGCTTCATGTGTGTTCATATGGGGTATATCGGTTAACAGAATCTCCCATTGTTCCTCATGATTTACGCATGTTTATGATTACGTATGTGGTCTCAAGAAATGTTCATTTTGGCTTTTCTCTTATGATCATAATTACGATTGTATTACGGATACTTTGAAAACCTTGAGCCTTTTGATATGTTATGTTACGATATTTACGATATGAGCATGATGTCCTACCATTATGATGTTTTATGAGAATTTACATATTTTAAATGTCCATTTTACTTACCTTGCATACTCGGTACATTCCACGTACTGACTGCATACTTCCTTTGTTGTATCGTCTTATGATATAGGTTCCGGCTCTCAGGCTTATCCTCATATCTAGATCATATTAGAGTGTACTTTCAACTTATTGGTAAGTCCTCATGTTCCGAGGGCCGTTTGATAGACATTCATGTTATCTTGTGTTTCAGAACTTGTCTGGGTTAGTTGGGGGTGTTGTCCCATCAACCCATCGTATGCGGTAGAGGCTTTCCGACAGTGTGTAGTACTCAACTTGTGTATGTCTAAGTGATTCCATTTGTTTTGATATGTCGTGATTATGATTATGTTTCCGCTGTGCCTTGTGATTAGTCTTCCACTTATAACGAATGAAGTTAGATGTATGCTTATGTCATGGGTCGACTTGGGGCCTCTCAGGGTTCCTTTTCCCGTATTATGATTCGGGTCTACGTTCGGGTTGTGACAAACTTGGTATCAGAGCAGTAGGTTTTGAAGTGTCCTAGGGTGTCTGAAAGTCGTGTTAAGTAGAGTATTTTTCATGGATGTAAAGTGCTCCACACTTATGAAGAGGGTACAAGACGTTTAGGAAATGTTCCCTTCTTTCATGGTCAATGTCATGTGATGAAAAGTCCTTCTATCCTTCCAATTCGTTCTATCCGAGATTGCAGAATCATGGCTCCCAGGAGAATGAACGGAAGAAGAAATGGGAACGGTGAAGGCCACGGAGATGGCAATGATCATGGGCATCAGCAGGCCCCACCTGTTCTGGAGCCCCAGGCACTAGAGCCAGTTGCCCACGTTTAGTTTCGGGCGATTATCCAGATGTTGGCGCTGGCCTTAACTGCTCAAGTCAACCAATAGGCTGTTGCGCATATCCCCTGGAATGGCAATGCGGCAGCGGCCCAGATTAGAGACTTCTTAAGGATGAATCCTCCAGAGTTCCTTGGGTCCAAGGTAGATAAGGATCTGCACAATTTCATCCAGGAGATTCTAAAGATCACTCAGGTTATGGGGGTGAACAATGGAGATTGTGTTGATTTGGCCTCCTATTAGCTAAAGGGGGTAGCCCATATATGGTTCAAATAATGGAGAGATGCTACGGCAGTGGGTGCAGGCCCTATCGATTGGGAAGAGTTCCAAACAACATTCTTGGATCAATTCTTCCCTTGGGAGATGAGGGAGAAAAATGCAGCCAAGTTTGTTAACTTGAAGCAGAGTGACATGTCAGTTCAAGAGTACGCATTGGAGTTCACCCGACTATCTAAATATGCACTAGAGTTGGTTGCAGACCAGAGGACTCGAGTGAGTCGATTTGTGCATGGGGTGGCAGACTACTTGGATAAGGATTGTAGGATCGACATGTTGCATCGGGATATAGATTTTCCCTGTATTATGTTGCATGCTCAGCAGATGGAGTCGGTGTATCGAAGGTAGAGAGAGGCCAAGAAGGCCAGGACCGATAGTTATGGGACTTCTCAGGTCAGATCGGGGGGTGGACAGCGTCAGCAGTCTCAGCATAGGTTTATTGCTCCAGCACCATCATCGGCCAGTACGTCATTTGGATTCCGAGGGGATCGGAGGAGTAGGGATCCATATTCGAGAGGCCATGGTAGCATACAGATAGAGAGCACTTTGCCAGCTTGTGCGAAGTGCGGTAAGAATCATCCTGGGAGGTGCCTAGTCGGCTCGGATGCTTGTTTCGGGTGTGGTAAACCTGGATACAGACTCAGGGATTACCCTTCAGCGAGATCAGGGGTCGGTGGAGCTCGTATGCTAGCAGCTAGTTTTGCCGTTCCAGCAACACGTCCTTCTCAGTAGGGTGCCTCGATTAGTTCGGCTGGCGGTCAGCGTCAAAATAGGTTTTATGCTTTAGCACCCCATCAGGAGCAGGTGGTCTCCCGGAATGTGGTTACTAGTATGTTGCATGTTTTTCATATTGATGTTTATGCTTTGCTAGATCTGGGAGCTACTTTGTCTTTTGTGACTCCTTACATTTCTAGTAGCTTTGGAGTTAGACCCGATACTCTGTCAGAACTATTTTTCAATTTCTACTCCTGTCAGTGATTCGGTTTTAGCTAGGCGGGTGTATAGAGGATGCTCGGTCACTGTATTGCATAAAGTCACCTCCGCAGACCTTGTAGAGTTATCCATGACTGACTTTGATATTATTCTTGGCATGGATTGGTTGTCTGCGTGTTATGCTTCTGTAAATTGTAGAACCTATGCAGTGGAATTTCGTTTTTCGAGCAAATCAATTTTGGAATGGAAGGGTAGTTCGACTATACCAGCAGGTCGATTTATTTCATATCTTAAGGCCCGGAAGATGATTTCTAAGGGTTTCATGTACCATCTGGTTAGGGTTAAGGATAATGAGTCCGAGACCCTGACTATCCAGTCAGTTTCGGTGGTGCTTAAGTATCCAGGGTCTTTCCCGATGATTTTCCAGGTTGTTCCTCCTGAGTGGGAGATTGATTTTGGTATCTACCTTCTACTCAATATGCAGCTTATATCTATCCCTCCTTACAGGATGGCTCCAGCCAAGCTAAAAGAGTTGAAGGATTAGTTGAAAGCCTTGTTAGATAAGGGCTTTATCAGACTGAGCAAGTCTCTGTGGGGTGCACAAGGTGTTATTTGTCCGAAAGAAGGATGACTCGCTTTGGATGCATTGACTATCGGCAATTGAACAAGGTCACCATTAAGAATAGGTATCTTTTACCCAGGATCGATGATTTGTTTAACTAGCTTCAGGGTGCCAAGTGTTTCTCAAAGATAGATCTCAGGTCTGGGTATCATCAACTTAGGGTTTGGGAGTGTGATATCACGAAGATAGCCTTCAGGACGTGGTATGGTCATTATGAGTTTGTAGTCATGTATTTTGGACTAACAAATGCTCCTGCAACTTTTATGGACCTGATGAACAGGGTGTTCAAGACGTATCTAGACATGTTCATGATTGTTTTCATTGATGACATCCTTATATACTCTTGGAGCGAGGAGGAACGTGTTGCTCATTTAAGAGTAGTGCTTTAGACTCTCAAGGATCGCCAATTGTATGCAAAGTTCAGCAAGTGAGAGTTCTAGCTGAACTCGGTAGCATTTCTGGGACATGTAGTATCAGGCAAGGGCATAAAAATTGAGGCGATGAAGAATTGGCCTAGACCGATGAATCCCTCGGATATTCGGAGTTTCTTGGATTTAGCTAGCTACTATCGGAGGTATGTTGAGGGTTTCTCATCTATTGCAGAACCTTTGACCAAGTTGACTCAGAAAAAGGTAAAGTTCCAATGGTCGGAGGCTTGTGAGAAGAGCTTCCAAGAGTTGAAGGCTCAACTTACTACCGCACCGGTGTTGACCCTACCCAAGGGTACAAATGGTTTTGTGGTGTATTGTGATGCTTCGAGAATTAGACTCAGTGTGTATTGATGCAGCGAGGGAAGGTGATAGCATACGCCTCGAGATAGTTGAAATTCCATGAGAAGAATTACCCGACCCACGATCTTGAATTAGCAGCGGTGGTGTTCGCATTGAAGATATGGTGACATTACTTGTATGGGTCCATGTGGATGTGTTTATGGACTACAAGAGCTTGCAATATGTGTTCACACAGAAAGATCTCAATCTTCAGCAAAAGGAGGTGGTTGGAGCTACTCAAGGACTATTATATGAGTGTCCTTTACCATTTGGGTAAGGCTAATGTGGTAGCGGACACACTCAATAGGCTCTCTATGGAGAGTGGGTCCCATGAGAATGAGGGGAAGAAGGAGTTGGTGAGAGATGTCCATCGACTAACAAGGTTGGGAGTTAGATTGGTCGCCTCGACCGATGGCGGTGTTGTTGTGCAAAATGGATTAGAATCGTCCTTGGTCATTGATGTGAAAGCTAGACAAGATGAGGATCCGATTTTGGTGAAGTTAAAAGAAGTCATTCGAAGTCAGAAGGTGGAGGTCTCCTCCCACGGGGGACATTGTGTGCTTCGGTACCAGTGTCACCTATGTGTTCTAGATGTTGATCATTTGAGGAGCCGGATATTGCATGAGGCCCATGGATCCAGGGATTCTATCCATGCAGGTGCCACCAAGATGTATCATGATTTATGAGAAATCTATTGGTGGGATGACATGAAGAACAATATTGCTAGAATTCATAGTCAGGTGCCCGAACTGTCAGCAAGTAAATGTTGAGCATCAAAGGCTAGGAGGAGTACTTCAAGATATCAACATTCCTACTTGGAAGTGGGAGAAATTAATATGGATTTTATCACAGGCCTACCTCGTGCTCATCGACATTGTGATTCTTTTTGGGTGGTGGTAGACAGGTTGACCAAGGCTGCACATTTCCTACCGGTGAAAACCACAGATTTAGTGGATGATTATGCCAAGCTATATATCTGGGAGTTGGTTCGATTACATGGAGTGCCCTTGTCTATTATTTCAAACCGAGGTACTCAATTTACCTCTCAGTTTTAGTGGTCTTTTCAAAAAGGGCTTGGGACTCAGGTTAAACTTAGTACAGTATTTCATCCGCAAACAGATGGTCAAGCGGAGCGGACAATTCAAACTCTCAAAGATATGTTGAGAGCTTGCATGATGGACTTTAGAGGTAGTTGGGATGATTACTTGCCCCTGATAGAGTTTGCTTACAATAACAGCTATCACTCCAGTATCTAAATGGCACAGTTCGAGGCTCTCTATCGGTGGAGATGTAAATCGCCCATCGGATGGTTTGAGGTTGGTGAGGCAGCTATAATAGGGCCACATTCAATTCATGAGGCTATGGTGAAGGTTCAATTGATAAGGGATAGGCTAAAAACCGCTCAGACTCGTCAAAAGTCATATGTTGACGTGAGGAGGAGAGAGTTGGGGTTCGAGGTGGACGATTGGGTATTTTTGAAGGTATCTCCCATGAAGGGAGTAATGCGGTTTGGGAAGAAAGGAAAACTCAGTCTCCGCTATGTTGGTCCCTACTAGATTATGAGAAGAGTTGGTAAGGTAGCGTATGAGTTAGGCTTGCCCTCAAAGT
Organism: Datura wrightii; assembly: GCA_035772735.1. Lineage (NCBI taxonomy): Eukaryota > Viridiplantae > Streptophyta > Magnoliopsida > Solanales > Solanaceae > Datura > Datura wrightii. The sequence continues at coordinate 11,494,444 of JASDFA010000003.1, forward strand.
TATCTTTCGTGCATATTGTGCTTAATGTGTCACTTTTGAAGAAATTTTTGGGAGATCCAGCTCTAGTAGTCCTGGTGGACAGCGTTGGTGTGAAAGATAGCCTTAGCTATGAGGAGGTGCCGGTGGAAGTATTGGATCGTCAGGTTCGGAGGCTAAGGAACAATGAAGTAGCTTCAGTTAAAGTATTATGGAGGAATCAACATGTTGAAGGAGCTACGTGGGAAGCCGAAAAGGATATGATGGCTAGATACCCACATTATTCTCTACCAGCTTAGTTCCGACTTGAGGTATCAATTTTGCTCTATGACTCTATTTAGTTTTCATGTTCGGTTCATGTCTTCAAGTTTCTTTTATGTGTATGGATGTGTATGTGAAGCATGAGATTAGTTCAATTATGTGATATGAATTGGAGGTAATCATTTCGTTAGTTTTTGGTTTAAACGATCAGTATTTGAATATGAAAATTGCATGTTTCTATTTTCGGCTTGTTTCCTACATTCAAGGATGAATGTTCCCAAGGGGGGATATTTTAATACCCCGGAAGTGCCTAAGACTAGACCCGGGAGTTAAAAGTTGAAAACTGCTGAAATTGGGAAAAACCATCACAGAATGAGAGGTGTAACGACTCGTGGTTGGAAACCATGAGCCGTTGTTACCACTCGTGGTTTCAGGAGTCCGAGTGGTAGTGGAAGCAATGACCAATGTAACGACTCGTTGTGGTAAACAATAAGTCATCGTCCGTAGTCGTGATGAGAGATGGACTTTAGCATTTGGGAAATAACGGGTCACCTAACGACCCGTCATGAGTAACAACTACTCGTTGTCAGCAGTCATTGTCTACATGGTCAAATTTCTAGTAGACATAACGAATGGACACCACGACCTATTGGAGGAAACAACGAGTCGTGGTGAGACCCGTTGTGAGGAAGTTCAGAAATTTCAGAGGGGCAAGCAACGATCGACTCAATGACCTGTTGGAGTAAAGGACGAGTCGTCCTGTCTAGCCATGGTTTGATTCTAGAAGAACGGCCTGGGCAGTGTAGACGACGAGCCATACCATGAGTCGTGGTAACTTCCAAACACTCGTTGGTATACCCGTTGGTTAACCTGTGTAGATTTTTAGGCTAAATTTATTAAGGCCATTTTCGACCTTTTCGTGCTATAAGGCCCTAAACTATGATGTTTCATGCATTTTCTGGGCATTTTAAGGTAGGTTAAGTCCCTATTGCATAGGTCATTCCCATGCATGCATATTAGGAGAAATTTTGGAGAGATCAAGCTACTCCTCAAGCCCTATCAATTCATCCTTGAGCATTCAAGAACTTTTGAATCTGATCTTACCCGGTATGTAGGGTTATGAATGGGTGTTTCCGTTCACACCCATGCCCATTCTCCAGTAATTTATCGAAATCTACCAAAAATCTATTAGGGTTTTAATTCTATTTTTATGAAAATATAATGATTTACAAATGGGTTGTTTTAAATTGTGATTTACATTATATTTTATGAATTTTGATCAGATTTTATAACTATTTTGATTATATAATTGTTGATTTCGAATTCTATTAAATTAAGCCTATCTAAGCATGATCTATGAAAAATCAATTTATGATCTTTGCTTCAATTTATAATACTTACAAGCCCAGTATGATTCATGATTTGAAACATTAATTTATTCAATTACCTAACATGATTTGGTGACTCTCGATCTATATGCATAATCTACAAGTATGTATGAAAACTATGATTAATGAATTATGTTTTAGGCCGACTCACAAGCCTTGTTTCATGGCTAGTTTACGTATTTACAAGTATGTTTATGATTATCATGATATAACTAGCCTATGAACTCATGCATATTATACTATGAGTACTATATATGTTTTGGGAGTAGTATCAAACACCGAGTAGGTTCGGGGCCCAAGTTCTGCATTGGATCTCATAAACTACGTGCCACCATAGGTATGTTGGGACCTCCCTTGTGACTGTCCCCGGTCCAAATGGCCCTTCTCATGTGTGATCACGTCTTTCATGGTTCTACCTTTGGCAAGGTACGAACACCCTCCCGACTAGGGTCACAAGTCAGGCTTCATGTGTGCTCATATGGGGTATGTCGGTTAAGAGAATCTCTCACTATTTCTCATGATTTACACATGTTTATGATTACATATGTCGGCTCAAGAAATGTTCATTTTGGCTTTTCTCTTATGATCATGATTACTATTGTATTACGGATGCTTTGAAAACCTTGAGCCTTTTGATATGTTATGTTATGATATTTATGATATGAGCATGATGTCCTACTCTTATGATGTTTTATGAGCTTTTACATATTTTAAATGTCTGTTTTACTTACCTTGCATACTCGGTACATTGCACGTACTGACCGCATACTTCCTATGCTGTATCGTCTTATGATACATGTTCCAGCTCTCAGGCTCATCCTCATATCTAGATCATCTCAGAGTGTACTTTCAGCTTTTTGGTGAGTCCTCATGTTCCCAGGGCCGTCTGACATACATTCACGTTATTTTATGTTTCACTACTTGTCCAAGTTAGTTGGGAGTGTTGTCTCATCAACCCATCGTATGTGGTAGAGGATTTTAGACAGTGTGTAGTACTCAGCTTGTGTATGTCTAAGTGATTCCATTTGTTATAATATGTCATGATTATGCTTACATTTTCGGTATGCCATGTGATTAGTCTTCCGCTTATAATGAATGAAATTAGATGTATGCTTATGCGATGGGTCAACTTGGGGCCTCTCGGGGTTCCTTGTCCCGTGTTACGATCCGGGTCTACGTTCGAGTCGTGACACATGCAAGACTAGAAGGTTCTTAAGGGTGATCAAGGCTAAAATCATCAATTCTCCTTCAATTTCCTTTGGTTATTCAAGGAAGAGAGTAAAATCAACTTACCTAGGTATGTGAGGCTATTAATGAGAGTTCCTTTCACTCTTATGCTCAAAACTCTTCTAAATTTTCATGGATTTTAAATTCTAGATTCAAGTTTCCTGAAATATGAGGCTTATTCTAATTCTTGTGAAATTCTCTAAGATATATCAATGGGTCAATCCCTTTCATATATTAAATCATGTTTTATGATTTATGGGCAGATTTTATGACTATTGTGAATATAAATTTATAGATTCGAATTTAAATCCAATTATGCCCACTTATGTATGTTTTATGAAAAGTCAAGTTATTATTTCATTATGATCTTGATCCAAATTAGCCCAATTATGATTTATGCTTTATGATATGATTTCTCTCAAGTACTTATCATGGATTTATGAAATATCAAGTATATACACGTTTTACAAGTATGCATGAATTTCATGATTTATGATTATAGCTGACTCACAAGCCTTATTTCATGGTTAGTTCACGTAAATCAACCATGTTTATGATTATTATGATTTAACTAGTCCATGAATCTCATGTATGTTTTTCCTATTATCATATGGACACTATATTTGTTTTGGGAGTAGTATTTAACACCGAGTGGACCCAGGGTTCAAGCATACCCCGAGTCTCAGAACTTCGCGCCGACATAGCCATGATTGGACCTCCCTTGAGAACGTCCTTTTTTTCCCGAATAGTCCTTTCATGAGTGATATCACACCTCTTTTCATGGTTCTACCCTTGACAAGGTACGAACACCCTCCCGACTAGGGGTTTACAGGTCGAGCTCTATGTGTGCTCATATGGGGTATGCCGGTTATAAGAATCTCCCATTGTTCCTCATGATTTGTGCATGGTTATGTTTATGTTACTTTGTATCAAGTCATACTTAATGAAGTTTTTCTCTTATGATTATGATTATGACTGATTTATGAATGTTTTTGAAAATCTTGAACCCTTATGTTTAGATTACGATATTTACATTCTGATCATGTTGTCCTACTGTTATGAACTCTTATATATTTTAACTGTCTGTTTACTTACCTTGCATACTCGGTATATTCCAAGTACTGACTGCATACTCTATGCTGTATCGTTTCATGATACAGGTCTGAGGGATCAGTCTCAGCCGCTTCTTTAGTCCTGCTTCCTTCTCAGACTTGTTTAGCTAGCATTGGTGAACCCTCATCCTTTGAGGACATTCAGTATCTGTAGTTGTTATGTTTCTTTCAGTTTTAGACTTGTCGATTTAGTTGGGGGATGTCGTCCCATCAACTCATCAGATGTGTAGAGGCTTTCATACATTATGTAGAAATTAGCCGGTTATGTATGATTCTATTCTAGTTTGATTTATATGCAGACTTTTGTTATTATGTATGTTGAATTTCTGCTTTACTATGTTGAGCTTAGACGTTATGTTCATGCCATGGGTCGACTTAGAGCATCTCGGGGTTTCTTGTCCTATGTCTCGATCCGGGCCTATGTTTGGGTCGTGACAGTCCGTCCTTCATTTCGTCCTTTGGCGAAGAATCTTTTTGGTCAGGTGATCCCTCCCTTGATTGACGGACCATCTTCTGGGAAGATGGTCCGTCCTTTCCATCTTCAATTGCAGACCACTTGGAAGTGGTTTTTTAATCGAGCAGGACCTGTTGGATATTTCAATGTGTGGACCATCCTTCTGAGAGACGGTCCGTCCTTTGCTTTTTCCTTTGGGCAGTTTTGTGACTTTGAGTCCTCCTTTATTAATTTCATTTGGGTTCCTAGAATAATAAGGTCGATTTTGACTTAAATTAGTAATTAAAGATATGAAAAACTCTATGAAATGAAGCAAAGATGTGGCGCAAACTCCCGACATATCAAGGTCCCTCCCTGATCTACTCCATCGACAAGTTCTATCAATTGAAGAGTCGGAGCTATTCTATTGCTTATTGATATCCAATTTAGGCCCTCCATATTTTAATTAATTACTTAATCTTCTACATTTCAAATAATGCAAAATCAATATTCATTTTTTAAGTTCAAAATATTTTTGTCAAAAATACTTTGATAATTGCTATTACGTTTGGCAAAATATTATATGATTTTAAAAATATTAAATATTGATTAATTACCTGTCATATTTTTTTATAAAATTAATTTGTGCAAAATTGAATATTTTAAAGCTATACCAATTTCAGACAATTATGATTATCTTAACTCTTATTAACCAATTTTTGCAAATATATAATTTTTACATTATTCAAATTAAGAAGCTTGATTGAATAGTTAAATAAATAATTTATCTCAATTTTATTTCAAAGAAATGACCAATTTTAAAGGTTAATTTAAAATTACAAAACAATTTGATTTCACTTTTAGCAATTAAGGCTATTTTATTAAGAAAGTGGATACAAATAAAATTAATTTAGCCTTATTTTTAATTGCAAATATGTCCAAAAATAAAGAAAAAAAAAATTGTACTCTTCCCTCAATTCATGTCCCAAGAAACTACCCAATCTGTGCCATGTAGGCAAACACATGGATTGTATTTTTTTTTTCCGATCAATCTCAGCCTTCAAAAATTATATATATATATATATATATATATATATATATATATATATATATATATATATATATATATATATATATATTCCATCTTTTCTTTTTCCAACTAACCACGACTATTTGATCAAATGATCAGATGACCCAGATGAAACCAATCTGTCCCAAACTCATTTAACCCGCTCATCTACTCATTCCTAATCCTCTAAATTACACTCGTCCCTATCCTATTTCCCATTTAAAACCAGACACTACCTCCACTCCTCCTTTCTCTCTCCCTCATCTCTTTTTCTTCCCCTTCCCAATTATAGAAACCCTAGTAGACAAGCGCCACACACACTTTTCCTTTTTTGCAAAATGCCGACAAAGGCAGCAATTGACCCCCTGATCTTCGCCATTTTGATGTACTTCTATCCCTCATGCATCTTTATCGTTACCACCCCCAAACATACCTAGAAAGAGTAAAAGCAAGCAGGTTTCATCCTTACTCATTGAGGGTTTGAGGAATCGTCATCAAGACCCCTCTCCCCAATGGCTCCATGTACTTCAATGGCTTCTAAAAAGGTGAGATTCCTTTCCTTTCTTCTGATTTCCTTCACCTTTGTCATTAATGTATTTCTAATTTTTCAACTCCTTTTTAAAACTTCATCTTCAAAATCTCTTTCAAATTCGGACTTGAATTCCGGAAAACCTTAATTTCTTGGTTGTATATACAGGCCCATAGATGAAGTCTCAATAATTAGTCTTTTTTATCAATTTATTTACCAATTCACTAGCAAAACTAATACTAACTCTTCTTCTTTCATTTTTGAATTTGATCTCCGAATCCGAGAGGTTCGAGTCCAAATCATTGACAACAATGAGCCTCATTTGCTACTCAACACAAGGTATAATACTCTTCCTCCCCCCCTCCCCCTTTAAAAATCCATACTTGTTTTTTTGTATAGTTGGTAGTAAAACTCTCCTTGAATACTTCATCACTTTTCCACTACCTCTTTGACTTTTAAGATCCCTTCTTTATCTTCCCTTCTTTTCTTGGCAACTTTTTACATCCAAAGATATTTTTGTGAACTCAATTTTCATTTTCTATTTTTCTTTTTTGTTTTTTTCTTTTTTAGCACTTTGCTCAATAACCTTGGGATATAATCAAACATTTATCTTATCACCCCCAACTTACACCATTTTTCTTATTTTCATTACAATTCATACTGTCAAGGAGGAGGGGTTCTAAAGAGGGTCAATGTTGCCTCTCATGCGCACGCAGGCACACATGGTCGTCAAGTAATATAAGACTGGAAGTCCCAATTATCGATCCCTCAGAGACTTGTCAGTTCAATAATTAAAAGTTACTTCTTTATTTCTCTATTCTATCAAATAGTTGAAATGGGGAATGATTAATTAAACTACTAAACACTTTAAATAAGAAATTAATTAAAGAATGTTGCAAACATGGTTTTACTTCAAATGATAGTGAAAATCTAGGAAAATGGCACTTTTGCTTCAAGTTGAGTTTTCAAAACATGATTACACTATAACAATTCTTCCTATGATTGCTAGTTGCAGGTTACTATACCATTCCTTACTACTCTTCCGAGCATCCAAGAACTATCTCATAACCCTAGTGACTATATCCCTACGGTCACAGGAGAAAAACGAAATGATGGTTATGCCATCTGGCATTTAAACTAAACAAGGTTGAAGGGTATATCCCTATCCTCAACAACAACTTCTATCCTCTCACAAATAGGTTTAAGGGTCTTTGAATTCCTGTTTTATATTTACCTTTAACCCTTTTGATTCCCTTTCCTAAGTTCAATCGAAAGACAAAAGATTTACTCACAAGTTGATCAGGCTAGTGAATAAGCAATTATAACAAGTAATATAAACAACCATTAAAGAAGAATCGAAACTAGCATAAATCAGTCTTTCAAACTTCAACCATACACCATGGCCAAAACCCTAGAGTATGAGTTTATCCACTCATAGACAAGTGAAAAATAAAGACTTAATCATCATCATTTAAAGTAAAATAAAGAAGAAAAGAAGAAATCTAAGTAGAAACTTGGCTCTCCTTCAAAGTTGTGTTACAACCCTCAACGAATGAGATACGTAATGTAAAAGTTATCACAAGATTCCTAAAAAATGATCTAGAGGCTATATTTATAGTTTAGCCTTCAAATGGAACTTCATCCCTTAAGTACTTGGCTTTAAAATTAGCAAATTCTATCCCGGAATAGGCCAGGCGCCCTGCCTCCTCCATAGCCCCAAGAAGGGCTCAACTTTCCTTTGGAGTTTAGCTTCGGACGCCCAGCCCCATCTCTATCACCAAGGAGTTAGCAAAATTTCAACACTTCTAGATCATCTGGGTGCCCCCCGCTACTCATAGCCCTCGAGTAGTAGTCAAATTTCTTGGGTCTAGAACCTCTCTGGCGCCCAGCCCTATCTATAGCACAGAAATTTTGGAAATTTTTTCTAAGTTTGGGATGCTTCATGGGCTCTACACCATCCATCTCACCAAGGTTTTGAGTGAAATGTCTAAAGTTTGGGACCTGGCGCCCAGTGCTAGCCATCGTCCCAACTTTGGTGCATATTTCTTTGATGTTTGGAACCTGGCGCCGAGCGCCAGCTATAGCCCTAGGTCCTTCTCATACTTTTAAATCTTCACACCTTGGTCTAATTTGGGTCCTTTTTCCTTGGTTTCCAGCTCAAAACAACTCAATTCATGTAACACCCCAAAAGTTTCCTAGGTCAGACCCGAGGCTTACAATAGAAAATAGAAAGAAAATAGTACCAGAACCAAACAACAAACCTCAGTATGGTTCGTTGTAGGGTCCAACGGGTCATTGGAAGTGCTCGTTGTTTCATGACCAGAGAGCTGTCAGAAAATTTTCTAGAACCCACGAGGGGATTGTACGGACCATGGCTTGATTGAACCGGTCATTTTTTGTGATCGTTAAAATAGATTAAGGGAATTTCGAAGGACGAATGGGGGAAATCAATGGACGTGCCAATAGTTCGTTGTTTGTTACCATGGCTCGTCAGATGGATCGTTGGTTCTTCTGGTTTGTTGAAAATCTCAGGCTAAGTTTGGAACCCTTCCAGGTACATGGATAGACCCGATGCCGGTGAATTTATGGAAATAAGGTGTTAAGATCAATTCCTAAGTATAAGAAGTGCATTACATGCAAATTATCGTCATAAGGAATCTGTAGCACAAAGTTGACTTGAGAGCCCCTTTACCAATTGACTGTTCATATAAGTTCTCACAAGGGTCAACTTCAAACGACCATAGATCCCATTTTACAAAATGTTTTTTGATGATTCAGCACTTCGAATTGAATCTGTTTAAGTCTTCTTTCCAACGCATCCGACCTTGTATCAATCAAAGTTCGGAGTAAAACGTTATGAGCATTTTAGTGAAGCAGCAGCAGGTAACAACGAACCTCAGAACGGACCATTGTATCAACTAATGACCCGTCATGTTGGTCGTTGGAACTGCCAGTTCCAGGTCTCTTTTTGGCATTTTGGGGGTATTTTGGTAAAATTATATACTTATAACTCCTAAATGACGTCGTTTTTGGCTTCCTTAGGGTCAGATTAAAGGGATTAACCTAGCCTAAATCCTCACCCTCTCCAAAAGATCAATAATTGGATTCTCTCTCAAGAAAGGAGCTAGGGTTCTTCTTCAACCTCTTCAAATCTTCTTGGACTCTTCAAGGAAACTCAAGGGATCATCAACCCAGGTATGTGAGGCTATGAATAAGAGTTCCTTTCACTCTTGTGCTCAAAACTCTTCTCAATTTCTTTGGATTTCAATTCTAAATTCAAGTTTTATGATCTATGGGGTTTATTCCAATTCTTGTGAAATTCTCTATGATCTATCTATGGGTCAATTTCTTTCATGTATTAAATTATGTTTTATGATATATGGGCAGATTTTATGACTATTTTGAATATAAATTTATAGATTTGAATTTAAATCAAATTATGTCCAATTATGTATGTTATTATGAAAAGTCAAGTTATGATTTCATTATGATCTTGATCTAAATTAACCCAGTTATGATTTATGCTTTATGATATGATTTCTCTCCAGTACTTATCATGGGCAAGTTTTACGTTGTTTTCCATTAAATGATTTCTCTCAAGTACTTATCATGGGCAAGTTTTACGTTTTTTTCCACTAAAATCATGTTTTCAAAGTTTTAAACAAAAATGCCCATTTATGAAAAGTTCATGAAAGTTAAGATTTATGATGAATGTTCATGTATGATGAAGTATTGATGATGAAAGGCATGTTTTCAAATCACCCATGTTTATAAACATGTTTTCAAGTGAATTAAGTATCTTCAAGCATGTTAAAGTATTGGGCAATGCCCACATGTTCAAGAATGATTTATGATGTATGAAATGGATCTCATGCTTTATCGATTTATGATGTTGGCCGACCAAAGGGCCTTTGATTCTTGGCTAACCATGTTTTAATGGGGATCAATGAATGATAAATGGTTATTTAGCCATGAATCTTACTGAATGATGTTATTAATTTACATATGAGCCTAATGTGTATGTTTTTAGGAGCCGTGTCTAGCATCGAGCAACCTGGCATTCAAAGGACTACGCCGGTGTCTCATAACCACGTGCCACCATGGATTTATAATGATACATTACAATGATAATGATCCCCTCTTTCTTGATATCACATAATGCACGTCCCTCGCCTGGCAAGCCAGGGGAGACTTTACCCACTTGAGTGAGATAGTTGGGGCATCATGAAAGGCACTACCATGATGGTGTCGGTTATGATGAGTCCTCCTATTGTTCCACATGTTTTCTGCATTGTTATGTTTATGTTATTGGCTCAAGTGATGATTTGATAAAGCTTCTCTTATGATTATGATAATGAATGGTTTTCGAATGATTTGAAAACCTTGAGCCTTATGTTATCTTATGATGTTTATGATACGAGCATGATGTACTTCTCTTATGATCATTTATGAGCTTTTATGTATTTTTAAACGTCCGTTTTACTTACCTTGCATACTTGGTACGTTCCACGTACTGACCGCATACTTTCTATGGTCTATCGTTTCATGATACAGGACCCAGTTCTCAGGCTCATCTCCATCCTTAGTTCATCCCCAAGTTGTTATCAGCTTTGTTAGTGAGTCCTCATGTTTCGAGGACCGTATGAATAGACATGTATGATGATTCTTTTGTTTCCTCTTTGGTCGGGTTAGTTGGGGGTGTTGTTCCATCAAACCATCTTATATGATATAGGATTTCAGACCTTATGTAGTAATCAGCTTATGTGTATGTCTAGTGCTTTCCAAATGTTATGATATGCTATGTTACGTTTACATTTTCGGTATGTCGTATATTCAGTATTCCGCATTAAGTGATATAAAGTTAGATATGCCTACATCATGGGTCGACTTGGGGCTTCTCGTGGTTCCTTATCTCATGTTACGATCCAGGTCTACGTTCGGGTCATGACGAACTTGGTATCAGAGCATTAGGTTTTGAAGTGTCCTAGGGTTTCTGGAAGCCACGTTAAGTAGAGTCTTTTCCATGGATGTGAAGCGCGCCGCACTTATGAAGAAAAGGCTATAAGACATTTAGGAAATGTTCCCTTCTTTCATGATGTATGTCGTGAAAATATCTTTCTATCTGTCTAACTCATATATTCACACTCCAAAGCATAACGCTAGTCAGTGGAATAAGAGATGCTCTCGAATTATTTCTCCTTACAGGAGTTAAGAGAAGCTAAGGCAGAAGAATTCGTGAACTTGAAGTAAGTATGAAGCCTTCCATGATAGTCATAGAAGCGAATGGGAAGTCAAGAGATAATGATTTCTGCCTAGCCTTAAGAAGTGATCCAATCCTCAAAATGACGACCTTTAAGCTAAGGGGGAGATCATAAAGTGAAGGACCAGGTCAAGTCAAGTATGAAGGTCCAGGATAAGTAATTATGGGATATCGATCCACGCTTATTTAGGTGTCCTTCCGTACTTCAGTCTATGCAATACTCTACTCATGTCGTATGTGAACATGTTATTCCCATGTTTTAAGTTCCAAGTACTCCTTATATGTGTCTGTACTCAGATTCGTAGAATGAGAAGTAACCACTTCAGATGGTGATTCCACTTTTCTTCCATGATTCCATAAATCTCAGCTTCATGTCATGTCCCTTTTTATGTATGTAAACTCATGCCTCTCAGCATGCTCAGCTCTATGGACTCAGTCATTAAGATTTGCCTTATCGACTCATAAGATCGTGTTATATCAAGTATATTCCCAGCTTAGATTTCTTGAATGATTCGTGCTCATAATTTCCTTACTCTAAGCCATATGAATGTTCCCCCATGATGGAAATGATGGTTAAAATGTGTACGTTCAGGTAACTCCCTATCCCTGTCATAGATGTTGGGTATGTAAAAGTTCAGGAAGCTCAGTTATTAGCCAAGCCTTGAAGTGTAACAACCCACATGGTCATTTTGTGATTGTTGATCCATTTCCTTGGGCTAAACCTTTTCGTGTCCTTATTTTGTTACTTATGACTTGCGGAGATGGATGACACAATTTCCAAGATGATCCAATAAAGATTGGATAAGATTTTTGATTTTTGGAAGGTTTGAAGTTTGGGAGGTTTGGTAAAAGTCAACATTTTAGGTTAACGAGCTTGAATTTGGGTTTCTAAAAGTTCTGTTAGTTTCGGATGGTGATTTATGACCTAGTTGGGTAGTTTGCATGGATCCCGAGGTGTTCGGGAGTGAATTGAACCTTTGGTTGGATTTATGAGCTTTAAGGAAGCTAAGTTTATCCACAGTCAACTTTCGATCAAAATGACCTTATATCGGCGATTTTATGATTTCAACAGGTCCGGAATGTGTTTTATGATTGAATTGCATGTTTATTTGAATATTTTGTGTGTTTAGCATGATTTTAAGCATAAAATGTAACAACTCAGAGGTTCATTTTTATTTATTGAGATCGAAAAATTATTTCGAGGCTTTCAAAATTCTTAGAATGAATTATAGGAGTTATCTTAAAAGTTTGGTGCAATTTTGATAAGTCAAGATCAGGTATAATTACAAAAGATGAGATAATTCTTGAACGAGCAAAACTGATGTTTGACTGGGAAAACGAGCACCAAATGGAGTTTCGATTGAATGAGTAGATCCTTATCATTATTTGGGAACTGTAAGAAAAATAATCATCATTCGAGTTCGTATGATGAAGTTATGGCCATTTTAGTAAAAATTAAAGTTGCTGGTGTAGCCCTATATAAATACCTGAATAGTGTATTTTTGCATAGACTAGGTTTATTTTGTATTTTGAGTATATTTGGAGTTTTAGAGCTTTGAATTGAGTGATTTTTGTAGAATTATTCTCTATTTAACAAGGGGGTAAGTATCTAAACCTTAATTTGGTATTTCTCCATGATTTTTCAGTTGGTTTTCATTTGCATCCGGAAATTTATTGGAGGAAAATAGAGGATTTTGGGTCTAGAGTTAAGAGACTGTAGTTTGATGAATTCAAAGTCAATTTGAGCTCCATTTCAGATGAAATTTCATATTTGAGTTCTTTACATTATGGGTTACATGATTTTCAAATAAAATTCCAGTTTTGCCCTTGCCGGCCCAGGGTTGAATTTTAGATTGACTTTTGGACCCGAAATAGAAGTATAACAATATGGGTGTCCATGTTTTCATTTTCTTATGTAGAATACATATTTGACCAGATTTTGATCTCAGAAAGGTTACGGAAGGGCAAATTCATAATTTGATGCTTGAGCTTTGTTTTGAGGCAAGTAGAGATTTCTTGATTCTTTGAGGATCAGAAGGAAGGGGAAGCTTAGTCTCCAATACGTTGGGCCATATAGGTTTGTGAGACGTGTTGAAAATGTGGCCTAGATGTTGGAGCTACCAACAGAATTAGCTTCGATGCATTCAGTGTTTCATGTGTCCTTGTTGAAGAAATGCATTGAAGATCCATCTTTAGTGATTTCGGTAGAGGAAATTGGGGTGAAAGACAGCCTTACCTAGGAGGAGGTATCAGTCGAGGCCCTTGATCATGAGGTTCATAAGTTGAGAAATAAGGAAGTAGCCTCGATGAAGGTTTTGTGGAGAAATCATCTTATTGAGGGAGCTACATGCGAGGCCGAAGTAGATAGAATGGCTGAGAACCCGTATCTTTTCCCTTTCAGCTTAGTTCTAGCTTGAGGTATCAGTTTCCTCCTTGGTGCTCTATTCAGTTTCATGTCAAGTTCATGTCTCTCAGTTACTTTCATGTCTTAACATGCATGTATGTTTCATGAATTCAGTTCAGTTAGGAATCTCAATCCGGAGTCAGTCACTCCATCAGTTTTAGCTCCAATTGTTTTGTTTTAGGATTGCAGTTCCTTCCCTAGCCTTTCAGTATTCTTGATCTACATTTGAGGACGAATGTTCCCAAGGGGGAGATAATGTTGCACCCTAAAAGTTCCCTAGGTCAGACTCGAGGCTGACAACAGAAAACAGTACCAGAACAAAACAACAAACCTTAGTACGGTTCATTATAGGGTCCAACGGTTTGTTGGAAGTGCTCATTGTTTCATGACCGGAGAGCTATCAGAAATTTGCCCATAATCCACAAGGGGATTGTACGGACCATGGCTTGATTGAACCGGTCGTTATTTGTGATCGTTGAAGCAGATTAAAGGAATTTTGTAGGAAGAATGGGGGAAATCAACGAACAGACCAATAGTTCGTTGTTTGTTACCACGGTCTGTCAGATGGGTCGTTGGTTCTGCTAGTTTGTTGAAAATCTCAGGCTAAGTTTGGAACCCTTCTGGGTAGATGGATAGACCCGATGGCGGTGAATTTATGTAAATAAGGTGTTAAGATCAATTCCTAAGTATAAGAATTACATTACATGCAAATTATCGTCATAAGGAATCTCTAGCACAAAGTTGACTTAAGAGCCCCTTTACCAATTGACTGTTCATATAAGTTCTCATAAGGGTCAACTTCAAACTACCATAGCTCCCATTTTAAAATGTTATACCCCGTGAGATTCCCAGCACCTAGGTGGCCTATTCGCGCGTTGGTTAAGCATATTTGAAAGCCATACGTGCTAGGGAAAGGCCCGGGAAAAAATCGGACGAGTAGCCTGTCGAACCATCGCGGAAGGAGCCGGGGCAGAGCCCTTCCGCGATGGCAATGTGTCACGAAGGTGGAGCCTCCGCGTTGGCTGCGTGACACGTTGGGCCTGTCCAGGCTCAAGTATATAAAGCCCCACTTCGATTTTAAATCAAATTATTCATTATAATTCCAGAGAAAACGCAGCAAACAGAGAGAGAGACGAAGAGGGTTATATGTTATCGTCCGATTACACTGCCAAACGTAGTCCAAACTTAAATTAACTCTAGATACCGAGGTATTTAGCAGCAGGGAGCATTCCTAATGATTTTGTTTCGCGAAATACGGCCGATGAATCGTCGAGCTACCGAACTAAGGTAAGTAGAATTGCTCCAAACTAGTGTCTATGTGCTCCTAGCTGTGAAGTGAATACATCTCCCTTCTGGACTTCTGGAAAATAGCAAGTTTTTGACCGTCTTTCGATAAGCCTAAGTTTAGGCTATAATTATATTTAAAGTGATGTTTTCTTTCATAATAGTGTTGTATTTAGTACTAATTGACGTATATATGAATGCAGTTGGGAGAAATAGCTGGAGTATTGACCGAGCCTCTTCCGACAGTCGCGTAACTTGAGGTTAAGGTATGTGAAGTTGTTCTTCGGCAAGTTAGTGAGCCTTATCTTGGTAAATCATAGTAAACTCCGCATTTGAAACTCTCGGAGTTGAATGTTGAGAATTAAGTGAGTCTAATAGATTCTGAGTTGTGTTGCCGTATCTTATTCAGCCCAAAAGTTAGTAAAGCATGCGCCAAAGGGCGAGTTAGCATTCCAGATTCAGTATAGCTTATTGTATGATTAGCAAGCATGTTGTAGAATAAAAAGGTACAGATTTTCAGAATAAAAGCTAATAAAGTAAAATCAGATAGACAGACAGTTTTATGGCTATAGACTGGCCATTCACACAGATCGAATATTGGCTACAGATTAGCCAACAAGTTAAAGAAAGATTTCAGAATCAGTATAATCAGTAAAGAATCAGTTCAGTATAGAAACAGATCAGAATAAGAAGTCAAATTTCAGATAGTCTTTTCAGTATTACATGCTTGCTATTTATATGTGCTACTTGTTTGTTGAGACTTGATGTGGCGTGAGGGCACGTTATTGAGCGTCCTCGTCGCCCCTGGGTTGGTAATCGTGTCGCCCACTGAGCGGGTGGGTTTACATCACTCCAAGGAGTGGCATGCCGGCCCCAGTTTGGACGAAGATGGGATGAAGCTTTCCCCATATCAGGCTGATCAGCATTACAGTACAGATAGCCCTGTTGTGCGCAAGCGCCCAGGGAACAGATACAGATACAGTTACAGTTACAGATCTTATTATAGGTGCAGCTCCGGTTTCAGATAGCCCTGTTGAGTTGTGTCCAAGGAACCAGACCCTATCTGTTACTGTCTGCACAGGAGTCCTCTGGACTCAGACACGTTATTTATATCGGAGGCTATGGCCCGAGCCGGAGACCCAAGGGGCCGGTAGAGGAGCTCTGAGTGAGCAGATGAGTGGAGTGACTTATTTTAGGTTGGTTTTGACCCGGGTAGGGGTATATAGATTGTTTGCTTTCTTGGAGCCATCCGGCTTATGGGGGTTGGTATTGTCTCTTGCTTGCTAAATGTATATGTATTTATGTGCTTTATATATATATTAGTTAATAGGCAGCAGGCCGCCGTGACTACAGACACGCTCCTGCCTATCAGTGCAGAAAGGTTTGATCTAGATCCTATCAGCTCTTCAGATTCAGTTATCTTTTGCTCACAGACGTGTTAGTTATGTTATCTGCATTCAGTTGTATTATTTCAGATGCTTTGCTTACTCAGTACCAATGGTACTGACGCCCGGTGGGGCGCTGCATTACTTGCCTGCAGGTACTCATAGACGAGGAGGCGATCCCTCGTGATCCTAGCCAGCGCAGAGTCATCAGCTCCTGTCATCCGT
The DNA here is from genome assembly GCA_035772735.1 of Datura wrightii. Classification (NCBI taxonomy): domain Eukaryota; kingdom Viridiplantae; phylum Streptophyta; class Magnoliopsida; order Solanales; family Solanaceae; genus Datura; species Datura wrightii. Next base: position 11,510,997 of record JASDFA010000003.1, read on the forward strand.
AGCTTGATACTTCAGAGTTTTATATCATTTCCTTTTGTTGTACAGTATGGGTAGGCCGGGGCCCTGTCCAGACCATCTTATCAGTATTGTTAGAGGCTTGCAGTCTGTATATATTTCCCTGTGGTCAGCTGAGCCGGTCGTGTGAGGCCGTGTAGTTTGTTATAGCTGTTTAGCATTTCAATTTATATTGGCCGTGTGAGGCCTTAGGTTGATAGTAGTGGTGACCTTGCCGGTCACGTAGTTACTTAGCATTTCGTTGTTGAGTTACAGATAACTAGACAGCATGGTGGCCTTGTCGGCCCGCATAGGTTCCTTGTTACGAGTATGTTTCTGGTTAGCTGTTATTACAGGTACAAGTGGCTATAGGCCAGTTGGCCGGAGGCTGTGTTTACAGCCGTTATATAGCCCTTTGTTTCCAGAAATCTGAGTTAGAGCCAGCCAGGCACCAGATGTGCTTAGGCTTAGTAGTCTAGCAGTTTAGGTCCTAGTAGGGCACTAGGTGCCAGTCATACCTCCCAAGGCGGGGCGTGACATAAATTGATTCAACACTTCAAATTGAATCTCTTGAAGTCTTCTTTCCAACACATCTGACCTTGCATTAATTAGAGTTCGGAGTAAAATGTTATGAGCAGTTTAGTGAAGAAGCATGAGGTAACAACAAACCTCAGAATGGGCCGTTGTATCAACAAATGACCCATCCTGTTGGTCATTGAAAATGCCAGTTCCAGGTCGTTTTTTGGCAGGTTGGGGGTATTTTGGTAAACTCTATGCTTTTAACTCCTAAATGATGTTGTTTTGGACTTCCTTAAGGTCAAATTCAAGGGATTAACCTAGCCTAAATCCTCACCTTCTCCAAAAGATCAATAGTTGAATTTTCTCTCAAGGAAGGAGCTAGGATTCTTCTTCAACCTCTTCAAATCTTCTTTGACTCTTCAAGGAAACTCAAGGGATCATCAACCCAAGTATGTGAGGCTATGAATGAGAGTTCCTTTCACTCTCATGCTCAAAACTCTTCTCAATTTCCATGGATTTCAAGTCTAGATTCAAGTTTCATGATCTATGGGATTTATTCCAATTTTTGTGAAATTCTCTATGATCTATCTATGTGTCAATTTTTATCATGTATTAAATCATGTTTTATGATGTATGGGCAGATTTTATGACTATTTTTAATATAAATTTATAGATTTAAATTTAAATCCAATTATGCCCAATTATGTATGTTTTTATGAAAAGTCAAGTTATGATTTCATTATGATCTTGATCTAAATTATCCCAATTATGATTTATGCTTTATGATATGACTTCTCTCAAGTACTTATCATGGGAAAGTTTTACGTTGTTTTCCATCAAAATCATGTTTCAAGTTTTTAAATAAAAATGCCCATTTATGAAAAGTTCATGAAAGTTAAGATTTATGATGAATGTTCATGTATGATGATGTATTGATGATGAAAGGCATGTTTTCAAGTCACCCATGTTTATAATCATGTTTTCAAGTGAATTAAGTATTTTCAAGCATGTTAAAGTATTGGGAAATGCTCACATGTTCAGGAATGACTTTGTGATGTATGAAATGGATCTCATGATTTATCGATTTATGATGTTGGCCGACTAAAGGGCCTTTGATTCTTGGATAATCATGTTTTAATGGGGATCAATGAATGATAAATGTTTGTTTATCCATGAATCTTAATGAATAATTTATTAATTTATATATGAGCCTAACGTGTATGTTTTTAGGAGCCGTGTCTAGCATCGAGCAGCCTGGCGTTCAAAGGACTACGCCGGTGTCTCATAACCACGTGCCACCATGGGTTTTTAAAGATACATTACAATGATAATGATCCCCTCTTTCGTGATATCACATAATGCATGTCCCTCGCCTGGCAAGCCAGGGGCGACTCTGCCCACTTGAGTGAGATAGTTGGGGCATCATGAAAGGCTCTACCATGATGGTGTCGGTTATGACGAGCCCTCCCATTGTTCCGCATGTTTTCTGTGTTGTTATATTTATGTTATTGGCTCAAGTGCTGATTTGATAAAGTTTCTCGTATGATTATGATAATGAACGGTTTATGAATGATTTGAAAACCTTGAGCCTTATGTTATCTTATGATGTTTATGATACAAGCATGATGTCCTTCTCTTATGATCATTTATGAGGTTTTATGTATTTTTAAACGTCCGTTTTACTTACCTTGCATACTCGGTACATTCCACGTACTAACCGCATACTTTCTATGTTGTATTGTTTCATGATACAGGACCCAGTTCGCAGGATCATCTCCATTCTTAGTTCATCCTGAAGTTTCTTTCAGCTTTATTGGTGATTCCTCATGTTCTGAGGGCTGTATGACTAGACATGTATGATAATTCTTTTATTTCCTGTTTGGTCGGGTTAGTTGGGGGTGTTGTCCCATCAACCCATCTTATGTGATAGAGGTTTTCAGACCTTATGTAGTAATCATCTTATGTGTATGTCTAATGCTTTTCGAATGTTATGATATGGTATGTTACGTTTACGTTTCTGCCATGTCGTATATTCATTATTCCGCATTAAGTGATATGAAGTTAGATATGCTTATGTCATGGGTCGATTTGGGGCTTCTCGAGGTTTCTTGTCCCGTGTTACAATCCGGGTCTACGTTCGGGTCGTTACAATTCAATTGTTAGCTTACAAAACACACAAACATATGAATTTATGCATTTCTTAAGGATTTCGAACTCAAAACAAGGTAAAAGATGGGTAAAAATCTTGGCAAATGGGCATAGAAATAAGCCCAACATCACCACCCCACAATTAAAACATTTTTCATCCTTCAACAATCCTTAGTTACATATATAAACTCATATTTTACCACCACACTTGGTACCTCTATCAATTCACTCTCAAATAGCTAGCATACATCATAAGATTAAGTGGCTCATTATGATACATTAATTGACACCAAACACAACTAGAGTTCTCACAATTAAAACTACACAACCTCCAAAACTAACTCATTTTTTTTGCAAAATAGGGCTAACATGATCAAGCATGAAATATGCAACAAATAGTACACTGACTTAGACATCTTGTGCCCCTCACTTTTAGTGATGTTCCCCTCTTAGATTATCATTGCAAACACATGGAACATAGAAAGCAAGGTATCCTCATGCTCATAGATGATGTAATGCACGTATGTCACATACCATAAGGTTGCCCTTCATGTATATTTAGATTACTTGGTTGTTTCAAGATAGTCGGATCACAAGGACTTTTCTTGGTTGTAATGTCGGCTAAGGGACGCGTAGGAATGATATTTCTTTTATAGTGACTAGCACCCTAAGTACTTTTAAGTCATTTTTCATTTTTTTTGTCCACCACGTTTTTCTTATTTGTGCACCCTTCAACTAACTCACCCTATTTCTTTTCTTCTCATACCCCTTTTTCACTACTTGACTGTTAGTCTCTTCTTATAGAATCAATAAGGATTTTTCAATTAAAGCTCTATCTTTCATTGTTCTAGCGGCAAGTAAACAACACGATTTTGTGGACACCCTTTTTTTCCATTTTTCTCCACTTACAACAATTTTTTCTTTTTCCCTTAACATAATACTTCGTGGACCTTTACTTTCATGTTTCAAAGTTCCTAAGACTACTTTGGATCAATAAGTCAGAGGTCTCATAAAAAAAAGGGGATTAAGCTACTTTTGTCACTAAGAAAGAATAACGCTTGTACCTGATCCTTATCCTCATCGTCATCGCCATCAACCTACATGGCACCCATAGTAGCATCCTCCTCCTCATCCATGTCCAAATCATCAACTTCGTCAGTCAGCATTGTGGCCTCATCATCATCCAAAGTCTTCTCAAAGGTTGTGCCCACTTGATACATCAACATAACACTCTGCGTGAGTGGGTACCTCCCCTCGAGGGCTGACATCTCCTCATCTATTCCAGGTCGACCTCCTAACCTCAGTTGAAAATCTAGCATCCCAAATATGCGACCTTGCCGGCTTTCATCACAAGCCTGACGATCAGCTATAGTGAGGAGTGGAGCTGTAGAAGTGATGGTCTCCTTCACCATTGTAACATCCATCATATTTCCTACCAGGTTCCCTGCTAGAGGTAGATGAAGGTTTACCTCCTCCTTCTCAAATGCCTTCCTCTCGCAAAAACTAGGTCAAGAGATTGCCGCACCAATATTTCCACCTGCAGTTGTCCCTCAATCTCCTTATGTTGTCCCAAAGAACTGCAAAAAAGTTGATGGGTATCCCCTTCATAAGCATCCAGCACAACTTGCTCTCTAGTGATGTCCGACATGTGTGTCCCACGGATAAACACAACACAAACTATCTTCACCCAAAATTTTTCCTCCTTGTTCAAGTAGGAGAATGCAAGTGTGGAGTGAGTTATGACCCCTTATCTTCAGTTTGGTGCTTTCTCCAAATGACGTGTCCTAGTTTGCATAGATCTCCCTCACCAATGTGAGGTTGCACTCCTCCGGCTCAGCAAAGATGTATCCAACTCCCAACTCATGGAGCTTGTCTTGGATGGTCGAGAACTCAAACGCAAGGAGGCCATGATCAATCCAATTTTCAGGAGCATCCTTGGCCTCCTTTTGTGTGTTGAACCATGTAAGTCCATGAGGTTCTACAGTCTTTGCTCCAAATCATCTAGCAGGGCCAGCCTTGGCTGCTAATGAACTAGATCCCTTTGTGCCTTTTTGGAGACTCTTGACGCTTAGGTTAGCGGTCACCACTTCCTTTCCCTTCGATGCCATGACACCTGCCAATCAAAAATCAAAAACTTCAAAATTAGTTCATACATAACAAGACTAACTAATTAAGTGTTAAAGGTGCAAATTTGACCCCACACTTAATTCGCTAGCATACTAGTGAGACTTTGTCCAATAGGGTACTCAAAACTTCCCTCATCATCATTCAATCTTAATAATCCTAATTCATTCACTAACTCTACACTACAAGCAAGTTCACGACATTTTCAAGAATGTCTCACTTTGGCCATCCCTCTTACTTTCCTCCTTCAATTCTTAATTCAAGTAATCCATACATGGAAGTAGCTACCTTCAATTTATTCAACAATTGACAACCAATTTACTACGATTCATAATGAATTAACATGAACTGTCAACAACTCAAGATTCTCCCTATTCAAGAATTCAAAAACTATGTAGTTTCTCTCTCTTCAATCAATGCATCCACCCACATAATTCATGAATTTCAATTCACTATCCCCACTCATCCCTGCAACATCAAATCATTATATTCAACCAAAAATAATTTAACCCAACAAGGATAACACATTATCATGGAATAATTTAAGAAATTAATGCTCATGAAACCCACAATATTAAACTTAAGTTTTTCACCAACAATGGTGATTTGGGTTTTTAATCTTGGGGAAGAAAGGTGTGGAGCATGCTTTTAACATTACCTAAACAAAGGAGAAGATTATCTGAGCTGGAGCGAGGAACTTCACCAAACCTTGGAGAAGACAACAATGGTGGGGAAAGGGGGGAGGGAGTTACGGGTAAGTAAGGGAGAGGAGAGAGAAGTTTTGCTTTTTTTTCAACTTTTTAATGAAAAAGGATGAGTGGGAACTTTAAATAAAGGTATTAGCATGGGTTTTTGGTAATTTTAAGGTATTTGGGTCAACATTGATGCATTTTAACAAATAAGTTTCGACCATAACACCCCTGGAACACCGCCCCCTCCATACCTGCACATACTTAGAAAAAAATTTCTTTAGGGACTCGGGTTGGCGCGGGGCGCCACCCATAGCACAAAGTAACAGATTTTTTTCTTCTATAGTTTAACAATTGGTGCCCCACTCCAGGTATCTAACTCCAGGCTTAAACTTTTTCAGCTCATTTTGCTAGGTTTTTTTCCTCCAACGCTCTGTTCGTCTCGACAAAACAAAGAAGAAATGTAAAAAATGTTAGAAAGATAGGTTTCCTCCCACCAAGCGCATTAGTTATAGTTGCGGCACGACATTCATGGGTTACCTCCCATGCAATGCTTTATTTAACATTGCAACATGACTAAGGCCACTTTCACTCCTTCATCTGAGTGAAACATTGACCCAACTAACAATCTGATAAACTCTTATGCAGCCCACGCAGCTCAACTAACTGATTGGACCCTCCAGGCTCTACCACCACTTAACTATGAAGTCCTCATACTGAGGAGGCATCATTTTTTCTCTAAGAACCTCGAAAACTGCCTCCTAACCATCCACTCTTATAGAGATCTTACCTGACTTTACCTATATGATAGCGTTGGTGGTGGCTAAAAATCCTCTCCCCCAAAATGAGGGGAATTGTTGAATCTGCTTCGTAATCTAGGATTATGAAGTCTACTAGTAGGATGAAAGGTCCTACCTTTATCAAGACATCATCGATTATTCCTTTAGTATACGTAAGAGATCAATCTGCAAGCTACAAAGTCACTGTGGTAGGATGTGGTTCACCTAAACCCAAAGTTTTGAACAAAAATGTAGGCATCATATTAGTGCTTGCACCCAAGCCACACAATGCAAAACCAACATCCTTATTTCCAATCACCACTGGAAGAGTGAAGCTCTCGGGGTCCTTCAGCATTTTGGGAATTTTGTTTTGAACCCAAGAACTTCGCTCTTCCATAAGAGCAATAATTTCAAAATCTGTTAACCTCCTCTTTTTAGCCATAATGTTCTTCATGCACTTAGCATATTTTGGAGCTTCAGCAAAATCTCTACCAATGGTAAGTTAACATGTACCTATTTCAACACATCAAGAAATTTCTAGCAGTCTGAGTCCTCCTTCTGCTTCTTAAATCTTTGTGAAAATGGGTACGGTGGTTTGGCAACTATAACTTTTGGTTGTGAGTTTCTTGACTCATAGACCTCACTCTTGGACTTTACAACCTCCTCCTCATCAGCTTTCTTTTCTCTGGGGATCACCTCACCCAGCTCTTTATCACTACACAAAGAGATTGCGCTCACATTTTTCATGGGGTTCTTCTCAGTGTTACTTGGAAGTGCCCCTTATGGTCTATTAGTCTGCTGTAGGGCTAGTTGCCCCATCTGCCTCTCAAGCTCATGGATGGACTTCTCTATCTTATTAACCACCTGAGTTTGCTGAACTATCCACTACTTCATTGTCTCCTCAGAAGAATTGCTTGGCTGCTGGCCTTGAGGCCTTGGATAAGTAAATTGGGGCCTTTGGAAGTTTGATTCCCTCCCAATGAGGGATTAGCTACATTACGGTACCCCTAGTTATAGCTGTTACCTGCAAAACCTCCACCACAACCTTTTTGTCCCATAAAATATAGAGATTCAAGGTTAAGTGGACAACTTGAATGAGCGTGGCCTTCTCCACACATCTCACATGATGGTAGTGGAGCCTGAACCTGATATACCTGCTGTACTTGGCTTCCTACTGGTGTGGTCACAAGCTTGCTAATCATATTCACCATTTGTTTACTCTCTGCTCTGATTGCCGCAACACCATCTACCTCGAGCTTTCCTAACACCTTAGCTTCTGTGAACCCTCTACCTAAGTCCTGATATTCTTAACTCCCTGCATACATGAGGTTCAAAAGAGCCTCTATTTCATCATAGCTCTTGGACAAGATGTGTCCTTGTGTGGTAGCGTCAAGTAAGATCTTTGACTCAAGCTTTAGACCCTCTATTAAATTGTGCCCAATTATCTCCTTAGGCTGCATGTGTTGCAGATAATCTCTCAAATAGCCCTTGTAATGTTCCTATGCCTGAGCTAACCACCTTTATGCACAAACCCGAAGATTTTCCCTCCCAACTCCTTGGTTCTCCTTGAAGAGAGAAACCTATTGATGAATTTGTTGGAAAGAGCCTCCCACATGGTGATGGAACCTACTGGCTCATTTTGAAGCCACTCCTTGGCTTCACCAATCAACGAGAAAGGTAACAATGTCAGTTTAACATATTCATCTAACACATTCTGGTAATGCAAATCCTCACTCAGCTCCACGAATGTCATCAGATGCCTATGGGGGTCCTCATGCAGCTTACCCTAATATTGGCAAGTGTTTTGGGCCAACTGCAAGGCCCCTTCCTTCAACTTGAAGTTTTCAGTGATTGTTGGCTTGACGATCACTTTAGAAGCATTCTCTAAGTTCATCCTAGCAAAGTTCAATACTGGAATCCTCTCTTGATTGTTGACCTGTGCCTACTCGTTATTCTCCATGGTTAACCTTTGAAAGGTTCTCTTAATTTCAGGATCAAAAGAAGCCAAAAGTGATTCTTGACTTCTTGTACTTGGCATACACTGAGAAAATGTAAAATACTGAATAGAAGAATAAAATCCTAACCTACAAATGACCAAACAATATTCAAGTTCCAGAAAATGGAGACAAAATGTTAAGTCGCCCAAGAGCGCGCAACCTCACATGGTCATCGAGTAATATAGGACTAGAAGTCCCAATTATCGATCCCTTAGAGACTAGTCAGTTCAAACATTTAAGGTCACTTCTTTACTTTGCTATTCTATCAAACAATTGAAATGGGGAATGATTTAGATAATTAAACTACTAAAAACATTAAATATGAAATTAACTAAAGACTTTTGCAAACTTGGTTTTACTTCTGATGATGATGAAAATCTAGGAAAATGGCACTTTTGCTTCGAGTTGAGTTTTCAAGACGTGTTATGCTATAACGATTCTATCTATGGTTGCTATTTGCAAGTTACTATCCCATTCCTTGCACTCTCTCGAGCACCTAAGAAGAATCTCATGAACCCTAACGCCTATATCCCTACGGTCGCAGGAAAAACATGAAATGATGGTTGTGCCTATATGTATTTTAACTAAATAGGGTTGAAGGAGATATCCCTATCCTCAACAACAACTTCCATCCTCTCACCAATGGATGCAAGGATCTTTGAATTCCTAGTTTATATATCTCTTTAACTCTTTCGGTTCCCTTTCCCCAATTCAACCTAAAGCTAACAGATTTACTCACAAGTTGATCAGGCTAGTGAATAAGACATTATAACAAGTAAATATAAACAATCATCATAGAAGAATCAAAACTAGCATAAATCAGTCTTTCAAACTTCAACCATCCACCATAGCCAAAACCCTAGAGTATAAGTTTAGAGACTCATAGACAAGTGGAAAAATAAAGAAGAAAAGAAGAAACCTAAGTATAAACTTGTCTCTCCTTCCAAGTTGCATTACAACCCTCAACAAATGAGATACGTAATGTAAAAGTGATCTAGAGATTCCTAACAAATGACCTATAGGCTATATTTATAGTTGAGTCTTCAAATGACACTTCTTCCCTCAAGTACTTGGCCTTAAAATCAGAAAATTTTGTCCCGAAATGCACACCCTCCGTAGCCTCATGTTGGGCTCGAGTTTCCTCTAAGGTTTAGCTCCGGGCGCCTAGCCCCATCCGTAGCACCAGGGAGTTAACCAAATTTCAACACTTCTGGATTATCTGATCGCCCCTCACCATTCATAGCCCCTAAGTAATAGTCAAATTTCTTCTCTCTAGAACCTCTCTGGCGCCCAACCCCATCTATAGAACCAGAATTTTGGGAAATTTCTCTAAGTCTAGGATGCTTCTAGGATCTACACCATCCATCTCGCCAAGGTGTTGAGTGAAACATCTTTTGAAGTTTGGGATCTGGCACCAACCATCGTCCCAATTTTGGTACATATGTCTCTGAAGTTTGGGACCTGGCACCCAGTGCTAGCCATAGCCCTAGGTCCTTCTTGTCATACTCTCAAATCTTCACACATTAGGCTAATTTGGGTCCTTTTTCCTTGGTTTCCTGCTCAAAATAACTCAAATCATTTGTTGTATTACAAAACACACAAACACAGGAATTTATGCATTTCCTAAGGATTATGAACTCAAAACAAGATAAAAAAATGGGCAAAAACCTGGCAAATGGGCATAGAAATATGCCCAACATTAGTCAACTTGAGAATTGGTTTTGGTATTCAGTGTGGTTGATCAAGAAAAAAGGGTCATAGGCTAAAAAGGGGAGACTAGGGATATATGTATCCTTTGGTAAGTTTATTTAGACAAAAGTGGCTTGAGAAGCACAAAGAAGGCCTAAGTTCATCTCTACAACTCATAGTCAATTCTAAGTTCAAGCACAAGTAGCAAGACAAGTTCTAAAATGTGACCAAATCAAGTGAACAAGCAAACTTCCTCACCACACAATGGCACATGGATATCAAATTGACTAGACACATTACTCTACTAGGGATACGTTGTCAAAATTAGTATAATCAAATGTCAAAAGCTGAGGTATACATGTCAATACCAAACAACTGTGACAAAAATTTTGAGGGTGAATTTCTTTAAAAAAAATAAGTACAAGCATAGTAACTCAATTGCCACCAGCACTAAAGCCAAAACAATTTTATTCAACCAAAAGCGACTCAATTAATAGGCTGATACCCTTAAGAATGTCGCCTATAATCTATCATTGGCCCAAACACTATGAAACTTTAACTCATTATTTTTCCATATTCAACAGAAAGTAAAGCTCTCAAAAAATAACCATGGCTAAGAAAATCCAAAAGGACCTTAAGCTACGGAAGAAATCTATACTAAAAAAGCAATAAAATGGACCATCGTACACATCATTAGTCAACTTAAAAATGCATGATTCCATATAAAACATGACTTGTAATATAAAACATCAAATTGTACAAGTATATATGCCACAAAGGGTCAAATAAAATCCACCCCTATTCAAAAACTGTGCAATATCCCTAATGCACATACAAAATAAAATGAAAGAACAAGAGTGACATAAGCTCCCTGTAGTGCTCAAATTATTCCACTAAAGGTCATCATGGGGTACTGCTGTCGAGCTTGCCTCTGTGTCAATAAGATTGGCCCTAATTGTGGAGGTGTAAGGCCTCCTTTGCTATCCTGAGTGTCTCGGCCTCTACTGGGTCCAAGTCTAGGCAATCCTCCTCCTGGAGGTTTCTCTCTACATTCTCAATCCACTCTTCATGTAGCCACACCTCTCCCTTGTCAAGTGGAGAGGTAGGAGTGACTGCCTGTGCTGGCACGAGAGCAAGAGCTGCTCATGTGTACCTTTGTCGGTGGCGGCCCTAGGAGCTGGAGCTTATGAAGGTAAGGACTGGACCTGGGATGGGCAAACTAGAACCACATGTGGAAGAAACTCCATCAAACAAGCAATGGGAGGTGTCAGCTCTAGTAATGGTACCCAGATCTGCAGGCAACTGCTCTCGTATCTACAAGTCTAGAATCGCGACTCTAGTCTCTGCTAGGTCGGCATGGAGGCTCTGATTGTTAGATAAATTAGCATCCCGCTCTATCTAGAACAATCTGGAACCATTATTCCTAGACGGGAACTCAATTCCTTATGAGAGGCCTTGATTGCATCCTAGAGCGGCTGCAGTGCACACTCAACAATAGTAGCCACAAAGGCCGGCAGATCCTCAATCAGTCTAGCCAGCTGCCTCTCCTCCCCATCAAGCCTAGCAGCTATGCTGGGTAGTGAGTCTGTAGAGCTCAAAACAGGTCTAGATAAAGCAACTGGCACTAGTGTAGTGGTAGTGGAAGAAGGCTTGGCTCCATAAGGAGCAGAATTTGACGGTGTTGGGTCTGATATTGCCGGAGGCTGTGAAGCGGGCTCCTTGGTTTGAATTTGACTATGTGTCTAGATCAAGTCTTCCCCTTGACCTATGCTCTACATGTTGTGACATGTGTTTCATAGGTCCAATGCAAGTGTTCATCCTCTATTTTTTCCACTTTGTCCATAATCCAATCATCCTACAAAAAAACAACAAAAATATGAAGTAAAGAGTAAATTAAAGACACTTAGGTTGCCTCCCAAGAAGCGCTTGATTTAATGTCATGACACGATGAAAACCCGTATGCTAAGGCTCATCAAGTTAAGTGATACCAATCAGGTCGACTTCTTCCAAAACACTAAAGTAATTCTTAACTCGTTGCCTATTCACCTTAAATTTTAGCATATCTTCCCCTTCAAGATCAATGGCTCCATTTTCAAAAACTTGATACCTTGAATGTACTGGACAACTTGGAGTTCAACTTACCTGAGAATAATCGTAGTTATGAATGAAACATAAGCATCTAATCTCCTGGGGAAAATTCCCTTGTCAATATCTTCTCATCATGGAAGTTCTTCATTCAGGCTTTATATATAGAAGCATTCTCATAAGCTCTCATTTTGAGCTCATCCATTTTATTAAAGTTTTCAACGCATGTGTGAATGACCTTTCCCCAATCAAGATAAACTTTTCAAGGCCCACATTGCCCTATGTTCCAGCTCTACTGGCAAATGACAAGCTTTACCAAACACTAACTGATAAGGAGACATTCCAATAGGCATATTATATGCCATTCGGTATGCCCAAAGGGCATCATCTAGCTTCCTTTCCTAATCGGTTCTATTTGTTTTCACTATTTTTGTCAAGATGGATTTGATTTCCTTATTGGATACCACCACTTGGCAACTTATTTAAGGATTATAAGGCATAGTGACTTTATGCTTTACTCCATACTTAGCAAGCACCACCCTGAACAATCAATTGCAAAAGCGTAACTCTCCATCACTGATGATGGTCCAAGGAGTGCCAAACCTTGAGAAAATGTTTTCCTGTATGAATTGGGTCACCCTCCTCTCTTCATTATTTGGCAAAGCAACTGCCTTGACCCACTTAGACACATAATCAACTGCTACGAGAATGTAAGTATTCCCATACGAGCTATCTAATGGCCCCATGAAGTCTATTCCCCATAAATAAATTAACTCAACCTCCAAGATCAGTGTCAAAGGGAGCCCATGATGCCTTGGGATGCCACTAGGGCGTTGACATTGATCATAATGCTTAACAGGATCATGAGCATCTTGATCGTGAGTTGGCCAATAGAATCCATATTGCAATACTTTTGTTGTTGTCCTCACACTTCCATAATGTCCCTCGACAGGCGAAGAGTGCACTCCTTGAGGATAGGTATCATTTCTACTTCCAGGACACAAAAACGAGTCACGCCATTGGCACATATACGGAAGAGGTATGGTTCTTCCCAATAGAAATTGTGGGACATCATAAATGAACTTTTTCATCTTTTGGAAGTTCAGCCTTCAGGCATTATATCACTAGCCAAGTCAACAAATCAAGGTACTAAATCTTGAGAAACAACCAAGATATGTTCATCTACAAAGGTGTCATATATATCATTATCTCCAACAGCCTACCATCTTCCTCTAATCGAGAAAGATGATCAACCACCTGATTTTCACATCCTCTCCTACCTTTTATAAAGATGATCAACCACTTGATTTTCGTATCCTCGACTACCTTTAACCTTGAAGTAAAACTCTTACAGTAAAAGCACCCATCGAATAAGTCTAGGCTTTGCATCCTTCTTTGTCATAACGTATCGAAGTGATGCCTGATCGGTGTGTACTATCACCCTAGTAACCAATAAATATGATCAAAATTTGTTGAAAGCAAACCCCACCGCAAGCAACTCTACTTTGTAACAGTGTAGTTGGCTTGAGCATCATTCGAGGTCTTTCTAGCATAGTAAATAGGATGGAAGACCTTATCTTTCCTTTGCCCTAACACTTCCCCTAATGTAACACCACTTGCATCACATATTAGCTCAAATGGTTTAGACTAATCAAGTGCAATAAATATACGAGCTGATATGAGTTTCTCTTACAATTAAAGGAATGCCTTCATACAAGTATCATCAAAATGGAACTTGGAATCCTTCTCAAATAGCCAAAACAACGGATGAGCCACTTTGGAAAAGTCCTTGATGAATCAGTGATAAAAGCTTGCGTGACCCAAGAAACTACTTATGCCTTTCATAGTCTTCGGAGGGGGTAGGTGGTAAATGGCTTCAATCTTTTCTTGGACCACTAGAACAGATGTCTACGAGCCTCTATGAATACAACAATAATCAAATGTCTGGGACAGGGCCCCGAACTATCCTTAACTCAACACCTAGTGACTCCGAAAGACCTGGAGCGTACGGACTCAACTGGAACTCCACTCAGCGACTAATAATTCAATCTACCATCCCACCATAACCTGTAGGCATGAATGCAGTGCCCCAACTAGGGCGTCAGTACAATAATGTACCGAGTATGAAAGGCAAAAACAACTGAAAGACTCAGATTAAAGGTTCACAGATATATCAAATATCATAGGAGGAGAGACTCAACTTAAGTAAACTTATAGAACCTACCTAGTCCCCATAATCTTGGAAAGCACAAGAAAGCACACAAACAGAACCAACCTGGCCCCATAAGCTTATTAAGTTCAATGACTAAACAACATCACAAAGCACCTAGCTGACGCTGCTCACCTGTCATCACCTTTAGACCTTTCAAGCCTCATCTAATACCAGCCAATATCTAGCATCCACTACTATCAAATAATAGATAACACGAGCGTCATTCACAATATAATTCCAAGCATATAAAAAGTAAACACCACTAAATCAACATCATCAAACAAGCACTACCGGACCCTCTTTCGGTTGCGCACAGTTAGCAGAGCTCAATCTATTCGGGAGAACCAATCACGATCCCAGGAAGTCTCAGACATGTCGGACCACTCTCGAATCATGTCTCAACTCGACACTATGGAGGATATCATTCTCGACCTCGTAGAACATTTCACTCCTTGGGATTAACCCCTCGACCGGAAACACAATCGTGCGTCAGGTTTCCACAAGCTACAAGGCACATTGAGCTCGATCACTAGCCCAAACAACTCTCATGCATCAAATATCCACAAGACAGAAGGCCTCAAACACAACACACACAAAATCACAACATTCAAAATCAACAACAATAATAATACATGCTCAAATAGCCCATAACCGGATCTCAAACGCCACCAACAAATTATCGCAACACAATACTATTCTTTCACGTCTAGTCATCTATCGATGAGCCACTAATTGAGCTAAGTATCACTATCCTAACCACTTTATCCCCAAGATTTAAAAGCATCGCACAAGCCACTCTACTCACCACTAACAATAAGGGACACAAACAAGCCAATCGAAGCATCACCATAACCGCCAATGTGCCATTGACACGACTAACACGACCGCTGACTCTAATATAACAAAAGATCGTCAAAACCATTGATCTTAAACACTCTAAACCCTCATTCACTTTTAAATATCATAATCTAAAATTATTCACACAAGTAGCCCATAAATTTCTAGAAGAACCACACGCCTTACACACGACCTCTTGACATGAACCTAATAATTTGCCATGTCTATGATTCTTTGCACTCAAGCCCGAGCCACCAACCAAACTAATACCTCATACACACATTTATCATCATATAAATAGAATTATAAGAGTGAAATAATAATATAAAATAAATCTTCACAAAACAACCAACACACACATCAATACCAACGACAAAGTCTACGGAATTCATGCCGACAAACGGAGGGACAAGTCTAACATACCTCGAATTTTTGGGAGAACCCGAGCTAAGACAGACCTCCACCCTTATAAGCATCATTTTTCTTCCTAAGAGCATCCCAAGTTACTGCCAAAATGCAGCCAACAAAACTCAACTAAAACACAAGACAAATGAAGCTTACCCAATAAGATTCATATAAATTAAACGGTAGAAACACGGAGACAACAACCTAATAGAATTAACACACCTATAACCAACCTCTAAAACTAAGAAAAACCAAAGGAAGAAGCTCACCAATCGATTCACCACGAAACAGACACCAAAAGCCTGGAAAAAGACACCAAAACGCAAGCTTCACAAAGCTCCGACTTTCTGACATCAAGAACCATGTTAAACCATGACTTCTAGCCCCAAAAACAATCGAGAACAAGTTGGACACCTCTAGGGAGAGTTTTAGCTGCTGGATATTTCCATAAATGAAAAAGTATATGAAATAACCAACCAAATGGACTTAAATAGTCCTCCACCGCCTTAGCCGCTTGTGACGTGCCTGCTTACGTACTCTCACAAAAACATGCATATCTCTCTATTCTGAAGCCGGATTGATGAACGGTTTTATGCTATGAAAAGTAGACTCATAGATGTTTAATTTGACAGGTCTCACACCCCCTAACTCCTTATAGATTGAAAGAAAAACTTTGAGACATTTGACCTAAATTTCAAGGAATCTCAAGAAGGAAATTTTGCGATAACTTTTGCTGAATTTCATTTTACAACTTGATTGATGTCCAATCTGAAGTACGATTTTAGAGGGACTCAAATAACTCATAAGACATACTTTTTAGAATATTAAGTACTCTTAGTCTATAATTCCTCAGAAAACCTAAGACCATACCTTGGGAGTTGAAACGGAGAAAATAAGATTTTCTGCACCAGATCACAAAACGAGTCATCTTATGACCCGTAGGGTGGGCCATGAGTCGTGAAGTGACTTATTGGGAATGGTTTGAACATGGTTGAAAATTTGTAAAAAATGGTGTGACCGTGAGTCGTGATGTGATCCGTGGTCAAGAATAAATTGAAGACCGGGAAAAAGGTGGGCAATGTAACTAACAACTACGCACCACAAGTCGTGGTCTATGCCATGACCCGTTAGGTGACCCGTGGTCCAGTATTGTTTGGGGAATTGAGAATTTGGAAGTGTAGTTGACGACGGGGACACCACGAGCCGTTGGGTACACCACGAGTCGTGGTGACCAACAGGAGGTTCTTGGGTAGTGCACTCAACGACCGTGACTACGAGTTGTGGTCACTAGGCGTGATCCATTGAATCCCTCGTGGGGACTGACAGTTAGTTTTTCCTGCAAATTTCCTAAGGGTGTTTAGAAATTTTCTAACCTCCTAGACACTAAACTATATTGTTTTGGGTTATTTTGAGGGGATTTAGAGGGACTAAATGGTTTTCCCCCTTATTCCCACTCAAATTTTCAGAAAAGTAACGCAAGTTCTCTCTCAAGCAAGGTCTAGGGTTTCTCATCCATTTCAGCAATTCAAGCTTCCTTCTCAAGGAAATTTTTAGACAGGTATGTGGGATTTCAATAAGGGAATAGTCCTTCCCTTGTGTCCAAAAAAATCTTCCTTGTCTTCTCTTTCAGTTCTAGCCTTGAAACTTTCGAATGTGAAGATATTATCTGTTAGACTTTGTTTAATTCATGTAGAATATTATTTTGCGTTAATTGTAGATATTTTCTGCTAGCTTGTGATTGTATTGATTCTTGTCCCTTTAAAGTAAATTCTAGCCCTAGCTCTTGAATGCAGAAAAACTAGATTCTTGCATAAGTGATTAAATATCGAAATTTGCTTGATTCTATCAGTGTTGGGGATTCCCATATTGTTAGTTTGTATTTAAACTCAATTAAATTTATGTCAGTTTAGTTTCAGTCAAAATGTTAGAATACTCAGTGTTATCCAGAAATGTCAGCTGATCAGTTTGACTATAGAAATTCTCAAGGTGTAAGTAGTGCCTCCCAATTATCAAAATTAGACAGTATCATTTTTAGTGGTTCTTTAGGTGGTCATGACACTTTCAGATAAGAAGCTCTGACCAGCCTCAGGACCTTAGCTTCAGATTACAGTTTGTTCTTTAGACGGTTACGATGCTTCTAGATAATAAGCTCTGACCAGTCTTAGAACCCAATTATAGAATCCGATCCAATAAGACTCTCAGGGTGCTTCCAGATAGGTATTCCTGACTAGTATTGGGCCCCAGTTTTGAGCTATCAGCTTAGTTAGTCTAGGACTGTCCAGTGGGAGTAGGACTTAACACCGAGCGGATCAGGGTTCCAGCGTACCTAGTTTCCTAGAACTACATTGCCACATCATAAGATATATTTTATTTGCCTCATGGCGCCAGACCTGTGATTAACCAGTTCATGCCTTACCCTGGCTAGGTATATTGGGTCCTACCAATGGGGTGTATACATTAGACTCCACATCTAGCTTACGTGGTTGTATGCTGGTTATAGACTCTCCCACTAGTCAGCTTAGTTCAGTCTCAGATTAGTCAGTTCAGATCAGTTTCGTATAGTGTATCAGATTAGTACCTCAAATTTAGGGCATGTCCTTGACCATCCGACAAGGTCATTTAGACCAGCTAAGTTATTTAGTTAAGCAATTTTAGTTTTCCATTGCATGTCTTTT
This sequence comes from Datura wrightii, assembly GCA_035772735.1. NCBI lineage: Eukaryota > Viridiplantae > Streptophyta > Magnoliopsida > Solanales > Solanaceae > Datura > Datura wrightii. Next base: position 11,529,150 of record JASDFA010000003.1, read on the forward strand.
CAGTTTAGCATTTCTATTCCTTTTGTATGGTTTCTCTCACTTACTCAATATATTCAAAGTACTGAGGCATACCTTTTATGCTGTGTCATTTTATGATACAACTGCAGGTTCTCAGACACAGCACTGTTAGCTGACCCCGCTCAAATATTCCCAGCGGCATCAGTGGCGAGTCTTCATATTTCGAGGATAATTTCTTTCAGTTCTGTTTCTTTTATTTATACTTGGAGTTAGCTGGGGGCTTGTCCCAGTAACTCATCAGTTGTAGTTGGCTTTGAGATACAGACATGGTTTTCAGATTTTTAGTTTTGTTTAGACATGTTATTAAACTTTATGATTCAGCTTCATTCTCATAAATGTTATATATTTTATTTTAAAGCTTCCTCTCTCTATATATATGTCTACTTAGAATGCCAGTCAGATTATGGCCATCAAAGATTTGGCAGTAGTAGCCGCCCATAGCAGCAACAACAGTAGAGGGCTCCAACACCCAGTTTAGCCAGCACCCCTACTTTTTGGTCCCGCAAGGATCCGAGGGGTGGAGCATCTGGCTCGCAGTCCTAGAGCATCAGTACCAACAATTGCTACCCATCTTTCCCTAAGTGTCGCAAGAATTATCCAGGAGAGTTCCTTTAGGGTCAAGAGGGTTGCTTTGGTTGTGGACAACTTGGTCATTCACTTAAAGAATGTCCGTCAGCAGGACGGGGGAGGTCACAATCCACTACTTCAGCAGCACCATCAGGCCAACCAACTCAGTAGGACAACACTTCAGGTATGGATGACGACCAACACCAAAACCGTTTTTATGCATTGTCCTCTCTTTAGGATCAGAAGAACTCACCTGACGTGGTCACGGGTATGTTACACCTTTTCCATCTAGACATGTATGCCCTACTAGATCTAGGAGCCACACTTTCATTCATGACTCCCTATGTAGCAATCCAGTTCGATATCAGTCCATAGGTTCTCTCATAACCATTCTTAGTCTCCACCTTAATTGGTGAATTAGTTAGAGCCAATCGGGTGTATAGAAACTACCCAGTCTCAATCTTGAATAAAGTCATTCCAGCTAATATTGTAGAGTTAGCCATGGTTGACTTCAATCTCATTCTTGGCATGGATTGGTTACATTCAGATTATGCCTCAGTCGACTGCAGAACTAGGGTCGTCAAGTTTCAGTTCTCTTATGAGCCAGTTTTAGAGTGGACGGGTAGGAGTTCAGCGTCTAAGGGTTGGTTTATTTCCTACCTTAAGTCCAGAAAGATTATTTCCAAAGGGTATATTTATCATTTAGTTTCGGTCAAATATTCTAGCTCTGAGACCTCAACTATTCATTCAGTCCCAGTTGTTAGTGAGTTCCCTGATATGTTTCCCGAAGATCTTCCTAGAGTCCCTCCTAAGCGGGAAATAGACTTCGATATAGACCTTCTCCCAGATACTCAGCCCATCTCCATCCCTCTTTACACAATGGCTCCAACTGAGCTTAAGGAGTTGATTTAGTAGCTAAAAGACCATCTTAATAAAGGTTTTATCATACCCAACATCTCTCCCTAGGGTGCTCCAGTACTATTCATGCGAAAGAAAGACGGTACCCTCAAAGTGTGCATCGATTACCGTCAATTGAACAAGGTCACAGTCAATAACAGGTATCCCCTACCTAGGATTGGCGACTTGTTCAATCAGCTTCAGGGAGCCAATTGTTTCTCCAAAACCGATCGTAGTTCGGAGTATCATCAGCTAAGGGTCAGAGGGTGTGACATACCTAAAACAACCATTAGAACTTGATATGGTCATTAAAAGTTCGTGGTTATGTCCTTTGGACTCACAAATGCCCTTGCAAATTTTATGGACCTGATGAACATAGTCTTCAAGTAGTATCTAGATATGTTTGTCACTGTATTTATTGACGACATTCTGGTATACTCCAGAATTGAGGAAGAGCATGTTAATCACCTAAGGATAGTCCTTCAGACACTCAGAGACTGCCATTTGTTTGCCAAGTTCAGCAAATGCGAATTCTGGTTGAAGTCTGTGAGTTTCCTAGGTCATGTGGTCTCAGGTGAGGGTATTCAGGTTGATCCTCAAAAGATAGAAGCGGTGAAAGACTGGCCTAGACCTATCTCCCCAACCGAAATCAAAAGTTTCTTTAGTCTAGCCGGCTATTACCGACACTTTATGGAAGGCTTTTCCTCTATAGCATCCCCTCTAACTAGGCTGACTCAGAAGAAGCTAAAATTTTAGTGGTCAGATGTGTGTGAGAAGAGTTTCCAGGAGTTAAAAACTCGACTCACTACTGCTCCAGTATTGACCCTACCAGAAGGATCAGATGGGTTTGTAGTGTATTACAATGCTTCCAGAGTTGGACTCGATTTCGTTCGGATGCAACAGGGCAGGGTGATAGCGTACACCTCGAGACAGATCAAAGTTCATGAAAAGAATTATCTAACTCATGACTTGGAGTTGGAAGCGGTGGTGTTTGCATTGAAAATATGGAGACACTATCTTTACGGTGCTCACGTGGATGTTTTCACTAATCACAAGAGCCTTTAGTATGTGTTCAGTCAGAAAGACCTAAAACTTCGTTAGAGAAGATAGTTAGAGCTACTGAAGGACTATGACATGAGTGTGTTATATCACCCGGGCAAAGCCAATGTGGTGGCTGATTCCCTAAGAGGAGTGTCTATGGGGAGCGTGGCTTATGTTGAGGAAGGAAAAAAGGCGCTAACAAAGGATATCCACAGATTAGCTCAGCTAGGAGTACAGTTGGTTGATACAGTTACGGTGGAGTAGTTTTATAGAGTGGATCAAATTCCTCATTAGTAGTTGATGTTATGTTAAGGCAGGATGAAGATCCCGTACTGCTTAAACTGAAGGAGGCGGTTCTCAGAAAAGAAGTGGAGGCTTTCTCCTAAGGGGGAGATGGTGTACTCTGTTACCAGGGTAGATTGTGCGTACCGGATGTGGGTGATTTGAGACAGAAGATACTGGCTAAAGGACATAGTTCGAGGTATTCCATCCACCCTGGTGCTACTAAGATGTGTCGTGATTTACGGGATATTTACTGATGGAACGGCATAAAGAGAGACATCGCTGAATTTGTAACTAAGTGCCCGAATTGCTAGCAAGTCAAACTAGAATACTAGAGACCGGGAGGTATGACTTAGGATATCAGCATACCCACATGGAAGTGGGAAGAAGTAAATATGGATTTTATTGCGGGTCTACCTCGGACCCGTCGATAGCATGATTCCATCTGGGTAATAGTAGACCGGATGACTAAGTCAGCATACTTCCTCCCAGTTAAAACTACATATTAAGCTGAGGACTACGCTAGGCTTTATATCCATGAGTTAGTTAGACTTCATAGGGTTCCCTTGTCCATTATCTAAGATAGAGGTACCCAGTTCACCTCTCACTTTTGGAAGTCATTTTAGAAGGGACTTGGTACCTAAGTCAAGCTCATCACAACTTTTCACCCGTAGATAGATGGACAAGCTGAGCAGACTATTCAAACCCTTGAATATATGTTGAGAGCATGCATGATCGATTTCAAGGGCAGTTGGGATGATCACTTGCCTCTCATCGAGTTTGCATACAACAACAGCTACCACTCCAGTACCAGATGGCCCCGCTTGAGGCATTGTATGGTAGGAGGTGCAGATCTCCTATCGGGTGGTTAGAGGTTGGTGAAGCTACTTTAATCGGGCCAGACTCGATTCATGAAGCTATGCAGAAGGAAAAACTCATTAGAGAAAGAATAAAAAACAACTCAGAGCCATTATAAATCTTATGTTGATGTGAGGAGAAGAGAATTAGAGTTTGCAGTGGATGACTGAGTTTATATGAAAATTTCACCCATGAAAGGGGTGATGAGATTTGGGGAAGAGAGGAAAATTCAGTCCGAGATATGTGGGACCCTATAGAATTCTGAAACGAATCAACATGGTAGCTTATAAGTTGGAATTACCTTTAGAATTGGCATCTGTGCACCCAGTATTCCACGTGTCACTATTGAAGAAGTGCATCGGTGATCCAACTTCAGTTGTGCCATTGGACAGTTTGGGAATGAAAAATAGTCTCTCGTATGAAGAGGTCCCAGTTAAAATCCTTGACCATCAGGTTCGTAAGCTGAGGAACAAGGAGGTAGCTTCAGTCAAAGTCTTGTGTAGGAATCATCAGGTTGAGGGAGCTATGTGGGAGGCCAAAGCAGATACGATGGCTAGATACCCACATTTGTTCTCTTCCATCTCAACTTCAGTTTAAGGTATCAATTTCCTCCCTAAAACTCTTTTTAGTTCGTGTGTTCCAGTTTCTTTCATGTAAATGAATATGTGTATGATTAGTGAATTCAGTTCAAACTTGTGGTTCAGTTCGGTGGTAGTTATCATTAGTTTTTAGATTTCATGATCAGTATTTGAGTATAATGATCGCAATTATCTGCTTTCCTGTGTTTTTCCCAATACTCGAGGATGAATATTCCCAAGGGAGAGATATTGTAATGCCCCAAAAAACCATAGACCAGACTGGGGAGTTGAAACAGAGAAAATAGGATTTTATGCACTAGATCATAGAATGAGTCGTCCTATGACCCGTGGGGTAGGCCACGAGTCATGAAGTGACCCATGGGGAACGGTCCGGACTTGGCTGAAAATTTGGAAAAAATGGGGTGACCATGAGTTGTGGTCAACACCACGAGTCCTGATGTGATCTGTGGTCAAGAATAAAATTGAAGACCAAGAAAAAGGTAGGCAGTGTACCTAATGACTAGGCACCACAAGTCGTGGTCCATGCCATGACCCGTCAAGTGACCCGTTGTCACGCCCCGCCTTGGGAGGCATGACTGGCACCTGGTGCCCTACTAGGACCTGGATTGCTGGACTAGCTGAGCCTAAACACTTTTGGTGCCAGGCTGGCTCTAACTCTGGATTCAAAAAAACGACAGGCTATATAACAGTTGTAAATACAACCTCCGACCGACTAGGCCTATAGCCACCTGTAAGAAATCATCAGCGACCCAGAACAACTGAATCAATAGGAAACCTATGCGGGCTGACAAGGCCACCATGCTTTCTAGTTATTTCTGAATCAAGAAAACAAGAGCTAAACTGCTACGTGACCAACAGGATCACCACTACCAACTGAATAAGGCCCTACACGGCCATCATAAATGAACTAAAACATACACACAGCCTCACACGATCGGTACATCTAACCACAGGGAATATACAATCTGCAAGCCTCTAAGAATACTGATAAGATGGTCGGGACAGGGCCCTGGCCTACCCATACTATACAACAAAAGAAAGAAATAAACCTCTAGCTGTCTAGCTCTGGATGACAGGAGCTGATGACTCTGTGGGCTAGCTTGAATTACGAGGGATCGACTCCTCGTCTATGAGTACCTACATGCAAGTAATGCAGTGCCCCAAACGGGCGTCAGTACCGTTGGTACTGAGTATGCGAAGAAATAGCTGGAGAAAACTGAAAACAAGTAATATAACTTATAGAACTGAAGTAGAAAGAAATAGACTGTAACTGGATGAAAGTATGAATTCAAGACTGTCCTCAACTATGCTGACAAGAGTAGGAGTCATACCTGGTAACGTAGCATTCTACTATCTGTCTACTCATAACTAACATAACATGGCATAATATAGCATAACATAACCTAACATAGCATACATAAACCTTACCTGGACCCCATAAGCCGGAAGGTACAACCAAAACGCAATCTATACCCCTACCCCGATCATCCCATCTCCCCTAGTAACTATAAGCATCCTACCGGTCCCCTAGGTATGCACTTGGGCCTGCTGAGCCCCTGACTATAACTATACCTGAGTCTGGAGGACTCCTGAATCAACACCCCAGGCGTACCTGCTTGACGGGGGGTGTATAAAAGCCGACTAAGGAAAAATATGGGGAAATTGGCACCCCATCTTCGTCCCCTAGGGGACGGAATGCCACTCCATAGAGCGACGTATCCTCGACCTCTGGCGGATTAGTCGATACAGCTATTAACCCTGGGGCTGTCATGAATGCTAGGTAATCCAACCCAAAACAATACAGCCAAGTCTAAACTGATAATATTAACTGCATATGATACATGCTGAAGCTAATAATAGTAATGTGTATATGTATAATACATGCTGAAACTGATAATGGTATGTATATAATTTCTGTCATACTATGCTGAATCTGATACTGGAAACAAGACATAATACTTCTGCTGAGAATCATGTTGTATAACTAAGTTTCATGGTAGATATGATTTACTATTTCTAACATGCTTTCTAAAATTCATATTAAGCTACTATTCTATTTCTGAAATACTTTACGGGAACTTATATTGCTTTACTAAGTTTCGGCTGAACACGATAAAATCCTGACATGCTTTACTAAATTACATATTGGGCATGCTGTACTGTTTCTGAAACTCTCCACTAGAATTTATATCGTGCTGGTAAGTTTCACTCTACACATGACATGATGTTTCCAACATCATACTAAAATTTATACTAAACATAATATGCGGCTTCTGAAACATTCTACTGGCACTTGAGCTATTTTACTATACCGGAACTACCAACTTGCCAAAGAAACTAGCTTTACGTACCTCAGTTGTCGGCTTTCTAACTAACTAGCGTAACTGGACCAATATCTAGCTATTTCTTCCAACTGCATTCATATTCATAGAAATTAGAACTAAATTCATCGATATTCTTGAAGAAAATACTACTTTGAATATATATATAGCCCAAAAATTTACTTATCGAAGAACAGCTGAAAAGTCGCTATTTCTCGGAAGTCCAAAAGGGAGAAATACTCACTTTAGGGCTAGGAGTATATTGACACTAATTTGGAGCAATTCTACTTACCTTAGCTCGGTGAGACGACGATTCGCCGGCCGAATTTCGTGAAACTAACTCCGTAGGAATGCTCCCTGCAGCTTTATACTTCACCACCTGAGATTATTTTGAGTTTGGACGGCGTTTAGTAGCGTAAACGGAAGGAATTTTAAAGAAACCCTTCGTCCTCGCTGTTTCTCCACTATTCTAGAAATAAAAATGAGGAAAATGAAATTAAAACGAACTGGGGGCTTTATATACTTGGGCCTGGACCCCCCCCTCTCCATGGCACGTTGGCCATCGCGGAGGGGCTTCCTCTGTGGCACGTTGCCATCATGGAGGGGGTCTGCCCGGCCTCCTCTTGCGATAGTTCGATGTGACGCTTGTCCGGTCTTCCCCCAGGCCTTTTTCTAGCATGTATGGCATTCTAAAACTCTTAACCAACATGCGAATAGGCCATGTACATGTCAAGAATTTACGCGGTGTAACACCCGTGGTCTAGTATGGTTTGGGGAGTTGAGAATTTGGCAGTGTAATTGAGGAGTGGGTCACCACGAGCCGTTAGATACACCATGAGTCGCGGTGTCCCTCGTGGTGACCAACAGGAGGTTCTCCGGCAGTGCACTCGATGACCGTGACCATGAGTCGTGGTCACTAGGCACGAGCCATTGAGTCCCTTATGGAGACTGGCAGTTAGTTTTTCCTGTGAATTTCGTAAGGGTGTTTCAGTAATTTCCTAACCTCCTAGACCCTAAACTACGTCGTTTTGGGTTATTTTGAGGGGACATAGAGGGACTAAATGGTTTTCCCCCTCATTCCCACTTAGATTTTCAGAAAAATAACGCAAGTTCTCTCTTAAGAGCTCTCAAGCAAGGTCTAGGGTTCCTAATCCATTGCAGTAATTCAAGGTTCCTTCTCAAGGGAATTTTTAGCCAAGTATGTGGGATTTCAACAAGGGAATAGTCCTTCCCTTGTGTCCAAAAAAATCTTCCCTGTCTTCTCTATCAGTTCTAGCCTTGAAACTTTTGAATGTGAAGATATTATCTGTTAGACTTCGTTTAATTCATGTGGAATATTATTTTATGTTAATTGTAGATATTTTCCACCAACTTGTGATTGTATTGATGCTTGTCCCTGTAAAGTAAATTCTAGCCCTAGATCTTGAATGCGGAAAAACTAAAGTCTTGCATAAGTGATTAAATATCTAAATTTGCTTGATTCTATCAGTGTTGGGGATTCCCATTTTGTTAGTTTGTATTTAAACTCAATCAGATTTATGTCAGTTTAGTTTTAGTCAAAATGTTAGAATACTCAGTGTTATCCAGGAATGTCAACTGATCAGTTTGACTACAGACATTCCTCGAGGTGTCAGTAGTGCCTCCCAGTTATCAGAATTAGACTCAGTATCAGTTTTTAGTGGTTCTTTAGGAGTTTTTGACACTTTAAGATAAGCAGCTCTGACTAGCCTCAGGACCCCTGCTTTAGATTACAGTTTGTTCTTTAAACGGTTACGACGCTTGGATAAGTAGTTCTGGCCAGTCTTAGAACCCAGTTATAGAATCCCGTCCGATAACACTCTCAGGGAGCTTCCAAATAGATATTCCTGACTAGTCTTGGGCCCCAATTTCAAGATATTAGCTTAGTAGTCAATCTAGCACTATCTAGTAGGAGTAGGACTTAACACCGAGTGGACCACGGTTCTAGCACACATAGGTTCCTAGAACTACGTTGCCCCCGTAGGATATATTTTATTTGCCTCATGACCCCAGACCTGCGATCACCCAGTTCATGCCTTTATACCATGGCAAGGTATATTGGGTCCTACCGATGGGGTGTATACATCAGACTCCACGTCTAGCTCACGTGGTTATATGTCGGTTATAGACTCTCTCACTAGTCAGCTGAATTCAGTCTCAGATTAGTCAGTTTAGATCAGTTCAGTACAGTGTATCAGATTAGTACCTCAAATTTAGGGCATGTCCTTGACCATCACATAGGGTCATTTAGACCAACTCAGTTATTACATTATTCAGTTCAGCTGTTTTAGTTGGTCATTGCATGTCTTTTTAGTTCAGCATTTTTATTCCTTGTGTATGGTTTCTCTCACTTACTCAGTACATTCAAAGTATTGAGGCATATCTTTTATGCTATATCATTTTATGATACAGCTGCAGGTTCTCAAACACAACACCGTTAGCCGACCCCGCTCATACTTTCTCAGCGACATTAGTGGTGAGTCCTCATATTTGGAGGAAAGATTATTTCTTTCAGTTTTGTTTCTTTTATTTAGACTTGAAGTTAGCTGGAGGATTGTCCCAGTAACTCATCATTTGTAGTTGGCTTTTAGACACAGACATGGTTTTCATATTTTAAGTTTTGTTTAGACCGTATTTTAAACTTTATGATTCAACTTCATTCTCATAAATGTTTTATATTTTACTTTAAAGCTTCTACTATATATATATATATATATATATATATATATATATATATATATATATATATATATTTCTACTCAGAATGCCAGTGTATGATAGACCAGGGGTTGACTTGGGGTTACTTATAACTCCAAGTACCGTGTTCGGTCTAGGGTGTAGACTCGGGGTGTGACATAGTCCTACCTCAAAAGTATGGATTTATCTCTCAAATTATCTAGGGAATTACAATGAGTTCAACTTATTATAATCCACACACACCCTCCATCTCGGTGACTGGCCTCATAGCTATCAATTTATCCCTTTCATTTGGAATCACCTAATTACTAAAAGCTATTGGGTACACCACCCATGCATCTACCCACTTGATAATCTTTTTCTTAACCACCTCTTAAATGGGTCGATTCAAACATCTTTGATGCTCAATGGAGGGGTTACAATCTTCTTGAAGGTTGATATTATGATTATAAATACCCAGAGATATGCCAAATATATCGGCAATAGTCCAACCGATTGCTCGAATGTGCATTTTCAAGACTGCCAATAGTGTCTATACTTGCCGCTCGGTTAGTTTAGTCGATATGGTTTTTTGATGATCAATAAACAATATATAAGTGAAAATCAACCCACAAGACAAAATTTAATTTAAGGGAAAGAATTGAACTTAACTCCACATACGACTTCAAGGATATTGTTTGTTTTTGTTATAAGTTTTATGATCACCGTCAATGTTTTGTTTAGACCGAGATAAGCATACTTCAAATGAGAAGGCAACAGTTTAAGCTCCAACACTGGAGTTTTAATGATTGATGGCTAAAATGGCGGAGTTTTTTGATTCTTGAGATCAAGGTCAAGCTTTTTCGGTTGGTAAGAGTAGTACCCAATATTTGTTACGGCATGACATGCTTTTTTAAACCCTTCAATGCCCTTTCCATCATTATTCAAGAGAATTGCTTGTAGTGATTTTTTGAAGAACATCTCCTCAACGTCTTTCTCTAAGTCTTCTTCATCAACACCTTTTTGACTTGGCGTGACATTTTCCATAAGCGGCCCCTTCATGTTCACACTCATCTCCTATTTCATTTGAGATGCTAAATGGTTCATCCCTTCTTCGAGATGTCTAATAGAGACGTCATGACCTTTCACCATTTGAGTGAGCTCTAAAATATCACCTTTCAATTCTCGGATCCCCAAGTCGGTAGAGACCACCTGTTACAACACCATTTCAAGCATGCTTTCAATTTTGAGTGTGAGGACTTCTCAACTTAGCTAAATACTCATAGCTCAAACCCTAATTCTCATTATGGGGATGCTGGGAGCTTTGGTAGGCACCCTGGTACCCCAAATGAAAACCCCCCATGCACCTTGCTAACACCCTAATTGAATTATTATTTTCACCAATGTTACGTCTCTTTGTGTCACGCCCCGCCTTGGGAGGCATGACTGGCACCTGGTGCCCTATTAGGACCTGGATTGCTAGACTAGCTGAACCTAAGCACTTCTAGTGCCAGGATGGCTCTAACTCTGGATTCAAGAAAACGACGGGCTATATAACGGCTGTAAATACAGCCTCCGGCCGACTAGGCCTATAGCCACCTGTAAGAAATCATCAGCTACCCAGAACAACTGAATCAATAGGAAACCTATGCGGGCCGACAAGGCCACCATGCTGTCAAGTTATTTCTGAATCAAGAAAACAAGAGCTAAACAAGAGCTAGTCATCCCATCTCCCATAGTAACTATAAGCATCCTGCTGGTCCCCTGGGTATGCACTTGGGCCCATTGAGCCCCTGACTATAACTGTACTTGAGTCCAGAGGACTCCTGAATCAACACCCCCGGTGTACCCACTCGACGGAGGTGTATAAAAGCCGACCAAGGAAAAATATGGGGAAACTGGCATCCCATCTCCGTTCCCTACAGGACGGCATGCCACTCCATAGAGAGACGTATCCTCTCCCTCTGGTGGACGAGTCGATACAACTATTAACCCTGGGGCGGTCATGAATGCTAGGTAATCCAACCGAAAACAATACAGTCAAGTCTCAACTGATAATACTAACTGCAAACGATACATGCTGAAGCTAATGATAGTAATGTGTGTGTATATATAATACATGTTGAAACTTATGATGGTATATATATAATTTCTGTCATACTATGCTGAATCTGATACAGAAATGAGATATAATATTTTTGCTGAGAATCATGTTGTATAACTAAGTTTCTTGGTAAACATGATTTACTATTTCTAACATGCTTTCTAAAATTCATATTAAGCTACTATTCTATTTCTGAAATACTTTACGGGAACTTATATTGCTTTACTAAGTTTCGGCTGAACACGATAATATCATGACATACTTTACTAAATTACATACTGGGCATGCTGTACTGTTTCTGAAACTTTCTACTAGATTTTATATCGTGCTAGTAAGTTTCATGCTACACATGACATGATGTTTCCAACACCGTACTAAAATTTATACTAAACATAATATGCGGCTTCTGAAACATTCTACTAGCACTTGAGCAATTTTACTATACCGGAACTACTAGCTTGCCGAAGAAACTGGATTTACATACCTCAGTTTCTGACTTCTGGACTAACTGATGTAACTCGGCCAATATCCAGCTATTTCTTCCAACTACATTCATATACACAATAATTAGAAGTAAATCCATCAATATTCTGGAAGAAAATACTACTTTGAGAATATATATAGCCCAAACTTTTACTTATCGAAAAACAGCCGAAAACTCACTATTTCTCGAAAGTTCAGAAGGGAGAAATACTCACTTTAGGGCTAGGAGTATATTGACACTAATTTGGAGCAATTCCACTTACCTTATCTCGGTAGGACGACGGTTCTCCGACCGAATTTCACGAAACTAACTCTGCAGAAATGCTCCCGGTAGCTTAATACTTCACTACCCAAGATTAATTCGAGTTTGCACCGCGTTTAATAGCATAAACGTTAGAAATTTCGAGAAACCCTTTGTCCTCCTCTGTTTTCCTTCGTATTTACTAGAAATTATATAATTTTATGAAATAAAACCGAAGTGGAGGGGTTTATATACTTGAGCCTGGACAGCCCCTCCGTGGCACGTTGGCCATTGCGGAGGGACGGCCTCCATGTCACGTTGCCATCGCAGAGGGGGTCTGCCCGGCCTCCTCTTGCGATGGTTCGATGCGGCGCTTGTCTGGTGTTCCCCCGGGCCTTTTTCTAGCATGTATGGCATTATAAAACTCTTAAGCAACATGTGAATAGGCCATCTAAATGTCAAGAATTTATGGGGTGTAACACTTTGCTCCTCCCTTTTCCATATTTTATTCCTCAGTTGGATAGACGTTGCACATGACAACACTTCGGTTTCTCTTGGTTACCATGCTAGGTGGTTCATCCTTGCACACCCACGTAGTCAACATAAGCACAAAAACAACGTAAAATCAACACAAGATGCAACAATAGATTTGAATTACTAAAGAAATAATGGAAATCACAACTCAATTCCTCGGCAACGATGTCATTTTTGTTGATAACGCCTCAATACATCTCTCCCGTTTAAAGGAGGTTGCAGCGGTCATTGTGAAAAAACAAAATACCCAAAAGATGTCGGGGTCGAATCTAAAAAGAATTGAGAACGATACTCCAAAAGTTGTAAATTAACTCAAACTAGTATGCATCATTGTTTAACATGTGAAAAGTAAAAATTGGGGGGAAAAGTGACACAATATTTAATTCAAATAGTAAAACGGAATTGGGCTAATGGAATTTGTTGCAATTAATGAGAGGGAACTAGTGATGTACTACTAATGGGGTGTCAACTAGGTTAGGGTTGATTGAAATGTGTTAACTCAATTTATAGCATGGATAGAAATGGATAACATTACACCTCTTGTTCTTCAACCACAAGGGTGTTTTTGCTTTAGGTTTTCTTAAACTCCAAAGTCACAACACAAATCAGCTACAAAGTTTGAGGAAGGGTTAAGCTATATCTAGCCTCAACCCTTTAATGGAGTGGAGATATGAGTCTTGACTATCTCTAGTTCAAGTCCACACACCTACACTTCAAATCCTCACTATTGATTTCTCACCCAAATCTCACTCCTCTTTCTCAAGCAAAAGCAAGATAAACAAGCTAAACCAATGTTTGCAACCACTAATTTTTCAACTAAAACTAGAGGAAACAATAGATCCATACTTATAAATTGAATTTAAGAATTAATAATCAACACCCAACAAAATTTAAACACCCATCAAGGACACATCCCTAGCTAGTAATTTAGCTACTCATAAATGGAGAAGGAGAATTTATACCCGTGGGTAAATCATCGACAACCATCATATTAAATAACCAATTAAGCTTTTAAAATCTGCAACAATCGTGTATTGCCTAATGAAAATGAATAAGAAGAATAAGAAGAAGGGAAGTGTACTCTCTATCTCTCTCTACTTCTCTCTCTAAAATTCAATTCTATGTTATGATGTAATATGATATGGGTGTGTACAACTAGGGTAAAATCTGCACATACCTTTTGCACAGCTTTCTAAATTTTCCTTGGAAGCTTCTCAGGTACAATTTTGCCAAATCTAAATGATTTTGCCATTGTCATCATCCTGGTCACTTGCGCAACACCTGTATTTCTTAGGTGCCCATCCGTGAGCCACAAGTTCTTCGCAGGTCTAACCTGTTGCTTGAAGCCCTTCTATGGTTGCAACTGCATTTTGTAGGTGTCAACCTTCACTACCCAAGTTCTTTACTATTCATTTTCCAGTGCTAACTGCATGGCACCTGTGTTTCGCAGGTGCCAATATGCGGCACGCATGTTCCTTGCTTCCATTAGAGTGCTTTTTGTTTAATTCTTTTGTTTTCCTTGTTTAAGTGAAATACCTACATAAACAAAGAGAAAAAGACATAAAACCTTCCTAATTTGTGTGATAACAAAGCAATAGCTCTTGCTTCAAAGCCTAATGAGTGGGTAAATTACCAACTCATTAGGGAGTACCCCAAGCAATGACTGGCTATCTATCCTCATGATCAACTTTCCCAAGCCACCAACTAATCATACTCAATGTGTCTACTATCTCATAGCCCTATCCTAAGTAATATCGGTTGATCACCTTGGGGTTGATATCTTTCGATATCCCTCTAATCATCATAGACATGAGTTGCTCAACTTATGACTGTAGCCCCGGGTTGGTCCGCTGAAGGATCGCCCCATATATGACATAAATCTTAGGGAACAATGCCCGAATGTATTGGCCTGCAGAATGGAAGAAGAAGTACTAGTGCATAAACTGTAGTTGCTCCATGATGTTTGGGTATTGGTCTAACCTAGTCATGCTGATGGTGCGCTCCTTTATAATACTCCGGCAAGGCTTTCAATTATGAGCCATGCGCCCCTCTAAGTATCTCTTCTTGGTACCCTAAACATTTCCTATCTCCTCCTAAACATATCCTCCCCTTATTTTGGTCACAACTCAGATTGGGGAGGAGGGGTCTGACTAATGGAATCCTTGCCAGTAGACTCCCCGGAGGATATGTTAATCTGCTGCCCACCTAACTAGACCTGTGTGTAGTCCTTATTAGACTGGGATAGAGATCCCAAACAGTGTCTCTATTGATATCACCCGTGCTGAGTGAGAAAGTGACACTACTATGGCATGTGCGGTTCTCCTCCTGGTGGTTGGACGTTGGTACTTATCCTTATCTTCATCCTTGAGACAAGACCTTTTTAGTGTACCAGCCTTGCTGCCTCGAGGTGCTGCTCGTTTATGTGCTATTATCTGTGATTATGCAACAACTGGTCAGTATGGACATGGAAGAATTTGAAATAAGAAAAATAAATGCAAGGGACGTAGGAGATGATGATCCATACTTTGAAGAGACGAACCGTACCTTATACCATCCCATGAATTAAGAAAACCTAATGTTCTAATTCAAAGGACGGATTAGAGAACGGATCATCTTTTGAAAAGGCATTCTATCCCCTGAGTCATCATTTGACTTAGTATATCTGGTTCATCGAATTCACGGGATGGAATGAAGGACGGTCTTTTATGAAGATGGTCCGTTAGCTTCTCCCTCAATTGGGGAAATCATAAAGTTTGTTCTTTTAGGCATTTTTTCTTTTGCAATGTTCAAGAATGGGATGGGCATTATCAATTTGACAATAACATTGATGAATTCAACACAAATATGTGCAAGCAAGTACACAAGTGCCCCATCTAATTCATTAAAATAAACACCAAGTTCTACCCCTAAATCAATATCCAAGCATAGGTTTCAATTGCTCCAAGTCAAAGATACAACAAAAATCACAACTAAATTCATGGTAGAAGTTGAGAGAGAAGAAAAACTAACCTAGGTCAGGAAAATAGTGCTTATGTGCTCAACTGAGGAGGAACAAGGATCAACCAAGTTTGAACCCTAACTTAGCTATGCGATTGTTCTTGAAATATTAACAAGTATGTGTGAGAGTGTGATGAGATGCGAAGCATACAATAATGGGCAACAATGGAGGCTTGCCTTTTTTAAGAGAAGGTGAGAGTAGGAACGGGAAAATGAAGAAGTAAGAGGGGGATTAAACACACGTTCAAAACCTTATATTTTAAAAGGGCTAGTGGGTCTGTTCCTTCTATAGGTGTCTTATTATTAGATGACCCGATTTGCTGCAAATAGTCCAACCCGATACACACCGAAAAAGACCAATAATCCCTATATTTTTAATCATAAAAGATGGTAATGGACAGACCATCTATCTAGTGTAGATCGGACTGTCTCTTAAGTTTACTAAAACCTGAACCTAATTCCAATTGATGGAAGGGTGGATGATCTACTCTTCGAAGATGCAGTATGTCTTTCCAACCGTCTCTTGGATGTTGAAATTTCCCTTTTCCGCTTGAATCATTTTTGTCTATCCTTCTAAGTTCAACTACATACATCAACATACATTAGTCGAAAAGTACTTGGGTTGCCTCTTAAGAAGTGCTTGATTTAATGTCGTGGCACGATGTGGATACTATACATGGTGTAGCATCCCTTGAATTGCTTCGCAAGAAGCATTTGATTTAATGTCATGACACAACTCAAAATACCTAAATCAACCAAATGGCGAGTTTTCCTTAGGACGGGACTTCCTCACCCACTTTATCCCTTTTAAGCCATAGAGGTACTACTTCACCCATTTGGTTTTGGCCTTATTTTACTTGGGCTATGCCTTGGATTCATGCTCAGCTCCTCATGTTCATTTTCAGTCATACTAGCTACATAAATATTCCCAACTTCTATGGGTAATAACTGCTCGGTGCTTTGGTAGGGGTTAAAAACCGACACGTAAGTGCACGTGGTCAAACAAGTAATAAAGTGGCTAAGTAAGCCAAGTATCGATCCAAGGAGACTCTGGATAAGTAAAATTGCTTAAGTATACTATATTCTAGTTTACTTCTAATTATGTTGACAACAATGTAACCAAAAGTTAAATAATTTTGTTTATAAACTGTATACTAAAACTATTAACAAATATTTACTTGAATTGAAACTATGGATAAGAGCATGCCAAGGTTAAGAACAAGTAATGAATTCGATAGTAATCATAATTCGGTTATTCTTCTCTTCATGTTGCTAGCCAAGAACATTAGCCTAGAGATTAAAACTCTCGTATTTAATCTCACTTTAGAATCATAAACCATTCGTCTACATTTCTGTGATCAAATGCAATTTATGACCTAGCAATACAATTCCGGTTCCTAAATTGACTAATACGGCTTTCAAGTATATTTCTATCAGGAAAGCACATCAAAACCCAATTTTCCCAAATCAAGTTAAGAACAATACCCTATTAATTCACAACTTTCCAATTTCTTGCTCTCTCGAGTGAAATTGGACTTTTTAGATGTACATTAATGTTGGCCACACACTAATGCAGTAAGAACAAGAATTAATAGAACAACATGAAAGAAGAAGATGAAAAACCATATAATTCACAATCAAAATTCAATACACATGTTCAAAACCTTAGCAAGGAAGAGAATTAGCCACTCATTTGTGGATTGATAATCCTCAAATGAGTGTAAATCATACGTACAATTGATTGAAAGAAGAAAGAAAGAGAGAAAAACCCTTAGCTTTTTCGTCCCTCAACTGCTGCTAACCCACGTCCTAGCTCCACCAAGTCTTTCCTCTGAAAAATAAACCTAAGTGTGCTATTTATATTAGTAGGAATCTTTCCCGGAATAACAAGCAACGTGTCACGGAGTGCATCGCGGAGCACGGCCTCCGTGACACGCTACTGACACGGAGGCTCTCTGGAAAATCACCCGAAATTGGCCCAGGCAGCACCCTGCCGCGTTGGCAGCGTGTCACGCTGCCTGGGCAGCGCGTTGTATCCCCTTGGTCGCGGAGGCCACCTGCCGTGGCACGTTGCCAACGCGCAGGTGGGCTGTTTTGAGCGGCCTGCCTGCCGTGGCACCTTGTCGACGCGCCGATGGGCTGTTTTGTGCCTCTTCCTTGCCGACATTCGCGTGTTAATTCCATTTCCAAGCTTCTACTTCACCAACTCATGGATTAGTTACTCAAACATCATCAAAACCTACAAAACAAAGGCTAATCATGTTGGTTAGCACATATCTCCACATTATATAAAATTACATGAAAATGTATACAATAACTTAGATAAACAAGACTAATTTAAGTAATAAAGAGTATCTCGGGCATATATTTTTGCCCGTGATCACAACCCCACACTTAAAGCCTTGTTCGTCCTCGAACAACCTTTTACATATCATGCAAATGGAGACTCCTACATAACTAATTTAGCAAGATAATTCAGGTTACGACTATAATGATTACGTAAGATACAAGCTAAAAATAGAGCATGCCTGATTTGATCATTGAAATGAAGTACAACCATGTTAAGACTTCTTAACCTCAAGAATCGACTCTCAATTTTAGCAAACTCATGCAAATCATCTGATTAAGAAATCCCACATGAAATATATCCTTCTTTCAACATGTGCCCCTCACGGAAAGAGAGTTACCCAATCACACGCAAAAACAATTTTTTACATCACAACATGTGTGGGTACATGAATAGAATTACGCTCACTCTCACAAAGAATTCACATGCATTATGTAATGACCCATAAGCTTGCCCTTAGTGTTTTATTCCACTAATATAAGGATGTGTGAATGTAAGATCAAGTAGGACTTTTTAGGTTGTAATGTAACTCAGGTGCGGGTAGGTACTATTATGATCAGTAATAGTGACTATCTTTCCTAAGCGCTTTTAATACATCACGCCTTCATTACAAACTTCCCTTCCCTCACTTCACCTTTTTTCTCCTTTTAGTTTTCTTTTTCCTCTTTTGTTCCCCCATTTCTTTCGACACTTTTAGCTTATTAGCAAGGAGTACTTAAGCAATATGTTTCATTCATTCCTTCTCTTACTCCCTACTAATAACCAACCATTTTCACACAAATGCACCTTTTTCCTTTTCTCAACTATTTACAACTTGCTATTTTTCCTTCTTTTCCATTCTTCTCACTCCTTTACCCTTTTGGATTTTTCCTTTAAGCGCTTCGGAGTTTTGGTTCAATTTCAAGGCTAATGAAAGAAAAAGGATTAAGCTTATGTTGCAGCTGTCAAAGAATAGGCTCAAGGCTCAATGGGGTTAACTAGGATTAATTTTTCAAGGTAGGTATAATGAGGGATAAAAAGTTGGTTCATTCAAAGAAATGCCTATATCATTTCCTCCAATTCACATCCTTCATTTCGTTTTATAAACACACCAGGCAAGTTCTAGACAATCCACAATAGCACGGAATACTCAAAAACCTTACACTCATGGCACATGCTCAAATCAAGACAAAATCAGTAGACTCTTACTCAGCTAATCACAAGAATTCAGAATTAAGCTTCCATCATATTGAGTCAAATTCAAGAGCCTAAGTGTCTCAAACAAAGTTATACACTTGCATGCTTCACACTGAACATACTTGCATCTTACAAACATTTATAGCACATAAAAAGAACATCAAGCACCAATTAGTTATGGTTTCAAAAACCCAAAACCTATCGACTAATTTTCCTCAAGACGGTCGTCATCCATCCATCGTTGGAAACAGTCTCTAACTATGACTAAACACACTATATACAGACCAAGGAAAGAAAAAGAAAAAAAAAATTTATTCTTCAGTTCAAAGACCCCCCGTCGGAAAAGAACCGAAAAGAAAAATCAACGGGTGATGAAGTCATGCTTAATTCACAAAAATTTTTCAAATTTTTCAAATTTTCTCACCAACTTTTGCACAAGCATTACATTCACCAAAATCGTTAAGCACAGAAAAGTTTGAAATTTCCCTTGAAATTTCCCTCACCCCACACTTAAATCATGCTATGTCCTCATAGCATCAAATTAAAATTTACAAAGGGTGAGAAATACTCCCTGAGGCCTTTAGGCTTAGCTAACAGCATGCGTTTCTTCGACTTTGCACAAGTGGGTGTTCAACCCCACACTTTTTCTCTTCCATGCTTGTTAGCTTCCTCCTCCACGGGTACTCAGACTTCCCCTCTATCTGTGCTTAACTTTCCACCAAAACAACACAAGATGAAAATAAACAAAAATCAACTCAATTGCAAGAAATTAAAATGGTACCTGTGGTACCCTTGGGTTGCCTCCCAAGCAGCGCCTAATTTTACGTCGCGGCATGGCGTACCAAGTTTCACCACTTTTTCCTCCACCTTGAGGATATGAATCTCACCCCTAATTTCTTTTCTAATTTCCTCTTATGCTCTAGGGGTGGTGGTGAAAAATTGTAAGGACCAAGCAGTACATGTTTTCTTTTGAACCTATTGGCCCCTATGTAAGCGAAGTCATTTTGTCTCTCTGAGTTAGCAAATTTCAGAATATATGGGGCTTGGTCCTCCTCTAGACATTTCTCTATAAACTTGGAAGACTCTATTTCTATGTTGTCAACCAAACTTAATGTCGAAAAATGCGTAGAGTGTGGTCCAATACACCTCAACTCTGAAATTGCTTTGGGCTTGACTTCCTTACTTGTGTACACCTTTTCAACATCGACATCTATTTCTCCATTAAGGTCAAATGGGAGATATTCTTTTTCTTCTTCCATGAATGGAATTTCTATAGGTATGAGCCGATCACGGAGACACTCAAGAGATTCTAATTGTTGGGCTTCATCCAAAAATTCACCCTTGTATTCCTCGTGTAGTTCCTCTTGAATATCGGCTAAAACTGTCACCTGCAAATTATCACAAGCTTCAGCCTCAGCACAAATCTCTGTGAGTTTGACGCTCATCCTGCTTACAGCCTCTGCATTCTCCTTTTGCTGAATTATCAATTCTGCCATCGACTCCTTCATTGCTTCTGATTGCTCCAGGAGTTGTTTCATCATGTCCTCTATTTGAACTTGGCGTCCCAAGTCCTCATTTTCAACATTCCTATATTCAGCAAAAACAACAAAAGGATCATAGTAGGGGCTTGGGGGAGGGGAATATGCCTTTGGACAATCACCCCAATGGCCATATTGACACCCACATATATTGCACGTGTTACAGTTTTGCTACAAGTGGGGTCCTCCGCAATTCATGCAAGATTCGCCGAAATATGCGTATCCACCATTTATATTCCAAGATGTCATGTCAATGAGGGTATCCGAAAGAGAGAAAAATTAAAATGAACAAAGAATTAAAACAAATACTGAGACCAAGTTGTCAACACTTAAGAAAATAAAACAAAAATACAGTAAATTTACACTTAACACAATTTCACAAATCGCCTAGCCTCCCCGGCAACGGCGCCAAAAACTTGCTCGGTGCTTTGGTAAGGGTTAAAAACCGACACGCAAGTGCACGTGGTCAAACAAGTAATAAAGTGGCTAAGTAAGCCAAGTATCGATCCAAGGAGACTCTAGATAAGTAAAATTGCTTAAGTATACTATATTCTAGTTTACTTCTAATTATGTTGACAACAATGTAACCAAAAGTTAAATAATTTTGTTTATAAACTATATACTAAAACTATTAACAAATATTTACTTGAATTGAAACTATGGATATGAGCATGCCAAGGTTAAGAACAAGTAATGAATTCGATAGTAATCATAATTCGGTTATTCTTCTCTTCATGTTGCTAGCCAAGAACATTAGCCTAGAGATTAAAACTCTCGTATTTAATCTCACTTTAGAATCATAAACCATTCGTCTACATTTCTGTGATCAAATGCAATTTATGACCTAGCAATACAATTCCGGTTCCTAAATTGACTAATACGGCTTTCAAGTATATTTCTATCAGGAAAGCACATCAAAACCCAATTTTCCCAAATCAAGTTAAGAACAATACCCTATTAATTCACAACTTTCCAATTTCTTGCTCTCTCGAGTGAAATTGGACTTTTTAGATGTACATTAATGTTGGCCACACACTAATGCAGTAAGAACAAGAATTAATAGAACAACATGAAAGAAGAAGATGAAAAACCATATAATTCACAATCAAAATTCAATACACATGTTCAAAACCTTAGCAAGGAAGAGAATTAGCCACTCATTTGTGGATTGATCATCCTCAAATGAGTGTAAATCATACGTACAATTGATTGAAAGAAGAAAGAAAGAGAGAAAAACCCTTAGCTTTTTCGTCCCTCAACTGCTGCTAACCCACGTCCTAGCTCCACCAAGTCTTTCCTCTGAAAAATAAATCTAAGTGTGCTATTTATATTAGTAGGAATCTTTCCCGGAATAACAAGCAACGTGTCACAGAGTGCATCGCGGAGCACGGCCTCCGTGACACGCTACGGACACGGAGGATCTCTGGAAAATCACCCGAAATTGGCCCAGGCAGCACCCTGCCGCGTTGGCAGCGTGTCACGCTGCCTGGGCAGCGCGTTGCATCCCCTTGGTCGCGGAGGCCACCTGCCGTGGCACGTTGCCAATGCGCAGGTGGGCTGTTTTGAGCGGCCTGCCTGCCGTGGCACCTTGTCGACGCGCCAGTGGGCTGTTTTGTGCCTCTTCCTTGCCGACATTCGCGTGTTAATTCCGTTTCCAAACTTCTACTTCACCAACTCATGGATTAGTTACTCAAACATCATCAAAACCTACAAAACAAAGGCTAATCATGTTGGTTAGCACATATCTCCACATTATATAAAATTACATGAAAATGTATACAATAACTTAGATAAACAAGACTAATTTAAGTAATAAAGAGTATCTCGGGCATATATTTTTGCCCGTGATCAATAACTAACCTTTTTTGGCTTTGAAGGTGATGCTTTTATTCTTGACCAAGAACATAATCTCTTGCTTCTTTAAGTCCATATGTGCCCATCCGGTAGCTAGAAAAAGTCTCCCAATGATAATTGGAATGTCCCTATCCATATTGCAATGCAACACCACAAAGCCAGCCGGACACACAAACTTTCCAACTTTGACCAACACATCCTCCACCACCCTTACATGCATTTTGATTAACTTGTCGACCATTTGGACCCGAATAGAGGTAGGATTTAGCATGGACAATCTGAATTTCTTGTATATAGCTAGGGTCATCAAATTTATACTATCCCAATTGTAGCACAAGGCATGCAAGCAATCATATCCTCTAATTCGGTAAGGAACTATGGACTCACCTGGATTACCCTCCTTCTCAACACTAGTACCGACAATGATGACATTCACACGATGTGTCACAGGAACTAACTCTTTTTTATAACTTGGAAAATTCCTAGTTAGCAATGTCTTCAGGTAATTTGCAAAACCCGACATCTCTTTGATAACATCAATAAATGAAACTCGAAGTGTGGCCTCTTTTAGTCGCTCAATGTGTTTCTCAATCTTTGGATCAAGAGATTTTTGGGTCAGCCTTTGTGGTAAGGGAGAAATAGGCAGAGGAAAGTATTTAGCAATGTCATACATGCGCTCGTTAGCCTTTCCCATCCTTTTACGAGCAATTGTAGCATCTTCAACAACAGCCTCTACCGGTGGCTTCTTTACTCCATCATCAACAATCTCACCAACAAATGGCTTCAACTCTCACTTTGATCAACACCCTCATGCATATTTTCAATATATTTTCCAACCATACCATCAATAACCTCACCACCAATGGGTTGCGCAATATTGCCATCCTAGTGACAATGGCAATATACTGAGCATTAGACGTCCCCACATGTCCCTTAGGATTAGCCACTATGTCACTTAGAAAGTGTCCCTTTTGTTTGGATTTGTGTTCATGTGAAAGGTCCCATACTTTCTGTTCTAACTTTAAAATGGATGCAGTATAAGATCCAACAATATCTATCACGATCTTTAAGCATACATTCGACCATTCATAATTTGGAAGTACCTTTTCTAATACCCCCTCAAGCTTGAAACTCCCTAGCTCTTGAGACGGTCCATCCCTCCAATTTTGACAACTAGAGGAAGGATCCCTTGGTGGGACATAGAGATTTGAGCTCCGATTTTGATAGTTTTTGTTGTTGTTCCAACCTTGACTTGGCCGCCATAGTTGTTCCTCAGGTAGTATTGACCTTGATCTTGTAGTTGAGGTCGTCATTGTCCTTGATATGAGGAAGGCGAATGGCCTTGATGTTGTTAGGGGTAGTATGGTCTATAACTTTCGGATGTATTGCAAACACAATTAGCATTTGCTACTTTCATGGGAGGTAGATCTTCGTACCGTTGATATTGATATGGATGAGAGGTGAAACCCTACCTATATTGAGAACCATTCAAGGCTTCTTCAATAGCATGCAACTTTTTGGCCTTAGCCTTGGTCAACCTTTTGGTAAGTAGGGATATGTTGGTGGCCATGACCACCATCATTTGATCACAATTTTTGTTCTCCTTCATCAAGTGAGATAATAAAGGATTATCTATATTTAACCCTCCACTCTGGTCTCCACCATGCCATTCATGGTTGTGTTTTGCAATCCAATCCAAGATAATGGCAATTTGGGTTGAAGGTCTTGTCAATGAAGCATCCCCAGCCACATTGTTTGCAAGAGAATACGTTCTTAGTCTAAACCTATGTAGAACCTTTCAAGAAAAATATGATCGGGGAACTTTTGGTTGGGTATTCTAAGTATATACTGCTAGACATATTCCCATGCTTCAAACAGTTGCTCTCCATGGAGCTATCAAAAATAAAAGATCTTATCTCGTTGCTCTTCCTTCTTACTTGGTGGGAACCACTTTTTGTGGAATACATTTATAAGCTCTTGCCATGTGTGGATCAAATTCAGAGGCATCCTGGTCAACCACTCTCTAGCTTCCCAACCAATGAGTATTTGAAAACCATTAGTCGAATGGCATCATTAGAGATGTTGTTATGTTTGTGAGGTTTCACACCTCCAAGAAGCTCTTCAGGTGTTGTGAGGATCATTGTCGGTGGAGTTATAAAATTGACCTTCTGCTTTGAGCATAGTGTATATGCTACTGTCTATTTTTAAAGATATAGCATTAACCCTAGGTAGCACAATTATGCTTGCAAAATCAACCTCGTCATTGACCTTCACAAATACATTCTTGTCATGACCCAAGTGATCCTGATTGGCACTCACACTAATCCCCCCAGTGGGAGAACCAACGTGTCCCTACTTGACCATCCCATTTCAACATCCATATAATATTAACAAGTACTTATAAAATAAATTAGCGGAGTCTTATAAAATAGAAAGAATAACTGGCAACATTTTTGCTTCTACCCAAGAACTGAAAGTCATTGTACGGAGGACATCTACCTAATTATAGTCTAAGAAGAATAATAGAAAAATAAATAAAATCCATGTCTGAAACAAAGATATTTCTTCTGGAGGAGTTTCATTATCTCTAAGACATTTTCTCACCCTCATAATTCTCGCAGCTGCTTCTACATGTGGAGGCGAGAGGAACTTCCTAGATCGCGATCTGCACTCGGAAATGAAGTACAGGAGTAGCATCAGTATGACACATTATACTGGTAGGCATCATTGCCCAATCTTAAATAATAATGAATATCCAAGTGAAACAAGCAACATACGTTCACAACACAGTTAATCATTGAATAACTTTATTTCTACCACCGTTCAGAATAAAAGCTAAGATGGCCTGCTTACTGGATTAGACCCCGTTGCAACAGTAGTAAGGCCGCGGAGGCAGTCTCTCCATAGCGTTAAGAGTCCTATTGTAGCGTTACTGTGTAGCAGTACCTCGACTAAGTTGTCAACCTTAAACTCCACACTTAGCAATTTTTCTCAGTCAATCCACCAGTTCCAAACAAAAACAAGAACAATAAAAACATTAAATCAAATCATCCACTCATCACATTATGTGAATACAAGAGTATTCAACTTTTAATTCATCCACTATCCACGTATTCACATATCGTTCATAAAGATTTAGTAATTTATAATAAATGCATCAGCAATTAAGTCATGAGTAACTAGTCATTTGAGCATCACGGTCTCACACGGTTCTCCTGATTTCTAACCAATCCTCACTCCAATTTTCCCTTGATACCTTAGCATCCATAATGTGTCGGTCACACACCTCCATCGCATCTTCATATACTCTCACACAGAACATCACTGTATACACATATCAGAGGGTCTTATTTCTTCCGTTCCAATCATGGCCTGCAGGGAGCTCTAGAAATCTATGTATTGTACACCCAGCCGTATGAACATTCATATCATACCTATTTGTGTACTCCTACAATTTGTGGGCCTTAATCAACCCTTTTCTTTCACTCTCACTGGTTACCCTTCCTCGGCTATCAGTTTGCCAACTCAAGTGACAATCACAAGGACACAACATTCTATAACTTCCATATCATGCACACAATTTACAGATAAAAATATCATGCCAAATTTCACGTCACCAAATTCAATCAACAAGGGTATTATTAACAAAAATCATGTCCAAAGATCAATCAAGCACGTTATCATTCCACACACACACACAACATTATTTAGAGTCTAACTACTTATAAAATTGTAACCTACCTCAGCCGAAGACTCGTATATCAAGTTAATCCACGAGATCCTTACCCTTCCTCAATGTTTCAGAACGTTCGAACTCTAAAATAAGAAATTAAAGAGCATTTAGTAATCTAATCTTCAAGTAAGGGTCTTGGGAATTTAACTCACCCAATTCCACCCATCAGCACGGTTCAGTTCGTTACCCATGAGTTAGATTATCCCACTCTAATATCCCAGCGATCATCCAAACCTAGTTCATGGAGGTGATATTCCTTTAACCCCTTACAAGTAGTCTTTAATGCTAAAGGTTTAAACTTTATGACTTCTAGGTCTCACATTATCATATGGATAAAATAATACATTCACATTCTCCCAATGTAGTACTCACTTCTAGGCCTAGGATTCAACACCCATCAACATCCATTCCACTTACCGTAGTTTTAAGTTCTAGGGTTCTTAGCTGGAATTCCACTATCAAGGATCACCCTTTGATTCTAGAGTGTTAGGGAATTGAAAGATGGAATAAAAGAGCAAGAGTTATTACCTCTGGAAGAAGAAACCTTTCTGCCCTTGAAAAATTTCCCAAAAGCTCTCCAGTTTTCATGCCTTAGTACAATGGGGTGAAAACCCTGAAATTCCACTTAAAACTGACTCACTACCCCCATAGTCCACTGTTGCGGTCACATCTCCACTGTGGGGACCCGTTATGGCGAACCTCTGACCATCTTGATGGTCTCTCTGCAGCATTTTCCCCCATACTGCAGCAATCCCCCGTTAACTACTAGCTAAAATTTCATTACACAAATACCATCTCTCAAACCCCAGTTTAACTATCATCCCCTCAACACTTTTCCATGTGCAATATAGGCTAAAAGAGTGTATTCTGGACTTATTTCCTCATAACAACGGATGGGACATTACAATTCTCCACTTCACTCGGTGATATGCTTCTGCTTCAAACAACAAATTAAAGAAAAAGTGAAAAAATAGGTCTAATCAAACAAACTTTATTGAGAATGCTAGATAGAGCCTATGCCAAAATCCCTAGCAACTGTGCCATAAATTTGATTGTTGCTCAAATTCACTCTAATTTGGAAGTGTAAATGGTCGATGCAAATATAATATCCAACTAAAAGTCGATGTCGAATCCACAGGTACTTTGGTAGACCCAAACAATCTAGAACTTTTCAATTGAAATTTAGAGTTTAGAGGCTATTCAAATTAAGGTTAATAGAAATATAACTATAACTAAGTAACTAAAATGCTTGAGATTTTTATCGATAATAAGAAGTACTAAGAAGTGACCCCAATTTTGTATCAATCCCCTTAAATCACTATAATACCCTGAAAGCCCTAAGATTAGACCCAAGGGTTGAAATGAAGAAAATAAGATTTTATATAGTAGGTCACCGAACGAGCCATGTAGTGACCCGTGAGGTGCACTATGAATTGTTAGGTGACTAGTGGGGAGGAGGGTGGACTTAGTTGAAATCTTGGTTTTGAAGTTGACCACGGGAGAGACCACGAGTATGTCATCACCATGAGTCGTCATGTTATCCATGGTCAAAAGTTGATTTGGAGGTTGGAAGTGTGGACAATGTTCCGAATAGCTAGTCACCACGAATGCCGGGCATACCATGAGTAATCGTGTCGCTCATGGTGATGAGTGATGATAATTTCCAATTGTGGCAATGAGTTCTAACCATAAGTCCTGGTTAATGGCGACGGGTCATCCAGTCCCTCGTTGGGATTGGTAGTGTATTTTTTCCTGCACATTTATTAAGGGTTTTTCAGTAATTCCTAAGTTCCTAAGACCTATACTACGTCGTTTTAAGCTCAGAAAAGGTTATTTTAAGAGGGTTAAGCTCATTCTAAACCATCCTCTTCCATGCATGCAAACTTAGTGGTTTCTAAGGGTGACCTAGCTTAAGATTCATCAAGTTTTTCCCCAAATTTCATTGGGCTTTCAAGAGGGTTTTTGAAATTATATTTCTCCAGGTATGTAGGGTTATGAATAGGTGTATTCATCAACACCCAAGCCCAATTCCTCTTCAATTTCATGAAAACTCTAGTTGATGAATCTATGAAATTTTACCCAATATGTGAGTTCTCTAAGAATCAATCATGGGTATGATATATACATGTTTCCAATGTTGATTTATGATTCCTGGGAATATTTTACAATTTTTTCAATTATAAATTATGTTTTCAAGTTTTTAAAAATTTTGATACCCACCCATGAAATTTCATGAAAGTTGAGATTATGATATATGTATACAAGTATGATGAGAGGTATATGATGAAAGTATGATTTCAAATGACCCATGTCCGTGTTTACATTTTCGAATGACCAAGTCTATGTAAAGCATGTTTAAGTATTGGGCAAGCCCATAAGATCAAGTATGTTCATGATTTATCTAAATTTCATGTTATTAGCTTACCACATGAATTTTGTTGGCTAGGCTCCCCCTATTTTCAGCTTGTGGTATGGTTTGAGCCCGAGGCTCTTCATGTTATGTTTTCATATTATACATGTTTTTCTTTATTTAGCTTCATCAGTAGACAATAGTCAGCTTCATTGAAATATGATGGAGAGCACATGCATGTTTTTGGGATTAGTGTCTAGTACCGAGTAGGCTAAGGGTTAGTCTACCCTATGCCTTAGAACTACGTGCCAATGTTGGTATGCTCTGATTATTGGGACCTCCCTTGTGAGCTTCCCCTCCACTAAGGGGCCTTCAGCATAATATCAATTTCATGGTAGTTTCCTCAGCCTTGACAGGGCTTTGGACGGCTCTGCCCACTTAAATGTAATAGTCGGGACCATGCTAGCTCTATCGTGGTAATGTCAGTTATAAGACGAGTTTCCCATTATTCCTCATGATTTAAGTTATGCATGTTCATCAGTCATGTTATCATGTTTTCAGTAGGGTTAACCCAATATTTAGTTTTACTTATGATTATTAGTTTATAGCTTTGGGTCATTGAATTCAGTTATGATATTCAGTTATGTTCAAATTATGTTTTCAAATAATAGCATGCAAGCCCTACTCTCAGATTCTTATGATGAAATGTTTATGATATGCATGATCTTTGATTTTACTTACTTAGCGGTTTTTCTTATCTTACATACTTGGTACATTCCAAATACTAACCGCATACTCTATACTATATCGTTTCATGATACAATCTTGTATATTCCGGCTCAGTCCTGCCGTTAGCCAGATCTTCAAGTGGTAGCACTTTTCCGCCAGAGTTGGTGAGTCCTCATCTTTTTAGGGTCCTTCTTTTTCATTTGTTTTTTTAGTTTCAAACTTTAATGAGTTAGTTGGGTCTTGTCCTATCAACTCGTCAGTAGTAGAGGCTTATCAGACATAGTATGTATTCGATTTCAAATTGTGTTATGTATATAGTTATTGGATATTCTCAGATTTTCAGACTTTTGCTATTTAACATGTTAGAATTATGTATTTATTATGTTGAGCTTAGATGTCATGTTCATGCCATGGGTTGACTTAGAGCCTCTCGAAGTTCTTTATTCCGTGTCTTGATTCGGGCCTATGTTCGGGTCATAATAAACTTGGTATCAGAGCATTAGGTATTGAAGTGTCCTAGGGTGTCTGAAAGCTGCGTTAAGTAGAGTCTTTTTCATGGCTGTGAAGCATGCCACACTTATGATGAAGAGGCTATGAAACATTTAGCAAATGTTCCCTTCTTTCATGATCTAAGTCGTACGATGAAATGTCTATCTTCCTTCTAACTCGTTCTATACGCGTTTGCAGAATCATGCCTCCTCCCCGAGTTAACAGAAGAAGAAATAGAAATGGAAATGGAGATGAGAATGGAAATGGGGATGGGAACCAGCAGGCGCCACCAGTCCCCGAAGATCATGTACCCAAGTAGATTTCCCACATAGAGTTAAGGGCATCCATACAGATGCTAGCTCAGGCTTTGACCGCCCAGGTCAACCAACAGGCGGTAGCACATGTCCCTCGGAACGGGAATGCGGCAGCGGCAAGAGTCAGAGATTTTCTGAGGTTTTGGTCAAAGATGGATGAGGATCCACATGAGTTTATCGATGAGGTTCTGAAGATCATCCAGATCATGGGGGTGACTAGGGAGGAGTGCCAGATCTAGCCTTGTATCAGTTGAAAGGGGTTCAGCACATCTAGTTCAAGTAGTGGAAGGATAGCAGGGTAGTTGGAGCAGGCCCTATTGGTTGGAAGGAGTTCCATACCGCATTTCTGGATCGGTTCTTCCCTCGTGAGATGAGGGAGATTAAAGCAGCTGAGTTTGTGAACTTGAAGCAAGGTAAGATGATAGTCCAGGAGTACGTTTTAGAGTTCACTCGCTTGTCCAAATATGCACCTGAGATTGGTGACGGATCAGAGAGCCCGAGTGAGTCAGTTCATGCATGGGATAGCAGACTATTTGGTCAAAGATTGCTGGACCGTGATGCTTCATCAGGACATTGACTTTCCTCAGATAGTTCTGTACGCCTAACAGATAGAGACGATATAAGTGAGTGAGCGGGAGAGAGAGGACAAGAGAGCCAAAACTGATAGCTTTGGATTCTCCCAATAGAGACCTGGTGGTGGGAACCATCAGCAGTCGTACCAGAGATCTTCAGCCCCCGCGCCGTCATCTATGAGTGTGCCAACCAAGTCTAGGCGCGATCAGAGGGGACGATCATTAGGCTCTAGAGGTCAGGGTATTGGCCCGTAGAGTCCAGCATTCTGAAGAGTGGTAGGTGTGGTCGGAGACACACGGGTTAGTGTTTTACAAGTTTAGGTGCTTGTTTCGGGTGTGGGAAGCCCAAACATATGCTCAAAGATTGTCTAGCAGCCAGACAGGGCCATGATAGGAGCCGAGCAGCTCCACCAGCATGTCCAGCTCAGCAGCGGGCATCTACTAGTACAGGTGGTAGTCAACAGATTCTATACCCTAGCATCTCGTTAGGAGAAGGAGGTCTCCCCACCGGTATGTTACGAGTATTCTACCTTGATATATATGCATTGTTAGATCCAGGGACTACTTTATCTTTTGTGATTTCCTATGTTTCTAGTAGTTTCAGAGTCAATCCCAACATCTTATTAGAACCCTTCTCAGTCTCTACTCCAGTCGGTGATTCAGTTATAGCTCGATAGGTATCCTATCACAGTCCTTTAGAAAGTCACCTAGGATATTTAGTAGAGCTATCCATGACAGATTTTGATGTTATCTTAGACATGGATTGTCTACATGCATGTTATGCCTCAATAAATTGTAGAACTCGTGAGGTAGAGTTCCAATTTCCGGGTAAGCCAGTCCAAGAGTGGAAGGGTAGTTCAACTGTACCTGTAGGTTGCTTCATTTCCTACCTTAAGGCTAGAAAGATGATTTCTAAGGGCTGCATGTACCATCTAGTTAGGGTTAAGGATGCTACATATAAAACCCCAACTATCCAGTTAGTTTCTATAGTACGTGTGTATCCAAAAGTGTTTCCAGATGATTTATAGGGAGTTCCTCCTAAGCGGGAGATCGATTTTGGTATTAACCTTCTTCCCGATACGCAACCTATATCTATTCCTCCTTACAGAATAGCCCAACTGAGTTAAAGGAGTTAAAGGAGTGGTTGAAGGTCCTCTTTGACAAGGGTTTTATCAGACCAAGCAAATCTCCATGGGGTGCACCAATCCTCTTTGTCCCAAAGAAGGATAGTTCCTTTCAGGTGCATTAATTACCAATAATTGAACAAGGTCACCATCAAGAACAGGTATCCTCTCCCCAGGATTGATGACTTATTTGACCAGCTTCAGGGTGCCAAGTGTTTCTCAAAGATAGACCTCAGATTCGGATACCATCAGCTCAGGGTTCGGGAGAGTGACATTCCGAAGACAGCCTTCAGGACTCGGTACTATGAGTTTTTAGTTATGTATTTTTAACTAATGAATGCTCCTCCAGCTTTTATGGATTTGATGAACAGGGTGTTCAAGCCATACTTGGATATGTTAGTGATTGTGTTCATAGGCAATATTCTCATATACTCTCGGAGCAAGGAGGAGCATGCCGCTCATTTGAGGGTGGTGCTGCGGACTCTTAAGGATAGCCAGTTGTATGCTAAGTTTAGCAAATGTGAGTTTTGGTTGAACTCAGTGGCATTTTTGGGTCATATGGTGTCAAGTGAGGGTGTACAGGTGGACTCTCAAAAGATAGAAGCGGTGAAGAATTGGCCTAGACCAGTTAGTCCTTTGGATATCAGGAGTTTCTTGGATTTAGATGGTTATTATCAGAGGTTTGTTGAAGGGTTTTCATCCATTGCATCACCGTTGACTAAGTTGACCCAAAAGAAAGTGAAGTTTCAAAGGTCGGAGGCTTGTGAGAAGAGCTTCCAAGAGTTGAAGACGACTCACCTCAGCACCGGTGTTGACCCTACCCGAGGGTACTAATGGATTTGTGGTATGTTATGCGCTTCGAGGATCGGTCTTTGGTGTGTATTAATAGATACGGAAAGTTATAGCCTATGCTTTCAGGCAGCTGAAAGACCATGAAAAGAACTATTCGACTTACCCTCGAGTTGGCAGCAGTAGTATTTGCCTGGAACATTTGGAGAAACTATATTAAAGGGTCCATGTGGATGTGTTTATGGACCACAAAAGCCTAATAGTACATGTTCACCTAGAAGGATCTAAGTCTACGTTAGAGGAGGTGGTTGGGGCTTTTGAAGGATTATGATATGAGTGTCCTTTATCATCCAGGAAAAGAAAATATGGTGGCAGATGCTCTTAGAAGGCTTTTTATGGAGAGTGTATCTCATGTAGATGAGGAAAGGAAAAAGTTAATGAAGGATGTGCATTGACTTGCACAACTAGGAGTTCGTCTTGTTAACTCGATGGATGGTGGTGTTATTGTTCAGAATGGATCAGAGACATCTTTAGTGATTGATGTTAAGGTTAGACAAGACGAGGATCCTATTTTTTGGTAAAGTTGAAGAAAGCTGTTCGGAATCAGAAGGTGGAGGTCTTCTCCCATGGGGGAGATGGTGTGCTCTAATATCAGGATCATTTGTATGTACCGGGTTTTAATGACTTGAGGGAGCGGGTATTGCATGAGGCTCATGGTTCCAAATACTCTATTCACCTAGGAACCACCAAGATGTACCGTGACCTATGAGAAGTCTATTGGTGGAATGGTATGAAGAATGACATAGCAGAGTTTGTGGCTAAGTGTCCGAACTGTCAACAGGTGAAGGTTGAGCACCAAAGACCAAGACGTGTGCTTCAACAAATTAGCATGGAAGTGGGAGGAGATCAATATGTACTTCATTATAGGGTTGCCTCGTACTCATCAACGACACGACTCTCTTTAGGTTGTTGTAGACAGGTTGACTAAGCAGCTCATTTTCTACCGGTCAAAACTACCGACTCAGTGAAGGATTATGATAAGTTATACATTCAGGAGCTAGTTCAGTTGCATGGAGTGCCCTTGTCCATCATATCATATAGAGGTACTCAGTTTACCTCCCAGTTTTGGAGATCATTTCAGAAGGGGCTTGGTACTCAGGTCAAGCATAGCATAGCATTTCACCCGCAAACAGATGGTAAGGTGGAGCAAACCATTTAGACTCTTGAGGATATGTTGAGAGCGTGTGTGATTGATTTCAAGGGTATTTGGGTGATAACGGGCAAAAATATATGCCCGAGATACTCTTTATTACTTCAATTAGTCTTGTTTATCTAAGTTATTGTATACATTTTCATGTAATTTTATATAATGTGGAGATATGTGCTAACCAACATGATTAGCCTTTGTTTTGTAGGTTTTGATGATGTTTGAGTAACTAATCCATGAGTTGGTGAAGTAGAAGCTTGGAAACGGAATTAACACGCGAACGTCGGCAAGGAAGAGGCACAAAATAGCCCACTGGCGCGTCGACAAGGTGCCACGGCAGGCAGGCCGCTCAAAACAGCCCACCTGCGCGTTGGCAATGTGCCACGGCAGGTGGACTCCGTGACCATGGGGCTACAACGCGCTGCCCAGGCAGCGTGACACGTTGCCAATGCGGCAAGGTGCTGCCTGGGCCGATTTCGGGTGATTTTCTAGAAAGCCTCCGCGTCCGTAGCGTGTCACGGAGGCCGTGCTCCGCGATGCACTCCGTGACACGTTGCTTGTTAATCCGGGAAAGATTCCTACTAATATAAATAGCACACTTAGGTTTATTTTTCATAATTCAGACTTGGTGGAGCAAGGACGTGGGTTAGGAGCAGTTGAGGGACGAAAAAGCTAAGAGTTTTTCTCTCTTTCTTTCTTCTTTCAATCAATTGTACGTATGATTTACACTCATTTGAGGATGATCAATCCACAAATGAGTGGCTAATTCTCTTCCTTGCTAAGGATTTGAACATGTGTAGTGAATTTTGATTGTGAATTATATGGTTTTTCATCTTCTTCTTTCATGTTGTTCTATTAATTCTTGTTCTTACTGCATTAGTGTGTGGCCAACATTAATGTACATCTAAAAAGTCCAATTTCACTCGAGAGAGCAAGAAATTGGAAAGTTGTGAATTAATAGGGTATTGTTCTTAACTTGATTTGGGAAAATTGGGTTTTGATGTGCTTTCCTGATAGAAATATACTTGAAAGCCGTATTAGTCAATTTAGGAACCGGAATTGGATTGATAGGTCATAAATTGCATTTGATCACAGAAATGTAGACGAATGGTTTATGATTCTAAAGTGAGATTAAATACGAGAGTTTTAATCTCCAGGCTAATGTTCTTGGCTAGCAACATGAAGAGAAGAATAACCGAATTATGATTACTATCGAATTCATTACTTGTTCTTAACCTTGGCATGCTCTTATCCATAGTTTCAATTCAAGTAAATATTTGTTAATAGTTTTAGTATATAGTTTATAAACAAAATTATTTAACTTTTGGTTACATTGTTGTCAACATAATTAGAAGTAAACTAGAATATAGTATACTTAAGCAATTTTACTTATCCAGAGTCTCCTTGGATCGATACTTGGCTTACTTAGCCACTTTATTACTTGTTTGACCACGTGCACTTGCGTGTCGGTTTTTAACCCCTACCGAACCAGCCGAACAAGTTTTTGGCGCCGTTGCCGGGGAGGCTAGGCGATTTGTGAAATTGTGTTAAGTATAAATTTACTATATTTTTGTTTTATTTTCTTAAGTGTTGACAACTTGGTTTTAGTATTTGTTTCAATTCTTTGTGCATTTTAATTTTTCTCTCTTTTGGATACCTTCATTGACATGACATCTTGGAATACAAATGGTGGATACGCATATTTCAGCGAATCTTGCATGAATTGCGGAGGACCCCACTTGTGGCAAAACTGTAACATGTGCAATATATGTGGGTGTCAATATGGCCATTGGGGTGATTGTCCAAAGGCCTATTCCTCTCCCCCAAGCCCCCGCTATGATCATTCTGTTGTTTTTGCTGAATATAGGCATGTTGAAAATGAGGACTTGGGACGCCAAGTTCAAATAGAGGACATGATGAAACAACTCCTGGAGCAATCAGAAGCAATGAAGGAGTCGGTGGCAGAATTGATAATTTAGCAAAAGGAGAATGCCGAGGCTGTAAGCAGGATGAGCGTCAAACTCACGGAGATGTGTGCTGAGGATGAAGCTTATGATAATTCGCAGGTGACAGTTTTAGCCGATATTCAAGAGGAACTACAAGAGGAATACAAGGGTGAATTCTTGGATGAAGCCCAACAATTAGAATCTCTTGAGTGTCCCCGTGATTGGCTCATATCTATAGAAAATCCATTCATGGAAGAAGAGAAAGAATATCCCCCATTTGACATCAATGGAGAGATAGATGACAATGTCGAGAAGGTGTATACAAGTAAGGAGGTCAAGCACAATGCAGTTTCAGAGTTGAGGTGTATTGGACCACACTCTACGCATTTTTCAACATTAAATTTGGTTGACAACATAGAAATAGAGTCTTCCAAGTTTGTAGAGAAATGTCTAGAGGAGGACCAAGCCCCGTATATTTTGAAATTCACTAATTCGGAGAGACAAAATGACTTCGCTTACTTAAGGACCAATAAATGCAAAAGGCAACATCTACTGTTTGGTCCTTACAATTTTTCACCACCACCCCTGGAGCATAAGAGGAAATTAGAGAAGAAATTAGGGGTGAGATTCATATCTTCAAGGTGGAGGAAAAAGTGGTGAAACTTGGTACGTCGTGCCGCGACGTAAAATTAGGCGCTGCTTGGGAGGCAACCCAAGGGTACCACATGTACCATTTTAATTTCTTGTAATTGAGTTGATTTTTGTTTATTTTCATCTTGTGTTGTTTTGGTGGAAAGTTAAGCGCAGCTGGAGGGGAAGTCTGAGTACCCGTGGAGGAGGAAGCTAACAAGCATGGAAGAGAAAAAGTGTGGGGTTGAACACCCACTTGTGCAAAGTCGAAGAAACGCATGCTGTTAGCTAAGCCTAAAGGCCCCAGGGAGTATTTCGCACCCTTTGTAAATTTTAATTTGATGCTATGAGGACATAGCATGATTTAAGTGTGGGGTGAGGGAAATTTCTAGGAAATTTCAAAATTTCTGTGCTTAATGATTTTTGGTGAATGTAATGCTTGTTCAAAAGTTGGTGAGAAATTTGAAAATTTGAAAAATTTGAAAATGTTTTGTGAATTAAGCATGACTTCATCACCCGTTGGTTTTTCTTTTCGGTTCTTTTCCGACGGGGGGTCTTTGAACTGAAGAATAAAATTTTTTTTTCTTTTTCTTTCCTTGGTCTGTATATAGTGTGTTTAGTCATAGTTAGAGACTGTTTCCAACGATGGATGGATGATGACCGTCTTGAGGAAAATTAGTCGATAGGTTTTGTGTTTTTGAAACCATAACTAATTGGTGCTTGATGTTCTTTTTATGTGCTATAAATGTTTGTAAGATGTAAGTATGTTCAGTGTGAAGCATGCAAGTGTATAACTTTGTTTGAGACACTTAGGCTCTTGAATTTGACTCAATATGATGGAAGCTTAATTCTGAATTCTTGTGATTAGCTGAGTAAGAGTCTACTGATTTTGTCTTGATTTGAGCATGTGCCATGAGTGTAAGGTTTTTGAGTATTCCGTGCTATTGTGGATTGTCTAGAACTTGCCTGGTGTGTTTATAAAACGAAATGAAGGATGTGAATTGTAGGAAATGATATAGGCATTTCTTTGCATGAACCAAACTTTTATCCCTCATTATACCTACCTTGAAAAATTAATCCTAGTTAACCCCATTGAGCCTTGAGCCTATTCTTTGACAGCTGCAACATAAGCTTAATCCTTTTTCTTTCATTAGCCTTGAAATTGAACCAAAACTCCGAAGCGCTTAAAGGAAAAATCCGAAAGGGTAAAGGAGTGAGAAGAATGGAAAAGAAGGAAAAATAGCAAGTTGTAAATAGTTGAGAAAAGGAAAAAGGTGCATTTGTGTGAAAATGGTTGGTTATTAGTAGGGAGTAAGAAAAGGAATGAATGAAACATATTGCTTAAGTACTCCTTACTAATAAGCTAAAAAGTGTCGAAAGAAATGGGGGAACAAAAGAGGAAAAAGAAAACTAAAAGGAGAAAAAAGGTGAAGTGAGGGAAGGGAAGTTTGTAATGAAGGCGTGATGTATAAAAAGCGCTTAGAAAAGATAGTCACTATTACTGATCATAATAGTACCTACCAACACCTGAGTTACATTACAACCTAAAAAGTCCTACTTGATCTTACATTCACACATCCTTATATTAGTGGAATAAAACACTAAGGGCAAGCTTATGGGTCATTACATAATGCATGTGAATTCTTTGTGAGAGTGAGCGTAATTCTATTCATGTACCCACACATGTTGTGATGTAAAAAAATTGTTTTTGCATGTGATTGGGTAACTCTCTTTCCGTGAGGGGCACATGTTGAATGAAGGATATAATTCATGTGGTATTTCTTAATCAGATGATTTGCATGAGTTTGCTAAAATTGAGAGTCGATTCTTGAGGTTAAGAAGTCTTAACATGGTTGTACTTCATTTCAATGATCAAATCAGGCATGCTCTATTTTTAGCTTGTATCTTACGTAATCATTATAGCCGTAACCTGAATTATCTTGCTAAATTAGTTATGTAGGAGTCTCCATTTGCATGATATGTAAAAGGTTGTTCGAAGACGAACAAGGCTTTAAGTGTGGGGTTGTGATAACGGGCAAAAATATATGCCCGAGATACTCTTTATTACTTCAATTAGTCTTGTTTATCTAAGTTATTGTATACATTTTCATGTAATTTTATATAATGTGGAGATATGTGCTAACCAACATGATTAGCCTTTGTTTTGTAGGTTTTGATGATGTTTGAGTAACTAATCCATGAGTTGGTGAAGTAGAAGCTTGGAAACGGAATTAACACGCGAACGTCGGCAAGGAAGAGGCACAAAACAGCCCACTGGCGCGTCGACAAGGTGCCACGGCAGGCAGGCCGCTCAAAACAGCCCACCTGCGCGTTGGCAACGTGCCACGGCAGGTGGACTCCGCGACCATGGGGCTACAACGCGCTGCCCAGGCAGCGTGACACGTTGCCAACGCGGCAAGGTGCTGCCTGGGCCGATTTCGGGTGATTTTCCAGAAAGCCTCCGCGTCCGTAGCGTGTCACGGAGGCCGTGCTCCGCGATGCACTTCGTGACACGTTGCTTGTTAATCCGTGAAAGATTCCTACTAATATAAATAGCACACTTAGGTTTATTTTTCATAATTCAGACTTGGTGGAGCAAGGACGTGGGTTAGGAGCAGTTGAGGGACGAAAAAGCTAAGAGTTTTTCTCTCTTTCTTTCTTCTTTCAATCAATTGTACGTATGATTTACACTCATTTGAGGATGATCAATCCACAAATGAGTGGCTAATTCTCTTCCTTGCTAAGGATTTGAACATGTGTAGTGAATTTTGATTGTGAATTATATGGTTTTTCTTCTTCTTCTTTCATGTTGTTCTATTAATTCTTTTTCTTACTGCATTAGTGTGTGGCCAACATTAATGTACATCTAAAAAGTCCAATTTCACTCGAGAGAGCAAGAAATTGGAAAGTTGTGAATTAATAGGGTATTGTTCTTAACTTGATTTGGGAAAATTGGGTTTTGATGTGCTTTCCTAATAGAAATATACTTGAAAGCCGTATTAGTCAATTTAGGAACCGGAATTGGATTGATAGGTCATAAATTGCATTTGATCACAGAAATGTAGACGAATGGTTTATGATTCTAAAGTGAGATTAACTACGAGAGTTTTAATCTCTAGGCTAATGTTCTTGGCTAGCAACATGAAGAAAAGAATAACCGAATTATGATTACTATCGAATTCATTACTTGTTCTTAACCTTGGCATGCTCTTATCCATAGTTTCAATTCAAGTAAATATTTGTTAATAGTTTTAGTATATAGTTTATAAACAAAATTATTTAACTTTTGGTTACATTGTTGTCAACATAATTAGAAGTAAACTAGAATATAGTATACTTAAGCAATTTTACTTATCCAGAGTCTCCTTGGATCGATACTTGGCTTACTTAGCCACTTTATTACTTGTTTGACCACGTGCACTTGCGTGTCAGTTTTTAACCCCTACCGAACCAGCCGAACATTGGGATGATCATTTTCCTGTCATTGAGTTTGCATATAACAACAACTACCATTCTAGCATTCATATGGCTCCTTTTTGGGCTCTCTATGGGCAGAGATGTAGATCATCTATTGGTTGGTTCAAAGTCAGTGAAGTTGTGACGATTGGACCAGATTCAGTCCATGAGTCTATGAAGAAAGTTTAGCTTATAAGGGACAGGTTGAAAATATCTCAGAGTCACCAAAAGTCCTATACGGATGTGAGAAGGAGGGAGCTTGAGTTTGAAGTTGATGATTGGGTCCTTGTGAAGGTGTCTCCCATAAAGGGAGTGATGAGGTTCAAAAAGAAAGGGAAACTCAGCCCTCGGTATGTTGGCCCCATACTGGATTGTGAGACGTGTTGGCAAGGTGACATATGAGTTGGAGTTTCCCTTAGAATTGGCTTTAGTGCATCCGATGTTCCATGTATCACTTTTAAAGAAGTACTTGGGTAATCCAACTTTGGTTATCCCGATAGCAGTGTAGGTATGAAGGATAGTCTTAGCTATGAGGAGGTTCCAGTAAAAATACTTGATTGTTAAGTTCGTAAGCTTAGAAACAAAGGGGTAGCCTTAGTCAATGTATTGTGGAGGAACCAACATGTTGAGGGAGCTACGTGGGAAGCCGAAGCAGATATGATGGCTAAATACCCGCATATTTTTCGTCCCGGCTTAGTTTCAGCTTGAGGTATCATCTTCCTCCCTAGTACTCTATTCAGTTTCATGTTATGTTCATGTACCCCAGTTAATTTCTTATCAATGTATGTATGTATGATTTGTGAATTCAGTTAAGTCGTGTAGTTCAGTCTGGAGTCAGTCATTCCATTAGTTTTCATCTCTAGATGTTCAATATTTGATATAGCAGTTGCATTTCTCAGCTTTTTTGTATGTTTACCCACATTCAAGGAATGTTCCTAAGGGGGAGATATTGTAATACCCTTAAATCCCTAAGATTAGACCCATAGGTTTAAACAGAGAAAACAGAATTTTTTGCACCAGGTCACAGGACGAGTCATCTAGTGACCCGTGAGGTCCACCAAGATTCATTAAGTGACTCATGGGGATGAGGGTGGACTTAGTTGAAATCTTGGGTTTGAAGTTGACCACGGTTGAGGCGACGAGTCGTGGTCATCACCACAAGTTGTCATGTTATCCGTGGTCAGTAGTTGATTTGGAGGTTGGAAGCTTGGACAATGTTCCTAACGGCTAGTCACCATGAATCGTATGGCACACCACGAGTCATGGTGTCCCTCATGGTGACCAGTGATGATGAATTTCCAGTTCTGGCAATGATTTCTAACCACAAGCCCTGGTCAGTGGCGACGGGTCGTCCCGTCCCTCGTTTGGGAATGGTAGTGTATTTTTCCCTGCGAATTTATTAAGGGCTT
The DNA here is from genome assembly GCA_035772735.1 of Datura wrightii. Taxonomy (NCBI): domain Eukaryota; kingdom Viridiplantae; phylum Streptophyta; class Magnoliopsida; order Solanales; family Solanaceae; genus Datura; species Datura wrightii. The sequence continues at coordinate 11,570,449 of JASDFA010000003.1, forward strand.
TCCCGTAATTTCTAAGTTCCTAAGGCCTATACTACGTTATTTTATGCTCAGAAAAGGGTGTTTTAAGATGGTTAAGCTCATACTAAACCATCCTCTTCCATGCATGCAATCTTAGTGGTTTCTAAAGGTGATCAATCTTAGGATTCATCAAGTTCTTCCCCAAATTTCATTAGGCTTTCAAGAGGGTTTGTGAAATCATATTTCTCTAGGTATGCAGGGTTATGAATAGGTGTATTAATCCACACCCATGCCCAATCACTCTTGAATTTCATGAAAATTCTAGTTGATGAATCTATGGGGTTTTAACCCAACATGTGGTTCTCTAAGTATCAATCATGGGCATGATCCATACATGTTTCTAATGATGATTAATGATTTGTGGGCATATTTTACAATGTTTTCAATTACTATTTTTTTAAAGTTTCTACATATTTTGATGCCCACCCATGGAAGTTCATGAAAGTTGAGATTATGATATATGTATACAAGCATGATGAGAGGTATATGCTTCATGATTTACTTCAATTTCATGTTATTAGGTTACCACATGATTTTGGAGTCTAGACTCCCACTTTTAAGCTTGTGGTATGGGTTGAGCCAAGGCTCCTCGTGATATGTTTTTAGATTATGCTTGTACTATTATGATTCATTCAGCTTTGTCACTAGACAATGGTTCAGCTTTATTGAAAAATGATGGAGAGCATATGCATGTTTTTGGGAGTAATATGTAGCACCAAGTAGGCTAAGGATTCAGTCAACCCTGTGCCTCAGAACTACATGCCAATGTAGGTATGTTTAGATTATTTGGGACCTCCCTTATGAGCTTTCCCTGCCCCCGAGGAGCTTTCAGCTTGATATCAATATAATGGTAGCTCCCTTAGCCCTGGCAAGTCTTTGGACAACTCTATCCATATGAGTGTAATAGTCGAGACCAAGTAAGCTCTATCATGGTAATGTCGGTTATATGATGAGTCTCCCATTGTTCCTCATCATTTTTAGTTATGCATGAACATCAGTTATGATATTATGTTTTCAGCAGATTTGACCCAATGTTCAGTTTTACTTATGATTATCAGTTTCAGCTTTAGGTCATTCGAATCAATTATGATACTCAGTCATGTTAAATCATGTTTTCAGATAATAGCATGCAAGTCTTACTCTCAGAATCTGATCTTGAATATGTTTATGATATGCATGATTTAAGATTTTACTTAGTCATTTTTACTTACCTTGCATACTCAGTACATTCGATGTATTGACTACATACTCTATGATGTATCATTTCATGATACAGGCTTAAACGTCTAGATTTAGTCTCGCCGCTAGCCATAATCTCAGAGTTAGCATTTCTCAGCCTATTGGTGAGTCCTCATCCTTCAAAGACCTTCTTATCAGCTTTTTATTAGTACTTTCAATTTTAGCTTGTAGTGAGTTATTTGTGGTCTTGTCCCATCAACTCGTTAGGTTATAGAGGCTTATTAGACATAACATGTATTCATCTTCGGATCATTATTATGTTTTTCCGTTGTTCAGATATGATTGGATTTTTAGACTTCCGCTATTTCAAATATTAAACTTTCTGCAATTATTTGTGTTGAGCTTAGTTATCATGTTCATGCCATGGGTTGGGTCACGCCCCACCTTGGGGGCATGATTTGAACTTAATGCCACACTGGGACCTGGTGTTGTGCTCCAACGCACACGCAAGCGTACGCGGTCGTACAAGTAATACAGTGGCCCTTTCTAAGAGCCGGATGTCGAACCCACAGGGACTGGACTATTTCAGCAAATTATCACGTTCAAGTGTAAGATAACCTTACAAGTGTTGATTAGAGAAGTTTTCGGTAATTTATAATTAAATATTTGGGTGGTCACAAAATAATCTGAAAACAATATAAGAAGCAACTAGAGTTATGGCCGGATAATCATGCAATGCGACATTTTGCAATGTTTCAAGTATGATATTATCAATTATTGTCTCACATAGTTGAAAATGTGATGTTCATGGTCTCTCGAGCCTCTAAACACGACAAACTAGCCTCACAACTACATCGTTGAGCGGGGATGTGATATCCTAGTTCGTGGGCAACTCAACTACATGGATGTGGTTTACGGGGTTTATTCTCTTGATTACGGACTTTCGTATCTCTAATCATTTAATCCAACTTAGCTTCACAACTACTTCTATGAGTGGTGGAGTGACAAATCTAAGCCAGTGTCTTTCTATCATCCCGTTTTATCAACCAAGCAAGGCAAATTACATATAATTTCTATCCTAACCGCGAATCATATCGAAAGATAAGAACTTGCTCCCTACATTCTCTTGTTCTTGACTAGGGTTTCTCTTTCAAGATTTTACCTAAGCTTAACGCATTTGTTTTCATGGTGATCAAGCATAAAAATAACCATAATGTAGAATGTAAGACAAAACAACAATTAACAACTCAAACCAAAATGAATTCATGCAATTACAATCATATCACATAGCCTCAACCCTAGAGGAAGGGTTTTAGCCACTCATGTTCGTACAACTACTTAAAAACATCGTTAAAGTAATGACTTATAAGAATGGATAAAAGAGAAGGTAAATTTGGTGAACCCTAGGTGAGTTCTTCACTTCTCCCTTTGCTTCTTTACGGTTTTCGGAAAAATATTTTGTGACAAACATGATTTTACAAGCTAAGGGTCCTATTTATAGTAAATAGGGAATGTACAATTTTTGCCTGTCCTAGAATGGCTCCGTGGCACGGAGGTGTCACGCCAATTTACCTCCGTGACACGGAGATATCGCGACAACACACTGGAAATCACCTAAAAATTAAGCCTCGGCAGAAGCTTGCCGCGATGGTAGCGTGGCACGCTGCTTGTGCAGCGCAATGGGTGGCGTGACACGGCCACTGTCGCGCCTCTGTGCCAGGTGTGGCACAGTGCTGTCATGCAGGTGGCCTGTTTGCTGCCTTCTTCTTGTTGACTTTTGCAATTTGCTCCCGATTCCATTCCTCTACTTCACTCATCATAAATTGGTTCCTTAAATGCATTTTTACCCTACAAAAACAAGAACTAATCATGTTGGTTAGTATATATCCAAATTTACATAAAATCACATGAGAAATTAAATGCATAAATAGACAAACACGACTAAACTAAGTTATAAAATAGCACTTGGGCACGCAATTATGCCCAAGATCACCTAGGCTGACCTGGCTGGGCATATGCACCTCTGGTGCCTCCCGGCAACTCAAATCAAGAAAACAAACAACTATATCTCAGTTGTAAACACAGCCTCGGCCCGACAAGGCCACGCAACAAACCTGTAAAAGAAAACAGCTACCCTAGAAAACATAACAATAAAGGGATCTTATGCGGGCCGACAAGACAACCATGTTGTCTAGTCATAATAGAAGGAAAGCAGGCAATCATATTCATACTATAGCCGACAAGACTGCTAACTAAAAGCTACACTAGGCCCCACATGGACAACATGCAAAATATAACATGCATAGGCCCCACATGGCCAACAATAACCATTAACTAAAAACTGTAATCCGCAAGCCTCTAGGAGTGGAATAGTGGACGGGACATACCCCAAAGTTGTACAAAAGAAAGCAAACCTTTCTAATTATCAACTCCGGTGAAAAGGAGCTGACTGAACTCCTAACCTTGGCTAATAACTAAGAATGTCCTGAAACACTTCTATCCGCACCTATAGGCAAGTATGCAGCACCCCATAGATGGGCGTCAGTACAATATGTACCAAATATGTAAGGAAGTAATAAAAATAACTAAATAGAACTAATAAAAAGAACTGGAAGTAATCACTAAAAAGGGTAAGAATTATCACCTAAATAGCCTCATAACCTGAAGTATACCTAACATATAAGAATACAAATAAGAACCTTACCTGGCCCCCATAAGCCTGGAAGGTACAATCAGCACAGAATAACCTACCTGGGCCCCCATAAGTCCTGGAAAGTACAGTTCAATCTATATAGCCCTAACCGAGTCAATATGAATCAACGGGTAACTATAGCCATTATATCTAGCCTCTGGGTCTGTAACTGAGCCCAATGGGCTCCTGTAGCTGTGTCTAAGCCTCCTGGGCTCTTTTGACTGTAACCTGAGCACACAAGGCTCGACGGAGAGTCAGTGATGCCATTATGGCATAAAAGAAGTCCATTCATGGATGCATGTAATATGGCCATATATGCTTGAATATAATCCTGTCAGACATCATATAGCTCCTCTGAGCAATCTATAGCCCCGTAGGCAATGACACAGCTAAAAACCCTGAGGTTGGTCGATGGAAAGCTATATTAGCTAAGGGTCATTCCCGACCAAAATAATCAACATTAATCCCAAAACTATCTATAGAGGCTAATCACAATATACATGCTTACAACTTGCTTATAAGGACATAGGTCGTATTACTATATGTCAGGAATAACTTTTCAAAAAGGTTAGCCTTAACATACTTCAATCGACGATTCTCGTTCATCCAAATAGTTCCAACCTGTAGCCGGTAATTCCACCTAATTGCAGCCCTTATGTTGAGAGAATAAGGCTATTTTCAATACTAGGACTCGACAAATAATGATATCTTTCAATAATATTAACTTTAACTCAACTTCATTCAATTTGGTCAAAAACTCACAAATTCCCAAGAGTTTAGAAGGTAGAAATTCTTACCTATCACTTGTAGCCGCTTAGGACTCAATTAGAAATGATTTCTACAACTTTTACTCAGTGAAGTTCCGATACTCCGAGCAAATTTTCATGAAATAACTCCATAGGGATGTTCCTTGTAGGCCTGGAACTCGTTATCCAAGATGAATTTGTGTTTCAATGGAGTTTAACAACGTTATTTTGCTAAAAAATCAAAGAGAAATTGAGAGAAAATCGTCGTAGGGTCGTGGGTCTGGTTTAATAAATATTTGAAATGAATTGGACTTCACACTTAAAACACACACACACACACACACACACACACACACACACACACACACACATACACACACACACACACACACACACATATATATATATATATATATATATATATATATATATTAGAGGCAGTGGAAATGGGGCGCGGTGTGGCGCTCAGCCTTTGGCCCCAACTTCCTGTTCGCTCGACACCATGCTCGTATACTTACCCCCCGAGTCGCATGCGTCATACTCCAACACTCTTAACATACGTACATATGATTCGGTAAAACGATAGAAACTTATGGGGTGTAACATCATCCCCCTTAGGAACATTAGTCCTTGAATGTAATATTAAGCTTAAGAGACTTAACTCCTGTAACTATTACCTGAAAAATTTCGGCAGAGTCTCCTCTATAAAATGGACTATTCGGAAATTTGAAACGCAGAAAAGTCCAACATAGGCACCTCATAGGACGCTACAAGAAATGATAAAACATAGTTCCATATTATAAAAGTGAACAACTGAACAGTACTAATAATATGAACAACCAAATAATAATTGGGAACAATCTCACCTCAACTAGACAATCTGGGTCAAGCCTGGAATAAGTGCGGATATTTAGACCTCATGTTGTTCTTAGCTTCCCAAGTCATCTCCTCTACATTTCTGTTCCTCAATAGGACTTTAACATAGGCTACATCTTTAGTTCTTAATCTTCTAACCTGCCGATCTAGTACAGCAACTAGAGTCTCTTCGTAGGATAGCTCTTTAGTAACTTGAACATACTCAACTGGAACAACCCGAGACGGGTCCCCTATGCACTTTCGTAGTATTGACACATGGAAAACTGGATGAATGGATTCTAGCCCTGAAGTCAATTCTAACTCATTTGCCACCCGGCCTATCCTTTGAAGGATTCGATATGGGCCAATGAACCTAGGGCTAAGCTTTCCCTTCCTATAAAATCTCATCATGCCCTTCATAAGCGAACCTTGAGAAATACCCAATCATTAACATTAAACTCAAAGTCTCTACACCACACATCAGAATAGGACTTCTGATGACTCTGGGCTGTTAGAAACCGTTCCTTGATAAGTTTCTCCTTTTATTCTGACTGATGGATCATATCAGGTCCAATCAACGCTAACTCCCCTACTTAAAACCATCCTATGGGGGACCTACATTTCCGCCCATATAAAGCCTCATAAGGCGTCATCTGAATAGCAGAATGATAATTATCATTATATGCAAATTCAATAAGGGGTAGATGCTCGTCCCAACACCCTCCAATGTATAGCACACACGCTCATAACATGTCCTCGAGCATTTGAATGGTGCGCTCCGCCTGACCGTCTGTCTGAGGAGGAAAGTTGTAATCAAATTAACCTATGTTTCCAAGCCTATCTGAAATGACTTCCAAAATGTAGCTGGAAACTGTGCCCCTCTATCAGAAATAATGGATGCTGGGACACAATGCAGTTGGACTATCTCCTTAAGATACAACTCAACATAATCTTCGGCTGAAAATGTAGTCCTGACTGGCAAGAAGTGGGCTGATTTTGTCAACCTATCAACAATGACCCAAATGGAGTCGAATTTATGCCTGGTGCGAGGTGACCTTGTAACAAATTCCATATTATTTGCTTCCCATTTCCATATAGGTACAACTATCTCCTAATTCAGTCCACCAGGTTTCTAATGTTCAACTTTCACTTGATGGCAATTAGGACACTATGCTACAAACTTAGCTACAGCTTCCTTCACTCCAGGCGACCAATATATTTCCTTTATATCATGGTACATCTTTGTTGAGCCTAGGTGAAGAGAATAACAATAGTAATATACCTTAGCCATGATCTACTGGTGAAGCCTTGCTACATCTGGAACACAAAGTCGACCTCTGAATCTCAAGACATCATCTCCTGTTAACTTAAAAGCTGATAGTTCACCCTACTGAAGCTTGTTTCTGAGTTGTACTAGGGTAGTGTCCTCGTATTGTCACTCCTTTACCTCTACAACTAGAGATGATATTTCTATATTCTGAATTACAACTCCATTATCCTTTGAATCCACTACCTGGACTACTAAATTGGTTAAATGGTGCAGTTCTAGAGCCATTTCTTGTTGTTCTGGCCTCAAATATGCTAGGTTGCCTATGGATCTACGGCTAAGGGCATAGGCTACCATATTAGCTTTTCCTAGGTGATATAAGATACTCACATCATAGTCCTTCAGCAACTCTAGCCAGCACGCTGCCACAAATTAAACTCTTTCTACGTGAAGATATACTAGAGGCTTTTATGATCAGTACAGATATCTACATGAACACCATACAAGTAATGCCTCCATATTTTCAAAGCATGAACCACTACAACTAACTCTAAATCGTGGGTGGGGTAGTTCTTTTCATGCTTGCTTAGCTGCCTCGAAGTATAGGCAATCACCTTGCCATGTTGCATCAAAACACACCCTAACCCAATGCCTGAAGTGTCACAATATACTGCATAGCCCTCTGAACCTTTTCGTAAGGATAATACTGGTGCAGATGTCAATCTATTTTTCAGCTCTTGGAAACTCTACTTACAAGCCTCGGTCCAGTGGAATTTAGCTGCCTTCTGAGTCAATCTTATCAACGGTGCCGATAAGGTAGAGAATCATTCCACGAACTTTCTGTAATACCCAGCTAACCCTAGGAAATTTTGAACCTCGGTTGGAGTTGTGGGTCTGGGCCATGTCTTTACTGTCTTGATTTTCTGTGAGTCAACCTTGATACCCGCATCTGACACAATATAGCCCAAGAAGGCTACAGAATTTAACCAGTTCGCAAATGATCTCTGTGTTCAACTTCTAAACGGGAATATACCAGAATGTCATCAATAAACACTATCACAAACAGATCTAAATACGACCTGAAGATGTTGTTCATCAGATCCATAAACACTGCTGAGGAATTCATCAATCCGAAGGACATGACCAGGAATTCAAAATGACCATACCTGGTCCTGAAAGCTGTCTTCGGAATATCTTTCTCCTGAACTTGCACCTGGTGGTATCCTAACCTCAAGTCGATCTTGGAGAAATATTTCGCCTCCTACGACTGATCAAAAAAATCTTCTATCCTTGGAAGGGTATATTTATTCTTAATAGTAACTTTATTCAACTACCGATAATCTATACACATTCGTAAGGAGACATCTTTCTTCCTCACAAACAAGACTGGCGCACCCCACGATAAAGCACTAGATAAAACCCTTATCTAACAATTCTTTCAACTGCTCCTTCAGCTCCTTCAATTCAGCGAGAGCCATTCGATACGAAGGAATGGATATAGGTTGTGTAACTGGTGGCAGGTCGATAGAGAAATCGATCTCACGCTCTGGGGGAACACCAGGAAGCTCATTTGGGAATACATCCGAAAATTCATTGACCACAGGAATGGACGAAAGAATCGTGGATTCTGCCTACATATCCCCAAACCCTAACAATATGGTAAATACAACCTTCGCTATCAACTTCCTCACCCGAAGATAGGATATGAACCTACCTTTTGGCGTAGCTGTATTGCCTTTCCATTCTTTCACTACCTCCCCTGGAAAGTGAAATCAGACAGTCCTGGTCCAATACTCCATGTTGTCATAACATGGACCTAGCCAATCCATACCCATAATTACATCAAAATCAATCATTTCTAGCTCCACTAAATCTGTAAAGGTCTGGTGATCGACAATCTCTACTATACAACCCGGTAGATTCTCTTAGCAAGAATTGAGTCAACGACGGGGGTAGACACTGAGAATAGTCACTGGAGAAATTTTGGCATTACATCAAACTTCCGTGTCACTAACGGAGTAACACAAGACAAAGTAGAACCTGGATCTATTAAAGCATAAACCGGGTGAGAGCAAACATCTAGCAGACTTGTCACGTCATCTGGTGACGACTCTTACTCCTATCACTTTGGTAAGGCGAAAGTGCGATCCAGACCACAGCCAGAACTAGATGCCCCTGATCTACCTCTACCTTTGCCGGATAGAGCTGAGGGTCTGCGCCCTGCCGGAGGTGCTGGAATATGTGATCCTGCTGAGGACCTGTTCTGCTGGTCCCGGTCACCCTGATCTCTGCCGGACAATCCCTCATCATATGACCCTCTTTCCCATAAGTATAACAAGAAGCAAAGCTGTATCTACACATCCCAAAATACCATTGACCGCAAATGCTACAACACGGTACAACGGGCCTGCTTTGATTTGATCCCCTTTTCTACTGGGAACCTGTCTCTCGCGAGCTCTCGCGGGGACTTGACTGTCTGTGAGGATCTAATCTACCGCTCTATTTCTGCTGAGGTGAAGGTGTGGGTGGCCTACCTGATATTCGAAGCCTGGGTCTGCCCTAAAATTCTGCCTGTATATTAGTGGTCCTGGCCCTCCGGCGTTGCTCCTAATTCACTCTTTCTACCTCGTGCTGACGTCGCCTAATCTCTTCAATGTTTAGAGCAAAGGACTGAATGCGCAATGTCCATAACCTTCCATAAGGTAGCTGTAACACAGGTTTCAACATATTTCGGAAGAAGCCCTATGATGAACCGATGTACCCTGGTTGGCATGGTATCCACATATGCTGGCACATATCTTGCCAAAGAGTCAAACCTTATTGCATACTCTCGAACACTCATGGTACCTTGCTCCAGGTGAAGGAATTTATCCACCCAGGCCTATTGGAATTATTGAGGAAAATAGTGATCTATGAAGGCCTCTGAAAAACTGGACCAAGTCAGAGGGGGTACGTCTCTGCCTGGACCTTTCCCAACTCTCGTACCATAACACTACTATGTCTTGTAGCTGAAATACTGCAAACTCGACTTACTCTACAGATGTAGCATGCATCACCTTAATATTCTCTACAACTGATTCAAAAAGTCCTGAGGATCCTCTCCGCAGTCCGTCCCTGTGAACTGTAGAGGACTCAGGGCAAGAAATTCTTGGCCCCTCGAACTGTCGGGTCCTCTAGTAGATTTAGAGACAACTGGTACCACTGGCTGGTGCTGAGCAGCCATCATTTCAGCCAGCATATAAATAGCACTCCTAACCTCCTAATCTAATGGTATAGGGATAACTATGGATGGTGCTAATGTTTCTGCTGCCCTGGGGGATTCTTGATGTGGCGGAGAATGCTGGGGAGACCGAGGTGATGTCTCCCTCTCACCCTCAGGTCGGACTAGCTTTGACGGTGGCACTCTACTAGTGCCCTTTCCTGCAGCGGTATCCAATTCCTGACCAACCGTAGCCTATCGTGCATCAAACATTTTCTCTGTAGATAAGTGAAATATCATAAGCTTAGGGACTCAACCCTATACAACATAGCTCTATAGCACGATTGGAGAAGGAAGAAAGGTAACCACGCGATCATGCCTCCTAGCCTCCTACCTATAGAATATGGTGCACAATACCCTCATAGATAAAACTCTACTAGACACGGCTTGCAGACTCCTTCGGATATGACATTGCTCTGATACCAATTTCGTCATGCCCCACCTTAGGGAGCATGACTGGCAGTTAATGCCACACTGGGACCTCAGCTAACCTTGTTGGGTATATGTACCTCTAGTGCCTGCCATCAACTCAAAATCAAGAAAAGAAATAGCTATATCTTAGTTGTAAACACAGCCTCGGGCCGACAAGGCCACGTAGCAAACCTATGAAAGAAAACGACCACCCCAGAAAACATAACAATAAGGGATCCTATACAGGCCGACAAGACCACTATGCTGTCTAGTCATAACAGAAGGAAAGCAGGCAGTCATATTCATACTATAGCCGACAAGGCTGCTAACTAAAAGCTACACTAGGCCTTACAAGGTCAACACACAAAATATAACATACATAGGCCCAACATGGCCAACAACAACCATCAACTAAAAATTGTAGTCTGCAAGCCTCTAGGAGTGGAATAGTGGTTGGGATAGGGCTCCGACCTACCCAAAAGCTATACAACAAAAAGAGCAAACCTTTCTAACTATTAGCTTCATAGAAAAGGAGCTAATTAAAATGCTAACCCTGGCTGATAGCTAAGAAGGTCTTGAACCACATCTATCCGCACTTGCAAGCAAGTATGCAGTGCCCCATAGATGGGTGTTGGTACAATATGTACCGAATATGTAAGGGAGTAATGAAAATGAATGAATATAACTTATAAAAAGAACTAAAAGTAATCAATAAGAAGGGTAAGAATTATCACCTGAATAGCCTCATAACCTGAAGTATAGCTAACAAATAAGAATACAAAAAAGAACCTTACCTGGCCCCTATAAGCCTGGAACGTACAATCAACACAGAATAACCTACCTGGGCCCGCATAAGCCCTGGCAAGTACAGTTCAATCAATATACCCTTAACCGAGTCAATATGATTCAACAGATAACTAGAACCAACCTACCTGGCCTCTGGGTCTGTAACTGAGCCTATTGGGCTCTGTAGTTGTGTTTGAGCCCTCTGGGCTCTTGTGACTGCACCCTGGGCAAATAAGGCTCGACGGAGGGTTAGTGATGCCATTATGGCATAAAAGAAGTCCATTCGTGGATGGATTGTAATATGGCCTTATAGGCCTGAATATAGTCCTTCCAGACACCATATAGCTCCTCCGAGCAACCTATAGCCCCATAGGTGATGACATAGCTAGTAACCCTAAGGTTGGTCGACAGAAGGCTATATTAGGTGGGTTCAGTCCCAACCGAAATAATCAATTTTAATCTCAAAACTATCTCTAGTAGCTAATCACAATATACATGCTTTGTCAGGACCCAAACATAGGCCTGGATCGAGACACGGGACAAAGAACCCCGAGAGGCTCCAAGTCGACCCATGGAATGAACATGACATCTATGCTCAATATATAAATGCAGAATTCTAACATATAACATAGCGAAAGTATGAAATCTGAGAACATCGAATAACCATATACATAGCACAATCTGAAACCGAATACATACTATGTCTGATAAGCCTCTACTATTGACGAGTTGATGGGACAAGACCCCAACTAACTCACCAAAGTCTGAAATTGAAAATACTGAAAATACAACTAAGAAAGAAAGGCCCTCGAAAGATGAGGACTCACCAACTCTAGTAGGAAATTGCTAACATTGAAGATTTGGCTAACAACGAGACTGAGCCTAAATATCTGAGCCCGAATCATGAAACGATACAACATAAAGTATGCGGTCAGTACGTAGAATGTACCGAGTATGTAAGGTAAGTAAAACCACTAAGTAAGTAAAATAAGAGATCATGCATATCATAAACATTTCATTATAAGAATCTGAGAGTAGGGCTTGCATGCTATTATCTAAAAACATGATTTGAACATAACTTAATATCATAAATGAATCGAATGACCCAAAGCTGTAAACTGATAATCATAAGTAAAACTGAACATTGGGTCAAACCTGCTGAAAACATGATAACATGGCTGATGAACATGTATAACTAAAATCATGAGGAACAATGGGAGACTCGTCCTATAACCAACATTACCATGATAGAGGTTACGTGGTCCCGACTATTACACTCAAGTGGGCAGAGCCATCCAAAGCGTTGCCAGGGCTAAGGATGCTACCATGATATCGATATCAAGCTGAAGGCCCCTTAGGGCTAGGGAAAGCTCACAAGGGAGGTCCTAATAATCTGAACATACCTACATTGACACGTAGTTCTAAGGCATAGGGTTGACTGAACCTTAGCCTACTCGGTGCTAGACACTACTCCCAAAAATATGCATATGCTCACCATTGTTTTTCAATTAAGCTGACCATCGTCTAGTGACGAAGCTGAATCATGACATACATGCATAATCTGAAAACATAACATGAAGAGCCTTGGGCTCAAACCATACCACAAGCTGAAAATAGAGGGAGGCTAGACTCCAAAATTCATGCGGTAAGCTAATAACATAAAATTTAGATAAATTATGAACATACTTGATAATATGGGCTTGCCCGATACTTAAACATCCTTGACATAGACTTGATCATTCGAAAACATAAACATGGACATGGGTAATTTGAAATCATACTTTCATCATATATCTCTCATCATGCTTGAATATATCTATATATATATATATATATATATATATATATATATATATATATATATTAATCTCAATTTTCATGAACTTCCATGACTAGGCATCAAAATTCGTAAAAAACTTGAAAACATAATTTATAATTGAAAACATTGTAAAATATGCCCACGAATCATAAATCAACATTGGAAACATATATAGATCATACCCATGATTGATACTTAGAGAACTCACATGTTGGGTTAAAACCCCATAGATTCATCAACTAGAATTTTCATGAAATTAAAGAGGGATTGAGCATGGGTGTGGATGAATACACCCATTCATAACCTACATACTGTCACGCCCTGCCTTGGGGGGTATGATTGGCACCTGGTGCCCTACTAGGACCTGAACTACTAGACTACTGAGCCTAAGCACATCTGGTGCCTGGCAGGCTCTAACTCAGATTTATGGAAACAAAGGGCTATATAACGGCTGTAAACACAGCCTCCGGCCAATTGGCCTGTAGCCACCTGTACCTGTAATAACAGCTAACCAGAAACATACTCGTAACAAGGAACCTATGCGGGCCGACAAGGCCACCATGCTGTCTAGTCATCTGTAACTTCAACACAAGACTACTGTAAGACTACGTGACCGGCAAGGTCACCACTACTGTCAAACTAAGGCCTCACACGACCAACATAAACTGAAATGCTAAACAGCTATAGCAAACTACACTGCCTCACACGACTGGCTCAACTTACCACAGGGAAATATATACACACTGCAAGCCTCTAGGAATACTGATAAGATGGTCGGGACAGGGCCCCGGCCTACCCATACTGTACAACAAAAGGAAATGATATAAACCTCTGAAATATCAAGCTACGGATGACAGGAGCTGATGACTCTGCGCTGGCTAGGAGCACGAGCGATCGCCTCCTCGTCTATGAGTACCTGCAGGCAAGTAATACAGTGCCCCGCTGGGCATCAGTACCACAGGTACCGAGTATGCAAAGCAACTGAAATAATATAACTAAATACAATAACATAACTAGAAATTCTGAATAGCAGGGAAATACTGAATCTGTAAGAACTGATATGAACTGAATCATACTTCCTGTGCTGTGATAAGGCAGGAGCGTACCTGTAGACGCGGCGGCCTGCTGCCTATTAATTAACATGTAGCACATAAATACATATATATATACATATACATATATATATATATATATATATATATATATATATATATATATATATATATATATATATATATATATCAAACAAGAGCCGATACCAACCCCCATAAGCCGGACGATGCCAAACAAGCAAACAATCTATATACCCCTACCCGGGTCAAAACCAGCCAAAAATAAGTCACTCCACTCATCTGCTCACTCGGAGCTCCTCTACCGGCCCCCTGGGTCTCCGGCTCGGGCCATAGCCTCCGATATAAGCAACTGTGTCTGAGTCCGGAGGACTCCTGTACAGACAGTAACAGATAGGGTCTGGTTCCCTGGACACAACTCAACAGGGCTATCTGAAATCGGAGTTGCACCTGTAATAAGATCTGTAACTGTAACTGTATCAGTATCTATTCCCTGGGCGCTTGCGCACAACAGGGCTATCTGTACTTCAATGCTGATCAGCCTGATATGGGGAAAGCTTCATCCCATCTTCGTCCAAACTGGGGACGGCATGCCACTCCTTGGAGTGACGTAAACCCACCCGCTCAGTAGGAAACATGATTACCAACCCAGGGGCAGCGAGGACGCTCAATAAGGTGCCCTCACGCCACATCAAGTCTCAACAAATAAACAGCACATATAAATAGCAAGCATGTATAACTGAAAAAGACTTATCTGAAATCTGATTTCTTATTCTGATCTGTTTCTATACTGAACTAATTCTTTACTGATTATACTGATTCTGCAATCTTTATTTAACTACTTGGCTAATCTGTAGCTGGGATACTATCTGTCTGAATGGCTAATCTGTAGCCATAAACAGTATGTCTATCTGATTTTACTTTATTAGCCTTTATTCTTAAAATCTGTATCTTTTTATTCTACAACATGCTTGCTAGTCATACAATAAGCTATACTGGATCTGGAATGCTAACTCGCCCTTTGGCGCATGCTTTACTAACTTTTGGACTGAATATAATACGGCAACACAACTCAGAATCTATTAGACTCGCTTAATTCTCAACATTCAACTCCGAGAGTTTCAAATACGGAGTTTACTATGATTTACCAAGCTAAGGCTTACTAACTTGCCGAAGAACAACTTCACATACCTTAACCTCGAGTTATCTGACTGTCGGACGAGGCTCGGTCAGTATTCCAGCTATTCTTCCCAACTGCATTCATATACACGTTAATTAGTGCTAAATACAACTTTATTCTGAAGGACGACGTCACTTTCGATATAATTATAGCCTAAACTTAGGCTTATCGAAAGACGGTCGAAAACTTGCTATTTTCCAGAAGTCCAGAAGGGAGAAGTATTCACTTCACGGCTAGGAGCACATAGACACTAGTTTGGAGCAATTATACTTACCTTAGTTCGGTAGCTCGACGATTCGTCGGCCGTATTTCGCGAAACAAAATCCATAGGAATGCTCCCTGCTGCTAAATACCTCGGTATCTGGAGTTAATTTACGTTTGGACTACATTTGGCAGCGTAATTGGATGATAATATATCAATCCTCTTCGTCTCTCTCTGTTTGCTGCGTTTTCTGGAATTTACCAAATGATTTAGATGAAAATAAACCGAAGTGGGGCTTTATATACTTGGGCCTGGACAGGCCCAACGTGTCACGGAGCCAACAAGGTGGCTCGGCCTCAGTGACACGCTGCCATCGCGGAGGGGCTCTGCCCCGGCTCCTTCCGCGATGGTTCGACAGGCTACTCGTTCGATCCTTTTCCGAGCCTTTTCCTAGCACGTATGGCTTTCAAATATGCTTAACCAACACGCGAATAGGCCACCTAGGTGCCGGAAATCTCACGGGGTATAACATTTCCCCCCCCCCTTAAGAACATTCGTCCTCGAATGTAAACTTCTATCTAGAGGACTTCTCGACTTACTACTTAGGAAAATTTCGGCAGGGTTTCCCCTGTAATATGGACTATCTCAAAACCTGAAACACAGAAAAGTCCAATACAGGTACTGCACACAATACTTTAAGATTCACTGGATAGCTAAACATCAATCTTTCTCATTTATTCATACATAACTATAAGGTATTGCATAAGTAATAATACGGACATACCTGCCGCCTGACTAGGCCGGGAATAAGTGAGGATATCTAGCTTTCATATCTTCCTCAGCCTCCCACGTCATCTCCTCTCGGTTCCTGTTACGCCACAATACCTTGACAGACGCAATATCTTTAGTTTTTAATTTTCTAATCTGTCTGTCTAGGATAGCCACTGGAACCTCTTCATAGGTCAGCTCTTCTGTAACCTGGATATCCTGGACGGGGACTGCTCTGGATAGGTCTCCTATGCATTTCCTCAACATAGATACATGAAAGACCAGATGAATGGATTCCAATTCTGGGGGCAAGTTCAACTCATATGCTACTCGACCTATCCTTCGACGAATCTGATAAGGCCCAACAAACCTCGGACTGAGCTTACCTTTCTTGCCGAATCTCATCACCCCTTTCATCGGAGATACTTTCAGAAATACCCAGTCATTTACATCAAACTCCAGGTCTCTGCACCGCACATCTGCGTATGATTTCTGGCGGCTCTGTGCAGTCAGTAAGTGTTCTCTGATAAGCTTTACCTTGTCCTCTGACTATTGAATGATGTCTGGCCCAATCAATGCTGATTCTCCTATTTCAAACCAGCCAACCGGCGATCTGCATTTTTGCCCGTATAAAGCCTCAAAAGGCGCCATCTGGATGGCTGAGTGATAGCTGTTATTATAAGCAAATTCAATTAACGACAAATGCTCATCCCAGCTACCACCGAAATCTAACACACACGCTTGCAACATATCTTCAAGCGTCTGAATTGTGCGTTCAGCCTGTCCATCTGTCTGAGGGTGGAATGCTGTGCTCAAATTAATCTACATTCCCAGACCCCTCTGAAACGATTGCCAAAATCTAGCCGTAAACTATGCTCCTTTGTCTGAAATAATGGATACTGGTACTCCATGCAATATGACTATTTCCCGGATATATAACTCCGCATAATCTTCGGCCGAGAAGGTAGTTCTTACCGGCAGGAAATGAGCTGATTTTGTCAATCTGTCAACTATCACCCATATAGAGTCATGTCTGTGTCTGGTACGGGGTAATCCTGCTACAAAATCCATATTCACAGCTTCCCATTTCCAGAGAGGCACGGCTATGTCCTGAGTCAAACCGCCTGGTTTCTGGTGTTCCGCTTTTACCTGTTGGCAGTTAGGACACTGGGCTACAAATTCAGCAATTTCTCTTTTCATACCTGGCCACCAGTAGTTTTCTTTGATATCTTGGTACATTTTTGTCGCTCCAAGGTGGAGAGAATAGCGGGCGCAATGTACCTCATTCATAATCTGCTGGCGGAGGCTTGAAACATCTGGAACACATAGACGGCCTTTACAGCGTAGCACTCCATCCTCAGTTACCTGAAAATCTGGTGCTTTACCCTGCTGGATTCTATCTTTGAGCTGGATCAGGTCAGGATCCTCATATTGTCGTTCTTTCACTTCCACAACTAATGATGACACGGCAGTGTTCTGAATTACGCTCTACCGTCCTCTGTTTCTGCTACGCGAACGGCTAGGCTAGCTAACTGATGTATCTCCCTGACCAATTCCCGCTGCTCGGGCTGCAAATACGCCAAACTCCCCATGGACTTGTGACTGAGAGCATCTGCTACAATATTGGCTTTTCTCGGGTGGTACAGAATATTCACGTCATAATCCTTTAACAGCTCCAACCAGCGACGTTGCCGCAGATTCAACTCCCTTTAAGTGAAGATATACTGTAGGCTTTTGTGATCTGAGAAAATATCCACATGGACGCCATACAAGTAATATCTCCACATTTTCAAGGCGTGGATCACTGCGGCTAACTCCAGGTCGTGGGTAGGGTAATTCTTTTTGTGTTTCCTCAGCTGTATGGAAGCATACGCAATCACTTTACCATGCTGCATCAACACACAACCTAACCCAACGCCTAATGCGTCGCAATACACTGAATAACACTCTGTACCTTCCGGCAATGCTAGCACTGAGGCGGAGGTTAATCTGTCTTTTAACTCCTGGAAACTCTGCTCGCATGCCTCTGTCCACTGAAACTTTGCTGCCTTCTGCGTCAGTTTGGTCAGAGGTGCCGCAATAGTCGAGAACCCTTCAACGAACCTCCTGTAATACCCTGCTAATCCCAGAAAGCTATGGACTTCGGTCGGAGTGGTGGGCCTGGGCCATGATCTGACTGCTTCTATCTTCTGCGTATCAACCTGTATACCAGCATCCGACACAATATGCCCTAGAAAGGCTACTGAATTAAGCCAGAATTCACACTTGGAAAACTTAGCATATAACTGGCGGTCCCTAAGAATCTGGAGCACTGTCCGTAAATGAGTCTGGTGATCTGCTTCAGAGCGAGAATACACCAAAATATCATCAATAAACACTATCACGAACAGGTCCAGGTATGGTCTAAGAATACTATTCATCAGGTCCATGAATACTGCTGGGGCATTCGTCAACCCGAAGGACATAACTAGAAATTCAAAGTGTCCATATCGGGTCCTGAATGTCGTTTTAGGAATATCTCTTTCACGAACTCGAACCTGGTGATATCCTGACCGCAAGTCAATCTTGGAAAAGTACCTGGCCCCTTGTAGCTGATCAAACAAATCATCTATTCTGGGAAGCGGATACTTGTTCTGTTCAACTGCCGATAATCTATGCACAGACGGAGCGAGCCATCTTTCTTTTTCACAAATAACACTAGCGCACCCCATGGTGAAGTACTCGGCCTGATGAAACCTTTGTCTAGCAAATCTTTAAGCTGATCCTTTAACTCTCTGAGCTCTGCAGGAGCCATACGATAAGGAGGAATTGATATAGGCTGAGTGCCTGGTAATAAATCAATAGCGAAATCTATTTCCCTCTCTGGGGGAATACCAGGTAACTCATCTGGAAACACATCAGGGAACTTGTTCACCACCGGAACAGACTGGAGTGTCGGGGATTCTTCCCAAACATCCTGAACTCTGACTAGGTGGTAAATACATCCCTTAGTCATCAATCCTCTTCGTATTCCAGCTATTCTTCCCAACTGCATTCATATACACGTTAATTAGTGCTAAATACAACTTTATTCTGAAGGACGACGTCACTTTCGATATAATTATAGCCTAAACTTAGGCTTATCGAAAGACGGTCGAAAACTTGCTATTTTCCAGAAGTCCAGAAGGGAGAAGTATTCACTTCACGGCTAGGAGCACATAGACACTAGTTTGGAGCATTTCTACTTACCTTAGTTCGGTAGCTCGACGATTCGTTGGCCGTATTTCGCGAAACAAAATCCATAGGAATGCTCCCTGCTGCTAAATACCTCGGTATCTGGAGTTAATTTAAGTTTGGACTACATTTGGCAGCGTAATTGGATGATAATATATCAATCCTCTTCGTCTCTCTCTGTTTGCTGCGTTTTCTGGAATTTACCAAATGATTTAGATGAAAATAAACTGAAGTGGGGCTTTATATACTTGGGCCTGGACAGGCCCAACGTGTCACGGAGCCAACAAGGTGGCTCAGCCTCAGTGACACGCTGCCATCGCGGAGGGGCTCTGCCCTGGCTCCTTCCGTGATGGTTCGACAGGCTACTCGTTCGATCCTTTTCCGGGCCTTTTCCTAGCACGTATGGCTTTCAAATATGCTTAACCAACACGCAAATAGGCCACCTAGGTGCCGGGAATCTCACGGGGTATAACACATACCTAGAGAAATCTTATTTCACAAACCTTCTTGAGAGCCCAATGAAATTTGGGGAAGAACTTGATGAATCCTAAGCTTGATCACCTTTAGAAAGCACTAAGATTACATGCAAAACACCCTTTTCTGAGCTTAAAACGATGTAGTATAGGCCTTAGGAACTTAAGAATTATGGAGAATCCCCTTTAATAGATTCGCAGGGAAAAATACACTGCCATTCCCAGCGAAGGACTGGATGACCCGTCACCACTGATCATGACTCGTGGTCGGAACTCGTTGCCAAAACTACAAATTTGTCATCACTAGTCACCACGAGGGACACCACGAATCGTGGCGTGTCTGACGATTTGTGGTGACTAGCCGTTAGGTGCACTGTCCAAACATCCAACGTCAAAATCAACTTCTAACCACGGATAACATGACGACTCGTGGTGATGACCATGACTCGTGGTCTCACCCGTGGTAAACCTTAAACCCAAGATTTTAACTAAGTCCACCCTTCTCCACACGAGTCACTTAACGACTCTTGGTGCACCTTATGGGTCACTAGATGACTCGTCATGTGACCTAGTGCAGAAAATCTTATTTTCTCCATTTCAACCCTTGGGTCTGATCTTAGGGCTTTCGGGGTATTACATGCTTACAAGGATATAGGTCGTATTATTATACAATAGGAATTACTTACCGAAGAGGTTACCCTTAACATACCTCAATTCATGATTCTTGTTCATCCAAATAGTTCCAACATGTAGCCTGTAATTCCAACAAATTGTAGCGCTTATGCAGAGAGAATAAGGCTATTTTCAATACCAGGACTCAAAAAATAATGATATCTTTCAATAATATTAACTATAACAAAACTTCATTCGATTCAGTCGAAAAATCACAAATTCCCGAGAGTTTAGAAGGTAGAAATGCTTACCTATCACTTGTAGCCGGTTAGGACTCAATTAGAAGTGATTTCTACAACTTTTACTCGGCGGGGTTCCGTTACTCCGAGCGAATTTTCAAGAAATAACTCCACAGTGACATTCATGGTAGGCCTATAACTCGTTATTGAAGATGAATTTGCGTTTGAATGGAGTTTAACAGAGTAATTTTGCTAAAAACCAAAGAGTAATTGAGAGAAAATTGTCATAGGGTCTTGGGTTTGTTTTAAGAAATATTTGAAATGAATTTGACTTCACAATTAAAACATATATATATTAGAGGCAGTGGCAAGAGGGTGCACTGCGTTGACCATCGCGCCAGGCTCGGGGCGCGATGTGCCGACCATGGCGCTGGGCTAGCAACGCAGCACAGTGCCTAGCCTCTGGCCCCAGCCTCCTATTTGCTCAATACTTTGCTCGTATACTCACTCTCGAGTCCTTCCTTGTATGCGTCATACTCCAACACTCTCAACATATGTATGCACACGTAGTTAAACAAGAGAAACTTATGGGGTGTAACAGGTCGACTTGGAGCCTCTCGGGGTTCTTTGTCATGTGTCTCGATCCGGACTTAGGTTCGGGTCATGACAAACTTCATATCAGAGAATTAGGTGTTGAAGAGTCCTAGGGTGTCTGAAAGATGCATTAAATAGAGTCTTTTTAATGGGTGTGAAGTGCGCCACGCTTATGGTGAAAAGGCTACGAAACATTTTACGAAACTTTCCTTCTTTCATAATCAATGTCGTGCGATGAAATATCTTTATATTCTCCTAACTCGTACTATACGCGTTTGCAGAATCATGCCTCCTCACCGAGTTAACAAAAGAAGGAATGGGAATGGAAATGGCCATGTGAACGGTAACAGGGATGGGAACCAACAGGCCCCACTAGTCCCTGAGGATCACGTGCCCGAGCAGGTCGCCCATGCAGAGTTTAGCGCACCCATAAAGATGTTGGCACATGCATTGAACTCCTAGGTCAACCAGCAGGCGATAGCGCATGTTCCCCAGAATAGGGATGTGGCAGCAGCAAGAGTCAGGGACTTTCTTAGGATGAACCCTCTGGAGTTTCTCGAGTCGAAGGTGGATGAGGATCCGCACGAGTTTATTAATGAGATTCAGGAGATTATCATGGGGGTGATAGGAGAGAAATGCACAGACCTAGCCTCTTATTAGTTGAAAGGGGTTGCTCATATTTGGTTCAGACAATGGAGGGATGGTAGGGAAGTTGGAGCGGGTCCCATTGGTTGGTGTGAGTTTTATACGGCATTTTTGGATCGGTTCTTTCCCCGAGAGATAAGGGAGATCAAAGAAGCTAAATTTGTGAACCTGAGGTAGAATAACATGATGGTTCAGGAGTATGCTTTAGAGTTCACCCGCTTGTCTAAATTGCACCAGAGATGTTGGCTAATCAGAGGGCTCGAGTGAGAAGATTCGTACATAGGATAGTGGACCATTTGGTCAAGGATTGTAGGACCGCTATGCTCCATCAAGATCTGGAATTCTCGCGGTTGGTTCTATACGCCCAACAAATAGAGGTTGTGTAGGTGAGTGAGTGGGAGAGAGAGGCCAAGAGGGCCAAGATTGATAGTTTTGGGTTCTCCCAGCAGAGGCCTTGTGGTGGGCATCATCAGCAGTCCTACCGGAGATCATGAGCCCCAGTACCGTCAGCAGCAAGTGTTCCCTCCAGATCTAGGCGCGACCAAAGGGGACGAGCGTCAGGCTCTCGAGGTTAGGGGAGTAGATCTATAGAGCGTAGTATTTCGTGTTGTGACAAGTGTGGTAGAAGGCACATTGGTCAGTGCTAGCAGGTACAGGTGCTTGTTTCGGGTGTGGAAAGTTGGAAACATGCTCAGAGATTATCCAGCAGCTAGATAGGTGATAACGCTCAAACTCACACTTCTTAACAAAGTATGAAGCGGACGTTGTCAATAAAGAACCCAACTAGAGGTTGGGCTCGATCCCACAGGGAATATGGAGGATGTAGAAGAACGCTAGTGCTTAAGCTTTTTAGTTAATTATGTCACACCCCATAACTGAGGGGAGGGCACGACTGGATCCCCATACCTGACTGACTGGGAAGCCGGCTATATGATATCTGTAACTGTAACACTTAGGTTGTCCAGGCCACCTGTCACAATCAACTAGAGCACAAACTAGACCCAGAATGTCTCAACAATACAGGGTAAACAACTGAAATGCAAATGAGGCTATGAGTATGCTAAATTAAACAACAAAAAGCTGACAAGGCCACAAACTAAATACCATTGTACACACTAAGTCCATAAAGCCTCTAAAGAGTAAACTGACTAATGGTCGGAACAGGGCTCCGACCTACCCGTAACTACATCTCAAAACTCTAACTGAAACAAAACTAGTCTTAGCTCTAAAAGAAATGAGCATACCAACACATACACTAATCTCACAAACTGCTACTGCAATTGGCAATCCCGACCTCTACCTGCACCTGTGGCACGAATGCAGGTCCCCAGGTGAAGGGACTTTAGTACGAATAAAATGTACTGGTATGTAAGGCAGAAAACTGTAAACATGTAAGACAACAATGATAAATAAGCCAAAAATAAGGAATAGTAACAACCTGGAATCCTGGAAACTGAAACCTGACAATAAGCCAATACTGAAGTGCAAATGCAACCAAGAAATGCACAAGAAAACTTGCAACTTTTATGCCAGCAACCAGCCAACCATAAATCCATATATAAAATTTGTCCAGCCGGTGTACCATACCAGGGAAAAATAAAAGTATCTTCAGCTGATGTATCACATTGGGACAAAATAGAAATATCTCCAGCCGATGTACCACACCGGGGTAAAATAAAAATATCTCCAGCCAATGTACCACACCGGGGTAAAATAAAAATATCTCCAGCCGATGTACCACACCGGGGTAAAATAAAAATATCTCCAGCCGATGTACCACACCAGGGTAAAATAAAAATATCTCCAACCGATGTGCCACATCGGGGTAAAATTAAAATAACTCTCAATCATAATCATAAATAGGGTCGATATAGCTTATATTGAGTCAATTTAACACATATGGCATTTAAATGACAAATTTTAAATCTATGGACGAAATAGGCCTCTTTCGTAATCCATAAGTGCAAGTGAGCACCCATATCATATAAAGCTAGAAAACATGTATATATATCACATAAAACTGTCAAATTATACATGAACATGTCGACTCAGTTACTTGAAGGACCTTCAAGAGGTTTAGACAACATACTTTATGTAGGCTTACAGAAAATGTCCTACAAATAATCCTACCAATTTAACATATTACTTGGATAGAAACACATAGAGCTCATCTCTACACAATTCTTTAACATCTGGGAACTGCAAATATATACTACTTGCCAGGTGGTTCCTTTACCTGTATCGACAACTATACATTGGAATTTCATTACTAAATTTATCTTGTAAATAAGAACATATAGTTCTTAATCATTTGATGTATTTGCAGGAAAAAATGGAAATTATAACTAGGAACTTGGAGTTATTTGTCATATACATAGAGTTGAGAACTGAACTACAGACATACAACGTATGAGACTTCTATATAATGTATAACTCGTATTTAGTTAACTGGGTGCCCTCAAGGAGACTTCTTGGTATTCAAAGTTCTGAGCTTAACTAATCATTTTCATAGCCTGCACTTATACTTACTTAGACATTAGGAACATTGGTGCATGGGAGAATCTCTCTTATGAATTTAGGAAATTCAACTGATAACTCAACAAGAGCCAAACATAAAGATGCATGACTTGAATATAACTGAAAGAATTCAACTGTATGTTATAAAATGAAAATCATATACATTAAGACTTCTTACTGGAAATACATATAAAGACTTGAGTTTTTAGACTCGTATACAACATCAGATACTTGACCGAGACATTAGCATAATTCTCGAAATATGATATCTCAAAAACTTCTTAGATCAGCTAGCACATTTCAACATAAATTAGGGACGTAAAGACATAACTTAAGGATCTGAAACTTGGAGCTCTATAACTTAGGAACTCTTGAGTAACTCTCTAAGTGATTCCTTATAGGCAAATAAAGATATATAGGGGTAATTCGGGTGATGCTGGATTGACTTCCATAACTTTGCAATTATCTGCGGAGCTTAAGAAAGCTTACATAATCATAAGTGACTTAGAAGATCCTAGGATTACCCTTTTCAGACATGGTAGAAAATTTCAAGACTTAGAAAAGATAACTTAACATGATCGTTTAGGGGTATAGCAGAGAGCTTCTCAACTTAAGTTACTATTTTGCAGATGTTCAACTCTAATTATTTCATAGAAGGTTAACACTTTAGTGGTTATTCATCAATGTAACACATATTGAACATAAACAACTTAATTTATAACTCTTTTGCTAAACGTCTTTAGAACAGGGTTAATCTTCCTAGCTGTTGCCTACCTCATTCACCATCGTAACCCGTATTGTCTAATTTAACAATATTTAGCTCTACTTTCCTTATTCATCTTAACTTCTTTGCCAAAAATTATTCACTCTACACTAAAGTATTTACCCTCGTGTTCGCTATTCCATCAATTCTTATACCCACTTACCTCTTTGCGTAATTGACAACTTAGCCACGCTTTCCCCGTTAACATGTATCGACTTAGCTTATTCGCTACGTGCCGCTTGCTTAGCTTTAAAGAGGAAAAACATAAAATCTAATTTTTACCTTAAGCACTTTAAAACATAAACATATAGTAGGGATTAACAATATTTATTAAAACGTCATTTCAATAAGCTCGTTTACCGTCAATCGGCTTAGCGTCATCTTCTTAGCTTAAGTTCAATTACATGTTGTCGTCTTAGCATTTCCTACAAATTTAACTAAGTGACCAGATATTAACACATACTCAACATCACATATACAGTAAGTATACTGTAAAGGACCAGCTCACAGTGCCCACGTTAAGGGGACTTCAGACTCGATTTAGAACTATGGCAACAATTGTATAAAAATTATGCCTTTCTCTTCAACCATTCCCGATTCAAGCTTTTTGCCAAGTATTTCCACCCCTTTGGAAAGGATCATACATGCCACAATATGATTTTAAGAACATAGGATATTGATCCTTTCAATAACTTAGTTTCGTGCTTAAAAAACCAGGAAAGGGACGCCTTTACATACCTTGGCACGTGGACTCTAATTTTGCTGAAAATCTTCCTTTCAAGCTTACTCCTTAAGGCTATTTCCAAGTCCAATTTACAAACCCAACAAGCAGAAACTTCACTTCACCAAAGTTCTGGAAAAATTGCGCAGCAACATGCCACAAAAACACATAAAGAAACAACAACACAATACTACTACATTCTCCAAGTTATAACCTCATAAACATAAAGAAATCAAAAAGGGAATTACTTACCCTTTCTTGGAGATGTTATCAGCTAAAGTAGGAGTAAACGCCTACTCTTTCCTCTTCCTATAATCATCTAAAAATGCAGCAATACCACAATCACCACAAGACAACAACAAGCCATGACTTTCTTCCAAGGTTCTCTTTTCAAAGCCCAAAAGAGACATGATTGAAGTTTCTTACCTGGGATATCTTTTCACCATGTCATAGGGCTTTGAATTCTCTGAATTCTGAAAAAAGATTAACTAAAATGGAGTAGAAATGAGCTTTCTAGCTCAATTTTACTTCATATAGCGACATGCCCTAGCGCGCCTGGGCGCTTTCCCAGATGACAGTGCTGTCTTCAAAAGAAGCATAACTTTTTACTCCGAACTCCGACTGACTAGCGGTTTTTTTCACTATAAACTAGACTCAAATATCTTTAATTTTATAGGTTATGGGACTTCTGTATCAGTATATGTTTGGAGATATGACCATTTTAAATTGATCCTTATTTACAAACTTCACATACTCTTCGCTTTTCCCTTTGCACATGTATCCCTCCTCACCTACGGACAACATACGACCCATAATTCCCTTAATATGACATATAACCATCAATTAATCATCAAAAAAATTTCAGGGTGTAACAAATTCTTTACTAAGAGGGGGGAATTCGTAAAAGTAATAAATCACAATGTCGAGAAATTGTTTGTTGTTTCCAAGTTAATGCAACTAACTAGGGTAAGTGTTCCCCATGACTTCATAACCACAAGGTGTTTTATACGAGTGATCTATTCTGGTGCTTAGCAAGCAATATTGCTAAGTTAGGTTCACCTAAATGGCTGGTCCCCTATTTAGATGATTTTCACCACGCAACTTGGTCCATCTACGGGTGTACTTTAGTTGACCCTTACCCTTAATATCGGATTAGCTATCCCTGGACAAGTTCAAGCTATTAGATGAGGGTTGGTAGCCTCAAATCTCCGTTGTTAATCCCTTATCCCATTCTTTACTTCCTTGATCCAGTAAGTAAGAATAAGGCAAGTCCTAACATTTGCAACCATCAAGAATCAATCACAACGAAGGGAAAAACAATACATGCATAAAACCCCATTCAAGAATCACTAAGTATTTTTACCTATGTGTGTTAATTCATCATGGTTCCCACAACCCTAGTTGTGGTGGTTTTAGCCTATCATGTTTATAAGTAAATTAATATATTTCATTAATAAAATCAAAAATTAATACTTACAACATTGATAGGAAGAAACTCACTTGATTATTGCAACAATAAAGAAGAAAAATTCAACAATCGTCTCGAAGTTCCAAAAGTAAGATACCAAACTTGTATCTAAAAACTTGAGACCTAAAAATCTAATACACTTGAAGACTTTTGAACTTGAAACTTGATCTAAATCTTGATAGCTATTACATGAAAATAAAGGGTATTTATAGTAGTTAGATGCTTTCCTCATTCCTTGATGAATTTGGCTTGTGAGTTAATTTTCCTTTTCCTAGTTGAAGTAGGAAATCCACCTTTTTCCCATTTATGAAGCCTTGTCTCATTGCCATTTGTGGCAACGGGTCACCTAAGACTCGTTGTGCATGGGCACGAGTCGTTAGGCCCCTCGTGGTCTAACTCTCCAAAATTCCAGTGCACCCAATGAATCCTACCAGTGCTCTCACAATTAGTCGTGCCAACACCTGATGATTCGTGATGTCTTCCATTACCTTCACTAGATTTTTCTCAAAATTTCTCTTCTTAGTCTAAGTCGTGGCTCATTACCAGATGTAACGAGTCGTTCCCTTAACCCGTCAGGTACACTGTTTCTGCATCTTCCAAACTCAACCTTTGCCCACGACTTCAGCTTCTTTTCATCTTCATTCCATAAGCCTCAAATACATTCAAATCCATCCTTTTTAGCCCTGAAAACATCTAATCACATGCGTTAGCTAATTTTCATAAATATATAACATAAACACATGCAAACACGCATAAATTTGTTCTCAAAACATAGTAAAGTACGGGAAAAATATGTCTATGAAGTGCGTGAGTACGACCTTCATAAACACCCCACACTTAAACTATTGTTCGTCCTCGAACAATGTACTACTTCCCTTATAATAATTAAACACAAAATTCATCCTACGAATAGGTCTACTTACACTTAGGATCATGAGACAAATCAATGAATCTCAAACAATTCACTCGCATGCATATAGGATCAACATTAAAATGTCAAAGTTCAAAATCACTTAGCTTTTGAAAACTAACTCATCAAGATATATTTTGGGACAACGTTAATTATACGTAATTTATCAATAAAGATTAAACCAATCTTACCATTGTTCCCCTCACAATTTGGAGAGATGCCCTTTTCTCACACAAAATATAAGTCTATATAAATTTGGGCATAAATAAAATAATTTCCACTCACTCTCCCAAAGAACTCAACATACATGCAAAAGACGACCCATAGGCTTGCCCTTAATGTAATACTCCGCTAATATAGAATTATGAATCAAGGATCAATTAGGACTTAAATTTGGTTGTAATGTAGGCTAAGAACGGGTAGGAACTATTTGGCCAAGATAGTGACTAAGCTCCCTAAGAACTTTAATACTTCACAACACTTTGAATTTTTATTACTTTCCTCAATTTCCAAATTCTCTCATTATACCTCCTTTTATTTCTTAATTTTTCAACTTAGGTGACTAGTGGGGATATTTCTTTCAAAAATGAGATTATTCACACATTTTTCTCTTTTCTTTTCCTTTCTTCCGTTCCCACCCTTTACGCACCCCTACTCTAGCCACCCTCAACTTAAGCATTTTTCTTATATTGAGGTTCACAATATCCAAGGAAGGACCAGGGTCAAAACAGGTTCATTGTAAACAAATGGGTATGGTTAATCGATAAATCTTCTATTTTTTCAAAGCTCTTTCTTCTTTTTGTTTTCCCACTAAAACTCACCCTCCTTGTTTAGCAAAATTTCACCTTTTTCTTTTCTTTCAATTAGCCACACTTTTATCTTTTCTCTTCACTTCTCTTATACTCCTTTCCTACAAAAAATTTTCATTAAAGTGTTGTAGGAGTCATTCGGATCAAATAGAAGTCAATAGAACAAAAAGGGATTCAAGCTTATAATATGGCTATCAAAATAATAGGCTAAGGCTCAACATGGCTAACTAGGATAATTTCAATAAAGGTAGGTAAAATAGGATAAAAATAAGGCTATCAAAGAAATGACTATATCACTTCCTAAATCCATCATTCTTATTTCTCTTTGCACACACACCGGGCAAGTTCTAGACATCAATTTACAAGCATGGAGTATATCAAAAATAATTCTTCACACATTGGCACAAGATGGTTTAACAATGAAAATCAAGATCACATAAACACATATATCCAGATTGAATGCATAACATAATTAAGCCCATTTTTTTTTCAAGTACAAGAGTCAATTTCCAAAAGACTAGGTGTTTCTTCCTTTTCATGCATTTTTGGATGAATTAAATAAAGTCCCAATTATACCTAGAATGAAGCGCCTAGCATTCATAGGATCCAAGTTCTTGTTCTTCCTAATGACTAATTTACCCTTAAGATGGTCGCCATCCATCCATCATTGGGTAAAGTCATGACTCAATGACTAAAATTAAAAAAATAAAAATATAGACTCTCTAGTCAGTTCTAAGGGACTATCCACATGAAAAGTACCGAAAATAAAAACCGGAGGAACCGAAAATAAGATAAAACTAAAAGAAATACTTCACACAAACAAGCATGCAAGAGAGATCATAAATCCCAAAGAAAAACTAGGCCTACCATGTGTAAATTTAGCAATTAAATAATGCATGGTAATATGAAGTTCACTTCTCCCACCCACACTTAATTGGTTACACTATCCCCAGTGCTAAAACACATAAGCATAAAGTAGTAGAGTGCAAGCAGAACTCCTTGGGCCTATACTCTTCGTTTTCAATGTTTAAGCTCAATTTTTGTTGAAACTCATGACCTATCACCTGCACACTTGAACAAACACGTAAAAAAAACAAAAATTATCTTGGGTTGCCTCCCAAGTAGCGCCTGATTTAATGTCGCGGCACGACACAGGTATCTTGATTACTCAGACTTCATCAAGATACATGTTGAGACCGTGGTCACATCTTGGCCGCTTGTATTACCACGTCGCCTGGACACGTCAAAAATAAAAGAAAAACAAAAAATAGAAAATAAAGACTAAAAGTTAAATACAAGAAATTAATCTAATCCTAAACCTTATTCCCCGGCGACGACACCACTTTTTGATAATGCTCAAACTCACACTTCTTAACAAAGTATGAAGCAGATGTTGTCAATAAAGAACCCAACTAGAGGTTGGGGTCGATCCCACAGGGAATATGGAAGGATGTAGAAAAAAGCTAGTGCTTAAGCTTTTTAGTTAATTATTTCTTAAGAGGGGGGAATTTGTAAAAGTAATAAATAGCAATGTCGAGAAATTGTTTGTTGTTTCCAGATTAATTCAACTAACTAGGGTAAGTGTTCCCCATGACTTCATAATCATAAGGCGTTTTATACTAGTGATCTATTCCTGTGCTAAGCATGCAATATTGGTAAGTTAGGTAAATGGTTGGTCCCCTATTTAGATGATTTTCACCATGCAACTTTGTCCATCTATGGGTGTACTTTAGTTGACCCTTACCCTTAATATCGTATTAGCTATCCCCGGACAAGTTCAAGCTACTATATGAGGGTTGGTAGCCTCAAATCTCCGCTGTTAATCCCTTTTCCTATTCTTTAGTTTCTTCATCCGGTAAGTAAGAAAGGCAAGTCCTAACATTTGCAACCGTCAAGAATCAATCACAACAAACGGAAAAATAATACATGCATAAAACCCTGTTCAAGAATCACTAAGTGTTTTTACCTATGTGTGTTAATTCGTCATGGTTCCCACAATCCTAATTGTGGTGGTTGTAGCCTATCATGTTTATAAGTAAACTAATAGATTTCATAAATAAAAGCAAAAATTAATACTTACAATGTTGATAGGATGAAACTCACTTGATTATTGCAACAATAAATTAGAACAATTCTACAATTGTCTCGAAGTTCCAAACGTAAGACACCAAACTTGTATCTAAAAACTTGAGACTTAAAACTCTAATCCTACTTGAATACTTTTGAACTTGAAACTTGATCTAAAGCTTAATAGCTATTACATGAAAATAAAGGGTATTTATAGTAGTTAGATTCTTTCCTCATTCCTTGATGAATTTTTCTTAGGATTTAATTTTCCTTTTCCTAGTTGAAGTAGGAAATCCACTTTTTTCCCATCTTGGAAGCCTTGTCGCGCCGCCAGTTGTGGCAACGAGTCACCTAATGACTCATTGTGCATGGGCACGAGTTGTTATATCTAACTCTCCAAAATTCCGGTGCACCTGACGATTCCTACCAGTGCTCTCACAATGAGTCGTGCCAACACCTGACGATTCGTGATGTCTTCTGTTACCTTCACTGGATTTTTTTCAAAATTTCTCTTCTTAGTCTCCATGACTGACTTCACGACTCATTACCAGAAGTAACGAGTCATTCCCTCAACCCATCAGGTACACTGTTTCTGCATCTCCCAAACTCAACCTGTGCCCACGACTTCAGCTTCTTTTCATCTTCATTCCATAAGCCTCAAATACATTCAAATCCATCATTTTTATCCCTGAAAAAATATAATTACATGCTTTAGCTAATTTTCACAAATATATAACATAAAACACATGCAAACACACATAAATTTGTTCTCAAAACATAGTAAAGTATGGGCAAAATATGTCTATAAAGTTCGCGAGTCCCTTCATCAATCGGGCCATGGTAGAGGCGGAGACCCAGCCACTAGTTTAGTAGCCCCACCAGCACGCTCAGCTAAGTAGGGTGCCTCCACTAGTGCAGGTGGTGGTCAGCGTTAAAACAATTCTATGCCCTCACATCTCGTCAGGAGCAGGAGGCCTCTCCAGATGTATTCATTGGTATGTTACGAGTATTCCACCTTGATGTATATGCTTTGTTAGATCCAGGGGCTACTTTATATTTTGTGATTCCCTATGTTTCTAGTAGTTTCGGAGTCAGTCCCTAAATCCTATCAGAACCCTTCTCATTCTCTACACCAGTTGGTGATTCAGTTATAGCTCGTTGGGTATATAGAAATTGTCCTATCACGGTCCTTCAGAAAGTCACCTTAGCAGATTTAGTAGGACTAACCATGATATATTTTGATGTTATCTTTGGCACGGATTGGCTACATGCATGTTATGCCTCAGTAAATTGTAGAACACGTACGGTAGAGTTCAGATTCCCGGGTGAGCCAGTCCTAGAGTGGAAGGGTAGTTCAGCTATGCCTGTAGGTCATTTCATTTCCTACCTTAAGGCCAAAAAGATTATCTCTAAAGGTTACATGTACCATCTAGTTAGGGTTAAGGATGATACATCTGAAACCTCGAATATCTAGTTAGTTCCTGTAGTATGTGAATATCTAAAAGTGTTTCCAGATGATATATCAGCAATTTCTCCTGAGCAGGAGATCAATTTTGGTATTGACCTTCTTCCCGATATGTAGCCTATATCTATTCCTCCTTACAGAATGGCTCCAGTTAAGTTAAAGGAGTTGAAGGAGAAGTTGGAGGATCTTTTAGACAATGGTTCATTGGATCGAGAAAATCCCCGTGGGGTGCACCAATACTCTTTGTCCGGAAGAAGGATGGTTCCCTTTGGATGTGCATTGGCTATCGATAGTTAAATAAGGTCACTGTCAAGAATAGGTATTCCCTCTCTAGAATTGATGATTTGTTTGACCAGCTTCAGGGTTCCAAGTGTTTTTTTAAGATAGACCTCAGATCTAGATATCATTAGCTTAGGGTTAGAGAGAGTGACATCCCGAAGGCAGCTTTCAGGACTCGGTACGGTCACTATGAGTTTGTAGTTATGTCTTTTGGACTAATGAATGCTCCTTAAGCTTTTATAAATTTGATAAATAGGGTGTTCAAGCCGTATTTGTACATGTTCATGATTGTGTTTATAGATGATATTTTCATATACTCTTGGAGTGAAGAGGAGCATGTCGTTCATTTGAGGGTGGTGCTACAGATTCTTAAGGATCGCCAGTTGTATGCTAAATTCAACAAGTGTGAGTTTTGGTTAAACTCG
Source organism: Datura wrightii (assembly GCA_035772735.1). NCBI lineage: Eukaryota > Viridiplantae > Streptophyta > Magnoliopsida > Solanales > Solanaceae > Datura > Datura wrightii. Next base: position 11,603,901 of record JASDFA010000003.1, read on the forward strand.
ATAGCATTTTTTGGTCATGTGGTGTCAATTGAGGGTGTACAGGTGGACTCTCAAAAGATAGAAGCTGTGAAGAATTAGCCTAGACCAGTTAGTCGTTCAGATATCAGGAGTTTCTTGGGCTTAGATGGTTACTACAGGAGATTCGTGCAAGGATTTTCATCCATTGCAGAACCATTGACTAAGTTGAGCCAGAAGAAAGTGAAGTTTCAATGGTCAGAGTCCTGTGAGAAGAGCTTCCAAGAGTTGAAGACTCGACTCACCTCAGCACCAGTGTTGACTCTACCTGAGGGTACCATAGGTTTGTGGTATATTATGACACCTCGAGGATTAGCCTTGGTTGCATATAAATGTAGCATGGTAAGGTTATAGCCTATGCTTCCAGGCAGCTGAAAGTCCATGAAAAGGACTATCCAACTCAAGACCTTGAGTTGGCGGCAATAGTATTTTCCTTGAAGATTTGGAGACATTATCTCTACGGGCTCCATATGGATGTGTTTACGGACCACAAAAGCTTACAGTATGTGTTACCCAGAAGGATCTAAATCTACGTCAAAGAAGGTGGTTGGAGCTTCTTAAGGATTCTGATATGAGTGTCCTTTATCATTCAGAAAAGGCCAATGTGGTGGAAGATGTTCTTAGAAGGAGTTCCATGGAGAGTATGTCTTATGTGGATGAGGATAGGAAAGAGTTAGTAAAAGATGTGCATCGGTTTTCATGATTAGCAGTTCTTCTGGTTGACTCGACAGATGGTAGTGTCATTATTCTGAATGGATCAGAATCCTCTTTGGTGACTGAAGTCAAGTCTAGGCAAGATGATGATCCTATTTTGGTAAAGCTGAAGGAGGTGGTACAAAATCAGAAGGTGGAGGTTTTCTCCCAAGGGAGAAATGGTGTACTACGATATTAAGGTTGTTTGTGTGTTTTGTGTGGTCATGACTTGAGGGAGCGGATGTTGCATGAGACTCATGGTTCTAGATATTCTATACATCCAGGTGCCTCCAAGATGTATCATGACCTACGGAAAGTTTATTGGTGGAATGGCATGAAGAAGGACATAACAGAATTTGTGGCAAGGTGTCCAAACTGTCAACAAGTGAAAGTTGAGTATCAAAGTCTGGAGGTGTGCTTCAGAACATTAGTATCCCTACTTGGAAGTGGGAGGAAATCAATATGGACTTCATTACAGGATTGCCTTGTACTCATCAATAGTATGATTCTAACTGGATTGTTGTATATAGGTTGACTAAAGTATCTCATTTTCTACCGGCCAAAACTACCGATTCAGTGGAGGATTATGCCAAATTGTACATTCGGGAGTTAGTTCAGTTGCATGGAGTGCTCCTGTCAATCATATCAGATAGAGGTACTTAGTTTGCCTCTCAGTTTTGGAGATCATTTCAGAAGGGACTTGGTACTCAGGTCAAGCTTAGTACATCTTTTCACCTGCAAATAGATGGTCAAGCGGAACAGACTAGTCAGACGCTTGAGGGTATGTTGAGAGTGTGAGTGATTTATTTCAAAGGTAGTTGGAATGATCATTTACCTCTCATCGAGTTTGCATATAACAACAGTTTCCATTCCAGCATTCAGATGTCTCCGTTTGAGGCTCTTTATGGGTGGAGATGGCCTATTAGCTAGTTTGAAGTTGGTGAAGCTTCGTTGATAGGACCGGATTCAGTTCATGAGGCTATGGAGAAGGTTCAGCATCTAAGGGAGAGGTTGAAAATAGCTCAAAGTCGCCAAAAGTCCTATGCGGATGTGAGGAGGAGAGAGCTTGAGTTCGAAGGTGATGATTGGGTGTTTTTGAAGGTGTCTCCCAGGAAGGGAGTGATGAGGTTCGGGAAGAAGGAGAAACTTAGTCCCTGTTATGTTGTACCATACCGGATAGTGAGATGGGTCGGTAAGGTAGCCTATGAGTTCGAGTTGCCCTCAAAATTGGCTTCAATGCATCCAGCTTTCCATGTGTCGCTTTTAAAGAAGTGCATAGGTGACCCAGCTTTGGTTGTCCCGGAGGAGAGCGTAGGTGTGAAGGATAGCCTTAGCTACAAAGAGGTTCCGATTGAAATACTTGATCATCAGGTTCGGAAGATAAGAAAAAAGGAAGTAGCTTCAGTAAAGGATTTGTGGAGGAATCAGCATGTTGAGGGAGCCACATGGGAAGCCGAAGCAGATACGATGGCTACATACCTGCATCTATTCCCTTCCAGTTCAGTTTCAGCTTGAGGTATTAGTTTCCTCCTTAGTACTCTATTCAGTTTCATGTTCAGTTCATGTGTCCCAGTTTCTTCATGTCAATGTATGCACGTGTGATTCATGAATTCAGTTCAGTCACGTATTTCAGTTCTAAGTAGGTCACTCAGTCAGTTTTCTACTTTAGATGTTTAGTAAGATGTCAATTCTATTCCCCATCTTTTCAGTATGTTCATTCACATTCGATGATGAATGTTCCCAAGGGGAAGATATTGTACTACCCCGAAAGCCCCTAAGATTAGACCTGAGGCTTCAAATAGAGAAAACAGAAAATTATGCACCAGGTCATAGGATGAGTTGTCCAATGACCCGTGAGGAGACTTCACGAGTTGTTAAATGACTCATGAAGTGGAAGGAGAGTTGGATAAGATTTGTGGTCAGCGAGTGACCACGAGAGAAGTAACGACTCATGGTTAGGGCAACGAGTCGTGGAGTTGGTCGTGGTCAGAAGCTGGCATGGATGTTGAATTTTTGGCAGTGTTCCGAACGACTAGGTCACCACGAGTTGTTAGGTACACCACAAGTCATGGTGTCCCTTGTGGTGAATGGAAGTGTAAGTTTTCCAGTGTTGGCAAGGGGAGTAGGTAACGAGTCGTCGTCATGGGTAACAAATCATCCAGTCCCTCATTGGGATTAGCAGTATGATTTTCCTACAAATTTATTAAGGGCTTTTCCGTAATTCCTAAGCTCCTAAGTCCTAAACTACGTCGTTTTAAGCTCAGTTTGAAGGGTTTCAAGGATACTTAGCCTATTCTAAACCTCCCCAATCCATGCATGCAAGATCAAGGAGCCTATTGAAGTTCAATCTAGAAGATTCTCTAGGTTCTTCCTCAATTCACCTGGATTCTCAAGAGGGGTTGTGAAATTCAAAGTACCCAGGTATGTGGGGTTATGAATGGGAGTATTCCTTCACTCCCATTCCCAAATCGTCTCCTAAATTCATGTGATTCTAAGTTGATGAATCTATGGGGTTCTAACCCAACTTATGAATTCTCTAAGTATCTATCATGGGTAATGTCACAACCCAAATATAGGCCCAGATAGAGACACGAGACAAGGATCCTCGAGGAACTCCAAGTCGACCCATGGAATGAACATAGAAACTAAGAGCATACAACAAGCAGAAAATGATAAAATAAAAAAATGCTTAAGTGGAAATTTTGCGTACATATCACTCTAAAACTGAGTCAACAATGACAAGCTAATTTCTACATAATGTTTGAAAAGCCTCTAACATAACTGAAGAGCTGATGGAACAGCATCCCCAACTAGCTCGACAAAAAAAATTGTAACTGAAATAACATAACTATAGGATAACTCAATGTCCTCGAAGGATGAGGACTCACCAACCCTGGCTGTGAGATGCTAACTCTGAGGACCTGCTAACGGCTGGACTGAACCTGAATATTCGAGCCTGTATCATGAAAAGATATAGCATAGAGTATGCGGTCAGTACTTGTAATGTATTGAATATGCAAGGTAAGTAAAAATGGACAGCTAAAATACATAAGAGTGCATAAGAGTAGGACGACATGATCATGAAGTAAATATCATAATGTAAACATAAGGGCTCAAGGTTTTCAAAACATTTGCAATCCAATTATAATCATAGTCATAAGAGAAAACTTTACAAAACATAACTTGAGCCGAAGTAACATAAACATAACCATTCATAAGTCATAAGGAACAATAGGAGGACTCATCATAACTGACACCATCATGATGGAGCTTACATGATGCCCCAACTATCTCACTCAAGTGGGCAGAGCCATCCTAGGCTTGCTAGGCAAAGGACATGCAGTATGGTGATATCACAAGGATCCAATAATAAATGTATATCCCTACGGAGGCACGTAGTTTTGAGACAATGAGATTTACCTGAACGCCGAGTCTACTCGGTGCTAGATACTACTCCTAAAAATATGAATATGAGGGATTATATGATAATCATAAAATCATTCATGAAATTCATGGACAAATAAAAAATAACATGATGGATCCCACTTGAAATACATGATTAGCCATGAGTAAGGCCCATGAGTTGGCCAAGAGTCATAAATCATAATTCATGAAATTCATGCATACTTGTAAAATATGTATATACTTGATATTCATAAATCCATGATGAGTACTTGAGAGAAATTATATCATAAATCATGAATCATAATTTAGGGCTTAAGAAGATCAAGATCATAATGAAATCATAACTTGGCTTTTTTGTGAAGCATACGAAATTGGGCATAGTTTAATTAAAATTTGAAACTATAATTTAATAATCAAAATAGTTATAAAATCTGCCAATAGATCATAAAACATGATTTGATACGTGAAGGGAATTGACCCATAGATAGATCATAGAGAATTTCACAAGAATTGCAATAAATCCCATAAGATCATGAAACTTGAATCTAGAATTGAAATTCATGGAAATTGAAAAGAGTTTTTGAGCATAAGAGTGAAAGGAACCCTCATTCATAGTCTAACATACCTGGGTTGATGATCCCTTGGCTTTCATTGAAGAGTCCAAGAAGATTTGAAGAGGTTGAAGAAGAGCCCTTGCTCCTTTCTTGAGAGAAAATCCAACTATTGATCTTTTGGAAAAGGTAAAGATTTAGGCTAGGTTAATCCCTTTAATCTGACCTTAAGGAAGCCCAAAATGATGTCATTTAGGAGTTAGAAGCATAGGAGTTTACCAAAATAATCCCAAACTACCAAAAAAAGACCTAAAACTGGTAGTTCCAACTACCAACAGGTCAGGTCGTTGATTGCTAGGACGGCCGGTTCTGAGGTTCATTATTTCCTTGTTGCTACTTCACTAAACTGCTCATAACTTTTTATTCGAACTCTAATAGATGCAAGGTTAGGTGCGTTGGGAATAAGACTCCAAGGGATTCAATTGGAGGTGATGAATCACCCAAAAATGTTTTGTAAATTTGGATCTATGGTCATTTGAAGTTGACTCTTGTAAGAACTTATACGAACACTTAATCGGTAAGGAGGCTCTCAACTCAACTTTGTGCTAGAGGTTCCTTATGACCTTAATTTGCATGCAATGCACTTCTCTTACTTAGGAATTGATATTAACACCTTGTTTCCATAAATTAATCGGACTCGAGTCTATCCATATACCTAGAAAGGTTCCAAACTTAGCCCAAATTTTCAACAAACTAGCAGAACCAACGACCCATCCAATGGGCCGTGGTAACAAATAACGGACCGTTGGTCTGTCCATTGGTTTTCCCCATTCTTCCTTCGAACTTCTCTTAATCTACTTCAACGACCATAAACAATGACCAATTCAATCAAGCCATAGTTCGTACAATCCCCTCGTGGGTTTTGGGAAAATTTATGATAGCTCTCGAGTCGTGAAACAACGAGCACTTACAATGACCCGTTGGACCATACAACGAACTGCATTGAGGTTCGTTGTTTGGTTCTGGTATTATTTTCCTGCTGCAAGCCTCGGGTCCGACCTAAAGAACTATTGGGGTGTTACATTCCCACTTCTTATGTCTATCAACAAGAACCTAGCCCCTGGTTCAATCGATAGATAGGCCGAAAACATATTTCTAGACAAATGAACAGACCTTTCCTTTTGCCAACAAATAGGTCAAACCAGTAACCAAGTTCATGCATCAGTCCAAGTCCAGGATCTTAGGAAAGGGGAAGCTCAAATGATATCTAATGGGATGGGCATGCTCCCCACTGCTCTATGATTTATTATAGTCATACTCTGTTTCGTGCCTGGTAGCTAGCCATCTCCCCCTTGGGAACATTCATCCTCGAATGTGGGTTAAACATACTGGAAGGTTGGGAATATAAATTGCAATCCCATATACCAAACATCTAAAGCTGAAAGCCGACGGAGTGACTGACTCCAAACTTATACACATGGCTGAACTGATTTCATGAATCATACATACATGTTAAAGTATGAAAGGAACTGAGATACATGAACTGGACATGAAACTAAATAGAGTACTAAGGAGGAAACTGATACCTCAAGCTTAAACTGAGCTATAGGAGAATAGATGCGGGTATTTAGCTATCATATCTACTTCGGCCTCTCACGTAGCTCCCTCAACAAAGAGGATTTCTCCACAGAACCATCACCAAGGCTACTTATTTAGTTCTCAACTTATGAACCTGATGATCAAGGACCTCGACTAGTACTTCCTCATACGTAAGGTTGTCCGTCACCCCAATGCCCTCTGCCGAAACCACTAAAGATGGATCTCCCATGCATTTCTTCAACAAGGACATATGAAACACCAGATGCAACGAAGCTAACTACGCTGGTAGCTCCAACTCATAGGTCATCTTGTCAACGTGCATCACAACCCTATATGGTCCAACATACTGGGGACTAAGCTTCCTCTTCTTTCCGAACCTCAAAGAATCAAGATATCTCTATTTGCCTCAAAGAGAAGCTCAAGCATTAAATTTTAAATTTTCCCTTCCATAACCCTTCCGAATGATCAAAATCTGTTCAAATATGTATCCTAGATAAGAAAATAAAATCATGGACACCCATATTGATATAATTCTATCCCGGTCCAAAAATTCAATCCAAAAGTCAATCCCGAGTCCCCCATTGTTCCTTATGATTTTCAGTTATGCATGAGCATCAGTTATGATATTATGTTTTTAGCAGGTTTGACCCAATATTCAGTTTTACTTATGATTATCAATTTTAGCTTTGGGTCATTCGAATAAATTATGATATTTTGTCATGTTTTAATTACTGATCAGATAATGGCATGCAAGCCTTACTCTCAGAATCTTATCTTGAATATGTTTATGATATGCATGATTTAAAATTTAACTTTCTTAGAGGTTTTACTTACCTTACATGCTCAATACATTCCAAGTATTGACCGCATACTCTATGTTGTATCGTTTAATGATATAGGCTCGGACATCCAGATTGAGTCCCGCCGCTAGCCAGATTCTCAAAGTTAGCATTTCTCAGCCTATTGGTGAGTCCTCATCCTTCGAGTACCTTCTTATCAGCTTGTTGATCACGGGCAAAAATATATGCCTGAGATATGCTTTACGACTTAAATTAGTCTTGTTTATCTAAGATTATTGTATACATTTTCATGTAATTTTAGATAAAGTAAAGATATGTGCTAACCAACATGATTAGCCTTTGTTTTGTAGGTTTTGATGACTTTTGAGCAACTAATCCATGAGTTGGTGAGGTAGAGGCTTGGAAACGGAATCAACACGCGAACGTCGGTAAAGAGGAGGCACAAAACAGCCCACCGATGCGTCGACAAGGTGCCACGGCGGGCAGTCCGCTCACAACAGCCCACCTGCGTGTTGGCAACGTGCCACGGCAGGTGGCCTCCGCGACCAAGGGATGCCAACGCGCTGCCCAAGCAGCGTGACACGCTGCCAACGCGGCAGGGTGCTGCCCGGGCCAATTTCGGGTGATTTCCAGAGGGCTTCCACGTCCGTAGCGTGTCACGGAGGCCGTGCTCCGTGATGCACTCCGTGACACGTTACTTGTTATTCCGGGAAAGAGTCCTACTACTATAAATAGCACACTTAGGTTTATTTTTCATAATTGAGACTTGGTGGAGCAAGGACGTGGGTTACAGGCAGTTGAGGGACGAAAAGTTCAGGGTTTTTTCTCTCCTTCTTCCTTCTTTCACTCAATTGTTTGTATGATTAACACTTGTTTTAGGATGATTAATCCACAAATGAGTGGCTAATTCCCTTCCTTGCTGAGGTTATGAACATTTGTGATGAATTTTGATTATTGAATTATATGGTTTTTCATCTTCTTATTCCATGTTGTTCTATTAATTCCTGTGCTTACTGCATTGGTGTGTGGCAGACATTAATGTATATCTAAAAAGTCCGATTTCACTCGAGAGAGCACGAAATTGGAAAGTTGTGAATTAATAGGGTATTGTTCTTAACTTGATTTGGGAAATTTGAGTTTTGATGTGCTTTCCTGATAGAAATATACTTGAAAGCCATATTAGTCAATTTAGGAACCAGAATTGTAGTGCTAGGTCATGAATTGCATTTGATCACAGAAATGTAGACGGATGGTTTATGATTCTTAAGTGAGATTAAATACGAGAGTTTTAATCTCTTAGCTAATGTTCTTGGCTAGCAAATGGAAGAAGGGATTAACCAATGTATGATGATAATCAGTTCATTACATGTTCTTAACCTTGGCATGCTCATATCCATAGTTTAAATTCAAAGTAAATAATTGTCAGTAGTTTTAGTACATAATTTATAAAACAAACTTTTCAATTGTTGGTTACGTTGTTGTCAGCATATTTAGAAGTGAGATAGAATATAGTACTTAAGCAATTTTCACTTATCCAGAGTCTCCTTGGATCAATACTTGGCTTAATTAAGCCACTTACTACTTGTTTTACAACGTGCACTTGTGTGTCGGTTTTTAACCCCAACCAAAGCACCGAGCACTTGTTATCAGTACTTTCAGTTTTATCTGGTAAGTGAGTTAGTTGGGGTCTTGTCCCATCAACTCGTCAGGTTATAGAGGCTTATCAAACATAACATATATTCAGCTTTGGGTCATTATTATATTTTCTGTTGTTCAGTTATTATTGGATTTTCAGGCTTCCACTATTTCAAATGTTAAACATTCCGCATTTATTTATGTTGAGCTTAGTGATCTTGGGAAGAATTATATGTCCAAGTGATGCTCAAATGCTCTATTTTTTCTTGTTTATCTATTGTTATTGGTACATTCACATGTGATTTGTAGTTAAAATGTGAATTTATACTAACCAACATGATTAGTGTTGTTTGGCAGGAAAAATGTAATTTTAGGAAGCTAAGTTTCATGTTGGTGAAAATCGGGAATGGACTCGGAAGCGAGCAGTGGAAAAGGTCAAGGAAAAGAAGCAAATACAGGGGCTCCGCGATGGGGCCGTGTCATGCTGCCATTGCGGAGGCAGTCTACCTCGGATGATATATTTTGGCAAATTTCCAGTCAAGGTCCGCATTGCCTCCGTGACACGGAGGCAATGCCATGCGGTACAAGTCATGGCACGTTGGGGATATTTACCTGGAACATCAAATTCCAGTAAGGGTTCGCGACGGCGCCGTGGCACATTGGCCAAGCCCCGTGTTGCATGCCGTGGCACACTGAGGAGTAAAATGCTGAGGGACCTGATTCCAAAGAGGGTCTGCGTTAGCACCGTCTCACGTAGGCAGTGCTCTGCGATGCACTCTGTGACACGTTGCTTGTTATTCCGGGAAAAATTCCCACTAGTATAAATAGCACACTTAGGTTTATTTTTAATTATTCTGACTTGGTTGAGCAAGAACGTGGGGTACAGGTAGTTGAGGGGACGAAAATCTTAGGGTTCTTCTCTAACTCTTTCTCCTTTATTTCAATTGTTTGTATGATTTATACTCATTTGATGATATTTAATCCAAAAATGAGTGGCTAAATTCACTTCTTGCTGAGGTTAAGAACATTTGTAGTGGAATGTAATTGTTGATCATTTTAGTTTTTCATCTTTTCTTCCATGGTTGTTCTATCAATTCTTGTTCTTACTGCATTAATGTCTGGCCAATGTTAATGTATATCTAAAACATCCAGTTTTATCTTGAAAAGGAAAGAAATTGGAAAGTTTTGAATTGGTAGGATATGATCTCTTCTTAGTTTGGGAAAATTGAGAATTGATTTACCTTCAGAATAGAAATATATCTGAAAGTTGTATTAGTCAATTAAGGAATCGGTTTCGTATGGCTAGAACATGAAATTCTTTTATCACAGAAATGTAGGTTGAAGGTTCATGATTCTTAAGTTGGGTAGAATACGAAAGTTTCTCTCCATAGGAAATAATTCTTGACTAGGAACCGAAGGAAAGATTAACCGAATTGTATCGATAAATTACTTCCCTGCATGTTTGTTTTGGCCTCAGCTTGCTCATTACTATAGTTCAGACTCACTTTATCATTTTGTCTTAGATTAGTATAAATTAGGAAACAAATGCTCAAAATCTTCTTTAAATTGTTTTCTGCATTTTTAGAGTTAGAGTTCATTAATACTTAATTCGATTAATACCTTGGTTCAGTCCCTGTGGGATCGATACTTGGCTTACTTTAGCCATTTTACTACTTGTTCGACCATGTGCACTTGCGTGTAGTTGCGAAACAGCCCGAACAAGTTTTTGGCACCGTTGTCGGGGACTGGCAATTGGTAAAATTGTTTTCTTAAGTGTTAGTTTACGATTTCTATATTAGTGCTGACAACTTGATCTTAGCCTGTCTTTTGCACATATTGAATTATGTTGAACACTAGCAAGAAACAAGGAGCTGGTGGATTCATATTTAGAGCCAGAAAGATAACTTCACCGTCAAAGAGGAGAAGCTCTAGAGAAGAAGCTGCAGTTGCTCAGACAGACAATCCTGGAGCAACAACAGAATCCACCACTTGTAAGGGCAGTGTTAGTGCCCGAGGAAATGGCAGCTAGGCCGGTTCGCGAAGTGGCAATCCCACATGCTAACAATGTTACATCAAGCATTCGCAAACCCGAGCCAGGAGGGAGGTTTGAGCTGAAACAGAATATGGTGCAATTGCTGCACACCAGCGGGCAATTCACAGGTCTCCCTCATGAGGATCCACAACAACATCTCCAAAACTTTTTGGAGATAAGTGACACTTACATCCCCGCTGGAGTATCATCTGATTACGTAAGGCTTACATTGTTCCCATTTTCACTATTGGGAGAAGCAAAGAGGTGGTTGAAAGCTGAGCCACCTAATTCCATCACCACTTGGGATGATCTTGCAAGAAACTTTTTGATACGGTTCTTTCCATCCGGGAAAACAGCAAGGCTTAGAAGTTAGATTCTATGTTTTAAACAAAGAGAGGGGCAGAATTTGTATCAAGCTTGGGAAAGATTCAAATCCATGTTAAGGGATTGTCCTCACTATCACCAGTCCAATGATGTGCTGGTGAATACTTTCATAGAGAGTTTGGAACCCCACACAAAAATTTTGCTAGACTCAGCAACTGGGGGACAAACATTAGAAAAGACTTATGAGGAGCTGTATACTTTGTTAAACCGTATTTCGCAGGGAAATCCAGAGTGGAATGCAGACTCTTCTAGAGGAGGAACAAGGAAAGTGGCAGGAGTCTTGGAAGTGGATGGTTTTACAGTTATCGCTGCATAGAGAGTTGCGCTGCAAAATCAACTTAACACCCACTTCAGCAATATGAGATTGAATCAATCTCAAGCCCCAGTTAATGTAGTGCAGTAGATTTGGTGTGAAGTATGCGGTAGTAATGAACACTCAGCTGAGTGTTGTGGTGCAAATCCAGATTCAGTGAACTTTGTTGGTAATGTACGGAGAAATAATCACCAACAGTATGGAAACAACTACAACTCTAATTGGAGGAATCACCTGAATTTCTCCTGGGTAAGTAACAGCCATCAAGGGCAGAGTTCGAATTAGGGTGCGCAGAGAAATCAAGGAGGGCAGCAGAACTATCAGACTCAATACAGAAGCAACAATGCACCTCCTCCACCACCACCACCCAGCATTAAGGAAATGTTTAAAACAATGATAGCTAACCAAGCTGAATTGCAGGCTGACTATGTGAAATTTGTGGCATATGTAAAGAACAATCAGTTAGCTACAAAGGAGTTGGAGTACCAGTTTGGGCAACTAGCTGGAGCTCAAAACACCAGGCCAAGAGGAGGACTACCGAGTGACACTGACCCATCCCAAGCAAGTAAATGCAGTGACCACAAGGAGTGGTTTACAACTCAAGGAGGTGGAACCAGAAAGACCACCTCAGCAGTCAGGAGCAGTGGAGAAAGAAAGGGAACAGAATGATGAGAGGGGGAAGGAGAAGGAAGCTGAACCAGAAAGACCACCACCCCCGTTCCCTCAAAGATTAAAGAAACACAAGGAGGAAGCTTGTTTCAAAAAGTTCAAGGAGGTGCTTAAACAGGTAAACATTAATTTACCTCTTGTTGATGTTTTGCAGGGAGTACCGAAGTATGCAAAGTATATCAAGGACATCGTAGCTAACAAAAGCAGATTGACGGAGTATGCTACGGTGTCACTGACTGAGGAGTGCACTTCTCGGATACAGAACAGGTTGCCCACAAAGCTCAAGGACCCTGGGAGCTTTACAATTCAAATCACAATTGGGCAAAGTATCCGAGCTCGTGGACTATGCGATTTGGGAGCGAGTATTAACTTGATGCCGACATCGGTGTTCAAGAAGTTTGGGTTGCGCAGTCCTAGACCACCTACGGTGATCTCGCAGTTAGCGGACCGTTCTTTGGCCAGACCAGATGGCATTGTGGAGGACGTGCTGGTGCAAGTGGGCTCCCTTATCTTTCTAGTAGATTTTATTGTTCTGGATTTTGAGCAGGATGCAGAAGTCCCATTTAATTTGGGATGTCCTTTCTTGGCAACCGGGAGAGCTTTGATTGACGTAGTTGTAGGGCAGCTAACTATGCGGGCGCATGACAAGGTGGAGGTATTTGATGTGTACAAGGCCACGAAGCTTATGGCCATATGTGAGGAGCTTTCAGCAATCAACGTGCAAAATCAAGCAGATATTGTTCAGATTGGTGATTCTCGAGATCCAGTGGGAAAACCACCGATTGAGGACACCCCAAAACTGGAGTTGTGGCAAGAAGATCGAAGTGCCACGTTCTTGGTTAATGGGCAGCAGTGTAAGCATTACTGGGGTGAGGACGTTATTCGAGAGAAAACATCCGTCACTCTAGAGGATGATTGAGTGTCAATGACGTCGAGCCGCGCCGGTAAACCAGGCACTGTACGGGGAGGCAACCCATGAAATTATTGTAATAGATGAGTAGAATTAGTTAAAAAGGAAAAAAAAGAAAAAAATAAAAATAAAAATAAAAATTGTGGTTGTGTTTGAAACCTATGAATTCTAACCAATTTCTTGTTGTGAGATGAATTTCAGGTGGAATGGAGGGAAAAAATGCAAAGAATCGCAAAGGGAAAAAATCGAGGTGAGAAAAATAAAAAAGCGGCATTACAGTGAGCCTATGCGTAGGCTTCGTGTCACGGTGGAGGGCCTCCGCATTACCCTCCGTGACACGTTGAAGCCAATTCTGGAATTTTTACAAATTTCAGAAGGCTGGCGCGATGGCTCCGTGTCACGGAAGGGGTGCTCCGTGTTACCCACCGTGACACGTTGAGGTGTATTTCGCATCGGGTCACATTGGGTCACTGGGTGACCCCCGTGAAAAAATCTCTTTTTAACCTCGAAATCCCCTCATTTTTTCCATTTCCCACTCCCCTCCGCGACAAACCCCCTAAAATCCCCCCTCCCCCAACGTGACACGGACCTAGGATCGAAGTTTCTTCAACTTTTCTTCGAGTTCATCGAATTAAAGGTATGTTCTTGAACTTAACCTCAATTTTTGCCTAAATTTTCAATTTCTGAGCATGTGAGGTGAGTAAAGCTTGCCCTAAGTGTAAATTAAGCATGAATTCGTTTAAAGTATGATTGATTGATGTTCGTAGTATCGTTGTGAGTATATGAACTCAATGAATACATGTTTGATTGAATTTTTGCGAAATTGGTAGCTAGGGTTGGAATTTGAATAGGAAGAAACTAAATGTGGTTGAAATGTGAAAATTTTGGGTTGTGCATGTTGGGTGAGATGAAGTATGTTGTGAATATAGATGAATATGCTAAATAAACAAGGGAATTTTCGAAAAAATGAAATTGGTGAATTGCATAGGTTGTTGTGTTGAAACAATTCTTGGCTAAGTGCTATGTGATGAAATGGAATCGATGGTGATATTGTTATGCGTTGTACGAAGTATGAGTAGTACTTAGTAATTATTCCATCGACTTATCTGAATGCACGAGGCATGTTGATTGTAAAAATTGGGAAAGCATGAGTGTCTTGCCGAATATTTTTAATTGGGGCTAAAGACTAAGTGTGGGGTGGCCTAACTCAACCAAACCTTAGTCGAAGTTAATTTTTGACTTGAATAACATTGGGACTATCTGTTTGATTTGACAGGAACGATGTCAAGCAGGCAAGACAAAGGAAAGGACGCATCTACATCTGGTGCCGGTAGAAAGAGGATTAGACTGGGAACAGCAGTTCCAGCAGCACCAGCGGTTCCACGCGGCCAACGCCGTCAATACGGAACCCTATGGGTGACAGACAAAGGGAAGAAATGGTATGGAAAATACAAGGAGACCAAATACTTCCCTGAGGAGCACATTGCAAGGGAGCCACTTGCACAGGAATTCCCCAGAATCGTACACCGGATTGACACTGCCGGGCTGAACTTCATCTTCGAAGAGCCCAAGGAGTGCAATCTCCATTTGATTCGGGAGTTCTATGCTAATTGGAACCCGACCTTCCGCAGTCACACCGTCAAGATAAGGGGGCAGGTTGTCACCTTTGAGCCCCATCACCTGAATACCATATTGGGGGCGCGAGACACAGACGCCCATATACTCCGGCAGTTGAACATAACTCCACCTTATGCGGATATCAGACGCACTCTGTGTGGAGCCTGTTCGACAGCACGGTGGAGTAGACACAAGGAGAGGGGCTACCATCAGACACTTCCTTACTCTCAAATGAACAGGGAAGCTAGGATTTGGCTTAAAATTGTGTGTTCCCGCCTGATCCCGGGGGTGCCCATGACAGATGTCACCCGAGATCGACTATGCTTTGTTTATGCCCTGATAAAAGGGCTGGAGATAAATATTGGGGCGGTGATCATCTCCGCCATGAAGAGGGCCCGTTTGCATCAAGGGCACAGGTACGAGTTTGGTGGTTTGCTCACCACATTTCTGAGGGGCCTTGATATCGAGGAAGAGGCCCTGGACTACATCCCGCAAATGGATAGGCGTGCCTTGGACGTCACCAAAACCAAGGCACCCGACACCACTCACGGGCCAGTTTTCACACTAGCCGAGTGACATGCTCGGGATGATCAATGTATGGCCCGCATGTACGAGATGCAGATGCTGCAGTTGCGCATAGGCGGGAGGCTAGCAACAGAAGATGAGCTATGGTAGCTTGAGATTACCCTTTCGGCGAAAATGCTCGGGCTCTATGCCGAGTGGCGCCAGCTTTTGTGGAGCCTGTAGATGATGATGTCCCCACCGATGAGGAGACACGCCGCGATGACTCAGATGTTGAGTCAGATGAGGACAGCGGGGGCGATTCGTATATGGGAGATAAGGCAACGACACCTGATGAAGAAGTGGAATACTTCAATTGATCAGGGAGTTTCACCACTCACCTTTGTGATATGTTGAATTTTGTGAACACTGGGGACAGTGTTCAGTTTAAGTGTGGGGTGGGAGTAGTTAGGTGCCAGTTGTTTTGTTGTTGTATATGTTATGTCTTGTGTTGTTGTCCCTGTGAGAAATGTGACCCTGTGATTTTGTGCGTATGTTTTGTATTGTAATTCGGTGTTGTAATGAATGTTAAGCTATTGTGTGCTGTGTTGAGTTGTTGTTAGCTGGTTGTGTAATGTGTGCTATGTTGAGTTGTTGTTGGTTGGTTGTGTAAATATTTTTTTATTCTTTTTTCCTATCGAAATTATTGATATTTTTATTAAATTTTTTGTTGAATTATTTCATGATTGGGTTTCTCGACCTTTGTTTTCGGTGTTTTTTCCGAGAATAGACCCATTGAACCGAAGTTGTAAATAGTGATCGTTCCCTATGATGGATGGATGACGACCGTCTTAAGGGAAATGTAGTCGATAGGATTAGTTTTGTTCTTTTCTTTTATTTTCTTTCTTTTGTGTGTTTCCCAAACGTGTCGTTACTTCATGGTTCAGAATTCTTGTTGTGTGTTGTACATGATATTGAGATGCAAAGATGATTCGTATGAAAGCATGCAAATTGGTAAACATGTTGAGATACCTAGGCCATAGAGTTCGATTCGGTGTGATTGAGGCTTAATATTTAATTCTTGTAATTAGCTGATTGAAGGGTCTGTGAATAAGTCTTGAGTTGAGCATGTGCAATGAGTGTGAGGTGAGGTTTCGATTACTCCATGCTATTGTGAAGTGTCTAGAACTTTCCTGGTGTGTGTGCGAAATGAAATGAAGGATGTGTATTGTAGGAAAGGATGTAGGCATTTCTTTGATTAAACCGAATTTTTTTTTCTTATCATACCTACCTTGAATGTACATCCTAGTTAGCCCCATTGAGCCTTTAGCCTATTTTTTTTCTTTCGTTGAAGAGGTAGAAATTTAATCCCTTCTTTTCATTAGCCGTGAATTTGATCCAGAACTCTTAAGCGCTCAAGAAAAAAATAATTTTCCCACAATGTCAAGGAGTGAGAATTGTGAAAAGGAAGGAAAAGCAGAAGTGGTGAAAATAAAGAAAAGGTCAAGGGTGCACGTGCTGAAATTAAAGAAAATAAAGATGTATAACTAATCTTTGTTATTAAGTCGAGTGTGCTTAAAGAAATGGGAACAAAAATAAAGAAAAAAAGTCAAGAATGAGAGGAGGAAGGAAGAAACAATGCCCATAATGATGGTGGGATGTATTGAAAAGCGCTTAAGGAGGCTAGTTGCTATTATTGGTTAGCCCAGTATTTACTAGTTCCTTAGCTTACATTACAATCCTTTAAGTCCTACATGATCTTATATCACGCGTCCTTATATTAGTGGAGTAATACACTAGAGGCAAGCCTATGGTTCATGACATGATGCATGTGAATTCTTTGGGAGAGAGAGCGAAATCGTGTTCATATACCCCTACATGTAATGCTTTGGAAATCATATGATTGAAAAAGGGGAAATTCTCTTGTGTTGTAAGGGCACATGCTTGACGAGAGATTGAATTTCGTGTCGGATGTCTTGATCAGTTGATTTGCATGAGTTTGCCGAGATCAAGAGTCGATTCTTGAGTTTAGGAGGTCTTAATGTGGTGTATGTCATTATGTTGATGAGACTATGCATGTTTTCTTGATGATTTGCTATATTAAATAATCGGTATAGCTGTCGCTTGAATTGTCGAGCCAAAGTAGCTATGCGTGGGTGTCAATTGCATGAGATGTGAGAGTATTGTTCGAGGACGAACAAGGTTTTAAGTGTGGGGTAAGTGATCTTGGGCAGAATTATATGCCCAAGTGATGCGCAAATGCTCTATTTCGTCTTGTTTATCTATCGTTATTTGTACATTCTCATGTGATTTGTAGTTAAAATGTGAATTTATACTAACCAACATGATTAGTGTTGTTTTGCAGGAAAAATGTAATTTTAGGAAGCTAAGTTGCATGTTGGTGAAAATCGGGAATGGACTCGGAAGCGAGCAGTGGAAAAGGTTAAGGAAAAGCAACAAATATAGGGGCTCCGCGATGGAGCCGTGTCACACTGCCATCGCAGAGGTAGTTTGCCTCGGAAGATTTATTTTGGCAAATTTTCAGTGAAGGTCCGCGTTGCCTCCGTGACACGGGGGCAATGCCACTCGATACAAGCCGTGGCACGTTGGGGATATTTACCTGGAACATCAAATTCCAGTAAGGGTTCGCGACGGCGCCGTGACACGTTGGCCAAGCCCCGCGTTGCATGCCGTGGCACGCTGAGGAGTAAAATGTTGAGGGACCTGATTCCAAAGAGGGTCTGCGTGAGCTCCGTGATGCACTCCGTGACACATTGCTTGTTATTCCGGGAAAAATTCCCACTAGTATAAATAGCACACTTAGGTTTATTTTTAATTATTCTGACTTGGTTGAGCAAGAACGTGGGTTACAGGCAGTTGAGTAGACGAAAATCTTAGTGTTCTTCTCTAACTCTTTCTCCTTTATTTCAATTGTTTGTGTGATTTATACTCATTTGATGATGTTTAATCCAAGAATGAGTAGCTAAATTCACTTCTTCCTGAGGTTAAGAACATTTGTAGTGGAATGTAATTGTTGATCATTTTGGTTTTTCATCTTTTCTTCCATCGTTGTTCTATCAATTCTTGTTTTACTGCATTAATGTCTGGCCAATGTTAATGTATATCTAAAAAATCCAGTTTTATCTTGAAAAGGAAAGAAATTGGAAAGTTGTGAATTGGTAGGATATGATCTCTTCTTAGTTTGGGAAAATTGAGAATGGATTTACCTTTAGAATAGAAATATATTTGAAAGTCGTATTAGTCAATTAAGGAATCGGTTTTATATGGCTAGAACATGAAATTCTTTTATCACAGAAATGTAGGTTAAAGGTTCATGATTCTTAAGTTGGGTAGAATACGAAAGTTTCTCTCCATAGGCAATAATTCTTGACTAGCAACCGAAGGAAAGATTAACTGAATTGTATCGATAAATTACTTCCCTGCATGTTCGTTTTGGCCTCAGCTTGCTCATTACTATAGTTCAGACTCACTTTATCATTTTGTCTTAGATTAGTATAAATTAGGAAATAAACGCTCAAAAACTTCTTTAAATTGTTGTCTGCATTTTTAGAGTTAGAGTTCATTAATACTTAATTCGATTATTACCTTGGTTCAGTCCCTGTGGGATCGATACTTGGCTTACTTTAGCCATTTTACTACTTGTTCGACTACGTTCACTTGCGTGTAGTTGCGAAACAGCCCGAACACTTAGTTATCATGTTCGTGCCATAGGTCGACTTGGAGCCTCTCGAGGTTCTTTGTCCCGTGTCTCGATCTGGGCCTATGTTCGGGTCGCGACAATTAGTACATAAATACATGCAAAATTCTATGAAATAAAGCAAAGATGTGTCACAAAGTCCCGACACATTAAGGTCCATCCCTCATCTACTCCACTAATAGGTTCTATCGATCGAAGAGTCGGGGCGGCTATTCTATTGCTTGTTCACACCCAATTTTATCCCTCCATATTTTAATTAATTACTTAATCTTCTATATTTGAAATAATGTAAAATCAATATTTATTTTTTAGGTTTAAAATTTTTTTTATCAAAAATACTTTGATAATTTTTCTATTACATTGGGCAAAATATTTTATGATTTTATAAATATTTAATGTTGATTAATTATATATCATATATTTTATTTAGAAAAATAATTTGTGCAAAAAAAAGAATATTGTAAAGGTATACCAATTTCGGACAATTGTGATCGTCATACTCTTATTAACCAATTTTTACAAATAAATAATTTTTACATCATTCAAATTAAGAGAGCTTGATTGATTAGTTAAAAAAATAACTTCTGTAAATTTTACTTCAAAGAAATGACCAATTTTAAAGGTTAATTTAAGATAACGAAACAATTGATTTTTATTTTAACAATTAAAGCTATTTTACAAAGAAAATGGGTACAATTAAAAACATTTTGGCCTCATTTTTAATTGCAAATATGTACAAAAGTAGAGCAAAAAATTTGCACTCTTCCCTCAATCAATGTCTTAATAAATTAGCCAATTTATGCTACATAGGCAAGCACATAGATTGTATTTTTTTTTATTAATCTCAGCCTTCAAAAATGATCCAAAGACCCCCATTTTACTTCATTATAATATACATATATATATACATATATACACACACGCACAAATATAAATATATATATATATTTCCATCTTTTCTTTTTCCAATTAACCACGACCATTTGATCAAACGATCAGACGACCCAAATCAAACCAACCTGACCCAAACCCATCTAACTCGCTACTCTACTCAATCTTAATCCCCCAAAATACACTCGTCCCTATCCAATTTCCCCATTCATATCAAAAACTATCCTTCATTCCTCCTTTCTCTCTCCCTCATCTCTTTCTTTTCCCCTTTCCCACTATCGAAACCCTAGTCAACAAGCACCAAACACCCTTCTCCTCTTCTGTAAAATGTTGGTGAAGGCAACGGTTGACCCCCTAATCTTCACCATTTTGATATAATTCTCTCCCTCATGTGTCTTCACCAGTACCACCCCCAAATAGACCTAGAAAGAGTAACATCAAGCATACTTGATCCTCATTCGCCGATGCTGTGAGGAATCTTCATCAAGTTCCCTCCTCTCAATGGATACATGGCCTTCAATATCTTCAGAAAAGGTGAAATTCCTTCCATTTTCTTATGATTTTATCCACCTTTTTCATTAATGTACTTTTAAATTTGAACCCCTTTTTTAAAACTTCGTCTACAAAATCTCTTTCAAATCCGGACTTGAAGTCTGGAGAACCTTAATTTCTTGCCTATATACATAGGCCCACAGACCAAGTCTCAATAATGAGTCTTTTTATCAAATTCTTTATCAATTCATAACAAAACTAATACTAATTATTGTTCTTTCATTATCTAGTTTGAGTTCCATGTCTGAGAGGTTCGAGTCCAAATCATTAACAACTATGAGATTCATTTGTTGCTCTACACAAGGTATAATGCTCATCCTCTCTTCCCTCCTTTGTTCATATCCATACTTGTCTATATGTGTAGTTGATAATAAAACTCCTCTTTTGTTTTGTTTCTTTCTTTTTCTATTAACAATATCTTTTATGAGTGTGTCATTGAAAGCGTGATTCTAAAGCATATTAATGTCTCTTGTCGTTATCAAGATAAATAGGGATATGTATAAGTCTATCTGCTCTATTTCACCTCATTTTCTCACCTGTTGATATGTATGTCGTTTATGCCATAACAGTCTTTACTACATCATAGTAACGAGAAAATGTTAATGTGAGTTAGAGTTACTAATTGAGTATGATCATGTAATGCCCCGGAAACCCTAAGAACAGACCTGGAAATTGAAATGGAGAAAATAGGATTTTCTGCACCAGATCACAGGATGAGTCGTCCTGTGACCCGTAGGGTAGGCCACGAGTCGTGAAGTGACTTGTGGGGAAGGGTCTAGACTTGGTTCAAGATTTGGGAAACGTTTGAGTGACCATTGGTGTGATCACGAGTCGTGGTCATTACCATGAGCTATTAGGTTGGTTGTGGTCAGGGGTTGATTGAAAGTTGAAAAAGTCAGGCAATGTACTCAATGGCTCCTCACCACGACTCATTTAGGACACCACGAGTCGTGGTGTTGCCCGTGGTGACTCCAGGAGGTTTTTAGCAGTGAGGTTGACATGAGGTAACCACGAGTTGTTAGGTCGCCTGACGACTCGTGAGGTTAGTCATTGGCAAGCTATTGAATATGATGAAAAACTTCCAGTGCACATCACGACTGGACCGCACGATATGTCCTTTACCTCAAGACTCGCGGAGTTCCTCGTTTGACCAACAGGGGGAATGTGGCAATGCACTCAACGACTGGGACCACGAGTCATGGTCACTGGGCACGACCCGTTATGTCTCTTGTGAGCACCAGTAGTCAGTTTTTCATCCGAATTTTCTAAGGGTGTTTCAATAATTTCCTAACCTTATATACCCTAAACTATGTCGTTTTGAGTTATTTTAAGGGAATTTATAGGGGCTAAACGGTTTTCCCCTCATTCCCACTCAGACTTTTAGAAAAATCTATGCAGTATTCTCTCTCAAGAATTCTCAAGCAAGGTCTAGGGTTCCTCATCTATTGTAACAATTCAAGCTTTCTTCTCCATGGAAATTTTAGCCAGGTATGTGGGAATTCAACGAGGGAATAGTTCTTCCCTTGTTTCCCCAGAAATTCCTCTTATTTCTTTATTAATTCTAGCCCTAAAACAATTGTATGTTAAGAAATTATTAGTCAGACTTCATTTAATTCATGTGGAATATTATTTTATGATAATTGTAGATGTTTTCCACAAGTTTGTGAATGTATTGGTTCTTGTCCCTAAAAAGTAAATTCTAGCCCTAGCTCTTGAATTCAGAAAAACTAGAATCTTTCAATAGTGCTTAAATATCAAAAAATTTCTTGAATTTATCAGTGTTGGGGACTCCCATGTTGTTAGTTGTATTGTAACTCAATCAGAGTATAGTCAGTTCAGTTTTAGTAAAAATGTTAGAATATCCAGTGTTAGCCAGAAATGTCAGCTGATCAGTTTGACTATAGAAATTTCCGAGGTGTTAGTAGTGCCTCCCAGTTATTAGAAATAATCTCAGTATTAATTTTAGTGGTTCTTTAGGCAGTCATGAAACTTTTAGATAAGAAGCTCTGACCAGCCTTAGGACCCCAGCTTCAGAATTATAGTTTGTTCTTTAGACGGTTACAATGCTTAAAACAAGCAGCTCCGACCAGTCCTAGAACCCAGTTACAGAATCCGGTCTGATAAGACTCTCAGGGTGCTTCCAGATAGGTATTCCTGACTAGTATTGGACCTTAGTTTTGAGCTATCAGCTTAGTATACAGTCTAGGACTATCCTGTGGGAGTAGGACTTAGCACCGAGAGGACCAGGGTACCACCGCACCTTGGATCCTAGAACTACGTTGCCACCGTAAGTTATTTTTATTGGCCTCATAACCCCAGAATTGTTATCACCCAGTTCATGCCTTTATACCCTAGCAAGGAATATTGGGTCCTACTGATGGGGTGTATACATCAATCTCCACATCTAGCTCACGTGGTTACATGTCGGTTATAGACTCTCCCACTAGTCAACTCAGTTCAATCTTAGATTAGTCGGTTTAGATCAGTTTAGTACAGTATTTCAGATTTAGGGCATGTCCTTGACCATCAAACAGGGTCCATCAGAGCATCTTAGTTTATTACAGTTATTCAATTCAACAACATCAGTTGGTCATTGCATGAATTTTGATTTCAACATTTTTATTCCTTGTGTATGGTTTCTCTCACTTACTCAGTATATTCAAAGTACTGACCGTATCATTTTATGATATAGCTGCAGGTTCTCAGGCACCGTTAGTCGACCTCTCTAAGACTTCCCAGTAGCATCATTGGTGAGTCCTTATATTTCAAGGACGAAGATTATTTATTTTAGTTCTGTTCTTTTATTTAGACTTGGAGTTAGCTAGGGGCTTATTCCAGCAGCTTATCAGTTGAGGTTGGCTTTAAGACACAAATTTGGTTTTCAGACTTGTAGTTTTTGTTTGGATGTTTTAAACGTTATGATTGAGCTTTATCTTTCATTAATGTTTCATATCACTATTCTAAAAGCTTCCGCTATATTTATGGTAACTCAGAATGCCGGTGTATGATAGACTAGGGGTTGACTTGGGTTACTTAGGACTCCAAGTAATGTGTCCCATCCAGTGTGTAGACTCGAGGCATGACAAACTTAGTATCAGAGCACTAGGTTTAGAGTATCCTCAAATTTCTGAACGTCGCATCGAATAGAGTCCCTTTATGGGTGTGAAGCACGCCACACTTATGACGGGAAGGCTACAAGATGTTATTAGGAAAACTCCCTTTTATTCATACTCTTTATCATGCATTGAAAATCAATTCCAGAATCGCTCCCCTAACTTATGCTTTGTTTTGTTTTAGTGAATTATGACTCTGCGATGTGGTAACGGAAGAAGGGCCAGTAACGCTCACCGACCTTCCCCACCAGCTCAAGCAGCCCCTTAGAACGACTTAGTATCCACCACAGAGTTCAGGGTGGCTATCCAGCTGCTTGCTCAGACAGTTACCAACCAGGTGCACCAGCAGGTGATTCCAATCAACAATAATAGGTCCGCAGCAGTTGCCCGAGTGCAGGACTTCACTCAGATAACCCTCCAGATTTCCACGGATCTAAGGTGGAAGAGGGCCCACAAGAGTTTGTGGACGAGATTAAAAAGATCACCCAGATTATGGGTGTCAGCTCCTCATAGAGTGCCGACTTGGCTGCCTACCAACTAAAAAGGGTAGCCCAGATCTGGTATGAGCAATGGAAGGAGGGGAGGCCAGCGAGAGTAGGACTGGTGGAATGGGAAGAGTTCACTATAGCCTTCCTGGATAGATTCTTCCCTCGGGAGCTCAGGGAGGCCAAGGTGGTGGAATTCATGAACCAGAAGTAGGGTAATAGAATAGTAGAAGAATATGCACTAGAGTTCACCAAGTTGTCTAAGTATGCTCCAGAGATGGTAGCCGAACCAAGGGTTTGCATGCTGAAGTTTGTGAATGGAGTTTCAAATCTAGTCCTTAAGGAATGCAGGACAACAATGCTTATTAAGGACATCAATCTCTCCAGCCTCATAATTCATGCCTAGTAAATTGAGGCAGAAAAATTGAAAGATTTGGAGAGGGAGAACAATCGGGCGAGAACCAACTAGTCAGAATATGGCCATCAAAGATCTGGCGGTAGTAGCCGCCCATATAACAGTAGCAACAGAGGGCTCTAGCAACCAGTTTAGCCAGCGCCCCTATTTTTCGGTCCTACAAGGATCAGAGAGGTGGAGTATCTAGCTCTCAGTGCTGAAGCTACAACACTAGCAATCTCTACCCAGCTTTCCCTAAGTGTGGCAAGAACCATCCAGGAGAGTGTCTTCAGGGTCGTGAGGGTTTATTTGGTTGTGGACAGCTTGGTCATCGACTTAAAGAATGCCCGTCAGCAGGACGGGGAAGGTCACAATCCACTACTTCAGCATCTCTAGCAGGATGACCAACTCAGCAGGCCGACACTTCAGGTACGGATGGCTATCAGCGCCAAAATCATTTTTATGCATTGTCTTCTTGTCAGGATTAGGAGATCTCACCTGACATGGTCACGGGTATGTTATGCATTTTTCATTTATACATGTATGGCCTACTAAATCCAGGAGCCACACTTTCATTCGTGACTCCCTATATAGCAGTCTAGTTCGATTTCAGTCTGGAGATCCTTTCAGAATCATTCTCAGTCTCCACCCTAGTTGGCGAGTTAGTTAGAGCCAGCCGGGTGTATAGAAATTGCCCAGTCTTAATCCTTAACAAAGTCATTCCAGCTGACCTTGTAGAGTTAGATATGGTTGACTTTGACCTTATTCTTGGCATGGATTGGTTACACTCTAGTTATGCCATAGTCGATTGTAGAACTAGGGTCGTCAGATTTCAGATCCCTAATGAGCCAACTTTAGAATGGACGGGCAGCAGTTCAACGCCTAAGGGTCGGTTTATTTCCTACCTTAAGGCCAGAAAGCTCATTTCCAAAGGGTGCATTTATCATTTAGTTCGAGTCAAGGATTCCAACTCTAATATCCCAACTATCTAGTCAGTCCCAGTTGTCAGCGAGTTCCCTGATGTGTTTCACAAAGGTCTTCCCGGAGTCCCTCCTGAGCAAGAAATAGACTTCGGTATAGACCTTCTCCCAGATACTCAGCCCATCTCCATCCCTCCTTACAGAATGGCTCCATCTAAGCTTAAGGAGTTGAAGGAGCAGCTAAAATACCTTCTTGATAAAGGTTTTATCATACCTTGGATCTCTCCTTGGGGTGCTCCGGTACTATTCATGTGAAAGAAAGACGGTACCCTTAGAATGTGCATCAATTATCGTCAATTGAACAAAGTCAAAGTCAAGAACAAGTATCCCCTACCCAGGATTGATGACTTGTTCGATTAGCTTCAGGGAGCCAGTTGTTTCTCCAAAATGGATCCCAGGTCGGGGAATCATCAGCTAAGAGTTAGAGAATGTGACATACCAAAAATAGCTTTTAGAACTTAGTACAGTCACTACGAGTTTATGGTTATGTCCTTCAAACTAACTAATGCGCCCGCAACTTTCATGACCTGACGAATAGAGTCTTCAAGCAGTATCTGGATATGTTCATCATTGCGTTTATTGACGACATTCTGGTATACTCTAAGAATGAGGAAGAATATGCTAACCACCTGAGAATAGTGCTTCAGACATTTAGAGACCGCCAGTTGTTCTCTAAGTTCAGCAAATGTGAATTTTGGTTGATGTTTGTGACTTTCCTCGGTCACATGGTCTCGGGTGAGGTATTCAGGTAGATCCTCAAAAGATAGGAGTGGTGAAAGACTGGCCCAGACCTACCTCCCCAACCGAAATTAGAAGTTTCTTGGGTCTAGCCGGTTACTACCGATGCTTTGTGGAAGGCTTTTCTTCTATAGCATCCCGTCTAACTAGGCTGACTCAGAAAAAGGTGAAATTTCAATGGTCAAATATGTGTGAGAAGAGTTTTTAGGATTTAAAAACTCAAATCACTATCGCTCCAATGTTGACCCTACCGGAAGGATCAGATGGATTTGTAGTGTATTGTGACACTTCCAGCGTTGGACTTGGTTGCATTCTGATGTAGCGGGGCAAGGTGATATCCTACGCCTCCAAACATCTCAAGGTTCATAAAAAGAATAACTCGATTCATGATCTGGAGTTGGCACTAATGGTGTTTGTATTGAAAATATGGAGGCACTACCTTTACGGGGCTCACGTGGATGTTTTCACCGATCAAAAGAGCCTTGAGTATATGTTCAGCCAGAAAGACCTAAATCTTCATCAAAGAAGGCGGTTAGAGCTACTAAAGGACTATGACATAAGCATGCTTTATCACCCGGGCAAAGCCAATGTGGTGGTTGATGCCCAAGATAGAGTGTCTATAGGGAGCGTGGCTCACATTGAGGAAGGCAAAAAGGAGCTAGCAAAGGATATCCAAAGGTTAGCTTGGTTGAGAGTTCAGTTGGTTGATACTGCTAAGAGTGGAGTAGTTGTGCAGAGTGGGTTAGATTCCTCGCTAGTAGTTGAGGTTAAGTCAAGGCAGGATGAAGATCCTGTACTACTGAAATTGAAGGAGGCGGCTCGCAGAAAAGAAGTGGAGGCTTTCTCCCAAGGCGGAGATGGTGTACTACGCTACCAGGG
Organism: Datura wrightii; assembly: GCA_035772735.1. Lineage (NCBI taxonomy): Eukaryota > Viridiplantae > Streptophyta > Magnoliopsida > Solanales > Solanaceae > Datura > Datura wrightii. The sequence goes on from JASDFA010000003.1 coordinate 11,630,775, forward strand.
TAGATTTCACAAATAGGATGTGGGTGATTTAAGATAGAAGATACTGACTGAGGCACATAGTTCGAGGTATTTCGTCCAGCCTGGTGCTACTAAGATGTACCATGATTTACAGGATATTTACTAGTGGAACGGCATGAACAGAGACATCGCTGAATTTGTAGCTAAGTGCCCGAACTACCAGCAAGTCAAATTAGAACACCATAGACCGGGAGGTATGACTGAAGATATCAGCATACCCATATGGAAGTGGCAAGAACAAAATATGGACTTTATTATGGGTCTATCTCGGACTCATCGACAACATGATTCCATATAGGTAATAGTAGACTGGATTACTAAGTGAGCACACTTCCTCCTAGTTAAAACTACAAATTCAGCTGGTAACTATGCTAGGCTTTATATCCATGAGTTAGTCATACTTCATGGGGTGCGCTTATCCATTACCCCAAACAGAGGTACCCAGTTCACCTTTCACTTTTGAAAGTCCTTTCAAAAGGGACTTGGTACCCGGGTCAAGCTCAGTACAACTTTTCACCCGCAGATAGATGGACAAGCTGAGTGGACTATTTAGACCCTAGAAGATATGTTGAGAGCGTGCGCAATCAATTTCAAGGGCAGTTAGGATGATCACTTGCCTCTCATCGAGTTTGCATACAACAACAGCTACCACTACAATATTCAGATGGCCCCATTTGAGGCATTGTATGGTAGGAGGTGCAGATCTCCTTTGGGTGATTTGTGGTTTGTGAAGCTACTTTAATCAGGCCAGACTTAGTTCACGAAGCTATGCAGAAAGTACATCTTATCAGAGAAAGATTGAAAATATCTTAGAGCAATCAAAAATCTTATACTGTTGTGAGGAGAAGAGATTAGAGTTTGTAGTGGATGACTGGATTTATTTGAAAATTTCACCCATGAAGGGAGTGATGAGATTTAGAAAGAAAGGAAAGCTCAGTCTTAGATATGTGGGACCCTATAGAATTCTGAGGTGAATTGGTCAGGTAGCCTATGAGCCGGAATTACCTTCAGAGTTGGCATCTGTGCACCCAGTCTTCCATGTGTTACTATCGAAGAAGTGCATCAGTGATCCAACTTCAGTTGTGCCCCTAGATAGTGTGGCAGTGAAAGATAGTCTCTCTTATGAAGAGGCTCCAGTTTAGATCCTTGACCGTCAGGTTCGTAAGTTGAGGAACAAGGAGGTAGCTTCATTCAAAGTCTTGTGGAGAAATTAGCAGGTTGAAGGTGCTACGTGGGAAGCCAAAGAAGATATAATGGCAAGATACCCACATTTGTTCTCTTCCGACCCAGCTCTAGTTTAAGGTATCAATTACCCCCCTCAAACTCTTTTTAGTTCATATGTTCCAGTTTCTTTCATGTAAATGAATATGTGTATGATTAGTGAATTCAGTTTAGAGTTGTGGTTTAGTTCGGAGGTAGTGATTCCGTTAGTTTTCAGATTTCGTGATCAGTATTTGAGTATAATGATTGCAATTCTCCGCTTTCTTGTGTGTTTTCCAACATTTGAGGAAGACTGTACCCAAGGGGGAGATATTGTAATGCCCCAAAGACCTAAGACCAGACGCGGGAGTTGAAACAGAGAAAATAGAATTTTCTGTACCAGATCACAGAATGAGTCATCATGTGACCCGTGAGGTAGGCCATGAGTCGTGAAGTGACTCGTGGGAAAGGGTCTGGAATTAATTGGAAATTTTGGAAAAGTTTGAGTCATCACAGGTGCGATTGCGATTCGTGGTCAACACCATGAGCTGTTAGGTTTGTCATGGTTAGAGGTTGACTGAAATTTGGAAAAGTCAGGCAGTATACTCAACGGCTCCTCACCATGAGTCGTGCTGTCGTTCGTGGTGACTCCAGGAGGTTTTTGGCAGTGAGGTTGAAGAGAGGTGACCACGAGTTGTTAGGTTACCTGGTGACTCATGAGGTTAGTTGTTGGCAAGTTGTTGAATTTGAGGAAAAATTTCCAGTTCACATCACGATTGGACTACACGAGTCGTCCCTTACCTCACGACTCATGGAGTGCCTCGTGGTGATCAGCAGGGGGAATGTGGTAGTGCACTCAACAACTGGGACCATGAGTTGTGGTCACTGGGCATGAACCGTTATGCCTCTCGTGGGCATTGGCAGTTAGTTTTTCAAGCGAATTTTCTAAGGGTGTTTCAGTATTTCCTAACCTCCTAGACCCTAAATTATGTCATTTTGAGTTATTTTAAGGGAATTTAGAGGGGCTAAACGTTTTTTCCCTCATTCCACTAAAATTTTCAGAAAAATCTATGCAAGTTCTGTCTCAAGGATTCTCAAGCAAGGTCTAGGGTTCCTCATCCATTGTAAAAATTCAAGCTTCCTTCTCCATGGAAATTTTAGCTAGGTATATGGGAATTCAACAAGGGAATAGTTCTTCCCTTGTGTCCCCCAAGATTCCTCCTATTTCTTTATCAGTTCTAGCCCTGAAACTATCGTATGTTAAAAACTATTATTGAGACTTCATTTAATTCATGTGGAATATTATTGTATGATAATTGTAGATGCTTTCCACCAGTTTGTGACTATATTGGTGCTTGTCCCTGAAAAGTAAATTCTAGCCCTAGATCTTGAATGCAAAAAAACTAGAATCTTGCAATAGTGCTTAAATATCAAAATTTTGCTTGAATTTATCAATTTTGGGGACTCCTATGTTGTTATTTGTATTGAAACTCAGTCAGACTATACTCAGTTCAATTTCACTAAAAATGTTAGAACATCCAGTGTTGGCAAAAAATGTCAGCTGATCAGTTTGACTGCAGAAATTTTAGAGGTGTCAGTAGTGCCTCCTAGTTATCAAAAATAGTCCTAGTATCAGTTTTAGTGGTTCTTTAGGTAGTCATGACACTTTTAGATAAGAATCTTTGACAAGCCTTAGGATCCCATCTTTAGAATTACAGTTTGTTCTTTAGACGGTTACGACGCTTCTAGACAAGCAGTTCCGACCAGTCTTAGAACCTAGTTACAAAATCCGATCTGATAAGACTCTCAAGGTGCTTCCAAATAGGTATACTGACTAGTCTTGGGTCCCATTTTTAAGCTATCAGCTTAGTATATAGTCTAGGACTATCAAGTGGGAGTAGGATTTAGCACCGAGCAGACCGGGGTTCCTGCGCACCCAAATTCCCGGAAGTACGTTGCCATCGTAGGTTATTTTTATTGGCCTCATGGCCTCAAAGTTGTGATCAACCAGTACATGCCTTTATACCATGGCAAGGTATATTGAGTCCTACTGATGGGGTGTACACATCGTACTCCACGTCTAGCTCATGTGGTTACATGTCGGTTATAGACTCTCCCACTAGTCATCTCAGTTCAGTCTCAGATTAGTCAGTTCAGATCAGTTCACTATTGTACTTTAGATTAATGCCTCAAATTTAGGGAATTTCCTTTTCCATCAGACAGGGTCTATTAGACCATCTCAGTTATTACAGTTATTCAATTCAGTAGCTTCAGTTGGTCATTGCATGTCTTTTCAGTTGAGCATTTTTATTCCTTGCGTATGGTTTCTCTCACTTACTTAGTGCATTCAAAGTACTGATACATACCTTCTATGTTGTATCGTTTTATGATATACCTGCAACTTCTCAGGCACAACATCGTTAGTCGACCTCTCTAAGACTTTCCCAGTGGCATCAGTGGTGATTCATCATATTTCGAGGATGAAGATTATTTCTTTTAGTTCTGTTCTTTTATTTAGACTTGGAGTTAGTTGGGGGCTTTTCCCAGCAACTCATTAGTTGTAGTTGGCTTTCAGACACAAACTTGATTGTCAGACTTGTAGTTTTTGTTTGGATGTTTTAAACGTTATGATTCAGCTCTATCTTTCATTAATGTTTCATATCACTATTCTAAAAGCTTTCACTATATTTATGGCTACTCAGAATGCTAGTGTATGATAGACTAGGGGTTGACTTGGGGTTACTTGTGACTCCAAGTAACGTGTCCTGTCCAGGGTGTAGACCCGGGGCATAGCAGATCAAGCGTATAAAAAGATTGATTCGAAAGTTATAAGCTCATTTTGCTTATTGTTTCTATTCTTGAATGCTTATATCTGTGTGCTTATGAGTTCAAGATAAGAAACAATAATAGAAGTGGTAGTTTCATTATAATATAAGATAGTCTTTACCTAGCTAAATCAGTAAGCTTAATCCTTGTTCTTACATTCTTTTTAAACTCTAAGGCATGTGATGTTTTGTCACGACCTGAGAATGGACACCGAACTGTGGCACGAGACCTAGAACCACAAATAGCACTAAGCTAACCCATGATACATACATAGCATGATTAAGAGTGTCACACCCCGCCTTGAGGGGTATGACTGGCACCTGGTGCCCTACTAGGACCTGAACTGCTGGACTGCTAAGCCTGGGCACATCTGGTGCCTGGCTGGCTCTAACTCACATTTCTGGAAACAAAGGGCTATATAACGGCTGTAAACACAGCCCCCGGCACATTGGCCTATAGCCTCCTGCACCTGTAATAACAGCTGACCAGAACATGCAACTATAGGGAAACCTATGCGGGCCGACAAGGCCACCATGCTGTCTAGTTATCTGCAACTCAGCAATAAAATACTAGAAGGCTACGTGACCGGCAAGGTCACCACTACTGTCCAACTTATGGCCCCACACGGCCAACATAAAAGAAACAAAAGTACTAACAGCTAACAACTGCATGGCCTCGCACGACCGACTCAACTGACCATAGGGAAATATATACAGACTGCAAGCCTCTAGGAATAACAATAGAAATGATCGGGACAGGGCCCCGACCTACCCGTACTGTACAACAAAAGAAAATGAAATACACCTCTGGAATTCAGTCTCCGGATGACAGGAGCTGAATACTCGATCGCTGACAGGAATCACGTGGTATCGCCTGCTCGTCTATGAGTACCTATAGGGAAGTAATGCAGCGCCCCACCGGGCGTCAGTACCGCTGGTACTGAGTATGTAAAGCAATAACTGAAAGAAATATCTGAAAACAACAATATAACTAATGAAACTGAGGTAGAAAAGGATAGATTAACTGTCTGATAATGTAAATCATACCTTCTCTTAATTATACTGGAAGGAGTAGGAGTCATACCTGGAGACGTATCGTTCTACTGCTGATCTACTCGTATCTAATGTAACATGGCACAACATAACATAACATAACATAGCACACACAAACCTTACCCGGCCCCCATAAGCCGGGAGGTACAACCAGCACAGAATCTATACCCCTACCCCGGTCATCCCATCTCCTATAAACCCTGTAAGCATCCTGTCGGTCCCCTGGGTATGCACTTGGGCTCGCTGAGCCCCTGACTATAACTGCATCTGAGTCCAGAGGACTCCTGAATCAACACCCGGGCGTATCCGCTCGACAGGGGTGTGTAAGGGCCGATCAAGGCACAATATGGGGAAAACTGGCATCCCATCTTCGTCCCCTGTGGGACGGCATGCCACTCTGTAGAGCGACGTATCCTCGTCCTCTGGTGGACGAGTCGATACAGCTATCAACCCCGGGGTGGTCATGGATGCTAGGTAATCCAACCCAAGACAATACAACGGTCTCAACTAGTAATACTATCTGCATATCCCATATACTGAAGCTAATAGTAGTAAAGTATTTGTACATACTATATGCTGAGCTAGTAATAGTAATATGTGCATACTTAACACATGCTGAGACTGACAATAGTATGTATGTATAATATATAATCTTCTGCCATACTGTACTGAGTCTAATGTTGGACAAGATATAGTCTTTCTGCTGAAAACCATGTTGTATGCTGAGTTTCTATAGTAACATGATTTACTATTTCTAACATGCTTTCTAAACTTCATTTTAACCTATCATTCTACTTCTGAGGTGCCTTACAGATATTACATTGCTTTACTGGGTTTCAACTGAATACGATGATATCCTAACATTTTGTACTACATCATGTACTGAGCATGCTGTGCAGTTCCTAACACTTGTGTTAGAATCTATATCGTGCTAGAAAGTGTCGTACTAATTATGACCTGATGCTTCTAATATCGTACCAACATTCGTAATAAACATAACACATGACTTCTGAACATTCTACTGGCCTTTAAATTACTTTACTGTACCGAGATTACTAACTTGCCGAGGAAACTAGCTTTACGTACCTTATCCCCGAACTATCCATCTGTCGGACGAGGCTCGACCAATACTTCAACTATTTTCTCCCAACTACATTCATAAATATGTCAATTTATACCAAATATAGCTTTGTTTTAATGAACAACATCACTTCGATGTAATTTATAGCCTAAACTTAGGCTTATCGAAAGACGGTCGAAAACTCGCTATTTTTCAGAGGTCCAGAAGGAAGAAATATTCACTTCACAGCTAGGAACACATAGACACTAGTTTAGAGCAATTCCACTTACCTTAGCTCGGTAGCTCGACGATTCGTCGGCCGTATTTCACGAAACTAAATCCATAGGAATGCTCTCTGCTGCTAAATACCTCAGTATCTGAGGTTAATTTGAGTTTGGACAATGTTTAGTAGCGTAATCGGATGAACATTATATTACCCTCTTCGTTCCTTTTCTCCCTCTGATTTTCCCCCTCTGTTTCACTGGAAATTATGATTTTAAAATGATTTAAAATCGAAGTGGGGCTTTATATACTTGGTCCTGGACAAGGCCAACGTGTCACGGAGCCAACGCGGAGGCCTCACCTCCGTGACACGCTGCCATCTCGGAGGGGCTCTGCCTCGGCTCCTTCCGCGATGGTTCGACAGGTTTCTCTTCCGATCTTTTTCCCGGGCCTTTCTTTAGAACGAATGGCCTTCAAATATGCTTAACCAACGTGCAAATAGGTCATCTGGGTGCCGGGAATCCTACGGGGTATAACATTCTCCCCCCCTTAGGAACTTTCGTCCTCGAATGTAAACTTTTATTTAGAGGACTTCTCAACTTATTATCTAGAAAAATTTCGGCAGAGTTTCCCCTATAATATGGACTATAGCAAAAACCTGAAATGCAAAAAAGTCCGACACAGGTACTGCACGTAATACTTTAAGATTCACTGGATGGCTAAGTATCAATCTTTCTCACTTATACATATACAATCATAAGATACTACATAAGAAATAATACGGACATACCTGTCGCCTGACTAGGCCTGGAATAGGTGAGGATATCTAGCTTTCATATCTTCTTCAGCCTCCCACGTCATCTCCTCTCGGTTCCTGTTACGTCATAGTACCTTGATAGATGCAATATCCTTAGTTCTCAATCTATGAATCTGTCTGTCTAGAATAGTTACTGGAACCTCTTCATAGGCCAGCTCTTCGGTAACCTAGATATCCTAGACTGGAACTGCTCTGGATGGGTCTCCTATGCATTTCCTCAACATGGACACATGAAAGACGGGATGAACGGATTCTAGCTCTGGAGGTAAGTTCAGCTCACATGCTACTCGACCTATCCTCTGACGAATCTGATAGGGCCCAACAAATCTTGGACTGAGCTTACCCTTCTTGCCGAATCTCATTACCCCTTTCATCGGAGATACTTTCAAAAATACCCAGTCATTCACATTAAACTCCAGATCTCTGCGCCGTGCATCTGCATATGATTTCTGGCGACTTTGTGCAGTCAATAGACATTCTCTGATAAACTCTACTTTCTTTTCTGACTGCTGAACAAGGTCTGGCCCAATCATCGCTGATTCTCCTACTTCAAACCATCCAACCGGCGATCTGCACTTCCTCCCGCAATAAGCCTCAAAAGGTGCCATCTGAATAGCCGAGTGATAGCTATTATTATAAGCAAATTCTATCAGCGGCAAATGCTCGTCTCAGCTACCACCATTGTCTAGCACACACGCTCGCAGCATGTCCTCGAGCATCTGAATAGTGCGCTCAGCCTGTCCGTCTGTCTGAGGGTGGGAAGCTGTGCTTAGATTAATCTGCGTCCCCAGCCCCTTCTGGAACGATTTCCAAAACCTAGCCGTGAACTACGCTCCTCTGTCTGAAATAACGGATACTGGCACTACATGCAATCTGACTATCTCTCGGATATACAACTCCGCATATTCTTCAGCCGAGAAAGTAGTTCTAACTGGCAGGAAATGAGCTGATTTAGTCAATCTGTCAACTATTACCCATATAGAGTCATGTCTGTGTCTGGTACGGGGTAATCCTGCCACAAAATCCATATTCACCGCTTCCCATTTCCAGAGAGGCACAGCTATGTCCTGAGTTAACCCGCCTGGTTTCTGATGTCAAGCTTTCACCTGTTGGCAGTTAGGACACTGGGCTACAAATTCATCAATTTCTCTTTTCATATCTGGCCACCAGTAGCTCTCTTTGATGTCATGGTACATTTTTGTCGTACCGGGGTGAAGAGAATAATCATTTCTATTACCCGAACGACTAAATTGACCAATTGATGTATCTTTCTGACCAACTCCCGTTGCTCGGGATGCTCATACACCATACTTCTAATAGATCTATAGCTAAGAGCGGTTGTTGCTCCATTACCTCTTCTTGGCTGATATAACATTTTCATACTTAGAGAGCTCGACATATAATTGACGGTTATACTGACTTGTCTTGCCGAAGAGATCGACAGGTAGTTTACAGGCGTAGCTAGAGCTTACCTGGCCCTCCGGCCACATGCTAAGGCTACTTGTTGCTGGGATAACCTGAACGACCGTCTGCGCACCTTGTGCCTTTATCTGATCAGAGGATCCTGATATTGACCATGACCTCTAATGATCTGGCTGCATAACCTTAATTAACTGGATAGTCGGGCTGAATGACCCGAATGTGGCAGTAGTCTAACAATGCTCTAACTTTTCTACTTGAGTACTTATAGTTCATGCATAACTGCAGACTTGTGGGCATCTAATTACTTTGTTATTTTGCTTGAACTACTGTAAGGCTGGGCTTAATCAAACTTACTCCCCGGCGATCAATCTCTGGATCTTCACAGGGAGTCTACTGATCCCCTGGTCTTAATAAACACTGTGCTAGCAGGGTGCTATCAATTTCTTACGCCTTGTGTGTATCCACTTGGATTTATACTGCTATTCTGGGGAATTCTCGGTCTTATGAGCTATTCTGTAAATACTGGCCTTCTGCTAGGGCTCTGTATCTGAATATCTTACGAGAACCAGCTGAAGTACTAGTCTGTCGCTGACTACTGATGTGGACCCTTCCTTGGGGTACCCACAGGTATTCTGACTGGGACGGCCGGCTGACTTATGGGGTGTTCCACATAATAACTGCTAGGTTGACTAAGGCCGACTCTCACCTACAAGGCTGGGAAAAAGACGTACGACCACTTAACATACTAGAACAATTCTGGTATTGCTAATCTCTAAAATTTTCCTATTTGGCCTCTAATCCTGGTTCTAGCACACGCACTAATGTTACCGATCTTCAGGGATGCTTCCCTGCTAATGCAGGCGCCAGCTGGTCGGCAGACCGTCTAACTGTGCCCTTATCATCTAGCCATCTGGTTTAGGCCATTAACTCTGGTAAGCTCCTAGAGCCTAGATCTGGCAACAACACATAAGTCTATTAACATAATAACTGAGAACTGAGATAGTTTCTATGACTTCATACGTGATTCGCACTTAACCTGCCCTTTCTCTTCTCCTTTCCCTTTCTCCTTTCTTCTCTCCTTTTTTTTCTTTCTCCTCCCTTTTGGCAAGGGGGGGGGGGTCCTGCAATGCAATTTGTACATGCTTTCTATTACTAATCAGTATCTGTGATTGTACCCCTTATAGGCAGCTACTCACAGCATATCTATTATCTGTATACATATATATATCAATAGCTACGTACAATATGTACTGAATTCTGCGGTAATACATAATCTGTGACATGCTCTGCTGAGTCTCATACCGTACATGATACACCGCTTCTACGGCCTAACAATATCTCCTGCCCTGACTTATCATTTCATTGTATTGTCACCCCGTTCTGAAAGTAACAAACATAAACACTTTAGTTATTGTCTGCTGTTTGAAATTCTGCCACTCTTGCGATGTGGGGTCAACGTTCGAATCTTGTGGCCTTACTAGGCATATATTGAGAGCCCATGACTGTCTGCTGGGCCTTATCTCTAGGCCACGCTAGATTAGAATTGTTGTATCGGTAACTTCTTAACTTCTCCATAGCGGACATACTGCGGTATTCTGAACCGCGATCTTACTGTCAGCCCAAGGCTTAATCCGTAATACGATATTTTATCAATCCGGGGGTAATTCTAACTTCCCCACAAGATCTGACATTCCTGCTTCTTTCCCTCATCTTACTTAAGCTGAACTCTGGGGTTCAAGGTACCCGCTCTTCATTGTTATCAAGATTGCTGGTCCAGTATCAGTTCATACTTCCCCTGACTTGCAGTCAGACCTATCTGATTCACATGACCTCTCACCCTTTCGATATCACAACTAGATCATAACTACAATCTTACAAGTATGTCTTGCTATCTGTTAGCATATGTGACGGACTTGGCCTTTTTCTGACTCGAACTTGACTATTACCCGGCATTTATCACTAACAGGTCTTTTACCCCTGCTTCGGGTAAGCTAACAGTCTTACTTTCTCTACTGGCTTATTATCATAAGGGTCTGCACAACTTATGTAATCATAGGGGCTCTTTATACTTTCTAATACTTACTAGGATCAATCAGCCAATCTTTACTTACTGCTTGATTTGGCAATCCCATCTCAAGTCTTATGCCCCTTTACTATACTGGCATCAAAATCAAGAGGTAGGAATAGCCCTTTTCTTATTGCAACAAATAAAAGCATTTAACTGTACCATATCCAAAAAGATGTATTTGGGATTCCTGCATTTCCCTCTCTTTCTTATACTTACCTGGTGGTCTGACCTTGTCTGTAATCTTAATCAAATATTATATAGCTAATAAATAAATCAACTCGTATGTACATTACACTCCTGACTTCCTATTCTGACGCTATCACATATACTGGGGATAGTACCGATAAAGGTATCATGCTGGGAGGTCTCGGGTACCTCCTCCTGCTGCTGTAGTTATCATGTAACTGGCTGATGCCTTCTTCTGTTGCTATATCTGATCTTCTGCCTGTAATAGGGTAATGATGATCTGTCTTTGTATCTGTATTCAAAGAATACGGTAAGTTTTTAGAGACTCCACCCGATACTGTACCGCTCTACAACACGACTGACTGAGAAGGAAGGGTAACCATCCTATCATGCCTTGCAGCCCCCTACCCATAGTATGTGGTGCACAACACATCCATGGACAGGACTCTACTTAGCACGGCATGCAGACTCCCTGGGATACGACCTGCTCTGATACCAAGTTTGTCACACCCCGTCTTGGGGGGTATGACTGGCACCTGGTGCCCTACTAGGACCTGAACTGCTGGACTGCTAAGCCTGGGCACATCTGGTGCCTGGCTGGCTCTAACTCACATTTCTAGAAACAAAGGGCTATATAACGGCTGTAAACACAGCCCCCGGCCCATTGGCCTATAGCCTCCTGCACCTGTAATAACAGCTGACCAGAACATGCAACTATAGGGAAACCTATGCGGGCTGACAAGGCCACCATGCTGTCTAGTTATCTGCAACTCAGCAATAAAATACTAGAAGGCTACGTGACCGGCAAGGTCACCACTACTGTCAAACTTATGGCCCCACACAGCCAACATAAAAGAAACAAAAGTACTAACAGCTAACAACTGCACGGCCTCGCACGACCGGCTCAACTGACCACAGGGAAATATATACAGACTGCAAGCCTCTAGGAATAGCAATAGAAATGATCGGAACAGGGCCCCGACCTACCCGTACTGTACAACAAAAGAAAATGAAATACACCTCTGGAATTCAGTCTCCGGATGATAGGAGCTGAATACTCGATCGCTGACAGGAATCACGTGGTATCGCCTGCTCGTCTATGAGTACTTGCAGGCAAGTAATGCAGCGCCCCACCGGGCGTCAGTACCACTGGTACTGAGTATGTAAAGCAATAACTGAAAGAAATATCTGAAAACAACAATATAACTGATGAAACTGAGGTAGAAAAGGATAGATTAACTGTCTGATAATGTAAATCATACCTTCTCTTAATTATACTTGAAGGAGTAGGAGTCATACCTGGAGACGTATCGTTCTACTGCTGATCTACTCGTATCTAACGTAACATGGCAAAACATAACATAACATAACATAGCACACACAAACCTTACCCGGCCCCCATAAGCCGGGAGGTACAACCAGCACAGAATCTATACCCCTACCCCGGTCATCCCATCTCCTATAAACCCTGTAAGCATCCTGCCGGTCCCCTGGGTATGCACTTGGGCTTGCTGAGCCCCTGACTATAACTGCATCTGAGTCCAGAGGACTCCTGAATCAACACCCGGGCGTATCCGCTCGACAGGGGTGTGTAAGGGCCAATCAAGGCACAATATGGGGAAAACTGGCATCCCATCTTCGTCCCCTGTGGGACGGCATGCCACTCTGTAGAGCGACGTATCCTCGTCCTCTGGTGGACGAGTCGATACAGCTATCAACCCTGGGGCGGTCATGGATGCTAGGTAATCCAACCCAAGACAATACAACGGTCTCAACTAGAAATACTATCTGCATATCCCATGTACTGAAGCTAATAGTAGTAAAGTATTTGTACATACTATATGTTGAGCTAGTAATAGTAATATGTGCATACTTAACACATGCTGAGACTGACAATAGTATGTATGTATAATATATAATCTTCTGCCATACTGTACTGAGTCTAATGCTAGACAAGATATAGTCTTTCTGCTGAAAACCATGTTGTATGCTGAGTTTCTATAGTAACATGATTTACTATTTCTAACATGCTTTCTAAACTTCATTTTAACCTATCATTCTACTTCTGAGGTGCCTTACAGATATTACATTGCTTTACTGGGTTTCAACTGAATACGATGATATCCTAACATTTTGTACTACATCATGTACTGAGCATGCTGTGCAGTTCCTAACACTTGTGTTAGAATCTATATCGTGCTAGCAAGTGTCGTACTAATTATGACCTGATGCTTCTAATATCATACCAACATTCGTAATAAACATAACACATGACTTCTGAACATTCTACTGGCCTTTAAATTACTTTACTGTACCGAGATTACTAACTTGCAGAGGAAACTAACTTTACATACCTTATCCCCGAACTATCCGTCTGTCGGACGAGGCTCAGCCAATACTTCAACTATTTTCTCCCAACTGCATTCATAAATATGTCAATTAATACCAAATATAGCTTTGTTTTAATGAACAACATCACTTCGATGTAATTTATAGCCTAAACTTAGGCTTATCGAAAGACGGTCGAAAACTCGCTATTTTTCAGAGGTCCAGAAGGGAGAAATATTCACTTCACAGCTAGGAACACATAGACACTAGTTTAGAGCAATTCCACTTACCTTAGCTCGGTAGCTCGACGATTCGTCAGCTGTATTTCACAAAACTAAATCCGTAGGAATGCTCTCTGCTGCTAAATACCTCAGTATCTGAGGTTAATTTGAGTTTGGACAATGTTTAGCAGCGTAATCGGATGAAAATTATATTACCCTCTTCGTTCCTTTTCTCCCTCTGATTTTTCCCCTCTGTTTCACTGGAAATTATGATTTTAAAATGATTTAAAATCGAAGTGGGGCTTTATATACTTGAGCCTGGACAAGGCCAACGTGTCACGGAGCCAACGCGGAGGCCTCACCTCCGTGACACGCTGCCATCGCGGAGGGGCTCTGCCTTGGCTCCTTCCGCGATGGTTCGACAGGTTTCTCATCCGATCTTTTTCCCGGGCCTTTCTTTAGATCGAATGGCCTTCAAATATGCTTAACCAACGTGCGAATAGGTCATCTGGGTGCCGGGAATCCTACGGGGTATAACAAAGAGTATATGACTAAGCGAAAATAAAGCATAAATCACAATATGAGCAGAAGTCTAGAATCTCGTAAAGTATAAACGGGACTACAAGTCAACACCACTGAGCATCTACATATAGCTGTCTGAAAAGACTCTAGTCATAGATGAGCTGATGGGACAACACCCCAACAAGCTTTAACAAAATCAAAAAACTTAAAGTCATAAAAGAAAGAACATATGTGTCATGACTCGATTGTAGACCCCGGATTGAGATACGGTACCTAGAGCCACGAATGACTCCAATCTAACCCATGGAACATACATTACATGAATAAGAGCATATCTGAAGTGGAAAGTAAGGCATAGACATAACATAAGTGGAAGTGTAAAATATATCATAAAGCATTACCAGAGACAACAAGTCTACAATGCTGAGTCATCTAACATATTGTTTGAAAGCCTCCAGCCATAAGATGAAATGATGGGACAACACCCCAAACTAGCTCGCTAAGTTTGAAACTGATTAGACATATACAAAGAACATAAAACTACTGCATACCCTTGGAGCTGGACTAATGACGAGGCTGAGACTGGTCGCCGAAAATTATATCATGAAATAATATAGGAGAGTATATGTGGTCAATACTTTGAATGTACTAAGTATGTAGGGTGAGTAAACATACTAGTAAAATAGTATAAAAGAGATCATGAGAGATAAGTAGTATAAAATGTGAATATTCGATAATAAACTAAACATGACGGCTCAAGGCATTTCAAAACTGTTACGTGGGCTAAACATTACTGAATTCATAGTAAAACCTTGTAAAAACATAACTTTGAGCCAAGATATCATGAAACGTGAACATGAACATGAATATATATATATATATATATATATATATATATATATATATATATATATATGAACTAAGGAACAGTGAGAGGCTTATCATAACTGACACCATCATGATAGAGCTTACATGATGCCCCAACTATCTCGCTCAAGTGGGAAGAGCAGTCCCAAGCTTGCAAATGCAAGGAACGATTAAAGAGTGATATCACTCTTGACTCAGGGAGATAATCTCCAATAACGAAGACCCTTGCATGTGCCCATTGAGGCAAGGGATACACTCTCTAATAGAGAGGATCCCATATTCCTCGGACTAGGGAAAATATTCTCTAATATCGAGGATTCCTTATCCTGTGGTGGCACGTAATTTTGAGACCTGGTGTTTGCTTGAACCCTTGGTCTACTTGGTGCAGACACTACTCCCAAAAGCATGCACATGACTCATAGTCATCATCGTGAAAACATACTTGAACTTGCATGGGATAGATAGAACATGAAATCATAATCATATTTGACATATGAAATAACCAGGAAAAGAATGCCATAGAGTTGGCCATGATACTTGAACTTAAATTTCGTGAAAATTATACGTGCTTGAATAAAATTTCATAACTTGAAATTATAAAATTCATAAGCTTAAGATTCATAAACTTTCATACATATTTTGATAATACATCATGACTTGAAATCGTAGGCTCATAAACTTGAAAATCATAAGATCATGCATAATTGGGTAAAATCATCATAAAATTGAAATCATGAATTCATTAGAAATTCGAGGGTCAAATATGACATATTAACCATAATTCATCAATTGAAATATAAGGGACTTGAACCCGTAAAAAGATCATGGAAGATTTCTGTCATGACCCGAATGGAGGCCCGGACCGAGACACGGGACAAGGAGCCCCCAGAGCCTCCAAGTCGACCCATGGGATGAACATACATCTAACTCAATTACTAAAACTGAAAAGTCAACATAATAATCTTAGCGGAAGTCTGAAATAAACATAACATTAGAATACACAATCTAAAGCTGAATACATCCTTTTATCTGAAAAGCCTCTAAACATGATGAGTTGATGGGACAAGACACCAACTAATTCTCTAATATTTAAACTAAAAGTACATCAATATCTAAAACCAAATGGTCTTCGGAAGATGAGGACTCACCACTAAGCTGGGTGCTAACCCTGGAACTGGCTACTAATGGAGCTAAGTCTGAGTACCGGAGCTTGTATTATAAAATGATACAACATAGAGTATGCGATCAATACGTGGAATGTACGAGTATGCAAGGTAAGTAAAACCGCTCAAATAAGTAAAATAATTTAAGAACATGCATAATGTGAAACATAAACAATAAGAATCTGAGAGTAAGGCTTGCATGTATTCTTTTTGAAATCAAGATTTCATCATAACATAATATAACTTCATAACTGAATCGATTGATTCAAAGCTGAAATCTAATAGTCATGAGTAAAATTGAACATTGAGTCAAAACTGCTTTAGAACATATATAGATGTATAAATCTCATGAATGATGAACATGCATAACTAAAATCATGAGGAACAATGGGAGACTCGTCTTTTAATCGACATTCCTTGATAGAGCTTACGTGGTCCTAACTAACACACTCAAGTGGGAAGATCCTTCCAAAGCCTTGCCACAGTTAGGGACGATACCATGTTATCGATATCAAGCTCGTAGCCTAATAGGGAAAGGGATAGCTCATAAAGGAGGTCCCGAAGTACTATATATATAAGAATAAACCTACGTTGGTGCGTAGTTTTGTGGAATAGGGTGATCGACCCTTAGCCTACTCGGTGCTAGACACTACTCCCAAAAACATGCATATGCTCTCCATCGTTTTCCAATGAAGCTTACCATCATCAATTAACGAAGCTCAATAATCAAATACATCTCAAATCTGAAATCATGCATATGAGAAACTTTATCTCAAAACATACTACAAGCTGAAAGATAATTGGGAGTCTTCACTCCAAAACCATGTGGTAAGCTTAATTTGGGAAAATCATAAATCATACTTGAATATGTGTGCATTAACCAATACCTTAACATGCTTGAAAATATTCAATTCATATTTAAAACATGATTATTAACATGGGTAGCTTGAAAACATGCTTAACCATACATTCATCACAAATCTCATCTTTCATGAACTTTCTATAATTAGGCATCTTGATTTAATAAACTTAGAACATGATTTTTCATTTAAAATAACATAAAATGAACTTAACCCTCTTAAAAGACATCATTCATAACTTAAAACAACGTAGTTTAGGCCTAACCATCTTAGGAATTATGGAAAATCCCTTACTAAATTTGTAGAAAATAACTTCCAATCAGTCCCCACGAGGGTCGTGATGACTCATCACCACTGGCCATGACTCGTGGTGTAATCCATCAAGTACACTTCTTATCAAGTCATCGGGGCTCGTCACGGGTGACTCAATGATATGTTACTGGTGATCATGACTCATGGTCACCACTCGTCATGTGCACTGCCTTAATCTCAATCAAACCTTTCCCTACTGGCCACGACTCATCCCACGAATCATGGTGATTGACCATGACTCGTGGTCACGTCCGTGGGGATACAAATTCCCAAATTTAAACTCACCTTCTGAGCTTCACCATGAGTCACATCATGACTCCTGGTATGCTACCACAGTTCATCTCATGACCTATTATTTGTCTTCATGCCAGTTTTTAAAATTTTTTCTTTGTTTGAACTCCCGGTTCTGAACTTTGGGCATTCGTGTTATAACAATTTCATTGAATTGGGTCTAACCCTAGAATTTTCATGAAACTTGATTAGAGACTTGAATTCATGAGTTAGAGATGGAAATGGGCATGAGGGTGGAAGGATTTCCCCATTTATGACCCTACATACTTAGGTTAGATGATCCCTTGATCTGCCTTGAAGACCCAAGAAAGATTTGATGGAATTTGATGAAAAACGCTAGCCTTGATCTTGAGAGAAAAATAAATCTTACGGTCTTTATAGAGAATGACGAATTAGGCTAAGTCAGATCCTTTTATCTGACCCTTAGGAAGCCTAAAATGATGTCTTTTTAGGAGTTAAAAGCATAAGATTTTACCAAAATACCCTTAAATAATCGAAATAAAGCCTGAAACTGGCAGAACCAATGACCAAAGGGACGAGTCGTTGGTTGATAGGATGACCTGTACTGAGGTTCGTCCACTGCTTGGTGTTGTTTCACTAAACTGCTTATAATATTTTATTCTAAACTCTAATTGATGTAAAGTCAAATGAGTTGGAAAGAAGACTCAAAGGGCTTCAATTTGATGTGTTGAATCACCCAAAACCACTTTGTAAAATGGGAGCTATGGTTTTTTGAAGTTGAACCTTGTAAGAACTTGTACGAAAACTCAATCAGTAAGAAGGCTTTAAACTCAACTTTCTGCTAGAGGTTCCTTATGACCTTAATTTGTATCCAAAGAACTTATCACACTTAAGAATAGTTCTTAACACCTAGTTTCCATAAAATTCATTGGGCTCAGGTCTTTTCACATATCTAAAATGGTTCCAAACTTAGCTCGAAAGTCTGTGGTGTTACAATATCTCTACTCACGACTAAAACGATGACCGGTACAATTAAACAACTGTATGTACAATCCCCTCGGGGGTTTTGGTCCAATTTCTAATAGATCTTTGGAACACCAAATCAATGACCCATTGGTATGTTAGACGACTCATTTTGAGAGTCATTGTTTTGTCCTGGTGTTATTTTCCTACTGTTTTCTACTATAAGTCTCGCATCTGATGTAACATACTTTTTAAGGTATTACATTATATCCCCCTTGGGAACATTCATCCTTGAATATTAGTTAACTGAGATGAAAGGATAGGGAAAGAACTGTAATTCCAAAACTGAATAGCTATACAAAAATTTGATAGAATGACTGACTCTGAACATCAAAACACATGACTAAACTGAATTCATGAAACATACATGCATGCTAAGACATAAGAGGAACTAAGAGACATGAACTTGACGTGAAACTAGATAGAAATCTGAAACTGAGCTGGTAAGGATGGAGTTATAAATCCCAAGACCATTTTCCAATATCTAATTAGCTGACACTATAACTAATCTGACCGAGAGTAAGACTTTTCCCAAGTCGTTTCATATACTAGCTCATAGCTCCCACACGGCTTCACTGAAACAAATTTCTTATTTCCCCTAACTTGCGAACCTGTCAGTCCAAGATTTCAACTGGAACCTTCTCATAAAAGAGATTGTCATTCTTACCCACACCTTTTCACCCTTTTCATAGGTGAAACTTTCGGCATCACCTTGTTATTTGCACCAACTTCCCTGAATACCACCACATCATTCAAGCTTATCACTACAATTATCTTTCGGCTCCTCTATAACCTATATTACCTGAAAGCTCCTCAGACTCCCTGACAAAACTAGAAACTGCACTTTGTGAACTTCTACCTACAGAGCATCAAAGGCATGAATAGGCGGCAATCTTGGACATATCCATTGCAACCATCATTTTTGTTACGGTGAATGCACATAAGTCTTAGAATAAGGAAATCATAAGCATGAATCATTCAAGAAATCTAAGTGGAGCATATACCTGATGTAGCATGAACTTATGAGCAGGTAAGGTGGATCCTAAGGACTAAGTTCATAGAGCTGAGCACACTGGAGGCATGAGCTTACATACATAATGAGTTTCATGACATGAAGCTGAGATTTATGAAATCATGGAGTAAGATTGGGATTGTTGATTGAAGCGGTTACCTATCATTCTGGGAATCTGAGAATAATCATGAGTAGAGCATAATGTCGACTGGAACATAAGGGAAACCATATGATTAGGAAAGGATCGACACCCTAAGGTTACTATTTCTAGAACTCCCCTACTTGAAAGTACTCAAAATTTTACTTGGCCCTTCAACTTATCATCTACCCCTAAGCTTAAAGTCATCATTCTAAGGCTCTTGGATCCTTTCTTAAGCTAGGCTAACATCACTAATTATTGACTTATCATTAGCCTCTAAAGCGATAACTAAAGGCTTCATACTTATAACCATTCCTTTTTCCATTGACTAGGCGAGGAGGCATATTTCTACAAACGCACATAGCACGAGTTAGAAGGGTAGGGAGTCGAACTTCATTACATTAGGTAGTATTATGAAAGAAGAAAAGTTTCCTAAAACATCTCATAGCCACTTCCTAATAAGTGTGGCGCACTTCACACCCATGAAAAAACTCTACTTAATGCGGCTTGCAGACACTCTAGGACACACCTAAACCTAATGCTCTACTAACAAGTTTGTCACGACCCAAGCATAAACCTCGGATTGAGAACCGGGACCTAGAACCATAAATGACTCCAAGCTAACTCATGGGATATACATAGCATGATTAGGAGCATATATAAAGCGGAAATTAAGGCAGAGACATAAATAAGCGGAAGTCTAGAATATATCATAAAGCATAATCGAAGACAACAAGTCTACAATGCTGAGTCATCTAACATATCGTCTGAAAGCCTCGAGACATAAGATGAGCTAATGGTACATTGCCCCTAACTAGCTCGCTAAGTCTAAAACTGATTAGACATAGACAAAGAACAAAAAACTACTGAATGTCCTAAGATGATGAGGATTCATCCAAAAAGGGAACTGAGCTGGACTGCTGCAGGAGTGGAACTAACGACGAGGCTGAGATTGGTCGCCTGAGCATATATCATGAAATGATATAGCATACTATATGCAGTCAGTACTTAAAATATACTGAGTATATAAGGTGAGTAAACATGCTAGTAAAATAATATAAAAGTGATCATGAGAATAAAATAGTATAAAATGTGAGTTTCCGATCATATATTAAACATGAGGGATCAAGGAATATCAAAATTGTTACATAGACTGAAGATGACTGACTTCATAGTAAAACCTTGTAAAAATATAACTTAGGTCAAGATATCATAAGTCGAGAAATCATGAAACATGACCATGAATATATATATATATATATATATATATATATATATATATATATATATATATATATATATATATATATATATATATATATATATATATATATGAACTAAGGAACAGTGGGAGAACTCATCATAACCGACACTATCATGATAGAGCTTACATGATGCCCCAACTATCTCACTCAAGTGGGCAGAGCCGTCCCAAGCTTTCTAATGCAAGAAACGTTTAAGGCGTGATATCATTAGTGACTCAGGGTGACAATCTCCAATAATGATGACCCCTGCATACGCCTACTGAGGCAAGGGAGACACTCTCCAATAGAGAGGATACCATATTCCTCGGGCTAAGGGAAACATTCTCTAATAAAGGATCCCTTATCCTACGGTGGCACATAATTCAAAGACCCAGGGTATGCTTGAACCCCCGCCTATTCGGTGCTAAATACTACTCCCAAAAGCATGCACATGGCTCATATTCATCATCGTGAAAACATACTTGAACTTGCATGGGCTAGGAAAAACATGAAATCATGATCATATTTGATATAAGTGAAATAACCATGAAAAGGATGCCATAAAGGTGGCCGTGATACTTAAACATGAATTTCCTTAAAATCATACATGCTTGAATAAAAGTTCATAACTTGAAATCATAAAATTCATAAGCTTAAGATTCATAAACTTTCATACATATTTTGATAATACATCATGACTTGAAATCATAGGCTCATAAACTTGAAAATCATAGGATCATGCATAATTGGGTAAAATCATCATAAACTTCAAATCATGAATTCATAAGAAATTTGAGGGTAAGATCTTCCATAATAACCATAATTCATGAATTGAAATATAAGGATATTGAACCCGTAGAAAGACCATAGAAGATTTCATTGAATTAGGTCTAACCCTAGAATTTTCATAAAAATTAATTGGAGAATCGAATTCGTGAGCTAGAGGTGGAATTGGGCATGAACGTGGAATGATTCCCCCCATTCATGACCCTACATACCTGGTTTGATAATCCCTTGGCCTACCTTGAAGACCCAAGAAATATTTGATGGAATATTATGAAGAACCCTAGCCTTGATCTTGAGAGAAAAAGATGTTACGGTCTTTGAAGAGAGTGAGGAGTTAGGATAAGTTAGATCCTTTATCTGACCCTTAGGAAGCCTAAAACAACATCATTTAGGAGTTAAAAGTATAGGAGTTTACCAAAATACCCTCAAAATACTGAAATACAGCCTGAAACTAGCAGAATCAACGACTAAAGAGATGTGTCGTGGGTTGATAGGACGACCTGTACTGAGGTTCATCCAATGCCTGGTGTTGTTTTACTAAACTGCTCATAACTTTTTACTACAATCTATGATTGATGCAAGGTCAGATGGCATTGGAAAGAAGACTCAAAGAGCTCTAATTTGATATGTTGAATAACCTAAAACCACCTTGTAAAATGGGAGATATGGTTGTTTGAAGTTGACCCTTATAAGAACTTATACGGAAACTCAACCGGTAAGAAGGCTCTCAACTTAACTTTGTGCTAGAGGTTTCTTAAGAACTTCATTTGTTTCCAAATCACTTTCGCGCTAAGAATTTTTCTTAACACCTAGTTTCTATAAAATTAATTGGGCTCAGGTCTTTCCACATACCTAGAATGGTTTTAAACTTAGTCTGAAAGTCTGAGGTGTTATAATATCTCAACTTAAAATTGAAATGACGAAAAATACATTGGAACAACGACCCTGTTAAGCCCTGTAAGTTTCTATTATTTAACGGATGCGTGCGTACGTGTGTTGACAGTTTCGGAGTACGATGCATGTGAGGAAGGGCTCGAGAGATGAATATATGAGCATGGCATCGAGTGAGCAGGAGGTCGAGGCCGGAGGCCAGGCACCTTGGGTGTCGCATCGTGCTAGCCAACCTGGCGCTATGACTGGCGCATCGCACCCCTTTGCTGGTGCGCCGCGCCCTAGGACACTACCCTCCCCCTTAATTATATATATATATATATGTGTGTGTGTGTGTTTAAGTGTTGGAACTTCATTTTAAAATATTCCCTCGGCATATAAGTGAGAGGAGCGAAGGGTTTCTTCCGTTTTTCATCAAATTATGCCGTTAAACTCTGTCTAAATGCAAATTCACCTTGGATAATAAGTTCTAGGCCTACGAAAAACATCTCTGCGGAGTTGTTTCTTGAAAATTCACTTGGTGTATCAGAACCCCACCGAGTAAAGGTTGTCGAAATTACTTCAAATTGAGTCCTAAATGGCTACAGGCAATAGGTAAGCATTTTTCCCTTCTAAACTCTCGAGAAATTGTAAGGTTTTGACCGAATAAAACTGAACTGAATTATAGTTATTATTATTGAAAGATATTGTTGTTTGCCGAGCCTTAGTATTGAAAATAGCCCTATTCTCTCAACTTAAGGGCTGAAATTGAGTGGAATCGTCGGTTACAAGTTGGAACTAATCGGATAAATGAGAATCGGCGTTCGAGGTATGTTAAGTCTAATCTCTTCGATAAGTTATTCTTGTCGTATAGTAATATGACCTATATCCTTGTAAGAAAGCCAGAAGCATGGATGTTTTGATTAGTTGCTACCGTTAATTTGAGATTAACATTTACTATTTCAGTTGGGACTGACCCTATCCTATATAGCCTTCCATCAACCAACCTTAAGGTTACTAGCTATGTCATCACCTGTGGGGCTACATAGATCGCTCAGAGGAGCTATATGTTGTCTGACAGGACTATATTTACGCCCAAGGGCCATATTACAGTGCATCCATGAATAGGCTTCTATTTTTATGCCGTATCGGCATCACTGACCCTCTATCGAGCCTTGTGTGCCAGGGTGCAGTTGAATAGGTAGGTTGGCTATTGTTACCTGTTGACTCATATTGACCATGCTAGGGGTATATAGATTGAAGTGTACTCGTCGAGGCTTATGGGGACCCCGAACGGGTTATTCTATGCTGGTTTTATCTTCCAGGATTATGGGGGTCAGGTAAGGTTCTTGTTTGTATTACTTACTTATTAGTTATACAACAGGTTATGAGGCTATTCAGGTTATAACTCTTACCCTTTCTATTGAACATTTTCAGTTCTATTATCAGTTTTATTCAGTCAATTACATTACTGCCTTACATATTTGGTACATATTGTACTGATGTCCATCTTTGGGGCGCAACATTACTTGCCTGTAGGAGTAGATAGATGTGGTTTAGGACCTTCCCAGCTGCCAGCCAGAGTCAGCAGTCCAGTCAGCTCCTTTCTCTGGAGTTGATAGTTAGGGAAGGTTTGTTCTCTTGTTACACAATTTTTTGGTAGGTTGGGGCCCTGTCCTGGCCATTATTCTGCTCTTAGAGGCTTGCAGTCTACCGATTCTCAGTTGGGTTATTGTTGGTCGTGTGGGGCATATATGCTTTATTTTGTGTATGTTGGTCATGTGGTGCCTAGTTTAGCTAGTTAGTTAGCAGCCTTGTCGGCATTAGTGTGAATATGATCGTCTGATTTCATTCTGCTATAACTAGATAGCATGATGGTCTTGTCGGCCCGTATAAGATCCCTTTTATCGCTTTGTTGTTGGGTTAGTTGTTTTACTTTATAGGTGCTGCATGAACTTGTCGGCCCGAGGCTTTATTTACAGTAGAGATATAGCAGTTTGTTTTCTTGATTTAAGTTGCTGGCAAGCACCACAGGTGCATATGCCCAGCCAGGTCAGCCTAGGTCCCAGTATGGCATTAGGTGCCAGTCATGCCTCCCAAGGTGTTGCGTGACAAACTTGGTATCAGAGCAGGTCGTATCCCAGGGAGTCTACAAGCCTTATCTAGTAGTCTTGTCTATGGATGTGTTGTGCACCACATTCTATAGGCAGGAGGCTACTCGGCATAATAGCGTGGCTACCCTCCTTTCTCCTCTAGTCATGCTATAGAGCTATGTTGTATAGGGTAACTCCCTAAGATTACATCATTCTACTTCTTTTCATAGGAAATTTCTGACGCACGACAGACCACAACTGGTCCAGAGCTAGATGTCGTGGCAGGAGACGGCACTAGTAGAGTGCCACAGTTAGAGTCGGCCCGATTTAAGGGTGATAGGGACACTTCATCTCAGTCTCTGTAGTATTCTCTACTATTCCAGAAGCCCCCCAGGGCAGCAAACATGTTAGCACCACCCCTATCAGTCCCTATACCTATACCATCGGATCAGGATTTTAGGAGCGTTGTTTATATGCTGGCTCAGATGATGGCCGCTCAGCACCAGCCGGTGGTACCAGTTGTTGCTGAATCTATGGGCGGACTTGGAAGTTTGACGGTCCGAGAGTTCCTTGTCATGAGTCCCCCATAATTCACGAGGACAGACCATAGGGAGGATTGTCAGGACTTTCTAGACCAGTTACAGTAGATCTTTAGGGTGATGCATGAAATGCCTATAGAGTCAGTTGAGTTGGTAGTATTTCGACTACAAGACATAGCGGTGTTGTGGTACGAGAGTTGGGAGAGGTCCCGAGGCAGGAGTAACCCCTCCAACTTGGTCTAGTTTTTACTTGCAACAAGAAATTCGATAGGCCCGAGTGGATCAGTTTCTGCACCTGGAACAGGGTTTGATGAGTGTTCGAGAGTATGCAATGAGGTTTGATTCCTTGGCCAGGTATGTGCCAGCATTTGTGGATACCATGCCAGCCAAGGTACATTGATTTATCATAGGGCTACTCCCAGAGTATGTGGAAACTTATGTTACAGCTACCTTACGAGAGGATATGGACATTGCGCGTATTCAGGATTTCGCTCAGAATACTGAAGGGATTAGGCGGCGTAAGCAGGCGGTGGAAAGGGAGAATTAGGAACAACAACGGAAGACCAGGACACCGACATATAGGCAGAATTTCAGGGTGGATCCAGGCCGCAAATATCAGGCAGGCCACCCAGACCTCCACCTCCGCAGCAGTAGAGTGGTATATCAGATCATCAGGGATGGTCAAGCCTCGGCGAGAGCTCGCGAGCATTAGGTTCCCAGCAATAGAGGGGATTAGATTTAAGTAGGCTCGCTGTACCGAATTGTAGTATTTGCGGTCGACGACATTTTGGGATGTGAAGGTATGGTTCTACTTCTTGTTAAACTTGTGGACAAGAGGGTCTTATGATGAGGGATTGTCCAACTAGAGGTCAGGGTGATCGGGACAACAGGACAAGTCTTTAGCAGGGTCACATGCCCCGGCACCTTCAGCAGGGCATAGGCCCTCAGCTCCAGCCAGCAGAGGCAAGGTAGATTAGGGGCATCTAGTTATGTAAGTGTTTCGGATCGCACGTACATCTTATTAGGGCGACATGAGTTAGAGTCCTCTACAGATATTGTGATAGGTATGCTGAATGTTTGCTCCTACTCAATTCATGCTTTGATAAACCCAGGTTCCGCTTTTCCTATGTTACTCCATTAGCGGCCTGAAAGTTTGGTATAAAGCTAGAATTGCTTCAGCAACCCTTCTCGATGTCTACACCAGTCGGTGACTCTATTGTTGTTAAGAGAATTTACCAGGGTTGTACAATAGAGATTGTTGGTCGCCAGATTTTAACAGATTTAGTGGAGCTAGAAATGATTGATTTTGATGTAATTATGGGTATGGATTGGCTAGCTCCATGTTGTGACAATGTGGAATGTTGGATGAAGACTATCCGATTTCACTTTCTACGGAAGGGTAGTGCGAGAGTGGAAAGGCAATGCAGCTACGCCAAAAGGTAGGTTCATATCCTATCTTCAGGCGAGAAAGTTGATAGCGAAGGGTTGTATTTACCATATTGTTAGGGTTCGGGATATGCAAACAGAATCCCCAACTCTTCAGTCCATCCCAGTGGTTAGTGAGTTTCTAGATGTGTTCTCAAATGAGCTCTCAGGTATTCCCCTAGAGCGTGAAATCGATTTTTCTATCAACTTGCTACCAGGTACACAACCCATATCCATCCCTCCATATCGAATGGCTCCCTCCGAGTTGAAAGAGTTGAAAGAAAAGTTGAAAGACTTGTTAGATAAGGATTTTATTAGGGCTAGTACTTTGTTGTGGGGTGCGCTAGTTCTGTTTGTGAGAAAGAAAGATAGCGCCCTACTAATGTGTATAGATTATCGGCAATTGAATAAAGTTACTATTAAGAATAAATACCCTCTTCCAATGATAGATGATTTTTTGATCAACTGCAGGGGTGAAATATTTCTCCAAGATTGACTTAAGGTCCTGGTACCACCAAGTACTGGTCAGGGAAAAAGATATTCCAAAAACAACTTTTAGGACCAGATATGGTCATTTTGAATTCTTAATTATGTCTTTCGGATTGACAAATGCACCAGCAGTGTTCATGGGTCTGATGAATGGTATCTTCTAGCCATATTTAGATCTTTTTGTGATAGTGCTCATTGATGATATTCTAGTATATTCCTGCTCAGAGGTTGCACAGAGAAATCACTTAAAAATAGTACTTCAGATCCTTAAAGACTGACAGTTATATGCAAAGTTCTCAAAATGTGAGTCTGGTTGAATTCCATAGCTTTCTTGGGCCATATTGTATCAGATGTCAGTATCCAGGTTGACTCACAAAAAATTGAGGCAGTTAAGACATGGCCAAGACCTACAACTCCAACTAAGGTTCACAGTTTCCTGGGGTTAGCTGAATATTACATAAGGTTTTTGGAAGGATTTTCTACCCTATCAGCACCTTCGACCAAATTGACTCAGAAAGCATCCAAGTTCCACTGGACCGAGGCCTGTGAGTAGAGTTTGTAGGAGTTGAAAAATAGATTGACATCTGCACCACTGTTAGCCTTATCAGAAGGTTTAGAGGGTTATGCAGTATACTGTGATGCTTCCGGCGTTGGGTTAGGGTGTGTTCTAATGCAACACGGTAAGGTAATTGCTTATGCTTCGAGGCAGCTAAGGAAGCATGAAAAGAACTACCCCACCCATGATTTAGAATTAGCTGCACTAGTTCATGATTTGAAAATATGGAGGCATTACTTGTATGGTGTACATGCTGCAACAGCATCATTTGTTAGAATTGCTGAAAGATTATTACGTGAACATCCTATTTTTTCTCAAGGAAAGCTAATATTGTAGCCGATGCCCTTAGCCACAGATCCATGGGTAGTTTAGCATATTTAAGGCCAGAACAATAGGAAATGGCTCGAGAACTACACTGGTTAGCCAGTTTCGCAGTCCAGGTAATTGATTCGGAGGATAATGGGGTTGTGATTCAGAATACATCAGTATCCTCTCTGGTTGTAGAGGTAAAGGAGAGATAGTACGAGGACCCTAATCTAGTACAACTCAGATACAAGGTTCAACAGGGTGAATTATCGGCCTTCGAGTTAACGAAAGATGGGGTCTTGAGATTCAAAGGTCGATTCAGTGTTCCAGATGTAGTAGGGCTCATCTAGAAGATTATGGTAGAGGTACATTATTCTCGTTACTCTCTTCATCCAGGTTCGATGAAGATGTACCATGATATAAAGGAGATATACTGGTGGCCTGGAATGAAGAAAGGTGCAGCTGAATTTGTAGCACGGTGTCCTTATTGCCAGTAGGTAAAAGCTGAACATCAGTAACCTGGCAGACTGACTCAGGAAATAGCAGTACCCAAATGGAAATGGGAAGCAATTAATATGGACTTTTTGATGGGGTTACCACGTACCAGGCATAAATTCGACTTCATTTGGGTCATTGTCAACAGATTGATGAAGTCAGCCCATTTCTTTCCAATCAGGACTACATTTTCAGTCGAGATTATGCTGAGTTATATATCAAGGAGATAGTCCAATTACATGGTGTTCCAGCATCCATTATTTCTGACTGAGGGGCACAGTTGACAGCTAGATTCTGACAGTTTTTTCCAGAAAGGTTTGAGGATACAGGTTAATTCGAGTACAACTTTCAACCCTCAAACACATGGTTAGGCAGAGCGCACCATTCAGACGGTCGAGGATATGCTACGAGCGTGTGCACTAGACTTTGGGGGGAGTTGGGACGAGCATCTACCGCTTATTGAATTTGTATATAATAATAGTTATCATTATGTTATTCAGATGGCGCCTTATGAGACTTTATGTGGATGGAAATGCAGGTCCCCTATAGGATGGTTTGAAGTAGGGGAGGCAGGGCTGATCGAACTGGATATAATCCATCAGTTAGAAGAAAAACTGAAACTCATTAGAGAATGGTTGATAACAGCCCAAAGCCATTAGAAGTCCTATTCTGATGTGCGGCATAGAGACTTGGAATTTAATATCAATGATTGGGTATTTCTCAAAGTTTCACTGATGAAGGGCATGATGAGATTTCACAATAAGGGCAAGCTTAGCCCTAGGTTTATTGGCCCATATCGGATCCTCCAAAGGATAGGCCGAGTGGCATATGAGTTAGAACTGCCTTCAGGGCTAGAATCTGTTCACCAGTCTTCCACGTGTCAATGCTATGGAAATGTATAGGAGACCCATTTCGGGTTGTTCCAGTTGAGGATGTTCAAGTTACTAAAGAGTTATCCTACGAAGAAACTCTAGTTGCTATACTGGATCGACAGGTCCGTAGACTGTGGACTAAAGATGTAGCCTCCATTAAAGTCTTGTGGAGGATAGAAATATAGAAGAGATGACTTGGGAAGCTGAGGAAGACATGAGGTCTATATATCATCACTTATTCCAGACCTGACCTAGATTATACAGTTGAGGTGAGATTGGTGTTCAGATGTTACACTATTGCTTATATTACTAGTACTATTCAATTGTTCACTTCTATGTTATGGATAGTTGTTTAAAGCATCCTGTGAGATGCCTATGTTGGACTTTTATGCATTTCAGGTTTTTAGATAGTCCATATTACAGAGGAGATGCTGCCAAAATTTTTCTAGCAATAGTTAAAGGAGTTGACTCTTTTAAGTCTAAAGATTATATTCGAGGATGAATGTTCCTAAGGGGGGGATGATGTTACACCCCGTAAGTTTCTATTGTTTAACAGACACGTGTGTACATATGTTGAGAGTTTTGGAGTACATCACATGTGATTAAAGGCTCGGGGGATGAATATACGAGCATGGCATCGAGTGAGCAGGAGGCCAGGGCCAGAGGTCAGGCGCCTTGGGAGTTGTGCCGCGCCAGCCAGAGTGGCGCTATGGGCGGTGAGCCGCACCCCTAGGCCACCCCCCAATTATATATATATGTTTAAGTGTTGGGACTTTATTTTAAAATTTGCCTGGGTAGAAAAGTGAGAGGAGCGAAGGGTTTCTTCCATTTTTCATCAAATTACGCCGCTTAACTTTGTCCAGACACAAATTCACCTTGAATAATGAGTTGTAGGTCTACGAGAAGCATCTCTGTAGAGTTATTTCTTGAAAATTTGCTCAGTGTACCGGAACCCCCCGAATAAAGGTAGTCAGAATTTCTTCAAGTTGGGTCTTAAACGGCTACAAGAAATAGGTAAGCATTTCTTCCTTATAAACTATCGAGAAATTATGAGTTTTCTGCCAAATTAAACGAAATTGAATTATAGTTATTATTATCGAAAGATATCATTTTTTGCCGAGCCTTAGTATTGAAAATATCGCTATTATCTTAGCGTAAGGGATGCAATTGAGTGGAATCACTGGCTACAGGTTGGAACTAATCGAATAAATGAGAATTGATATTCGAGGTATGTTAAGGCTAATCCCTTCAACAAGTTATTCCTATCGTATAGTAATATGACCTATATCCTTGTAAGAAATATAGAAGCATGGATGTTGTTATTTGTAGCTACTGTTAGTTTGAGATTAGCACTTACTATTGGGACTGACCCTACCCTATATAGCCTTCCATCGACCAACCTCAGGGTTACTAGTTGTGTCATCACTTGTGGGGCTATATAGATCACTCAGAGGAGCTATATGTTTTCTGACAGGACTATATTTATTCCCAAGGGCTATATTACAGTCCATCCATGAATGGGCTTCTATTTTATGTCGTATCGGTATCACTAACCCTCCGTCAAGCCTTATGTGCCCAGGGTGCAGATACAGGAGCCCAACGCGCTCAGACACAACTATAGGAGCCTAGTAGGCTCAGTTGCAGACCCAAATGCCAGGTAAGTTGACTATTGTTACCCGTTGACTCATATTGACCATGTTAGGGTTATATAGATTAAAGTGTACTCAACAGGGCTTATGGGGGCCCCCAACGGGTTATTCTGTGCTGGTTGTACCTTCCAGGCTTATGGGGGCCAAGTAAGGTTCTTATTTGTATTACTTACTTGTTAGTTATACAACAGGTTGTGAGGCTATTCAGGTTATAACTCTTACCCTTTCTATTGAACATTTTTAGTTCTATTATCAGTTTTATTTAGTCATTTCCATTACTTCATTACATATTCGGTACATATTGTTCTAACACCCATCTTTGGGGCGCTGCATTACTTGCCTATAGGTGTGGATAGACATGGTTCAGGACCTTCCTAGCTATCAACCAGAGTTAGCAGTCCAGTCAGCTCCTTTCTCCGGAGTTGATAGTTAGGGAAGGTTTCTTCTTTTGTTGTACAACTTTAGGGCCCCGACCATTATTCCACTCTTAGAGGCTTGTAGGCTACAGATTCTTAATTGTGGGTTGTTGTTGGCTGTGTGGGGCCTATGTGCTTTATTTTGTGTATGTTGGTCGTGTGGGGCCTAGTTTAGCTAGTTATTTAGCAACCTTGTCAGCATTAGTATGAATATGATCGTTTGTTCTCATTTTTCTATAACTAGACAACATGGTGGTCTTGTCAGCCTGTATAGGATCCCTTTTATTTCCTTGTTGTTGGGTTAGCTATTTTCCTTTACAGGTGTTGCATGGCCTTGTTGGTCTGAGGTTGTATTTACAGCTAAGATATAGCAGTTTGTTTTCTTGATTTAAATTGCTGGCAGGCACCAAAGGTGCGTATGCCTAGCTAGGTCAGCTCATGTCCTTGTATGGAATTAGGTGTCAGTTATACCTATCAAGGTGGGGCGTGACAGGTCCGTACAATTTCCTCATGGGTTCTAGGCCAATTTTAGACAGCTTTCTGGAATACCAAACAATGACCAAACCAACAGCCCATCGATCTGTTGGACGACTCATTTTGAGAGTCGTTGTTTGGTCCTAGTGTTGTTTTTCTGCTATTTTCTTCTCTAAGTCTTGGCTCTAATCTAAGGTACTTTTGGGGTATTATAATATGTCAAAACGAATGTCCTCGGATCATGAGGACTTACCTATGTTGGGGCTCGACTGGACTAATGGGGGAGCAAATCTAACATCGAAGCTGAAACTGATAGCCCAAACCTATATCACGAGACAATATAGCATAGAGGTATGCAATCAGTACTTTAAATGTACTATGTATGAAGGTTAAGAAAAATATGAGAGTAAGGACAACATGTTAAAATCATGATCATGAGATAGTTATAAATGTGAGTTATTCATCATAAACTGAAACATAGTGACCCAAGGTTTTCAAAGTGTACTCATACAACTTAACATATTTAAAATCATAAGTAAAAGCTCATAAGCAGATCAATGGGTCAATCATACTATAAAACATGATATCATAAATTCTGATCATGAATGTCTTAAAAACATGAGGAACAATGGGAGGCTCTCAAAATCAATATCATCATGAATGACTACATGATGCCTAACTATCTCTCTCAAGTTGGCAGAGCCGACCTAAGCCTTGGTAGGGAAAACAATGATAAGGGCATGATATAACTCGTGAGGCCCGTTGGGCTAGGGAAGCACTCTCTGGTGAGACCCTAAACATGAATATATACCTACGGTGGTACGTAATTCTGTGACCTGGGTGCGCTGAACCCCGACCTACTCGATGATAGATACTACTGCAAAAACATGCACATTGCACATAGTTATAATTACGGAACGTACTTGGTTTTGCATGGTCTAGTTATAAAACATGAAAATCATAATCACACTTGTCATACATGAACTATCCATGAAAACAATACCGTTGAGTCGGCCATGATACATAAGCTTGAGATTCATGAAATCATACATAATTGAGTAAAATCATCATAATTTGAGAATCATAGGTTCATAAGAGATTGTTGTAGAAAACATGCATTCATAATCATAAAACATGGATTGAATCATAAAAAAATCAAATTCATTGAAGATCATAAGAGTTTTCATCAAAATTGGGTCTAACCCTAAAAATTCATAAAATCGTAGTTGGAGACTTCAATTCATGAGATTGAGATTAAATTGTGTATAAGGATGGAACAAATTCCTATTCATGACCCTACATACCTGAGCTTGATGAATCCTTTACCTGATTTGAAGACCCAAGAGAAATTGAGAAGAAGATGATGAAGAACCCAAGGCTTTCCTTGAGATAAAAAATCCAACTTATGGTGTTTGAAGAGAATAAGGGTTTAGGCTAAGTATAATTCCTCAATCATCCTTTTAGGAATCTTAAAACAGCGTCACTTAGAAGTTAAAAGCATAAGGTTTTACTAAAATACCCTATACTGCCAAACTAAAAATTAAACTGGAAGAACCAACAACCCACACCATGGGTCATTGAACCAACAAAAAGACCATTGGTCCTCTTGTTGGTTCCCACTTCTACTCTAAATCATCCTCTGAACATGCTTCAACGACTAAAACAAATGGCCCGTACAATCTAACAATGGGTCATACAATTCACTCATCGATTCTAGGTAGATTTTGGCAAATTTCTGAAGTTCATCACCACAGGGTAACCAATGACTCGTTGGTTCATAGAATGACCCATCCTATAGGTTGTTCAATGGCCTGGTGCTATTTTTCTGTTGGTTTCTACTATAAGTCTTAGATCTGATCTTAGGAAATTTCAGGATCTTACATGTATGTTGATTAGACATCATTTAGAACCAACAGAAGTAAAGAATATGGCTTACATGATTATAATATGAACCAGTTCTTGCAAGTTAGTAGCCTAAATCTTTATTCCATTTTTTAGATGTTAAAGTTATTAAAATGGTCATTGATTAGGTACAATAATCTTGATTAATTTCAGTCTAAAGAGTTAGAATTTCTTATTTTTGTCTCATTACCTCCCTAAAGAGTAAGGGTATCTGTGGATGGTCTTCTTAAGTCAAGTGAGTAGTGAAACAATAAATTTCTAGTATAGAGTCATTCATGACATTCTGCCGAAGAACTTTTATCTTGTTGTCTATTTTTCCTTTTTCGTGTTTTGGAAATTGACATTTGGAATTGTCACTTTAATACCAATAAGGATAATATCTTGAAATGGTGCAAAAGGGCTATTGATTTGCTTAAGGAATCTGAGTAAAAACTGTTAACTATGTTTAGCTATCTCTCATGTTTATGCTTAAACAATCAAGTTATGTGAAGTTTAAATGTTAGTCTAAACACCCATTCACTTAACCTAAAGCTATCCAGTTTTCTTTGAGTCATTTGCGTTTCTTCCAGTTCATAAAGAGTAAGATTGTACCTTCTTTTCAACTAAAACTGTTGAAGTATGGAGCAGGGACAATGCTCTTTATCTCAATCTGCATATACATGCCCTCACAACCCTTCAATACGGGTTAATAATTATATGAACTTAGAACACTTAGTGATTAGCCTAAGTTGTAATATGAATAATCCTTAACCAATTGAAATAGTTAGTCAACACCTTTTTGCTTCTAACTGCTCCTCTTCTCCTTATGTTGGTGAAACTGAATATTTGAAAATAGCTTATGTCTATGTTTGCATTTTGAACTTAAATTGGTTAAGTTAGTCTCTTTTAGTAAAAATGTAGTTGTTGTTGTTTCACTAACCTCTCAAGTGTAATAATTTTTAGAAGGCTCTAGCAGAATTTACTAACTAAATGTGTAGTTGAAGGCACTGATTTAAGTCTTATCTGTATCTTTCTATGGCAGTTAAATTTAATAAAATTTAGAACCAACTGAAGGGAAATTCTTTGTGTTGCTTCTAGGGGCCACTGACTAGATTTTTCATGAATTTAGTGTTTCAGTGTGTTGTGATGTTATGCTCTTTATCTACTAAGTATCCAAACACATTAGTCTTCCTTTGTACTAACCAGTTCTTTATGTCCGCCTGATATAAATTGGGATAGTTTTGTGCATGTTTATAAACAGTAACTTAATTTAAGTTTATTACATTACTATGAAATACAATTTTTCTTGATGGAATATTTTCTTCTAATTTACATTCTTATATTATCATGTTTATTAGCCTCTAATCCTTATTTTCTTTTCTTTGATTTTTCATGACATAATAGAAAGGTTGACGTTCTCATGTTGGAACTCATATTAGACCCAAAGTAAATTGGGCCAACAACTATTAAGATGACCTTAATGCCCGCACCCTTGAAGCCTCGAACACTAGGAGTTGGGCTCTGAAAAGGTGTCCAACATCTCCTAGATTTGGTCCTTTTCTTTCAAAGTCTTCTTTTACCTGTGATATCCATGACTGTTGATCTCACTTATTCTGGTTCTTTATATGTTTTCTACTTTTTGATCATAGAGTTAAATAACTTTTGTCGTGGGAAATACTTACATAAGCTAGACACATCATAAATAACCCATTCTTGCACATAACACCGTTTATACATGTTGATATATCTTTTGAAAATCGCTGAAACTTTGGTAACTTCCTTTACTAATTTTTTCAAATTTGCCGATCTTTAACCAATTTTGTTTTCATGCAAATGTTGGAACAAACTAAAAAAGTTTCTGAAGTAAAATTCAAAAATGAATAAAAAAATGAAGGGATTTTTAGTCAAAAGTATTGACCTAATTTTCTTCAAATCTAGCTTGCACACATGCAGATTTTGGCTCTTTCAGGAGGTTCCCAAATAAATCAAGCATGAACTATATATTAATTTTATATATATATATATATATATATATATATATATATATATATATATATATATATATAGTTCTTCACATACTAGTATATATGTCATGACCTTAACTGGGACCCTGGATCGAGACACGGGATCTAGATTCAAGAATGACTCCAAGCTAACCCATGGTACATACATAGCATGTACGAGTATAATCAAGAGGAAATTAACAGAAGCTTGGATAAGCAGAGCTCTAAATATCAAAAAACGTAAATAAAAACGATAATATCGTAATGCTCTCACAAGTCTGAACGTGCTAAATCTATTCCTTAAAGCCTCTACTATTTGATGAGATGCTGGGACAAGCCCCCAGCTAACTCCAAGTCTAAAACTAGAACAAAATATAACAAGTGTAAACCGAAAGATGTCCTCGAATGATGAGGACTCACCCAAAGCGAGATGGAGCTGAACTGAGCGAGTGCGAGCTAGCGACAAGTCTGGGATGGATCACCCGATCCTATATCATGAGATGATATAGCATAAAGTATGCGGTTAGTACTTGGAATGTACTGAATACGTAAGGTTAGTAAAACATGGTAGTAAAATGAGAGTATAAAATTATGCATATAAATCAAAAGGATCGGGAGAGAAAGGACAACATGCTTTAAGCCATAAATCCAAAGTATACATAAGAATAAGCTATTCATCATAATCTGAATATAATGACCCATGGTTTAGAATTAGAGATCATTCAACTTTTCATGCTTAAAGTCGTAAGTGAAAACTCATAAACTGCTCAATGCATCAAGTATATTATAGAAGCATAATATCATAAGTCATGAACATGAGTGACTAAAAACATGATGAACAAAGGGAGATTCTTATAACCGACATACCCCACGCAAGCATACATAGAGCCCAATCTATAAATCCCTAGTTGGGAGGGTATTCATACCTTGCCAAGGGTAGAACCATGAAAATGGCATGATATCACTCATGGCTAGCCCATACGGACATGGGAGACACTCTCGTGGAGGACCCCATTATAGCTACGTTGGCACATTGTTCTGAGACCTAGGTGTGCTGGAACCCTAGCCTACTTGGTGTTAAATACTACTCACAAAACATATAGTGCTCGTATCATAATCACGAAACATACTTGAAGTACATGGGCTAGTTGAAATTATGAGATTCATAACATACTTGAAATATGTGAACTAGCCATAAAATAGGCCCATGAGTTGTCCATGATCATAAACTTGATATTCATAAAAGCCATTCATACTTGAGGAAATCATAATTCTCTAAAATCCATAAATTCATGAAAGGTTCTTATGGAAATCATGCATTATAATCACAAAAACATAATTCACTTAATCATACTTGAAATCATAGACTCATAAGCATAATTTCATAAATCATTCATAATAAGGCATATTTTTCATAAAAATTGAAATCATAAATACATAGATAAATTGAGAATAAAATCTGCCACATTGGCCTTAAATCAATAATAGAAACTAGAGGGAATTGGACCCACCGACATAGCATAGATATTTACATAGAATTGGGTTACACTTAATTTAAGACTTAAATTCATGAATTAGAGAAGAAATTGTCCATGAGGGTGGAAGAAATTCCCCCATTCATGGTCTTACATACCTGAGTGACTTGATTTCTAAGTTGGTCTTAAAATCCCAAGAGGATTGTGGAAGAAATTGAGGAGGAACTCTAGCTTGATCTTGGAAGAGGATTCCAATTCAATGCATGCATGAGAGTATAAAGACTTAGGCTAGGTTAAACCCTCTTAAAACGCTCTTTAGGAAGCTTAAAATGGCGTCATTAGGGAGTTAGAAGCTTAGAAATTAGGAAAACACCTGTAATGATTAGATATGAAATTGCACACTGCTAGACCCAACAAGCAACCTAATGACTCATTAAGTCACTTGACAGCTTGTCAAGTATTCTCGTCACCACTGGCTAGAATTCCAACTTTCTAATCTTGATTTGATGCCTCCACTTAATGATTCATTGTTACACTTAAAGGATCACATCACCATTTATCCTGATCCTCTAAATCTCGAGTTCCCAATCAAGCTTCACCCTTAATGGGCCACCTAATGAACCGTTAGGTGACTTAATGAATCTCTATGACAATTCATCATGACTTCTGGATTTTGACCTTTCTCCAACACTGCACACCCAACGAATGACCTCATGAATCATGGGGCGACTTGACGACTCGTCATCCCACTCTTCATGACTTTCGAAAGACAGCATTTTTCCCAACTTAGCATCACTTAACGGGTCACTTAGTGATTCATCAAGTGACTTAACAAGTCACCTATCGTGTCGTTTTGTGACCTGCTGCAGATTTTCCTATTTTTTCCATTTCAACCTTCAAGTCTGATCTTAGAGACTTTTGGTGTGTTACATTTCTCCCCCTTAGGAACATTCATCCTTGAATGTAGATTGAGCATACTGAAAGGCTAGGGAAGGAATTGCAATCCCAAAACTGTGCAACTATAACTGAAAACTGATGAGTGACTGACTCCAGACTGATTTACATGACTGAATTGAATTCATTAAACATACATACATGTAATAACATGAAAGAAACTTATAGACATGATTTTGACATGAAACAGAATAGAGTACTAAGGAGAAAACTGGTACCTCATGATGGAACTGAACTGGAAGGGAAAAGATACGGGTATCTAGCTATCATATTCACTTCGGCTTCCCACGTAGCCCCCTAAGTAAGCTGATTTCTCCACAACACCTTCAACGAAGCTACTTCCTTGTTTCTCAAATTCCAAACCTGCTGAAGCTACTTCCTTGTTTCTCAACCACCAAACCTGACGATCAAGGATCTCAACTGGAACCTGCTCATAAGTAAGGCTATCCTTCACACCTATGCTCTCCACCAGAACAACTAAGACTGGGTCACCAATGTATTTCTTCAATGGGGATACATGGAAAACTGATTGCACCGAAGCTAACTCTGCTAGTAGCTCCAACTCATATGCCACCTTGCCAACTCGCCTCAAAATCCTATAAGGAAAACATATTGAGGACTAAGTTTCCTTTTTCTTACCGAACCTCATCACTCCCTTCATGGAAGACAACTTCAGAAATACCCAATCATCAATCTCAAACTCAAGCTCTCTCCACCTAACATCCGCATAAGATTTTTGATTACTTTGAGCTATTTTCAACCTTTCCCTAATGAGCTAAACTTTCTCCATAGCCTCATGAACTAAATCTATCCCTACCAATGTAGCCTCACCTACCTCAAACCATCCAATAAGTGATCTACACCTCTGCCCATGAAAAGCCTCAAAAGGAGCCATCTGAATGTTGGAGTGGTAATTGTTATTGTAGGCAAACTTGATAAGAGGCAAGTGATCATCCGAACTAACCTTGAAATCAATCACATACACTCTCAACATGTCCTTAAAAGTCTGAATGGTTTGCTTAACCTGACCATCTGTCTGTGAGTAAAAAGGAACTCCATGAAACCAAACCAACTCTTGAATGTAAAATCTAGCATAATCCTCAGCTGAATCGATAGTTTTGAACGGTAAGAAATGGGTTGATTTGGTCAATCTGTCCATAATCACCCATATAGAGTTATACCGTTGGCGTGTATAAGGCAAGCCTATAACGAAGTCCATATTGATCTCTTCCTACTTCTACGTAGACTTCCCGTAGGTCACAGTACATCTTGGTGACACTTGGATGGAGTGAATAACAAGAGCCATAAGCCTCTTTCAACATCCGCTCTCTCAAGTCATTTACTACCGGCACACACAATTGGTCCTGATATTGAAGTACACCATCTCCCCATTGGGAGAAAACCTCCACTTTCTGATTCCAAATAGCTTCCTTCAGCTTCACTAAGATAGGATCCTCATCTTTCCCAGATTTGAGTTTTGTTACCAATGAAGATTCTAACCCATTTTGGACAATAACACCACCATCTGTAGAATTTGTAAGGAGAGCCCCTAAAAGAGTAAGCCTATGGACATCCTTCACCAATTCCTTCCTCCTATCCTCGACGTGAGACACACTCTCTATGGAAACCTACTAAGAGAATCAGCCACTACGTTGGCCTTGCCCAGATGATAAAGCGCACTCATATTATAGTCCTTGAGAAGCTCTAGCCATCTCCTTTGCTGAAAATTTAGGTTCTTCTGAGTGAATACATACTGAAGGCTCTTGTGATCCACATCCATCCACGTGCAACCTATATAAATAGTGCCTCCAAATCATCAAAGCAAACATCACAACTAGCAACTCTAGGTGATGCATCGGATAATTCTTCTCATGATTCTCAAGCTGTCTAAAGGCATAAGCAATGACCTTACCATGCTACATCAACACAAAACCAAGACCAACCCTAGAGGCATGAAAATACATAACAAAACCATTTGTGCCCTCCAATAGGGTCAGTACTAGAGCTAAAGTGAGCAGAGTCTTTAACTCCTGAAAACTCTTCTCAAAAGCATCCTATCACCAAAATTTGACCTTCTTCTAGGTCAACTTAGTCAATAGTGTTGCAATGGATGAAAATCTCTCTATGAACCTCTTGTAGTAGCAAGCTAAACCCAAAAATCTCCTAATATCTATGGGATTGACGGGTCAAGGCCAATTCTTCATCGCTTCTATCTTCCTAGAGTCCACCTTCACACTCTCACTAGACATTACATAGCCCAAAAATGCTACTGAGTCTAGCCAAAACTCACACTTGGTGAATTTAGCAAATAGCTGGTGATCCTTGAGAGTCTACAACAAAATCCTTAAATGAGCGGCATGCTCCTCCTCGCTCCGAGAGTATATGAGAATATCATCTATGAAGACATCATGAACACATCAGAGTACTACTTGAACACCCTATACATCAAACCCTTAAAAGCTGCAAGAGCATTCGTTAGTCCAAAAGACATAACTATGAACTCATAGTTACCATATCGAGTTTTGAAGGCTGTCTTTGAAATGTCACTCTTCCTAACTCTGAGCTGTGATAGCCGGATCTGAAGTCTATCATTAAAAAGCACTTATCACCTTGAAACTAGTCAAACAAGTCATCAATTCTGGGGAGGGAATACTTATTCTTGATTGTGACCTTGTTCAACTATCGAAAATCAATGCACATCTTAAGGGAACCATCCTACTTTCAGACAAAGAGAACTGGAGCACCCCATGGGGATTTACTAGGATTGATGAAACCCTTATCTAGGAGACCCTTCAACTGCTCTTTCAACTCCTTTAGCTTGGCTGGAGCCATTCTATAAGGAGAAATGGATATAGGCTGCATAGCAGGGAGAAGGTTAATATCAAAGTCAATCTCCCACTCGGGAGGGACGCCTGGTATATCATCTAGAAACACCTCCGGATACTCACAAACAATAGGGATAGACTGAAGAGTCAGGGTCTCGAACATAGAATCCTTAACCCGAATTAGATGGTACACACAACCCTTGGAAATCATCTTCCTGTCCTTGAGGTACGAAACAAAGCGACCTACAGGCACCGTTGAACTACCCTTCCACTCTAGGACTGGTTCACCTGGAAATGAAATTCTAACACACAGGTTCTACAATTGACTGAGGAATAACATGCATGTAACTAATCCATACTGAATATAACATTGAAATTGGTCATATATAACTCCACTAAATCGATTGAGGCCACTTTCTGAAGAATCGTGACATGATAATTTCTGTACACCCATTGAGCTAAAATCGACTCACCGAAAGGAGTAGAGACTAAGTAGGATTTTGATAGGATTTCAAGCCAGACTCAAAAATTAATAGAAACATAAGGAGTCACAAAAGATAAAGTAGTCTCTATATCTAACAATGCATACACATCAAGATGGAATACTCATAACATACCAGTGACCATATCGGGAGAGACCTCTTTCTCCTGTCGAGAATATACGTTGTAGAACTAGTTCTGGTCTGCACTAGAAGATGTACCCTGCTAAAATGGGTGGGCTGCGGGAGCTGCTGAACTAGTAGTTGGGGTACAGATCCCACCATCGCCCTATCCAGTTGAAGGGCTATCTTTGAGTCTATGTCTGGCTTTGCCACAGCATAAACAAGCATCTGAGCTAACTAAGCATTGCCCAGGGTGGTTCTTACTGCACCTCACACAATTTGGAAAAGTGCGCTTTTCTGACATGCTCCACCAGCCTCTAGAGCTTGACGCTCTTACCCTCAGGTCATGTTTGGGTCTGAATGGGACATTAGCTGATGATGGAGCTGGGGCTGACGATCTCTGGTGGGACTGAGGGCGATGTCCACCATCGGATCTTTGCTGGAACTTCCCACATCTCCCTATCTTGGTCTACTTGGCCTCTCTCTCCTTCTCCTTCAACAGCTCTACCTTTATCTGCTGGGGCATATATGACCAGCCGGAAGAAATTTATATCATTGATCAACATGGAGGTATTGCACTCCCTGACCAGTGAATCTGCCACTCTATTCATGAACTTGCTCATATGAGCCCTCGGATCAGCAACCATCTCCAGAGCACACTTGGACAATCGGGTAAACTCCAAAGCATACTCCTAGATAGTCCTGTTGTTTTTCTTCAAATTGACGAACTTAGCTACCTTTGCCTCCCTTAACTCTCAAAGAAAGAACCTGCCAAGAGGGCAGTCATAAAATCGTCCCAACCCAGAGGAATTGCTCTAACTCCCTTGTTATCCTTCCACTGACGAAAGCATGTGAGAAACCCACTTTAGTTGATAGAAGGCTAAGTCTGCACTCTCCTCTCCAATCACCCCCATAATTTGGGTGATCTTCTACACCTCCTCAATAAACTCATGTGGGTCCTCATCCACCTTCGACCTAAGAAAATCAGGTGGGTTCATTTTGAGGAAGTCTCGCACTCTCATCATTGCTGTATGCCCATTCTGGGGAATAAAAACCATTTCCTACTGGTTGACCTGAGCAATCATGGCCTGTACTAACATCTGAAATGCTGCGCTAAACTCGGCATGAGTAACTCGCTCAGGCATGAGTAACTCGCTCAGGCAAGGGATCTGGTGGGGTTGGTGGGGCTGGCTGATGCCCATCTTCATTGCCATTTTCGTTGCCATTTCTTCTACCATTGGCTCGGTATGGAGGCATATTTTTGTAAAATCATATAGCACGAGTTAGATGAAAAGAGAGATACCTCATCACATGACATGGATCATGAAAGGAGGGAAATTTCCTAAAATGTCTCTTAGCCTCTTTCCATCAGTGCGGAGCACTTCAAACCAATGGAAAAGACTCTGATCTTGGGCAAATTTATATGCCCAAGTGATACTCAAATGTGTCATTTTAGCCTTGTTTATCTATCAATGTTTATACATTCTCATGTGATTGGTAATAAAATGTGAATTTATACTAACCAACATGATTAACATTGTTTTGCAGGTAAAATATAATTTTGAGAAGCTAAAATGCGTGTTGGAAGAGATCGGGGTTGGACTCGGATATGAGCAAAGGATAAGGCATTGGAAGGCACAAAACAAAGAGGCTCCGCGATGGAGCCGTGTTGCCATCGCGGAGGCCTTCTGCATGGATAGGGAATTTTCGGCCTAATTCCAGTAAAGGTGCACGTTGGGTCCGTGGAACGGTGGCCCAGCTCCGCGTTGCACGCCGTGCCATGTTGAGCCTTATTACCTGGACCCAAATTTCCAGTGAGGGTCCGCGTTAGTGGCGTGTCACGGAGGCAGTGCTCCGCGATGCACTCCGTGACACGTTGCTTTTTATTCCGGGAAACATTTCCACTAGTATAAATCGAACACTTAGGTTCATTTTTCAATATTCTGACTTGGTGGAGCAAGAACGTGGGTTACAGGAAGTTGAGGGGACGAAATTATCAGGGTTTTTCTCTCTTTCCTTGTCCTTGAATTCAATTGCTTGTATGTTTAACACTCATTTTAACGATGTTTAATCCACAAATGAGTGGTTAATTCCTCTTCTTGCTGAGGTTAAGAATAATTGTATTGAAATGTGATTGTTGATTAAATTGGTTTTTCATCTTTTCTTTCATGGTTGTTCTATTGATTCTTGTTCTTACTGCATTAATGTGTGGCCTATGTTAATGTACATCTAAAAAGTCCGGTTTCACTCGAGAGAGCAAGAAATTGGAAAGTTGTGAATTAATAGGATATGATCCTTTCTTAGTTTGGGAAAATTGAGAATTGATTTACCTTTAGGATAGAAATATACCTGAAAGTCGTATTAGTCAATTTAGGAACCGGGTTTATATGGCTAGAACATGAATTTCGTTTAATCACAGAAATGTAGGTGGACGGTTCATGATTCTTAAGTTTGGTTGAATACGAGAGTTTTAATCTATTGGCAGTAGTTCTTGACTAGCAACCGAATGAAAGGTTAACCAAAATTATATCGATAATTAAGTTCATTACATGTTCATTTAACCTCAGCATGCTCACATTCATAGTTCAAACTCACATTAGATAATCGTTTTAGACTTAACATAAAAATTAAAACCCAAAAATATCAAACTCTTGGTTACATTGTTATCTTCATTGTAAAAATTAAAATATAGTAACACCTGAGTAGTTCGTTACCTTATCCCAGTCCCTGTGGGATCGATACTTGGCTTACTTAAGCCACTTTACTACTTGTTTGACCACGTGCACTTGCGTGTAGTTTTATACCCAACAAACGATCGAAGAAGTTTTTGGCGCCGTTGCCGGGGACTGGAAATTGGTGAATTTGTCTTAAGTGTTAATTTACTATATTTTTATTTTCTTAGTGTTGACAACTTGGTCTTAGCCTGTATTTTACAGATTTAATCTCTGTTGAACACTGGCAAGAGACAAGGAGCTGGTGGACTCATATTTAGAGCCAGAAAGATTATTTCATCGTCAGCGGAGAGAAGCTCTAGAAAGAAAGCTGCAGTTGCTCAGACAAACACTCATGGAGCAACAACAGAATCCACCAGTAGTACGGGCAATGTTAGTGCCCGAAGAAGTAGCAGCTCAGCCGGTTCGCAAGGTGGAAATCCCACATGCTAATAATGTCACATCTA
The DNA here is from genome assembly GCA_035772735.1 of Datura wrightii. Classification (NCBI taxonomy): domain Eukaryota; kingdom Viridiplantae; phylum Streptophyta; class Magnoliopsida; order Solanales; family Solanaceae; genus Datura; species Datura wrightii. Next base: position 11,675,477 of record JASDFA010000003.1, read on the forward strand.
GCATCCGCAAACCTGAGCCAGGAGGGAGGTTCGAGCTCAAACAAAACATGGTGCAATTGTTGCACACTAGCGGGCAGTTTATAGGTCTCCCTCATGAATATCCACAACAGCATCTCCAAAATTTTTTGGAGATAAGTGACACTTACATCCCCGCTGGAGTGTCATCAGATTATGTCAGGCTTACATTATTCCCATTTTCACTATTGGGAGAAGCCAAGAGGTGGTTGAAAGCTGAGCCACCTAATTCTATTTCTACATGGGATGATCTTGCAAGGAAATTCATGATACGATTTTTTCCATCTGATAAAACAGCAAGACTTAGAAGTCAAATTCTAAGTTTCAAATAGAGAGAGGGAGAGAATCTATATCAGGCTTGGGAGAGATTCAAGTCCATGTTGCGGGATTGTCCTCATCATCATCAATCCAATGATGTGCTGGTGCACACTTTTATAGAGGGTTTGGAACCCCATACAAAAATATTGCTAGACTCAGCAGTTGGGGGACAAGCGCTGGAGAAAACTTATGAGGAGCTGTATACCTTGTTGAACCGTATTTCGCAGGGCAATCCGGAGTGGAATGCTGATTCGTCAAGAGGGGGGACAAGGAAACCAGTAGGAGTTCTAGAAGTGGATGGTTTTACAGCTATTGCTACACAGATAGCTGCTTTATAGAATCAACTCAACACCCACTTCAGTAACATGACAATGAACCAGCCTCAAGCCCCAGTGAATACAATGTAGCAAATTTGGTGTGAAGTGTGCGGGAGCAGTGAGCACTCAGCTGAGTGTTGTGGAGCAAATCCTGACTCGGTGAACTTTGTGGGAAATGTACAAAGGAACAACCACCAACAGTATGGCAATACCTACAATTCCAATTGGAGGAATCACCCGAATTTCTCCTGGGGTAGCAACAACCATCAGGGGCAAAGTTCGAGTCAGGGTGTGCAAAGGAACCAAGGAGGGCAGCAGAATTATCAAGCACAATTTAGAAACAACAATGCACCTCCTCCACCACCATCACCCAGCATTGAGGAGATGTTCAAGACGATGATAGCTAACCAAGCTCAATTGCAGGCTGACTATGTGAAATTGGCAGCCGAGGTGAAAAACAACCAGTTAGCTACTAAGGCACTGGAATATCAATTTGGGCAATTTGCTGGAGCCCAAAACACCAGGCCTAGAGGAGGACTTCCGAGTGACACAGATCCCAACCCCAAGCAGGTGAATGCGGTGACCACAAGGAGTGGTTTGCAGCTGAAAGAGGTGGAACCAGAAAGACCACCTCAACAATCGGGAGCAGCAGAAGTCGAGAGGGAGCAAAGTGATAAGAGGGGGAAGACAAAGGATGCTGAATCAGAAAGACCACCACCCCCGTTCCCTCAACGATTAAAGAAACACAAGGAGGAGGCGTGTTTTAAGAAATTCATGGAGGTGCTGAAACAGGTACATATTAACTTACCTCTTGTTGATGTTTTGCAGGGAGTGCCGAAGTATGCCAAATATATAAAGGACATCGTGGAAAAAAAAAGTCGATTGACTGAGTATGCTACGGTGGCTCTCACGGAGGAGTGCACTTCCCGGATACAAAACCGACTGCCCACAAAGCTCAAAGATCCTGGGAGCTTTACTATACAGATTACTATTGGGCAGAGTATCTGAGCTCGGGGATTATGTGATTTGGGAGCGAGCATTAATTTGATGCCGTCTTCGGTATTCAAAAAGCTAAGTCTAGGGAGTCCTAGACCCACAACAGTGATCTTGCAATTGGCAGATCGGTCCTTAGCCAGACCTGATGGCATTGTGGAGGACGTTCTGGTGCAAGTTGGCTCCCTGATCTTCCCGGTAGATTTCGTCGTGGGATTCTGAACCAGACGCAGAAGTCCCATTTATTTTGGGACGTCCTTTCTTGGCGACCGGGAAAGAGCTGATTGATGTAGCTGCGGGGCAGCTAACCATGCGAGCACACGACAAGGTGGAAGTGTTCGATGTGTACAAGGCCTCCAAGCTCCCGACTGTGTACGAGGAACTCTCGGTGATCAATGTGATTGATCGAGTTGGTGATGTGCAGATAAAGGATTCACGAGAGTTATTGGGAAAACCACCGGAACGATGTAAGCACTACTAGGGGGAGGAAGGTGGTCAAGAGAAAACGTCCATCACCCTAGAGGACAACTGAGCTGAATGACGTCGAGCTGCGACGGTAAACCAGGCGCTGCACGGGAGGCAACCCGTGAAATTTTTCTTTGTAAATTGTGAATAGATTTTTCTTTTTTATTTTATTTTCTTGATTAACAACAAAATTTTTAGTTTTTATTTTTGTTTTTATTTTTATTTTGAGTGAAACCTATAATTCTAACCAATTTCTTGTAGTAAGATGAATTTCAGGTCGAACGGAGGGAAAATATGCAAGGAATCGCAAAGGAAAATTCGAGGTATGAAAATCAAGAAAAAGTGGCTAAGCAGTGAGCTAGGGCGATAGCTCTGTGTCATAGAGGAGGGCCTCCGCGTTACCCTCCGTGACACGTTGAGGTGTAAATCCGTAATTTTAAAAGAATTCCAGAACACCCTCATGACAGCTCCATGTCACAGAGGCAGTGCTCCGCGATGCACTCCGTGACACATTGCTATGTATATCGCGACGGGTCACACCGGGTCGCCGGGTGACCCGCGCGAATTTCCCACTTTTAAACCCCGAATCTCCCTCAATTTTCCTTATTTCTCACACACTCTGCGACCAATCTCCCTAAAACCCCTCCCCTTCAACGTGACATGGAGTAGGCCAAGGATTTCATTGAGTTTTCTTCAATTCTTCGAATTCCAGGTATGTTCTTCAATTCCATCTCATTTCTCGTCGATTTTCTTTGATATTGAACATGTGATATGAGCTAAACTTGCCCTAAGTAGAAATTAACCGTAAATTCAACTGAATTATTGTTGATGGATGTTCGGAGTATCATTGTGATTGCTTGAACTCGTTAATTGCATAATTTAATCGAATTTTTGATACAATCATAGCTAGGGCTTGCTTTTGAATTTGAAGTGGAAAAATGTAGTGAACTCGTGAAATTCATGCTGGGTTGTACATGTTGAGTGAGATGAGTCGATGTGCTAATTGTTATTATGCTAAAAGACTGACGGATTCTCAGGTTAGGGGAATATTGAAATTTGCAAGAATTGGGTGAGTCGTATAGGTTCATGTAGATAAAGTCTTGTTGTTTATGTTTCTTTGCTTCTCCTTGCTAAGTGCGATGGGATAAAATGTCATCGATGGTAATGATTGTGGTTAGCTGTACGAAGTCTGAGTAGTACATAGAATATATACCGTCGAATTGTTCGAATGCACTAAGCATGTTTGTTATATTTGGTTGTTTGTTTGTGTAAATAGGTATGATCTTGCCGTAATGTTGTAACTTTAGCTAAGGACTAAGTGTGGGGTAGCCTAGCTTAACCCAACCATAGTCGAAGCAAATTTTCATTGGCTTAACATTGAACTTGTCTGTTTGGGTTGACAGAAACAATGGCAAGCAGGCAAGAAAAGGGGAAAGGCGCATCAACATCTGGCACCGGAAGAAAGAGAATCAGACTGGGCACAGCAGTCCCAGCAGCACCAGCGGTTCCACGCGGCCAACGCCGCCAATACAGAACCAGGTGGGTGACAGAAGAGGGGAAGAAGTGGTATGCAAAGCACAAGGAGAGCAAGTACTTCCCCGAGGAACACATAGCACGGGAACCGTTGGCACAGGAGTTCCCTAGGATTGTCAACAGGATCGAGGCAGCTGGGCTCGACTTCATCTTTGAAGAGCCCAAGGAATGCAACTTGCACCTGATTTGGGAATTCTATGCCAATTGGAACCCGACTCTCAGAAGTCACACCGTCAAAATCAGAGGGCAAATAGTCACCTTTGAGCCCCACCACCTCAATGCTATCCTAGGGGCGCGGGACACAGACGCCCACGTGCTTCGACAGCTAAACATCACTCCACCATATGCAGACATCAGACGCACTTTGTGTGGAACCAGATCAATGGCTAGATGGAGCAGACACAAGGAGAGGGGCTACCATCAGACTTTGCCCTATTCACAGATGAAGAGGGAAGCCAGGATATGGCTTAAGATCGTCTGTTCCTGCCTAATCCTGGGGGTACATATGACAGATGTAACCCGGGATCGTGTATGCCTGGTGTACGCCCTGATGAAAGCGCTGGAGATCAACGTGGGGGTAGTGATTATCTCCGCCATGAAGAGAGCCCGGTTGCATCAGGGGCACAGATACGGATTTGGTGGACTACTCACCACATTCCTGAGGGGCCTAGATGTTGAGGAAGAGGCCCTTGACTACATCCCGCAGATGAAGCGGCGGGCCTTATATGTCACTAAAACTAAGGCACCCAACACCACCCACGGGCCTGTTCTTACACTTGCCGAGCGACATGCTCAGGAAGATCAGTACATAGCTCTCATGTACGGGATGCAGATGCTCCAGCTGAGGATAGGCGGGAGGCCGGAAACAGAGGAGGAGCTATGGCAGCTCGAGCTAGACTACCCTTTTGGCGAAAATGCCAGGGCTCTATGCCGAGTGGGGCCAGCTTTTGTGGAGCCCACGGATGATGATGTCCCCACAGACGAGGAGACACGTCGAGGGGACTCCGATGTGGAGTCCGATGATGACGATGGGGGTGATTCAGACATGGGAGATGAAGCAGCAACACCTGATGAAGAAGTGGAGTATTTTGATTGATCAGGGAGTTCCACCACCCAATTTTTGTGCTATTTTAATTTTTGTGAACACTGGGGACAGTGTTTGAGATAAGTGTGGGGTGGGAGTGGTTAGGTGCTGGTTGTGATGTTATGTATGTTCTAATCTGTTCCTGTGCCTGTGAAAAAAAAAATTTTTTTGTGACCCTGTGATTTGTGATTGTTAAGTTGTTGTCCTGTATTGTAATTATATGTGAAACTGTTGTGTGTTGCTGAATGTTGCTAAGCTGATATTGTACATATTTTTGTTTATCAAAATGATCGATATTTTTAATTTTTTTTAATTCTTGGGTTTCTCGACGTTTGTTTTCAGTTCTTTTACCGAGAATGGTCCCATTGAACCAAAGTCCTAGTTAGTGACCGTTCCCTATGATGGATGGATGACGACCGTCTTAAGGGAAATGTAGTCGTTAGGAGTAGACTCTTTTTCATTTTTTTAGTTGTTTTATTGTGTGGGTTGCATCCCAAAACTTGTAGCTACTTTATGGTTGCGGAATTCTGGTTGCGTGTTGTACATGATATTTGAAATGCAAAGGTGATTCGTATGAAAGCATTCAACTTTGTAAATATGTTGAGATACCTAGGCCATAGAGTCGATTCAGTGTGATTAGGGCTTAATGTTTGAATTTGTGTAATTAGCTGATTGAAGAGTCTGTGAATACGTCTTGAATTGAGCATGTGCAATAAGTGTGAAGTGAGGTTTTGTTATTCCATGCTATTGTGAAGTGTCTAGAACTTGCCTGGTGTGTGTACAAAACGAAATGAAGGAGGTGTATTGTAGGAAAGGATGTAGGCATTTCTTTGGTTTAACCGAAAGTTTCTATTTTTCATTATCGTACCCACCTTGATTGTATACCCTAGTCAGCCCGTTGAGCCTTTAGCCTATTATTTTTTTCTTTTGTCAAAAAGGGTAAACCGAGCTTAATCCCTTCTTTTCATTAGTCGTAAAGTCGATCCAAAACTCTTAAGCGCTTAAGAAGAGAAAATAATTTTTCCAAAGTGTCAAAGAGTGAGAATGGTGAGAAGAAAAGAAAAGCAGAGTGATAAAGGGAAAGAAAAGGTTGAAGGTGCACTTGTTATAAATAAACTATAATGAAGGTGTATGAATAATCTTTGTTGTTGTGTCAAGTGTGCTTAATAAGATGGGCCAAACTAAAGAGAAACTTCAAGAATGGGAGGATGAAGAAAGAAACACTGCCCATGAGTTTGATGGGATGTATTGAAAAGGCGCTTAAAGATGCTAGTGGCTATTATTGGCTAGCCCAATATTTACTAGTTCTGTAGCTTACATTACAACCCGTTAAAGTCCTACGTGATCTTACATCACACTTCTTTATATTAGTGGAGTAATACACTAAAGGCAAGCTTATGGGTCGTGACATGATGCATGTGAATTCTTTTGGGAGAGAGAGAGAAATTGTGTTTATATGCCCCTGCTTGAAGGTTTGTGAGTTCATATGATTAAAAGGGGAAAATTTTCTTGTGTTGTGAGGGCACATGCTTATGAGAGATTAATTTTTGTATCGGATGTCTTGATCAGCTGATTTGCATGAGTTTTCCAATATCGAGAGTCGATTCTTAAGTCTAGGAGGTCTTGATGTATTGAAGGTCATTTCATTGATTGGACCATGTGTGTTTTCTTGATGATTTGTTGTATGGAATAATCGGTATGACCGGAGCCTAAATTGTCGAACCAAAGTAGCGAGGTTTGGGTGTAAATTGCATGAGGTGTAAGATTGTTGTTCGAGGACGAACAAGGATTTAAGTGTGGGGTAAGTGATCTTGGGCAAATTTATATGTCCAAGTGATACTCAAATGTGTCATTTTAGCCTTGTTTATCTATCAATGTTTATACATTCTCATGTGATTGGTAATAAAATGTTAATTTATACTAACCAACATGATTAGCATTATTTTGCAGGTAAAATGTAATTTTGGGAAGCTAAAATGCGTGTTGGAAGAGATCGGGGTTGGACTCGGATGTGAGCAAAGGATAAGGCATTGGAAGGCACAAAATAAAGAGGCTCCGCGATGGATCCGTGTCACGCTTCCATCGCGGAGGCCTTCTGCCTGGATAGGGAATTTTCGGCCTAATTCCAGTAAGGGTGCGCGTTGGGTCCGTGGCACGGTGGCCCAGCTCCGCATTGCACGTCGTGCCACGTTGAGCCTTATTACTTGGACCCCAATTTCTAGTGAGGGTCCGCGTCGGTGGTGTGTCACGGAGGCAGTGCTCCGCGATACACTCCGTGACACGTTGCTTGTTATTCCGGAAAAAATTCCCACTAGTATAAATAGAACACTTAGGTTCATTTTTCAATATTCTGACTTGGTGGAGCAAGAACGTGGGTTACAGGCAGTTGAGGGGACGAAATTATCAGGGTTTTTCTCTCTTTCCTTCTCCTTGAATTCAATTGCTTGTATGTTTAACACTCATTTTAACGATGTTTAATCCACAAATGAGTGGCTAATTCCTCTTCTTGCTGAGGTTAAGAATAATTGTATTGAAATGTGATTGTTGATTAAATTGGTTTTTCGTCTTTTCTTCCATGGTTGTTCTATTGATTGTTGTTCTTACTGCATTAATGTGTGGCCTACGTTAATGTACATCTAAAAAGTCCGGTTTCACTCGAGAGAGCAAGAATTGGAAAGTTATGAATTAATAGGATATGATCCTTTCTTAGTTTGGGAAAATTGAGAATTTATTTACCTTCAGGATAGAAATATACCTGAAAGTTGTATTAGTCAATTTAGGAACTGGGTTTATATGGCTAGAACATGAATTTCGTTTAATCACAGAAATGTAGGTGGACGGTTCATGATTCTTAAGTTGGGTTGAATACGGGAGTTTTAATCCATTGGCAGTAGTTCTTGACTAGCAACAGGATGAAAGGTTAACCAAATTATATCGATAATTAAGTTCATTACATGTTCATTTAATCTCAACATGCTCACATTCATAGTTCAGACTCACATTAGATAATCGTTTTAGACTTAGCATAAAAATTAGAACCCAAAAATATCAAACTCTTGGTTACATTGTTGTCTTCATTGTAAAAATTAAAATATAGTAACACTTGAGTAGTTCGTTACCTTATCCCAGTCCCTGTGGGATCGATACTTGGCTTACTTAAGCCACTTTACTACTTGTTCGACCACGTGCACTTGCGTGTAGTTTTATACCCAACAAACGATCGAACAGACTCTACTCAATGTGTCTTTCAAACACCCTAGGACACACATATACCTTGGGTCTGATACCAAGTTTGTCACGACCCGAGCTGGGACCCGGGACCAAGACATGGGACTTAGAACCACGAATAGCTCCAAGTTAACCCATGGTACATACATATCATGACTTAAGAGAATAATTAAGAATAAATTAACATAAGCATGGATAAGAAGAAGTCTAAATTTCATAAGGCGTAGATAAAAATAATAATATCGCAACATTGAGTCACAAGGCTGAACGAGCTAAATTTATGTCTGAAAGCCTCTACTATCTGATGAGATGTTGGGACAAGCCCCCAGCTAACTCCAAGAGCCCATTTTAATTGTATTATTTTAAGTGCTTTTAAGCCAAAATAGCTTTTAAGTAGTTTTATAGAGTTTGGATAAATTTAAAAAGTTCTTTGAAGCACTTATTTTTAAGGTAAAACAATAAAAATAAGTCAAAAGCCATAAGTTAGAATTTCTGACTTATGGCTTTTGACTTATAAGCCATATGTAAAAATCTATACAAATAGGCTCCAAGTCAAAAACTAGAATAAAATATAACAAGTGTAAACTAATAGATGTCCGTAGATGATGAGGACTCACCTAAAGCGGTATGGAGTTGAACTGAGCGAGTGCTAGCTAGTGACGAGACTGGGATGGATCACCCGAATCTATATCATGAGGCGATATATTATAGAGTATGCAGTCAGTACTTGGAATGTACTTAGTATGTAAGGTAAGTAAAACATGCTAGTAAAATGATACTATAAAATCATGCACATAAATCAAAAGGATCAAGAGATTAAGGACAACATGCTTTAAGCCATAAATTCAAAGTATACATAAGCATAATCTATTAATCGCAATCCAAACATAATGACCCAAGGTTTAGAATTGGAGATCATATAACTTGTCATGTTTGAAGTCATAAGTGAAAACTCAGAAACTGATCAACAGGTCAAGTATATTATAGAAACATAATATCATAAGTCATGAACATGAGTGACTGAAAACATGAGGAACAATGTGAGATTCTTATAACCGACATACCCCATGTGAGAATACATGGAGTCTGACTTGTAAATCCCTAGTCGAGAGGATGTTCGTACCTTGCCAAGGGTAGAATCGTAAAAAAGGCGTGATATCACTCATGGGTGGCCCATACGGTCATGTGAGACGATACCGTGGAGGGCCCCATTATGGCTACATCGGCACGTAGTTCTTAGATCTGGGTGTGCTGGAACTCCGACCTACTCGGTGTTAAATACTACTCACAAAATATATAGTTCTCATATCATAATCATGAAACATACTTTAAGTACATGGGCTAGTTGAAATTATGAGATTCATAACATGTTTGAAATACGTGAACTAGCCATAAAATAGGTCTGTGAGTCGGCGATGATCATAAACTTGATATTCATAAAAGCCATGCATACTTGAGGAAATCATAATTCTCTAAAATCCATAAATTCATGAATGGTTCTTATAGAAGTCATGCATTATAATTATAAAATATAATTCACTTCATCATACTTGAAATCATAGACTCATAAGCTTAATTTCATAAATTATGTATAATAGGGTGTACTTTTCATAAAACTTGAACTCATAAATACATAATGAAAGTGGGAATAAAATCTTCCCTATTAGCCTTGAATCAATAATAGAAATTAGAGGGAATTGGACCCATAGACATAGCATGGATATTTACATAAAATTGGGCTAAAATCCTAGAATTTTTATACACTTGATTAAAGACTTTAATTCATGATTTATAGAAGAAATTGGACATGGTGGTGGAATATATCCCCTATTTATGGCACTACATACCTAGGTAACTTGATTTCTTAGCTGGTCTTGAAAGCTCAAGAGGATTGAGGAAGAAATTGAGGAGGAACTCTAGCTTGATCTTGGAAGAGGATTGCAATTCAATGCATGCATGAGAGCGTAATTACTTAGGCTAGGTTAAACCCTCTTAAAACACTCTTTAGGAAGCTTAAAATAACGTTATTAGGGAATTAGAAGCTTAAAGATTACGAAAACGTCCTTAATGATTCGATAGGAAATTGCACACTTTCAGACCCAACGAGCGACCTAATGACTCGTTAAGTCACTTGACGGCTCGTCAAGTCTTCTCATAGCCACTGGCCAAAATTTCAACTTTCTGATCTTGATTTGACACCTCCACATAATGATTCATCGTTACACTTAACGGATCCCTTTACCACTCCTCCTAATCCTTTGAATCTCGAGTTTCTGACTAAGCTTCACCCTTAACGAGTCACCTAACGAACCGTTAGGTGACTCAACAACTCGCTGTGAAAATTCTTCATGACTTCTGGATTTTGACATTTCTCCAATACTATACACCCAACGGATGACATAGGGTGACTTGACGACTCGTCGTCCCACTCGTCATGACTTTCGAAAGATAGCATTTTTCCCAACTTAGCATCACTTAACGGGTCACTCAACGATCCCTCAAGTTACTTAATGAGTCATATGACGAGTCATTCCGTAACCTAGTGTAGATTTTTGTATTGTTTCCATTTCGACTCTCGGGTCTAATCGTCGGGACTTTTGAGATGTTACAATATATACACACAAAAAAACATCTATTTTCATATACATATATATTTACATTAAATATCTTCTATTATACTTATAAACTATAAATATCTAATATGTTGTTATGTCAGGCATATATACATTCATTATATAATTTTTCTAAAAAATATGATATATAAAAGTCACTCTATATTAATTCTTATACCTACTTTACATTACTATGAAATACAATTTTTCTTGATGGAGTGTTTTCTTCTAATCTACAATCTTATATTATCATGTTTATTAGCCTGTATTCCTTATTTTCTTTTCTTTGATTTTTCATGACATAGTAGGAAGGTTGAAGTTCTCAGATTGAAACTCATATTCGACCCAAAGTAAGTTGGGCCAAAAACTATTAAGATCACCTCAGCGTTCGTACCCTTGAAGTCTCGAACACTAGGAGTTGGGCTCTGAAAAGGAGTCTAACATCTCTTAGATTTGCTCCTTTTCTTTCAAGTATTCTTTTACTTGTGATATCCATGACTGTTGATCTCATTTATTCTAGTTTCTTTGTATGTTTTCTATATTTTATGTTAGAGTTAAATCACTTTTTTCACGGGAATTACTTACATAATCTAGACACACCATTAACAGCCCTTTTTTGCACATAGCACCGTTTATACATGTTGATATATTTTTTGATAATCGCTGAAACTTTGGTAACTTCCTTTTCACAAAATTAGTAACAATTTTGTCAAATTTTCCCATTTTAAACCAATTCTGTTTTCATGCAAATGTTGAAACAAACTTAAAAAGTTTCTAAAGTAAATTCAAAAATGAATAAAAAAATCAAGGGATTTTTAGTCAAAAGTACTGACCCAATTTTCTTCAAATCTAGCTTGCATACATGCAAATTTTGTCTCTTCTCAGGAGGTCTCCAAATAAATCAAGCATGAACTATATATTATTTTATAAGGATACATATTATATATACTGATTAGTTTTTCACATACTAGTATATATGTACACACGCATCTATTTTCATATACGATTATATATTTACATTAAATATCTTCCCGTTATAAATTATCAATATTTAATATTCTATTATCTCAGGAATATATACATTCTGCAAATAATTTTTCTAAAAAATATCATATACAAAGGTCACTCTATATTAATACTTATACCTACTTTACTCAAAATTATTCTCAAATTATCTTATTATGTATGTATGTGCTTGTGTATATATATGCATGTATATTTGTATATATGTATATAATAAATGAACTGAACTTGACCGGTCAAAATGAGCTTACTTAACAAATAAATGGGTTATTGACCCTCCCAGAAGTTACTTGGGCTGAAATGCGCTAAACGCGACACAACCCACCCAACTCTATTTAAGTTTTAATTACATTATTTGTTCTTTTATGACCTTTTGATAACCTCTAAAATTAGTACTTTTCTTTATTATGACTAAATATAACATATTAAATAAAATAAATTTTTTTAAAAAAAAAGTATTTTGATAAAATCTCTCATTAATCAATTTGGGTTAGATATCAGCCCAAAACTTTTAGGAGTTGGGCTAAAATAGGCTGAGCTAATAAAAAAGCAAGTCAATTATCATCCCAAACATGAGCAAGTTGGGCAAGTTATGATCTCATGGGCTGATTTTGCCAACTATATATACATATGTATGTATGTGTGTATATATATTGCTTTCATATACTATTATCATATGTTTTTTATTGTTATACCCTATAAGAATTTAGCGGTTAGTATGAATGCGCGTGGATTTGTGACGAGTAATGAGTGTTTGATGCGTGCGGGAAGAGTCTCGGAAGTAGGGTCGGGCGAGGCCAGGCCGTGAGGGGCCAGCCGACCTGCGCATTTGGCAGTGCGGCGTGTCGGGCATACTGGTACCTTGGGAGGCATGGCGCGGCATGCCTGTGGCGCCTTGGCCAGCGCGAGGTGCCCCCAGGCCAGCGCCCTATGCCTATATAAGCCCTCTTTGTTTAATTTTAATTCATTATCAAATCAACCCAAGACCAAAATTAGAGAAAGCACACTATGATCATCAAATTTTCATCTAATTATGCTATCAAACGTCGTCCAAACGCGAATTAACTTTGGGTAACAAGTTCTAGGCCTAAGGAAAGCATTTCTATGGAGTTATTTCTTTAAAATTTTCTTCGCATATCAGAATCCCACCGAGTAAAAGTTTTCAGAATTACTCCAAATTGAATCCTAAATGGTTACAGACATTAAGTAAACATTTCTCCATTCTGAACTCTCGAGGAATTGTAGGTTTTCGGCCTAGTTACTTAGAGTTGAATTATAGTTAATATTATTATCGAAAGACATTGTTATTTGCCAAATTTAGTATTGAAATTAGATCTATTCTTTCAGCATAAGGGTTGTAGTTGAGTGGAACAACCGATTACAGGTTGAAACCTGCCGGTTAATAAAAGTCGGCATTCGAGGTATGTCAAGGCGAATTCCTTTGGGAAGTTATTCCTGTCGTATTGTAATACAACGTAAATCCTTGTAAGAAAGCTAGAAGCATGAATATTGTGGTTAGCTGCTACTATTAGTTGAGATTAGCATTTCCTGTTTAGATTAGGGCTGACCCTACCCTATATAGCCTTTCATTGTCCAACCTCATGATTTCTAGTTGTGTCATCGCCTACAGGGCTATATGGATAGCTCTAAGGAGCTATATGTTGTCCGAAGGAACTATACTCATTCCCAAGGGCCATATTACAGTCCATCCATGGCTGGATTATTATTTTTATGTCATATCGGCATCACTGACCCTGGTCGAGCCTATATGCCCAGGTTGCAGTTACAGGAGTCCACCGGACTCAGAAACGGCTATAGGAGTAGACCGGGCTCAATTGCAGTCCCAGGGGATAGACAGGTTGGCTATAGTTACTTGTTGACTCATTTTGACCTTGTTAGGGGTATATAGATTGAAGTGTACTCGCCAAGGCTTATGGGGGCTAGGTAAGGTTCTTGTTAGCATTATTTATTATTAGTTATACAGCAGGTTGTAGGGAAATGTAGGTTGTATCTCTTATCCTTTCTATTGTATAATTTTCAGTTTGGTTATTAGTATTCTTCAGTCATTTTCATTAATGCCTTACACATTCGGTACATATTATACTGACGCCAATCATGGGGAATTGCATTACACTCCTGCAGGTATGGATAGACACAGTTCAGGACCTCCCTAGTCATCAGCCAGAGTCAGCAGTCTAATCAACTCCTTTCCTCTGGGGTTGTTAGTTAGAAGGTTTGTTCTTTTGTTGTATAGTTTATGGGTAGGTCGGGGCCCTATCCCGATCATTATTCCACTCTTAGAGGCTTGCAGGCTACAAATTCTTAGTTATTGGTTTTGGTTGTTCGTCGTGTGGGGACTATGTATGTTTATTTTGTGTGATAGTTGTGTAGGTCCTCGTTTATCTTTTAATAGCAGCCTTATTAGCTATAACATAGTTATGAATACCTATTTTCATTTTCTATAACTAGAAAGTATGGTGGTCTCGTCGGCCCGCATGGATCCCTTATTGTGTGTTGTTGGTTAGTTGTTTTCAGTTTACAGGTGGCTATATGGCCTTATCGGCTGGAGGCTATATTTACAGCCGAGATTTAGCTCGTCGTTTTCTTGATTTGAAAAGCAGGCATGCACCAGAAGTGCATAAGCCCAGTCAGGTCAGTTTAGATCCCAGTATGGCACCAGGTGCTAGTCATGCCTCCCAAGGTGGGGCGTAACAAACTTGGTATTAGAGCAGGTTGTATCCTAGGGATTCTGCAAGCCGTGTCCAATAGAGTCTTGTCTGTGGGTGTGTTGTGCACCACATTCCATAGATAGGAGGCTACGAGGCATAATAGTATGGTTACCCTTCCTTCTTCTTCAGTTGTGCTGTAGAGCTATGCTGTATAGGGTTTAGTCCCTAAGCTTACCTTATTCTGCTTATCTACAGAGAAATGTCGGACACACGACAGACTACGACCGGTCGGAAGTTAGATGTTGTGGCAGGAGAGGGCACTAGCAGGGTGCTCTAGTCTGAGCTAGCCCGATCTGAGGGCAATAGGGAGACTTCATCCCAGTCTCCCCAACAGTCTCCGCCACGCTAGGAGTCCTCTAGGGCAGAGGACATGTCGGCACCACCTCTAGCAATTCCTATAACTATACCATCCGACCATGAGGTTAGGAGCACCATCTATATGTTAGCTCGGATGATGGTCGCTTAGCACCAACCCGTGGTACTAGTGGTTGCTGAATCTTCGGGAGGACCTGGATGTTCGAGGGTACAAGATTTCCTAGCCCTGATTCCCCTGCATTTCACAGGACGGATCGGGGAGAGGACCCTCAAGACTTCCTTGACCAGTTACAGTGGATTTTTAGGGTGATGCATACTACACCCGCGGAGTCGGTTGAGTTAGCGGTATTTCAATTATGGTACATAGCAGTATTATGGTACGATGGTTAGTAGAGGTCCTGAGGTAGAGACACTCCCCCCTCTGACTTGGTCTAGCTTCTTAGAGGAATTTCTGGATCGCTACTTGCTACGGGAAATCTGATAGGCTCGGGTGGACCATTTTCTGCACCTGGGGCAAGTCTCGATGAATGTCTAAGAATATGCTATGAAATTTGATTCCTTGGCCAGATATGTGCTAGATCTTGTAGATATCACAACAGCTAGAGTACATCGATTTATTATGGGGCTGCTCCTAGAGTATGTGAAAACTTGTGTTACAGCTACTTTACTGGAGGACATGGACATCGCCCGCATTCAGTCTTTCACTTAGAATATTGAGGGGATCAGACAGTGACAACGGGAGGTAGAAAGGACAAATCAAGAGCAGCGCCGGCGGGTCAAGCCCCGTGATACGCAGGCAGAATTTCAAGGCGGAACCAGGCTATAAATATCAGGCAGGCCACCAAGACCTCCACCTCCACAGCAGCAGGTTAGTAGAACGGATCGTCGGAGGCAGTCAGGACCCGATGAGAGTTCACAGGCATTAGGCTTTTAGCAGTAGAGAGGGTCAAATCAGAGTAGGTCCATGGTGCCATGTTGTGTTATTTGCAGTCGACGTCATTTTGAGGCATGCAAATATGGTTCTACTGCTTGTTACACTTGTGTACAATAAGGTCATATGATGAGGGATTTTCCAGCTAGACTTAAGGGTGATCGGGACCGACAGGACAGATCTTCAGCAGGGTCATATGCCCCAGCACCTTCAGTAGTGTGTAGGCCTTCAGCTCCATCCGGCAGAGGCCGAGGCAGGTCAGGGGCATCTAGTTTAGGCGGTGGTTCAGATCTCACTTATGCTTTACCGAAGCGACAAGAGTCAGAGTCATTGCCAGATGTTGTGACAGGTATGCTGGACATTTTCTCTCACTCAATTTATGATTTGATAGACCCAGGTTCCACTTTGTCCAATGTTACTCCACTAGTGGCCCGAAAGTTTGGCATAACACCAGAATTTCTTCAGCGACCCTTCTTTGTGTCTACACCTGTTGGTGATTCCATTATAACTAAAAGGATTTATTGGGGTTGCACAGTAGAGGTTGTAGGTCTCCATACTTTAGCAGATTTAGTGGAGCTAGAAATGATTGATTTTGATGCAATTATGGGTATGGATTGGCTAGCGCCATGTTATGCCAATGTAGAGTGTTGGACCAAGACTGTATGATTCCATTTTCCAGGGGAGGTAGTATGAGAGTGCAGCTCGTCAAAAGATAGGTTCATATCCTATCTTCAGGCGAGAAAGTTTATAGCAAAGGGTTGTACTTATCATATTGTCAGGGTTCAGGATATGCTAGAAGAATTCCTAACTCTTCAGTCCATTTCAGTAGTTAATGAGTTTCCAGATGAACTTCTTAGTATTCCCCTAGAACGGGAAATCAATTTCTCTATCGACTTGCTACCAGGAACTCTACCTATATCCATCCCTCCGTACCAAATGGCTCCTACTGAATTCATAGAACTGAAGGAATAGTTGGAAGACCTGTTAGATAAGGGCTTTATCAGGCCGAGTACGTCACCGTAGGGTGCACCAGTTCTGTTTGTAAGAAAGAAAGATGGCTCCCTACGTGTGTGTATAGATTATCGGCAGTTGAACAAGGTCACTACTAAAAATAAATACCCACTTCCCTGGATAGATGAATTTTTTGATCAGTTGCAAGGGGAAAGATATTTTTCCAAGATTGACTTAAAATCAGTATATCATTAGGTACGGGTTTGGGAGAAAGATATCCCGAAGATAGCTTTTAGGACCAGGTACGGTCATTTTGGATTTCTAGTTATGTCCTTTGGGTTGACGAATGCCCCGATAGTGTTTATGGATCTGATGAATAGCATCTTTAGGCCATATTTAGATTTGTTTGTGATAGTATTCATCGATGACATTCTGGTGTATTTCCATTCAGAAGCAGAACATAGAGATCATTTGCGAATGGTACTCCAGATTCCCAGACCGCCAGTTATATGCAAAATTTTCTAAATGTGAGTTTGGGCTGAATTCCATATATTTCCTGGTCCATATTGTATCAGAGGATGGTATTCAAGTTGATTCACAAAAAATTGAGGTGGTAAAGACCAGGCCTAGACCTAAAACTCCAATGGAAGTTTGTAGTTTCCTAGGATTAGTCGGGTATTACAAAAGGTTTGTGGAAGGATTTTCTACCTTGTCAGCGCCTTTGACAAAATTGACTCAGAAAGCAGCCAAATTTCATTGGACTGAGGCCTGTGAGCAGAGTTTTCAAGAGTTGAAG
This sequence comes from Datura wrightii, assembly GCA_035772735.1. Taxonomy (NCBI): domain Eukaryota; kingdom Viridiplantae; phylum Streptophyta; class Magnoliopsida; order Solanales; family Solanaceae; genus Datura; species Datura wrightii. The sequence goes on from JASDFA010000003.1 coordinate 11,692,787, forward strand.
AACAGATTGAAGGCGGCCCCAGTGTTAGCTTTGCCAGAAGTTTCAGAGGGTGATGTTGTATATTGTGATGCTTCAGGCATTGGGTTGGGCTGCGTTCTAATGCAAAACGGTAAGATAATCACTTATGCTTCTAGGCAGCTCAGAAAACATGAAAAGAACTATTCCACCCACGATCTTGAGTTAGCTTCAATGGTTCATGCCTGGAAAATATGGAGGCATTACTTATATGGTGTGCTTGTAGATATTTTCACTGATCATAAGACCCTCCAGTACATCTTCACATAGAAGGAGTTGAACTTGCGGTAGTGTCGTTGGTTAAAATTGCTGAAGGACTATGATGTGGATATTTTGTATCACCCAGGGAAGGCTAATATTATAGCAAATGCACCTAGCCGCAGTTCTATAGGAAGCTTGGCACATATAAGGCTAGAACAACAGGAAATGGCTCGAGAATTACATCGGTTAGCCAGCTTAGCCATTCATATAGTAGACTCAGAAGACAATGAGATGGTGATTCAGAATACAACGATATCATCCCTAGTTGTAGAGGTGAAAGAACAACAGTATGAAGACCTTAGCCTAGCGTAGCTTAGAGATAAGATTCATCGAGGAAAACTAATGACCTTCGAGTTGACGAAAGACGGGGTCTTGAGATTCAGATGCCGCCTCTGTGTTCAGAATGTAGCAGGACTTCGCCAGCAGGTCATGGCAGAGGTGCATTATTCTTGTTACTCTCTTCACCCAGGTGCGACGAAGATGTACCATGACATAAAGGAGATATACTAGTGACCTGGAATGAAAAAAGGATGTAGCCGAATTTGTAGGCACAGTGTCCTAACTGTCAGCGGGTAAAGGCCAAACATCCGAAACTCGACGGATTAACATAGGAGATAGCGGTACCTATGTGAAAATGGGATGCAATCAACATGGACTTTGTGACAGGATTACCCAGTACCCAGCGTAGATTCGATTCTTATTGGGTCATTGTCGACAGATTAACGAAGTCAACTCATTTCCTGCCAGTCAATACTACCTTCTTCGATGAATACTATGTTGATTGTACATTGAAAAGATAGTCCGACTACATGGTGTACCCGCATCTATTATTTCTGATAGATTTTGGCACAATTTACAGCTAGATTCTGGAAATCATTTCATAAAGGCTTGGGGACACATTTGAGTACATCATTCTATCCTCAGACAGACGGTCAGGCAGAGCGCACAATTCAGACGCTCGAGGATATGTTAAAGGCGTGTGTACTATATTTTGGAGGAAGTTAGCATGAGCATTTACCCCTTATCGAATTTGCATATAATAATAGTTGTCACTCTGCAATTCAAATGGCGCCTTATGAGGCCTTGTATGGGCGGAAATGTAGGTCCCCCATTGAATGGTTTCGAAGTAGGGGAGTCAGGGTTAATTAGACCTGATATGATCTACCAGTCAGAAGAGAAAGTAAAAATCCTCAGAGAGCATTTGATAATAGCGCAAAGTCACCAGAAGTCCTAGTTCGATATGCGGCATAGAGACTTGGAATTTGAGGTCAATGATTGGGTGTTCCTCAAAGTTTTGCCGATGAAGGGCGTGATGAGGTTTGGTAAGAAGGGCAAGCTCAGCCTAGGTTCATTGGTCTTTATTGAATCCTCTGGAGGATAGGCCGAGTAGAATATGAGCTAGAATTGCCTCCAAAGCTGGAATTTATTCATCCAGTCTTCCACGTGTCCATGTTACGAAAGTGCATAGGGGACCTGTCCCGAATTATTCCAGTTGAGGACGTTCAAGTTACTAAGGAGTTAGCCTACGAAGAAGTTCTGGTTGCTATACTAGATCGGCAAGTTCATAGGTTAAGGACTAAAGATGTAGCCTCCGTTAAAGTTCTATGGAGGAACAGAAATAAAGAAGAGATGACTTGGGAAGTTGAGGATGACATGAGATCTAGGTATCCTCACTTATTCCAGGATTTACCCAAAATATGCAGTGATGTGAGATTGTTGTTCAGTTGTTATTTATCTGCTTATATTATTAGCACTGTTTAGTTGGTTATCTCTATATGGTGGAGTAGCAGTTTATAGCGTCCTGTGAGGCGCCTATATTGGACTTTTCTACGTTTCAGCTTTCCAGATTGTCCATATTACAGAGGAGACTCTGCCAAAATTTTCCTATGTATTAGTTAAAAAGAATTAACTCCTTTAAGCCTGAAGATGACATTCGAGGACAAATGTTCCTAAGGGGGTGAAGGATGTTAAACCCTATAAGATGTTAGCGGTTAGTGTGCGTGTGCGTGGATTTTTGACGAGTAATGAGAGTTTGACGTGTACGGGAAGAGCACCAGAAGCAGGGTCAGGCGAGACCGAGCCGCGAGAGGGCCAGTGCGATGCGCCAACCGGCCTATGCACTATGCAGCGCGGTGCGCTAGGCATACTAGCACCCTGGGAGGCGCGACGCATCACGCCTGTGGCACGTTGGCCGGCGCAAGGCACCCCTAGGACACTGCCTTATGCCTATATAGGCCTTCTTTGTTTAATTTTAATTTATTATCAAATGAACCCATGTCCAAAATCAGATAAAGCACGCTATGTTCATCAAATTTCCATCTAATTATGCTGTCAAACGTCGTCCAAACGCAAATTATCTTTGGGTAACAAGTTCTAGGCCTACCAAAAGCATTTCTACAAAGTTATTTCTTTAAAATTCGCTCGGCATATCGAAACCCTAGTGAGTCAAAAGTGTTAGAATTACTCCAAATTGAATCCTAAACGGCCACAAGAATTAGGTAAGAATTTCTCCATTCTGAACTCTCGGAGAATGTAGATTTTCAGCCGAGTTATTTGGAGTTGAATTATAATTGACATTATTATTGAAAGATATCGTTATTTGCCGAATTTAGTATTGAAATTAGCCCTATTCTCTTAGCATAAGGGTTGCAGTTGCAGGGAACCGCCAATTATTGGTTGAAACCTACTAGTTCATGAAAGTCAGCATTCGATCTTGTTCCTCAGCCTTTGGACCTGACAATCCAATATTTCAACTGGAACTTCCTCGTAGCTGAGGCTATCCTTTACACCAACGCTGTCCACCGAGACTACTAGGGTTGGGTCTCCTAAATATTTCTTCAAAAGCGACACATAAAACACAGGATGCATGGAAGATAACTCTGAGGGTAAGTCTAACTCATACGCTACCTTACCAACTTTTCTCATAACCGGTAGGGACCAATATAACAGGGACTGAGTTTTCCTTTCTTTACAAACCGCATGACTCCCTTCATGGGAGATACCTTTAGAAATACCCAATCATCCACCTCAAACTCCAAATCCCTCCTCCTCACATCAGCATATAAATTTTGATGACTCTGAGCGGTTTTTAGACTGTACCTTATCAACTGAACCTTCACCATAGCCTCATGAACTGAATCTGGCCCTATCATAGCTGCCTCACCATCGTCAAACCATTTGATGGGCGATCTACATCTCCGCCCATAAAGAGCCTCGAACGTTGCCATCTGGATGCTAGAGTGATAGCTGTTACTATAAGCAAACTCAATGAGGGAAAAGTGATCATCCCAACTACCTTTGAAGTCCATCACACATGCTCTAAACATATCCTCGAGAGTCTGGATTGTTCGTTCCGCTTGGCCATCCGTCTGCAAATGGAAGGTGTACTGAGCTTAACCTGAGTCCAAAGCCCCTTCTGGAAAGACCACAAAAACTGGGAGGTAAACTGAGTACGTCGGTCTGAAATAATGGACGAGGTAACTCCATGTAGTCGAACCAACTCTCGAATATACAACTTGGCATAATCATCCACTAAGTTTGTGGTTTTTACTGGTAGGAATGTGCAGCTTTGGTCAATTTGTCTAGCACCACCCAAATAGAATCATAGTGTCACCGAGTATGAGGTAGGCCTATAATGAAATCCATATTAATCTCTTCCCACTTCGAAGTGGGAATGCTAATGTCCTAAAGTACACCTCTCGGCCTTTGATGGTTGACCTTTACTTTCCAATAGTTTGGGCATTTGGCTACGAATTCTGCAATATTCTTCTTCATGCCATCCCACCAATAGATTTTGCATAAGTCACGATACATCTTGGTGGCAATTGGATGGATAGAATACCTTGAGCCATTGGCCTCATGCAATATCCGTCTCCTCAAATCATCAAACATCGGGAACACATAGGCGACCCTTATACCGATGCACGCCATCTACCCCTTGGGAGAAGATCTCCATCTTCTAACATTGAACGACTTCCTTCAACTTTACCAAAATCGGATCCTCATCTTGTCCAACTTTCACATTAGTCACCAAGGATGATTCTGACCCGTTTTGCACAATAAGACCACCATCGATTGAGTCGACCAACCTAACTCCCAACCTTGCAAGTCGATGGACATCTTTTACCATCTCCTTCTTTCCCTCATCCATATGGGACACACTCTCCATAGAGAGCCTACAAAGTGCGTTCGCTACCACATTAGCCTTACTCGTGACCACCTCTAACCACCTCCTTTGCTGTAGATTAAGGTCTTTCTACGTGAACACATATTGTAAGCTCTTGTGGTCCGTAAACACATCCACATGGACCCCATATAAGTAATGTCGCCATATCTTCAATGCGAACAGCACCGCACCCAACTTAAGATCATGGGTTGGGTAATTCTTCTCATGAACCTTCAGTTGTATGGAGGCATATGCTATCACTTTTCCTCGCTGCATCAATACACACCCAAGTTCGATTCTCGAAGCATCACAATACACCACAAAACCATCTGTACCCTCAGGTAGGGTCAACACCGGTGCGGTAGTAAGTCGAGCCTTCAACTCTTGAAAGCTCTTCTCACAAGCCTCCGACCATTGGAACTTCACCTTTTTCTGAGTCAACTTGATCAAAGGTGATGCAATCAATGAGAAACCCTCAAATAATCTCTGATAGTAGGCAGCTAAACCCAAGAAACTCCGAATATCTGAGGGATTCACTAGTCTAGGCCAATTCATCACCACTTCAATTTTCTGAGAATCTACTTTTATGCCCTCGCCTATTACTACATGGAACAAAAATGCTACCGAGTTCAACCAGAACTCACACTTGCTGAACTTGGCATACAACTGACGATCCTTGAGGGTCTGAAGCACTACTTTCAAATGAGCGGCATGCTCCTCCTTGCTTCGGGAGTATATAAGGATGTCTTCAATGAATATAATCACGAACATGTCCAAATATTTCTTGAACACCCTGTTCATCAAGTCCATGAAAGTTGTAGGAGCATTGTTAGTCCAAAAGACATAACTACAAACTCATAATGTCCATACAGCGTCCTGAAGGCTGTCTTCGCTATATTTCCTTCCCGAACAGACCTGAGATCTATCTTTGAGAAACACTTGGCACCCTGAAACTGATCAAATCGATCATCGATCCTGGGTAAAGGATACTTGTTCTTAACGGTGACCTTGTTCAATTGCCGATAGTCAATGCACTTTCAAAGCGAACCATCCTTCTTTCGGACAAATAAAACTGGTGCACCCCATGGAGACTTGCTCGGTCTGATGAAGCCTTTATCTAATAGGCCCTTTAACTGATCCTTCAACTCTTTTAACTTGGCTGGAGCCATCCTGTAAGGAGGGATAGATATAGGTTGTGTACCAGGTATAAGGTCAATACAAAAATTAATCTCCTGCTTGGGAGGAACACCTGGAAAATCATCGGGAAAGACCTCTGGATACTCACGCACCAACGGAATCGACTGGATGGTTAGGGCCTCAGACTCGACATCCTTAACCCTAACTAGATGGTACATGCAATACTTAGAAATCATCTTCCTGGCCTTAAGGTAGGAAATGAAACGACCTACAGGCACTACTGTACTACCCTTCCACTCCAAAACTTATTCTCTCAGAAAATAAAATTCCACCGCACGAGTTCTACAATTTACAGAAGCATAACACGCATACAACCAATCCGTGCCAAGAATAATATCAAAGTTATTCATAGCTAATTATACAAGGTCTGCAAAGGTGACTTAATGTATTATAGTGACTGAACATCTTCTATACACCCACCTAGCTACAACTGAATCACCGACAGGAGTATAAACTGAAAATGGATCTGATAAAGTCTCGGGGCTAACTCCAAAGCCACTAGCAATATAAGGAGTCACAAAAGACAAGGTAGCTCACAGATCTAGCAAAACATAAGCATCAATATGAAAAACACGCAACATACAAATGACCACATTGAGGGATACCTCCTTCTCCCTATGGGGTGCCAAAGCATAAAACCTGTTCTGGCGTTGACCACCGTTGAACTAGTTGAGGCACCCTGTTGAGGGGGACGTGTTGCTGGAGCGACAAAACTGGCTTCTAGCATACGAGCTCCACCAACCCCTGATTTGGATGAAGGGAAATCCTTGAGTCTGTGTCCGAGTTTGCCACAATCAAAACAAGCATTTGAGCTAACTAGGCACCTCCCGGAATGATTCTTGCCGCACTTCGCACAAGCTGGGAAAGTGCGCTCTACCTACATGTTGCCCTGGTCTCTCGAATCTAGATCCCTACTCCTCCGGTCCCCTCAAAATCTAGATGATGTACTAGCCGTTGATGGTGCTGGAGCAATAGACCTATGCTGAGACTGTTGAAGCTGTTCACCCCATGATCTGACCTCAGAAGTCCTGTAACTATCGGTCCTGGCCCTCTTGGCGTCTCTCTACCTTTGATACATCGACTCCATCTGCTGAGCATGCAATAGAATACGGGGAAAATCTATATCCCGATGCAACATGGTGATCCTGCATTCCTTATCTAGACAGTCCGCTACTATATGTACAAAATGACTCACCCAAGCCCTCTAGTTCGCCACCAACTCTAGCGCATACTTGGATAAATGGGTGAATTCCAATGCGTACTCCTAAACAGACATGTCACCCTTCTTCAAGTTAACGAACTCGGACGTCTTTTGCTCCCTCATCTTCCGAGGAAAGAATCAATCCAAGAATGCTGTATGGAACTCTTCCCAACCGATTGGGCCTGCACACACTGCCCTAGCATCTCTCCATTGTTTGAACCATATGTAGGCCACCCCCTTAAGCTGATAGGAGGCCAAATCAACACAATCTCCATTGGTCAACTGGGTGATCTTTAGAATCTCTTCAATGAAATCGTGTGGATCCTCATCCGCCTTGGACCCAAGGAACTCCGGAGGTTTCATCCTAAAGAAGTATCTAATCTGGGTCGTTTCCGCATTGCCATTATGTTGAATATGCACAACAGCCTACTATTTGGCCTAAGCGGTCAAGGCCTACGCAAACATCTGGATAACTGCCTGAAACTCAGTGTGGGCAACTAGCTCTGGTGCCTGGGGCTCCTAAATAGGTGGGGCCTACTGATGCCCATGATTATTGCCATCTCGGTGGCCTTCACCATTCTCATTTTTCCTTTTGTTCATTCTTTTAGGATCCATGATTCTACAATCGCGAATAGCGCAAATTAGAAGGATAGAAGGAATTTTCATCGCATGACATAGATCATGAAAGAAGGGAACATTTTCTAAACATCTCATATCCTCTTCGTGATATGTTTGGAGTGCTTCATACCCACGAAAAAGACTCTACTCAACGTAGCTTCCAGACATCCTAGGACACTTCAAACCTATGGCTCTGATACCAAGTTTGTCATGACCCAAACGTAGACCCGGATCGTAACACGGGATAAGGAACCCTGAGAGACCCCAAGTCGACCCATGGCATAAGCATACATCTAACTTCATTCATTATAAGCAGAATACTAATCACAAGACATTGTGGAAGCGTAAACATAATTATAAAATATCGTAACGTATGGAAATCTCTGGACATACATGCAAGCTGATTACTACATACTGTCTGAAATCGTCTACTACGTACGATGGGTTGATGGGACAACACCCCAAACTACCCTGGACAAGTACTGAAACATAAAAGTATCATGAGTGTCTTTCAAATGGCCTTCGGAACATGAGGACTCACCATTAAGCTGAAAGTGCACTCTGATATGATCTAAATATGAGGATGAGCCTGAGAAACGGAACTTGTGTCATAAGACGATACAACATAGAAAGTATGCGGTCAGTACATGGAATGTACCACACATGCAAGGTAAGTAAAACAGACATTAAAATGGGTGAAATCTCATAAACAACATAAGAGTAGGACATCATGCTCATATCATAAATACCATAACATAACATATCATAGGGCTCAAGGTTTTAAAGACATTCGTAATACAATCGAAATCATAATCATGAGAGGAAAGTCGTATTGAACATAACTTGATCCAATATACATAAACAGACATGCATAAATCATGAGGAACAGTAGTAGATTCTCTTAACCGACATACCCCAAATGAGCACACATAAAGCCCGATTTATAACCTTAGTCGGGATGGTGTCCGTACCTTGCCAAGGGTAGGACCTTAAAAGTGTGATATCGCCCTGAAAAGGGCCATTTAGTCTGCGGAAAGTCACAAAAGAGGTCCCATCATACCTACGGTGGCACGTAGTTTATGAGATCTGAGGCAGAACCTAGGCCCCGAACCTACTCGGTGTTCGATACTACTCCCAAAACATATATAGTACTCATAAAATGCATGAATTCATGGGCTAGTTAAATTATGATAATCATAAACATAATCGTACATACGTGAACTACCCATGACATAAGGCCCGTGAATTGACAAAAACATAATTTATGAATCGTAGGTTTCATGCATACTTAAGATCATACATATAGCTTGAGAATCATCAAATCATGATGGGTAATTGAATAAATCCATATTTAAATCATAATTCATGCTGGGCTTGTAGATATCAACAATTAAAGTGAAGATCATAAATAAATTCATCAGAGATCCTACATAATGAGGCTTAATTTAGTAGAAATCGAAATTAATAACTTGGTAATCAAACTAATTGTAAAATCTAATCAAAATCCATAAGATATAATTTGAATCACAATTTCAAACAACCCATTGGTAAATCTTAAAATTCCACAAGATTTGAATTAAACCCCATGTGAACTTTGATAGATTTTCATGAATCAATGGAGAGTGGGCATGGGTGTGAACGGAAATGCCCATTCATAACCCTACATACCTGAATCTTACTCTCCCTTGAATGCCCAAAGGGAATTAAAGAAGAAAACCTTGAATCACCCTTTGATCACCTCTCTATTCTCTTGCATGCAAGAATGAAGACATAGGATAGTTTTTCCCCTCTAAAACCCACCTTTCATAGGATAAAACGATGTAGTTTAGGATTTAGGAACTTAAGAATTACGAAAAGGCCCTTACTAATTCACAGAAAATTAACTGCCAAGGGGTCCCAGTGAGGGACCCAACGATTCATCCCCAATGACCATGACTTGTGGCCTTGAGTCATGATGTGCACTGCCCAAAAATTCCTCAAGGGACCCACGACAGACCCCACAAATCGTGGTGGCTGACCACGACTCGTGGTCACCACCTGTGATCACCACTACCCAACACTACTAGCCAAGCACCCAGTCCAGGCCACGGGTGACCTCACGAGTCGTGTGGTCTTACCACACGACTCGTGGTCACGCCCGTGGTCTTCCCCAGGCCATGCCAATTACTTGCTTGACCACGAGTCACTTCACGAATTGTGGTTTCTCCCCACGGGTCACCTAATGACCCATTATGTGACCTTGTGCATAATTTCAGTTTTTCTCCGTTTCAACTCCCGAGTTTGATCTTGGGCTTCTGGGGTATAATAGGTAGGAGGCACACCAAAAAATGGCTAGTGGGTTCAGGTGCATGTTTCAGGTGTGGGAGCCCGGACACAAGCTTAGAGATTGCCCTTCAGCCAGATAGGGCCATGGTAGAGGTCGTGACCCAACCACTAGTTCAACAACTTCACTGGCACGCTCATCTCAGTAAGGTGCATCCACTAGTGTAGGAGGTGGTCTGCGTTAGAACAGATTTTATGCCCTCTTATCTCATGAGGAGTAGAAGGTCTCTCAAGATGTGGCCATTGTTATGTTGCGAGTATTTTATCTTATGTATATGCACTGTTAGATTTAGGGGCTACTTTATCTTTTGTGACTCCGTATGTTTCTATTAGTTTCAGAGTCAGTCCCAAATTCCTATCAGAACCCTTCTCAATCTCTACTCTAGTCTTTGAGTATTTATAGCTTGACAGGTATATAGAAATTGCCCTATCAAAAACCCTTAGAAAGTCACCTCGATCTTGTAGAGTTAGACATGATTGAATTTGATGTTATCTTTTATATGGATTGGTTGCATGCATGGTTTGCCTCAATGAACTATAGAACCCATATGATAGAGTTCCGATTTTTGAGTGAGTTAGTCCTAGAATGGAAGGGCAGTTCAATAGTGCCTCTAGGTCACTTTTTCTCCTATCTTAAGGCCAGAAAGATGATTTCTAAGGATTGTGTGTACTATATAGTTCATGTTAAGGATGCTACATCCGATACCCTGACTCTTCAGTTTGTCCCTATTGTATGTAAGTATCCAGAGGTATTCCCAGTTGATCTACTAGGAGTTCCTCCCAAGCGGGAGACGGACTTTGGTATTGACCTTCTTCCTAATGCGCAACCTATATCCATTCCACCTTACAGAATGTATCCAGCTAAGCTAAATGAGTTGAAAGAACAGTTGAAGGATCTTCTAGATAGGGTTTCATCAAGCCTAGTAAATCCCAATAGGGTGCGCCAGTTCTCTTTGTTCGAAAGACGGATGGTTCTCTTAGAATGTGGATTGACTATCGACAGTTTAACAAGGTAACTATCAAAAACAAGTTACCCCTCCCAAGAATTGATGACTTGTTTGACCAACTTCAGGGTGCTAAGTGCTTCTCAAAAATAGACCTCTGGTCCAAATACCACCAACTCAGAGTTGGGGAGAGTGATATTTCGAAGACAACTTTTAGGACTTAGTATAGTCACTATGAGTTCGTAGTTATGTCTTTTTAACTAATGAATGCTCCTGCAGCTTTCATGGATTTGATAAATAGGGTGTTCAAGCCATATTCGAATATGTTCGTAATTTTCTTCATAGAAGATATTCTCATATACTCTCAGAGCGAGGAGGAGCATGCCGCTCATTTAAGGATCATGCTAGAGACTCTAAAGGATCGTCACTGTTTGCCAAATTCAAAAAGTATGGGTTTTGGTTTAACTCAGTTACATTTTTGGGTCATGTGGTTTCAAGCGAGGGTGTGTAGGTAGACTATCAAAAGATAGAGGTAGTGAAGAATTGGTCTAGACCAGTTAATCCATCGGATATCAGGAGCATCTTGGGTCTTACTGGCTACTTCAAGAGGTTTCTTGAAGGATTTTCATCCATTGTAGAACTATTAACTAAGTTGACCTAGAATAAAGTCAAGTTCCAGTGGTCGGATGCCTGTGAGAAGAGTTTTCAGGAGTTAAAGACTCAACTGACTTCAACCACCGTACTAACCCTACCAGAGGGCACAAAATGGATTTGTTGTGTATTGTGATGCCTCTATGGTTGATCTTGGTTGTGTGTGATGCAACATGGTATGGTCATTGTGTATGCCTCTAGATAGTTTAAGACTTATGAGAAGAATTATTCGATGCATGACCTAGAGTTGGCAGCAGTAGTGTTCGCATTGAAGATATGGAGACACTACTTGTAGGGGGCATATGGATGTGTTCATAGACCACAGGAGCCTTTAGTATATGTTCACTCTAAAGGACCTGAACTTGTGATAAAAGAGGTAGTTAGAACTTCTCAAGGATTATGACATGAGTATCCTTTATCATCCTGGGAAAGCCAATATAGTGGCGGATGGCCCTAGTAGACTGTCCATGGAGAGCGTGTCTCATGTGGAGGATGGAAGGAAGGAGTTAGAAAAGGATGTTTAGGCTTGCTCATTTAGGGTTCACCTTTTTGACCTTACAGATGGTGTTGTCATTGTTCAGAAGCGGTTTAAGATCAAAAGGTGGAGGTCTTCTCCCAAGGGGGAGATGGTGTGCTTCACTATTAGGGTTGCTTATGTGTTTTGGGTGTTGATGACTTAAGGGAGCGGATGTTGCATGAGGCTCATGGTTTCTAATATTGTATCAACCCAAGGGCCACGACAATGTATCGAGACCTACGGGAAGTTTATTGGTGGAATGACATGAGGAAGGACATAGCAGAGTTTGTGGCTAAGTTCTGAACTATCAACAAGCGAAATGAGAATTAGAGACCCTGAGGTATGCTACAAGACATTAGAATCCCTACTTGGAAGTTGGAGGAAATCAATATGGACTTTATCATTGGGTTTCCTCGTTCACGTCGATAGTATGACTCTATTTGGGTGGTTGTATACAGATTGACCAAGGCAGCACATTTCCTACCGGTCAAAACTACCAATTTAGTTGAGGACTATGCCAGATTATACATTCAAGAGTTGGTTTAGTTTCACGGAACTCCTTTTTCCATCATTTCAAATAGGGGTACTCAGTTCACCACTCAGTTTTGGAGATCGTTCCAAAAGGGGCTTGGTACTCAAGTCAAGTTTATCATGGCTTTTCACCCACAAACGGATGGTTAGGCCGAGCAGACTGTTCAAACACTTGAGGATATGTTGAGAGCATATGTGATTGACTTCAGGGGTAGTTGAGGTGATCATTTACCTCTTATCAAGTTAGCTTACAAAAATAGTTACCACTCCAGCATTCACATTACTTCGTTTGAGGCTCTTTATGGGCGAAGGGGTATTGGTTGGTTTAAAGTAGGTGAGACTACGTTGATAGGGCTAGATTTAGTTCATGAGGCCATGGAGAAAGTTCAACTTATAAGGAAAAAGGCTGAAAACAGCATAGAGTCATCAAAAGTTCATATGCGGAGTTAGGCGGATAGAACTTGAGTTTAAAGTTGATGATTGGGTATTATTGAAGGTGTCTCCCATGAAGGGAGTAGAGAGGTTTCAAAAGAAAGGACCGCTTATTCCCCGACATATTGGTCCATACAAGATTAAGAGACGTGTTGGCAAAGTGGCCTATGAGTTGGAGCTACCAGCAGAGTTAGCTTTGGTGCATCCAGTTTTCCATGTATTGTTATTGAAGAAGTGCATCGGTGACCTATCTTTGGTTATTCCTATGGAGAGCAGATGTGTGAATTATAGCCTTACCTATGAGGAGGTACCCATTGAGATCCTTGATCTTTAGGTTCGAAAGTTGAGGATCAAAGAAGTAGATTCAGTGAAAGTCTTGTGGGGGAATCAGCTCATTGAGGGAGCTACGTGGGAAGCCGATGCAGATATGATGGCTAAATACCCATATTTTTTCCCTTCCAGCTCAGTTGTAGTATGAGGTATCAATTTTCTCTCTAATACTCTATTTTGTTTCATGTCCAGTTCATGTCTCTCAGTTCCATTCATGTTTTAGCATGTATGTATTATTCATGAATTTAGTTCAGTCATGTGTATAAGTACAGAGTCAGTCACTCCATCAGATTTCAGCTTCAGTTGTTCAATTTTTGGAAATTGCAATCCGTTTCCCATTTTTTCAGTATATTTAACCCACATTTGAGGATGAATGTTCCCGAGGGGGAGATATTGTAATATCTCAAAAGTTCCTAAGTCTTAACTTGGGATTAGAAATATGATCAGCAGAAAAAGGGGGAAATTTTTCACAGGACGACTCATTGTACGAGTCTTAGTGAGAAGTGACGAGTCATGGCAACTGTTCGTGTTTAGAACCTACAGAGGAGTTCAGTAGCAATGAGTCAATGTAGGACTCATGGGATCATGAAAAGAGTCATTATTAGGAGTCATGGGAAGCTACTTGTGTATCAGGCCTGGAAGGTATGAGTCATCGTGGAAAAAAAAATATCGTGGTAGGGAGTCATTGGTTGGTTCAGGAGTTTAAGGGTTGGAAGTTAGGGGCCATGATACGTCTCATTGTAGGGAACAATGAGTCGTGGCTTGCACTCATAAGAAGGGGTCAGAAGAATTGGAAGAAGTGGAAATTAACGGGTCCAATGACCCATCGTTTGACAGTACGGATCGTTATGTGGCTCGTGGTAACGTATGAGCTGGGCGAAACCAATGGCAACAACGAAAGCCAACCAAGAGTTGTGGTATTGAGGTACAAATCATGGTGTGAGTCGTTACTTCTGGAAATGAGTAATTTTCTACTAAATTAGCAAGGGTGTGTTCATAATTCCTAAGCTCCTAAGCCCTAAACTACATCGTTTTAAGCTCTGAAAGAAGTGTACTAAGGGATTTTAACCTATTCTAATTCATTCAACTCCCATCCATGCAAGTTTTGAGGTTTTCCTTTGAAGATCAAGCTTAAATCCTTCAATTTCTTCTCCAAATATCTTTGTCTTTCAAAGACAAGTGTAGGTTCATCCCATCCATGTATGTAGGGCTATGAATGAGAGTTCCTTTCACTCTCATGCCAAAATTTTTCCTCATGTTGATAAATTCAAGTCTCAATTCAAGTTGATGATCTTATGGGGTTTTAGCACAATTTCATGAAAATTTCTATGATTTGTTTATGAGTTAATTCTCTTCATGTTTCAAAATATGTTTTAAGATTCATGGAAAGATTTTATACCTATTTTGATTATAAATTCATAATTTCAAGTTTAAGAATATTATGCCTATTATGCAAGTTTCATGAAAAGTCAAGTTTATGATTTATAATTTCAAGTATGATGAGATATCTAGCATGATTGAATGTTTACAAATTACGCATGTATGAATTTATAATTTTGACTAATGAAGTCTATTTCAAGTATGTATGATTCTAAGATTTGGGCAAGCCTACACAAGTTAAGTATATTTTCATGATTTAGCCAAGGCTAATAAGATCAGCTTACCATACTTTTTGGAGTCAAGACTCCAAGTACAGTTTATCACATGTTCCAGAGTCAAGACTCCCCATGTTTAGATTTCAGACTATGAATGTGATTATGATTTTAGCTTAATTGAAAAATGATGGGAGCGCTATGCATGTTTTTGGGAGTAGTGTCTAGCACCGAGTAGGCTTGGGGTTCCAAGGTTCCCCGGCCTTAGAACTACACGCCAACATAGGTTTATATATTTAGTTGGGGACCTCTCAAGAGAGCTTTCCCCGCCCGTCAGAGGGCCTTCAGCTTGATATTGATATCATGGAAGCATTCTTAGCCCTGTAAAGGTTTTGGACAGCTCTACCCACTTGAGTGTGATAGTTGGGGCATCACATAACCTATATCATGATGGTGTCAGTTGTGATGAGTTTCCCATTGTTCCTCATGATTTCAGTTATGCATGTTTATGACTTATGATATATGTCTTTAGCAAGTTTGTCCCAATGATATGTTTATAATCTTTTACTTATGATTTCAGCTATGGACAGCCATATGATTCTATTTTTAGCTTTGGGTCATTCTATTCAGATATGATATTCAGTTTATGACTATACTTGTTTTTAGATAACAGCATGTACTCCTTACTCTCATGATCTTATGATTTATGTTTATATGCATGATTTTAGTTTTTACTCAGCATGTTTTACTTACCTTGCATATTCAATATATTCCAAGTACTGACCACATAGTCTACGCTATATCATTTCATGATATAGGTTTAGATGATTAGACTCAGTTTCGCCGTTAGTCCAGTTCCCACAGGTTAGTCTAGTTTCTAATCTTTAGTAAGTCCTCATCCTTTGAGGACCTTCAGTTAGTGATGTGTTATGTTACTTTCAGTTGCAGACTTTAGTGAGCTAGTTGGGGATATTATCCCATCAACTTTTCAGATATGTTAGAGGCTTATCAGACAATTTGTAGAATTTCAGCTTTGTCAGTGTTTACTTTGTTATGATCAATATGTATTTAAACTTCCATTTAATCATGTTTCAGTTATCATATTTTGCTTGATTATGTTCTTTAGTTATCATCTTTATTCCATGGGTCGACTTGGAGCCATTCGCGGTTTTAGATTTTGTGTCTCATTTTGGGCCTATGTTTGGGTCGTGACATCAGGATATTAGCATTCCTACTTGGAATTGGGAAGAAGTGAATATGGACTTTATCACAGGCTTACCTCGTACTCACCGACAGCATGACTTAATTTAGGTGGTTGTAGACCGGATGACTAAGTCAGCACATTCCCTACTAGTTAAGACCACAAATTCAGTAGAGGATTATGGTAGACTGTACATCCGGGAGTTAGTCATATTGCATGGAGTGCCCTTGTCCATCATTTCAGATAGAGGTACTCAGTTCACCTCGCACTTCTAGAAATCTTTTTAGAAAGGTCTTGGTACTCAAGTTAAGCTCAGCACAACACCTTTTGATTTTTCATATTTTAACATTTTCATATTGAAAAAGTAATTAGAATGAGAGGTGTTAAGCTTTTTATCATCCTGTCATTGAGCTTTCTTTCCGCAGGACCTACCCTAGAGTATCGTCACCACTATAGAGTTTAACCACCAAGTTCGAGATGGATTGGTGTGGTTCCTCTACGCCTAGGAAACTAGAATATCAAACCATGAACGAAGAAAGGCATGAGAGAAAATCATATTTAGATAGACGGCTAGGTTGAGCAGATAATTTAGACTTTGGAAGATAAGTTGAGGGATTGTGTGATCGATTTCAAGGGCAGTTCGTGATGAGTTGGAAATTTACCAACTCATTAGGCTCCTAAGCATTAGTATTTTCCTAGTTTTCGAGTAATTTATGTGGATTTTATTCCCTTTATCTTGAATTCTGTCATGACCCGTACATAGCCCAGATTGAGACACGGGACAAGGATCCTCGAGAGACTCCTTGTCGACCCATGGAATGAACGTACATCTAACTCAATTAGTAAAAAAGAAAGATCGGCATAATAATCATAGCGGAAGTCTGAACACCACGTAGCATTAAAATACATAAACTAGTCTGAAGCTGATTATACACTATGTCTGAAAAACCTCTAATTCTGATGAGTTGATGCGATAAGAACCCAACTAACTCTCTAAGTCTGAAACTGAAAATACAAGGATAGCTGATAACGAAGTCCTCGGGGATGAAGAATCACCACTGAAGCTGGATGCTAACTCCGAAAATTGGCTAGTGACGAAGCTGAGTCTGAAGATCGGAGCTTGTATCATAAAATGATACAGCACAGAGTATGCGGTCAGTACGTGGAATCTACCGAGTATGCAAGATAAGTACAACCACTTAAATAAGTAAAATCATTTGAAACATGCATAATATAAAACATAATCAAGATAAGAATCTGAGAGTAGGACTTGCATGCTATTTTCTGAAATCATGATCTGAATATAACTGAATATCATAACTAAATTGAATAACCCAAAGCTGAAATCTGATAATAATAAGAAAAACCAAAAATTGTGTCAAACTTGATTTTGAACATATATATATATATATATATATATATATATATATATATATATATATATGTATGTATGTATGTATGTATGTATGTATATATCATAAATGATAAACATGCATAACTGCAATCATGAGGAAAAATGGGAGACCTATCATATAACTGACATTACCACGATAGACCTTACATGATCCTGACTATCACAATCAAGTGGGCAGAGCCTTCTAAAGCCTTTCTAGGGCTTAAGACGCTGTCATGATATATATTTCTAGCTGAAGGCCCCATGGGGCAGGGGAAAGCTCAAAATGGAGGTCCTAAATAATCTGATCATACCTACGTTAGCGCGTAGTTCTAAGGCATAGGTTTGGCTGACCCTTAGCCTAGTCCGTGCTAGAAACTACTCCCAAAAATGTACATATGCTCTCCATCATTTTTCAACAAAGCCGACCATCGTCTGGTGAAGAAGTATTATAATCATGTACATATAAAATATGAAATCATACATGACGAGCCTCAGCTGACACCATACCACAAGTTTAACATAATTGGGAGTCTTGACTCCAAAACCATGTGGTAAGCTAATTAACTTGAAATCATGAATCATACTTGAACATATGGGCTTGCCCAATACTTAAACATGGTTGAAAATACTTGATTCACTTGAAAATATGTTCATAGACATAGGTAACTTGAAAACATGTTTTTCATCATAAATATCTCATCATATTTGAACATACATCATAATTTGAACTTTCATGAACTTCTCATGGATGGTTATCATAAGTTATAAGACTTGAAAACATGATTTAAAGTTGAAAATATTGTAAAACTTGCCCATGAATCATAATTCAATAATAGAAATATGCTTAGATCATACCTATGTTAGAAAATTAGGAAATTCATGCATTGGGTTTTAACCCCATAGGATCAACATATAGATTTTCATGAATTAGAGAGGAATTGGGCATGGGTGTGAATAAATTCACCCATTCATAACCCTATATACCTGAGAGAATCAGATTCTACAACTTCTCTAATTGCCCAAGGAAGAATTGAGAAGAACTTGGAAGAAATTGAGCTTGATCACCTCTCTAGACTTCTATATTTGAATGCATGAATAGGAATTCACAGAGAAACACTGACTGCCAGTCCCAACGAGGGGCTGGACGAGTCGTCATCCAAGGCCATGATTCGTGGCCACAAACCATCATTTACACTGACACAAACTAAGCTCTGGTTACCACGGGGAACGTCACAAGTCATCGTTGGTGACCATGACTCTCGTCCTCTACACTGCCACAATATCAAGGTAGGTCACCACGGGTGATACCACGACTCGTGGTGCTTCCCAACGAGTTATGGCGAGGACCCATTAAGTTCACTATCCTATGCATCCTCCTCCTTCATCCATTCCTGACCACGGGTGACCTAATGACTCATGGGGCTAACCACGACTCGTGGTCACACCTATGGTCACCCAACTTGAAAATTTCTAACAAGTCAACACTCCTCACCATGATTCACTTAATGACTCGTGGGCAACCTGACAAGTCACATGACGACTCGTTCTGTGACTTGGTGTAGAAAATCCTGCTTTCTCAATGATCTTAGGGATTTCAGGGTATAACAATATCTTCCCCTTGGGAACATTCATCCTCTAATGTTGAAAATCATACAGAAAAGCAAAGAAATGCAATCATCAAACTCAAATACTGATCATATAAGCCGAAACTGACGGAATGACTACCTATAAACTAAACTACCCGGCTGAACTGAATTCATGGATCATACATACATTCATAGAAATGAAAGAAACTGGGGCACATAAACTAAACATGAAACTAAATAGAGTTTTAGGGAAAGAACTGATACCTCAAGTTGGAACTGAGCCGGTGGGGAATAAATGTGGATATCCAACCATCATATCTGCCTCGCCTTCCCACGTAGCCTCCTCAAATACTGATTCCTCCATAAAACATTAATTGAAGCTACTGCTTTGTTTCATAGCCGTCGAACTAGACGATTCAGCATTTCCACTGGAACCTCCTCATAGCTCAGGCTGTCTCTCACACTGACAGTGTCCACCGGCATAACTAGAGCTGGATCCCCCAAATACTTTTGTAAGAGAGATACATGAAAAACAAGATGAACGGAAGCTAATTCTGAGGGCAACTCCAATTCATACGCCACCTTGCCCACCCATTTCACAATTCGATATGGGCCAACATAACAGGGGCTGAGTTTTCCTTTCCTTCCGAACCTCATCACTTCCTTCATAGGAGACACCTTTAGAAACACCCAATCATCAACTTTAAACTCAAGTTCCCTCCTCCTCATATTGGTATAGGACTTTTGGCGACTCTGAGTTGTTTTTAACTTGTCATGTATGAGCTGAACCTTCTCCATGGCTTCTTGGACTAAATCCAGTACTATCATTGTAGCTTCACCAACTTCAAACCAACCAATAGGCGATCTATATCTCTGCCCATAGAGAGCCTCAAACGGAGCCATTCAGCTGTTATTGTATGCAAACTCAATAAAAGGAAAATGGTCAACCCAACTACCCTTGAAGTTAATCACACATGCTCCCAACATGTCCTTGAGAGTCTGAATTGTCCACTCCGCTTGATCATCTTTTTGCGGGTGAAATACTGTACAGAGCTTGACTTGAGTACCAAGTCCCTTTTGAAACGATCTCCTAAACTAAGAGGTAAACTAAGTACCTCTGTCTGATATGATGGAAAAGGTCACTCCATGCAACCTAACTAGCTCTCGAATGTATAGTATGTAAAAATCCTCCATTGAATCAGTGGTTTTTACCGGTAGAAAATGAGCGGCTTTGGTCAACCTATCCACGACCACCCAAATGGAGTCATACTACCGATGAGTGTGAGGCAACCCTGTGATGAAGTCCATATTGATTTCTTCCCACTTCCAAGTAGGGATACTGATGTCATGAAGCACACCTCCCAGTCTCTGGTGCTTAACCTTCACTTGTTGACAATTTGGACACTTAGCTACAAATTCTGCGATGTCCTTCTTCATGACATTCCACCAATAGACTTCCCGTAGGTCATGGTACATTTTAGTGGCACCTGGATGTAACGAATATCTAGAACCGTGAGCCTCATGCAACATCTGATTTCTTAAATCATCAACGTCCGAGACACACAAGTGACCTTGATATCGAAGCATACCATATCCCCCTTTGGAAAAGACCTCTACCTTCTAATTCTGAACGATTTCCTTTAACCTTACAAAAATAGGGTCCTCGTCTTGTCTAGATTTTATATCAGTCACCAAGGATGATTCTGATCCATTCTGAACAATAACACTGCCATTAGTCGAGTCAATAAAATGAACTCCTAACCTTGCAAGTCGATGCACATCCTTCACCAGCTCCTTCCTCCCCTCATCTACATGGGACACGCTCTCCATAGAGAGTATGCTAAGTGCGTTTGCTACTACATTGGCCTTTCTTGGATGGTAAATGACACTCATATCATAATCCTTGAGTAGCTCCAACCACCTCCTTTGGTGGAAATTTAGGTCCTTCTGGGTAAACACATATTGTAGACTCTTGTGGTTCGTAAACACATCTACATGGACCCTATATAAATAGTGTCTATTAGTCTTCAATGGAAATACCACCGCCGTGAATTGAAGATCATGGATCGTGTATTTCCTCTCATGCACCTTCAGCTTCCTGGAAGCATATGTTATAACCTTGCCGTGTTGCATCAGTACACAACCAAGGCCGATCCTTGAAACATCATAATATACCATAAACCCATTGGTACCCTAGGGTAGGGTTAACATCGGTGCTGAGGTGAGTCGAGCCTTCAACTCCTAGAAGCTCCTCCCACAAGCATCCGACCATTGGAATTTCACTTTCTTTTGGGTCAATCTGGTCAATGGCGCTGCAATAGATGAAAATCAATCAACAAATCTCCAAAAGTAGCCAATTAAACCCAAGAAACTCCTGATGTCTGAAGGATTCACCAGTCTAGGCCAATTCTTCACCACCTCTATCTTCTGAGAGTCCACCTTTATACCCTCACTTAACACCATATGACCCAAAAATGCCACTGAGTTCAACCAAAACTTGCACTTGCTGAATTTAGCATATAATCGGCGATCCTTGAGAGTCTGTAGTACTACCCTCAAAGAGCGGCATGCTCCTCCTCGCTTCGATAGTATATCAGGATGTCATCGATAAACATGATCACGAACATGTCCAAGTATGGCATGAACACCCTATTCATCAAATACATAAAAGCTGCAGGATTATTCATTAGTCCAAAAGACATAACTACAAACTCATAATGTCCATACCGAGTGCTGAAGGCTGTCTTTGGGTTGTCACTCTCCCGAACCCTGAGTTGATGGTATCCGGACCGAAGATCTATCTTCGAAAAGCACATGGCACCCTGAAGCTAGTCAAACAAACCATCAATCCTAGGAAGAGGATACCTATTCTTGATGGTGACCTTCTTCAATTGCCGATAATTAATACATATATGAAGAGAACCATCCTTCTTTCAGACAGAGAGAACTGGTGCACCCCATGGGCATTTGCTCGGTCTAATGAATCCCTTATCTAAAAGGTCTTTCAACTGCTCCTTCAACTTCTTTAACTCAGCTGGAGCCATTCTGTAAGGAGAAATAGATATAGGTTGCGTACCGGGAAGAAGATCAATACCAAAATCAATCTTCCGCGAGAGGGATTCCCGGTAGATCATCTAGGAAGACTTCTGGATACTCACATACTATTGGGACTGACTAGATAGTCGGGGTCTCGGACGTGGCATCCTTAACCCTAACTAAATGGTACACACAACCCTTGGTGATCATCTTTCTAGCCTTAAGATAGGAAATGAAACGACCTACAGGCATAGCTGAACTACCCTTCCATTATATGATTGGCTCACCCAGAAATTTGAACTCTACTGCTCAGGTTCTACAATTTACTGAGGCATAACATGCAAATAGCCAATCCATGCTGAGGATAACATCAAAATCAGTCATGACTAACTCTACCAGATCTGCTGAGGTGACTTTCTGAAGGACTGTGACCGGGAAACTTCTATACACCCGTCTAGCTACAACTGAATCACCCAATGGAGTAAAGACTAAGAAGGGTTCTGACAAGATTTCTGGACTGACTCCGAAACTACCAGCAATGTAGGACATCACAAAAGACAAAGTAGCCCCTAGACCTAACAAAGCATAAACATCATGGTGGAAAACTCATAACATACCAGTGACTACATCCGGGGAGACCTCATGCTCCTAGCGGAATGCTAAGGCATAGAATCTATTTTGGTGCTGACTGCTACCTGTGCTAGTAGGTGCCCCCAGTTGGGCTGAGTGTGCTGGTGGAGCTGCTGAATTGGAAGCTAGGCCTCGACCCCTATCATGGCCCTGTCTAGTTGTTGGGCATTCTCTGAGCATATGTCCGGGCTTCCAGCACCCAAAGCAAGTGATCTTGGGCATAATTACATGCCCAAGTGATACTTTATAACTTAGTTTTGCCTTGTTTATGCATTCAATTATGTACATTTTCATGCCTTTTTATATAAATGAGAAGAAAATTAACCAACATGATTAGTCTTTATTTTTTGAAGGAAATAATGCATCGGAGGACTTAATTTATGATTTGGTGAAGTGGAGGAATGATATCGGGAGCGAAACACCAAAGTTGGAATAAATTGGGTGAATTCCATAGGGCTTCCGCGATACCTCCGTGTCACGGAGGCAGTGCTCTGCGATACACTCCGTGTCACGGAGGCAGTGCTCTGCGATACACTCCGTGTCACGGAGACAGTGCTCCGCGATACACCCCGTGCCATGGAGCCATTCCACGACAGGCATAATTTTGCAAAATTCTCATTTACTATATATAAGTCCCTTAGCTCCTAAAAACAAAAAAAGTCACGATTTATTTCTGAAAAACTGCCAAGGAGTGAGGGAGAAGTGGGAGAACTCACTTAGGGTTCATCAATTTCATCTTCTCTTCTACCAATTCTTCTAAGTATGTTACTTTAATTATGTTTTCTTGTAATTATACGAACATGAGTGCCTAGAACCCTCCCTCTAGGGTTGAAGCCACAAGATATGATTGTGATTTTGCGATTTTGTTTTGATTTTAAGTTATTAATTATTGTTTTGTCTTGCATTCTGAATTATGGTTGTTTTTATGACTGATCACCATGAAAACAAGTGGATTAAGCTTATATACATGCTTGAGAAAGATAACCTAGGCAAGAACTAGAGAATGTAGGGAGCAAGATTGTATCTCACGATATGATTTGTGTTAGGATAGAAATATACCTAATACCTTGCTTGGTTGATAAAATGGGATGAGCTAGACACCAACTTACAATTATCACATCACCACTCAAAGAAGTATTTGTGAGGCTAAGTTGAGTTAAATAATTAGAGGTATGAAAGTCCCTAATCAAGAGCATAAACCCCATAAACCACATTCACGTAGTGAATTGCCCACGAACTAGAAATAACATCCTCTCTTAACAATGTAGTAGTGAGGCTAGTTTGTCGTGTTTAGAGGTTCGAAAGACCATGAACATGCAATTCCAATTATGTGAGACGACAATTGATAGTTTCATACTTAAACCATTGCAAATCATAGTATCGCATAATTATCCGGCTTTAACTCTAGTTGCTCGAATTAATTCAGAGTATTTCGTTGACCACATCTAGACTTAATTAAAACGTCAATAATCAACACTTGCGGCATTCAATATCACACTTGAACTTGGTAGTTAGCTGAATTGGTCCAGTCCCTGTGGGTTCGACATCCGGCTCTTAAAAAGGGACACTATATTACTTGTACGACCCGTACACTTGCGGGGACAACAGGTTTTTGGTGCCGTTGCCGGGAACTCGGTGAAGTCAAGTGAATTTGTCTATTTTTGTGTGATTTTTAAATTTCCTTAAGTGTTGAAATTTTTTTTTTATTAGTTTTAGATTTATTTTAAATTTTTTATTTTTAATCTGATATCCTTCTCAACATGACATCATGGAATATAAATGGTTTAAATGGTGGATACTCATGTTTTGGCGAATCTTGTCTGAATTATGGAGGACCCCACTTATGGCAACACTGTATTACTTGTAATATATGCGGTGGTCAAAATGGTCATTGGGATGGTTTCCCAAATGCATACTCTTGCAGTATATGTGGTTGTCAAGATGGCCATTGGGATGGCTGTCCAAATGCATACTCCCCTCCCCCAAGCCCCTACTATGATCCTTTTGTTGTTTTTGTTGATTATAGGCATGATGAATATGAGGACTTGGAACACCAAGCTCGAATAGAAGACATGCTAAAACAGATCCTTGAGCAAACATAAGCAATGAAGGAGGATAGGGAAGCATTGAGAATTCAGCAAGAAGAAAATGGAGAGGCCCTAGAAATGATGAGCGTCAAAATCACGGAGATGATGGCTGAGGCTGAAGCTTGTGGTAAATTGCAGGTAACGGTTTTAGGCAATACTCAAGAGGAACTACAAGAAGAAGACAAGGGTGAATTTTTGGAAGAAGTCCAACAATTAGAATCTCTTGAGAGTCCCCGTGATAGTCTCACACATGTAGCCAATCCATTTATGAAAGAAGAGATAGAGTCCTACCCATTTGACAGTCATGGGGAATTAGATGTCGATGTAGAGAAGGTGGATACAAGTAAGGAGGTCAAGTACAATGCAGTTTCAGATTTGAGGTGTATTGTACCCCAGTTGAATCATTTTTTGACATTGAGTTTGGTTGACAACCTAGAACTAGAGTCTTTAAAACTTGTGGAGAAAGATATAGAGGGGGAACAAGCCCCATATATTCTGAAATTTGTTGATTCTGAAGGAAAGAATGACTTCACTTACTTAAGGGCCAATAAATGCATGAGGCGACATCTACTGTTTGGTCCTTTCATTTTTTCACCATCACCCCAGGAACATAAGAGAGAATTAGAGAAGAAATTAGGGGTGAGATTCATATCCTCAAGGTGGAGGAAAAAGTGGTGAAACTTGATACGTCGTGCCGCGACGTAAAATTAGGCGCTGCTTGAGAGGCAACCCAAGGGTACCATTTTAATTTCTTGCATTTGTGTTGATTTTATTTATTTTTCATCTTGTGTTGTTTTGGTGGAAAGTTAAGAACAGACAGAGGGGAAGTCTGAGTACCCTTGGAGGAGGAAGCTAAGAAGCATGGACGATAAAAAGTGTGGGGTCAAACACACACTTGTGTAGATGTAGAAGGTAAACATGTTGTCAGCTAGGCCTAAAGGCCTCAGGGAGTATTTCTCACCCTCTTTAAATTTTAATTTGATGCTATGAGGACATAGCATGATTCAAGTGTGGGGTGAGGGAAATTTCAAAATTTTTGTTCTTAACGATTTTTGGTGAATGTAACGCTTGTGAGAAATATTTGAAAAAAAAATTTTTTGTGAGTCAAACATGACTTCATCACCCGTTGGTTTTTCTTTTCGGTTCTTTTCTGACGGGGGGTCTTTGAACCGAAGAATAAAAATTTTCTTTGTCTGTATATAATGTTTTTAGTCATAGATAGAGACTATTTCCAACGATGGATGGATGACGACCGTCTTGAGGAAAATTAGTCAATAGGTTTTGGTTTTTGAACCCGTAGCTAATTGATGGCTTGAGGTTCTTGTTATGTGTTATACATGATTGTAAGATACAAGTGTGGTTAGTGTTGAAGCATGTAAGAAGTGTGTAACTTTGTGTGAGACACTTAGGCTCTTGACTTTGACTCGATGTGATTGAAGCTTAATTCTGAATTCTTGTGATTAGCTGAGTAAGAGTCTGTTGAATGTGTCTTCAATTGAGCATGTGCTGTGAGTGTAAGTTTTTCGAATATTCCGTGTTATTGTGGAATGTCTAGAACTTGCCTGGTGTGTATATAAAACGAAATGACGGATGTGGACTGTAGGAGATGATTTAGGCATTTCTCTGAAGGAACCTAAATGTTATACCTCATTTTACCTACCTTGAATACTTAATCCTAGTTAGCCCCATTGAGCCTTAAGCCTATTCTTTGATAGCTACAACATAAGCTTAATCCTTTTCTTTCATTAGCTTTGAATTTGATCCAAAACTCCGAAGCGCTTAAGTGAAAAATTCCAAAGAGTGAAGGCCTGAGAAGCATGAAAAAGAAGGAAAAGTATAAGTTGTAAAAGTTGAGAAAAGGACAAAGGTGCACTTGTGTGAAAATGATTGATTATTAGTAGGGAGTAAGAAAATAAATGAATGAAAAAAATTGCTTAAGTACTCCTTACTACTAAGCTGAGTGTGCTTAAAGAAATGGGAACAAGAAGAGAAAATTCAAGATTGAAAAGAATGAGGAGGAAGTAAGAAAAGAGATGTCCTTAATGAATGTTGGATGTATTAAAAGTGCTTGGGGAAGATAGTCACTATTACTGGCTAGAATAGTACCTACCCATCCCTTAGCTTACATTACAACCCATTAAGTCCTACTTGAGATTACATTCATACATCCTTAAATTAGTGGAGTAAAACACTAAGGGCAAGCTTATGGGTCACTACATGATGCATGTGAATTCTTTGTGAGAGCAAGCGTAATTTTTATTCATATACCCATACATGGTGTGATTTGAAAATTCATGAGTTAAAATGGGTAACTCTCTTGTGGTGAGGGATCATGTTTAATGAAGGATAACATTCATGTAGGATGTCTTGATCGGTTGATTTGCATGAGTTTGCTAAGATTGAGAGTTGATTCTTGAGGTTAGGAAGTCTTAACATAGTTGTATTTCATTTTAATGATTAAATCGTGCATGCTCTATTTTTATCTTGCTATCTTAAATAGTCATTGTAGCCGTAGCTTGAATTGTCTTGCTAAGTTAGCTATGTGTGAGTCTTCATGTGCATGAGATGTAAAAGGTTTGTTCGAGACGAACAAGACTTTAAGTGTGGGGTTGTGATCTTGGGCATAATTACATGCCCAAGTGATACTTTATAACTTAGTTATGCCTTGTTTATGTATTTAATTATGTACATTTTCATGCCTTTTATATAAATGAGAAGAAATATTAACCAACATGATTAGTCTTTGTTTTTGAAGGAAATAATGCATTGGAGGACTTAATTTATGATTTGGTGAAGTGGAGGAATGATATCGGGAGTGAAACACCAAAGTTGGAATAAATTTGGCGAATTCCAGAGGGCTTCCGTGATACCTCCGTGTCACGGAGGCAGTGCTCCGCGATACACTCCGTGTCACGGAGGCAGTGCTCCGCGATACACTCCGTGTCACAGAGATAGTGCTCCGTGATACACTCCGTGCCACGGAGCCATTCCACGATAGGCATAATTTTGCACAATTCTCATTTACTATAAATAGGTTGATTTATTTCTGAAAAACTGCCAAGGAGTGAGGGAGAAGTGAGAGAACTCACCTAGGGTTCATCTATTTCATCTTCTCTTCTACCAATTCTTCTAAGTATGTTACTTTAATTATGTTTTCTTGTAATTATACAAACATGAGTGGCTAGAACCCTCCCTCTAGGGTTGTAGCCACAAGATATGATTGTGATTTTGTGATTTTGTTTTGGTTTTAAGTTATTAATTGTTGTTTTGTCTTGCATTCTGAATTATGGTTGTTTTTATGACTGATCACCATGAAAACAAGTGGATTAAGATTAGGTACATGCTTGAGAAAGATAACATAGGCAAGAAAAAGAGAATGTAGGGAGCAAGATTGTATCTCACGATATGATTTGTGTTAGGATAGAAATATACCTAATACCTTGCTTGGTTGATAAAATGGGACGAGCTAGACACCAACTTACAATTATCACATCACCACTCGAAGAAGTAGTTGTGAGGCTAAGTTGAGTAAATGATTAGAGGTATGAAAGTACCTAATTAAGAGGATAAACCTCATAAACCACATCCACGTAGTGAATTGCCCACGAACTAGAAATAACATCCTCGCTCAGCAATGTAGTAGTGAGGCTAGTTTGTTGTGTTTAGAGGTTCGAAAGACCATGAACATGCAATTCCAATTATGTGAGACGACAATTGATAGTTTCATACTTAAACCATTGAAAATTGTAGTATCGCATGATTATCCAACTTTAACTCTAGGTTCTCGAATTAATTCAGAGTATTTCATTGACCACATCTAGACTTAATTAACTCTATCGAAAATGTCTATAATCAACACTTGCGGCATTCAATATCACACTTGAACTTGGTAGTTAGCTTAATTAGTCCAGTCCCTGTGGGTTCGACATCCAGCTCTTAAAAAGGGCCACTATATTACTTGTACAACCCGTACACTTGCGGGGACAACAGCAAGCACCTGTACCCCCCAAACATTGACCTGTGTGCCTCCGACCACACCTATTGCAAAATGGGATACTAAAATCTACAGGCTTGCTGCTCTAACCCCTAGATTCTGATGCTCATCCCCTATGGTCATGCCTAGCTCGGGATGGCATACTCATCACTGAAGATACTAGGGCTGAAGATCTCTAGTGGGACTATTGTCGATGTCCACCACCTGGTCTCGACTGAGAGAATCAATAGCTATCTGTCCTGGCCCTCTTGTCCTCTCTCTCCATTAGATGTGTCACCTCCATCTGTTGGGCATACAAAACTATCTGAGGGAAATCCATATCCTAATGGAGCATGGCGGTTCTACAATCCTTGTCTAGATCATCTGCCACCCCATGAACAAACCTGCTCAATCGAGTCCTTTGATCAACCACTAACTCTAGGGTGTGCTTTGACAGATGAGTGAACTCTAGGGCATACTCCTGCACTATTATCTTTCCTTGTTTTAGATTCACAAACTCAGCCACCTTCAGCTCCTTCATCTTATGAGCAAAGAACCGATCTAGGAAAGCGACATAAAACTCATCCCAACTGATAGGTCCTGATCCGATTGCCCTACTATCCTTCCACTGTTTAATCCAAATAAGTGCGACCCCCTTCAACTGATATAAGGCCAAATCAGCACAGTCCACTCCAGTCACCCCTATGACCTGGGTGATCTTCAGAATCTCATCAATAAACTCATGTGGGTCCTCATCCATCTTTGACCCAAGAAACTCTGGTGGGTTCATCCTTAGGAAATCTCTGACTAATGTTGTCGCTGCATTCCCATTCTGAGAAATATGCGCTACCGCCTGTTGATTGACCTGGGCAGTCAAGGCCTGTGCTAGAATCTGAATGGTTGCGCTGAATTCAGCGTGGGCAACCGGCTCCAATGCATGGTGCTTATGGGCTGGTGGGTCCTGCTGATGTTGGACTCCATTGCCATCCTCATGGTCATTTCCATTTCTATTCCTTTTACATTGACTCAGTGGGGAGGCATGATTCTACATTGGCAATAACACGAGTTAGGAGTATAGAGAGACATTTCACCGCATGACATAGATCATGAAAGAAGGGAACATTTTCTAAACATCTCATAGCCTCTTCGTCATAAGTGTGGAGCATTTCATACCCGCGAAAAAGACTACTTAACGTGGCTTTCAGACACCCTAGGACACTTCAAAACCTATTGCTCTGATACCAACTTTGTCATGAACCAAACATAAGCCCGAATCGAGACACGGGGCAAGGAGCCCCGAGAGACTCCAAGTCGACCCAAGGCATGAACATAAATCTAACTCAATCAGCAAAAATGGAAGATTGGCATAATAATCATAGCGAAAGTCTGAACACAACATAACATTAAAATACATACATGAGTCTGAAACTGGTTATACACTATGTCTGAACAGCCTCTAATTCTGATGACTTGATGGGAAAATGTCACACCCCACCTTGGGAGGCATGACTGGCACCTGGTGCCCTACTAGGACCTAAACTGCCGAGCTGACTGAGCCTAAGCACCTCTGGTGCAGGGCTGACTCTAACTCTAGAATCAAGAAAACAACGAGCTATATAGCGGCTGTAAATACAACCCCCGTCCGACAAGGACTATAGCCACCTGTGAAAATAAATAGCTAACCAGAGACAAACAATCATAGGGAGTCCTATGCTGGCCGACAAGGCCACCATCCTATCTAGTTATAACTGGAGAGTAAAATCAGATGCTAAACTGAACTATGACCGACAAGGCCACCAATCAACAGCTAAATAGGGCCCCACACGGCCAACACACATAATCTAAAACACATATAGGCCCCACACGATCGATATCATCTAACCATAGGGAAGTAACACAATCTGTAAGCCTCTAGGAGCAATAAGATGGTTGGGACAGGGCCCAAACCTACCGATATTGTAGCAACAAAAGAAGTAATCCTCCATCACACAAGCTCCGGAAGAAGGGAGCTGACAGCTTTGTACGGCTGACTGGAACTATGAGGGACCTGCTACTCGTCTATCTGCACCTGCAGGTAAGTACTGTAGCGCCCCAGAAGAGGGCGTCAGTACCACAGGTACTGAATATGTAAAGCAGTAACTTTAAATGACTGAAAGTAAGAAATAGAACTGAAAATAACTGAAGTAAAGAAAATGGACTGAAGATGACTGAGGTAGTGAAATCAGGACTAAACATAACTGTAATAAGGAAGGTAGAGTTCATACCTAACAAATGGGGCATCTTACTGTCTAACTATCAATAATTAAAGCAAGCATAAACCTCACCTGACCCCCATAGGCCGGAAGGTACAATCAGCACATAATAACCCACCTAGGCCCCCATTAGCCATAGTGAGTACACCTCAATCTATACACCCCTATCAAAGTCATACTGAGTCAACTACTAGCTATAAGCGTCCTGCCAATCCCCTAGATCTGCAACTGGGCCCACACGGCCCTTGACTGTAGTTGTGTATGAGTCCGGAGGACTCCTGATATCTATACCCAAGGCGTAAACGCTTGGCGGGGGTGTGTATAAGGAGAACCACGACATATGAGGATATGGATCCCCATCTTCGTCCCTTTCAAATAGCATGCCGCTCCGTAGAGCGACGTATCCTCTCCCCTGGCAGGTGGCGATGCAGCTATTAACCCTGGAGTGGTCACAAAATCTATACAGGTATAATCCAGTCCAAAATAATACAATTTATGAGTCTCGACTGACAACAACAACTAGACATGATAACATACTCCTTACGTGCTTTACTGGGATTCATACTGGACTACTATGCTGAAGAAACTAACTTGCCAAAAGAAAATGTCTTAACATAGCTCATTCGTTGTTTACCGATTAACTGGCGAGTTTCAGCTCGTGTTCAACTGCCCTTCTCAATTGTAATCGTATTAGCGGAAGAATAGGATACTTAATTACTATATTTGAAGAAAACAATAACTTTTATATATATATATATACTGACTATACTTCAACTTATCGAAAGACGATCAAGAACTCGTAATTTCTCGGGAATCTAGAAGGGAGAAATACTTACTTTAGGCACGTGATCATATTGACACTAGTTTGAAACAATTCCATCAACTTAATCTCGACAGGACGATGATTTTCCGGGCGTATTTTATGAAAATAACTCTGTAGCGATGCTCCCTGCAGCTTTATACTTCAATACCCGGAGTTAATTTGGATTTGGACGGTGTTTAGCGGTGTAATCAGATGATTTTCAACAGTTTCCCTTCGTTCTTAACTCTATTGGCCGAGGTTATTTGGAAAATAACATAACATCTAAGTGTGAGGCCTTTATATACTTGAGGCAGCAGACAAGGCAACGTGGCACGCTGCCGGTCGCGCCAATTCTGCTCCATGCCACTTTGGGTAATGCGGAGGGGGCTGCTCCATGCCAATTTTCCCCTCTGGGCAACTTGGTTCGGCCTCCTCCCGTGAAATCCCGACTTTGCACTCGTTCGGCCTTTCTTCGGGCCCTTTCCTCGTACGTATGGCACTCTAAAACTCTCAACCAACATACGAATAGGCCGACTAAACATTAGAAACTTACGGGGTGTAACATCCTCCCCCCTTAAGAACATTCATCCTCGAATGTTAACTTCTACTTTCAAGAACCTTAACCTTGCAATTACTTATTCTGGAAAAAAAAAATTTGGTAGAGTCTCCCCTGTAATATGGACTATCCAAAAACCCTAAAACGCAGTAAAGTCCAATATAGGTACTTCACACAATACTATAACATTCACTTCACAATACACTGAAGTCAATTATCTCACATATACATGTATGTAATGCAACTTGTGAAACAACAACAACAATATACCTCTAGCTGCATAATCTGACTAAGTCTAAAATAACTGAGGATATCTGATTTGCATATCATCTTCTGCCTCCCAGGTCATCTCCTCTCGGTTTTATTCCACCATAACATATTAACGGAAGCAACATATTTAGTTCTTAGCCTGCGGATCTACCGATCTAGTATGGCTACTGGAGCTTCTTCATAAGCTAACTCCTTAGTGATTTGGACGTCTTTGACTGGGAAAATTCGGGAGGGATCTCTTATGCACTTCCGCAACATTGATACATGAAAAAATGGGTGAAGGGATTCTAATTCTGGAGATAAATCCAATTCATAAGCCACCTGGCCTGTCCTTCGGCGAATCTGATAAGGTCCAATAAACCTCGGGATGAGCTTGCCTTTCTTACCAAATCTCATCACACCCTTCATCGGTGAAACCTTCAGGAATACCCATTCACCCACATTAAATTCTAGGTTTCTTCGCCGCACATCAGCATAAGATTTCTGGAGGCTTTGAGCTGTTAGCAAACGTTCCCTGATAAGCTTTACTTTCTCTTCTGAATGATAAATAATATTTGGCCCGATCAATGCTGATTCTCCTACCTCAAACCAACTAGCTGGGGACCTGCACTTTCGCCCATATAACGCTTCATAAGGCGCCATCTGAATTTGCTGAATGATAACTGTTAATATAGTCAAATTCAATAAGCGTAGATGTTCATCTTAGATGCCTCCAAAATCTAGCACACACGCCCGTAACATGTCCTCGAGCGTCTGGATTGTACATTCTGCCTGCCTGTCTATCTAAGGATGGAAGGTTGTGCTCAGGTTAACCTGCGTCCCCAGGCCCCTCTGAAAAGGCTGCCAAAATTTTGCTGTAAATTGTGCCCCTTGGTCCAAGATAATTGACAACGGAACACCATGCAATCGAACTATTTCTCTAATATACAGCTCAACATAATCTTCGGCTGAAAAGGTAGCCCTTACTGGCAGAAAGTGAGCTGATTCTGTTAACCTGTCAATAATTACCCAAATAGAATCATATTTATGCCTGGTATGAGGTAACCCTACTACGAAATCCATATTAACTACCTCTTATTTCCACAAAGGTACGACTATATCCTATCTCAGTCTGCCTGGTTTCTGATGTTAAGCTTTCCCCTGTTGGCAATTGGGACATTGAGCTATGAATTTTGCTATCCCCTTTTTCATTCCCGGCCACCAGTAAATCTCTTTTATTTCATGGTACAGTTTTGTCAAACCTGGATGGAGAGAGTAACAGGCATAGTGTACCTCACCCATAATTTGCTGGCAAAGCCCTGTCATGTCTGGAACGCAGAGGCGATCCCTATATATCAAAACTCCGTCCTTGGTTACCTGGAAATCCATCACTTCCCCTCGATGGACCCTATTTCTGAGCTAAACCAGGCTAAGATCTTTATACTGCCATTCTTTCACTTCCACAACCAATGATGACACTACGGTATTATAGATTACCGCTCCATTGTCTCCTGATTCTACTATACGAACGGCTAAACTGGCTAGCTGATGCAATTCTCGAGCCAATTCCTGTCGC
Organism: Datura wrightii; assembly: GCA_035772735.1. NCBI lineage: Eukaryota > Viridiplantae > Streptophyta > Magnoliopsida > Solanales > Solanaceae > Datura > Datura wrightii. The sequence goes on from JASDFA010000003.1 coordinate 11,726,907, forward strand.
TCGAGCTGTAAATATGCCAGGCTTCCCATGGATTTGCGACTAAGGGCATCTACTACAATATTGGCCCTTCTTGGGTGATATAAAATTTTCACATCATAATCCTTTAACAGCTCCATCCAGTGATGCTGCCGCAGATTCAACTCTTTATGGGTGAAAATATACTGCAAGCTTTTGTGATCAGTGAAAAAATCTATGTGGATGCCATACAGGTAATGTCTCCATATTTTCAAGGCATGAATTACCACAGCTAACTCCAGGTAATGGGTAGGGTAGTTCTTCTCATGCTTCCTCAGCTTCTTGGAAGCATAGGCAATCACCTTACCATGCTGCATCAAAACACATCCTAACCCAACACCCGAAGCGTCACAATAGACTGCATAACCCTCTGTTCCTTATGGCAATGCTAGCACCGCTGCTGATGTCAATCTATCTTTTAGTTCCTGAAAGCTATGCTCATGCCTCAGTCCAATGGAATTTTGTTGCCTTCTGCGTCAGTTTGGTTAAAGGTGTTGCTAAAGTGGAAAATCCTTCCACGAAACTTCTGTAATACCCGGCTAACCCTATGAAACTATGTACCTCAATCGAAGTGGTAGGTCTAGGCCATGTTTTCACTGCCTCTATCTTCTGCGTATCTACCTGTATACCAGCATCTGACACAATATAGCCCAAGAAGGCTACTGAATTCAGCAAAAATTCACATTTAGAAAATTTTGCATATAGCTGGTGATCTCTGAGAATTTGGAGCATTGTCCGTAGATGATCCTGGTGATCTGCCTCTGAGCGTGAATAAACCAAAATATCATTGATAAATACTATCACGAACAAGTCCAGGTATGGTATGAAAACATTGTTCATCAGGTCCATGAACACTGCTGGGGCATTTGTCAGTCCGAAGGAAATGACTAGAAATCCAAAGTGGTCGTATCTGGTCCTGAAGGCAGTCTTTGGAATATCTCTTTCCCGAACCCGGACCTGATGATATCCTGACCTTAAGTCAATCTTTGAAAAATACCTCTCTCCTTGTAGCTGATCAAACAAATCGTCTATTCTGGGAAGCGAGTACTTATTCTTGATAGTGACTTTATTCAGCTGCCGATAATCTACAAACATACGGAGGGAGCCGTCCTTCTTCCTCACGAATAGAACTGGCGCACCCCATGGTGAGGTACTCGGCCTGATAAATCCCTTGTCTAGCAAATCCTTCAATTTTTCCTTTAGTTCTCTAAGTTCAGCAGGAGCTATCCGATATGGAGGAATAGATATAGGCTGAGTGCCTGGTAATAGATCGATTGCAAAATCAATTTCCTTTCTAGGGGAATACCAGGAAGCTCATATGGAAATACATCGGGAAATTCATTAACCACTGGAATAGATTGAAGGGTCGGAGGCTCTGCCCCAATATCTTGAACTCTGACAATATGATAAATGCACCTTTTTGCTATCAATTTTCTCACCCAAAGATAGGAAATGAACCTACCTTTTAGCGTGGTTGTACTACCTTTCCACTCCTATATTGCCTCCCGTGGAAAGTGGAATCGGACAATCTTAGTCCAACATTCGACATTGGCATAGCATGGATCTAGCCAATCCATACCCATAATGGCATCAAAATCAACCATTTCTAGTTCTATCAAGTCTGTCATAGTCTGACGACTGGCAACCTCTACTCTACACCCCTGATAGACCCTTCTGGCTATGATAGAGTCACCAACGAGTATAGACACTGAGAAAGGTCGCAGAAGAAATTCTGGCATAATGCTAAACTTCCGAGCCACTAACGGTGTAACGTAGGACAAGGTGGAACCTGGATGTATCAACACATAAGCAGGATGAGAGCAAATGTTCAGCATACCTGTCGCAACATCTGGTGATGACTTTGACTCCTGTCACCCCGGTAGTGCATAAGTACGGTCTGGGCCGGCACCTGAACTGGAGGCCCCTAATCTGCCTCGGCCTTTGCCGGCTGAAACTGAGGGCCTACGCCCTGCCGGGGATGCTGGAGCTCGTGATCCTACCGAGCACCTATCCTGTCGATCCCGGTCACCCTGACCCCTAGCTAGAAAATTTCTCATCTGGTGACCCTCGTGTCCACAAATGTAGCATGTTGTGGAACCATACCTTCATGCTCTAGAGTGGCGTCGACTGCAAATAGGGCAAAGTGGTATTGTAAACCCACTCTGCTCCCCTCCCCTCTGCTGCTGTGAACCTACTGTTCGCAAACCTTCACCGGGCTCTGGATGCCCTCGGCGACTAGACCTACTCCTCTACCACTGCGGTGGAGGTGGGGGTCTAGGAGACCTATCTGATAACCATGGCGTAGGTACTCCTCGGGACTCCTCCTGTAATTCACCCGGTCTGTCCTTGCGGCGCTGCTCCTGATTTATCCTCCTAATCTCCCGTTGCCACTTTCTGATACCCTTAATATTCTGAGCAAAAGCCTGCACACGGGGGATATACATATCCTCTCGCAGTGTGGTTGAGATGTAGGTCTCAACATTTTCCAAGTTCAGCCCCATAATAAAGCGGTGTACCCTAGCTGGCATTGTGTCCACAAAAGCTGGCGCATATCGAGCCAAGGAGTCAAACTGCACATATTCCTGAACACTCATCGACCCCTGCTCCAAGTGTAGGAACTGATTAACCCGGGCCTGTCGAATCTCCCGCGGTAGGTAATGATCCAAGAAAGCCTGCGAGAAGCTGGGCCAGGTCGGAGGGTAAACATCTCTCCCTCGAGACCTTTCCCAACTCTCATACCACAACACAATGATGTCCCGTAGCTGAAATACCGCCAACTCAACCGACTTTTTAGGTGTAGCATGCAACAACCGAAAAATCCTCTGCATCTAGTCTAAGAAGTCCTGAGGGTCTCGGTCCGATCTGTCCTTGTGAATTGCGGGGTACTTAGTTCTAGGAACTCTCGGACCCTCGAGCTACCAGGCCCTCCTAAGGGTTCTACAACTGTAGGTGGCACTGACTGGCGCTGAGCAGCCATCATCTGCGCTAGCATAACCACCACGCTCCTGACCTCCTGGTCGGATGGTACGGGTATAGAAGCTACCGAAGGCCGTGTAGTCACACCGGCCGTCCCAAGCGGCTCTTGATGTGGTGGAGACTGCTGGGGAGGTCGAGATGATACCTCCGTACCGTGCTCAGATCGGGCCGATTCTGACCGAGGCTGAGGCACCCTGCTGGTGCCCTCTCCTACTGCTACATCTAGCCTCTTACCTGTCGTAGGGTGTTGCTAGTCCGACATTTCTCTATTAACAAAAGAGTATAATGAGCTTAGGAACTCAACCCTATTCTGTACCGCTCTATAGCACGATTAAATAAGAAAAAAGAGTAACCATCCTATCATGCCTTGCAGCCTCCTGCCTATAGTATGTGGTGGACAACACATCCATCGACAAGACTCTACTTAGCACGGCTTACAGACTCCCTGGGATACGACCTGCTCTGATACCAAGTTTGTTACACCCTACATTGGGAGGCATGACTGGCACATGGTGCCCTACTAGGACCTAAACTGCTGAGCTGACTGACCCTAAGCACCTCTGGTGCAGGGCTGACTCTAACTCTAGAATCAAGAAAACAATGGGCTATATAGCGGCTGTAAATACAATCCCCGGCCGACAAGGCCTATAGCAACCTGTGAAAATAAACAGCTAACCAGAGATAAACAATCATAGGGAGTCCTATGCGGGCCGACAAGGCCGCCATGATATCTAGCTATAACTGGAGAGTAAAATCAGATGCTAAACTAAACTATCACCGACAAGGCCACCAATCAACAACTAAATAGGGCCCCACACAGCCAACGCACATGATCTAAAACACATATGGGCCCCACACGGCCGATATCATCTAACCACAGGGAAGTAACACAATCTACAAGCCTCTAGGAGTAATAAGACGGTCGGGACAGGGCCCCGACCTACCCATACTATTCAAACAAAAGAAGTAAACCTCTATCACACAAGCTCCAGAAGAAGGGAGTTGACGACTCTGTACGGCTGACTGGAACTACGAGGGACTTGTTCCTCATCTATCTGCACCTGCAGGCAAGTAATGCAGCGCCCCAGAAGAGGGCGTCAGTACCACAGGTACTGAATATGTAAAGCAGTAACTTTAAATGACTGAAAGTAAGAAATAGAACTAACAATAACTGAAGTAAAGAAAATGGACTGAAGATGACTGAGGTAGTCAAATCAGGACTAAATATAACTGTAATAAGGAAGGTAGGGTTCATACCTAACAAATGAGGTGTCTTACTGTCTAACTATTAGTAACTAAAGCAAGCATAAACCTCGCTTGGTCCCCATAGGCCGGAAGGTACAATCAGCACAGAATAACCCACCTGGGCCCCCATTAGGCCTAGTGAGTACACCTCAATCTATATACACCTATCCAGGTCATACTGAGTCAACTACCAGCTATAAGCGTCCTGCCGATCCCCTGGTTCTGCAACTAGGCCCGCTCAGCCCTTGACTGTAGCTTTGTCTGAGTCCGAAGGACTCCTGATATCTACACCCAGGCGTAAACGCTCGGCGGATGTGTGTATAAGGCCAACCACGACATATGAGGATCTATGGGAGACCCTTCATATAACTGACATTACCATAATAGAGCTTATGTGGTCCCACTATCACACTCAAGTGGATAGAGCCGTCTAAAGCCTTACCAGGGCTAAAAACACTACCAAGATATCGATATCAAGCTGAAGGCCCCTTCAGGCAGGGGAAAGCTCACAAAGGAGGTCCCAAATAATCCAATCATACCTACGTTGATGTGTAGTTCTGAGGAAAAGGGTTGACTGACCCTTAACCTACTCGGTGCTAGACACTACTTCAAAAAACGTGCATATGCTCTCCATTATTTTTCAATGAAGCTAACCATCCTCTGGTGATGAAGCTGAATAATCATGTACATATGAAATCTGAAATCATACATGAGGAGCCTCGGCTCAAACCATACCACAAGTTGAACATAATTGGGAGTCTTGACTCCAAAACCATTTGGTAAGCTAATTTACTTGAAATCATAAATTATACTTGAACTTATGGGCTTGCCTAATACTTAAACATGCTTGAAAATACTTGATTCATTTGAAAACATGATCATAGACATGGGTAACTTTAAAACATACTTTTCATTATAAATATCTCATGATACTTGAACATCATCATAATTTCCACTTTCATGAACTTCTTATGGATGGGCATCATAATTTATAAGACTTGAAAACATGATTTATAATTAAAAACATTGTAAAACTTGCCCATGAATCATAATTCAATAATAGAAACATGATTAGATCATACCCATGGTAGAAAATTAGGAAATTCATGCATTGGGTTAAAACCCTATAGGATCAACATATAGATTTTCATGAATTAAAGAGGGCTTGCGCATGGGTGTGAAAAAATTCACCCATTCATAACCCTACATACCTAATAGAATTAAATTCTACAACTTCTCTAATTCCCCAAGGAAGAATTGAGAAGAACTTGGAAGAAATTAAGCTTGATCAGCTCTTTAGACTACTAATTTGCATGCATGAATAGGAGTAGCCTAGAATGAACTTACCCCTCTTAAAACTCACTATTCATATCTTAAAATGGTGTAGTTTAGGCCTTAGGATCATAGGAATTACAAGTAAGTCCTTATTAAATTCGCAGAGAAAAACTGACTGCCAGTCCCAACGAGGGACTTGATGAGTCATCGTCCAAGGCCACAACTCGTGGCCACCAACCATCACGTACACTACCACAAACTAAGCTCTAGTTACCACGGGGAATATCACGAGTCATCGAGTGTGACCACGACTCGTGGTCACCACTCGTCCTCTACACTGCCACAATATCAAGGGAGGTCACCATGGCTGACACCACGACTCCCGGTACTTCCCAATGAGTTGTGACTAGGACTTGTTAAGTGCACTATCCCATGCATACTCCTTCTTTATCCATCCCTGACCACGGGTAACCTAATGGCTCGTGGGGATGACCATGACTCGTGGTCACACCCGTGGTCACCCCAACTTGAAAATTTCCAACAAGTTAACACTCCTCACCATGAGTCACTTAATGACTCGTGGTCAACCTGAAGGGTCACATGATGACTCATTTTGTGACCTGGTGCAGAAAATCCTACTTTCTCCATTTAAACTCCCGAGTCTGATCTTAGGGCTTTTGGGGTATAACAAATTCTTTCTAGGTACTTCACGTGAGTAGAGGAAGCTTGAAATCGAGCAAAACACATGGAGTTTGAGATGAAATTTGATAAGTTAGCATATGAAGGAGAGGGGACAAAGATAATAGTAGATTTGAGATCAAGAAGAGGTGCAAGGACATGCTTTGAATTGGCTAAATGGGGATCTGGGAGGGCGAAATGCGGGCGAAACGTGGGCGAAAGGCCGAATATACTGCCCAGACCAGCGAAACAACCAGCCCTTCATGGAATGGCATCGATTAAATGCCAATTGAACTTCCGATTCCCCCTTCTAGGACACTGTTTTCCACCGGATAAAGTTTGATGCTCTGCGGATTGCCACCGGCGAAACGCCTGTTCCTCACCGGAGAGGCCATCTAATGAAGGGTAAAAGGGTAGAAAAAGGACTCCAAAGAATCTAGAATCTTCAAGGGAATTTGGGGAAAGATATACACAAGAAAGTATAGATATTTAGGGAGCTTTCATTGTACACCAACTATTCATTCAACAATCAATTCATTGAATTAGACTTCATCTTTTCCATAGAATTTTTAGTAGAATCTTCTCTCCATAGATTTGTAGAGTTAGGTAGAACTTTTCTTCTTCTTGTTATTTAACCCATTTTGGGGGAATTCCACCATTGTTGTAAGAGCTTGTGAAGCAAATTTGTGAAGCTAATATGATGAATGTGAGGGGATTCTTGTTGGTATCTTCTCTCTATCTTTAAATATGCTTTACCAATTTGCTAGCTAGAGGTATATTCATGGTGGGTTTATCAATTTGATTGGGTTTTTATAAATAGCTTTTGGATTCTTATTGAAATTGTGGATCTATTATTTTTTTCCAAGTTATAATTGTCAAAATTTATGGTTTGCAAACATGAATTGTGCTTTACTTTTCTTTCTTTTGCTTGAAAGAGAAAGGTAAGAATTGGGTGAGAAGATATTAGCGAGGAATTGGAGTGTTAGTGTGTGGTATTAAGCTAGAGATAGTTAAAAACCACATTTTCACTCCATTAAAGGTCAAGGCTAGAAATATCTAGTCCTTCCTCGAGCTTGTGTTGTTGATAACTTGAATTGGCTTTTGGGGTTTTAAAGAACCCAAGGCATAAACATTTTTATGGTTGAAAAACAAGAGAATGTGAATTATCCCCTGCTGTCTTTGATAATTTTGAGTCTTAGACATTGAAGAAATTCCCGATTTAGTTGTAATCTCATATGTAGAATGCCCCTAGCGATATCACTTGTGATTGCTTCAATTGGAATTCTCCCCAATTAGTCTTAGTTTAGAATTAGATAGTTATTTCCCTTTAATTTTCCCCCAATTTTACTTTTCAAATGTTGAACAAATATGCGTTCTGAAATAGTTTATAACTATTGAATTATCGACTCAATTCTCTACTGGAATTGACTCCGACATCCGTCGGGATATTTGTTTTGATACAACAACCCTTTTTGCTCTTTCTTAAAAGAGGAGTGTAGTTTGGACATTATCAAAAATAGCATCATTGCCGGAGAATTGAGTTGTGATAAGACATTAGTTATTTATTGATTCGAACTAATTTTGCTTTTTTTTTACATCTTGTTTTGTTTTTATTTTTGTTTTTGTTTTGTTTGTTTGAATAAGTCATAGAGGTGTACCAACCAATCAATATTGTAAAAGTGGAATATGCCAAGATTGAAGAAGTGACACTAGATTCTCTAAATGACATCCAACAAATCACACTCAAGGACTCTAGCGCACTTGAAAAGTAGGAGGTCAAGAAAGAAGCATGCTTGAAAGGGGAGCGACTTAGACTGCCCTCTTATCATTTTTCAACGTTGAACTTTGTTGAAAAAATGGAGACTGGGGAGACCATGTCAATGGAGGAATATGAAGAGGAAGATCACGGTGGCTTCATCTTAGAGTATGTAATGCCAACAAGGCCAAAGCACCTCCCTCCTTTTAAGGGCCAAGAAACACAAGATGCAACATCCATTGCTTGGTCCTTTGATGCTTACAGCACCACCCCTCATGCAGAGTAGAAGAATGGATAAGAAGCTAGGGGTGCGATTCAAATGCTTAAAGTGGATAGAAAAGTGGTGAAGTTGAAGTCGTCGAGCCACGAGGTGAACTAAGTCGCTTCTTGGGAGGCAACCCAAGTGCTTTTACTTTTTACTTTTTATTTTGTTTTACTTTACGTTTGTGTTGTCTTTGATTTTACAGGGTTGGAATAGGTGTGGAACATGGGAAACATTGAGAGAAGAAAAAGAAAAAAGGAGAACGTGGAAGATGCATATAAAGCGGATGCCTCCACCATATTAGGGAGTTCTCTCACCCATTCATTCCTCATTTTGTTCTACCTTAGGCATCAAGGATGATGCATTATTTTTGTTATGGGTGATGTCTGAGTAGCCCACTTGTTAAGGTGATGTATGATATGGCCCTATGGTAGATTGGGTGATGTCACTCTTAAGGGAAAATCGTTATTACTTGCCAGTTTGTATCGCCTTTTAGATAGTAGTCTTTGAATAAACTCCAAGGGTTTTATTTGTACTACAATTCTTTCCCAAGGAGCAATTTCTTTGTATTTTCTTTTGTTGTCAAACCGGATTGACATTTCCTGATGATAGATTGAGAGATGACTTTATTAAGAGAAAATGTCAAGTCTAGAGTCTTTTTGAGTCGTTTGTGAACTTGTTTGATGTGGTACAACCAATTTCTTGCTTGGCATTGTGCATGAGCTTTTGAAAAGAAAATCAGGGCATTTAAATGTGAGAATGAGAACTCCCTTGTCATGAATTATACATTCGTTGCTTGGCCTTTTGATTCGTAACTAGCTTGTTGAAAGTCATTCTCTTAATGCGATGAGGTTAGTGTGTGAAGTTCTTGGATTGTGATGCCTTGTGTGGTGAGCATTTTTCTCCCAATTCTTGTGTATGCATGATTGTCTCGAACTTGCCCTAAATGTGCTTTAAGGAGAAATGTTTAATAGATATGTACTCAGAACATGATCTTAGGCTCTCTTTTGAAAGTCACTTTGCCCAAAATGACCTCCTCGAACATCTTCCGCCGTTAGCCAATGTTTAGCCCCATAAACATTCTCCTTGAAAACCACATTACAAGTCTAATGACCCATTTTAATCCACCTTTTTGGCACCCGTCCTCCGTAATTTCTAGTGATGAAATAAAAACAATGGGGCTTCAAGCCCATGAAATGGGGAGAGATAAGGAAATGATTCTGGAATGAGGCAAAAGCCTAAGTTTGGGGGTTTGCAAGAAAAGGGGGAGACATGAAACCTTCAATTTGAGGTAGCATCATATTGTTATCAAAATGCATAAAATGATAGGTTAAGAAACCTTGTTTCTCCTAAAGAGAAAAAGAATTGTGAATTGGTGCTACCTTTTATTCAGATGAGGCTAATTGTGAGATCCAATAAAGTTATAAGGAGAGCCATTGAGAAATGAAAGCCAAAGATGATGAAATAGGAGAAATAAGGTGGAGTGATTAAAGAGTTGATGGGAGGTTTAAAAATGTTCACGAAAGGCATTAGGGAGGCTCTAGTCACTAGAGCTAAATATTTATCCTACCCTTACCCTAGCCTTCATTATGACCTGAAAGTCCGAATTGATTTTGAGTGTAGTAACAGTACATTAGTGGCAATATACATGAAGGGCAAGCCTATGGGTAAATTTTTATGCACTTGAATTTCTTTATGAGAGTGAGTGCGTTTGTCTTATTTTATAATCCCTATGTGTGAAATGCTAAGAAATGCTTGGGATTCTCTATTCTTGTGAGTGGAATCACTTCCTTGCAATACATGCTTCAAATTGTTTTCAAAGGAGATGTATGAATGAGGCAAGCGTGTAGCAAATTTGAAGGCAAGATTTGAATATGAATTGATAATGACTTGAGATGCTCTTTGAACTTGTTTTGATAAACTATGCCCCTTGTTTGAATGGAAGAAATGCATGCAAGATATGTTTAATGATTGTGGTCACCTATTGAAGCTTGTGCAACATGGTTTGAGTCTTTTGCTTTTCTTGAGTTGGTGTATAATGTTTTGGTTGTCTTAGAGCTTAATGATCTTGTGTGAAACTACCGTAGTGCTCTAATCTTTAGCAATTTCCTTTTTGTGCAATAATATCTTGATTGGCCCTTGATGCAAAAACTCATATAATATCATGTTGTTCATTTTCTCAATTGTAAAGAATTGCATTACTTGAGGAAAAGAAATGGTTCAGGTTTGGGGGTTTGATGAGTTGGAAATTAACAACTCATTAGGCTCCTAAGAATGAGTATTTGTCTAGTTTTTGAGTCGTTTATGTGGGTTTTATGCCCTTTCTCTTGAATTCTTTCTAGGTACTTCATGTGAGTAGAGAAATCCTGAAATTGAGCAAAACACATGGAATTTAATATGAAATTTGATAAGTTAGCATATGAAAGAGAGGGGCCAAAGATAATAGAAGATTTGAGCTCAAGAAGAGGTGCAAAGACGTGCTTTGAATCAGCTAAACGCAGATCTAGAAGGGTGAAACGCAGGCAAAATGCCGAAGCTACTGCCTAGACAGGCTAAACAACCGACCCTTCATGGAATGGCTTCGGCTAAACGCCTATTGAACCGCCAGTTCCCCCCTCCAGGGCACTGTTTTCAACTAGCTAAAGTGTAGATTACCACTGGCGAAATGTCGGTTCCTCACCGGAGAGGCCATCTAATGAAGGGTAAAAGGGTCCAAAATGGTCTCCAAAGCATCTAGAATCTTCAAGGGCATTTAGAGAAAGTTATACACAAGAAAGTACAGGTATTTAGGGAGCTTTCATTGTACACCAACTATTATTCAACAATCAATTCATTGAATTAGAATTCATGTTCTTCATAGAATTTTTAGTAGAATCTTTTCTCCATAGATTTGTAGAGTTAGGTAGAACTTTTCTTCTTCTTGTTATTTAACCCATTTTGGGGGAATTCCACCATAATTGTAAGAGCTTGTGAAGCAAATTTGTGAAGCTAATGTGATGTATGTGAGGGGAATCCTCTTGGTATCTTCTCTCTATTTTTAAATATGTTTTACAAATTTTCTAGCTAGAGGTATATTCATGGTTGGTTTATTAATTTGATTTTGGATTCTTATTGAAATCGCAGATCTACTATCTTCTCCCTAGTTATAATTTCCAAAATTTATGGTTTGCAAACATGAATTGTGCTTTACTTTTCTTGCTTTTGCTTGAAAGAGAAAGGTGAGAATTGGGTGAGAAGATATTAGTGAGGAATTGGAGTGTTAGTGTGTGGGATTAAGATAGATATAGTTAATACCCACATTGTCACTTCATCAAAGGTCAAGGCTAGAAATAGCTAGTCCTTCCTCAAGCTTGTGTGGTTGATAACTTGAATTGGCGTTGGGGTTTGAAAGAACCCAAGGCATAAACATTCTATGGTTGAAAAACAAGAGAATGTGAATTATCCACTGCTATCTATGATAATTTTAAGTCTAATACATTGAAGAAATTCCCAATTTATTTGCAATCTCAACTATAGAATGCCCTTATCGATATCACTTGTGATTGCTTCAATGGGAATCCCCCTTTATTAGTCTTAGTTTAGAATTAGATAGTTATTTCCCTTTAATTTTCCCTCAATTTTAATTTTCAAATGTGTGAACAAATATGCGTTCTAGTTTGAATTAGCTTATAACTCTTTAATTAGCGACTCAATTCTCTATGGAATTCGACCTCGATATTCGTCAGGATATTTTCCTTGATACAATGACCGTTTACGCTCTTTCGTAAAAGAGGAGTATAGTTTGGATGTTATCAATTGGGATGATCACCTACCTCTCATCAAGTTTGCATACAACAATAGCTACCACTCCAGCATTCAGATTGCCCTATTTGAGGCATTATATGGTAGGGGGTGTAAATCTTCTATAGGGTGGTTTGAGGTTGGTGAAGGTATTTTGATAGGGCCTGACTCAGTTCATAAGGCCATGTAGAAGGTTCAACTTATCAGGGTAATGGTTGAGAACAACTTAAAACCGACAGAAATCATATGCAGATGTAAGAAGAAGGGAGTTGGAGTTTGTTGTGGATGATTGGCTATACCTGAAAATTTCACTTATGAAAGGGATGATGAGATTTAGGAAGAAAGGAAAGCTCAGTCCTAGATATATTAGTCCCTACAAAATCCTGAGACGCATTGGCAATGTGGCTTATGAGCTGGAGTTGCCTGCGGAGTTAGTATCGGTGCACCCAATCTTCCATGTATCTCTATTGAAGAAATGCATTGGTGATCCGACTTTAGTTGTATTGTTAGAGAGTGTGGATGTAAAGGATAGTCTCTCTTATGAAGAGGTTCTTGTTCAGATTCTGGACCATCAAGGTTTGTAAGTTAAGGAAGAAAGAGGTAGCTTCGGTGAAAGTCTTGTGGAGAAACCAGTTGGTGGAAGGAGCTACATGGGAAGCCAAAGCAGATGTGATGGCTAAATACCTTCGCCTGTTCCTTTCCAGCACCGATTCAGCTTCAAGTACAAGTTTCCCCCTTAGGACTCTATTCATTTTTTGTCAGAGATCATGACTATCAGTTCTTTTTATGTCATAGCATGTATGTACATTTCATGAATTCAATTCAATCATGTATTTCAGTTCGGAGTCAGTCACTTCATTAGTTTCAGTCTATAGTTCTCAGTTCTAGTATTTCAACTCCTTCCTTACCCTTTTCAGCCTATTCAGCCTCCGTTCGAGGACAAATGTTCTCAAGAAGGATATATTGTAACACCCCAGACCTCGAAGTGAAATATTGCAGCAAAGGGATATCAGTTGTGAAATATTACTATAAGGAATACACAGTGAAGTCGGGGGTAGAACCTGTAGGTTGTAATCAGTTAGTGGAGCAGCATGTGCTGCAGGAGAGTTTAGCAGATCCTTGGTATTGTCACAACCCAAACGTACACCCAGATCGTAGACACGGGACAAGGAGCCCCGACAGACCCCAAGTCGACCCATGGCATGGACATACATCTAATTCAATCACATGAGCGGAAGACTTAACGTAAAGAAAACATAAGCATGACATAACAACGAAGAGAAGACAATACATGATCCATACATGACAGCTGAGTACAACTTATAGTCTGAAAAGCCTCTAATCATGAAAGGCGGCTTGACGGTACAACTCCCCAACTAACCCAACAATTTCGAAACTGATAGCAAAGCATAGAGTCTGAACATATGGCCCTCGGATCATGAGGACTCACTAATAAGCTAATAACAATCTCGAAATCACTACTGAGGAGGGTGAGCCAGAGAGCCGAGTCCTGTATCATGAAACGATACATCACAGAAAGTATGCGGTCGGTACGTGGAATGTACTAAGTATGCAAGGTAAGTAAAATAGACATTTAAAACATATATGAAATTCATAAATGATCATAAGAGTAGGGCGTCATGCTCGTATCGTAAATCATAATAACATATCATATGGATCAAGGTTTTCAAAACATTCGTAACATAACATAATCATAATCATAATAGAAGAGATTTACTTAACATGACTTGAGCCCACATACATAATCATAACATACATAAATCATGAGGAACAGTGGGAGATTCTCTTAACCGACATACCCCATATGAGCACACATGAAGCCCGACTTGTAACCCTGGTCGAGAGGGTGTTCGTACCTTTCCAAGGGTAGAAACCATGAAGGGCGTGATCACACATGAAAAGGGCCATTTGGGTCAGGGAAAAACACGAAAGGGGTCCCAACATACCTACAGTGACACGTAGTTCACGAGATCCGGGGCTTAACCTAAGCCCCGAACCTACTCGGTGCTCGATACTACTCCCAAAAAATATATAGTGCTCATAATATAACATGCATGAATTCAAGGGGTTGTTAAATAATGATAATCGTAAACATGCTTGAACGTACATGAACTAGCCATGACTTAGGGCCTGTGAGACGGCCAAAAACATAATTCATGAGTTATAAAATTCATACATACTTGTAAATCATGCATATAGCTTGAATTTCATAAGATCATAATAGATAACATAATAAATTCATAAATAAATTAATAATTCATGCTGGGCTTATCAAAAGCATCAATGAATCAATGGATCGTAAATCGATTCCCCATGAGGCATGCATAATCAAGCTTAATTGTTTAAAAATTCAAAGTCAACAATATTATAATCAATTTAAATGTAAAAAGGTGATCAAAATCAGTAGATTATGATAATATTTCAAAATCCCAACACCCATAACCAAATCATTAGTTTCTATATAAATCAAATACAAAACCTCATGAGCTTTTAAATAAATTTTAAGTAAAATCACAGAGTAGGAGCATGGGTGTGGAAGGATTCACCCATTGATAGCCTTACATATCCGGAAACACTTGATTCGTAATCTCCCTTGAAAGCCCAAGATGGAATTTAGAGAAATTGGGCAAGAACACCTTGAATCACCTTCTAGACTCCTCTCTGTACTCTTGTATGCATGAATGAGGCTTAACATGGATTAATCCCCCTTAAAAGACCCTATTTAGACCTTAAAACAACATAGTTTAGGCCTTAGAAATTTAGGAATTACAAAAACACCATTACTAAAAATGCAGAAATTTCTGGTTCCTAGTCCCCACGAGGGACCTCACGAGTCGTTGCCAGGGGGCACGACTCGTGGCCTGAATCCGTGATGTCTACTGCCAAACAAGCTCAGGGGACCCCACGAATCTTGGTGGCTGACTACTACTCGTATTCACCACCCGTGGTCCCTATTACCTCGAGTCCCTGGCCATGCATTCCATCCTCGCCGTGGGTGACCTCACGAGTCGTGAGGTCTTACCATGACTCGTGGTCACCCCCGTGGCCTCCCAAAAACTCTGCCAAGACCAGCCTAACCACGAGTCACTTCATGATTTATGGTCCCACCTAACGAGCAATCTCACGAACCATCTTGTGACATGGTGCAATTTCCAGTTTTTCTCCGTTTTGACTCCCGGATCTGATCCTTGGGTTCCCAGGGTATAACAATATCTGCTCCTTGGAAACATTCTTCCTCGAACGTTAGAAACATACAGAAAACTCAGAAACAAGCAATCATCATATGCAATTACTGATCATTTAAGTTGAAAACTGACAGATTGACTACCTCCAAAATGAACTAAATAACTGAACTTAATTCAGACATCACATACATTTACCATATCATAAAACAAACTTGTATGCATCAATGGAACGTGAAAACTGATTAGGGGTTTAGGGCAAAAACTAGTACATCAAACTGAAACTGAGCCGGTAAAGAACAAGCGTGGGTATCTAGCCATCATATCCGCTTTGGTTGGCCACGTAGCTCCTTCAACATGTTGATTTCTCCATAATAATTTAACTGAAGCTACTTCTTTGTTTCTTAGATTACGAACCTGACGATCCAAGATTTCTACCGAAATTTCTTCATAACTGAGGATGTCTTTTACACCCATGCTGTCCACCGGGACTACTAAAGCTGGATCACCCAAACACTTTTTCAAAAGTGACACATGAAACACAGGATGAACTAAAGATAACTCAGAGGGAAATTCCAACTCATACGCCACCTCACCAACCCTTCTCACAACCTGGTAGGGGCCAACATAGAAGGGACTGAGCTTCTCTTTCTTTCCGAACTGCATGACTCCCTACATGGGAGATACCTTTAGAAATATCCAATCGTCCATCTCAAACTCTAAATCTCTCCTCCTCACATCGGCATATGATTTCTAACGACTTTGAGCGGTTTTCAACCGGTCCCTTATCAATTGAACCTTCACCATCGCCTCGTGAATCGAATCTGGCCCTATCATAGTTGCCTCACCCACCTCAAACCATCTGATGGGAGATCTATACCTACGCCCATAAAGAGCCTCGAACGGTGCCATTTGGATGCTGGAGTCATAACTATTATTATAAGCAAACTCGATTATGGGTAAATGATCCCAATTACCTTTAAAATCCATGACACATGCCCTCAAAATATCCTTAAGAGTCTAGATTGTTTGTTCGACTTGTCCATCCATTTGCGGATGAAATGTTGTCTGAACTTAACTTGAGTCCCAAGCCCTTTCTAGATAGACCGACAGAACTGGGAGGTAAACTGAGTACCTCAGTCTGAAACAATAGACAAGGGCACTCCATGAGTCGAACAAACTACCGAATATACAACTTGGAATAATCATCCGTTGAATTTGTGGTCTTGATCGGTAGAAAGTGTGCAGCCTTGGTTAACCTGTTTACCACTACCCAAATGGAATCATAGTGTCGTCGAGTACGAGGTAGGTCTGTAATTAAATCCATATTAATCTCTTTCCACTTCAATGTGGGAATGTTAATATCCTGAAGTACACCTCCCCGCCTTTGATGCTCGACTTTCACTTGCTGAAAGTTTGGACATTTGGCTACGAACTCAGCAATATCCTTCTTCATACCATCCCACCAATAGATTTCTCGCAAGTCCCAATACATCTTCGTAGATCCCTGAGGAATAGAATATCTGGTACCTTGTGTTTTATGAAATATCCGAACTCTCAATTCATCAATGTCTGGGAAACATAGGCGACCCTGGTATCGTAGCACACTATCTCCCCCTTTGGAGAAGACCTCTACTTTCTAATTTTGAAAGACCTCCTTCAGCTTTACTAAAATCGGTTCCTCATCTTGCCTCGCCCTTGCAGCAATCACGAAGGACGATTCTGATTCTTTTGGAACTACCATACTACTATCGGTTGAGTCGACCAAACGAACTCCTAAAATTCTTTTCAAGAATCCTGAGGTGCCCAACTCTTGAGTCTCCATATCTTATGCCTAAGATCATGACAAATACGCAATTCGCTCTAATTCATCCTACATTCATTCAAAATCCTTTGGTCACAACCCAGATACGCATTCTAATCCTGAAACCCACTCTAGACCGATTGGAACCACCAAGTTACCCATGTAAAGTTGCTTGACCCCAACATTACCATGGTCACATCTAGCTTCCTCAAAACTTATAAATTTAACCCAAGGTCAAATCACTCTCGAATCCCCTCATAATCCCTACAACCATCCAACTAAATCATAACTCACCACCCAGAACCAATCACACTCTCAGAATCAAATTTCGAGCTTGACAACCTAGATTGTTGAGTTTGGTCAACCCTCAAACTTCAAACCCTTTAAAAATCGAAAGTCTCATCCAATCTTCATTAAATCATCTCAGAACAAAGTCTTCCACTTCCGAAAGTCATGAACAATAGGGTAATGATATGAAACGGTTTATCCTAGGAAAACAGATCGACAATCACAACATGACCATGTGGCTTGCTACACTTCCAAGCGTGGTTCATAACTGGGCTTCCTGTACTAGGTCTGGCATCTATGGTGGGGATAAGGAGTTATCCTAAATGTACACATCTTAACTAGCATTTCCATCATGGGGACATCTCAGGGATTAGAGTAAGAGAATCATCAGCACAAATCATTTAGGAAGTCTAATCTTGGCATATACCCAATATCGCACCATCTCATGAGCCGATAGAACAAACTTTGAGGACTGAATTCATAGGGCTGAGTGTTCTAAGAAACATGGGTTCACATGCATAATGAGAGTCATGAAATGAAACAAAACGGTAATATTGAGATCACAAACGAACGAGGTTGCCTGTCATCTTAGGGTTCTGAACGTAAACACAAGTCGAGCGTAGCATCGAGCGATACGTAAGGGAACATATAAAGAAGAAAGGAGAGACTACCCCCGAATTCTATCCATAGGACTTCCTTACTAGGAACTCAAGACATGACTGGGCCCTCACTTACTATTTCCTCACCTCCCATGTGATAATCTCATCTTAGAATGCTCAAAGGGAATTGTACCTCTTACAGTAGTCCTCGGATCTAACAATCATGATGGGTATAAGGGAATAAATTATGACATATATAAGACTATATCTGCGGTTGGCCGCCACTCACTCTTGATAACCTGTGCTGCTGAGGTGGGTAATTTGCGCTGATGGAGAAGGATTCGGAGCCCAGCCTTTTCGACCATCTCGCTTGGCTGAAGCGCAATCCCTGTGTTTATGACCGAGTTGGACACAATAAAAACAACCATATAAACCTGCCAAGCACTTCCCTCGGTGGTGCTTTCCTCAACGCTTGCAATTTTGCAAGTAATCTCCCTCGGCCAGGGCTTGTACCCTCGAACTTGGACTAGAGACTTCTGGCGAGTTTGAGAGTAACTCCCACTACTCGACCCTTGTTGGGATCTGTTAAGGTTTACGGCCCTGGGCCTCTTGTTTCCCCTCTTGTTCCCTCTACACTCCCCAACCACACCCAGGTCACCAATATCTGGTGGGCTCTCCTTCATGAGTCCTTGAATCTTAGTAGTTGCTTCCTTCCTGGTAGGGTTCACTAGTGCAATAGCCTGCTGGTCAGGCTGGGTGATCATAGCTCACATCAATACTCTAAGAGCGGCTCTGAGCTCCGCATCAGTAACTTGCATGGAATCCATTGGAGTCGGTGGCACTGTCTGACTCCCATCATTGTTTTGAGAAGACATGATTCTGCACACGCGTATAGCATGAGTTATAAGAATAGGGAGACTTTTCATTGCATGACATAGATCATGAAAGGAGGGAACATTTCCTAAATGTCTAGTAGCCTCTTCTTCATAAGTGTGGCGTGCTTCACACCCATGAAAAAGACTCTACTTACGTGGCTTTCAGACTCCCTAGGACACATAAACCTATGGCTCTGATACAAAGTATGCCACGACCCAAACGTACACCCGGATTATAGACATAGGACAAGGAGCCTCGGGAGACCCCAAGTCGACCCATGGCATGAGCATACATCTAATTCAATCACATGAGCAGAAGACTTAATGTAAAGAAAACGTAAGCATGCCACAACAACGAAGAGAAGACAATACATGATCCATACATGACAGCTGAGTACAACTTATAGTCTGAAAAGCCTCTAATTATAAAACACGGGTTGATGGGACAACTTCCCAACTAACCCAAAAATTTTGAAACTGATAGAAAAGCACAGAGTCTGAACATATGTCCCTCAGAACATAAGGACTTACCAATAAGCTAATAACAATCTCAAAAGCACTACTGAGGAGGGTGAGCCTAAGAGCCGAGTCTTGTATCATGAAATGATACATCACAAAAAGTATGCGGTCAGTACGTGGAATGTACTGAGTATGCAAGGTAAGTAAAATGGACATTTAAAACATATATGAAATTCATAAATGATCATAAGAGTAGGATGTAATGCTCGTATCTTAAATCATAATAACATATCATACGGCTCAAGGTTTTCAAAACATTTGCAACATAACATAATCATAATCATAATAGAATAGATTTACAAAAACATGACTTGAGCCCACATACATAATCATAACATACATAAATCATGAGGAACAGTGGGAGATTCTCTTAACCGACATACCCCATATTGCACACATGAAGCCTGACTTGTAACCCTAGTCTGGAGGGTGTTCGTACCTTGCCAAGAGTAGGAACCATGAAGGGTGTGATCACACATGAAAAGGGCCATTTGGGCTAGGGAGAAACATGAAAGGGGTCCTAACATACCTACGGTGCCACGTAGTTAATGAGATCCGGGGCTTAACCTGAGCCCCGAACCTACTCGGTGTTTGATACTACTCCCAAAACATATATACTCATAATATAACATGCATGAATTCATGGTCTAGTTAAATCATGGCAATCGTAAACATGCTTGAACGTATGTGAACTAGCCATGACTTGAGGCCCGTGAGTCGACCAAAAACATAATTCATGAGTTATAAAATTCATACATACTTGTAAATCATGCATATAGCTTGAATTCCATAAGACCATAATAGATAACATAATAAATTCATAAATAAATTAATAATTCATGCTGAGCTTATCAAAAGCATCAATGAATCAATGGATCATAAATTGATTCCATATGGGGCATGCATAATCAAGCTTAATTGTTTAGAAATTCAAGTCAATAGTATTATAATCAATTTAAATCTAAAAAGGTGATCAAAATCAGTAGATTATGATCATATTTCAAAATCCCAACACCCATAACCAAATGATTAGTTTCTATATAAATCAAATACAAAACCCCATGAGTTTTTAAATAAATTTTAAGTAAAATCATAGTGTAGGAGCATGGGTGTGGAAGGATTCACCCATTGATAGTCTTACCGACCTAGAAACACTTGATTCTTAATCTCCCTTGAAAGCCCAAGATGGAATTTAGAGAAATTGGGGAAGAACACCTTGAATCACCTTCTAGACTCCTCTATATACTATTGAATGCATGAAAGAAGCTTAAAATGGACTAATCCCCCTTAAAAGACCCTATTCAGACCTTAAAAAAATGACATAGTTTAGGCCTTAGGAATTTAGGAATTACGAAAATACCCTTCCTAAAAACGCAGAAATTTCTGGTTGTTAGTCCCCACGAGGGATCTCATGAGTCATTGCTAGGGAACACAACCCTTGGCCTAAATCCGTGATGTCTACATCCCAAACAATTTCAGGGGACCCCACGAGGAACTCCACGAATCGTGGTGGCTGACCACGACTCGTGGTCACCACCCATGGTCCCTACTGCCTCGAGTCCCTGGCCATGCATTCCATCCGTGCTACGGGTGACCTCACCAGTCATGAGGTATGACCACGATTCTTGTTCACCCCCATGGCCTCCCAAAAACTCTGCCAAGCGCAGCCTGACCACGAGTCACTTCACGACTCGTGGTCCCACCTAACGAGCAACCTCACGAACCATCCTGTGACCTAGTGCGAATTTCCAATTTTTCTCTATTTTGACTCCCTGTTCTAATCCTTGGGTTCCCGGGGTGTAACAGGTATGGTCACAAGTCCTCTCGAATGAAGGAATGACAGGGGCCATAGTCATGCCACGACATTAAATTAGGCGGTACATGGGAGGAAACCTATGGATATTGTTCCATGGTGTTAACTAAGGCGCTTGGTGGGAAGAAATCCATCCTTCTATATTTTGTATATTTTTCTTTATTTTGTAGAGACGAACAGGGCGTAAGAGGCAAGAACAAGCTGGGACATTGACCTACAAAGTGTATGTTTGGGGTGAGATTCCTAGTGTGGGGCGCTAGGAGTTAAATCCTATAAGAAAAAATTTTTGCCAGGTGAGGCTATAGGTGGCTCCCTGAGCCAGCCTCCTATCTCCAAGAAATATTTTTCTAAGTCTGTGGTGAGACAGAAGGGCCAACACACAGGGGTCTTGATGGCCAAAAATTTTTGGTCAATTTGAGTCATTATTGACTCAAAAGACCTTAAAATTACATAAAATCCCATGCCCACCTCTTTATTTAAAGTCCTATTCACCCTTTTCCCTCAAAAAGTTGAAAACAAAAAACAAAAATTTCTCTCCTCTCTTCTCTCTTAAGTCGTAGCTCCCCATTCCCCTCTCCCCTCCATTATTGTCTTCTCCAAAGCTTTGGTGAAGCTCTCATATTTAATTTAAGTAGGTATATTTCTTCTCTCTTGGTTAGAAAATGATGAAAGCATGCTCCCACACCCTTCTTCACCAAGATTTAGAAGCCAAATCACCATTGTTGGTGAAAAGCTTGAATTTCATGTTTTGGGTATGATAAGATTAAAGTCTTAAATTCTTCCATGATAGTATGTTATCTTGTTGGGTAGCTTGATTCTTGGTTGAAAATGGTGATTTGAACTTGTGGGGATCATGGGGGTTGTTGAATTGAAGTCATGAAGAGTGGTGGGTAGATGTATTAATTGTAGAGAGAAATAGTAAATTGATATTGAATTCTTGAATATGAATAATGTTTGAGTTGTTGAAATTCTTGATTAATTCATGATAAATGGTAGTAAATTGATAATGGTTTGTTGAGTGAATTGAATATTGTTACTTCATTACATGAATTAGTTGAATTATAAATTGGAGGAGGAAAGTGAGAGGGATGGCCTAGTGAAGCATTCTTGAAAAGCTAAAAGCTAAAAGAGAGTTGAAAAGAAAGAAAAAATCCATGAACTTGGTGTAGTATGGAGTTAGTGATTTAAATTGAATTGTTGAGATTGGATGATGATGGGGGAAGTCTTGAATACTCCATTTGACAAATTCTCACAAGTATGCTAACAAATTAAGTGTGGGGTAGATTTTGTACCTTCAACACTTAGTTAGTTAGCCATTTTGTTCATGAGCTAATTTTGTGAAGTTATTAATTTCTTCTTGTTAGGTACCATGCATGAAAAGAAAAGGAGGTGGTTGTTGCGGATCCAAGTGGCAAGAGCACTAGAAAAGGAAAAATAGGGGCTAGATCTTCAACTTCCAAAATCGTCCCCGCAAGGAGATATGGAGCAAAAGCGGTAGAGCCTCATGGGCTTACTTGTTTCAGCACTCAAAAAGAAGCCAAGTATGCACCTGAGAATTGGATAGATGAGGGCCGCTTGGCACTTGAGTTTTCATCTATTTGGGACAAGATATGTGAAGGTTACATCTTTAATAAGCTTGAGAGCTGCAACCTCACATTGGTGAGGGAGTTCTACACAAATTGGGATACCTCATTCGGAAAGAGCACCAAGGTAAAGATCGGAGGTCAGGTGGTGTGATTCACATCTAAAAGGTTCAATGCCTTACTAGAGACACATACAATAGACCCTTTAGAGTATTTCATCTTGCTGGAGAAGCCTCTATACAGAGAGATCCTTCACACTTTATATGGTGAGCACTCATTCTCCCATTGGGGGAGGGTTCATAATGGTACTTATTCCAAATTTGCATTTTCTTATTTGGATATGGAGGAAAAGGTATGGGTGAAGTTGGTGTTTGTTATCTTTCTCCCTAGGACACATTTGACATAGGTGACTCAAGAGCGAATTGTCTTGGTATACATGTTGATGAAGGGAATACCGATCAATTTTGGTGTTGTGATTCATGACAATATGAGGAATACAATGATGATGGGCAAGCCCATGATGAGAGTTAGCAGGGTTGTATATTTGGGATGCTGGAATTACAGCTAAAGCTAGGAGGTCGAGCCGCCACTGTAGAGGAGATGACAGCTTTAGAGGCACGATACCCGATCATGCAGAGTGCTATGTTGATGTGCCTAGTGGGGATAGCCTTTGAGGATCAACTTGATGATGATGAGGCCACAATCCTTACTAAAGGTGTTGTTGACTTATATATGGATGAGGAGGATGATGTTGCTACGGGCGTCATGCAGAGAAGATAATGATGAGGATTAGGAGTACAATCTTGAGGATGATGCTTAGTGACCCAGGAAGTTCTTATTCTCTCCCTTTATGATATGATTATGTGTATACTGAGGACAGTGCACCTTTTTAAGTATGGGGTGGAGGAAAGATAGATTCCTGTTGTTCTTTGATTGTTGTATTTGTAGTAGGTCGTAGCATTATTATGTCATTCCTCGTAGTAGTAGCTTGATGATTCATAGGCCATGGGTTGTAATAGCTTGTATGGTGATGTTGACTTGGATGCCTGGGATATTTTGACTTGTTGTTCGTCTTAACTATGTTATTTTTGGTTGCTTTATTTTGGGGTAATTTTTTTGTTTTTCTTGATTCGTTGTCGTTGTAGAATAATGACGTTTCCCTACGATAGATGGATGATGACCATCTTAAGTGAAGTTTTGTCACATTTTTTAGGATTGAGCTAAGTCATCCGCTTGTATGCTTGTTGATATTCTGCTTAGTTACTATGCTGGAGTAAATAGAGTGGTCATCTTGATTGTATGAGTGAGGATCCATGAGAGACACACATATCTCTTTAATTTGAATTAGCATATCCTTAGGGATTAATAATGAATTAAACTTGTCATTCAATATGATAATGCAAAGGTGTAGCTGTAGAAACTGATTAGATTCTTGTTCCAATGAGAGGTGAGCTAAATTGCTTTGTATGTATATATTGTAGTATCTAGAACTTGCCCTAGTATATGTAGTTGGTAGAAACCATTCTTTCCCTATAGTGGTTTACCTTCCCAGTCATTCTCCCTAGTTACCCCCATTAAGCCTAAAAGCCTTATTTTTTCTTAGTCTCAATAGTAGCTTTATCCCTCTTTTTGTGAGATCTCAGACTTATTGATCCAAATTAGTCTTAGGAAATTTGAGACTCAAAAGTAAAGGTCCACCAAAGTATAATGTTAAGGGAAAAAGAAAATTTTGTGGTAAGAAAATAAAAGTGAGAAGAAGCGGTGCCCATAAAAATTGTGTTGTTTACTTGCTGTTAGGAAAATGAAAAAGAGAGCTTTTATTGTAAATAAATTATTAGTTATTCTATGATTAGAAAACTAGTAGTCAAGTAGTGAAAAATTAGGCATGAAAAGAGAAGAAAAAGGGTAATTTAGGTGAAGGGTGAACAAACAAGGAAAAGGTGGTGGACAAGAAAAGTGAAATATGTCTTAAAAATTCTTAGGGTGGTAGTCTCTATAAAATGAAATATCAATCCTACCCGTCCCTTAGCTGATATTACAACAAAGAAAAGTCCTTTTTATCTTAATCTTGAAGCAATTGGGTAGTATTAACATGAAGGGCAAGCCTATGGTATGATTACTATGTGCATTACATCATTTGTGAGTGTGAGTGCGTCTTACTTATTGTGTTCCATGTCTTTACATTGATAAATTTGAGAGGGGAACATCACTAAAAGTAAGAGGCACAAGAGGTCTAATTCGATGTACTACTTGTTGCATGTGTGACACTTAATCATGTTGGCCTTTTATGTTGAAAAGATGAGTCATTTATAGAGGTTATGTGTTGTTGGTTGTGAAATCTTTGTATGTGCTTTGTGAGAATTGTTGTATGATGATGAACCACTCTATGAATGATTCATGCTAGTTGGTTGAGTATGAGTTGATAGAGTTTTCAAGTGGTGAAACATGAGTTTAGGTATGTTTTGAGGATTGCTCGAGAATAAACACTGATTTAAGTGTGGGGTGGTGATGTTGGACATATTTTTATGCCCATTTGCCATGTTTTTACCCAAATTTGATCATGTTTTGAGTTCATAATCCTTAATTTATGCTTAGATTCATGTATGTGTGTTTTTTATGAGCTAACAAATGATTTGAGTTGATTTGAGGAAGAAACTAAGCAAAATGGGCTCAAAATGATGCAAGGAGTGAAGATTTGAGGAGCTGAAGAGCCTGGTGTTAGGCATCAAGTCTTGAATTTCATAGAAGAAAACTTCATGTTGGCTCGCCAGCCCTTGAGCTTCAGAGAATTGCACTTCACAAACTTGGCGAGATGAGTGGCACCCCACGCTAGAGGTGTCAAAACTTAGAGAAATTTGACGAACACCTTGGCGAGATAGAGGGGGGGCACGCGCTAGACCTTGTCTGGAGCTGAAATTTTTGGAAATTTGACTAAGTCTGTGAAAAAGTACATGGGGTGGTGCACCAGGGTCATTCCGGGGAAGAAAATGCTAATTTTAGAGTCATGTTTTGTATGGCAGAAGCGTTATTTTGAAGGTTCATCTATAAATAGAGGCCTTAGGTCGTTTGTTAAGCAACCTTTGACATCTTGGAGAAGTCTTTAATCATTTTTTACATTTCGTAGTTCATTTATGAAAGCTTATAAGCCATTTGAAAGAAAGACACAATTCTACAACTAGATTTTCTCTTCTTTACTTGATATTTTTATATGATGATGATTAAATATTCATTTTTGCATTGGTCTATGAGTGGCTAAACTTATATTCAATGGTTTTGGCCATGGTGAATGGTTGATTGTTTGAAAGACTAATTAAAGTTGGTTTTGATTCTTCATTTATGGTTGTTTGTATTTATTTGTATTAATTTATTATTTATAAGATTGATCACCTTGTAAGTAATCTGTTGGCTTTCAATTGAATTTGGGAAATGGAACCGAAAGGGTTAAAAATAAATACAAAATGGGAATTCAGAGACCCTTGAACCAATCGGTGATAGGATTAAAGTTGTTGTTGAAGATAGGGATGTACCCTTCAACCCCATTTAGTTGAAATACAAGTAGGCATAATCATCGTTTCATTATTCTCTAGTGACCATAGGGATATAGGCGTTAGGGTTCATGAAATAGTTCTTTGTTGCTAGGGATAGCGGCAAGAAATGTGATTGAAACTTGCAACTATCAACCATAGGAACAATAATACTAGTTTTTAATTATGTCTTGAAAACTCAACCTGAAACCAATCGAGTGTCATTGCCCTAGTCTTTCACAATCATCGAAATACAATCAAGCTCGCAATTGTTTTAGTTAATTTTATATTTGAAGTTTTAGTTGTGTAATTTTCCAAACCAATCTTCATTTTAATTGTTTGGTAGATCAGTGAAATTAGAGTGACAACCTTATAACGATTAAATTGAAAAGTCCCTTGGGTACGATATCTGGACTTCAAACTCCAATATTACTTGATGACCATGTGCAGTTGCGTGCGTTTGGGAGACATCATGGAGTCAAGACTCCCAATGTTTAGATTTAAGCTATGATTTTGAGAATATGATTATATGAGTACCATGCATGTTTTGTGAGTAGTGTCTAATACTGAGTAGGCCAGGGGTTCCAAGATTCCCAGATCTCATAAACTACACGCCAATGTAGGTATATATTTGGAACCCCTCAAGAGAGTGCTTCCCCCACCCGAGGGCACATCGTGATATCACACCTTACTCGTCCTGTGCCCTGGCAAGGCTTAGGATAGCTTTCCTCCGTGTTGGCAAGACATGGGATCATCATGCGCTCATACATGGTCGTTGTCGGTTATGATGAGTCTCCCATTATTTCTCATGCTTTAAGTTATTTATGTTCATATATTATGATAGTATTTTATTTACAGTAGATTTGACCCAATGACCAGTTTATGAGATTTTACTTACGATTTCAAATATGACAAGTCATATGATTTCTATATCTAAAATTTGGTCACTATGTTTAGTTATGGTAACCATGTTATGATAATGTATGTCCCAGATAAAGTTTTCAGCATACGGTCCTTACTCTCATGATCTTATGATTTATACGCACGTTTTACTTTCCCTACATACTCAGTACATTCCAAGTACTGACCTCATAGTCTATGTTATATAGGTTCATTATATAGGTTTGGGTGATCCAGCTCAGTCTTGCTGATAGCTGCTTTCTCTTCAGTCCAGTCCAGACCCTGTTTTGAGTGAGTCCTTATTTTCTATGGATTGTTAGTAGTTTTGCTTTGTGCATTACCTTAGTTTGTCAAATTCTAGAGAGCTAGTTGGGGAAGTTGTCCCATCAGCTCATAAGATGTTTTAGAGGCTTTTTAGATAATATGTAGATGATTCAGCTTGCCGAATGTTGACTATGTTTTGTCCTATGTTGTATTTCATACTCTGCATATCCATGTTTAAGTTTTAAGTTTCCTCTTTAATTCATGCTCTTGAATTGTTATGCACATGCCATTAGTTGACTTGGTGTCATCCGTTGTAATGCCTCAAAAATCCTATGATCAGAATCTAGAGTAGAAACGGAGAAAATAGGATTTTCTGCCCTAGGTCACAGAACGATTCGTCCTGTGAGTCGTGGGGTAAGCCATGAGTCATGGAGTGATTCATGGGGAAAGGTCTGTACTTGGTTGAAATTTGGGAAATTGAGTGACCACGAGTGTGACCACGCATCGTGGTCAACATCACAAGTCATCATGTGGTTCGTGGTCAAGGGTTGACTGAAAGTTGGAAAATTCAGGCAGTGTACCTAACGAATCATCACCACGACTCATCAGGTACACCACGAGTCATTGTATCCCCCGTGGTGACCCATGAAGAGAAATCTTTGTTCAGTGGCAATGGGAGACATCACGAGTCGTTAGGTCTACTGACGACCTGTGAAGTTAGTCGTTGGCAGGTTGTTGAATTTAAAGAAAATTTCCAGTGCTCATCATGACTTGGAACCACAAGTCGTCCCTGACCTCACGACTCGTGGAGTGCCTTGTGGGGACTGGCGGGGTCCTTTTTCCTGTGACTTTCCTAGGGTGTTTTACATAATTTTCTAAACTACGTCGTTTTGGGTTTTTATTAGGGGATCTAGAGGGGTAACTGACGGTTTTTCTTCATTCCTCGCATCCCCTCAGAAGTTAGAACATAGAATTTTATCAGAAAGACTCAGAGCATAAGCTAGGGAAATCAAATTCTCCTCAGAATTTCAAGGGATTCTCTTAGGGATTTCCATCACTACGTATGTGGGAATTCAACAAGGGATGAGTTCTTCCCTTGTGTCCCCAAAGATCTTCGCTATTTTTCCTCTTTTAGTTTAGCCCTGTGAAATCAAAATGTAGAAGATTGTAAGGCTTATATCTCTAAAAATTTGAGCAGTATATTTCTCATGATTTTAACTGCTTATTATTCCCTATTTCTAGACATTTATGAGGATTATATCTTGTGGAATAATTTAGCCCTAAGTCTCAGTTCAGTAGAATTCAGGATCTTGCGTGTTGGACTGGTTTTCCTGTAGCTTGATTCTAACAAATTGAAATCCGTATATTATTAGTGTATGTGGAAATTTTAGTTAGACAACTACATCTCCAGCCTCAGCCAGATTATTAGACTCCGTGTTGTCCAGATATGTCAGCTAATCAGTTTGACTATAGTTAATTCTTGAGGTGTCAGTGATGCCTCCCAGTTATCAGTATTAGACTCAGTAACATATTTAGTGGTTCTTTAGGCGGTCATGACACTTCTAGATAAGAAGCTCTGACCAGCCTTAGGACCCCAGCTTTATATTATAGTTTGTTGTTTAGACGGTTACGACGCTTCCAGATAAGCAGCTCTGACCAGTCATAGAACACCAATTACAGATAAGCAGCTCTTAGGGTACTTCCAGATAGGTATTCCTTACTTAGTCTTGGGACCCAGTTTCGAGCTATAAGCTTAGTAGTCAATTTAGGACTATCTAGTGGGAGTAGGACTTAGCACCGAGTGGATCGGGTTACAGTGCACCCAAGATCGCAGAACTACATTGCCACCGTAGGTTATATTTTATTGGCCGCATGGCCCTAGACTTGTGATCACCCAGTGCATGCTTTTATATTCTGGCAAGGTATATTAGGTCCTATCGATGGGGTGACATCGGACTCCGCGTCCAGCTCATGTGGTTATATGTCGGTTATAGACTCTCCCACTAGTCAGTACAATTCAATCTCAGATTAGTTCAGTTAGAACAGTTTCATATTATTCAGTTCAGACTAGTTCACTATAGTATTAAGATCAGTATCTCATATTAGGGCATGTCTCTGACCATCAGACAGGGTCATTTTGACCATCTCAATATATTCAGTTATTTCAATTTCAGCATTTCAATTGGTCATTGAATGTCTTTATAGTTCACTTATTTTATTCTCCCTGTTATGGTTTCTCCTACTTACTCAGTACATTCAAAGTACTAACGCATACCTTTTATGTTGTATCATTTTATGATACAGCTGCAGGTTCTCAGTCTCAGCACCATTAGCAGATCTTGCTCAGAAGTTTTCAGCTGCATCATTGATGAGTCCTCATCTTTCAAGGATGAGGATTATTTCTTTTCAGTTACATTCCCTTCAGTTAGACTTAGAGTTAGCTGGGGGCTTGTCCCAATAACTCATTATATAGATGGCTTTCAAACACAAACAAATTTTCAGTTTGTTTTCAATTGTATAAAACTTTATGATTTAGTTCTTCATAAATATTTTATTTTATTATTTTAAAGCTTCCGCTATGTTTTTACAGAAGGTCAGTGTTATGATAGACCATGGGTTGACTTGGTGTTACTTGTGACTCCAAGTACCGTGTCTCGTCTAGGGTATAAGGGTCATTTTGACCATCCCAGTATATTTAGTTATTTCAGTTTCAGCATTTTAGTTGGTCATTGCATGTTTTTATAGTTCAGTTATTTTAATCGCCGTGTTATGGTTTCTCCTACTTACTGAGTATTAAAAGTACTGACGCATACCTTTTATGCTGTATCGTTTTATGATACAGCTGTAGGTTCTCAGTGTCAGCACCGTTAGCAGATCTCGCTGAAAAGTTTTCAGTTGCATCATTGGTAAGTCCTCATCTTTCAAGGACGAGGATTATTATTTTTAGTTATATTCCTTTTAGTTATACTTAGAGTTAGCTGGGGACGTGTCCCAGCAACTCATCAGATAGATGACTTTTAAACACAGACAGATTTTCAGTTTGTTTTCAGTTGTATAAAAATTTATGATTTAGTTCATCTTCATAAATGTTTTATTTTATTATTTTAAAGCTTCCAATATGTTTTCACTCAGAAGGTCAGTGTTATGATAGACCATGGTTGACTTGGGGTTACTTGTGACTCCAAGTACTGTGTCTCGTCCAAGGTATAGTCTCGGGCATGACAAACTTGGTATCAAAGCACTAGGTTTAGAGTATCCTAGGGTGTCTGAAAGCTGCATTGAGTACAGTCCTTTTTATGGGTGTGAAACGTGCCACACTTATACGGGGAGGCTATGAGACGTTATTAGGAAAATTCCCTTTTGTTCATACTCTTTATCATGCACCCAAGTTCAATTCTAGAAATGTTCTCCTAACTCGTGCTCTATTTTGTTTTAGTGAAATCATGCCTTCATGATGTGGTAATGGAAGAAGGGACGGCAACGCTCACCGACCTGCCCCACCAGCTCCAACAGCCCCTCAAGATGACCCAGTGTCCTCCGTAGAGTTCAAAGAGGTCATCCAGCTGCTCTCACAGACAGTCACATGTCATGTGAACCAGCAGGTGGTTCCGGTCAATACTAATAGGTCTGTAGCTACTAGCCGAGTTCGGGACTTCATCCGAATGAACCCTCCAGCTTTCAATGGATCGAAGGTAGGAGAGTACCCACAGGAGTTCGTGGATGAGATTATAAAGATCACCTAAATTATGGGTGTTAGCTCCTTTGAGAATGCAGACCTCGCTGCCTACCAGCTGAAAGGGGTAGCCTAGATCTGGTACGAACTGTGGAAGGAGGGGAGACCAGTGGGAGCAGAACCGGTGGAATGGGAAGATTTCACTACAGCCTTCCTAGAAAGATTATTCCCCCAGGAGCTCAAGGAGGCTAAGGTGGATGAATTCATGAACCTGAAACAGGGAAATCGAATGGTGGAAAAGTATGCATTGGAATTCACAAGGCTGTCTAAATATGCTCCAGAGATGGTAGCTGAGCCAAGGGCTCACATGTAGAAGTTCGTTAATGGAGTATTGAACTTGGTCCTCAAGGATTGTAGGACTGCAATGCTTATTAAGGATATCGATCTCTCCATCCTCATAGTTCATGCCCAACATATTTAGGTAGAAAAACTAAAAGACTTGGAGCGGGAGAATAAATAGCAAGAACTGGACAGTCAGATTATGGCCACCAGAGATCTGGTGGTAGTAGCCACCCACAGCAGCAGCAGAAGGCTCCAAACACCCACTTTAGCCAGTGCCCCTACTTTTCGATCCCTCAAGGACTTGAGGGGTGGAGCATCTGGCTCACAGTCCCAGAGTCATAGCGCCAGCAACTGCTACAGCTACCCAGCATGCCCTAAGTGTGGCAAGAACCATCGAGGAGAATGCATTCAGGTTCGAGAGGGTTGTTTCAAGTGTGGACAGCTTGGTCATCGGCTCAAAGAATGCCCGTCAGCAGGACAGGGGAGATCACAATCCACTACTTGAGCAGCTCCAGCAGGCCGACCAGCTCAGAAAGCCAACACTTCATGTATGGATGGCAGCCAGTACCAAAACCATTTTTATTATTTTTCCTCTCGTCAAGATCAGGAGAGCACACATGATAAGGTCACGGGTATGTTATGCCTTTTCTATCTAGATATGTATGCCTACTAGATCCAAGAGCCACACTATTGTTAGTGGCTTCCTATGTAGCTGTCCAGTTTGATATCACTCCAGAAGTCCTCTCAGAACCATTCTCAGTCTCCACCCCAGTTGGAAAGTTAGTTAGAGCCAGCCGGGTGCATAGAAACTGTCCAGTCTCAATCTTGAATAAGGTCATTCCAGCTGATCTTTTAGAGTTAGACATGGTTGACTTTGACCTCATTCTTTGCATGGATTTGTTACAATCCGGTTATGCCTCCGTCGACTGTAGAACTAGGATCGTCAGGTTTTAGTTCCCTAATGAGCCAACTTTAGAGTGGACGGGAAGTAGTTCAGCGCCTAAGGGTTGGTTTATTTCCTACCTTAAGGACAGAAAGATTATTTCCTAAAGGTTTACTTATCATCTAGTTCGGGTCAAAGATTCTAGCTCTGAGACCCAACTATCCAGTCAATTCCAGTGGTCAGCGAGTTCCCGGACATGTTCCTCGAAGATCTTCCTGGAGTCCTTCTTGAGTGGGAAATACACTTCGGCATAGACCTTCTTCCAGACACTCAGCCCATCTCCATCCCTCCTTACAGAATGGCTCCAGCTGAGCTTAAGGAGTTGAAGGAGCAGATAAAGGACCATCTTGATAAAGGTTTTATCAAACCTAGTATCTCTCCACGGGATGCTCCAGTACTATTCGTGCGAAAGAAAGATGGTACCCTCAAAATGTGCATCAATTACCGTCAGTTGAACAAGGTCACAGTCAAGAACATGTATCCCCTACCCAAGATTGATGAATCGTTTGATCAGCTTTACGGAGCCAGTTGTTCCTCCAAGATAGATCTCAGGTCGGGGTATCACCAGCTAAGTGTCAGAGAATGTGACATACCGAAAATAGCTTTCAGAACTCGATATGGTAAATACGAGTTTGTGGTTATGTCCTTTGGACTCACTAATGCCCCTGCAGCTTTGTAGACCTGATGAACAGAGTCTTAAAGTAGTATCTAGACATGTTCGTCATTGTGTTCATTGATGAAATTCTGGTATACTCTAGAAATGAGGAAGAACATGCTAATCACTTGAGGATAGTGGTTTAGACACTCAGAGATCACCAGTTGTTTGCTAAGTTCAGCAAATGTGAATTCTAGTTGAATTCTATGACTTTTTTTAGTCACGTGGTCTCAGGTGAGGCTATTCAGGTTGATCATCAAAAGATAGCATCGGTGAAAGACTATCCAAGACCAACTTCCCCAACCGAAATTAGAAGTTTCATGGGTCTACCTAGTTATTACCAACATTTTGTGGAAGGTTATTCCTCTATAGCATCCCCTCTGACTAGGTTGACTTAGAAAAAGGTTAAATTTCAGTGGTCAGATGCATGTGAGAAGAGTTTTCAGGAGTTAAAGACTCGACTCACTACCGCTCTAGTGTTGACCTTACCGGAAGGAACAGATGGGTTGTGGTGTATTGTGACGCTTTCAGAGTTGGACATGGTTGTGTTCTGATACAGCGGGGTAAGGTGATAGCTTACCCCTCCAGACAGCTCAAGGTTCATGAGAAAAACTATCCGACTCATGACCTAGTGTTGGCAGCGGTGGTGTTTGTGTTGAAAATATGAAGGCACTACCTTTACGGGGCTCACGTGGATGTATTCACCGATCACAAGAACCTTCAGTATGTGTTCAGTGAGAAAGATCTAAATCTCCATCAGAGAATATGGTTAGAGCTATTGAAGGACTATGACATTAGCATACTGTATCACCCGGGTAAAGCCAATGTGGTGGTTGATACCCTAAGCAGGATGTCTATGGGGAGCGTGGTACAGGTAGAAGAGGGAAAAAAGGAATTAGCAAAGGATATCCATAGGTTATCTTGGTTGGGAGTACAGTTGGTTGATATAGCTGAGGGCGGAGTAGTGGTGCAAAGTGGATTAGATCCCTCATTAGTAGTTGAAGTTAAGTCAAGGCAAGATGAAGATACCATATTACTTAAGCTGAAGGAGGTGATTCTCAAAAAATAAGTGTAGGCTTTCTCCCAAGGGGGAGATGGTGTACTCTGTTAACAAGGTAGGCTCTGTGTACCAGATGTAGGTGATTTGAGATAGCAGATACTGTCTGAAGCACACAGTTCGAGATATTCCATCCACCCAGGTGCTACAAAATTATATCGTGATTTACGGGAAATTTACTAGTGGAACAGCATGAAGAGAGACATCGCAGAATTTGTAGCTAAGTGCCTGAACTACCAATAAGTTAAGGTGGAACATCAGAGACCGGGAGGTATGACTCAGATATTAGCATACCCACGTGAAAGTGGGAAGAAGTAAATATGGATTTCATTACGGGTCTACCTCGGACTCATCGGCAACACGACTCAATCTAGGTGATAGTTGACCGGATGACTAAGTCAACACACTTCCTTCCAATTAAAACTAGAGACTCAACTAGGATTATGCCAGGCTTTATATCCGGGAGTTGGTCAGACTTCATGGGGTGCCCTTGTCCATTATTTTAGGTAGAGGTGCCCAGTTCACCTCGTATTTCTTGAAGTCTTTTCAGAAGGACTCGGTACCCAGGTCAAGCTCAACACATTTTTTCACCCGCAGATAGATGGAAAAGCTGCGCGGACTATACAGACTTTAGAAGATATGATGAGAGCGTGTGTGTTTGATTTCAAGGGTAGTTGGTATGATCACCTACCTCTCGTCGAGTTTGTGTACAACAATAAATACCACTCCAGTATTCAAATGGCCCCATTTAAGGAATTATATGGTAGGAGGTGTAGATGTCCTATAGGGTGGTTTAAACTTGGTGAAGCTAACTAGATAAGACCAGACTCCATTCACGAAGATATGCAGAAACTACAGCTCATCCGAGAAATATTGAAAACAACTCAGAGCTGATAGAAATCCTATGCTGATGTGAGGAGAAGAGAGTCAGAGTTTGCAGTAGATGATTGGGTTTGTCTGAAAATTTCACCCATGAAAGGGGTGATGAGATTTGAGATAAAAGGAAAACTCAGTACAAGATATGTGGGACCCTACAGAATTCTGAGGTGAACTTGCAATGTAGCCTATAAGCTGAAATTACCTTTAGAGTTTCCATCTGTGTACCCAGTATTCCATGTGTCACTATTGAAGAAGTGCATCGGTGATCCAACTTCAGTTGTGCCACTAGACATTGTGGGAGTGAAAGATAGTCTCTCTTATATAGAGGTCCAAGTTCAGATCCTTGACCGTCAAGTTCGTAAGCTGAGGAATAAGGAAGTCACTTCAGTCAAAGTTTTGTGGAGGAATCAGCATGGTGAAGGAGCAACGTAGGAAGCTGAAGTAGATATGATGGCAAGATACCCACATTTATTGCCTTTCAACTCAGTTTCAGTTTAAGGTATCAGTTTTCTCCCTGAAACTCTATTCAGTTACGTGTTCAGTCCATGTGTCCTAGTTTCTTTCATGTTAATGAATGTGTGTATGGTTCATGAATTTAGTTCAGTCATGTAATTCATCTCAGAGGTAGTTGTTCCATTAGTTTTCAGTTTATACAATCAGTATTTGAATGCGATGATTGCGTTTCTCTGCTTTTCTGTATGTTTTCCAACATTCGAGGATGAATATTCCCAAGGAGGAGATATTGTAATTCCTTGAAAAACCTAAGATCAGACCCGGGAGTTAAAATGGAGAAAAAGCATTTTTTACACCAAGTCACAGAATGAGTCATCCTGTGACCCATGGGATAGGCCATGAGTCGTGGAGTGACTCATGGGGAAGGGTCCGAAATTGGTTGAAAATTTGGGAAATTAAGTGATAACGGGTGTGACCACGAGTCATGGTCAACACCATGAGTCCTCATGTGAGTTGTGGTCAAGGGTTGACTGAAATTTTGACAATTTGGGCAGTGTACCTAACAAATCATCACCATGACTCGTCAGGTACACCATGAGTCGTGGTGTCCCCCGTGGTGACCCATGAAAAGAAATCTTGGCTCAGTAGCAACGGGAGATGTCACAAGTCATTAGGTCTCCTAAAAACTCAAGAAGTTAGTTGTTGGCAGGCTGTTGAAATTGAACAAATTTTCCAGTGCTCATCACGATTTGGCACCACGAGTAGTCCCTGACCTCACGACTCATGGAGTGCCTCATGGGGACTGGCAGGGTCCTTTTTCCTACAAACTTCCTAGGGTGTTTTACGTAATTTTATAAACTCTTAGACTCTAAACTAAGTCATTTTGGGTTATAATTAGGGGATTTAGAGGGGTAACCGATGGTTTACTTCATTCCTCGCATCCCCTCAGAAGTTATAACGTAGAATTCTCTTAGAAAGACTCAAAGCAGAAGCTAGGGAAATCAAATTCTCCTCAGATTTTCAAGGGATTCTCTCAAGGATTTCCATCACCAGGTATATGGTAATCCAATAAGGGAATTGTTCTACCCTTGTGTACCCAAAAATCTTCGCTATATTTCCTCTTTTAGTTTAGCCCTGTGAACTCGAAATGTAGAAGATTGTTAGGCTTATATCTCTAAAATTTTAAGTAGTATATTTCTCATGATTTTAATTGCTTATTATTCCCTATTTCTTGACATTTATGAGGATTGTATCTTGTGGAATAATTTAGCCCTAAGTCTCAGTTCAGTAGAATTTGGGATCTTGCGTGTTGGACTAGTTTCCCT
Source organism: Datura wrightii (assembly GCA_035772735.1). Classification (NCBI taxonomy): domain Eukaryota; kingdom Viridiplantae; phylum Streptophyta; class Magnoliopsida; order Solanales; family Solanaceae; genus Datura; species Datura wrightii. The sequence continues at coordinate 11,763,593 of JASDFA010000003.1, forward strand.
TAGCTTGATTCTAACAGATTGAAATTCCCATATTATTAGTGTATGTGGAAATTTTAGTCAGATAATTACATGTCCAGCCTCAGTCAGATTATTAGACTCAGTGTTGTCCAGAAATGCCAGCTGATCAGTTTGACTATAGTTAATTTTTGAGGTGTTAGTGATGCCTCCCAGTTATTAGTATTAGAGTCAGTATCAGATTTAGTGGTTCTTTAGGCGGTCATGACACTTCCAGATAATAAGCTCTGACTAGCCTTAGGACCCCAGCTTCATATTACAGTTTGTTCTTTAGACTATTACGATGCTTCCAGATAAGCAGCTCTAACCAGTCTTAGAACACCAATTACAGAATTCGGTCCGATAAGGCTCTCAGGGTACTTCCAGATAGGTATTCCTGACTTAGTCTTGGGCCCCAGTTTCGAGCTATAAGCTTAGTAGTCAATCTTTACAGTTCAGTTATTCTATTCTCCATGTTATGGTTTCTCCTACTAAATTAGTACATTCAAATTACTGACGCATACCTTTTATGTTGTATCGTTTTATGATACAGGTGCAGGTTCTCAGTCTCAGCACCGTTAGCAGATCTCACTCAAAAGTTTTCAACTGCATCACATTGAGTCCTCATCTTTCTAGGACGAGGATTATTTCTTTTCAGTTATATTCTTTTCAGTTAGACTTAGAGTTAGCTGGGGGATTGTCCCAGCAACTCATTAGATAGATGGATTTCAAACACAGACAGATGTTCAGTTTGTTTTCAGTTGTATAAAACTTTATGATTTAGTTCTTCTTCATAAATATTTTATTTTATTATTTTAAAGCTTCCGCTATGTTTTTAATTAGAAGGCCAGTGTTATAATAGACCATGGGTTGATTTGGGGTTACTTGTGACTCCAAGTATCGTGTCTCATCCATGGTATAGACTCGGGGCATGACATCCATGGTTCTAGGTCCTGTGTCTCGATCCAGGGTCCCAGCTCGGGTCGTGACAAACTTACCAAGGTATAGGATGGGAGATTAAGAAAGGATCATCAGTCATTTTTGATAATTAGTCCACTCTTACCTAAAAGACCTACCTAATGGAAATGGATATCCCTTGATCCCGATTTTGAGCCTTAAATGAATCTTTTTCGTTGTTTAGCCAATTCACCTTTCCTCTTTAATTATGATTAACCCATTTTGGCCCTGGTCCCTCCTTGGACACTGTGTACCTCAACTTAGGCAAATTGCCTAAGTTGAGGGTAGCTGATAATGTCGAAATTCACTCCTCACTAGGAGAGAGGTAAATAGTCATTGGCAAAATGAATATACCCGATGAGTGTCGAGGTAGAATCCCACAAGGAATTGAGTCGATAGTGTAAGAGTTATAATCCGATTCAAACTAGAATTCATCATTGTTCAACATTTAAAAAGTAAAAATGGGGCAAAAAAATGGAAAACAATATCAAATTCTAACTTAGAGCTAAGTGAGGGGGATTCCAATTGTTGCAATCACAATTGAGATGGCTAGGGGTGTGCTATTGATGGGATAACAACTAAAATGGGATTTACTTCTTTGCCTTAGATTCAAATTTAACATAGATAGCAGTTGATAAAGCACATTCCCTCTTTTCTCAACCACAAGAATATTTATGCTTTGGGTTTTCTCAAACCTTAAGGCCAAATTCAAATTATCAACCGCAAAAAACATGAGGAAGGATCAATCTATCTCTATCCTTGAACTTTTAATTGAGTGGGAATGTGGGTTTTGACTATCTCTAATTCAACCCCATACATCAACACTCCATATCCTCCCTATTATTTTCTCACCCTTCTTTCTCAAGCAAAAGAAAGAAAGTTAACAAAATTCATGTTTGCAACCATCAATTTTTACAATTAAAACTTGGAAAAAACAATAGATCTATACTTGCAATAAGAATACAAGAACAATTAATCAATACCCATGAAAGTTTACAAACCCAACATACACACACCCCTAGCTAACAAATTGGTTATGTATATTTACACACCGAGAGAGAGAAGATACCAATAGGATTTCCCTCAACATTCATCATAATACTTCACAAATATTCTTCACAAGGTCTTACAACAACGGTGGAATTCCCCCAGAAAGGGTTAAAGGAATAGAAGAAGAAAAGTAAATTCTATCACTACTATTTTAGAGTGTGTTTTTCTTCTCTCTAGAATTGAGTGTGTTGTCATCTTTTCATGTGGTGTACAATGAGGGTCATAAATATCTTGTAATTTCTTGTGTATAAGTTTCCACAATTTCCCTTGGAGGCTTCTCGGTGCTTTGGGATCTTTTCTGGATGTTTTTACCATTCCATCAGTGAAATAGGTCACTTGCCCTTCGTTCTGCGTTAACTGGTGCCAAACTGTGATTCGCTAGTGCCCAACTGCGTTTTGCCAGTGCCCAACTGCATTTTATCGGTGTTTAGCCGGTTTCAATCTACTAAACTCCAGTCAAGGCAATAGCAACTGCATTTGATCGGTGTTTTGCAAGTCTAGACCAGTGTTTCACCGGTTAAAAATATGTCTTTAGCAACTCTTTTTGGGTTCAAATCCTCCATTACCTTTGCTTCCTTCAAATGCCTACATAGAAATAAAAAGGGCATAAAACCTTTCTAAATAAGTTGAATACCAAGCAAAAGCTCATGCTTCAAAGCCAAATGAGTTGGTAAATTACCAACTCATCAAACCCCCAAACTTGAATCATTGCTTGTCCTCAAGAAAGGAATTCCTTCAGAATAAGACTTTACTTAAGCTTAGAGCATCATGGGAGTTGCACATAAAACCATCAACCTGTAAGACAAACCAAGAATTAACATCGACTCAAGAAAAAGAAAAAGACTCAAAACATGCTGCACAAGCTTCAATAGGTGACCACAATCATTAAGCATACCTTGCATGCATTCCTTTCATTCAAACAAGGGGAATAGTTCATCAAAACAAGTTCAAGGAGAATCTCAAATCATTGAAAATTCACATTTAAAGCTTTCCTTAAAGTTCTCTACACACTTGTCTCATTCATACCTCTCACTTGGAAATAATTTTAAGCATGTACCCAAAGGAAGTGATGCCACTCACAAGAAGATCAAATCCCAAATATTTTTAAGCATTTCACACATAGGGATTATACAAATACGCTCACTCTTACAAAGAAATTCAAGTGCATACAAATTGACCGATAGGCTTGCCCTTTATGTAACTCGCCACTAATGTAGAGTTGCTACACTCAAAATCACTAAGGACTTTCGGATAATCATGAAGGCTAGGGGTAAGGGTAGGAAAAATGTTTATCTCTAGTAACTAGAACCTTCCTAATTCCTTTTTGTGAACACTTTTAACATCCCATCACACTGTTGCGCTCACTCTACCTTATCTCTCCTTGCTCATCATCTTCATATTTATTTAGCAAGAGCCACCCTTTTAACACCTTTGGTTTCCACATTTATCCTCATCTAAGCAAAAGGTAGCACCTTTCAACTATTCTTTCTCCTATAATGATTTGAGGTTTTTTCAACCAACCATTTCATTCATTCATCACAATTTGGTGCTATCTCACATTGAAGCTCTTATATTTCTCCCCCCTTTTATTTTGCAAACCCCCAAACATAGGCTTTTGCCTCATTTTGATTCATTTCCTTATCTCTACCCATTTCTTGGGGTTTAAGCCCCATTTTTATTCTTTCATTACTAGCAACTAGAGAGGATGGGTGCCAAAGAAGAGGCTTAAAAAGGGTTATTGGGACAGTAATGTGGTTTCCAAGAAAAGGGTAAAGGCTCAACTATTGGCTATCGAAGATTGATGTTCAAGGAATTCATTTTGGTGAAGTGATTATCAAAAGAAAGCCTAAGATTATATTCTAAGTGCAGCCACATCTAAAATTTCATCTTGAGTCACACTTAAATTAAGTTCTAGACAATCATACATACACAATAAATAAGCCAAAATACTCATGTAATACCCCGGAAGTGCCCAAGAGCAGACCTAGGAATCTAAAATTCAAAACTGTTGAAAGTTAGGGAAAAATTGCAGAATGAGAGGTACAACCACTCGTGGTAAGTAACCACGAGCCGTTGTGAGTAGTCGTGGAAAGGGTTAGGCCTGGTGTTAGTGTAAACAACGAGCGTTATAATGACTCATTGCTAATAAGAATGATACGTTGTCCAAATTCGTGGTAAGGAAGTGAACTTTTGCAGTAGACTCGACGGATGGATACCACGAGTCGTTGGAGGATACAACGAGTAGTGGTGAGGTTCGTTGTGAAGGAGTTTAGATATTTCATAAGAGGAGACAATGATCGAGGGAATAACTCATGGTATCTAAGGACGAGTCGTCTTATCTATTCGTGGTGTGAATCTGAGAGAAGGGTGGGACAGTGCACAGCACAGACAGGTACCACGGCTCGTGGTACCCTCCAACGGCCCGTTGGGTCGTCCGTTGTTTGGCCCAGTGAACAAATTTCTGCGAATTCAGTAAGGTTATTTATGTCATTTCCTAAGTTCTAGGGGCCTATACTATGTAATTTAAGGCTCGTTTCAGTGGGTTTAAGGAGGGGAAAATCCAATTCTAAGTTATTTCTTTCCATGCATGCAAACTTGACGGATTGATGAGAGGATTTAGAGCAAGTTTTGAAGGTTTCCATTGAAATCTCACCTTGGGCAATTAGAGAAGTGGTTAATCATCCCTCCCAGGTATGTAGGGTTATGAGTGGGTGTCGTTTTCCACACCCATGCCCAATTTCTATCAAATCATGAAAATTACCTATGATCAAGTTATGGAGTTTTTACCCAATTGCATAATTCTTCAATCTCTATACATGGGCATGATTTGATTATATTTATATTGATGAATTTTGAAGCTTGGGCAGATTAAATTGTTTTCAATCAAAAATTATTTTTTCTAAATTATGAAATTTAATGCCCATGAGTGAGAAGTTCATGAAAGAAGAGAATGGTGATGAATGTATGATGATGATGAGATTTGATAATGAAAAGCATGTTTCCTAAGCTACCCAAAATTATGATATTTTTTTCAAAATGAATTGAGTGGATCCAAGTATGATAAAGCTTTGGGCAATGCCCACATGTTGACTTAAAATGATAAGTTTTACCGAAATAAGCTTACCACTTTGTTTGGAGAGAAGTCTCCCAAGTTTCATATTATTAGCTTGTAGTATGTTTCAAGTTAAAGCTTCTCATATGCATAAGTTCATAATTGAGATGTATGTCATTATTGAGCCTTGTCAAAGGACAATGTTGAGCTTCATTTCATATGATGTTGAGTTGTACATGATTCCATCTTAAGCTTCGTCAATAGATGATGTTGAGCTTCGTAATATATGATGTAGAGCATTGCATGTTTTTTGGAGAAGAGTCTAGCACCAAGCGGGCAAAGGGTCGATCACCCTATGCCCCAGAACTACGCGCCAACGTAGGTTGAATACTATATGACTTGGGACCTCCCTAGTGAGCTTCCCCCTGCCCGATGGGCCTTCAGCTTGATATCGATATCTGGTAGCGTCCTTAGCCCGGGCAAGGTTTTGGATTGCTCTGCCAACTTCATTGTAATAGTCGAGACCACGTAAGCTCTATCGTTGTATGTTGGTTAAATGACGAGTCCCCCATTGTCTATATGATTCAGATTTTCATATTCATTACTCATGATTATTTCTTTAAGCATTCATGTTCTAAAAGAAATGTTTGACTCATTGTTCAGCTTTTATCATATATGTTATGTTTCAGCTTTGAGCCATTTGAGTTAGTCATGATGTTATAAAGCTAGGCAGGGTCATGTTATGATAAGATTTCGATTTCAGGATAAATGCATGTAGCCCTCCTTCTCAGACTTGAATGCTTATGATATGTTATGAAATGTTTAAATGATTTATTTTACTTAAGCGGTTTTACATACCTTGCATACTCGGTACATTCCACGTACTGACCACATACTTTCTATGTTGTATCATTTCATGATATAGGACCCAGCTTGCAGCTGCAACCCTGCTCTTAGACAACTTTCCAGAGTTAGTATCTGCTCGGATTGGTGAGTCCTTATCCTCTGAGGACTAGACTATCATTCTCCTTTATGTATTTCCAGTTTCAGTATTATTGAGTTAGTTGGGGTCTTGTCCCATCAACTCGTTCAGATTAGAGGCTTTCAAACTTATGTATGTGTAGCTTCGGATGTTATTCTGATGTGATGTTGAATTAGACTTCCGCTGAGATTATATTTAAGTTTTCTTCAGTGTATTGAGTGAGTCAGTTGTATGCTGATGCCATGGGCGACTTGGGGTCTCTCGAGATCCCTTGTCCCATGTCCTCAATTCAAGCCTCAATTTAGGTCGTGAAAACTCACCACACAAGGCATCACAATCCAAGGAATTTACACACTTTCTAAATCATATTAAGAGTATGATTTTAGACAAGCTAGTTTGTGAAGCAACAAGCCAAGCAAGGAATGTATAACCCATGATAAGATGGTGCTCATTTTCAACTTTAGGTGCCCCCATTTTCTTTTTAAAACTCATGTGCAATGTCAAGCAAGGAATTTTGGGGGTACCTCATCAAACAAGTGCACAAAAGACTCAAGAAGACTCTAGACTTGACATTTTCCCTTAAGAAAGTCGCCTTTCAATCCATTATTGGGAAATGCCACCCGGTTCAGCAGAAAAATAGATAAAAAAACATTCTCCTTTAGGTCGTAGTATAAAGAAAATCCTTGGAGTTTATTCATAGACTACTATCTACAAAGGCAATGCTAACTAGCAAGTAATGATGATTTACCCTTACAAAAGACATCACCTAATCTATCATAGGGCCATATCGTGCATCACTAATAAGTGGATTACTCAGACTCCCCCCCCCCCCCTACAAAACAACAACACAACAAAACAAATAGAAACAAAGGTAAGGCATTGTCTTCGATGCACAAAGTTTGAACAAAATAAGGGAGGAATAGGTGAAATAACTCCCTGGTATAATAGAGGCATCTGCATTGGAACTGTGTGCAATATAGTTGAACCTGCATTTTGCAGGTGGAGCGCAAAACCACTTCTCCGACCCTTCTCCTTCCATGTGTTCTAGATGTAACTGGTGCTTGACCAGCATTTCGCACCTTTGGCCCTACGTTTCGCAGGTCTAGCGCAAATGTGCTAATGTTGAGTAATTTTTATTCCAGGTATTCTGGTGGGCATCTACGCTTTTTGTGCATTAGAACCTGCATTTCGCAGGTCTAGCGTCGGTTTCCCAATTTTTCTTCTTCTACTTTTGTTACACCCTGTACCTGTCCCACCCCTGCACAATCAAAGACAACACAAAAAAAAGTAAAAATAAATAAATAAAAAGAAATTTAAAATCACTTGGGTTGCCTTCCAAGAAGTGCCTAAGTTAACGTCGCGACTCGACGTTTTCAACTTTCACCACTTCTCTCTCCACTTTGAGCTTTTGATTTGCACCCCTAATTTCTTATCCATTATTCTACTCTTCTTAAGGGCTGGTGGTGTAAAAGTAAAGGCGCCAAGCAATAGATATCACGTCTTGCATTTCTTGGGTCTTAAAGAAGGAATGTCCTTAAGCCACTTTTATCTTCCTCTTCAACTTCCTCCATAGACTTGGTTTCCTCCATTTCTATATCGTCAATCAAGTTCAATGTTGAAAAATGATTGGAGGGTGGTTTAAGCCGCTCCATTCTCAATCATGCTTCTTGCTTGACATCCTCCTCCTCAAATGCACTAGAGTCCTCACAAATGGTTTGATGGACTTCTCTTTGGGGCTCTAGTGTCATTTCTTCACTTATGGCATCTTGAATTATGGTTGGTTTAGTTGGTTGGCAAATCATCTTGACCTCTTCAAAGTTCACCTTGACTCCTTTCTCATCATCATGTTGAGCTTCCTCCCATGAGTCAAGTTGAGTTAGGCCCCATTGTTCACTTCTTCTTTTTATGTTTCTCAATATCTCCTCCACTTCTTCTTTTGGAGAACTATAGATTTCTTCTTGAGGAGGCGATGATTCCATGGGCATTAAGGGGTTGACATCCTTTTCCGCAAGTTGATAACAATTGAATTGAAATCGCTCATGAGAACTAATCTGGTGATTGAGCATAGTCATCCAATAGGGACGAACTAATCATTTGGATGAACCTTAGTTATCAGTTCTACAAGTAAGCATTGGAGTATATCACAAGTGTAAACTCGAAGTAGTTATGAATCCATGGGGAACACTTGCCCTAGTTATTCACATAAAATCGATAAACAACAATTAATTCTCATCATTGTTACATCTTTGTTTTTACAAAACCCTCTTTAGGAGATAACAAACTTAAAAGCTTAAATACGAGTGTTATTCTATATCTTGACCTTATTCCCTATGGGATTGACCCCAACCTTTGTTGAGTTATATATTAAAAACATTTTCATCATACTTTTACTGGAGTGTGATTTGAGCGTTATCAAAATTGGTGTCGTTGTCAGGAAATACGGCTTAGGATTAGAGTAATTGTTGTGTTTAACTTCTATCGTTATTTCCTTATTTATGTTTTTATTTTGATTTGTGATTCGTTCAGGCTACACCAGGGAAGACACATCTCAAGAACCACCTCTGTGAATACCTAGATGGAAAATAAGAGGCTGCTAGTGTCCTTGGGAGAAATGATGAGTATTGATATACTAGCAGTCGTCTTAATGAATTATGAGGGAGATAAATTATCGGGGTACACGGAGCTGGTAAATTCCCTAGAGGGAATGGGGTCGTATTACTTCAGGCCAAAGAAGTTAGACCTTGACTTAAAGAACCGTGCAACTCCTCCAGCAAAATCATCAGTTGAAGTACCACAAGTCCTGGAACTTAAGGCATTACCTCCACATCTAAAATATTCATTCTTGGGAGAGAACAACACCTTGCCAGTAATTATTGCAGCAGACCTGGTAGACTGGCAAGTGGAGGCCCTGATTGCAGTATTAAAAAAGTATGAAAAGGCAACTAGTTGGACTATTGCAGACATCATCGGGATCCCTCCAGTCATATGCACCCAAAAAATCCATCTTGAGCCAAATTGTGTACCAAGTATAGAGCATCAATAATGACTGAACCCACCTATGCAAGAGGTGGTGAAGAAAGAGATTATAAAGTGGCTAGATACTTGTGTAGTTTACCCCATTGCAGATAGCAAGTGGGTGAGTACCGTATAGTGTGTGCCGAAGAAAGGTTGCATCATAGTGGTACCAAATGACAAAAATGAGTTGATATCGATGAGATCGGTCACGGGTTTGTGTGTGTGAATGGACTACAGAAAACTCAACCACTGGACCTAGAAGGACCACTTTCCAATGTCATTCATGGATCAGATGCTTGATAGGCTAGTAGGTAGAGGCTGGTACTACTCTCTTGATGGTTATTTTGGGGTACAATCAGATCTCTATAGTCTTGGAAGACCAAGACAAGAACACGTTCACTTGCCCATATGGAATATTTGCTTTTAGGATAATGCCCTTTGAGTTGTGTAATGCACCAGCCATATTCTAGTGTTGCATGATGTCGATCTTTTCAGATATGGTCGAGGACACCATTGATGTATTTATGGATGATTTCTCAGTTTTAGATGAGTCATTTGAATCCTACCTCAAACATTTGAGCAAAGTGTTGAACATATTTGAAGAAACTAATCTGGTCCTTGTCAAAGAAGGGATAGTGCTGGGTCATAGAATCTCTACAAAAGGGATAGAGTGGAAAGGGAAAAAATTGAAATAATAGTAGGATTTCCACTGCCTATTTCTGTCAAGGAGATCAGAAGCTTTTTGGGGCATGCAGGATTCTATAGGAGGTTCATCAAGGATTTCTCAAGGATTGCACAACCATTGTGAAAACTACTTGAGAAGGAGGTGGAGTTTGTGTTTGATGAGGCATGTCTGAAGGCTTTTGAATGCCTGAAAAATAGATTTGTTGCAGCTTTCATTATCATAGCCCCAGATTTCTCTCTCCCGTTCGAGGTAATGTGTGATGCTAGTGGGGTGGCCTTTGTTGCTTTCTTGGGCTAGTGGAGAGATAATATTTTTCACCCTATCTATTATGCTAGTAAGATACTCAATGTAGCTCATAAGAACTACACGGTAACTTAACAGGAGCTACTAGCAGTGGTCTTTGCATTTGAAAAGTTCTGGCCATACTTGATTGGAGCTAAGGTAATTGTCCATACAGACCATGCTGCACTAAGGTGCTTGATGTCGAAAAAGGATGTTAAACCCAGGCTGATCAGATGGGTGTTGTTGCTCCAAGAATTTGAATTCAAGGGTAAAGACCGAAAGGGAACACAAAATTAGGTGGCCGATCACTTGTCCAGTAGTAGAGACAAGAGTGAAGGATGAGATTGATATCGATGATACCTTCCCAGATGAACAGGTATTGGCCAAATCCCATGATTTGATCCCTTGGTTCACTGACTATGCAAATTATTTGGTAAGCAACATGATTCTGGAAGATATGGTATCTCGGCAAAGGAAGAAGTTCCTGTTTGATGCACGGAGGTACTATTGGGATGAACCATATCTATTCTGCATTTGTGCAGATGGGCTGACTCAAAGATGTATGCCAGAAGTAGAGATGTTGAGTATTTTGGAGGCTTGCCACTCATCCCCAGTTGAGGGTCATCATAGTGTTATCCGAACTGCACACAAAATTTTGCAGTGCAGGTATTATTGGCCTCTATCCACCAAGATGCTTACGATTTTTCCAAGTCCTATGATTAATGCAAAAGGCAAGGTAGAATCACTTGTAAGCAGGAGCTACCATTAACCCCTATTCTTGAAGTACAATTATTCGATTTATGGGGTATCAACTTCATAGGCCCATTCGTGAGCTCATATAGGATGAAATACATTTTGCTGGCTGTGGACTATGTCTCGAAATGGGTGGAACCATTGCACTCCCTAACAATGAAGGGAAAAGTGTCACAACTTTTCTGCGGAAGCACATTTTTGCTAGAGTTGGTACTCCTAGAGCCATCATCAGCGATGGTGGATCACACTTTTATAATCGCCTTTTTAGAAATCTATTGGAGAAATATGGTGTGAAACATAAGGTGGAAACACCTTACAATCCTCAATCAAGTGGGCAAGTAGAAGTGTCCAACAGGGAGATCAAGACTATTCTGGCTAAAACAATGAACACCAACCGGACAGACTGTTCAAAGAAGCTTGATGATGCACTTTGGGCATATCGAATAGCTTACAAGACCCCATTGGCTTATCTTCATATCAGCTTTCTATGGAAATTCGTGTTATCTGCTGGTAAAAGTTAGAGCTTAAGGCACTGAAAAAGTTGAACTTGGATTGTAATGAAGTAGTCAAGTTAAGGCTAGATCAGCTAAATGAGTTAGATGAGTTCCAGGTTCGAGCTTATAAGAGTACAACCATTTATAAGAAAGGATGAAATATCAACCATGACCAAAAGATTGCAAAAAGGGAGTTTCAACGCTGGTGATTTGGTCCTACTGTTTAATTCAAGGCTCCGGTTGTATCTAGGTAAATTAAAATCTAGATGGAGGGGATCGTATCGAGTGGTGAATGTGTTCCCATATGGTGCGGTGGAAATTAAGAATAAAGATGGTAAGAGGTTTAAGGTGAAGGGGCAAAGGATAAATCTGTATATGGGAGACACAAAAGAGATAAGAGGAATTGAGTCGGTGTACCTTGATGACGCCTGAATGGTCAATGAAGTTGCATCGTACCGCGACATTAAATCAGGCACTGCATGGGAGGCAACCCATGTAGGGTAAAGTCTGAGTAGCAACAGGTATGTCCCATTCCCTTATTCTTACAATTTATGCTTTGGGACGAAGCATGCTTTTGAAAATGGGGGTTGTATTTGTTGATTTTGGGAGTTTTGTTCGTATCAGGGTTTTTGTTGTCGTGTTTATTTTCCCTCGGACATGTTATCTAGTAGAACCAGAATGTTTAGGTTGTTTTTATTATTTGTGTAATTACAAGTAGCTTAGGATTACTTTTATAGCCAATAAATGCACTAGTTTTCATGTTTTTTGAAAAATAACCCTATTTGAAAAAAATTTATGTTAGTTGTGTATGTTGACTGTGAATTATGACTTTTGTGGATATTTATATGGCATTTATATTAATAGCATGTGCAGTTGTAGTTTATTCATGCATGAACCGGATAGGTAGAACCAATGCAAACCTGTACCATAAGTGAGTGAGGATTCATACTCAGTTCAAAACTGCATTAAGGATCTATAACTTGTCCTGTTGGTCTTTACATAGGATTTAGGATACTTGGGTAAGAAAAGATCATAGGCCATTTTTGTCATCGCACTTTAGCTTAAATTTCCCAACCAAATGAAATGATTCTCTTAATCTCGTATTTAAGCCTAAAAGTTGACTTATTTCCTTTGATTACCTACTCGCTTGACCAAGTTTATAATAAACATGTTTGGCCTTGGTCCCTCCTTGGACATTGTGAACCTCAACTCAGGAAAAATATCTAAGTTTAGGGTGGCTTTATTAGGGGTGCACAAACAGTTTAAGGGTGGAGAAGAAAAGAGAAAAAAGTCAAAGAAGAGTGAGGTGTGGTGTGAAAAGAAAATAAAAAGAGTTGAAAAAGCAAAAATGAAAAGAACAGAAAAGAAAAAGAACTAAAAAAGATGAGAAAAATACACCGCACTCACATATTACATTGAAACAGAGAAAAAGGGAGGACAAAGTTGAAAATGAAAAACGGGGTTAAAAAGTGAAAAGTGGAGAAAATCTATGTAGTGCAAAGGAGGGTTAGTCACAAATATCCATATCTACCATACCCAGTCTGAAGCCTACATTACAAGATGAGAAAAGTCTTATAGTGATCCTAACTTAACTGTCTAAAAAGCCAATGTAGAGAAAAGAAGGGCAAGCCTATGGTATCCGTGTGCAGTATTTGAAACTTCATTGTGAGGGTGAGAGTTTTTCTTGTTTAGTCCTATGTTTCATCTTTCTATATATCTGTGAGCATTGGGGACTTCATTTATGGTGAGGGTATATAGTTTGTGTTGCATTCTGTCGATTGTCTGTGTGAATAGCATTGGTAATAGTCGAATTCTCTGCTAATAGTTGATGCCATATCTCAATGCCTATAAATCATGGGTTGTAGTTACATATGTGCATAGTAAACTTGGTTTGAATGAAAAAGGGGTCAATAACTGTTAATGGTTCATAGTGCAAATTTTGTTGTGTTGGCTGTAGGTATTCTAAGTTTACTTTCTAGTTAAGCATCACTTTGAGTTTCGTTTTCTCTGCCTGAGGACATGTAAAAGTCTTATGTTAAGGGTGTTGATGTGTTGTAGGGTTACAACACTTTCGACGCTTAAAACTGAGGAAATAAGCATGGACTTAGGTGTGTTTATACAGATATGATGCACTTTTACTTTGTTTTCAAGAAACATAGTTGTTTGAGTTGAAATGTGCAATAGAAGGACAAAAATACAAAAAAAGGTGAAGTACGGACCTCAGTACGAGTCGCACCACCTGGTATGAGCCGTATTAAGAGTCGTGGAAAAGTCCAGAACATTTGTTTGAGGTGAAGGCAAAGTACGACTTATATTACGAGCCGCACTATCTTAGTATGAGCCGTACCACAGCAATCATAGAAAGTTTCAGAAGATGCTGCACAGGACAAGTCTCCAAGTACGGGTAATAACCACGGATCATAATATCTACTTATAACCCATACCAAGGAGCCATAGTAAAGTTCAGAAGAATTGAAGAATGGTAGATCTCGATGTATGACTGGAAGTCACGAGGTGTAGGTTCATGGTACGAATCATACCAGCTTCCAACATTTAGCAAAAGTAGAAGTTGCCAAGCATTATACGAGAAAAGGTATGACCAGTACAATCCTGTTACAGATCGTAGGTGAAGTCGGCGATAGTTCAGCAGCTTTCCCTGTTTACTTAGGAAAGGGTTCTAAATAATTGTATAAATACTTTTTAGGTTATTTTGGGTCAGAACAAGTAAGTTAGAAGTAAGGAACAAGTAGTCACAAGTCATAGAAGTTATAGAGAGTCATATTTTGAGAGTGTTGTTATTGATTTTCTAAACTAGGGTTTTGTGTACCATGGTGAATTAATGAACTAGGGTTGCACAAAGTGATTCTAAACCAATGCTAAACGCTTGTATTATATGCTCTTCATCTTTAATATTTTTTAACACAGCGCAACATTAGGACTTGCCCGAATTCTTTATTTGCTTTAATCTAGAGAAGTAGAGATTAGGAAAAGAGAATTATAGCAAATCCTTGATCTTTATGGCTCATTGTATAACTTGAGCTGCAGTCGCAAGATAGTTAATTTGCAATAAATTGACAATGGTTGAATTAAAATCGCTCATGAGACCTAATTCAGTAATTGAGTATAGTCATCCAATAGGGATGAAACCAGTCATTTGGATGAACCCTCGTTATGAGTTCTACAAGTATGCATTGGGGTAGATCACAAGTGTAAACCTGAAGTAGTTATGAATCCATGGGGAACACTTTTCCCTAGTTATTCACATGACATTGATAAATAATAATTAATTCTCTGCATTGTTACATCTTTTTTTTTACAAAACCCCCTTTAGGAGATAACAAAATTAAAAGCTTATATATGAGCGTAATTCTATATCTTGACCTTATTCCCTGTGGGATCGACCATAACCTTTATTGGGTTATATATTGACAACGTCCACATCATACTTCTACAGGAGTGTGATTAGAGCATTATCACTCATTTGGGCATCCACCCCAATGTCTACCATGAACATCACATAAAGTGCATCTATACCCATCATAGAAGAAAGAAAGTGCACTCACCTCTCTTCTAAGGGTATATTTGCAATCTTGTCAAAGGTATGGTCCACCACAATAAGGACATGGGCCATCACGATAAGGGTTGAAACCAACAAACCTCTTTTCATTCCACGATGCCATAATGCAAATACAAATAAACAAAATAAATACAAACAAAATATGATGTAAAACAAAATGCAAAATAAGTTTGAATCAGTAATTAACTAATGGTTATCACAACTCAATTCCCCGATAATAGCGCCATTTTTGATAACGTCCAAATTCATTCCTAGCTAGGAGAGAGTGTAAATGGTCGTTGGCAAAACAAATATACCCAATGAGTGTCAGGGTCGAATCCCACAAGGAATTGAGTCGATAGTTCAAGAGTTATAAACTGATTCAAACTAGAATGCATCATTATTCAACATTTGAAAAGTAATAATGGGGAAAAAAAGGAAAACAATATCAAATTCTAACTTAGAGCTAAGTGAGGAGGATGCCAATTGTTGCAATCATAAGTAAGATGGCTAGGAGTGTGCTATTGATGGGCTAACAACTAAAATAAGATTTACTTTATTTCCTTAGATTCAAATTTAGCATAGATAGTAGTGGATAAAGCACATTCCCTTATTTCTCAACCACAAGAATGTTTGAATGTTTATGCTTTGGGTTTTTCCCAAACCCCAAGGCTAATTCAAATTATCATCCATAAAAACTTGAGGAAAGATCAAGCTATCTCTAGCCTTGAACCTTTAATGGAGTGGGAATATGGGTTTTGACTATCTCTAGCTCAACCCCACACATCAACACTCTAAACCCTCCCTATTATTTCCTCACCCAATTCCCACCCATCTTTCTCAAGAAAAAGCATGAAAGTAAACAAAATTTATGTTTGCAACCATCAATTTTTATAATTAAAACTTGGAGAAAACAATAGATCTATACTTGCAATAAGAATCCAAGAATAATTACTCAACACCCATTCAAGTTTACACCAAATATCTCTTTAAAATATATCTTATAAGCCTTGGCTAAATCATGACAAAATATACTTAATTTTACATGGGCTTGCCCAAATCATGAAATCATACATACTTGAAATTTACTTCATAATTCAAAATCGTGAAATCATAAGTTGAGAGTTTATAAACATTCATGCATACTAGATAACTCATCATGCTTGAAATCATAGGATCATAGACTTGAATTTCATGAAAACATGCATAATATGGCATAACTTCTAATAACTTAAAAACATGAATTTATGATCAATTTGACTGTAAAAATCTCCCCATTTATCTTAAATCATCAATTGAGACATAAGGGAATTGGACTCATAGACATAGCATGGATGTTCACATAGAATTGGGTTAAAAACCCTAGGATTTCCATACACTTGATATAAGACTTGAATTCATGAATATGAGAGGAAATTGGGCATTAGGGTGGAAGAAATCCCCCATTCATGGCCCTACATACTGGAACTTGAAAAATCTACAACTTTACTTGAAGAGATCATAGACCCTATCATGGAAATCATATTTTTATATCAAATCAACTTTACCCATAAGGGAATCATGAGCAAATTTCAAAACCCAACATAGAATCAAAATTTTCGAAATTAGGGCTTTGGGGAAATTGGGTGATCATACTTTTGATTGAAAAGGGACATGAGGTTGAAAGGAATCCACATTGATAGACCCACATACCTAAATTGATAAATCCCCAACTAAAAAATGAAACCCCACTTGATTCTTGAAGAACTTGAGGAACAACCCTAAGAATTTCTTGAGAGAATTGATACTTCAATTTAGAGTGTTAGGATAGTAATGGGTGATCTAAGATGAGTAATACCATCAATGCACTCTTTTCCATGCTTAAAATGACGTAGTCTAGGCTTAGGAGTTTAGAAATTACAGAAATGCCCTTTTTAAAATCCCAAAAATTTTTACTCTGCCAGATGCCATGACTCACACCACGAGTGGTACCTCCATCCTTCTAACGAATCGTACATTGACTCGTGGTTTCCCATAACGGGTCATACAACGACTCTTACATTCTAACTAGAGTAACTCATTCCTCAAGCCATGGTTCATCCTACGACTCATGACATCATCCCACAAGTCATATCTTAACTCGTTTTCACTGAACTCCTCTTGCAGATTATAACCACGACTCTTCCAATGACTCGTACCTTCTAAAAATGACTCATACCACGAGTCGTCCTATGAAATATTCTCCTTCTTTTCTGCTAAACACATACCAAATCTCGGTTCTAGTGTTAGGAACCTTCGAGGTATTATAATGTCTCCCCCTTGGGAACATTTTTCCTCGAATGTGGGGTAAGCATATTGAAAAATTAGGTAAAGGAACTGAAATCTCAAATACTGAATATCTGAAGCTGAAAACTGACGAAGTGGCTGACTCCGGAATGATATCTGAACTGAATTCATGAATCACTCAAACATGCACTGACAAGAAAGGAACTGGGATACATGAACTAAACATGAAACTGAAATAGAATACTAAGGAGGAAATTGATGCCTTAAGTTGAAACTTAGACGAAAGGGAAAAGATGCGCGTATTTAGCCATCATATCTTCTTCGATTTCCCACATAGCCCCCTCAACATGCTGATTCCTCCACAGAACCTATACTGAAGATGCTTCCTTATTTCTCAACTTTTGAACCTAACAATCAAGGATCTCAACTAGCACCTCCTAATAGCTAAGTTTATCCCTCACACCTACGCTCTCCACCGGAACAACCAAAGTCGGATCACCAATGCACTTCATTAACAATGATACTTGGAAGACCAGATGTACCGTAGACAACTTCGCTGGTAGCTCTAACTCATAGGCCACTTTGCCAACATGTCTCACAATTAATTAGGGACCAACATATCAGGGACTAAGCTTCCCTTTCTTTCCAAACTTCATCAGTCCCTTCATGGGAGATACCTTCAAGAACACCCAATCATCAACTTTAAACTCAAGCTCTCTCTGCCTAATATCGGTATATGACTTTTGATGACTCTGAGCTATTTTCAATCTTTCTCTTTTAAGTTGCACTTTCTCTATAGCCTATGAACTAAATCTGGCCCTATCAACGTAGCTTCACCTACCTCGAATCATCCAATAGGTGACCTAAATCTCCTCCCATAAAGAGCCTCAAATCGAGCCATTTGAAAGCTGGAGCGATAATTGTTATTGTAGGCAAACTCAATGAGGGGAAAGTGATCATCTCAATTACCCTTGAAATCAATCACGCATCGACATGTACTCAAGATTCTGAATGGTCCACTCAGCCTGACCATCTTTATGCGGGTGAAAAGTTATGCTAAGCTTACCCTGAGTATCAAGGCCCCTTAGAAATGACCTCCAAAATTGAGAGGTGGACTGAGTATCCTTATCTGAGATAATGGAAAAAGGAACTCCATGCAACTAAACTAACTCCTGAATATAAAATCTAGCATAGTCCTTGTGCTAACTTGGTTATTCGGTCCACTATTACCCATATAGAATCATGTTGTCGGTGTGTCCGAGGCAACCCGATAATGAAATATACCTTAACCTCCTCCTACTTTCAATTAGGAATACTGATACCATGTAGAATGCCTCCCAGTCTCTCATGATCCACTTCCTCATCCTATACTTCTCTCTAAGCTCATATCCATAATGAAGTCTAAGTCCGACAACACACTTTCCTTCTCTTTCAGACCTAGTTTGGCTACACCTCTTGCAATCCAAAGTTATCCACTAAGAACATTACTCCCCCCCTAACAAGAAAGTCGCACAAGTTCAAGCTCTAATCAAAAGTCATTAGTCACACCATACTATGATTTACCTGTACATTCCCACCTCATTCAAGCCTATCACCTATGATTATTCCATGGCTCCTTGTGACTAACACTATTCGAGAATTCCCCCTATCTTCCAGTCTTGGCTAATAACTGCGCCTTTATGAACTTCTGCATACCTGGCATGAATAGGGAGTTATCCTGAACATACACGTTGTAACCATCATTTCCATCATGGGGGAACATACATAGGGCTTAGAGTAAGGAAATCACGAGCACAATTCGTTCAAGAAATCTAAGTTGGGCATATACTTGATATAGCACGATCTTATGAGCTGATAAGGCAAATCTTAAGGATTGACTTCGTAGAGTCGAGCATGCTGAGAGACATGAGTTTCATACATAATGAGTTTCATGACAAGAAGTCGAGTTTTATGGAGTCATAGAGTAAGATTGGTATCGATGGCCAAAGCGGTAACCTATTGTCTTATGAATCTGAACATAAGCATGAGTAGAGTGTAACGTCAACCAAAACATAAAGGAAAACATCTAAATAGGTATGGGTCGACTACCCCTAGATACTATTCCTGGAACTCCCTTACTAGGAAAAAACTCAAGACGTGACTTGGACCTTCACTTACCATCTCCTGCTTAGTTTAAAGCCATCATTCTAAGGCACTTGGATCCTTTACTAAGTCTAGGCTAACATCACTAGATCTTGACTTCCCATTCACCTCCAAAGCTATCATTGCAGAGTTTATGCTTATAATCATTTTACACCATCTACCAAACAAGTCTCATACTAGATGTTAAAAGGACTTTTTATGCCTTACTCTGCGGCTCCTTGGCCTAGCATCATGCGAGGATCAACTTGAAAGGCTCATGACATACCTGTGACTATTTTTCACAAGAATTCCTGCTCCTGACGAGGTGAAAGTGCATTGAACCTATTTCGATGTTGGTCGCCACCAGTACTAGAAGTTGCGCCCAGCTGAGATGGGTGAGCTACTGGAGCTGTTGAAGTGGGGGCTAGGACACTGCCTCTACCTCTACCCTGTCTAACTGAAGGACAATCCCTGCACATATGTCTGGACCTCCCATACAAAAAACAAACATTTGAGCCAACTAAACACTCTCCTGGGTGGTACCTACCACACTTCCTACAAGTAGAAAAATGTGCTCTCCTGACATACCCCTCTAACCCCTTGAGCTTGATGTCTCTACCTCTTTGACCACCTCAAGGTCTAGATGGGAGACTAGTCGAGGATGAGGCTGGGGCTAACAACCTCTGATGAGACTGTAATCATTGTCCGCCACTTGCCCTCTACTATGAAACCTCAAGGTTACCTGTCCTGGCTCTCTTGTTCCCTTTTTTTCTTCCCCTACACTTCCCATCCACCTTTGGACGATGGAACTTAGATTGGCCTTTCTTAGTAAAGTCTTGAATCCTAGTGATTATCATCTCTCTGATAGTGTTAATAGGTATGACTGCCTTCTAGTTAAACTGAGTAGCCATGACGTACATCACCATTCTAAAGGAAGCCCCGAGCTCCGCATCAATCACTTGCCCACTAAAGGGGCCTACTAGCATTTGTGGGGCTGGTGGGTTCCCATTACCATTTCGTTTTCCACTGTCACTTATGGGAGGCATTGTCTGCGAATGCGTAAAGCACGATTTAGGAGAATAGAAGAGTTGAAATTTATAGCACGAGATAGAATCATGGAAGAAGGGAAGTTTCTTAAAACGTCTTGTAGCCTCTTCCCCATTAGTGTGGCGCGTTTCACACCTATGTACAAGACTTTACTTAAACGTGATTTTCAAACACCCTAGGACATACCTAAACCATGGCTCTGATGCCAAGTTTGTTAGGACCAGAACATAGGCCCGAACTGAGACACGAAACCTGAAACCACGAATGGCCCCAAGTCGACCCATGGCATGAACATGATAACTAAGGATCATACATCAAGTGAAGACTGATAACTAAAATATAAATAAATGGAAGACTATATGTCATAAAACATATATCAAGTGATAATATCCCAATAGTGAACAAAAAGCTGAATATACTAACTCTATATCTGAAAGCCTCTACTAACTGATGAGCTGCTAGGACAAGTCCCAAGCTAACTCCTAAGTCTGAAACTAAAACAAAGTAAAAGAATTGAAATGAAGAAGATATTTCTAGTCCTCGGAAGATGAGTACTCACCACTGCTAGCTAATCAATTCTGGAACATGTCTAACGGGGGGATTGGGATCGATCACCCGAACCTATATCATGAGATGATTAGCACAACATATGTTGTCAATAGTTTGAATGTACTGAGTATTTAGAAAAAGTAAAAACATTCTAGTAAAGTGATAGTCTAAAATCATGCATATAAATCAAATGGATCATGAGAATAAGGACTGCACGCTAAAGCCATATTCTTGAAATAATCAATATCATGAGATATTCATCATTAAGCTGAAAACATAGTGACCCAAGGTTTAGAAATAGAGGTTTAGAAATAGAAATCATATAATGTACCATACTTGAAATCATACGTGAAAAACTCAAAAGCTAAACAATGGGTCAAATATGCTATAAAACATAATATCATAATATATGAAGTTAAGTAACCTAAAGCATAAAAAACAATATGAGACTCTTCATAACCGACACCATCATGATAGAGCTTACGTGATGCCCCACTAAATTGATCTTTTGGCCAGAGTCGTCCTAAGCCTTGCTAGGGCGAAGAACGATGGAGGTGTGATATCACAGTGTGCCCTTGGGCAGGGGAAACACTTTCTTAAGAGGTCCTAGAATATATCCCTATGTTGGCGCATAGTTTATGTGACCGGGGAACCTCGAAACCCAAAGCCCACTTGGTTCTATACACTACTCCCAAAAAAATATATATAGCTCATAAAGAGATCTTGGGAGTCTTTATCCCAAAACATCTCAAAATATAGCTTAAATATGAAAAGTGGGGAGTCTTGACTCCAAATGTCTCTTTAAAATTGATATTGTAAGCCTTAGTTAAATCATGATAAAATATACTTAACTTTTCATGGGCTTGCCCAAATCATGAAATCATACATACTTGAAATTTACCTCATAATTCAAAATCATGAAATCATAAGTTGAGAGTTCATAAACATTCATACATACTAGATAACTCATCATACATGAAATCATATGACCAGAGACTTAAATTTCATGAAGACATGCATAAGATGGCATAATTTCTAATAACTTGAAATACATGAATTTATAATCAATTTGAGTATAAAAATCTGCCCATTTATCTTAAATCATCAATTGAGACATAAGGGAATTGGACCTACAGACATAGTATGGATTTTCACATCGAATTGGGTTAAAAACTCTAGGATTGTCATACACTTTATTTGAGACTTGAATTCATGAACATGAGAGGGAATTGGTAATGAAGGAGGAAGAAACTCCCCACTCATGTTCCTACATACATGATCTTGAAGAATCTACAACTTTATTTGAAGAGATAATAAACACTATCATGGAAATCATATTTTTATATCAAATCAGCTTTACCCATAAGGGAATCATGAGCAAATTTCAAAACCCAACATAGAATCAAAAATTTTGAAATTAGGGCTTTAGGGAAATTAGGTGATCATACTTTTGATTGAAAAGGGACATGAGGTTGAAAGGAATCCTCATTGATAGACCCACATACCTGAATTTATAAATCCCCAACTGAAAAATGAAACTCCACTTGATTCTTGAAGAACTTGAGGAAAAACCCTAGGAATTTCTTGAGAGATTTAACAAAATTGATTCTTTAATTTAGATTGTTAGGAGAGTAATGGGTGATCTAGGGTGAGTAATACCCTCAATACACTCTTTTCAATGCTTAAAATGACGTAGTCTAGGGCTTAGGTGCTTAGAAATTATGAAAATGCCTTTACTTAAATCGTAGAAAATTTTACTCTGCCAGATGTCACAACTCACACCACAAATCTTACCTTCATACCACGACTCGTGGTTACCATCCGTAGCCACCATTACTTTTCCTAACTTTCTAAAATTTTCCACGGGTTAGACCACGACTCATACGACCAACTTACGAGTCATTAGATCCACCTGTGGTCACTACTTCCAAGATCCTTAGTTCCTCCTCAAGGGTGCAGGCCACAACTCGTTGTTTTACACTACGAGTCGTACCCTGAGTCATTCCTTACAAATTTGGTACATAATAGATACCTTACAACTACTGACCATGAGTTGTACCGTCAACCTTTGACTTGTGGCTTACTCTCGTAGTACCCTTGTTTAGCTCCTCTATCCTTCTAACGAATCATACATTGACCTGTAGTTTCCCATAATAGGTCATACAATGACTCAAACCTTTTAACTAGGATAACTCATTCCTCAAGCCACGGTTCATCCTATGACTCGTGACATGATCCCATGAGTCGTACCTTGACTCGCTGTCATTGAACTCCTCCGAGATTCTAACCATGACATTTCCTACAAGTCATCCTTCTCATAATGACTCGTACCACAAGTCATCCTGTGAAACATTCTCCTTCTTTTCTGTTGAAACACATACCAAATCTCAGGTCTAGTCTTAAGAACCTTCAGGGTATTACAACATGTCCTGAATACTTAATTTGATATCATAAACTAAAAATTGTAACTGCAATAACTGTACTGAAACTGAAACTAAATTATACTATGAAATAGCCTATTAACTGAAAAACTCCAATGTGAGGCTCATGGAGCCTGACCTGTAACCCTGGTTGGGAGGGCATTCATACATTTCCAAGGGTAAGAACGATGGCTGGCATTATATCACTCATAATCTTGTCACGACCCGAGTCCACACCCTTGACATGACATGGTACATAGAGTCACAAGTGACCCCAAGCAAACTCATGGCATAGAATAATACCTAATAATAGACATTCATTTACAAAACAGAGCCGAAGCTAAGTGAAATTGTGGAATAACAATTTCTACGTAATGAAATAATCTGAGTTAAGTAAATAAATAAGGAGCCTGACATTAAAATAATAAGCTGACATACTAATTGACTATCTATCTTAACGCCTCTATAAGTGACAAGTTGCTGGGACATGTCCCCAGCTAACTCTAACTGCGGGATTGAGTCTTAGTACCTGAGCCTATATCATAAAACGATATAGCATAGAGAGTATGTGTCAATACTTGAAATGTACTAAGTATGCGAGATATCAAATAACATAGAAAAGTGTCGATAATACATAAACTGGATTGATATGACATATCTTAACCATGCCTGAATCATAAATACTAAAAGAGTTTGAATATCACAGAAAACACTATAAGAACTGATAGTTTGAAATTAAGTTAATAGCACATCTGAAATCTATAAGATCGAACAGTGAACTATGACTGTATTGTACCATGGGAGTTCCTGTTAATCGACATATAACCACATGAGCTAGACATGGCATTCGATGTTTACTCCCCATTAATAAGGCCCACCTTACCTTTCCAGGGTACAGTGACTAGGTTGTGTGATCATTAACTTAAAACCTATTTGGGTTAAATTCCTATAGTGGAACGTAGTTCTGAAAATATGGATGCGCTGAACCCCGGCCCATTTGGTGCTAAGTGCAACTCCCAATTGAAATCATAAATATACCTAACTAATTTGATTAGCTCAAACCTAAGGTCTCAGGCTAAGTCAGAACTACTTATCTAGAAGTGCCCTGAGAGTCTAAAGGACTTGATATCTGCAAATACTAATAATACTGATAATACGAATATTACCGAGTATACAAAAATATTAATTGTACTGTAAAGCATAAGACATAAATCGTGTATATTTTCAAAATATCGCTCTACCCAATCAAGTTGTTAAATAGTAAAGGGAAATATCAAAGTCATGTCAAAATATCAAGAATCTAGTGGTATTCTTACCAATTGAAAATACCATCTTAGTTATAATATGATACTAGTCAAGGAAGCTTTAAAACACTGAGAAGTTAAGGAATTTCAACATCTAAAAAGAAACCCTCAGTCATGATTTCTAAAATTTCCAAGGATAGGGTTACTAAAAAGCTTGGGACACAAGGGTGAAAGGAATACTTTTTGAAATCCCACATACCTAGAGAAGAATCTTTGTGAAGAAGATTAAAGTTCTGAGAAGAGAGTAGAACCCTAATTCTTGACTTGAGAGAGTGTCAGAGCTTTTGCGTAATATTCTTGAGAGCCTAAGTGAGAAATAGGGGAGGAAGACCATTTATTTCCTCTAAATCCCCCTAATAAATACCCTAAAACAATGTAGTTTAGGAGTTAAAAGAATGGGGAGTTATTAAAATACCCCTGGGAAGTTGTCTGAAAAACTGCCCGTCCAGGCCTAACGGGTCATGCAATGAGTCATCATATGAGAACACGACTCATTAGGACCAACCATTGCTTCTGGGCCTGAAATTCTAGTTTTTGAACCTCCCCCAAAGGCCAGACAGAACGATCCATTAGAAGACACAATGGGTCGTTACATCCATCCGTTGCCACTGGACAAATTCTGGACACTTTCTGAACTCTATCTAATGGCTAACAAGATAAGTCGTTACTGTCCCCAATGACTCATCAAATGACTCATTGATTTTAGGGAAAAACTCAATAACTCTTTAATCTTGGTTTGGACCAGAGACCTAACGACTCATTACTTCCTCTAACAACTCGTTCCATCACTCGTTAGGACTCTCTAAATCTTAAGGTTTCACCCAAGTCACACACTAAATGAGTCACCGGATGAATCATTAGGTGATTGGATGACTCGTCGCCTCACTGGTCATGACTTTTGGAAACACCCTTTCTCTAACTCTATACCACTTAATGGGTCACTCAATGACCCGTCAGGTCACTCGATGAGTCACTGGATTACTCCTTCTGTGACTTGGTGCATATTTTCCTATTTTTCTTTGTTCAAACTTTGGGTCAAATCTTAGGGACTTTTGGGGTATTACATTATCTCCTCCTTGGGAACATTCATCATCAAATGTATATGAAACATACTAAAAGGCTAGGGAAAGAACAACTGAATAGCTAAAGCTGAAAATTGATGGAGTGACTGAATCCAGACAGATCTACATGACTAAACTGAGCTCATGCACCAAGGATGCATTCTACGACACGATTGGCACTAAAAAGCATGATATTAACGTTAATCTGAATAGAGATTTGATAACCTTTAGTTTTTTATTAATTTGAATTAAATTAAGCATCTTGTTTTACTTTTCTTTTGCAATTATTGTGAGTTTTGTTGACTGATTCGGGGCATGAAGATGAGCCCTTTTGAAATACTAATTCAAAATCCCAAGGTATCTTCTTCTACTGAATCTCTCTAACTGATGGATGAAATGTGGATAAGAGAAGAGAGAAAAGATGTTGTGTTGATAGTAGTAATGAAACAAATTAATTTGTTACCAAATTACATGATGGGTTTTCATTCGAGGTACACACAAGCCAACCAAGGTTATTGGTATCCTTGTGATAAAGATCAAGGTTGGAACTCTAATTGTACAGCTGAATCAAGTATTCAGAGGAGTGACGAGTCATCCTACTCCCGCATTAAAAGAATGCTTGAAGTGGTTCTTGAACTAGTTGTTTCAACTAACTTGGGGATTCAGGAGCTAAAAAGTGATCTCTTAGATCTCACTCATAGAGTGAAGGACCATGCAGTGTCCATCAGACATCTTGAGGAGAGGATGAATTTGTTAGCATCTCAAATAGAATCAAGGGCAAGCATGACAACCCTTGAGCCGACTAAGGAAGATACCACCTTAACCCCAAGCAATGTTGATGAGGAAGATATAGAATAGGAAGTAGAGGAGTCATTTTCAAGGAGATATTAGAAGGTGTTCTCTTGAATATGGATTGTGGAGGAAGTGAAGGTCTAGAAGAGGCGTGTATTGCTATAAAAAGTCTAGGGTCCTACTCCTTCCAACCAAGGAAGCTTGACGTTGACCTCAAGAATAGAAAAAATCCACCGTCACAACCATCAATCCTTGTACCACCAATTTTGGAGCTCAAACTGCTACTTTCCCATTTGAGGTATGCATATCTTAGGTCGAACGACACATTTCCTGTGATCATCTCAGCTCAGCTCAATAAAAAACAAGTGGAAGCACTCCTGGTAGTCTTAAGGAAGCACATCCGAATAGTAGGGTGAACTATAGCTGACATCATTGGTATAAACCCAGGTATTTGCACACATAAGATCAACCTTCGGGAAGATTGTAGCCCTTCTATTGAGCATCAAAGGCGCTTAAACCTACCAATGAAAGAAGTAGTCAAGAAAGAGATCATCAAATGGTTAGATGCGGGAGTTGTATACCCAATAGCTGATAGCAGTTGGTGAACCCATTCCAATAAATGCCCAAGAAAGGGGGAATCATGGTGTTTCCAAATGAGAAAGATGAGTTGATAGAACCACATCCATTCACTGGATAAAGGGTGTGTATGGACTACAGCAAGCTGAACTCATGGACCAAGAAGGATCAATTTTCGGTCCCATTCATTAATCAAATGCTAAATAGATTGGCCGGGAAAGAGTACTACTGTTCCTTGGATAGATACTCAAAATACAATCAAATTTCAATTTCCCCATACGATCATGAGAAAACCACATTAACATGTCCAAACGAAACTTTTGCGTTGAAGAGAATGCCCTTTGGGCTTTGCAATGCCCCAGGTATGATGTTAATCTTTTCAGATATGGTGGAGGATACCATGGAAGTCTTCATAGATGACTTCTCTGTTGTGGAAAATTCATTTGAGGATTGCTTGGTTTATCTAGATGAGGTGTTGAAGAGATGCGAGGAAACGAACTTGGTACTTAATTGGGAGAAGAGCCATTTTATGGTAAAAGAAGGTATTACGCTCAGGCAAAAAATTTCTGAGAAAGGATAGAGGTAGACCAAGCAAAAATTGATGCCATAGCTCATCTACCCCCTCTAAACACTGTGAAGGGCATTCAATGCTTTTTGGGACATGTTGGATTTTATCGCTACTTCATCAAAGACCTTTCCAAGGCAGCTCATACTTTGTTCCGGCTGTTGGAAAAAGATGCAAACTCCTATTTTGAGGAGGCTTGTATGAGGGATTTCATTGAGTTGAAAGAGAAGCTTATATCCGCTCCAATCATCACCGCACCAGATTGGTCAAAGCCTTTTGAATTGATGTGTGATGCCAGTGGTGTGGCATTGGGGGCAGTCCTTGGACAAAGGAAAGAAAGGATTTTTCACTTGATATACTACGCCAGCAAGGCCCTAAATGTGCACAAGCAAATTACACAGTGACAGAACAAGAGCTACTCGCAGTAGTGTTTGCGTTTGAAAAATTCCAAGCATACTTGTAGGGACCAAGGTAGTGGTGCATACAGACCATGCTGCACTCAGATATCTGATGACTAAAAAAGATGCTAAGACAAGGCTCATTAAGTGGGTCCTTTTGCTCCAAGAATTTTATTTTGAAGTAACGGACAGGAGAGGATGTGAGAATCAGGTAGCTGACCATCTTTCTCGTCTAGAGATAGATGGTAAGCCGGGTGTAAATGAGGAGATTGATGATGCTTTTCCTGACGAGCACATTTAGCTGCATCCCATAACTTAATACCTTGGTTTGCAAATATTGCTAATTACTTTGGCAAGCAACATCACTCCCAAAGGATTAAACTTCCATCAAAAGAAGAAGTTTATGTATGATGTCCAAAAATTCTAGTAGGATGATCCATATCTTTTCCATATTTGTGATGATGGCATGATTCGCTGATGTGTCCTGGAGGTTGAAATGATTCTAATCCTCAAGGCATGTCATTCATCACTAGTTGGAATCTATTATGGGAGTGTGAGGACAGCTACAAAAATGCTACAATGTGGGCCTTAATGGCCCACCCTCCATTATGATGTTCATGACTTTGTTAAGCAGTGTGACCAATTTCAATGATCCGGAAGCATATCAAAGAAACACGAGCTCCCTTTGACACCAATCCTAGAGGTAGAATTATTTGATGTATGGGGGATTGATTTTATGGGGCCGTTTGTGAGCTCTTGTGGAAATGCTTACATTTTTGTGGTCATAGACTACGTGTCTTAATGGATTGAAATAGTGGCATTGCCCAACAATGAGAGGAGAAGTTCACAGCCTTTCTAAAAAGCACCCCTAGATCTATCATCAGTTACGGAGGTTCCAGCTTTTGCAATAGATTATTCAGTACTTTTCTAAGGATGTATGGTGTGAAGTACAAAATTGCTACCCCTTATCATCCTCAGACCAGTGGCCAAACAGAAGTATCCAACCAGGAGATTAAGTCCATATTGACTAAAATAGTCAATGCCAATAGAACAGATTGGGCAAGGAAGCTAAATGACGCCCTTTGGGCTTACCGGACAACATATAAAACGCCAATTGGAATATCACCATACCAACTGGTCTTTGTCAAAGCTTGCCATTTACTGTAGAATTAGAGCATAAGGCCATGTGGGCCTTGAAGAGTTTGAACCTTGAATGGTGGAAAATCATTCATAGGTGAGTGGAGAATCTTAATAAGCTAGACGATTACAGTATAAGGTCTTATGAAATGCTACCATATATAAGGCCCGAATGAAGCACTACCCATGATCAAAAAATTTTGCACAGGGAATTTACTCTGGAGATTGGATGCTATTATTCAACTCTAGGTTGTAGTTGTCTCTTGGGAAGCTTAATTCCAACTGGTCGGGTCTCTTTAAGGTGTCCTAAGTTTTTGAGAATAGAGTTGTTGAGCACAAAGGATATGATGGGCTCGGGTTTAAAGTGAATAGCTAGCGATTTAAGAATACTTGGGAGTATCGAAAGAAATCAACATAGTTGAGGTCGCATTCTTGGATGAACCGTAGTGAAAGAGCACCTTCGTCAAGCCAAGACATTAAATAAGGCGCTTTTTGGGAGGCAGTCCAAGTGTTTTTATTTTGGTTTTTTGATGTTTTTATTGTTTTTGTTTTGAAAGCTGATTGGATAAGGAACCAAGTGAGAGAAAAATAGGGCAAGCACTGGGTGAGACCTACGAAATGCAGGTGCTCATGCACGTGCAGCAATCCAGGCGCAAGATAGGTCTAGTAAGCTGGAAGAGAAAGAAGGTTGTTGTGCCTCACCTGTGAAATGTAGGTGCCAACCCACAAAATGTAGGTTTGACGCAAGTCTACACCAGAATACTTGGAAGAAAATTTGAAAAAAATAGAAGGTAAGCTGTGAGCCACCTGCAAAACACAGGTGGCGATCCGGGAGACGCAGGTCAAGCGCAACTCACAGGTAGAAAACTGGGCAAAAATGTACTCATCTACACTGGGAATTGCATTTCGTCCGTGACCACCTGCAGGCGCAGGTCCAGTGCAGGTTCAGGTATGCAACCTTACTTAAGTATTGACCGTCCTGTTGACCTAGCCCGACCCATGGCCAACCCAAACGGTTGAAATTCTTCCCCATTTCCCAAAACCTACCTTTTCTTCATATTTTTCCCTTTTCCTTGATCCCAATTTCCACCTATTTCACCCTTCTATCTTCCCCATTATCTCCCACGTAATCCACCCCTTTCACCAACCAATCCCTTTCACATCCCTTCTCCTATAAAACCCCATTCAGTTTTACTATTTTCTCCATTATTTCCCAAACTCTTCTCTCACTAAAACATAAGCACTTCAAGTTATGTGGGGTGGCCTTGGTTGAGAAAAGCAACTTAAAGTTCTCAATCTATCTTCTTGCTTGGTATGTATGCTTATCATTCTCCCATTTTCATGATTCTTGGTTGTTGTAGCAACAAAAAATGCATGCTAGTATCTACATTTCTCTTGACCCATGCTCCCATCACAATTCTTATGATCTTCACTACCTTTGAATTGTTGATTGTTGTGGGTATTATGGGGGAAGTGAAAATTGCTAAATGTGGGTTTTGCTGTTATTTTAATAGAGTTGCTATATGAGCTTTATGTTTTGAAATCATCATTGGGGTGAAGTTTGAGTAACCCCATGTTCTTGTAATACATGATTTTTTCAATGATAGATAGGTTGACATCTTTCTTAAGGGAAAATTGTCATTTTTGTTCTTTTTTGCTGCTTGAATTGTGTAAAATGTGATGTTTAAGTGAGTTGAGTAAGTTGTGAAGTTGAAATGCTACAAGTTGTTGGGTTGGGCACTCAATGTTTCCCGATGATAGACGGGGTAACGTCCATCTTAAAGGAAGGCGTTGAGTGGTCCCAAGAGTCTTTGTGGTTGTTTAGTTGATGAATATTTTGGGGAAGTTTGAGTACCCGTTAGATGAAAATGTGATCTTGCTTGTATGAAAAAGTGGATTGTTTAGAGCTGTGGAATTGATTGTGTCACTGTCGAACACCTACGAGTGATAGGTGAGGAACTACGAAATGCAGAATGTGGCACAGGTGAGCTGCTGAAGCTTCAGGCTACTGCTAACAACCTGTGCTATACCGACGTTCCACGAATCGCCACCAGCAAAATGCAAGTCAAATGCAGGTGACCCATAGCTTTACCCAGGTTTTTGTCGCTGACCTAAGATGCACTGGCAAACCGTGGGACCCTACCTGCAAAACACCGGTGCAGCACAGGTGCTACCAGTTATTAATTTTGATGTTCCATTTTAGCTATCATCCATTCTTTTAATTTCTTTTCCTTAGAATAGTATAATTGGCACCTTTAATTTTTATTTATTAGAAAATAAAAATTAGTGGTTTTGTGGCACTAACATTTTCTTGCAGAATTATGTCCACCTCTAGACAACAAGGTAAAAGGAAAGCCCCAATGACTGATGCCACATCTCAAGAAGCAAAGGCCGATAAGGCCAAGCGAATTGATCAGCTTCACTTTGGGCTCAATAAGATGAACTTATTAGGTATACTTAAAGGAGAAATAGTCCATCAATACAGAGGCTCAATTTGAGGTTGACTCCTTCAATGATGATTTCCTAGATATTTATGAACAATTCCAAATTCGTGATTGGGAGCCTTTCATAGTGCCCTTGGACCATTACTTTCTAGAGTTGGTAAGGGAGTTATATGCCTCGTATAAAGCACGGTGATTGTGGGCAAAATAGCATGCCCAACTGATACTTTATAACTTAGTTTTGCCTTGTTTATCTATTTATTTTTATACATTTTCGTGTGATTTTATTTAAATGTGAATATATGTACTAACCAACATGATTAGTCCTTGTTTTGTAGGTTTCAATGATTTTGAGGAACTAATTTATAAGTTGGTGAAGTAGAGTGATCTTGGGCAGATTTATATGCCCAAGTGATACTCAAACGTATCATTTTTACCTTGTTTGTTGTGCAATGTGTATATAATATCATGTAATTGGTAATAAAATGCGAATTTATACTAACCAACATGATTAGCATTTGTTTTGCAGGTAAATGTGATTTTTAGGAGCTAAAATGCATGTTGGAACTATGTCGGAGTTGGACTTGGATGCGAGCGTGGAAAAGACCCTGGAATGCATGATTTATAGGGGCTCTGCGATGGCGCCGTGCCACGCTACCATCGCGGTAGCACACTGCCTGAGCAAGGATTAAAATGGCAATTTCCAGTGTGCCTGCGCGTCAGCTCCGTGGCACGGAGATAGGCCTCCGCGATGGCCTCCGTGCCACGTTGAGGCTAATTTACCAGACCCTGGAAATTCCAGTGAAGGTCCGCGTCCACGCCGTGTCACGGAGGCAGTGCTCTGCGTTGGCCTCCGTGACACGTTGCTTGTTATTCTGGGAAAAATTTTCCACTAGTATAAATAGCACACTTAGGTTTATTTTAATTAGTTTTTAGTTTTGAGTTTTTAAACTGAGTTCAGAAGTGGGAGAGCAGGAACGTGGGTTAGCAGCAGTTGAAGATTGGAAAAGCTAAGGGATTTCTTCTCTTCCTTTCTTCTTTCTATCAATTGTACGTATGATTTACACTCATTTTAGGATGATCAATCCAAGAATGAGTGGCTAATTCTCTTCCTTGCTAAGGTTTTGAACATGTGTAATGAATTCTGATTTTAATTGATATGGTTTTATTCTTCTTCTTTAATGTTGTTCTATTAATTCTTGTTTTTTCTGCATTAGTGATTGGACAACATTAATGTATATCTAAAAAGTCCAATTTCACTCGAGAGAGCAAGAAATTGGAAAGTTGTGAATTAATAGGGTATTGTTCTTAACTTGATTTGGGAAAATTGGGTTTTGATGTGCTTTCCTGATAGAAATATACTTGAAAGCCGTATTAGTCAATTTAGGAACCGGAATTGTAATGCTAGGTCATAAATTGCATTTGATCACAGAAATGTAGACGGATGGTTTATGATTCTAAAGTGAAATTAAATACGAGAGTTTTAATTTCTAGGCGAATGTTCTTGGCTAGCAACATGAAGAAGAGATTAACCAAATTATCATGATTATCAAGTTCATTACTTGTTCATAACCTTGGCATGTTCACATCCATTGTCTGAATTCAAAAGTAAATAGTTGTTATTAATTGTAGTATATAGCTTAGAAACAAAAACTCAATTAACTATTGGTTACATTGTTGTTAGCATAATTAGAAGTTAAATAGAAATATAGTAAAATTAGGCAATTTTACATATCTTGAGCCTCCTTGGATCGATACTTGGCTACCTAGCCACTTTATTACTTGTTTGACCACGTGCACTTGCGTGTCGGTTTTTAATATAAATTACCAACGAGCAGAACAACCGCGAACAAGTTTTTGGCGCCGTTGCCGGGGAGGCTAGGCGATTTGTAAAATTTTGTTTAGTGTAAATTTACTGTATTTGTATTTTTATTTTCTTAAGTGTTAACAACTTGGTCTTAGCCTGTATTTTGCAGATTTTGTTTCTGTGAACACTGGCAAGGGACAAAGAGCTGGTGGAATCTTACTTAGAGCCTGAGCGTGAGTTTCATAGCCAACGTAGAGAAGCTCTTCGGAAGAAGCTGTAGTTGCTTAAACAGTCTATGATGGAGCAACCAAATCCACCAGTTGTGCGGGCAGTTTTAGTGCCCGATGAAGCAGCAGCAAGGCCGGTTCGTGAGGTGGCAATCCCACACGCTAATAATGTACATTCTAGCATCCGCAAACCAGAGCCTGGAGGGAGGTTTGAATTAAAGCAGAATATGGTGCAACTTTTGCACACAAGCGGGCAATTTACTGGTCTCCCTCACGAAGATCCACAACAACATCTCCAGAACTTTTTGGAGATAAGTGACACTTATATACCCGCTGGAGTGTCACCTGATTATGTTCGGCTCACCTTATTTCCATTTTCCTTACTTGGTGAAGCCAAGAGGTGGTTAAAAGCTGAACCACCCAACTCTATATCAACGTGGGATGATCTTGCACGGAAGTTTCTTATTAGATTTTTCCCTTCTGGTAAAACAGCCAGACTTAGGAGTCAAATCCTAAGTTTTAAACAGAGGGAGGGAGAAAATCTTTATCAAGCCTGGGAAAGATTCAATTCCATGTTGCGGGACTGTCCTCACCATCATCAGTCCAATGAGGTGTTGGTACACACTTTTATTGAGGGTTTGGAACCCCACACTAAAATTCTGTTAGATTCAGCAGCTGGAGGGCAAGCGCTGGAGAAGACCTATGAGGAGCTGTACACTTTGCTCAACCGAATTTCACAAGGCAATCCAGAATGGAATGCAGATTCTTCAAGGGGTGGAGCAAGGAAAGCAGCAGGAGTGCTTGAAGTGGATGGATCCACAGCTATCGCTGCACAGATAGCTGCTTTGCAAAATCAGTTAAACACTCACTTCAGTACTATAAATTTGAACCAGCCTTCAGCTTCAGTCAATGCAGTTCAACAGATGTGGTGTGAAGTGTGTGGTAGTAGTGAGCATTCAGTCGAATGCTGTGGTGCAAATCCTGATTCTGTTAACTTTGTGGGCAATGCACAGAGAAATCAACAGCAGTTTGGTAGTGGCTACAACTCAAATTGGAGGAACCATCCGAATTTTTCGTGGGGTAGCAACAATCAACAAGGCCAAGGTTCAGGGCAGGGTATGCACAGAAACCAAGGAGGGAAACAAAATTATCAAGCTCAATTCAGAAATCACAATGCCCCTCCTCCACCACCATCACCGACTATTGAGGAGATGTTCAAAACCATGATCGCTAATCAGGCACAATTGCAGGCTGACTATGTCAAATTGGCAGCCGAAGTGAAGAATAATCAATTGGCGACCAAGGCTCTTGAATATCAGTTTGGGCAGTTTGCTAGTGCCCAAAATACTAGACCCAGAGGAGGACTACCTAGCGACACGGATCCAAATCCAAAGCAGGTAAATGCAGTGACCACGAGGAGTGGTTTACAATTGAAGGAGGTGGAACCGGAAAGACCGCCTCAAAAGTCAGGAGCAGCAGATGTTGAGGGAGAGCAAACCTCAGATAAGGGGAAGACTAAAGAAGCTGAACCAGAAAGGCCTCCACCCCCGTTCCCTCAGCGACTTAAGAAACACAAGGAGGAGGCGTGTTTCCAGAAATTCATGGAGGTACTTAAACAGGTACATGTTAACTTACCTCTTGTTGATGTCTTGCAGGGAGTGCCAAAATATGCGAAGTATATTAAAGACATCGTGGCTAACAAAAGTCGTTTGACTGAGTATGCCACGGTAGCTTTAACGGAGGAATGCACTTCCCGTATTCAGAATAGGTTGCCCACAAAATTGAAAGACCCTGGAAGTTTTACTATCCAGCTGACTATTGGGCAAAGTATCCGAGCGCGTGGATTATGCGACTTGGGGGCAAGCATAAATCTGATGCCATCTTCGGTATTCAGAAAGTTAGGTCTAGGGAGTCCTAGACCTACAACGGTAATCTTGCAGCTAGCAGACAGGTCTTTGGCTAAGCCGGATGGCATTGTTGAGGATGTGTTAGTGCAAGTAGGCTCCCTCATTTTTCCGGTCGATTTTATTGTTCTGGACTTTGAAACAGATGCTGAAGTCCCATTTATTTTGGGACGACCCTTTTTGGCAACCGGAAAGGCATTAATTGATGTAGCTACGGGTCAACTCACGATGCGAGCACATGACAAGGTCGAAGTGTTCGACGTGTACAAGGTACCTAAGCTCCCGACTATTTATAAGGAACTCTCGGTGATCAACATAATTGATCATGGGAATGCTAATGGAATGAGTGATTCCCGAGAGTTACTAGGTAGGCCACCGGATAAGGTTGAGAACTACTGGGGGGATGACCATGATCGGGACAAATCGTCCATCTCCCTAGTGGACAAGTGAGCTTAAAAGACGTCGAGCCGCGACGGAAAACCAGGCGCTGCACGGGAGGTAACCCGTGAAAAATATTTTCTTTCTTTCTTTTTAGTGTAAATAATTTTTATTTTTCTTTTTCTTTTCTTGATTAGGTTTAGATTTGCATTTTAGTTAGTATTTTTTTTATTTTAGTTAGGGAAATCTATTAATTTAACCAATTTGTGTTTAGTGAGGTGATTTTCAGGTATAAATGAGGAAATATACATGGAATCGAGAAAATGAGGCGAGGTATGAAAAATTAAATTTATTGGTGAAACAGAGCACTGGCGCGTTGGCGCCGTGTCACGGAGGTAAGGCACCGCGTTGGCCTCCGTGACACATTGAAGGCAAAATCTGGATTTTTTAAAAATCCAGTAAGCCAACGCGTTGGCTCCGTGTCACGGAGGAGGGGCTCCGCGTTACCCTCCGTGACACGTTGCCCCTTATCCAGTGCCGGGTCACACCGGGTTTCCGGGTGACCCGCGTGTTTTCTTTAAATATAACACCGATTTCACCCTAATTTTTCCCATTCCCTCTTCCCTCCGCGACCAAACACCCATTTCCCCCTCCCCAAGCAACGTGCCACGTTAATAGACAAGGAAAAACGTCAAGTTTCTTCGGTTCTTCAATTCTAAGGTATGTTTTCATTGTCTAACTCAATTTTTTGGCAATTTTTGTCAAATTTGGGCATGTAAGGTGAGATATATCACCCTAGGTAGAAATTAACCATGATATTGAATTATTTTGTGATTGATTATGTTCGGATTGTTGTAGTTAGCGTTTGAACTTGTCGATTATGTAAATAATTCAAAATTGATTGTCGAATTGCATTCTAGGGCTTGGGTTGTTAAATTTGACTTGGGCAACTTGATAATTGGATGAAATCGATGTCGGGGTGTGTTTATTATTTGAGATAAGTCGTGGTAAATATTGTATAAATGTTAAAAGACGACGAATTCTCGAATTTTTGTGGGAAAATGCATAAAGTGTGAATTGGTTAGATTGTTTAGATTAGCTTGTATATAAAATGTTTTTCTAGTTGTTTTTATTTTTGTTGTTGTTTTTGTTGCTTGTGCGATGGTTGAATTGTTAGCGATAGTAGGATTGGAATTAGCTGTATGAAGTCGGAGTAGTACACTAACCGTTATGCTGTCGAATTTTTGTTGTGAACGCACTAAGCAATATGTGTATAGTTGTTTGTGTTTGGGGTTGTAAATAGAGCTATCCTTGCTGAAATTTTGTAAATATTGTTAAGGACTAAGTGTGGGGTAAATTTTGTGTAACCCGACCTTAGCCGAAGCTAACAAGTTTGTAGCTTAACGTTGTGCTGGTTTGTGTAAATTGACAGGTACAATGGCTAGCAGACAAGATAAAGGCAAGGGTGCTTCTACCTCAGGCACCAGACGGAAAAGGATGAGACTGGGCACTGCAGTCCCAGCTGCACCCGCTGTTCCGCGCGGCCAACGCCGCCAATACGGAACACGATGGGTCACCAATGAAGGGAAGAAATGGTATAATAAGAATAAAGAAAACAAGTACTTCCCGGAGGAACATATTGCAAGGGAACCACTCGCACAGGAGTTCCCTCGCATTGTACAGAGGATCGAAGCAGCTGGGCTCAGCTTTATTTTTCAGGAGCCCAAGGAGTGCAACCTTCACTTGGTCCGGGAATTTTACGCAAATTGGAACCCGGCCATCAGAAGCCACACTATTAAAATCAGAGGGCAGATTGTCACTCTGGAACCCCAGCAGCTGAATGCCATCATTGGAGCACGGGACACAGACGCCCACGTTCTCCGCTAGCTAAACATCACCCCACCATACGCCGACATCAGATGTACGTTGTGTGGGGATCGATCCACAGCCCGATGGAGTAGACACAAAGAGAGGGGTTACCACCAGACTCTGCCTTATTCGTAGATGAATAGGGAGGCCAGAATCTGGCTGAAGATTGTATGTTCGTGCTTGATCCCGGGAGTCCATATGACAGATGTGACCCGGGACCGTGTCTGCTTGGTGTATGCCCTTATGAAAGGGCTTGAGATTAATGTTGGGGCGGTCATAATATCCGCCATGAAGAGAGCCAGACTGCACCAGGGCCACAGATACGGGTTTGGCGGACTCATCACCACCTTCCTCCGAGGCCTCGACATTGAGGAAGAAGCCTTGGATTACATTCCGCAGTTGGAGCGGAGGGCCCTCGACGTGACAAAGACTAAGGCCCCCGACACTACACATGGACCGGTATTGACTTTGGGCGAGCGACATGCTCGTGACGATCAGTACATGGCCCGTATGTTTGTCATGCAGATGTTGCAGCTACGGATTGGTGGGAGACCAGCCACCGAGGAGGAATTATGGCAGTTGGAGCTGGACTACCCCTTTGGCGAGAACGCTAGAGCCTTATGTAAGGTGGGGCCAGCCTTTGTGGAGCCGACAGATGATGATGTCCCTACTGATGAGGAGACACGTCGTGAGGACTCTGATGTGGAGTCCGATGACGGCGATGGAGCTGATTCAGATATGGGCGATGAGGCCGCAGCACCGGATGAGGAAGTCGAATATTTCGACTGAGCAGGGAGTTCCACCACCCAAAATTTTGTGCTTTGTATTTTTGTGAACACTGGGGACAGTGTTCGATTTAAGTGTGGGGTGGGGAGTAGTTAGGTGTTAGGTCAAGGCTCTAAATTGCTGTATATTTTTCCTTGATGTTTATGTATGTTTGTGCTTTCCCTGTTGTGAACTGTTTTGCGATGTATGTGTATATATTTGTTTTGTGGCTAATGATGTGTGTTTTGAAAGTTATGGTTGCCATTGTAAATATTTTGTAAATTTTGTAAATAATTTTTTTTTCTCTATCGACATGATCGATATTTTTCAAAAATTTTTGCGAAAATATTTTGCACTTGTAATTATTTTCTTTCTATCGAAATGATCGATGTGTTGCAAAAATTTTTTCGATTTTTATTTTTTTGGGTTTCTCGGAGTTTGTTTTTGGTTCTTTTACCGAGAATAGTCCCATTGAACCGATGTCATAGTTAGTGACCGTTCCCTATGATGGATGGATGACGACCGTCTTAAGGGAAATGTAGTCGGTAGGAGTAGGATTTTTAGTTGTTTTTAATTTTTCTTTGGTGGATTGCATCAATGAACTGTAGTTGCTTATGGTTGCTAAAATTTCGTTGCGTGTTGTAATTGATGTTCAAAATGTGAAAGTGATTCGTTTGAAAGCATGCAATTCTGTAAATACGATGAGTTACCTAGGCTATAGAATTTGGTTCATTATGATTGAGGCTTAATCTTGAATTCATGTAATTGACTAATTAAAGAGTCTGTGAATGCATCTCGATTCGAGTATGTGCATGAAGTGTGAAGTGAGGTTTTTCTATTCCATGTCATTGTGAATTGTCTAGAACTTGCCTGGTATGTATACAAAACGAAATGAAGGAGGTGTAGTGTGGAAAGGATGTAGGCATTTCTTTGTTTTAACCGATAGTTTCCATTTTTTTTTCTTGTCAAATTCTACCTTTTTTATATGTTGTATACCCTAGTCAGCCCGTTGAGCCTTTAGCCGATTTCTTTCTTTTGTCCAAAATTGTATGAACTAAGCTTTATTCCTTCTTTTCATTAGCCTTAAAGCCAATAAGAAGCTCTTAAGCGCTTACAAAGAACAGAAAATGTTTCCCAAAGTGTTAAAGAGTGAAAAGAGTGAAAAGAAAAAGAAAAGCAAAGTGAGGAAAGAAAAGATGATGTTGAAGAGGCACTTGTTGTAATTAATTGATAGTGAGGGTACATGAAAACCCTCTGTTTTGTGTCAGGTGTGTTGATGAAATGGGCTGTATGAAAGTAAACCAGCATGAATGGGAGAAAAAGAGAAAAGAGAGGAACAATGTCCATGAGTCGATGGGAATGAGTTGAAAAGGCGCTTAAGGATGCTAGCGACTATTATTGGCTAATCCAATATATACATACTAGATCCATAGCCCCGTCACAACCCATTAAAGTCCTACGTGATCCTATATTGTATTTCTTTATATTAGTGGAGTAATACACTAAGGGCAAGCCTATGGGTCATGACATAATGCATGTGAATTCTTTTGGGAGAGAGAGTGAAATTAATTTTTATATGCCCCTACTTGCATGTTTGTGTGTTGCGTGAACAAAAAAGGGGAAGTTTCTCTCGAGTTGTGAGGGCACATGCTTGATGAAAGACTGGTTTTCGTGTCGAATTTCTTGATTAGCTGATTTGCATGAGTTTGCCGATATCAAGAATCAATTCTTAAAGTCTAGGAAGCCTTGATGTATTAAAGGTCATTGTATTGTACGACCAAGCATGTTTTCTTGATGATTTGCAAAAATTGAATAATCGGTATGACCGTAGCGTAAATTATTGCACCATAGTGACGAAGGTTGGGATGTAATTTGCATGATTTGTGTATGTGTTGTTCGAGGACGAACAAGGATTTAAATGTGGGGTAAGAGATCTTGGGCAGATTTATATGCCCAAGTGATACTCAAACGTATCATTATTACCTTGTTTGTTGTGCAATGTGTATATAATATCATGTAATTGGTAATAAAATGCGAATTTATACTAACCAACATGATTAGCATTTGTTTTGCAGGTAAATGTGATTTTTAGGAGCTAAAATGCATGTTGGAACTATGTCGGAGTTGGACTTGGATGCTAGCGTGGAAAAGACCCTGGAATGCATGATTTATAGGGGCTCCGCGATGGCGCCGTGCCACGCTACCATCGCGGTAGCACACTGCCTGAGCAAGGATTAAAATGGCAATTTCCAGTGTGCCTGCGCGTCAGCTCCGTGGCACGGAGATAGGCCTCCGCGATGGCCTCCGTGCCACGTTGAGGCTAATTTACCGGACCCTGGAAATTTCAGTGAAGGTCCGCGTCCACGCCGTGTCACGGAGGCAGTGCTCCGCGTTGGCCTCCGTGACACGTTGCTTGTTATTCCGGGAAAAATTTCCCACTAGTATAAATAGCACACTTAGGTTTATTTTAATTAGCTTTTAGTTTTGAGTTTTTAGACTGAGTTCAGAAGTGGGAGAGCAGGAACGTGGGTTAGCAGCAGTTGAAGATTGGAAAAACTAAGGGATTTTTTCTCTTCCTTTCTTCTTTCTATCAATTGTACGTATGATTTACACTCATTTTAGGATGATCAATCCAAGAATGAGTGGCTAATTCTCTTCCTTGCTGAGGTTTTGAACATGTGTAATGAATTCTGATTTTAATTGATATGGTTTTATTCTTCTTCTTTAATGTTGTTCTATTAATTCTTGTTTTTACTGCATTAGTGATTGGCCAACATTAATGTATATCTAAAAAGTCCAATTTCACTCGAGAGAGCAAGAAATTGGAAAGTTGTGAATTAATAGGGTATTGTTCTTAACTTGATTTGGGAAAATTGGGTTTTGATGTGCTTTCCTGATAGAAATATACTTGAAAGCCGTATTAGTCAATTTAGGAACCGGAATTGTAATGCTAGGTCATAAATTGCATTTGATCACAGAAATGTAGACGGATGGTTTATGATTCTAAAGTGAAATTAAATACGAGAGTTTTAATTTCTAGGCGAATGTTCTTGGCTAGCAACATGAAGAAGAGATTAACCAAATTATCATGATTATCAAGTTCATTACTTGTTCTTTATCTTGGCATGTTCACATCCATTGTCTGAATTCAAAAGTAAATAGTTGTTATTAATTGTAGTATATAGCTTAGAAACAAAAACTCAATTAACTATTGGTTACATTGTTGTTAGCATAATTAGAAGTTAAATAGAAATATAGTAAATTAGGCAATTTTACATATCTTGAGCCTCCTTGGATTGATACTTGGCTACTTAGCCACTTTATTACTTTTTTGACCACGTGCACTTGCGTGTTGGTTTTTAATATAAATTACCAACGAGCAGAACAACCGCGAACATAGAGGAATGGAGTCAGGAGAAATTTGCGAAAGTCGGCAAGAAGCATGCCTTGGCAAGGCTGGCCGCGCCAGGCAGCGTGCCACGCTATGCGTGTGCCGCACCCAGCGTCGTGCCACACCCATGCCAGGCGCACGAGAGAAGGCAGCATGCAGATAGGCGAGCTGCGCGCCAGCGCCGTGCAACGCCAGGCTAGCTGCGCCCCAGCAGCATGCCATCGCGCTGCATGAGCAGTGTGTCACGCCGGCCAGCGCGGCAACCCTAGGCAGATTGGCATCCAGAGGCAATGTCCAGAGAGCCTCCGCGTTACCTACGTGTCACGGAGGCAGTGCTCCGCGATACACTCCGTGACACGGAGCCATTCCACGACAGGCTTAATTTTACACGTTTTTCTCATTTACTATAAATAGGTCCCTTAGCTCCTAAAATCATTCGGTCATAATTTTATTCGGGAAAACCACCTAGGAGTGAAGGGAGAAGTGGGAGAACTCATCTAGGGTTTGTCAAATTCCCTTCTCTTCTACCAATTCTTGTAAGTATGTTAGTTTATTAATGTTTTCTTGTAATTTTACGAACATGAATGGCTAGAACCCTTCCTCTAGGGTTGAATCCATGAGTTATGATTGTGTTTTTACGAATTTGTGTTGGAATTAAGTTATTGATTGTTGTTTTGTCTTGCATTCTGAATTATTCATTGTTTTTATGATCGATCACCATGAAAACCTACATGTTAACTTAGGCATATGTTTGAGGAAAGCATTTACCTAGGTCAGAACATGAGAATGTAACGAGCATGATTGTATCTCACAATATAATTTGTGTTAGGATAGAAATATACCTAACACCTTGCTTGGTTGATAAAACGGGATGAGCTAGACACCAACTTAGAATTATCACATCACCACTCGAAGAAGTAGTTGTGAATCTAAGTTGAGTCGAATGATTAGGTGTACGAGAGTCCCTAATCATTTCCACGTAAACCACATCCATGCAATTAATTGCCCACAAACTAGAATTAGCATCCTCGCTCACAATGTTGCAGTGAAGCTAGTTTGTCGTGTTTAGAGGCTCGAAAGGCCATGAACATGCAATTCTAATTATGTGAGACGACAATTAATAGTTTCATACTTAAACCAGTGCAAATCGTAACAGCGCATGATTATCTGGTTTTAACTCTATGTTGCTCCTAGAGTGAAGTCAGAATATTTCGTTGACCAAAATTAGACTTAATTAAACCTTCTCGAAAACTTCTATAATCAACACTTGCGAAATTTTATATCACACTTGAACTAGATAGTTAGCTGAATTGGTCCAGTCCCTGTGGGTTCGACATTCCGGTTCTTAAAAAGAGCCACTATATTACTTGTACGACCCGTACACTTGCGGGGACGCATCAATTTTTTGGCGCCGTTGCCGGGGACTTGGCGAAGTTTTGATAATTTATCTGTTTTTGTGTGATTTTCAAATTTCCTTAAGTGTTGAGAAACTTGGTCTTAGTCTGATCATTTGCAGGTGACAGGTTGTCCTGCCGAGCTGGCTAAAAACATAGAGCTTGTGGAACCGTTGTTTGAACCTAAACGTCAAATCCATTTGCGAAGGAGAGTAGCTCTAGAGAAAAAGCTGAAGTGACATCAAGAAAAGATACAACAAAAACCACCCACGGGACAAGCACAATTGGCATCGGAAGCAATGGCAGCTAGACCAGTTCGCGAAGTGGCAATCCCACAAGCGACTAATGTGAACTCTAGTATCTGAAAAATGGAGCCTGGAGGGAACTTTGAGCTTAAACAGAACATGGTGCAGCTATTACATTCTATTGGTCAATTCACTGGGATGGCACATGAGGACCCGCAGCAGCACTTACAGAACTTTCTAGAGATTAGTGACACGTTTGTCCCCACCGGCGTGTCCACAGATTATGTCTGACTTACCCTCTTCCCATTTTCATTGTTGGGAGAGGCAAAAAAGTGGTTGAAGGCTGAGCCACCGAACTCCATAACTTCGTGGAATGACTTGGCTAAGAAGTTCCTAATCAGATTCTTTCCTTCAGGAAAAACTGCAAAGTTGAGAAGTGAGATACTAAGTTTCAAGCAGAGGCCTGATGAGAATTTATATTTGGCTTGGGAAAGATTCAAGTCATTATTGAGAGACTGTCCCCATCACCAGCAATCAAATGAAGTGCTTGCTCATAACTTTGTAGAAAGTCTAGACCCACACACTAAAATTTTACTAGAATCTGCATCGGGTGGGCAAGCCTTGGAGAAGACGTATGATGAGTTGTACACTTTGTTGAACAGAATTGCTCAAGGAAATCCAGAGTGGCACAGCAAGTCATCAAGAGGGGAGGGAAAGAGATCAGGGTTGATCGAGGTTGATGGAATGAATGCCTTGGCAGTGCAGTTAGCTTCGTTCCAGCATCAGATGATCACTCAGTTCAATAAACTGAGTATGAACCAACAACAGGGTCAGGTTAATGCAGTTCAACAAGCTCCAAGTTGGTGTGAAATTTGTGGTAATAATGGGCATAATGCAGAATCTTGTGGAGCCAATCCGGAATCAGTCAATTTTATTGGGAATGTGCAGCGGAACAATCAGAATTTTGGAAACAATTACAACAGAAATTGGCAAGGCCACCAGAATTTTTCTTGGGGTGGAAACCAAAAGCAGACTTATCAGCAACATCAACAACATCAGTATCAACAGAATAGGTAGAATGATGGTCAAGTAAGCAGCAACATTGAGGAAACATTGCAGAAAATCATGGAGACCCAAACTCAGTTAGCAGAAAATCAAGCGAGGATGGCAACAGACTTAAAGAAACAGCAAGTGGTCACCTGCAAACTTGAAAAACAAGTGGGTCAGATAGTAGCTGCTCAAAACATGAGATCGCAGGGGGGACTACCAAGTGACGCAGATCCTAACCTCTGACAGATCAATGCCATCAGTCTGAGAAGCGGTAAGCAATT
Source organism: Datura wrightii (assembly GCA_035772735.1). Lineage (NCBI taxonomy): Eukaryota > Viridiplantae > Streptophyta > Magnoliopsida > Solanales > Solanaceae > Datura > Datura wrightii. The sequence continues at coordinate 11,808,400 of JASDFA010000003.1, forward strand.
AGCTGATGCAGTGCCAAAAGAGTTGAGAAAGGAGGTGCAGCCGGAGTTGGTTAGACCAGGACCATCCATCAACACGGGAGATAATTAGAGTGCTGGGCAACAAAATGCACAATCTTCATTGCAGCCAGCACAAAGACCACTGATCTTGGGAAGAATTATATGCCCAAGTGATACTCAAATGCTTCATTTCGTCTTGTTTATCCATTGATATTTGTACATTTTCATGTGATTTGTAGTTAAAAGGTGAATTTATACTAACCAACATGATTAGTGTGGTTTTGCAGGAAAAATGTAATTTTAGGAAGCTAAGATGCATGTTGGGAGAAATCAGGAATGGACTGAGAAGCGAACAGTGGAAAAGGCCAAGGAAATGCAGCAAATTAAGGGGCTCCGCGATGGAGCCGTGTCACGCTGCCATCGCGGAGGCATTATTCCACGGATGATTAAAATAGGCCAAGTTCTAGTGAAGGTGCGCGTTGGTGCCTTGGCACGTTGGCTAAGCCACGCGTTGAACGCCGTGGCACGTTGGGCGTAATTAACTGGACGACCGGATTCCAGTAAAGGTCCGCGTTTGTGGCGTGTCACGGAGGCAGTGCTTCGCAATGCACTCCGTGACACGTTTCTTGTTATTCCGGGAAAAATTTCCACTAGTATAAATAGCACACTTAGGTTTATTTTTAATTATTCTGAATTGGTTGAGCAAGAACGTGGGTTACAGGCAGTTGAGGGGACGAAATTCTTAGGGTTCTTCTCTAACTCTTTCTTCTTTATTTCAATTGTTTGTATGATTTACACTCATTTAACGATGTTTAATCCACAAATGAGTGGCTAAATTCACTTCTTGTTGAGGTTAAGAACATTTGTAGTGGAATGTAATTATGATCATTTTGGTTTTTCATCTTTTCTTCTATGGTTGTTCTATTAATTCTTGTTCTTACTGCATTAATATTTGGCCAATATTAATGTATATCTAAAAAATCTGGTTTGCGCTCGAAAGAGAAAGAAATTGGAAAGTTGTGAATTGATAGGATATGATCTCTTCTTGGTTGGGGAAAATTGAGAATTGATTTACCTTCAGAATAGAAATATATCTGAAAGTCGTATTAGTCAATTAAGGAATCGGTTTCGTATGGCTAGAACATGAATTTCTTCTTATCACAGAAATGTAGGTGGAAGGTTCATGATTCTTAAGTTGGGTTAAATACGAGAGTTTTAATTCATAGGCAATAATTCTTGACTAGCAACCGAAGGAAAGATGAACCAATTTGTGTCAATAAATTGCTTCCCTGCATGTTCGTTTTAGCCTCAGCATGCTCATTACTATAGTTCAGACTCAATTTGTACATTTGTTTTAGATTAGTATATATTAGGAAACAAACTCCCAAAATCTTCTTGAAACTGTTGTCTGCATTATTAGAGTTAGAGTTTATTAACACTTGGTTTGATTATTACCTTGGTCCAGTCCCTGTGGGATCGATACTTGGCTACTCTAGCCATTTTACTACTTGTTTGACCACGTGCACTTGCATGTAGGCATTCCAAACCACCGAACAAGTTTTTGGCGCCGTTGCCGGGGACTGGCAATTGGTAAAATTGTTGTCTTAAGTGTTAGTTTATGATTTCTTATTAATGCTGACAACTTGGTCTTAGCTTGTCTTTTTCAGATATTGAATTATGTTGAACACTGGCAAGGGACAAGGAGCTGGTGGATTCACACTTAGAGCCGGAAAGACAATCTCATCGTCAAAGGAGAGAAACTCTAGAGAGAAAGTTGCAGTTGCTCAGACAAACAATCCTGGAGCAACAGCAGAATCCACCAATTGTAAGGGCAGTGTTAGTGCCCGAGGAAATGGTAGCTAGGCTGGTTCGCAAAGTGGCAATCCCACATGCCAACAACGTTACATCTAGCATTTGCAAACCTGAGCCTGGAGGGAGGTTCGAGCTTAAACAGAATATAGTGCAATTGCTGCACACCAGCAGGCAATTCACAGGTCTCCCTCACGAGGATCCACAATAACATCTCCAAAACTTTTTGGAGATAAGTGACACTTACATCCCCGCTGGAGTGTCATCTAATTATGTCAGGCTTACATTGTTCCCATTTTCACTTTTGGGAGAAGCAAAGAGGTGGCTGAAAGCTGAACCACCTAATTCCATCACTACTTGGGATGATCTTGCACGAAAATTTTTGATACGGTTCTTTCCATCTGGTAAAACAGCAAGACTTAGAAGTCAAATTCTAAGTTTTAAACAAAGAGAGGGGGAGAATCTGTATCAATATTAGGAACGATTCAAATCTATGTTGCGAGATTGTCCTCATCATCACCAATCCAATGATGTGCTGGTGCATACTTTCATAGAGGGTTTGGAACCCCACACAAAAATCTTGCTAGACTCAGCAGCTGGGGGACAAGCTTCAGAAAAAACTTATGAGGAGATGTATACTTTGTTGAACCGTATTTCGCAGGGAAATCCAGAGTGGAATGTGGACTCTTCTAGAGGAGGAACAAGAAAAGCGGCAGGAGTCTTGGAAGTGGATGGTTTTACAGCTATCGCTGCACAGATAGCTGCGTTACAGAATCAACTCAATACCCACTTCAGCAATATGAGCATGAATCAGTCTCAATCCCTAGTGAATGTAGTGTAGCAAATTTGGTGTGAAGTGTGCGGCAGTAATGAACACTCAGCTGAGTGTTGTGGCGCGAATCCTGATTCAGTGAACTTTGTTGGTAATGTACAGAGAAATAATCACCAACAGTATGGCAACAACTACAACTCTAATTAGAGGAGTCACTCGAATTTCTCTTGGGGTAGTAACAGCCATCAAGGGCAGAGTTCGAGTCAGGGAGCGGAGAGAAATAAAGGAGGGCAGCAGAACTATCAGTCGCAATACAAAAGCAACAAATGCACCTCCTCCACCACCATCACCCAGCATCGAGGAAATATTCAAAATGATGATAGCTAACCAAGCTCAATTGCAGGCTGACTATGTGAAATTGGCAGCAGATGTAAAGAACAATCAGTTAGCTACAAAGGCATTGGAGTACCAGTTTGGGCAACTAGGTGGAGCTCAAAACACCAGGCCGAGAGGAGGACTTCCGAGTGACACTGACCCCAACCCCAAGCAAGTGAATGCAATGACCACAAGGAGTGGTTTACAACTCAAGGAGGTGGAACCAGAAAGACCACCACAGCAGTCGGGAGCAGTGGAGAATGAGAGGGAACAAAATGATGATAGGGGGAAGGAGAAGGAAGCTAAACTAGAAAGACCACCACCCCCGTTCCCTCAAAGATTAAAGAAGCACAAGGAGGAAGCGTGTTTCAAAAAGTTCATGGAGGTGCTTAAATGGGTACACATTAATTTACCTCTTGTCGATGTTTTGCAGGGAGTGCCGAAGTACGCAAAATATATCAAGGACATCGTGGCAAACAAAAGTAGGTTGACGGAGTATGCTACGGTGGCGCTTACGGAGGAGTGCACTTCTCGGATACAAAATAGGTTGCCCACAAAGCTCAAAGACCCTGGGAGCTTTACAATTCAACTTACAATCGGGCAGAGTATTCGAGCTCGTGGATTATGTGATTTGGGAGCGAGCATTAACTTGATGCCGACGTCGGTATTCAAGAAATTGGGGCTAGGTAGTCCTAGACCAACGACAGTGATCTTGCAACTAGCGGATCGTTCTTTGGCCAGACCAGATGGCATTGTGGAGGACGTGCTGGTGCAAGTGGGCTCCCATATCTTCCCGGTAGACTTCGCTGTGCTGGATTTTGAGCCGGATGCGGAAGTCCCATTTATTTTGGGACGTCCTTTCTTGACGACTGGGAAAGCACTGATTGATGTAGCTGCAGGGCAGCTAACCATGCGGGCATACGACAAGGTGGAGGTATTTGATGTGTACAAGGCCACGAAGCTTCCGGTCGTTTATGAGGAACTCTCAGTGATCAACGTGCTTGATTGAGCGAATATTGCTCAAAGTGTTGATTAGCGAGAGCCAGTGGGAAAACCACTAGTGAAGGACCCCCCAAAATTGGAATCGTGGCAAGAAGATCGAAGTGCCACATTCTTAGTCAATGGGCAGCAATGTAAGCATCACTGGGGTGAGGACGGTAGTCGAGAGAAGACGTCTGTCACCCTAGAGGATGACTAATCTTCAATGACGTCGAGCCGCGACGGTAAACCAGGCGCTGCACGGGAGTCAACCCATGAAATTGTTGTAATAATTGAGTAGAATTAGTAGAAAAGAAAGATTTAAAAAATAAATAAAAAATAAAAATAAAAACAAAAATTGTGTTTTGTGTTGAAATATATGAATTCTAACCAATTTCTTGTTGTGAGATGAATTTCAGGTTGAACGGAGGGCAAAAATGCAAAGGATCGCAAAGGAAAAATCGAGGTGAGAAAAATAATAAAAAGTGGCAAACAGTGAGCCTGCGCGATGGCTCCGTGTCACGGAGGAGGACCTCCGTGTTGGCCTCCGTGACACATTGAGGTGTAATTTTGGAATTTTTAAAATTCCAGAATACCTCCGTGTTGGTTCCCATTCATGGCGGGGATGCTCCGCGTTATCCTCCGTGACACATTGAGGCTTTAATCGCGATGGGTCACACCGGGTCGCCGGGTGACCCGCGCGAAAATCCCCCTTTTTAACCCCGAATTCCCTCAATTTTCCCTCATTTCTCACCCTCTCCACGACAAACACCCAAAAACTCCCCCTTCCCCAATGTGACACGGACCTAGGCACAAGTTTTCTTCAACTTTTCATCAATTTCATCTAACTAAAGGTATGCTCTTTAACTTCATCTCAATTCTTGTCGAATTTTTCAATTTTGAGCATGTGAAGTGAGTAAACCTTGCCCTAATTGTAAATTGAGCTTGAATTCATTTAAGTTATTGTTGATTGATGTTCGTAGTATCATTTTGATTGTATGAACTCGATAAATACATGCTTGATCGAATTTTGGTGAAATATGTAGCTAGGGTTAGAATTTGATTGCGAAGAAACTAAATGTGATTGAAAATGTGGAAATTATGGGTTGGGCATGTTGGGTAAGGAGAATTGTGTTGTGCTTGATGTGAATATGCTAAATAAATGATGGATTTTCGGGAGAATGAAATTGTTGAATTGCATAGAAATTGTTGAATTGCATAGGTTGTGTTGAGAGAAGTTTTTACTAAGTGTTATGTGATGAAATGATATCGATGGTGACATTTTGATTAGCTGTACGAAGTCTGAGTAGTACGTAGAATTTATTCCATCGAATTTTCTGAATGCACGAGGCATGTTGTTGTTTCTTTTTTGTAAATTGGAAAGTGAGAATTGTCTTGCCGTAATGTCGTAATTGTGGCTAAAGACTAAGTGTGGGGTGGCCTAGCTAAAACCAACCTTAGTCGAAGCTAATTTTGATTTAAATAACACTGGGACTGTCTGTTTGATTCGACAAGAACAATGGTAAGCAGGAAAGACAAAGGAAAGGGCGCATCTACATCAGGTACCGAAAGGAAAAAAATTAGACTAGGAACAGCAGTCCCACCAGCACCAGCGGTTCTGCGCGGCCAACGCCCTCAATACGAAACCCGATGGGTGACAGACGAAGGGAAGAAATGGTACACAAAGCATAAGGAGAACAAATACTTCCCCGAGGAGCACATTGCAAGGGAGCCATTGGGACAGGAATTCCCCAGAATTGTACACCAGATTGACGCTGTCGGGCTAAACTTCATCTTTGAAGAGCCCAAGGAGTGCAATCTTCAACTGATTCGGGAGTTCTACGCCAACTGAAACCCAACACTCCGCAGTCACACCATCAAGATAAGGGGGCACGTAGTCACCTTTGAGCCCCATCACCTTAATGCCATTTTGGGGGCGCGGGACACAGACGCCCATGTACTCTGCCAGCTGAATATCACTCCACCATATGCGGATATTAGACGCACTCTGTGTGGAGCCCGTTCTACAGCACGGTGGAGCAGGCATAAGGAGAGGGGCTACCATCAGACGCTGCCCTACTCTCAAATGAACAGGGAAGCCAGAATTTGGCTTAAGATCGTGTGTTCCTGCCTGATCCCGGGGGTACACATGACAGATGTCACCCGGGATCATGTGTGCTTGGTCTACGCCCTAATGAAAGGGCTGGAGATTAATGTTGGGGCGGTGATTATCTCCGCCATGAAGAGAGACCGTTTGCATCAAGGGCACAGGTACGGGTTTGGTGGCTTGCTGACCATGTTCCTGATATTGAGGAAGAGGCCCTGGACTATATCCCGCAGATGGAGAGGCGTGCCTTGCACGTCACCAAAACTAAGGCACCCGACACCACTCATGGTCTAGTTCTCACATTAGCCAAGCGACATGCTCGGGATGATCAGTATATGGCCCGCATGTTCGGGATGCAGATGCTATAGTTGCGCATAGGCGGGAGGCCAGCAACAGAAGATGAGCTGTGGCAGCTCGAGTTGGACTACCCCTTCGGCGAAAATGCCAGGGCTCTATGCCGAGTGGGGCCAGCTTTTGTGGAGCTCTTTGATGATGATGTCCCCATAGACGAGGAGACACGCCGCGATGACTCAGATGTTGAGTCAGATGAGGATAGCGGGGGTGATTCGGATATGGGGGACGAGGCAACCGCACCTGACGAAGAAGTGGAATACTTCGATTGATTAGGGAGTTTCACCACCTACTCTTGTGCTATGCTGAATTTTATGAACACTGGGGACAGTGTTCAATTTAAGTGTGGGGTGGGAGTAGTTAGGTGCTGGTTGTTTTGTTGATGTTTATGTTTTGTTGTGATGCCTGAAAAAAATTGTGACCTTGTGATTTTGGTGTTTATGTTTTGTATTGTAATTTGGTGTTGTAATTAATGTGAATCTGTTGTGTGTTGTATGGAGTTGTTGTTAGCTGGTTGTGTAAATATTTTTGTTTTATCGAAATTATCGATATTTTTAAAATTTTTTGTTGAAATACTTTTATGATTGGGTTTCTCGGCGTTTGTTTTCGGTGCTTTTACCGAGAATAGTCCCATTGAACCGAAGTCGTAAATAGTGACTGTTCCCTATGATGGATGGATGATGACCGTCTTAAGGGAAATGTAGTCGATAGGAGTAGATTTCTTTTGTTCTTTTTAATTTTTTCCTTTTGTTTGTTTGTATCCCAAACGTGTCATTACTTTATGGTTCGGAATTCTGGTTGCATGTTGTACATGATATTTAGAATGCAAAGGTGATTCGTATGAAAGCATGCAACTTTGTAAACATGTTGAGATACCTAGACCATCGAGTTCGATTCGGTATGATTGAGGCTTAATGTTTGAAATTCTTGTAATTAGCTGATTGAAGAGTCTGTGAATATGTCTTGAGTTGAGCATGTGCAATGAGTGTGTGGTGAGGTTTCGATTCTTCCATGCTATTGTGAACTGCCTAGAACTTGCCTGGTGTGTGTACGAAATGAAATGAAGGATGTGTATTGTGGGAAATGATGTAGGCATTTCTTTGATTTAACCGAAAGTTTTTTTTCATTATCGTACCTACCTTGAATGTACATCCTAGTTAGCCCATTGAGCCTTTAGCCTATTTTTTTTCTTTGGTCGAAAAGGTACAAACCGAGCTTAACCCCTTCTTTTCATTATCCGTGAATTTGATCCAAAACTCTTAAGCGCTCAAGAAAAGAAATTTTCCCACAGTGTGAAGGAGTGGTAATTGTGAAAAGAAAGGAAAAGTGGAAGTGGTGAAAGTAAACAAAAGGTCAAAGTTGCTCTTGCCGAATTTAATAAAATGAAGATGTATAACTAATCTTTGTTATTAAGTCGAGTGTGCTTAGAGAAATGGGAACAAAAATAAAGAAAGGCTTCAAGAAAGGGGAGGATGAAGGAAGAAACAATGCCCATAATGTGGTGGGATGTATTGAAAAGCGCTTAAGGGTGCTAGTTGCTATTATTGGTTAGCCTAGTATGTACTAGTTCCTTAGCTTACATTACAACCCATTAAGTCCTACGTGATCTTACATCACTCGTCCTTATATTAATGGAGTAATACACTAGAGGCAAGCTTATGGGTCATGACATGATGCATGTGAATTCTTTGGGAAAGAGAGCGAAATCGTGTTCATATTCCCCTGCATATAATGTTTTTGAGATCATATGATTGAAAAGGGGGAAATTCTCTTGTGTTGTGAGGGCACATGCTTGACGAGAGATTTAATTTCGTGTCGAATGTCTTGATCAGCTGATTTGCATGAGTTTGCCGAGATCGAGAGTCGACTCTTGAGTCTAGGAGGTCTTAATGTGTTGAATGGCATTGTATTGATGAGACTATGCATGTTTTCTTGATGATTTGCTATGTAAATAATCAGTATAATCGTAGCTTGAATTTTCGAGCCAAAGTAGCTATGATTGGGTGTCAATTGCATGAGATGTGAGATTTTTGTTCGAGGACGAACAAGGTTTTAAGTGTGGGGTAAGTGATCTTGGGCAGAATTATATGCCCAAGTGATACTCAAATGCTTCATTTCGTCTTGTTTATCCATTGATATTTGTACATTTTCATGTGATTTGTAGTTAAAAGGTGAATTTATACTAACCAACATGATTAGTGTGGTTTTGCAGGAAAAATGTAATTTTAGGAAGCTAAGATGCATGTTGGGAGAAATCGGGAATGGACTCGGAAGCGAACAGTGGAAAAAGGCCAAGGAAATGCAGAAAATTAAGGGGCTCCGCGATGGAGCCGTGTCACGCTGCCATCGCGGAGGCATTCTGCCACGGATGATTAAAATAGGCCAAGTTCCAGTGAAGGTGCGCATTGGTGCCGTGGCACGTTGGCTAAGCCACGCGTTGCACGCCGTGGCACGTTGGGCGTAATTAACTTGACGACCGGATTCCAGTAAGGGTCCGCATTTGTGGCATGTCACGGAGGAAGTGCTCCGCGATGCACTCCGTGACACGTTGCTTGTTATTCCGGGAAAAATTTCCACTAGTATAAATAGCACACTTAGGTTTATTTTTAATTATTCTGAATTGGTTGAGCAAGAACGTGGGTTACAGGCAGTTGAGGGGACGAAATTCTTAGGGTTCTTCTCTAACTCTTTCTTCTTCATTTCAATTGTTTGTATGATTTACACTCATTTAACGATGTTTAATCCACAAATGAGTGGCTAAATTTACTTCTTGTTGAGGTTAAGAACATTTGTAGTGGAATGTAATTATTGATCATTTTGGTTTTTCATCTTTTCTTCTATGGTTGTTCTATTAATTCTTGTTCTTACTGCATTAATGTTTGGCCAATATTAATGTATATCTAAAAAATCCGGTTTGCGCTCGAAAGAGAAAGAAATTGGAAAGTTGTGAATTGATAGGATATGATCTCTTCTTGGTTTGGGAAAATTGAGAATTGATTTACCTTCAGAATAGAAATATATCTGAAAGTCGTATTAGTCAATTAAGGAATCGGTTTCGTATGGCTAGAACATGAATTTCTTCTTATCATAGAAATGTAGGTGGAAGGTTCATGATTCTTAAGTTGGGTGAAATACGAGAGTTTTAATTCATAGGCAATAATTCTTGACTAGCAACCGAAGGAAAGATGAACCAATTTGTGTCAATAAATTGCTTCCCTGCATGTTCGTTTTAACCTCAGCATGCTCATTACTATAGTTTAGACTCAATTTGTACAATTTTTTTTAGATTAGTATAGATTAGGAAACAAACTCCCAAAATCTTCTTGAAACTGTTGTCTGCATTATTAGAGTTAGAGTTTATTAACACTTGGTTCGATTATTACCTTGGTCCAGTTCCTGTGGGATCGATACTTGGCTACTCTAGCCATTTTACTACTTTTTCGACCACGTGCACTTGCGTGTAGGCATTCCAAACCACTGAACAACCACCGCCACCATTCCCTTAGAAATTCAGAAAGAGCAAGGAGGAGGAATTCTTCAAAAAGTTCTTTGAGAGTTTCAAAGAACTTCACATAAATTAGCCTCTTATTGATGTTTTGCAGGAGATGCCCAAGTATGCTAAATACTTGAAGGACGTGATGGCAAACAAAGTGAGATTGGTGGATTCCCAGACTGTAGCACTGACTGAGGAGTGCAGTCACCGAGTATTGAGCAACATTCCAAAGAATCTCAAACACCCAGGGAGTTTTACCCTCCCCATACAAATTGGTAAGGTTGAGGTGCTACGAGCTTTGTGTGACTTAGGGGCAGCAGTTAACCTAATGCCCCCATCTTTATTCAACACCCTGGGGTTGGGAAAACCGAGGCCAACGAAGTTGATGTTGCAGCTGACTGATAAGTCACGAGTGACACTTGATGGAATAATAGAGGACCTTCTCATCAAAGTAGGTAAGTTTATTATACCTGTTGATTTTATCATCTTAGATTTTCAGGTTGATGACCAGGTACCCTTAATCTTGGGACGTCCATTCTTGGCCACCGAAGGAGCGATGATTGATTTGAGAGCAGGGACCCTGAAAATGAGGGTCGAGGATGAAGAAGAACTCTTCCGCGTATACCAAGAACTGAACCCATTACACACTACAGAAACCTTTGTCAGGTTAGTGTATTGTCAGAGGATGAGTGTGGAGTGGAGGATTCCACAGGTGCATGGCCGAAGGTAATGACAAGTGTTCAGCCCGAGTCTGATAAAGGGCTTCAAATTGTGAAGAAGTTGGAGGAAGAGAGGAACAGAGTGGAGGATGTTTCCTCTAAAAATCAAAAGAAAAGAAGATGGTTCTCGAACGGGAACCCAGGTATGAGGATGTCCTGAAAAGGACAGTCCATGTCGTGCCGCGACGAAAAAATAGGCACTGCTTGGGAGGCAACCCAAGGGTACCCCAGGTACAAGTTTTTAATTTTGATTTGTGTTGATTTTGTTATTTTCATTGTGTTTGTGTTTTTGGTGGAAAGTTAAGCACATGGAGGGAAGTCTGAGTAACAGTTGAAGAGGAAGTTAAAAAACATGGAATAGAAGATGTGTGGGGTCAAACTCCCACCTATGAGAACTTGAAGAAAGCATGCCTTTAGCTTGGCATAGAGGCTTGGGGAGTATTTCTCATCCTTAAAATTTTAATTTGATGCTATGAGGGCATAGCATGATTTAAGTGTGGGGTGAGAAAAATTTCAAAATTTTTGTGCTTAACGAATTTTGGTGAATGTAATGCGTGTGAGAAATTTGAAAAATTTGAAAAAATTTTGTGAGTCAAGCATGACTTCATCACCCGTTGGTTTTTCTTTTCGGTTCTTTTCCAATGGGGGGTCTTTGGACCGAAGAATAAAAATTTTCTTTGTCTGTATATAATGTTTTTAGTCATAGTTAGGGACTATTTCCGACGATGGATGGATGACGACCGTCTTGAGGAAAGTTAGTCAATAAGTTTTGGGTTTTGAACCCGTAGCTAATGGATGGTTTGATGTTCTTGTTATGTGTTATAAATTATTGTAAGATGCAAGTATGTTCAGTGTTGAAGCATGCAAGTTGTATAACTTTGTATGAGACACTTAGGCTCTTGAATTTGACTCAATGTGATTGAAGCTTAATTTCGAATTCTTGTGATTAGCTGAGTTAAGAGTCTGCTGAATGTGTCTTGAATTGAGCATGTGCCATGAGTGTATGGTTTTTGAGTATTCTATGCTATTGTGGAGTGTCTACAACTTTCCTGGTGTGTTTATAAAACGAAATGAAGGATGTGAATTGTAGGAGATGATTTAGGCATTTCGTTGAATGAACCTAAATGTTATCCCTCATTTTACCTACCTTGAATAATTAATCCTAGTTAGCCCCATTGAGCCTTGAGCCTATTCGTTGATAGCTACAATATAAGCTTAATCCTTTTTCTTTCATTAGCCTTGAATTTGATCCAAAACTCCTAAGCGCTTAAGTGAAAAATTCCAAAGAGTAAAGGAGTGAGAAGAATGAAAAAGAAGGAAAAGTGGCAGTTGTAAAAGTTGAGAAAGGTCGAGGGAACACTTGTTTGAATATGGTTGAGTATTAGTAAGGAGTAAGCAAGGAAATTAATGAAATGATACTTATAGAACTCCTTACTAATAAGCTAAGAGTGTTTAAAGAAAGGGGAAAACAAAAGAGGGAAAACGAAAGCTGAAAGAGAAAAAGGTGAAGTAAGGGAAGGGAAGTTCGTAATGAGGGCGTGATGTATTAAAAAGCGCTTAGGGAAGATAGTCACTATTACTGGCCATAATAGTACCTACCCGTCCCTTAGCTACATTACAACCTAAAAAGTCCTACTTGACCTTACATTCATACATCCTTAAATTAGTGGAGTAAAACACTAAGGGCAAGCTTATGGGTCATTGCATAATGCATGTGAATTCTTTGTGAGAGTGAGCGTAATTTTATTCACATACCCACACATGTTGTGATTTAAAAAATTTTGCGTGTGAAAATGGGTAACTCTCTTGCCGTGAGGGCACATGTTGATTGAAGGATATAATTCATGTCGGATTTCTTGATCAGTTGATTCGCATGAGTTTGCTAATATTGAGAGTCGATTCTTGAGGTTGGGAAGTCTTGGCAGGGTTGTATTTCATTTCAATGATCAAATCGTGCATGCTCTATTTTTAGCTTGTTATCTTAAATAATCATTATAGACGTAGCTTGAATTATTTTGCTAAATTAGCTATGTGTGAGTCACCATATGCATGAGATGTAAAAGGTTTGTTTGAGGACGAACAAGGCTTTAAGTGTGGGGTAGGTGATCGTGGGCAAAATAGCATGCCCAACTGATACTTTATAACTTAGTTTTGCCTTGTTTATCTATTTATTTTTATACATTTTCATGTGATTTTATATAAATGTGAATATATGTACTAACCAACATGATTAGTCCTTGTTTTGTAGGTTTCAATGATTTTGAGGAACTAATTTATAAGTTGGTGAAGTAGAGGAATGGAGTCGGGAGCAATTTGCGAAAGTCGGCAAGAAACATGCCTTGGCAAGGCTGGCCGCACTAGGCAGCGTGCCACGTTGTTCGTGTGCCGCGCCCAGCGCCATGCCACGCCAGGCCAGCTGTGCGCCAGCAACATGCCATCGCGCTGCATGAGCAGCGTATCATGTCGGCCAGCGCGGCGACCCTCGGCAGATTGGCATCCAGAGGCAATGTCCAGAGAGCCTCCGCATTACCTACGTGTCACGGAGGCAGTGCTCCACGATACACTCCGTGACACGAAGCCATTCCACGATAGGCTTAATTTTTCACGTTTCTCATTTACTATAAATAGGTCCCTTAGCTCCTAAAATCATTCGGTCACGATTTTATTCGGGAAAACTACCTAGGAGTGAAGGGAGAAGTGGGAGAACTCATCTAGGGTTTGTCAAATTCCCTTCTCTTCTACCAATTCTTGTAAGTATGTTAGTTTATTAATGTTTTCTCGTAATTTTATGAACATGAATGGCTAGAACCCTTCCTCTAGGGTTGAAGCCATAAGTTATGATTGTGTTTTTATGAATTTGTGTTGGAATTAAGTTATTGATTGTGTTTTTGTCTTGCATTCTGAATTATTGGTTGTTTTTATGATTGATCACCATGAAAACCTAAATGTTAACTTAGGGATAAATTTGAGAAAGCATTTACCTAGGTCAGAACATGAGAACGTAAGGAGCATGATTATATCTCACGATATAATTGTGTTAGGATAGAAATATGCCTAACACCTTGCTTGGTTGATAAAACGGGATGAGCTAGGCACCAACTTAGAATTATCACATCACCACTCGAAGAAGTAGTTGTGAAGCTAAGTTGAGTCGAATGATTAGGTGTACGAGAGCCCCTAATCATTTCTACCTAAACCACATCCATGTAATTAATTGCCCACGAACTAGAATTAGCATCCTCGCTCACAATGTTGTAGTGAGGCTAGTTTGTCATGTTTAGAGGCTCAAAAGGCCATGAACATACAATTCTAATTATGTGAGACGACAATTAATAGTTTCATACTTAAACTAGTGCAAATCGTAACAGCACATGATTATCTGGTTTTAACTCTATGTTGCTCCTAGAGTGAAGTCAGAATATTTCGTTGACCAAAATTAGACTTAATTAAACCTTCTCGAAAACATCTATAATCAACACTTGCGAAAGTCTATATCACACTTGAACTAGATAGTTAGCTGAATTGGTCCAGTCCCTATGGGTTCGACATTCCAATTCTTAAAAAGAGCCACTATATTACTTGTACGACCCGTACACTTGCGGGGACGCATCACACGGTAGGATATCTTGAAGCACAAAGGCCGAGTAGATATGATGCCATGTTTACCGTCTGTGCTAGTACAAGGCCAAGAAGGACCCATCACTCCAGAAGAAATTAACTCTATTTATTGGGCTAATCCTGTGCATCCAAGTCTAGAGTTCAAAAGGAAATTGGCAGACAAAGATAATCAGTTTGCATGGGTGACCACAACTATTGTTGTGGGTCAACCGCAATGGGCAGTATCGAAAGGCATTATTCAGTGCCATGATCTCAAATTTGAAGCACGAATGTGGCTTGACCTAACATGTGCCTATATCATTCCCTAGAAATACACAATGAATGTTCCAATTGAGGTCGCAATCCTGGTAGTATGCATCATGGATCACATACACATCAATGTGGGAAAGATTATCACAGAGCAATTCAAAAAGAAGGCAAGGAAAAAAGCAACCTATATGCCCTCTCCTATTCTCATCAGTCTGCATTACCTTCGGGCCAGCTTCCCTCTGTTCTGGCCAGTGGACAGAACAGTAATAGTTGAGAGGGTGATTGCTTTGGCCACCAAGATAGATAAGGATGCCCCAGTTTCAAAGCATCCCTAGTTAACTGTGGAACTAGAAACTCCTCCACCTTTAGGTTCCTCTGAAAATGTAATAGTGTCACCACCAACTAACAAGGCTAACCCACCACCAGCAAAGGGCCTCTTGAAGATGGGAGAAATGGCCTAGGCTCATAATGTTTAATTGTTGAAATTGGAAAAAGTTATACTTGCCATGATTCAACAGGCCATTAAAAAGGCCATAAAACCTGTAATTGAAAATTTGAGAGGCCTATATGCTAAAGTCGAAGTATTGGAAAATGAAGTGGTAGCCATGAGGAAAGAAGTAGACAGCCGCAATGAGTTACTATCACTGAAAGGTATCGATCTGAATATCCCGGCCTCTGATGATGCCCAACCAGCAAGTAGCAGGAGTACACCGGATGATTAGTGTGTAGGCTATGATAGCCCATCCAAGCTGCTACTAGATAAGGAAATATACCACAGAAGACCACCCCACCATAGTATGCATACTATTCATGAGGTGACCACGCCAGGCGGCCCATATTGGAGACCTCATGTGTAAACTTATCATGAGAGCTAGACTCTTCTAGATCGTTGTGTGCACACTGCACCAGGCAGACCACTTGAACTTCCACCAGATCTATTGATGCCTTCACCTACCAAGACTACTTCGTGGCAATTCTCCTATACCACTTACTCATGGACCCCTTGTGACCCTCACTAATTCAATTAGGGAGCTCCCCTTTTAAGCATATATACATTGGGGACAATGTATGTTGGTAGTTAGGGGTGGGGTGGGGTCTCTCATGTTGGCTATGTAGTGCCTCTTTTGCCTTTATTGGGCTTGTGTTGAATGAAATATTGCTTTTTGACTTGTTAGTGCCATTGTTGGGTTCATTTTAAATTGCCAAATGTTTAATGACCCATGTCTTAATAATTGTCTTTGTTTATAGTAGTTAGAAAATAAACTCCAAGGGTTTTCTTTTTACCACGGTTCTTTCCCAAGGAGCGATTTTCTTTTCTTTTCTTTATTGTCGAACTGGGTGGCATTTCCCTATGATAGATTGAGAGGTGACTTTCTTAAGGGAGAATGCCATGTTAGATTCTTTTTGAGTTGGTTATTGCACTTGCTTTTGAGAGGTACCATCGAAAATTTTCAGATGGCATTGAAAATGTATTTTGAGGAAAAAGGGGCATTTGAATTTAAAATTTGAGCATTCTTTTATCATGAGTTACACATTTCTTGTTTGGATTGTTGATTCACATGTTATCTTGTCTTAAGTCATACACTTGATGTGGTTGTAAGAATTGTGTGAACTCCTTGGAGTTGATGCCTTGTGTGGTGAAGCTTTTAGCTTAATTCTCATGCATGTATGGTTGTCTAGAACTTTCTCTAACTGTGACTTAAGGCGAAATCCTAGATGTAACTGTATTTAGAACATGATTTTAGGCTTTGTTTTTATATATACTTTACCTATATGGCCTCCTTGAACATCCATCTTTGCTAGCCAATGTTGAGCCTTTAACCCTTTTCTTTGAGAACCACATTACAAGACTATTACCCTTTTGTAATCCCTCTTTTAGCATCCATCCTCCCTAGTGCTAGTTGTGAAAAGAAATAAAATGGGGCTTGATGCCCAAAATTTTGGGAAAGAAAAGGGAGAAATGAGGCAAAAGTCTATGTTTGTGTAACACCCCAAAAGTTTCTAAGAACGAGCCTTAGACTTAAAGAAAGAAATCAGTTGGAAAGTGGAAATATTGCCACAGAACGAGTCATGCCACTACTCGTCCAGTAACTAGACGAGTCGTGCTCAAGCTCGTGGTAGGCAGCCAAGGAGTGAAGGTGGGGTTCAGTGACCACGGACGACCCAATGAGTCGTTAGATAGGCAACAACTCATCGTGTCAGTCGTTAGAAGGATTTGAAGGATGTGGACCAGTGTTGACGACGAGTGGACATGACGAGTCATCCAGTGAAGTAACGACTCATCAAGTCAATCATGGGAAGGAAGAGCAGAATGTCGGACTTTAGTGATAACAGAAGGAACCACAAGTCATTAATCCAGCTAACAACTCGTAAAGTCAGTCGTCATCCGTTCGAGGAATTTATGTGAGATTTTCTAGAAGTCATCACGAGTGGGACTTAACGAGTCTTTCTTTTCCCCACGACCCGTGAAGTCCCTCGTGAGGACTGGCAGCATGACTTTTCCTGTGAATTTTCTAGGGTGTTTTTCGTAAAATCCTATGCTTCTAACTCATAAACTACGTCATTTTGAGTATTATATGGGACATTTTAAGGGTTTCTTCTGGCCTAATCTCTCATTCTCTCAAGATAGCCTCTCAAACTCTTCTTCCTCCCCTCTCTAAAGACTCAAGGATTCAACTAGGGTTCTTTAAAGGCTTCAAGGGTTAAGTTCAAGTGGGGATCTCTCCTAATCAGGTATGTGGGTTTCCAACAAGGATTTCCTTCCATCCTTGTGCCCCAAATTTATATACTAAAAACCCAAATCCTTTGATTCTAGAAAAGCATGTTCTAGGGTTTCAAATTATGCATGAATTCTCATATGTTTTCCCTAAATTCTAAGAACCATCATGGTTAATAGTAATGTATGCTTATAAAGATACTTGCACCCTCTTGAAATATTAGTATGATATGTGAATAACATGAATGTGGGATTTTCACCATGAATTATTCTAGAATTTCAAATGGGATTTCATAAATTATTCACATGCTCTTATCATGAACTTGCATTCTTGTTTAAAGTATATGTAGATAATATGGGTCCCTTCAAATCTAGAGCATATGTTGTATTATATGTTTTCGAACACGATTAGAACATATGGGCTTTGACCAATGTGAAGTATGTGCATGTTTTCACTATGATATCGATGTAAATGTTTTGGGTATGAGTTGAACCTATGGAAATGGCATGATTATCGAATTTTCATCATGATTTAGAGTAAATTTTAAAATGGGGTTTCATGAGATATTCATATGCTTCCACCATGATCTCATTGTACATGTTCAAGGTATGAGTTGATTATATGTGTTTTTCGTAAATCTAGAATATATGATTTAATACATATATATGTTAAAGTATGAATTTGACATAGGTATTTTACATGAATCTAAGATAGACGTCATATGCTATGAACGTGGGATTTGAATATTGTGGAAGTGTGTAAAGTATTATCTGATCCTATAGATGTTTCATGAATTTAAAATGGGTGGTTGAAATAATGATTTGGGACTATGATGATATGAATTCTGATAATAAATAATGTGAATGATCCTTCAGACTTATGGTCTTGTTTTAGTAGAAAGTAGCCTTAATCAGACTCTAAATAAATTCAGTACGATGTAATTAGTTGAATGCTCATGCCTCTTATTAGCTGTAGGAATTTAGACTAGAGAATGACGTCGGACTAGTGCTCTCCATGTTCTAGTATAGTTGGGACTCTAATAAGCTAAGAATGTTTCCCTTAGTCTGTTGGGATTCTCATTAGCTGAGAATGTTTCCCTTAGTCTGTCAGGATTCTCATTAGCTGAGAATGTTTCCCTTAGTCTGTCGGGATTCTCCTTAGCTGAGAATGTTTCCCTTAGTCAGTCGGGACTCTCAGTAGTTGAGAATGTTTTCCTTAGTTAGTTGTGACTCTTAGTAGCTGAGAATGTTTCCCTTAGTCAGTCGGGACTCTCATTAGTTCAGAATGTTTCCCTTAGTCTATCGGGATTCTCCTTCTGAGAATGTTTCCCTTAATCAGTCAGTGACTCTCTATATCAGAAAATGTTCTCCCTTAATCAATCAAGGACTCTCCATAGTAGAGAACATCTCCCTTAGACAGTCAGGGACTCTCCATCATATCAGTCACAGCTTTGGTCCTTAGTATATGCACAATACATGACATTTGTGCCTCAGTTAATTATACTTCGGTAATTGTTTTTCAAATAAAAATTTCATGTTAATATATATGTGTATCTCAGACAGGGTCATTGTATTTCCGCGCAGTTAAATGTCAAGCAGTGTATTCAATTTACTTCCTTCTTGTATACATGCATGTTTTAGTTTATTTACGCTTCCTGCTTACTAAGTACATTCCAAGTATTGACCGCATACTTTATGTGCTATATCATTTCATGATATAGATTCAGGTTTTCAGACTCAGCCACATGGTTAGATATGCTTCATTCCCCTCTCAGTTGCTTGTTGGGGGGTCCTCATCTTTCGGGGACGCGATTTATATTTTCATTTATGTTCAGTTTTCATACTTTAGGAGTAAGCTGGGGGCTTTTCCCAGCAACTCATTAGTTTAGTGGAGGCTTTCATACTTGTATAGACATTTAGCTTTGTATCGGAGTTTCATGAGATTTTGTTATTTTGCTATTTTAAATTAAACTCTTCAATTAGCTTCAGCTTGGTTATGATTTCTATTAGTGTTATTTTTATAATGTTATGCTATGATAATGTCATTGATCGACTTGGAGCCTCTCGGGGTTCCTTGTCCCGTATCTCAATCAGGGCCTATGTTCGGGTAGTGACAAACTTGGTATCAGAGGGTTTAGAGTGTCGGTGTCTGAAAGCTTCGTTGAGTCTTTTTCATGGGTGTGAAGCACGCCGCACTTATGACGAAGAAGCTGCGAGACGTTTTAGGAATGTTCCCTTTTCTTCATGATTCTTATCGTGCGTAAAGTTTGAAACACTAACAGTTCCTCTCCTGACTTGTGCTTTACGCGCTCGCAGATAATGCCTCCCATATGAATGAATGGAAGAAGAAATTTTAATGGGCACCAGCAAGCCCCACTAGCCCCAGCGAACCCGATGGACGATCATGTTACTCATGTCGAGTTCTAAGAAACCCTTAATATGTTGGCGCAGACTATGACTACCCAGATTTCTCAGTAGGCAATGGCCCATGTTCCTCAGAATAGAAATGTAGCGGTGGCGAGGGTAAGGGATTTCCTTCGGATGAACCCACCCAAATTTCTATGTTCAAGGTGGCCAAGGATCTGTATGAGTTCCTCGAGGAGATCCAGTCACCCAAATCATGGGGGTGATAGGAACTGAGAGCGCAGACTTAGCCTCCTACCAGCTGAAAGGAGTCGCTTATATATGGCTTTGCCAGTGGAGAGATAGTTGGGGAGTTGGAGTAGCCCCCGTAAGTTGGGAGGAGTTTATGACGTCTTCCTTGGACAAGTTTATCCCTAGGGAGTTGAGGGAGGCAAAAGCGGGAGAGTTCATCAACTTGAAGCAAAACAGCATGACAGTCAGGAATATCTGTTGGATTTTACCTGGTTGTCCAAGTATGCACCGTAGATGGTAGCTGACCAGAGGACTCATGTAAGCAGGTTCATTAATGGAGTAGCAGACTCCTTGGTCAAAGAGTGCAGGACCGCCATGTTGCACAAGGACATAGACTTTCCACGTTCGGTGATATTCGCTCAACAAATAAAAGCGGAATAGGTGAAGGAAAAAGAGAGATGCCAAGAGAGATAGAATCAAAGATTTAGAGTTCTCCCCACAGAGAACGAGTGGTGGACAACGCTCATGCTACCAGTAGAAATCATCAGCCCCAGCACCTTCGACAACCAGTGTTCCATATAAACCTAGGGTAAGGGAGATTACATACACATTGTGTACGAACTGTGGGAAACACCATTTGGGAGAATGCATAGTCGGGTCAGATGCTTGTTTCTGGTCAGCAAGTTGGGTCATATGCATTAAGATTGCACAGCAGCTAAGTTAGGTGAGAGTAGTGCCTCATCCACCTCTTCAGTAGTTCTGATAGCCCGTCCATTTCAGTAGGGTGCATCATCTAGCGTAGGTGGTGGACAGCGTCAAAACCGCTCCTATGCCTTAGCAGCACATCAGGATAAGGGCAAGTCGCCAGAAATAGTCACAGGTATGTTATGAATTTCTTGTGTTAATCTTTGCATGTTGCTATCCCCAGAACCCCAGTACTGAATAAGAAGCTCTATGATGGTTGTTGAGAAGAGATTGTCGATGTGTTATGTGAATAATTGTGAGTATAAGGCTAGTAGTGAATATTAGAGGTGAAATAGAAGCTAGGAGTTAGTGATAGCCCCCAACCTTAACAAAGAATCAGGAGCCTTAGAATGATGGCTTTAAGCTAAGGAGGAGATGGTAGTTTGTGAGACAAGACGGACCATGAGAATGCTAGTAGGGGAGTTCCAGCCCTAACAGTTGCGCTATGCCAATTCCTTCAGGTTCAGATAACCTCTCTTGTATTTTAGTTAAAGCTAGGTTCTACCCATCCCTATGTGCAGACTTCCAGAATTTCTAAGTAGCCGCTTCAGACAACTATGCCAGTCTTACTCTATGAATCCTTAAGGCTCCTCATGTTATAAACCAGTTATGTGTGTTGACTCATCTCTTACAGTACGTTCAGCTCGAACTCAGTCTTTAGAAGTTGCTTTAGCAGCTTAGTAGATAAGGTTACCTTATGTATGAGAACAGTTAGGGATGTCGTAATGACTCATGCTCATGAATTCCTTACTTTTAGTTAGACCAGATATCATGAATTCTAGCTCAGTATTAGAAAGCAATTTGAGAATAATGGCTCAGTCTGTATCATCCCAGTGCCAGTTAGAGGGAGAGAATCCTTCTCAATGTTCTATCTAGTTTCATGTCAGTTTCAAGTCTTTCATTCCCTCTCATGTCTTAGCATGCATGTATTATTTAGATGCTCAGTTCAGATATGTAAGATTATCCCGAAGTCAGATACTCCATCAATTTCAGTTGTGAATGTTCAGTATTTGGGATATCAGTTCCTTCCCCAGTTTTTAGCATGTTTAGCCTACATTCAAGGACAAATATTCCCAAGGGGGAGATATTGTAATACCCTGAATGTTTCTAAGAATAGGCCCCATACTTAAAGAAAGTAATCAGTTGGAAAGTGGAAATATTGCCATAGAACAAGTCGTGCAGGCTCGTGGTTGGCAGCCAAGAGTGCAGGTGGGGTTGAATGACCACAGACAACCCGACAAGTTGTTAGGTAGGCAATGAGGATTTGAAGGATATGGACCAGTGTTGACGACGAGTGGACATGACGATTCATCTAGTGAAGTAACGACTCATCAAGTCAATCATGGGAAGGAAGAGCAGAATGTGGGACTTCAGTGACAACAGAAGGAACCACAAGTCATTAATCCAGCTAACAACTCGTAAAGTCAGTCGTCATCCGTTCGAGGAATTTATGTGAGATTTTCTAGAAGTCATCACGAGTGGGACTTAACGAGTCGTTCTTTGCCCCACGACCCGTGAAGTCCCTCGTGAGGACTAGCAGCATGACTTTTCCTGCTAATTTTCTAGGGTGTTTTCATAAAATCCTATGTTTCTAACTCATAAACTACGTTGTTTTGAGTATTATATGGGATGTTTTAAGGGTTTCTTCTAGCCTAATCTCTCATTCTCTCAAGATAGCCTCTCAAACTCTTCTTCCTCCCCTCTCTCAAGACTTAAGGATTCAACTAGGGTTCTTTAAAGGATTCAAGGGTTAAGTTCAAGTGGGGATCTGTCCTAATCAGGTATTTGGGTTTTCAACGAGGATTTCCATCCATTCTGGTGCCCCAAATTTATATACTAAAAACTCAAATCCTTTGATTCTAGAAAAGCATATTCTATAGTTTCAAATTATGCATGACTTCTCATATGTTTTCCTAAGAACCATCATGGTTAATAGTAATGTATGCTTATGAAGCTACTTGCACCCTCTTGAAATATGAGTATGATATGTGAATAACATGAATGTGGGATTTTCACCATGAATTATTCTAGAATTTCAAATGCAATTTCATAAATTATTCATATGCTCTTATCATGAACTCGCATTCTTGATTAAATTATATGTCGATCATATGGGTCCCCGCAAATCTAGAACATATGTTGTATTATATGTGTTGGAAAACGACTAGAACGTATGGGCTTTGACCAATGAGAAGTATGTGTATGTTTTCACTATGATATTGATGTAAATGTTTTGGGTATGAGTTGAACCTATGGAAATGGCATGATTATCGAATTTTCATCATTATTTAGAGTAAATTCCAAAATGGGGTTTCATGAGATATTCATATGCTTCCACCATGATCTTATTATACATGTTCAAGGTATGAGTTGATTATATGGGTTTTCCGTAAATCTAGAATATATGATCAAATATATATATATATATATATATATATATATATATTAGAGAATGAATTTGACCTAGGTATCTTAGATGAATCTAGATATACATCATATGCTATGAACACGGGATTTGAATATTGTGGAAGTGTGTACAGTATGATTTGATCCCATTGATGTTTCATGAATGTAAAATGGGTGGTTTAAATAATGATTCGGGACTATGATGATATGAATTGTAATAATAAAGTATGACAATGATCCTTCTGACTTGTGGGCTTATTTTAGTAGAAAGTAGCCTTGATCAGACTCTAAATAAATTTAGTATGATGTAATTAGTTGAATGCTCATGCCTCTGATTAGGTGCAGGAATTTAGACTAGAAGAATGACGTCGGACTAGTTCTCTCCATGTTCTGGTATAGTCAGGACTCTCATTAGCTGAGAATGTTTCCCTTAGTCTGTTAGGATTCTCATTAGCTAAGAATGTTTCCCTTAGTCTGTCAGGATTCTCCTTAGGTGAGAATGTTTTCCTTAGTCAGTCGGGACCTTTAATAGCTGAGAATGTTTCCCTTATTCAGTCGGGACTCTCAATAGCTGAGAAGGTTTCCCTTAGTCAGTCAGGACTCTCATTAGCTTAGAATATTTCCCTTAGTCTGTCGGGATTCTCATTAGCTGAGAATGTTTCCCTTAGTCAGTCAATGATTCTCTATATCAGAGAATGTTCTCCCTTAGACAGTCAAGGACTCTCTATAGCAAAGAACGTCTCCCTTAGATAGTCATGGACTCTCCATGATATCAGTCACGGCTTCGGTCCTCAATATATGCATAGTACATGACATTTGTGCATCGGTTGATTATACTTCGGTAATTGTTTTTCAAATAAAAACTTCATGTTAATATATATGTGTATCTCAGACAAGGTCATTGTATTTCCGCCTAGTTACCTATCTAGTAATGTATTCATTTTACTTCCTTCTAGTATACATGCATGTTCTAGTTTATTTAGGTTTTCCGCATACTCGTACATTCCAAGTACTGACCGCATACTTTATGTTCTATATCATTTCATGATATAGATTTAGGTTTCCAGACTTAGTTATGCGGTTAGATACACTTCATTCCCCTCTTAGCTGCTAGTGGTGAGTCCTCATCTCTCGGGGACGCGATTTATATTTTCATTTATGTTCCGTTTTCATACTTTAGGAGTTAGCTAGGGGCTTGTCCCAGCAACTCATTAGTTTAGTAGAGGCTTTCAAACTTGTATAGACAGATTCAGCTTTGTATCGGAGTTTTATGAGATTTTGTTATTTTGCAGTTTTAAATTAGACTCTTCAGTTAGCATCCTCTTAGTTATGATTTCTGTTAGTGTTATTTTGATAATTTTATGCTATGATCATGTCATGGGTCAACTCGGAGCCTCTCGGGGTTCCTTGTCCCGCGTCTAGATCCAGGTCTATGTTCGAATTGTGACAGTTTGGGGGTTTGCAAAAGAAAATGGAAAAAATATGTGAGGTACCACAAAATTGTGATGAAATGAATGAATTGGTTTGTTAAAAAACCTCTAAACCTTAGAAGAAGAAAAATTGTTGAAAGGTTCTACCTCTTCCTTAGATGAGGCTAAAGGTGGAAATCAAGGAGATGCAAGGATGGCTCTTGATACAAAATGAGAAATGTTGATCAAGAAGAGAAAAGGTGGGGTGATCTCAATAGAAAATGTGAGTGCAAAAGTTTTCACAAAAGGGCATTAAGGAAGTTCTAGTCACTAGACTAAAAAGTCATCCTACCGTCACCCTTAGCCTTCATTATGACCCCCAAGTCCTAATTGATTTTGAGTGTAGCAACTCTATCTTAGTGGCGAGTTACACGAAGAGCAAACCTATGGGTCAAGTTATAGGCATGAGAATTTCTTTGTGAGAGTTAGCATATTTGCCTTATTCTATAATTCCTTTGTGTGTGAATGTAATACTCCGAAAGCCCTAAGATAAGTCCCAAGGGTTCAAACGGAGAAAACGGGAAATTTTGCACCATGTCACAGGATGAGTCGCCCAATGACTCATGAGGAGACTTCACGAGTCATTAAGTGACTCATGAAGTGAAGGGAGAATTGGCAGGAACTCGTGGTCGAGGCGTGACCATGAGAGAAGCAACAAGTTGTGGTCAAGGAAACGAGTCATTAAGTGAGTCATGGTCAACATGGTCTATGGATCAAGGTTCAATTTCCCAGAGATGCCATGAGAGGCAGCCACGAGTCATGAAGTGACTCCACGACTCGTGGAGTTGGTCGTGGTCAGGAGCAGGATTGGAAGGTTGAATTTGGGGAAGTGTACTTCACGAGTGAGTCACCACGAGTCATTAGGTATACCACGAGTCGTAGTGTCCCTCGTGCTAACTAGCAGAGTGTATTTTCCTTACGTTTTAGTAAGGGCATT
Organism: Datura wrightii; assembly: GCA_035772735.1. NCBI lineage: Eukaryota > Viridiplantae > Streptophyta > Magnoliopsida > Solanales > Solanaceae > Datura > Datura wrightii. The sequence goes on from JASDFA010000003.1 coordinate 11,833,735, forward strand.
TTCGTAATTTCTAATCCCTAAGTCCTAAACTACATCATTTTAAGATCAGTTAGAAGGGTTTTAAGGATACTTAGCCTATTCTAAATCTCCTCATTCCATGCATGCAAGATCAAGGAGTCCATTGAAGATCAAACTAGAGGATTCTTTAGGTTTTTCCTCAATTCACTTGGATTCTAAAGAGAGGTTGTGAAATTCAAAATACCTTGGTATGTAGGGTTATGAATGGCAGTATTCCTTCACTCCCATGCCCACAATCCTCTCCTAATTCATGGAATTCGAAGTTGATGAGTCTATGGGGGTTTTAACCCAATTTGTGAAATTCTCTAAGTATCTATCATTGATAAAAGCCATTCATATTTCTAATGTTGTTTTAAGATTCATGGGCATGTTTTCTAATAATTTCATCTACAAATTATGATTTCCAAGTTTTAAATTATGATGTCCAATAATGAAAGTTCATGAAGAGTTGAGATTATGATCTATGTTTCTAAGTATGGTGAAATGTTTATGATGAAAACATTATTTCAAAATGCCCATGTTTATATCCATGATTTTGACTATCTTAAAGCATGTATAAGTTTTGGCAGGCCCATATGATCAAGTATGTTTCATGATTTACTTCAATTTCATGTTATTAGCTTACCACATGGTTTTGGAGTCTAGACTCCCATGTTTCAACTTGTGGTATGGTTTGAGCCAAGGCTCCTCATGTTATGTTTTTCAGATTATGTATATTATTTTATGATTCAGCTTCATCGCAGGACGATGGTTTAGCTTTGTTGAAAATAATGGAGATATGGACTACCCACGGATAGTCCTCTATGCTTAGCAGATGGAAGCAGCTCATATGAGGCAGAGAGACGCCAAGAGGGCCAGAACTGATAGCCACAGGTTCTCCCAGCCTAAGCCAAGGGGTTAATTTCACCAGCAGTCCCAGGACAGGTCCTTCGCACCAACACCATCTTCAGCCAGTACTCCATCCAGGCTATAGGACGGTCAGAGGAGTAGGGCCTCAGGTGCGAGGAGTCAAAACAGCATGCGCACAGAGCCCACATTCCCATCTTGTGCTACTTATGGCAAGAACTACCCAGGGAAATGCTTGGTGGGCTCAAACACTTGTTTGGGGTGTGGCAAACCCAGACACGGACATAGGGATTTCCCTGCAGCTAGGTCAGAGGGTAGTGGAGATCGCACTTCAGCAGCCAGTTCAGCAGATCCGATGACACGTCAGACTCAGCAGGGTGCTCTGACTGGCTTAGCTGGTTGCCAACGCTAGAACCGGTTTTATGCACTAGGCTCTCGGTAGGAGCAGGAGACTTCTCCCGATGTGGTTACGGGTATGTGCAAGTTTATCATATTGATGCTTATGCTTTATTAGATCCGAGGGCCATATATCTTTTTTGACACCTTACATTGCTAGTTACTTTGGAGTCAGTCGTGAAATCTTATCCGAACCATTTTCTGTCTCTACCCTGGTTGGTGATTCAGTCGTAGCGAGGCGGGTATATAGAGGTTGCCCTATTATAGTATTACATAAGGTTACCTCCGCAGACTTAGTAGAATTGTCTATGACTGATTTTGACATCATCTTAGGCATGGATTGGTTGTTTTCATGTTATGCTTCTGTTAACTGTAGAACTTAGGCAGTGGAGTTTCGCTTTCCTGGTGAATCAGTTTTAGAATGGAGAGGTGGTTCAGCGGTATCTGTAGGTTGCTTTATCCCTATGTCAAGGCCAGATAAATGATTTCCAAGGGTTGTATTTACCACTTGGTTAGGGTTAAGGATGTCATGTCTGAGACCCCGACCATTCAGTCAGTCCCGGTGGTGTGTGAATATCCCGAGGTATTTCTAGATGACCTACCAGGTGTTCCTCCCGAGAGAGAGATCGAATTTGAAATTGATCTATTGCCTAAAACGCAACTCATATCAATCCCTCCTTACCGTATGGCGCCAGAAGAACTAAAAGAGTTAAAGGAGCAGTTGAAGGATTTGCTAGATAAGGGTTTCATTAGACCGAGTAAGTCCCTTTGGGGTGCCCCAGTGTTGTTCGTCCGAAAGAAAGATGGTTCCCTATGGATGTGTATTTACTATAGACAGTTTAACAAGGTCACCATCAAGAATATATACCCTTTACCCCAGATAGATGACTTATTCGACCAGCTTCAGGGTGGCAAATACTTCTCTAACATAGATCTCAGGTTTGGATATCACCATCTCAGGGTTCGGGAGAATGACATCCCAAAGACCACTTTCAGAACCCGGTATGGCAACAATGCCCCTACTGCTTTTATGGATTTGATGAAAAGGGTATTTAAGGCATACTTGGATATGTTCATGATCGTGTTCATTGATGACATATTGATATACTCCCGGAGAAAGGAGGAGCATGTTGCACACCTAAGGGTAGCACTCCAAACTCTCAAGGACAACCAGCTATACGGCAAGTTCAGCAAATGTGAATTCTGGCTGAAATCAATTGCATTCTTGGGACATGTAGTGTCAAGCAAAGGTATAAGGGTGGACTCCCAAAAAATAGAAGCAATTAAGAACTGGCCCAGACCAGTAAATCCTTCAGAGATCGGGAGGTTTTTGGGCTTAGCTGGTTACTATCAGAAGTTCGTCGAAGGTTTCTCATCCATTACAGCCCTACTGACTAGGTTGACTAAGAAAAAGGTGAAGTTCCAATGGTCGGAGGCTTGTGAGAATAGCTTCCAGGAATTAAAGGCCAGACTCACTTCAGCACCGGTGTTGACTTTACCGGAGGGTACCGATGGCTTCGTAGTATATTGTGATACTTCGTGGGTCAGACTGGGATGTGTATTGATGCAGCACGGGAAAGTTGTAGCATATGCATCCAGACAGTTGAAAGCTCACGAGAAGAATTACTCGACCCATGATCTTGAGTTGGCCACGGTGGTATTTTCTTTAAAAATATGGCGACACTACTTGTATGGGGTTCATGTAGATGTATTCATAGACCGCAAGAGTTTACAATATGTGTTCACACAGAAGGAACTAAATCTTCGGCAACGGAGGTGGTTGGAGCTACTTAAGGACTACGGCATGAGTGTCCTTTACCACTCGGGTAAGGCCAATGTGGTAGCAGACGCCCTTAGTAGACTTTCTATGGGAAGTGTGTCATACGTGAGTGAAGACAGGAAGGAGCTGGCAAAGGAGGTACATCAACTTGCATGGCTGGGAGTTAGACTAGTCGGCTCGACCGATGGTGGGGTAGTGGTTCAGAATGGGTCAGAGTCGTCCTTAGTAGCGGAGGTGAAGGATAAACAAGATGAAGATCCAACGTTAGTAAAGTTGAAAGAAGTTGTTCAAATTCAGAAACTAGAAGTCTTCTCCAATGGGGGAGATAGTGTGCTTCGGGACTAGGGTCACTTATGTGTTCCGTATGTGGGGGGTTTGAGAAGTCAGATGTTGCATGAGGCTCAGGAGTCCAGATATTCTATACATCCAAGTGCCACCAAAATGTATCATGCCTTGCGGTAAATCTACTGGTGGAATGGCATAAAGAGGGACATCATAGAATTTGTAGCCAAGTGCCCGAATTGCCAACATGTGAAAGTCGAGCATCAGAGACCGGGGGGTGTATTCAAGATACCAACATTCCTACTTGGAATTTGGAAGAAATCAACATGGAATTTGTGACAAGTTTTCCCTGCACTCGTAGACAGCATGACTCCATCTGGGTTGTGGTGGACAGGTTGACCAAGGCTGCTCATTTCCTACTGGTCAAAACCACCGATACGGCAGAAGATTATGCAAAGTTGTACATCTGAGAGTTGTTTAGGATACATGGGTGCCCTTGTCCATTATATCGGATAGAGGTACACAGTTCACCTCTCAGTTCTGGAGGTCTTTTCAAAAGGGACTTGGTACTCAAGTCAAGCTTTGCACAGTGTTTCATCCGCAAACCGATGGTCAGGTGGAGCGGACTATCCAAACTCTTGAGGACATGTTGAGAGCTTGTTCTATTGACTTAAAGGGTAGTTAGGACGAGCATTTTCCTCTTATTGAGTTCGCCTATAACAAAAGCTACCACTCCAGCATACAAATGGCATCGTTTGAGGCTCTTTACGGGCAAAGGTGTAGATCACCCATTGGGTGGTTTGAAGTTGGTGAGGCTTTGTTAGTGGGGCTAGACTCAGTTCATGAGGCCATGGAGAAAGTTCAGTTGATAAGGGAAAGGCTGAAAATGGCTCAAAGTCGCCAAAGTCTTATGCAGATGTGAGGAGAAGGGAGCTTGAGTTTGAGGTCGATGATTGGGTGTTTCTGAAGGTATATCCCATGAAGGGAGTAATGAGATTCGAAAAGAAAGGGAAGCTCAGTCCCCGCTATATTGGCCCATACAGGATTATGAGGCGAGTGGGTAAAATAGCCTATGAGTTAGATTTACCCTCAGAGTTGGCTTCAATTCATCCAGTATTTCACGTATCGCTCTTGAAAAAGTGCTTGGGAGACCCAGCCTTAGTGATTCCGGTGGAAAGTGTTGGTGTGAAGGATAGTCTCAGTTATGACGAAATTCCTATTGAAATCTTGGACCGTCAGGTTAGAATACTGAGGAACAAGGAAGTAGCCTCAGTAAAGGTGTTATGGAAGAATCAGCATGTCAAGAGAGCCACATGGGAGGCCGAAGCAGATATGATGGCTAAATACCCCTATTTGTTCCCTACCGGCTCAACTTCAGTTTGAGGTATCAAATTTTTTCCCCTAAACCTCTAATTAGTTTGTCATGTTCTATTCATGTGAATAAGTTTGTTTTATGATATGATATATGTATGTGATGTCTGAACTCTGACCAGCTATGTGGTTCTCTTCGGGGGTAGTCTTTTCATCAGTTTTCAGCTTGAATATCAATGATTAGCATCTATATATATAGTGATTGTTTGATTCTGGGTTTTCTTCTTGTTTCTAAGATTCGAGGACGAACGTTCCCAAGGTGGAGATATTGTTATACCCCGAGAACCCAAGGATCAGGTCCGGAAGTGAATTAGGAGAAAAACTGGAAAATGTTGCACCAGTTGCAGAACGGGTGACTTAACGACTCGTGAGGAGGCCAAACGAGTCGTCAAGTGACTCATGGGGAAGGCTTGGGATGATGAGGGATGTTCGAGCCAAAACTACACGCAAGTGCACGTGGTCATACAAGTAGTAAAGTGGCGTTATTTCAAGCCAAGTATCGATCCCACAGGGACTGAACTACGGTATTAATTAACTTAAGCGTCAGTGAACGATATCTCTATGAATGCAGACAACCAAATAAATAATATTTTATGAGTTAAGATCACTAAGTAATAAGAATCTAAGTTAAGATTATAATTTGAGTCCGAACAATAGCAATGAACAAGCTGAGGTTAAGGCAAGCATGCAGGGATGTAATTTATTAATTCAATTCAGCTAATCTTCTCTTCGGTTGCTAGTATGGAATTAATTGCCTATGTATTGGATCTTTCGACTCCTATCCAATTAAAGAATCACGAGACCATATTCTACATTTCTGTGATATAAGAATCTCATGCTCTAGCCATACATAACCGATTCCATAAATGACTAATAAGACTTTCAGATATATTTCTATTCTGAACGTAAATCAATTCTCAATTTTCTCAACTAAGAAAAGATCATATCCTACCAATTCACATATGTCCAATTCCTTTCCTTTCCAAAATCAAAATTGAATTTCTAAGATATACATTAACATTGGCCAAACACTAATGAAGTAAAAACAAGAATTGATAGAACAACCATTGAAGAAAAGATGAAGACTGAAATGATCAATAATTACATTCCTCTACAATTATCCTTAACCTCAGCAAGAGGTGGATTAGCCACTCATTTGTGAATTAAACATCTTCAAATAAGTAGAATTCATACAAGCAATTGAAATTAAAGAGAAAGAGGAAGAGAATAACCCTAGAATTTTCGTCCTCTCAACTGCCTGCAACCCACGTTCTCCTCAACCCAGTCAGAATGTTTAAAATAAAACCTAAGTGTGCTATTTATACTATTGAGAATTTTTCCCGGAATAACAAGCAACATGGCACGGAGTGTATCACGGAGCACTGCCTCCGTGCCACGGTGCTATCGCGCACCTTCACTAGAACTTGAGGTTCCAGGTAATTACACTCAACGTGACACGGACTGCATCGCAGAGCACTACCTCCGTGTCACGGAGGTAACGCGAACCTCCACTGGAATTTGACATATTTTAATCATCCCAGGCAGAATTCCTCCGCGATGGTAGCGTGACACGGCGCCATCGCGGAGCCCCTATTTTTGCCAACTTCCCTTGTCAACTTCCACTTCTTTCTTCCGAGTCCATTCCCGCACTTCACCAACTTGTAGATTAGCTTCCAAAAGTTCGTTCTACCTGCAAAGCAACACTAATCATGTTGGTTAGTATAAATTCACATTTATTTAAGAATCACATGAGAATGTACACATAACAATAGATAAACAAATAGAAATGAAGCATTTGAGTATCACTTGGGCATGAAATTCTGCCCAAGATCACTTACCCCACACTTAAAACCTTGTTCGTCCTCGAACAATACACTCACATCTCATGCAATTGAAACCCACGCATAACTAATTTGGATCGACCATTCAAGCTACGGCTATACCGATTATTTAAGATAGCAAATCATCAAAAAAACATGCATGGTTTCATTAATATAATGAAGTACACCACATTAAGACCTCCTAACCTTAAGAATCGATTCTCGATCTTGGCAAACTCGTGTAAATAAACTGATCAAGACATCCGACACAAAATTTCATCTCTCGTCAAGCATGTGCCCTCACAACACAAGAGAATTTCCCTATTTGCCATCATAAGATTTCCAAAGCACTACGTGTAGGGGTATACAAATACTATTTCGCTCACTCTCCCAAAGAATTCACATGCATCATGTCATGAACCATAAGCTTGCCTCTAGTGTTTTACTCTACTAATATAAGGATGCGTGATGTAAGATCACGTAGGACTTAATGGGTTGTAAAGTAAGCTAAGGAACTAGTCAATATTGGGCTAACCAATAATAGCAACTAGCTTCCCTAAGCGCTTTTCAATACATCCCATCTTCAGTACGGGCATTGCTTCTTCCTCGATCCTCTCATTCTTGAATTTTCTTCTTTGTTTTTGTTCCCATTTCTTTAAGCACACTCTCCTTACAAGCAAAGAGTATTTATGCATCTTTATTTTTTTTCTCATTCATTGATTTTCTTACTCTCTACTATTAATTAACCAATTTCAACAAGTGCACCTTTGACCTTTTCTTTAGCTTTCACAACTTTCGCTTTCCTTCCGTTTCACACTTCTCACTCCTTTACACTTTGGGAAAAATTATTTTTCTTAAGCGCTTAAGGGTTTTGAATCAAATTCACGGCTAATGAAAAGAAGGGGTTAAGCTCAGTTTGTACCTCTCAAAGAATAGGCTAAAGGCTCAATGGGGCTAACTAGGATGTAATATTCAAGGTAGGTATGATAAAGGAGAAACTTTCGGTTTATTCAAAGAAATGCCAACATCCTTTCCTATAATCCACATCCTTCATTTCGTTTAGTACACACACCAGGCAAGTTCTAGACACTTCATAATAGCATGGAATAGTCGAAACCTCACCTCACACTCATTGCACATGCTCAACTTAAGACATATTCACAGACTCTTCAATCAGCTAATTACAAGAATTCACTATTAAACCTCGACCACACCGAATTGAACTCTATGGCCTAGGTATCTCAACATGTTTAACACATTTGCATGCTTTCATATGAATCACACTTGCATCATAATATCATGTACAACACGTAACAAGAATTACGAAGCATTAATTAGTGATACGTTTGGGAAACAAACAAAAGAAAGAAGAAAAAAAGAAAAAAACTACTCCTATTGACTACATTTCCCTAAAGACGGTCGTCATCCATCCATCATAGGGAACAGTCGCTATCTACGACGCCGGTTCAATGAGACTATTCTCGGGAAAAGCACCGAAAACAAAAACCAAGAAACCCAACATAAAATAAATTTCAACAAAAAAATTTCGATAGAAAAAGATAAAAATATAATTGAAAAAATATTTACACATCACACACAACAGCAGCTCAACACAACAACAGCTTACAATTCATTACAACACAAACATTAATTACAGAACATGGAACACATAGTCACAGGGTCACATTTAGCACAAGCACAACAAACATAAATAAAACATAAACAAAACACCTAGCACCTAACTACTCCCACCCCACACTTAAGCCGAACACTATCCCCAGTGTTCACATAATTGAAAAATATCACAAAAGTTGGGTGGTGAAACTCCCTGATCAATCAAAGTATTCAACTTCTTCATCAGGTGCCAGTGCCTCGTCTCCCACATCAGAATCGCCCCTACCATCCTCGTCTGACTCAACATCTGAGTCCTCCCGGCGTGTCTCCTCGTTGGTAGGGACATCATCATCCACGGGCTCCACAAATACGGGCCCCACTCGGCATAAGGCTCGGGCATTTTCGTTGAATGGGTAATCCAACTCGAGCTGCCACAGCTCATCCTACGTTGCGGGCAATCCTCCAATGCGCAGCTGCAACATCTGCATCCAGTACATGCATGCCATGTACTGATCATCCCGAGCATGTCGCTCGGCTAGTGTGAGCACCGGCCCATAAGTAGTGTCAGGTGCCTTGGTTTTGGTGACATCCAAGGCATGCCTGTCGATCTGAGGGATGTAATCGAGGGCCTCCTCCTCAATATCGTGGCCCCTCAAGAACGTGGTAAGCAGACAACCGAACCCGTATCTATGCCCCTGATGTAGTCGGGCTCTCTTCATGGCGGAGATGATCACTGCCCCAACATTGATTTCCAGCCCCTTCATTAGTGCGTACACCAGATAAACTCTAACCCGGGTGACATATGTCATGTGCACCCCCGGGATAAGGCACGAACAAACAATCTTCAACCAAATCTGGGCCTCCCTGTTCAGCTGAGAATAGGGCAATGTCTTATGGTAGCCCCTTTCCTTATGCCTACCCCACCTGGCTATCGATCGGGATCCACATAAGGTGCGTCTAATGTCCACATAGGGTGAAGTGATGTTCAGCTGACGGAGGACATGAGCGTCTGTGTCCCGCGCCCCCAGGATTGCATTTAGATGATGGGGTTCAAAGGTGACAACCTGCCCTTTGATTTTGATGGTTTGGCTGCGTAAGGTCGGGTTCCAATTGGCATTGAACTCCCGGATAAGATGGAGATTGCACTCTCTGGGTTCTTCAAAAATGAAGTTTAGCCCAGCGGTGTCAATCCTGTGTACAATCCGCGGGAATTCCTGTGCCAGTGGTTCCCATGTTATTTGCTCCTCTGGAAAGTATTTGGTTTCTTTATGTTTTGCATACCACTTCTTCCTCTCATCAGTCACCCATATGGTTCCGTATTGTCGGTGTTGCCCTCTAGGAACCGCTGGTGCTGCTGGAACTGCTGTCCCCAATCTTACCCTTTTTCTGCTGGCGCCCGATGTGGATGCGCCCTTGCCCTTGTCCTGTCGGCCTGACATTTTTCCTGTACATTCAAACATACAGTCTCAATGTTATTCAAGTCATAATTAGCTACAACTACGGTTGGGTTTAATTGGATCACCCCACACTTAGTCTTTAGCCGCAATCAACACAATTTGACAAGACATTCATGATTTTGCCATTCTTATTATTCAACATGCTTAGTGCTTTCATATAAGTCGATGGAACAATTACTTTGTACTACTCAGACTTCGTACAATGAATAAAAATTCTCCATCGATTCAATTACCTCATCATTAGCACTTTGCAATTTTTTTCACCACAACCTATGTAATTCTCCAATTACATTCTCCTGAAAATCCCTCTTCTACATTGGCATATTCAACATCAATCACAATACATTTCACTTCAAACAACAAGCACAGCCCAATTTATCAACATTTTCATGCATTTTGTCTTGTTCCTATTCAATCCTCAACCCTAGCTCACAATATAGTAAGAATTTCAACAATCATGTAATCATTGAGCTAATCTATTAACAACGATACTATGAACATCATTCAAGCATAATTCAATTGATTTCAAGCTTATTTCTCACTTAGGGCAAAGTTTCATCACAAAATATGTTCAAGAATTGAAATTTTGAGCAATACTAAGGAAATATTCAAGAACATACCTTTACTTCGATGAAATTGAAGAAAACTCGAGGAATTTTGATCACTAGGTCCGTGTCACGTTGGGAAAGAAGGGAATTTTGGGTGTGGGTCGTGGAGGGATTGAAAGAATAGGAAAAAAATGAAGGAAATTAGGGTTTAAAAGAGGTTTTTCGTGCGGGTTACCCGGTGACCCGAGGTGACCCGACGCAAAATATACCTCAACGTGTCACGGAGGGTAACGCGGAGCACTGCCTCCATGACACAGAGCCATCGCGCAGGTATTCTGGAAATTTTTAAAAATCTGGAATATACCTCAACGTGTCATGGAGGTTAACGCGGAGGCCCGCTCTGTGACATGGAGCCATCGCGTAGGCTCACTGGAATGTGCCAATTTTTATTTTCTTACCTTGATTTTTTTCCTTTGCGCTTTTTTGTATTTTTTTGCCCTCCGTTCCACCTGAAATTCATTTCACCAAAAGAAATTGGTTAGAAATCATAGGTTGCAATGTAAAAATTTTTGTTTTTCCTTTTCTTTGTTTTTCTTTTTCTCTTTTTTTTTCTTCAAATAATTCTACTCTTCTATTACAACACAGTCACGAGTTGCCTCCCGTGCAGCGCCTGATTTACCATCGCGGCTCGACGCTATTGATTCTCAATCATCCTCTAGAGTGATCGACGTCTTCTCTCGAATAACATCATCACCCCAATAATTCTTACATCTTTGCCCGTTCACCAAAAATGTGGCACTTCTATCTTCTTGCCACAACTCCACTGCCCCGTGTGGGGTCATTCTCACCACTTCAAACGGCCCTGACCACTTGGACCGCAACTTTCCTGGAAAAAGCTTCAACCTTGAATTAAATAACAACACTTTCTGCCCCGACTCAAAGATCCGATGCACCATATGCCTATCGTGCCACCATTTAGTTTTCTCCTTGTAGCATTTGGCACTTTCATAGGCATGCCACCAAAACTCATCTAGTTCGCTGAGTTGCATCAACCTCTTCTTCCCTGCTAGCTCCGGATTCATGTTCAGCTTTCTCACGGCCCAAAAAGCTCGATGTTCCAGCTCCACAAGTAGATGACATGCCTTTCCATAGACCAATCTGTATGAAGAAGTCCCAATGGGTGTCTGGTATGCAGTTCTATAAGCCCACAATGCATCGTTGAGTTTTCTTGACCAATCAATTCGTTGTGCATTCACTGTCTTCTGTAGAATCTGCTTTATCTCTCTGTTTGACACCTCCACTTGCCCGCTAGTTTTGGGATGATACGTTGTTGCTACCTTGTGCCGCACCCCATATTTAGCTAGCAAGCTCTTGAAACTCGCATTCACAAAATGAGCCCCTCCATCACTGATAATGGCTCTGGGTGTCCCGAACCTAGTGAAAATTTTCTTTTTCACAAATTTCATCACCACCTTGTTGTCATTCTTGGGACAAGTTGTTGCCTCGACCCACTTAGATACATAGTCAACCGCTACAAAGATGTAACGATTACCAAATGACGGTGGAAACGGGCCTATGAAGTCTATTCCCCATACATCGAAAATCTCCACTTCTAATATCTGCTGTAGTGGCATCTCCTGTCTTCTACCAATTGTGCCTGTTCTTTGGCATCTATCACACATTTTTACGTATGCTATAGAATCTCTGAACAATGTAGGCCAAAAGAAACCTGACTGTAGCACCTTGTGGGCTGTCCGCTCTCCTCCGTGGTGCCCTCCATACAACGATGAGTGACAACTCCTCAATACTTCTACAACCTGGCTCACTGGGATGCATCGTCTCATCACTTGATCTGGTCCCTACTCAAACAGATATGGCTCATCCCATATGTAATACCTGCAATCATGTCTCAACTTCTTTCTTTGCTGAGTCTTAGCCTCCGGTGGGTAGACTCCACTTACCAGCAAGTTCACAATATCTTCATACCAAGGAATTCAGCTTCCCTTATTGCCAAGAGCTGCTCATTTGGGAACTCTTCTTTGATGCTGTCACCTTTCTTTACATGCAACCGACTTTCCAATCGCGATAGGTGATCTGCCACTTGATTCTCGCTCCCCTTTCTGTCCCGAATCTCTAGGTCAAACTCTTGTAGCAACAATATCAATCTGATTAGTCTGGGCTTAGCATCCTTCTTGTTAAACAAATACCGAATTGCTGCATGATCAGTATACACCACTACTTTAGAACCCACCAGGTAGGACCTGAATTTATCAAATGCGAACACCAATGCTAGCATCTCCTTTTCCGTGAATGTATAATTGACTTGGGCTGCGTCAAGTGTTTTGCTTGCATCATAAATGGAATGAAAAATTTTATTCCTCCGCTGCCCCAATACAGCTCCTGCAGCCACGTCACTTGCATCACACATTAATTCAAACGGTTGCTCCCAATCCGGAGAGATGAGAATAGGCGCTTCTACCAGCTTCTGTTTTAGCTCCTCGAATGCTTTAACACAATCTTTGTCAAACTCGAACTTCACCTCTTTTTCTAGCAATCGGCATATAGGTCTAGAAATTTTTGAGAAGTTCTTGATGAACCTTCTGTAGAACCTTGCATGTCCGAGAAAACTGCGAACACCCTTCACTGACACTGGTGGTGGTAGCTTTTCGATAACTTCAATCTCTGCACGATCGACTTCCAACCCTTTGCATGACACCTTATGGCCAAGGACGATACCCTCCTTGACTAAAAAATGACATTTGTCCTAGTTGAGCACTAGGTTAGGGTCTTCACATCGAGCTAGCACCCTGTCAAGATTCTGCAAACATGTAGCAAACGAATTACCAAAAATAGAAAAGTCATCCATAAATACCTTGACAAAATCTTCCACTATATCGTGAAAGATCACCATCATGCATCTCTAGAATGTGGCTGGTGCATTGCATAGACCAAATGGCATCCACCTGAAAGCATATGTCCCATGAGGACATGTAAAAGTGGTCTTCTCCTGATCCTCTAGAGCTATGGCTATTTGATTATAGCCAGAATATCCATCAAGAAAACAATAATACTCTTGACCTGCCAACCTGTCCAAAATCTGATCAATAAATGAAATGGGATAATGATCTTTCCTCGTGGCCTCATTGAGCTTCCTATAATCCATGCAAATTCGCCAGCCTGTGATTGTACGGGTGGGAATCAGCTCATTCTTTTCGTTGGTGACCACAGTCATCTGTCCTTTCTTTGGAACATACTGAACTGGGCTAACCCATTCACTGTCTGAAATGGGATATACCATACCTGCATCAAGCCACTTGATCACTTCCTTCCCAACTACATCCTTCATCACCGGATTCAACCTCTGCTGATGTTGCACAGTTGGCTTGGATCCTTCTTCCATAAAAATCATGTGTGTGCAAAAAGCTGGACTAATTCCTTTGATGTCCGACATTTGCCATCCCATTGCTTTCTTCTGCCTCTTGAGGACCACTAATGCATCTCTCACTTATGCCTCTGTCAGTTCTGCGGATATAATGACTGGCAAGGTGTCATCTTCCCCCAAAAATACATACTTCAGATGTGGAGGCAATGTCTTAAACTCCAATTTTGGTGCCTCCTCAATTGATGGTTTTGGCAATGGTTCCAATGACCTCATCAATGGCTAAAAGTCTTGCTTCCTGGGAAACCATTTTGGCTCGTTCAGCGTCTGCACCATCTCATACGTAGCAATGTCTCCAAAATGATCGGAGCCCATCAAGGCTCTCTCCAATGGGTCCTGTGAGTCAACAATTGATCTTGGGCAGATTTATATGCCCAAGTGATACTCAAAAGTATCATTTTCACCTTGTTTATCTATCAATGTGTATACATTCTCATGTAATTGGTGATAAAATGTGAATTTATACTAACCAACATGATTAGCATTGTTTTGCAGGTAAAATGTGATTTCGGGAAGCTAAAATACATGTTGGATGACATCGGAGTTGGACTTGGATGTGAGCAAGGGAAAAGGCATCGGACAGCATGAATTAAAGGGGCTCCGTGATGGAGCCGTGTCACGCTGCCATCGCGGAGGCATTCTGCCTGTATGGGGAAAATTCACCCAAATTCTAGTGGAGGTCCGCATTTGCTCCGTGGCATGGAGCCAGTGCTCCGCGATGCACGTCGTGCCACGTTGAGCCTAAATTCCCGGACCCCCAAATTCCAGTGGAGGGTCCGCGTTCATGGCGTGTCACGGAGGCAGTGCTCCGCGATGCACTCCGTGACACATTGCTCATTATTCCGGGAAAAATTCCCAGCAGTATAAATAGAACACTTAAGTTCATTTTTCATATTTCTGACTTGGTGGAGCAAGGACGTGGGTTACAGGTAGTTGAGGGACGAAAAGTTCAGGGTTTTTTCTCTCTTTCTTTCTTCTTTAATTCAATTGCTTGTATGATTAACACTCATTTTATGATGATTAATCCACAAATGAGTGGGTAATTCCTCTCCTTGCTGAGGTTATGAACAATTGTAATGAAATTTGATCATTGATTCTTTGGTTTTCCATCTTTTCTGCCATGTTGTTCTATTAATTCTTGTTCTTACTGCATTAGTGTGTGGCCTACATTAATGTACATCTAAAAAGTCCGGTTTCACTCGAGAGAGCACGAAATTGGAAAGTTGTGAATTAATAGGATATGTTCTTTACTTGATTTGGGAAAATTGAGTTTTGATTTGCTTTCAGGATAGAAATATACCTGAAAGTCGTGTTAGTCAATTTAGGAACCGGAATTGTATAGCTAGGACATGAATTGCATTTGATCACAGAAATGTAGACGGATGGTTCATGATTCTTAAGTGAGGTTAAATACGAGAGTTTTAATCTCTTGGCAAATGTTCTTGGCTAGCAACTGGAGGAAAAGATTAACCAAAGTATGATGATAATTAGTTTCATTATATGTTCGTTTAACCTCAGCATGCTTTCATTCATAGTTCAGATTCAAAGTAGATAATTGTTCTTAGTTTTAGTATAAAATTTATAAAGCAAACTATCAACTTTTTGGTTACACTGTTGTCTGCATTTTTACAAATAAAATATAGTACACTTGAGCAATTTGCACTTCATCCAAGTCTCTGTGGGATCGATACGTGGCTTACTAAAGCCACTACTACTTGTTCGGCCACGTGCACTTGCGTGTCGGTTTATATACCCAAAACCACCCGAACAAGTTTTTGGCGCCGTTGCTGGGGACTTGGCAATTGGTGAAATTGTTTTAAGTGTTAATTTACTGTATTTTTATTTTCTTAGTGTTGACAACTTGGTCTTAGCCTGTATTTTGCAGACTTAATTGCTGTTGAACACTGGCAAGAGACAAGGAGCTGGTGGAATCGTATATAGAGCCAGAAAGGATATTTCATAGTAAGAGAAGAGAAGCTCTACAAAGAAAGCTGCAGTTGCTCAGATAGACGATCATGGAGCAACAACAGAATCCACCAGTAGTACGGGCAGTGTTAGTGCCCGAAGAAGCAGCAGCTCGGCCGGTTTGCGAGGTGGCAATCCCACATGCCAATAATGTTACATCGAGTATCCGCAAACCAGAGCCGGGAGGGATATATGAACTTAAACAAAATATGGTGCGGTTGCTGCACACAAGCGGGCAATTTACGTGTCTCCCTCATGAAGATCCACAGCAGCATCTCCAAAACTTTTTGGAGATAAGTGACACTTATATACCCGCTGGAGTGTCACCAGACTATGTCCGGCTTACATTGTTCCCATTCTCATTATTGGGAGAAGCCAAGAGGTGGTTGAAAGCTGAGCCACCGAATTCTATTTCTACGTGGGATGATCTTGCACGGAAGTTCTTGATAAGGTTTTTTCCCTCTGGTAAAACAGCAAGACTTAGAAGTCAAATTCTAAGTTTCAAACAGAGAGAGGGAGAAAATTTATATCAGGCCTGGGAGAGATTTAAATCCATGTTGCGGGACTGTCCCCATCATCATCAGTCCAATGATGTGTTGGTGCACACATTTATTGAGGGTTTGGAACCCCACACCAAAATATTGCTAGACTCAGCAGCTGGAGGGCAAGCGCTGGAGAAGACTTATGAGGAGCTGTATACCTTATTGAACCGAATTTCACAGGGCAATCCAGAATGGAATGTTGATTCATCACGAGGTGGGACAAGGAAAGCAGCAGGGGTGCTTGAAGTGGATGGGTTTACAGCTATCACTACACAGATAGCTGCATTGCAAAATCAACTGAACAATCACTTCAGCAACATGACACTGAACCAGCCTCAAGCCCCAGTTAATGCAGTCCAGCAGATGTGGTGTGAAGTGTGTGGAAGCAGTGAGCACTCAGCTGAGTGTTGTGGAGCCAATCCAGACTCGGTAAACTTTGTGGGTAATGCACAAAGGAACCACCAGCAGTATGGTAGTAGCTACAACTCCGATTGGAGGAATCATCCTAATTTCTCATGGGGTAGCAACAACCATCAGGGCCAAAGTTCGGGTCAGGGTGTGCAAAGGAATCAAGGAGGGCAGCAGAATTACCAAGCTCAATTCAGAAACAACAATGCACCTCCTCCACCACCATCACCCAGCATTGAGGAGATGGTCAAGACCATGATAGCTAACCAAGCTCAATTGCAGGCTGACTATGTGAAATTGGCAGCCGAAGTGAAAAACAACTAGTGAGCTACCAAGGCACTTGAATATCAGTTTGGGCAATTTGCTAGTGCCCAAAATACAAGGCCTAGAGGAGGACTACCATGTGACACGGATCCCAATCCCAAGCAGGTAAATGCAGTGACCACAAGGAGTGGTTTGCAGCTGAAAGAGGTGGAACCAGAAAGACCATCTCAACAGTCGGGAGCAGCAGAAGTTGAGAGGGAGCAAAGTTCTGAAAGGGAGAAAACCAAGGAAGCTGAATCAGAAAGACCTCCACCCCCTTTCCCTCAATGACTAAAAAAACACAAAGAGGAGGCGTGTTTCAAGAAATTCATGGAGGTGCTGAAACAGGTACATGTTAACTTACCTCTTGTTGATGTCTTGCAGGGAGTGCCGAAATATGTGAAGTATATAAAGGACATCGTGGCAAACAAAAGTCGGTTGACTGAGTATGCTACGGTGACTCTAACGGAGGAGTGCACTTCCCGGATCCAAAATAGACTGCCCACAAAGTTAAAAGACCCTGGGAGTTTTACTATCAAGCTTACTATTGGGCAGAGCATCCGAGCTCGTGGATTGTGTGACTTGGGAGCGAGCATAAATTTGATGCCATCTTCGATATTCAGAAAGTTGGGTCTAGGGAGTCCTAGACCCACAACAGTAATCTTGCAGTTGGCGGATCGATCCTTAGCTAGGCCGGATGGCATTGTTGAGGACGTTCTGGTGCAAGTTGGCTCCCTAATTTTCCCGGTAGATTTTGTCGTGCTGGATTTTGAACCAGACGCGGAAGTCCCATTTATTTTGGGACGTCCCTTCTTGGCAACCGGGAAAGCACTAATCGACGTAGCTACGGGGCAGCTAACAATGCGAACACATGACAAGGTAGAGGTGTTTGATGTGTACAAGGCACCCAAGCTCCCGATGGTGCATGAAGAACTCTCGGTGATCAATGTGATTGATCAAGGTGATGATAAGCAGATGAAGGATTCCCAAGAGTTAAGGGGAAAACCACCGGAAAGGTGTAAGCACTACTGGGGGGAGGACGGTGATCGAGAGAAAGCGTTCATCACCCTAGCGGACAATTGATCTTAAATGACGTCGTGCCGCGACGGTAAACCAGGCGCTGCACGGGAGGCAACCCGTGAAATTTTTTTCTTTTATTTTGTAAAGTGTAAATAGATTTTTCTTTTTCTTTTTCTGGATTTACTACAAAAAATTTCGTTTTAGTTTTTGTTTTATTTGTATTTAGAGTGAAACCTATAATTCTAACCAATTTTGTATAGTGAGATGAATTTCAGGTCAAACGGAGAAAAATACGCACGGAATCGCGAAGGAAAAGTCGAGGTATGAAAAATTAATAAAAAGTGGAAAACAGTGAGCTGGGGCGATAGCTCCGTGTCACGGAGGAGGACCTCCGCGTTACCCTCTGTGACACGTTGAGGTATAACCCGGAAATTTTAAAAATTTCCAGAACAGCCTCGCGATGGCTCCGTGTCACGGAGGCAGTGCACCGCGATGCACTCCGTGACACGTTAACTTGTATATCGCGACGGGTCACACCGGGTCGCCGGGTGACCCGCGCGATTTTCTTCCTTTTTAACCCCGAAAACCTCTTTTTTCCCTCATTTTCTAATCCCTCCGCGACCAAACCCCCCAAAACCCATCCCCCATCAATGTGACACGGAGTAAGGCAAGAAATTCACCGAGTTTTCTTCGATTCTTCAAAGTCAAGGTATGTTTTTCGATTCCCTCTCAAATTCTTGTCGATTTCCTTCGATTTTTAGCATGGTAGGTGAGCTAAATTGCCCTAAGTCGAAATTAATCATAAATTTGATTTCATTGTTGATTGATGAATGTTCGGAATGTCGTATGATTGCTTGAACTTGTCGATTGCATAAATTGATCGAATTTGATTGATAAAATCAATTATAGGGCTTGTTAGTTGAATTTGAAGTCGAAAATGTATCGAATTTGTGAATTTTATGCCGGGTTGTACGTGGTGAATGAGATGAGTCGATGTACATATTGTTAGGATGTTAATAGAACGACGGATTCTCGGGTTGGGGGAAATGTTGAAATTTGTAAAAATTGGTTGGTTGGATAGGCTCGTGTGTAGATATATTTTTGGTGTTATTTTTGTTTCTTTGTTTTTCGTTGCTAAGTGCGATGGTTAAAATGTTAGCGATGGTAGTGATTGTGATTAGCTGTATGAAGTCTGAGTAGTACGCAGAAGTTATACCATCGAATTTTCTTTCGAACGCACTAAGCATGATTGTATAGTTGTTTGTTTTGTGTAAATAAAGATATTTTTGCCGTATTGTTGTAACTGTAGCTAAGGACTAAGTGTGGGGTAACCTAGCGTAACCCGACCTTAGCCGAAGTTAATATCCGTGAGCTTAACATTGATCTCGTTTGCTTGGGTTGACAGGTGAAATGGCTAGCCGGCAAGAGAAAGGAAAAGGCGCATCAACTTCAGGCGCCAGAAGGAAACGGATCAGACTGGGCACAGTAGTCCCAGCTGCACCAGCAGTTCCACGCGGCCAACGCCGCCAGTACGGAACAAGATGGGTGACCGATGAGGGGAAAAAGTGGTACGCGAAACATAAGGAAAACAAATATTTCCCCGAGGAGCATATAGCACGGGAACCATTGGCACAGGAGTTCCCCAGGATGGTTCACCGGATCGAGGTAGCTGGGCTCAAGTTCATCTTTGAGGAGCCCAAGGAATGCAATCTGCACTTGGTTCGGGAGTTCTATGCCAATTGGAACCCGACGATCAGGAGTCACACCATCAAGATCAGAGGGCAAATAGTCACTATGGAGACCCACCACCTCAATTCCATCATAGGAGCGCGGGACACAGACGCCCACGTCCTCCGACAGCTGAACATTACCCCACCGTATGCGGACATCAGACACACATTGTGTGGGACCCGATCAACAGCTAGATGGAGCAGACACAAAGAGAGGGGCTACCACTAGACGTTGCCCTATTCACAGATGAATAGGGAAGCCGAATCTGACTGAAGATAGTCTGTTCATGCCTAATCCTGGGGGTACATATGACTGATGTAACCCGGGGTCGTGTTTTCCTGGTGTACGCCCTGATGAAAAGGCTGGAGATCAATGTCGGGGCGGTTATTATAGCCACCATGAAGAGAGCCCGGTTGCACCAGGGGCACAGGTATGGTTTTGGTGGACTACGGACCACCTTCCTTAGGGGCCTCGATGTTGAGGAGGAGGCCCTTGACTATATCCCACAGTTGGAGCGGCGGGCCTTAGACGTTACTAAAACTAAGGCTCCCGACACCACCCATGGGCCAGTGCTTACACTTGGCGAGCGACATGCTCGTGATGACCAGTATATGGCTCAGATGTATGGGATGCAGATGCTCCAACTAAGGATAGGTGGGAGGCCGGCGACAGAGGAGGAGCTATGGCAGCTCAAGCTAGACTACCCTTTTGGCGAAAATGCCAGGGCTCTATGCCAAGTGGGGCCAGCATTTGTAGAGCCCACAGATGATGATGTCCCCACAGACGAGGAGACACGTCGGGAGGACTCCGATGTGGAGTGCGATGATGACGACAGAGGCGACTCGGATATGGGAGATGAAGCAGCAGCACCCGATGAAGAAGTGGAATACTTTGACTGATCAGGGAGTTCCACCACCCGATTTTGTGTTATTTTAATTTTTGTGAACACTGGGGACAGTGTTCGAGCTAAGTGTGGGGTGGGAGTAGTTAGGTGTTGGGCTAGGTTGTTTTGCATGTATGCTCTATTTTGCTGTCGTGTATGTGAAAATGTGTTTGTCCCTGTGAGTTGTGAATTTTCAAGTTATTGTTCTGTATTTATAAATGTTTGTGAAATTGATGTGTGTTGCTGAATGGTTGCTAGCTGATTCTGATTCTGTACATATTTTTGTTATCGAAATGATCGATATTTTTAAAAAAATTTAATATAGTTTGTAAATTTTAAAATATTTTGTAAATAATTTTTCTATCGAAAAGATCGATATTTTCGACATTTTTTTAATTTTGGGTTTCTCGGCGTTTGTTTTCAGTTCTTTTACCGAGAATGGTCCCATTGAACCGACGTCTTAAGTAGTGACCGTTCCCTATGATGGATGGATGACGACCGTCTTAAGGGAAATGTAGTCGTTAGGAGTAGTTTTTTTTCTCAATTATTTTTTTTAGTTTTTCTTTGGTGGATTGCAGCCCAGAACCTGTAGTTACTATATGGTTGTGAAATTCTGGTTGCGTGTTGTACATGATATTCAAAATGTAAAGGTGATTCATATGAAAGCATGCAAATTTGTAAATATGTTGAGATACCTAGGCTGTAGAGTTCGATTCAGTGTGATTGAGGCTTAATGTTTGAATTCCTGTAATTAGCTGATTGAAGAGTCTGTGAATACATCTTGAATTGAGCATGTGCAAAAAGTGTGAAGTGAGGTGTTGACATTCCATGCTATTGTGAAGTGTCTAGAACTTGCCTGGTGTGTGTACAAAACAAAATGAAGAAGGTGTATTGTAGGAAAGGATGTAGGCCTTTCTTTGTTTTAACCGAGAGTTTCTATTTTTTTTCCTTGTCATACCCCCCTTTCTGTGATTGTATACCCTAGTCAGCCCTTTGAGCCTTTAGCCGATTGTTTTTTTCTTTTGTCCAAAAAGTGTAAACCGAGCTTAATTCCATCTTTTCATTAGCCGTAAAGTCTATACAAAACTCTTAAGCTCTTACGAAGAGAAAATCATTCTCCCAAAGTGTCAAAGAGTGAGAATGGTGAAAAGAAAAAGAAAAGCAGAGCGAGGGAAGAAAAGAAAAGGTTGAAGGTGCACTTGTTATAAATAAACGATAATGAAGGTGCATGAATAATATTTGTTGTTGTGTCAAGTGTGCTTAATGAAATGGGCCATACTAAAGAAAATCAACAAGAATGGGATGATGAAAAAAAAAAGAGGGAAACAATGTTCATGAGTTGATGGGATGTGTTGAAAAGGCGCTTAAGGATGCTAGTGGCTATTATTGGCTAATCCAATATTTACTAGTTCCATAGCTTCCATTACAACCCATTAAAGTCCTACGTGATCTTACATCGCACTTCTTTATATTAGTGGAGTAATACACTAAGGGCAAGCTTATGGGTCCTGACATGATGCATGTGAATTCTTTTGGGAGAGAGAGTGAAATTGTGTGTACATGCCCCTGTTTGAATGTTTGTGAGTCATATGAGCAAAAAGGGGAAGATTCTCTTGTGTTGTGAGGGCACATGCTTGATGAAAGATTAATTTTCGTGCCAGATATCTTGATCAGTTGATTTGCATGAGTTTGCCGATATTGAGAGTCCATTCTTAAAGTCTAGGAGGTCTTAAGGTATTGAAGGTCATTGCATTGATAAGACCATGCATGTTTTCTTGATGATTTGCTGTATTGAGTAATCGGTATGACCGTAGCCTAAATTGTCGAACCAAAGTAGCGAGGTTGGGATGTAAATTGCATGAATTGTATGTTTGTTATTCGAGGACGAACAAGGATTTAAGTGTGGGGTAAGTGATCTTGGGCAGATTTATATGCCCAAGTGATACTCAAAAGTATCATTTTCGCCTTGTTTATCTATCAATGTGTATACATTCTCCTGTAATTGGTGATAAAATGTGAATTTATACTAACCAACATGATTAGCATTGTTTTGCAGGTAAAATGTGATTTCGGGAAGCTAAAATGCATGTTGGATGACATCGGAGCTGGACTTGGATGCGAGCAAGGGAAAAGGCATTTGACAGCATGAATTAAAGGGGCTCCGCAATGGAGCCGTGTCACACTGCCATCGCGGAGGCATTCTGCCTGGATGGGGAAAATTCACCCAAATTCCAGTGGAGGTCCGCGTTTGCTCCGTGGCACGGAGCCAGTGCTCCGCGATGCACGCCGTGCCACGCTGAGCCTAAATTCCCGGACACCCAAATTCCAGTGGAGGGTCCGCATTCATGGCGTGTCACGGAGGCAGTTCTCCGCGATGCACTCCGTGACACGTTGCTCATTATTCCGGGAAAAATTTCCAGCAGTATAAATAGAACACTTAAGTTCATTTTTCATATTTCTAACTTGGTGGAGCAAGGACGTGGGTTACAGGCAGTTGAGGGACGAAAAGTTCAGGGTTTTTTCTCTCTTTCTTTCTTCTTTAATTCAATTGCTTGTATGATTAACACTCATTTTATGATGATTAATCCACAAATGAGTGGCTAATTCCTCTCCTTGCTGAGGTTATGAACAATTGTAATGAAATTTGATCATTGATTCTTTGGTTTTCCATCTTTTCTGCCATGTTGTTCTATTAATTCTTGTTCTTACTGCATTAGTGTGTGGCCTACATTAATGTACATCTAAAAAGTCCGGTTTCACTCGAGAGAGCACGAAATTGGAAAGTTGTGAATTAATAGGATATGTTCTTTACTTGATTTGGGAAAATTGAGTTTTGATTTGCTTTCAGGATAGAAATATACCTGAAAGTCGTGTTAGTCAATTTAGGAACCGGAATTGTATAGCTAGGACATGAATTGCATTTGATCACAGAAATGTAGACGGATGGTTCATGATTCTTAAGTGAGGTTAAATACGAGAGTTTTTATCTCTTGGCAAATGTTCTTGGCTAGCAACTGGAGGAAAAGATTAACCAAAGTATGATGATAATTAGTTTCATTACATGTTCGTTTAACCTCAGCATGCTTTCATTCATAGTTCAGATTCAAAGTAGATAATTGTTCTTAGTTTTAGTATAAAATTTATAAAGCAAACTATCAACTTTTTTGGTTACACTGTTGTCTGCATTTTTAGAAATAAAATATAGTACACTTGAGCAATTTGCACTTTATCTAAGTCTCTGTGGGATCGATACTTGGCTTACTAAAGCCACTTACTACTTGTTCGACCACGTGCACTTGCGTGTCGGTTTATATACCCAAAACCACCCGAACAACAATCTGCAGAATTGATTCCTGATTTAGCGCATTGATTGTTGATAGCTCCTCATAAATGGCCAGTAGTTTCCTGGCCTTATACACATCAAAAACCTCTACTTTGTCATGTGCTCGCATGGTTAGCTGCCCAGCAGCCACATCAATTAAAGCTCGCTCAATTGCCAAGAAAGGACATCCCAAAATAAATGGAACTTCCGCATTCGGCTCGAAATCCAAAATAATAAAATCCACCGGGAAAATGAGGGAGCCCACTTGCACTAGCACATCCTCCACAATACCATCTGGTCTGGCCAAAGAACGGTCAGCTAGCTACAAGATCACTGTAGTTGGTCTAGGGCTGCCCAGCCCCAACTTCTTGAACACCGATGTCGGCATCAAGTTTATGCTTGCTCCCAAATCACATAATCTGCGAGCTCGAATACTTTTTCCAATTGTAATCTGAATGGTAAAGCTCCCAGGATCCTTGAGCTTTGTCAGCAACCTGTTCTGTATCCGGGAGGTGCACTCCTTAGTAAGAGCCACCGTAGCATACTCCGTCAATCTTCTTTTGTTTGCTACGATGTCCTTGATATACTTGGCATATTTCGGCACTCCCTGCAAAACATCAACTAGAGGTAAATTAATGTGTACCTGTTTTAGCACTTCCATGAATTTCTTAAAGCAAGCTTCTTCCTTGTGCTTCTTTAACCTCTAAGGGAACGGGGTGGTGGTCTTTCTATCTCAACTGCCTTTTCCTTCCCCCTCACATCATCATGTTCCCTATCTTTTTCCACTGCTCCAGATTGTTGAGGTGGTCTTTCTGGTTCCACCTCCTTAAGTTGAATGCCACTCCTTGTTGTAACTGCATTGACCTGCTTGGGATTTGGGTCACTATCACTTGGAAGTCCTCCCCTGGGCCTGGTGTTTTGAGCTCCAGCTAACTGTCCAAACTGATACTCTAACACATTTGTAGCTAACTGCTGATTTTTCATATCAGCCGTTAATTTCACATAATCAGCCTGCATCTGTGCTTGGTTAGCTATAATCGTTTTGAACATATCCTCAATGTTGTTGGGTGGTGGAGGAGGTGCATTGTTTCCTCTGTATTGAGACTGAAAATTCTGATGCCCCCTTGCTTTCTCTACACGCCCTGATTCAAACTCTGTCCTTGGTGGCTATTACTCTCCCAAGAGAAATTCGGATGATTCCTCCAATTTGAGTTGTAACTGTTTCCATACTATTGATTATTATTCCTCTGGACGTTCCCAACAAAATTTACTGAGTCTGGATTGGCAGCACAACACTCAGCTGAGTGTTCACTACTACCACATACTTCACACCATACCTGATGAACGACATTAACTGGGGCTTGTGCTTGATTCAAGCTCATACTGCTGAAGTGGGTGCTGAGCTGATTTTGCAACGCAACTATCTGTGCAGCAATAGCCGTAAAAGCATCCACCTCAAAGACTCCTGCAGCTTTCCTTGTTCCTCCTCGCATTGAATCCGCATTCCATTCTGGATTTCCCTATGAAATACGGTTTAACAAAGTGTAAAGCCCCTCATAAGTCTTCTCCAATGCCTGCCCACCAGCTGCTGAATCTAACAAAACTTTAGTATGTGGTTCCAAACCCTCAATGAATGTGTGCACCAACACATCATTAGACTGGTGATGATGAGGACAATCCCTTAACATCGACTTGAACCTCTCCAAAGCTTGATACAAATTCTTACCCTCTCTTTGTTTGAAACTTAGAATCTGACTTCTAAGTCTGGTTGTCTTCCTAGATGGAAAGAATCGTATCAAAAACTTCCTTGCAAGATCATCCCAAGTGGTGATAGAATTAGGTGGTTCAGCTTTCAACCACCTCTTTGCTTCCCCCAAAAGTGAGAACGGGAATAATGTAAGCCTCACATAGTCAGATGATACTCCAGTGGGAATGTAAGTGTAACTTATCTCCAAAAAGTTTTGGAGATGTTGTTGTGGATCTTCATGAGGGAGACCTGTGAATTGCCTGCTGGTGTGCAACAACTGCACCATATTCTGCTTAAGCTCGAACCTCCCTCCTGGCTCTGGTCTGTGATCTTCGGCAAATTTATATGCCCAAGTGATACTTAAATGTGTCATTTTAGCCTTGTTTATCTATCAATGTTTATACATTCTCATGTGATTGATAATAAAATGTGAATTTATACTAACCAACATGATTAGCATTGTTTTGCAGGTGAAATATAATTTTGGGAAGCTAAAATGCGTGTTGGGAGAGATCGGGGTTGGACTCAGATGGTAGCAAAGGACAAAGCATTGGAAGGCACAAATTAAAGGGGCTCTGCGATGGAGCCGTGTCACGCTGCCATCGCGGAGGCCTTCTTCCTGGATAAGGAATTTTTCGCCAAATTCCAGTGAAGGTGCGCGTTGGGGCCGTGGCACGTTGACCTAGCCCCGCGTTGCACGCCGTGCCACGTTGGGCCTTATTACCTGGACACTCAATTTCCAGTAAGGGTCCACGTCAGTGGCGTGTCACGGAGGCAGTGCTCCGCGATGCACTCCGTGACACGTTGCTTGTTATTCCGGGAAAAATTCCCACTAGTATAAATAGAACACTTAGGTTTTATTTTTAATAATTCTGACTTGGTGGAGCAAGAATGTGGGTTACAGGCAGTTGAGGGGACGAAAATCTCAGGGTTTTTCTCTATCTCCTTCTTCTTTATTTCAATTGCTTGTATGATTAACACTCATTTAACGATGTTTAATCCACAAATGAGTGTCTAAACTCCCTTCTTGCTGAGGTTAAGAACATTTGTATTGAAATGTGATTATTGATAAATTGGTTTTTCATCTTTTCTTCCATGGTTGTTCTATTGATTCTTGTTCTTACTGCGTTAATGTGTGGCCAACGTTAATGTATATCTAAAAAGTCCGATTTCACTCGAGAGAGCAAGAAATAGGAAAGTTGTGAATTGATAGGATATGATCTTTTCTTAGTTTGGGAAAATTGAGAATTGATTTACCTTCAGGATAGAGATATACCTGAAAGTCATATTAGTCAATTAAGGAATCGGTTTTGTATGGCTAGAACATGAATTTCTTTTTATCACAGAGATGTAGGTGGAAGGTTCATGATTCTTAAGTTGGGTTAAATACGAGAGTTTTAATCCATAGGCAATAATTCTTGACTAGCAACCGGAGGAAAGATTAATCAAATTGTATCGATAATTTATTTCTCTACATGTTCATTTTAGCCTCAGCATGCTCATACTTATAGTTCAGACTCAAATTATATATTCGTTTTAGGCTTAGTATAAAATTAGGAACAAAATATCAAAATCTTCTTCACACTGTTGTCTACAGTTTAGAGTTAACGTTTATTGACACTTGATTAGATTGATACCTTAGTCCAGTCCCTGTGGGATTGATACTTGGCTTACTTGAGCCACTTTACTACTTGTTCGACCACGTGCACTTGCGTGTAGTTATACCAAACAAGCCGAACAAGTTTTTGGCGCTGTTGCCGGGGACTGGCAATTGTGAATTTTTCTTAAGTGTTAATTTACTATATTTTTTTCTTAGTGTTGACAACTTGGTCTTAGCCTATATTTTGCAGATATAATCTCTGTTGAACACTGGCAAGAGACAAGGAGCTGGTGGACTCATATTTAGAGCCTGAAAGACTATTTCATCATCAGCGGAGAGAAGCTCTAGAGAGAAAGCTGCAATTGCTCAGACAAACAATCGTGGAGCAACAACAGAATCCACCAGTAGTACGGGCAATGTTAGTGCCCGAGGAAGTAGCAGCTAGGCCGGTTCGCGAGGTGGCAATCCCACATGATAACAATGTCACATCTAGCATCCGCAAACCTGAGCCAGGAGAGAGGTTCGAGCTCAAACAAAACATGGTGCAATTGCTGCACACCAGCGGGCAGTTCACAGGTGTCCCTCATGAGGATCCACAACAGCATCTCCAAAATTTTTTGGAGATAAGTGACACTTACATCCCTGCTGGAGTGTCATCAGATTATGTCAGGCTTACATTGTTCCAATTCTCACTATTGGGAGAAGCCAAGAGGCTGTTGAAAGCTGAGCCACCTAATTCTATTACTACGTGGGATGATCTTGCAAGGAAATTCTTGATACGATTTTTTCCATCTGGTAAAACAGCAAGACTTAGAAGTCAAATTCTAAGTTTCAAACAGAGAGATGGGGAGAATCTATATCAGGATTGGGAAAGATTCAAGTCCATGTAGCGGGATTGTCCACATCATCATCAATCCAATGATGTGCTGGTGCACACCTTTATAGAGGGTTTGGAACCCCACACAAAAATCTTGCTAGACTCAGCAGCTGGGGGACAAGCATTGGAGAAAACTTATGAGGAGCTGTATACCTTGTTAAACCGTATTTCGCAGGGCAATCTGGAGTGGAATGCTCATTCGTCAAGAGGAGGAACAAGGAAAGCAGCAGGAGTTCTAGAAGTGGATGGTTTTACATCTATTGCTGCACAGATAGCTGCTTTACAGAATCAACTCAACACCCACTTCAGTAACCCCCACTTCAGTAACATGACAATGAACCAGACTCAAGCCCAGTGAATGCAGTGCAGCAGATTTGGTGTGAAGTGTGCGGGAGTACTGAGCACTCAGCTGAGTGTTGTGGAGAAAATCCTGACTCGGTGAACTTTGTGGGAAATGTACAGAGGAACAACCACCAACAGTATGGCAACAGCTACAATTCCAACTGGAGGAATCATCCGAATTTCTCTTGGGGTAGCAACAACCATCAAGGGCAGAGTTCGAGTCAGGGGGCACAGAGGAATCAAGGAGGGCAGCAGAACTACCAAGCACAATATAGAAACAACAATGCCCCTCCTCTCCCACCATCACCCAGCATTGAGGAGATGTTCAAGACGATGATAGCTAGCCAAGCTCAATTGCAGGCTGACTATGTGAAATTGGCAGCCGAGGTGAAGAACAACCAGTTAGCTACTAAGGCACTTGAATATCAATTTGGGCAATTTGCTGGAGCCCAAAACACCAGGCCTAGAGGAGGACTTCCGAGCGACACAGATCCCAACCCCAAGCAGGTGAATGCGGTGACCACAAGGAGTGGTTTGCAGCTTGAAGAGGTGGAACTAGAAAGACCACCTCAACAATCGGGAGCAGCAGAAGTTGAGAGGGAGCAAAGTGATGAGAGGGGGAAGAAAAAGGAAGCTGAATCAGAAAGACCACCACCCCCATTCCCTCAAAGATTAAAGAAACACAAGGAGGAGGCGTGTTTCATGAAATTCATGGAGGTGCTGAAACAGGTACATATTAACTTACCTCTTGTTGATGTTTTGCAGGGAGTGCCAAAATATGCAAAGTACATTAAGGACATCGTGGAAAACAAAAGTCGGTTGACTGAGTATGCTACGGTGGCCCTCACGGAGGAGTGCACTTCCCGGATACAAAACCAACTGCCCACAAAGCTCAAAGATCCTGGGAGCTTTACGATACAAATTACAATTGGGCAGAGTATCCGAGCTTGCGGATTATGTGATTTGGGAGCGAGCATTAATTTGATGCCGTCATCGGTATTCAAGAACTTGGGTCTAGGGAGTCCTAGACCAACAACAGTGATCTTGCAACTAGTGGATCGGTCCTTAGCCAGACCTGATGGCATTGTGGAGGATGTGCTGGTGCAAGTGGGCTCCCTTATCTTCCCGGTAGATTTCGTTGTGCTGGATTTTGAGCCAGACGCGGATGTCCCATTATTTTGGGACGTCCTTTCTTGGCGACCGGGAAAGCGCTGATTGATGTAGCTGCATGACAGCTAACAATGCGAGCACACGACAAGATTGAGGTATTTGATGGGTTGAAAGCCATGAAGCTGCCGGCCATACATGAGGAGCTGTCAGAAATCGGTGTGGTTGAACAAGAAGAAATTCATCAGATTGTTAAATCTCAAGACCCATTGGAAAGAGGGTTGATGCACTCCGATCATTTTGGAGATAGAGACGCCTATGAGGTCGTCCAAATGTTGAATGAGTCACAAAGGCATCCGAGGAGACAGGAATTTCAATCCTTGATGAGGTCCCTAGAACCGTTGCCGAAACTATCCATTGAGGAGGCACCAAAGCTTGAATTGAAAGAATTGCCTCCCCATTTAAAATATGTCTTTTGGGGGGAAGATGAGACGTTACCATTCATCATCTCTGCAGAATTGACGGAGGCACAGGAGAAGGAAACATTGGGTGTCCTCAGAAAAAGGAAGAAAGCAATGGGTTGGCAAATGTCAGATATTCAAGGTATCAATCCAGCTTTTTGCACACATGGGATTTTCATGGAGACAGGAGCAAAACCAACCGTTCAGCCGCAACGAAGTCTAAATCCAGCAATGAAGGATGTGGTGAGGAAAGAAATAATCAAGTGGCTCGATGCAGGTGTGGTCTACCCGATTTCAGACAGTGAATGGGTCAGCCCCGTTCAATGCGTTCCAAATAAAGGAGGGATGACCGTGGTCACCAATGAGAAAAATGGGTTGATTCCAACACGAACCGTCACAGGCTGGCGGATTTGCATGGACTATAGAAAGCTTAATGAAGCCACAAGGAAAGATCATTATCCTATCTCGTTCATTGATCAAATACTAGATAGGTTGGCTGGACAGGAATATTATTGTTTCCTTGATGGGTACTCTGGTTATAACCAAATAGCCATAGCTCCGGAGGACCAAGAGAAGACTACTTTTACCTGTCCTTATGGGACATATGCTTTTAGGCGGATGCCATTTGGGTTATGCAATGCACCCGCCACATTCCAGAGATGCATGATGGCTATTTTCCACGACATGGTGGAGGATTTTGTTGAGGTATTTATGGATGATTTTTCTGTTTTCGGTAATTCGTTTGCTACTTGTTTGCAGAATCTTGACAGGGTGCTGGCTCGCTGTGAGGAATCCAACCTTATACTAAACTGGGAGAAATGCCACTTCTTAGTTAAAGAGGGTATTGTCCTTGGCCACAAAGTGTCTCGCAAGGGGTTGGAAGTCGATCGTGCTAAGATCGAGGTTATTGAAAAGTTGCCACCACCTGTGTCGGTTAAAGGTGTTCGCAGTTTTCTTGGGCATGCAGGATTCTACAGACGGTTCATCAGAAACTTTTCCAAAATTTCTAGACCATTATGCAGATTGTTAGAAAAAGAGGTAAAGTTTGAGTTGAATGATGAGTGTGTTAAAGCATTCGAGGAGTTGAAGCAGAAATTGATAGAAGCACCTATCCTTACTTCTCCGGATTGGGGACAACCATTTGAGTTGATGTGTGATGCGAGTGATGTGGTTGTGGGAGCTGTATTGGGGCAAAGGAAAAATAGAATCTTTCATTCTATTCATTATGCAAGCAAAACGTTGAATATGGCCCAAAGCAATTACACAGTCACAGAAAAGGAAATGTTAGCATTGGTGTTTGCATTTGACAAATTCAGGTCCTATTTGGTAGGTTCAAAAGTAGTGGTGTACACTGATCATGCAGCAATTCGGTACCTATTTAACAAGAAGGATGCTAAGCCCAAACTGATCAGATGGATCCTGTTGTTGCAAGAGTTTGACCTTGAGATCAAGGACAGAAAGGGGAGGGAGAATCAGGTGGCAGATCACTTATCACGATTGGAGAGCCGGTCGCATGTGATGGAAGGTGATAACATCAATGAAGAGTTCCCGGATGAGCAGCTCTTGGCAGTAGGGGAAGCTGAAGTTCCCTGGTACGCAAACATAGTCAACTTGCTAGTGAGCGGAGTCTACCCACCTGAGGCAACAGTCAAACAGAGAAGGAAATTGAGGCATGATTGCCGGCACTTTGTTTGGGATGAACCATACTTATTTAAACAGGGACCGGATCAGGTAATGAGAAGATGCATCCCAGAGAGTCGGATTGCAGAGGTGTTGAGGAGCTGTCACTCTTCGTTGTATGGGGGTCACCATGGAGGCGAGCGAATAGCACATACGGTTCTACAGTCAGGGTTCTTTTGGCCTACACTGTTCAGAGACTCTATGGCATACGTCAAAATGTGTGATAGATGTCAGCGTACAGGAACAATTGGTAGAAGACAAGAGATGTCGCTGTAGAATATACTGGAAGTAGAGACCTTTGATGTATGGGGCATTGATTTCATTGGCCCATTCCCACCGTCATTTGGTAATCATTACATCTTGGTGGTCGTAGACTATGTATCAAAATGGGTGGAAGCAATAGCTTGCCCCAGGAATGACAATAAGGTAGTAACGAAGTTTGTGAAAAAACACATTCTCACCAGGTTCGGGACACCCCGAGCCATTATCAGTGATGGAGGGGCTCATTTTGTCAATGCAAGTTTCAAGAAGCTACTAGCCAAGTATGGGGTGCGCCACAAAGTGGCAACAGCATACCACCCCCAAACTAGTGGGCAAGTAGAGGTGTCGAATAGAGAAGTGAAGTAGATTCTCCAGAAAATGGTAAATACACAATGGAATGATTGGTCAAGCAAACTTGATGATGCGTTGTGGGCGTACAGAACTGCTTACAAGACACCGATTGGAACCTCACCATACCGATTGGTCTATGGTAAAGCGTGTCATCTGCCGGTGGAGCTAGAGCACCGAGCCTTCTAGGCCATGAGGAAGTTTAATATGGACTTAGAGCTAGCGGGCAAGAAGAGACTAATGCAACTCAGCGAACTTGAAGAATTCCGCTGGCATGCTTATGAGAGTGCCAAGTACTACAAGGAGAAAACGAAAAGGTGGCATGACAAGCATGTGGTGCATCGTATCTTCAAGCCAGGGCAGAAAGTATTGCTCTTCAATTCAAGATTGAAGTTGTTTCCAGGGAAGCTGAGGTCCAAATGGTCGGGGCCATTTGAAGTGGTGAGAATGACCCCGCACGGGGTAGTAGAGTTGTGGCAAGAAGATCGGAGTGCCACATTCTTAGTCAATGGGCAGAGATGTAAGCACTACTGGGGTGAGGACGGTTGTCGAGAGAAAACGTCTGTCACCCTAGAAGATGACTGAGCTGAATGACGTCGAGCCGCGACGGTAAACAAGGGGTTGCACGGGAGGCAACCCATGAAATTTTTCTTTGTAAATTGTGAATAGATTTCTTTTTTCTTTTTTTCTTGATTAACAACAAAAATTTTAGTTTTTATTTTTGTTTTTATTTTTATTTTGAGTGAAACCTATAATTCTAACCAATTTCTTGCCGTAAGATGAATTTCAGGTTGAACGGAGGATAAATGTGCAAGGGATCGCAAAGGAAAATTCGAGGTATGCAAAATAATAAAGAGTGGCAAAACAGTGAGCTAGGGCGATGGCTCCGTGTCACGGAGGAGGGCCTCCGCGTTACCCTCCGTGACACGTTGAGGTGTAAATCTGGAATTTTTAAAATTCCAGAACACCCACGCAAAAGCTCCGTGTCACGGAGGGCATGCTCCGCGTTACCCTCCGTGACACGTTGAAATGTATATCGCGACGGGTCACACCGGGTCACCGGGTGACCCGCGCGAATTTCCCACTTTTTAACCCCGATTCCCCCTCAATTTTCCTCATTTCTCATACCCTCCGCGACCAACCTCCCAAAAACCCCTCCCCCCTCAACGTGACACGGACTTAGGCCAAGAATTTCATCGAGTTTTCATCAATTCTTCGAATTCAAGGTATGTTCTTCAACTCTATCTCAATTCTTGTCGAATATTTTTCGATTTTGAACATGTGATATGAGCAAAACTTGCCCTAAGTAGAAATTAAGCTTAAATTCAATTGAATTATTGTTGATTGATGTTCGGAGTATCATTGTGATTGCCTGAACTCGTTAATTACATAGTTTAATCAAATTTTTGATAAAATCATAGCTAGGGCTTGCCTTTGAGTGTGAAATGGAAAAATTTAGTGAACTAGTGAAATTCGTGCTAGGTTTTACATGTTGGGTGAGATGAGTCGATGGTGCTAACTGTGACTATGCTGAAAGACCGACGGATTCTCGGGTTAAGGAAATTTTGGAATTTGCAAGAATTGGGTGAATTGTAGAGGATCATGTAGTTAAATTTTTCTTTTGTTTCTCCTTGCTAAGTGCTATGGGATAAAATGTTAGCGATGGTAAGGATTGTGGTTAGCTGTACGAAGTCTGAGTAGTACATAGAATATATACTGCCGAATTATCCAAATGCACTAAGCATAGTGGTTATGTTTTGTTGTTTGTTTGTGTAAATAAGTACGATCTTGCCTTAATGGTGTAAATTTGGCTAAGTACTAAGTGTGGGGTAGCCGAGCTTAACCCAACTTGAGTCGAAGCTAACTTTAATTGGCTTAACATTGAACATGTCTGTTTGGTTTGACAGGAACAATGGCAAGCAGGCAAGACAAGGGAAAAGGTGCATCAACATCTGGCGCCGGCAGAAAAAGAATCAGACTGGGCACAGCGGTCCCAGCAGCACCAGCGGTTCCACGCGGCCAACGCCATCAGTACGGAACTAGGTGGGTGACAGAAGAGGGGAAGAAATGGTATGCGAAGCACAAGGAGAGCAAGTACTTCCCCGAGGAACACATAGCAAGGGAACCGTTGGCACAGGAGTTCCCCAGGATTGTCCAGAGGATCGAGGCAGCTGGGCTGAACTTCATTTTTGAAGAGCCCAAGGAATGCAACTTGCACTTGATTCGGGAATTCTACGCCAACTAGAACTCGACTCTCAGAAGTCACACCATCAAAATAAGAGGGCAAATAGTCACTTTTGAGCCCCACCACCTCAATGTTATCCTAGGGGCGCGGGACACAGACGCCCACGTGCTTCGACAGCTAAATATCACTCCACCATATGCGGACATCAGACGCACTTTGTGTGGAACCCGATCGACGGCTAGGTGGAGCAGACATAAGGAGAGGGGCTACCATCAGACTTTGCCCTACTCACAGATGAACAGGGAAGCCAGGATATGGCTTAAGATCGTGTGTTCCTGCCTAATCCCGGGGGTGCATATGACGGATGTAACCCGGGATCGTGTATGCTTGGTGTATGCCCTGATGAAAGGGTTGGAGATCAATGTGGGGGCGGTGATTATCTTCGCCATGAAGAGAGTCCGGTTGCATCAAGGGCACAGATACGGATTTGGTGGATTACCCACCACATTCCTGAGGGGCCTGGATATTGAGGAAGAGGCTCTTGACTACATCCCGCAGATGGAGCGGCAGGCCTTAGATGTCACCAAAACTAAGGCACCCGACACCACCCACGGGCCCGTTCTTACACTAGCAGAGCGACATGCTCGGGATGAACAGTACATGGCTCGCATGTACGGGATGCAGATGCTCCAGCTGCGGATAGGAGGGAGGCCGGCAACAGAAGAGGAGCTATGGCAGCTCGAGCTAGACTACCCTTTTGGCGAAAATGCCAGGGGTCTATGCCGAGTGGGGCCAGCTTTTGTAGAGCCCACGGATGATGATGTCCCTACAGATGAGGAGACACGTCATGAGGACTCCGATGTGGAGTCCGATGATGACGATGGGGGTGATTCAGACATGGGAGACGAGGCACCAGCACCTGATGAAGAAGTGGAGTATTTTGATTGATCAGGGAGTTCCGCCACCCAATTTTTTGTGCTATTTTAATTTCTGTGAACACTGGGGACAGTGTTCGAGATAAGTGTGGGGTGGGAGTAGTTAGGTGCTGGTTGTGTTGTTATGCATGTTCTGTTCTATTGTTGTGCCTGTGGAAAAATTTTGTGACCCTGTGATTTGTGATTGTGAAGTTTTTGTTCTGTATTGTAATTAAATGTGAAACTGTTGTGTGTTGCTGAATGTTGCTAGCTGATTTCATACATATTTTTGTTTCATCGAAATGATCGATATTTTTTATTAAAAAAAAATTTCAATTCTTGGGTTTCTCGGCGTTTGTTTTCGGTTCTTTTACCGAGAAGGGTCCCATTGAACCGAAGTCTTAATTAGTGACCGTTCCCTATGATCGATGGATGACGACCGTCTTAAGGGAAATGTAGTCGTTAGGAGTAGATTTTTTCATTTATTTTTCAGTTGTTTTCTTTTGTGGGTTGCATCCTAAAACTTGTAGTTACTTTATGGTTGCGGAATCCTGGTTGCGTGTTGTACATGATATTTGAAATGCAAAGGTGATTCGGATGAAAGCATGCAACTTTGTAAATATGTTGAGATACCTAGGCCATGGAGTCGATTCAGTGTGATTGAGGCTTAATGTTTGAATTCTTGTAATTTGCTGATTGAAGAGTTTGTGAATACGTCTTGAATTGAGCATGTGCAATAAGTGCGAAGTGAGGTTTTGTTATTCCATGATATTGTGAAGTGTCTAGAACTTTCCTGGTGTGTGTACGAAACGAAATGAAGGACGTGTATTGTAGGAAAGGATGTAGGCATTTCTTTGTCTTCAACCGAAGGTTTCTCTTTTTCATTATCGTACCCACCTTGATTGTACACCCTAGTCAGCCCGTTGAGCCTTTAGCCTATTATTTTTTTCTTTTGTCAAAAATGTGTAAACCGGAGCTTAACCCCTTCTTTTCATTAGTCGTAAATTTGATCCAAAACTCTTAAGCGCTTAAGAAGAGAAAATAATTTTCCCAAAGTGTCAAAGAGTGAGAATGGTGAAAATAAAAGAAAAGAAAAGTGATGAAAGGAAAGAAAAGGTTGAAGGTGCACTTTTTATAAATAAAATATAATGAAGATGTATGAATACTCTTCGTTATTGAGTCAAGTGTGCTTAATGAGTTGGGTCAAAATAAAGACAGACTTCAAGAATGGGAGGATGAAGGAAGAAACAATGCCCATGAGCTTGATGGGATGTATTGAAAAGGCGCTTAAGGATGCTAGTGGCTATTATTTGCTAGCCCAATATTTACTAGTTTCGTAGCTTATATTACAACCCGTTAAAGTCCTACGTGATCTTACATCACACTTCTTTATATTAGTGGAGTAATACACTAAAGGCAAGCTTATGGTTCGTGACATGATGCATGTGAATTCTTTTGGGAGAGAGAGTGAAATTGTGTCTATATGCCTGCATGTAATCGTTTGAGTTCATGTGATTAAAAAGGGGAAATTTCTCTTGCGTTGTAAGGGCACATGCTTGATGAGAGATTAAGTTTCGTGTCGGATATCTTGATCAGCTGATTCGCATGAGTTTGCCAATATCGAGAGTCGATTCTTAAGTCTAGGAGGTCTTGATGTGTTGAAGGTCATTGCATTGATAGGACCATGCGTGTTTTCTTGATGATTTGTTGTATTGAATAATCGATATGACCGTAGCCTGAATTGTCGAACCAAAGTAGCCAGGTTGGGGTGTAAATTGCATGAGGTGTAATATTGTTGTTCGGGGACGAACAAGGATTTAAGTGTGGGGTAAGTGATCTTGGGCAAATTTATATGCCCAAGTGACACTTAAATGTATCATTTTATCCTTGTTTATCGTCAATGTTTATACATTCTCATGTGATTGATAATAAAATGTGAATTTATACTAACCAACATGATTAGCGTTGTTTTGCAGGTGAAATATAATTTTGGGAAGCTAAAATGCGTGTTGGGAGAGATCGGGGTTGGACTCGGATGGTAGCAAAGGACAAAGCATTGGAAGGCACAAATTAAAGGGGCTCTGTGATGGAGCCGTGTCATGCTGCCATCGCGGAGGCCTTCTGCCTGGATAGGAAATTTTCGGCCAAATTCCAGTGAAGGTGAGCGTTGGGGCCGTGGCACGTTGGCCTAGCCCCTCGTTGCACGCCATGCCACATTGGGCCTTATTACCTGGACACTCAATTTCCAGTAAGGGTCCGCATCAGTGGCGTGTCACGGAGGCAGTGCTCCGCGATGCACTCCGTGACACGTTGCTTGTTATTTCGGGAAAAATTCCCACTAGTATAAATAGAACACTTAGGTTTTATTTTTAATAATTCTGACTTGGTGGAGCAAGAACGTGGATTACAGGCAGTTGAGGGGATGAAAATCTTAGGGTTTTTCTCTATCTCCTTCTTCTTTATTTCAATTGCTTGTATGATTAACACTCATTTAACGATGTTTAATCCACAAATGAGTGTCTAAACTCCCTTCTTGCTGAGGTTAAGAACATTTGTATTGAAATGTGATTATTGATAAATTGGTTTTTCATCTTTTCTTCCATGGTTGTTCTATTGATTCTTGTTCTTACTGCGTTAATGTGTGGCCAACGTTAATGTATATCTAAAAAGTCCGGTTTCACTCGAGAGAGCAAGAAATTGGAAAGTTGTGAATTGATAGGATATGATCTTTTCTTAGTTTGGGAAAATTGAGAATTGATTTACCTTCAGGATAGAGATATACCTGAAAGTCATATTAGTCAATTAAGGAATCGGTTTTGTATGGCTAGAACATGAATTTCTTTTTATCACAGAGATGTAGGTGGAAGGTTCATGATTCTTAAGTTGGGTTAAATACGAGAGTTTTAATCCATAGGCAATAATTCTTGACTAGCAACCGGAGGAAAGATTAATCAAATTGTATCGATAATTTATTTCTCTACATGTTCATTTTAGCCTCAGCATGCTCATACTTATAGTTCAGACTCAAATTATATATTTGTTTTAGACTTAGTATAAAATGAGGAACAAAATATCAAAATCTTCTTCACACTGTTGTCTACAGTTTAGAGTTAACGTTTATTGACACTTGATTAGATTGATACCTTAGTTCAGTCCCTGTGGGATCGATACTTGGCTTACTTGAGCCACTTTACTACTTGTTCAACCACGTGCACTTGCGTGTAGTTATACCAAACAAGCCGAATAGTCTGCGAATACTAGATGTAACATTATTTGCATGTGGGATTTCCACTTCGCGGACCGGCCTTGCTGCCATCTCTTCGGGCACTAAAACTACCCTTACAAGCGGTGGATTCTGTTGTTGCTCAAGAATTGCCTGTCTTAGCAATTGCAGTTTCTTCTCTAGAGCTTCCCTTCGTTGGCGATGAAATTGTCTCTCCGGCTCTATAAATGAATCCACCAACTCCTCATCTCTTGCCAGCGTTCAAAAAAATTCAGTACCTGCAAGAGAAAGGCTAAGAGCAAGTTGTCAGCACTTATATTGAATTTGTAAACTAACACTAAGAAATTAAATTTACCAATTGCTAGTCCCCGGCAACGGCGCCAAGAACTTGTTTGAGCCAAAACTACACGCAAGTGCACATGGTCATACAAGTAGTAAAGTGGCTTTATTTCATGCCAAGTATCGATCCCACAGGGACTGAACTACAGTATTAATTAACTTAAGCGTTAGTGAACGATATCTCTATGAATGCAGACAACCAAATAAATAATATTTTATGAGTTAAGATCACTAAGTAATAAGAATCTAATTTAAGATTATATTTTGAGTCTGAACAATAGCAATGAACAAGCTGAGGTTAAGGCAAGCATGCAGGGATGTAATTTATTAATTCAATTCAGCTAATCTTCTCTTCGGTTGCTAGTATGGAATTAACTGCCTATGGATTGGATATTTTGACTCCTATCCAATTAAAGAATCATGAGACCTTATTCTACATTTCTGTGATATAAGTATCTCATGCTCTAGCCATACATAACCGATTCCATAAATGACTAATAAGACTTTCAGATATATTTCTATTCTGAACGTAAATCAATTCTCAATTCTCTCAACTAAGAAAAGATCTTATCCTACCAATTCACATCTGTCCAATTCATTTCCTTTTCAAAATCAAAATTGGATCTAAGATATACATTAACATTGGCCAAACATTAATGTAGTAAAAACAAGAATTGATAGAACAACCATTGAAGAAAAGATGAAAACTGAAATGATCAATAATTACATTCCTCTACAATTATCCTTAACCTCAGCAAGAGGTGAATTAGCCACTCATTTGTGAATTAAACATCTTCAAATAAGTAGAATTCATACAAGCAATTGAAATTAAAGAGAAAAAGGAAGAGAATAACCCTAGATTTTCGTCCTCTCAACTGCCTGCAACCCACGTTCTTGCTCAACCAAGTCAGAATGTTTAAAATAAAACCTAAGTGTGCTATTTATACTATTGAGAATTTTTCCCGGAATAACAAGCAACGTGGCACGGAGTGTATCGGGGAGCACTGCCTCCGTGCCACGGTGCTATCGTGCAGCTTCACTGGAACTTGAGGTTCCAGGTAATTACACTCAACGTGAAACAGAGTGCATCGCAGAGCACTGCCTCTGTGTCACGGAGGTAACGTGAACCTCCACTGGAATTTGACATATTTTAATCATCCCAGGCAGAATGCCTCTGCGATGGTAGCGTGACACGGCGCCATCGCGGAGCCCCTATTTTTGCCAACATCCCTTGTCAACTTCCACTTCTTTCTTTCGAGTCCATTCCCGCACTTCACCAACTTGTAGATTAGCTTCCAAAAGTTCCTTCTACCTGCAAAACAAAACTAATCATGTTGGTTAGTATAAATTCACATTTATTTAAGAATCACATGAGAATGTACAAATAAAAATAGATAAACAAATAGAAAATGAAGCATTTGAGTATCACTTGGGCATGAAATTCTTTCCAAGATCAAGTGACTCAGGGTCCCCACAGGCGATGTAACGACTCGTGGTCAAACACCACGAGTTATCATGTCAGTCGTGGGGTGGTCCTAGAGTGAGATAGTAAGAACTATCCAGTGTACTTAACGGATGGTACGTAATGAGTCGTTGTCAGTCCTAACAACCCGTTAGGAGGGCCGTTACCAAGCCAAATGAATCTTCTTG
Organism: Datura wrightii; assembly: GCA_035772735.1. NCBI lineage: Eukaryota > Viridiplantae > Streptophyta > Magnoliopsida > Solanales > Solanaceae > Datura > Datura wrightii. The sequence goes on from JASDFA010000003.1 coordinate 11,874,214, forward strand.
AACAACGAGGTAGTGTACTTGATGAAAGGGCGTAATGAGTCGTATCAATGGTGGACAAGTCGTCATGTACTCCGTTAAGAGCCAAAGGAAAATTTCCAGTGGACTTAACGAAAAGACTAGACGACCCATCTCTCTTGGCAACGAATCATTAGGTCCCCCGTTAGGGTCACCTAACAGTTATTTTCTACGAATTAGTAAGGGCCTTCTCGTAATTTCCTACCCTCCTAAGACCTAAACTACGTTGTTTTGAGGTTGGGACCGGGTCTTTTAAAGGGGAATCATTCCTAAAAAACTTCATCTCTATTCATATAAGATTAGAGAGGAAGGAGGAAAGGGAATTCAAGTGTCTTCTCCAAAATTCTTCAAGATTCTACCTAGGGTTTTCAAGGAAGTTGGGAGACTCGAATGTCCAGGTATGTGGGGTATTGAATGGATAGTTTAGTCCCTACCCATGCCCAATTTCTTCCTAACTCTACGTTTAAGCTACCAAATTTTGATGGGTCATAACTCCTAATGCATGTTTCCTCAAAAATTGATATGAACATGACGTAGTATGTCTAAACTCATAGGTTGAATTATTGGGCTGTTTCCACCTATTTTACTAAATATTTGATGAATTAATTCTTAAAAAATCATGTCCCCAAATCATGGGTTTTTTAGTGAAACTCATAGTTATGGTGATTTTTCAAGCATGATATATGAACTCTTAAATTTAAGCAAAATATCAATTACTCATGTTATCATGATCACGTTTCCTATAAATTTAAGTATTTCAAGTATGTTTGAAATTTTGGGCAATGCCCACATGTCACTTGTGGTTTATAAACTATGATTCTTGGCCGACTGACGCGCCCAAATTCCATGACTAGGATTACGAATTTGCAAGTATGATATAATTCTCATAATCTAACTAGCCATGCATGTCATGTATGAATTTCTATGAGCACGTTGCATGTTTTGGAACTAGTACTCATCACCGAGTAGGTTCAGGGCCTAGGTTACGCCTCGAATCTCAAAATTACGTGCCACCGTAGGATCATGTTTGGTACCTCCTCAGTGACTGTCCGCTATGCCCTACGGGGCCTTCATGAGTGATATCACGCCTTTCATGGTTCATACCCTTGGCAAGATATGAACGACCTCCCAACTAGGGGTACAAGTCGGACTTTAGTGTGCTCATGTGAAGTATGACGATTATAGAAATCTCTCATTCTTCCTCATGATTTTGAAATATGCATGATTATGTTATTTTGTCTCAAGTTACGATTTGTGAAACATTTTCTCTGCATGTTATGACTTGATGGGTTTATGGATATTTTATTGAAATATTGAGCCTTACGATATACTTATGATTTAAGTTTTATGATCATGATGTCCCCACTCCTATAAATTTTATGTTTTAAGCAATGCTTTGCATACCTTACATACTCAGTACTTTCCGACTACTGATCCCTATATTTTCAAGATCTGGTTCGCAGGCTCAGCAGCATCCCTAGTTCGTGCTCAATTCCGCTAAATCTCTAACGGTAAGTCCTCGTGATCCGAGGGCTTCATGTTCAGACTTTTTAAATAATCTTATGTTTCCAGAATGTTTGGGTTAGTTGGGGTCTTGTCCCTTCAACCTGACTTTTTATGCTTAGAGGCTTTCAGACTTATGTGTAGTATTTTGTCATTGATGGATGTATTTCGATTTGTCGTTCCTTACAATTCATAATATGAGTTCCAGTTAGCTTATGATTGATAAATTAAGTCTTTCGCCTTTTGTGAATGAATTAGTATTGTGCTCACGCCATGGGTTGACTTGGGGTCTCTCGGGGCTCCTTGTCCCGTGTCTACAATCCGAGTGTACTCTCGGGTCGTGACAACCGAGTAGGCTAATCATTCAGTCAACCCTATTCCTCAGAACTATGTGTCAACATAGGTATGTTCATATTATTTGGGACCTCCCTTGTGAGCTATCCCTGCCCTCGAGGGGCCTTTAGCTTGATGTCGATATCATGGTAGCGCCCTTAGCCCTGGCAAGGCTTTGGACAGCTCTGCCCACTTGAGTGTAATAGTCGGGACCACATAAGCTCTATCGTGGTAATGTCGGTTATATGATAAGTCTCCCATTGTTCCTCATGATTTTCAATTATGCATGTTCATTAGTTATGATATTATGTTTTCAGAAAGTTTGATCCAATGTTCAGTTTTACTTATGATTATCAGTTTCATCTTTGGGTCATCCGATTCATTTATGATATTTAGATATGTTTAAATCATGTTTTCAGATAATAGCATGCAAGACTTACTCTCATAATCTTATCTTGAAATGTTTTATGATATGCATGGTTTCAGTTTTACTTACTTAACGATTTTACTTACCTTGTATGCTTAGTACATTCCAAGTACTAACCGCATACTCTATGCTGTATCATTTCATGATACAGGCTCGAACTTTCATGTTCTATCCCACCGTTAGTCAGCTCCTCAGAGTTAGTATTATCTAGCTTGTTGGTGAGTCCTTATCCTTCGAGGACCTTTTTATTAGCTTGTATTCAGTATCTTCAGGTTCAGTCTTTAGTGAGTTAGTTTGGGTTTTTCCCATCAACTCGTTAGGTTTTAGAGGCTTATCAGACATAGCATGTATTCAGCTTCGGATCAGTATTATGTTTTTCATTGTTCAGATGTTATTGGATTTTCAGACTTCTACTATTTCAAATGTTATACTTTCTACATTTATTTATGTTGATTCTAGTTATCATGTTCATTCCATGGGTCGACTTGGACCCTATCGGGATTCTTTATCTTGTATCTCGATTCAAGCCTATGTTGGGGTCGGGATAGTGAATTGCTTGGAAAATTAAATGGGATTCTCTCTTGATGTGAGTGGCATCACATCCTTGGGGGACATGCTTGAATGTGTTCAACGTAAAAGATATTATTGATACAAGAGTGTAGTGAGCATTAAGGCAATCTTTGAATGTAAATTTTCAATGACTTAGAGATGTTACTTGAGCTTATTTTGATCAACCATGCCCCTTGTTTTGAATGAAAGAAACACTTGTGAATCATGCCAATTATTTGTGGTTACATCTTGAAGAATTTGCATAAATTGTTGAGTGTTTTCTTTTTTTGAGTCGGTGTGCAATTTTGGGTTTTGTTAGACCCAGTGGTCCCTTGTGTACAACTCATTTGGTGTGACATGATTAATTTAGCTAAAAAAATGCTTTGCTTGAGGACAAGTAATGGTTCAAGTTTGGGGGTTTGATGAGTTGGTAATTTACCAACTCATTAGGATTTTAACATGAGCGTCGTTGCTTGGTTTTCACATCATTTAGGAAGGTTTTATGCCTTTTCTCTTTGATTTTGTTAGGTATTCAATTTAAACAGATAAAGCGAAGAAATTGGACAAAAAGCATGGTGCTAGAAGAAGAGGACCTTCCTTCGCAAGATGACATCTATGTAATGCAACCCAAATGCAGGAAAGCACTATTGTGAAGTTGAAGGAACGCCTATGGAATGTAGATCAGTACCTGCAAAATGCAGGTGCAAACGTAGAACCATGACTGGACTTTCTAGCCCACAGTTGTGATCAACCTGCACCTCATGGATGGGCACCTGCATTGCGCAAGTGAGGCCGCCATCAAAGGGGTAAAATCGTCCAGCATACGAAAAGAGGAGCAGCTTTACCCTATTTTTGTACTCCTTTTGTAAAGAACAGAATATTCCATTCCATTGAGTAGTTAGTTTTTGAATTGAATTTTAGAGAGATAAAAAGATAGAGAGAACTGAGAGCTTTTCTTCATCTTCTTCATCTTTCTAAGGTAAAACCTCCATTGAAGAATAAATTGAGCTTGAAGTTTCTTATTAATGACGAATGATAGTGATTCCTTTATTGGTTTTATCTCTTGTTCTTCATCTATGAGTAGCTAAACACCTTGCTAGGGGTGTGCGCATGATAGGGGCTAAAATGGATGGGGTGTTGCTAGTTTAATCTTAGAATTATTTATTTAACATAAATCTGTTGTTTTCTCTAAATTATAATTAAAATATCTATAATTTCAAGTATGGATTGTGTTTACTTATTCTATTATTACTTGAAAAAGAGAAATAGAATATGTGTGAGAAAAAAATGGTGGGTAATTGGGTTTTGATGGTATGGAATTTGGCTAGAGATAGCTAATACCCACTTTCATATACCCATTAAAGAATTGACTCTATAGATAATTTAATTCTTACCCAAGTTGTAGTGGTTAAAGTGTATGGGACCTTGGGGTTTGAGAAAACCCGAGGCAAAAGGCACCCTAGTGGTTGAGAAACATTAGGTGTGTCCTCATCCACAACTATTTATGTTTGTATGTAGTGCTTTGATTTGTTGGTTAACCCCAACCCTATCAATGCCCCATCAATAGCATGCTCCTAATATTCGCTCATATTGTTGCTTCAAAGTTGGTTGCCTTATTTTATTGATTGAATTTGAATTCATAGTGTGATCTTACAATCCCCAATATTTACTTTTCTAGTTTTGATACAACGATACTATTTGATTCAATTTGATAGATGACTTTTTTTGCTATCAATATTCATTCCTTGTAGATTCGACCTTGACTCATGAGTTGGGTAAATTATATTGCGACGACCCTATACACTTTCTCCTAGCGAGAAGTGGATTTGGACGTTATCATAAGCCAAGCCAAGGGTTCGTTTAGATCATTCGTGGTCTGAGTGTTGACCACGTCCAGGGTGTAGGCTCAAGGCGGGACAGTTAAGGATGTGTGACTACGATTTACTTTATCCATTTTTACAGCTTTCTCAATATAGCTTCTTTTTTTCTTTCTTAGTATAATGTCTTTTTCTTTTTATAGTATAAAGCCCTCCTTGATTTTCTTAGCCATGGTTCTTTCCCGAGAGGCATACTTTTTATTAAATCTAGCACAATAAATTAGTTAAGTATCATAATGTATGGGCCCGATGATGGATTGTTAGGCAACATTCTTAAGGGTACCTGCCTACTTTGTCAAGTCGTCTTAGGATGAATAAATTTTTTTGACTTAGGTAGTGTGGCAATTGAGTTATTTGCATGCTTATGCTGATTTTTTAAAATACTCTTAAGGGTACCTACCTACTTTTTCGAGTCTTCTTAGGATGAATAAATTTTTTTGAATTAGGTAGTGTGGCAATTGACTTATTTGCATGTTTATGCTGATTTTTTAAAATAATGCCCCCCTCAAATTTTTTTTCGTATTTCTTTGATATTGAGTTGTATATCTTTATTTATGACATAAAATTTTTGGAAATGTGTGTCACGACTCGAGCTGGACCCCGAACCGATCTAGAACCAAGAATGGCCCTAAGCTAACCCATGGCACATGCATAGCAACTTAAGAGCATGAATTAAAGCAGAATTTAAAACATAAACATGGATAAGCAGAAATATGCATAACATAAAGCATAAGTAAGAGTGACAATATCATAATGCTGAGTCATCTACTACATGTCTATCTGAAAAGTCTCTAGTTGTAAGATGAATTGATGGGATAACACCCCAAACTAGCTCACTAAGTTTGAAACTAAAACAAAACATGACAATAAAAATTGATAGATGTCCTTGGATGATGAGGACTCACCAAGATCGGGGACTGAACTGGTCTGGGCAAGGTGAGCTAACGGCAGGACTGAGAAGGATCACCCAAACCTATATCATGAGAAGATATAGCATAGAGTATGCGGTCAGTACTTTGAATGTACTTAGTATGTGAGCTAATATAAATAAGGTAGTAACATAGTACAAAGAGGTCATGATAGTAAGATAATATAAAAATGTAAGATGTCGATCATAAATCGAACAAAAGAGCTCAAAATTTCCAAGACTATTTCATAGAACTGAATATGACTGTTTTCACAAGTAAAATCTTGTAAAGCATGTTTTGAGAAAAAATGCTATAAGTAATAATATCATAAGACATGAACATAATAATATATAAAAATTACGGAACAACGGGAGATTCTTATAACCGACATACCCCACGTGAGCATACATAAAGCCCGACCTGTAAAACCCTAGTCGGAAGGGTGACCATACCTTGTCAAGTGTAGGACCATGAAAAGGCATGATATCAGTCATGATGGCCTATTCATGCATGGGAAACACTCTCATGGAGGACCCCATCATGGTTACATTGGCATGTAATTCTGAGACCTGGGTACGCTGGAACCCCAGCCTACTCGATACTAAATACTACTTCCAATATATATATAGTGCTCATATCATAGTCATGAAAGCATTTTGAAGTACATGGGCTAGTTGAAATCATGAAGTACACAAACTAGCTTGAAATTCATGAACTAGCCATTGATAATGCTCAAATTACACTCCTGTAAAAGTATGATACGGACGTTGTCAATATATAAGCCAACAAAGGTTGGGGTCGATCCCACTTAGGAATAAGGTCAAGATATAGAATAATACTAGTATTTAAGCTGTTAAGGTTGTTATCTCCTAGAGGGGGTTCTGTAAAAGCAAATATGTAACAAAGCTAAGAATTGATTGTTGTTTATCAAGTTTATGCGAATAACTAGGGTAAGTATTTCCTATGGATTCATAACTGTTTCAGGTTTTACAATTGTGATCTCCCAATGCTTACTTATAGAACTAATAACTAGGGTTCATCCAAATGATTGGTTTATCCCTATGTGATGATTATACTCTATCACCAGATTAGGTCTCACGAGTCATTTCACTTTAATCGTTATCAATTTGTTCAAAATTAACTATCCTCTGACCGCAGCTCAAGTTATACAATGACCCATAAAGATCAAGGCTTTTTTGTAACTCTCTTTTCCTAATCTCTACTTCTCTGGAATCAAGAAAGTATAGAATTCGGGCAAGTCCTAACATTGCACTCCATTAAGAAACATTAAAGATAAAGAGAATACAATGCAATCATTTAGCATTAGTTTAGAATCACTTTGTGCAACCCTAGTTCGTTAATTCACCATGGTTCCCACAATCTTAGTTGTGGATGTTTTAGCCTCTCATGCTTGTAATATAATTATAAGCATTCATAGACAAACACATAATTTAGAACTTACAAAGATGATTGGAAGAAAACACACTTGGTTATTGCAAGAATTAAGGAAGAATAATTCAAGAACAATGAGAAAATCAACTCAAGAAAGTCTCCCCAAAAACTTGAATAAAAAATCAACAACAATTATTTTTCTCCAAATCAACAATAATTATTTTTCTCCCAGACTCTTGGGTCTGACCACCTACTCCCTCTTCAGACCGGGGAGCAGCTACTAGAACAGCGAATGTCGTTTCGCTTGGGCCTTGGCTTGTGCCCTAGTGGTCCATGGCTCATCAGTTTCAGTTGTATCTACTTGGTATTCCTCCCTCAAACCACTAGGGGTGTTTCCTGCTTGATTAGAGTCAGAAGGCTCATCTCTCAATGCCCTCCAGCAGCTATTTCAACTCTAGACCACTTGTCTTGGGGCTTCTTCTTTGATATCCTTTTGAATTTCATTGTACCTATGAAGAATAAAGTTAGTATGTATGATCTGAGAAAAAGAAAGCAAGAAAAATATCCTCTGAAGTTTTCCACAAGTCTTCAGTATGGGTCGTACCTTGGTAGTATGATTTGTACTACGACTCAGGGTACATGATAGCACTGTAACGACTCCTAGGTACGACTCATACTAAGATGATACAATTCATACTAAGAGTCGTAATGAGGGATTTCCTTAAATTATGTTCCTCTGTGTTTTTCTACGACTCATATTATGGATCGTAATTAGATTCCATGAGTTGTATGAAGGATTGTCCTATTAGTTTTAAACTTTAACCCTTTCAGATTCATGGTACGATTCATAGTAGGATACCACGGATCGTACTAGGTCTCGTACCAACACTTACACTTTCAATAACCTGGGAAAGTCCCAACGAGTCATTGTACAAGTCGTGGTATGAAACCATGACTCATAGGAGGACTCGTGAAGCCTGTCCTCACCTTATTTTTTTTCAGTTGTTCAGGGAAACAAGTACTTAGATGCGTACTCAGAATTCCCCATCCTAGGTATGCAATTTCAATTCTTTTCATCTATCCAGTTAAACCCCAACATGCTTCACAACCAGTAACTCTTCATTAACAATCAAACTTATTGTTCAAGCACTTTGAATTCCTACCCATTCAGTACAAAGCACAACTACCTTCTGATCACTTTCCTAATCCTCATTTTCATGAGTTTTGAGGCATCACAGTGTAGTTTCATTAGCCGCATAGCAAGAATTTTAAATTTAGCACATTTACTTACTTGATTTTGTCAAGTTCTTGCTCGAATCTAGCTTGCTTCAATTTTGACTTATGAATTCGAGGTGCTCGTGTAGATTAATTGCACAGATTTGAGCTTCAACAATTTTTAGCTTGAGTTACGGGTGTGATAAATGTAGGTCAGAATCATGGATTGAAGTTATGTTTGTGTGGGAGTTAAAGTCCGAAAATTTTTGATTTAAATAGCTTAGGGTGGACTTTTAAAGATCCGGGTCGAGTTGGGTCAATTTCATTAATTTAGCCCGTCACGACTCGTACCACGAGTCGCAGGTTTGACCTATAGCTTATCCCTTGGACTTGTAATAGAAGATTTTAGGAACTTGCCTGGGAACCTACGAGTGCATGGTGCGACTCATACCATGAAGGTACAATCTGTACATTGCCTCGTAAGTCAATGTCTCTGCACATTCACACTTAGCATAGTTCATCCTTACAGTGAGTGCTACAACTTGTACAACAGAGGTACAAGTCGTAATGACCAACCGTAACATGAACTCCTGCTTCTGCTTTTCACCGTGACTAGTCGTATTGAGGCTCGTAGTATAGGTCTCGTCTGCAATTTTTCTCTCACCATATTTTATTTCACCTACACACTAAACACACAAATTTTAACTTACTTGGGTTACCTCCCAAGAAGTGCTTGATTTAACATCACGGTACGACGCAGGTGGTTTGGTTACTCAAACTTCACCAAACCACCTCATGGTTGCCTCCTAAGTAGCATCTAATTTAACACCGCAGCACGACGCAAGTCTCTTGACTACTCAGAATTCAACAAGAAACTCATAATCATCCTCGACCCTAAACTCATTGGGTTGCTTCATTGACCGACAGACATTAACAGTGACCTCTTCTTTATTCAGCCTGAATTTTAGTTGGCCAGCCTCAACATCCACCAAAGCTCTCCAGGTGGCAAGGAATGGTCCCCCCAAAATGATGGAAACATTGAATCAACCTCACGATCTAGGATCACGAAGTCCGCTGGGAAGATGAAATGGTCCATCTTAACTAGCACATCAAATAGGATCCTCGTTGGCTTTTTACTGTGTGGTCTGCCATCAATAGCCATATTAAAGTCGATGTGGGGGCTCCTAAGCCCATCTGTTTGAACACAACCAAAGGCATCAAGTTGATGTTATCTCCCAAGTCACACAGTGCCTTCACAAAATAAAAATCACCAATCGTACATGGAATATGAAGGCACCTGGCCTCCTTCTTTTTGAGCAAGGACCCGTGAGGCTATGGCACTACAATGATACAAGTTACCAACTGGCTCATAGCTCACGGTCCTCTTCTTGGTCACAAGATCCATCACGAACTTGGCATATCTGAGCATCTACTCCAATGATTCGACCAATTGTATGTTCACAGGTAATTGTTTGAGCATCGAGAGAAATTTTTGGAACTTACGATCTTCCGCCTTTTTCTTCATCCTTTGAGGGAACGGTGGCGATGGTCAAGGGATAGCCTTATAAATTTGCATTACGCCTTGATTATTACCTTTATCAGCTTCATACTCCTTTGCGCCACCTGAAGCCTCAGTCAAGTCAGTGATATTGGGCATAATTACGTGCCCAAGTGCTATTTTATAACTTAGTTTAAGCGTGTTTTTCAATTTAATTGATTATATTCTCATGTGATTATATGTATATTTATAAGCCTAAACTAACCAACATGATTAGTCCTTGTTTTATAGGTGTAAAATGCATATGAGGGACTAAATAATGATGGTTAAAGTGAAGGAATGGAGTTTGGATCGAATTGCAGAAGAATGCAAGTGGAAATTCCATGGCAAGGATGGTCGCGCCAGGCAGCGTGCCACAACTGGCAAGGAATAAAGAGCTGGTGGAACCTTTGTTGGAACCGGAATGCCAACTACATTTGCTCAGGAGGGAAGCTCTAGAGAGAAAGTTGAAAATATTACAAGAGTAGTTGCAACAACATCCACCAGTGGGGCAAGCAGAGTTGTTACCTAATCAGATGGCAACCCGACCAGTTCGCAAAGTGGCAATCCCACTAGCGACGAATGTGACCTCCATTGTCCGTAAACTGGAGGCCGGAGGGAACCTTGAGCTTAAATAAAACATGGTGCAACTGTTAAATTCTACTGGCCAGTTCACTAGAATGAGTCATGAGGACCCACAACAGCACTTACAGAATTTCCTAGAGATCAATGACACTTTTGTCCCCACCGGAGGGTCAACTGACTATGTCCGACTTACACTCTTCCCATTTTCATTGTTGGGAGAGCAAAGAGGTGGTTGAAGGCTAAGCCACCGAATTCCATTACTTCTTGGAACGACCTAGCAAGGAAGTTCCTCGTCAGATTCTTCCCTTCAGGCAAGACTGCCAAGCTCAGAAGTGAGATATTAAGCTTTAAGTAGAGGCCGGAGGAGAACCTATATCATGCTTGGGAGAGATTCAAGTCATTGTTGAGAGACTGCCCCTATCACCAGCAGTCCAATAAGGTGTTAGCTCACACCTTTGTAGAGAGTATAGAGCCACATATGAAGATTCTGTTAGACTCTACATCAGGTGGGCAAGCATTGGAGAAGACTTATGATGAGTTGTACACTCTGTTGAACAGGATTGCTCAGGGAAATATAGAGTGGCACAGCGCATCATTGAGAGGGGCAGGTAAGAGAGCAGCAGGGCTGATAGAGGTGGACAGTGTCAATGTCTAAGAAGCACAGCTAGCATCATTTCAGCAACAGATGATGACTCGGTTCAACAAACTGAGTATGAACCAACCGCAGGGACAAGTGAATGCAATTCAACAGACTTCAAGTTGGTGGGAAATTTGTGGTAACAATGGGCACAATGCAGAATCTTGCGGGGAAAATCCAGAATCTGTCAATTTTGTGGAGAATGTTCAGAGAAACAACCAGAATTATGGGAACACCTACAATAAGAATTGCCAAAGTCACCCAAATTTTTCTTGGGGTGGCAATCAGAGTCAGAGCTACCAGCAACCTCAGCAGCAGCAATATCAGCAGCAGAACAGGCAAAACGGTAGCCAGTCGAGCAGCAGCAACATTGAGGAGATGTTGCAAAAGATTATGGCTACTCAGACCCAATTGGCAGAGAATCAGGCACGGATGGCTTCAGATTTAAAAAATCAGCAGCTGGCCACCCGCAATCTAGAGAAGCAGATGGGTAAATTAGCAGCTTCTCAGCATACCATAAAGGAGGTTACCCATCACCACAGATACAAACCCCAGACAGGTCAATGCCATCAGTCCGAGAAGTGGCAAGAAATTGGTTGATGCACCACCAAAGGAAAAGATAAATGAGGCGCAACCGGAGCTGGTCATACAGAGTCCATCTACCGACAAGGGAGATAATCAGAGTGTTGTGCAACACAATGCACAATCATCACTATAGCTAGCACAAAGACCACCACCACCATTCCCGCGAAGACTCAAGAAGAGCAAGGAGGAAGAATATTTTAAGAAGTTCTTTGATATTTTCAAAGAACTTCACATCAATTTGATCTTACTTGATGTTTTGCAGGGAATGCCAAAGTACTTAAAAGATATGGTGTCCAACAAATTTAGATTGGTGGATGTCCAAACGGTGGCACTGACAGAGGAGTGCAGCTACAGGGTAATGAGCAAGATGCCGGAAAACTCAAGGACCCATGGAGTTTTACCCTCCCCATACGAATTGATAAAGCTGAAGTGATAAGAGATCTTTGTGACTTAGGAGAAGCAGTAAATCTAATGCCCCTATCTTTGATTAACACCTTGGGGTTGGGTCATCCAAGGCCAACACGAGTGATGTTGCAGCTGGCAAACAAGTCCACAGTGGCACTAGAGGGAATAATTGAGGAAGTCTGAGTACCCTTAGAAGAGGAAGTTAAGGAGCATGGAAAGAGGATGAGTGTGGGGTTGATGACCCACCTGTATATAATGAAGGAAAACATATTGTTAGCTAGGCCTAGAGGCCTCAGGGAGTATTTTTCACCCTTGTAGTATTTTTATTTGTTGCTTTGGGAACATAACATGATTCAAGTGTGGGGTGAGGGGATTCCAAATTTTTGTGCTTAATGAATTTGGGTGAAATTAGTTCTTTGTATTGTATTGTTTGATGAAAAAGTTTGAGTTGAGCATAATTCAGACACCCGTTGGTTTTTCTTTTGGGTTCTTTTCTGACGGGGGGCACTTTGAACCGATGAATAAAATTTTTCTTTTTCTGGATGTAGTTGTTGTTACTCATAGTTAGGTACTTTTTCCAATGATGGATGGATGACGACTGTCTTGAGGGAAAATTAGTCAATAGGTTTTTGTTTGTGAACCCTTAACTGACTGATGGCTTGATGTTCTTGTTATGTGCTATACATGATTGTGAGATGCAAATGTTGTAAATTTTGAAGAATTAGCAAGTGTATAACTTTGTTTGAGACACCTAGGCTCTTGAAATATGACTCTGTGTTCTTGAAAGCTTAATCTTGAATTCTTGTGGTTAGCTGAGTTAAGAGTCTGCTGAATTTATCTTGAATTGAGCATGTGTTGTGAGTGTAAGGTTTTTGAATATTCCATGTTATTGTGTAGTATCTAAAACTTTCCCGGTGTGTATACAAAATGAAATGAGTAATGTCAATTGTAGGAGATGATTTACACATTTCTTTGAATGAGCCTAATTTTTATCCCTCGCTTTCCTGCCTTGAATGTCTAATCCTAGTTAGCCCCATTGAGCCTTTAGCCTATTCTTTTCTAGCCACAAAATGAGCTTAACCCCTTCTTTTCAATAGCCTTGAATTTGATCCAAAACATCTAAGCGCTTATGTGAAATTGCAAAAGAGAGTTAAGGAGTGTGGAGTTGGAAGAAGAAAGAAAAGAGTAGTTGTGGGAGTTAAAGAAAAGACTAGAGGTGCACCTGTTTAAAATGAATAAGAGTTAGTGGGAAGTAAAAGAAGAAAAGAGCGAAAAAGAAAATTAAAGAAAATTGCTCAAGTACTCCTCACTAACAGCTTAAGTGTGCCTAATGAAATGGGGAAACAAAAGAGGAAAATGGGAGATGAAAAGAATAAAGGTGAAGTAAGAGGATGGAAATTCCTAATGAAAGTGTGATGGATTAAAATATCTTAGGGAAGATAATCACTATTTCTGGCCATGATAGTACCTACCCGCCCGTTAGCTTATATTTCAATCCACTAAGTCCTACTTGATCTTACTTGAACATTCCTAAATTAGTGGAGTAAAACACTAACGGCAAGCTTATGGGTCAATACATGTCGCATGGGAATTCTTTGTGAGAGTGAGCTTAATTCTTATTCATACAACCATATATGTCATAATTTGAAAACTGATGAGTGGAAAAATGGGTAACTCTCTTGTTGTAAGGGCACATGTTCGATGAAGGATAAAATTCATGTCGGATTTCTTGGTTGGTTAATTTGCATGGGTTGTTGAGTTTGAGAGTCAATTCTTGAGGCTAGGAAGTCTTAACGGAGTTATATGTGGTTATATCTTGCATGCTCTATTTTTAACTTACTATCTAAAACAATTGGTGTAGCCTTAGCTTGAATTGTCTTGTTTCAATTAGCTATGTGTGAGTTCTTCATGTGCATGAGATGTAATAGAGTTGTTCGAGGACGAACAAGGCTTTAAGTGTGGGGTAGTGATATAGTGCATAATTACGTGCCCAAGTGCTATTTTATAACTTAATTTAAGCATGTTTGTCAATTTAATTGATTATATTCTCATGTGATTATATGTATATTTATAAGCCTAAACTAACCAACATGATTAGTCCTTGTTTTGTAGGTGTAAAATGCATATGAGGGACTAAATAATGATGGTTGAAGTGAAGGAATGGAGTTTGGATCGAATTGCAGAAGAATGCAAGTGGAAATGCCATGGAAAAGTTGGTCGCGCTAGGCAGCGTGCCACGTTGTGCGTCGCGCCCAGCGTCGTGCCAGGATGTGCGTGTGCCGCGCCCAACTTCGTGCCACGCTCATGCCATGCGCACGTGATATGATGCCAGGCAGTGCACCTGCGCCAACGCCCGTGCCACGCCCTGTCCCTCCTGCGCTCCAGCGCCCATGCCACACCCTGCCCTTGTCGTGATGAGGGTCGTGCCATGCCCCTTGGCCAGCGCCCATGACATGCCTCGACCAACTTTTCAGTGTGCATCTGCAATACGGAGCAAGATGAGCGCGACTAGGTCCATGACACGGAGGCAGTCCATGGCCAACCAAAAATTCTGTTTTTCCACTTAGTATAAATAGGATACTTAGCTCCTAAAATTATTTTGTGATGAAATATTTTGAGAACAACGGGAAGGAATGAAGGGAAGAAGGAAGAACTCTGCCTAGGGTTCATTATTTTTCATTCTCTTTTAACTTTTCTTGTAAGTACTCTACTTGAACATGTTTCTAAGTATTTGTACGAACATGAGTGGCTAAAACCCTTCCTCTAGGATTGAGGCCACATGATATGATTGTAAATGCATGAATTCTTCGTTGGTTTGAGTTTTTAGTTGTTTTTTTGCCTTACAGTCTTTTTTATTATTGTTTTTAGGCTTGATCACCACGAAAACAAACTCGTTAAGCTTAGGTAAAATCTCGAAAAAGTAACCCTAGGCTTGAACAAAAGAATGTAGGGAGCAAGTTCTTATCTTTACGATAGGATTAGCGGTTAGGATAGAAATTATACCTAATTTGCCTTGCTTGTTACGAAAATGGGATGAGCTAGACACCGACTTAGAATTGTCACATCACCGCTCGTAGAAGTAGTTGTGAAGATAAGTTAGGTAAAATGATTAGAGGTACGAAAGTCCATAACAAGGAAATAAACCCCGTAAACCACATCCACGTAGTTAAATTGCTCACGAATTAGGACGTCAAATCCCTGCTCAACGATGTAGGTGTGAGACTAGTTTGTTGTGTTTAGAGGCTCGAGAGACCATGAACACCGCACTTTAACTCTGTGAGACAACAACTAAAGTTTGCATACTCGAACCATTGTGAATTGTAGCATTACATGATTATTACGCCTTAACTCTAGTTGCTTCTTGTATTGTTTCTCGATTAATTTGTGATCACCCCTAGATTTAATTAGAATTTTCTGAAATTTCTACAATCAACATTTATGAAGGTTAATTTAACACTTGAACTTGATAATTCGCTGAATTAGTCTAGTCCCTGTGGGTTTGACATTCGTCTCTTAAAAAAGGCCACTGTATTACTTGTACGACCGCGTAAGCTTGCGTGTGCGCTGGGGCTAGGAAGTCTTAATGGAGTTATATGTGATTTTAGTGGTTATATCTTGCATGCTCTATTTTTAACTTGCGACCTAAAACAATCGGTGTAGCCTTAGCTTGAATTGTCTTGTTTCAATTAGCTATGTGTGAGTTCTTCATGTGCATGAGATGTAATAGATTTGTTCGAGGACGAACAAGGCTTTAAGTTTGGGGTAGTGATATTGGGCATAATTACGTTCCCAAGTGCTATTTTATAACTTAATTTAAGCGTGTTTGTCAATTTAATTGATTATATTATCATGTGATTATATGTATATTTATAAGCCTAAACTAACCAACATGATTAGTCCTTGTTTTGTAGGTATAAAATGCATATGAGGGATTAAACAATGATGGTTGAAGTGAAGGAATGGAGTTTGGATCGAATTGCAGAAGAATGTTAGTGGAAATGCCATGGCAAGGCTGGCCACGCTAGGCAACGTTCCACGCTGTGCATGCGCCGCGCCCAGCGTCGTGCCATGCTCATGCCATGTGCGCGCGAGATGATGCCAGACAGTGTGCCTATGCGCCAGTGCCCGTGCCACGCCCTGTCCCTCCTGCGCATCAGCGCCCATGCCACGCCCTGCCCTTGCCGCGATGAGGGTCGTGCCACGCCCCTTGGCCAGCGCCCATGACATGCCTCGACCAACTTTCCAGTGTGCATCCGCGATTGCTCCATGTCACGGAGCAAGATGAGCATGACCAGGTCGTGACATGGAGACAGTCCATGGCCGGCCAAAAATTCTATTTTTCCACTTAGCTCCTAAAATCATTTTGTGATGAAATATTTTGAGAACAACGAAAAGGAGCGAAGGGAGAAAGGAAAAACTCTACCTAGGGTTCGTTATTTTTCATTCTCTTTTAACTATCTTTGTAAGTACTCTACTTGAATCATGTTTATAAGTATTTGTACGAACATGAGTGGCTAAAACCCTTCCTCTAGGATTGAGGCCACATGATATGATTGTAAATGCATGAATTCTTTGTTGGTTTGAGTTTTCAGTTGTTGTTTTGTCTTACAGTCTTCATTATTATTGTTTTTATGCTTGATCACCATGAAAACAAAATTGTTAAGCTTAGGTAAAAGCTCGAAAAAAAATCCTAGGCTAGAACACAAGAATTTAGGGAGCAACTTCTTATCTTTACGATAGGATTAGCGGTTAGGATAGAAATTATACCTAATTTTCCTTGCTTGGTTAAGAAAATAGGATGAGCTAGACACTGACTTAGAATTGTCACATCATTGCTCGTAGAATTAGTTGTGAAGCTAAGTTAGGTTAAATTATTAGAGGTATGAAAGTCCATAATCAAGGGCATAAACCCCGTAAACCACATCCACGTAGTTAAATTGCTCACGAATTAGGACGTCACATACCTGCTCAATGATGTAGGTGTGAGACTAGTTTGTTGTATTTAGAGGCTTGAGAGACAATGAACACCGCACCTTAACTCTGTGAGACAACAACTAAAGTTTGCATACTCGAACCATTGTGAATTGTAGCATTGCATGATTATTAGGCCTTAACTCTAGTTGCTTCTTGTATTGTTTCTCGATTATTTTGTGATCACCCCTAGATTTAATTAGAATTTTTCGAAATTTCTACAATCAACACTTGTGAAGGTTAATTTAACACTTGAACTTGATAATTCAATGAATTCGTCCAGTCCATATGGGTTCAATATCTGACTCTTAAAAAGGATCATTGTATTACTTATACGACCGTGTGCGCTAGGGCGCAACACTCAGCCTTACTTGTAAGATCCTGCTCAACAACCTCATCTTCCTCAGTAAGCTCAATCTCCTTCCGTCTTTCCATCTCAATTACAACCGGCAGAGAGGGATCAACTGTGGTTTTTCCACTCCTAGTCATCACAGCCATACAATGACTATCATTCTTTGGATTTTGCACTATGTTTCGAGAAAGTGTTCCCTTCTGACTTTGTTGTAGGGAAGACAACATTTGACCAAACTACTACTCTATCTATTCGATCATTGTGGCATGCGATTCAACTTTTTGGCTCATGCCAGATATATCTCCCTAAATGTCCCTCAGCTGATCATCAGTGGATTTTACATTCTTGAGCATCTCAACCATCATATTCTCTAATTTTGAGGGTCCAGTCTCACCCTCACATGCATTAGGAGGACCATATAAACCTGTGTTGTAGTTGCGATATCCATCGTTCTTCCTCCATTCTCCCTCTCGCTCACGACCTCAGCTCTTATCACTATACCCATTCTTATTATAGTTGTCCTGATATTGGTTCCAAACCTGATTTCTGAAACTTTAGCGCCAAGTGTTCTGTCTAGACCCTTGGGCGTTGGCCCAAAAACCCACCACCTGGTTATCCAAGAAGTTTGCCTCCTCCTAGGAATCTGAATACTCTTGCCCCGGTTCCTGACCCTGATCTCCCACTGCGTTTACCTTTCTCGCACCAACGCCCATGATATGCTTCGTGAGAAGGTATAATGATGTCCGCATATGATCCAACTCCTTATCACGCTCCTCCTACTTTCTGCATTGATCCGCAGACATACCAATAGCATACGTACTTGCAGCTGCTTTTGCTTCGCTGGTGTGCCAGGCCCTGTTCATCATAGTCTCCCATATGTGACTCATTAATGCTCCTCCAACCACAGTATCTATTACAGCTTTTGTGCTGTTATTTAAGGACCTGTAAAAAATTTCCAACAAACTATCATCTGGAATTTATGGTTCGGGCACTTGGTCAACTTCTTCTTAAATCTCAACCATGTCTCATGAAGTGCCTCCATTTTCAGTTGTCGGAAGTTATAAATTTTGACCTTTAACTGTAGCATCTTAGAGGGGGCAAAGAACCTTTCCAAGAAGGCCGACTTGAGCTCCCTCCAGTTGGTTATGGAGTTGTTGGGCAACTCTGATAACCAAAGTGTAGCCTTTCTAGTTAGAGAGAATGGGAATAGTCTCATCAATATAGCATCTTGACTCACACCAAGTAACCTGTACGCCTTCCATATACCAACAAAGTTCATCAAGTGCAGGTTAGAATCATCGGTAATATTACCACTAAACACCCCTTTCATATTCAACAGTTGTATCATGGTGCATGCGATATCAAACTTTGCCCCAGCAGGCAAAGGTGGTGGTACGATGGCCTCAGTTGACCCGACTTCATCAATATCTGGGTCATCCTCATCATAGGATTGAGGAGCATATCTCTGGCCTCGATTTCCCCTTCCATGGTGGCCAGCATTTACTACCTCATCCCAAGCATCTTCTGGTTCCTGAAGTGCTGCTAGCCGAGCTAACTCATCTTGGCGAGCTTCTTCAGCCAACCGCGCCTCTATCTACTTAGGGTTCTCCATTCTCCATAGAGTTTGCTCTAATTCAAAATCAAGAGGAATCATGAGGTTTCTGCTCCATCGAGTACTTGGCATTCACCAAGAGACAACCGGTGGACAACAAAAAAAAAAAGAAAACATAAATGAGGAAATAACAGCTAAAAGTTAAACATAGAAATTATGCTAATCCTAAGTTGTATTCCCCGGCAACAGCTCCATTTTTTATATCGCTCAAATCACGATTCTG
Source organism: Datura wrightii (assembly GCA_035772735.1). Classification (NCBI taxonomy): domain Eukaryota; kingdom Viridiplantae; phylum Streptophyta; class Magnoliopsida; order Solanales; family Solanaceae; genus Datura; species Datura wrightii. The sequence continues at coordinate 11,893,340 of JASDFA010000003.1, forward strand.
TAAAAGTATGATGCAAACGTTGTCAATATATAACCCAACAAAGGTTGGGGTCGATCCCATAGGGAATAAGGTCAAGATATAGAACTATACTATACTGTGGGAGAGTCTATAAATCGACATATAACCACATGAGCAAAATGTGGAGTTCGATGTATATGCCCCATCGATAGGACCCAATATACCTTGTCAGGGCATAAGGCATGGATGATGTGATCACTAATTGATGTTTATTTGGGCTAATAACCTATGATAGCATGTCGTTCTAAGACCTCGGTGCGTTGAACCCCAGCCTACTCGATGCTAAGTCTACTCCCAACGGAACACATATACTGACAGCTCGAAAACTGATGCCTAAGACTAAGTCAGAACTACTTTATCTGAAAGTTCTTTAAGAGTCTATAGGACCTGATAATACTAATAGTACTGATAGTATTGATAATACTGATGATACTGATGATAATGAGAAAACATGCATATTGAAATCATGAGGGAAATCATATGTTCATCACATACCAAGTCATTCAAAAACAATGCTAACTCATAAGGGTTGAATCCTTGAAATCATTCTAATATCAAGGTCATGGAAATACATTATCCAATTGAGAGCAAAATCATGAACATTACGAACTATTTGTCAAAAGAGCTTTGAAAAATTGAGAAAATAAGGGAAATCATACATGGAATGAAAACCCTAAGACATGGTTTTTAGAGCATTGAAATTACTAGATTTTTGAGAGCTTTTGGGATACAAGGGTGAAAGGGAACCCTTGTTGAAATCCCGCACACCTAAAGTTTGAGAATCTCTAGCTAGAACCTTGAACTTGCAGCTCTTGGAGAGGAACCCTAGCTTAGACTTGAGAGAATTGGCTATCTTCAACATACTGTTTCTGAGAGTCTAGGAGGGAATGAGAGGCAAATGTGGGTAATTCTCTTTAAGCCCTTCTAAAAGAACCCAGAACGACATAGTTTAGGAGATAAAAGAGTAGGAAAGGACTAAAACACCCTTAGAAAAAATCGGTTGAAAACTGTCGCCAGTGACAATGACTCATCACCACGAGTTGTTAGGTCTGACCACGACTTATGGTCACTGAAGCCTTTTGTTCAATCTCAGATTTCTTCTCAACAGACGAACAAGACGATACGTCGTTAGACACCGTGAGTCGTCCTATGACTCATGATCACTGCGCAGATCCTCGGACTATTTCTAAACTTTATGCGACGACTCATTAGGACGAGTCTTTACTAGGCATGACGAGTCATCAGTTGAGTCATGGTTTCTGGGAGAAAAAAATGTTAGGTTTCTGAACTTCTGTTGGGATACTCAAGACGACCCTCCTAATGAGTCGTCATCATACACCACGGCTTGTTACTTGAGTCATGGTAACTTGCACTTGGAAAGCATGCAACACTGCACACCACGACTGACATGATGAATCGTTAGGACGCATCACGACTCGTCTCTTGAGTTGTTCTGCGGGGAAAATACGATTTTCCTACTGGTTTCTACTTCAAGTCTGGGGTCTAATCTTAAGGACTTTTGGGGTGTTACATACTACAAGTTCTTTCTTATTCTCCTTAATCTTTCTTGTTCTGCAATGGCCTAAAATTGAAACTGCAATAATTGAACGTTAAGACACAAGCCTGAAATTTGAACTACACAATGCGACCTTCTGGATATAGTATCCCTTAAATTTAAACTAAAAAATTGAACTTTAAGACACTAAGCTAAAAATTCTAAAGATTGAATTAAAAGTTGAATTTAAAAGCACAATGGTCTGAATTTTGCACTAAAAAGTTGAATTTTAAATATATAATGTCCTGACATTTGAACAGAAAAAAATAAAATTTAAAACAAAAGTTTTGAACAAAATTAAATTTAAAACAAAAGTTTTGAACGGGAAAATTGAACTTGAAGATACTATTTCATGAAGTTTGGGATTAACAAATTGATTCAGGAGATGGTATCCTGAAATTTTGAACTAAAAATTCCTATTTCAAGACACATTGTCTTGAAGTTTGAGAAAACGAAGGAAAAAAAAAGCAATGTCTTTCCACTTTTATATTATGACTAAACATTAAATAATTTGTAAATGCTAGATAAAATTAAATAGTGGTCCAAAAAGTCTAGTGATGGTTCCGCAATAAATATCAACGAGCATGAGAGTGACAAAATAATGTTAAATTTCGCGATTGTTTTTACTTGTCTCCTTTCAAAACCATAGCTCATGTGTTTACAAACACTTAATCAGGAAGTAACGTGTGGTGTCTTTAAAAGTATCTGGTTTTAAAAAAAAATTCTCCCGCTTAATAAATTTTTTTAAAATGATTTTAACTTAGAAAAAAATTATTGAGAAGACTTTTTGTTGTCCTTCGGGCATAGATTGTAGTTTTTGTCTATAGGGTAGAATTTATGGTCAATTAAACATATTCACTGTCTTAAATATTGCGAACTTCTACCTTATAGGCAAAACCAATTTATATTCATAACTTATGTCCGATGGCAAACAAAAACTTTGCCTAACTAATTTTCTCAAATCTACGCTATTTTTTTTTAAAAAAATTATAGGACCAAAAAATCAAGACCACTCATTATGGAGGTCATTCGTAAACTTAACCCCGTTTGATTTGTGTACAAGCTAAGGCAATACTCTCTTCGATCTATTTTACTTGTCGTCCTTATTAAAAATAGATGATTCAAAATAATTATCATTTTAAAAAATTAAAATATAATTAATTATTAGTCTTCGCATTTATCCACTCAATTAATGTGGAAAGAGATTAATATGGTAAAAAGGAGAACACTATCAAATTGAGATCAAATAATAAATTAAAATAATTTAGTTAAATTAGCTTTTTAGTTAATGTCTTCTTAAGTGCGTGCAAAAATAATATGAGAAGTAAAATGAATAAGAGAGTAGTTCTCTAGAAAAGCACCTTCTTCGAGATTGATCATCGAAGTACACTAGTTTATCCATTCATAGCCTGTTTGGACAAGCATCTAAGAGGCAAAAAGTGCTTATTTTTTCTAAAAAACATCTATTTTTAAAAAATGATGTGTTTGACCAAGCTTTTGAAAGAAAGTAATAATTTTCAGAAGCTAAAAAAAATAATTTCTCCCTAAATAAATGCTAGTTGAAAAGCATTTTTGTGAAAAATACACTTAAAAGCACTTTTCAAAAGCTTGGCCAAACACTAATTGTAACCTAAAAGTGCTTTTTAAATTTATTGGTCAAACACAAACTGCTTCTCACCGAAAGTACTTTTTCAATAAGTACTCTTAGAAAAAGCACTTATCAAAATAAGCTAATTTGAGAAGTTTGGCCAAACGTGCTACCAAAAACAAAAAGAAAATTAAAAATTTCCAAGCAATTCAAAAATCGCAGTAGACTTGAGAATTCATTAATGCGTTAACATGCATACGACTCAACAATCCTCTCAACCTGATATTATGGATTTTCAATAAACAGGAAGAAATGGAGGCTGAGGATGGAAAGTATAGAGAGACGCCAACGACTTGTTGAAAGTAAGATATTCCTTTCATTTCAGTTTTACAAATAGAAAGAAGTCTCAATTTATAACATTCGTGCCCCATTTCTTAAACAAATCCTTCTTTCAACTTCATGCATGACACTTCACTAATGCCTTGTCTCGTTGAAAGAAGTAGTACCAATTTTGTCCATCCTTTGAAACAACCTGTATAACCTCAATTTTCTAAGCCATGCGATCTTATGGGGCTACAGATTAGAACACTATTTTTACCATGAACCACCAATTCAATTTCTCTCGAACTGCTGGATAGCCACTTCAAGTTTTCTGAAATTTCAACTATGCTGAAAATTTCAAAAAATTGCTTACGTATTAACAACGTCTACTCGAGCACCAAGTATGTGAATTTCAACTTTTTACACCTCCAGGTAAACCTGCTGATCTTTAAAGCACCAATAACGAGGGGTTGGAAGCAACACTCAAGGTATAAACCAGATCTTTTTCTGCTAACGACTAACTTCCATTCTGCGTTTGTTTTAGACTCTATATGCTACGACATTTATGGCATGCTATTCTGAATTCCTCCTAACCTACAAGTAAAATTGCAATACGCAGATTCTATTGTGAACCATTTACAGGAGTATCACTACTCTGCCTGGCAGAAATTACTCTATCAAGCGTTTCATCCGGGACCTTGATTCCGCTAGTCTCTAAATCTGCCACTATGGCAATTGCAGCATCAAGCTCCCCAAGATCAAGGCATAATATGATGATTTCGTCGTACAAAGGGCTGCAATGAATGGGTTAAGATCAACAATCAATTTAAATAATATGTTGAACTTATACAAAAGACCATGATAACCATAGAGAAGATAATGGAAAAACATAGTAAAGCAGAAATAGTTGCTGGAAGTGTACCAATATAGAGTAAACACAATCTCAGCTTGAATATCTAAAGGCAACTCTACTTGTTTAGCCAATCTTTGTGTAAACCTTCTTTTTGCTGATGCTATATCATTTATTTGTTTGTTGCAAGTCTAATGCAAGTAGCATGAAAAGATAATTCATAAAGAAGGGAGTATTTCAGGTAAAACCAAACTTACCTTCCAAATACATAACCAAGACTATGTGTTGTCTGCAAAATTTTCAAGAAAGCAGAAGGAATAGGAGCTCGTACTGCGGCCCGCAGTATTACAGCGCAATCCCCAATTGTTGGTCTCCCACCCAATTCTATTACCTGAGATACAAATATTTTTAGTTCACAAGTGGAAAACAGAAGCATCCATACATGAAGCCAAGTTCACTAGCTAGAAGGACAGGAAACAGCATAGTACCAGTTCTGCTAGAATGTCATAATTCAATATCAGAATAGAACAACAATATTAGAAAATAAAGTTGTCAAAACCCTAAGCTTCATTCACTAAAAATTTATTGATATATTGAGATTCTTCATTCCAGAATCCAGATAGACTTAATATTTGACCAAATCTAGAAAGGTGCAAGTGTAACTCCTAAAGTGTTACAGGAGAATGCCAGAAAGAAGAACCAAAAACTACTGAAAAATAACCAAGAAAGTTGTAAGAACATTAAGATCCGGTTATGATTTTACCATGGCTTGGGATCACTTGTGACTTCCATTACATGCAGCAACAGCCGGTAAAAATGATACAGGAAACAAAGAATATGAAGGTGAGTTTTGAGCATCCTTAGCAGCTAGTCATTCCTCCATAAGACCATAATAGCCTAATGTTAGATTATGTAGGAATTTTGGCAAAATTGAAACTTTATTCAACTAAATCTTCAATGTTGGATTCATTTTTTCTCCTTCTTAAGCCAAGGTTGAGAGCCAGTCATCAAGAAGTTAGTCACCAATCATACCAAATTCTAATCCATAAATACCACCCTGAAAGTTTCTAGGACGAAGCGTTAAATGAAAAATCTGGAAAAACAAGTGTTAAATGTAGGCATTATTCATGTGAGTATGCTGGGTGTTTTAGACTACTATCTTTCCGTGTTCAAATAAGAAGATTAAGGTGGACTTGTAAAAGCAAAAAATGCAGCAACAACAACAACATACCCAGTGTAATCCTACAAGTGGGTTCTAAAGAGGATGGAGTATATGCAGCACTTACCACTACCTCGTAGAGATAAAGAGGTTATTTCCGAGAAACTCTCGGATTAAATAAAGCATTTCAAAGCAATTTGAAAAAGGGAATACATAAATGAATGCAGTAACAACAACGAAATAATACAAAATAGAGGGCAATACACAACATACAGAAGAACGAATAGTAACGACAACAAAATAATGCGATACCGAAGCATAAAATAGCACAGGTGATGACAGAAATCAAAGCACAAGAAACTATGAGAATAGTGCTAATACTACAGGTAAGAAATATGTACAAGTACGACCACCAGGCCTATCCCGCTGGAAAGCGAGAGAGCACTCAACTACCAACTAATCTTCTATCATAATCCGCGACGTCCAAACCCTCTTATTTAAGGTCATCTCCGCAGTAAGCTCAAGATGTGTCACGTCCTGTCTAATCAACACCCGAGATACTTCTTCAGCCTGCCTCTACCTCTCCTGTTGCCCGCCATTGCCAATCTCTCACACCTCACTGGAACATCTACACTTCTCTTCACGTGCCCAAACCATGTCAACCTCGCAAGTCTCGCTTCCCTCATCTTGTCCTCCACGGAGGCCATTCCTGCCTTATTCCGGATATCTTCATTCTTAATCTTATCTCTCCTACTATGCCCAAAATCCACCTCAGCATCCTCATCTCCGCAACTTTCATCTTCTGAACATGAGTATTTTTGATTGGTCAACACCGATATATATATATATGTACATACATCTACATACTCATACAACATAGTTAGTCTAACCACTTCTTTGTAGAACTTACCTTTAAGTTTTGGCGGTACCTTCTTATCACGCAAGACTTCAGAAGCGAGCCTCCATATAGCCCTTCCCGCACCAATACGATGTGCGTGATCATTGTCAATCTCCCTATGACCTTGAATTAAAGACCTTAGATACTTGAAACATCCTCTCTTGGGGATGACCTCAGCATCAAGCCTCACTTACATGCTGACCTCATGCGTAGCATCACTAAACTTAGACTCCAAGTATTTAGTCTTGGTCCTACTCAACCCGAACCCTTTACACTTTGTTTGGATTGTGGTTACCAATGGTTTCACAATGTACAATACTATATTGTATGGTATTGTACTGTACAGTACTGTAATGTAGATATAATGTTTGGATAGATTGTATCGTTTGTTGTTGTTTAATAACATTTTTATTGTTTGGTTTGACTGTATCGTAGCTGGTAAGTTTACTAAAATACCTTAAATTATTATATATGTTAAATTCATCAATAATTACTAATAAAATAATTTAAGACAATTTTTTCTGCTAATTTGTCACAAATTATGCCTTGTAAATATATTAAGTTGTTAAATTCAGGCAAATTCTAACAAATTAATTAAAAAGCAGGTCAAAATAAATGTACACGGATTTCAAAAAAAAAGCAAACAGACTTGTAAGAAATTTAAGAAATCAAACCTAGAAAAAGAGAAGACTGAACACACAAGAGAATTGAACTCATAAGAATGTATAGGGTAGGACTTTTGGGTGGAGTTAAATAATATAGGATAAAGGATAAAATAGAATTTTGTAATATTAAATAAGGGCATAATTGGAAAGAAAATTAGGAAACTATGGGATTACACCAAATTGGTGGTTAATAAAATGAGGCTTTTCATGATTACCTAATCATGGAATCAAACCATACCAAACCATATATTTTAAGTAACAATCAAAACAAACATGGTACTCTCAGTAACGATATCATACTATACCATAGATAACCACCAACCAAACAAAGGGTTAGACTTTAGGGTTTGTCTCCAAATCTTCAACCTAGCGTCAACTCCGCCGCAAGTCTTGTCAATCAATAATATGTCATCTGCGAATAACATACTATGACACCTCACTTTAGATATGTCGCATCAGTTCATCCATAACTAGTGCAAAAAAAAGGAGCTAAGAGTCGATCCATGATTGGAAAGTGCTCTAGTCTCCTCCCAATGTCCTACCCTAGTCTTGACTCCATCATATATGTCCTGAATCGCCCTAGCGTAAGCCACACATACACCTCTAGCCTCCAAACATCTCCATAGAATCTCCCTTGGGACTTTGTCGTAAGCATTCTCTAGGTTGATGAACACCATATGAAATCCTCTTCCATTCTCTATATTGCTCCACCAGTCTCCTCACAAGTTGGATGACTTCTACGGTAGATCGCCCCGGCATGAATTCAAACTGGTTCTCGAAAATAGACACACTCTTCATCCTCATCTCCGCCACCCTCTCCCACACTTTCATAGTATGACTTAGCAACTTGATATCTCTATAGTTGTTGCAATTCTGAATATCAACCTTGTTTGTGTACAACAAAATCATCGTAATCCACCTCCATTCTTCAAACATCTTCGTTGTCCTAAAAATGAAATTAAACAACTCAATTAGCCACTCCAAGCCTACCCTACCTATGTTCTTCCAAAACTCCACAGGAATCTCGTCTGCCCGGGTCACTCTTCTCCTGCTCATCCTATGAATACCACACTTAATCTCATCAACCTTTATAAATCTGCAATTCTCGAAACCCTCTGTCTCTCAGAGTGCTCCTACTCTCCCAACTAGTGTTATTAAAAGCGAGCACTTTTGTGCTTAAAGCGAGAAGCAAAGTGAAGCAAAACTTTTTCGCTTTTCTGCCCTGAAGCGAGGGAGAGGTGAAAAAGCGTGCACTTCGTTCACAAAAGCGAGAAGCTAGAGCAGTAGTAAAAGCGAGAAAAGCTCGCTTAAGCAAGGTCGACCGCTGACTAGGGTTTCATTTTAAATTTTTGTAAAAACATCTTATGTGACTTCTACCAAAATATTTTCGCCTCTATTTCACTTCTCTTACGCCACTGTTGCGTCTCTCTTTCACAGATCTTACACCACTGCTGCGACTTTTTCAAGGTAAGCTTCCTCCTCTTCTTCTTTTCTATATTTTCTCTGTTGCAAGCCTGCAACACACTGCTAGGGTTTCTATTTTGTCTACATTTTCTATCTTTTTAGTTTTTTCAGTTCTTCAACTTGTTGTAATTATTTTCTATATTCTACTCTGCTTTTTTTCTGTTCTGCAATTTTTTTTCTCTACTTCATATTTTGTATGTTTTTTGCTGTTCTGTCTCTGTTTTCACTGTTCCATGTTTTTTGTTGTGATTATAGCAAATTCTATTTTTAAGAATTGAAAGATTCGCTTAATATGTTATTTTTATTGAGTTTTTAGTTATTTACGTATGAATATTTAATATTTTCTTATTTTTGTATTAAATTGGGGTTTAGTTGAAAAAAGTGTGCGCTTTGCTTCACGCTTCTCGCTTCAATAAAGTGAGGCCTCGTTGCTCTTTCCACTTCTCGCTATCCAAAACAATGCTCCCAGCACAATATCCCTGTTGCTCTCTTTATTCAAGAGTAAATGGAAGTACGTCTGCCACCTACATCTAATGAGTATCTCCTTCACCAATATTTTGCCTTCCTCATCTTTGATGCACATCACTTGGTTCAGGTCTTGGGTCTTCCTCTCTCTTTCTCCTCGGCTAGCCTGTATAGCTTCTTATCTCCTCCTTTGTCCCCTAGCTCCTCATACAAGCTTCAAAAGTTGTCATTTTTGTAGCTGTAACCGCCAACATTGCCTCCTTCCTCACCACTTTATACAATTCCCTCCGCATCCGTTTATCCTCCTCGTCCTTGCTCTCCACCAACTTCACATAAGCAGCCTTCTTTACTTCCACGTTCCATTGGACTTACCATTCCACCACTAATCTTCGATGTTCACCAGAGTTACCCCTAAACCCCCAGCACCTCTCTTTCAGCTTCCCTTGTGCAACCAGTTGTCCTATCCAACGTACCAGTCGCATCCCCACTAAAAGCAAAAAATGCAATGTCACCAATTCTTTTTTTTTCTGAAAGAAAAATGCAATATCACCAATTAACATAGAGCTATGAAGAATTATCGAGCAAAAAGCTAGTAATTACTGAGTCTAGCGAAAATTTAGCTATGCTTGTCTAACAACATACATAGTTTCACGGACACTCCAAAAAGGGTCACGGCATATACTTAGATAGAAATTCAACTTACAACCATATTATTTAGCAAGAGATTAATTGTAGATTGAGGAAAGACTGCATGTAACATTCAAAAAATGGTGTTGAAAATGGTGCGGAGATTAAAAAGGATGCCATAACATACTTTTGTCATCACTTTGATCCCCAATTCAACTTCCCACTCTTGTGACCATCTTCGAGGAGCTTTATTCTTGATTTCTTTTTCCCATGTCCAACCCCAAGCATCAGTGATTGTATACATATCTGATACATCAAATACTTTACGTTTCCTCAGCTCCACAAATGCTTCATGAATGTCCAGTGGAAACCAGTCATCATCATCATCATCCTGTACAAATATGAAAAGACGTATCAATCAAATACCTGTGCTCTTAGACTGCGATTCAATAAATCTTAAGCAGTTTCCAGAAGTACACGAGTCATTTTGTGAAAATTTGTAAATTCAAGGATAATTTGTAGGAAGAACTTAGGGTTGTTACCTGAATGACTATTTTCACCTATGCTTGTATGTTGAACATTTGTCCATGAAACAAATATAGGTGTACTAAGGCAACAGAAAGGGTAGAAGATAAGTGGACCAAATCATCAATAGGTTTAAGTGTTCCTGTTCCAACTGATCTGATTGGTCGTTTCATATGATTCAGTTACAAATGCCAAAGTTTACAACTACTGAGAAACACTTAGAAAACCTAATGATGATAGTGCATACATGAAATGTGAAGCACATATATAATTGTATTAGCAATCAAGCTTCATAATACCTCACATGCAATGACTTATTCCTGTCAACAATTCAAACACACTAGTTTTAGTCACCTAAAGACACCATGTGTGTGTTCTAGATCAAACAAAATGTATAAGTTTCGTAAAATGGTGAATCAGAGATGTGATTTAAGTACGAACTATGAAACTAAAATATACAAAAGTAGATAAAGTAAAGGAGAAGTCAGAACTTGGAGAGGGAAGAGGAAAACATGATTTATTTGTCAGTCCCTCAACAGCTATGGAAATGGTAACCAAACAATACTCCCTCCTCACCAAATTGTTTTTCTATTTTTGAATCATAACTACTAAACAAATTATTGATGAAGCACATTGCTGCGGTGTTTATGAGAGACAAGAAGGCATCAAAACTAACCTTTTAGCTATTAGGAGAAAAAGGAAAAGATTGCAAAATTCAGAGTGACATGGGTCTCATCAGAAATTCAGTGACGTTTTAGACTTTCCTTGTCCATAATTGAAAATTTTCATGGGAACAACCAGAAGAGGTGGATATTCAGATGAAAATTGGAAAAAGAGTCCACTGGGATTGAGAGAGAAGACATCAACTAATCAATCAACCAACAATGTCTCAATCCTGAACTATTTAGGCTAGATAAATTCTTCGAATCTGGTCCCGCTCTATTCAGGCCCATTTTGTTCCAAATGATATACTAAAATATTAAGGGAAGATACAGGAACAATGGTGGATATTCAGTTTGAGTCCATATTAGATAGACAGCACAGATATCAACCAAATGATTGCTTGTATCTTCCGACTTTTCTTTCTATAGAGATGCTATAACAAATAATTAGCAATAGGTGAACACCATAAAATGTCATACCACTGCAGCTACTCTAGAAATCCTTCTCCTGGATTTTCTTGAAGAGCTAGCTGTTAGATCAGAATCTTTTAGTAACTGCACTCCAATCATTTGAAGAGGTTTCGCAGCTCCAACTTCCTTTTCCTTCCTGTCACCTACTTCCGGTTGGCTTTCAGTTTGCTCCACTTCTTCCTCCTCATCTTGTGCCTCGTCATCTTCTGCCTCATCATCTTCAGCCTCTTTTACAATATCATCGACAGCATCAGTATCATCTACCACATCAGTAGGTTCTAAGTCTATTATTTCTGACTGCTGGCCATAATTTTCATTTAAGCCCTCCCCAAGAAAGCGGCGTTTCCAGAATTCTGTATTTCCTTCATGCAACTTTATACGTGAGATCAACTCATCCAGCTCTTCATCAACCTGGAAAATTAACACAATGTGATATAGTTTGTGAGGAAGGACATGAATTTGCATGATATCTCAAGACTACTAATTACAGTTAATACACTTAGAATAACATTCACCTCTTCTTCTTCCTCCTCAACTGGAGGAACCCAAAGTGGCCTGCCTCTAGAACGATTTATTCTCCTTGCTTTCTGCACTCGTTGGTAGAGTACATTTCTGGTTCCATCTGTTGGTAGATCTTGTGCTTCTAGTTCTTCCTTTAATTCTGATACAATCATTTTACTCGCAGCTTTTGGTTTCAAGGCATTCTGTTCAGGTCCTTTGATGACTTTCCTCAGTCTCTCCTCAATACGCATGTAATCAGACTCAGAAATGTTCCCCAGAATTGAAGGTCCTTCATTGAGTAAGGTTTTCAAAAGCTTTCTGTGGTGCAACCTCCACTCTTCGAGACATCTTTGTTTAAAAGAGGTTTCCCTAGGATTGGAATATATAAATCCTTGGGCATCAGGATCTAAAGGAGTTTTTCCCCTTCTTGGGACCCATCGTTTGCGGTCACCTGTGAGTCCACCTTCAGCAACATACCTGAATGTTATGGCCAACTAAATCACAACTTATAGCGGAAATCAAAAGCTAAAAATTGAAGCAGCACATCACCACAATAAACCTAGGAAAAAAACTAACAAATATACAAACAAAGAAACAATTAGAGAAACAGCCCATCATCAAATATGAAATTAGGGCAAGGCAGTCTATTATCAGTAGAATTACTATGACCACTATCTAGCAGAAAAGCTCAAAACAGTGAAAAGAAGACAAGAAGCTTATCAGCTAAAAACAGAAAAGATTAGATGTGACAGTAATGAGCACCTGGAGGAAAAAAAAAAAGATCATGAATTAGAGGCTATATAATCTTCCCTTGACTATTATGCAAGTCTAATTTGCATAAAAATGGACAAAAGAGGTTAGTTCCCTCAATTATGCAAATTAAGGAATTATCAGCGTGATAATGTTTACATGATGTGCATCTTTAGTACCAGCAAATTCGAAAATGATATACTCTCAAGTCTCAACATAAATCATCATGCAACTGAGTGGCTTAATTATCCCAGCATCACACTCAGATATTACATCATCAATAGTAGCTCAATCAGTAGTTAAATTTACTAAGCAAATAGAGCAAGCTGAAAGCTGGCTAAGAGTCATAAAAGTGGAAAATGCCTAATAATGAATTTAAAGTGTTAGGTATCAATGGAGCAATACACATAGAAACCAGGGTGCTAAAATAACAGCTTTTGTTCCTGATTGTTGAGTTAATCACTGCACAGTTGCGCAAGCAAAGATAGAGAATTAGGCATATAATTAGTTGATACCTCCAATCATAACATTTTTACCCAAAAACCAATTAAGATAACGAACAAATAATGTCAAAATCAATAAGTATGCAACAAGATATGATCTACTAACATGAATAAAAATGCTTACCTGGCTATGTAATCAATCTCATATCCAAGTTCAGCTTCTTCCTGCAAAGGTTCAATCCATGAGCTAACTAATGTACGATATTTTCTGCTCAAGATCATTGCTCTTGGTGGGATTGACTGGTTATCTTTAGCCATAGCTTCAAGTGCTTCTAACAACTCAACAATCCTCCCTGGAGTAAAAGATCACTTTGTTGATATTCTTGTTTAAGACTCCTCAAAGAAATTACAAGCATATTATCTTATTTTAACAATTAAATGAGGGTGAAATCCATAGATAGCCCCTAAAACTTGGCACCAACTGCCAAGTAGACACCTTAACTTTCCGATTTGCCATTTAGACAACTCTACTTGGTAGAGGTGTGTCGCTTGAATGCTCGGGTCTGACCTGGCACCACGTGTTTGTTATCTTCACATTTGAGAGTGTTAGAGGTTATTCCAACACATTTCCAACTCAAAAAGCATAGTGAAATACTGAAATTCTTTTTAAAACCTTATCTACCTCTATTTTGCCGCAAATGCCCCCCTTCCATTCTTCTTGATCGTTTTGGTTAGCCAACCGCCATTAAAGCCAGCGCACTTTAGAACAATATATATAACACCTCGCAACTCCTCAATATAAGATACTCCCTTCGTCCCAACGAATTGTAAGTGTTTGATCGGGAATGGGGTTTAAGAGGAAAAAACAATCTTTTGAAAGTTGTGATATAAAATAAGCCATAGAAAATCGTGGGGCTACACATCATCTTATTATGGGTAAAATGGGAAGCTCAATGTTAAATTGTTACTAAATATCGAAAAATATCATTCTTTTTTGGAACTGATTAAAAAGGAAAGAATATCACATAAATTAGGACGAAGGGATATTAACTTAGACTTTCGGAATTCACATAAACTCAAATCATCATATCAAAGAGGGACTAGATTTACACATAAGAAACCAATATACAAAACAAAGCTATTATCAGTAAGCATATTTCTTTCATTCTTCCTTCCTTTCTTTCTTGTTTTCTTATTCTGTACCAGTTTTCCAGGTGTGCTTCGATAGTAAAATGACAATAGTAGCAAATATTGGTGCTTTTGAATGAAACAAGTTCTATGGGAAGAATCAGTGGCAAAACAATGGTAAACTGGAGCATAGAAATGCCTTTGCTGGTGGAAGATTCCGATGTTTCGGAGTTGGTCTCCGATTTTGGTGATGGTAATTGGTTTTCCGTTTTTTCTTAGAGAGTTTTTGGGAAAAGAAGGGTTTTGCTATGGGTTAAAGAAAACGAAGATGAGAAAAAATGGCAGTGATCATCAGGGTATTTCCTGGTTGGACTTCTGGTCCAGTGACTCCTTGCTTTTTCCAATGGTAGTCACTTGCTGATCTTCTTCGCTGGTGGATCTGTGGCAGAAAAGCAGGAAGAAGAAGAAGAACAGGGGATAGGAAAGTTGTTGTCTTCTTTTTTTTTTTTTTGCTGACAACTGAGAAATCCCCGAGGTCAGCCCATGCACAGTTCTAGACTCGGTAGACAATGGATCCGCTTCTCTACCCTTCTCCACTAAAATACCAGGCTTTTGTCTACGAAGGGTCCGAATTTGTCACGTGTGATCCATCATACACGATGGGTGTGTTCGGTATGAAGGAAAATTTTTACCATGAAAAATGTTTTCTTAAAAAATGTTTTCTAGGAAAAGGAGTGGATTTCTTACTTATTTTCTTGTGTTTGGTACGTAAGCAAAAAATATTATTCTCAAAGCATTTGTATATATATAATCTAAACAAATACTATGGGAGGTGAGGGTGGGGGTAGGGGTGTGGAGATGGGGGCTATGAGGGTAGGGTGAAGATGAGGTGTGTTAGAGGGAGGGGAAGGCACAACCAATATGGAATTTCACTTGTGGAACTTATTTTCCCTACTTCCACTAGGGAAGTCATATTCCTCATTTTCAAGGAACTTGTTTTCCTAGAGAATATTTTCAAAAATTTTGGTCAGCCTAACATGGAAAAATTGGAGAACATTTTCTGAAAAACATTTTCCTCCGTACCAAACCACCCGACATTTTTACCACTAGCCCAGAGCCCTAGGTCCCTATTGTCAGGTGTTGTTTTCAAAGAATAATAGTAATGGGGGATTGGGGAGTAGGAAGAATATGAAGAAGGAGTGGGAGATGGAAAAAGTACTTTTTTGGATCTTTTTACTATTATATCGTTTTGTAGTTACAAGTGTCATTTATTACGGGGTTCATTATTTGATTGCTTCATTTGAGGTATCTATATGGTCATTGGGATAGTTTAGGGGTCTACCTCGCACTTGGTGTCAAATTTAAGGAGTTATCTATGAGTTTTGCCTCGCAATTAGTGTCAAATTTAAAGGGTTATCTATGAGTTTCGCCTTAAATGAGCTCAAGGATACTCAGGGGAAACTAATGCCAAAAAGCAGAAGAGAACATAATAGAATGCTTTGAAGTACAAAGGAGGAAAATGAATACTCTCGGCAATTAGATATTTAAACTTGAAGCAGATCGACTGTAAGTGAACACCTGAAGTTGGTGAATAGAGGAAAAGAAAGAAGTGACAGCTTTTCATATAGATAGAGATAGAAGAAAGGTGGAATGGGCAGGGCTTGTGGCTCTCCCCTTCCACGGTGTGAGTTTCCATCATAAATGTATATAAGAGTGAAATTTCTTATGATAGAGAATAGGCTCTCCCAGCAATTTGGAAGGTTATTCAACACTCAGTGCTCCCTCCTCCTGCCCCCTCCCCGCCAAACCAAAAGAAAATCAGATATGCATAGTTCTACATGTTTTTCTTTCCCAATTTTGAATTGGTCACTGATGTTTATTTTAGGGAAATTTAATAGTAGCTGAACAATTCATCACTATTCTCTACTGTCTAATGAGTAAAAGTGGGTCTCTTCCATATACCTCTACTATTGTTCTTTTGATGCTGATGGTGTTATTCCACATCTATTATACATTAGCTAGTACACATTTCAATTTCCAATATAAAAGGCAGTGTTATCAAAAGCGAAAAGCACAAAAAAGCTCTAAGGTCCATTGGGGCTTTAAGCGCAAATGCAAATAAAGCGTGGGTTTTAATGAGAAAAGGCGCAAAAAGAGAAAACATATTATATATATATATATATGTATGTATGTATGTATGTATGTATGTATGTATGCATATATCGCCCAAGACTAATAATTATAAGCATGAATAACAAATATATGATAAAGAAATTGAATTTCTTTTAGGATTAAGTGAAATATCAATTGTTTAGTATCGACTCTTCAGGAAACGCTCATTTGCAAGGAAAAGTCTGTCTTAAAGCCCCGATGATGACACTAAAGCGCACATTAAGCGAGGCAAAGCGCTCAACGTGTTTTGAGCCTCGCTTCAGGGCTTAAGCGCGCTTTAAGCGCGCCTTTGATAACACTGATAAAAGGATCAGTATTTTTTATTTTTTTGAAATTGGTAACTTTAAAGGATCAATATATTTTAGTTGCATTATAAGTTATAACCTAACAAATCCATGCTATAGGTGAACACAAGTGGATAACAAATAAATCAAAGAAGTACCGGAGAGAATTGTTCCTTTAGGGGGGCAAGCAAGAGCCACTTTATCCTAAAAATAGCAATTTCGAAATGTCCATAGTATTATTACCTTCTCTACATAGAGCACGAAGATACAATGAAAGTGGGTCTCCGTACTTTCCATCATTATAAAGCACTTGTGTTCCACCTTCAAAGTTCTTTAGACCACGGAAATGTCTGATAGCTTCACGTACCACACAATACTTGGTAAAGCACTCAACCAACAAACTGAAAAAGGAACACGAAAAGTCATCACATGAATCCCTTTTCTTTTTTTGGTGGTGGTGGTGGTGGTGGGGGGGGGGGGGGGGGGGGGAAGGGAGGAAGGGAGGCAACTTCTACACAAGATTGTGTGTGGGTGCATAGCAATGTACAAATTAATACAATGGCCTCGTCCTTGCTTCCACTTCTGCAGTTGGCTAACCAAAAGCTTAGCAACATAACTTTAGAAACAACTAAACAGTGTACACAAACAGAACAAAGTACCACTCCTTGCTTAACTAGCTCATGCTATTCATTTTAAATTTCTCCAGAATCAACTTTAGGAATAAAACTGTGCTGACACGAAAGATCAGTATGAATGTCTACCCAATTAAGAGAGTTTCCTAGAAGAGAGTATCTCTTCTTAATTAGAAAGCTTCCCAAACTTATCAGTCAACCTAATTCCCCAGGATCAAACTTTGGGCTTGTCCTGGTTACAGTGTCTTAAGTTGAGAAGTTCTCAAATCGACACAAAGTTAAAAAAAGTTTTCCCACTGTTCCCAAAAAAAAAAACTGTGAGCTTGTCATGAAAGAGGAACAAACTGGGGAAAAAGGATTCAAGAAATGTGATTGAGTCATACTGGCTCATACCACAGTCTTGCCACAACAAGGACATTGAGACGTTTCAAGATGAATAATCAAAATATTACTTTCTAAAAACAGAGAAATGTTCATGCTACAGAAAATTTATTGAAGATAGAATAAAAGAAAGTTTCTTACGCGTAGGTTCTCACGTTAGGTTGCAAACGTTTGTGGTCCTCAACCATCATCCCTAGTAACTCAGCAACATCCTGCACTCTAACAGTCAGACTAAAAGCTTCAGTAAAGATTGTATGATTTGCTGTAAGTACAAAACGATAATAAATTTTTTACATTTCTCTACCACAGTTCACACGAACAACATGTCAGGAAGATGTATTTAATCAACAGTGGACAACAAAACCAATGCATAGATAAAGTCACAACTTTTTTTGTTGACAAGGGAACCGGCAGCCGCTACCCTGCAGGTGCCCACAGGATAAAACCCACTCCAGTGTAATAGCCCGCAAACCATACTGGAGAAGTAAGCTGCACTAGGCAACCCCTGCGCGACGAGCTCGACTGAGAAAGCATGCAGGGGGTTTTGAACCTGAAACCCCCAATTTGAGAGATGACCTGCTCAACCAACTCGGTCACCCTTTAGAGGTGATAAAGTCACAAATTGTGAAAACATACTCCAAGTTCCAAACTATGACTAGGAGTGTCATTAACCCAATTTCATGTAACCAGCCCAAAGTTTGACAGGGTGGTGCTTGATAAATCAAGGACGGATCATAATGGGTTGAGCATGAATTGACCCATTAATGTTTTGGGCTAATTCGTGGTTATGATAGCAATATACCTAATTCGCCTCGCTTGGTTATTAAATGGGAAGATAGCTAGACACCTAATTTGGAATTGTCACATCACCGCTCTTTGATGTAGTTATGAAGCCAAGTTAGGTTAAATGGTTAGAGATTCGAAAATCCATAACCAAGGGCATTAACCCCGTAAACCACTCCACATAGATAATTGCATGTGAAATAGGTTATCACGTTCCCGCTCAACGATGTAGTAGTGAAACTAATTCGATTATGTTTAGAGGCTCGAAAGACCATGAACATGGCATTTATCTTGTGAGACAACAAATGAAGTTCATACTTGAACCAATATGAATGTAGCATTACATGAATGTTTGGCCTTTAACATTGGATTCTTCTCATTACTGTTTTTCACTTAAATTTGTGATCGTCCTTAGTTTTAGAAACAAACAAACTTCAAATCTTGGAAAATCAGCACCTTTGATTTTTGAATTGATACTTGAACTTGAATATTCACTGATAGTCTAGTCCCTGAGGGCTCGACATCTAGCTCGTAAAGATTCACTCTATTACTTGTACGACCGCGTATGCTTGCGAGTGCGCCGGAGGCGTAGCACCAATCTTGATCCTACCCGTTCATTTAACGCCCTTAATTATAACTCCAAGATTGGACTTAATTTAGCTGGCAGTTATTGGTAGATTCTAAGGCACTCAAACAAATGGTAACTGATATATGTCTATTAAAGACATGTTATGAGCACGTATGGGCAGAAGTTGAAAATTCATTTTAGCTCTTTAATGTAGAAACATAAACGAATATCACCTGGAGGTCTGTATATACTTAATTAGATAGCTTGAATCACTGCAGTTTCAGCTAACTTTGGGAAGATAAAATTACGAAAAAACATGGGTATGATTCAGAACTTACCTATCATAGGACTCAGCCCTTGTATATGCTTGGATAACCCAATTATATGTCTCCGTATCAGGTTTCATATGATCTGCCAAACAAAGTTAATGATCAGCTTATTCATTTGATAGAAATATTGGCTGTCATCAGTTATTACTCGGTGAGTAACTAATACTACCAGTAAAGACAACAAACTAACAAACAATTCTTCCAGCATAACAAAAATTAAAGATGTGAAAGCAACTTTGGCTTCTATTTTTAATGAACGAGAAAGGTACTTAAAATTTTAAAACAGTGCTTCAAAAGCAGATGCATGATAGATAAATGGATCATAATTCGGATTCAGAAAATAAATTTGCATAGGGTATATGTCATGTGAGAACTTTAACAATGTGGCTCCAAAAGAAGAAGGATCACAAGGAACTTAAAAAGAAAAGTAGTAAATTTTGTAACATGAATCAATCAACCACCGCATACGAATTAGAGTTCTGCTACATATATCTGTCTTCGCCACAAGTAGGGTCATCCTCGGAACTATATCAAATGTTGCTTTGCTCCCTCTGTCCATTTTGATTGCTCAGTCTAACCAGGAAATTAAAGGTTTAAGTAGGCTTCACATGTTTTATCTGGATATGTGATTGCAAGGTTAGCCTGCCGAAAAGATTGAAGCATGCCCAAAATAATCATTTCATTTCCATATCTTTACAGAGGAGAGGTTACAAGTGTGACAACAGTTGGAGTAGATATACAGGATTTTTTAACACTAGCTATCTGCCTTGGGTCCATACTTGTCAACCCTTTTATAGATGAGCTAACCAATAAATAAATATGAAGAGCTCTCATGGTGCATGGCAATTGCAAATGATACTGCAACGCCTCAGACTCAGACTTAATGTGAAACCATTCTATGTATATAGATAGATCCGAACCCGATGATTTTTTATTGAAACTAGGTGTTAAGATTAATTCGTAAGTGTGGGAAGTGCATTGGATACAAATTAATGTCATAAGGAACCTCTAGCACAAAATTGAGTTAAGAGCCTTCTTACTGATTGAGTTTTCAATAAGTTCTTACAATGGTCAACTTTAAACGACGATTCGTCCTATTATATAAAGTGTTATGTGTCCCATGACCTACCAAATTAAAGGTTTTGAGTCTTCTTTCCACCGACCATTCATTAATTCGAATCTGGAGTAAAAAGTTATGGGCATTTTAGTGAACCATTGTCAAGTTTTGATGGACAAAAGGATGGTTCGTCCTTTGACCCGTCAAATATGACCAGAGACTACGAATTTTCACTTAAATTAGCCGGACAAGTCCATGGTCCGTCCTTTGGGGATTTCAAGGCTTTTAAAAAGGCGCCTTGAACATTCCTTTTGTTATTTTTCCGCCTCCAAATCAACCCAATCAGATCCCAGAGCTCTCTTTAACCCTCCTAAGGCTAGGTAAGCATCCTCCATGATCTTACAACATAAATCCATGAATATCTTCATGCTTCTAACATCAAAATCATCTTCATATCTCTAGCAAGAATCAAGAACTCACTTCTAGGGTTCAAAAGACTTGATTAGTAGCAAGACCCACCATCTATCAAAGAGAATATACCTCCTTCCACATCAAGGTAATCATATTATCATGATATTTAAGTGATTCTAACAATTAATTATGTATTTTAAGCAAGAATCTACGGTCAGAACCTAGGTTTTTCGAGAGAACTCATCTCCAAGGTTCAAGAAAGGTTCTCGTGGTCCTTCTCCTTTCAAGATCAGATTCTTCTTCGGTATTAGGAGCATTTAAAGGTATGTAAGGCTATCATAAGTGAGGAACCATGTTCTTCCTCACGCCCCATTTATAGCTCCTACGTAAATAAGTAGCTGCGCAGCAGCTACAAAATAGGAGTTAGATAGAATATAGAATAACGATGTACAAACAAGAACCAATCCCAAGGAAAAGGCAGAATAAATTGACTCGTTTTCACTACTATTTCGACTTTCACCCCTCTACCTCAAAGTTTCAGTTTTAGTAAGATCAGAGCTAGAGGTTTTACCCAAAATCTCCTATTTCAAATTCTCTATATCTTGAAGTGATTATTGTTGTTTCTATTGCTGAGATTGTCATAATTCATATCATTGATTGATGGTTCATACTTGCTCTACCACATGGACCCTTTTTAGCTAAAGTTATTTGAAAGTATTTTCATACTATTTACAGGCATTGTCTTCATGAGAAAAGGGTAGTTTTCAAATTTAAGAAAGCATCTTCAAGAATGAGTTCAAGTAAGTATATTTAGCTTCAAAATACATGATTTTATAAAGAAAGCAGAGTGTCCAATTGGCTTAGCTGATTTAAAGTAGCTGATAAGCATTAAGTATTGATAAGCATTTTTAAGTGTTGAAGCTGATTAATAAAGAAGCAGTTATGTGTTTGGACAAAAGTGCTGAAACTAATAATAAACAATTGAAGTGTTTGGGAAAAAATTGCTGATAAGCATTTTTTTGTTAAATTTACTTAAATGTCCTTCAAGTTATTTATACTAATAATGACGTGATTTTTATAAGATTTTAAATTTCAGTTTAGTTTCAATACAAAATAATTTGTCTCATTTATTTTTAATACAATAATTGATTAGATAAAATTATTTTTTATAAATATAAATTATTTTATATAAGCTAAAATATAACCATAAGATATAATAAAATAATTAATAATTTGACTAATTTTTTTTTTGGATAACATAATTTGACTAATATTTTTAGTAAACATACTTAAATAGTACACAAAATCTATATAGAAAAAACAAATGCTTAACCACTTTTTTTGCTTCTAATTAAATTAAAACATTCAACTATTATAAATATTCTCAACGATCAAATCACGAGTTGTCATTCAAATTTTAAAGGGTTACATATTTTCTATTTTATTTCTTTTTTGAATTTTCATATTTTGTATTTATCAATAACATTATTTTTCTCAATTTGATTAGCTCTTGAATCAATAATAAATATCTAAGAATATAGAGAAGTAGGAGAGGATTTCATGCTTTATAAAATCCACAAATCAATGATATTGATGTCAAGTTAAAGAAGGGTTCAATGCTTAGTGGTAGAACTTGATAAACTACTAAAAGATATTAGAGAGAAATTTGTTACCCCGAATAATGTCATAAAGAATTGCATAATTGTTGTTAACATTGAAGAGGTGGAGGAAATTTTAGATTGGGAAGAACAGAGGTGGAAGTGAAATTATGGAGTTTGAAATTTTATTCTAAGAAAAGGTATTTTGGAGATTAAATAAAAATATTAAGGACAAAAATTATAAATGGTTTGGTCAAACCAAAAGTGCATATAAGTTGTAAAATCAAAAGTTGAGGATGACCAACTTATGACTTATGACTTATTTTAACTTATAAACATTAGGCTTATAAGCACTTTTAGTATTTACCAAACGCATAGATAAACTAAAAGGTGCTTATAAGCTAGTTTGACCAGCTTATAAGCTTAGCCAAACACCCTCAAAGTTTAGTTTTAGAAAAGTATTTCAGAAAAGAGTTCCAGTTCAGTCAGCTTTTGCTTCAACTTATGATTTTCAAAAGAAAGAAAAAAGCAGTTTTGGAAACATAGTTTTGAGCATAGAGGCTCACCAGCAGCACACAATTTTGAGCATAGAGGCTCACCACCAGATCACAGCTTTAAGCATAGAGGCTCACCAGCAGATCAAAGTTTTGAGCATAGAGGCTCACCAGTATCTATATACATACACATTGATTTTGAGCTAGAAAGCTCAACAGAGATGTTTCAATTGCCTCAGATAGGCATATCTTATGAGCAATAGTTTTGGGAGGATTATTTAGCACCAAGAGGGGTAATGGTTCAGATAACCTGAAACCCAAAACTACGCTGCCAACGTAGGTTAGGATTGTGTCGTTGGTTGGGACGGCTCCTCAGATAGCCCCTGGTAAGGGCTTAGTATGGATCCACAGTTCAGTTTTGTCCTCTGTCCTGGCAAGGCTTTGGACAGCTATCCCAACCAGGCCAGAAGTTGAATATCATGTACTCACATGGTGTGTGTCGGTTATAAGAAACTCCTCAAATTAGAATATCAGTTTTTTGACTAAATATTATTTATGGTATTTTGCATGTGATTTTCTTACTGCAACTAGCTCAACTACTTAGTTTAGTTCATGAATCAAATAGTCAGACACTTAGTCTTATTGCATGTTTTCAGCAGCTCAGTTATTTAGTAGTTTAGTTGCATGTTTTCAGTTATACAATTTTCAAGAAGAGTTTTAAAGTATGATTTATGGCACCAGGCCTCTAGTTTTCAAAAGCGTGTTTTTATAATCACTTGCATACAACTCCCTTATTGTTTAGTTTCTGAAGCTCAGTCACATAGTCTCAGTCATTCAGTTAATTCACGATCTTGATTTCATATCATATTCATGCCTAAGTTGTGCAGCTTATCAGTTATTAGTATTGCCTTACTCAGCTTTATTACATACCATACATTCCATGTATTGACGTCATTTGGCGTTGCATCATTTCATGATGCAGGTACAGGTACTCAGATCCATCAGCAACCGCTCTATTAAGAAACCACCTCCTCAGCTTGTGTGAGTCCTCCTTGTATTCAGAGGACTTAGCTATCTCTAGTTCAATTTAATAGTTCAGTTATTGAATAAAGGTAGATCGGGGGCCTTGTCCAATAAACAGTACTCAGTATGTTAGTAGAGGCTTCATAGACAATCAGTCAGTTAGTTGTATTAGTTTTCAAATGACTTTATGTTTCAATTTAATGAAAGTTCATTCTATTTTTTTAGAGTTCGGTTCAAGTAACCGAGGGCCCCGCATTCGCGGAGAAGGATACCTGGTAGACCTTAAATATTTTCCTGAATCGGGATTTGACATTTCCAAACACATTTTGATCCCTAAACCTTAGATTAAGGAGATTTTGTAAGAGACTTTCTAGATTCATCTCGAGTGTAAAATTCTAACCTTCATTTAATGATTGTTCACTGTTCCATGTGTTTATTAGCGTTTTAATTCATTATTTGAGTTGGGAAATTAGGAATCTTATCCCCAAACTTAAAGAATGGAAATTGGGGATTTTGAGGGGCGATTATGGGTAGGATATAGGTGAAATTTGAGATGGGAGACCCTAGGTTCTGAGTAACCCAATTTTAAAAGAAAATTACAGATTTGACCTCGAAGGCTCATGGTTGACTTTTTTACCCGGTTATTTATATGTCAATCTAGGTGTCCATAGCTTCGTTTACTCCTTTAGAGCTCGAACTTGAATAAATTAGGAGAGTGCGAAGGTGCTAAGGAAGGGCAAGGCAATTTCATGAGTTTGCAGTGCATTGGTAAGTTAAGATTTGGCTCTGGCCGAAGAAATATTTTCTTAATTGAATATCTTAGTAAGGGTTAAAGGTTAGGGTGCCGTCTATGTGAGCTTACGAGAACTTATGCGGGTACCGGGTGCCATATTGGGGTACTTAGTCGATTATGTGAAAATGTGTGTGATTATCTGACAGTATCTATAAATTTTGAAGATTGATTTGATTGAATGAAGATGATTCATTACTAATTGACTTGCATGCTTATATCACTCTGAATGACTCATATACTTGATGATAACTATGTTGCATAGATTCTTTATTGCACTGTGTACATGCCTTATGTGATCATATGATATTCTTGTCTATTCATATGAAGATCCATGCTTATCTCATAATAATTCACATGATTTTGGCTCGATGGGATCTGTTCCAGGCAGAGTTATGGTAAGTTTGGCCTGGAGGACTGGTTGACATGATTGATAACACGATGGGATCCAGTTTCTGTGTTGTTACATGGACAACGCAGTTTTCCCCTTTAGGCGATGCTCCCGGGCACCACCTTCGAAGTAAGTGTGAATATCGAGTTTGAGTAAATAAGTCATTGCATTGCATTTCATCTTTATATGACTTTGTTAAATCTGATTGAGCTTTATAATGAGATGTTAAGGTGAATCGTGCTTATTTCCCATTATTTGTTGATTCTAAAATCTATCTTGATTCATTTTGAGTTGATACACTCTTATTCGTTGATTATTTATTTGTGGAGACATATTTGTTAAAGAGTAGACACAAGTGTTTCAAAGACCAACTTTCTCCACTACTTAGTTGGGATCGGTCAATGATACTTACTGAGTACACATTGATCCCGCACTCATGCTACACTTATTGCACTCTTTTGTGCAGATTTAGACTCGTGCAGCAATGGAGATTCCGGGGTGAGCTATCTGGTTGATCCGCAACACCGAGCTTCGTCTATCCCTACTTACTTCTGTCTTTTCTTATTCCTAGACAGTTGTATTTCGATTTCTCTCAGACTTGTATTCATATTTTAGTCGCTCTTGTATTCATGACACCATGTTTTGGGGTTCTACTTGTTATTTCCGCACTTTATGATTATGGAACTATTGGTGATGACTTATTAATGTTTTTCACATTTACTTTTCTGCTTATTAATTGAAAAAAGATTTAAAATGAAATTTGGTTCACCTACCTGATTGGATGTAGGTGGCATCACGGCGCATTAGATTTTGGGTCGTGATATTTAACCTATATAAAGTCAATGCAGTTGTTCTGAAGTTATTAAGCGTTTTAGAATAAACTGCATTTTCTCAAGCGCATTGTAATCGTTTAAAAAGCATTTCTAGTTTGTAGAGGTTTTGGACAAAATGCATCTTTTCAAGCTACTTTTTATCTTAAAATAATAGGCAGCAACACAGTTTGTGCGCTGCCAAATCCAAGTGTAGATTTATTTGATTATAATTTTGAATATGATACAGTAGAAGTACTTTAAAAAATAACCATACAAAATATTTAATGAAGTGCTTAATTTAAAACTTCAGAAAGTAATTCTCTGGAAGCACTATTCAAAGAAATACTTTTCCACACTATACTGCACCAAATGAGACCTTAGTAAAGCCAACAAGGGGGAAGTCAAGGAGTTCTGTAGTGAAAAAATCCACTTTTAACAACTTGAAGACTCTTCCCTAGCCAATGTATACACATTTCTTGTTTATAACCCAAAACTAGCAAACCCATTATATATTGTTCAGAAATAACAGAAGTATTATTACTCAATCTCCTATTTGATCCAATTCAGGGCAACCTCATTTTAGTCACCTCGAATGAAAATCTTCACATGAGTTAAGGTTGCAAACTTCACATGCATCCTAAGAACATTTCTGCACTTCCTGATCCTAAATATAATAAATAAGCCATACTTCCTGCCCAGTATCACAACCCAAGCAAATATTGAGAGAACTTGGCTCAAGCACAAATGGAGGAACCAAAGTGGGTCAACTACAAGCTTGACAAGGGAAAGAAACTACAGACCTTCACCATATTCCATGTTCTCAAATGTCGCAAAAGCAATTTCAGGTATCCCACAGGTAGCCTGGAAGGAAAAAAAAAAGGAATTAGAGAAACCTAATAATTTAACAAGTCTACTATTACTGTAACTAAAATTAGTCAAAGACTTCATATATTCAGCCAGTTTACCTCTGCTGGTTTTAACGTTCTTTCAATAGTTAATAAAAAAACATGAAAAAATTGAAGATTATTTAACAGGAACGCCACAATAGAAAGAAGCTCCAATAATCTTGAAACAAGGAGGAGCAAAAAAGTCATAAGAAATCGTCAACTAACTTATGCAAATCACCCCCGATTAACTTGCTTAACTCAAATATTTAAACCTAGAGATTTCCACATATACTTACACACTTAGCAACTTTTGGAAGTGCTTATTCAATAGAAGTTTCACCATCCATGAGAATGCCAGTGAAATTACATTTTCAGATGGTTGTTATGACATGAAAATGTGCACAATAATATATTATTCTAGTAATGAAAGAATCCAAAGCAATTACAAATGACCAAATTTCAATTTATCAAACCCCAGAATTCATACTCTTTTTAATCTTTAAGCTTGAAAACATTCAATATGCTGTGCAACTTGAGTTTGTATAGAAGATCTTAACTGTACGGAATGTGTTGCAATAGGATTTTATCATCACAAAAAAGAAATTGAAAAATTACATCTTAGAGATGCTTCAGCCTTTTTCTGCAATTAATGAATATTCTCCTCAATAATACTTCTAGTAGGATTTTCTTTTTCAGTATATTGAAATTTAAGCTTCTTCTCTGGTAAAAGAGATAGATTTGAGTTAAGATAGAGTGCTATTAGAAGTACCTGCACGCTCAAAAGACAATTGAAATGGAAGGTAGTGGCCATTCTGCCAGCAGCCTCCATTTCATAGGCAATAGTTAAGGCATTTGAGTGATCTCCTGCTTTACAATCTTCTTCTATTAGGAGATCATAGATCTCATCAGTTGCTCTGAGTCCACCCTCAGCACCCTTGAGAAACACTTTGTTGGCATCTTCAAGATGATTACTCCGTACAAGCTCCTCTGCTCCAAGGATAAAACAAACTTAAAACTCAATGAAAGAATAGTTTATGGAGAATGTAAATCAAATTAAAGAAGCAAATCAAGCTAGGTGCTTGCTCTCACTATACCAACAAGAACTAGCCAAGCTTGGCGAATGTCGTATTTCAATTTCTCCATTGCTGCAAGAATTTCTAAGCCTCTCGTAGCAAGACCATTTGCACCAAACAAACGAACCAATGCCAAAAATGTCTCGTGTAGAGGCCGAAGACCTTCACTCAACTCCCTTCTAAGAGCATGCATCTGCCATTGCATGATATCAGATAAGTTCAATCCCATTGTCAGCCTATCATTTAGTGTGTCCAAATTCATTTTCTAGTCTTACTAAAATTTGTATGGTCAGATTCAGCAGTATTGGCTAACATGAAATGCAGCTGGTATAAAACAATTAATACACAAGAAGCTTTACTAGCAGAAGAGTTCACAGGTGGAGGATACACCAAAAAGGAGAGCTTAACTCCTAGAAAAGGGTAGCCATCAAGCTTAAATAATTAATTAGAAGACATACCGACTAATTGGAAAAGCAGAAGAAAAGGAAACCAAGTAAAACATGCTCATATGCCAAGTAAATTTCACTGGCAGTCATCCAACTTTATATCACAAAAGTCACTTTTCTGTTTTTTGTCTCATGAATATCATAAAACTTAAAATTAATCACACAAAAATCACTTTCCTTTTTTTTTTTCACATAAAAGTCATTCAACTTTGACCAAGTTAACTAAAAAGTAAATCTCACCCGAACTTTTATATAATGTACTGAAAAAAGACATGGCAATCCAAATAACTAGTCAACTTAATAAAAAATATATTAAATGTAATGGAGCAATTTCAGAGACCTTCTCCGAGGTTTCTCTTCGTAACAATAATCTCTTTGTTGTTTATGAAATTACTCTTATCTCATTATATTGATTTTTTTTTGTAACAATTCGAAGCCATGTGAACATATCAAGCTCTAGGATTTTGTGTTTGTCATTGAATTGTTTGATGCTCTAACAACAACTCTCTGCTAATTAAAAAAGGTATTTACAAAATTCACTAAATAAATGAGTATATTAGTAAGGGAAAATAGTCAAATCATATAGTAAACCACAACAAAGATTAGGTTATAAAGCAAAACCTGGAGGGAGGTTTGTTGTAACTAACTTATTTTGGAGTGTTATGAGCCGTCTTTATGATATAAAATATTAAAATTGAGGTATGATTTACTTTTTAGTTAACATGGCTAAATTTGGATGATTTTTGTGTAACAAATATAGAGAAATGATTTTTCTACAATGACCTTTCAATTGGATGACTTTTACGTGACAAAATATAAAAAATGACTTCTGTATGATAAACTCTAAGTTGGATGATCACCCGTGAAATTTACTCCTCATATGCCATTGTGCTTGTCTGTCTTGAAAATATCAAGTACTGAATGGGGCTAATAGCATTATAATTAAATCATACTACTGGGACAGGATCAGTAGTTGCTTGAGCTAAGCCTCTAATTAATTAAGTATGACCATGACGCAATTCTGAGTAATTCTAGTGGCCTATAATTAACATATGTGTTCAATATTAGCATTGGTATTTCACTAAAGTTTCACCAAGCAGATAACGGATCTGTCATGATCAGGAAAGAAGGAGTATTAGTTGGTACGAGTAGAGGATCAAAGTTGAATCTAGTTAGTTGAGGGAGCAGTAACTAATGTAATCTAACGGCTAGGATTAAATCTAGTTTAATGAACTGCAAGGGCTGTGATGGAGCCACGTCAGCCAAGTTTGTTAGGAGCATTCTGTTATAACCAACTCTGCAGAAGGGAGAAGGCATCGACTTAATTCTGGTAATTTCCTTTCCCATTTGCTCTCTGCTCTTCCCTTCTTCCTTCTTTCTCTTCTATCCTTTCTGATCCCTCCCTTCTTCAATTCTACAGGTTACAATCACCAATGGTGAATCAGTAGTTTGTCTATTTTGTTTTGCTATTCCATTAATGTTTAGATCCTTGTAATTACAGTTGTTGTTATCAGAAAATTCCAGAAAATTGTCCCAAAAAATCTTGAGTATTTTGTTTCAATTTTAAGTTGTTCGAACTAGTCAGAATCTATCCAGATCCTGACAATTGGCATCACTGCTCAGACCTGTGCGACCTGTGAGTTGGATTATGGCGGAGAGTACTAGATCGAAGGTGGTGGAAGATAGACTAACCATGCATGAAGAAGTACTACATGAACTGCTGGCCAACCAGCAAACCTTGCGTATACTCAGACAGGAATCCAAGGAACTCTGGAATAAATCCTTGATAGACTGACTGCTTTGGAAAGGGTACCTCCCAGGGCTCCAGGTGACCAGAAACATGGAGATGGATTACTTCCCTTTCCAGCTCAAGTGAACAGGCAGAATCGGTTGCAGATGGTGCCCATTCCCCTTCCTAAATGGGAACTTCCCAGTTTCGAAGAACATGATCCCAAGGTATGCATTCGCAAATGTGAAAGATACTTTGATTTTTATAGAACCATAGAGAATCAGAAAGTAGAGGCAGCTGCTCTTTACTTAAATGGATTAGCTGAGACTTGCTACCATTCTCTGGTTCTAAGTAGAGGAGTGGTGACTTGGGGTGATATTAAAGAGGAACTATGTACTATGTAGCAGGTTTAGGGTAGAATTGATGGATGACATTGTAGAGGAATTCAACAGGTTGGAGCAGACCGGCACTGTGGAAAAGTTTCTAGGAAGGTTTGAAGATCTGAAGGCTCAAATGCTAGTCAGGAAACCTATCCTAAATGAGTCACATTTTGTGTCTAGTTTCATTGGAGCCTTGAAGGAGGAGATTAGGTTTTCTGTCAAAATGTTTAAACCTACCACACTCAAGTTTTCTGTTGAACAAGCTAGAATGCAGGAGAAAGCCATAGAGGCTGCCTTGAAGAAGAGCAAAAATACCTTCAAAGCAGCAACTGTGCATAGTATTTCAGAGATGGCTAAACCCACTGGAGTAAACTCTGCAAGGCCAAGCACCTTCAGGTCGAGCCCTGAAGTTTATGCATACAGGAAGAACAATCACCTGTATTTTCGATGTGGAGAGAAGTATGGCCCTGGCCATCAGTGTAAGAGGAAACAACTCAACTGTTTGCTTGGAAAAGTTGAGCCCAGCCAGGAGATTGAATAGGACAATTCAGAAAGTATGGAGATACCCCTGAGATGATTATTGAAGGAGAAGCTGAACAGGAGGTTCAAGAAGCTGTGTGCTTAAGTGCACTATCAGGCAACAACAAGGGGATCAACACTATTCTAGTGAAAGGGACTGTGAAGAATAGGAACCTAGCATTGCTAGTAGACTCTGGGGGTACTCACAGCTTTATAGATGAGAACACTGTTAAGGAAACGGATTACAAGGTGAGCTATTGTTCTCCAGTTAGAGTGACAGTGGCTGATGAGCATTATATCATGTGCACCTCACAGTGTCGAGGGTTCTTGTGGAAAATGCAAGGTAGGACATTTCAAGAGGATTTGCTAATAATTTCACTTGGTGGATGTGATATTGTGCTTAGCAATGATTGGATGAAGAAACGCAATCCTACCAAGTTTGATCATGAGAAATTGTGTTACTATTGGAAGGGAAGGTACTAAGTTGGTTCTCCAAGGCATTACTGAAGAAGGTAAACTGAATATGATATCATGTAGCACTATGGGTAAGATATTGAAGAAAGGGCAAGCTATATTCGCTCACCTGTTCATGATCAGCACTATGGGGGAAGAACAACCAGTATTGCCAGAACCAGTTATCATGGAGGTCCTAGACAGGTTTGCTGATTTCTTTGCAGAACCAAGGTTCCTACCTCCAATCAGAGCTTTAGACCACTCTATACCCCTTAAGCCTGGAGCTGTACCTGTTAGTTTAAGGCCTTACAGATTGAATATTTTTGTTTTCAATTTTAAGTTGTTCAAATTAGTCAGAATCTATCCATTAATAGTAGAATATTGTTAAATAACATATCCTAATATTTCATTAATAATATACTAAGAAGTAAACAAAATATATAACCTAGCATTAAAGAGAGAGAACAAGAAAAGAAAATTAAGGTCGTAGGAAGTATGCAGATGTTGACATGAAGCATTTAAACGAAAGAGAGAGGGGCAGGGAGTTACAGCGCCATCATTGTCACGGTCAAGGACATGAGAAACAACCAATCCATGGAAAGAACGAGGTCCAGGGGAGAGACCCGCAGCAATCATATCATAAATGACTTGAGATACACCTGTAGAATCAGCATTTCGAGTACGTTCAATCAATTCCTCCATGAAAACAAGCCTTAGCACTTTTTCCGTTCCAGAAGCCATAGAACCGTCATCGTCCACCGTTTTCAGCTGATGTTGTTGCTGTTTCTTTCTTCTGGTTCTCCGCGGCTGCGATGAAACGGACGCCTTAACACCGCCTATGGACCGAGAAATTGATGTGTAGGGAATTGGGGGACTGAATTTGGAATTGAAAGGCAGGTGTATGGAAAGGCCAGCCATTGGAGGTGAAATTTGAAAACTTATAGTAAGAAGAAGTGAATGTGCATTGGGGGAAAAAGAGAGAAAGAAAGAGAGAGAACGAGGGGATAAGGCTTTTGGATGGCTTTAGCATTTTTGTAAGAGCAAGAGAAAAGGGGGTTTAACATGGAGGGAAATGACGTTACAGCCCGACTACTTCTGGTCAAATTTTACATTCTTTTTTCTCTAGGAACCTAATATAAAGAGTCGATTTCTAGGTAAAGTTATAAGGTGATTAATAAGCAAAAAGTTACACCGCGAAACTATTTAACTATTATGAGATGATGATAAAAATGTCAAGACAATAAATAATATAACTAAAGAAATTGGAAAGAAAGAGAGATTTTTATTTCTCTTCAAAATTAATGTACAAATAGCTTTCTATTTATAGAAGAAGTAAGTTGTTTGTGAGCTTATCTAATTGCAAGCCTCTCTCATTGCAAGTTTATCCAATTGCAAGTCTATCCAATTGACTGTTGTAATGACCCGTTTGACCGTTATAGCACCCCGACCACCTGAGAGCGGGCGAATTTAAAAATTCCAAAATTTGAAATGAAGTCCCCAAAAAACAAAGAGCGTGAGACTAACAAGTTCGACTAGGCTGAGTCACAATCGAGTGGACCCAGACGTATGTCCGCCACGACAGGCTGTCTTCTGCCATAGTGGAACCGCTGCAGCAATAATAGGACTTGCTGCAATGGGTGACGCGAACTAGAATTTCACAATCCTATTCCAGCAAGGATTTAAAAAACCTATTCTCTCAAAAAGGGCTTAATAAAAACACCCAAAAATAAAAAATAGGCTTTTGGAACAAGAAGAGGAGCAAGGAGGTAGGAATTCATCCTCCATAACCAGAAATTTCTACCAGAACTCAGGTATCGGTGCAGACATGCAACTGAGAATGTCTTGATGATAGCTTGGCGTCCAGGTAGCTATGGCTTACTCACTTTCGTGTTAGACTTTGATTAGCCAAGCATATGCGTGTATATAGTTGATGTGTTTTTGATGGGTAGGATCGAAATTTGAATAAATTGTTATTGAATATTTAAAATTTCTAAGAGTCCGAGGATGAAAGAAATTGGAAAAGGGATGGTGTATCCACATAATGTGAAGACCCATAGGTTGTGATTATAATAAAAATAGTCTATGCGTGAGGGTGTATGGGAGAGTGAATTGATTGTATGCAGAAGGATCTTCGAGCACTACTTGTTGATGCTTATATACATATATAGAATTTATGGTCCCTCCTGCTAAGTTGTAATCTTGAAAGATTAGTCATAAAAATCATGTTTATAGAATGCAGGAACGATCATTTGAGGGTGGGCCATGATTATTTCGAGGTGCGATTTAGACCCCCGAATTAAAAGAGTTAGACTTTACGTAATGACCTATACGTTTGTGAATGATAATGTGTTAATTTGGTCTATGGGTATCAGTTGTAGTGATAATTGCCCTGTTAAACTGTTATTGTTGAAACAAATTTGATATGATGCTGCCCCAATGTAGTAGGTGATATAGAGATGAGGCACGAGATTTCAAAGAAACGATCCATGGGGAAACTGGAAGAAGACTGGTCGAAGTACTGCTAAATAATACCGTTGCAGCAAGACCGTTGTGGTGGAAGTAATGCCGCTGCAGCGGAGCCCAATCTCGCGAGCGGGCTAGGTTGCATTTCCTTGAGAAGTAATGGATATAATTGATGTTATAATTATCTGGTTTGGAATTGGACTCAAAAATAGGCAGTTTATCATAATTGTTGATATGTGATTTTTGTCGTGTGTGTGTTTTATTGATTATTGTGCTATGATGTGTGGCCCCGAAATTGAGGGGTGAGTTTGTATGGATCGAACGCGTGAACAAAATATTATGTAATGTGGGAAGGTAAACCGTTGATGTGGTTGTGAATGCGAGGTCTTGGGTCGAAAGGAGAGAACTTAAATGACCAGACTAGTACGATTAGACTCTAAACAAGGGTTGGAGACATGAGTGGCTCATGCCCGATGTGAGCATCCGGGCAAGCGGTATAAGGGAGTACACAAATAGGTATGGCTAAAAGACTATACGACTGGGTGTACGAATATGAGTACACAGACAGGTATGATAAATGTCTCATACGGCTGGGTG
Source organism: Datura wrightii (assembly GCA_035772735.1). NCBI lineage: Eukaryota > Viridiplantae > Streptophyta > Magnoliopsida > Solanales > Solanaceae > Datura > Datura wrightii. The sequence goes on from JASDFA010000003.1 coordinate 11,927,702, forward strand.
TACAATACATGAATTTCTAGATGTAATGACCCGAATATAGGTCCGGATCGAGACACGGGACAAAGAACTTCGGGAGGCTCAAAGTCAACTCATGAAATGAACATAGCATCTAAATTCATCATAATCAAGTGGAAGTCTAGCATATATACCATAGCAGAAGTCTGAAAATATCATAACATCTAAATACATATCAGAAGGCTAAAACTAAAATACATACTATGTTTGAAAGCCTCTACTACTGACGAGTTAATGGGGCAAGACCCCAACTAACTCACTATAGTCTGAAACTGAAAATATTAAATATAACTGATAAGGGCCCTCGGAAGATGAGGACTCACCAATTGAGACTAGAAGATGCTAATATTGAGAGTCTAGCTACTGGCGAGACTAAGCCTGAAAATCCGAGCATATATCATGAAATGATACAGCATAGAGTATGTGGTCAGTACGTGGAATGTACCGAGTATGTAAGGTAAATAAAAACGCTAAGTAAGTAAAATCAGTGATCATGCATAACATAAAACATTTCATCATAAGAGTCTGAGAGTAGGGCTTGGATGCTATTATCTAAAAACATGATTTAAACATAACTGTATATCATAACTGAATCGAATGACCTAAAGCTGAAAACTAATAATTATAAGTAAAACTGAACATTTGGGTCAAACCTGCTGAAAACATAATATCATGACTGATGAACATGCATAACTGAAATCATGAGGAATAATAGGAGACTCATCATATAACCGACATTACTACGATAGAGCTTACATGGTCCCAACTATTACACTCAAGTGGGCAGAGCCGTCCAAAGCTTTGTCAGGGCTAAGGACGCTACCATGATATCGACATCAAGCTGAAAGCCCCTTGAGGGCAGGGGAAGCTCACAAGGGAGGTCCCAATAATCTGAACATACCTATGTTGGCACGTAGTTCTGAGGCATAGGGTTGACTGACCCTTATCCTACTCGGTGCTAGACACTACTCCCAAAAATATGCATATGCTCTTCATTATTTTTCAACGAAGTTGAACCATCATCTAGTGACGAAGGTGACTCATAATGTCACGCCCCGCCTTGGGAGGCATGACTGGCACCTGGTGCCCTACTAGGACCTGGACTGCTGGGCTAGCTGAGCCTAAGCATTTCTAGTGCTAGGCTAGCTCTAACTCTGGATTCAAGAAAACGACGGGCTATATAACAGTTGTAAATACAGCCTCCGGCCGACTAGGCCTATAGCCACTTGTAAGCAAACAACAACTACCCAGAACAACTAAATTAATAGGGAACCTATGCGGGCCGACAAGGCCACCATGCTGTCTAGTTATTTTTGAATCAAGAAAACAAGAGCTAAACTGTTACGTGACCAACAAGGTCACCACTACCAATTAAATAAGGCCCTACACGGCCATCATAAACAAACTAAAACATACACAGGACCTCACACGACCGGTACAGCTAACCACAGGGAATGTACAATCTGCAAGCCTCTAAGACTACTGATAAGATGGTCGGGACAGGGCCCCAGCCTACCCATACTGTACAACAAAGAAAAGGAATAAACCTCTAGATGTCTAGCTCCGAATGACAGGAGCTGATGACTCTGTGTGCTGACTGAAATCACAAGGGATCGGCTCTTCGTCTATGAGTATCTGCAGGCAAGTAATGCAGCGCCCCAAACGGGCGTCAGTACCGCTGGTACTGAGCATGAAAAGCAACAACTGGAAATTAACTGAAGATAAGCAATATAACTGATAGAACTGAAATAAAAGGAAGTAGACTGTAACTAACTGAAAGCATGACTTTAAGATTGTCCTCAACTATGCTGAAAGGAGTAGGAGTCGTACCTGGTAACGTAGCATTTTACTGTCTATCTACTCATAACTAACATAACATGGCATAATATAGCATAACATAACATCACATAGCACACATAAACCTTACCTGGCCCGCATAAGCCGGAAGGTACAACCAACACGCAATCTATACCCCTACCCCAGTCATCCTATCTCCCATAGTAACTATAAGCATCCTGTCGGTCCCCTGGGTATGCACTTGGGCCCGCTGAGCCCCTGACTATAACTGTACCTGAGTCCGGAGGACTCCTGAATCAACACCCCCGGCGTACCCGCTCGACGGGGGTGTATAAAAGCCGACCAAGGCAAAATATAGGGAAAGTGGCATCCCATCTTCATCCCCTAAGGGACGGCATGCCACTCCGTATAGCGACGTATCCTCTCCCTCTGGCGGACAAGTCGATACAACTATTAACCCTGGGGCGGTCATGAATGCTAGGTAATCCAACCCAACACAATATAGTCAAGTCTCAACTAATAATACTAACTGCATACGATACATGCTGAAATAATGATAGTAATGTGTGTATATATAATACATGCTGAAACTGATAATGGTGTATATATAATTTCTGTCATACTGTGCTGAATCTGATACTGAAACAAGATATAATATTTCTGCTGAGAATCATGCTGTATAACTAAGTTTCATGGTAAACATGATTTACTACTTCTAACATGCTTTCTAATATTCATATTAAACTACTATTCTATTTCTGAGATACTTTACGGGAACTTATATTGCTTTACTAAGTTTCGGCTGAACACGATATTATCCTGATGTACTTTACTAAATTACATACCGGGCATGTTGTGCTGTTTCTGAAACTTTCTACCAGAATTTATATCGTGCTAGTAAGTTTCACGCTACACATTACATTATGTTTCTAACGTCATACTAAAATTTATACTAAACATAATATGTGACTTTTGAAACATTCTACTGGCACTTGAGCTATTTTAATATACCGGAACTACTAGCTTGCCGAAGAAACTGGCTTTACATACCTTGTCCGTTAATTTTCTGAGTATCTGGCGTAACTCGGCTAATTTCAATTGTTTCTTCCAACTGCATTCATATTCATAGCAATTAGAACTAAATTCATCAATATTCTGGAAGAAAATACTACTTTGAGTGTATATGTAGCCCAAACTTTGACTTATCGAAAAACAGCCGAAAACTCGCTATTTCTCGGAAGTCCAGAAGGGAGAAATACTCACTTTAGGGCTAGGAGTATATTGATACTAATTTGGAGCAATTCTACTTACCTTAACTCGGTGAGACGACGATTCGCCGACCGAATTTCATGAAACTAACTCCGTAGGAATGCTCCCTACAGCTTTATACTTCACCACCCAAGATTATTTTGAGTTTGGACAGCGTTTAGCGGCCTAAACGGAAGGAATTTTAAAGAAACCCTTCGTCCTCTCTGTTTCTCCACTGTTCTGGAAATAAAAATGAGGAAAAATGAAATTAAAACGAAGTGGGGGCTTTATATACTTGGGCCTGGACACCCCCCCTCCGTCGCACGTTGGCCATCACAGAGGGGCTTCCTTCATGGAACGTTGCCATCGCGGAGGGGGTCTGTCCGGCCTCCTCTTGCGATGGTTCGATGCGACACTTGTCCGGTCTTCCCCCGGACCTTTTTCTAGCATGTATGGCATTTTAAAACTCTTAACCAACATGTGAATAGTCCATCTACATGTCAAGAATTTACGGGGTGTAACATCCCCCCCCTTAAGAACATTCGTCCTCGAATGTAAACTTCTACTTGCAAGGATCTTAACTTGCTCTGCTTATCCTGGAAAATTTCGGCAGAGTCTCCCCTGTAATATGGACTATCTCAAGAATCCTGAAATGTAGAAAAGTCCAATACATGTGCTCCACACAATACTATAGCATTCATCACGCAATAGACTAAAGCCAACTATTTCATTTATGCACATAATATAAGGCAATTCATAGAACAACAATACTAACATACCTCTGGCTGATTATGCCTGAAATAACTGAGGATATCTGATTTTCATATCTTTCTCTGCTTCCCAAGTCATTTCCTCTTGGTTCCTGTTATGCCATAACACCTTGACAGAAGCAACATCTTTAGTTCTTAATCTACGAATCTGCCGGTCAAGTATGGCTACTGGAACCTCTTCATAAGGCAACTCCTCTGTAACCTGGACATCCTGAACTGCGACAACTCTGGAGGGGTCTCCTATATACTTCCTCAGCATGGACACATGGAAAACTGGGTGGACAGACTCTAATTCTGGAGGTAAGTTCAACTCATATGCCACTTGGCCTATTCTTTGACGGATCTGATATGACCCAACAAATCTCGGGCTGAGCTTGCCTTTCTTGCCGAATCTCATCACCCCTTTCATCGGAGAAACTTCCAAAAACACCCAGTCATTCACATTAAATTCCAGGTTTCTACGCCGCACATCAGCATACGATTTCTGGTGGCTCTGAGCAGTTAGTAGGCGTTCTCTAATAAGCTTTACCTTTTCTTCTGACTGATGAATAATATCCGGCCCAATCAGCACTGACTCTCCTACTTCAAACCAGCCAACTGGCGATTTGCATTTTAGCCCATACAATGCCTCATTGGGCGCCATCTGGATAGCGGAGTGGTAACTTTTGTTATAAGCAAACTCAATAAGTGGTAAGTGCTCATCCCAGCTACCTCCAAAGTCCAACACACACACTCGTAGCATATCCTCGAGCGTCTGAATAGTGTGTTCTACATCTGTCTGAGGGTGGAATGTTGTGCTTAGGTTAATCTGTGTTTCCAGGCCTCTCTGAAATGATTGCCAAAATTTAGCTGTAAATTGCGCCCCTCTGTCAGAGATAATGGAAAATGGAACATCGTGCAGTCTAACTATTTCTCTGATATACAACTCAGCATAATCTTCGGTAGAGAAAGTAGCCCTTACTGGCAAAAAAAAGAGCTAATTTTGTCAGTCTGTCAACAATTAGCAAAATCGAATCATTCCTATGTCTGTTACGGGGTAATCCTGCTACAAAATCCATATTTACTGCTTCCGACTTCTAAAGAGGCACAACTATGTCTTGAGTCAATCCGCCTGGTTTTTGGTGTTCCGCTTTTACTTGCTGGAAGTTAGGAACCGGAATTGTATGGCTAGAACATGAATTGCATTTGATCACAGAAATGTAGACGGATGGTTCATGATTCTTAAGTGAGATTAAATACGAGAGTTTTAATCTCTTGGCAAATGTTCTTGGCTAGCAACTGGAAGAAAAGATTAACCAATTTATGATGATAATCAGTTTCATCACATGTTCTTTAACCTCAGCATGCTTTTATCCATAGTCCAAATTCAAAGTAGATAATTGTTCTTTGTTTTAGTATAAAATTTATAAAACAAATTATTCAATTTTTGGTTATTTAGTTGTCAGCATATTTAGAAGTAAAAATATAGTATACTTGAGAAAATTGCACTTAACCCAAGTCTCTGTGGGATCGATACTTGGCTTACTAAAGCCACTTACTACTTGTTCGACCACGTGCACTTGCGTGTCGGTTTTATAACCCCAAAACCACCCGAACAAGTTTTTGGCGCCGTTGCCGGGGACTTGGCAATTGGTGAATTTGTTTTAAGTGTTAATTTACTATATTTTTTTCTTAAGTGCTGACAACTTGGTCTTAGTGTTTGTTTTAATTCTTTTTTATTTTATTTTATTTTTCTTCTTTTTCGGATACCCTTATTGACATGACATCGTGGAATACAAATGGTTTAAATGGTGGATACTCATATTTTAGCGAATCTTGTCTGAATTGCGGAGGACCCCACTTGTGGCAACACTGTAACACATGCAATATATGTGGTGGTCAAGATGGCCATTGGGATGGCTGTCCGAATGCATATTCCCCTCCCCCAAGCCCCTACTATGATCCTTCTGTTGTTTTTGCTGATATAGGCATGCTAAAAATGAGGACTTGGGACGCCAAGCTCGAATAGAAGACATGCTGAAACAACTCCTGGAGCAATTAGAAGCAATGAAGGAGGCGATGGCAGTATTGAGAATTCAGCAAGAAGAGAATGTAGAGGCTCTACAAAGGATGAGCGTCAAATTCACGGAGATGATTGCTGAGGCTGAAGCTTGTGATAAATTGCAGGTGACAGTTTTAGCCGATATTCAAGAGGAACTACAAGAGGAAGACAAGGGTGAATTTTTGGATAAAGCCCAACAATTAGAATCTCTTGAGTGTCCCTGTGATGGGCTCACACTTATGGAAAATCCATTCGTGGAAGAAGAGATAGAGTATCCCCCATTTGACATTAATGGAGAGATAGATGTCGATGCTGAGAAGGTGTTTACAAGTAAGGAGGTCAAACACAATGCATTTTCAGAGTTGAGGTTTATTGGACCACACTCGAAGCATTTTTCGACATTAAGTTTGGTTGAAAACATAGAAATAGAGTCTTCCAAGCTTATAGGAAATGTCTAGAGGAGGACCAAACCCCATATATTTTGAAATTTGCTAACTCGGAGAGACAAAATGACTTCGCTTACTTAAGGGCCAATAAGTTCAAAAGGCAACATCTACTGCTTGGTCCTTACAATTTTTCACCACCACCCCTGGAGCATAAGAGGAAATTAGAGAAGAAATTAGGGGTGAGATTCATATCCTCAAGGTGGAGGAAAAAGCGGTGAAACTTGGTACGTCGTGCCGCGACGTAAAATTAGGCGCTGCTTGGGAGGCAACCCAAGGGTACCATGGGTACCATTTTAATTTCTTGCATTTAAGTTGATTTTATTTATTTTTCATCTTGTGTTGTTTTGGTGAAAAGTTAAGCACAAATGGAGGGGAAGTCTGAGTACCCGTGGAGGAGGAAGCTAACATGCATGGAAGAGAAAAAGTGTGGGGTCGAACACCCACTTATGCAAAGCTGAAGGAAGGCATGCTAGTAGCTAGGCCTAAAGGCCTCAGGGAGTATTTCTCACCCTTTTTAAATTTTAATTTGATGCTATAAGGACATAGCATGATTTAAGTGTGGGGTGAGGGAAATTTCAAGGGAAATTTCAAATTTTTGTGCTTAACGATTTTTGGTGAATGTAATGCTTGTGAGAAAATTGAATTTTTTTTTTGTGTGTGTGAGTTAAGCATGAATTCATCACCCGTTGGTTTTTCTTTTCGGTTCTTTTCCGACGGGGGGTCTTTGAACCGAAGAATAAAAATTTTCTTTTTCTTTCTTTCCGTTGTCTGTATATAGTGTTTTTAGTCATAGTTAGGGACTGTTTCCAATGATGGATGGATGAGGACCGTCTTGAGGAAAAATTAGTCGATAGGTTTTGGATTTTGAAACCATAACTAATTGGTGCTTGATGTTCTTTTTATGTGCTATACATGGTTGTAAGATGCAAGTATGTTCAGTATGAAGCATGCAAGTGTATAACTTTGTTTGAGACACTTAGGCTCTTGAATTTGACTCAATATGATGGAAGCTTAATTCTGAATTCGTGTGATTAGCTGAGTAAGAGTCTACTGATTGTGTCTTGATTTGAGCATGTACCATGAGTGTAAGGTTTTTGAGTATTCTATGCTATTGTGGAATGTCTAGAACTTGCCTGGTGTGTATATAAAACGAAATGAAGGATGTGAATTGTAGGAGATGATTTAGGCATTTCTTTGAATGAACCAAACTTTTATCCCTTAGTATACCTACCTTGAAAAATTAATCCTAGTTAACCCCATTGAGCCTTGAGCCTATTCTTTGACAGCTGCAACATAAGCTTAATCCTTTTTCTTTCATTAGCCTTGAAATTGAACCAAAACTCCTAAGCGCTTAAAGGAAAAATCTGAAAGGGTAAAGGAGTGAGAAGAATGAAAAAGAAGGGAAAATAGCAATTGTAAGAGTTGAGAAAGGTCGAGGGTGCACTTGTTTGAATATGGGTGAGTATTAGTAGGGAGTAAGAAAATAAATAAATGAAAAGTTACTTATAGAACTCCTTACTAATAAGCTAAAAGTGCCTAAAGAAAGGGGGGAACAAAAGAGGATAAAGAAAGATGAAAAGAGAAAAAGGTTAAGTGAAGGAAGGGAAGTTTGTAATGAAGGCGTGATGTATTAAAAGCGCTTAGAAAAGATAGTCACTATTACTGATCATAATAGTACTTACCCGCACCTGAGTTACATTACAACCTAAAAAGTCCTACTTGATCTTACATTCATACATCCTTAAATTAGTGGAATAAAACACTAAGGGCAAGCTTATGGGTCATTACATGACGCATGTGAATTCTTTATGAGAGTGAGTGTAATTCTATGCATGTACCCACACATGTTGTGATATAAAAATTGTTTTTGCGTGTGAAATTGGGTAACTCTCTTTCCGTGAGGGGCACATGTTGAATGAAGGATATATTTCATGTGAGATTTCTTAATCATTTGATTTGCATGAGTTTGCTAAGATTGAGAGTCGATTCTTGAGGTTAAGAAGTCTTAACATAGTTGTACTTCATTTCAATGATCAAATCAGGCATGCTCTATTTTTAGCTTGTATCTTACGTAATCATTATAGCCGTAACTTGATTTATCTTGCTAAATTAGTTATGTGGGAGTCTCCATATGCATGATATGTAAAAGGTTTTTTGAGGACGAACAAGGCTTTAAGTGTGGGGTTGTGATCACGGGCAAAAATAGCATGCCCGAGATACGCTTTATGACTTAAATTAGTCTTGTTTATCTAAGTTATTGTATACATTTTCATGTAATTTTATATGAAGTGAAGATATGTGCTAACCAACATGATTAGCCTTTGTTTTGTAGGTTTTGGTGACTTTTGAGTAACTAATCCATGAGTTGGTGAAGTAGAGGCTTGGAAACAGAATTAACACGCGAACGTCGGCAAAGAGGAGGCACAAAACAACCCACCTGCGCGTTGGCAACGTGCCATGGCAGACAGGCCGACCACAACAGCCTACCTGCACGTTGGCAACGTGCCACGACAGGTTGGTTGCGCGACCAAGAGGTGGCAACGCGCTTCCCAAGCAGCGTGACACGCTGCCAACGCGGCAGGGTGCTGCCGGGGCCAAGTTCGGGTGATTTCTAGAGAGCCTCCGCGTCCGTAGCGTGTCACGGAGGCAGTGCTCCGCGATGCACTCCATGACACGTTGCTTGTTATTCCGGGAAAAAGTCCCACTACTATAAATAGCACACTTAGGTTCATTTTTCATAATTCAGACTTGGTGGAGCAAGGACGTGGGTTACAGGCAGTTGAGAGACGAAAAGTTCAGGGTTTTTTCTCTCTTTCTTTCTTCTCTAATTCAATTGTTTGTATGATTAACACTCGTTTTATGATGATTAATCCACAAATGAGTGGCTAATTCCCTTTCTTGCTGAGGTTATGAACACTTGTGATGAATTTTGATTATTAATTATATCGTTTTTCATCTTTTTCTTCCATGTTGTTCTATTAATTATTGTTTCTACTGCATTGGTGTGTGGCCTACATTAATGTACATCTAAAAAGTCCGATTTCACTCGAGAGAGCACGAAATTGGAAAGTTGTGAATTAATAGGATATTGTTCTTTACTTGATTTGGGAAAATTGAGTTTTGATGTGCATTCAGGATAGAAATATACCTGAAAGTCGTATTAGTCAATTTAGGAACCGGAATTGTATGGCTAGAACATGAATTGCATTTGATCACAGAAATGTAGACGGATGGTTCATGATTCTTAAGTGAGATTAAATACGAGAGTTTTAATCTCTTGGCAAATGTTCTTGGCTAGCAATTGGAAGAAAATATTAACCAATTTATGATGATAATCAGTTTCATCACATGTTCTTTAACCTCAGCATGCTTTTATCCATAGTCCAAATTCAAAGTAGATAATTGTTCGTAGTTTTAGTATAAAATTTATAAAACAAATTATTCAATTTTTGGTTATTTAGTTGTCAGCATATTTAGAAGTAAAAATATGGTATACTTGAGCAAATTGCACTTAACCCAAGTCTCTGTGGGATCGATACTTGGCTTACTAAAGCCACTTACTACTTGTTCGACCACGTGCACTTGCGTGTCGGTTTTATAACCCCAAAACCACCCGAACAGTGATACAGAATGTTTACATCATAATCTTTCAGTAATTCCAACCAGCGGTGCTTCCGCAAATTTAACTCTCCATGAGTGAAGACATACTGTAGGATCTTATGATCAGTGAAAATATCCACATGAACGCCATACAAGTAATATCTTCATATCTTTAGGGCGTGGATCACTGCGGCTAGTTCCAGGTCATGGGTAGGATAATTATTTTCGTGTTTCCTTAGCTTTCTGGAAGCATAAGCAATTACTTTACCATGCTGCATCAGCACACATCCTAACCCAATACCCGAAGCGTCACAATAAACTGCATAACCCTCTGTACCTTCTGGCAATGCTACACTGGGGCGGAGGTCAACCTGTCTTTCAATTCCTGGAAACTCTGCTCACATGCCTCCGTCCATTAAAACTTTACTACTTTTTGTGTCAGCTTAGTCAGAGGTGCCGCTATGGTGGAGAATCCCTCAACAAATCTTCTGCAGTATCCTGCTAATCCCAGAAAACTGCGTACTTCGGTCAGAGTGGTAGGTCTGGGCCACGTTTTCACTGTTCTATTTTCTGTGTATCTATCTGTATACCAACCTCTGACACGATTTGACCAAAAAGACTACTAAATTCAGCCAGATTCACCTTTAGAGAAATTGGCATGTAATTGACGATCATACTGATTTATCATACCGGAGAAACTAACAAGTAATCTCTTTGTATAGCTAGAGCTTTATCTGGCCTTCTGGGCCGCATGCTAATGCTACTCGCTGCTGGAATAATCTGTATGACTGTCTGCACACCATGTACACGTATCTGATCAGAGGATCCTGATAGTGATCATGATCTCTAATTATCTGGTTGAATAACTGTGAATAACTGAATAACTAAGTTGAATGACCCGAATGCTAAAGTAGTCTAACAATGCTCTAAACGTCCTACTCGGGCATCTTTAGCTCATGCATAACTGCGGAGTTGTGGACAGCTAACTGTTTTGTTATTCTAATGGGACAACTGTAGAGCTGGGTTTAGTTGAACTTTCCCTCAGGTGATCAGCCCCTGGATCTTCACAGGGAGCCTACCGATTTCCTTGTCTTAGTAAACACTGTGCTAGTAGAGTACTACCAATTCCTTATGCCTTGTTCGTATCCACTCGGATCTATACTGCTGTTTTGGGGAAATTCTCGGTCTTATGAGCAATTCCGTAAAGACTAGCCTTCTCCTTGGACTCTGTATCTGAATATCTTACGAGAACTGGCTGGGGTACTAGTCCGTCACTGACTACTGATGTGGACCCTTTCTTGGGGTACCCACGGGTTTGTCTGACTGGGATGGCTGGCTGACTTGCGGGGTGGTCTACATGATAACTGCTAGGTTGACTAAGGCTGAATCTCACCTACAAGGCTAAAAAAATGATGTACGACCACTTAACATACTGGAGAATTCTGGTGTGGATAACCTCTGGAGTATTCTTATTCGGTCTCCATTTCTGATTCTGGCACATGCGATAACGTTACTGGTCTTTAGGGATGCTTCCCTGCTAATACAGGCGCCAGCTGGTCGTTAGACCGTCTAACTGCGCCCGTATCATCCAACCACTCGATTCAGGTTACTAGCTCTTGTGAGCTTCTGAAGTCTGGATCTGGCAACAAGCATATAAGTCCATTAACTCAATAAACTGAAAACTGAGAAAGTTCCTATGGCTTCATACGTGAATCACACTTACTCTGCCCCCTTTTTGGCGAGGGGTCCCGCAGTACGATATGTATATACTTCCTAGCCGCTAACCAGAATCTGTGACTGTAACCCCTATTGGCAGCTACTCATAGCATATCTGATATATGTATATATATATATCAACAACTATATACAATCCATACTGAATTTTTGTAGTAATACGTAATCTCTGACATGCTTTACTGAATTTCATACTGCACATGATATACTGCTTCTACATTCTAATAATATCTCCTGTCCTCTCGTATCATTTCATTGGATTTTCATCCCATTCTGGAGGCAACAAGCACATGCACTTTAGTTATGGTCTGCTGTTTGAAATTCGCCACTCTTACAACATGGGGTCAACATCCGAACCTTGTGGCCTTACTTGGCATTATATTAAGTCTGTTGAACCTTGCCTCTAGGCCACACTAGATTAGAGTCTCCGGATTGGCACCCTCTTACCTTCTTCGTAGGCGGATGTACCGCAACATTCTAAACTACAATCTTACCATCTCTTAACTGTCAGTCCGAGGCTTAGTCCTTAATTCACGATATTCAATCAATCTGGAGGTGATTCTGATTTCCCCTCAAAATCTGGTATTCATGCTCTTCACCCTCATCTTCCTTAAATTGAGCTCTGGGTTCAAGGTACCTGCCTTACATTGTCAATAAGGTTACTGGTCAAGTCTCAGCTTATACTTCTTCTGGCCTGCCTACCTTTCGGTATCACAACTGAAATCATAACTATTATCTTGCAGGTATATCCTGCCGTTGTTAGCAATTTATGGCGGACTTGGCCTTTTTCTGACTTGAACTTGACCATTACTGGAAGTCCATCACTGGCGGATCTCCTACGCCCACTTCGAGTAAGCTAGTAGTCTTACTTGCTCTTCTGACTTATTACCGCGAGGGTTTGCACAACTTACGTAATCATAAGGGCTCCTTACTCATTTAACACTTTCTGGAATCAACCAATCCATCTTCACTTACTGCTTACTTTGGGCAACATCGCCTCAATCCTTATGCCCTTTGCTATACTAGAATCAAAACTAAGAGGTGGGAATAATCTTTTCTTACTACAACAAAACGAAGACATGGAACTGTACCACATCTAAAAGGATGGAGGTGGGAATCCTGCATTTCCCTCTCTTTCTCACATCTCTCCTATAGTCTAATATTATCTATCATCTTAGTCAGATCTTATATATCTAATAAATAAATCAACTCATATATACGCTATGCTTCTGACTTCCTACTCTGAAGTTATAGAAACCTACTGGGGATGGTACCGATAGAGGTATCATTTTGGGAGGTCCCTCATACCCCCTCTTGTTGTTGTAGTTACCCTGCAACTGGCTGGTGCCCTCTTCTGCTGCTATATCCAATCTTCTGCCTGTGATAGGGTGTCGCTGATCTGACTTTGTATCTGTAACCAAAGAGTATGATAAGTTTTAGGGACTCAACCCTATACTGTACCGCTCTATAGCACGACTGAATACGAAGAAAGAGTAACCATCCTATCATGCCTTGCAGCCTCCTATCTATAGCATGTGGTGCACAACACATCCATAAACAAGACTCTACTTAGCATGGCTTACAGACTCCCTGGGATACGACCTGCTCTGATACCAAGTTTGCCATGCCCCGCCTTAGGAGGCATGACTGACACCTAGTGCCCTACTAGGACCTGGACTGCTGGGCTAGCTGAGCCAAAGCACTTCTGGTGCTAGGCTGGCTCTAACTCTGCATTCAAGAAAATGACGGGCTATATAATGGCTGTAAATACAGCCTCCGGCCGACTAGGCCTATAGCCACCTATGAGCAAACAACAGCTACCCAAAACAACTGAATTAATAGGGAACCTATGCGGGCCGACAAGGCCACCATGCTGTCTAGTTATTTCTGAATCAATAAAATAAAAGCTAAACTGCTACGTTACCAACAAGGTCACCACTACCAACTAAATAAGGCCCCACACGACCATCATAAACAAACTAAAACATACACACGGCCTCACACGATCGGTACAACTAACCACAGGGAATGTACAATCTGCAAGCCTCTAAGACTACTAATAAGATGATCGGAACAGGGCCCCGGCCTACCCATACTATACAACAAATAAAAGGAATAAACCTCTAGATGTCTAGCTCCGAATGACAGGAGCTGATGACTCTGTGTGCTGACTGGAATCACAAGGGATCGTCTCTTCGTCTATGAGTATCTGCAGGCAAGTAATGCAGCACCCCAAACGGGCGTCAGTACCGCTGGTACTGAGCATGAAAAGCAACAACTGGAAATTAACTGAAGATAAGCAATATAACTGATAGAACTAAAATAGAAGGAAGTAGACTGTAACTAACTAAAAGCATGACTTTAAGATTGTCCTCAACTATGCTGAAAGGAGTAGAAGTCATACCTGGTAACATAGCATTCTACTGTCTATCTACTCATAACTAACATAACATGGCATAATATAGCATAACATAACATCGCATAGCACACATAAACCTTACCTGGCCCGCATAAGCCGAAAGATACAACAAACACGCAATCTATACCCCTACCCCAGTCATCCCATCTCCCATAGTAACTATAAGCATCCTGCCGGTCCCCTGGGTATGCACTTGGGCCCGCTGAGCCCCTGACTATAACTGTACCTGAGTCCGGAGGACTCCTGAATTAACACCCCCGGCGTACCCGCTCGACGGGGGTGTATAAAAGCCGACCAAGGCAAAATATAGGGAAAGTGGCATCCCATCTTCATCCCCTAAGGGACGGCATGCCACTCCGTATAGCGACGTATCCACTCCCTCTGGCGGACAAGTCGATACAACTATTAACCCTGGGGCGGTCATGAATGCTAGGTAATCCAACCCAACACAATACAGTTAAGTCTCAACTAATAATACTAACTGCATCCGATACATGCTGAAATAATGATAGTAATGTGTGTATATATAATACATGCTGAAACTGATAATGGTGTATATATAATTTCTGTCATACTGTGCTGAATCTGATACTGAAACAAGATATAATATTTCTGCTGAGAATCATGCTGTATAACTAAGTTTCATGGTAAACATGATTTACTACTTCTAACATGCTTTCTAATATTCATATTAAACTACTATTCTATTTCTGAGATACTTTACGGGAACTTATATTGCTTTACTAAGTTTCGGCTGAACACGATATTATCCTGATGTACTTTACTAAATTACATACCGGGCATGTTGTGCTGTTTCTGAAACTTTCTACCAGAATTTATATCGTGCTAGTAAGTTTCACACTACACATTACATTATGTTTCTAATGTCATACTAAAATTTATACTAAACATAATATGTGACTTTTGAAACATTCTACTGGCACTTGAGCTATTTTAATATACCGGAACTACTTGCTTGCCGAAGAAACTGGCTTTACATACCTTGTCTGTTAACTTTCTGAGTATCTGGCGTAACTCGGCTAATTTTCATCTGTTTCTTCCAACTGCATTCATATTCACAACAATTAGATTAAATTCATCAATATTCTGAAAGAAAATACTACTTTGAGTGTATCTGTAGCCCAAACTTTGACTTATCGAAAAACAGTCGAAAACTCACTATTTTCGAAAGTCTAGAAGGGAGAAATACTCACTTTAGGGCTAGGAGTATATTGACACTAATTTTGAGCAATTCTACTTACCTTAGCTCGGTGAAACGACGATTCGCCAGCCAAATTTCACGAAACTAACTCCGTAGGAATGCTCCCTGCAGCTTTATACTTCACCACCCGAGATTATTTTGAGTTTGGACGGCGTTTAGCGGCGTAAATGGAAGGAATTTTAAAGAAACCCTTCGACCTCTCTGTTTCTCCACTGTTCTGGAAATAAAAATGAGGAAAAATGAAATTAAAACGAAGTGGGGGCTTTATATACTTGGGCCTAGACACCCCCCCTCCGTGGCACGTTGGCCATCGCGGAGGGGCTTCCTCCGTGGCACGTTGCCATCGTGGAGGGGGTCTGCTCGGCCTCCTCTTGTGATGGTTCGATGCAATGCTTGTTCGGTCTTCCCCCGGCCCTTTTTCTAGCCTGTATGACATTCTAAAACTCTTAACCAACATGCGAATAGGCCATCTTCATGTCAAGAATTTACGGGGTGTAACACATAACATACATGCATATATCTGAAATCATAACATGAGGAGCCTTGGTTTCAAACCATACCACAAGCTGAAAATAGTGGGAGTCTAGACTCCAAATCCATGTGGTAAGCTAATAATATGAAACTTAGATAAATCATGACACATACTTGATCATATGAGCTTGACCAATACTTAAACATGCCTTACATAGACTTGATCATTCGAAAATATGAACATGAATGTGGGTAATTCGAAATCATACTTTCATCATATACATCTCATCATGTTTGAATACATGTGTCATAGATCTCAACTTTCATGAACTTCCATGGATGGGCATCATAATTTGTAAAACATGAAGACATAAATTTATAATTGAAAATATTGTAAGATATGCCCACTAATCATAAGTTAATATTAGAAACATGCATAGATCATACCCATAATTGAAACTTAGAGAATTCACATGTTGGGTTAAAACCCCATAGATTCATCAACTAGAATTTTTATGAAATTGATGAGGGATTGGGCATGTGTGTGGATGAATTCACCCATTCATAACCCTATATACCTAGAGAAATCTAATTATATAACCCTACTGAATGCCCAATGGAAATATGGGGAAGAATTTGATGAATCTAAGCTCGATCACTTTAAGGAGCTTCTAAACTTGCATGCATGGAAGAGAATAGGCTTAGAATGAACTTAACCCAATTAAAACACACCTTTCTGAGCTTAAAGCGACGTAGTTTTAATACCCCAATAGCCCAAAGATCATACCCGAAATTTGAAATGGAGAAAATTGGAAAATCTGCACCAGGTCACAGAACAAGTTGTTTTGTGACCCGTGGGGTTGACCACGAGTCATTAGATGACTCATGGTGAGGAGTTGGCTTGAGTTCTGAAACTTGTGTTTTGGGTTCACCACGGACATGACCACGAGTCGTGGTCAGGCCCCACGACTCGTCAGGTCAGCTGTGGCCAAGGAAATTGAAAAACGAAGTGTGAGTAGACAGTGTACCCTATGGATGGTCACCATAAATCGTGGTTGGACACCACGAGTCGTAGGGTGAATCGTGTTCAGCAGGTAACTATTGATCTGGGGTTCGAGGTGGTGGAGATAACGTGTGGTGACCATGAGTCGTGGTCACCGGTAATGACTCGTATGATGGCCCGTCATGACTTCCAGGTGAGATTTCGACAGTGTACCCAACAATCGATGTAACGACCCACGGTTGGTGGAAATGACTCGTTAGGTCCCTCGTGGGGACTGACGAGCAGTTATTTTCTGCGGAGTTATTAAGGGTATTCTCATCATTCCTATGCTCTAAGGTCCTATACTATGTCGTTTTAAGCCTTTTTCAGAGTGTATTAAGGTGGGATAAGCCATTCTAGCCTATTCTAAATCCATGCATGCAAAGTTAAGAAGTTAGAGAGGAGATCAAGCTTAAGCCCTTTCAATTCTTCTCAAATTCCTCTTCGACAATCAAGGAAATGCATGAATCGGCTTTAATCAGGTATGTAGGATTATGAGTAGGTGAATCCTTTCATATCCATGCCCAATCTCTCAAAATCATTAAATTTTCTATGTTAATTCTATAGGGTTTTAACCCAATGTATGAAATTCCTAATTCTCTACATGGGTATGATTTAAATGCATTTCTACTATTGAATTATGATTCATGGGCAAGTTTTATGTTATTTTCTACTAAAATCACGTTTCAAGCTTTTTAAATTTAAATTGCCCAATTATGAGAAGTTTATGAAAGTTAAGATTTATAATGAATGTTCATGTATGATGAAGTATTGATGATGAAAAGCATGTTTTCAAGTTACCCATGTTTATAATCATGTTTTCAAGTGAATTGTATATTTTCAAGTATGTTAAAGTATTGGGCAATGCCTACATGTTCAAGAATGATTTACGATTTATGATATGGATTTCATGATTGATTGATTTATGATGTCAGCCAACTAAAGGGCCCTTGATTCATGGATAAACATGTATGTAAATGGGGATCAATGATGTTAAATATTTATTTATCCATGAATCTCATGAATGATGTTTATGGTTTACGTATGAGTCTAATGTGCATGTTTTTGGGAGCAGTGTCTAGCACCAAGTAGCACGACGTTCAAAGAACTACGCTGGTGTCTCATAACTATGTGCCACTGTAGGTTCATGTTGATACATTAAAATGTTAATGGATCCCCTCTTTTGTGATATCATATAATGCACCTCCTTTGCCTAGCGAGCCTAGGACGACTCTGTCGACTTGAGTGAGATAGTTGGGGCATCATGTAAGGCTCTACCATTATGGTGTCAGTTATGACAAGTCCTCCCATTATTCCGCATGTTTTTATGTATTGTTATGTTTATGATATGCTGGCTCAAGTTATAATTTATAAAGCTTCTCTTATGACTATGATAATGAATGGATTACGAATGTTTTGAAAACCTTGAGCCTTATGTTATATTATGATATTTATGTTATGAGCATGTTGTCCTACTCTTATGATCTCTTATGAACTTTTATATATTTTTAGTGTCCGTTTTACTTACCTTACATACTCTACTGATTGCATACTCTATGCTGTATAGTTTCATGATACAAGCTCCGATCTTCAAACCCAGCACTGTCATTAGCCATTCTCGGAGTTAGCATTTAGCTCATTGGTGAGTCCTCATTCTCCGTGGACCAGTTTGATATCAGTTATCTCTTTACCTTCAGTTTTCAGACTTGTGGGGTTAGTTGGGGGGTGTTGTCCCATCAACCCATTAGATATATTAGAGGCTTTCAGACTATGTGTAGTATTCAGTTATCATATATGAAGTGTGTTTCTATACTATCTATGCCACAATTACGTTTCTGATATGTTATTTATGTTAAGTATTCCGCTTTACTTGATTGAGTTAGATGTATGTTCATGCCATAGGTCGACTTGGAGTCTCTCGAGGCTCCTTGTCC
The DNA here is from genome assembly GCA_035772735.1 of Datura wrightii. Lineage (NCBI taxonomy): Eukaryota > Viridiplantae > Streptophyta > Magnoliopsida > Solanales > Solanaceae > Datura > Datura wrightii. The sequence continues at coordinate 11,946,441 of JASDFA010000003.1, forward strand.
CATGTTGTGATCCGGGTCTATGTTCGGGTCGTGACAAACTTGGTATTAGAGCCATAGGTTTGAATTGTCCTAGGGTGTCTGAAAGCCGCGTTGAGTAGAGTTTTTTTCATGAGTGTGAATCTCGCCACACTTATGACGAAGAGGCTACGAGGCGTTTAGGAAATGTTCCCTTCTTTCATGATTTATGTCGTGCGATGAAATGTCTCCCTTATCCTTCTAATTTGTGCTATTCGCGATTGCAGAATCATGGCTCCCCATAGAGTAAATGGTAGGAGGAATGGAAATTTAAACGGCCATGGGGAGGGAAACGGAGACGGGTGCCAACAAGCCCCACCAGTCTAGGAGCACTATGCACCGGAGCCGGTTGCCCATGCTGAGTTTCGGGCAGCTATTCAGATGCTAGCACAGGCCTTGAATGCTCAGGTCAACTAGCAGGCAGTGGCTCATGTTTCGCAAAATGGAAATGCGGTGGCAACTTGAGTCAGAGATTTCTTGAGAATGCACCCGCTAAATTTCCTTGGGTCAAAAATAGATGAGGACCCACATGAGTTCATTGATGAGATTGTGAAGATCACCCAAGTCATGGGGGTGAATGGAGTTGAGTGTGCTGAGTTGGCCTCATATCAGTTGAATGGGGTCGCACACATCTGGTATCATCAATGGGAAGATAGTAAGGCCGCCGGAGCAGGCCCTGTCACTTGGGATGAGTTCTATGTTGTGTTCCTAGATCAGTTCTTCCCTCATGATATGAGGGAGTTGAAGGCAACTGATTTCGTGAATCTTAAGCAGGGGAGGATGACTGTACATGAGTATGCCCTTGAGTTCACACACTTATCAAAGTACACCCCAGAGTTAGTGGTTGATCAGAGGGTGCGTGTGAGCAAGTTTGTTCATGGGGTGGCGAACTACTTGGACAAAGATTGCAGGACCGCTATGCTCCACCATAATATGGATTTCCCTCAGATAGTCTTATACGCCCAGTAGATGGAGGTGGCGTATATAAGGGAGAGAGAGGCCAAAAGGGCCTGGACAGACAGCTATGGGTTCACTCAATAGAGATCTGGCAGTGGTCATCGCCCTTAGATTTAGTAGAGCTCACTAGCTCCAACACCATCATCAGTTAGTGTTCCATCCAGACCCAAGAGTGATAAGAGGAGCAGGGCCTCAGGTTCGAGGGACCAGAAGGGCATGCAGGTAGAGCGCACCTTTCCAACCTGCAAGAAGTGTGGCAAGAGTCATACGGGGGAGTGTTTGCTTGGCTCAGATATCTGTTATGGGTGTGGTAGATCCAACCATATGCGCTGAGCGTGTCCATTTGCTAGACAGGATGATGATAGATGCCGCTCACAAACTACCATGTCAGTAACAACTCCGTCACGTTCAGCTTCGCAGGGGGCATCCATTAATAGGGGTGGCGGTCAGCGCTAAAACAGATTCTGTGCGCTCGCCTCGCGTCAGGAGCAGGAGACTTCACCGGATGTGGTTACCGGTATGTTACGAGTGTTTCACCTTAATGCTTATGCTTTGTTAGATCTAGGGGATACTTTGTCTTTTGTGACACATTATATTTCTAGTAGCTTTGGAGTCAGTCCCGTAATTTTATCATAGTAATTCTCAGTCTCTACTCCCATTGGTGATTCATTGTAGCTAGGCGGGTGTATAGGAGTTGACCGATCACAGTATTGCAGAAAGTCACCTCTGCAGACCTAGTAAAGTTAGCCATGCTGACTTTGATATTATTCTCGACATGGATTGGTTGCATGCATGTTGTGCTTCTGTTAATTGTAGAACCCGTGCGGTGGAGTTTCGCTTTCCGGGTGAGTCAGTCTTGGAGTGGAAGGGTAGTTCGGCCGTGAATGTGGGTTGCTTTATTTCCTATCTTAAGGTCAGGAAGATGATTTCCAAAATTTGTGTGTACCACCTAGTTAGGGTTAAGGATGTTGAGTCTGAGACCCCGTCTATCCAGTCAATTCCGGTAGTATGTGAGTATCCAGAAGTGTTCCCTGATGATTTATCGGGTGTTTCTCCTGAGAGGGAAATCGATTTTGGTATTGACCTTCTTCCCAACACACAACCCATATTTATTCCTCCCTACAGAATGGCCCCAGCCGAGTTAAAGGAGTTGAAGGATCGGTTGAAGGACCTGCTAGACAAGGGTTTCATCAGACCTAGCAAGTCCCCGTGGGGTGCACCAATTCTCTTTGTCCGGAAGAAAGATGGTTCCCTTTGTATGTGTATTGACTATCGGCAATTGAACAAGGTTACTTTCAAAAACAGGTATCCTCTACCCAAGATTGATGATTTATTTGACCTGCTTCAGGGTGCCAAGTGTTTTACGAAGATAGATGTCAGATTCGGGTACCATCAGCTCAGAGTTCGGGAGAGCGACATTCCTAAAATCGCCTTCACGACGCGGTATGGTCATTATGAGTTTGTAGTTATGTCTTTTGGACTAACGAATGTCCCTGCAACTTTTATGGACTTGATGAACAGAGTGTTCAAGCCATACCTGGATATGTATGTAATAATGTTTATTGATGACATCTTGATATACTCTCCGAGCGAGGAGGAGCATGCCGCCCATTTAGGAGTGGTGCTATAGACTCTCAGGGATCGCCAGCTATATGCTAAATTCAACAAGTCCGAGTTTTGGCTGAACTCAGTGGCATTTTTGGCCATGTGGTATCAAGTGAGGGCATACAGGTGGACTCTCAGAAAATAGAAGTGGTGAAGAATTGGCCTAGACTGGTGAATCCTTTAGATATTAGGAGCTTCTTAGGTTTAGCAGGCTACTATCGGAGGTTTGTTGAAGGTTTTTCATCTATTGCAGCACCCTTGATCAAATAGACCCAAAAGAAGGTGAAATTTCAATGGTTGGAGGCTTGTGAGAGGAGCTTTCAAGAGTTGAAGACTCGACTCACCTTGGTGTTGACCCTACCCGAGGGTACCGATGGGTTCATGGTGTATTGTGATGCTTCAAGGATCAGACTTGGGTGTCTATTGATGCAGCACGGGAAGGTTATAGCATATGCCTCCAGACAACTGAAAGTTCATGAGAAGAATTACCTAACCCATGATCTTGAATTAGTCACGGTGGTATTCGCCTTGAAGATATGGAGACACTATTTGTATGGGGTCCACGTGGATGTGTGATCACGGGCAAAAATATATGCCCGAGATACTCTTTATTACTTAAATTAGTCTTGTTTATCTAAGTTATCGTATACATTTTCATGTAATTTTAGATAAAATAAAGATATGTGCTAACCAACATGATTAGCCTTTGTTTTGTAGGTTTTGATGATGTTTGAGTAACTAATACATGAGTTGGTGAAGTAGAAGCTTGGAAACGGAATTACCACGCGAACGTCGGCAAGGAAGAGGCACAAAACAGCCCACCGGCGCGTCGACAAGGTGCCACGGCAGGCAGGCCGCTCAAAACAGCCCACCTGCGCGTTGGCAACGTGCCACGACAGGTGGACTCCGCGACCATGGGGCTGTAACGCGCTGCCCAGGTAGCGTGACACGTTGCCAACGTGGCAAGGTGCTGCCTGGGCCGATTTCGGGTGATTTTCCAGAAAGCCTCCGCGTTCGTAGCGTGTCACGGAGGCCGTGCTCCGCGATGCACTCCGTGACACGTTGCTTGTTAATCCGGGAAAGATTCCTACTAATATAAATAGCACACTTATGTTTATTTTTCATAATTCAGACTTGGTGGAGCAAGGACGTGGGTTAGGAGCAGTTGAGGGACGAAAAAGCTAAGGGTTTTTCTCTCTTTCTTTCTTCTTTCAATCAATTGTACGTATGATTTACACTCATTTGAGGATGATCAATCCACAAATGAGTGGCTAATTCTCTTCCTTGCTAAGGTTTTGAACATGTGTATTGAATTTTGATTGTGAATTATATGGTTTTTCATCTTCTTCTTTCATGTTGTTCTATTAATTCTTGTTCTTACTATATTAGTGTGTGGCCAACATTAATGTACATCTAAAAAGTCCAATTTCACTCGAGAGAGCAAGAAATTGGAAAGTTGTGAATTAATAGGGTATTGTTCTTAACTTGATTTGGGAAAATTGGGTTTTGATGTGCTTTCCTGATAGAAATATACTTGAAAGCCGTATTAGTCAATTGAGGAACCAGAATTGTATTGCTAGGTCATAAATTGCATTTGATCACAGAAATGTAGACGAATGGTTTATGATTCTAAAGTGAGATTAAATACGAGAGTTTTAATCTCTAGGCTAATGTTCTTGGCTAGCAACATGAAGAGAAGAATAACCGAATTATGATTACTATCGAATTCATTACTTGTTCTTAACCTTGGCATGCTCTTATCCATAGTTTCAATTCAAGTAAATATTTGTTAATAGTTTTAGTATATAGTTTATAAACAAAATTATTTAACTTTTGGTTACATTGTTGTCAACATAATTAGAAGTAAACGAGAATATAGTATACTTAAGCAATTTTACTTATCCAGAGTCTCCTTGGATCGATACTTGGCTTACTTAGCCACTTTATTACTTGTTTGACCACGTGCACTTGCGTGTCGGTTTTTAACCCCTACCAAAGCACTGAACAAGTTTTTGGAAATTTCAAGGGAAATTTCAGAATTTTCTGGGCTTAACGATTTTGGTGAATGTAATGTATGTGCAAAAGTTGGTGAGAAAATTTGAAAAATTTGAAATTTTTTTGTGAATTAAGCATGACTTCATCACCCGTTGGTTTTTCTTTTCGGTTCTTTTCCGACGGGGGGTATTTGAACCGAAGAATAAAATTCTTTTTTCTTTCTTTCCTTGGTCTGTATATAAAGTTTTTTTAGTCATAACTTGGGACTGTTTCCGACGATGGATGGATGACGACCTTCTTGAGGAAAATTAGTCGATAGGTTTTGGGTTTTGAAACCATAACTAATTGGTGCTGGATGTTCTTGTTATGTGCTATAAATGTTTGTAAGATGCAAGTATGTTCAGTGTGAAGCATGCAAGTGTATAACTTTGTTTGAGACACTTAGGCTCTTGAATTTGACTCAATATGATGGAAGCTTAATTCTGAATTCTTGTGATTAGCTGAGTAAGAGTCTACTGATTGTGTCTTGATTTGAGCATGTGCCATGAGTGTAAGGTTTTTGAGTATTCCGTGCTATTGTGGATTGTCTAGAACTTGCCTGGTGTGTTTATAAAATGAAATGAAGGATGTGAATTGGAGGAAATGATATAGGCATTTCTTTGAATGAACCAACTTTTTATCCCTCATTATACCTACCTTGAAAACTTAATCCTAGTTAACCCCATTGAGCCTTGAGCCTATTCTTTGACAGCTGCAACATAAGCTTAATCCTTTTTCTTTCATTAGCCTTGAAATTGAACCAAAACTCCGAAGCGCTTAAAGGAAAAATCCGAAAGGGTAAAGGAGTGAGAAGAATGGAAAAGAAGGAAAAATAGCAAGTTGTAAATAGTTGAGAAAAGGAAAAAGGTGCATTTGTGTGAAAATGGTTGGTTATTAGTAGGGAGTAAGAAAAGGAATGAATGAAACATATTGCTTAAGTACTCCTTACTAATAAGCTAAAAGTGTCGAAAGAAATGGGGGAACAAAAGAGGAAAAAGAAAACTAAAAGGAGAAAAAAGGTGAAGTGAGGGAAGGGAAGTTTGTAATGAAGGCGTGATGTATTAAAAGCGCTTAGGAAAGATAGTCACTATTACTGATCATAATAGTACCTACCCGCACCTGAGTTACATTACAACCTAAAAAGTCCTACTTGATCTTACATTCACACATCCTTATATTAGTGGAATAAAACACTAAGGGCAAGCTTATGGGTCATCACATAATGCGTGTGAATTATTTGTGAGAGTGAGCGTAATTCTATTCATGTACCCACACATGTTGTGATGTAAAAAATTATTTTTGCGTGTGATTGGGTAACTCTCTTTCCGTGAGGGGCACATATTGAATGAAGGATATAATTCATGTGGGATTTCTTGATCAGTTGATTTGCATGAGTTTGCTAGAAATTGAGAGTCGATTCTTGAGGTTAAGAAGTCTTAACATGGTTGTGTTTCATTTCAACGATCAAATCAGGCATGCTCTATTTTTAGCTTGTATCCTACGTAATCATTATAGCCGTAACTTGAATTATCTTGCTAAATTAGTTATGTAGGAGTCTCCATTTGCATGATATGTAAAAGGTTGTTCGAGGACGAACAAGGCTTTAAGTGTGGGGTTGTGATCACGGGCAAAAATATATGCCCGAGATACTCTTTATTACTTAAATTAGTCTTGTTTATCTAAGTTATCGTATACATTTTCATGTAATTTTAGATAAAATAAAGATATGTGCTAACCAACATGATTAGCCTTTGTTTTGTAGGTTTTGATGATGTTTGAGTAACTAATCCATGAGTTGGTGAAGTAGAAGCTTGGAAACGGAATTAACACGCGAACGTCGGCAAGGAAGAGGCACAAAACAGCCCACCGGCGCGTCGACAAGGTGCCACGGCAGGCAGGCCGCTCAAAACAGCCCACCTGCGCGTTGGCAACGTGCCACGACAGGTGGACTCCGCGACCATGGGGCTGTAACGCGCTGCCCAGGCAGCGTGACACGTTGCCAACGCGGCAAGGTGCTGCCTGGGCCGATTTCGGGTGATTTTCCAGAAAGCCTCCGCGTTCGTAGCGTGTCACGGAGGCCGTGCTCCGCGATGCACTCCGTGACACGTTGCTTGTTAATCCGGGAAAGATTCCTACTAATATAAATAGCACACTTAGGTTTATTTTTCATAATTCAGACTTGGTGGAGCAAGGACGTGGGTTAGGAGCAGTTGAGGGACGAAAAAGCTAAGGGTTTTTCTCTCTTTCTTTCTTCTTTCAATCAATTGTACGTATGATTTACACTCATTTGAGGATGATCAATCCACAAATGAGTGGCTAATTCTCTTCCTTGCTAAGGTTTTGAACATGTGTATTGAATTTTGATTGTGAATTATATGGTTTTTCATCTTCTTCTTTCATGTTGTTCTATTAATTCTTGTTCTTACTGCATTAGTGTGTGGCCAACATTAATGTACATCTAAAAAGTCCAATTTCACTCGAGAGAGCAAGAAATTGGAAAGTTGTGAATTAATACGGTATTGTTCTTAACTTGATTTGGGAAAATTGGGTTTTGATGTGCTTTCCTGATAGAAATATACTTGAAAGCCGTATTAGTCAATTGAGGAACCGGAATTGTATTGCTAGGTCATAAATTGCATTTGATCACAGAAATGTAGACGAATGGTTTATGATTCTAAAGTGAGATTAAATACGAGAGTTTTAATCTCTAGGCTAATGTTCTTGGCTAGCAACATGAAGAGAAGAATAACCGAATTATGATTACTATCGAATTCATTACTTGTTCTTAACCTTGGCATGCTCTTATCCATAGTTTCAATTCAAGTAAATATTTGTTAATAGTTTTAGTATATAGTTTATAAACAAAATTATTTAACTTTTGGTTACATTGTTGTCAACATAATTAGAAGTAAACGAGAATATAGTATACTTAAGCAATTTTACTTATCCAGAGTCTCCTTGGATCGATACTTGGCTTACTTAGCCACTTTATTACTTGTTTGACCACGTGCACTTGCGTGTCGGTTTTTAACCCCTACCAAAGCACCGAGCAATGTGTTTACGGACCATAAGAGTTTACAATATGTGTTTACCTAGAAGGATCTCAATCTTCAACAAAAAAGGTGGTTGGAGCTACTTAAGTATTAGATATGAGTGTGCTTTACCATCCGGGCAAGGCTAATGTAGTAGCAGATGCACTTAGTAAGCTCTCGATCGATAGTGTGTCCCATGTATATGAGGGAAAGAAGGAGATGGTGAAAGACATGCATTGACTTACAAGGTTGGGAATTCGGTTAGTTGATTTGACCAATGGTGGGGTTATTGTTCAGAATCATCCTTGGTGACCGATGTAAAAGCTAGAGAAGACGAAGACTCCATTTTGGTAAAGTTAAAGGAAGCTGTTCAAAATCAGAAGGTAGAGGTCTTCTCCAAAGGGGGAGATGGTGTGCTTCGATACTAGGGTACTTTATGTGTTCCGGATGTTGATGATGTGAGGAACCGAATGCTGCACAAGGCTCATGGATCTAGGTATCTATCCATCCAGGTTCCACCAAGATGTACCGTGACTTACGGGAAGTCTATTGGTGGAATGGCATGAAGAAAGACATCGCAGAATTTGTAACTAAGTGTCCAAACTGTCAGCAAGTGAAGGCCGAGCACTAGAGACAGGGAGGAGGATATTAGTATTCCTACTTGGAAGTAGGAAGAAATCAATATGGACTTTAAAACAGGTTTGCCTCGCAGTCGTCGATAATATGACTCCGTTTGGGTGGTTGTGGATAGGTTGACCAAGACACTCATTTTCTACAAGTCAAAACAACGGATTCGGCAGAAGATTATTCCAAACTATACATTCGAGAGCTAGTCCTGTTACATGGAGTGCCCTTGTCCATCATATCAGACAGAGGTACCCAATTTACCTCTCAGTTTTGGAGGTCGTTTCAAAAGGACTTGGTACTCAGGTTAAGCTCAGCACAACATTTCACCCGCAAATGGATGGTCAAGCGGAGTGGACCATTCAGAGTCTCGAGGACATATTGAGCGCCTGTGTGATTGACTTCAAGGGTAGTCGGGATGATTATTTGCCTCATATCGAGTTTACATACAATAACGACTACCATTCCAGTATTCAGATGGCTCCGTTTGAGGCTCTCTATGGGTGGAGGTGCAGGTCGCTTATTGGTTGGTCCGAAGTTGGTAAAGTCGCGATGATAGGACTAGATTTAATCCATGAGGCTACGGAGAAGGTTCAGCTTATACCGGACAGGTTGAGAACAACTCAAAGTCACCAAAAGCCCTATGTCGATGTGAGGAGGAGAGAACTCGAGTTCGAAGTGGATGATTGGGTGTTTCTCAAGGTGTCTCCGATGAAGGGAGTAATGCAGTTTGGAAAGAATGGAAAACTTAGCCCTCTTTATGTTGGCCCCTACCAGATTATGAAACAGGTTGGCTAAGTGTCATATGAATTGGAGTTGCCTTCAAAATTAGTTTCCGTGCATCCTGTTTTCCATGTATCGCTTTTGAAGAAGTGTTTGGGTGATCCCGCTTTAGTTGTCTTGGTGGACAGTGTAGGTGTGAAAGATAGCGTTAGTTATGAATAGGTTCTGGGGGAAATACTGGATCGTCAAGTTCGAGGCTAAGGAACAAGGAAGTGGCTTCAGTCAAGGTTTTGTGGAGGAATCAGCACGTTAAGGGAGCTACGTGGGAAGCTGAAGCAGACATGATGGCTAGATACCCACATTTATTTTCTAACTGCTCAGTTCCAGGTTGAGGTATCAGTTTTACCCTAAAATTCTATTTAGTTTTCATGTTCAATTCATGTGCCTCAGTTTCTTTCATGTCTATGGATGTGTATATGATTCGTGAATTCAGTTCAGCCATGTAGTTAGAATCAAAGTTAGTCATTCCGTCAGTTTTCAACTTAAATGATAGTACTTGAATATGATGATTGCATTTCTTTGTTTTCTGTATGTTTTCCAACATTCAAGGATGAATGTTTCTAAGGGGGAGATATTGTAATACCCCAAAAGCCCAAATATCAAACTCGGGAGTTAAAATGGAGAAAACTGGAAAATATGCACCAGGTCACAGAACGAGTCATTTTGTGACCCGTGGGGATAACCACGAGTCGTTAGGTGACTCGTGGTGAGGAGTTGGCTTGAGTTCTGAAACTTGTGTTTTGGGGTCACCATGGGCATGACCACGAGTAATGGTCAGGCACCACAACTCATCAAGTCAGCCATGGCCAAGGAAATTGAAAAAGGAAGTGTGAGTAGACAGTGTACCCTATGGATGGTCACCACGAGTCGTGGTTGGACACCACGATTCATTGTGTGAATCGTGGTCAGCAGGTAACTATTGATCTGGGGTTCGAGGCAGTGGAGATAACGAGTGGTGAGCACGAGTCATGATCACCGATAACGACTGTATGATGGTCCGTCATGAGTTCCAGGTGAGATTACGATAGAATACGCAACGATTAATGTAACGACCCATGGTTGGTGGAAATGACTCGTTAGGTCCCTCATGGGGACTGATGAGCAGTTATTTTTTGCAAAATTATTAAGGTTATTCTCGTCATTCCTATGCTCTAAGGTCCTATACTATGTCATTTTAAGCCTTTTTCAGAGTGTATTAAGGTGGGATAAGCCATTCTAGCCTATTCTAAACCCATGTATGCAAAGTTAGGAAGTTAGAGAGGAGATCAAGCTTAATCCGTTTCAATTCTTCTCAAATTCCTCTTGGGCAATCAAGGAAGTGTAAGAACCAACTTTAATCAGGTATGTAGGGTTATGAGTGGGTGAATCCATTCACTCCCATGCCCAATCTCTCAAAATCATGAAATTTTCTATGTTAATTCTATGGGGTTTTAACCCAATCCATGAAATTCCCAATTCTCTACATGGGTATGATTTAAATGCATTTCTACTATTGAATTATGATTCATGGGCAAGTTTTATGTTATTTTCCATTAAAATCATGTTTCAAACTTTTAAAATTTAAATTGCCCAATTATGAGAAGTTTATGAAAGTTAAGATTTATGATGAATGTTCATGTATAATGCAGTATTGATGATGAAAAGCATGTTTTCAAGTTACCCATGTTTATAATCATGTTTTCAAGTGAATTGAATATTTTCAAGCATGTTAAAGTATTGGGCAATGCCCACATGTTCAAGAATGATTTACGATTTATGATATGAATTTCATGATTGATCGATTTATGATGTCAGCCGACTAAAGGGCCCTTGATTCATGGCTAAACATGTATGTAAATGGGGATAAATGATGTTAAATTTTTATTTAGCCATGAATCTCATGAATGATGTTTATGATTTACGTATGAGCCTAATGTGCATGTTTTTGGGAGCAGTGTCTAGCACCGGGTAGCCCGACATTCAAAGGACTACGTCAGTGTCTCATAACTACGTGCCACCGTAGGTTCATGTTGATACATTACAATGTTAATGGATCCCCTCTTTCGTGATATCATATAATGCACGTCCCTTGCCTGGCAAGCTTGGGACGACTCTGCCCACTTGAGTGAGATAGTTAGGGTATCATATAAGGCTTTACCATGATGGTGTCGGTTATGACGATCCTTCCATTGTTCCACATGTTTTTATGAATTGTTATGTTTATGATATGCTGGCTCAAGTTATAATTTATAAAGCTTCTCTTATTACTATGATAATGAATGGATTACAAATGTTTTGAAAACCTTAAGCCTTATGTTACATTATGTTATTTATGTTAAGTATTCTGCTTTACTTGATTGATTAGATGTATGTTCATGCCATGGGTCGACTTGGAGTCTCTCAGGGCTCCTTGTCCCATGTTGCGATCCGGGTCTATGTTCGGTCTGTGATAGTAGTATCGGCCTTAAGAACTTAGAAATTATAGAAAATCCCTTAATAAATTCGTCAGAAAATACTCACTGCCAGTCCCTACGAGGGACTGGATGATTCTTCCCCTATACCATGACTTGTGGTCTGCTGCTCATTGCCAGCATTGGAAATTCGTCAACACTGGTCACCACGAGGGATATCACGACTCATGGTATACCCAACGACTCGTGGCGACTAGTCCTTAGGTGCACTATCCAAACTCTTCAACCTTCAATCAAATCTTGACCATGGCTAACACAACCACTACTCGTGGTCACACCCGTGATCACTCCCAAATACCAAAATTCTACCAAGTCCACCCTTCTTCCGAGGAGTCACTTGACGACTCGCGGTGCACCTCATGGGTCACTGGACGACTCGTCCTGTGACCTAGTGAAGAAAATATTGTTTTCTCCATTTCAACTCTCGAGTTTGATCTTAGGGCTTTCGGGGTATTACACTAGAGTCCTCCACAGGTAATGACTGGAAGGGTAAGCTTAAGACCCTCTGACATGTGCGTACAGTGATGTGACTAAGATGTATACCCGACATATCTTTCATGATCCAAACATAAGCCCGGATTTAGATACGAAATTTAGAACCATAAATGGCTCCAAGTCGACCCATTGCATGAACATAAAACTAAAGCTGAACATAAATAAAGCGGAAGACTAATTTATGAAATAGCGAAAGTCTTAATATTAAAACATTTTCCCAACGAAAATAATATAATACTGATCCGAAGCTGAATATAATACTATGTTTGAAAAGCCTCTACATACTAACTAGTTGATGAGACAACATCCCCTACTAGATCACTAGAAGTCTGAAACTGAAATAGCAATAGTACAACTAACTAAAGGTCCTCGAATGATGAGGACTCACCAACAGGTGAACAGGATGAGCTCTAGATACTGGCTAACGGTGGGACTGAGTTTGTATGTCAGAGCTTGTATCATGAAATGATACAATATAGAGTATGCAGTCAGTACTTGGAATATACCGAGTATGCAGTCAGTACTTGGAATATACCGAGTATGCAAGGTAAGTAAAACAAGCTAAGTAAGTAAAATTGAAAACATGCATAACATAAAATCATATCATTATAATATTCTGAGAGTAAGGACTACATGCTGATATCTTGAAAACATGAATAAACATAACTGAACTTCATAACTGAAAAGAATGACCCAAAGATGAAAGTGATGGTCATAAGTAAAACTAGTAAAACGTAAAATTGGGTCAGACCTATTGAAAACATAATCTCGTACTGATGAATATGCATAACTGAAATCATGAGGAACAATGAGAGACTCGTCATTTAACCAGCTAATCACGATAGAGTTTACATGATCCCAACTATTACACTCAAGTGGGCAGAGCCGTCCGAAGCCTTTCCAGGGCTAAGGGCACTTCCATGATATCGATATCAAGCTGAAGGCCTCTTGGGGGTAGGGAAAGCTCATGAAGGAGGTCCCAATGAATTGGCACGTAGTTCTGAGGCCCGGGATTTACTAAACCCTTAACCTACTCGGTGCTAGACACTACTCCTAAAAACATGCATATGCTCTCTATCATTTTCCAACGAAGCTGAACTATCATTTTTCAACAAAGTTGATCATGAATTTACATACATAGTCTGAAATCTGAATATGAGGAGCCTTGGCTCAAAACATACCACAAGCTGAAAAGTTGGAGTCTAGACTCCAAAATCATGTGGTAAGCTAACATCATAAACTTGAACTAAATCATGAAAACATACTTAGATCATGTGGGCTTGACCAAAATTTAACATGCTTGGACTAGACTTGATAGTCAAAATCATGGTTTATTGGGTAATTCATAAATACTTTCATGATAAACATCTCATCATGCTTGAAAATATAGATCGTAATCTTAACTTTTCATGAAACTTGCTTAATTGGGAATATGATTTTCAAAACTAGAAATCATGAACTGTAATTCAAAATAAGTATAAAACATTCCCATAAATCTTAAAATATCATTTAAACCGTGAAGGGAATTGGCCCATAAACAAATCATGGAGAATTTCATGAAATTGGGTTAAAAGCCCATAAGATCATAAACTTATTAAGACTTGAATTCATGAACTTGATGAGAAATTTGGACATGAGAGTGAAAGGAAACTCCTATTCATAGACCTACATACCTAGGTAATCTGATTCTACACTCTTCCTTGAAAGCCCAAGAGAATTGGAGAAGAACTTGAAAAATTCTAGGCTTGATTTTCTTAGGAATTCTCTAATCTTGCATGCATGGGGAGGGAATAGGTTAGAATAGGCTAAACCCTCTTAAAATCCTTCTAACTAAGCTTAAATTGACGTAATTTAGGGCTTAGGAGCTTAGGAATTATGGAAATACCTTTAATGAAATCACAAGAAAAACTAAATTACCGGCTGCTACGACCCATACCATGAGTCTTACAATCGACCTACGACTCGTGGTATCCTTCCGTACTGAACAAGTCCTAAAACATCACTCCTCTGAAAAATTCCACGAATCCTACTACGACCCATAACTACTAACCACGAGTCGTACCCCCCACTCATACAATCAACACCTGGAAAGTCCCCAATTTTTGTTACAACATACCATGAGTCGTACCCACACACTACAACTCATGGTGGGGACTTGTGGTTTCGAAGTGCAACTGATGAACCTTACTACGAGTCATCCTACGAGTCATACCATCCTCGTACGACTGGCACCATCAATTGTATTGAGACAAAAATATAGGTTTCTCCTACTGCGCACTTTTAAAATCCCAAACTTAGTCTTAGGAACTTTTTGGGTATTACAATATCTCTCCCTTAGGAACATTCATCCTTGAATGTGGGTAAACATACTGAATAAATGGGGAAAGGATCTGCCATCCCAAATACTGGACATCTGAAGTTGAGAACTGACAGAGTAACTAACTCCAAATTGAAACACATGACTAAACTGAATTCATGACTCACACATACATGCATTGGCATAAAAGAAACTGAGAGACATGAACTAGACATGAAGTAGAATAGAGTATTAAGGAGGAAACTGGTACCTCAAGCTGGAACTGATCCAGAAGGAAAAAGATGTGGCTATTTAGCCATCATATCTGCTTCGGCTTCCCATGTAGCTCCCTCGACCAGCTGATTTCTCCATAGAACCTTTACCGAAGATACTTCTTTATTCCTTAACTTTCGAACCTGACGATCAAGGATCTCAATCAGAACCTCTTCATAGCTAAGGTTATCATTCACCCCAATGGTTCCATTGGTATGACTAAAGTCGGGTTACCAATATACTTCTTCAAGAGTGATACATGGAAGAGTGGATGTACAGAAGTCAACTCTGAGGGCAATTCCAACTCATAGGCCACCTTGCCAACATGTCTCACAATCCTGTACAAGCCAATATATTAAGGACTAAGCTTCCCTTTCTTTCTGAATCTCATCACTCCCTTCATGGGAGATACCTTCAAGAACACCCAATCATCAACTTTAAATTCAAGTTCTCTCCTCCTTACATCCGCATAGGACTTTTGACGACTCTGAGCTATTTTCAACCTTTCCCTTATAAGTTAAACTTTCTCCAGAGCCTCATGAACTGAATCTGGCCCTATCAACGTAGCCTCACCTACTTCAAACCAACAAATAGGCGATCTACATCTCTGCCATAAAAAGCCTCAACTGGGGCTATTTGAATACTGGAGTGGTATTTGTTGTTGTAAGAAAACTCGATAAGAGGTAAATGGTCATCCCAACTATATTTAAAGTCAATCACACATGCTCTCAATATATCTTCAAGAGTCTGAATGGTCCGTTCGGCCTGACCATCCGTCTGCGGTTGAAAAGCTGTGCTAATCTTGACTTGAGTACCAAGTCCCTTCTGAAATGACTTTCAAAACTATGAAGTGAACTGTGTACCTCTTTTTGATATGATGGACAAAGGAACACCATGCAACCGAACTAACTCCCGAATGTATAATTTAGCATAATCCTCGCTGAGTTGGTGGTTTTAACTAGTAGAAAATGTGTTGCTTTACTCAACCTGTCCACAACCACCCAAATAGAGTCATATTGTCGACGGGTGCGAGGCAACCCTATGATGAAGTCCATATTGATCTCTTCCCACTTCCAAGTGGGAATACTAATATCTTGTAGCACACCTCCTAGTCTTTGATGCTCCACTTTCACTTGTTGGCAATTTGGACACTTAGCTACAAACTCCACTATGTCCTTCTTCATACCATTCCACCTATAGACTTTCCGTAGGTCACGATACATCTTGGTGGCACTTGGATATATGGAATATCGGGAACGATGAGACTCATGCAACATCCATTCTCTCAAGTTGTCAACACCTGAAACACATAAAGGACCTTGATATCGAAGTACACCATCTCTCCCTTGGGAGAAGACCTCTACTTTCTGATTCGGAACCACTTCCTTCAACTTTACCAAAATGGGATCCTCATCTTGCCTTGCCTTGACTTCAGTCACCAAAGAAGATTTTGAACCATTCTGAATAACGACACCACCATCCGTCGAATCCACAAGACGAACTCCTAATCGTGTAAGTCGGTGCACATTCTTCACCAATTCTTTCCTTCTATCTTCCACATGGGAAACACTCTCCATGGATAGTCTGCTAAGAGTATCCGCCACTACATTGGCCTTTCCTGGATGATAGAGGACACTCATGTCATAATCCTTAAGATGCTCTAACCGCCTTCTTTGTCTCAAATTCAAGTCCTTCTGGGTAAACACATACTGAACACTCTTGTGGTCCATGAACATATCCATATGCATGCCATATAAATAATGCCTCTAAATCTTCAGTGCAAACACCACTGCTGCCAATTCTAGGTTGTCCGTTGGATAACTCTTCTCATGAGTCTTAAGTTGTCTAGAGGCATACACAATGACTTTACCATGCTACATCAACACACATCCAACATCAACCCTAGAGGCATCACAATACACCACAAATCTATCTGTACCCTCCGGTAGGGTCAATATTAGGGTTGAAGTGAGTCCAGTCTTTAACTCTTGAAAACTCTTCTCACAGGTATCTGACCACTGGAATTTGACTTTCTTCTGGGTCAACTTAGTCAACGATGCTACAATGGATGAAAATCCTTCAATAAACCTCCTGTAGTAGCCCACTAAACTCAAGAAACTCCTGATATCCAAAGGATTAACTAGTCTAGGCCAATTCTTTACAACTTCTATCTTTTGCGAGTCCACTTGCACACCCTCACTTGAAACCACAAGGCCCAAAAATGCTACTGAGTTCAGCCAAAATTCACACTTGCTAAATTTAGCAAACAGTCGGCGATCCTTAAGAGTTTGTAGTACAATCCTCAAATGAGCGACATGCTCCTCCTCGCTCTGAGAGTATATGAGAATATCATCTATGAACACAATCACAATCATGTCCAAATATGGCTTGAATATCCTATTTATCAAATCCATAAAAGCTGCAGGAGCATTCGTTAGTTCAAAGGACATACCTACAAACTCATAGTGACCATACCAAGTCCTGAAAGTTGTCTTCAGGATGTCACTCTCTCTAACTCTGAGATAGTGATAACCGGACCTGAGATCTATCTTTGAGAAACACTTAGCACCCTTAAGTTGGTCAAACACATCATCAATCCTGGGAAGAGGATACTTTTTCTTGATTGTGACCTTGTTCAACTATCGGTAGCCAATGCACATACGAAGAGAACCATCCTTCTTCTGAACAAAGAGAATTGGTACACCCCATGGGGAATTGCTAATTCTACTGAAACCCTTGTCTAAGAGATCCTTCAACTGCTCTTTCAACTCCTTTAGCTCAGTTGGAGCCATTTTGTAAGGAGGAATAGATATAGGCTGCATATCAGGATGAAGATCAATACCAAAGTCAATCTCCCGCTTGGGAGGGGCTCTGGGTAAATCATCTGGGAAAACCTATGAATACTCACACACTATGGGGACTAACTAGAGAGTCGGGGTCTCGGACATAGCATCTTTAACCCGAACTAGATGGTAGGAAAAATCCTTAGAAATCATCTTTCTGGCCTTAAGGTAGGAAATAAAGAGACCTATAGGCACAACTGAACTACTTCCACTCAAGGACTGGCTCACTCAGAAATCAGAACTCTACCGCACGGGTTCTACAATTCACGGAGGCATAACATGCATGTAACCAATCCATGCCAAAGATAACATCAAATCTATCATATTTAACTCTACTAAATCTATTGAGGTGACTTTCTTAAGGGCTGTGATAAGGCAATTTCTGCATCCCCATCGAGCTATAATTGAGTCACCGACTGGAGTAGAGACTGAGAAGGGTTCTGATAGGATTTCAAGACTGACTCTAAAGCTACTAGTAACATAGGGCGTCACAAAATATAAGGTAGCCCCTAGATCTAACAATGCATAAACATTAATATGGGATACTCATAACATAACAGTGACCACATCCGGAGAAACCTCCTGCTCTTAACGAGACGAGAGGGCATAATACCTGTTTTGACGCTGACCACAACCTGCACTAGTGGATGCACCCTGCTGAATTGAGCATGCTGAATTGGTGGCTGGGTATCAACCTCTACCATGGCACTGTCTGGCTGTTGGACAATCTCTAAGCATATGATCGGACTTCCCACAACCGAAACATTCACCTGTTCCCGCAAAGCACTGACCGGTATGCCTCTTACCACACCTATCACATCCTGGAAAGCTGGGCTCCACTGACCGCTCCCTTGACCTCGAGAACCCTGACGCTTGTCCCCTCTGATCACGCTTAGACCTGGATGGAACACCTACAGCTGAAGGTGTTAGGGCTGATGATCTCTGGTGGGACTGCTGGCGATGATCACCATCCGTCCTCTGCTGGGAGAACCCAAAACTATCTGTCCTAGCCCTCTTGGCCTCTTTTTCCCTCTCCCTCATCTTCACTGCCTCTATCTGCTAGGCATACACAACCAATCAAGAGAAGTCAATGTCCTGATGGAGCATAGAGGTTCTGCAATCCTTGACCAAATAATCCGCTACCCATTCAAAAATCTGCTCACCCGATCCCTCTAATTGGCCACTATCTCTGACGCATAGTTGGACAAACGGGTGAACTCTAGGACATACTCCTGGATGGTCATATTATTCTGTCTCAAATTTACAAACTTGACTGCCTTGATGTCCCTCATCTCCCCGGGAAAGAATTGGTCCAAGAATGCGGTGAGAAACTTATCCCAATCAATTGGACCCGCTCCGACTCTCTGGCTATCCTTCCACTATCTATACCAAATATGAGCAACCCCTTTTAACTGATAAGAGGCTAGGTCTGCACACTCCTCCCTCGTCACCCCCATAATCTGGGTGATCTTCTGAATCTCCTCGATTGAACTCATGTGGGTCCTCATCCACTCTCGACCCAAGAAACTCAGGGGAATTCATCCTAAGGAAATCCCTGACCCTAGCCACCGTTGCGTTTCCATTCTAGGGAATGTAAGCCACCGCTTGTTGATTGACCTGAGCGATCAACGCCTGTGCCAACATTTGGATCACTTCCCTAAACTCAGCATGGGCAACCTGCTCGGGCACATGATTCTCTGGGGCTAGTGGGCTTGATGGTGCCCATCTCCGTTGCCATTCTCATAGCCATTTCCATTTCCATTCCTTCTTCTATTAACTCGGTGTGGAGGCATAATTCATCAAATGCGTATAGCACGAGTTAGAAGGATAGAGAGATATTTTATCACATGAAATAGATATGTAAGAAGGGAAATTTCCTAAAACATTTCATACCCTCTTCATTATAAGTGTGGCACGCTTCACACCCACGAAAAAGACTCTACTTAACGTGACTTTTGGACACACTGAACCTTTGCTCTGATACCAAGTTTTTTATGACCCGAACATAGGCCCATATTTAGACACGAAACATAGAACCATAAATGGCTCCAAGTCAACCCATGGCATGAAAATAAATCTGAAGGTCAACATAAATAAAGCGGAAGAATAATTTCTAAAATAGCAGAAGTCTGAATATTAAAACATTTCCACAAAGGAAATAACATAATATTGATCTGAGGCTGAATATAATACTGTCTGAAAAGCCTCTACATACTGAAGAGCTAATGGGACAACACCCCCAACTAGCTCACTAGAAGTCTGAAACTGAAATAACAATGACACAGCTAACTGAAGGTCCTCGAAGGATGAGGACTCACCAACAGGTGAACAACATGAGCTTTGGAGACTGGCTAATGGCGGGATTGAGTCTGTAAATCTGAGCCTGTAACATGAAACATACAACATACAGTATGTGGCCAGTACTTAAAATGTACTTAGTATGCAAGGTAAGTAAAAATAAGTAAAATTAGAAACATGCATAACATAAATCATATCATTATAAGATTATGAGAGTAAGGACAACATGTTGATATCTTTAAAACATAAACAAAAGTAACTGAACTTCATAACTAAAATGAATGACCCAAAGCTGAAACTGATGGTCATAAGTAAAACTGATAAAACTGAACATTGCGTCAAAGCTGTTGAACCCATAATCTCATAACTGATGAACATGCATAACTGAAATCATGAGGAACAATAGGAGACTTGTCATATAGTTGACATAATCATGATAGAGCTTACGTGATCCCCACTATTACTCTCAAGTGGCAGAGCTGTCCAAAGTCTTGCTAAGGCTAAGGGCGCTACCATGATATCGATTTCAAGCTGAAGGTCCCTTGGGGGCAGGAAAAGCTCACAAAGGAGGTCCGATTGAATCTAAATAGACCTATACAGGCATGTAGTTCTGAGGCCTGGGATTTACTAAATCTGTAGCCTACTCGGTGCTAGATACTACTCCCAAAAACATGCATATGCTCTCCATCATTTTTCAACGAAGCTGAACCATCATTTTTAATGAAGCTGATCATGAAATTACATACATTGTCTAAAATTTGAATATGAGGAGCCTTGGATCAAAACATACCACAAGCTGAAAAGTGTGAGTTTAGACTCCAAAACCATGTGGTAAGCTAACATCATAAACTTGAACTAAATCATGATAACATACTTAGATCATGAGGGCTTTCCCAATTGGAAATAATAGTGAAAGAAAACTCCTACTCATAGCCCTATATACTTGGGTAATCTGATTCTGCACTCTTCCTTGAAAGCCCAAGAGAATTGGAGAAGAACTTGAAGAATTCTAGGCTTGATCTCCTAAGGAATTCTCTAATATTGCATGCATGGGGAGGGAATAGGTTAGAATAGGATAAACCTTCTTAAAATCCTCCTAAATGAGCTTAAAACGATGTAGTTAGGGCTTAGGAGCTTTGGAATTACAGAAATACCCTTAAAAAAATCATAGGAAAAACTGAACTACCAGCTGCTACGACCCCTACCACGAGTCGTATAATCGACCTATGACTCGTGGTATCCTTCCATACTGAACAAGTCCCAAAACATCACTCCTCTGAAAAATTCCATGAATCCTACTATGACCCTTTACTACTACCCACGAATCATACCCCCTACTCGTACAATCAATACCTGGAAAGTCCCTAGTTCTTGTTATGATCTATACCATGAGTCGTACCGACACACCACGACTTGTAGTGAGGAATCGTGGTTTCGAAGGCCAACTACTGAATCTTACTACGGGTAATCCTATGAGTCGTACCATCCTCATACGACTAGTATCATCGATCGTACTAAGACAAAAATGCAGGTTTCTCCTACTGGCGCACTTTTAAATTCCCGAACTTAGTCTTAGGAACTTTTGGGATATTAAAATATCATCGATAGTATGATTGAGAGATCAGAGATTTTGTGGGTATGGTATGACATACATACAACTGCAATAATGAGGAGGTACAGATACAGGGGTTACACAAGATGTACTAACATAATTTGGGTTGAGGTGAGAGACATGGTTGGAAAACAATACATGAAGTTACGGTACAGGTATGGGACTATATGACATAACTGTGATATGATGAAATAGGTATGTATGTGTATTTGATCGTGGAAGATTTGACTCCATCGATATGGATTGATGCTTTCCTTGTGTGTTGTTGAGTTGTTTAACTTGTATTTGTGATTGAATGTTTGATTAAAGTGGTTGTGGGTTACAGAAAGTAGCATGACGGGTTTAACAAAATGTAGTGAATTACAAGGAGACAACGGGTTAAACTTTATATTATTTAACATAGTAAATTATGGAGGGTCAGGAAATCCTATAAGTAATTAAAGAGGTTAATAAATGATAAAAACAGACTTGGTCAATGATAGTGAGATAAATAAAAGAGGTAGACATGCTATCAAGTTGTATGATGAAAACAGAGAGAGAAACTGGATCAGGGACATTGGGCAACTAACTATTTTGGGGTACCACTGCAGTGGGAAAATCACCTCGGTAGCGGGTCCATTTTAGCGGTTGAAACATTTATTGCAGCGGGATAAAAGAGGCAGATTGAGAGATTAGCGAATGGCTAGGATGGTAAGGTAGCTTCATGAACCTTGATGAGACATAAGAATGATAGCGTAACTAATGAACTTAGTGGATTGTTGCATAAGCAGAGTAGTTACTGAATTTATTAATATCAATTGTATATTGATTATTATGTTGTTAAGTAAACTAATTAGTCGGCTGATGATGCATATCGGTATATGTGGTATACTGATACTACCTTGCTATAGCTTTTTGGTGTAGGTTGTGGCAAGTTTTGAAGTTCCTTGATTGACATGGAGTACTTAGCATCAACTTCCGCGTTCTTCTTCTCAAATGAATCTGTGTCATTGGTCTTGTCAAGTATTCTGTTAGAGCTCTAATACCTGTGTAGACTTGATCTTGAAAGAGTCAAGGTTTGGAGATACTTTTATTGATATTTCAAAATATTGTTGATTCGGGTAAATTAATAAGAATTTTGGGTATTTTATGTAATGTTTCGAAAAGGGTTCTACTATCGAGTAGAGTCAATTTAGGTGCCTGCACGACCCGTCCATTTGGGATTGTGACAACTGCATATATAAATGAACATCCATAATATAATATATTTATAACACTCCCCCATGAATATTCTTTAATAGATAATTTTCTCATTAAAACCTTACTAGAAAAACCCAAATGGGAAATAATCCTAGTGAATGAAAGAGAGTACATGTATTTAATAATACGTATTACTAGCTGCCTATAATGACGCGGATGTCATTACGGGATGGTTAAGAGCATAAAACACAAAAATCTGGATAAGGATGAGATAGGGAGGTCATGAAATAAATTAAGTGTAGAATTTTCCAATTTTGGGTAGCTACTGGTCCGAGGGACCGGTATAGCGAGACCGTGGTAGCGGTCGGAGTTCCGCTATAGTGAAAACTGGTGAGTATCCGTTTGGACCTCCGCAACAGACCTATGACCACTGTAGTGAGTCCGCTGCAACGGACAATAGGAATAAGAAAGTGGGTTTAAGTGGGAATTATGGGGTTTTCATACTATTATTTCCTAAAACGCGATCAGGAGGTCTAGAGGATGGAAAAACTCTCCAGAGCAGTAATCTCTTCACCAAAGGTAAGATTTTCGATTCTCTATCTCTAAAGTGGGTAGTTTTGATCCTAGATGCTTCGTAGACCTCTAATGGTGGGAATTTTTTAGAGGAAGAACCCTAGGCTATTAACTAGGGCTAAATTGTAGGGTGATTAGGGGGTGAGTTGGGTTGGTGTTGATAAGTTTTGATCGCTCCACTAGAATCACGTGTTGGGAACAAAGGTTGCTCGGAGAATTGAATTAGAACCGAGTAGAATTGTGGTTTCACTTTCGCAAAACACCCTGAAGGGGAGGGTTTGATTTGTTAGACTCTAAATTAAAGGGTAATTAACAAATTACTTTTGTTATTGTAGATTTTATGCATTCTGAAGCTTTTAGGAAACGCAAGGCTCCCGCGGGGTAGTTGAATTGTTACCTTCCAAATTGTGGTAGGTTATGGTTTATAGGGATAGACCTATATAATGACATGTATAGCGTGCAATATTGATATATGATTGGTCTTCGGATGTTTACGTGATATGTGATTCTATTGTTATTAATTTATCTCATGAATGTGACTAAGATGTAATGTTGAATTGTGATGACTTGTTTAAAAGATTGTGTAAATATGTTAGCATAATTACCTATGATTAATGGTTAGTAAAGTGATCCCACTCCGTTAATGAGAGAATTGTTAATTAATGATGGCTTATTTGAGCAGTAGATTGTAACTTTCTGTATGTTGCAATAATGCACTTGTCATGCCTTTTATGAGAATGATGAATGAAAAGATTTAACATCCTAAAATGAGAGGTTCGAGCCCGAGGGGAGTATACGGGCGAGCGAATAACTTTATTTGAGTGGCTCGTGTCTGAATAACTTTTCATAATAGTTGATTTCTTTTTCATGAATGTTTTGATTTTGGGGGTAGTATCGAGATTCGTTGGTTCGCTCACCGGAGGATTAGTGTGGGTGCCAATCACGGCCATTTGGGTCATGACACTTGATGTGCTGTGAATTTACAACACTATTGATGCTAAAAACTAAGAAAATAGCATGGACTTAGGTGTATCTATGTGGATATGAGGCACTTTTCCTTTGATTTCAGGATAAATGTGTGTTGGAACAATAAATTGCAAAAGGAAGCTAAAAGTGTGCAAAAAAGGGCAAAAAATGCAGACCACAGTACGATCCGTAGGATGGACCTATGAGTCGTACCGAGGACCTTGATCAAAAGCTGAAAGTTAACCTGGAAGACTGAACTTATGAAACTTGTAACGGATCGTACCATGGTGGTATGAGTCGTGGTAGGCCAGTCATGACAAATTCCAGAAGAATTGCACAGAAGGTTAATTCTCAGTATGAGAGCACCCTACGACCCGTGAGATGAAGGTACGAGTCGTACCATATCGGTCGTGGTGAAGTTCAGAAGAAGTTCAAAAGATCAGGATCAAGCCACGAGTGTCAATGTACGAGTCGTAGCATGTTGGTATGAATCGTACCTTGACCCAACACTTAACCAAAATTCATCCAACACTCCAAGCCATGAGTTGATGTCACGATCCGTGAGAAGCCCCTACGAGTCATAGGTGGACCCGTGACGAGGTTGGCAACAAATATGGAAAGCAGTCCTGTTAGTTTAGGAAAAGGTTTCTTGTGTCTCTATAAATACTTTTTATGTTTTATTTTTAATAGAGGACGATGAATAGACTTAATTCTAGTAGAAAAACATTGTAGTAAGCAATTTTACATTATTGGAAGAGAGATTTGAGTTGGTTCAACCTTGTGATCAGCCTTTTCTTGAATTCATCTTGTTCTTACTACTTGTTATTCAAGATTTCGTGGTTTAATTGAAGGAATTGTTTTTCTCAATCATTTCTGTAATTATTGTTATATGTTTTCAATAATGAACACAAGTCACAACCTTGCAACTATGAGAGGCTAAAACCTCCATAGCTAGGGTTGTGGGAACCATGGCGGATTAACAAGTTAGGGTTTCATAAAGTGAGTCTAAAACCAATACTAAATACTTATATTATATTCTCTTCATCTTTAATGATTCTTATCGGCGTACAACGTTAGGAAGTGCCCAAATTCTTTACTTGCTTTGGTCGAAGAGGTAGAGTTAGGAAAAGAGAATTACAACAGAGCCTTGATCTTGATGATCATTGTATTAACTTGTGCTGCGGTCGCAGGATAGTTATATCTGGAACTTAGTGATAACGGTTAGTTTACAAAACTCATGAGACTTGGTCGAATAATTTAGGATAGTCATTCAATAGGGATTGGTCGATCGTTTGAATGAATCTAAGTTATCAGTTCTATAAGTAAGTATTGATAAAGATCACAAGTGTATACCCAAAGCTGTTATGAACCCATGGGGAACAGAAACCCTAGTTATCCTTTAATTATTGAATCACAAGTATAATCTTGACTGTTGTTTATTTTTATTATTGCTTTTTATTAGAATTCCCCCATTGTGAAGTAATTACCAAACAAGTTCATCTACCGGCTATAATCTAGATCTTCCATATTTCCTATGGGTTCGACCCCAACCTATAAGTTTGGGTTCTTTATTGAAAACGTCTGCTTCATACTTCAGTTGGAAGTGTGGTTTGAGCGTTATCAAAAAGTGGCACCGTTGCGGGGGAATACGGCTAAGACTAGGTTATTTGCTTGTATTTAACTTTTTTGGTTATTATTTCTTTAATTACATTTATTTTTGTGTTTTTCTTTGGTACCCACAGGTTGTCCTCCAGTGGATGCCAAGCACTCGAAGTAAAGAATACCCCCTTGTTCCACTCAATCCCGAATTCAAACGAGCACTGCATAGAATGGAAAACCCTAAGAAGAGAGAAGCATGTTTAGCTGAAGAAGATAGGCAAGCTGAGCTAGTTCGATTAGCTGCACTTCAGCAAGCTGGTGATGATAGAGATGAGGTGGTAAATGCTAGTCGACATGGGAGGGGCAACTGAGCTTAGAGATTTTCCCCCCAGTTCTTCGATGATGATGACCCAGATATTGATGAGGTTGGGTCAACTGGAGCAATTGTGCCACCACCACTACCCGCTGGGGCCAAATTTGACATTACGAGCATCGTGATTCAACTGCTAAACATGAAGGGGGTGTTCAGTGGCCACGCAGCGGATGAAGCCAACCTGCATTTGATGAACTTTGTAGGAATATTCAAGGCATACAAGTTGCCCAGAGTAAGCCAGGATGCAATAAGACTCCGACTCTTCCCTTTCTCTCTATCAAGGGAAGCTACTTTGTGGTTATCGGAGTTGTCTAATGACTCCATAACTAATTGGAGGGAGCTTAAACAAGCCTTATTCGAGAGATTCTTCTCCCCATCAAGGATGTTACAGTTAAAATATGAGATCTATAATTTCCAGTAGATTAAGACGGAGGCACTTCATGAAACCTGGTTGAGGTTCAAAAAGAAGTTGACTAAGTGCCCGAACCATAAAATTCCAGATGACAGTTTGTTGGAAATCTTTTACAGGTCTCTTAATAATAGCACCAAGGCTGTAGCAGACACAGTGGCGGGTGGAGCATTGATGAGTCACACCTGGGAGGAAGCAACCACTATCCTTGACAAGGTGACAAAGACAAACAGGGCCTGGCATACAAGGGAGGCTGATGCAGTGGCAGGTACATATGTTGTTGGTTTGACTGCAGACCAATGAAGGAAGGAGGAAGAACGCGATTAGGAGCTGGCTCACATGCACACATCATTGGATTTGCTGACAAAGCATATCATGGGAGCAGGAGACAAAAAGGTAAATGTAGTGGGAACACAAAGAAGGGAGAAAGGAGTGGATCACTCTGATTCTGAGGAGGAGGCAAACTTCCTAGATAGCCAGGTGGCGGGTTTCCGAGCCAACGCCCAAGTGTCTGGACAAGACAATTGGCACCAAGGTTCTAGAAATCAAGGTTGAAACCAATACAGAGACAACTACAACAGGAACGGGTTTAGAGATAGGAGCCATGGTCGTGAGTGAGAGGGAGAATGGAGAAGGAATGACGGATATAACAACGATTGGGTTGGAGTCTATGTGCCTCCTAACGTACAAGAAGGGGAGGCCGGACAATCAAAGTTGGAGAGTATGATGGCTGAAATGCTGAATAAGGTGAGGTCCATGAATGATCAGTTAAAAGAAATTCGAAGTGACTTATCTGGCATGGGTCAGAAAGTGGAATCTCACGCCACCGCCACCAAGTAGATAGAACACCAACTTGGGCAACTGTTGGCATCAATGAACCCTAGACAAAAGGGTATACTCCCTAGCAACACTGTCCAAAATCCAAAGAATGATGCTCATTGCATGGCAGTGATGACTAGGAGTGGTAAAACCACAGTTGACCCGCCGTTTCCTGTTGAAGTTGAAAAGAGGAAAGAGAGCTTGATTGAGGAAGAAGAGATTGGTGATGAGACACAACATGATGGGTTGCAAAAGGCCCCTAGGAGTGAGAAGGAATGCGACATGGATCAAGGGGCAACTCTAGTGCAAAAGGCAATCCCGAGACCACCACCACCATTCCCACAAAGGATGAAGAAAAAGGTGGACAACGGTAAGTTCCAAAAATTTATTTCAATGCGTAAACAACTTTCTGTGAATATACCGTTGGTTGAAGCACTAGAGCAGATGCCGGGATATGCAAAATTCATGAAGGACCTGGTGACGAAGAAAAGATCTGTAAGTATGAGCCGATTGACAATGTCCATCATTGTAGTGCCATAGCAACAAGGGTCTTTGCTCAGAAAAAGGAAGACACAGGTGCCTTCACGATACCTTGCACCACTGGTAATGTCAAGTTTGCAAGGGTACTCTGTGATCTGGGAGCTAGCATTAATCTAATGCCCTTGGCAGTCTTTAAGAAGCTAGGATTTGGAGCCCCCACACCAACCAACATGCGCCTACTGATGGCTAACAGAACAGTAAAAAGACCAGTGGGCATCCTAGTTGATGTTCTCATCAAGGTTGATAAGTTTATATTCCTAGCGAACTTTGTGATCTTGGATTGCGAGGTCGATTATGAGGTCCCCATCATTCTGGGGCAACCATTCCTCGCCACTGGAAAAGCTCTAGTAGATGCGGAAGCTGGCCTGTTGAAGTTCAGGCTAAACAAAGAAGAGGTCACTTTCAACATCTGTCGGACTATGAAGAAACCAAAGGAAATTAGTGTGATCTCAGCACTTGAGGATAAGTATGAGTCAGTTGATGAATTCTGAGTAGTCAAGAGAATTGCGTCGTGTCGTGACATTAGTCAGGCGCTTCTTGGGAGGCAACCCAAGTGGTGGTTTGGTGAAATTTGAGTAATCAGAGCACCTGCATCGTGCTGCGATGTTAAATCAAACACTTCTTGGGAGGCAACCCAAGTTATTGATCTAAATGTATGCTCAGTGTGCAGGAAAACAAAAATAGGTGGCTAAGAAATCTGCTGCTACAGGATCTCAGTACGACTCATGGTAAGGTCCTACGAGTCGTGGTAGCAGAAATGGTGAAAAGCAGAGAAAATTCTAAGCAAATTCTGACCTACGATTCGTACCTTCATGGTACGAGTCGTAGGACGCTCTTGTAGGTCACCAGGTAAGTTCTCTATAACTAAAGTCATTACGGGCCAGGGATGAGTCGTAGGTTGCTCCTACGACTCGTGGTACGAGTCATGACGGGTCAAATTGACCCAATTTGGCCCAGATTTTTTAAATTGACCCTCACCTACTTAAACATCAAAATCAACCATCTTCCCACGCTAACACCTCAAAACCCCAAAACCCACGACTTGAGAACTGTCTACCTAACACCCGTAGCCTCCCAACATCAAGATATCAAAAAGCAATTCTTACTTTAGTTGATTTCCAGTCTATGAATCGCGAATCAAGTAAGTGATTTACATTCTAAGTTATTAATGCTTGAAAGTGAACTTGAGGGAATCGAAAACCCATACGAATCATTGGGTATGCTTGAAAATCAATGGGTATGAGCAAACAACTTCAATTCGATCAAAAACCCACTGGAAATCGATTGAATTTTCTAGAAAACCTAAGGGGAGTTACGGGTAGGGGAGGAATGTGCAAAACAAAAAACTACACACTGATAAAAAAAATCATAAAATTGGGATGAAAAAGGGTATGTAGCACAGTACGGGTCGTAGGTTGACATTACGAATCGTATTGAGTGCTTGTACAACTTATTTTGAAAATTCAATCTGGGAAGCCCACCCTATGACTTGTGGAATCGACCTACGGGTTGTACCACGAGTCGTGGTGAAAAAAAGAATATGTGCAAAATGGGACTTCATTAGATGACTCAAGGTACGGATCGTACCTTCATGGTACGAGTCGTACCTGCAAGTCGTGGGGGACCATTAGGGTTTCTCACGAGTCATACCTTCAAGGTACGACCCGTACTGAGGACCCATGATGAGATACTACAATTCTTCTATCTGATTTTTCTTTTTCAAAGATGGAATGCTAACCTCTTTCTCACCAGGTACAATGACATACAATGCAGGGAAGACAAAACACAAGCCTGCAGGCAATTGATAAATGAAACAACAGACTCAGAGTCTGAGCAAGCCGGAGATTCACCTAGTGGTTCACTTGAGGATTATCAAGTGGACACCTCAGACACAGATGGTACAAGAACCACTCGGGCAAGAGCAAAGGCCCAAGCCGAAGAAACCACGGCCACATCTGCTCAAGCTCCCCAGTCTGAAGAGGGGGATAGAGAGGAACAAAAAAGGCTGGGAACAGACTTAAACACTAAGGAAGGGTCAGAAGGGACCCATGATGATGCAGAAAGTAGCTCAACCAACAGGGGACGTACAGGTGAATGTCCCTAGTACTCAGGAGCAGAGCTAGACACCGGCTACAGATGTCGGTCATTCAAAGTCAGCAACCAGCACCTCAACTACACCGCTTCCTAGTATACAAACTCAGACTCCAGCAGGGTACATCTTGGTACCATAGGATTTCCTCCAGAAACTAGCAAAGAGATTGACCATGGCCGAGTGCAAAATTCAGGCAATGATGGAGAATGTAAAGCCATGGGTCAAATCTGAGATAGATGCAGCAGCTCAGGCCCTTCATGCTCACCTGGATATTTTTGAAAGTAGATTCAACATGAGGATGGTGGAGCAGTCAGACACCGGCAGTCTCCGTGCGGAGTTGGGGTCTCTTCGGAGCCAAGTGGTTGAGTTGTCTTTACGGCAACCATTTGTTATGGCAGCCCCCACTCTTCCGAACCTGGATGCAGAGCTTGAGGAGGATATTGACTTGGCAGCATACTGGGGGCCAACTGCAATCGGTGATAAAGGAAAAAAGAGAGCTGCTGAAGATGTTGGTGAGGAGAGTGTGAAAAAGAAGAGAAAGAAGAAGAAGAAAGAGCACAAGCGAGCTAGAGCGTAGAGCATGCGAGCTCATGAGGAGCATATGACTGAGCTGCATGAGAGAGTTAGAGGAGCGGGAAGCTCCACCGCAGCTCAGCCCGAGCTTGCTAGTGGCCATGACCCTTCGGGTGAGCCACATTCAGCCCCGGTTTCCACAGAGGCCGTTCAAATGGCTACAGTTACTGAGGGGGGTACCACTCCCCCCATTGTTACACCATTGAGTGCGCCGACCACTACTAGTGCCACTACTACCGCGGAGGTACCACCTTCGTGAGATGACAGAGGCGAAGTCTGAGTAGCCACAAGTACGTCCCTTTTTCCCTTCAAGCTTATACTTTGTGCTTCAGGGACGAAGATCATTTTTTAAAAAGGGGTGGGGGTGTACATGTATTTTTGGGATATTTTTGGTCTCCTGAGGGTTTTTCTTGCTGTGTTTCTTTTTCCTCAGACATGTGATTTAGTAGAACCGGCATGTGTTAGGATTTTTTGTTTTTAGTTGTGATTTTTGTTTGATTAGAAAATAACTTAGGAATACTCAACCATTGGATATGCACTAGTTTTGTTGTTTTTGAAAAATTGACCCTATTTAAAAAATTTTGCTATGTATTTGTAACAACAATGCATTATTTCTGTGGATCGTTTTATGTCATTTAGTTATTGATAGTGCTAGTCTTGTTAAGTCATGTATGAACCAGATAGGTAAAGTGAAAATAGTTCATGTACCATGTGTGAGTGAGGTCTTAGTAGTTGTTGCGGTACGTTGTTGAAGATCTAGAACTTGCCTAGTTGGTCTCTGCATAGGTTGAGGATGGTTGGTTAGGATATGATCATAGGCCATTTTTGTGTTAGCTCACTTTTAGCCTATATTACCTTACCAAAGTGTCATGAATCCCTTGATCCCAAGTTTGAGCTTTAATTGACCATATTTCTTTGATTTACCTGCTAATCGTACCGATTTATTTATAATGAGCCTGTTTGGCCCTGGTCCTTCCTTGGATATTGTGAACCTCAAAATAAGCAAAATGCTTAAGTTGAAGGTGGCTAAAGTAGGGGTGCATAAATGGTGGGAACGGAAGAAATGGAAAGAAAAGAAAAAAAAGAGAAAAAAGAAAATGGTGAAAAAAGGTGTGGTGAGGTGAAAAAGTAAAAGCTGAAAAATTTGAGAATATTGAAAAAAGAAGAGAAATTCAAAATATGAAAGTGTTGAGAAATGTGAAAAATCACCTCACACATGCAAATGTTCATAAAACGGGAAAAAAAGAAGAAAAGAAGACAAAGAATAAAGGGTGAAATAGGAGAATGGTGCAGTCAATGAATGTAGTGCCAAGAAAGGGATAGTCACTAATAAAATCTTTCATCTTTATCATGTCCAGCTCTAAGCCTACATTGCAAGCCATATAAAGTCCTATAGTGATCTTAATTTGACCATCTAATAAACCGAAGCAAAGAAAATAAGGGCAAGCCTATGGTATCTGATGCATAATACTTGCAGTTCTTTGAGAGAGTGAGTGCTTCATTTGCCTAGTCCCATGTTTCAGTTGATACTTCATACTAGAGTGGGGATTTCATTTTTTGTGAGTGTACATGGATTATGTTTACTTTTACCATTGGTCTGTGTGAAACACATAGGTGATGACTTGATTGCTTGTTGATAGCTAAATGACATATCTTGATTTCTGAATATGATGTTTTGATGTTGCTTGTAATACATTAGCTGATGATGTTTCAAGAGAAAGGGTCAATAGAGTTTGTATATACAGTGCACAAATTTGTTTGAGTTTTGACTGTAGTATCTTAAATTTATTTTCTAGTTAAGCGTCGTGTTTAGTTTTTCTTTTTTCTTTTTCTGAGGACATGCAAAAGTCTTGAGTTGAGGGTGTTGATGTGCTGTGAATATACAGAACTATTGATGCTCAAAACTAAGAAAATAGCATGGACTTAGGTGTATCTATGTGGATATGAGGCACTTTTCCTTTGATTTCAGGATAAATGGGTGTTGGAACAATAAATTGCAAAAGGAAGCTAAAAGTGTGCAAAAAAGGGGAAAAAAGTGCAGACCACAGTACGATCCGTAGGATGGACCTACGAGTCGTACTGAGGACCTTGATCAAAAGCTGAAAGTTAACCTAGAAGACTGAACTTATAAAACTTGTCACGGATCGTACCATGTTGGTACGAGTCGTGGTAAGCCAGTCGTGATGAAATCTAGAAGAATTGCACAGAAGGATGATTCTCAGTATGAGAGCACCCTACGACCCATGAGATGAAGGTATGAGTCGTACCATATTGGTCGTGGTGAAGTTCAGAAGAAGTTCAAAAGATCAGGATCAAGCCACGAGTGTCAATGTACGAGTCGTAGCATGTTGGTACGAATCGTACCTTTACCCAACACTTAACCAAAATTCAACCAACACTCCAAGCCACGAGTTGATGTCACGATCCGTGAAAAGCCCCTACGAGTCGTAGGTGGACCCGTGACGAGGTCGGCAGCAGATATGGAAAGCAGTCCTGTTAGTTTAGGAAAAGGATTCTCGTGTCTCTATAAATACTTTTTATGTTTTATTTTTAATAGAGGACGACGAATAGACTTAATTCTAGTAGGAAAACATTGTAGTAAGCAATTTTACATTATTGAAAGAGAGATTTGAGTTGGTTCAAACTTGTGATTAACCTTTTCTTGAATTCATCTTGTTCTTACTACTTGTTATTCAAGATATTGTGGTTTAATTGAAGGAATTATTTTTCTCAATCATTTCTGTAAGTATTGTTATATGTTTTCAATAATGAACACAAGTCACGACCTTGCAACTATGAGAGGCTAAAACCTCCATAGCTAGGGTTGTGGGAACCATGGCGGATTAATAAGTTAGGGTTGCATAAAGTGAGTCTAAAACCAATACTAAATACTTATATTGTATTCTCTTCATCTTTAATGATTCTTAGCGGTGTACAACGTTAGGAAGTGCCCAAATTCTTTACTTGCTTTGGTCGAAGAGGTAGATATTAGGAAAAGAGAATTACAATAGAGCCTTGATCTTGATGATCATTGTATTAACTTGACCTGTGGTCGCAGGATAGTTATATCTGGAACTTAGTGATAACAGTTAGTTTGCAAAACTCATGAGACTTGGTTGAGTAATTGAGGATAGTCATTCAATAGGGATTGGTCGATCGTTTGAATGAATCTAAGTTATCAGTTCTGTAAGTAAGTATTGGTAAAGAGAACAAGTGTATACCCAAAGCTGTTATGAACCCATGGGGAACACAAATCCTAGTTATCCTTTTATTATTGAATCATAAATATAATCTTGATTGCTGTTTATTTTTATTATTGCTTTTTATTCGAATTCCCCTATTGTGAAGTAATTACCATACAAGTTCATCTACCGGTTGTAATCTAGATCTTCCATATTCCTTGTGGGTTCGACCCCAACCTATAAGTTTGGGTTATTTATTGACAACGTCTGCTTCATACTTCAGTTGGAAGTGTGGTTTGAGCGTTATCAACACTGCCTCATTAAAAACCTAACCAGGAAAATTCAATGGGATAAAATCTTAGTTAAGATAAAAAGAGTACAACATGTATTTTATTCCCCCCTATTAAAGCATCACATAATTATTAATCGATGTTGTACTTCAATCTTGTATACCAACTTATCACATATTGAGGTAGGCAGAGCCTTTGGGATCATATCTATCAATTTATCATTTGATGAACTGGTTGATCATTTGCACCTCCAAGCCTTGATAGAGTTGCATCATCGTCATAATATATTGTTGAAATCAAGCCAAGTATATTCGTAGCTTGCTCTACAAACCTTTGTTATATTTTATATGATTTGACTGTCATATGGACATCATAGTATAACAGTAGTCATTCATGAAAAATAGATAATATATTTGGATCGAACCCATATGTTGATCAAATGAATATCCTTTATATCTAAGAAATTTAATAACAATTGTTAGGATAAACAAATTTTTATCATAGAAAGATTATAAACAAGTTTCCCAAGAACTTGTATATGCTTCAGGCATATTGGATCCTTATAAATTTTATCAAGTTGCCACATCCATTATTATTTAAAGAGTGACATCTTCTAGTGTTTGGATTGTAGGTCAAATAAACTTTACGCTTATCAAGTTGCATCATTTCGGTTGGTAAGTATTTCTACGTCAGTCTGTTTAATAGGAATAGAATTTAGATCCCCACAATCATTTATAATATTACGCATTGTATTGTACTAAATATATTGCCAAAAAGATATCATTTTGTATCGGTGGATAATACGACATAACTTATTGAGATCTCATCACTTCAGTATTTCCAGGTACCTGAACCTCTCATAGAGTTTCATGAAGTGTTATGTTGTAGGCTCTTCAAGAGCAAGTTGCATCCTTGTTATGATTATTTGCTCCTCTCCTTTTTCAAATATTATTTCGTTTGGAACCGATTGATTTACCATGTTGTATGCATGCTATAGACTTTGTCCGTTAGAGACAATCAATAGGAGCATTTGCAGCTGAATATGAGATTAATTTTGGGTCAGCAAATGCGGCTAGCACTTGACCTGAATTATCTTTCGAATGAGGATCATACTGATGATAATTCATAACATATTTCTTAGCTACTTATTTTCTCCCCCTTATGTTAGAAGACCTAATATATATATCTCATCTTCTTTGAGAAAACTATATGTGTGCATCGTGGTAGGTTCATTAATCAACTACTGCATATAAAAGTTATTAGATGAAAAACACTTAGTTCCTGACCCTGAACCAATTGAGAGGGGGTGAATTAATCATAACTTATTGGTCTGATCATAGAAGTGCCAATGTATGCAATATATCATATCTTAGACTAACACATAAAACTTTTGTTTTCATAAGAAATGATTCAACTATTTATCGAAGGGATTCAATATCAAACCAACTTCAATATAAATCAGCATTATCAAGATGAATTCTCATGACTATAAAATCTGAAAATTATGCTCTAAACTTAATTTATATTGAGAAAGCAACTTTACAAATGTTAAACTACAGGTCGACAATAAACGCACATGTGACCATTTTATAGATGAATTTATTTAAAATATCACATGCTAGGTGAACGAGCTCATATTCACCTTTTTTATATTTTCCAGAATTTAGGGAATTTAGTCCCAATAGTAGCTGGTATATCAACTTATCATGAGAACAAGCAAAATAAAAGAATTCATGAAGAATCTTCCAGTTCTTCAATGTATTTTGATA
Source organism: Datura wrightii (assembly GCA_035772735.1). Lineage (NCBI taxonomy): Eukaryota > Viridiplantae > Streptophyta > Magnoliopsida > Solanales > Solanaceae > Datura > Datura wrightii. The sequence continues at coordinate 11,982,122 of JASDFA010000003.1, forward strand.
TTCAATTAGCATATCATATTTGAATCAGGATGATCCAAATGGTCATGCCAACTGATCAAATTATTTGCACTAGTAAACTTCAAGTTTACCGTGACATGTGCTATTTTTTTAGTAAACTTCAAGTTTACTATGAAATAGAATTTCACATTAATAAATATCTGGTTTATTCTGGCGTGTAATCTCATCATGCGCGGATAATTTTTCATATACATATTTCTTACCCATAGTAACTTGGAGATATTTAATCTTTCAATCATTTGTAGTCTCAATATGATAACCATTTTTATCGTTAGTAAACTTCAGGTTTACTAAAACTTGTTGTTCTGATCATAATAATTTCATATAAATGGCCCAATCATATATATGCTTTTAATATTTCAAATATCTAAATATTTTATATCAAATAGGAAAACACATAATAATCACATTTTTAAAAAATAGATACATTATTTTGTATCTACATGTGTAACATTTATCAAAATTTCTCATTTATCATGACAGAATACAATCATCTGGATGTATCTTAAGCATATTAAACCATGATAGCTTAGTACCTCTTTTAAGTTATTTCTACTTAAGGAGTAAATAGAGACATGTATAATAACATAGAGAATTTTTTTCTCTCGATCATCGTCACGACCTCTTCCATCATATCACTGGAATTTATCTTTTGGGTTTTTCTTTTGCACCGTTTTTGTGCCTTTCACCTTTCATTTTCCACTTCAGGTGGTGAAAAATATTATTTGGTGCAAGGCAATCATAATGTTATAGTTCTTTCCTTGATCACGTCCATGATTACGACTGGAGTCATAATTACTAACAGGATCACAACTTTTCTCAAGCTTAGCTTGGTGGAAGTTCATCTCATTCATTTCAGGGAATAGACTAGAACCAGTAGGTCAGATTTAATAATTTTTCATTAATAATTTATTATTTTGCTCGTTCTCATAAAGATGTGAGATTAGTTTAAAATATTTTCTAAGTCCCATCTCTCGATATTGCTGCTTCAGTAGGCATTCAAGCATAGAAGATAGTAAAAGTTTTCTCCAATATATCAAGATCATTGATATTTTTACCACATTATTTTAATGGAGAAGCAATTTTAATCATAGAATTATACTCATATATAGATTTAAAAATCTTGTAACCTAAAATAGATCCAACCATAAGTATTTTTGAAATAATGACCATCTTCAGGTGGTCGTATTTATCTTTCATATTAGACTACAACATGAGAGGATCTTTAAAAATGAGATATTCCAATTTCAAGCCCTCATCAAGGAGCAGGGAATATCATTGCCTTAACATAGTCTTGATTCGATACTTAATTTTTATCTTTGATAGTGTCTACCAGACCCACAATATCAGGAGGATTTTCAGTATTAAACACCCAAGATAGATGACTTTTTCCCGATATATCAAATTCAAGTTTACTATTTCACGAATAAACTTTAGATGTACCACTTCAGAGGTAAATTTCAGATTTACCACTATAGAGGTAGATTTTAGATTATCACTATAGGGGTAAATTTTAGATTTACTAATACGGTGATAAATTTCAAGTTTACCACTAGGGAGGTAAATTTCAGATTTACCACTACGGGGGTAGATTTCAGATTTACCACTATGGGGGTAGATTTCATATTTAGAAATAAATTTCATATTTTTTATTTTGGAAATAAATTTCAGATTTATCACTTCGAGGATAAATTTTAGATTTATCATTTCGGAGATAAATTTCAAATTTACCACTATACAGATAAATCGAGGCGTACGTATAATTTAAAAAGCTTTTCTCTAACATATTTTTCAGAGTATACCAGGCTTCAAAGAAATTTCTTCTTTAGGAACTATGAAGCACCGTGCAATTTAACCATTTTTGATGGTTAAAAATGTAAATGAATTTAATCATTACGAGATTTATGAAATACAACAAGTGTAAATTCATACATTTGACGCTTTCAAAGTATTTTCTTAAAATGATAGAGTCTCGTGCTGATAACGTGTTATGAAATGATAATAAAACTGTCAAGACAACCAGAGATATAACTAAAAATATTGGGGAGAGAGAGAGATATTTTTATTTCTCTTCAAAACTGATGTACAAATAAAATGAATTAGCTTCCTATCTATAGAAGAACAAAAATTGTTGTGTAAGCTGCTTCTAAGCTTATTTAATTGCAAGCTTATCCAATTATAAGCTTATCTAACTGTAAGCTTATCTAATTACTTACTTATCTAATTACAAGCTTATCTGGTTGACTGTGTATTTAAATGGACATCCATAATATAATATATTTATAACAATAACATAATTTATTATCATTTATACTCATATTTTTCCTTATTTACTATTTATAACATTTATATTACAATTTATATCTAATTTAAATTGTATCCGATAGTGTTGGACTAAATTATACCTAGTAATAATTTTTTCCAAAGATTTTCCGTCATTTTCAATTATTTCACATTTTCTCTCTTTTCTCTTTCTTCTCTCTTCCATCTCTTCGTCATTCTTGTTTTCTTCTTTCTAGGTCTGATTTCTTCTCAAATTTCTTCCAAAAAAATTGTAATCTTCACCGAGTAGTACATCACCTTACCAATATGGTTGTTGCATTTAAGGTCGACTGATTAGCTTTGACAAAAAGATCATTGCCTTCGGCCCCCAATGTAACACCCCAAAAGTCCCTAAGATTAGATCCTATATATAAAAATAAAACTAGTAGAATCGGACAAAATCCCACATACGAGTCACAATACGACTCGTGGGGAGTAACCACGAATCGTGACTTAACCCGTAGGGAGCAGTAGATGTTTTAGGTTTTTAGATACCACAAGACAAGGGACGATTCATGATAAGGTGTTATAGTTCATAGTATGGAATCGTGAGATGAGGTTCAGAGAAGTGTTCAGGATTTTACAAAAACCACGAGTGTCAATATGACTAGTAGTGAGGTGGTACGAGTCGTGGTAACCATTCTAGGTATGTGGATAGACCCAAACCCGATAAACTTTATGGAAACTAAGTGTTAAGATCAATTCTTAAGTTTGAGAAGTGCATTGGATACAAATTAAGTTAACAAAGAACCTCTAGCATAAAGTTGAGTTGATAGCGTTCTTACCAATTGAGTTTTCATATAAGTTCTTACAAGAGTTAATTTTAAATAATCATAACTCTTAGTTTACAAAGTGTTTTTAGGTAATCCAGCATGTCAACTTGAAGCCTTTGAGTCTTCTTTATAACTTATCTGACCTTGCTTTAATTGGTGTTCAAAGTAAAAAGTTATGACCAGTTTAGTAAAGCACTGTTAGGTTTGACGGACAGGACCAACCTAGTCACCACAATTCATGGTATGACTCGTGGTATCTAGGTAAGATTCATACCAAGGACCCATGATAAGGATTTCTGCAAGCTGTTAAGCCACCCAAAAGCCACGACTTTCACAACAACCCATGGTATGTCACCACGAGTCATGGTACGACCCGTGACGACTGGCAAGGTAATTTTTCAACTTGTTTTCATAAGGGCATCCTAATAATTTCCTATGTTTCTAACTCCTAAACTACATCATTTTGGGGTAATTGGTAGGGGATTAAGGGGAGTTGGCCGATTCTTCTCCCTCATTTCTCACTTAACTTCTCAAGAACAATATGTAAAAGCTCAGGAACTCTCCCAAGCAAGAAGTAAAGTTCTTCATCCAACTTCAGAAATTCAAGCTTCTTCTCAGGGGTTTTCTTCTACAGGTATGTGGGACTTTAACAAGAATTTCTTTTTTCCTTGTCTCCCAAGATTTTCAGTAAAACCTAGCTTTGAAGTTTTTTTAGAAATTATGACTTGTGGTTTTCTTCTAATTGTTGAATTTCCCTATCTTCTCAATGTTTTAAAGTTTTCATGACTATTATTATTCGGAATTCATGTTTTGATTTCATTTCTACAGTATGCTTTCCTATCCCTGATCTTTAGCATATTTTGGAATAAAACTTGCATGAATTAGAATTTGGTCAAAAATGTAATATTATCATAATACTATCACTTGAGTATGAATTTTAGCATAAATGCTTTAAATAAAATTCTGTTATGAATACAATGAATTGTGGCTGGCCATTTAATATGCCATTGAATTATGTGGATGTTTCATATAATGAACTCTTTAATATACATGTACCATATCAATGAATTATTTAATATTTGTAACCTTAGGGTGACTTCTCATCCTATAAATTGAGATGTTCTTCACCTTTGAAGAACACACTTGAGAAAGAAAGGAAAATTCTCTCCCTTTTCTACATCTCTTGTCTAATATATCTAGTTTTATATCATTCTACATTATTCATATTTTACAACACGTTATCAGCACGAGCTCTAATCAACATAGAAGGTTTCCAGTATAATTTTGTCACGACCCGAGTCTATACCTTGGACAAAACACGGTACTTGGAGTCACAAGTAACCCTAAGCCAATCCATGGCCTATCATAACACTGGTAATCTGAGTAATTATGCAAAATCTTTAAATAATAAAATTATTTAAGAAAGCTAATTTGATCAAAGTTCATACATCTGAAAAACACTACTGAATGTGTGAGTCTAAGCTGAAAGCCATCTACTAATGATGAGTTGCTAGGAAAAGCCCTCAGCTAACTCTAAAGTCTAACTGAAATAAAATAACTAAAAAATAAACATTACCTCGGAAGATGAGGATTCACCAACTGCAGCTGCTGATATCACCTAAAGGAATCGACTAACAATGCTGAGAATTGAGAACCTGCGCTTGTATGATGATACGATACAACATAGAAGGTATGCGTCAGTACTTTGAATGTACCGAGTAAGTGAGAGATAATATAACCATTAAGAAACAAATAACTGAACTGAAATGATATGAAAAGACCAACTGAAATACTGAAAACTGAACAACTAAATATATTACTGATATGGTCAATAATGACCCTGACTGATAGTCATAGACATGTCCTGAATCTGAAATACTAAGCTGAGCTAAATTGTACTGAACTAGCTAAGCTAAACTAAAATTGTACTGACTAGTGGGAGAGTCTATAACCGACATATAACCACGTGAGCTAGACATGGAGTTCGATGTATACGCCCCATCAATAGGACCCACTATACCTTGCCAGGGTATAAAGGCATGAACTGGGTGATCACAAATCTGATGCCGTAGGGCCAATAAAATAACCTACGGTGGCAATGTAGTTTTGGGAACCTGGGTGTGCTGGAACCCTGATCCACTCGGTGCTAAGTCCTACTCCCACTGGATAGTCCTAGTTTGACTACTAAGCTGATAACTTGAAACTGGGGTCAAAGACTAAATTAGGAATACTTATCTGGAAGTACCCTGAGAGTCTTATCGGACCATTTTTTGTAACTGGTGTTCTATGATTGGTCAGAGCTGCTTACCTGGAAGCATCATAACCGTCTAAAGAACCAACTAATATCTGATAACTGATAACTAATTCTGATAACTGACATCTGGGAGGCACCACTAACCCTCAAGAAAAGAGTATAGTCAAACTAATCAGCTGACATTTCTGAAAATACTGAGAATGCTAATATTCTGACTGAAACTAGACAAGCATGCAACTGACTGAGATTTCAACTGATATTGATAATATGGGAATCTCAAAACTGATAAAATCAAGCAATATGAATAACTAATCAGTTATGCAAGACTCTAATTTACTGCATTCAAATGCTAGGGCTAGAATCTAGTTACAGGAACAAATATCAACATAGTCATAAGATAGTGAAAATACAACAACAATTAACATGAATAATATTCCACATGATATAGATGGAATCTGACTGAAAATTTATTGATATTCAAAAACTCAGGGTCTAGAATTGATAAGAAATTTTAGATGGATTTTGGGGGGTACAAGGGAAGAACAATTCCTTTGCTAAATTCTCACATACCTGGTAAAGACATCCCGTAGAAAATCTCTTGAGAATCTGAGAAGAAAAGTCGATTGCCCTAACTTGCCCTGAGGAGTCTATCTGAGAATTCTTCGCTCCGGAGATTGAGAGTTAAGATAGAATGAGGGGTATCTAGTCGATTACTCATTTAATTATCTACAAAACATGCCCAAAAAGACGGAGTTTAAAGATTATAAAGCTGGGAAATTACTAAAATAACCTTGGGAGAAAATTTGAAAAACTTCCTGAAAGGGAACCAACAAGTCACACAACGAGTCGTTGGTTGACACCACAACTCATTGGACTAGTCGTTGGTCCTGGGCCTGGATTCTTAGCTTATTAGAAATGGAAACGGGTGGGGACCATGACTCATTGGAAGGACCAACAGGTTGTTGGTACCTCCCATTGTCAATGGCAAAAAAAACCTAGGAGCCCCAACAACGAGCGATACAACAACTCGTTGGTAGAACCAACGGGTCGTTGTATCTACTCGTCGTCTCCACTGGAAAAGTCTGAGGATTTATGGACTTGTCACCATGGGTGGACACAATGACTTGTTATGTGATATAACGGGTCATTGTTGCCACTCATTGTCACTAAAGGAGTTGGTCAAAAAAAACCTGGGAGCCCCAACTAACGAGTCACACCACAAGTCGTTATATCAAACGACAACTCGTTGGTTGACTCATGGGTTCTTGGAAGGGATCACTGGGTTTTGAGATGGGGATGCAATGAGTGACAGGAAGACTCATTGTTTCTCACAGCAGGTCATTCCATGTCACGTTGGTTCCCGAAGGATCATGGCAGGGCTGACCACGAACCAGACAACGGGTCGTTGAAACTGGCAATGACTCATTGTCTCGGTCTTTTTTAGGCAAAAGTTTCTAGTTTCTTCTGGGTTTTTCTTGCAAGGTCTGAGTTTGGTCTAGGAAAGTTTCCGGGTGTTAGAATATCTCCCTCTTGGGATCATTTTTCCTCAAATGAAGGCTAAAACTGCTGAAAACTAGGAAAAGAGCTGCAATTCCCAGACTGAGACTATGAACTAATTCCTAAAGGAATGACAGACTCTGAAATGATTTAACATACTAACAAAGTTGATGCAACTAGAATGCACATTGAAAATCTGAATAGAGCTGATGAGAACGTAACTGAACAGAGCATTGAGGAGGAAATTAATACCTGATGCTAGAACTAAAATGAAAGGGAATAAATGAGGGTATTTGGCCATCAAGTCTACTTCTGCCTCCCATTTGGCTCCCTCAACTAACTGGTTCCTCCACAAGACTTTCACCGAAGCGACTTCCTTGTTTCTCAGCTTACGAACCCGACGGTCTAGGATCTGAACTGGGACCTCTTCATGAGAGAGACTATCCTTCATTCTCACACTATCTAGTGGCACAACTGAAGTCAGATCATTGATGTACTTCTTCAATAGTGACACATGGAAGACTGGGTGCGCATATGCTAACTTTGGAGGTAATTCTAACTCATATGCCACACTGTCAGTTCACCTCAGAATCCTGTTGGGTCCTACATATCTCGGACTGAGTTTTCCTTTCTTTCCAAACCTCATCACCCCCTTTATGGGTGAAATTTTTAGGTAAACTTAATCATCTACAGCAAATTCTAACTCTCTCCTCCTCACATCAGCATAGGATTTCCATCGGCTTTGCGCTATTTTCAACCTCGCCCTGATAAGTTGCACCTTCTGCAAAGCTTCATGAACTGAGTCTGGTCCTATCAAGGTAGCTTCTCCAACTTCAAACCACCCTATATGATACCTACACCTCCTACCATATAATGCCTCGAACGAGGCCATCTGAATACTGTAGAGGTAGCTGGTGTTGTACGCAAACTCGATGAGAGGTAGGTGATCATCCCAACTACCCTTGAAATCGACTGCACAAGCTCTCAGCATATCTTCTAAGGTCAGAATAGTCCGCTCAGCTTGTCCATCTATCTAAGGGTGAAAAGCTGTGCTGAGTTTGACCTGGGTACCGACTGGGTGCCTCTATTTGAAGTAATGGACAAGGGAACCCGTGTAGTCTAACTAACTCCCCTATATATAGCCTAGCATGATCCTCAACTGAGTTTGTAGTTTTAACTGGGATAAAATGTGCTAACTTGGTCACACAATCTACTATCACCCAAATTGAGTCATGCTGCCAGAGAGTATGAGATAGGCCTATAATAAAGTCCATATTCACTTCTTCCCACTTTCATGTGGGTATGCTGATGTCCTGAGTCATAGCTCCAGGTCTCTAATGTTCCACCTTGACCTGCTAACAGTTTAGGCATTTAGCCACGAATTTCGCAATGTCTCTTTTCATGTCGTTCCACCAGTCAATATCTCGTAGATCACGGTACATCTTAGTGGCACCTGGGTGGATAGAATTTCTAGAACTGTGCACTTCTACCAGTATCTGTTGTCTCAAGTCACCTACATCTAGTACACATAGTCTATCCTTGTAATTGAGCACACCATCTCCCCATTTGGAGAAAGCCCCCACTTATTTTCTAAGAACTGCTTCTTTTAGCTTAAGCAGTATGGGATCTTCATCCTGCCTTGACTTAACTTCAACAACTGATGAGGAATGTAACCCACTTTTCATTATTACTCCACCCTCAGCTGAACCAACCAACTGCACTCCCAATCGAGCTAACCTGTGAATATCCTTTGTCGGTTCTTTTCTTCTCTTTTCAACATGAGCCACGCTCTCCATGGACATCCTACTTAGGGCTTCAGCCACCACATTGGCCTTGCCTGGGTGGTATAGCATACTCATATCGTAATCCTTCAACAGCTCCAACGACCTCCTCTGACGAAGATTCAATTCTTTCTGACTAAACACATACCGAAGGCTCTTGTGATCGGTGAAAACATCCACGTGAGGCATGGTAATGCCTCCATATTTTCAATGCAAACACCACACCTGCCAACTCAAGGTCTTGAGTCAGATAGTTCTTTTCATGAACCTTGAGCTGTCTGGAGGCATAAGCTATCACCTTACCCCACTATATTAGAACGCAACCGAGTCCCACTCTCGAAGCGTCACAATATACTACAAACCCATCTGTTCCTTCCGGTAAGGTTAAAACTGGAGCGGTAGTGAGTTGAGTCTTCAACTCTTGGAAACTCTTCTCACACGCATCTGACCACTGAAACTTCACCTTTTTTGAGTTAACTTGGTTAGAGGAGACGTGATAGAGGAAATCCTTCCACAAAATGTCGGTAATAACCGGATAGACCCAAGAAACTTCTGATATCGGTTGCGGAAGTAGGTCTTTGCCAGTCTTTCACTGCTATTATCTTTTGAGGATCTACCTGAATACCCTCACCCGAGACCACGTGGCCAAGGAAAGTCACAAAATTAAACTAGAATTTGCAATTGCTAAATTTAGCAAACAACTGGCGGTCTTTGAGCGTCTGTAGCAATATCCTCAGATGGTTAGCATGTTCTTCCTTGTTTCTGGAGTATACCAGAATGTCATCAACGAATACAATGAAGAACACGTCTAGATACTACTTGAAAACCCTGTTGATTAGGTCCATGAAAGCTTCAGGGGTATTAGTTAGTCCAAAGGACATAACCACGAATTCATAGTGACCATACCAAATTCTGAAGGTTGTTTTCGGTATGTCACATTCTCTGACCCTAAGCTGATGATACCCCGACTTGAGATCTTCCTAGGAGAAACAACGGGATCCCTAGAGCTGATCGAACATGTCACGACCCGAACATAGACCCGGATCGAGACACGGGAAAAGGAGCCTCGAGAGACTCCAAGTCGACCCATGGCATGAACATACATCTAACTCAATCAAATAAAGCGGAAGACTTAACATAATAACATAGTGGAAGTCTAATCATAACACAACATCAGAACCGGAATTCACTACATACATGACAAGCTGATTACTACGTACAGTCTGAAAGATTCTATCACATCTGATGGGTTGATGGGACAACACCCCCAACTAACTCGACAAGTCTGAAACTGAACTTTACAAGATAATTGGAAATGAGTAGTCCTCGAGAGATGAGGACTCACCACTGGAGCTGAATGCTAACTCCGGAGAACTGGCTAGTGACGGGGCTGAGCCTGAAGATCGGAGCCTGTATCATGAAATGATACAACAGAGTATGCAGTCAGTATGTGGCATGTACCGAGTATGAAAGGCAAATAAACGAACATTTAAAATACATAAAAAGTTCATAAGAGTAGGACAACATGATTGTAACATAAAAATCCCAACGCAAATGTACGGTTCAAGGTTTTCAAAACATTCGTAAATAATTCATAATCATAATCATAAGAGAAAATCTTTATGAAACAAGACTTGAGCCAAAGTATATAATCATACTCATACACAAATCATGAGGACAGTGGGAGATTCTTATAACCGATATACCCCATATGAGCACATATGGAGCCAAACTTGTAAACCCCTAGTCGGGAGGGCGTTCATACCTTACCAAGGGTAGAACCATGAAAGAGGTGTGATATCACAATAGAGGGCCCATTTGGGCAAAGGGGACAGTATCATGGAGGTCCCATCATAGCTACGTTGGCACGTAGAGACTCGGGGCATGTTTGGACCCCGATTCTACTCGATGTTAAATACTACTCCCAAAACATATATAGTGCTCATAGGATAATATACATGAGATTCATAGGCTAGTTAAAATCATGATAATCATAAGTATGATTGAAATACATGAACTAGCCATGAAAGTATGGCCCGCGAGTCGTCCATAATCATAAATCATAAATCATAAATCATTAGGTTCATGCATACTTGTCAAACAAGTATATACTTGATATTCATAAATTCATGATGAGTATTTGAGAGAAATCATATAATAAGTCATAAATCATAATGGGTTAATGAACATCAAAATCAAAGTACAATCATAACTTGATTTATCATGAAACATACATAATTGGGCATAGTTTTGAAAAAATTTAAATCTAAATAGTTATAAAATCAGCCCATGATTCGTAAAACATGAAATTATACATGAGGCGAATTAACCCATAGATAGATCAATGTCTTCATAAGAATTGGGATAAAACCCCATAGAATTTCATGAATTAGAGAGAAATTGGGCATGGGCATGGACAAATTCACCCATTTATAACCCTATATATCTGAGAGAATGGATTCTACAACTCTCTTGATTACCCAATGAAGAATTGATGAAAACTTGGAAGAATTTGAGCTTGATCACCTATCTAGACTTCTACACTTGCATGAATAAATAGGAATAACTTAGAATGAACTTAACCCTCTTAAAACTCACTATTTATAGCTTAAAATGACGTAGTGTGGGATCCTAGGGCTTAGAAATGATAAAAATACCCTTTATGAATTTCCTTGAAAACTGCTCTACTAGTGACCACGGGCACCACAACAGACCGTTATTGACTCCAACGGTCCGTCACATCCCTCATTGTTACACCCCTGAATCAGGTCTCAGATCCCCTACCATGACTGGACAGAACGAGTCGTTACAAACTCCAATGACCCATTGCTGTCAGTCGTTGTCACCACTTCCTTAACCTAGAATTCTTCCCAATGGGCGCTTACAATGACTCGTTGCTCCCAAGGACAAGGCGTTACGTGATCCCATTACTTTCTTTCTGAACCTGAACAACCTCACAACGGCTCACATCCAATGGCCTGTTATATCTAGCAACGGGTCGTTCCTAGACCCATTACCTGCAACTCCAGTCCTACAACACCTCACCACGGACACATCCAATGGATCATTGGTCCCACTAACGATCCATACAATGACCCGTTCTGATAAGGATTTTTAGATTCCTGCTACTTTTCATTTTCAAATCCCAGGTCTAGTCTTAGTCACTTCCGGGGCATTACAATGTCTCCCCCTTGGGAACATTCATCCTCAAATATAGGAAAACATACAGAAATACAGAAATCAAATCACCATATTCAAATACTGAGCATACAGGCTGAAAACTAACGGAGTGACTAACTCCGATTTGAACTACATGACTGAACTGAATTCATGAATCATACATACGTGCTTTTACAAGAAAGAAACTGAGGTACATGAGCTTAACATGAAATTGAATATATTATAAAGGAAGAACTGATACTTCAAGATGAAACTAAGCCGGTAGGGAATAGATGTGGGCATCTAGCCATCATATCTGCTTCAGCTTCCCACTTAACTCCCTCAACATGTTGATTCCTCCATAAAACTTTAACTGAAGCTACTTCTTTGTTTCTTAGCCTTCAAACCTAAAGATCCAGTATTTCCACCGGAGCCTCTTCATAACTAAGGTTGTCTTTCACACCGACACTGTCCTCCGTAACAACTAGAGTTGGATCACCCAAACACTTCTTTAGGAGCGATACATGAAAAACTGGATGGACTGAAGCTAATTCTGAGGGAAACTCCAATTCAGATGCTACCTTGCAAACCCATTTCACAATCCGATACGGATCAACATAACGGGGAATGAGTTTTTCTTTCTTTCTGAACCTCATCACTCCCTTCACGGGAGACACATTTAGAAATACCCAATCATAAACTTTGAACTCAAGTTCCCTCCTCCTCACATCGGCATAGGACTTTTGGCGACTTTTGTGCTATTTTCAACCTGTCCCGTATGAGCTGAACTTTCTCCATGGCCTTAAGAACTGAATCTGGTCCTATCATCATAGCTTCATCGACTTCAAACCAACCAATAGGCGATCTACACCTCCACCCATAGAGAGCCTAAAATGGAGCCATCTGAATGCTGGAATGATAGCTATTCGAGAGGCAGATGATCATCCCAACTACCCTTGAAGTCAATCACACACGCTCGCAATATGTCCTCAAGGGTCTGAATAGTTCGCTCCGCCTGACCATCCATTTGCGGGTGAAATGCGGTACTGAGCTTGATTTGAGTACCAAGTCCCTTTTGAAACGACCTCCAAAACTGAGAGGTAAATTAGGTACCTCTGTCCGATATGCTGGACAAGGGCACTCCATGCAACCGAACTAGCTCTCGGATGTATAGTTTGGCATATTCCTCTGCGGAATTAGTGGTTTGGATCGGTAGAAAATGAGCGGCTTTGGTCAACTTGTCCACGACCACCCAAATGGAATCATATTATCGACGAGTGTGAGGAAACCCTGTGATGAAGTCTATATTAATCTCCTCCCACTTCCAAGTAGGTATGTTGATGTCCTGAAGCACACCTCTCGGTCTCTGATGATCTACCTTCACTTGCTGACAATTTGGACACTTAGCTACAAAGTCTGCAATGTCCTTCTTCATGCCATTCTACCAATAGACTTCCCGTATGTCATGGTACATCTTGGTGGCACCTGGATGTATTGAATATATGGAACCGTGAACCTCTTACAACATCCAATCTCTCAAATCACCAACGTCTGGGATGCACAAGGGACCCTGATATCGAAGCACACCATCTCCCCCTTTGGAGAAGACCTCTACCTTCTAATTCTGAATGACTTCCTTTAACTTTACCAAGATAGGGTCCTCATCTTGACTAGCTTTCACATCAGTCACCAAGGAAAATTTTGAACCATTCTGAACTATAACACTGCCATCAGTCAAGTCAACCAAACGAACTCCCAACCTTACAAGTCGATGCACATCCTTCACCAGCTCCTTCCTCCCCTCATGTACATGGGACACACTCTCTATGGAGAGTCTACAAAGTGTGTCTACTACTACATTGGCCTTACCCAGATGGTAAAGGACACTCATATCATTATCCTTGAGTAGCTCCAACCACCTCCTTTGGCGCAGATTTAGGTCCTTCTGGGTAAACACATATTGCAGGCTCTTGTGGTCCGTAAACATATCTACATGGACGTCGTACAAATAGTGTCTCCAGTTCGGAATATCGCTCTTCCGAACCCTGAGCTGATGATATCCGAATCTGAGATCTATCTTCGAATAGCACTTAGCATCTTGAAGCCGGTCAAATAAATCGTCAATTCAGGGAAGAAGATACCTGTTCTTGATGGTGACCTTGTTCAATTGCCAATAATCAATACACGTGTGAAGAGAACCATCTTTATTTTGGACAAAGAGAACTGGTGCATCCCATGGGGATTTGCTCGGTCTAATGAATCCTAAATCCCTTATCTAAGGTCCTTCAAATTCTCGTTCAACTCTAACTCAGCTGGAGCCATTCTGTAAGGAGGAATAGATATAGGCTACATATCAAGAAGAAGGTCAATACCAAAATCAATCTCCCGCTCAGGAGGAATTCCTGATAGATCATCTGGGAACACTTCTGGATACTCACATACTACTGGGTTGGTCTGGATAGTCGGGTCTCGGACATAGCATCCTTAACCCTAACTAAATGGTACACGCAACCCTTGGAGATCATATTTCTTGCCTTAAGGTATGAAATAAAATGACCTACAGGAATAGCTTAATTACCCTTCCATTCTAATGCTGGCTCACCCAGAAATCGGAATTCTACCGCACGGATTCTACAATTGATTGAGGCATAGCATGCAAACAACCAATCCATGCTGAGAATAACATAAAAATCGGTCATGGCTAACTCTACTAAATATGCTAAGGTGACTTTTTGAAGGACTGTGACCGGGCAACTTCTATACACCCGCCTAGCTACGACTGAATCACCCACTGGAGTAGAGACTAAGAAGGGTTCTAGCAAGATTTTGGGACTGACTCCGAAACTATTAGCCAAATAAGGTGTCACAAAAGACAAGATAGCCCTTGGATTTAACAACGCATATACATCAAGGTGGAAAACTCATAACATACCAGTGACTACGTCCAGGGAGACCTCCTGCTCCTAGCAGGATACTAGGGCATAGAATCTATTTTGGCATTGTCCGCCACCTGTGCTAGTAGAAGCCCCTTGCTGAGCGGGGCGTGCTGGTGGAGCTACTGAACTAGAAGCTGGAGTACGGGCTCCACCATCGCCTAATCTAGCAGGGCAATCTCTGAGCCTGTGTTCAGGTTTGCCACACCCAAAACAAGTGTCTGACCCAAGTAAACACCTCCCTGGGTGGTTCTTGCCACAATTCACGCAGGCTGGAAAAGTGCGATCTCCTGAAATACTCCCCCTACTCCTCGAGCCTAACACTCTACCCCTATGATCACGTCTGGGTCGGGACAGAATACTAGCTGATGATGGTGCTGGGGCTAAAGATTTTTTGTGGGACAGCTGATGATGCCCACTAGTCCTCGGCTGGGAGAATCCGATGCTATCAGTCCTGGCTCTCTTGGCCTCCCTCCCACTCACTCATCTGTACCACCTATATCTGCTTGGAGTACCGGACAATCCGAGCAAAGTCAATATCCTGGAGAAGCATCATGGTCAGGTAATCCCTGACCAAGGAGTCTGTTATCCCGTGTACGAACCTACTCACACGGGCTCTCTGATCCGCCACCAACTCAGGTGAATCCTAGACAGACGTGTGAAGTCCAAGGCATACTACTGAACCATCATATTTCCCTGCTTGATATTCACAAACTCGGCCGCTTTCAGCTCCCTCATCTCCCGAGGGATGAACCTATCTAGAAAAGCAGCGTGGAACTCATCCCAACTGATAGGGCCTGCTTCGACTGCCCTACTCTCCTTTCACTGTCTGAACCAAATGTGTGCGACCCCCTTTAACTGATATAAGGCCAAGTCGGCACACTCCTCTCCAGTCACCCCCATAATCTAGTGATCTTCAAAATCTCCTCAATGAAATCATGTGGATCTTCGTCCACCTTCGATCTAAGGGTCTCGGGAGGGTTCATCCTCAGAAAGTCTCTAACCCTCATTGCTTCTGCATTCCCTCTCTGCAGAATATGTGCTACCACCAGCTGGTTGACCTGGGCGGTCAAGGCCTGAGCTAGCATCTAAATGGCTGCCTTAAATTCAGCGTGGTCAACCGGCTCCGGTGCATGGTACTCATGTGCTGGTGGGGCTTGTTGGTGCCCGTCTCCATTGCCATCCTCGTGGCCATTTCCACTTACATTTCTTCTGCATTAAGTGTGTAAAATGTGTCGAGTATTCAAGGTAAGTAAAACAGACATTTAAAATATATAAAAGTTCATAAAATGTCATGACCCGAACATAGGCAGGGATTGAGACACGGGACGAGGAGCCCCAAGAGACCCCAAGTCAACCTATGGCATGAACATCATCTAACTCAATCAAATAAAGCGGAGGACTTAACACAATAAACATAAAGGAAGTCAGAACATAACATAGAAAACTGAATATACAACACGAGTCTGAAGCTGAAAATAATCTATTGTCTGAAAAGCCTCTAATTTTGATGAGTTGATGGGACAAGACCCTAACTAACTCTCTAAGTCTGAAAACTGAAAGTACCAGCATACTGATAACAAATGGTCCTCGGGAGATGAGGACTCACCAATAGAGACTGGATGCTAACTCCGGAAGTTGGCTAGTGACGGGGCTGAGTTTGAAGATCGAAGCTTGTATCATGAAACAATTCAGCATAGAGTATATGGTCAGTACATGGAATGTACCAAGTAAGCAAGGTAAGTAAAACCACTTAAATAATTAAAATCAATTAAAACATGCATAGTACAGAACAAGATAAGATAGAGGTTACGTGGTCCCGACTATCACACGCAAGTGGTCAGAGCCATCTAGAGTCTTTCCAGGGCTAAAGACGCTACCATGATATTGATATCAAGCTGAAGGCCCCTTGGGCAGGGGAAAGCTCACATAGGAGGTCTTAAAATAATCTGATCATACCTATGTTGGCGCGTAGTTCTGAAGCACAAGGTTGACTGAATCTTCGCTTACTCGGTGCTAGACACTACTCCAAAAAATATGCATATGCTCTCTATCATTTTTTAACGAAGCTAACCATCGTCTAGTGACGAAGCTGAGTAATCATGTACATATAAAATCTGAAATCATACATGAGGAACCTTGGCTCAAACCATACCACAAGCTAAATATAATTGGGAGTCTTGACTCCAAAACCATGTGGTAAGCTAATTAACTTGAAATCATACATCATACTTGAAAATACGGGCTTGTCCAATACTTAAACATGCTTCAAAATGCTTGATTCACTTGAAAATATAATCATAGACATGGGTAACTTGAAAATATGCTTTTCATCATAAATATCTCATCATATTTGAACATATATCATAAAGCTCAACTTTCATGAATTTCTCATGGATGGGAATTATAATTTATAAAGCTTGAAAACATGATTGTAATTGAAAACAATGTAAAACTTGCCCATGAATCATAATTCAATAATAGAAACATGCTTAAATCATAACCATGGTAGAAACTTAGGAAATTCATGCATTGGGTTAAAACCCCATAGGATCAACATATAGATTTTCATGAATTAGAGATGGATTGTGCATGGATGTTAACAAATTCACCCATTCATAGCCTTACATACCTGAGAGGATCTAATTCTACAACTTCTTTGATTGCCCAAGGAAAAACTGATGAAAACTTGAAGGAAATTGAGCTTGATCACCTCTCTAGACCTTTACTCTTGCATGCATGAATAAGAATAGCCTAGAATGAACTTGCCCCTCTTAAAATTCACTATTCATAGCTTAAAATGACATAGTTTAGGCCTTAAGATCATAGGAATTAAGGATAAGACCTTACTAAATTCACAGAAAATAACTGATTGTCAGTCCCCACAAGGGACTGGACGAGTCGTTACTAAGGAAACGAGTCATCGTCTGTTGAAGTCGACTGCCACTTTTACTCAAGGGGTCCCCACGAGGGACCTAACGATCCATTACTGGTGACCATGACTCATGGTCACCACTCATTACCACCACTGCCCAAAAACCTCAAGTCTTTAATCAACTGATGACCACGACTAACCTAACGGATCGTGGCATCTGACCACGACTCATTGTGTCCAATCGTAGGGAACACTGCCAACTCAACCTACACCTTTCATTAGCCCTTAACCATGACTAACTCAATAAGTCGTGGGTGTTGAACACGACTCGTTGGTCATGTCCGTGGGGACTCCAAACTCAAAAATTCCAACTTAAGCCATGCACCTCACCACGAGTCACTTCACGACTCGTGATCTACCCCACGGGTCATAGGATGACTCATTTTGTGACCTGGTACAGAGAATCCTATTTTCTCTGTTTTAACTCCAGGGTCTGATCTTTAGGCTTTCAATGTATAACAATATCTCCCCCATAAGAACGTTCATCCTTGACTGTTGAAAATCATATAGAAAAACAGAGAAATGCAATCATCATATTCAAATACTAATCATATAAGCTGAAAACTAACAGAATGACTAACTTCGATTCAAACTACATGGCTGAACTGAATTCATGAATCATACATACAATGACATGAAAGAAACTAGCGGACATGAACTGAACAGGAAATTGAGTAGAGTTTTATGGAAAAAATTGATACCTCAAGCTAGAACTAAGCCGATAGGGAATAAACGTGGATATCTAGCCATCATATCTGCTTTGGCTTCCCACGTAGCTCCCCCAACATGCTCATTCTCCATAGAACCTTAATTGAAGCTACTTCCTTGTTTCTTAGATTTTGAACCTAATGATCCAATATCTCCACCAGAATCTCCTCATAGCTAAGGCTGTCTTTCACACCCACACTCTCTACCGGAACAACTAGAGTTGGATCACCCAAACACTTCCTTAAGAGTGATACATGGAAAACTGGATGCACTGAAGCTAATTCTGAGGGAAACTCTAATTCATATGCTATCTTGCCAACCCGTTTCACAATCCAATATGGTCCAACATAATGGGGACTGAGTTTCCTTTTCTTTTCGAACCTCATCACTCCCTTCATGGGAGACACCTTCAGAAACACCCAATCATTAGCTTCAAACTCAAGTTCCCTCCTTCTCACATCCGCATAGGACTTTTGACGACGCTGGGCTGTTTTCAACCTTTTCCTGATAAGCTGAACTTTCTCCATAGCCTCATGGACCGAATCTGGACCTATCAATGTAGCCTCACTGAATTTAAACCAACCAATGGGAGATCTACATCTTCGCCCATATAGAGCCTCAAATGGAGCCATTTGAATGCTGGAATGGTAGCTGTTATTGTATGCGAAATCAATAAGAGGAAAATGATCATCCCAACTACCCTTGAAGTCAATAACACAGGCTCTCAACATATCCTCAAGAGTCTGAATAGTACGCTCCACCTGGCCATCGATTTGCTGATGAAATGTTGTACTGAGCTTGACCTGAGTACCAAGTCCCTTTTGAAACAATCTCCAAAACTGAGAGGTAAACTGAGTACCTCTGTCTAATATGATGGACAAGGGCACTCCATGAAATCGAACTAGCTCTCAGATGTATAGTTTGGCATAATCCTCCACTAAATCAGTGGTTTTGACCAGTAGAAAATGAGTAGCTTTGGTCAACCTATCTACCACAACCAAAATGGAGTCATATTGCCGACGAGTGCGAGGCAACCTTGTGATGAAGTCCATATTGATTTCTTCCCACTTCCAAGAAGGGATACTGATGTGTTGAAGCATACTTCCCGGTCTCTAATGCTCTACCTTCACTTGTTGACAATTTGGACACTTAACTACAAATTCTGCGATGTCTTTCTTCATGCCATTCCACCCATAGACTTCCCATAGGTCACGGTATATCTTGGTGGCACCTGGATGTATCGAATATCTAGAACCATGAATCTCTTGCAACATCCGATCTCTCAAATCATCAATGTCCGGGATGCATAAGTGACCCTGATATCGAAGCATACCATCTCCCTCTTTGGAGAAGACCTCTACCTTCTGATTTTGAACGACTTTCTTTAACTTTACCAAGATAGGGTCATCGTCTTAACTAGCTTTCACATCAGTCACCTAGGACGATTCTGACCTGTTCTAAACTATAACACTACCATCAGTCGAGTCAACCAAACAACTCCCAACCTTTCAAGTCGATGTGCACCAGCTCCTTCCTCCCCTCATGTACATGGGACACACTCTCCATGGAGAGTCTACTAAGTGCATCTTCTACTACATTGGACTTACCCGGATGGTAAAGGACACTCATATCATAATCCTTGAGTAGCTCCAACCACCTCCTTTGGTGTAGATTTAGGTCCTTCTGGGTAAGCACATATTGGAGGCTCTTGTGGTCCATAAACACATCTATATGGACCCATACAAATAGTGTCTCCAAATATTATATGCAAGTACCATCGCTGTCAATTCAAGATCATGGGTCGGGTAATTCTTTTCATGAACTTTCAGTTGTCTGGAAGAGTATGCTATCACTTCACCATACTACATCAATACACAACCAAGGCCGATTCTAGAAGCATCGCAATACACCACAAACCCATCAGTACCCTCGGGTAGAGTTAACACCGGTGTTGAGGTAAGTTGAGTCTTCAACTCCTGAAAGCTCCTTTCACAAGCATCCGACCATTGGAATTCCACTTTCTTTTGGATCAATTTGGTCAATGGCGCTGCAATAGATGAAAAACCCTCAACAGATCTCCAATAGTACCCAGCTAAACCCAAGAAAATCCTGATGTCTGAAGGATTCGCCAGTCTAGACCAATTCTTTACCGCTTCTATCTTCTGAGAGCCCACTTTTATGCCCTCACTCGACACCACATGACCCAAAAATGCCACCGAGTTCAACCAAAATTCGCATTACTAAATTTAGCATATAGTTGGCGATCCTTGAGAGTCTGTAGTACCACCCTCAAATGAGCGGCATGCTCCTCCTCGCTCCGAGAGTATATCAGGATGTCAGCAATAAACACGATCACGAACATATCCAAGTATGGTTGGAATACCCTGTTCATCAAATTCATAAAAGCTGCAGGAGCATTCGTTAGTCCAAAAGACATAACTACAAACTCATAATGACCATACCGCATCCTAAAGGCTGTCTTCGGGATGTCACTCTCCCGAACCCTGAGTTGATGGTATCCGGACCTGATATTTATCTTCGAAAAGCATTTGGCACCCTGAAGCTAGTAAAAAAATCATCAATTCTAGGAAATGGATACCTGTTCTTGATGGTGACCTTGTTCAATTATCGATAATAAATGCACATGCGAAGAAAACCATCCTTCTTTCGGACAAAGAGAACTGGTGCACCCCATGGGGATTTGCTCGGTCTATTGAACCCCTTATCTAAAAGGTCTTTCAACTGCTCCTTTAACTCCTTTAGCTCGACTGGAGCCATTCTGTAAGGAGGAATAGATATAGGTTGCGTATCAGGAAGAAGGTCAATACCAAAATCAATTCCCGCTCGGGAGGGATTCCCAGTAGATCCATTGGGAAGACCTCTGGATACTCACACGCTACTAGGACTAACTGGATAGTCGGGGTCTCAGACATGGAATCCTTAACCCTAACTAAATGGTACACGCAATCCTTGGAGATCATCTTCTTGTCCTTAAGATAGGAAATGAAACGACCTACAAGCACAACTAAACTACCCCTCCATTCTATGACTGCTCAGCCGGAAATCTGAACTCTATTGCCCGAGTTCTACAATTAACTGAGGCATAACATGCAAATAGCCAATCCATACCAAGGATAAAATCAAAGTCGGTCGTGTCTAACTCTACTGAGGTGACTTTCTGAAGGACTGAGCTTGGGAAACTTCTATACACCCGTCTAGCTACAACTAAATCACCTACTGGACTAGAGACTGAGAAGGGTTCTGAAAAGATTTCGAGGCTGACTCCAAAACTACTAGCCACATAAGGTGTGAGAAAAGACAAGGTAGCCCCTGGATCTAACAAAGCGTATATGTCAAGATGGAAAACTCATAACATACCACTAACTATATTCGGGGAGACCTCCTGCTCCTAGCGGGATGCTAAGGCATATAATCTGTTTTGGCGCTGACCGCCACTTGTGCTAGTAGATGCCCCTGCTAGGATGGGCGTGCGGGTGAAGCTACTGAACTGGAAGCTGGGCCTCAGCTCCTATCATAGTCCTGTCTAGTTGCTGGGCAATCTCTAAGTATATGTCTGGGCTTCCCGCACCCGAAGAAAGCACATGTACCCGCCAAGCACTGACCCGTGTGCCTCCGACCACACCTGTCGCAAACTGGAATACTGGAATCTGCGGGCCTGCTGCTCTGACCCCTAGAGCTTGATGCTCATCCTCTCTAGTCGTTCCTAGTTCTGGATGGCACACTCATTGCTGAAGATGTTGGGGCTGAAGATCTCTGGTGGGACTGTTGTCGGTGCTCACCACCTGGCTTCGGCTAATAGAACCTATAGCTATCTGTCCTAGCCCTCTTGGCCTCTCTCTCCCTCATATGCGCCACCTCCATCTGTAGGGTGTAAGATACTATCCGAGAAAAATCCAATATCCTGATGGAGCATGGCGGTTCTGCAATCCTTGTCTAGATAGTCTGCCACTCCATGAACGAACCTGCTCACTGGCGCCCTCTGATCAACCACTAACTCTGGGGCGTACTTTGACAGACGAGTGAAATCTAGGCAATATTCCTAAACTATAATATTTCCCTATTTTAAATTCACGAACTTGGCTGCTTTCAACTCCCTCATATGACGAGAGAAGAACCGATCTAGAAAAGTGACGTGAAACTCCTCCCAACTGATAGGGCCTACTTCGGCTGCCCTACTATCCTTCCACTATTTAAACCAAATGGGTGCGTCCCCCTTCAACTGATATGAGGCCAAATCAGCACACTCTTCTCACCCCCATGACCTGGGTGATCTTCAAATTCTCATCGATAAACTCATGTGGATCCTTGTCCACCTTTGACCCAAGAAATTCTGGTGGGTTCATCCTTAGGAAATCTCTAACTTGTGTTGCCGCCACAATCCCATTCTACGGGACATGTGCTATCGCCTGCTGGTTGACCTGGGCAGTCAAAGCATGGGCTAGCATCTGAATGGCTACCCTGAATTCAGCATAGGCAATCGGCTCTGGTGCATGGTGCTCATGGACTGGTGGGGCTTGTTGGTGCCCGTCTCCATTTCCTTCCTCATGGCCATTTTTATTTCTTCTGTCATTAACTCTGCGGGGAGGCACAATTCTGCACACGCGAATTACACGAATTAGAAGGATAGAGAGACATTTCACTGCACGATATAGATCATGAAAGAAGGGAACATTTCCTAAATGTCTCGTAGCCTCTTCATCATAAGTGTGGCACGCTTCACACCCATGAAAAAGACTCTACTTAATGCAGCTTTAAAACACCCTAGGACACTTTAAGACCTATTGCTCTGATACCAAGTTTGTCATGACCGAACATAGGCTCGAATCGAGACACGGGACGAGGAGCCCCGTGAGACCCCAAGTCGACCCATGGCATGAACATACATCTAACTCAATCAAATAAAGAGGAGGACTTAACACAATAAACATAACAAAAGCCTGAACATAACATAGCAAACTGAATATACAACACGAGTCTGAAGCTAAAAATAATCTATTGTCTGAAAAGCCTCTAATTCTTATGAGTTGATGGGACAAGACCCCAACTAACTCTCTAAGTCTGAAAATTGAAAGTACTCGCATAACTGATAACAAATGGTCCACGGGAGATGAGGACTCACCAATAGAGACTGGATGCTAACTTCGGAAGCTGGCTAGTGATGGGGCTGAGTCTGAAGATCGGAGCATGTACCATGAAACGATTCACATAGAGTATGCGGTCAGTACGTGGAATGTATCGAGTATGCAAGGTAAGTAAAACCTCTTAAATAAGTAAAATCTATTAAAACATGCATAGTATAGAACAAGATAAGAATCTGAGAATAAGGCTTGCATGCTATTTTCTGAAATGATGACCTGAACTTAACTGAACATCATAACTAAATCGAATGACCCAAGGCTGAAATCTGATAATCATAAGTAAAACTGTACATTGGGTCAAACCTTCTTTAGAAATATATGTACATATATATCATGAATGATAAACATGCATAACTGAAATCATGAGGAACAATGGGAGACTCGTCATATAACTGACATTACCATGATAGAGCTTACGTGGTCCTGACTATCACATTCAAGTGGGCAGAGCCGTCTAGAGCCTTGTCAGGGCTAGAGACGCTACCATAACATCGATATCAAGCTGAAGGCCCCTTGGGGCAGGGAAAATCTCACATAGGAGGTCCCAAAATAATCTGATCACACCTACGTTGGCGCATAGTTCTGAAGCATGGGGTTGACTGACCCTTAACCCATCGGTGCTAGACACTACTCCCAAAAATATACATATGCTCTCCATCGTTTTTCAACGAAGCTAACCTTCATCTAGTGACGTTGCTGAGTAATCATGTACATATAAAATCTGAAATCATACATGAGAATCCCTAGCTTAAACCATACCACAAGCTGAACATAATTAGGGGTCTTGACTCCAAAACCATGTGGTAAGCTAATTAACTTGAAATCATACATCATACTTGAAAATATGGGCTTTCCCAATACTTAAACATGCTTGAAAATGCTTGATTCACTTGAAAACATAATCATATAGATGGGTAACTTGAAAATATGCTTTTCATCATAAATATCTCATCATATTTGAACATATATCATAAATCTCAACTTTCATGAATCTCTCATGGATGGGAATTATAATTTATAAAGCTTGAAAATATGATTGTAATTGAAAACAATGTAAAACTTGCCCATGAATCATAATTCAATAATAGAAACATGCTTAAATCATAACCATGGTAGAAACATAGGAAATTCATGCATTGGGTTAAAACCCCATAGGATCAACATAAAGATTTTCATGAATTCGAGAGGGATTGGGCATGGGTGTGAACAAATTCACCCATTCATAGCCTTACATACCTGAGATGATCTGATTCTACAACTTCTTTGATTGCCCAAGGAAAAACTGATGAAAACTAGAAGGAAATTGAGCTTGATCACCTCTATAGACCTTTACTCTTGCATGCATGAATAAGAATAGCCTAGAATGAACTTACCCCTCTCAAAATTCACTATTCATAGCTTAAAACGACATAGTTCAGGCCTTAAGATCATAGGAATTAAGGATAAGCCCTTACTAAATTTGCAGAAAATAACTGACTTCCAATCCCCATAAGGGACTGGACGAGTCATTACTAAGGAAACGAGCCGTCATTTGTTGTCGTGAAGTCCACTTCCACTTTTACTCAAGTGGTCCCTCGAGGGACCTAACGATCCATTACTGGTGACCATGACTCATGGTCACCACTCATTACCACCACTACCCAAAAACCTCAAGTCTTTAATCAACTGATGACCACGACTAACCTAACGGATCGTGGCATATGACCATGACTCGTGGTGTCCATTCGTAGGGAACACTGTCAACTCAACCTTCACCTTTCATTATCCCTTGACCACGACTGACTCAACAAGTTGTGGGTGCTGACCACGACTCATAGTCATGTCCGTGGGGACTCCAAACTCAAAAATTTCAACTTAAGCCATGCACCTCACTATGAGTCACTTCAAGACTTGTGGTCTATCCCATGGGTCACAAGATGACTCATTTTGTGACTGGTGCAGAAAATCCTATTTTCTCCATTTCAACTCCCGGGTCTGATCTTTGGGCTTTTTGGGTATAACATAAGAGTAGGATAACATGATTGTCACATAAAATATCACAATGCAAAAGTATGCCTCAAGGTTTTCAAAACATTTGTAAAAATCATTCATAATCATAATCATAAGAGAAAAGCTTTATCAAAACATGACTTAAGCCAAAGTATATAATCATACTCATACATAAATCATGAGGACAGTGGGAGATTCTTATAACCGATATACCCCATATAAGCACACATGGAGCCCAACCTGTAAACCCCTAGTCACAAGGGCGTTCATACCTTGCCATGGGTAGAACCATGAAAGAGGTGTGATATCACAACAGACGACCCATTTGGGCAAAGGGGACTGTATCATGGAGGTCCCAATGTGGCTACGTTGGCGCATAGTTCTGAGACTCGAGGCATGCTTGGACCCCGGGTCTACTCGGTGTTAAATACTACTCCCAAAACATATATAGTGCTCATAGGCTAGTTAAAATCATGATAATCATAAGCATGCTTGAAATACGTGAACTAGCCATGAAAGTAAGGCCCGTGAGTCAGCTGTAATCATAAATCATAAATCATAAGGTTCATGCATACTTGTAAAAAATGTATACACTTGATATTCATAAATTCATGATGAGTATTTGAGAGAAATCATATTAAGTCATAAATCATAATGGGTTAATGAACATCAAAATCAGAGTAGAATCATAACTTGATTTATCATGAAACATACGTAATTGGGCATAGTTTTGAAAAAATTTAAATCTAAATAGTTATAAAATCTTTCCATGATTTGTAAAACATGAAATTATCTATGAGGGTAATTAACCCATAGATAGATCATAAGGGCTTCATAAGAATTGGGATAAAACCCCATAGAATTATCAATAGAATTTCATGAATAAGAGAGAAATTGGGCATGGGTGTGGACAAATTCACCCATTCATAACCCTACATACCTGAGAGAATCAGACTCTACAACTCCCTTGATTTCCCAATGAAGAACTGATGAAAACTTGGAAGAATTTGAGGTTGATCACCTCTCTAGACTTCTACACTTGCATGCATGAATAGGAATATCTTAGAATGAACTTACCCCTCTTAAAACTCACAATTCATAGCTTAAAATGATGTAGTTTAGGACCCTATAGCTTAGGAATGATGAAAATACCCTTGATGAATTTCTTGGAAAAACTGCTCTGCTAGTGACCATGGGCGCCACAACGGACCGTTATTGACTCCAATGGTCCGTCACATCCCTCATTGTTACACCCCTGAATCAGGTCGCAGATCTCCTACCATGACTGGACAGAACGAGTCGTTACAAGCTCCAATGACCCCTTGCCGTCAGTCATTGTCAACATTGTCTTAACCTGGAATTCTTCCCAACGGGCACTTGCAACGACTCGTTGCTCCCAACGATGAGTCGTTATGTGATCCGTTACTTTCTCCCTGAACCTGAACAACCTCACAACGGCTCACATCCAATGGCCTGTTACATCTAACAATGGGTCATTCCTAGACTCGTTACCTGCAACTCCAGTCCTACAGCACCTCACCACAGACACATCCAACGGGTCGTTGGTCCCACTAACGACCCGTACAATGACCCATTTTGAGAAGGATTTTCATATTCCTACTACTTTTCATTTTCAAATGTCAGGTCTAGTCTTAGACACTTCTTGGGTATTACAGAACAAGTCATCAATCCTGGGTAGGGGATACCTGTTCTTAACTGTGACTTTGTTCAATTGACGATAATCGATACACATTCTGAGAGTACTATCTTTCTTTCGCATGAATAATACTGGAGCACCCCATGGATAGATGTTGGTCCTGAAGAAACCTTTATCAAGGTATTTTAGCTACTTCTTCAACTACTTAAGCTCAGTTGGAGCAATTCTGTAAGGAGGGATGAAGATGGGATAAATTTTTGGAAGAAGGTCTACGCCGAAGTCTATTTCCTGCTCGGGAGGGACTCCGGGATGATCTTCGGAAAACACGTCAGGGAACTCGCTGACAACTGCAACTGACTGGATGGTTTGGCTCTCAGAGCTGGAATCGTTGACCCGAACTAGGTGATAAATGCACCCTTTAATAATGAGCTTCCTTGCCTTAAGGTAGGAAATAAACCGATCCTTAGGCATTGAACTACTACCCATCCACTCTAAAACTGGCTCATTAGGAAACTGAAATCTGACGACTCTAGTTTTGCAGTTGACTGAGGCATAACAGTAGTGTAACCAATCCATGCCAAGAATGAGATCAAAATCAACCATGTCTAGCTCTACTAAATCAGCTGGAATGACCTTATTAAATACTGAGACTGGGTAGTTTCTATATACCCATCTGGCTCTAACTGACTCACCAACTGGGGTAGAGATTGAGAATGATTTTGAGAGGACTTCTGGACTGATTTGAAACTAGACAGCTACATAGGGAGTTATGAACAATAGTGTGGCTCCTAGATTTAGTAGGGCATACACATCTAGGTGGAAGAGATGTAACATACCCGTGACCACGTCAGGTGAGCTCTCCTGATCCTGATGAACGGACAAAGCATAAAAGCGGTTTTGGCACTGATCGCCATCATACCTGAAGTGTTGGCCTCCTGAGCTGGTCAGCCTGCTGGAGCTGCTATAGATATCCCTCGCCTTGCCGATGGATATTCCCTTAACCGGTGACCTAGATGTCCACACCCAAAGCAACCCTCTTTGCCCTGGAGGCATTGACCTGGATGATTCTTGCCATACTTAGGGAAAGCTATATAATGGTTGCTGGTGCTATGACTCTGGTTCTGTGAGCAGATGTTCCACCCTTTCGATCCTTGCAAGACCGGAAAGTAGGGGCGCTGGTGGGTGTTGGAGTCCTCTGCTGCTGCTGTGGGCGGCTACTACCACCAGACCTCTAGTGGCCATAATCTGATTGGCCAGTCCTAGCCCACTTATTCTCCCGCTCCATATCTTTCAACTTTTCAGCCTCAATGTGTTGTGCATGAACGATGAGGCTGGAGAGGTCAATATCTTCTATGAGCATCGCGGTCCTGCACTCCTTAAGTACCAGGTTTGATACTCCATTGATGAACTTAAGCATGTAAGCCTTTGGCTCGCCTACCATCTTCGGAGCATATCTTGATAATCGCGTGAACTCCAATGCATATTCCTCCACTGTCCTGTTGCCTTGTTTCAAACTCATGAACTCTGCAACCTTAGCCTCCCTTAACTCTTGGGGAAAGAATCTGTCTATGAATGTTGTGGTGAACTCTTCCCACTCAGTTGGTTCCGCTCATGCTAGTCTCCCTTATTTCCACTGACCGTACCAAATCTGTGCCACCCCTTTCAACTGGTAGGATCCAGATCAGCACTCTCTGTGAAACTAACACCCATTATCTGGGTGATCTTTGATCTTAGGCAAAATTGCATGCCCAAGTGATACTCGAATGCTTCATTTCAACTTGTTTACCTATCGTATGTGTACATTCTCATGTGATTTTTAGTTAAAATGTGAATTTATACTAACCAACATGATTACTGTTGTTTTGCAGGTAAAACAAAATTTTGGAAGCTAATATATATGTTGGTGAAGAGCGGGAATGGACTTGGAAACAGGGAGTGGAAGTTGACAAGGGAGAGCAGCAAAAATAAGGGCTCCGCGATGGAGCCGTGTCACGCTGCCATCGCGGAGGCATTCTGCCTCAGACGAATTAATTTTGCCAAATTCCAGTGGAGGCTTGCGTTACCTCCGTGACACGGAGGCAGTGCTCCGCGATGCACTCCGTGTCACGTTGAGTGTAATTACCTGGAACCTCAAGTTCCAGTAAAGGTGCGCGATAGCACCATGGCACGGAGGCAAGGCTCCGCGATGCAAGCCGTGCCACGTTGAGGTACAATTGCTGGGGAGCCGACTTCCAAGTGAGGGTCCGCGATACCCCCGTGGCATAGAGGGAGTGCTCCGCGATACACTCCGTGCCACATTACTTGTTATTCCGGTAAAAATTCACAAGAGTATAAATAGAACACTTAGGTTTTATTTTAAACATTCTGACTTGGTTGAGCAAGAACGTGGGTTACAGGCAGTTGAGAGGATGAAATTCTAGGGTTCTTCTCTTTCTCTTTCTCTTTAATCTCAATTGTTTGTATGAATTCTACTTATTTGATGATGTTTAATCCACAAATAAGTGGCTAATTCACTTCTTGCTGAGGTTAAGAACAATTGTAGTGGAATGTAATTGTTGATCATTTCAGTTTTCATCTTTTCTTCAATGGTTGTTCTATCAATTCTTGTTTTTATTGCATTAATGTTTGGCCAATGTTAATGTATATCTAGAAATTCAATTTTGATTTTGAAAAGGAAAGAAATTGGAAAGATGTGAATTGGTAGGATATGATCTCTTCTTAGTTTAGAAAATTGAGAATTGATTTACATTCAGAATAGAAATATATCTGAAAGTCTTATTAGTCAATTAAGGAATCGGTTATGTAGGGCAAGAGCATGAAATTCTTTTATCACAGAAATGTAGATTAAGGTTTCATGATTCTTAATTGGATAGGAGTCGAAAGATCCAATCCATAGGCAATAATTCTTGACTAGCAACCGAAGAAAAGATTAGCTGAATTGAATTGATAAATTACTTTTTTTGTCTTAACCTCCGCTTGCTCATTGCTATTGTTCAGACTCAAATTATAATCTTGACTTAGATTCTTAATACTTATTAAACTTTTACTCTCAAAATATTAATTATTTGGTTGTCTGCATTCATAAAGATATAGTTCACTGACACTTAAGTTAATTAATACCGTTGTTCAGTCCCTGTGGGATCGATACTTGGCTTGAAATAAGCCAATTTACTACTTGTTCGACCATGTGCACTTACGTATAGTCACCACAGCACCGAACAATCTTCTGTACCTCATCCAGGAACTCCTATGGGTCCTCTCCCAACTTAGATCCATGAAAGGCTAGAGGGTTCATTTGGGTGAAGTCTCAAACTCTGGCAGCTGCTGTGGATCTATTTGAGTTAATCGAAACCACTTGCTAGTTCACTTGGTTTGTTATTGTCTGAGCCAGCAGCTGGATTTCCACTCTAAATTCCACCGAGGACACTTGATCGTCCTGAGGGGCTGCTGGAGCTGGTGGGGCAGGTAAATTAGCATTGCCATCCCTTCTTCCATTTTCGCGTCTTGGAGGCATGGTTTCACTGAAACAAAATAGAGCACAAGTTAGGAGAACGTTTCTGGAATTGAAGTTCAACGCATGATAAGGAGTATGAACAAAAGAGAGTTTTCCTAATAACATCTCGTAGCCTCCCCGTCATAAGTGTGGCGCGCTTCACACCCATGAAAAGGACTCTACTTAACGCAACTTTCAGACATCCTAGGATACTCTAAACCTAGTGCTCTTATACCAAGTTTGTCATGACCCGCGTCTATAACCTGGACGATGCATGGTACTTGGAGTCACAAGTAACCCCAAGCCAACCCATGGTCTATCATAACACTGATAATCTGAGTAATCATATGCGAAAGCTTTAAATAATAAAATCATTTAAGAATGCTAATTTGATAAAAGTTCATACATTTGAAAAACACTACAGAA
The DNA here is from genome assembly GCA_035772735.1 of Datura wrightii. Taxonomy (NCBI): domain Eukaryota; kingdom Viridiplantae; phylum Streptophyta; class Magnoliopsida; order Solanales; family Solanaceae; genus Datura; species Datura wrightii. The sequence continues at coordinate 12,013,226 of JASDFA010000003.1, forward strand.
TGTTTGAGTCTATGTCAAAAAGCTATCTACTAATGATGAGTTGCTGGGGAAATCCCCCAGCTAACTCTAAAGTCTAACTGAAAGAAAATAACTGAAAAATAAATATCGTCCTTGAAAGATGAGGACTCACCAACTCTAGATGTTGATATAACCTGAAGGAATCGACTAACGATGCTGAGGCTCATGTATCATGATATGATAGAGCATAGAAGGTATGCGTCAGTACTTTGAATGTACTGAGTAACTAAGAGATAATATAAACATGAAGAAACAAATAACTGAACTGAAATGGCATAAAATGACCAACTGAAATATTGAAAACTGAACAACTGAATATATTACTGATATAGACATGTCCTGAATCTGAAATACTGAGCTGAGCTAAACTGAACTAAACTGAGCTAAGCTAAATTGAAACTGTATTGACTAGTTGGAGAGTCTATAACCAGCACATAACCACGTGAGCTAGACGTGGAGTTCGATGTATACGCTCCATCGATAGGAACCAATATACCTTGCCAGGGTATAAAGGCACGAACTGGGTGATCACAAATTTGGGGCCATATGGCCAATAAAATAACCTATGGTGGCAACATAGTTCTGGGAACCTGGGTGCGTTGGAACCCCGGTCTGCTTGGTGCTAAGTCCTACTCCCACTAGATAGTCTAGTCTGACTACTAAGCTGATAGCTCGAAACTAGGGTCCAAGACTAAATTAAGGATACTTATCTGGAAGTATCCTGAGAGTTTTATCAGACTGGATTTTTTAACTGGTGTTCTAAGACTGGTCAGAGCTTCTTATCTGGAATCATGTAACCATCTAAAGAACTAACTAATATCTAATAAATGATAACTCATTCTGATAATTGACATCTGGGAGGCACCATTGACACCTCAAGAAAAGACTATAGCCAAACTGATCAGCTGACATTTTTGAAAATGCTGAGAATGCTAATATTTTGACTGAAACTGGACTAGCATGCAACTGACTGAGATTTCAACTGATATTGATAATATAGGAATCCCAACACTGATAAAATCAAGCAATATGAATAACTAATCAATTATGCAAGACTCTAATTTACTGCATTCAAATGCTAGGGCTAGAATCCAGTTACAGGAACAAGTATCAGCATAGTCACAGGATAGTTGAAATACAAAAATAATTAACATGAATAACATTCCACATGATATAGATGGAATCTGGCTGAAAATTTATTCACATTTGAAAACTCAAGGCCTAGAACTGATAAGAAATTTTAGATGGATTTTAGGGGCACAAGGGAAGGACAATTCCCTTGCTAATTCTCACATACCTAGTGAAGAAATCCCAGAGAAAATCTCTTTAGAATCTGAGAAAAAAAGTCGATTGCCCTAACTTTCCCTGAGGAGTCTATCTGAGAGTTCTTTGCTCTGGAGATCGAAAGTTGAGATAGAATGAGGGGGATCTAGTCGATTACCCATTTAATTATCTCCAAAACATGCCCAAAATGATGGGATTTTGAGATAATAAAGCTGTAAAATTACTAAAATAACCCTGAGAGAAAATCTGAAAAATTGCCCAACGGGGGACCAATGGGTCACACAATGAGTCGTTGGTTGACACCATGACTCGTTGGGACTAGTCATTGGTCCTAGGCCTGGATTCTTGGCTTATTTGAAATGGAAATGGGTGGGGACCACGACTCATTAGAAGGACCAACGGGTCGCTGGTACCTCCCGTTGTCACTGGTAGGAAAAACCTAGGAGCCCCAACAACAAGCGACAAAATGACTCATTGGTAGAACCAACTTGTTGGTATAACGACTCGTTGTATCGACTCATAGTTGTATCGACTCGTACGCCCTGGATGTAACAAGGTACTTGAAGCCACAAGTGACCCCAAGTCAACCCCTAGTCTATCATTCACTAGCATTCTAAGTAAACATGCACAGTGGAAATTTAAAATAATAACATTAAAGCATTTTTAAGAAAATTTAAAGACTGAAAATAGAGAGTTAAAATATTTGAAAACAAATCTGAAACCAAGTTTGTCTGAAACCCATCTAACTGAGGAGTTTTTGGGACAAACCCCCAACTAACTCTAAGTCTAACTGAAGCTAATAAATAACTGGAAGAAAGAAATAATTCCCTCGGATGATGAGGACTCACACTTCAATTGTCGAGGTGGAGAATCTGAACTGTGGCGGCTAACGGTGCTGAGTCTGAGAACCTGCAGTTGTATCATGAAATGATATAACATAAAATTATGTGTCAGTACTTTGAATGTACTGAATATGTGAGAGGAATATACTGATAGATGTAAATAACTGAACTATAAAGACATGCAATGACAAACTAATTATCTGAAGTGAAATAATCTGAAGTAACTGAGATGGTCGAAATGACCCTATCTGGTGGTCAAAGAAATGCTCTAAATTTGAGATGCTGAGTCTGAAATACTGCATAAAACTGATATGGACTGAAGAATCTGAGAGAAAACTGTATTGACCAGTGGGAGAGGCTATAACCGACATATAACCACATGAGCTAGACGTGGAGTCTGATATACACACCCCGTCGATAGGACCCAATATACCTTGCCAGGGTATAAAGGCATGGACTGTGAAAATCACTGTCAGAGGGGCGCCATGAGGCTAAGTAAATATATAACCTACGGTGGCAATGTAGTTTTGGAACTTGGGTGCACAGGAACCCCGGCCCTTTCGGTGCTAAGTCCTACTCCCACTGGATAATCCTATTACTACTACTACTGATAAGTGGACAGCTCGATACTGGGGCCCAAGACAATACTGACCCAGGATACTGTTAGAGAGTTCCCTGAGCATCTTATAAGACTAGATTTGGAAACTGAGTTCTAAGACTGGTCAGAGCTACTTATCTGGAAGCATCGTAATCGTCTAAAAGAACAAACTAGTAACTGAACTGGGGTCCTGGGGATGATCAGAGCTATAACTGGAATGTCATACCGCCTAATGGACCAAATAATTGTAATCTAAGTCTGAGTATGATAACTGAGAGGCACCACTGACACAAAAGACTATAGTCAGACTGATCAACTGACATTATTCTGGTCAACCCGGTGGTTGCTAAATTCTGACTAAGGCTACACTGACATTTCTGACTAACACTGAATATTCTAGTACTTTGACTGAAGCTGAACTAACAATTCTGAGAAAATACAAAGTAAATAGGCTTTCTGACTACATCTGAATATCACACTAGTAACTGAGTTTTTAACACATACAAGCATTATAGAAGCCCCTAACTCTAAAAGATGCAAACAATTCTCAAGAATTCAAAGCTTAAGCAGGATTCTAATTTCTGACATTTCAAAAGTTAGGGCTAAATTTCTAAATTGATGGAACAAGCATCATTTTGATTACAATCTGGTGGAAATTAGCTACAATGAACATAAATTAGAGTCCCACATGAATTATTCAAGGTATGACAACAATATCTTCACTTTTGATAAACTCAAGGCTAGAACTGATAGTGAAAAGCGAAAGAGTTTTAGGGGACACAAGGGGAGAACAATATCCTTGTCGAATTCCCACATACCTTTAGAAGAAACCCTGGTGAAAATCCATGATAACAACTGAGAAGATTGATGTTTGCCCTAGCTTCTGCTCTAAACTCCCTGACTATTTCTACGCTCTGATTTTTTAGAGGATGAGTGAAAGTGAAGGGGGATTGTCATTCTATCCCTTTTTCTTCCTCCTAAATGACCCTAAAATGACATGGTTTAGGGATTAAAAAGGTGAGAAATTACTTAAGTAACCCTAGGAACTAAACTGAAATCTGGTCGACAGGAACCAACGGGCCTCAGAACGGGTCGTTGGTAGAAACGAGTGGCCATGGTTTCTGGGTTTAGAAACTAGATTCACACTGGTGACCCATGGTTAGGTACAACGGTCTATTGGAAGCAACAACGGGCCTTTGATACCTCCCATTGGAATTGGTAATAAAACAGGGCATGGGGCCAACGAGTGGTAACAACGACTCGTTGGTAGAACCAACGGGCCGTTGTATCCCCTCGTGGCTCACACTTCTGGATTCTAGAATCAAATGATGGGTGGTCACTGATCTTGGGCAGATTTATATGCCCAAGTGATACTCAAAAGTATCATTTTCGCCTTGTTTATCTATCAATGTGTATACATTTTTATGTAATAGGCAATAAAATGTGAATTTATACTAACCAACATGATTAGCATTGTTTTGCAGGTAAAATGTGATTTTGGGAAGCTAAAATACATGTTGGATGATATCAGAGTTGGACTTGGATGCGAGCAAGGGAAAAGGCACTGGACAGCATGAAATAAAAGGGCTCCGCGATGGAGTCGTGTCACGCTGCCATCGTGGAGGCATTCTGCCTAGATGGGAAAATTCACCCAAATTCCAGTGGAGGTCCGCGTTTGCTCCGTGGCACGGAGCCAGTGCTCCGCGATGCATGTTGTGCCACGTTGAGCCTGAATTCCCGGACCCCCAGTTCCAGTGAGGGTCCGCGTTCATGGCGTGTCACGGAGGCAGTGCTCCGCGATGCACTCCGTGACACGTTGCTCATTATTCCGGGAAAAATTCCCAGCAGTATAAATAGAACACTTAAGTTCATTTTTCATAAGGCTGACTGGGTGGATCAAGGACGTGGGTTACAGGCAGTTGAGGGACGGAAAGTTCAGGGTTTTTTCTCTCTTTCTTTCTTCTTTAATTCAATTGCTTGTATGATTAACACTCATTTTAAGATGTTTAATCCATAAATGAGTGGCTAATTCCTCTCCTTGTTGAGGTTATGAACAATTGTGATTAAATTTGATTATTGATTCTATGGTTTTCATCTTTTCTTCCATGTTGTTCTATTAATTCTTGTTCTTACTGCATTGGTGTGTGGCCTACATTAATGTACATCTAAAAAGTACGGTTTCACTCGAGAGAGCACGAAATTGGAAAGTTGTGAATTAATAGGATATGTTCTTTACTTGATTTGGGAAAATTGGGTCTTGATTTGCTTTCAGGATAGAAATATACCTAAAAGTCGTATTAGTCAATTTAGGAACCGGAATCGTATGGCTAGGACATGAATTGCATTTGATCACAGAAATGTAGATGGATGGTTCATGATTCTTAAGTGAGGTTAAATACGAGAGTTTTAATCTCTTGGCAAATGTATTTGGCTAGCAACAGGAAGAAAAGATTAGCCAATTTATGATGATAATCAATTTCATTACATGTTCGTTTAACCTCAGCATGCTCTTATTCATAGTTCAGATCCAAAGTAGATAATTGTTCTTAGTTTTAGTATAAAAATTTATAAAACAAACTATCAACTTTTTGGTTACATTGTTGTCTGCATTTTCAGAAGTAAATTATAGTATACTTGAGCAAATTGCACTTAATCCAAGTCTCTGTGGGATCGATACTTGGCTTACTAAAGCCACTTACTACTTGTTCGACCACGTGCACTTGCGTGTTGTTTTGTATACCCACAAACACCCGAACAAGTTTTTGGCGTCGTTGCCAGGGACTTGGCAATTGGTGAATTTGTTTTAAGTGTTAATTTACTGTATTTTTTTATTTTTCTTAAGTGTTGACAACTTGGTGTTAGCCTGTATTTTGCAGACTTAATTGCTGTGAACACTGGCAAGAGACAAGGAGCTGGTGGAATCTTATATAGAGCCCGAAAGAATATTTCACAGTAAACGAAGAGAAGCTCTACAAAGAAAGCTGCAGTTGCTCAGACAGACAATCATGGAGCAACAACAGAATCCACCAGTAGTAAGGGCAGTGTTAGTGCCCGAAGAAGCAGCAGCACGGCCGGTTCGCGAGGTGGCAATCCCACATGCCAATAATGTTACATCAAGTATCCGCAAACCAGAGCCTAGAGGGAGATTTGAACTCAAACAAAATATGGTGCAGTTGTTGCACACAAGCGAGCAATTTACCGGTCTCCCTCATGAAGATCCACAGCAGCATCTCCAAAATTCTTTGGAGATAAGTGACACTTACATACCCGCTGGAGTGTCACCAGACTATGTCCGGCTTACATTATTTCCATTCTCATTACTAGGAGAAGCCAAGAGGTGGTTGAAAGCTGAGCCACCAAATTCTATTTCTACGTGGGATGATCTTGCACGGAAATTCTTGATAAGGTTTTTTCCCTCTGGTAAAACAGCAAGACTTAGAAGTCAAATTCTAAGTTTCAAACAAAGGGAGGGAGAAAATTTATATCAAGCCTGGGAGAGATTTAAATCCATGTTGCGAGACTGTCCTCATCATCATCAGTCCAATGATGTGCTGGTGCACACATTTAGTGAGGGTTCGGAACCCCACACCAAAATATTGCTAGACTCAGCAGCTGAAGGGCAAGCGCTGGAGAAGACTTATGAGGAGCTGTATACCTTGTTGAACCATATTTCACAGGGCAATCTAGAATGGAATGTTGATTCATCAAGAGGTGGGACAAGGAAAGCAGCAGGAGTGCTTGAAGTGGATGGATTCACAGCTGTCGCTGCACAGATAGCTGCCTTGCAAAATCAACTTAACAACCACTTCAGCAACATGACATTGAACCAGCCTCCAGCTCCAGTTAATGCAGTACAGCAGATGTGGTGTGAAGTGTGTGGAAGTAGTGAGCACTCAGCTGAGTGTTGTGGAGCCAATCCTGACTCGGTAAACTTTGTGGGTAATGCACAAAGAAATCACCAGCAGTATGGTAGTAGCTACAATTCAAATTGGAGGAATCATCCTAATTTCTCATGGGGTAGCAACAACCATCAAGGCCAAAGTTCGAGTCAGGGTGTGCAAAGGAACCAAGGAGGGCAATAGAACTACCAAGCTCAATTCAGAAACAACAATGCACCTCCTCCACCACCATCACCCAGCATTGAGGAGATGTTCAAGACCATGATAGCTAACCAAGCTCAATTGCAGGCTGACTATGTGAAATTGGCAGCCGAAGTGAAAAACAATCAGTTAGCTACCAAGGCACTTGAGTATCAATTTGGGCAATTTGCTAGTGCCCAAAATACAAGGCCTAGAGGAGGACTGCCGAGCGACACGAATCCCAATCCCAAGCAGGTAAATGCAGTGACCACAAGGAGTGGTTTGCAGCTGAAAGAGGTGGAACCAGAAAGACCACCTCAACATTCGGGAGCAGCAGAAGTCGAGAGGGAGCAAAGTTCTGAAAGGGGGAAAACCAAAGAAGCTGAATCAGTAAGACCTCCACCCCCGTTCCCTCAATGACTCAAGAAACACAAGGAGGAGGCGTGTTTCAAGAAATTCATGGAGGTGCTTAAACAGGTACATGTTAATTTACCTCTTGTTGATGTCTTGCAGGGAGTGCCTAAATATGCCAAGTACATAAAGGGCATCGTGGCCAACAAAAGTCGGTTGACTGAGTATGCGACGGTGGCTCTAACGGAGGAGTGCACTTCCCGGATTCAAAACAGACTGCCCACAAAGCTAAAAGACTCTGGGAGTTTTACTATCCAGCTTACTATTGGGCAGAGCATCCGAGCTCGTGGATTGTGTGACTTGGGAGTGAGCATAAATCTGATGCCGTCTTTGGTATTCAGAAAGTTGGGTCTAGGGAGTCCTAGACCCACAACGGTAATATTGCAGTTGGCGAATCGATCCTTAGCCAGACCAGATGGCATTGTTGAGGACGTTCTGGTGCAAGTTGGCTCCCTAATTTTCCCGGTAGATTTTGTCGTGCTGGACTTTGAACCAGACGCGGAAGTCCCATTTATTTTGGGGCGTCCCTTCTTGGCAACTGGGAAAGCACTAATCGACGTAGCTGCGGGGCAGCTAACAATGCAAGCACACGACAAAATAGAGGTATTTGATGTGTTAAAAGCCATGAAGCTGCCAGCTATACATGAGTAGCTCTCAGCAATCAATGTGGTTGAGAATGAAGAAATTCGTCAGATTGTTGAATCTCAAGACCCATTGGAAAGAGCGTTGACGCACCTCGATCATTTTGGAGATAGAGAGGCATGTGGAATGGTCCAAATGTTGAATGGAGCGCAGAATCAGCCTAGGAGACAGGAATTTCAATCATTGATGAGATCTCTCGAGCCTTTGCCGAAACCATCCATTGAGGAGGCACCGAAGCTGGAGCTGAAAGAATTGCCTCCCCATTTAAAATATATCTTTTGGGGGGAGGGTGAGACGTTACCAGTTATCATCTCTGCAGACTTGACGGAGGCACAGGAGAAGGCAGCATTGGGTGTCCTCAGAAAGAGGAAGAAAGCAATGGGTTGGCAGATGTCAGACATTCAGGGTATCAACCCAGCTTTCTGTACACACAGGACATTCATGGGGACAGGAGCCAAACCAACCGTTCAGCCACAACGGAGACTTAATCCAACAATGAAGGATGTTATGAGGAAAGAAATAATCAAGTGGCTTGATGCAGGTGTGGTCTACCCAATTTCAGACAGTGAATGGGTCAGCCCAGTTCAGTGTGTTCCAAAGAAAGGGGGGATGACTGTAGTTACCAACGAGAAAAATGAGTTGATCCCTACCCGAACCGTCACAGGCTGGCGGATTTGCATGGATTACAGAAAGTTGAATGAAGCCACGAGGAAAGATCATTACCCCATCCCTTTTATTGATCAAATATTAGATAGGTTGGCGGGACAGGAATATTATTGCTTCCTTGATGGGTACTCTGGTTATAACCAAATAGCCATAGCTCCGGAGGATCAAGAGAAGACCACTTTTACCTTTCCTTATGGGACATATGCTTTCAGGCGAATGCCGTTTGGGTTATGCAATGCACCTGCCACATTTCAGAGATGCATGATGGCTATTTTCCATGACATGGTGGAGGATTTTGTTGAGGTATTTATGGATGATTTTTCTGTTTTCGGTAATTCATTTGCTACTTGTTTGCAGAATCTTGACAGGGTGCTGGCTCGCTGCGAGGAATCCAACCTTGTGTTAAACTGGGAGAAATGCCACTTCTTAGTGAAGGAGGGTATTGTCCTTGTCCACAAAGTGTCTCGAAAGGGGTTGGAAGTCGATCGTGCCAAGATCGAGGTTATCGAAAAGTTGCCACCACCAGTGTCAGTGAAAGGTGTGCGCAGTTTTCTTGGGCATGCAAGATTCTACAGACGATTCATCAAAAACTTTTCCAAAATCTCTAGACCATTATGCAGATTGCTAGAAAAAGAGGTGAAGTTTGAGTTGAATGATGAGTGTGTTAAAGCATTTGAAGAGTTGAAGCAGAAATTGATAGAAGCACCTATCCTCACTTCTCCGGACTGGGAGCAACCATTTGAGCTGATGTGTGATGCCAGTGACGTGGCTGTGGGAGCCGTATTGGTGCAAAGAAAAAATAGAATCTTTCATTATATTCATTATGCAAGTAAAATGCTGAATACGGCTCAAAGCAATTACACAGTCACGGAGAAGGAAATGCTAGCCTTGGTGTTTGCATTTGACAAATTCAGGTCCTATTTGGTGGGTTCGAAAGTGGTGGTGTACACAGACCATGCAGCGATTCGGTACCTATTCAACAAGAAGGATGCTAAGCCGAGGTTGATCAGATGGATCTTGTTGTTGCAGGAGTTCGATCTCGAGATCAAGGACAGAAAGGGGAGCGAGAATCAGGTAGCAGATCACCTATCACGATTGGAAAGCCGGTCGCATGTGATGGAAAGTGATAACATAAATGAAGAGTTCCCAGATGAGCAACTCTTGGCAGTGGGGGAAGCTGAAGTTCCACGGTATGCAGACATAGTCAACTTGCTAGTGAGCGGAGTCTACCCACCTGAGGCAACAGACCAGCAAAGGAGGAAATTGAGGCATGATAGCCGGCACTTTGTTTGGGATGAACCATACTTATTCAAACAAGGACCAGATCAGGTAATGAGAAGATGCATCCCAGAGAGTCAGATTGCAGAGGTGTTGAGGGGCTGTCATTCTTCATTGTATGGGGGTCATCACAGAGGCGAGAGAACAGCGCATAAGGTTCTACAGTCAGGTTTCTATTGGCCGACACAGTTCAGAGACTCTATGGCGTATGTCAAAATGTGTGATAGATGTCAGCGTACAGGATCAATTGGCAGAAGACAAGAGATGCCGCTACATAATATACTGGAGGTTGAGCCCTTTGATGTATGGGGCATTGATTTCATGGGCCCATTCCCACCTTCATTTGGTAATCGTTACATCTTGGTGGCTGTAGATTATGTATCAAAATGGGTGGAAGCAATAGCTTGCCCCAGGAATGACAACAAGGTAGTAACAAAGTTTGTGAAAAAACACATCCTCACCAGGTTCAGGACACCCCGAGCCATTATCAGTGATGGAGGGGCTCATTTTGTCAATGCAAGTTTCAAGAAGTTACTAGCCAAGTATGGGGTGCGCCATAAAGTGGCGACAGCATACCACCCCCAAACTAGTGGGCAAATAGAGGTGTCAAATAGAGAAGTGAAGCAGATTCTTCAGAAAACGGTGAATACACAACGAAATGATTGGTCAAGCAAACTTGATGATGCATTGTGGGCTTACAGAACTGCTTACAAGACACCGATTGGAACCTCACCATACCAACTGGTCTATGGCAAAGCATGTCATCTTCCGGTGGAATTAGAGCACCGAGCCTTCTGGGCTGTCAGGAAGCTAAATATGGACTTAGAGCTGGCGGGCAAAAAGAGACTAATGCAGCTTAGTGAACTCGACGAGTTCCGCTGGCATGCCTATGAGAGTGCCAAGTATTACAAGGAAAGAACTAAAAGATGGCATGATAAGCATGTGGTGCATCGCATTTTCGAGCCGGGATAGAAAGTTTTGCTCTTCAATTCAAGATTGAAGTTGTTTCCAAGAAAGCTGAAGTCTAAATGGTTGGGACCATTTGAAGTGGTAAGAATGAACCCGCACGGGGCGGTAGAATTATGGCAAGAAGGTCGGAGTGCCACGTTCTTAGTAAATGGCCAAAGGTGTAAGCACTACTGGGGGGAGGACGGTGATCGAGAGAAATCGTCCATCACCCTAGCGGACAATTGAGCTTAAATGATGTCGAGCCGTGACGGTAAACCAGGCGCTGCACGGGAGGCAACCCGTGAAAAGTTTTTTTTTTTTTTTTTTGTAAAGTGTAAATAGATTTTTCTTTTTCGTGATTGACTACAAAATTTTTCGTTTTAGTTAGTGTTTTTATTTTTAGTTAGGTGAAACCTATAATTCTAACCAATTTTGTATAGTGAGCTGAATTTCAGGTCAAATGGAGAAACATGTGCACGGAATCACGAAGGAAAATTCGAGGTATGAAAAATTAAGAAAAAGTGGAAAATAGTGAGCTGGGGCGATAGCTCCGTGTCACGGAGGAGGACCTCCACGTTACCCTCCGTGACACGTTGAGGTATAACCCAGAAATTTTAAAATTTCCAGAATGGTATCGCGATGGCTCCGTGTCACGGAGGCAGTGCACCGCGATGCACTCCGTGACACATTGCCGTGTATATCGCGACGGGTCACACCGGGTCGCTGGGTGACCCGCGTATTTTTCTACCTTTCTAACCCCGAAAACCTCCCTTTTCCCCTCATTTTCCAATCCCTCCGCGACCAAACCCATCAAAAACCATCCCCTATCAACGTGACATGGAGTAAGGCAAGAAATTCACCGACTTTTCTTCGATTCTTCAACTTCAAGGTATGTTTTCCGATTCCCTCTCAATTTCTTGTCGATTTTCTTTGAAATTAAGCACGGGAGGTGAGATAAATCGCCCTATGTAGTAATTAAGCATGAATTTGAGTTATTTGTTGTTGACAAATGTTCGGAATGTCGTTATGATTATTTGAACTTGTCGATTGCATAAATTATTCAAATTTGATTGATAATATCAATTCTAGGGCTTGTTATTGAATTTGAAGTTGGAAATCTGTTGAAATCGTGAATTTTATGCCAGGGTGTATGTGTTGAATGAGATGAGTCGATGTACAAATTGTTTGGATGTTAATAGACGACGGATTCTCGGGTTTGGGGGAAATGTTGAAATTTGTTCGAATTTGGTTGGTTGGATAGGTTCATGTGTATAAATTTTTGTTGTTGTTTTTGTTTCTTTGTTTTTCTTTGCTAAGTATTATGGTTAAAATGCTAGCGATAGTAGTGATTGCGATTAGTTGTACGAAGTCTGAGTAGTACGCAGAAGTTATACCGTCGAATTTTTCGAACGCACTAAGCATGATTGTATAGTTGGTTGTTTTGTGTAAATAAAGATATGCTTGTCGTATTGTTGTAACTGTAGCTAAGGACTAAGTGTGGGGTAACCTAGCGTAACCTGACCTTAGCCGAAGTTAATATCTGTAAGCTTAACATTGATCTTGTTTACTTGGGTTGACAGGTGAAATGGCAAGCCGGCAAGAGAAAGGAAAAGGCGCATCAACTTCAGGCGCCGGAAGGAAACGAATCAGACTGGGCACAGTAGTCCCAGCTGCACCAGTAGTTCCATGCAGCCAACGCCGCCAATATGGAACAAGATGGGTGACCGACGAGGGGAAAAAGTGGTACGCCAAGCACAAAGAAAGCAAATATTTCCCCGAGGAGCACATAGCACGGGAACCATTGGCACAGGAGTTCCCCAGAATGGTTCACCGGATCGAGGCAGCGGGGCTTAAGTTCATCTTTGAAGAGCCCAAAGAATGCAATCTGCACTTGGTTCGGGAGTTCTATGCCAACTGGAATCCGACGATCAGGAGTCACACCATCAAGATCAGAGGGCAAATAGTCACTCTGGAGCCCCACCATCTCAATGCCATCATAGGAGTGCGGGACACAGACGCCCACGTCCTCCGACAGCTGAACATTACCCCACCGTATGCGGACATCAGACGCACATTGTGTGGGACCCGATCAATAGCTAGATGGAGCAGACACAAAGAGAGGGGCTACCACCAGACGTTGCCCTATTCACAGATGAATAGGGAAGCCCGAATCTGGCTGAAGATAGTCTGCTCATGCCTAATCCTGGGGGTACATATGACTGATGTAACCCGGGATCGTGTATGCCTGGTGTACGCCCTGATGAAAGGGCTGGAGATTAATGTCGGGGCGGTTATTATATCCGCCATGAAGAGAGCCCGGTTGCACCAGGGGCACAGGTATGGTTTTGGTGGACTACTGACCACCTTTCTCAGGGGCCTCGATGTTGAGGAGGAGGCCCTCGATTATATCCTGCAGTTGGAGCGGCGGGCCTTAGATGTTACCAAAACTAAGGCTCCCGACACCACCCACGGGCCAGTGCTTACACTTGGCGAGCGACATGCTCGTGATGACCAGTACATGGCATGGATGTATGGGATGCAGATGCTCCAGCTAAGGATAGGTGGGAGGCTGGCGACGGAGGAGGAGCTATGGCAGCTCGAGCTAGACTACCCCTTTGGCGAAAATGCCAGGGCTCTATGCCAAGTGGGGCCAGCATTCGTAGAGCCCACAGATGATGACGTCCCCACAGACGAGGAGACGCGTCGGGAGGACTCCGATGTGGAGTCCGATGATGATGACGGAGGCGACTCGGATATGGGAGATGAAGCAGCAGCACCCGACGAAGAAGTGGAATACTTTGACTGATCAGGGAGTTCCACCACCCGAATTTATGCTATTTGAATTTTTGTGAACACTGGGGACAGTGTTCGAGCTGAGTGTGGGGTGGGAGTAGTTAGGTGTTGGGCTGGGCTGTTTTGTTTGTATGCTCTCTTCTGTTAGCATGTATGTTGTGTGTCCCTGTGAGTGTGAATTTTCAAATTGTTCTGTATTTATAAATATTTGTGAAATTGATGTGTGTTGCTGAATGGTTGCTAGCAGATTCTGATTCTGTTCATATTTTTGTTATTTTGTTATCGAAATGATCGATTTTTTTAAAAATTTTTAAAATATTTTGTAAATAACTTTTCTATCGAAATGATCAATATTTTCGACATTTTTAATTTTGGGTTTCTCAGCGTTTGTTTTCGGTTCTTTCACCGAGAATGGTCCCATTGGACCGATGTCTTAAGTAGTGACCGTTCCCTATGATGGATGGATGACGACCGTCTTAAGGGAAATGTAGTCGTTAGGAGTAGATTTTTTTCAATTATTTTTCAGTTTTTTTTCTTTGGTGGATTGCATCCCGGAACATGTAGTTACACTATGGTTGTGAAATTTTGGTTGCGTGTTGTACATGATATTCGAAATGCAAAGGTGATTTGTATGAAAGCATGCAAATTTGTAAATATGTTGAGATACCTAGGCTGTAGAGTTCGATTCAGTGTGATTGAGGCTTAATGTTTGAATTCCTGTAATTAGCTGATTGAAGAGTCTGTGAATACATCTTGAATCGAGTATGTGCAGAAAGTGTGAAGTGAGGTGTTGACATTCCATGCTATTGTGAAGTGTCTAGAACTTGCCTGGTGTGTGTACAAAACGAAATGAAGGAGGTGTATTGTAGGAAAGGATGTAGGCATTTCTTTGTTTTAACTGAGAGTTTCTATTTTTTTCCTTGGCATACCCCCCTTTCTATGATTGTATACCCTAGTCAGCCCTTTTAGCCTTTAGCCTATTATTTCTTTCTTTTGTCCAAAAAGTGTAAACCGAGCTTAGTTCCTTCTTTTCATTAGCCGTAAAGTCTATACAAAACTCTTAAGCGCTTAAGAAGAGAAAATCATTTTCCCAAAGTGTCAAAGAGTGAGAATGGTGAAAAGAAAAAGAAAAGCAGAGTGAGGGAAGAAAAGAAAAGGTTGAAGGTGCACTTGTTAGAAATAAACGATAATGAAGGTGCATGAATAATCTTTGTTGATGTTTCAAGTGTGCTTAATAAAATGGGTCATACTAAAGTAAATCATCAAGAATGGGATGATGAAAAAAAAAGAGAAACAATGTCCATGAGTTGATGGGATGTGTTGAAAAGGCACTTAAGGATGCTAGTGGCTATTATTGGCTAATCCAATATTTACTAGTTCCATAGCTTCCATTACAACCCATTAAAGTCCTACGTGATCTTACATTGCATTTCTTTATATTAGTGGAGTAATACACTAAGGGCAAGCTTATGGGTCATGACATGATGCATGTGAATTCTTTTGGGAGAGAGAGTGAAATTGTGTGTACATGCCCCTGCTTGAATGATTGTGTGTCACATGAGCAAAAAGGGGAAGATTCTCTTGAGTTGTGAGGGCACATGCTTGATGAAAGATTGATTTTCGTGTCGGATATCTTGATTAGCTGATTTGCATGAGTTTGCCGATATCGAGAGTCGATTCTTAAAGTCTAGGAAGTCTTGATGTACTGAAGGTCATTGCATTGGTAAGACCATGCATGGTTTCTTGATGATTTGCTGTATTGAATAATCGGTATGACCGTAGCTTAAATTGTCGAACCATAGTAGCGAGGTTGGGATGTAAATTGCATGAATTGTATGTTTGTTGTTCGAGGACGAACAAGGATTTAAGTGTGGGGTAAGTGATCTTGGGCAGATTTATATGCCCAAGTGATACTCAAAAGTATCATTTTCGCCTTGTTTATCTATCAATGTGTATACATTTTCATGTAATAGGCAATAAAATGTGAATTTATACTAACCGACATGATTAGCATTGTTTTGCAGGTAAAATGTGATTTTGGGAAGCTAAAATGCATGTTGGATGATATCGGAGTTGGACTTGGATGCTAGCAAGGAAAAAGGCATTGGACAGCATGAAATAAAGGGGCTCCGCGATGGAGCTGTGTCACGCTGCCATCAAGGAGGCATTCTGCCTAGATGGGAAAATTCACCCAAATTCCATTGGAGGTCTGCATTTGCTCCGTGGCACGGAGCCAGTGCTCCGCGATGCACGTCGTGCCACGTTGAGCCTGAATTCCTGGACCCCCAGTTCCAGTGAGGGTCCGCGTTCATGGCGTGTCATGGAGGCAGTGCTCTGCGATGCACTCCGTGACACGTTGCTCATTATTCTGGAAAAAATTCCCAGCAGTATAAATAGAATACTTAAGTTCATTTTTCATAAGGCTGACTGGGTGGAGCAAGGACGTGGGTTACAGGCAGTTGAGGAACGAAAAGTTCAGGGTTTTTTCTCTCTTTCTTTCTTCTTTAATTCAATTGCTTGTATGATTAACACTCATTTTAAGATGTTTAATCCACAAATGAGTGGCTAATTCCTCTCCTTGCTGAGGTTATGAACAATTGTGATGAAATTTGATTATTGATTCTATGGTTTTCATCTTTTCTTCCATGTTGTTCTATTAATTCTTGTTCTTACTGCATTGGTGTGTGGCCTACATTAATGTACATCTAAAAAGTCCGGTTTCACTCGAGAGAGCACGAAATTGGAAAGTTGTGAATTAATAGGATATGTTCTTTACTTGATTTGGGAAAATTGGGTCTTGATTTGCTTTCAGGATAGAAATATACCTGAAAGTCGTATTAGTCAATTTAGGAACCGGAATCGTATGGCTAGGACATGAATTGCATTTGATCACAGAAATGTAGACGGATGGTTCATGATTCTTAAGTGAGGTTAAATACGAGAGTTTTAATCTCTTGGCAAATGTTCTTGGCTAGCAGCATGAAGAAAAGATTAACCAATTTATGATGATAATCAATTTCATTACATGTTCGTTTAACCTCAGCATGCTCTTATTCATAGTTCAGATTCAAAGTAGATAATTGTTCTTAGTTTTAGTATAAAAATTTATAAAACAAACTATCAACTTTTTGGTTACATTGTTGTCTGCATTTTCAGAAGTAAATTATAGTATACTTGAGCAAATTGCACTTAATCCAAGTCTCAGTGGGATCGATACTTGGCTTACTAAAACCACTTAATACGTTTTCGACCATGTGCACTTGCGTGTTGTTTTGTATACCCACAAACACCCGAACAGTCACAACGACTCGTTGGAACCTACCACGGGCCATTCTCTCCTCCCGTTGTCTCGGGGTAGGGTCCGGTAGACCTCTGAATCTGGGATTCAACGGACGACTAACAATGGGTCATCCTATGACTCGTTGTTTCCCCCTGGAACAATGTTGTTGCACCCATGACCCATTACAATGGTCCGTTGGTTCCACCAACGGTCCATTGTTGGGGTCGTCTGAGACAAAAAAAACTTTTGGTTTCTGTGGTTTTTCATGCAATGTCTGAATTTGGTCTAGAAAAGTTTCAGGGTGTTACAATATCTCCCCCTTGGGATCATTCGTCTTCGAATGAAGACCAAAACTAGGAAAAGAGCTGAGATTTCTAAAATTGAAGCTATGACTGATTTATAAAGGAGTAACTGACTCCGAACTAACTTACCGTACTACCTGAGTTGATGCAACTAGAATGCACGTAGAAAACCTAAATAAGGCTGATGAGTACGGAACTAAGTAGAGTACTGAGAAGGAATTTAGTACCTAATTTTGGGTCTAAACTGTAAGGGAACAAGTGAGGGTATCTGGCCATCATGTCTACTTCTGCTTCCCATGTGGCTCCCTCAACTTCCTGATTTCTCCATACCACCTTGACTGAAGTTATCTCCTTATTCCTCAGTTTACGAACCTGACGGTCAAGGATCTGGACTGGCACCTCCTCATATGTGAGACTATCTTTTATTTCCACACTGTCCAATGGCACTATTGAAGTTGGATCACCAATGCACTTCTTTAGAGTGACACATGGAAAACTAGGTGTACTGCTGCTAGTTCTGAAGGTAACTCTAGCTCATAAGCCACCTTACCAATCCGCCTCAGGATCTTATAGGGTCCCACATATTGTGGATTGAGCTTTCCCTTTTTCCCAAATCTCATCACCCCTTTCATGGGTGAAATCTTTAAGTATACCCAGTCATCAACTGCAAACTCCAACTCTCTTCTCCAGACATCAGCATAAGATTTTTTTGACGGCTCTGAGCTGTTTTCAATCTTTCTCGAATGAGCTAAACTTTCTACATTGCCTCATGTACTGAGTCTGGCCCTATCAAGGTAGCTTCAACAACCTCAAACCACCTTATAGGGGATCTACACCTCCTACCATATAATGCCTAAAATGGGGCCATCTGAATGTTAGAGTGATAGTTGTTGTTCTACGTAAACTCAATAAGAGGCAAATGGTCATCCCAATTACACTTAAAATCAATTGCGCACACTCTTAGCATATTTTCTAGGGTTTGAATGGTCCGCTCAGCTTGCCCATCGGTCTGCGGATGAAAAGCGAGTTTGACCTGAGTGCCTAGTCCCTTCTAAAAGGACTTCCAAAAGTATGAGGTGAACTATGTTCCCCTGTCTGAAATGATTGCCAAGGGCACCCCATGGAGTCTGACTAGCTCTCGAATGTAAAGTTTGGCATAGCTGAGTCTGTGGTTTTGACTGGGAGGAAGTGAGCTGATTTAGTCATCCGATCTACTACCACCCAGATTTAGTCATGCTGCCTTCAAGTCTGGGGTAGACCTGTAATGAAGTCCATATTTACTTCTTCCCACTTCTAAGTGGGTATACTAATATCTTGAGTCATGCCTCCGGGCCTCTGGTGTTCTACCTTGACTTGCTGGCAGTTCGGGCACTATGCTACAAATTCAGCAATATCCCTTTTCATGCCATTCCACCAGTAAATATCCCATAACTTGCAGTACATTTTAGTTGCACCAGGGTGAATAGAGTATCTCGAGCTGCGTGCCTTGGCCAATATTTGTTGTCTCAACTTACCAACATCCGGTACACACAACCTTCCGTGGTAACTAAGCACCCATCTCCCCCTTGGGAGAAAGCTTCTATCTCTTTTTTGATGATTACTTCTTTAAGTTTAAGTAAAATGGGATCCTCATCCTGTCTGGATTTGACTTCAACTGCCAAGGATGAATCTGACCCTCTTTGCATTACCATGTCACCTTCAGCTGAATCCACCAACTGCACCCCTAACTGGGCTAGCCTGTGAACTTCTTTCGCTAGCTCCCTCTTGTCTTCCTCAATGTGAGCTACACTTCCCATAGATCGTCTGCTTAGGGCGTCAGCCACCATATTGGCCTTTCCCGGGTGATACAGCACACCCATGTCATAATCCTTTAGCAGCTCCAACCACCATCTCTGACGTAGGTTTAGGTCCTTCTAGCTGAATACATACTGAAGGCTCTTGTGATCTATGAACGCATCCACGTGAGCCCCGTACAAGTAGTGTCTCCATATTTTTAACGTGAATACCACCACTGCCAACTCCAAGTCATGAGTTGGATAATTCTTCTCATGAACTTTGAGTTGTCTGGAGGCATAGGATATCACTTTGCCCCGCTGCATCAGAACGCAACCGAGTCCAACTCTGGAAGCGTCACAATAAACAACCAACCCATCCAATCCCTCTAGCAAGGTTAACACTGGAGCGGTAGTGAGTCGAGTCTTCAACTCCTGAAAACTCTTCTCACACTCATCTGACCACTGAAATTTCACCTTCTTTTGGGTTAACTTGGTCAGGGGAGATGCTATGGAGGAGAAACCTTCCACAAACCATCAATAATAACCCTCTAAGCCCAGGAAGCTCCTGATTTCAGTGGGAGAGGTAGGTCTAGGCCAATCTTTCACTACTGCAATCTTGTGAGGATCTACCTGTATCCCCTCATCTGAGACCACATGACCCAAGAAAGTCAAGGACTTCAACCAGAATTCACACTTGTTGAACTTGGCAAATAACTGGCGATCTCTGAGGGTCTGCAATGCTAGCCTTAGGTGATTGGCATGCTCTTCCTCATTTCTGGAGTACACCAGAATGTCGTCGATAAATACAATGATGAACATATACAGGTACTGCTTGAAGACCCTATTCATCAAATCTATGAAGGCTGTTGGGGCGTTCGTTAACCCAAAGGACATCACCACAAACTCGTAGTGACCATATCGAGTTCTGAATGTTGTTTTCGGTATGTCACTCTCTCTAACTCTCACTGATGGTACCCTGACCTGAGATCAATTTTCAAGAAACAACTGGCTCCCTGAAGTTGGTCAAACAGATCGTCAATCCTAGGTAGAGGGTACTTATTCTTAACTGTGACCTTGTTCAGCTGACGGTAGTCTATGCACATTCTGAGGGTACCGTCCCCAGGGAGAGATGTCGGTTCTGATAAAACCCTTATCAAGAAGATCCTACAACTGCTCCTTCAGATCCTTAAGCTCGGATGGAGCCATTCTGTAAGGAGGGATGGAGATGGGCTGAGTGTCTAGGAGGAGATCTATTTCGAAGTCTAGTTCCCGTTTAGGGGGGACTCCAGGAAGATCCTCAGGAAACAAATCTGTGAACTCGCTGACAACTAGAACTGACTGAACGATTGGGGTCTCAAAGTTGGAATCCTTGACCCAAACCAGGTGATATAGGCACCCTTTGGAAATCAGTTTCTAGGCCTTAAGGTAGGAAATAAACCTACTCTTAGGCGCTGAACTGCAGCCCGTCCATTCTAATACTGGCTCATTTGAAAACTGGAACTTGACAACTCTAGTTCTGCAATCAACTAAGGCATAGCAGCAGTGTAACCAATCCATACCAAGAATAAAGTAAAAGTCGACCATGTCTAGCTTTATGAGATCAGCTGGAATTACTTTATTCAAGACTGAGACTAGGCAGTTTCTATACACCCAGCTGGCTCTAACTGACTTGCCAACTGGGGTGGAGATTGAGAATGGTTCTGAGAGTACCTTTGGACTTATTTTAACTGAACTTCTATATATGGAGTCACGAACGAAAGAGTAGCTCCTGGATCTAAGAGGGCATATATGTCTAGATGGAAGAGACGTAACATACCCGTAACTACGTTAGGGGAGCTCTCCTGATCCTGACGGGAAGATAAAACATAGAAACGGTTTTAGCATTGGCCGCCATCTGTACTTGATAAGTTGGCCTGCTGAGCTTATCGGACTGCTAGAGTTGTTGTGGTAGTGGATTGTGATCTTCCCTGTCCTGCTGACGGACATTCTTTAATTTGATGCCCGAGCTGTCCAAATTGAAACAGCCCTCCCTGCCCTGTAAACACTCTCCAGGATGATTCTTGCCGCACTTGCGGCAAACTGGATACCTGCTCCCTGTACTGTGAGCTTGAGACTGAGTGCTAGATGACCCAACCCTCCGATCCTGGCGGGACTGAAAGGTTGGGGCGTCGGCTGAACTAGGTGTTGGGGCTCTCTGTTGTTGCTGTTGTTGTTGCTGCTGCTATGAGCGGTTACCACCTCTAGATCTCTAATAGCCGAAATATGAATGGCTAGTTCTTTCCCGCTTGTTCTTTCTCTCCATATCCTTCAGCTTTTCAGCCTCAATTTGCTGGGCATAAACAATCAGGCTAGAAAGGTCCATGTCTTTGATCAGCATCACGGTCCTACACTCCTTGAGGACCAGATTAGATACCCCATTAATGAACTTCATCATGTGAGCCCTTGGCTCGGCTACCATCTCTGGAGCATACTTTGATAACCTGGTAAACTCTGGAGCATACTCCTCCACACTCCTGTTGCCCCGTCGCAAGTTCATAAACTCTGTCATCTTAGACTCTCTCGGCTCCCAAGGGAAAAATCTATCCAGGAAAGTTGTGTGGAACTCCTCCCACTCCACCAGTCTTGCTTCCACTGGCTTCCCCTCCTTCCACTGCTCATACCAAACCTGGGCTACCCCTTTAAGCTGGTAGGCAGCCAGGTCAGCACTCTCGGAGGAGCTGACACCCATAATACGGGTAATCTTCCTGAACTCATCTACAAACTCTTGGGGGTCCTCCCCCACTTTAGATCTCTAAAACAATGGAGGGTTCATTCTAGTTAAGTCCCGCACCCTTGCCGCTGCTGCAGACCCATTTGTGTTCACCGGCACAACCTGCTGATTCACCTGATTGGTCACAGTTTGGGCCAGTAACTGAATGGACACTCTAAATTCTGTGGTAGAAACCAAATCATCTTGAGGAACTGCCGAGGCTGGTGGGGCAGGTCTGTTGGCATTATTGGCCCTTCTTCAGTTAACGCGTCTAGGAGGTATGGTTCACTGAAATGAAATAGGGCACGAATTAGAAGGGAATTTCTGGAATTAAACTTTGACGCACGATAAAAAATATGAACAAAGGGGAATTTTTCTAATAACATCTCATAGCCTCCTCGTCATAAGTGTGGCGTGCTTCACACCCATGAAAAGGACTCTATTCGATGCGGCTTTTAGACTTTCCGAGGATACTCTAAACCTAGTGCTCTGATACAAAGTTTGTCACGCCCCGAGATTACACCTTGGACGTAACACGGTACTTGAAGCCACAAGTGACCCCAAGTCAACCCCTGGTCTATCATTCACTAGCATTCTGAGTAAACATGCACAATAAAAATTTAAAATAATAACATCAAAGCATTTTAACGAAAATTTAAAGATTGAAAATAGAGAGTTAAAATATCTGAAACCAAGTCTGGTCTGAAAGCCATCTAACTAGGAGTTTCTGGGACAAACCCCCAGCTAACTCTAAGTCTAACTGAAGCTAATAAATGACTGGAAGAAAGAAATAATGCCCTCGGATGATAAGGGCTCACACTTCGATTGTCGAGGTGGAGAATCTGAACTATGGCGTCTAATGGTGCTGAGTCTGAGAACCTGCAGTTGTATCATGAAATGATATAGCATAAAAGTATGCGTCAGTTCTTTGAATGTACTGAATATGTGAGAGGAATATACTGATAGATGTAAATGACTGAACTTGAAAGACATGTAATGACCAACTAATTATCTGAACTGAAATAATCTGAAGTAACTGAGATAGTCGAAATGACCCTGCGTGGTGGTCAAAGACATGCTCTAAATCTGAGTTGCTGAGTCTGAAATACTGCACTGAACTGATCTGTACTAAAGAATCTGAGAGTAAACTGTATTGACTAGTGGGAGAGGCTATAACCGACATATAACCACGTGAGCTAGACGTAGAGTCCGGTGCACACACCCTGTCGGTAGGACCCAATATACCTTGCCAGGGTATAAAGGCATGGACTGTGAAAATCACTATCAGAGGGGGGCCATGAGGCCAAGTAAGTATATAACCTATGGTGGCAACGTAGTTCTAGAACCTAGGTGCGTTGGAACCCCGAAACTTTCGATGCTAAGTCCTACTCCCACTGGATAATCCTATTACTACTACTACTGACAAGCGGATAGCTCAATACTGGGGCCCAAGACTATACTGACCCAAGGATACCGTCAGACAGTTCCCTGAGCGTCTTATAAGACTAGATTTGGAAACTGAATTCTAAGACTGGTCAGAGCTACTTATCTGGAAGCGTCGTAACCGTCTAATGAATAAACTGATAACTGAATTGGGGTCCTGGGGCTGATCAGAGCTATAACTGAAATATCATGACTGCCTAATGGACCAAATAACTGTAATCTGAGTTTGAGTCTGATTACTGAGAGGCACCACTGACACCTCGGGAAAAGACTATAGTCAAACTGATTAGCTGACATTATTCTGGTCAACCCGGAGGTTGTTAAATTCTGACTAAGGCTACACTGACATTTCTAACTAACACTGAATATTCTAGTACTTTGATTGAAGCTGAACTAACAATTCTGAGAAAATACAAAGTATATAGGCTTTCTGACTACATCTGAATATCACACCAGTAACTGAGTTTTTAACACATGCAAGCATTATAAAAGCCCCTAACTCTAAAAGATGCAAACAATTCTCAAGAATTTAAAGCTTAAGCGGGATTCTAATTTCTGACTTTTCAAAAGTTAGGGCTGAATTTCTAAATTGATGGAACAAGCATCATTTTTATTACAAGCTGGTGGAAATTAGCTACAATGATCATAAATTAGAGTTCCACATGAATTATTCAAGGTATGACAACAATATCTTCACTTTCGATAATCTCAGGGCTAGAACTGATAGTGAAAAGGGAAAGAGTTTTAGGGGGCACAAGGGGAGAAAAACCTCCTTGTTGAATTCTCATATACCTTTTGAAGAAACCCTGGTGAAAATGCCTGAGAAGAACTGAGAAGATAGACTTTTGCCCTAGCTTCTACTCTGAACTCCCTAACAATTTCTACGCTCTGATTTTTGAGAGGATAAGTGAAAGTGAAGGGGAATTGTAGTTCTATCCCGTTTTCTCCCTCACCCTAAAATGACATGGTTTAGGGATTAAAAAGGTGGGAATTTACAAAAGTAACCTTGGGAACTGAAACTGAAATCTGGCCGACAGGAACCAACGGACCTCAAATCAGGCCGTGGTTTCTTGGTTCAAAAACTAGATTCACACTTGTGACCCATGATTAGGTACAATGGTCCGTTGGAAGCAACAATGGGATGTTGATACCTCCCGTTGGAATTGATAAGAAAACAGGGCACGGGGATAATTAGTGGTAACAACGAATCATTGGTAGAACCAACGAGCCATTGTATCCCGTCGTGGCTCACACTTCTGGATTCTAGAACTGAACAACGGGTGGTCACAATGGCTTGTTTGAAGCTACCACGGGCCGTTCTTTCCTCCCGTTGTCTCGGGGTTGGGTCCGGTAGTCATCTGAATCTGGGATTCAACGGACGATAGGATGGCCCGTTGTTAGTATCAGTTGGTCATCCTATGACTCGTTATCCCCCCTGGAACAATGCTACTACAACCCACAACCCGTTACAACAGTCTGTTGGTTCCACCAACAGTCCATTGTGGGGGTCGTCTGAGACAGAAAAACTTCTGGTTTCCTGAGGTTTTTCATGCAACATTTGAATTTGGTCTAGGAAAGTTTTGGGGTGCTAAATGGTGGTTCCTGAAGGATCATGGCAGGGCTGACCATGACCCATACAATGGGTCTTTGGAGCTAACGACAACTCATTGTCTCAGTCATTCTGAGGCAAAAAATTTTGGTTTCTTCTGGGTTTTTCTTGCAAGGTCTGAGTTTGGTCTAGAAAAGTTTCGGGGTGTTACAGATTTTCATTTTGTGTTCCAAACATCAGGCGAGAGGTACGCTTTCCAAATTATTTAATTACTTTACTTTTGATCTTGAAATGCAAAAATATATTTATGATAACATTCTACTACATGTCACTCTAACATTTTATATCTTGAGTTCTCAACATATAAACATGAACTAATATTAAGGATATTAATCTTTATAGTAACTTAAATGATTTTGATATGTCGGAGCAATTATTTTCTAGACTAGTTCAAAATAAAGACTTGCCAATCAACTTCGGTGATAGCAAATTAGAATATCAAGAACTTTAACTTGAGAGATAATTTATTATATTCATTCTTTACCTAAAGAATAAAGAATCGAGTAGGACTTGAAATAGTAACTAATGAAATAAAAGTTCACAAATATTAAGGAACTCTTTAGTTCAAGAGAATGATGGTTTTGAATTTTCACTTCAGTTTTGTAGAATTGATATAGATCAATTATATTTATTCTTATAATTACAATCATGTCTATCACTAAATAATTTTACCTCAATTCACTACTGTGTGTTTAAATATATGTGATACGAAAAAACAAATCGTTGTTCATATTGATATTGTTTGGTTATCCATAATTTTTACAAGTAAATTGTGGTAGTTCGTAATTAATTATATCTTG
This sequence comes from Datura wrightii, assembly GCA_035772735.1. Taxonomy (NCBI): domain Eukaryota; kingdom Viridiplantae; phylum Streptophyta; class Magnoliopsida; order Solanales; family Solanaceae; genus Datura; species Datura wrightii. The sequence goes on from JASDFA010000003.1 coordinate 12,038,743, forward strand.
ACCGTCTCTCATATTAAGAGAGTGATGATTATCATATTTATTTGTGGATATCAATATTAGATGTATCTTCATTAAAGTTTTAAATATTATAATATAATATACATGATCGTTTTAATGCAACTTACAAAATTGTAAGAAATATATGACCATTAGACTGATAATAAATACCTTCATAAAGGCTTGTTATGACTAAGCATATTCATTTAGCCTTATAACTATTTAATTAAGTGATAATACGTTCAATGTATGGTTGATTATTATTTCTAAATGTGAATATTTGTAAATATTTTTTATGTTCATATTATTGATGAATTGTTCTACCACTCGTAGAAAATTATTATTTGTAAGTTTTCTAATTATGTGAAAAGTTGTATCTCATAACAACACAGGGAAAGAATAAATTTTGAAAGCCCTCATCAGGTAAGGATAAGTTATATTTCAATATTTTGGAGTTTTAAAATATGACATATAATTATTTTACAGGATTAAGGATAACATTGATCTGAATAGATTTGAGATCAATTACAAGAATGTATAAGAAATTATTTTCTATTATTATGGTCTCAAATGTGCTCTTGAATAAACATTTAAGATTTGAAAAATATTATGAAATTATTTTATGCCTAGTTGTGGCTATACAAAATTTTAGTCCATTTCTTGTAGTGAATGAGATAACTTATGATAAATAATATATGAGGGTAAGACGGTGGGTTCTAGCCCCAATGCACCATAAGGTAAGACATCGGGTTCGAGTCCTTACGTACCATGATGATGGATGTTGGATTTTAGTCCCAGCGCATTGTGGCCTAACACGCCTTATATGGATAAGATGTAGAGCTCGCATCCCAATGCACCATATTGATAATTTAATTATGATTAAGGTAAAATAATACCTTATTATGAAGTCCATCCCACTGGATCTTCTCCATTTTATAAAGAGAATGTGGGAGCAACAGATCAAAAGTCTGAAAGAAGAATAAATAATTATCGAGGCCGTATGAATGAACATAGGCATGACAAGAGATAAAATAACAATAATCATCATGATGGCAACTATAAATAAGAGAACATTATCGGTTCTAAAGAATAATATTTCAAAAAGTGAAGGTGAGATCTGCAATCAATGTAGTATGAAGTGGTATTAGGCATGTGACTGTCGTTTTCCCGAATACTTTGTCAAGCTTTATCAATCCTCTATAAAAAGAAAGAAAAACAAAATGAGGCCATATTTGACCTTTCAAAATGATGTTGAGGTGGGGCCATATGAATAATTATGATAAATGTTAGGACAAATAACAAGCTTATATTAAAAAGTCATGAGGCATGACCAGATGATTGTAATGTGGCCATATAAAATTGTAACACCCCTACAAGGCCTAAGAATAGACCCGGGAGTATAATTTGAAAAGTGCAAAAAAAATTGGAAAATACCACATGACGGACCATAGAACGACTCGTGGTATCAAACCACGAGTCGTTGAATGTTGTCGTTAGTTAGGGAAAGGTTGGTAGCAGTGGAGATAACTAGAGGTATGATGACCCGTTGTGGGATACAACGGACCATCCTTTACAATCATGGTTAGGGTCAGGCTGGGCGATAGGGTAAACAACGAGAGACCCAACGACCCATTAGGAGAAACCACGGGTCGTTGGTTGTGGTCATTGTTGGAGGGTAAGAATTTCTAGTATAGGTGACGAGTTGAGACCATGACTCATTGGAAGGAACCACGAGTCATCGTGAGGCTCATGGTAAGGGGGTTCAGATTTTATGATGAGCAAACAACGGACTGTGTAATGGACCATGGTTTTAGAGGACGAGTCATCCTGTCCGTCCATTGGTTAGTTCAGAGAGAAACCATTCAGCAGTCTATTCAACGAGGGACATGATGGGCCGTTGGTGGTTACCACGACCCGTTGGTACCACTCGTGGGTTCCATCCGGCCAGATTTCAGGGCAGGTTCATTAAGGGCATATTCGACTTTTCCATGCTTTGAGACCCTAAACTACGTTGTTTTGTGTATTTCTCTGAGTGGGTTAAGGTGAGTTAAGTCCTTTATGCATGCCCATTCTCATGCAAAAGCTTAGAGAGATTTTTGGGAGATTCAAGGTCTTCTTCCCCAAGTTTCCATCAACTGTGGGTATTCAAGGGACTTCGGAATCAATCCATTGCCAGGTATGTAGGGTTTTAGAATGGGTGAAATTCTTCCTCACCCATGCCCAAATTTCAATTTAAATCATGAATCCTCCTATTCAAGTTCTATGGAGTTTTACCCAAATGCATGAAAATGTGCTTTCTCTTTATGGGTTTGATTTAATTGAGTTTTAATTATTGAATTACGAATGATGGGCAGGTTTTATATTATTTTCCTTTAAATCATGTTTTAATCTTTTAAATCAAAAATGCCCATTTGATGAAGGTTCATGAAAGTTATGATTTATGATGAATATGCAATGTTTTGAATTTAGATGATGGAAAAGCATGAATTCAAGTTACCCATGTTTATGAGCATATTTCGAACGAATTGAATATGATGAAGTATTGGGAAATGCCCACATGTTGAAGAATGATTTATGATTTATGAACGAATTTCATGATTTCTTGATTTGTGATGTTGCCCGATGAAAAGGGCCTCGATTCTTGGCTAAGAATGTCTTAAAGGGGATCAATGATGATAAATGTTATCTTTTAGCCAATGAATCTTAATTCATAATGTTATTGATTCACGTGTGAGCCTATATGCATGTTTTTGGGAGCCGTGTCTAGCACCCAGCAGCCCGACGTTCAAAGGACTACATCGGTGTCTCATAATCACGTGCCACTGTGGGTTTTTAATGATATGATGTATTGATAATGATCCCCTCAAATGTGATATCACGCCGAATGCACGACCCTCGCCTGGCAAGCCAGGGTCAGCTCTGCCCACTTGAGTGAGACAGTGGGGCATCATGAAAGGCTCTACCATAATGGTGTCGGTTATGAGGAGTCCTCCCATTGTTCCTCATGTCTTATGCATTGCTATATTTATGTTATTGGCTCAATTTATGTTTTGATAATGTTTACTTATGGTTATGATTATGAATGCTTTATGAAGGATTTGAAAGCCTTGAGCCTTATGTTTTCTTACGGAGTTTATGATATATGCATGATGTCTTTCTCCTACGTTACTTATGAGTTTTATTTTACTTTTAAATGTCACTTTTACTTATCTTACATACTTGGTACATTCTATGTACTGACCGCATACCTTCTATGTTGTATCGTTTCATGATGCAGGGTCCAGATCTCAAGTTCATCCTCATCCTTAGCCCATTTCAGCTTACGTTCTCAGCTTATTGGTGAGTCCTCATGTTTCGAGGGCTTTTTGATAGACTTTTATGTTATCTTATGTTTCAGTGTCATTCTGGTTAGTTGGGGATGTTGTCCCATCAACCCATTGTATGTAGTATAGGCGTTCAGACAATGTGTAGTATTCAGCTCATGTGTACACTTAGTATTTCTGGTGTTATGCTATGTTTACATTTCTGCTATGTTTTATGCTAAGTATTCCGCTTTACTTAATGAGATTAGATGCATGCATATGCCGTGGTTTGACTTGGGGTCTCTCGGGGTTCCCTGTCCGTGTCTACTATCTGGGTGTACGTTCGGGTCGTGACAAACTGTGGCCATGATGTGTGTATTGTGATGATTCATTAGACCGAGCCAGTCCCCATGATGTGTATTGACTTTGCCCGAGGGTACTGATGGCTTTGTTGTATATTGTGATGCTTCGAGAGTCGGGCTGGGGTGTGTGTTGATGCAGCGTGGGAAGGTAATAGCATATGCCTCAAGACAGCTGAAGGTCCATGAAAAGAATTATTCGACCCATGATCTTGAGTTGGTCGCGATGGTGTTTGCGTTAAAGATATGGAGGAATTACTTGTATGGTGTTCACGAATCACAAGAGCTTACAATATGTGTTTACACAGAAAGACCTAAATCTTCGGCAAAGGAGGTGGTTGGAGTTGCTAAAGGACTACGACATGAGTTTCCTCTACCACTCGGGCAAGGAAAATTTGGTTGTGGATGCGCTTAGTAGGCTCTCAATGGAGAGTGTGTCCCATGTGGATGAGGGGAAGAAGGAGTTGGTGAAAGATGTTCACCGACTTGCAAGACTGGGAGTTAGAGTGATTGACTCAACCGATGGCGGTGTTGCTGTACATAATGGGTCAGAATCGTCCTTGGTGGTTGATGTTAAATCCAGGCAAGATGAGGATACAATATTGAGGAAGCTGAAGGAGGCGGTGCGGATTCAGAAGGTGGAGGTTTTCTCCCAAGGGGGAGATGATGTTCTACTATACCAGGGTCAATATGTTTCGGACGTCGATAATTTGAGGGTTCGGATATTGCATGAGGCACATGGTACCAGATATTCCATCCATCCGGGATCCACGAAGATGTATCGGGACTTGCGAGAAATCTATTGGTGGGATGGTATGAGGAAGGATATTGTGGAGTTCATAGCTAAATGTCCCAACTATAAACAAGTGAAAGTCGAGCATCAAAGGCCAGGAAGTGTACTTCAGGATATTAGCATTCCCACTTGAAAGTGGGAGGAAATAAATATGGATTTCGTTACAAGCCTACCTCGTACTCGCCGACACTATGATTCCATTTGGGTGGTGGTAGACAGGTTAACAAAGGCTGCACACTTCCTACCAGTCAAGACCATGGATTCAGCGAATGATTATGTCAAGTTGTATATTCGGGAGTTCGTCCGACTTCATGGAGTTCCCTTGTCTATTATTTCAGACTGAGGTACTCAGTTTACCTCCTAGTTCTGGCGTTCTTTCCAAAAGGGACTTGGGACTCAAGTTAAGCTCAATACAGCATTCCATCCGCAAATGGATGGCCAGGCAGAATGGACAACCCAGACTCTTGAGGATATGTTGAGGGCATGTGTTATGGATTTAAAAGGTAGTTGGGATGTCATTTGCCCTTGATCGAGTTTGCTTATAATAACAGTTATCACTCTAGTATCCATATAGCACCGTTTGAGGCCTTCTATGGGCGAAGGTGTAGATCTTCCATCAGATGGTTTGAGGTTGGCGAGGCAGCTTTGATAAGGCCAGATACGGTTCACGAGGCGATGGTGAAGGTCCAATTTATAAGAGACCAGTTGAAAACCACTCAGAGTCGTTAGAAATTGTATGATGATGTGAGGAGAAGAGATTTGGAAGTATTTCTAAAGGTATCTCCCATGAAGGGAGTCATGCGGTTCGGAAAGAAAGGGAAACTTGGTCCCCTCTATGTTGACCCCTAATGGGTTGTGAGGAGAGTTGGTAATGTGGCGTACGAGTTGGACTTGCCCTCGGAGTACTCTTTCAGTTCATCTGGTGTTTCATGTGTCGCTTTTTAAAAAGTGTTTCTGTGATTCAGCCTTGGTAGTCTCGATGGACGGCATTGGAGTAAAAGACAGCCTCAGTTATGAAGAAATTCCCATTGAAATCTTGGATCGTCAAGTTCGGAAGTTGAGGAACAAAGAAGTAGCTTCAGATAAGGTCTTATGGAGAAATCAGCATATTGAGGGAGCTACATGACAAGTCGAAGCGGATATGATGGCTAGATACCCACATTTGTTCTCTACCCGCTCAGATCCGACTTGAGGTATCAGTTCTACTCTACGATCCCATTTATTTTTATGTTCAGTTAATGTGTGCAAGTTTCTTTTATGTGTATGAATGTGAATGTGAAGCATGAGATCAGTTCAGCTATGTGGTTTGGTTCGGAGGAAGTCATTCCGTGAAAATTTCGATTAAAATGATCAGTATATAGCTATGATAAATTGTATGTTTCTGTTTGCTGCTTGTTTCCTACATTCGAGGACGAATATTTCGAAGGGGAGATATTGTAATACCCTAGGAAGACCTAAGAATAGACCCGGGAGTGTAATTTGAAAAGTGCAGAAAAACTGGAAAATACCGCAGGACGGACCACAGAACGACTCATGGTATCAAACCACGAGTCGTTGAATGTTCTCATTGGTTAGGGAAAGGTTGGTGGCAGTAGAGACAACGAGAGGTATGACAACCCGTTGTGGGATACAACGGGTCGTCCATTGCAATCGTGGTTAGGGTCAGGTATGCAACAGGGTAAACAACGGGAGACCCAATGACCCGTTAGGAGAAACCACGGGTCGTTGGTTGTGGTCATTGTTAGAGGGTAAGAATTTCCAGTGTAGGTGACGGGTTGATACCACGACTCATTGAAAGGAACCACGAGTTGTGGTAAGGCTCGTGGTAAGGGGGTTTAGATTTTATGATGAGCAAACAACGGACGGTATAATGGACCGTGGTTTTAGAGGAAGAGTCATCTTGTCCGTCCGTTGGTTATTTCCGAGAGAAGGCATTCAGCATTCCATACAACGAGGGACATGACGGGTCGTTGGTGGTTTGCACGACCATTTGGTACCACTCGTGGGTTCCATCCAGCCATATTTTAGGGCAGGTTCATTAAGGGCATATTCGACTTTTCCATGCTTTGAGACCCTAAACTACATCGTTTTGTGTATTTTTCTGAGTGGGTTAAGGTGAGTTAAGTCCTTTATGCATGCCCATTCTCATGTAAAAGCTTAGAGAGATTTTTGGGAGATTCAAGGTCTTCTTCCCCAAGTTTCCATCAATTTCTTTGTGGGTATTCAAGGTACTTCAGAATCAATCCATTCCCAAGTATGTAGGGTTTTAGAATGGGTGAAACTCTTCCTCACCCATGCCCAAATTTCAATTTAAATAATGAATCCTCCTATTCAAGTTCTATGGGGTTTTACCTAAATGCATGAAAATGTGATTTCTCTTTATGGGTTTGATTTAATTGAGTTTTAATTATTGAATTATGAATGATGGGCAGGTTCTATATTATTTTCTTTAAAATCATGTTTTAATATTTTAAATAGAAAATGTCCATTTGATGAAGGTTCATGAAAGTTATGATTTACGATGAATATGCAATGTTTTGAGTTTATTGATGATGGAAAAGCATGAATTCAAGTTACCCATGTTTATGAGCACCCTTTCATTTTTGTAGGCTGGTCCGGTCTATTGCTCTTTCCTTGCGCCTATTTCGCTTTAGGGTTTTGAACGAATTGAGTATGATGAAATATTGGGCAATGCCCGGATGTTGAAGAATGATTTATGATTTATGAACGAATTTCATGATTTGTCGATTTATGATGTTGGATGATGAAAAGGGTCTCAATTCTTGGATAAGCATGTCTTAAAGGGGATCAGTGATGATAAATGTTATCTTTTAGCCAATGAATCTTAATGCATGATGTTATTGATTCAAGTATGAGCTTATGCATGTTTTTGAGAGCCGTGTCTAGCACCGACCAGCCCGGCATTCAAAGGACTACGCCGGTGTCTCATAACCACATGACACCATGGGTTTCTAATGATATGATGTATTGATAATGATCCTCTCAAATGTGATATTACGCCGAATGCACGACCCTCACCTGGCAAGCCAGGGTCGGCTCTGCCCACTTGAGTGAAACAGTGAGGCATCATGAAAAGCTCTACCATGATGGTGTCGGTTATGATGAGTCCTTCTGTTGTTCCTCATGTCTTATGCATTGCTATATTTATATTATTGGCTCAAGTTATGTTTTGATAAGGTTTACTTACGATTATGATTATGAACGCTTTATGAAGGATTTGAAAGCCTTGAACCTTATGTTTCCTTACGGAGTTTATGATATATGCATGATGTCTTTCTCCTACGTTACTTATGAATTTTATTTTACTTTTAAATGTCCATTTTACTTACCTTGCATACTCGGTACATTTCACGTACTGACCGCATACCTTTTATGTTGTATCGTTTCATGATACAGGGTCCGGATATCAGGCTCATCCTCATCCTTAGCCCATCTCAGTTTACGTTCTCAGCTTATTGGTGAATCCTCATGTTTTGAGGGCTGTTTGACAGACTTTTATGTTATCTTATGTTTCAGTGTCATTCGGTTTAGTTTGAGATGTTGTCTCATCAACCCATCATATGTAGTAGAGGCTTTCAGACAATGTGTAGTATTCAGGTCATGTGTACACTTAGTATTTCTGGTGTTATGCTATGTTTACGTTCCGCTATGTTTTATGCTAAGTATTCCGCTTTACTTAATGAGATTAGATGCATGCATGTGTTATGGGTTGACTTGGGGTCTCTCGGGGTCCTTGTCCCGTGTCTACAATCCGGGTGTACGTTCGGGTCGTGACTAAAATAAAATTCATAAATTCGGACATGCTCATGATTAAAGAAATACAACAACTCACCTCCAAGGGAGGTTTGAGAGAAATGAGAATAATTATCATTGTGTAATCGTATGAATATGTCATTGTGTTGCACACTTATCATACGCCAAAAATGTGTTGTCAGGCCTCAAATGATTATAAAATAGCAAAAGTCAAGCGAGATAAGGATCTTGTTTATGATGACTTTACCATGACTACTATGTTAGTGACATTTTTTATGAAATAAATATTTTTCATACAAATGGATGGTCACCTATATGAATATGAAAGGCTACTCGTTTTTCATGTGGCCTATACTACACTAGTGTTAGTATTTTTAAATCACATGCCATAGCATACAATAAGTTTACAGGTCCTAATAATTTTATTATTTGGCATGACTGGTTGGGCCATCCCAGTTCAAATATGATGAACAAAATAATTGAGAATTCACATGGGCATACATTGAAGAACCTGAAGATTCTTCAATTTAAGGAATTCTCTTGTGCTGCTTGTTCCCAAGGGAAATTGGTTATTAAACCATCAACAGTAAAAGTTGGGATTGAATTCCCTACATTTCTGGAATATATATAGGGTGATATATATGGACTCATTCATCCTTCATGTGGACCATTCAAGTATTATATGATCTTGATAGATGCATCTACAAGATGGTTATATGTGTGCTTATTATCAACTCGTAATATGACATTTTCGAGGTTGTTGGCCCAAATAATAAGATTAAGAGCACAATTTCTAGATTATGCAATTAAGACAATTCATCTTGACAATGCTGGTGAGTTACATCTTAGGCTTTTAATAATTGTTGTATAACAACTGAGATAATAATTAAGCATCATGTGGCTCATGTTCATACTCATAATGGTCTAGCAGAATCATTCATTAAGAGACTCCAGTTGATATCTAGATCATTGCTTATGAAATCCAAACTTCCTCTTTTAGTGTGGGGACATGCCATTTTACATGCACCTATGCTTGTACGCATAAGACCAACAAGTTATCATAAAAACTCTCAATTACAATTGGCTTTTGGTCAGGAGCCAAATATTTTTCATCTTAGAATGTTTGGTTGTGCGGTATATATTCCAATTACTCCTCCTAAATGCACAAAAATTGCCCTCGCAAAAAGATTGAGAATATATGTTGTTATGAATCTCCGTCTATTATCAAATATTTGAAATTCATGACGTGAGACTTGTTTACAACCGGAATTGCTGATTGTCACTTTGACGAATCGGTTTCCCAACATTAGGGGGAGAATATAAGAAGAAAGAAAATAAGATAGACTGGAGTGCATTATCACTGTCTCATTTGGATCCTCACACAAATCAGTGGGAGCAAGTGGTTTTACATGGATATGACACATCCATTAAACACTCTGATGATTGTGAGATCACTTGATATCATAAAGATCCATTTTGACCTCAGGAGGAAGATGAAGAACTCCTTGGTGATGAAACTACTTATCTTAGTGCAATTAGGGCACTAATGTATCTGATAATATAAGACCAGATTTAGCTTTTGCAGTGCGCTTATTATCAAGATTCAGTTCCTCACCAATAAAAAGGCACTAGAATAGTGTTAAGCATATTTTTAGATACCTCCGAGGAACTATTGATATGGAATTACTTTATTATGTTGATTCCAATTCACAAATAATTGGTTATGGAGATGCAGGTTATTTGTTTGATTCACATAAAGCTCGATCTCAAATAGGCTATCTAGTTACCTGTGGAGATACAACTATATCATGGTGATCAACAAAATAAACTCTAGTTGTTATATCTTCAAATCATGTTGAGATAATAGTCATTCATGAAATCATCCCGGAGTGTGTATGATTGAGATTAATGACTCAACATATTCTATAATTATATGGTCTTTCTTTGAAAACGAAGATTCGAACAGTATGTATAAAGATAACGTTGCCTGCATAACTCAATTGAATGGAGGATACATTAAAGGAGATCAAATAAATCACATTTCACCAAAATTCTTTTTCATACATGATCTTCAACAAAATGATGATATAGATGTTCAATAGATCCTTCGAGTGATAATCTTGTGGATTTATTCACTAATGCATTGCCAACATCAAAATTTGAGAAGTTGAGATATAAGATTGGAATGCATCGTCTTCAGATATCAAGTAAAGTTTTCATCAGGGGGAGTGAAATATGCGTTGTACTTTTTTTCCCTTAACCAAGGTTTTGTCCCAATTGGGTTTTCCTGGTAAGGTTTTTCATGAGGCAGCACTCAAGGCGTATTAAAGATGTGTGTACTCTTTTTCCTTCACTAGAGATATTTTTCCATTGAGTTTTTTTCAAGTAAGATTTTAACGAGGCACATTTTCTATGGATATCCAAGGGGGAGTGTTATGAATACAGTAATTGTGGCTATCCATTTAATATGAATCCATTGAATTGTATGGATGTTTCATAGAATGAACTGTACAATATACATGTACCATATTAATACATTATTTAATATTTGTAACCTTTGGGTGACTTCTCGTCCAATAAATTGAGATATTCTTCATCTTTGAAGAACACACTTGAGAAAGAAAGAAAACTCCTCTCCCTTTTATACATCTCTTGTCTAATATATCTAGTTTTATATTATTCTACATTACTCATATTTTATAATGAATTTAATATTTTCATATTTTAAGTATGTTCAGTATCATAAAAAATATAACTTATTAGTTATCAGTATTTCAGCTTATGTGTATTTTAGCTATCAGTTTATCAGGTCCTTTAGACTTTTAGGACACATCCAAAGAAGTAGTTCAGGCTTAGTCTTAGGACACCAGTATTAAGCTAATCAGTATTGTGTGTCTATATATATATATATTGTCACGCCCCACCTTGGGAGGCATGACGGGCACCTGGTGCCCTACTAGGACCTGAACTGTTGAGCTAACTGAGCCTAAGCACCTCTGGTGCAAGGCGGACTCTAACTCTAGAATCAAGAAAACAACAGGCTATACAGCGGCTGTAAATACAACCCCCGGCCGACAAGGCCTATACCCCCTGTGAAAATAAACAGCTAACCAGAGACAAACAATTATAGGGAGTTCTATGCGGGCCGACAAGGCCGCCAATCAATAGCTAAACAGGGCCCCACATGGCCTACACACATCATCTAAAACACAGGAGAGTAACACAATCTGCAAGCCTCTAGGAGTAATAAGATGGTCGGGATAGGGCCCCGACCTACCCATACTGTACAAACAAATGGAATAAACCTCTATCACACAAGACTCGGAAGAAGGGAGCTGACGGTTCTGTATGGCTTACTGGAACTACGAGGGACCTGCTCCTCGTCTATCTGTACCTGCAGGCAAGTAATGCAGCACCCCAGAAGAGGGTGTCAGTACAATATATACCGAATATGTAAGGCAATAGATAAGCTGAATAGGACAGGAAGTAATAAAAAGAAGGGCCAAAAGATTAACCTATACGCCTGCTAATTTGTAATATGTATCTAACTGACACTACATGTACATAAGCTAAGACTGCATACTTACACATTTATATACTACAGCTAGCAGACAAGAATTCATACAAGAATCCCACCTGGCCCGCATAAGTCGGGCGATACAATCAGCACAGAATAACTCATTTAGGCCCCCATAAGCCCTGGCAAGCACATCTAAATCTATATACCCCTACTCAGGTGTCTACAACTCTACTGGTACTGTAGCCAACCTACCGGTCCCCTAGGTCTATAACTGGGCCTGCTTGGCCCCTGAACTGTAGCTATATCTGAGTCCGGAGGACTCCTGATATCTACACCCCAGGCATAAATGCTCGGCAGGGGTGTGTATAAGGCCAACCACGGCATATGAGGATATGGATCCCCATATTCGTCCCTTGCTGACGGCATGTCGCTCCGTAGAGCGACATAATCTCGCCCTTGGCGGGTGGCGACACAACTATTAACCCTGGGCGGTCATGGAAGGCTTCTAACTGAGGGAAACCCCAACCCAGGTGCTATACTGACACATCAATCTATCTGTATAAAGAGAGCGTATCTGGCCTTCTAGGCCTCATTTTAATGCTACTCGCTTCTGGGATAATCTATATGGTTGTCTGCAGGCATGCCATGCGCCCGTATTTGATCAGAGGATCCTGATAGTGATCATGATCTCTAATAGTCTGGGCTGAATAGAACGAGGTCTGAAGTGGCCTAACAATACTTTGAATGTCCTACTCGGACATCTATAACTCGTGAATAACTGTGGGGTTGCAGATAGCTAACTACTTTATTCTTCTAATTAAACAACTATAGGGTTGGGCTTGGTCGAACTTGCTTCTACGCAATCAGCACCCTAGTCCTTCATAGGGAGCTTACCGATCCCCTTAACTGGTGGTTAACACTGTACTAGTAGAATACTACTGACTCCTTTGGCCTTGTCCGAATCCACTCGGATCTATATTACTGTTCTGGGCAATTCTCAATCTAAGAGGCAATTCTATATAGACTATCCCCCTTCTGGCACTCATACCTAAATACCTTACAAGAACCGGCTAGGGTACTGACCCGTCACTAACTACTGATGTGGACCCCTCCTTGGGGTACCCACGGGTTTATCTGACTCGGACGACTGGGCTGGCTTGCTGGGCATCCTACGTGATAGTTGTTAAATCGACTAAGACTGACAATCACTGATAAGGCTAAAGGGATAGCGGATGATCACTTAATACACTGGACAACCCTAGTGTCGCTAACTCTAGAATATACCTATTTTGTCTCTATTTTTGGTTCTGGAATGTGCGATAACGTCAATGACCTCTAGGGATGCTTTCCTGCCAATACAGGAGCCAACTGGTCGTTAGACCGCCTAACTGTGCCAATACTGTTTAACCAACTGATTCAGGACAATAACTCTTATGAGCTTCTAAAGTCTAGGCCTAGCAACAAACATATAAGTCTACCATCACAATAAACTGAGAACTAAAAGAGTTTATATAGTGTTCATAACGCAAATCACATTTAACCTGCTCCCTTTCAACGAGGGGTCCTGCTGTACGATCTGTATATGTTTTCTAGCAGCTAACCAGAATTTATGTAACTGTAATCCCTATTAGCATCTACTCGCAACATATCTGATATTTATATATGTATATCAATAATAGCTAATTACAACATATCGAATTACAATCTAGTGGTAGCGACTATCTGCAGCATCTGAGATCGTTATTTCTATTCGATAACATAAGTTGTAACACTGTACGACAAGGATACTTGCCGAGAGTTAAGCCTTACATACCTTGTTCGCCATTTTCTGACTAACTGATGAGTATCAACTCGTATTCAACTGTCCTTCTCAACTGTAATCATATTAATGGAAGAATAGGGCCAACTTCGTTATTGAATTCGAAGAAAACAATAACTTTATATATATATAGTAACTATATTTCAACCTATCCAAAGATGATTGAAAACTTGTAATTTCTCGGGAGTATAGAAGGGAGAAATACTTACTTTAAGTCTGTGATCGTATTGACACTAGTTTGAAGCAATTCCACCAACTCTGGCTCGGCGGGACGACGATTCACTGGGCGTATTTTACGAAAATAACTCTGCAGCGATGCTCTCTGCAGCCTTATACTTCACTACCCGGAGTTAATTTAGATTTGGACGGCGTTTAGCGGTGTAATCAGATGATTTTCAATAGCTTCCCTTCATTCTTACCTCTGCTGGCCGAGGTTATACGGAAAATAACATAACATCTAAGTGTGAGGCCTTTATATACTTGAGGCGGCAGACAAGGCAACGTGGCACTCTGCCGGTCGCGCCAATTCTGCTCTGTGCCACTTTGGGTAACGCGGAGGGGGCTGCTCCGTGCCACTTTGCCCCTCTAGGCAACTTGGTTCTGCCTCCTCCCGTGAAATCCCAATTTTGCACTCGTTCGGCCTTTCCCCGGGCCCTTTCCTCGTACGTATGGCACTATAAAACTCTCGACCAACGTACGAATAAGCCGACTAAACGTTAAAAACTTACCGAATGTAACATATATTTATATATATATATATATATGTATCTATATATATATATATATATATATGTATCTATATATATATATATATATGTGTGTGTGTGTTCAGTTGGGAGTAGTACTTAGCACCAAGCAGGCCGGAGTTCTAACGCACCCAGGTTCCCGGAACTACATATTTTGCTCACATGATTACATATCGATTAACAGTATCTCCTACAGTACAGTTATAGTCTTTAGTTTACTCTCAACTATCAGTCTTTAGTATATGTGCATGACACCTAAAATGGTTTTACTAGAATTTGTAGTATTTTAAGACTTCCATACTACCTTCGGTATTTGTGCATTCAGGTAGGGTCATTGCATCCCAGTTTAATCATATAGTAAGATTTTATTTGCATGCATATTACTTCAGTTGCATATATCACGTGCTCAGTATATTCAAAGTATTGATTACATACTCTTTATATGCTATACCATTTTATGATATAAGCTCAGATACCCAGAATCAGCAGCACGGTAAGTCTCCTTTCAGTTATATATAGTAGACCAACAGTAGTGAGTCCTCATCCTCCGAGGACAGGAGTCTCTTTTGTTTTAGTTATTATCATTTTCAGTTTTCAGACTTTAGAGATAGCTGGGGGCTTGTCCCAGCAGCTCATTAGTTTTTAGAAGGCTTTTAGACAGAGGGTATTAGTTTCAGCTTGAATTTCAGTTTTGTTTGAAATTTCATTATCTTATCAGATTTCATATTTACTTACAAAAGATTGTTTTTATTTACAAATATCTTCCACTTAAGATTTCTTATAAATTGCAGTATGTTAGAAATGTCTTCACGATCTGCACTTACACCCGGATCATAGATACGGGACAAGGATCCCCGAGAGTAGGGGTGGGCATAAATATCGAAAAATCGAAAAACCGAATTGAACCAACTAATTCGGTCTTTTGGTTTTGATTTTTCGGTTTAGTTTTTGATTTTAGAATTTCGTAATTTTGGTTTTTCGGTTTAACCGAAATTTTATATTTTTTTAAAAAAAAAATAAAAAATAAAAAATAAAATTATAACTTAATTTCAAAAAAATAAAAATACCACACCCAACCCAAATCTCAAAGACCATTTAGAGAATTATTTATATAATTAACACAATTGCTTAAGTTTTTATACAAATAACAAGTTTTATAATAGTTTTAGCATATTAAGAAAATTCTTACTATTACTAATATGCTTTGAAAGAAACATGAAATATATAATATTTATTTAACAAGAAATTAGGGACCATAGATTTTTGAAATCTTAAAAGACCCTTAATTTATTATTGGTTTTGTTATAAGGATATTAAGTATATGAGAAAAATTATTATCAAAAATTCAAATGCTATGTATGTACTACTAAATGTAAATCAATTGATCCCGCTATTTTCTTTACTTAAAAAGTTAAAATTAAGCTTAGTAGAATTAAACTTTAGAATTCAAACTTAAAATAATTTATTTTGAATTTAAAAATATAAAATAACTCATTTTTAATTTAAAAAGTAGCTCATTTTGTTAGTAAAAAAATAGCCCATTAATTAGGCCCATAACCGAAAAAAACCGAATTAGAAAAATCGAACTGAACCGAACCGAATTTGAAAAAAACTGAACCGAAACGAATTAGTTTGGTTCGGTGTTCGGTAAATGAAAAACCAAAAATTGAAAAAACCGAAGCGAAATTTAAAAAAATCAAACCAAAAAATAGAATGCCCACCCCTATCCGAGAGACCCCAAGTCGACCTATGGCATGAGCATACATCTAATTCATTCACATAAGCGGAAGACTTAACATAAGAAAACATAAACATGTCATAAATACCGACAAAAAATAATACATGATCCATATATGACGACTGAATACAACTTATAGTCTGAAAAGCCTCTAATCATGAAAGACAGGCTGATGGACAACTCCCCAACTAACCCAACAATTCTGAAACTGAAAGAAAAGCAGAAAATCTGAACATATGGCTCTCGGAACATGAGGACTCACCAAATACGCTGATAACAACCTCTGAAGCACTACTGTGGAGGGTGAGCCTGAGAGCTGGCAGCATAGAAAGTATGTGGTCAGTACGTGGAATGTACTGAGTATGCAATATAAGTAAAACGGACATTTAAATATATATATAGATATATAGATATATATATATATATATATATATATATGTATGTATGTATGTATATGTATATCTAAACTCATAAGTGATCATAAGAGTAGGACGCCATGCTCGTATCATAAACCATCATAACATGTCATAAGGCCCAAGGTTTTCAAAACATTCGTAATGTAAACATAATCATAATCATAAGGAAAGAGCTTTACTTAACATGACTTGAGCCAAAATACATAATCATAACATGCATAAATCATAAGGAACAGCGGGAGATTCTCTTAACCGACATACCCCATATGAGCACACATGAAGCCTGACTTATAACCCTAGTCGGGAGGGTGTTCGTACCTTGCCAAGGGTAGAACCATGAAAGTGTGATATCACCATGAAAAAGGGACGATTGGGTCGGGGACAGTCATGAAGAAGGTCCCAACATACCTACAGTGACACGTAGTTTATGAGATTTGAGGCTTAACCTAAGCCCCGAACCTACTCGGTGTTTGATACTACTCCCAAATAGTGCTCATAGTATAAATTGCATGAATTCATGGGTTATTTAAATCATTATAATCATAAACATGCTTGTACATACGTGAACTAGCCATGACATAAGGCCCGTGAGTCTACCAAAACATAATTCGTGATTCAAAAGTTCATACATACTTGTCTATCATGCATATAGCTTGGGATTCATAAGATCATGATGGGTAATTGATTAAACCCATAATTTAAATCATAAAAGTTGCTCAAAACCCATAGAATATGATAAAATTATAAAATCACAAAACCCATTATCAAATCATTAGACTTTTATATAAATAAATTTCAAAACCCCATGAGTCTTTAATAGAATTTTAGTAATATCGTGGAGAAGGGGCATGGGTGTGGAAGAAATCACCCATTGAGAACCTTACATACCTGGAACAACTAATTCTTAACCTCCCTTGAATGCTCAAGAAGAAATTGAAAGGAATTGGGGAAGAAAACCTTGAATCACCTTTTGATCACCCCTCTAAACTCTTGCATACATTAATGAAGGCTTAGAATAGATCATCCTCTTAAAAACCTACCTTTCATAAGTTAAAACGACATAGTTTAGGGTCTTATAATGTGAAAAAGTTGAAAATGCCCTTAATAAATCTACCCTAAAAACTGGCCGGGTTGAACTAACGGACAGAACCAACAGGTCGTTAGAGCTAATGACGACCCGTTCTGTCGCTCGTCGTCTGCACTGCTGTAGATTACTTTCATAACTAACCAACAGATGAACAGGACAACTCGTCCTCTGAAACAATAAACCATTACATCGTCCATCGTTTTCTCTTCAAACAACCTGAACCTGCTTACCACGACTCGTGCTTTCTTCCAACGAGTTGTGGTATTGATCCGTCATCTACACTGGAATTTCTTGCACCAAAACAACGACCAGTAACGACTTGTTACAACCCACAACGAGTTGTTGGAAAGCCCGTTGTATGCCAGCTGCTGAACCCAACCTCTTCCAACGCCTGCTGACAATGGCTCGTTGTTCCCAACAATGAGTCGTTGTGTCATCCGTTGTCTCCACTGCAACCCAGCCTTCCCTAACCAACAACTGCATACAACGACTCGAGGTTTTTACCACGAGTCATGTGATGGCTCATCCTGTGCAAATTTTTTCCAATTTCTGTAGTTTTCAACTTTTAACTTTCGGATCTTTCTTAAGCATTTCCGGGGTATTACAATATCTCCCCGTTGGGAACATTCATCCTCGAATGTAGGAAACAAGCAGAAAACAGAGACATGCAATTATCATATTCAAATACTGATCATCTTAATCGAAATTTTTCGGAATGACTACCTCTGATTCATATCACATAGCTGAACTGATCTCATGCTTCACATACATATTCATACACATAAAGGAAACTTGAACACATGAACTGAACATGAAACCTAAATAGAGTCATAGAGCACAACGATACCTCAAGTCGAAACTGAGCCGATAAAGAATAAATGCAGGTTCTAGCAATCATATCCGCTTCAGCTTCCCATGTAGTACCTTCAACATGTTGTTTTCTCCATAGTACATTGACTGAAGCTACTTCTTTGTTCCTTAGTCTCTGAACTTGACGGTCTAATATTTCCACAGGAACTTCTTCATAGCTGAGGCTATCTTTTACATTGACGCCGTCCATGGGGACTACTAAAGCTGGATCTCCCAAGCACTTCTTTAAAAGCGACACATGGAACACGGGATGTACAGAAGATAACTCTGTGGGCAAGTCCAACTCATACGCTACCTTACCAACTCTTATCATGATCTGGTAGGGACCAACATATTGGGGTCTGAGTTTCCCTTTCTTCCCAAACCACATGAATCCCTTCATGGGAGATATCTTGAGAAATACCCAATCGCCTACCTCAAACTCCAGATCCCTTCTTCTCACATCAGCATATGATTTCTGACGACTTTGAGCGATTTTAACCGGCCCCTTATCAATTGAACCTTTACCATAGCCTCATGAATCGAATCAGGCCCTATCATCGCTGCCTCACCAACCTCAAACCATCCAATGGGCGATCTACACCTTCGCCCAAAAAGAGCCTCGAACGGTGCCATATGGATACTAGAGTGATAGTTCTTATTATAAGCAAACTCGATCAAGGGAAAATGATCATCCCGGCGACCTTTGAAATTCATCACACATGATCTCAACATGTCCTCGAGAATCTTGATTGTTCATTCGGTTTGGCCATCCATTTGTGGATGAAAGGCTGTGCTGAGCTTAACTTGAGTCCCAAGCCCCTTTTGAAAAGACTTCCAGAACTGGGAGGTAAACTGAGTACCTCGGTCTGAAATAATAGACAAGGGCACTCCATGAAGTCGAACCAACTCCCGGATATATAATTTGGCATAATCATCCGCTGAATCTGTGGTTTTCACCAGCAGGAAATGTGCCACCTTGGTCAGCCTGTCCACCACCACCCAAATGGAATCATATTGCCGACAAGTACGAGGTAATCCTGTTATAATATCCATTTTGATTTCTTCCCACTTCCAAGTAGGAATGCTCATATCTTGAAGTACTCCTCCCGGTCTTTGATGTTCAACCTTTACTTGTTGACAATTTGGACATTTGGGTACGAACTCCGCAATGTCCTTCTTCATGCCATCCCACCAATAGATTTCTTGCAAGTCCTGATACATCTTCGTGGATCCCGGATGGATAGAATATCTGGTACCATGTGCCTAATGCAATATCCGGCCGCTCAAATCATCAACATAGGGAACCCATAGACAACCCTAATACCGAAGCACCCCATCTCCTCCTCGGTAGAAAACCTCCACCTTTTGACTCCGCACAGCTTCCTTTAGTTTCCTCAAAATCGGATCCTCGTCTTGCCTAGATTTGACATCAACCACCAAGGACGACTCTGATCCATTCTGCACAACAACACCACTGTCGGTTGAGTCGACTAGCCTCACTCCCAACCTTGCAAGATGATGAACATCTTTTGCCAGCTCTTTCTTTCCTTCTCCACGTGGGACACACTCTCCATAGAGAGTCTACTACGTGTGTCCGCTACCACGTTAGCCTTTCCTGGGTGGTAAAGAACACTCATATCATAGTCTTTGAGTAGTTCTAACCCCCTCCTTTGCGTAGATTGAGGTCCTTCTGCGTGAGCACATATTGTAGACTCTTATGATCCGTAAATACATCCACGTAGACTCCATACAAGTAATGCCACCATATCTTCAATGCGAACACCATCGCTGCCAACTCTAGATCATGGGTTAGGTAATTCTTCTCATGAACCTTTAACCGTCGGGAGGCATATGCTATTACTTTTCCTCATTGTATCAATACACATCCGAGTCCGACTCTCGAAGCATCGCAATACACAACAAAGCCATCCATACCCTCGAGTAGGGTCAACACTGGTGCTGAAGTGAGTCGGGTCTTCAATTCCTGAAAGTTTTTCTCACAAGCCTCCAACCATTGGAACTTTACCTTTTTCTGAGTCAACCTGGTCAACTGTGTTGCAATTAATGAAAAAACCCTAAATGAATCTCCGATAATACCCTGCTAGGCCCAAGAAACTTCAAAGTTCTGAAGGATTCACTGGTCTGGGCCAATTCTTCACCGCTTCAATCTTCTGAAAATCTACCTTTATGCCCTCACTCGATACTAGATGGCCCATAAATGCCACCTAGTCCAACCAAAACTCACACTTACCGAACTTTGCATACAATTGGCGATCCTTGAGAGTCTGCAACACTACTCTCAAATGAGCGGCATGCTCCTCCTCACTCTGAGAGTATGTAAGAATATCATCGATAAACACGATCACGAACATGTCTAGATATTGCTTGAACACCTTGTTCATCAGGTCCATGAAAGTTGCAGGGGCATTTATTAGTCTAAAAGACATAACTATTAACTCATAATGGTCATACCGTGTCCTGAAGGCTGTCTTTGGGATATCACACTCCCGAACCCTGAGTTGATGATGCCCAGACCTGAGATCTATCTTTAAGAAACATCTAGCACCCTGGAACTGGTCAAACATATCATCAATCCTGGCTAAGGGGTACTTGTTCTTGAAGGTGACCTTGTTCAATTGTCGGTAATCAATACACATGCGAAGGGAACCATCCTTCTTCCGGACAAATAACACCGGTGCACCCCATGAAGACTTGCTCGGCCCGATAAAGCCCTTATCTAACAAGTCCTTCAATTTATCCTTCAACTCCTTTAGCTCGGTTGGAGCCATCCTGTATGAAGGAATAGAGATAGGCTGCGTATCGGGTAAGAGATCAATACCGAAATCAATCTCCCTCTCAGGAAGAACACCTAGCAAATCATCGGGAAAAACCTCTGGATACTTCCACACCACCAAAACTGATTGGATAGTCAGGGTCTCAGACTCAACATCCTTAACCCTAAGTAAGTAATACATGCAGCCCTTAGAAATCATTTTCCTAGCCTTAAGACAAGAAATAAACCGACCGGCTGGTACAGCTGAATTACTCTTCCACTCCAACACCGACTCACCTGGAAATCAAAATTCCACCGCACGGGTCCTACAATTAATTGAAGCATAACATGAAAACAACCAATCCATGCCCAAAATGATGTCAAAGTCAGTCATAGCCAACTCTACTAAGTCTGTGGAGGTAACCTTATACAACACTATGATGGGGCAACCTTTATCCTAGCTATAACTGATTCACCGACTAGGTTAGAGACTGGAACGGTTCTGACAGAATTTCAGGGCTAACTCCAAAACTACTAGAAATATAAGGGATCACAAAAGACAAAGTAGCTCCTGGATCTAACAAGGCATAAGCATCAATATGGAAGACTTGCAACATACCGGTGACCACATCTGGTGAAGCCTCTTACTCCTAGAGGGGTACTAGAGCATAAAACCTGTTTTGGCATTGACAGCCTGCTGAACTAGTAGAGGCACCCTGCTGAGAGGGACGTGCTGCTAGAGTAGCAGAACTGGCTGAAGGGCAATCTCTGACTCTGTGTCCAGCTTTTTCACACCCAAAACAAGCATTTGCACCGACTAGGCACCTCCTGGAATGATTCTTGACGCACTTCGCACAAACTGGAAAAGTGCGCTCCACCTGCATGCAACCCTGATCCCTCGAGCCTGAAGCCCTGCTCCTCTGATCTCCCCTGAACCTAGATGGCGTGTTGGCCAATGACGGAGCTGGAGCGATAGACCTGTGTTGGGACTGTTGACACTATCCAGCCCCTGACCTTACCTAAGAAACCCCATAGCTGTTAGTCCTGGCCCTCTTGTCCTCCCTTTGCCTCCGGTAGACCGACTCCATCTGTTATGTATGCAGTACAATATGGGGAAAGTCAATATCCCGATAAAGCATGGCGATCCTGCAATCCTTGTCCAAGTAATCCGCCACCCCATGCACAAAACGGCTCACCCTAGCCCTCTGATATACCACCAACACCGAAGCATACTTGGATAATCAGGTAAACTCCAATGCGTACTCCTGAAAGGACATGTTACCCTACTTCAAATTAACAAAATCAGATGCCTTAAGCTCCCTCATCTCCCAAGGGAAGAACCGATCCATAAATGTCGCGTGGAACTCCTCCCAACCTATCGGGCCTACACCCACCGCCCTGACATCTCTCCACTACTAAAACCATATATGAGCCACCCCCTTTAGCTAATAGGAGGTCAAGTCAACACATTCCCATTGTTCACCCCCACAACCTAGGTGATCTTCAGAATCTCCTCAATGAAATCATGTGGATCCTCGTCTACCCTCGACCCCATGAACTCAGGAGGGCTCATCCATAAGAAATCCCTCAACCTAGCTGCTACCGCATTCCCATTCTGAGGGTAATGCGCCACTATCTGATTCTGAACCTGGGCTATCATGGCTTGAGCTAGCATCTGAATCGCTGCCCTGAACTCAGCGTGGGCAGCTGGCTCTGGTGCGTACTCCTCGTGAACGGGTGGGATTGGCTGATGCTCACCATCATGGACACCCTCATGATCATTACCGTTACCATTTCTTATGGTGTTCACTCGGCGTGGAGGCATGATTCTGCAAATGTGAGTAGCACAAATTAGAGGAGTAAAGGACTTTCATCGCACGACATAGATCATGAAAGAAGGGAACATTTCCTAAATGTCTCATAGCCTCTTTGTCATAGGTGTGGCGCGCTTCACACCCATGAAAAAGACTCTACTTAACGCGGCTTTCAGGCACCCTAGGACACTTCAAAACCTATGGCTCTGATACCAAGTTTGTCATGACCCCACATATACCCGAATTGTAGACACGGGACAAGGAGCCCTGAGAGACCCCAAGTGGACCTATGGCATGAGAATATATCTAATTCATTCACATAAGCGGAAGACTTAATATAAGAAAACGTAAACATGTCATAAATACAGAGAAAAGAAAATACATGATCCATACATGATGGATGAATACAACTTATAGTCTGAAAAGCCTCTAATCATGAAAGACAGGTTGATGGGACAACTCCCCAACTAACCCAACAATTCTAAAACTGGAAGAAAAGCATAGATTTTGAGCATATGGCCCTCAGAACAGGAGGACTCACCAAATACACTGATAACAATCTTTAAAGCACTACTGTAGAGGGTGAGCCTGAGAGCTGGGCTTGTATCATGAAACGATACATCATAGAAAGTATGCGGTCAGTATGTGGAGCGTACTGAGTATGCAAGGTAAGTAAAACGAAAATTTAAATATATATATATATATATATATATATATATGTAAACTCATAAGTGATCATAAGACTAGGATGTCATGCTCGTATCATAAACCATCATAACATGTCATAAGGCCCAAGGTTTTCAAAACATTCGTAATGTAAATATAATCATAATCATAAGGAAAGAGCTTTACTTAACATGACTTGATCCAAAATACATAATCATAACATGCATAAATCATGAGGAGCAGTGGGAGATTCTCTTAACCGACATACCCCATATGAGCACACATGAAGCCTGACTTATAACCCTAGTCGGGAGGGTGTTCGTACCTTGCCAAGGGTAGAACCATGAAAGTGTGATATCACCATGAAAAAGGGCCAATTGGGCTGGGGACAGTCATGAAGGAGGTCCTAACATACCTACGGTGGCACGTAGTTTATGAGATCTGGGGCTTAACCTGAGTCCCGAACCTACTCATTGTTCGATACTACTCCCAAAACATATATAGTGCTCATAGTATAACTTGCATGAATTCATGGGCTAGTTAAATCATGATAATCATAAACATGCTTGTACATACATGAACTACCCATGACATAAGGCTCGTGAGTCGGCCAAAACATGATTCGTGATTCAAAAGTTCATACACACTTGTAGATCATGCATATAGCTTGGGATTCATAAGATCATGATGGGTAATTGATTAAATCCATAATTTAAATCATAGAATTTTCTTAAAACCCATAGAATATGATAAAATTATAAAATCACAAAATCCATTATCAAATCATTAGACTTTTATCTAAATAAATTTCAAAACCCCATGAGTCTTTGATAGAATTTTAGTAAAATCATAGAGGAGGGGCATGGGTGTGGAAGAAATCACCCATTGAGAACCTTACATACCTGGAACAACTGATTCTTAACCTCCCTTGAATGCCCAAGAAGAAATTGAAAGGAATTGGGGAAGAAAACCTTGAATCACCTTTTGATCACCCCTCTAAACTCTTGCATGCATGAATAAAGGCTTAGAATAGATCATCCTCCTAAAAACCCACCTTTCATAAGCTAAAACGACATAGTTTAGGGTCTTATAATGTGAAAAAGTTGAAAATGCCCTTAATGAATCTACCTGAAAACTGGCCGGGTTGAACTAATGGACGGAACCAATGGTTTGTTAGAGCTAACAACGACCCGTTCTATCGCTCGTCGTCTGCACTATTGTGGCTTACTTCTAGAACTGACCAACGGACGAACAGGATGACTCGTCCTCTGAAACAACGAACTGTTACATCATCCATTGTTTTCACTTCACACAACCTGAACCTTCTTACCACGAGCCTCACCACGACTCGTGGTTTCTTACAACGAGTTGTGGTATTGATCCATCATCTACACTAGAATTTCTTACACCAAAACAACGACCGGTAATAACCACTCGTTACAACCCATAATGAGTCATTGGAAAGCTCGTTGTATGTCACCTGCTGAACCCAACCTCTTCCAACGCCTGCTGACAATGGCTCGTTGTTCCCAATAATGCGTCGTTGTGTCGTCTGTTGTCTCCACTGCCACCCAGCCTTCCCTAACCAACGACTCGTGGTTTGTTACCATGAGTCATTCTATGGCCCATCTTGTGCAAGTTTTTCCCAATTTCTGCAGTTTTCAACTTTTAACTTCTGGGTCTATTCTTAAGCACTTTTGGGGTATTACAAATATGTTATGCCATGGGTTATCTCGGAGCCATCCGTGGCTATAGGCACCATGCAAGTCTAGGGTGTAGACTCAGATCGTGACAAACTGGTATCATAGCATTAGGTTTATAGTGTCCTAAAATGTCTGAAAGTCGCGTCAAGTAGAGTCTTTTTCATGGGTATGAAGAGTTCCACACTTATGAGGAAGAGGCTACTGGGTGTTTTTAGGAAAATTCCCTTTTTTTCATGCTTCTTATCATGCATAGAATATGAAACTCTAAAATGTCCTTATAACTGATGCTCTAATGTTTTCAAAGACAATGCCTCCTAGAAGAGTAAAAGGAAAGAGGAACAGTAAAGCCAATCAACAAGCTCCACCATCTCCGGTAGCCCCTTAAAATGATCAAGTGTCACATGTTGAGTTCCCTATTGCTATTTTAGATGCTTGCCCAGGCTGTGACCAACTAGGCCAACCAGCAGGCTGTCGCACCCGCCAACATGAATGGGCCTACAACTACTGCTAGAATCTGAGACTTCACTCGTATGAATCCCCCATATTTCATGGGTCTAAGGTAGAAAAGTACCCACGGGACTTTATTAAATAGGATTAAAAGATCACCCTAATCATGGGTGTTTCCTCCATTGAAAGTGCAGACTTGGCCGCTTATCAGCTGAAAAGAGTGGCTCAAATATAGTATAGATAATGAAAAGAGGGAAGACGGGTTGGTGTAGGTTCGGTGGAGTGGAACAAGTTTGTGGCTATGATTTTGGAAAGGTTCTTTCCCTGAGAGTTGAGAGAAGCTAAGGTGGAGGAGTTCGTCAATCTAAAGAAGAACTCTATGACTATTCAGGAGTATGCTCTAAAATTCACGCAGCTATCTAGGTATGCTTCAGAAATGGTGGCTGAACCCAGGGCTCGGATGAGCAAGTTCGTATAAGGAGTTTCAGACTTGATGGTGAAGGAGTGCAGGACCGTCATGTTCATTAGCAACATGGACATTTCTAGGCTTATAATCCATGCTCAGCAAATTGAGGAGGAAAATCTAAAAGAAAAGGAGAAGGAGAGCAAGTGGGCTAGAATAGGATGGTTTGAATATTCACAACAAAGATCGAGCGGTGGTAATCGCTCACAATAGTAGCAGCAAAGAGCTCCAGCACCCTCTTCAGCTAGTGCTCCTCCTCCCAAACCCCGCAATGATCGAAAGGGTAGAGCATCAGGCTCTCAGTATCAGAGTCATGTTTCTAGTAACCGCACTTTCCCAGCATGTCTGAAGTGTGGCAAGAACCATCATGGAGAGTGTCGTTTAGGCAAGGAGGGTTGCTTTGGTTATGGCCAGCTGGGTTACAGGTTGAAGGATTTCCCGTCATCCAAACAGGGGAAGGCCCAATCCACCACATCAGCCGCTTCGACAGGTCACTTGGCTCAGCAAGGTACTACTTCAGGTGTAGGTGGTGGTCAGCACCTGAACCGCTTTTTTGCCCTATCGTCGTGTCAGGACCAGGAAAATTCACCTGTCTTAAAATATTGCGTGCAGTACCTGTGTTGGACTTTTCTGCATTTCAGGTTTTTGCTATAGTCCATATTACAAGGGAAACTCCGCCGAAATTTTTCTAGAAAGTAAGTTAAGTAGTCCTCTAGATAGCAGTGTACATTCGAGGACGAATGTTTTTAGGGGGGGGAGAATGTTACACCCCGTAGAATTTCCGGCACCTAAATGACCTATTCGCATGTTGGTTAAGCATATTTGAAGGCCATACGTGCTAGAGTAAGGCCCGGGAAAAGATCGGATGAGAAACCTGTCGAACCATCGCGGAAGGAGCCAAGGCAGAACCCATCTGCGATGGCAGCGTGTCACGGAGGTGAAGCCTCCGCGTTGGCTCCGTGACACGTTGGCCTTGTCCAGGCCCAAGTATATAAAGCCCCACTTCGGTTTATTTTGGAATTAAATCATAAAAACTTCAGAAAACAGAGAGGAAACAGCAGAGAAGGAAAAAGGAACGAAGAGGTAATATAATTTTCGTCCGATTACGCTGCTAAACGTTGTCCAAACTCAAATTAACCTCAGATACCGAGGTATTTAGCAGCAGAGAGCATTCCTACGGATTTAGTTTCGTGAAATACGGCCGACGAATCGTCGAGCTACCGAGCTAAGGTAAGTGGAATTGCTCTAAACTAGTGTTTATGTGTTCCTAGCTGTGAAGTGAATATTTCTCCCTTCTGGACCTCTGAAAAATAGCGAGTTTTCGACCGTCTTTCGATAAGCCTAAGTTTAGGCTATAAACTATATCGAAAGTGACGTTGCTCTTTACAATAAAGCTGTATTTAGTATTAATTGACATATTTATGAATGCAGTTGGGAGAAAATAGTTGAAGTATCGGCCGAGCCTCGTCCGACAGACGGATAGTTCGAGGATAAGGTATGTAAAGCCAGTTTCCTCGGCAAGTTGGTAATCTCGGTACAGTACAGTAATTTAAAGGCCAGTAGAATGTTCAAAAGTCATATGTTATGTTTATTACGAATGTTGGTACGATATTAGAAGCATCATGTTGTATTTAGCGTGAAACTTGCTAGCACGATATAGATTCTAATACAAGTGTTAGAAACTGCTCAGCATGCTCAGTATGTGATGTGACACAGAATGTTAGGATATCATTGTATTCAGTTGAAACCCAGTAAAGCAATGCAATATCTGTAAGACATCTCAGAAATAGAATGATAAGTTAAAATGAAGTTAGAAAGCATATTAGGAATAGTAAATCATGTTACTATAGAAACTCAGTATACAGCATAGTTTTCAGCAGAAATACTATATCATGTTCAGCATTAGACTCAGTACAGTATGGCAGAAGATTATATTTATATATATATATACTATGATCAGTCTCAGCATGTATTAAATACATACATATCACTATCACTAGTTCAGCATACAGTATGTACAAACACTTTATTATCATTAGCTTCAGTATGTGGTATATGCAGATAGTACTACTAGTTGAGACCGTTGTATTGTTTGGGGTTGGATTACCTAGCATCCATGACCGCCCCAGGGTTGATAGCTGTATCGACTCGTCCGCTAGAGGACGAGGATACGTCGCTCTACGGAGTGGCATGCCATCCCACAGGGGACGAAGATGGGATGTCAGTTTTCCCCATATTGTGCCTTGGTCGGCCCTTACACACCCCTGTCGAGCGGATACGCCCGGGTGTTGATTCAGGAGTCCTCCGGACTCAGATGCAGTTATAGTCAGGGGCTCAGCGAGCCCAAGTGCATACCCAGGGGACCGGCAGGATGCTTACAGGGTTTATAGTAGATGGGATGACCGGGGTAGGGGTATAGATTTTGTGCTGATTGTACCTCCCGGCTTATGGGGGCCGGGTAAGGTTTGTGTGTGCTATGTATGTTATGATATGTTATGCCATGTTACGTTAGACACGAGTAGATCAGCAGTAGAACGATACGTCTCCAGGTAAGACTCCTACTCCTTCCAGTATAATTGAGAGAAGGTATGACTTACATTCTCAGACAGTTAATCTATTTCTTTCTACTTCAGTTTCATCAGTTATATTATTGTTTTCAGATATTTCTTTCAGTTATTGCTTTACGTACTCAGTACCAGCGGTACTGACGCCCGGTGGGGCGCTGCATTACTTGCCTGCAGGTACTCATAGACGAGCAGGCGATACCACGTGATTTCTGTCAGCGATCGAGTATTCAGCTCCTGTAATCTGGAGACTGAATTCCAGAGGTGTATTTCATTTTCTTTTGTTGTATAGTACGGGTAGATCGGGGCCCTGTCCCGATCATTTCTATTGTTATTCTTAGAGGCTTGCAGCCTGTATATATTTCCCTGTGGTCAGATGAGCCGGTCGTGTGAGGCCGTGCAATTGTGTAGCTGTTAGAACTTGTGTTTCCTTTATGTTGGCCGTGTGGGGCCATAGTTCGACAGTAGTGGTGACCTTGCCGGTCACGTAGCTATCCAGTACTTCATGGTTAAAATATAGACAACTAGACAGCATGGTGGCCTTGTCGGCCCGCATAGGTTTCCCTATATTGACATATTTCTGGTCAGCTGGTAGTACAGGTACAGGAGGCTATAGGCCAATGGGCCGGGGGCTGTGTTTACAGCCGTTATATAGCCCTTTGTTTCCAGAAATGTGAGTTAGAGCCAGCCAGGCACCAGATTTGCCCAGGCTTAGTAGTCCAGCAGTTCAGGTCCTAGTAGGGCACCAGGTGCCAGTCATACCCCCCAAGGCGGGGTGTGACAAACTTGGTATCAGAGCAGGTCGTGTCCCAGGGAGTCTGCAAGCCGTGCTAAGTAGAGTCTTGTCTATGGATGTGTTGTGCACCACATACTATACGCAGGAGGCTGCGAGGCATGATAGGATGGTTACCCTTCCTTCTCAGTCAGTCGTGCTTTAGAGCGGTACAGTATAGGGTTGAGTCCCTAAAAAAAAACTTACCGTATTCTTTGATTACAGATACAAAGGCAGATCAGCATTACCCTATTACCGGCAGAAGATCAGATATAGCAACAGAAGAAGGCATCAGCCAGTTACATCATAACTACAGCAGCAGGAGGAGGTACCAGAGACCTCCCAGTGTGATACCTTTATCGGTACTATTCCTAGTATACGTTGATAACGTCAGAATCGGAAGTCAGAAGTATAATGTACATACGAGTTGATTACTTATTAGCTATATAAGATCTGATTAAGATTACAGACAAGGTCAGACCACCAGGTAAGTATAAAAAAAAGAGGGAAATGTAGGAATTCCAAATACATCTTTTCGGATATGGTATAGTTAAATGTCTTTATTTGTGCAATAAGAAAAAGGGCATAAGACTTGAGATGGGGTTGCCAAGTCAAGCAGTAAGTGAAGGTAGATTGATTAATTCCAGTAAGTGTTAGTGAGCGTAAAGAGAAAGTAAGACTGTTAGCTTACCCGAAGCAGGGGTAAAAGACCTGTCAGTAATGAATGCCTAGTAATAGTCAAATTTGAGCCAGAAAAAAGGCCAAGTCCGCCATATACGCTAATAGACAGCAAGATATACCTGCAAGATTATGGATATGATCCAGTTGTGATATCGAAAGGGGGAGAGGTCATGTGAATCAGATAGGTCTGACTGCAAGTCAGGGGAAGTATGAACTGGTACTTGACCAGTAATCTTGTTAACAATGAAGAGCAGGCACCTTGAACCCTAGAGTTCAGCTTAAGTAAGATGAGGGAAAGAAGCAGGAACGTCAGATCTTGTGGGGAAATTAGAATTTCCCCCGGATTGATAAAATATCGTATTAAGGATTAAACCTCGGGCTGACAGTAAGATTGCGGTTCAGAATACCGCAGTATGTCCGCTATGGAGAAGTTAAGAAGTTACCGATACAGTAATTCTAATCTAGTGTAGCCTAGAGATAAGGCCCGGCAGACAGTCGTGGGCTCTCAATATATGCCTAGTAAGGCCACAAGATTCGAACCTTGACCCCACATCGCAAGAGTGGCAGAATTTCAAATAGCAGACAATAACTAAAGTCTTTATGTTTGTTACTTTCAGAATGGGGTGACAATACAATGAAATGATAAGTCAGGGCAGGAGATATTATTAGGCCGTAGAAGCGGTGTATCATGTACGGTATGAGACTCAACAGAGCATGTCAGAGATTATGTATTACCGCAGAATTCAGTACATATTGTACGTAGCTATTGATATATATATATATACAGATAATAGATATGCTGTGAGTAGCTGCCTATAAGGGGTACAATCACAGATGTTGATTAGTAATAGAAAGCATGCACAAATTGCATTGTAGGACCCCCCCCTTGCCAAAAAAAAAAGGGGAGAAGAAAGAAAGAAAAGGAGAGAAGAAAGGAGAAAGGGAAAGGAGAAGTGAAAGGGCAGATTAGGTGTGAATTACGTATGAAGTCATAGAAACTATTGCAGTTCTCAGTTATTAAGTTAATAGACTTATGTGTTGTTGCCAGATCTAGGCTCTAGGAGCTTACCAGAGTTAATGACCTAAACCAGATGGCTAGATGATAAGGGCGCAGTTAGACGGTCTACCGACCAGCTGGCACCTGCATTAGTAGGGAAGCATCCCTGAAGATCGGTAACATTAGTGCATATGCTAGAACCAGGATTAGAGGCTGAATAGGCAAATTTCAGAGATTAGCAATATCAGAATTGTTCTAGTATGTTAAGTGGTCGTACGTCGTTTCCCCAGCCTTGTAGGCGAGAGTCGGCCTTAGTCAACCTAGCAGTTGTTATGTGGAACATCCCATGAGTCAGCCGGCCGTCCCAGTCAAAATACCCGTGGGTATCCCAAGGAAGGGTCCACGTCAGTAGTCAGCGACAGACTAGTGCTCCAGCTGGTTCTCGTAAGATATTTAGATGCGGAGCCCTAGCAGAAGGCCAGTATTTACAGAATAGATCATAAGACCGAGAATTCCCCAGAATAGCAGTATAAATCCAAGTGGATACACACAAGGCGTAAGAAATTGATAGTACCCTGCTAGCACAGTGTTTATTAAAACCAGGAGATCAGCAGACTCCCCGTGAAGATCCAGAGATTGATCGCCTGGGAGTAAGTTTGATTAAGCCCAACCTTATAGTGGTTCAAGCAAAATAACAAAGCAATTAGATGCCCACAAGTCTACAGTATGCATGAACTATAAGTACTCAAGTAGAACAGTTAGAGCATTGTTAGACTACTGCCACATTCGGGTCATTCAACCCGACTATTCAGTTATTTAAGGTTATGCAGCCAGATCGTTAGAGGTCATGATCAATATCAGGATCCTCTGATCAGATAAAGGCACAAGGTGCGCAGACGGTCGTTCAGGTTATCCCAGCAACAAGTAGCCTTAGCATGTGGCGGGAGGGCCAGATAAGCTCTAGCTACGCCCGTAACTACCTATCGATCTCTTCGACAAGACAAGTCAGTATAACCGTCAATTATATGCCGAGCTCTCTAAGTATGAAAATGTTATACCAGCCAAGAAGAGGTAATGGAGCAACAATCGCTCTTAGCTATAGATCTATTAGAAGTGTGGTGTATGGGCAGCCCGAGCAACGGGAGTTGGTCAGAAGGATACATCAATTGGTCAATTTAGCCGTTCGTGTAATAGAAATGAAGGACAACAGAGCGGTAATCGAGAACACCGCCGTGTCGTCATCAGTTGTGAAAATAAAAAAAAACAGTAGTATAAGAATCCTGACCTGGTTAGCAGGGGAAAACGCCAGGTTTTCAGGTAACAGAGGGTGGAGTGCTACGTTGTAAAGGTCGTCTATGTGTTTCAGATGTTTTAGGCCTCTGCCATCAGATCATGAACGAGGTGCACTGCGCCAGCAACTATTTTCTCCACCCTGGCGCGATAAAAAAATGTACCATGATATCAAAGAAAACTACTGGTGGCTAGATAAGAAAAAAAAAGAAAAGAAAAGAAAAGAAATTGTTGAATTTGTAGCCCGGTGTCCTAACTGCCAGCAGGTGAAAGCAGAACATCAGAAACCAAGCGGTTGGATTCAAGACATAGTTGTGCCTCTCTGGAAATAGGAAGCAGTAAATATGGATTTTGTGGCAGGATTACCCCGTGCTAGATACAGACATGACTCTATATGGGTAACAATCAACAGATTGACTAAATCAGCTTATTTCCTGCCAGTAAGAACTACTTTCTCAGCCGAAGAGTACGCGGAGTTGTATATCCGAGAAATAGTTAGATTGCATGGAGTGCCAGTATCCATTATTTCAGATAGGGGAGCACAGTTTACAGCTAGATTCTGGCAGTCGTTCCAGAAGGGTTTGGGAACGCAGGTCAATTTGAGCACAACATTCCACCCCCAGACAGATGGGCAAGTTGAGCGGACTATCCAAACGCTCGAAGATATGCTGCGAGCGTGTGTGCTAGATTTTGGGGGTAGCTGGGATGAGCATCTTTTGTTGATTGAATTTGCTTATAATAACAGTTATCATTCAGCTATCCAGATGGCGCCTTTCGAGGCGTTATACGAGCGAAAATGCAGATCGCCGAATGGTTGGTTTGAAATCAGAGAGTCAGTGTTGGTTGGCCCAGACATTGTTCAGCAGTCAAAGGAAAAGGCAAAGCTTATCCGAAGAATGCTTATTGACTGCACAGAGCCGCCAGAAGTCTTATGCAGATATGCGGCGTAGAAATCTAGAATTTGCGGTAAATGACTGGGTATATCTGAAGTGTCTCCGATGAAAGGGGTAATGAGATTTGGCAAGAAAGGCAAGCTTAGCCCGAGATTTATTGGGCCATATCAGATTGGGCGAAGAATAGGCCGAGTTGCATACGAATTGAAGTTGCCTCCGGAGTTAGCATCTGTTCACCCAGTATTTCATGTCTCTATGTTAAGGAAGTTCGTAGGGGACCCTTCTACAGTAGTTCTAGTTTAGGATATCCAGGTCACAGAAGAATTATCATATGAAGAGGTTCCGGTAGCTAGTTTAGACAGACAGATTCGCAGGTTGATGACTAAAGATGTTGCGTCTGTCAAAGTATTGTGGCGTAATAGGAACCGAGAGGAAATGACGTGGGAAGTTGAAGAGGATATGAAGGCCAGATACCCTCACCTATTTCAGGCCCAGTCAGGCGACAGGTATGTCCGTATTATTACTTATGTAGTACCTTATAGTTGTATGTGTGTGAATGAGAAAGATTGATACTTAGTTATCCAGTGGATCTTAAAATATTACGTGCAGTACATGTGTTGGACTTTTCTGCATTTCAGGTTTTTGCTATAGTCCATATTACAGGGGAAACTCCGCCGAAATTTTTCTAGAAAGTAAGTTAAGTAGTCCTCTAGATAGCAGTGTACATTCGAGGACGAATGTTTTTAAGGGGGGGAGAATGTTACACCTCGTAGAATTTTCGGCACCTAAATGACCTATTCGCACGTTGGTTAAGCATATTTGAAGGCCATACGTGCTAGAGAAAGGCCCGGGAAAAGATCAGACGAGAAACCTGTCGAACCATCGCGGAAGGAGCCGAGGCAGAACCCCTCCGCGATGGCAGCGTGTCACGGAGGTGAAGCCTCCGCGTTGGATTCGTGACACGTTGGCCTTGTCCAGGCCCAAGTATATAAAGCCCCACTTCGGTTTATTTTGGAATTAAATCATAAAAACTTCAGAAAACAGAGAGGAAACAGCAGAGAAGGAAAAAGGAACGAAGAGGTAATATAATTTTCGTCCGATTACGCTGCTAAACGTTGTCCAAACTCAAATTAACCTCAGATACCGAGGTATTTAGCAGCAGAGAGCATTCCTACGGATTTAGTTTCGTGAAATACGGCCGACGAATCGTCGAGCTACCGAGCTAAGGTAAGTGGAATTGCTCTAAACTAGTGTCTATGTGTTCCTAGCTGTGAAGTGAATATTTCTCCCTTCTGGACCTCTGAAAAATAGCGAGTTTTTGACCGTCTTTCGATAAGCCTAAGTTTAGGCTATAAACTATATCGAAAGTGACATTGCTCTTTACAATAAAGCTGTATTTAGTATTTATTGACATATTTATGGATGCAGTTGGGAGAAAATAGTTGAAGTACCGGCCGAGCCTCGTCCGACAGACGGATAGTTCGAGGATAAGGTATGTAAAGCCAGTTTCCTCGGCAAGTTGGTAATCTCGGTACAGTACAGTAATTTAAAGGCCAGTAGAATGTTCAAAAGTCACGTGTTATGTTTATTACGAATGTTGGTACGATATTAGAAGCATCATGTTGTATTTAGCGTGAAACTTGCTAGCACGATATAGATTCTAATACAAGTGTTAGAAACTGCTCAGCATGCTCAGTATGTGATGTGACACAGAATGTTAGGACATCATTGTATTCAGTTGAAACCCATTAAAGCAATGCAATATCTGTAAGACATCTCAGAAATAGAATGATAAGTTAAAATGAAGTTAGAAAGCATATTAGGAATAGTAAATCATGTTACTATAGAAACTCAGTGTACAGCATAGTTTTCAGCAGAAATACTATATCATGTTCAGCATTAGACTCAGTACAGTATGGCAGAAGATTATATTTATATATATATATATTATGATCAGTCTCAGCATGTATTAAATACGTACATATCGCTATCACTAGTTCAGCATACAGTATGTACAAACACTTTATTATCATTAGCTTCAGTATGTGGTATATGCAGATAGTACTACTAGTTGAGACCGTTGTATTGTTTGGGGTTGGATTACCTAGCATCCATGACCGCCCCAGGGTTGATAGCTGTATCGACTCGTCCGCCAGAGGACGAGGATACGTCGCTCTACGGAGTGGCATTCCATCCCACAGGGGACGAAGATGGGATGTCAGTTTTCCCCATATTGTGCCTTGGTCGGCCCTTACACACCCCTGTCGAGCGGATACGCCCGGGTGTTGATTCAGGAGTCCTCCGGACTCAGATGCAGTTATAGTCAGGGGCTCAGCGAGCCCAAGTGCATACCCAGGGGACCGGCAGGATGCTTACAGGGTTTATAAGAGATGGGATGACCGGGGTAGGGGTATAGATTCTATGCTGGTTGTACCTCCCGGCTTATGGGGGCCGGGTAAGGTTTGTTTGTGCTTTGTATGTTATGATATGTTATGCCATGTTACGTTAGACACGAGTAGATCAGCAGTAGAACGATACGTCTCCAGGTATGACTCCTACTCCTTCCAGTATAATTGAGAGAAGGTATGACTTACATTCTCAGATAGTTAATCTATTTCTTTCTACTTCAGTTTCATCAGTTATATTATTGTTTTCAGATATTTCCTTCAGTTATTGCTTTACATACTCAGTACCAGCGGTACTGACGCCCGGTGGGGCGCTGCATTACTTGCCTGCAGGTACTCATAGACGAGCAGGCGATACCACGTGATTTCTGTCAGCGATTGAGTATTCAGCTCCTGTAATCCGGAGACTGAATTCCAGAGGTGTATTTCATTTTCTTTTGTTGTATAGTACGGGTAGATCGGGGCCCTGTCCCGATCATTTCTATTGTTATTCTTAGAGGCTTGCAGCCTGTATATATTTTCCTGTGGTCAGATGAGCCGGTCGTGTGAGGCCGTGCAGTTGTGTAGCTGTTAGAACTTGTGTTTCCTTTATGTTGGTCGTGTTGGGCCATAGTTCGACAGTAGTGGTGACCTTGCCGGTCACGTAGCTATCCAGTACTTCATGGTTAAAATATAGACAACTAGACAGCATGGTGGCCTTGTCGGCCCACATAGGTTTCCCTATATTGACATGTTTCTGGTCAGCTGGTAGTACAGGTACAGGAGGCTATAGGCCAATGGGCCGGGGGCTGTGTTTACAGCCGTTATATAGCCCTTTGTTTCCAGAAATGTGAGTTAGAGCCAGTCAGGCACCAGATGTGCCCAGGCTTAGCAGTCCAGCAGTTCAGGTCCTAGTAGGGCACCAGGTGCCAGTCATACCCCCCAAGGCGGGGTGTGACAACAGGATTGATGACTTGTTCGACTAGCTTCAGGGTGAAAGCTATTTTTCAAAGATAGACCTCAGATCAGGCTATTATCAGCTCAGAGTCAGAGAATTTGACATTCTGAAGACAACTTTCAGAACTTAGTATGGTCACTATAAATTTATTGTTATGTCTTTTGAATTAACGAATGCTCCTGTATCTTTTATAGACTTGATGAACATGGTGTTCAAGCACTACCTGGACATGTTCGTCATTGTCTTAATAGATGACATTTTAGTCTACTCTAGGAACAAGGGGGAATATGCAGACCACCTAAGGATACTTCTGTAGAGTCTTAGAGATCGCCAGTTATTCGCTAAGTTCAGCAAGTGTGAATTCTGACTGAAATCAGTGACGTTCCTTGGTCATGTTATCAGTAATGAGGGTATTCAAGTGGATCCTCAGAAGATTGAAGCAGTTAAAAACTGGCCAAGACCCACTTCTCCGTCAGACATTAGGAGTTTTTTAGGCCTAGCCAGTTATTATAGACAGTTCATAGAAGGTTTCTCCTCTATTGCATCCCATATGACCAGGCTGACTCAGAA
Organism: Datura wrightii; assembly: GCA_035772735.1. NCBI lineage: Eukaryota > Viridiplantae > Streptophyta > Magnoliopsida > Solanales > Solanaceae > Datura > Datura wrightii. Next base: position 12,076,121 of record JASDFA010000003.1, read on the forward strand.
GAAAGTGAAGTTTCAGGGGTTCGATGCTTGTGGGAAGAGTTTTTAGGAGTTGAAAACTTGACTCACTACAACCCAATTTTAACTCTACTAGAAGGTTCAAATGGGTTCATAATCTGCTACGATGCCTCCAAAATTAATCTCAGTTGGGTATTGATGCAGCATGGTAAAGTATCCTTAGGTGATGAGAAGAACTACCCAACTCATGATCTTAAGCTGGCAGCAGTAGGATTTGCCTTAAAAATTTGGAGGCACTACCTTTATAGTGTTCACTGACCACGAAAGCCTGCAATATGTGTTCGGTCAGAAGGACCTACAACTTCATCAGAGAAGATGGATGGAGTTGTTAAAAGAATATAATATGAGTATTTTGTATCACCTAGGGAAAGCCAATGTAGTGGCCGACACCCTTAGCAGATTGTCGATGGATAGTGTTTCTCATGTTGAGGATGGCAAGAAGGAATTGGTTAAAGATGTTCACAAGTTGGCCCGATTAGGAGTTCATTTGATTGACTCAACAGAAGATGGAGTTATAGTCCAGAATGGGTCAGAGTTCTCTCTATTGGTAGAGGTTAAGACAATGCAAGATGATGACCAAATATTACCTAAGTTGAAGGAAGCAATCTTAAGGAAAGAGATGAAAGCATTCTCCAAAGAGGGAGATGGTATGCTCCGTTATCAGGACAAGTTGTATGTTCCAGATGTAGATGATTTAAGGCAACGGATACTAATGGAAGCCCACAGCTCCAGGTATTCTATCCATCCAAGTGCCACCAAGATGTACCATGATCTACGGAAAGTCTCTTGATGGAATGGCATGAAGAAGGATATCGCAGAATTTGTGACTAAGTGTCCTAACTGCCAGCAGGTGAAGGTTGAACACCAAAGACTGGGAGGTATAACTCAGGAAATTAGCATCCCTACTTGAAAGTGGGAAGAGATCAACATGGATTTCATTACAGGTCTACCTCATACATGCAAACAATATGATTCGACTTGGGTGTTTGTAGACCGGATGACTAAGTCAGCCCATATCCTACCAGTCAAGGCCACAGACTCAATAGAGGATTATGCCAAATTATACATCTGAAAGTTGGTCAAGTTGCATAGGTTTCCTTTGTCTATCATTTCAGATAGGAGTACTCAATTATCCTCACACTTCTGAAAGTCATTTTAGAAGGGACTTGGCACTCAGGTTAAGCTCAACACAGCTTTCCATCCGCATACATATGGGCAGGCTGAGTGAACCATTCAGACTCTGGAGTATATGTTAAGGGCTTACATGATCGACTTCAAGGGCAGTTGGGATGATCACCTACCTCTTAGTGAGTTTGCATATAACAACAGCCACCACTCCAACATCCAGATGGCCTCGTTCAAAGCGTTATATGGTAGGAGGTGTAGATCTTCTATAGGGTGGTTTGAAGTTGGTGATGCTACCATGATAGGGCATGACTCAATATATGAGGTCATGCAGAAGATTTAGCTTATCAGGGAACGACTGAAAACAACTCAAAGTCTCCAGAATCGTATGTAGATGTGAGGAGAAGAGAGATGGAGTTTACTGTGGATGATTGGGTACATCTAAAAATTTCACCTACGAAAGGGGTGATGAGGTTTGGAAAGAAAGGAAAGCTCAGTCCTAGATATGTTGGTCCTTACAGAATCCTAAGACACATTGACAATGTGGCCTATGAGTTATACTTGCCTGCAGAGTTAACACCGGTGCATCCAGTCTTTCATGTGTCTCTATTAAAGAAATGCATCAGTGATCTGACCTTAGTTGTGCCTCTAGAGAGTGTTGGCATAAAGGATAGTCTCTCTTACAAGGAGGTTCCAGTTGAGATTCTAGACGGACAAGTTCGTAAGTTGAGAAATAAGGAAGTTGCTTTGGCCAAGGTTTTTGGGAGAAACCATCTTGAAGAGGGAGTTTTGTGGGAAGCCGAAGCAGATATGGTGGCTAAGTACCCTCACCTATTCCCTTATCAGGTACTAGTTCTTCTTTAGCACTCTACTCAGCCTTATGTTAGTTTTGTGTCCTTTAGTTCCTCTGATGTCTCAGGATGCATGTATGATTCATGAACTCAGTTCAGCTATGTATCTCAGTTCGGAGTTAGTCCCTCTATCATTATTCAGTCCATATCATTTAGTTTTGAAATATGCAGCTCTTTCCCTATTTCTTAGCTCTATTAGTCTCCATTCAAGGACGAATGTTCCCAAGGGGGAGATAATGTGGCACCCTAAAATTCCCTAACATTAGATCCTAGGCATAAAGATGAAAACCAGCAGAACCGGACAAAAATCCCACATACGAGTCATATCACGACTCATGGGGAGTAACCATGGATCGTGACTTGACCCATAGGGAGCAACAGACATTTTATATTATTAGATACTATGAGCCAAGGGATGACTCATGGTAGGGTGGTATGGTTCATAGTATGGAATCGTGAGATGAGGCAGGATTTGTCAAAGACTACGAGTCTCAGTACGACTAGTAATGAGGTGGTACGAGTTGTAGTAATCATCCTAGGTATGTGGATAGACCCTAACCTGATGAAGTTTATGAAAACTAAGTGTTAATATCAATTCTTAAGTATGACAAGGGAGTTGAGTTGAGAGCCTTCCTACCGATTAAGTTTTCATATAAGTTCTTACAAGGGTCAATTTTAAATGATCATAACTCTGAGTTTACAAAATATTTTTGGGTGATCCAGGCACATCAAATTGAATCCCTTTGAGTCTTTTTTCCAACTCATTAAACTTTGCTTTAATCGGAGTTCAGAGTAAAAAGTTATGACCAGTTTAGTGATGCACTGTCAGGTTTGACGGACAGGGCTAGCCCAGTCACCACGAGTCACGCTGCGACTCGTGGTATCTAGGTAGGGTTCGTACCAAGGACCCATGATAAGAATTTCTACAAGCTATTAAGCCACCAATAAGCCACAGATTTCAAACCGATAGTCATGGTACGACCCGTGACAACTGATAGGGCAATTTTTCAGCTCATTTTCATAAGGGCCTCCTAGAAATTTTATGTGCTTCTAACTCCTAAACTACATTTTGGGGTAAATTGGTAGGGTATTAAGGGGAGTTGATCGATTTTTCTCCCTTATATTTCACTTACCTTCTCAGGAATAGTACATAAAAGCTCAGGAGCTCTCCCAAGCAAGAACTAGAGTTCTTCTTACAACTTTAGAAATTCAAGCTTCTTCTTAGGGGTTTTCTTCTACTGGTATGTGGGACTTCAACAAGGGATTTTTTTCTCCCTTATGTCCTAAGATTTTCAGTAAACCCTAGTTTTGAAGTTTTTTAGAAATTATGACCTAAGGTTTTCTTCTAATTGTTAAAATTACCTATCTTCTCAATGTTTTGAGGTTTTCATGACTATTATTATCCAGAATTCATGTCTTGATTTCATTTCTACAGTATGCTTTGCTAGCCCTGATATTTAGCATGATATTGGAATAAAACTTGCATAATTTAGAATCTTGGGTTTGACGACCCTAGCTTATCATATCTTGATTACCACAATTCCCCTGTTTGACAAAAATTGCATTTGTATACAATAATCGGATTGTAGCTAGTATAGTCAAAAAGTTGTATTATCATAATCCTATCACTTGAATATGAATTTTAGCATAAATTTTTTAAATAAAATTCAATATTTTCAAATTATAAGTATGCTCAGTATCTCCAGTGATATCACTTATCAGTTATCAGTATTTCAGCTATTTGTTTATCAGGTCCTATAGACTTTCAGGACACTTCCAGATAAGCACACACCTTAGTCTCAGGACACCAACCTTGAGCTAATCAGTACAGTGTGTGTGTATGTGTGTATAAATATTATGTCTTCAGTTGGGAGTAGTACTTAGCATCGAGTGGGCTGGGGTTCCAACGCACCCAGATTTCTAGAACTATGTGCCACCGTGGTTTTAGCCTAAATGAGTTTTCAGTTAGTGATTACAGAGTCCGGTCACTATACCTTGGAAAGGTACAGTGGGCCTTATCAGTAGGGAGTTAACATCAAACTTCATGTTTAGCTCACGTGGTTATATGTCGGTTAACAGATTCTCCCACAATACAGTTACAGTCTTCAGTTTAGTCTCGGTTCTCAACTTCAGTATATATGCATGACCCTTAAAACAGTTTGACTAGAATTTATAGTATTTTAAGACTTTCATACTACCTTTGGTATTTGTGCATTCAAGTAGGATCATTGCATCTCGGTTTAGTCATATTGTCATATTTTATTTGCATGTATATTATTTCTGTTACATATCTCACATGCTTAGTACACTCAAAGTATTGACCGCATACTCGCTATATACTATATCATTTTATGATATAGGCTTAGGTACCTAGACTCAGCAGCGCGGTTAGTCTCTTTCCGGCGATATATAGCAGACTGACAGTGGTGAGTCCTCATCCTCCGAGGATCAGAGTCTCTTTGTTTCAGTTATTATCGTTTTCAATTTCTTGACTTTAGAGTTAGTCCCAGTAGGTCATCAGTTTTTATAAAGCTTTCAGATAGAGGATATTAGTTTCAGCTTGAATTCTCAGTTTTGGTTGAAATTTCAGTATCTTATCAGATTTCATCTTTACTTACAAAAGATTGTTTTCATTTTCAAATAGCTTACGCTTAAGCTTTCTTATAAATTGCAGTATGTTAGAAATGTGCTATGCCATGGATTAGTTTGGAGTCATCCATGGCTCTTGGCACCGCGTCATGTCCAGGGTTTAGACTCGGATCGTGACAACCAAATTTGAGGGGTCCCATTTTCTAGTAATTATTGAATTATTAGATTTTAATAAAAAAGAATTACACTACTTTACAAAGGGTAACTTTTTTGCTTTATATAAAAGGAAAGAACTTTTTTAGATGGAAAATAAAGTAGATAGTTGACTAGATTAAAAATAGGATTAAACAAAGAAAAATCCTTTAAAAGTAGAAAATTTCAATGAATGGATGATTTGATAAGTGAATGACTAATCACTTTTTATTTTATTCATAAAAAACATTGGTTTTTTTTTAGCTTTTTAAGTTATCATCTTTTTTTCTCACTCTTTCTCAATTTTCAGATTTTATTCTCTCTCCCTCTCTTTCTCTTTCTCTCTCTCTCTCTCTCTCTCTCTATATATATATATATATATATATATATATTCTTCCTTACTTTCTTCTTGTAAGTTCAAGAGTTTTTAACTGAACAATTTAAAAGTTAAGGATTTTTGATAATTTTAACTTGAAGAGAGCATAGTTCCTGTATTAGGTTTCGAAAAAAATATTTTGAAGCATCCACAAAAAATATTTTAGAATCAAGTTGAATAAAGTATTTTATTTTTGTTGCAAGTTGTTTAATACTACTTTTAATGCAAAGAACAATAAATTAGCTAATGAGGGTAGTAGAGACTGAAAAAATCTTAGTACTAAGCTTAGAACTCATGAAACAATCAACCAATATACTATCAATATGAGCTCATGGATTGATTTAGAAGTTAGATTGCACAATAATAAAACAATTGATAAAAGTGTTTAAGACCAAATGAATAGAGATAGAAAACATTGAAAAAATATAGGTCAAGAATTATTTCCGTCATAAAAACTCTTGAAAAAAATAATTTAGCATTTAGGGGGGAAATAAAATTTAACAAGAAAAAAAATGAAAACTTCTTAAGTCTTATTAAAATTATTGTAGAATTTGATTCGATCATGTAATAACATATTCGGCGAATCAAACATGATGAAACTCATAATCATTATCTCAGGCGTAATATACAAAATGAATTAATAAGTTTGTTCACAAGTGAAATTAAGAATAAAATTATTGAAAAAGTTGTAGAAACGAAGCATTTCTCTATCATAATTGATTGCACCCCAGATAGAAGTCATCAAGAGCACATGCCTTTTATATTACGGAGTGTGGATATTTCAGAAACTCCAATAAAAACTATCGAATATTTTTTAGAATACTTCAAAGTGGATGATATAAGTGAAAAAGTGTTATAAAATAATAAAGCAAGAGGAAGAATATTGTATAGAAAGAGAGAAAGAGAGAAGAGAGAATAATTATTCTTTCTCTTGAGGAATTCTCTTGAAGGGTTAAAGGAATGAATTACAATGAATGAAAAACTCCCTTCTTTATAGGGAAAAACTAACTTGGTCCCAAAGTTACTAACCCTAACTTTCTTTTTTTTTAAGAAATAGACTTTCATCATAAATAGAAAATACATTTATAATACTTCCTCTTGGATGTCTATTTGATAGATAATGTGCCTCATTAAAATCTTACTAGCTAGAAAAAACCCGGTGAAAAAAATTCTAGTGAAGAAAAAAAAGTACACATATCTAATAATATGCATTTTGGCTGCCTCATTAAAAATCTTACAAGGAAAATCTAGTGGGACAAAATCTCGTAAGGAAAAAAGAGTACAATGTGTATTAACTCCCCCTAATGAGAACATCCTTGAATCTTTGCATCCCAATCTTGTGCACCATCTTCTTGAAAGTTGCAATTGGTAGAAATTTAGTGAATAAATCAGCCACATTCTCACTTGAACAAATTTGTTACACGTTGATATCACTATTCTTTTGGAGCTTATTTTGTAGAAAAGCTTTGGCAAAATGTGCTTCATTCTATCTCCTTTTATGAATCCTCCATTTAGTTGTGCTATGCATTCCTGCATTATCTTCATATAAAATTGTGGATACTTTATCACATTTCAAATCACATTTTTCTCTAATGAGATGTATCATGGACCTCAACCACACACATTCTTGGCTTGCTTCATGAATTGCTATTATCTCAGCATGATTTCATGAATTGGCCACGAGAGACTGCTTTGTAGATCTCCAAGATATGGCAGTTCCTTCACATATGAATACGTAGCCAGTTTGAGATCGAGCTTTATGTGGGTTAGATAAATACCCTCCATCAGCATAACCAACAAGATCGGGACTGCAATTATTAGAATAAAATAAGCCCATAACGGAAGTCTCTTTTAGATACCGCATTATGTGTTTGACCATATTCCAATGCCTCCTAGTAGGAGCAAAACTATATCTTGCTAACAAATTAACCGAAAAGACAATATTAGATCTTGTAGTGTTAGCAAGATACATTAATGCACCAATTGCACTAAGATATGGTACTTCCTAACTATTTTCATAAGTTCGAAGTTGATCTTTATTTATGATAACCGATTTCATTGTCATTGGGGTATTCAATAGAACTGCTGTTGACACCCAATTTTGACCGACCTGCGCCTTAATATGCTGCTTATATATGTATATATTTATTTATTTATTTTACGCAAAATTCGACTTACTTTTGTATTTATAAAATAATTTATTGTCATAATATTGTGAAAATTATTTCAAGATATATATATATATATATATATATATATATATATATGACTTATATTAATTTTAAGTTTTGATATTAGATAATTACGTTGTACATAATGTTTTCGTTTTAATAAGCGCCCTTCTCTTGAAATATATATTTATTTAATAAACTATTTGCATAATTTTACTAAATTTAACAGATTTATTTGACTAATATTTTTATTCGAATTTATAAATTATTTATGTTAATAATATGATTTTTATAATATTTGATAACTTGATTTTATATTTTAGTCATTCGTAAATATAATAATTTAATTATATGATATTTACATAAGTAGACTTAAATTTAGGATTTATTTATTATTAATAATTTTATATGATTTTCCTATAATTTAAACTATTTTTATTATCTATTTATTAAATTATCTACAAGTGTAGTATATTTATTAATTTAATAGCAGCTAAATCCAATTTCATTCAATTTATTTAAATTATAGTCATTTTCCATTCCATTTCATTTCAATTTATTTCAAATCTGGCCACTTTCTATTTAATTTATGCCAATCTTAGCCACTGTTGATCAATTTCGGCTATTATTTAAATTCAATTTTAGCCAATTCAATTTCAATTTAATTCTACCTATTTATCCTACCCGCGACCCGCTAGAAGACCCACAACCCGACCCATTAGTTAAATCTTGATCTTAGTCGTTCATTTGATTTGATCTAACGGCTCTAACTAAACCCTACATATTTCCCTTATTTATCAAAACTATCCCCCCTAACTCCACTTTACTTTCATTCTTCACCTTTCCCCTCACCGCCACAGAGCAGCCGCCGACCCCCCCTCTCTTCTTCTTCCCTCGGCCGCCAACCTCCATTAACGCCGGCGCCGCCTCATCTTCTCTCCTTCTCTTCCATTTCTCTCTCTTCTCTTACCTCGCCGGACCTCCATCACCAAAACCCGCCGGAAAACAGCCGCCGGATCCTTCTTCTCTCTCTTCTCCTCTCCCTTTCCACCATTAACGCCGACCTCTCTTCCCTTCCTTTCACCGGCCACCACCCAAAAATACCTCGCGACCACCACCGGATTTCCCCCTCTCCCCCTCATTGTCGCGACACCACCAGCCACCGACCTCGCTGGAAAACACCCAAACAGTGCCACCACCAACCTCCATCAACGCCGACCTCACCTCCTCTCACTCTCCTCCTCCGTCAAATACCGACCTCGCCGGAAAAACGACACTACCGGCGAAACGCACCACTGCCAACAGCATCCGCCCGTCGCCGTCACCAACCTCCATTATTTTTGGCGTACCACAGCCGCTCAACTCCCCTCTATTCTCCCTCATCGCCTTCCTACAACCATTGCATACAACCTCCAGCCGACCAACAACCCGGAAAACTACCAACTAACCCCCTCCTTCGTCTTCCTTATTCTGGTCACTGCACCGGAACTAACCGGCGAAACACCATCCACAGACCTCGCCTCTCCCCCTCCTTCTCTCCCCATCGCCGGCCATATCCGGCCGAACAATACCACCAAACGACAACCACCACTGCTCCGATGAGGCCATCGCAAAAACTCACTGCGGCTCCTCTGCCCATCTTCTTCCCCTCTCTCCCGTTACTCATCGGGTCTAAGTTATTTTATTTTATTTTATTTTTATTTCTTTACTAATTCACTTATTATTTATGATTTGATTGTAATTTGTTTGTTGGAAATTGTCTCGATTATTATTTATGATTGTCAAAATAGCATGAAAGATCTAATAATTCATGAATTATGGATTTCCGTCATGCCCTAACCTTGCTGGATATACTGTTATTAATTGGATATACCTTATGGTTAAATATTTTGTGAAAATCATTTTCTATGCATAGACATATTTTGTACTACTCCATGTTCATTTTTTTTCTCTAGTTAAAGGTTCAAAAAATACCGATCTGATGTGCATAATATTGTCTACGTATTTATTGACAACTTTGATATTTCACACTTTGATTCGGCATAGCCCTCGATGCGATTTTACATTCATGTTTGATTTCTTCTCTATCAAAGCAAGCAAAACTAATTGTTGATTTTAGTGTTAACTATCGCAATGGAAGAATAATTTATCTTCATCTTTAGAAGCTGTTATTTATGTGCAAATTTCATTTCTGTGCTTAGTTTGAATGTTGTACGAGCTGCCTTGACAGATTTAGATGAAAATAATATATTGGCTCGTTTTCCTCCTATGTCAAGGCTAATTCATATACAAGATACATTCAATTATGGTAGTAAATTTTATTTACAGAATGTAGAGTAATTTGGTACTCACTATATATGGTAAATTTGCTTTGTTTGATTTATTTGCCTTCTCTAAATCAATTTAGCTCTATTATTTTTGAAATTAATTGACTTTTAATTACCGTGCATCTTTCTGGTATGGTTAACATAGTTGTGTTGTAAATTATGGTAATTTAATATTTTTTTGAAAATTTATTTGTGACAACTAGCTCATTTATTCTCTGAATATTTTTTTTATTATGGTAAATAAACTTTTATTGATGTGTCTTTATTTTTGGTTTTCTTTAAGTAAGGAAAATAACATCTTGATTTTATTGATTCCGAATTATTCTCCTCCGTTAATTGATCTAGTGTATAAATATTTATGATAAGTTCTTGATTTGATTTTGTTAATAAGATCTTTGCTTTTGATTTGACTTCTTTTGATGATTAGATGAATTACTTGTGGTAAATATTCTATATGGTTGCAATTTGATTAACTAAGGAAAGGGATCCCTATGATTGATTATTACCTTCCTTATCCAATTTATTTGATTAGGTAAATAATAATATCTGGTTATCCTTTCATTAATTAAAAAAAAAAATTTAATTAATTGTGCTGAATAATTTCCTTCCTCTTAACTCCTTGCAGTATTTTTGTTATATAAGCAGACCCTCCTTTTCTATTATATTCCGGGGGAATCTTGGCTATTCAATCAAAAACTTCTCTCACTCTCTTCTACTTTCAGTATCTCTTCATAATGAATAACACATTTTATTTCTTAAGTCAATCAGATATTGTTATTCAACGTTAAAAAAAAATTTACTTGTTCTTGAGCATCTCTTTGCTCTCAGCTTCTCTATAGAATTCGGTAATCTCTCCATCCCTCTTCAACATAAAATTATTTAAGTTTGCTTGAGCATGTGATTACTATTATGTATCTACTGTTGTTTCTAACCTATTAAGCAGGTACCTCTTAATTTATTTTGTGAATCATCGGGGAGTCACCGGGATATGAGAGGGACAGGAAAACTAATTAATTTAGTATTTTTTTTATGTATTATTTATTTATTTATATTTATTGGTTTGTAATAATTGTAATGACACTCATGATAGTAAAAAAGGGGTTTATTGCTTTGAAGGAGGCGGGGATTTTATTATTTTCTCATATATCGATACCGCTTAGAAAACATGCATATAGGATTGACATAAACAATAGAAATTAAGCCCGTAGCAATTTGGTTTATACAACGCTAGAAAACATACTTATAGGAATAACAAAAAAAGTTATTAGAAATCATGTTCATAGGGATTAACAATAATATAAGCGTTGATTAAATACCGTCCAAGTTATATAGGATTTTATATGATCATGTATGTGCAAATAGGTAAAAACCCCTTGCAAGTTTTATTTGCAAATCTGTCTTCTTTTGAATTAATGCGTGACAAATGCTTTTAGTAACACATTTATAGGACTTGTTATTTTTAATTGATTCATGTGATCATGAAACCCAATCTGACTTATTTCCTCATACAAAAAATCATGTTGCATTTATTGGTTTTAATATGATTCATCGTCCACTAACGTAATTTCAGTAGATATCATGTCTTTAGGTTTTAATTTGAAGTATGTTTTACGTGACTTCTTCAATACTGCATGTATTTATTAGAACAAATCTAAATCATGCTTGTAGGATATAAATAATGCACGCAAGATTTTTTTTTACAGGTTAAGATACTTGTTTAAAATCATACTTCTTTCAAAATCACTGCATTATATTCATTTTACTTCAAATTGGCAATATTTTTTATGTTAAGTTTTGTTTTCTCTAATCTATGATTTCGCGTCTATTTCAAATTGGAGTAATGTTCATGATAAATGTAATTTTCACCTATAAAGTCTGGTATTTCGCATTATGTTCATAGGATTTACTGGCATTTATTTGGAAATCAGATTCTTTGTTTTAATATAGAGGCCATGTGAGACCTTTTATGGTAATTGTTTTTGTTATTTGTTTGCTTGTATTAATCACTTTTAATAACAGCCTAAGAATTTTAGAACCCAAACTCCAAATTTAGTTGTCCAAAGCCTCTTGGACGTTAAGTTTGGGACGGGTAGGCAAATGTTAGGGCGTTAGTCTTTCTCATATAGAATGATTTAGGATTTTAAAAATTAATTGAATAGATGGGTAGACGGGAGATGATGAAACAGACAGGCTATAGCTGACTTCTCGTATGAAGCATATATCTGCTTTGTAAATACAAAGCAAATTGTTACTCCCATCCTTTCTAAATTCATGTTCTTTTTTTTTAAATAAGCTTTCAAAGATTTTAAATTTTTTTCTTATTACGTTGAAACATTAACATACTTTCATTAAAAAATGTGTTTTAAAATATATATATATATATATATATATATATATATATATATATACACACACACACACATATATATATACATGATTTTCTTAAAAATGCGTTTTTACTCAAGTTATATATATATTATTCTTTTCATACTATTTTTGATTTAGAAAAAAATAGACTAGATGGGAGTAATATCGCATTGGGCCCATTTTCAGCCTTGTCAAAACCTGATCCCACTTTTAAGGTTAACTTCATAATTTGCTAATTTAGTATTTACGTTAGTATTTTATTTATGTTTAATAATTCACCGACTTTATGTGATCACTTAGATAATCCCTCACTTTGATGAATTCGGCCGGGAACCACATTTGTGGACCTCGAAAGGTGTCTAACACCTTCCTTTCGAAGTAACTAAAGCCCTTACCCGAACTCTGGTAACTTAGGTGACAAATTAGCTTAGAACGGTGCCCTAACGCACCTTAATTCGTTAGGTGGCGACTCTTCTTTTTCACCCTTAAGAGACGTCACATGTTGGGTCCCGCTTTCCGCGAGGGAAAAATGGGGCGCGACAACTGCTTTAAAATATTTTTAAATCCTTCAAAGATTTTCATATATCATTCACTATCTATCTAGACATGAAAATAATTTCATTATACGCGTATCAAGTTTTCATGTATTGCCAGACTTATGAGCAACCTTAAAATAATTGCATCCACCACGGGAGGACCTCTCCATATAGTAATAATATCAGGATTTATGAAAAACCTTTATGCCAGAAGGCACAAGTCGTACTATTTTACAATTTTATTTATTTCACCTTTCGCGCAAGAATCCATTTATACCTCAATGGTATTATATTTGAATTGCATATATTTATCTGGCCAATCATTTATCTATCCACACTTCTTGACAGATTTAAATTCAAGATCCTCGTCAACATTTATAATATTGAGTGCTACATTATATCAAAAGTATCATCGATGATCATTTTAATATTGATCTAATACGATATAACTTATCAAGATCTCTTCATTTTTCATCATTTCAAGTACCTAAACCTTTGTCAAGAGTTTATGAAGTATTATGTCGTGGTGCTCCTTTTAAAGCACTTGCCTCATTATTCTGACCATCTTGATCATTTGCTCTTATCCTTCTTGAAGGAGTTCTTATTTCTAAAATCGATTGATCTACCACGCTTCTGGTGTGCCATAGATTTGTCCTTCAAGGGCTCTAACCACGACCAGTCAGACCAACCCACGACTTGTACTATGAGTCGTTCTGAGAGAGAATTGTAGATTTTTCTACTGGTTTCCTTTTCAAATCCCGAACCTAGTCTTAGGAACTTTTGGGGTATTACAGATTACCACTGCCTGACCTCTGCTGGGAGTACTCGAACTTACCGGTTTTGGCCCATTTGTTCTCTCTCTCTATGTCCTTCAACTTTTCTACCTCTATCTGTTGGGCATGAATGATGAAACCTGAGAGGTTTATATATTTGATGAGCAAGGCGGTCATATATTCCTTGGGTACCAAATCTGAGACTCTATTAATAAACTTGAGCATGCCAGCCCTTGGCTCAGCAACCATTTCTGGAGCATATCTCGACAACTGAGTGAACTTCGGCGCATACTCCACTACTGTCATGTTATTCTGTCTCTAGTTCATGAACTCAGCTTCCTTGGCTTCCCTTAATTCCCAAGGAAAGAACCTTTCCAGAAACGTCGTAAGAACTCGTCCCATTCAATCGGACCTACTCCATTCTATCTTCTCTCTTTCCACTGTTTGTACTAAATCTGGGCAACTCCTTTCAACTGGTAGGCTTTTAGATCAGCACTCTCTGTAGAAGTGACACACATTATTTGGGTGAGTTTTTGGATCTCGTCCACGAACTCTTGCGGATCCTCTTTTACCTTAGACCCGTAAGAAGATGGGGGATTTATTCGCGTGAAATCCCGGACCCTAGCTGCAGCTGCAGACCCATTGGTGTTGACTGGTAGCATGACCTACTGGTTGACCTAGTTGGTCATTGCCTCAGCCATCATCTGAATAGCGACACGAAGTTCCACATAGGACACCTGGTCTTCTTGAGGGGCTGCGGGAGCTGCTGGGGCTAGCCGATTAGCATTTTCGATCCTCCTTCCATTTCCTCTTTTAGGGGCATCGTTATCTGAAATGGGTAGAGCACAATTTAGGAGGATATATTAAAGTCTAAAACTCTACACACGATAAGATTTATGAACAAAGGAAAATTTTCCTAAAAATGCCTCGTAGCCTCTTCCTCATAAGTGTGGGGCGCTTCACACCCATGAAAATGACTCTACTTGACGCAGCTTTCAGACATCGTAGGATACTATAAACCTATTGCTCTGATACCAAGTTTGTTATGATCCAAGTCTACACCCTGCACGCGATATGGTGCTTAGGAACACAAGTGACCCCAAGCTAACTCATGGCATAGCATACTACTGAAATTCTAAATACTGTATGAAATCTACCAGCGGAAGCTTTGAAAATGTAACTGGTTAAAATACTTTAAGTAACAAAACATCTTATAGAATACTGAAATATCTACATACAATTGTTGCAAAACAAACTAAACTACGTTTTGTCTGAAAGCCATCTAAGAACTAAGGAGTTGCTGGGGCAAGCCCCCAGCTAACTCTAAAGTCTGAACTGAAATAACAAAATAGAACAACTTGAAATGAAACTCCGGCCCTCAACAAATAATGACTTACCACTGATCTCTATTGGATTTCACTGGAGAAGAACTACTGACGATGCTAAGACTGAGAACCTGCGCCTGTATCATAAGACGATACGGCATAGAGTATATGCATCAGTACTTGAATGTACTGAGTAAGTGAGATATAAAGTAAATGTAAAGATATTGAGATTTTGTAAGCTGAACTGACAAAACATGCAATTACCATAACTGAAATCATAAAACTGAAGTATCTGAAAATTTGATAATATTGTAAGTGTTAGTAATTGCCTGAAGGTCATACACATATTCTTAATTCTGGAGGACTGAACTAAATTAGAGACTATGATTGTACTGGATTGAGTTGTACTGTACTATAATGTGGAAGAAACTATAACCGACATGTAACCACGTGAGCTAGACGTGGAGTCCAATATATACCCCCCATCGGAGAAGACCCGCTATACCTTGTCAGGGTGTAGTAGTTAAGTTGGATGATCACTTTTTGATGCCCATTTGGGCTAATAACCCATGATGGCAACGTAGTTCTAAGAACCTGGATACACTGAACCTTAGCTCCGCTTAGTGCTAAGTTCTACTCCCACTGGAAATTCTAATTATGTCTAACTAGGATGATAGCTCGAAATCGGTATCCTAAGACTTAAGTCAGGACTACCTATCTAGAAGTGTCCTAAAAGTCTAAGAACCTGTAAGTAACTATGTTTCAAGACTCGTTAGAGCTACTTTATCTGAAAGTGTTGTAACGGTCTAAGGAATAACTGACAAACTGATAACTGGTACTACTGAGGTTACTTAATTCGTCAAGACTAAAGGTAGTCAAACTGATCAGCTGACATTTCTGTAGAACGTTGGTGTTGACTGAGACACTGAGACTGAGTAAGTCAAAGACTAACTTCTAATCATGAATCTGTACTAACACTGGAAATTTAAAAGGAATTATTCTGACAAAATAATATTTATGTCTAAATTCTCAATTATGCAGGTCCCACTCAAAACATATCTAAAGATAGGGCTAAAATACATACTGCATGAAATGAGATACCGAGCATGAAATTACAACTAGTAATAGTCTTAGAAAACATAAAGAACTCTAACAGGGAGGAGAGTTATAATCTGTCTGAAGAACAACCCTAGTTTTGATATTTCATAGAGCTAGAACTGATAAAGTTTCCTATAAGAATATTGGGACACAAGGGTAAAATAAATTTTCTTGTTGAAACCCCACATACCTGGAGAAAGATCCCTAAGAAAGTCCTTGAGAATCTGAGAAGAAAGATTGAATGCCCTAGCTTTGCTCTAAGAAGTCTGTGTTTCTTCGTACTATTTTCTTTAGAGTTTGAGAGAAAATGAGGAGAAGAATCGGTCACCCCCCCCCCTAAATTCCCTATAAACGAACCCAAACGATGTAGCTTAGGTATTAAAATAATAGGGTTTTACAAAAAATGCCCCTGAAAACTGCTTTAAAACTTCTACCCGACAGGTGGTATGACTTAACATACGAATCGTACCAGTAATCTATGGCTCATACCTTCACTCGTGATTAGGGACCCTGTTCCATACCATTCTTCTAAAGTTTTCCATGGAAGCCTCCTACAATCCATACAAGTAGCCTACTAGTCATACCTTAATCCATAACTTCCTCCTAAACACTTCTCTAACTCAACTCATGACTCAGTGTACGGTCTGTACCAGCCTACCATGAGTCGTATCATGACTCGTGGTTACCTATAACTTCCTTGATCATTTCTATGAACTTATCCACGACTAGTCTGTAAAATCTGTACCATCTTGGTACGAGTCGTAACATGCACTTGTGATTCCCCAATCACATTTACTATTTTCCTCCAACCCTCCTGTTACAAGTCCAGATATGGCTCGTACCACGATTGTACAAGTCGTAGTGTGACTCGTATTGAAGTCTTTCTCTCAGTTTTCTGCATGATCAAGTTTTAAATCTAAAGGCTAGTCTCAGAAATTTTCTGGGATGTGACAATTGTTTTGCCCTAATTTCTACCCGTTTCTCCATCTTCTTCTTTGTTTTTGTCACCTGTGATTTATTTTCAACAGACTCGGGTAACTGACCCCAAAAATTTGTAGGTGATAATGAAATAGTTGTGGTGGAGGAAGATGATGATGAAGAAGAGATGGAAGTCTTGTTTAATGATATTGATGATAATATTAAATGATATTAATTAAATAAATGAGTTAAAAAAATAATTTTAAAATGAAAAAGTTACTCAATAAAATAAGAAAAAAAAATAAGAATGAAGACCTTAGAAGCAATGTTACTTCAGCATGCCCCTAAGCTCCTTATATTTATATATATATATATATAGAGAGAGAGAGAGAGAGAGATTGGTAATACGCATATTTTTATTTTACATTATATACTTGTTGTTATGCACCAATAAGCAATAATCCACTTAATTAACAACAATTTGGTTCCATTACAATGAAAATGGACAATTCAATCCAACCAAACTAATCTCAACATCTAATACATAAATGTGAAAAAAAAAATTGAATAGAGAAAGTTCAGCTGCAATCCAACTAAAATCAAAGTTTAAACTCATAATGACATCCAATCTAAGATAGAAAAAGAAGAATTATATTAGAAAAAGAAATCAGTGATTTGTAACAAAATAGAGGGATAAGAAATAGAAGACACCAGAAGTACCATTGATATTATTTTTCGAAAAGGGTCAAAACTTTCTTGAACTATTGGATTTGATATAAAAATATTCTTCGTTCATTTTTTTGGTTCCAAAACACCTCGTCGTCAACGTATTGACCTTATAATGCCCCTTATTTTTTACTATCCTATTTTAAATTTTATTAAATCTTTCATTTATTGCCACGAAACGAAGTACATCCGAGAACTGCTTGGGTGCAGGGCGGTGCAATACTTGGCCAGACTTATTATGCCATTTCCCAGGCTAGCAACGTTCATGGCTTTGCAACAGGTTCTTGCCTAACTATGGGTGTTGGTGGCCACATTTTTGTGGGTGGTTTGGATTTTTGTTCAGAAAATATGAACATTTTGGGTTTATTATTTGGATGTGGGGATTTAAAACAGGGCGACTAGAAATAATTAAGTAAATTCACATTTGGGTTGAATCTTAATTAGTTAGGTTAATTAAAAAATCAATCAATCACAATGTGCTACAGGATAAATAAATATTTAATAATAATTTAAAATAGGACCGACAGAAATAAGGACATTATAGGGCCAATACGTTAACAGTGGGAGTGTTTTGAAGCTAAAAGGTAAACAAAGAATATTTTTATACCAAATCCATTGATTCAAGAAAGTTTTAGCCCTTTTCTGTATTATTTCCAATATATGCTCCAATTTAGCGAATGAAATATATATTGATCTGAACTTTTTGTGAATTCTAGTCCTAGTCATCCACGTGTAATTACTTCTAATCAGCTCAGTTCTTAATTCATCAACTAAGTTTAACTAACTAGTAACCATTAATTAAGCTAGATCCTAACATCTCTCCTCCTTTAATTTGTTCTTGTCCTCAATAACTATCAACAAAATTTAAAAACTTAACTTTAATAAAACTATAATTTTGATATATCATGATCTCTGAATCTACATTCAAGATTATGTGGTATTTTAATGATTGACAAACTTTATACAAGTGACAATCTAGTTGGGGAAGGAAGAATGAAGAATGGAGAATGAAGTTCAAGAATCAGGTTCTTAATAGATTTCAAAGAAGAAGTAAAGAAGTTGCAACACTGCAGATGAACTGATCAAAGAACCCGTTCCTCTAGCAGACTCGGATACTGTCTTGAAAAAGTTGTTTCGTGAAGACTTGGAGAATATAGATTATGATCCAATCCAATTCTATAAGAAGCTAGAGTTCAAGATATGAAAATATTATTATAAATGAGCACATGGAATCAGCTTGAAATTAGGAGAAAGAAGCCCAACTCATGAAGAAGATTCAAACCAAGTCAAACAGGACTGGGTTCATGGAAAGACTTGAACCAATTCGTATTTGAATTGGAGAACTACACGGGATTGAAGACTATTTACTTTTATATAAATAGAACGACATAAAGTTTTGGGGTTTAACCACCTAAGGCATCAAAGTGAGAAAGTCAGCACAAAGATTCTTGAAAAAGAAGCTACTGCTACATTAAAAGAACTTGTTCCTATTAAGTTTAATCTATATTGTTCTTGAGTTGTAATAGTTAGTTTCTTGGAGTGGTTTCAAAATAAGATCTTGATTACTTTTTTAGTTGATTATGGTAGGTGTTATTTTGTATTTTTAAGGGACTTCATGATAAGGTAGCGTCACTGAAAAGAAGAGATAAGAGGGTAAAAGTTGGAACTGTTGGGAATATTTCGTTAGGTTTACAAGGGTGGTTGTAAACCAAATTGCTCAAATTTAGTGGAGAGTTTGGAGAAACCAGTTGCAGCAGGAACTAAAATTTCAGTTATAGCCCAAACTTCAATTGAACACTAAAACTTATTTGACACCTTCTGTACACAAATATGTAAATTGATCATAAACGGACTACGAACCTACTGGAACACTTAAAACACTGATCTGGGATCGTCTTGATCAGATGTTCATTGTGATCAGCTGTAATTTCAAATCAAACTAGAAATCACTTCAATAGTCTGAATCACTCCCGAGCTCCTGTGGACCTGTGCAACCATCCACCTAAGTAAAAAAATCCTTCCACACCTAATAGAACCATCAAAACTCAATCCGAGATCACTTGTCCATTTTGTTGAATTTGGTGAAACTTTCATTTCTCAAAATCCTAAAATTTGATATTCTTCTCCGATATACATTTGATTACCTCGAAAATTATTCCACCCATCGTCGCAAGTCAAAATTCACATAATAAAGCTACATAAGGGTATTTTATGGGAAAAGGGCTCAAATACCCAAAATGACCATATAAGTCATTACATCATCTATCACTTAAATAAATATTTGTCCTCGAATGAGTAAAGAAAAGTACATAAGTTGTACTAAGATTTATGGATATCTACTCTGCATGTTCGACTCAGTCTCTCAAGCAGCCTCCTCCACCATACTATGCTTTCACCGCATCTTCACAAAAGCAATCTTTTGATCTCAGCTTTTGAATCTGTCTGTCCAAAATGGCTATAGGTTCCTCCTCAAAAGCTAAATTCTGATCCAACTATACCGAATCTCATTGAATCACATAGCTATCTGAATGGTATTTCTTCAGCATTGAAACAAGAAATACTAGGCGAACGCTCAATAAATCTAGTAGTAAGGCTAACTCATAAGCTATTTCTCCAGCACGCTAAATGATCTCAAAAGGACTTATAAGAAAAAATGTATAAGTACCCCCTTGAAAAATAACTGAAATTCCAGGGACACACTTTTCTCTTTTTTTTTCTTTTTCTTTTTTTTCTTTTTTTTTTTTTTGGGGGGGGGGCCTATTACCCCCTTGAACTATTTTAAAATATAACAAATATCCCTTTGGTGTTGAGGTGGCATAGAAAATACACTCACTTTCTTGGAAGCGAGTGAGAGACGGAAGTTAAATTAAAAATCTGATCAATGTAGACACATGTCCCTTTTTAATTGGACACTTTATAAATTAACTAGTACACATAATTATTAATACTAATCTTAGTGTGCGCGCCTTATGTTACTTTTTATGAGGATGATTTCAGCTTAACTTTTTTTATCTCTCTCTTAATATGTATGTCTAGTCAAATATTTTCACATAAATTAAAACGGAAGAAATAGTGTAAATCTAACTAAAGAGAGTGAATAATAAGAACATATGATTAATTGAAATAATTTAAAATATGTTGTATTTCTATATTTTCTTTTCTTTTGTTCGATTATATAATTTTTTTTTAAAAAAAAGAAGAAAAAGGAATTCAACGTATTAATGCATAATAAAATTACACTCTTAATTTCTTGTGTGTTGAAAAATTATAATGGATAATTAGTTAGTTTAATAAATAAAGAATTGATATAGATTAACAAAATTACAATTGATTTTAAAGTCTTAAATGTATTAATGCATAATAAAATTACGCTCTTAATTTCTCGTATGTTAAAAAATTATGATGAATAATTAGTTAGTTTAATAAATAAAGAATTGATATAGATTAACAAAATTGTAATTGCTTTTAAAGTCTTAAATGTTAAGACTTTTAATATAGTTCAAATAAGGAAAGATTTAATATGCAAAATTTTAGTCAATTTTAAAATACTAAATATTAGGAGTTCTTACGTACTGAAACTTTTAATATAGTTTAAATAACAAAATATATAAGAAGTAAAATTGTAGCCATTTAAAATACTAAATATTAGGAGTTCTTACCTTTTACAAATAGGTAAAGATTTAATAGCTACAACTTTAATTAATTTCAAAGTCCTAAATATTAGAATAATAATTAAATGATAATTATGTTTAAAAAAGATAGTAAATTATTAAACTACCTAAACTTGTTCTATCGGGACATTGTGTTGCATCTCCAAATGAAACACAATTATTTGAAAAAGTAACAGCAGAAAAATGATTGTTGCATTCTTAAACTATAGTATTGTCATTGAAGTCAATCTCAATCTCCTTATTTACTGATAAAAAATTAGGATTAACATCATTAATGCTTTCGTTTATAATGTAACAAATCTTGTCTTGTTGCAAATATCTTTCCATTTTTTAATATAATTATTTAAAAGTATAGCATGAACTTTTGTGCTCTGTAAAAAGTTATTCTTATATATATATATATATATATATATATATATATATATATATATATATATATATAAAGAATAGGTAAGAACTCAACCATATATGTAAAAATATAAAATATAAATTTAAAAAAATTCTTACTCTTCATTAACTAATCTCATAGTCATTCGAGTGCCTTTCTTTATTCTCTTTTTATACTCTTCTAATAATCCAACTCCAATTTTTAAGACTTTTATTATCCAACAAGAATCTTATCGCCTTAAGGCATTAATTGGCTTCAACTTTTTCTTGTTTCTTTTGTTGCTCTACTCTGAAATCGCTCTCTTTTATAGATAATTTCAATTTTACTTATGAATTCGTTTTCTCCAATCCCACCATTGTTATGACAATATTATGTATTTTTCTACAATTGGTAGATGAGTTTTCACTATATGCATGACCGCACCATCTTGTTTACCAAGTTTTTTTCATATTTTATTGCAAAATTATTTAAAATAAATTGTGTACAAGAATTATAATTATAATACTATATAATTTTATTAAATGGGAAGTTATTTTACCTGAATAGATGAAACTTATGATGTATAAGTAGATGAAGAATGTTGTTATAAATAACACAAATTTTTAAATCACATAATATTGATATTAGACTCAATTAAAGGAGATAATATAATATCAACATCAGAACCAACTAAAGGAGACAATCTAAGTTAAATTATTTTAAACATAAGCAACTTAAGTTGGCGTGGCAATTACTATTGTATTTTTCAAATCGACAACATGAAACAAAAAAGATAGAGAGATATTAAGACGAAGAAAATTTAAAAATATACAAATTTATGATAGCTAATGGAGAAGACTATAAGATAAAATTGTTGATAAAGAAAATTTTGATGAATAAAATATGCAATTATAAAATTTTCATAGAAGTAAAATATTTTTAATTTGGTAATTTTTTTAGGAAAATAGCAAGGGAAGTTTTAGCAAATATGAAAAAATTTATGCAATTTTTCTTCTTTTTTTTTTTGAAAATTTTACGGTTAGTTTTAGGTTAAAACTTTTAGGCCTAGGCAATTTTATTTTTTAGGGAAATTTTAAATTTGATACAGAATTTTATAGAGTAATTTAATTATTTTTTAGGGAAATTTACGGAAGGCAGATTTTAAATTTTAGGTAAAAAATCTTAGAGGTAGGAATTTTTTTAAAGGAAAATTTGCGGAAGAAAATTTTTAAGGATTACGACAATAATTTTAAATTTTAGAAAAATTAAATAATAATATAAAAAATAGAAAATGACAATTTTGTATATTGTAGAGTCTTTTAATAAAGGGCAAAAAGTTCAATCAATATTTTTAAGGGTCTTCACAATTTAATATACCGTGTGTCCCTCATATTAGTAAGAATAAAATATAAAAGATCAATCATATTATTATTGACTTGTTTTGGCATATCACAAACATATTTATTTTTTTAATAATTAATCGTCCAAATTAAGAATGACTCATCAAAATTAGTGAAAACAAAACTCTATTTTTAAAATGGTAAAAAAATGAATGATAATTTTCTATGAGATTTCGTACTTTAAGTATGTAGTTATAACATTATATTAAAATTTTTATGTTACCATTTATGAGATGATTTCAGCTCAATTTTTTCTCTCATTTTTAATCTATGTGTCTAATCAAACACCTTCACATAAATTAAAATTAAAAAGTTAGTGTAGATTTAACTAAAGAGTGTAAATAACAAGAGTACCTGATTAAATGAAACAACTTAAAGTATGTTGTGTTTCTATATTTTCTATTCTTTTTTTCGATTGTACAATTTTTTTAAGGAAAAAAAAAAGAAGAAAAAGAAGGAATTCAATGTATTAATGCATAATAAAATTATACTCTTTAATTTATTTTTTGTACTGTAAACTAAAATTTTGTGATGGATAATTAGTAGCTTAATAAATAAATGATTGATATAAGTTAACAAAATTATAATTAATTTTCAACTTTTAAATGTTAGAATTTTTAATATAGTTTAAATAAGAAAAGATTAAGAAGAAAATTTTAGTCAATTTTATAATACTAAATATTAGGATTCTTACCTTTTACAAATAAGTAAAGATTTAATACCTATAACTTTACTTCATTTCAAAGTCCTAAATATTAGGATAATTATTTAATCATAATTATTTTTAAAAATAATATATGACAATTTTGTCTATAGGAGTAAAATGTTATGCATATATTGAATGTTATATTAGATGATAAAATATAAATAAATTACTAAAATTGTTCATCGGAAGATTGTATTGCATCTTCAAATGAAACAAAATTATTTGAAAAAGTAATTGTAGAAAAGTGATTGTTGCATACCTGAACTATAGTGTTGTCATTGAATCCAACCTCAATCTCCGTACTGATACAAAATTAGGATTAACAACATTTATACGTCCATTTATGATGTAACAAATCTTGTCTTTTGTAAATATTTTTTTCACTTTTCTATATAATTATTGAAAAATATAGCATGAACTTTTGTGCTCTGTAAAATATTACACTTTAATGGTTAAAAAATATTATATAAAAATATAAAATATAATAATAATATATAAGAACCCAAACATATATACAAAAATCTAAAATATAAATATAGATTATGATACAAAATAAATTATTATCTTTTCGTCAACTTATGTTACAGTCATTCGAGTGTCTTTCTTTGTTCCTTTTTATACTCTTATACTAATCCAACTCTAATTACTGAGACTTTTATTATCCATTGAGAATCAAATTGCCTTAACTTATTAATTGACACAATTTTGTTCACGAAATCCTTTTCAGTTTCCATTGCAGGATTATCTAAAATAAATTGGGCACAAGAGTTATAATTATAATAATTTATAATTTTAAAAAAAAAATATTTTATGAGATGAAGAGATTACTTTACCTAAATAGATAAAACTTGTGAATACATGAGTAGATGAAGAATGACAGTTACAGATAACACGAATTTAAAATCACATAATATCAATATAAGACTCAATTAAAATAAATAATATAGTATCAATATTAGAATCAATTAAAGAAAATAATATAGTATCAATATTAGACTCAACTAAATGAGATAATCTAAGTTAAATTATTTTAAATATAAATAATTTGAACTAGCATAGCAATTACTATTGTATTTTTCAAACACATAACATGAAAAAAATTCAAAATATGAAAAAAAAAAAAAAAGAGAGAGATAGAATACGAAGTTGAAGATTAACTCAAAAGATGTAGGTGTTAAATAATTGATGAATTAAATTATGCAATTATAAATTCTTATAAAAGTGAAAAAATTTATAAATTAAAAAAAAATTGAAAGTATCTGTCAAAAAAAGGGGAAAAACAATTGGTGGCAAACTTTGGTGATGAAATAATGTAAAAAGAATTCTTTGAAGAAAAAAACACTGAAAAAAGAAAAGATAAATTTCGGTGGATGGTGAGGAAATGTAAATCAAAAAAGGGGGGAAATTATGCAAAGAACATTGAAATTTTATTTTATTTTTTTAGATTTACATCATAAATAAAGTTGACTCATAAATATAAAATCTAATATGATAAATTAAAGTAACAGAATAATTAAAATAATAATAATTATGTAATAATAAATAACAATTTTATCTATTATGATATATTTTAATGAAGGGCAAAAAGTTCAATCAACATTTCTAAGGACCTTCACACTTTTAATATAATACTAGTCTATATGTACGCGCCTCGCTCGTGTCCCTCATATTAATAAGAATAAATTTATAAAAGTGGTATAAATAATATTTAACTTTTATGTGTATATAATAATATAAGAATTTAGAAAGAAAACTATGAATTTCAAATCGATAAATGATTATGTTTAAGAGTTTGATTCAATCTAATAGTTCTTTCTTCAGTTTGTTCTAATACTTGTTTCAATGAACAGTACAGAAAAAGTATTTGATTGAAAGGTAAAAAAAACATTTAATTTTACATGAGCACTTGAATGCATGCATTATATGTATGTATAAATATTAATATTTTCTATTTATTTAAAATAAGGAAGAATTTAATACATAAAAATTGATTAAGTTTAAAATCTTAAATGTTAGAAAAATAATTAAATAACTATTTTTTCAAGTGTAAACATTATTTTTAATGGGGTAAAAAATAAATGATATTTTGCTAGAGACTCGAAAAAAATAGTGTAGATTTAACTAAATAGAACGAATAACAAGATTACTCGATTAATTGAAACAACTAAAGGTATGTTATATTTTTATATTTTTTCGATTACAGACTTTTTTTAAAAGAAGAAGAAGGAGGGGAATTCATGTATTACTACATAATAAAATTACACTCTTTAATTTATTTATTTATTATTTAAAATATTGTGATGGATAATTAGTTAGTTTAATAAATAATTGATTGATATATAAGTTAACATAATTATAATTGATTTTAAGGTCTTAATTTATTAGGATTTTTAATATTAGTTCAAATAAGGAAAGATTTAAGAAGCAAAATTTTAGTTAATTTTAAAATACTAAATATTAGGAGTTTTAATTTTTACAAATTAATAAAGATCTATAATAGTTAAGTAACAACTAATTGATAAAAATAGTAAATGACAATTTTGTCTATTGTAAAATGTTTTAATGAAGTGCAAGAAGTTCAATCAACATTTTTAAGGACCTTCATGCTTATATCTACAGATAGTATATTTTTAAAAAATTATGAGATAAAGAAATTATTTTACCTGAATGGATGAACTTGTGAATGTATGCATACATAAAGAATGTCAACTACAAATAACACAAAAGTTAAATCACATAACATATATAAGACTCAATTAAAGAAGATAACATAATATCAATATTAAACTCAACTAAAGGAGACAATTTTAAGTTAAATTATTTTGAATATGAACAACTTGACCTGACATATCAATTACTATTGTCTTTTTCTAATCCACAACACAAAAAAAAGTTATAACGAGAAAAGAAAAAAAGAAGAAGATAGATTAACATGAAAACATACAAAGCTATTGAATCAAAGGTGTTGATGTAGAAAAGTTGATGACTTAATTTAAGCAATTATAAATCATTTTATAAAAGTGAAAAAATTTACAAATCAAAAAAAAATTTAAAAATATAAAAATCTTAAGACAATACTATTAAAAAGAAAAAAAATCAAAAAAGAAAAATAATACATGAGTATGGAAATGGAAAAAAAATCAAAAAGGAAAAAAAGTTGTAACAGTTTCCTACGATTAAAAAGGGGGAAAAAGTCTAAATCAAAGGGGAAAAAACTTTTGTATTATGAAATAATAAAGAAATAACAAGAATATTATAGAAAAAGAGAGCAGGAGAGAAGTTCTTATTTCTCTTAATGGGATAAAATACAATGAAGGAGAACCCATCTATTTATAGGGACAATTCCTCCTAACTTTTCTCCAAAAGATAGACTTTCTCTATTATATAAACAAATATATCCATTACAACACAAATACCTTTATAGACATTCACTATAATACAAATATGTTTATAACACTCCCCCTTGAATGTCTATTTGATAGATAATGTGCCTCATTAAAACCTTACTAGAAAAAACCTAGTAGAAAAAAATCTAGTGAAGGAAAAAGAGTACACATATCTAATAATACGCATTTTGGCTGCCTCATTAAAAACCTTACAAGGAAAACCCAATGGGACAAAACCTCGTAAGGGAAAAAGAGTACAACGCGTATTAACTCCCCCTAATTAGAACATCCTTGAATCTTTGCATCCCGATCTTGTGCACCATCTTCTTGAAAGTTGCCGTTGGTAGAGATTTGGTGAATAAATCAGCCACATTATCACTTGAACGAATCTATTGCACGTTAATATCACTATTCTTTTGGATCTCATGTGTGTAGAAGAACTTTGGCAAGATGTGCTTCTTCTATCTCCTTTTATGAATCCTCCTTTTAGTTGTGCTATGCATGATGCATTATCTTCATATAAAATTGTGGGTAATTTGTCACATTTCAAACCACATTTTTCTCTAGTGAGATGTATCATGGACCTCAACCACCTACATTTTCGATTTGCTTCATGAATAGCTATTATCTCAACATGATTTGATGAAGTAGCTATGAGAGACTGCTTTGTAGATCTCCAAGATATGGTGGTACCTCCATATATGAACACGTAGCCAGTTTGAAATCGAGTTTTGTGTGGGTCAGATAAATACCCAACATCAGCATAACCAACAAGATCGGGACTTCAATTGTTAAAATAATATAAGCTCATATCGGTAGTCCCTTTTAGATACCGCATTATGTGTTTGATCTCATTCCAGTGACTCCTAGTAGGAGCAAACTATATCTTCAGGACCAAGAATTTCCTCGTTCTTTTAAATCCTTCAAGGATTTTCATATATCCTTCAGTCTCTCTAGACATGAAAATAATTTCATTATGCGCATATCAAAATTTTCATATATTTTCATACTTATGAGGAACCTCAAAATAATTGCATCCATCACAAGAGGACCTCTCCATATAATAATGTCAGAATTTACGAAAAATATTTATGCCACAAGAATCCATTTATATCCACTGGCATTATACTTGAATTGCGTATTTTTAATTGGTCAATCATTTATCTGTCCATACTTTTTGACAGATTTGAATTCAAGATCCTCGTCAATATTTATAATATTGAGCGTTACATTATATTAAAGGTATCGTCGACGATCATTATGATATCAGTTCCAATGCGACATAACTTATTGAGATCTCTTCATTTTTCGTTTTTCAAGTACCTGAACCTTTGCCAAGGTTTTATGAAGTGTTATGTCGTGGTGCTTTCTTAAAGCACTTGCCTCATCATTATGACCATCTTAATCATTTGCACCTCCTCCTTCTTCAAGGAGTTCTATATTTGGAACCGTTTGGTCTATCACGCTTCAGGCATCTCATAGACCCTGTCCTTCAAGGACCTTTCATTGGAGTATTAGCAACTGAATTATAAAATAGAGTTAGCAAATATATCTGGCAATTGATTTGCAATATTTTGCAAGTAAATTATCTATTAAACTTTAAGTTCACTTTTTTTTCCCGAGGATCTATATAATTCATTCCACACTCAATTTTCATCTACTAATCACTTCTTCCCCTAATATTAGAAAAACTAACATTTACCCCCCAAGCTCATTTAGGGACGCATCTTTGTGCGTTGTGGTGGAGCACTTGAATAATATATCGCACATTTAAATTTTTAGATGGAATTATTTGGTTCCTGACCCTGAACCAATTGTGATAGGGGAAACCTTGTTGGCTTGATGCATTCAAGTGTTGCTATATGTTAAATAAACATATCTCATATCAAATTTTATTTGGCAGTTTTATTCTCATAACCAATGATTTAACTATAATTGGGGCATACAATTTTTGCTAAACCAACGTAGATATGAATCAGCATTATCACCATGATTTTATAATTTGGAATTATGCTCTTAATTTAATAATTCGATCAACAACCTTACAAAAATCAATTGCAAGTTGATATCAAAACACATGTGACCATACCATAGATGCATCTATTAGCAAACGGTTCACATGGTAGGTGAACATGCCCATATTCACCATTTTATAAGTTCCAAAATTTCAGGGAATCTAATTTCAATCTTAGTTGATCAAGATCATTCTATCACGAGAACAAGCAACACAAGAGAATTCTTGAAGAATCTTTTATTTCTTCAACATATAACCACGTGAATTCTCAATTATTTTTGCATCACATTTGAACCGGGATGGCCAACCAGTTATGCCAACTTATTTAAGTAAACTTCTAGTTTACTTTCGTATGTGATTTCATCATCATACCCATATTTATGTACTACAAATAAAAAAACGGCGAGTAATCTTTTACATAAATATTTATAACCCGCTTCAATTGTAGTAGCATGAAGATACTAGATCTTCCCATAATTTATAGTCTCAATTTTTTTTCAATGTCCTTGAAACTTATAAGTTTCCTTTTGAGACTTACTACAATAATTTCATTCCTTCAGGCAATAATATAGTAGCTCTTCCGGAGCTCTCAATTAATTTTGTGTACTACCATATATTCAATCATATCAACATCATTAATAGTTTCTTCACATAGTTTCAACTTTGAAACAATTTTGAATGTTGATGAGCTATACGCATGAACAAACTTATAGTCTTGATGGATCCAATCATATCGTACCTTTGGGTGGATGACCATCTTCAGATGGTCATACCTTTCTTTTAGGCTATTCCACAAAACAAGTGGATCCGTAATCGTGAGATATTCAATTTTAAGAATTTCGTCAAGATGATGACGCAAGAATATCATAGCATTAGCACGATCTTGATTTGATGCTTTTTTTTCACTTTTAATGGTGTCTTCAAGACCCATTGCATCCATATGGATTTCAGCATCCAACACCCATGAAAGGTAGTTCTTGCCCGAACTTTGAAGGGCAGCAAAATCAAGTTTCGTAAGGTTAGCCATATTAAAAGAAAGAGAAAAATAATACCTTAACTTTCAAATTTTGAGATAGTAGAGTCGTAGAGCAACAATATCACCAAAGGAATATCACTCCTGTGGTTAAGTAATACATCTTTCGAAAAAGAAATTTTAATTTTTCTTACCTCAGATCTTTCAAAGTGAGTGTTCAAGGCAGAGACTCGTGCTTATAACGTATTATAAAATAATAAAGAAAGAACAAGAATATTATAGAGAAAGAGAGAAGGAGAGAAGTTTTTATTTCTCTTGATGGGATAAAATACAATGAAGGAGAACACATCTATTTATAGGGACAATTCCTCCTAACTTTTCTCCAAAATATAGACTTTCACTATAATATAAACACATATATCCACTACAATACAAATACCTTTATAGACATTCACTATAATACAAATATGTTTATAACACGTAGGGTTTTGTTCTTATTATTACTTCTTCTTCCTCTTTTTTTTTTAAGATTTACACTACAAATAAAATTATGTCACAAGTAGAAAATTTAACATAATAAAATAAAATAGAAAAAATTTATGACTATTAAAAAGAAAAAATAACTCAATATAAAATTTTACTTTTTTAGGTTTACACCATAAATAAAGTTTATGCCATAAATAAAAAATCTAATATAATAAAATAAGGTGATCAAAATAATTTAAAATAATAATTTCGTAAAAACAGTAAATGATTATTTTGTCTATTGCGATATCTTTTTAATGAAGGGAAAAAAGTTCAATCAACATTTTTAAGGGTCTCACACTTTTAATATAACTAGTCTAAGCGTACGCGCTCCGCGCGTGTCCCTCGTATTAGTAAAAGTAAATTTTATAAGAATAACATAAATCATATTTAAAAAATATGTTTGTGTAACAATAGAAGAATTTTGAAAGAAAAATATGAATTTCAAATTGATAAATGATATAAGAGTGATCCAATCTGATAATTCTTTCTTCAGTTTATTCTAATACTTATTTCAATGAATAAAAATGTCATGGAAATAGCTTTTGATCGAAAGGTAAAAAATTATTCGCATTGACATGAACACTTAAATGCATGCATTATATGTATATATAAATATTAGTATTTTCTATATATTTAAAAAAAGAGATGGATAATTAGTTAGTTTGATAAATAATGGATTGATATATAAATTAACAAAATTGTAATTGAATATCTTAAATATCAGGACTATTAATATAGTTCAAATAAGAAAAGATTAAGCAAAATTTTAGTCAATTTTAAAATACTAAATATTAGGAGTTTTACCTTTTATAAATTAGTAAAGATTTATAATAATTAAATAACAACTAATTGAGAAAAACAGTGAATGACAATTTTATCTATTGTAGAATCTTTTAATGAAGGATAAAAGTTTAATCAACATTTATAAGGACTTTCATGCTTATATCTACAAAGAATATTTTGATAAGTCAATAGGAGTAAAATATTATACATATATTGAATGTTAGATTAGTTGATGAAATCTAAAGAAATTACCAAAGATTGTTCCACCGGAAGATTATATTGCATTTTTAAATGAAACAAAATTGTTTGAAAAAGTAATAGTGAATTATAATGTTGTCATTGAACCCAACATCAATAACCTTATTTACTGGTACAAAATTATAATCAACACTATTAATACGTCCTTTTATGATGTAACAGATCTTGTCTTGTTGTAAATATTTTTTTTCACATTTCATATATAATTATTGAAAAGTATAACATGAACTTTTGTGCTCTGCAAAAAATTAAACTTTAATGGTCAAAAAATATATATATATATAATATAAATATAAAATATGATACAAAAAGAATGATTACCTCTTCGTCAATTAATGTTATAGTCATTCGTGTGTCTTCCTTTGTTCATTTTTTATACTCTTTCACTAATCTAGCTCCAATTACTAAGACTTTTATTATCCATTGAGAATCATATCGCCTTAGGTTGTTGACTGACTTAATTTTATTCATGAAATCTTTTTCAAATTTCATTACAATATTATCTAAAATAAATTGTGCACAAGAGTTATAATTATAATAATTTATAATTTTATCAAAAAAATTTATTTATGAGACGAAGGGATTACTTTACCTGAATAGATGATACTTGTGGATGTATGAATATATGAACAATGTCAGTTATAAATAACACAAAATTCTAAATCACATAGTATCAATATAAGATTCAACTAAAGGAGATAACATAGTATCGATATTAGACTCTACTAAAGTAGACAAACTAAGTTAAATGATTTTGAATACAAACAAGCTGACATAACAATTACTATTATGTTTTTCAAATCCACAACATTAAAAAAAATTCATAGCATGAAAAAGAAGAAGAAGATAAATTAACACGAAAACTTACAAGGTTGGAGATTGAATCAAAAGTATTGATGTAGAAGAGTTGATAAATTAAATTATGCAATTATAAATTTATTTATAGAAATGGAAGAATTTATAAATCAAAAAGAATTTGAAAGTATAAAAATATTAGGACATAACTATTCAAAAAAATTCTTTTTAATCAAAAAGAAAAAAAATAAATAACTATGAAAAAGAGAAAAAAAAAAGAAGTTTTATAAAATTCCTCAAAAAGGAAAAAAAACGAAAAAATTTCCAACTTAAAAAGGGAAAAATAATTTCGTGGAAGTGTTCTTTTTTTTTTTAATTTAAAAAAAATTAAGATTTGCACTATAAATAGAGTTATTCCACAAATAGAAAATACAATATAATAAATAAAATAAAAACAAATTAGTTACTATCAAAAAGGGAAAAGAATTCGGTGAAATTTTTTTATTTTTTTAGATTTACACCACAAATAGAGTTATGACATAAATAGAACACCTAATATGATAAAATAAAGTGATGAAAATAATTAAAAATAATTATTTAAATAATAATTGTATAAAAATAGTAAATGACAATTTTATCTATTGTGATGTCTTTTAATGAAGGGCAAAAAGTTCAATCAACATTTCTAAAGGTTTTCACACTTTTAATATAATACAGATAGATAGGTGAAAACTTATATATGTTTAATTATTTTTCCTTCTTTCTTTGTGAAATATTTATTTCTTTTCTCATTTTTAACTTTTTATTTTTTCTCTTTCATTTATTTATTTTCTTTTCACTTTTAAGTAATTTGTTACGATACAGTATTTTTTTTCGTTCAAAGACATCGTTCAAAGACATCCCACTACGATTTGTACCAATTTTATTTCAATAACGCTAATATCAAAATACAATTACATACAATCTTCATGTAAATTTTAACATTTTCTTTTACCTTATTATTTATTTCATGAAAATTTTTGGTCATATCCCAATTAAAAGAATTCTGCCATTAATTTAATGTATTTTGATTTTGAAATATTTTTGGTATCCATCCGAAATTAACTTATTTTAAATACAAGGCATTAAAATTAAATTTGAAATCAAATTCAAATGGAAAAAAAGAAGAAGAATAAATAAAAATAACAGAAAAAAAAACAATGGAAGAAGGCATAGAACGGGAATAAAAAATGAAAAAAGTTTTCTTTTTAACGAAATACACACATGACGGCATGTGTATATCACAGAAACTAACTTATTTTGGATTGTGTATCCATGTCAGCACATAAAGGTGCAAAGAAATACAAAAAAAAAAGGAGTTTGGAGGGGGGGGGGGGGGGGCGGAGGGGGAATAGGATCTCCGTAAAGATAAAGTGTGTTGTTGAAAATTTGATCATAGATTGAGGAGTACTTATGCATTTTTTCGGACTTATAAACTTAGGCTTAACTTGCTTTTCTTCCCAAATCTCATCACACTTTTCATAGGTAAAACTTTTAACAGAATGTGATCACCAACTATAAACTCTATATCACGAACCTTTTGGTATGCATAACTCTTCTGTCTACTTTAAGCTATGATGAACCTCTCCTGAATCATCTTGACCTTATCCAAAGAATCTCTCAATAAGTTCATGAAGGCCTAACCTCAAATGTTGTCACGATCCAAATGGTCGTGATTGACACCCACACTAATCCCTGGTGGATGAACCAATATTTTCCAACTATTTTCCTTGAAAACCAAGCATTTTAGAAAAAAAATAACATCCTTGAATTAAATGAAGCAATAAAATTGAATCTAACTCCAAGAAATCAACAGTACAAAAAAACAACCAACTCCTACAAACATTCTAAGAAATCAATTGTCATTGTACTTCAGATGTCTAACATAAGTCTAAGAGTGATTACAACTAAAAAGAAATAAAGCTTCAAGTGTCCGGAAGAGAGACATCTGCAAAGGAGGAGTAGAACCGCACATCCTGCATCGTTCACCTTTTTGTATTTCGCAGTCGTTCTAAAGATGAGGTCGTGATGAAGTTTCGGGATCGGATTCTGCACTTAGAAAAGTAGTGCAGGAGTAGCGTCATTACGAAACACAGTACCGGTAGGCATCATCAGTCGACCTTATATAATAACACGTATGCATGCAAACAACAATATGAAACCAGTTCAGGACACCATTCAGATACATAATACTCATTCAGGAAAACCAACTCTGCTCTGGTGACAACCGGCCTACCCATTAGATTAGGCCCTTCGCTGCAGTGATTTCTTAACCGCTACCGCGGTCTTACCGTAGCGGAACAGGTCTCGCTGCAGCGGTACTTCCCTAGACAGTAGCTCGACTTAGCTACACCATCATCAATTCACCAACTGTTTGCAACTCACATCATCGTATTTATTTAGATATAAATGCATGCTACTAACATTGACACACGAAACCATTACCTAACCACATGCGATCTAGAGCAAAGCATAACAAAGATAGCACAACTCAATTACTAGTTTTCATTTAACTATATCAAACATCAAGTCTTTGCAACTTCTCCATGTTCAGGTAACCACCACATGATCACAAGCTCAGTTTAGCTACATAGCACTTACACATTCGGAAATTTAACAGTCTCACAAAAACATCATAGCATAGAACAAAAGGTGACATGCCGGGCATACTCCTCCGTCACATCACCATGAATACTTCTTCACTAAACATCAATATACACACATGCTAGAGGGTTATTTTTTTTCTTTTAGACATGACGCGCAGGGGACTCTAGAAAATTCATGTACTGTATCGGTGTGGTACCCTCTCCCACTCATATGCTCGTCCGGATGCTCCCCTCGGACATAAGTCACTCAATCAATATTGCTCGTCTGGATGTTTCCCTTGGGAACAAGCCTCTCATCTCAGGATATTCTTACTGTCCCTATTCAGTCTCACAGAAAGTACATCATTACTGAGTTCGTTATTATGACATTTAGGAGATCACAATCTACCTCCCTTACTTGAATACTTAAACAATTCATCAATCACTCCAATGTAAATGCAAAAGAACACACTCAATACACAATTCCACAATAATTCGGTAGCAACAACATCTCAAATTTATTTCAACAATTAACTTTTAACAGAGCAATCATCACAACAACAAATGTCCAGAAACCAAATCAACACATTATTGCTACACATACATACAAGTCATTATATAAAGTCTAACTCCTCTAAACCATAACCTACCTCGATCTGGAAGGGTTCAAATAGCAATCACTCTACTCTAGCCTTGTCCTTCCTCAATGCCTCAGAACGTTCAAAGTCTAGAAACAAGAAATTACACAATTCAGTATGTCTGCTACCAAAACAAGGGTTTTTCAGGATTCCAACCCGCCCTTTTAAGGTAATTTTAAGAGTTAAGCCCCAATTTCATCTAGTTCTAGGTCTCAATTTTCACATGAATTTTGTTCTCTAAGAACTATACATTGGGGAATGATTCATTAATCCCCTTTATACTCAAAAATCAAACTCCCATTAGTTCTCCATGAATCAGCCCTAGTTCCATCACCCTAGGGTTTCTTTGCTAGCAAATCATCATTACAGGTTTTCCCTTGATTCCTAGTGTTTACATAATCAATCAATAATGGTAGAAATTCAAGAATCTTACCTTGATAAGGAAATTCAAGCGATCTGGGAAAAAAATCGCCTTCAGTTTTTGGAATTTCGAGTTTTGAAAATAATGGGGTATAATCCCTGAAATCCCACTTAAACCCACTTTTTGATTCTCGTTGTCCGCTGCAGTGGTTGCTTATCTGCTACAGCAGACCCTTTATGGCAGTCAAGACGCCGCTACAATGGATTCGGCGGTTACTTCCCGGTCCGTTACGATGGAGCTCCGACCGTTACCACTTCGCTGCAGAAAAAATATCATCACTGCAGCGGTTCACCGTAACCAGTAGCTCCCCAAAACAATCAATTTTTCACTAGCTCACTCCATAATACTTTTCTATCTATGTTGTAGGCCCGCTCAAGTGTTCTAAGTTTATTTCCCCTCGTAATGACATACGAGTTGTTACAAATGCATCAAACTAATCAGTCGGAGAATGACATTTCCGTACAAAGTCTCAAACGGGTCAATCTGGATGTTGGAATGATAATCATTGTAAGCAAACTTTGTCAAGGGAAAGAATCGGTCTCAATGACCACCAAAGTCGGTAACTTGGGTCCATACACCATATACTCGAGGACCAGAATAGTCCGCTCAGACTAACCATTAGTCTATGGGTGAAATATTATGCTATGCTCCATCTGAGTACCAAACTCTAATCATTAGTCTGTGGGTGAAATGTTGTGCTATGCTCCATCAAGTACCAAACTCCTTCTGCAAAGCTTTCAAAAATAAGATGTGAAACTAAGTACCCAATCTAAAAAGATAGAAAAAAACACTCCATGCAAACGAACTACTTCTTGAATGTAGATCTTGGCCAACTTCTCTAAAATTTTAGATAGCCTGAACTGATATGAAATGTGCAGACTTGGTCAATATGTCCATAATGACCCAAATAGCATCAATACATCCATATGGACCCCTATATTCTACTAAGTTTATCCAGACACTTTTAACTATTGAAATATATTATTTTAAACCCCTCTGACCGTTGACTAAATCAATGTGGCAACTTAATGATCGAATTGGAACAAATGTGTGGATGCGCATAAGAAGAGTATGTACAATTTTAGACTAAAAATGATAAAAATAAAAGTAACAAAACAAAATTAAATTAAAAAAAAAAAACTATCACATCTTTATTCTTTTCCCCCACCCTACCATGTTTCTTTTTTCTCTTTCTAACCCTCACTTTCTTGTTCTTCTCCCACAAATTCCCCCATTTATTTTCCTCTTTCCGCCCTTCCCCTTTCTTCCCTCTCTCCATTTTCACCACCTTCAATATGTTTGAGAAAGAATATTTGGAAATCCTTTTCTAGAGAGCAATCACTATCACAATTTGTGAGATAAAAAAATATATGAAAAGAAGCTATCAACTTTTCAGATGGTGAAATCAATTTTTAATGAAAAATTTATTTGATGGATAAAAGATGAAGATCTAATTTTTGCGGGGGTTGAGATGAGCTTTTACGGATGGTAAAGTGACAAAGATGTAGTGGTCTTGGAGGGTTAAAAGTGATTGATGAATGTCTTTGTGAAATTGGGTGGACTGTATAGTGTAAATTTATAGGTAGATGTTAGGCCATATTAAGGTACTTTAGTGTTGGTTCATCAATATCTATGAAGCAAAGGCGCTCAGTAGTATTTCTACGATAAAAAGAAATGGAGAGAGGTGGTTAAGGGATAGAGATAGTGGAAGAAGGAGTGAAAAAGAATAAAAATAAAATTTTTAAAACAAAGTAAAAAAATAGTGACGAGTCACTAAAAATCTCATGTGGATGATGATGTGTCATTTTTATTGTGTATTTGAAGATCACACGGAGTTAAAGGGGTTTAAAATAGTGTGTTTTAACAATTAAAAGTGCTCAAATGAAACTCAATAAAGTATACGGGTCCAAGTGTCAAAATGGGATAAGTAAAAGAGTCTCTCATGCTATTTTTCCATTTAAAAAAAAGATAAATGACTTTACTAGGTAATTTCCTTAAGTTGAGTGACCATTTGAGGAATTGACTCATGAAAATCCATATAAAGTTCTAAGTACTATGTGAAAGTAAACCTTACAAAGTCCCTACAACGAAGACTATGACTGTGATATATTGTCTATGGATGGCAACTGTAAACTAGTTGATTTGATGACCTACATAACTTCACTACATTCATTGTTGACTTACGGACCATGAAAGTGATCTACGTTCCGTAAAATGCTCTGTGACATGTCTTCAATGTGTTGCCGTTCTTTGTCATATAGACCATGATGTAACATACGGTTCATATCTTCCTCTGTGCTTGAATAACTCATAATTCCGAGCTATTGATAGTGGCCATTAAATTCCATGCCAAGATCTATAACTTGTGAATCTGATTTATATATGGTCGTGACTTGGTCTGTCCATTGATCAATATTTTAAATCTTCAAGTTTGATTAGCTTTAAGAAATATCTGCAATGACAAATGTAGCTCGTACATAAAAAAAACTACTAATACATTATCCAAAATTGGGTATTTTTCTTGTTTTCCCTATTCAGACTAATTTAACTTTAAATACCTATAATGCAATATTGCAACATTAGAAATGCATAAAAACGAGCTAAAAAGACATTGAAAACTCATGTAAAAGATATGTGTGTTGTAATTTCATGATACATCAGCAAACTCTTTGCCCAGGATACTAACTAAGCAAGGCCGGCCCATTGGTGAAGCCATTGAAGCATGGAATTTAAGTCCCCAAATTTTGGGGGCCCCATTTTACATCACACCGTTTGATACTTTTTATAAATAAAAAAAATATATCCGTATCTATTTACCAAAAAAGGTAGAAATTGACTTGAATGCTTTGAAAGAAGCATAGGAGAGGCCCATTTTAACACTTAATACATAATTAATAATATTAAAAAATACAACTTTTACTCATCTGAAAAGAAAAATATTTTTGAGAATTTTGATTTGATTTATTGACTAAGCTTTGAAAAAGGCAAAATAAATGATTACACATAAGAATATATGGAAGGAAGACAAAAATAATTACTACTTTTTTTTAAAAATCTTTTCAATTAGAATGGGATTTTTCATTTTCTTTTCTTGAATTGGTGAAATTAACTTACACATCCATCATCTCTATTTATTTGCTTTCAATTTTTATTTTTTTTAATTCTTATTCCATCAAACTTCAAAGTTTCAATTGTTTAAGAGATTGTTTTTGGCATTATTATTATTGATTTGGTTTTTCTTGAATATCAAGATTGTTGATAATTTATGAAGATTAAAGTGACTATTTTCAGATCATGTTATTAAATCCGATGCTATTGTTTTAATTTTTTTAATTATTTTTTAGTTAAATCATTGTATAAACATATATTGGTAGATATATTATGTTATTTTTTCGGATATTTTATTATTTTTTTGAGTTTTTAGTTGTATATATATAAATTACTCTTTAACTATTTATTGAAATTTAAATTTGTCAACTAGAAAATATAAATTCGGTGCTTTAAAACTTAAAAAAATATCAAGGCCTCTCAACGAAGTTTGGCTTTAGGCCCCCAATAGTGTTGAACCGCCTCCGTCACTAAGTATCAAGTACTTAAGCATACCATTGTTGTTTTTGATGGCGTGTTGGGTTATGAGGGAGAAGGGTAGTTATAAAGGGATCTTGTGCACCAGGAGTACTTGCTGCATTTAGACTACTTGGTGAGCCTAAATTCATTCTTATGCACTCCAATAGCTATCTTTACTACGTTATTAGACTTTCGAGTTGCGTCTCGACTTAATTTATTTTTTCGTAGATACTTCATAGATAGATATTTTTTATCGTGGGTACTATGTGAAGTTGACTTGCTGGATTGCACTACTTTTCTTAGCTGCTAGATGAAATTTTTATGTCAATTATACTATTTTTATTTCATTAAATTAATTGTCTTAATTTAAATGTACATAATTAAATTAAGTAACAATGATGACACAAACGTAGTGATTCTCATTCCGATAAGGTGCTTCCGATGTGATTCCATAACATCCAATACTTATTTTTTATGGTAGAATCAAATTTTGAAGCGTGACAGATACTTTCATCCCACCTCAACAGAGTTTGATGTTCTCATTTGAGGCATCATTGACAATGACACCTTCTCTACTAAATCTGTTTATCAATTCATAGATGATGATAATGCTCCCACTCAACCTAATGCTCGTACCTTTTTTTTTTTTTGGTTTGAATATGAAAGTCTAAGGTCCCTAACAAAATTAAGTTCTTCTTTTGATTAGTCTTTCATAATAAGGTCCTAATCAACAACTATCTACACTATTTAAGGCATGAGTGCCAACCCTCTCCGTAGATTTTGCAATGATTCAAATGAGATCATTTTTCATATATTTTTTTCATTGTCCTAATTAAAGGATATTATGACATAACATCTCCAGCAGTGCGTTACTGATATTCTTAACAATGACCTTGATCTAGATGAAAATAATTGGAAGAATATTTAGGACGCCTTAAAAGAAAAGAATTTCAACATTCACATTACCTTAGATACCCTTCTTTCTTTCTACTTCTAGAATATCCAGCTTACTAGGAACAATAACCCCTTTAACCACAATTAGGATCACATCACATCTCAATAGGCTAAAGCATTAACAATGCCCTCGAATATCATCTCCTAGCTAGGAATCCTCATTATAGAGGCTACTATAAGCTAAACATCAATGGGCCCTTTTTGGGCAATTCGAAGACAGGGGGTGCAGGCGGTGTCATCAGGAATATTAATGGAGACTAGGTCTTTGATTTCATGAAATGTCTGAAATATATTATTAATACTTCATCTAAGTTGATTGCTTTGATGCAGGGACTAAACTTAGTTTGGAAAACAAACCCATGCCTCTAATAGCGTCAACTAATTCTGTGGAAGTGATGCATATGATTAATAAAGGTCATAAGAAATTTAACCCAATTATTTATGAATGCAGGTTGCTACTAAGAAAGTTGGAGAATCCAATAGTGAAATAGAATTTTAAGGAATAAAACAGAATAGCAGACGATTTTGCTAAAGCAATAATAAAGAAAAAACTTTTTGAAAATCTGATAATTTTAATAGTTCCTCCAATACTTGCTATGGAAGCGATATAGATAGACATTATAGTTTGGAATGTACCATCCCAAACATCGTTGTTGACTATTTCAAACAATGGGCTAGCTATAATGCTAATAATGATATATAATTAACTTTGTTTTGTTTTATATATATAAAACCAATTTAACAAAAAAATAATTTAATTTTGACTATGTAATATCAAATGATAATGAATTTATAGTAAAAATTTAAAGATTGAACCCAAATATATACTTTCTCCGTTTTAAAATAAGTGATGCTTTCAGTTTGAATATATCTCTAAAGAAAACTCCTCATTTTTAGACAGAAAAATATAATTTTGACCACTTATCCCTAATAAATATTTTGAAAAAGATGTAACTCTTTAATATTTTCTTGATTATATAAAACTTTCTCCACTTAAATAAGGATAAAATTAGAAGAACATTATTAATATCTTTTTGATTATATAAAACATCACTTATTTTAAAATAAAATCAAAAAATTAAAACACCACTTATTTTAAAATAGAAGGAGTAATTTGAATCTACTTATAGGTATTTTTTTTTTGAAATCCTAAATCCGCGATGGGGGTCAAAGATTGGACTCAAACATAGAAGGACAGAAGTGTAAATATGGTATAATAGAGGGATCAGTACAGCAAGTCACTCTTTTTTCCACAAAACCCATGGCCACCTCCCTAAAACCCTAGCCCCTTCACCAGCAGAGCCTATAAAAGGAAGTGACGAGCTAAACCCTCTCTTTACAGTTTCTTCCGTTTTTTCTCCCAAACAAAGCGAGTTAAAACAACTGGTTGACAAAGGAAGAAGAGATTGGGCAAAGAAGATGTTGGTATTGTTTGAAACACCGGCAGGCTTTGCCCTTTTCAAAGTTTTGGATGAGGGAAAGCTCTCCAAAGTTGAGGTATCATTGCATTCATCTCTTAGCCATTTATTTCTTTTTTTTTCTCCTGTGTTTCTTGTTTTATAGATTTTTTTTGTGTTGCAGGATTTGTGGAAGGAGTTCTCCTCAACTGATTCTGCGAGAAAGGTAATTTTTTTGGTAAACCATTTGATGAGTAAATCGTTCTACTTTAACCCTATATTTTGTACTCATGAAGCTTCAGCACTGAAAATCTGAGTGTATTGATGAAAGAAGCAGTTTATGTATTTATTGGTTTGTGTAGACACTGGGTGCGGTTAGCTCGGTATGACATATTGTAGTTGCTTGTTAATATAAAATTTTGAAAGTGAACAAATCAAGGAGAAATCTTGGTGTTGCATATTAATTTTTTGACAAAGCTAGCAGAGATTCGTTTTTCTTTCTGTTAGTTTTGTAAATATAAGCTTCATTAGTAGACACTCAAATCATGGTCTTTTTCCCTCTTTTTTTTAATTTTTTAATTTAATTTTATAATTTAGTTGATGTTGGTGATATGAACTGCCTAAATTTTTTAATTCTTATGTTTCATACATTCTTCATTTACTTGATTGGTCGGGACGAAAACAGGTTGTGAAACTAAAAGCGTTCTCCAAGTTTGAGAACACCTCAGAAGCTCTGTCAGCAGCTACACTGTTAATAGATAGCAAGCCCAGCAAAGGACTGCGCAAGTTCTTGAAAGCACACTGTGACGGTGAAACTTTGGGGGTTGCTGATTCAAAGCTTGGAAATGCAATTAAAGAGAAACTGGTCAGCTCTCTTTTTATGTCAGCTCAATTGTTTCTTAGTTTGTTCAGTTTCTCATCTTTTTTGGACTGAAGCTGGTGTGGGATGTGTTTGCAGCAAATTGAATGTGTTCATAATAATGCTGTCATGGAATTGATGAGAGGGGTTAGAAGTCAGTTGACTCAGCTCATTTCTGGTCTTGCATCTCAAGACTTAGCTCCAATGAGCTTGGGTTTATCTCACAGTCTTTCAAGATACAAGCTAAAATTTAGCCCTGACAAGGTAATTTGCTGAAAATTGACTAATTTATTTCATGTTCTACATGGTTTCATTATGGATATTCTTACGTAACAAATATTGGGATAATCAATTGGCACAGAGAAAAAGGAAGGATAGCCTAGTGGA
This sequence comes from Datura wrightii, assembly GCA_035772735.1. Taxonomy (NCBI): domain Eukaryota; kingdom Viridiplantae; phylum Streptophyta; class Magnoliopsida; order Solanales; family Solanaceae; genus Datura; species Datura wrightii. Next base: position 12,119,238 of record JASDFA010000003.1, read on the forward strand.
TAGAAGGGAAAGACAGCATATGAAAGGAACCCTCCACCTCCAACAATGAGGTTAGGGGTTCTGTGTAAGGGATTTGGGGTGGGTGACCATATAAAAAAATCAATTGCTACAGAACACTTTGGTTTTGTAAGCTCTAGCTTGTATCATTTCTGCTGAAGCTTGTATAATATTACTATATGTTAAATAAATTTAGATTGTAATCTGTTGTTGGATAACATTATTCTATACAATTTCTGATGATGCTAAATAATCATTATTCAAATTTTAGACGGTGAATTATTTGATTTCACCCTGGAAATTGTCAATTCTGGTTCTTGAAGTTGAATCATGTTATGTATCAAACAGTCTAAAGAGTATAAATTGACAAGATGGATTATTGTTCTCCATAAAGCATGCTGATGGTATAACACGTTGGCTGACATTCTCATTGTTTATGCACCAATTTTATGCTCATTTCATATGTATTCCATATGATGCTTCAGAAGACATGTACTTTGAGTAGTCACAGCTCTGTGGTTATGTGGTTACCTGAAAGTCTGACAGTTTCTTACCAGTTGAGGTTGTGTATTTTCCTGTAATTCACTGAACCATTGAAGGTCTGTTTACCTTGTGGATAGGACGACAGTGCTTGGGCTATGTTGTAAAGAATGTATTATGTCTTGCCATTTTCTGCCTGTGTCTGTCTCTTGAAGTTCTCTGTATAGCTCATAGATGTCTCTGCATAGCAGTTATTTGTCCAATTTTATTTTCTTGATAGATTTGTATTTTCATTAAACAGATAGCAGTACAACTGATTGTTTATTGCTTTGCCAGGTGGATACAATGATTGTACAGGCCATTAGCTTGTTGGATGATCTTGATAAAGAGCTAAATACATATGCTATGAGGGTCCGAGAATGGTATGGTTGGCATTTTCCAGAGCTTGCAAAGATTGTACAAGATAACATTCTTTATGCCAAGGCTGTGAAGTTGATGGGTGACCGAACAAATGCTGCAAAGCTGGATTTCTCTGAAGTAAGGAGTGGCTTCTTTTTTAAGTGTTCCAAATAATTTGAACTAAAAAAGTAGATTACTTTTCATTCTCAGTAAAATTCATCAGTATGTTGGCGAGCTTGCCTGTTGGAATGAAGCTTGTGATATATTGTAGTCCAATAGGCAATGTTGCTTTTGACAAGATCCACTCTTTATTCTGAAACACGTAAGACAGAATTCACACTTTTTGTATTACAATGTCTACAGATACTCCCGGAAGAGGTTGAGGCAGAATTGAAAGAGGCAGCCATGATCTCCATGGGCACTGAAGTTAGTGATCTTGATCTGGAGAATATTAAAGATTTATGCAGCCAGGTTCTGTCATTCTCGGAGTACAGAGCTCAGTTATATGATTATTTGAAGAGCAGGATGAACACCATTGCCCCAAATCTTACGGCTCTTGTTGGAGAACTTGTTGGTGCTAGACTTATTGCTCATGGAGGAAGCTTGTTGAATCTTGCGAAGCAACCTGGAAGTACAGTTCAGATACTTGGTGCTGAGAAGGCTCTTTTCAGAGCTTTGAAGACAAAACATGCAACTCCAAAATATGGGCTTATATATCATGCATCTTTGATTGGACAGGCTGCACCAAAACACAAGGGTAAAATTTCAAGATCTCTTGCTGCAAAAACTGCTTTGGCGATTCGATACGATGCTCTTGCAGATAGCCAAGATAATTCCATGGGTTTGGAGAATCGGGCCAAGGTAATATTGGCAATTATTATCTTTGGATGATGTTTTTCATTTCTTCCCTTTATCAAGTCTGATTATTATGATATGCAACTTTTTAGCTTGAAGCACGTTTAAGAGCCTTAGAAGGCAAAGAGTTGAGCAAATCAGCTGGCTCTGCTAAGGGCAAACCTAAGATTGAATTTTACGACAAGGATCGTAAAAAGGGAGGGCTGATAACACCAGCTAAGGTTTGGGACCGTCTTCTCTTTTGAGTTACGCTTTCTTGGTTTGCTTCCAATATTGACTTCTCCTTCTGTAGGCTTACAATCCTTCTGCTGATTCTGTTATGGGACACACTGAGAATGAGGAGAAAAAAATGAGTGTAGATGAACAGCCATCTCAAACCGAGGAAGAAGCAGGCGAGGAAGCCCCTGTTACTGAAGGAGAGAAGAAAAAGAAAAAGAAGAAGAAATCTGCCGAAACAGAGGATGCTGCTGTAGCAGCTGATGGTGCAGAACCTGAAGACACTGGGAAGAAGGAGAAGAAGAAAAAGAAGAAACATGCAGATAATGAAGTGGGAAGTGTAGAAATGGAACAAAGTAAGAAAAAGAAGAGGAAACATGCTGATGCTGATGAGGATGAAACAGAAGCCACGGATAAAAAGAAAGAAAAGAAGAAGAAGAAGAAGAAAACTGAAGAATAAGTGTCCCGGAAGAGACATTTTTAGTATCTACAATTTTGGTTTAAGTTGTACAATGATGTTATTCAGTTATTAGTGCTTTGTAATGCAACCTAGGATTGTGTTAGTTAACAGCAGATGCTTGCTTTGTGCTCTTAATCCTGCTGTAGATGCTTTATCCTACTTTGGAATTTATATGCCATTTTACATGTTTTAAGCTGCAGATGATTTCAAGTTAATAGTGCGCAACAATTGTATTGTTGGTAAAATGCCAAATTGGGTTGCTTTCTTTCCGTCATCATGTTTATGGAAAATTGCCTTGGACTCTTGCTTAACTTACTGTGTGTTTCAAGTACCTTCAGAACTGTTGCTATGTCTGCAACCACAAGAATCCACGTCACTAGTTCTAAGGAACAATCCACAAATATGGTTTCTTTGTTGCAGGGTTAGTATCTGGTCTGTTTAATGTGTCATAGTGTTTGATCACAGAGCTTAGCACATGGTATGAGCAACTTCTGTTATCCTATTGGGAATTGCCAAAGTTGTATGCTGGCTCTTTACATTTCATCAGAAGGTTGACTGCTAATGCAGCAATCCTTTTACCGTTTCACTCTTTTTATCTAAAGACTAATCTATTTTCTAGAGGTTGTGGGAGGCAGTCATGCATTTTCCAATTTGGTTAGCTATTTTAACATAGTGCAGTCCCGATGTCCTTTTCAAGTGATAGGAGACCGGAGATCATAAGAAGTATATCTGTTATGGGCTATTTATACAAAGCATTAAAGGGTCTGACTTAACCAACCATCTCAAACTGAGGAAGCAGGTGAATAGGTTCCTGATAGTGAAGTAGAGAAGAAAAAGATGTCCTTGATCAGTTTTTAGTGGTTTGAAATGCTACTTAAGATTCTATTAATAAACATATTCTGGATTGGTTGCTTTATTCTACTGTGGAAGTGTTTGCTATGCTTGTTTACATGTTTTAAGCCATATGGTTAATCTCTATGGTCGAAATATTTGCAGCGTCTTTCTCTTGCATCTAATTTAGAGTCTGGTACTGCTGGCATACTTCTACCAACTAATACATCTAAACTCCCTGTAAATTTTCCAATAATGCAGAAGTCATAAACTAGTCCATCCACAAAATGAAGTAAAAGAAAAGGCAGGCATACTAGTAGCAGAAAAGATGCAGGAATACAAGCTGTGAGAATGATCAACTGAATAGAACTTACATTTGACACAATATCCATCTTATTTTCGAAGAAGGAACGTTACTCAACTGAAAGGATTGAAAGACACGTGCAGCAACTGCTAAATTAAACAAATAACATTTCCGGTGACAATCTTAACAAAAAAAAAAAGAGTAGAATTTATTTAGCCTTGGAATCCATAACCAAGATGGTGCTAAGGTTCATAGGGTGCATGTAGTCAGTTGTTCCAGTCAAAATCTGTTCAACAATGATTCTGTTAGCCCTCTCGGAGGGGTGAAATGGATCCCAAAATGCATATTCATCTCTGTTTGGGCACAAGTTGGATAAGGGTGTGCACAGCCCTATCCCATTGTATGGTCCTTGTCCACAGCATGCCACCTTTGATGTCACAAATCCTGCGCCATCCATTTACCTTCCATGTTAGTAAATCGTAGTTATATATATATAACTAATATTAGCAATTCTTTCATTTTGCAAAAAGAAATCACTCTTATAGACTTTTGATGATTTGGTTCTAATTTTCATATGAAATTTTCTAGTTAATAATGAATGACCCGAGTCTATGAGGCCCCAACGAGATTCATCATTAAGTGCTACATCCACCATACGAAAACAGCTACCTCTTGTTTAATTTAAATAATTTTGGATTTAAATTGTTTGCACTATCATTTTAATTTATTTATTTTTATATTATATGTGTATATTAATATGTTAATAGTAGATACCTGCTCTATTTTTCAGGTTACTATCCCACTTATAATGGACAATTAGTTATATTTATCTTTTAGGTGAAACCTAATAATGTAAAACTTCTTACACAACACTGCCAATGTATAAAAGTTACACTCAAATAATTTTTCATATAATAAGAAATTCCTCTGGATCCTAGGAGAACTAGTATTACCTTTACCCCATGCTCTCATTATAACACTAGATGTCAGAGAAGACTAAAAATGTGAGACATCATTTAAATTCCTAGGAAGAAGCCAACTTATTTTGCTACAACCTATTAATTTATAAGTCTCATCTAAACTTATGCTAACAGTGACAAAAGTAAGTAGGTAATAGATCATATTATTACACAAGTGAGAAGTTTCTAAATTAAAAAGTTAGATTACTATTTTGTTCCTTCATTAAATTAAAAATTAATTAATACATAATTAAATATTAATATTTTATCATATCATATCATATTTATATATGTATTATTATATAAGTGGGAAGCCAAAAAGTGAAAAGTAAAATAAATAAATAAATATAAATAATAATGATAATAAATAAATATATCTATTATTATTATTATATTTAAGTGGAAAGCCTTCATCTTAAAAGTTGGATTACCATTTTGCCCCTGTAATAAATTAAAATATAATAAAATATCTAATTAAATAGTAATATTTTACCATCAAATATCATATATATATATATATATATATATATATATATATATATATATATATATATATATATATATATATATATATATATATATATATATATATATATATTAAAACAAAAATAAATGAATAAAGTCATTCATTGAACCGAGTAAATGAGGAGAATTATTTCACATGACAGTAATTATTGTAGGTTACACTTTTATATTTTTTTAATTATTATTTCATATACTATCTTTTCATCTTTTAAACTTCTATCAGTTACAATAGTATTTATACACAATCCTGTAATGAAGATCTGTTGCATTGAGCAGACTCAATATAAAATGTATATATCTTTGTGTTATGATCATACTCCACACCTTTTAATAGGTAATACGAAGTTGTTGCATTCTTTCTTCTTCTTTTTGATAGTTTTTTTAAATATTTTCTAATTTATCTTCTTGTTTTGTTGTTGTTAGCATTTTGGGTTTGTATCAAATGTCCATAAACTTGATAGAAGCAACCTCAAACCTACAGATTAAATTTACTCTTTGTGTGTGACTTATATTTATGTGCATCATGGTAACTTGTATTTTATGTAGTTCTTGCACTTTTATGCATAAATGTTGAAATTTTTTTTTTCATTTTATTTAGGTGATCTTGTCACGCTATATACTTAATCGTCATCAAAGCATAATTTATAAACTAAAGTAACCAAAATGCCAGTTCAATCATTTTGAATTCACACTTACCTCAACTCTATATTTAATAATTTAATGTAGATATATACGTGCGAAGCACGTGTTTAGAAACTAGTAATAATAATAATTATGAAGGGTTAAATTATATACTCCATTTCAATTATCTTTGTTTTTTTTAGTTAGTCAAAAAAGAATGTCTCTTTCCTTTATTGGTAGCTTTCTAATTTTAACTTTTCACACATATTTAAGACTATAAGATTAAATGACATTTTGATTCTACGTATTTTGAGTTTAAGATTACAAAATTCAATTTTTTACTTTCTTAAATTACATGTCAAGTAAAAATCAGACATATAAATGAAAAAGGAGGGATTACCAAAAGCTTGAGGATTAGTAATGAAGTCCAAGTGCATTTGGTTTGTGTTTGCTGCAATGAATACATGGGTGCCTATTTCACTGTTGAGGCCATTAAGCATCTCAACTAGCTGTGGATTGAACAATACTGCTGCCTGCTGCAGATCATCATCGCAGTTGCCATCCTGACTTCTTTGTGCTAATTCAGCCGGCACACAACCTAGTGGCCCTGTCCCCGTCACAATAACTCTACGAGCTCCTAAGCTGTACAGTTTCTGCATGATAAATTTAATTAAACTGTCACTATATATTACTATAACTAGAGATTCATGTTGCTTTAAGATAGATCTTCAAATTCAATAAAAAGAGAGGAATGGAGTGAAATGACACCGTGCTACATAAAATGACTTAGAAATATAATGGCACAGATCAGAATTGTACAATAATCAGATACAAGATTTATTTCCCCCTCCAAAGTAGGTCTGCACTTGTTCAACGTTCTACTGTACAGGTTATGACCTCCATATATATATTTCAATCCCTATTGTTCATGCCTTCCTTGTCGAAGGTTCCCTTTCATAAACTTCAAAATTATATTAATTAATTTAATTTCTCTTATTCTTTTGTAGCCTCGCATTAAAGCTCCAATTATCCTCGGATTTTTTTTTCCCCATAGATAATTGGTTTTGCCTTTTTAACAGTGTTCACATATCAAATAAATATACTATTCTTCTAGATAGTGTTAAATTAACCGGACAAAATGCATCGCTAAACCAGCAAAATCTGTCACTAAAATGGATTAATACCAGAGTGAAAAAAGAAGAAGAAGTTGCAATGTGCAGAGGAAAAATATATTAATCATTACCGCAAGAACATTTTTGTACTCAGAGATGACAAAGGAGACATAATCGGGAAGGACATATTGGCGAGATCTCATAGAAAAAGGGACCAAATAATAGTTGTTGACAAAATCATTGCCGCCAACTGTAATTAGAACTAGAGCCTCCTTCACCAGTTGCTTTGCCTTTTCACTCCCTACCAAAGCCGCCACTCTTTTTTGATATTCTGCAAAGTACTCCAGCTGTTGCCCAATCCTTATAATGTTTACCTGGAAAAACCCCCCCAGATACATATGAGAAATATTGTATGTAGTGCACAAGATAAAAATAGACTAATAATATTGTTACTTATATCCAGAGTCAAACTTGATCCTGAATTTGGACATAAAATTTTTAAAGAGGAGAAGTTACGCAATTAATAAACCTAAATCTACAGCAAAAAAACTTCAAAAATAAATCATCTGGAGGTAAAAACTACAAATCAATTTACTGTTGCAAATAATGGTTTTGAGTGGAAATTTCAAAATTGAAATAAAAAAAGCTTACAAATTGAATTCCAGTGTCATTAAGTACGCCAACCCCGGCAGAAGCAAAGTTGGCACCAACGAGAAGCTTTTTCCCTTGAAGCTCCGGACTCAAGTATGGCAATGTATGCTCTGTCCCAAGTTTTTCACCTAATAATTACGTTATCATGGAGAAACAATTTTTAATAAACAATCATATTAGGGGAAAAAAGAAGCTAGAAGACAAAATGAATAAAAATTTAAGCAAGAAAATATAGAGGAAATTAAATTTATTAGAATTTTCGAGTAGATATATATAGGATTTTTCTTTGAATAAATACAATGTGCATGGAAATTAAATGGGACAGTTTGCCTTGTGGGCATGCAAATTAAAAAGAATATATAGTTTTTAAAGTGGTGAAACTAAGAAGATCGAGATGGACGTAGTAACTGATAATGTCAGGAATGTTAAGGCCATTAGAGAATCGGCCAGTGGGACGGTGAGTTGGATAATCAATGCCATAAGGAGGGGAGTCTGCACGAGCACTGGTAGCCAAGTAGTTATTGTTTCCATTATCAACCAATGAATCTCCGAACACAAAAAATGCTCTTCCCTCTACCACCACCACCCCAGGCCCGCCCCTATTTCTTAATGCCAATAATGATACGGCCATCAAAATAATCCCAACAATCGAACCCATTCAACAACTTGCTATAGTACCTATAACAAAAGCAAACGCAAGAACTAAATCAAGTGTTTTTGGTGTGATTACCAATTAACAAGACTTGCCTTTATATAATGCATTCATAAAGGGGTAAATTAAACTAATAAATGGCTTTGGATGTTTGGTGTTATAAATAAATAAAAAAAAAGTAATGAAAAAAGATCACAACTACTTCCAATTGGATAATCAATGGTAGACGGTTGTTTTGGGGTTGGGTTTGGGGGGGGGGGGGGGGGGGGCGATTAAATGCATTTTCAATCATTCAACTCGAAGAGTTTTTTTTTCCTGTTTGTTTGGATGGTTCTTTCCTATGGTATTGTGTAGTCAGTTTAAATATAATATTTATTTTAGTTATTATTTAAATATAATTGTATCGTATCATTAAATTCATTATTAGATAAAGATGAAAAATTCCGTTTTATGTACAATTGAGTTGTTACCTGCTTTTTTACTCTCTCATTTTGTCTTTACTCATTATTTAATAATTATATTTTATTCTCTATACTCTCTCTCTCTCTCTCTCTCTCTCTATATATATATATATATATATATATATATATATATATACATCCTACTTTTCTTGTAGGTTTATCTTTCAAATTGTTGATGTGTACATTATGTAACAAAGAAAAATAATATATACAATCTATCCAAATGTTTTATTCATTAAAACAATATAATAGGATATAGTACAAAACTCAATATAATACAATACTATATATTATAAAATAATATGTCACAACTATCCAAACAGAGTGGTACGATGTACAATAGTTTTACACAATCAAGTAAAGACAATATATGTAAACATTATAAAAAGTGAGATCATACTGATTTGGATAAAGCAAAGGAGGATACTGTAAAGTCGGTCCGCTACTGACCTATATGACTTGCTGAATATAGAATAAATTGTATTATAACATATTAAAACATAGTAATTGTGTAAAAATTATATACATGATCGGTTTACTTAAAGTTAAATCATATTATTTATACACAACCATATATTTCTATAGATCTGTTTAATGGAAATATTTCATTTAATGTGACGCAAAATTAAATTAGTCGAAAAAGTTAATTCCCGGTAACACGGATTGTTAAAGAAAAATGGTTTCCATCTCTCTTTGGTAAATTATATATTCGTTTGTCTCATTTCACTTTTCCTTTCTGTTCCCATCTTGGTTAGTCAAATGTAGGATGTGGCTATGACTATGTATGTGAATCCATTCGTTCCTTAAAATTGACTTTTGTGCCGCTGGCCTTGTGTTGTTGCTAACGATGGTTCAAAGTACAAATCAGTTAAAAGGGGAGTAGTTTCACCGGTAGTCATTTTGATCTATATTTATATATAATTTTTTTTATTACATAAAAGTTATTGAGTTTAAGAGTTATTATATAAATATTTTCTTGTATATCATATAAAAGATATTTAATTTTAAATTAATCATATAATTTTTTTTAAAATTTTTTTGATCACATAAAGTCATTTAATTTTATCTAAATTAACTAAAATGTAAATTTCACCTAGATTTTTATATATCGTACTAAAAATATGATATGACACTCTAAAATAAATTAATTACATCATAGACAATTTCAGAAATCTGCCTCAATATTTCACCTCATATATAATGCTAACCTTCGTTGTGGTATATGGTATTACGTTTACTGCCATTGTTTTACTTTCTTTGTATAAATTTAACTCCATTAATATAAAAAAAATAATTTAACTATTTGACTTTTACTAATTGTAAAACCCGAAAGTTTCTAACATCAGACCCGAGGGTTGAAGCGGATGAAACAAAATATTTTTTGCTCAAGTCACATAACAACTCGTCAGGTCACTCAACGAGTCGTGAAATGACTTGTGAAGTGGGTGGAAGGCCAGTAACGAGCCGTGGTCAGGAGGTGGCCACGGGTGGAGCCACGAGTCGTGGTGCCACTTCACGACTCGCGAAGTAAGTCGTGGTCGGAGTTGTTGAATTGAAGGTTGCATTTCCAGTAGACTTCACGAGTGAGGGCCCTTCACTCTCACGTCCAAATCCCTTCTCAAGTTCATGAATTCAAGTGTATGATTCAATGAGGTTTTTACCCAAGTTATGAAATTCTCTATGTTTAATTCATGGGTCAATTCCCTTCATGTTTCAAATGATGTTTTAAGATTCACGGGCAGGTATTATACCTATTTTGATTACAATTCATGATTTCAAGTTTTAAGAACATGATGCCCAATTATGCAAGTTTCATGAAAAGTCGAGTTTATGATTTATGCTTCCAAGTATGATGAAATATCTAGCATGTATGAATGTTTACAAATACGCATGAATATATTTATGATTTCTACTTATGATGTCTATTTCATGTAAGCATGATGTTAAGATTTGGGCAAACCCACTCAATTTAAGCATGATTTCATGATTTCGCCAAGGCTAATAAGTTCAATTATCTCAAGTTTTGGAGTCAAGACCCCTCATATGCTAAGATTTAAGTTATGTTTTGATATATGATTATATGAGCATTATATATATATATTTTGGGAGTAATGTCTAGCACCGAGTAGGCTAGGGGTTCCAAGGTTCCCTAGTCTTATAAACTATGCACCAAGGTAGATATACTTTGGGGCCTCTCAAGAGAGTGTTTCCCTAACCCAAGGGCACTTCATGATATCACACCTAAATTCTTCGCCCTGAAAAGGCTTAGGATGAACCTCCTCCACGTGGGCTAGACGTGGGATCATCATGCGCTCATACATGGTAGTTGTCGGTTAATACGAGTCTCCCATTGTTCCTCATGATTTTAGAAATGCATATACTATAAGATATCATATCATGTTCTCAACAGGTTTATCCAAGGATCAGTTTATGAGCTTTTACCTATAATCTCAGATATGGCAAGCCATATGCACTTATTTCAATTTATGTCTACTCATGTTTTCAGATATCAGCATACAACCTTTACTCTCAGAATCTTATGATGTTATAACTTAAGATATGCATGATTTCAGTTTTACTTAGCCTGTTTTACTTTCCTTTCATACTAAGTAAATTCTAAGTGCTGACCGCATACTCTATGCTGTATCATTTCATGGTACATGCTCAGACATTCAAACTCAGTCTCACCGCTAGCCAGTCTCCAGAGTTTATTCCAAACAACTTTGTTGGTGAGTCTTCATCTTTTGAAGACCTTCAGTTACCCGAGTGTTGTTATTTTCAATTTTAGATTTCTAGTGAGCTAGTTGGGATGTTGTCCCATCAGCTCGTCAGTGTGTTAGAGGCTTATCAGACATAAAGTTGTATATGTAGCTGCAGATTCAATGTTTTGATATTTTTAATGGTTAGATGTTTTATTATTCAGGCTTTCACTATTTTAGAATTCAGTTTTCCATTTTGTGCCTTAGTTTTCATGTTCATTTCATGGGTCGACTTAGGGCCATTTATAGTTCTGGGTTCCATGTCTAGATCCGGAACTATGTTCGGGTCGTGACAAACTTAATATCAGAGCAAAGGTTCAATGTGTCCTAGGATGTCTGAAAGCCACGTTAAGTAGAGTCTTTTTCATGGGTGTGAAGTGCGCCACACTTATGACGAAGAGGCTACAAAATGTTTTAGGAAATTTCCCTTCTTTCATGATCTTTGTCGTGTGATGAAGTATCTCTCTATCCTTCTAACCCGTGTTGTACGCGTTTGCAGAATCATGCCTCCATTTTGAGTTAACGGAAGAAGGAACAGAAATGGAAATGGCCATGAGAATGGCAACGGAGATGGATACTAGCAAGCCCCAACAGGTCCATTGCCCGAGTAGGTCTCTCATATTGACTTTAGGGAAGCTTTTCAGACATTGGGCTAGGCTTTGAACGCTCAGGTCAACCAGCAGGCGGTGGCCCATGTCCCGCAGAATGGGAGCGTAGCGGCAGTTCGAGTTTAGGATTTCCTTAGGATAAATCCCCCTGAGTTCCTTAGGTCGAGAGTGGATGAGGATCCACATGAGTTTTTTGAGAAGATATAGAAGATCACCCAGATTATGGGGGTTACGGGAGAAGAGAGCGCAAACTTAGCCTCCTATTAGTTGAAGGGGGTTGTTTATATTTGGTATCGTCAATAGAGAGATGGTAGAGTAGTGGGTGCAGTTCCCGTGAGCTGGGATGAGTTCATGACAACTTTCTTAGACAGATTCTTCCCTAGGGAGTTGAGGGAGGCAAAGGCAGCAGAGTTTGTCAATTTGAGGCAAAATAATATGACAGTTCAAGAGTACACCTTGGAGTTTGTTCGGCTGTCCAAGTATGCGCCAAAGATGGTGGCAGACTAGAGGGCCCATATGAACAGATTTGTGTATGGAGCGTCTGACTCGCTACTCAAGGAATGTAGGACGGGGATGATGAACAATGACTTAGAATTCTCTTGATTGGTCATATACGCCCAGCAGATGGAGGCGGATCAGATGAAGGATAGGGAGAGAGAGGCCAAGAGGGCCAGGATGAGTAGTTTGAGTTTTCCTAGCAGAGGCCCAGTGGCGAGCATCGTTAGCAGTCTCGTCAGAGATCATCAGCTCCAGTAGCGTCATCGGCTAGTGTACCATCTAGATCTCGGTGCGAGTAGAGGGGAAGGGCATTAGGCTCTAGAGGTCAGGGGAGCAGGTCAGGAGAGCCTAGCATTCCAGTGTGTGACAAGTATGGTAGGCAGCACCTGGGAGAGTGCTTAGCAGGTTCAGGGGCATGTTTTGGGTGCGGGAAGCCCGACGACATGCTCAGAGACTATCCAACGACCAGGCAAGGCCATGGTAGAGGCCGTGATCTAGCTTCCAGTTCAATAGCTCCACTAGCACGCTCAGCTCAACGGGATACATCCACTAGTGAAGGTGGTGGTCAGCGTCAGGACAGGTTTTATTCTCTCTCATCTCGTCAGGAGCAGGAGGTCTCCCCATATGTGGTCACTGCTATGTTATGAGTATTTCATCTTGATGTTTATGCATTGTTAGATCCAGGGGCTACCTTGTCTTTTGTGACACCCTATGTTGCTAGTAGTTTCAGAGTCAGTCTTGAAATCCTATTAGAACCCTTCTAAGTCTCTTCTCCAATCGGTGACTCAGTTATAGCTCGAGGGGTGTACAAAAATTGCCCCGTCATAGTCTTTCAGAAAGTCACCTCAGTAGATCTAGTAGAGTTACACATGACAAAATTTGCTGTTATCTTTGGCATGGATTGGCTACATACATGTTATGCCTTAGTAAATTATAGAACCCATGCGATAGAGTTTAGTTTTTGAGTGAGCCAGTCCTAGAATGAAAGGGTAGTTGAGCAGTGCCTGTAAGTCGCTTTATTTCTTACCTTAAGGCCAGGAAGATGATTTTCAAGGGTTGTGTTTACCATCTAGTTCAGGTTAAGGATGCTAGGTCCAAGACACCGACTCTCCAGTCAGTCCCTACAGTGTGTGAGTATCCAGAGGTTTTCCCAGATAATCTACTAGGAGTCTCTCTCGAGCGGGATATTGACTTTGGTATTGACCTTTTTCCCGATATGCAACCTATATCTATTCCTCCTTTATAGAATAGCTCTAGCTAAACTAAAGGAGTTGAAAGAACAGTTGAAGGATCTTTTGGATAAGGGCTTCATCAGACCTAGCAATTCCCCGTGGGGTGCACCAGTTCTCTTTGTTCGGAAGAAGGATGGTTCTCTTCGTATGTGCATTGAATATCGACAGCTGAACAAGGTTATAATCAGAACAAGTATCCCCTCCCCAAGATTGGTGACTTGTTTGACCAACTTTAGGGGGCCAAGTGCTTCTCAAAGATAGACCTCAGGTCAGGTTATCACCAGCTCAGAGCTAGGGAGAGTGACATCCCAAAGACAGCTTTCAGAACTCGATATGGTCACTATGAGTTTGTAGTTATATCTTTTGGACTAACGAATGCTCTTTCAGCTTTTATGGATTTAATGAACAGGGTGTTCAATCCATATTTGGACATGTTCGTGATTTTCTTCATAGACGACATTCTCATATACTCTCAGATCGAGGAGGAGCATGCCGCTCATTTGTGGATTGTGCTCTAGACTCTTAAGGATCGCCAGCTGTTTGCTAAATTCAGCAAGTGTGAGTTTTAGATGAACTCAGTAGCATTTTTGGTCTATGTGGTGTTAAGTGAGGGTGTACAAGTGGACTCCCAAAAGATAGAAGCTGTAAAGAATTGGCCTAGACCAGTTGGTCCTTCAGAAATCATGTCACAACCCGAACGGAGATCCGGATTGCAACACGGGACAAGAGCCCCGAGAGACCCTAAGTCGACCCATGACATAAGCATACATCTAACTCAATCAAAGAAACTGAATAATCAACAATATAATCATAGCGGAAGTCTAACTTAAACATAACATCAGAATACACAATCTGAAGCTGAATACAACCATATGTCTGAAAAGCCTCTAAACATGACGAGTTGATGAGACAAGACCCCAACTAACTCAATAAAACTAAAACTGAAATACATATAGGAAATCTGAATAGTCTAGTCCTCGAGAGATGAGGACTCACCAAAAACGAAGGTGCTAATATCTGAAGTCAAACTATGAGCGGAGCTGAACCTGAGAACCGAATCCTATATCATGAAATAATACAACATAGAGTATGCGGTTAGTACGTGGAATATACCGAGTCTGCAAGGTAAGTAAAATCTCTTAAATAAGCAAAATCATTTATATATAATGCATAATGTAAAACATAAACATTAAGAATCTGAGAGAAGGGCTTGCATGCATTCTTTTTGAAATCATGATCTCATCATAACATAACATATCATCATAACTGAATTGATTGACTCAAAGCTGAAATTTGATATTTATAAGTAAAACTGAACATTGAGTCAAACCTGCTTTAGAACATGCTTACATATGTAAATCTCATGAGTAATGAACATGTATAACTGAAATCATGAGGAACAATGGGAGACTTGTCTTTTAACTGACATACCACGATAGAGCTTACGTGGTCCCAACTATCACACTCAAGTGGGTAGAGCCGTCCAAAGTCTTTCCAGGGATAAGAACGATACCATGATATCGATATCAAGCTCATCGGCCAATAGGGCCAGGGATAGCTCATAAGGGAGGTCCCAAAGTCATAATGTATAAGCCTATGTTGGCGCGTAGTTCTGAGGCATAGGGTGATCGACCCTTATCCTGCTCGATGCTAGACACTACTCTCAAAAACATGCATATGCTCTCCATTGTTATTCAACAAAGCTCAACATCATCTATTGACGAAGTTCATAAATCAAATACATCTCAAAGTGGAAATCATGCATAAGAGAAGCTTTAACTCAAACCATACCACAAGCTGAAACATAATTGGGAGTCTTCGCTTCAAAACCATGTGGTAAGATATGCCTATGAAAAGCTTTAACTCAAACATACTACAAGCTGAAAATATAAGTGGGAGCCTTCGCTCCAAAACCATGTGGTAAGCTTAATTCGGAAAATCATCAATCATACTTTGAACATGTAGGCGTTGCCCAAAGCTTTATCATTCTTGAAAATACTCAATTCATATCGAAAACATTATTATAAATGTGGGTAGCTTGAAAACATACTTTTCATCATAATATCTCATCATTATCATACATTCATCACAAATCTTATTTTTCATGAACTTCTCATCAATGGGCTTTTTCATTCATAAAGTTAGAAACATGACTTTTAATTAAAACATTATAAAACTCGCCCATACTTCATAATTCAATAGTAGAAACATATTTAAATCATACCCATGTAAAGAATTAGAAAATTCATACATTGGGTTAAAAACCCATAGATTAGTCATTGATCATTCATGTTTTAGAGAGGGATTGGGCATGGGAGTGAAAGGAATCACCCATTCATAACCCTACATACCTATTGGTAGCTGATTCTTACACTTTTTTGAATGCCCAATAGGAAATTGAAGATAAATTGATGAATGCTAGGCTTGATCACCCTCTCTCGTATTCTACCTTGCATGCATGAATGAATAAGGCTTAAAATGAACTTAACCCCTTTAAAAGTCACTATTCATAACTCTAAATAACATATTTTAGGCCTTAGGACCTTAGGAATTATGAAATAGCCCTTACTAAATTCACAGAAAATAACCGCCAGGTGGTCCCAACGAGGGACCTAACAATTCGTTGTCAAGGGTCACGACTCGTGGCTTAGCTCGTGAAGTACACTGCTTCTCAATCTGCTGGGCTCAAGACGGAAGACTCAATGACTTGTGACCTGGTGACCACGACTCGTGGTCACCATTCGTGATGTACACTGCCTTTGCCTCAACAAAATTTATTCCATGCTGCTCACGACCCTCCCCACAATTTGTGGTGACTGACCACGACTTGTGGGGTCCTCTCGTCAAGTACACTTCCCCCTGTCCTTCACTATTCTTACTTACCCACCCCATGACTGACCTAATGACTCGTGGAGTCAGACCACGAGTCGTGGTTATGCCCGTGGGGTCTTATTTTATCAAGTTTCAAGTTCATTCCCTGGGACTTCCCACGAGTCACATCACGACTCGTGGGCTGCTCTCAGAGTCTCCTCATGACTTGTTCTGTGCCTGGTGCCAAATTTTAACTTTTTCTCCGTTTCAACTCTTGGGTCTAATATTTGGGCTTCCGGGGCATAACATATCAGTAGTTTCTTGGGTTTATCTAGCTACTACAGAAGGTTTGTTGAAGTATTTTCACCCATTGCGGTACCATTGACTAAGTTGACCCAGAACAAAGTTAAATTTCAGTGTTCGGATGTCTGTGAGAAGAGTTTTCAAGAGTTAAAGACTCGACTCACTTAAGCCCAGTGTTGACCCTACCTGAGTGTACAAATGGATTTGTGGTGTATTGATTCCTCTAGGGTTGGTCTTGGTTGTGTGTTGATGCAACATGGTAAGGTTATTGCGTATTCCTCTAGATAGCTTAAGACTCATGAGAAGAATTACCTGACGCATAACCTAGAATTGGCAACAATGGTGTTTGCATTGAAGATTTTGAGGCACTATCTGTATGGGGTCCATGTGGATGTGTTAACGAACCACAACAGCCTACATTATGTGTTCACCCAAAAGGACCTGAATTTGCAGTAAAGGAGATGGTTAGAGCTACTTAAGGATTATGACATGAGTGTCCTTTATCATCCGAGCAAGTTAAATATGGAGGAAGATGCTGTTAGTAGATTTTTTATAGAGAGTTTCTCTCATGTAGAGGAGGAAAGAAAAGAGTTGGTGAATGATGTGCATCGGCTTGCACAATTAGGTGTTTGTATTGTTGACTCGACGGATGGTGGTGTCATTGTTTAGAATGGTTCAAAATCCTCTTTGGTGACTGAGGTCAAGGCTAGGCAAGATGAGGATCCTATTTTGGT
Organism: Datura wrightii; assembly: GCA_035772735.1. Taxonomy (NCBI): domain Eukaryota; kingdom Viridiplantae; phylum Streptophyta; class Magnoliopsida; order Solanales; family Solanaceae; genus Datura; species Datura wrightii. The sequence continues at coordinate 12,136,706 of JASDFA010000003.1, forward strand.
AAAGTTGAAGGAAGTGGTTCAGAATTAGAAGGTAGAGGTCTTCTCTCAAGGGGGAGATGGAGTACTTCGATATAGGGATCATTTGTGTGTTCCAGGCATTGACGATTTAAGGGAGCGGATGTTGCATGAGGCTCATAGTTTTTGATATTCTATACATTCAAGTTCCACCAAGATGTACCGTGACTTATGAAAAGTCTATTGGTGGAATTACATAAAGAAGGACATAACAGAGTTTTGGCTAAGTGTCCGAACTGTTAACAAGTGAAAGTGGGGCCATCAAAGACCAGGAGGTATGCTACAAGATATCAATATCCTACTTGGAAGTGGGAAGAGATCAATATGGATTTCATCACGGGGTTGCCTCGCAAATGTCAACAGTATTAACTCTATTTGGGTGGTTGTATATAGGTTGACTAAAGCAGCCTATTTTCTACCAGTCAAAACTACCGATTCAGCTGAGGAATATGCTAAGTTGTATATTCGGGAGTTAGTTCAGTTGCATGGTGTTCCCTTGTCCATCATATAAGATAGAGGTACTCAATTACCTCGTAATTTTGGAAGTTGTTTCAAAAGGGACTTGGTACTCAGGTCAAGCTTAGCACAACTTTTCTCCCGTAGATGGATGGTTAGGCCGAGCAGACCATTCATACTCTTAAGGATATGTTGAGAGAATGTGTGATTGACTTTAAAGGTAGTTGGGACAATCATTTATGTCTTATCGAGTTTTCTTACAACAATAGTTACCACTCCAGTATTCCAATGGCTTCATTTGAGGCTCTTTATGGGCAAAGGTATAGATCTCCTATTGGTTGGTTTGAAGTAGGTGAAGATACGTTGATAGAGTCATATTCAGTTCATGAGGCTATGGAGAAAGTTCATCTTATAAGGAAAAAACTGAAAACAACTCAGAGTCGTCAAAAGTCCTATGCTGATGTGAGGAGGAGAGAACTAGAGTTGAAGTTAATGATTAGGTGTTTTTTAAGGTGTCTCTCATGAAGGGAGTGATAAGGTTCGAAAAGAAAGGGAAGCTTAGTCTTCGATATGTTGGCCCATACAGGATTGTGAGACGTGCTGGCAAGGTAGCCTATGAGTTGGGGATTCCCGCGGAGTTAGCTTCAGTACATCCAGTTTTTCATGTATCACTCTTAAAGAAGTGCATTGATGATCCTGCATTGGTTGTTTCGGTAGAGAGCATTGGTGTGAAGGATAGCCTTAGCTGTGAAGAGGTTCTAGTTAAGATCCTTGATCGTCAAGTTCGAAAGTTGAGAAACAAAGCGGTAGCTTCAGTAAAGGTTCTGTGGAGAAATAAACTTGTTGACAGAGCTATATGGAAAGCCAAAGCAAATATGATGGCTAAACACCCACATCTTTTCTCTTCCGGCTCAGTTCCAGCTTGAGGTATCAGTTTCCTCCTTAGTACTCTATTCAGTTTCATGCTTTGTTCCTGTCTCCCAGTTCCTTTCATGTCAGAGCATGTATGTGTGATTCATGAATTTAGTTCAGTCATGTATATCAGTCCGAAGTTAGTCACTCCATCAGTTTTAGCTTCATATATTCAATATTTGGATGGCAGTTCCTTTCCCAGTTATTCAGCATGTTTACTCACATTTGAGGACGAATGTTCCCAAGGGGGAGATATTATAATAATTCCAAAGTTCCTAAGATCATATCCGAGGGTTGAAGTGGAGGAAACAAGAAGATTTTTGCACAAGTCACAGAATGACTCGTCAGGTCACCCAATGAGTCGTGAAATGACTCGTGAAGTGGGTGGCAGGCCAGTAACGAGTCGTGGTGAGGGGGTGACCACAGATAGAGCCACGAGTCATGGTGCCACTTCACAACTCGTGAAGTAAGTCATGGTCGGGGTTGTTGAGTTGAAAATTGAATTTCCAGTAGACTTCATGAGTGAAGGCCACGAGTCGTTACCCACCTAACGACTCATGAAGTACCTCGTGAGGACTAGCAGAGTCATTTTTTTGTGATTTTAGTAAGGGTGTTTTTTTAATTCCTAAGCTCCTAAGCTCTAAACTACGCCGTTTTGAGCTCTTTTAGGAAGGTTTTAAGAAGGTTTAGCCTATCCTAAATTATTCTCTCCCATGCATGCAAGTTTAGAGAGTTTCTTTGAAGATCAAGTCTAAGAATTCTCCTAGTTCTTCCCCAAATCTCTTAGGCTTTCAAGGAAGGGTGTAGAATCAGCTTATTCAGGTATGTAGGATCATGAATGAGAGTTTTTCTTCACTCTCATATCCAAATCCCTTCTCAAGTTCATGAATTCAAGTGTATGATTCAATGGAGTTTTAACCCAAGTTATAAAATTCTCTATGTTTAATTCACGGGTCAATTCCCTTCATGTTTCAAATTATGTTTTAAGATTCATGGGCAGGTATTATACCTATTTTGATTACAAATCATGATTTCAAGTTTTAAGAACATGATCCCCAATTATGCAAGTTTCATGAAAAGCCGAGTTTATGATTTATGCTTTCAAGTATGATGAAATATCTATCATGTATGAATATTTACAAATTACCCATGAATATATTTATGATTTTCTACTTATGATGTCTATTTTATGCAAACATGATGTTAAGATTTCGGCAAACCCACTCAAGTTAAGCATGATTTCATGATTTAGCCAACGCTAATAAGTTCAGTTATCTCAAGTTTTGGAGTCAAGAATCCTCATATGCTAAGATTTAAGTTATGTTTTTATATATAAATTTATGAGCATTATATATGTTTTGGGAGTAGTGTGTAGCACCGAGTAGGTTAGGGCTTCCAAGGTTCCCTAGTCTCATAAACTACGCGCCAATGTAGATATACTTTGGGGCCTCTCAAGAGAGTATTTCCCCGGCCTAAGGGAACTCTGTGATATCACACCTTACTAAATCCTTAGTATCAAGGATTAGTATGGCCCTCCTCCACGTGGGCAAGTTGTGGGATCATCATGCACTCATACATGGTGGTTGTCGGTTAATACGAGTCTCCCGTTGTTCCTCATGATTTCAGTAATGCATATACTATAATATATAATATCATGTTCTCAGCAGGTTTGATCCAAGGATCAGTTTGTGAGCTTTAACCTATGATCTCAGATATGGCAAGCCATATGCACTTATTTCAGTTTATGTCTAGTCATGTTTTCAGATTTCAGCATACAACCTTTATTCTCAGAATCTTATGATGTTATGCCTTAAGATATGCATGATTTCAGTTTTACTTACTTAGCTTGTTTTACTTACCTTGCATACTCTATTCTGTATCGTTTCATGATACAAGCTCAGACGTTCAGACTCAGTCTCGCCGCTAGCCAGTCTCCAGATTTTATTCAAGACAACTTTGTTGGTGAATCCTCATCCTCCGAGGACCTTCAGTTAGCCGAGTGTTGTTATTTTCAGTTTTAGATTTCTAGTGAGCTAGTTGGGGTGTAGTCCCATCAGCTCGTCAGTGTGTTAGAAGCTTATCAGACAAAAAGTTGTATATGCAACTGCATTTTCAGTGTTTTGATATTTCCGATGGTTAGATGTTTCATTATTCAGGCTTTCGCTATTTCAGAATTTAGTTTTCCGTTTTGTGTATGTTGAGCCTTAGTTTTCATGTTCATGCCATGGGTTGACTTAGGGTCATTTATGGTTCTGGGTTTCGTGTCTAGATTCGGGCCTATATTCGGGTCATGACACTCATATACTTATCTATTTAGTGAAATCAATAAACACCATTTTTCATTAATAAATGATTTCTTCTTATAGAATCAAAAGGTTCAATGACAAATACAAACTTTACGAGCTTGATATGTTTAATGAGTTTGAATTGTAAAAATAGATAATCAAAATAAGAAGATAAATATCATCATTTTCATAAACCATTTGAGGAAGGTTCTAAAAATAATTCATTACATATAATATGCTTTATTCAGCAAACTAATTATTTTGGAGTGTCATATCATATTTTCAGTACAAAGTATAAAAATTCAGGTGAAATTTATTTTTTAGTTAATTTGAGAAAAATTATAACTTTGTGTGATAAAATTTTTTAAAAATAAATTATGTGATAAGTTTAAAGTTAGACGACTTGTATATGGTATAAATTTAAGAATATTTTTTGTGTAATAACTTTTAAAATTAATAAAATTTATGTAATTAAAAAAAACTTATAATCATAAAACTAAATGATCACCATAAAATTTACCCGATAAAAAGATCACCTCAACAGTGATAGTATTGATTATTGACCAGTGACCATATAGTGACATAAAGTGTTGTTTTCTTACGAGGAAAGACATGGAACAAAAGCGAACTTTGCGGGGGATATATAACTATGTAATTTATTAGGGTTTTAAGTTGTATAATTTAGTAGTGTAAAGTTTTTTATTTTATTTTATATAAATTGGTGTATTTCAGTATATTAGTTTAGTGTACATGCATTGCACGTGTGTGTCGCGTCAATATAAAGGATTGCATACAAAAACAATGAAGTATATAATATTGCAATTGAAATTACAATATATTTAATATTATACTCGTTTAAATGACAAAAATACGTGTTATTTTATTTTAGTATATGTATATTGCACACGTATGTCGCATAAATTAATTAGCAAAAAATACATATAAAAGAAATAGATTATTAAAATATAACAATTAATGCTAAAAATGAGTGCATGCTTAAATTATCAAATAAGAATATTACAATTTTTTAATAATTTAATTTAATAAGTTGTGTTTCTAGAGTTTCTTTTCTTTTTTCGATTATACACTTTTTTAAAAAAGTAGAAGAAGAAGAAGAAGGAGGAGGAGGAAGAAGATATAACGATCCATCCGTTGTTATAAGTTAATTAATGACCTTAGCACCATGTATAACTCCCGTGATAATTGAACTAATAAAGGCTCAAAAGGGGAGGATATATAGTAAGAACGATTCAAGTATGAGCTGGGAAAAGTTTACAAGATTACTAAGATACTAGTTAGTGGAGACCGCTGCAGCGAGACTGTCATAGTGGTCAGAGAGAAAAATCATCGAGTCCGCCATGGCATCGCTCTGGTCATGATAGAGGGTCCGCTGTAGCGGAGAATGGACCGCTGCAGCGGACAACAGGAGGTAGAATGCCTGTTTAAGTCAGAATAAGACAGAATTTCCCATAAGCTGAAGGTAATTTTTCAAGGGACAGAACAATTCCTATCATCAGAGAAAAAAGAACGAACGGATCTTGTAGGATTCCCAAGAAATTCTTCGATTTAAGTAAGAACTTCCCCAATCTACTCTTTCATCCACCATCTTCCCTAACACCCTAGGATCGTTGAAGGTCCACCAATAGTATAATGTGGGTTAGAACCTTAGGGTTATAAATATTAGACGAATTCACATAGGTGTGGTTTTTCTTGAATTCTAACCTTGTAGGTTGCTAAATTACACTTTCTAGAGTAATGTGCATGTGTTAGTCCATAAATATGATAAATTGAGACTCAAAAGTTTAACAAAACTGAGACCTTTGGTATTGAGGCCTGCTAGAAAGGGGTTTTGAGGGAGTAGAAACTTCATAAATTAGGTAGGAATGATCATTGAGGGAATTAGATTTTAAGAATGAAACCGTGGGTAAAAAAGTGTACCTTGACAACAGGTAGAATGGGGTGGGTTTGAATTTTCCAAGACTATGATTGAAGAAGTAAGCTATTGATTTGTTCTTTAAATTTTTATTTCTAGAATTTGAACGGTTGGAGGCGTTGAGAAAAGGCAAAGCTCTTGCAGAGTAGCTGCATATTCTAGTTCTTCGATTGAGGTAGATTATAGTTTATGAGGAGTTAGACTTTCTTTAATGACTTGCATGTGTTGTGGTTTGATGAACATGATTAATTGGTTCTCGAACATTGGTTGTGCTTAAATTATGATGGTTTATTTATTCTTGTGAAAGAACTCTAAAATTTATACTTGTCACGACCCAGTTTAGGACTGTGACTAGCTAAGGGGTAGAACCCCTAAGCAAGCCTAAATGGATATTTTACAGAAAATCAGATAGAATTTCCCTTGTTTTTTGGACCTATCCATAATTTTTCTGTCTCAAAAATTAACAAGAAACAACCAATATTATCAAAACATACCATAATATCAGCCAACATTCTATTCAAAATGTAATAATACTAAATCCATCTCTAAATATGATAATAAGTTTAATACTAGTTGAAAGTTTATAATAATGGAAGGATAATCCTGACACTAATGAAATGCCTATGGAGCAACTCTAAAAGTTCAAAATAAAAGACCATAATATACAAATAAGCTATTTCCCACACGAATAAGTGTCAGGCTCACTAGGAATTTGTCAACTCGAATGCTCTAATTAATAAATCCTCGCCAACATCACCAGCGATCTCTGTAAAAAATAGCGGGGAATGAGTCGCTAGCTTAGTGAGTAATAATACTTAACCACAACTGTTTTTAATAGGGACAATTCAAAAAATATGTTAATAGAATAATAAGAAAATATCATGAAATAAATGTCCTTTTAGAAATGATAACAATAATTAGTCTTGTCTATTTCACGTAAGTAGAAATCATTTAACAATTTGGTAATAAACTTAGTAAACATTTTCATTTCAAATCTTATATTTTTTAGAAGGTTTTCAAAAATGAATCATGTAACTGGTGTGGCTCCCTACATTGAGAGATAGCCAATAACTGTGGTCCCCTTTATAAAGGAGTCAAATATGATGGTATGTCCCAATTCGAGGGAAATCAATAACTGTATGCTAGTTCTACTGTTCGGTGCTATTTCGATTGGTATTATATATTATAAACCGACACGCAAGTGCACGTGGTCAAACAAGTAATAAAGTGGCTAAGTAAGCCATGTATCGATCCAAGGAGGCTCAGGGTATGTAAAATTTGCCTAAGTATACTATATTCTTATCTTACTTCTAACTATGCTAACAACAACGTAACCAACAGTTAATTGAGTTTTTGTTTATAAAATATATACTAAAACTATTAACAATTATTTACCGTGAATTTAAACTATGGATATGAGCATGCCAAGGTTAAGAACAAGTAATGAATTCGATTGTAATAATAATCCGGTTAATCTCTTCCTCATGTTGCTAGCCAAGAACAGTAACCTAGAAATTAAAACTCTCGTATTTAATTTCACTTAAGAATCATAAACCATTCGTCTACATTTCTGTGATCAAATGCAATTTACGACCTAGCAATATAATTCCAGTTCCTAAATTGACTAATACGGCTTTCAAGTATATTTCTATCAGGAAAGCACATCAAAACCCAATTTTCCCAAATCAAGTTAAGAACAATACCCTATTAATTCACAACTTTCCAATTTCTTGCTCTCTCGAGTGAAATTGGACTTTTTAGATGTACATTAATGTTGGCCAAGCACTAATGCAGTAAGAACAAGAATTAATAGAACAACATGAAAGAAGAAGAAGAAAACCATATCATTTACAATCAAAATTCACTACACATGTTCAAAACCTTAGCAAGGAAGAGAATTAGCCACTCATTTGTGGATTGAGCATCCTAAAACAAGTGTAAATCATACGTACAATTGATAGAAAGAAGAAAAGAAGAGAAGAAATCCCTTAGCTTTTTCGTTCCTCAACTGCTCCTAACCCACGTCCTTGCTCCACCAAGTCTGAACTAAAACTGAACTAATTAAAATAAACCTAAGTGTGCTATTTATACTAGTGGGAAATTTTTCCCGGAATAACAAGCAACGTGTCACGGAGGCCAACGCGGAGCCTTGCCTCCGTGACACGGCATGGACGCGGACCCACTCTGGAAATCCAGGGTCCGGTAAATTAGCCTCAACGTGGCACGGAGGCCAACGCGGAGGCCTATCTCCGTGCCACGGAGCTGTCGCGAGGCTTCACTGGAATTTGTCCATTAATTCCCTCTCCAGGCAGTGTGCCTCCGCGATGGTAGCGTGGCACGGCGCCATCGCGGAGCCCTTATATTCTGCACATTCCAATGTCGTCTCCATGCTCGCATCCAAGTCCAACTCCGATATTTTTCCAACATGCATTTTTGCTCCTAAAAATCATATTTACCTGCAAAACAAATGCTAATCATGTTGGTTAGTATAAATTCACATTTTATTACCAATTACATGAGAATATATACATATTGCACACAAACAAGGCGAAAATAATACGTTTGAGTATCACTTGGGCATATAAATCTGCCCAAGATCACTTACCCCACACTTAAATCCTTGTTCGTCCTCGAACAACACATACACAACTCATGCAAATTACATCCCAACCTTCGTCACTATGGTGCGACAATTTACGCTACGGTCATACCGATTATTCAATTTTTTTGCAAATCATCACGAAAACATGCTTGGTCTTACAATACAATGACCTTTAATACATCAAGACTTCCTAGACTTTAAGAATTGATTCTTGATATCGGCAAACTCATGCAAATCAACTAATCAAGAAATCCGACACGAAAATCAATCTCTCATCAAGCATGTGCCCTCACAACTCAATAGAATCTTCCCCTTTTTGTTCATGCAACACAAAAACATGCAAGTAGGGGCATATAAAAATTAATTTCACTCTCTCTCCCAAAAGAATTCACATGCATCATGTCATGACCCATAGGCTTGCCCTTAGTGTATTACTCCACTAATATAAAGAAATGCAATATAGGATCACGTAGGACTTTAATGGGTTGTAACGGGGCTATGGATCTAGTATATATATTGGATTAGCCAATAATAGTCGCTAGCATCCTTAAGCGCCTTTTCAACTCATTCCCATCGACTCATGGACATTGTTCCTCTCTTTCCTCTTTTTCTCCCATTCATGCTGGTTTCCTTTCGTACAGCCCATTTCATCAAACACACTTGACACAAAACAAAGTGTTTTCATGTACCCTCACTATCATTTAATTATAACAAGTGCCTCTTCAACATCATTTTTTCTTTCCTCACTCTGCTTTTTTTTCTTTCATTCCTTACTCCTTGACACCTTGGGAAAATTTTGTTTTCTTCGTAAGCGCTTAAGAGTTTTGTATAGACTTTTACAGCTAATGAAAAGAAAGAATGAAGCTTGGTTTATACAATTTTGGATAAAAGAAAGGAATCGGCTAAAGGCTCAACGGGCTAACTAGGGTATACAACATATAGAAAGGTAGAATTCGACAAGAAAAAAAATGGAAACTCTCGGTTAAAACAAAGAAATGCCTACATCCTTTCCAACACTACACTTCCTTCATTTCGTTTTGTATACACACCAGGCAAGTTCTAGACAATTCCCAATGGCATGGAATACCAAAACCTCACTTCACACTTCATGCACATGCTCGAATCAAGATGCATTCACAGACTCTCTAATTAGCCAATCACATAAATTCAAGATTAAGCCTCAATCATACTGAATCAAATTCTACAGCCTAGGTAATTCAACATATTTACAAAATTGCATGCTTTCAAACGAATCATTTTCACATTTTGAACATCATTTACAACACGCAACGAAATTTTTGCAACCATAAAGCAACTACAGTTCATTGATGCAATCCACCAAAGAAAAATTAAAAACAAATTAAAATCCTACTCCTACCGACTACATTTCCCTTAAGACGGTCTTCATCCATCCATCATAGGGAACGGTCACTAACTATGACATCGGTTCAATGGGACTATTCTCGGTAAAAGAACCGAAAACAAACTCCGAGAAACCCAAAAAAAAATAAAAACCAAAAATTTTTGCAACACATCGATCATTTCGATAGAAAGAAAATATTTACAAGTGCAAAATATTCTCGAAAATTTTGAAAAATACCGATCATCTCGATAGAAAAAAATCTTTAAAATATTTACACTGGCAACCATAACTTTTCATACCACACATCATTAACCACACAAACAAATATATACACATACACCACAAATCAGTTCATAACAGGGAAAGCACAAACATACATACAAACCAAGGAAAAACATACAACAAATTAGAGCCCAAGTCCCAGCACCTAGCTACTCCCCACCCCACACTTAAATCGAACACTGTCCCCAGTGTTCACAAAAATTACAAAACACAATTTCGGGTGGTGGAACTCCCTGTTCAGTCGAAATATTCGACTTCTTCATCTGGTGCTGCTGCCTCGTCGCCCATATCTGAGTCAGCTCCATCGTCGTCATCGGACTCCACTTCGGAGTCCTCACAACGTGTCTCCTCATCAGTAGGGACATCGTCATCAGTCGGCTCCACTAAGGCTGGTCCCACTCGGCATAAGGCTCTGGCATTCTCGCCAAATGGGTAATCCAGCTCCAGCTGCCATAATTCTTCCTTGGTGGCTGGTCTCCCACCAATCCGTAGTTGAAGCATCTGCATGCCGAACATACGTGCCATGTATTGATCGTCACGAGCATGTCGCTCGCCCAAAGTCAGCACTGGCCCGTGTGTGGTGTCGGGGGCCTTAGTTTTTGTCACATCGAGGGCCCTCTGCTCCAACTGCAGAATATAGTCCAAAGCCTCTTCCTCGATGTCGAGGCCTCGGAGGAAGGTGGTGATGAGTCCGCCAAACCCTTATCTGTGGCCCTGGTGCAGTCTGGCTCTCTTCATGGCGGATATAATTACCGCCCCAACATTAATCTCAAGCCCTTTCATAAGGGCATACACCAAGCAGACACGGTCCCGGGTCACATCCGTCATATGAACTCCCGGGATCAAGCACGAACATACAATCTTCAGCCATATTCTGGCCTCCCTGTTCGTCTGCGAATAAGGCAGAGTCTGGTGGTAACCCCTCTCCTTATGTCTACTCCATCGGGCTGTGGATTGAGCCCCACACAACGTACATCTGATGTCGGCGTACGGTGGGGTGATGTTTAGCTGGCGGAGAACGTGAGCGTCTGTGTCCCGCGCTCCAACGATGGCATTAAATTGGTGGGGTTCCAGAGTGACAATCTGCCCTCTGATTTTTATTGTGTGGCTTCTGATGGCCGGGTTCCAATTTGCATAGAACTCTCGGACCAAATGAAGGTTGCACTCCTTGGGCTCCTGAAAGATAAAGCTGAGCCCAGCTGCCTCAATTCTCTGCACAATACGTGGGAACTCCTGTGCAAGTGGTTCCCGTGCAATATGTTCCTCGGGGAAGTACTTGTTTTCTTTATGTTTCACGTACCACTTCTTCCCTTCATCGGTTACCCATCTTGTTCCGTATTGGCGGCGTTGGCCGCGCGGAACAGCGGGTGCAGCTGGGACTGCGGTGCCCAACCTCAATATTTTCCGTCCGGTGCCTGAGGTAGAAGCACCCTTGCCCTTGTCCTGTCGACTTGCCATTGAACCTGTCAATATACATAAACAGCACAACGTTAAGCTAAATACAAGTTAACTTAGGCTAAGGTCGGGTTAAACTAAGTTTTACCCCACACTTAGTCCTTAACTATATTTACAATACTTCGGCAAGGATTACTCTATTTACAACCCCAAACACAAACAACTATACAACATATTGCTTAGTGCGTTCACGAAAATTTCGACAGCATAGCGCTTAGCGTACTACTCAGACTTCATACAGCTAATCCCAATCCTACTATCGCTAACAATTCAACCATCGCACAAGCAATAAAAACAAAAACTAAAAACAACGATAAAAACATTCTATATACAACCGAATCCAATTAATCAAACCAATTTACACAATTTTCGCATTTTCCCCAACAATTCGAGAATTCGTCTTCCCACAACATTCACACAATATTTACCTCGACTTATCTCAATTTACAACCACACCCCGGCATCGAATTCATCAAATTATCAAGTTGCCCAAGTCAAATTCAACAACCCAAGCCTTAGAATACAATTCTACAATCAAATTTGAATTATTCACATAATCGATGAGTTCAAACGCTAATTACAACAATCCGAACATAATCAATCACAAAATAATTCAACATCATGTTTAATTGCTACTTGGGGTGATATATTTCACCTCACATGCTCAAATTCGACTAAAATCGCCAAAAACTTGAGAGAAACGATGAAAACATACCTTTTAGTTGAAGAACCGAAGAAATTTGATGTTTTCCTTGCCTATTAGCGTGGCACGTTGGTTGGGGAGGGGGAATTGGGTGTTTTGGTCGCGGAGGAGGAGAGAAATGGGGAAAAATTGGGCAAAATCGGGGTTAATTTAAAGAAAAACACGCGGGTCACCCGGCAACCTGGTGTGACCCGGCACTGAATAAAGGGCAACGTGTCACGGAGGGTAACGCGAAGCCCCTCCTCCGTGACACGGAGCCAACGCGTTGGCTTACTGGAAAAATTAAAAAAAAAATAAAAAAAATAAAAAAATCTGGATTTTGCCTTCAACGTGTCACGGAGGGTAACGCGGAGCCCTTCCTCCGTGACACGGAGCCAATGCGCCAGTGCACTGTTTCTTCCATTAAATTATTTTTTCATACCTTGCCTTATTCTTCCCAATTCCATGAATATTTCTCTCCGTTAGACCTGAAAATCACCTCACTAAACAAAATTGGTTAGATTAATAGATTTCCCTAACTAAAATGAAAAATATTAACTAAAATAAAAATTTATACCAAGTCAAGAAAAGAAAAAAAGTAAAAATAAAAATTATTTACACTAAAAAAGAAAGAAAGAAAAAAATATTTTTCACGGGTTGCCTCCCGTGCAGCGCCTGGTTTACCGTCGCGGCTCGACGTACCAAGTTTCACCACTTTTTCCTCCACCTTGAGGATATGAATCTCACCCCTAATTTCTTCTCTAATTTCCTCCTATGCTCCAGGGGTGGTGGTGAAAAATTGTAAGGACCAAACAGTAGGTGTTGCCTTTTTACTTTATTGGCCCTCAAGTAAGCGAAGTCATTTTGTCTCTCCGCGTTGGAAAATTTCAAAATATATGGTGCTTGGCCCTCCTCTAGACATTTCTCTATAAGCTTGGAAGACTCTCTTTCTATGTTGTCAACCAAATTTAACGTCGAAAAATGCGTAGAGTGTGGTCCAATACACCTCAACTCTGAAATTGCATTTTGCTTGACCTCCTTACTTGTATACTCCTTCTCAACATCGAGATCTATTTCTCCATTAAGGTCAAATGGGAGATATTCTTTCTCTTCTTCCATGAATGGATTTTCTATAGGTATGAGCCGCTCACGGGGACACTCAAGAGATTCTAATTGTTGGGCTTCATCCAAAAATTCACCCTTGTATTCCTCTTGTAGTTCCTCTTGAATATCGGCTAAAACTGTCACCTGCGAATTATCACAAGCTTCAGCCTCAGCACACATCTCCGTGAGTTTGTCGCTCATCCTGGTTACAGCCTCGGCATTCTCCTTTTGCTGAATTATCAATTCTGCCACCGACTCCTTCATTGCTTCTGATTGCTCCAGGAGTTGTTTCATCATGTCCTCTATTTGAACTTGGCGTCCCAAGTCCTCATTTTCAACATGCCTATATTCAGCAAAAACAACAGAATGATCATAGCGGGGGCTTGGGGGAGGGGAATATGCCTTTGGACAATCACCCCAATGGCCATATTGACACCCACATATATTGCACGTGTTACAGTTTTACCACAAGTGGGGTCCTCCGCAATTCATGCAAGATTCACCGAAATATGCGTATCCGCCATTTATATTCCAAGATGTCATGTCAATGAGGGTATCCGAAGGAGAGAAAAATTAAAATGAACAAAGAATTAAAACAAATACTAAGACCAAGTTGTCAACACTTAATAAAATAAAACAAAAATACAGTAAATTTACACTTAACACAATTTCACCAATTTCCTAGCCTCCCCGGCAACGACGCCAAAAACTTGTTCGGTGCTATTTCGATTGGTATTATATATTATAAACCGACACGCAAGTGCACGTGGTCAAACAAGTAATAAAGTGGCTAAGTAAGCCAAGTATCGATCCAAGGAGGCTCAGGGTATGTAAAATTTGCCTAAGTATACCATATTCTTATCTTACTTCTAACTATGCTAACAACAACGTAACCAACAGTTAATTGAGTTTTTGTTTATAAAATATATACTAAAACTATTAACAATTATTTACCGTTAATTTAAACTATGGATATGAGCATGCCAAGGTTAAGAACAAGTAATGAATTCGATTGTAATAATAATCCGGTTAATGTCTTCCTCATGTTGCTAGCCAAGAACAGTAGCCTAGAAATTAAAACTCTCGTATTTAATTTCACTTAAGAATCATAAACCATTCGTCTACATTTCTGTGATCAAATGCAATTTACGACCTAGCAATATAATTCCGGTTCCTAAATTGACTAATACGGCTTTCAAGTATATTTCTATCAGGAAAGCACATCAAAACCCAATTTTCCCAAATCAAGTTAAGAACAATACCCTATTAATTCACAACTTTCCAATTTCTTGCTCTCTCGAGTGAAATTGGACTTTTTAGATGTACATTAATGTTGGCCAAGCACTAATGCAGTAAGAACAAGAATTAATAGAACAACATGAAAGAAGAAGAAGAAAACCATATCATTTACAATCAAAATTCACTACACATGTTCAAAACCTTAGCAAGGAAGAGAATTAGCCACTCATTTGTGGATTGAGCATCCTAAAACAAGTGTAAATCATACGTACAATTGATAGAAAGAAGAAAAGAAGAGAAGAAATCCCTTAGCTTTTTCGTTCCTCAACTGCTCCTAACCCACGTCCTTGCTCCACCAAGTCTGAACTAAAACTGAACTAATTAAAATAAACCTAAGTGTGCTATTTATACTAGTGGGAAATTTTTCACGGAATAACAAGCAACGTGTCACGGAGGCCAACGCGGAGCCTTGCCTCCGTGACACGGCGTGGACGCGGACCCACTTTGGAAATCCAGGGTCCGGTAAATTAGCCTCAACGTGGCACGGAGGCCAACGCGAAGGCCTATCTCCGTGCCACGGAGCTGTCGCGAGGCTTCACTGGAATTTGTCCATTAATTCCCTCTCCAGGCAGTGTGCCTCCGCGATGGTAGCGTGGCACAGCGCCATCGCGGAGCCCTTATATTCTGCACATTCCAATGTCGTCTCCATGCTCGCATCCAAGTCCAACTCCGATATTTTTCCAACATGCATTTTTGCTCCTAAAAATCATATTTACCTGCAAAACAAATGCTAATCATGTTGGTTAGTATAAATTCACATTTTATTACCAATTACATGAGAATATATACATATTGCACACAAACAAGGCGAAAATAATACGTTTGAGTATCACTTGGGCATATAAATCTGCCCAAGATCAGCTACCTTACCACTAGCAACGACTGTAATGATAATATATAAATATAAGGTGCACCAGGTCTAATGAATCCGTCATTAGCTACGGGATCTATCAATGTCTACTCCCCAAACATCTGATGAGCTGAAGGGATAGGTTCCCTACTAACTTTGCATAATCTGAAAACTGAAATGACTAAGAAAGCATAAAACAAAACTCTTGTCCTCGGATGATGAGGACTCACCAACTCTGAGCTGTGGTGACTTTTTGGAGAACTGTAACTGGGCAGTTTCTGTATACCCTCCGTGCTAAGACTGACTCACCGATAGGAGTAGAAATTGAGAAAGGGTTCTGAGAGAATTTTGGGACTAACATCGAAGTTTAGCAACATATGGGGTCATGAAGGATAATATCCCTGGATCTAACAATATATTAACATCCAGGTGAAAGACTCGAAACATACCCCTGATCATATCTGGTGAATTCTCTTGATCCTGGCATGATGAAAGTGCATGGAAACGGTTGTGACGCTGTTCGCCACCTGTCAGGGGCGGATCTACGTGTATAGATGGGGGTGCCACGACACTCGCACGCTTCGATTGAAATTTTGTATATATATGTATATATATACAATATATCTTATAAATATCATTCTTTCCACCCATAACAACAAGCTAGTGTCTGGTGCCAGTGGTCAATAGTCAAATGTTCTACTCCTTGGTCGTGAGTTCAACTCTAAATGGCGTGATTTGTAGCCAAATTTTTATGCCTGCAGTTTTTGTTTTATTTTGTTGAGAAAAGGATCAATTCGAATTCGAACCCATGATCATTAGAATAAAAATTAATATCCTTTCCATTAGGCCATGGGCATCATACATTTTTAATTTACATCATCTATATTACCTGTTAATCCATCTGATATCTAAATTGTAAAAATTCATAACTTTGATTTCTGCTATAGTTTTTCGTTTTAATTTTTGTTGATTTTCCCCCCCTTATTATTTTAAGCATAAAATATCACTCTCTTCATGTAAATTATATGACACACTTTTCTTTTTTAGTCTATCTCAAAAGAATTCTTTTCTATTATTAGAAAAAACTTTACTTTAAAATTTTCTTTTTATTCTTAATGAAATATTTTATAGCCACACAAATGTGTGAGGTTTATTTTACACTACAATTTCAAATATCTTTTTTTCTTTCTTAAATTTTGGGTCTAGTGAAATGCTGTCACATAAATTGGGCGGAAGGAGTAATAATTTTCTTCTTCCAACAAATTCTTTCTCCTCTCTTTTCGTCAAAATTTAAAAAAAAACTCAACAATTATTTTCTCTTATTTTCTAAATTATTTGGATAAAATGCATATAAAAAATGTCTAGGCTATGATAATTTAAATCTTGTTGAAAATTTTAATTTATAAAATAAAATGCATGCATAGAGGACGAAATGGAAGTTACATCGAAATCTCATTTGATTTCTTTAGCCTTTTAAGATTTTCTATTGGTGTGAATCAACACTTTAACATAAGACTTCGTCTCCATTACTGTAATTATGTATGTGAAATTCTTCAGCCTCTTTATATTTAATCTGTTACATAGAGAATGAAGTGTTTATAGATATAAATAATTATTCCATCATTGAGTGTTTTAAGAATATAAAAACTCGCTGAGTACATTTATAAATGAATGACATATATGCAAACCCAGTATTGTTGAAAGCTTTTTTTTCTTTTCGCCGAGTTATCATAATTATTTTATTTTTTTGTTTGATTTATTTGTCTTTATAAATCGAAAAGACGAACAATCAAACTGAAGTCGCCCAAGTTTCTATTTATGAGATCGAAAATAGTTAAATATTTGCTCTATTTAATCAATACGTTTATATTTAAAATGGTATGACACCCGTAATCTTCAAATTCTGGATCCGCCTCTGCCACCTGCACTAGATGAGGCACCCTACTTGGATAGGCGAGCTGTTGGAGCTACTAGAGTTGCTAAAGAGGTGTCTTGGGTACGACTGCTGACATCACCCTGTCTGGCTGATGGACAATCTTTGAGTCTGTGATCTGGCTTACTACATCTAAAAAAAGCGTCCTTACCAATCAAATATTCTCTAGGGTGATTCCTTCCACACTTCTTACGAGCTGGGAAAGTGCATCCTCCAGTCATGCTCCCACGAGACTTGGAGCCTGGTGCTCAGTCCCTATGATCACCTCTAGTCCTGGGGGATGTAACGCTAGCTGACGAAGGCGCTGGAGAAGATGACCTTTAATGGGGCTGTGAGCAATTTCCACCACCTGTCCTTTGCTGAGAGAATTCAAAGTTTCTTGTCCTGGCCCTCTTGCTCTCCCTTTCTTTCTCCTTTAACTTCTCTTCCTCAATATGTTAAGCATGAATCATGAGTCAGGAGATATCCATGTCACTGATGAGGTGGTCCTGCACTCCTTGACCACCAAATCTAATACTCCTGACACAAACTTACTTATTTGAGCCCTCGGCTTAGCAACCATCTCCGAAGCATACTTAGACTGCTAGGTGAATTTCAGGGCATACTCCTAAACCATCATGGAGTTCTGCTTCAGGTTAATGAACTCCTGTAAATCCTCGTTCACCTTTGAACCATGAAACTCCGGCGGGATCATCCTGGTGAAATCTCACACCTTTACAGCTGCAGCATTCCCGTTGGGATTCATGGGTGCAACCTCCTGCTAGTTGACCCAAGCGGTCATGGCCTGTGCCAGCATTTGGAAGGCAGCCGTGAACTCCGCATAGGTAACTTGTTCATTCAGAGGGTCTGCTGGAGCTGGTGGGGCTGGCTAATTTCTATTACCTTTTCTCCTTCGGTTTACTCTTTGGGGAGGTATTTTCCTGTAAACATGTATAGCACAAGTTAAAAGAGTAAAGAGAATTAGACTTTATCAAATGATACAAACCATGAAAGAAGGGAAGTTTCCTGAGAACATTTTGTAGCCTCTTCCTTATAAGTGTGATGCGCTTCACATCTATGAAAAATACTCTACATGATACGGCTTAGAGACACCCCAGGACACTCCTCAACCTGATACTCTGATATCAAGTTTGTCACTACCCAAGTCATAGACCCTGAATGCGACACGGGACCTAGAACCACGATTGGCTCCACGTTAACCCATGGCATCTATATAACATAAACATAAACTAAAAAACTGAGCGAAACAAACCTTGATATATACCATAAATGAAATAAATATGAAATATTAAACTGAAACAACATAAGCCAACTTGCTAAACATATAAACATAACAGTTTGAAAGCCTCTAAACATTTGATAAGATGAAGGCATAGGTTCCCAACTAACTCTACATAATCTGAAAACTTAAATGACTAAGAAAGCATAAAACAAAACTCTTGTCTTCGGATGGTGAGGACTAACCAACTCTGAGCTGATCAGGGACAAGAATGTATCTAGCAGCAGGGTTGAGACTAAACACCCGAACCTATATCATGAGACGATATAGCATAAAATATGCGGTCAGTACTTTGAATGTACTAAGAATGTGAAATAAGTAAAACATGAGGGTACGGGTATTTCGTTAAAAATCATAACCATGTTTTAGTCATAAAATGTTAAAGACTTTATCGTAAGCTGAAGTACGATGACCCAAGGGTTAAAACATAAACATAAAGCTGAACATGTATAAATTCATAAGCAAGTTCATAAGATAATCAATCGGTCATGTACAAAATACTTTAAGTCAATGCACCATAAGACATGAAAGTAGGAGATTCTCATAATTGACATGCTCCAAGTGAGCATCATGGAGCCCAACCTATAATCCTATTCGGGAAGGTATTCATACCTTGACAAGAGTAAGAACCACGAAGGCGTAACTTAACTTATGAGCCCATTCAGGCAAGGAGATACTCTCAATTGGCGAGGACCTCTTCATACCTACGGTGACATGTAGTTATGAGACTTGGGTTATCTGAACCCGTATTCGCTTAGTGTTAAATACTACTCCCAAAATATATATAGGTGCTCATAAGTATACTTGAAATATGATAGGTTTTGCATAGACTAGTTTAAAATCATGTAAGTTACTAAATTCCTTGAAGTAATTAACTAGCCATGCAAAATGGTGCTGATTCTACAACCATGATACCTAGCACTGAAATTCAAGAAAATCATACTCATTTTGAGCAAATATGCTAAATTGAATATAGAAAAACATAGGAGTTTTTCAAAGTAATCAACCCAATCATAATTATAAATTTTTCAATCACATCATCACTTAATCCAAGGACATAATCCAGACTCGTAAAAATTTTAAAATTTTTCATGTTTATGTTGTCAAGATTCTATAACGATCGGTTGGGTCGTTACACTCTCATGTACCCGAGAGTGACATTCTATAATAACTTAAGTATGCATTCTTTCTCAAGCAATATACAATAAATAGGCATAGTCAATCGATGACCACTCAATCAACTTAAATAAACACATGTTGAATAAGTAGAGGAAATTCAAAGGGCTACTATATTAAAACGTAAGAAGAATTCATCCTACAAAAGATTTTATCAAAATCCTAAATAAGAAATCTAGCTACTCATAATATTATTGGAAAACATAGGATAAAACTCCATACAAACAATTAAAACAAGGAAGAAAGTTAAACACGAAGTTGAATTTTCGTCGTTTCCACATTTGTATGTTCTTACCTCCAAAATAATGTGTTTTTCCTCCAAAAAATATTTTCAAGGATGTTTATACCACTTAGGATGTAAAAAATTGAAGAAACTAATTAAAATATGTTGGAATAATTTTATATTGGCTCGTCTAAACTCTCGTTTTGCAAGGATCATGAACGAGTCTGGCCAGCTTCAAAATTTCTCTTGTTTCTTGGCTCGTCTATTTGGCTTGCAAGGTGAAGACCTAAAATGAGTCCAACCATCCTTCAATCTTCATTCTTTCTCATCAAATCAAACTAAGATCTTCTTCTTTTGATCATGTTGATCCAATATATTTTCTACACACATAAAACTGGTATTGAGTTCAAAACATCCAAGATAACTGTAATACCCTGAAAGTACCAAAGATCAGACCCGTGGGATGAAGTGGAGAAAATAGAAAAAAAATTTGTACCAGATCACAGGACAACTCGTTAGGTGACTTGTTAAGTTACTTGACGGAATCGTTCCATGACTTGTGAAGTGGTGCCCAGCTAGAGAAGAATAGTCGTCAGGGGGTCATGTAGGATGGTGTAACAAGTCGTTGTAACTCCCCACGAGTTGTGGGTTGACCTATTGGTTGGGCAAGGTGGAAAATAAAGCTGAAATCCAGTGATCAGGACAAATAAAGGGATGAGTCGTGGTGTCACTTCATGGCTCGTCGAGTGAGCCATTGTTAGGATGGATGAAGAAGGAGAATGGAATTCTAGTGGTGGAAACGGGGTTAGGGGACGACCCGTCAAGCCACCACACACTTCGTCCAGTCCCTCGTTTGGATTGCAGTATCATTTTTTCTGCGAAGTCAGTAAGGATATTCTTGTAATTTCTAAGCTCCTGAGTCTTAAGCTACGTCATTTTAAGCTCTAAAAGAAGTGTATTAAGGGAGTTTAACCTATTATAATATATTCAACTCCAATGCATGTAAGTTTAGAGGTTTTCTATTAAAGATCAAGCTTAAATCCTTCAATGTCTTCTCCAAATCTCTTGGGCTCTCAAAGACAAGTGTAGATTTCGCTCACCCAGGTATGTAGTGCTTCGAATGAGAGTTTCCTTTCACTCTCATGCCCATATCTCTCCTCAATCTCATGAATTCAAGTCTTAATGTAAGTTGATGATCCTATTGGGTTTTAACCCAATTTTATGAAATTTTCTATGATTTATTTATGGGTCAATTCCCTTCATGTTTCAAAGCATATTTTTAATTATGGGTAGATTTTATATACAACTTGATTTTAAATTCATGATTTCAATTTACTAGAATTATTCCCTATTATGCAAGTTTTATGAAGAGTCAAGTTTATGATTCATGATTTCAAGTATGATGAGATACCTAGCATAAATGAATGTTTATAAATTACCCATGTATGAATCCATGATTTTTACTTATGAAGTCTATTTCAAGCATGCATGATTTTAAGATTTGGGCAAGCCCATACAAGTTAAGTATGTTTTCATGAAAAGGCCAAGGCTAATAAGATCAGCTTATCATATGTTTTGGAGTCAAGACTCCCCATGTTCAGATTTCAGACTATGTACGTAATTATGGTTTCAGCTTCGTTGAAAAATGATGGGAGCATTATGCATGTTTTTGGGAGTAGTGTCTAGCACCAAGTAGGCTTGGGGTTCCAAGGTCCCCGGTCTCAAAACTAAGCACTAACTTAGATTTATATATTTACATAGGGACCTCCCTTGTGAGCTTCCCCTGCCCTCAAAGGGACCTTCAACTTGATATTGATATCATGGTAGCCTCCTTAGCTCTGGCAAGGTTTTGAATGGCTATATCCACTTGAGTGTGACAGTTGGGGCATCATGTAAACTCTATCATGATGGTGTCAGTTAAGATGAGTCCTCCCAAAGACGAGTCCTCCCATTATTCCTTATGATTTCAGTTATGCATGCTTATGATGTCAGAATTTTAGCAACCTTAGTGTTGTCCAGAAAAATGTCAGTTGATTAGTTTGATCATAGTTAATTTTTGAGGTGTCAGTGATGTCTCCCAATTATTAGAATTTATACTCAGACATCAGTTATCAGATTTTTTATGGTTCTTTAGACGGTTATGACACTTCCAGAAAAGCAGCTCTGAGCAGTCTTAGAACCACCAACTTCAGCCTCAATTTGTTCTTTAGACGACTACGACGCTCTTAGATGAGCAGCTCTGACCAGTCTTAGAACACCAGTTTTCAAATTCGGTTTGATAAGACTCTCAGGGTACTCTCAGACAGTATCTCTGAGCTAGTTGTAGTCTTGAGCCCGCAGTATCGAGCTATCCACTTGGCAGTAGTAGTCATGGTAGGTTCATCCAGTGGGAGTAGGACTTAGCACCGAGAGGGCCGGGGTTCCAGCGCACCCAGGTTCCTAGAACTAACTTGCCACTGTAGGTTATATTTTATCGGCCTCACGGCCCCATACAGTGAACTCATAGTCCATGCCTTTTGTTATGCCCCGAGAACCCAAGGATCACGTCCGGAAGTGAATCAAGAGAAAAGTTGGAAAATGTTGCGGCAGTTGCAGAATGGGTCATTTAACAACTCATGAGGAGGCCAAACGAGTTGTCAAGTGACTCGTGGGGAAGGCCTGAGTTGATGAGGGACTCAGTGTCCTCACGGACAATGTAACGACTCGTGGTCAGACACCACGAGTTGTCATTTCAGTCATGGGGTGGTTCTAGATTAAGATAGTACGACCTATCCAGTGTACTTAACGGATGGTACCTAACGAGTCATCGTCAGTCCTAACGACTGTTAGGAGGGCCGCTACCAAGCCAATTGAATCTTCTTGAACAACGAGGCAGTGTACTTGACGAAAGGGTGTAACGAGTCGTATCACCGGGGGAAGAGTCGTCATGTACTCCGTTAAGAGCCAAAGGAAAATTTCTAGTGGACTTGATGAAAAGACCAGACAACCTGTCGATCTTGGCAACGAATCATCAGGTCGCCCGTTAGGGTCACCTGACAGTTATTTTCTGCGAATTAGTAAGGGCCTTCTCGTAATTTCCTACCCTCCTAATACCGAAACTACGTCGGTTTGGGGTCGGGACCAGGTCTTTTAAAGGGGAATCATTCCTAAAAACTTCATTTTTATTCATATAAGATTATAGAGGAAGGAGGAAAGGGAATTCAAGTGTCTTCTCTAAAATTCTTCAAGAATCTACCAAGGGTTTTCAAGGAAGTTGGGAGACTCAAAATTTTTTAGGTATGTGGGGTTTGAATGGGTAGTTTAGTCCCTACCCATGCCCATTTCTTCCCATTTCCTATGTTTAACTTGCTAAATTCTTATAGGTCTTAACCCCGTTTGCATGATTCCTCAATAGTTTACATGAGCTTGTGGTATTGTGTTTCAATTGTGGGTTTTGAAGTGTTTGGGTCGACTTTACTTGTATATATTTTATATTCCCTAATTTAAGACCCTAAATGTATGGATATCCAATTATCAGGGATTTTTAGTAAAATTTATGTTCATAATGATTCCGCAAGCACGATATGAATTTTTGAATTTAAAGCATGTCTTCAAGTTTTCTATTTCTCATGTTGTCATGACCATGTTTTGCATGAAGTAAGCATTTCAAACATGATTAAGATTTTGGGCCATGCCCGGATGGCGTGAATGATTCATGAACTATGTCCTTGGCCGACTCAGGGGTCCAATTCCATGGCTAGTAATATGAATTGTCAAGTATGTCATGATTCCCATGTTTTCACTAGCCATGCATGTCATGTTATGAATGTTATGAGCACGTTGCATGTTTTGGGAGTAGTACTTAACACCAAGTAGGTTCGGGGCCTAGGTTATGCCCCGAATCTCAGAACAACGTGCCACCGTAGGATCATGTTTGGGACCTCCTCAGTGACTGTCCCCTATGCCCTACGGGGCCTTCATGAATGATATCACGCCTTCATGGCTCATACCCTTGGCAAGGTATGAACGGCCTCCCGACTAGGCGTACAAGTCGGACTTCGTGTGTGCTCTTGTGGAGTATGTCGGTTATAGAAATCCCCCATTGTTCCTCATGGTTTTGAAATATGCATGATTATGTTCTTTTGGCTCAAGTTAGGATTTATGAAATTTTTTCCCTGCATGTTATGACTTTGATGAGTTTATGAATATTTTTGTAAATATTGAGCCTTACTATACACTTATGGTTTCAGTTTTATGATCATGATGTCCCCACTCCTATAAGTTTTATGTTGTTAAGCATTATTTTTCATACCTTACATACTCAGTACTTTTCAAGTACTGACCCATATATTTTCAGGATCTAGTTCGCAGGTTCAGTATCATCCCTGGTTCGTGCTCAGTTCTGCTAAATCTCCAGTGGTGAGTCCCATGATTCGAGGGCTGCATGTTCGGACTTGTTAAATTATCTTATATTTTCCAAATGTTTTGGTTAGTTGGGGTCTTGTCCCTTCAACCCGTCTTTTTATGATTAGAGACTTTCAAACTTATTTGTAGTATTTTTTCATTGATGGATGTATTTCGGTTTGTCGTTCCTTACAATTCATGATACGATTTTCAGTTAGCTTGTGATTGATACGTTAAGTCTTCCGCCTTTTATGAATGAATTAGTATTGTGCTCACGCCATGGGTTGACTTGGTGTCTTTCGGCACTCCTTGTCATGTGTCTACGATCAGGGTGTCCTTTCAGGTCGTGACAAACTTTGTATCAGAGCCATAGGTTTAGATGTGTCCTAGGGAGTCTGAAAGACACGTTAGGTAGAGTATTTTTAATAGGTGTGATGCGTGTCACACTTATGACGAAGAGGCTGCTGAACGTTTTAGGAAATGTTCCCTTCTTTCATGATCTATGTCATGCAGTCAAAATCTCTCCCTCTTTCTAATTCGTGCGTTTCGCGATTGTACAAACTTATGGCTCCCAAAAGGATAATAAAAAAAAGGAACAGAAGTGATGAAGGCCACATGGGAGGCAATGATGATGGGCGTCAGCAAGCCCCACCTCTTCAGGAGCCCCAGGCGCCCGAGCCAGCTGTCCATGCTGAGTTTCAGACGGCTATTCAAATGCTGGTGCATGCCTTGACCGCTCAGGTGAACCAGCAGGCTGTTGCACCTGTTCCTCAGAACGATAATGCAGCGGCGGCTGGGTTAGAGACTTTCTGAGGATGAACTCTCCCGAGTTCACAAGGGCAAAGGTGGACGAGGATCCACACGAGTTCATCGAAGGGATTTTGAAGGTCACTTAGGTCATGGGAATGACAAGTGGGGAATGTGTTGATTTGTCCTCTTATCAGCTGAAGGAGGTCACTTACATTTGGTTCAAGCAATGAAGGGATAGTAGGACAGCGGGAGCAGGCCCTATCAGTTGGGATGAGTTCCGCATAGCCTTTCTCAACAGGTTCTTCCCTTGGGAGATGAGGGAACTGAAAGCAACTTAATTTGTCAGCCTTAAACAAGGAAATATGACGGTGTTTGAATATTCACTTGAATTCACTCACCTGTCAAAATATGCCCCGGAGTTAGTGATGGACCAAAGGGTGTGGGTGAGCAGGTTCGTGCAAGGAGTAGCGGAGTATATGGACAAAGACTGCAGAACAGCCATGCTATATCAGGATATGGACTACATACAGATAGTCCTCTATGCTCAGCAGATGGAAGCAGCTCATGTGAGGAAGAGAGAGGCCAAGAGGGCCAGAACTGATAGCCACAGGTTCTCCCAGCCTAAGCCAAGGTGTGAATTTCACCATTTACCAACACAGGTCCACTGCACCAGCACCATCTTCAGCCAGTACTCCATCCAGGCCACTGGACGGCCAGAGGAGCACGACCTCAGGTTCGAGGAGTCAAAACAGCATGCGCACAGAGCGCACATTCCCATCTTGTGCTACCTATGGAAAGAACCACCCAGGGAAATGTTTGGTGGGCTTAGATGCTTGTTTTGGGTGTGGTAAACCTAGACACAGACTTAGGGATTGCCCCGCAGCTAGGTCAGGGGGTTGTGGAGCCTGCACTTCAATAGCCAGTTCAACCGTCCCAGTAGCACGTCAGATTCAGTAGGGTGCTCCAACTGGCTCAGTTGGCGGCCAACGCCAGAATCGGTTTTATGCATTGGGCTCTCGACAGGAGCAGGAGGCTTCTCCCAATGTGGTTATGGGTATGTTGCGAATTTATCATATTGATGCTTATGCTTTATTAGATCCGGGGGCCACATTATCTTTTGTGACACCTTACAATTCTAGTTACTTTGGAGTCAATCCTTAAATCTTGTCCGAACCATTTTCTGTCTCTACCCCGGTTGGTGATTGAGTCGTAGCGGGCGGGTATATAGAGGTTGCCTGATGTGCTGTGTATATAGCGAGGCGTGTATATATAGGAGATGATCATAGGCTATTGTTGTGTTAGCCCACTTTTTGCCTATACTGCCCTACTAAAGTTTCATGAATCCCTTGATTCCAAGTTTGAGCCTTAATTGACCATATTTCTTTGATTTGCTTGCTAACTGTACCCATTTGTTTATAATGAACCTGTTTGGCCCTGTCCTTCCTTGGATAGTGTGAACGTCAACATAAGCAAAATGCTTGAGTTGAGGATGGCTAAAGTAGGGGTGCATAAATGGTGGGAGCGAGAGGAAAGAAAAGAAAAAGAAGAAAAATGGTGAAAAATAAGGTGTGGTGAGGTGAAAAAGTAAAAAGCTGAAAATTTGAGAATATTGAAAAAAGAAGATAAATTCAAAATAGCTTGAAAGTGTTGAAAAATGTGAAAAAAAATCACCTTACCCATGTGAATGTTCATAAAATGGGAAAAAGGGAAGAAAAGGAGACCAAAAGAATGAAGGGTGAAATAGGAGAACGGTGTAGCCAACGAATGTAGTGCCGAGGAAGGGGTAGTCACTAATAACTTTTTTTATTTTATCATGTCCATCCCTAAGCCTACGTTACAAGCAATATAAAGTCCTAATGCATAATACTTGCAGCTCTTTGAGAGAGTGAGTGCTTCATTTGCCTAGTTCCATGTTTCAGTTGATACTTCATACTAGAGAGGGGACTTCAATTTTTGTGAGGGTACATGGATTATGTTTGCTTTTACCATTTATTTGTGTGAAACACATAGGTGATGACTTGATTGCTTGTTGATAGCTAGATGACATGTCTTGGTCCTTGAATATGATGTTTTGAGGTTGCTTGCAATACATTAGCTGATGATGTTTCAAGAGGAAGGGTCAATAGAGTTTGGAGTGCACAAATTTGTTTGAGTTTTGGCTGTAATATCTTTTGTTTATTTTCTAGTTGAGCGTCGTGTTTAGTTTTTTTCTTTGCTTGAGGACATGCAAAAGTCTTAAGTTGAGGGTGTTGATGTGCTGTGAATTTACAACACTATTGACGCTCAAAACTAAGAAAATAGCATGGACTTAAGTAATTTATGTGGATATGAGGAACTTTTCCTTTGATTTCAAGATAAATGGGTGTTGGAATAATAAATTACAAAAGGAAGCCAAAAGTGTGCAAAAAGTGCAGACCAGAGTACGATCCGTAGGATGGAACTATGAGTCGTACTGAAGGATTTGATGAGAAGCTGAAAGATAACCTGGAAGAATGAATTTATGAGACTTGTCACAGATCGTACCATGGTGGTACGAGTCTTGGTAAGCAAGTCGTGATGAAATCAAGAAGAATTGCACTGAAGGCTGATTCTCAGTACAAAAGCACCTACAACCCGAGAGATGAATGTACGAGTCATACCATACCGGTCATAGTGAAGTTTAGAAGAAGGTTCAAAAGTTCAGGATCAAGCCACGGGTGTCAATGTTTGAGTAGTAGAAAGTTGGTACGAATCGTACCTTGGCCCAACACTTAGCCAAAATTCAGCCAACATTCCAAGCCACGAGTTGATGTCACGATCCATGAGAAGCCCCTACGAGTCGTAGGTGGACCCTTGACGAGGTCGGCACCAGATATGGAAAGCAGTCCTGTTAGTTTAGGAAAAGGATTCTTGTGTCTCTATATATACTTTTTATGTTTATTTTTTATTGGGAAGAGGACGAATAGACTTAATTCTAGGAGGAAAACATTGTAGTAAGCAAATTTGATATCATTGAGAGATAGAATTGAGTTGGTTCAACCTTGTGATCAACCTTTTGTTGAATTCATCTTGTTCTTGCTACTTGTTATTCAAGATTTAGTGGTTTAATTGAAGGAATTGTTTTTCTCAATCATCTTTGTAAGTATTGTTATATGTTTTCAACAATGAACACAAATCACAACCTTACAACTATGAGAGGCTAAAACCTCCATAACTAGGGTTGTGGGGACCCATGGTGGATTAACTAGCTAGGGTTGCACAAAGTGATTCTAAAACCAATACCAATTACTTATATTGTATTCTATTCATCTTTAATGATTCTTAGCAGTGTACAACATTAGGAAGTGCCTGAATTCTTTACTTGCTTTGGTCGAAGAGGTAGAGATTAGGAAAAGAGAATTACAATGGAGCCTTGATCTTGATGATCATTGTATTAACTTGAGCTGTGGTCGCAGGATAGTTATATCTGGAACTTAGTGATAACGTTTAGTTTGCAAAACTCATGAGACTTGGTCGAGTAATTGAGGATAGTCATTCAACAGGGATTTGTCGATCGTTTGAATAAACCTAAGTTATAAGTTCTATAAGTAAGTATTGGTAAAGATCACAAATGTATACCCAAAACTGTTATGAACCCATGGGGAACATAAACCCTAGTTATCCTTTAATTATTGATTCACAACTATAATCTTGACTATTGCTTATTTTTATTATTTCTTTTTGTTAGAATTCCCTCTTTGTGAAGTAATTACCATACAAGTTCATCTACTGGCTGTAATCTAGATCTTCCATATTCCATGTGGGTTCGACCCCAACCTATAAGTTTGGGTTCTTTACTTACAACGTCCACTTCATACTTCAGTTGGAAGTGTGGTTTGAGCGTTATCAAAAAGTGGCACCGCTGCCGAGGAATACGGCTAAGACTAGGTTATTTTCTTGTATTTGACTTTTGGTAATTACTTCTTTAATTACGTTTATTTCTCTTTTTATTTGATACCCACAGGCTGTCATCCGGTGGATGCCGAGCACTCAGAGTATAGGATAGCCCCTTGTTCCACTCAATCCCTAAGTCGAACGAACCCGGCATAGAATGGAAAACCCTGAGCAGAGAGAAGCCCGCTTAGCTGAAGAAGCTAGGCAAGCCAAGCTAGCTCGGTTAGATGCACTTCAGCAAGCTGGTGATGATAGAGATGAAGTGGTGAATGCTGGTCGACATGGGAGGGGCAATCGAGCTCAAAGATTTGCCCTTCAGTTCTTCGATGATGATGATCCAGATATTGATGAGGTTGGGTCAACTGGAGCAATTGTGCCACCACCACTGCCCGCTGGGGCCAAATTCGATATTATGAGCACCATGATTCAATTGGTAATATGAAAGGGGTGTTCAGCGGATGCCAACCTGCACTTGATGAATTTTGTAGGAATATGCAAAGCATACAGGTTGCCCGGAGTAAGCCAGGATGCAATAAGACTCCGACTCTTCCCTCTCTCTCTATTAGGGGAAGCTACTTTGTGGTTATCGGAGTTACCCAATGACTCCATAACCAACTGGAGGGATCTGAAACAAGCCTTGTTTGAAAGATTCTTCCCCCAGAAAGGATGTTATAGTTAAAAGATGAGATCTATAATTTCCAGTAGATTAAGACAGAGGCACTTCACGAGACCTGGTTGAGGTTCAAGAAGAAGTTGACTAAGTGCCCGAACCATAAAATCCCAGATGACAGTTTGTTGGAAATCTTTTACAGGTCTCTTAATAATAGCACCAAGGCTGTAGAAGACACAGTGGCGGGTGGAGCATTGATGAGTCACACCTGGGAGGAAGCAGCCATTATCCTTGACAGGGTGGCAAAGACGAATAGGGCCTGGCATACGAGGGAGGCTGATGCAGTGGCAGGTACATATGCTATTGGTTTGACTGCAGACCAATGAAGGAAGGAGGAAGAACGCGATCAGGAGTTG
Organism: Datura wrightii; assembly: GCA_035772735.1. Taxonomy (NCBI): domain Eukaryota; kingdom Viridiplantae; phylum Streptophyta; class Magnoliopsida; order Solanales; family Solanaceae; genus Datura; species Datura wrightii. The sequence goes on from JASDFA010000003.1 coordinate 12,166,626, forward strand.
GCTCACATGCGCACATCATTGGATTTGCTGACAAAGCATATCCTGGGAGCAGGAGCTAAAAAGGTAAATGCAGTGGGAACACAAGGAAGGGAGCAGGGAGCAGAACACTCTGATTCTGAGGAAGAGGCAAGCTTGCTAGATAGCCAAGTGGCGGGTTTCCGAGCCAACTCCCAAGTGTCTGGATAAGACAATTGGCGCCAAGGTTCTGGAAATCAAGGTCGGAACCAATACAGGGACAACTACAACAGGAACGGGTTCAGAGATAGGAGCCGTGGTCGTGAGCGAGAGGGAGAATGGAGAAGGAATGACGGATACCGATATGACCGGATTGGGGTCTATGTGCCTCCTAACGCATGAGAAGGGGAGGCTGGAGCTGATGCCGGGATATGCAAAATTCATGAAGGACCTGGTGACAAAGAAAAGATCTATAAGTTATGAGTCAGTTGACAATGTCCATCATTGTAGTGCCATAGCAAAAAGGGTCTTAGCTCAGAAAAAGGAAGAACCTAGATCTTGATGATCATTGTATTAACTTGAGCTGTGGTTGCAGGATAGTTATATCTGGAACTTAGTGATGACAGTTAGATTGCAAAACTCATGAGACTTGGTCGACTAATTGAGGATAGTCATTCAATAGGGATTGGTCGATCATTTGAACCTAAGTTATTAGTTCTGTAAATAAGTATTGGTAAAGATCACAAGTGTATACCCAAAACTTTTATGAACCCATGACCCTAGTTTTCCTTTAATTATTGATTCACAACTATAATCTTAACTGTTGCTTGTTTTTATTATTTCTTTTTATTAGAATTCTCCCTTTGTGAAGTAATTACCATACAAGTTCATCTACTGGCTGTAATCTAGATCTTCCATATTCCCTGTGGGTTCGACCCCAACCTATAAGTTTGGGTTCTTTATTGACAACGTCCGCTTCATACTTCAGTTGGAAGTGTGGTTTGAGTGTTATTATTTCCCTATTACAGTATTACATATGGTTACCTCCGCAGACTTAGTAGAATTGGCTATGACTGATTTTGATATTATCTTAGGCATGGATTGGTTGTTTGCATGTTATTCTTCTATGAACTATAGAACTCGGGCAATGGAGTTTCGGTTTCCTGTTGAATTGGTTTTAGAATGGAGGGGTGCTTCAGCGGTACCTGTAGGTCGATTTATCTCCTATATCAAGGCCAGAAAAATGATTTCCAAGGGCTGTATTTACCACTTGGTTAGGGTTAAGAATGTCACATCTGAGACCCCGACCATTCAGTCAGTCCCAGTGGTGTGTGAATATCCCAAGGTATTTCCAGATGACCTACCAGGTGTTCCTCCCGAGAGGGAGATTGATTTCGAAATTGATCTATTGCCTGACACGCAACCCATATCAATCCCTCCTTACCGTATGGCACCAGCAGAACTAAAAGAGTTAAAGGAGTAGTTAAAGGATTTGCTAGATAAGGGTTTCATTAGACCGAGTAAGTCCGCATGGGGTGCCCCAGTGTTGTTCGTCCAGAAGAAAGATGGTTCCCTACGTATGTGTATTGACTATAGACAGTTGAACAAGGTCACTATCAAGAATAGATACCCTTTACCCTGGATTGATGACTTATTCGACCAGCTTCAGGGTGCCAAATACTTATCTAAGATAGATCTCAGGTCCGGGTATCACCAACTCAGGGTTCGGGAGAATGACATCCCAAAGACCGCTTTTAGACCCGGTATTGCCATTATGAATTTGTTATGTCTTTTGGACTAGCCAATGCCCTGCAACTTTTATGGATTTGATGAACAGGGTATTTAAGGATACTTGGATATATTTGTGATCGTGTTCATTGACGACATATTGATATACTCCCGGAGCGAGGAGGAGCATGCTGCACACCTGAGGGTAGCACTCCAGACCCTCAAAGACAACTAGTTATATGCCAAGTTCGGCAAATGTGAATTCTGGCTGAAATCAGTTCCATTCTTGGGGCATGTAGTGTCAAGCAAAGGCATAAGGGTGGACTCCTAGAAAATAGAGGCGGTAAAGAACTGGCCCAGCTCGGTAAACCCTTCGGATATCAGAAGCTTTTTGGGCTTAGTAGGTTACTATCAGAGGTTTGTGGAAGGTTTCTCATCCATTGCAGGCCCATTGACAAGATTGACTCAGAAAAAGGTGAAGTTCCAATGGTCGGAGGCTTGTGAGAAGAGCTTCCAGGAACTGAAGGCCAGACTCACTTCAGCACCAGTGTTGACTTTATCGGAAGGTACCCATGGCTTCGTTGTATATTGTGATGCTTCGAGGGTCGGACTGGGATGTGTATGATGCAGCACGGGAAATTCGTAGCATATGCTTTCAGGCAGTTAAAAACACATGAGAAGAACAACCCGACCCATGATCTTGAGTTGGCCGCGGTGGTATTTGCTTTGAAGATATGGCGACACTACTTGTATGGGGTTCATGTAGATGTATACACAGATCACAAGAGTTTACAATATGTGTTTACACAGAAGGAACTAAATCTTCGGCAACGGAGGTGGTTAGAGCTACTTAAGGACTACGACATGAGTGTCCTTTACCACCCGGGTAAGGACAACATGGTAGCAGACTCCCTTAGTAGACTTTCTATGGGAAGTGTGTCACATGTGAGTGAAGAAAGGAAGGAGCTAGTAAAGGAGGTACATCGACTTGCATGGTTGGGAGTTAGACTAGTCGGCTCGACTGATGGTGGGGTAGTAGTTCAGAATGGGTCAGAGTCATACTTGGTAACATAGGTAAAGGCTAAGCAAGATGAGGACCCAATATTGGTAAGTTGAAAGAAGCTGTTCAAAGTCAGAAAATAGAAGTCTTCTCCAAAGGGGGAAATGGTGTGTTTCGGTACCAGGGTAGCTTATGTGTTCCGAACGTGGGGGATTTGAGGAGTCGGATGTTGCATGAGGCTTACGGATCCAGATATTCTATCCACCCAGGTGCCACCAAAATGTATCATGCCTTGTGGGAAATCTACTGGTGGAATGGCATGAAGAGGGATATTGCAGAATTTGTAGCCAAGTGCCCGAATTGCCAACAGGTGAAGTCGAGCATCAGAGACCGGGGAGTGTACTTCAAGACATCAACATTCCTACTTGGAAGTGGGAAGAAATCAACATGGACTTTGGTATAGGTGTGCCCTGCACTCGTAGACAGCATGACTCCATCTGGGTTGTGGTGGACAGGTTGACCAAGGCTGCTCATTTTCTACCAGTCAAAACTATCGATTCGGCAGAAGATTATGCAAAGTTGTACATCCGAGAGTTGGTCAGGTTGCATGGAGTGCCCTTATCCATTATATCATATAGAGGTACAAATTTCACCTCTTAGTTTTGGAGGTCTTTTCAAAAAGGACTTGGTACTCAAGTCAAGCTTAGCACGGTGTTTCATCCGCAAACCATTGGTCAGGAGAAGCGGACTATCCAGACTCTTGAGGACATACAGAGAGCTTGTGTCATTGACTTTAAGGGTAGTTGGGACGAGCATTTGCCTCTCATTGAGTTTTCCTACAACAACAACTATCACTCTAGCATACAAATGGCACCATTCGAGGCTCTTTATGGGCAAAGGTGTAGATCACCCATTGGGTGGTTTGAAGTTGGTGAGGCTTCGTTAGTGGGGCCAGACTCATTTCATGAGGCCATGGATAAAGTTCATTTGATAAGGGAAAGGCTGAAAATGACTCAAAGTCGCCAAAAGTCTTATGCAGATATGAGGAGAAGGGAGCTTGAGTTCGAGGTCGATGATTGGGTGTTTCTGAAGGTATCTCCCATGAAGGGAGTAATGAGATTCAGAAAGAAAGGGAAGCTCAGTCCCGTCTATATTGGCCCATACCGAATTATGAGGCGAGTGGGTAAAGTAGCCTATGAGTTAGATTTACCCTCAGAGTTGGCTTCAGTTCATCCCATATTTCACGTATCGCTCTTGAAAAAGTTCTTGGGAGACCCAGCCTTAGTGGTTCCGGTGGAAAGTGTTGGTGTGAAGGATAGTCTCAGTTATGAGGAAATTCCTATTGAAATCTTGGATCGTCAGGTTCGGAGACTGAGGAACAAGGAAGTAGCCTCAGTAAAGGTGTTATTGAGGAATCAACATGTCGAGGGAGCCACATGAGAGGCCGAAGTGGATATGATGGCTAAATACCCCCATTTGTTCCCTACCGGCTCAGCTTCAGTTTGAGGTATCAAATTTTTGCCCTAAACCTCTAATCAGTTTTTCATGTTCTATTCATGCGAATAAGTTTGTTTTACGATATGATATATGTATGTGATGTCTGAACTCTGACCAGCTATGTGGTTCTTTTCGAGAGTAGTCGTTCCATCAGTTTTTGGCTTGAATGTCAATGATTAGCATCTATATATATATAGTGATTGTTTGTTTCTGGGTTTAATGCTTATTTCTAACATTCGAGGATGAACGTTCCCAAGGGGGAGATATTGTTATACCCCGAAAAACCAAGGATCAGGTCCAGAAGTGAATCAGGAGAAAAACTGGAAAATGTTACAGCAGTTGTAGAACGGGTCACTTAATGACTTGTGAGGAGGCCAAATGAGTCGTCAAGTGACTCGTGGGGAAGGCTTGTGATGATGAGGGACTCAGGGTCCTCACAGGCGATGTAACGACTCGTGGTCAAACACCACGAGTCTCATGTCAGTCATGGGGTGGTCCTAGAGTAAGATAGTAAGGCTTATCCAATGTACTTAATGGATGGTACCTAACAAGTCGTCCTCAGTCCTAACGACCCGTTATGAGGGCCATTACCAAGCCAATTGAATCTTCTTGAACAATGAGGCAATGTACTTGATGAAAGGGCGTAACGAGTCGTATCACCAGGGGACGAGTTGTCATGTCCTTCGTTAAGAGCCAAAGGAAAATTTACAGTGGACTTGACGAAAGACCAGATGACCCGTCGCTCTTGGAAACAAACATCAGGTCACCCGTTAGGGCACTTGACGGTTATTTCCTGCGAATTAGTAAGGACCTTCTCGTAATTTTCTACCCTCCTAGTACCTAAACTACGTCGGTTTGAGGTCGAGACCAGGTCTTTTAAAGGGGAGTCATTCCTAAAAACTTCATTTCTATTCATATAAGATTACAGAGGAAGGAGGAAAGGGAATTCAAGTGTCTTCTCCAAAATTCTTCAAGAATCTACCTAGGGTTTTCAAGGAAGTTGGGAGACTCGAAATTTCCAGGTATGTGGGGTTTGAATAGGTAGTCTAGTCCCTACCCATGCCCATTTCTTCCCATTTCCTATGTTTACCTTGCTAAATTCTTTTGGGTCTTAACCCCGTTTGCATGATTCCTAAAAAGTTTACATGAGCTTGTGGTATTGTGTTTCAATTGTGGGTTTGAAGTGTTTGGATCGATTTTACTTGTATATATTTTATATTCCCTGATTTTAGACCCTAAAAGTATGGATGTCCAATTATGAGGGATTTTTAGTAAAATTTATGTTCATAATGATTCCGCAAGCTTGATATGAATTTTTGAATTTAAAGCATGTCTTCAAGTTTTTTATTTCTCATGTTGTCATGACCATGTTTCGCATAATGTAAGCATTTCAAACATGATTAAGATTTTGGGCCATGCCCGGATGGCGTGAATGATTCATGAACTATGTCTTTGGCCGACTCACGGGCCCAATTCCATGGCTAGTAATATGATTTCTCAAATATGTCATGATTCCCATGTTTTCACTAGCCATGCATGTCAGGTTATGAATGTTATGAGCACGTTGCATAGTTTGGGAGTAGTACTTAACACCATGGTTATGAATGTTATGAGCACGTTGCATAGTTTGGGAGTAGTACTTAACACCGAGTAGGTTCGGGGACTAAATTATGCCTTGAATCTCAGAACCACGTGCCACCGTAGGATCATGTTTGGGACCTCCTCAGTGACTGTCCCCTATTCCCTACGGGGCCTTCATCAGTGATATCATGCCTTCATGGTTCATACCCTTGGCAAGGTATGAACGGCCTCCCGACTAGGCGTACAAGTCGGACTTCATGTGTGCTCATGTGGAGTATGTCGGTTGTAGAAATCTGCCATTGTTCCTCATGGTTTTGAAATATGCATGATTATGTTCTTTTGGCTCAAGTTAGGATTTATGAAATGTTTTCCTCGCATGTTATGACTTTGACGAGTTTATGAATATTTTTGGAAATATTAAGCCTTATGAGATACTTATGGTTTCGGTTTTATGATCATGATGTCCCACTCCTATAAGTTTTATGTTGTTAAGCATTGTTTTGCATACCTTACATACTCAGTACTTTCCAAGTACTGACCCCTATAATTTCAGGATCTGGTTCGCAGGCTCAGTATCGTCCCTAGTTCGTGCTCAGTTCCGCTAAATCTCCAGTGGTGAGTCCTCATGATCCGAGGGCTTCATGTTCGGACCTATTAAATTATCTTATGTTTTCCAAATGTTTGGGTTAGTTGGGGTCTTGTCCCTTCAACTCATCTTTTTATGATTAGAGGCCTTCAGACTTATGTGTAGTATTTTTTCATTGATGGATGTATTTCGGTTTGTCGTTCCTTACAATTCATGATACGATTTTCAGTTAGCTTGTGATTGATAAGTTAAGTCTTCCACCTTTTATGAATGAATTAGTATTGTGCTCACGCCATGGGTTGACTTGGGGTCTCTCGGGGCTCCTTGTCCCGTGTCTACAATCAGGGTGTACTAAGGTCGTGACACCTTTATACCCTGGCAAGGTATATTGGGTCCTACCGATGAGGTGTGTACATCAGACTCCACTTCTAGCTCACGTGATTATATATTGGTTATAGCCTCTCCCACTAGTCAGTTCAGTTCAGTCTCAGATTAACTCAGTTAGAACAGTTTCATACTACTTAGTTCAGATTAGTTCAATACAGTATTTCAGATTAATATCTCATATTTAGGGCATGTCTTTGTCCATTAGACAAGGTCATTTTGACCATCTCAGTATAGTTCATTTTATTCAGTTTTAACATTTCATTTGATCGTTTCTTGTCTTTCCAGTTCAGTTATTTTTTATTCTTTGTGTTATGGTTTCTCCTACTTACTCAGTACATTCAAAATACTAACACATACCTTTTATGCTGTATCATTTTATGATACAGTTTGAGGTTCTCAGTGCCAGCACCGTTAGTAGACCTCACTTTTTTAGCTGCATCATTGGTGAGTCCTCATCTTTCGAGGACGAGGATTATTTACTTTTCAGTTATATTTTCTTTTAGTTAGACTTAGTGTTAGCTAGGGGCTTGTCCCAACAACTCATCAGATAGATGGCTTTCAAACACAGACAGAGTTTCAGATTTTTAGCTTTATTTCAGTTGTATAAAAATTTATGATTTAGTTCTTCTTCATAAATATTTTATTTTATTATTTTAAAGCTTCCGCTATGTTTTCCTCAAAATTCTAGTGTTATGATAGACCATGGGTTGACTTGGGGTTACTTGTGACTCTAAGTACCTTGTATCGTCTAGGGTATAGACTTGGGGCATGACAAACTTGGTATCAGAGCACTAGGTTTAGAGTATCCTAGGATGCCTGAAAGCCACGTCGAGTAGAGTCCTCTTCATGGGTGTGAAGTGCGCCACACTTATGACGGGGAGGCTACGAAATGTTATTAGGAAAAATCCATTTTGTTAGTACTCTTTATCGTGCGTTGAAATTCAATTTTAGAAATATTTTCCTAACTCGTGCTATGTTTCGTTTTAGTGAAAATCATGCCTCCACAAAGTGGTAATGGAAGAAGGGCCGGTAACACTCACTGACCTGCCTCACTAGCTCCTGCAGCCCCTCAGGACGACCCAATGTACTCCGCAGAGTTTAGAGCGGCTATCTAGCTACTCGTACAGACAGTCACAAATCAGGTGAACCAGCAGTTGGTTCCCGTCAATACTAATGGGTCCGCTGCATTTGCCCGAGTTCGGGACTTCACTCAAATGAACCCTCCAGTTTTCCATGGATCTAAGGTGGGAGAGGACCCACAGGAGTTCATGGATGAGATTAGAAATATCACCCAAATTATGGGTGTCAGCTCCTCAGAGAGTGCCGACCTGGCTGCTTACCAGCCAAAAGGGGTAGTCCAGATATGGTATGAATAATGGAAGGAGGGGAGACCAGCAGGAGTAGGACCAGTGGAATGGGAGGAGTTCACTACAGCCTTTCTAGACTGATTCTTCCCCCGAGAGCTCAAGGAGGCTAAAGTGGAAGAATTCATGAACTTGAAACAGGGAAATCGGATGGTGGAAGAGTATGCACTGGAGTTCACAAGGTTGTCTAAATATGCTCCAGAGATGGTAGACAAGCCAAGGGCTCATATGCTGAAGTTTGTTAATGGAGTATCGAACCTGGTCCTCAAGAAATGCAGGACTGCAATGCTTATTAAGGACATCGGTCTCTCCAGTCTCATAGTTCATGCCCAACAAATTGAGGCTGAAAAATTAAAAGACTTGGAACGGGAGAACAAACGGGCAGGAACCGGCTAGTCAGATTATGGCCACTAGAGATCTGACAGTAGTAGCTGCCCACAACAGCAGCAGTAGAGGGCTCCGGCACCCACTTCAGCCAGTTCCCTTACTTTTCAATCCTGCAAGGATCAGAGGGGTGGAACATCTGGCTCACAATCCCAGAGTCATAGTGCCAGCAACTGCTACAGCTACCTAATTTTCCCTAAGTGTGGCAAGAACCATCTAGGAGAATGCCTTTAGGGTCGAGAGTTGTTTTGGTTGTGGACATCTTGATCATCGGCTCAAAGAATTCCCATCAGCAGGACAGGGGAGATCACAATCCACTTCTTTAGCAGCTCCAGCAGGCTGACACTTCAGGTATGTATGGTGGCTAGCGCCAAAACCGTTTTTATGCTTTGTCCTCTCATCAGGATTAGGAGAGCTCAACTGATATGGTCACGGGTATGTTACACGTTTTTCATCTAGACGTGTATGCCCTACTAGATCTAACAACCACACTTTCATTCATGACTCCCTATATAGCACTCCAGTTCGATATCAGTCCAGAGGTCCTCTTAGAACCATTCTCAGTCTCCACCCTAGTTGGCGAGTCAGTTAGAGCCAAACGGGTGTATAGGAACTGCCCAGTCTCAATCTTGATTAAGGTCATTACAACTAATCTTGTAGAGTTAGAAATGATTTACTTTGACCTCATTCTTGGCATGGATTGGTTACACTCTGGTTATGCCTCAGTCGACTGTAGAACTAGGGGCATCAGGTTTCGTTTCCCTAATGAGCTAGCTTTAGAGTGGACGGGCAGTAGTTCAGTGCCTAAGGATCGGTTTATTTCCTACCTTAAGGCCAGAAAGGTTATTTCCAAAGGATGTATTTATCATCTAGTTAGGGTCAAAGATTCCAGCTCTAAGACCCCAACTGTCCAGTCAGTCCCAGTTGTCAGCGAGTTCCCTGACATGTTTCTCGAAGATCTTCCCGGAGTCCCTCCTGAGCAAAAAATAGACTTCGGCATAGACCTTCTTCTAGACACTTAGCCCATCTTCATCCCTCCTTACAGAATGGCTCCATCTGAGCTTAAAGAGTTGAAGGAGCAGCTAAAGGACCTTCTTGATAAAGGTTTTATCATATCCAACATCTCTCTGTGGGGTGCTCTAGTACTATTTGTGCGAAAGAAAGATGGTACCCTCAGAATGTGCATCAATTACCATCAGTTGAACAAGGTCACAATCAAGAACAGGTATCCCCTACCCAGGATTAATGACTTGTTCGATCAGCTTCAGGGAGCCAGTTTTTTCTCCAAGATAGATTTCAGGTTGGGGTATCATTAGCTAAGAGTCAGAGAGTGTGACATGCCAAAAACAACTTTCAGAACTCGATATGGTTACTACGAATTCGTGGTTATGTCCTTCAGAGTGACTAATGCCCCTGCAGCTTTCATGGACCTGACGAACAAAGTCTTCAAGTAGTATCTAGACATGTTCGTCATTGTGTTCATTGATGACATTCTGATATACTCCAAAAATAATGAAGAACATGCTAATCACCTGAGGATAGTGCTTTAGACACTCAGAGACCGCCAGTTGTTCGCTAAGTTCAGCGAATGCGAATTCTAGTTGAAGTCCGTGACTTTCCTTGGTCACGTGGTGTTAGGTGAGGGTATTTAGGTAGATACTCAAAAGATAGCAGCGGTGAAAGACTGGCGCAGACCTACCTCCTGATCTTGGGCATAATTGCATGTCCAAATGATACTTTAATACTTCATTTCTACTTGTTTATCTACTTTTATGTGTGCATTCTCATGTGATTTGTATGTAAATGTGGATTTATACTAACCAACATGATTAGTCTTGTTTTGTAGTCTAGAAGGAATTTTTGGAAGCTAATTTACAAGTTGGTGAAGTGTGGAAATGGACTCGGAAGCAAGAAGCAGAAGTCGACAAGGAAATGGGCCAAGTTTTGTGCTCCGCGATGGAGGTCGTGTCACGCTACCATCGCGGAAGCAGTCTACCTAGAGGGGAATTTTATGTCAAATTCCAGTGGAGGTGCGCGATGGCACCATGGCACGGAGGTGAGGCTCCGCGATACAGGCCATGCCACGCTTAAGAAAATTAACTGGAAGTTGAGTTCCAGTGAAGGTCCGCGATGGGGCCGTGGCACGGAGCTGAGGCTCTGCGATACACTCCGTGCCACGTTGCCAGTTATTCCGAGAAAAATTCTCACTAGTATAAATAGCACACTTAGGTTTTATTTTAAAGTATCTGACATTTTGAGAAGAACGTGGATAGCAGGCAGTTGAGAATAAGAATTCCTAGGGTTAATTCTCTTCCTTTTTCTCTTTAATTTCAATTGCTTGTATGAATTTTACTTGTTTGAAGATGTTTAATCCGCAAATGAGTGGCTCCTCTTGCTGAGGTTAAGGATAATTGTAGAGGAATGTAATTAATAATTATTTCAGTTTTCATCTTCTCTATAACGGTTGTTCTATCAATTCTTGTTTTTCCTAAGTTAATGTTTGGCCAATGTTAATGTATATTCTAGAATTCCAATTTTGATTCTGAAAGGGAAATTAACTGGATAGATGTGAATTGGTGGAATATGATCTTTTCTTGGTTGAGAAAATTAATAGAAGATTTACGTTTAGAATAGAAATATATCTGTAATGTCATATTGGGTCATTTATGGAATTTTTTATGAAAATATAGAGCATGGGGATTTTGCATCACTGAAAGGTGTAATGTAAGCCTCATGATTCTTTAATTGGTGAGGAGTCGAAAGATCTAATCCATGGGTTATTAATTCCTGACTAACAACCGAAGAGAAGATAGACTGATTTTAATTAATAAATTACATCCCTGCATGGTTGCCTTAACCTCAGCTAGTTCATTGCTATTGTTCAGAATTTAATTTACAATCTTTACTTAGGTTCACATTAACTATTAATATTGACTCAAAAACATTATTTGTTTGATTGTCTACCTTCATAACGATATCATTCACTAACAATTAGGATAATTACTACCATAATTCAGTCCCTGTGGGATCGATACTTGGCTTGAAATAAATCCACTTTACTACTTGTACGACCACGTGCACTTGTGTGTAGTTGGGTCCGAACAAGTTTTTGGCACCGTTGCCGGGGACTGGCAATTGGTTATTTAATTCTCTTAGTGTTAGTTTACAAGTTCGATATAAGTGTTGACAACTTGATCTTTGCCTTACTCTTGCAGGTACTGAATTTTTTTCTGAACGCTGGCAAGAGACAAGGAGTTGGTGGATTCATTTATAGAGCCAGAGAGACAATTCCATCGACAAAGAAGGGAAGCTCTAGAGAAAAAGCTGTAGTTATTAAGACAGGCAATTCTGGAGCAGCAACAGAATCCACTAATTGTAAGGGCAGTTTTAGTGCCCGAAGAGATGGCAGCAAGACTGGTCCACGAAGTGGCAATCCCACATGCAAATAATGTAACATCCAGCATTCACAGACCAGAGCCAGGAGGGAGATTCGAACTCAAGCAGAATATGGTGCAGTTGTTGCACACCAATGGGCAATTTACAGGTCTCCCTCAGGAAGATCCACAACAACATCTCCAAAATTTTTTGGAGATAAGTGACACCTATATCCCCGCTGGAGTATCATCCGACTATGTGAGGCTTACATTATTCCCGTTCTCACTGCTGGGGGAAGCAAAGAGGTGGTTGAAAGCTGAACCACCAAATTCTATCACTACTTGGGATGACCTCACAAGGAAGTTTTTGATACGATTCTTTCCATCAGGGAAGACAGCCAGACTTAGAAGTCAGATTCTAAGTTTCAAATAGAGAGAGGGTGAGAATTTGTATCAGGCTTGGGAGAGATTCAAGTCAATGCTAAGGGATTGTCCTCATCATCACCAGTCTAATGATGTGTTGGTGCACACGTTCATTGAGGGTTTGGAACCGCATACTAAGATTTTGTTAGATTCAGCAGCTGGTGGGCAGGCATTGGAGAAGACCTATGAAGAGCTTTACACTTTATTAAACCGTATTTCACAAGGAAATCCAGAATGGAATGCGGATTCAACTCGAGGAGGAGCAAAGAAAGCTGAAGGGGTCTTTGAGGTGGATGGTTTTACAGCTATCGCTGCACAGATAGCTGCTTTGGAAAATCAACTTAACACCCATTTCAGCAGTATGAGCTTGAGCCAGGCACAAGCCCCAGTCAATGCAGTTCATCAGGTATGGTGTGAAGTTTGTGGAAGTAGTGAACACTCAGCTGAGTGTTGTGGTGCAAATACAGACTCGATGTTTTGTTGGAAACGTCCAAAGGAACAGTAATCAACAGTATGGCAACAGTTACAACCCAAATTGGAGGAATCATCCGAATTTTTCATGGGGGAGTACTAGTCATCAAGGACAGAGTTCAAATCGGGGCGTGCAGAGAAACCAAGGGGGGCATCAAAATTTTCAGTAACAATATAGAGGAAACAATGCACCTCCTCCACCACCCAGCAACATCGAGGATATGTTCAAAACCATAATAGCTAATCAAGCACAGATGCGGGCTGATTATGTGAAATTAGCGGCTGACATGAAAAATCAGTAGTTAGCTACAAAGGCATTGGAGTATCAGTTTGGACAGTTAGCTGGAGCCCAAAACACCAGACCAAGGGGAGGATTACCAAGCGATACTGACCCAAATCCTAAGCAGGTCAATGCAGTTACTACCAGGAGTGGAACTCAACTCAAGGAGGTGGAACCAGAAAGGCCACCTCAGAAATCTGGAGCGGCAGAAAAGGATGAAGGAAATGATGATGTGAGGGGGAAGGAAAAGGCAGCCGAGATAGAAAGACCACCGCCCCCGTTTCCTCAGAGATTTAAAAAGCACAAGGAGGAAGCTTGCTTCAAGAAATTCATGAAAGTGTTGAAACAGGTATATATTAATTTACCTTTAGTTGATGTTTTGCAGGGAGTGCCGAAATATGCCAAGTACATCAAGGACATTGTAGCAAACAAAAGCAAATTGACGGAGTACGCTACAGTGGCGCTTATTGAGGAGTGCACCTCCCGAATACAGAACAGATTGCCAACAAAGCTCAAGGATCCTGGGAGCTTTACTATTCAAATTACAATTGGGCAGTCTATTCAAGCTCGCGGATTGTGCGATTTGGGAGCAAGCATAAATTTGATGCCAACATCGGTGTTTAAGAAGTTGGGGCTGGATAGCCCTAGACCAACTACTGTGATCTTGCAGCTAGTTGACCGTTCACTGGCCAGACCCGATGGTATTGTGGAGGATGTGCTAGTGCAAGTGGGCTCCCTCATTTTCCCGGTGGATTTTATAATTCTTGATTTTGAGCCAGATGCGGAAGTCCCCTTTATTTTGGGACGTCCCTTCTTGGCGACCGGGCTAGCCTTGATTGATGTGGCTGTTGGGAAGCTAACCATGCAAACGCATGACAAAGTAGAGGTTTTTGATGTGTACAAGGCCATGAAGCTACCGGCCATTTATGAGGAGCTATCAACAATCAGTGTTCTAAATCAGGAATCGACCCTTCAGATTGTTGACTCACAGGACCCATTGGAGAGAGCCTTGGTGGGCTACGATCATTTTGGGGACAGTGCTACATATGAGATGGTGCAGACTCTGAATGAGCAAAAATGGTTTCTCAGGAAGCAGGACTTTGAACCGTTGAAGAGGTCCTTGGAACCCTTGCCAAAGCCATCAGTTGAGGAGGCACCGAAATTGAAGTTAAAGACATTGCCTCCACATCTGCAGTATGTATTTTTGGGTCAAGATGACACCTTTTCAGTCATCATTTCAGCAGAACTGATAGATGCACAAGCGAAAGATGGATTGGTGGTCCTTAAGAGGTGGAAGAGAGCAATGGGTTGGTAAATGTCGGACATCAAGGGAATTAGTCTAGCTTTCTGCACACACAGTATATTCATGGAAGCAGGATCCAAGCCAACAGTGCAACATCAGCGGAGGTTGAACCCGGTGATGAAAGATGTAGTCAGAAAGGAAGTGATCAAGTGTCTTGATGCAGGTGTGGTATATCCCATCTTAGATAGTGAATGGGTTAGCCCAGTTCAGTGTGTTCCAAAGAAAGTAGGGATGACTGTGGTCACCAATGAAAAGAATGAGATGATTCCTACATGCACAGTCACGGGCTGGCGAATTTGCATGGATTATAGGAAGCTCAATGAGGCCACGAGGAAAGATCATTATCCTATTTCATTTATTGATCAGATTTTGGACAGGTTGGCAGGTCAGGAATATTATTGTTTTCTGGATGGATATTCTGGCTATAATCAAATAGCCATAGCATCGGAGGATCAGGAGAAGACCACTTTTACATGTCCTTATGGGACATATGCTTTCAGGCGAATTCCATTTGGTCTATGTAATGCACCAGCCACATTCTAGCAATGCATGATGGCGATCTTCCACGATATGGTGGAAGATTTTGTCGAGGTATTTATGGATGACTTTTCTGTTTTTGGTAATTCATTTGCTACGTGTTTGCAGAATCTTGACAGGGTGTTAGCTCGATGTGAAGACTCAAACCTGGTGCTCAACTAGGAGAAATGCCACTTTTTAGTCAAGGAGGGTATCGTTCTTGGCCATAAGGTGTCATGCAAAGGGTTAGAAGTTGATCGTGCAAAGATTGAGGTGATTGAAAAGCTACCACCACTAGTGTCAGTGAAGGGTGTTCGCAGCTTTCTCGGACATGCGGGGTTTTACAGACGGTTCATCAAGAACTTATCAAAAATTTCTAGACCGATATGTCGGTTACTAGAAAAAGAGGTGAAGTTTGAATTTGACAAGGATTGTGTAGAAGAATTCGAGGAGGTAAAACAGAAGCTGGTGGAAGCACCTATTCTCATTTCTCCGGATTGGGAACATCCTTTTGAGTTGATGTATGATGCAAGTGACGTGGCTGTAGGAGCTGTATTGGGGCAGTGTAGGAATAAAATTTTTCATTCCATTTATTATGCAATCAAAACACTTGACGCTGCCCAAGTCAATTATACAGTCACGGAGAAGGAAATGCTGGTTTTGGTGTTTGCATTTGACAAATTCAGATCCTGCCTGGTGGGTTCGAAAGTGGTGGTATATACTGATCATGCAGCAATTCAGTATTTGTTTGGCAAGAAGGATGTGAAGCCCAGGCTAATCAGATAGATATTATTGCTACAAGAGTTTGATTTGGAGATTCGGGACAGAAAGGGAAGTGAGAATCAAGTTGCAGATCACCTATCGCGATTGGAAAGCCGTTCGCATGTGAAGGAAGGTGATAGCATCATAGAAGAGTTCCCCGATGAGCAACTCTTGGCAATAAGGGAAGCTGAAATCCCTTGGTATGCAGATATTGTGAACTTGCTGGTAAGTGGAGTATACCCACCTGAGGCAACGACTTAGAAAAGAAAGAAGCTGAGGCATGATTCTCGGTACTACATGTGGGATGAACCGTATCTGTTTAAGCAGGGACCGGATCAAGTGATGAGACGATGCATTCTAGAAAGCCAGATTGCAGAAGTACTGAGGAGTTATCACTCATCGCTGTATGGAGGTCATCACGGAGGAGAGCGAATAACTCATAAGGTGCTACAGTCAGGTTTCTTTTGGCCCACACTATTCAGAGACGCTATAGCTTATGTCAAAATGTGTGATAGATGTCAAAGAACAGGAACAATCGGAAGGAGACAGGAGATGCCACTACATCAGATATTAGAAGTTGAGGTTTTTGATGTATGGGGGATAGACTTTATGGGCCCGTTTCCACTGTCATTTGGTAATCATTACATCTTGGTAGCAGTTGACTATGTGTCTAAGTGGGTCGAGGTAGTAGCTTGTCCCAGGAACGACAACAAGGTGGTGACGAAATTTGTGAAGAAGCTAATTTTCACCAGGTTCAGTACGCCCCGAGCTATTATCAGTGATGGAGGGACTCATTTTGTGAATGCAGGTTTCAGAAACTTGCTAGCTAAGTATGGGGTGCGGCACAAGGTGGTGACAGCGTATCATCCCCAAACTAGCGGGAAAGTAGAGGTGTCAAACAGGGAGATTAAGCAGATTCTGCAGAAAACAGTGAATGCACAACGAATTGATTAGGCAAGCAAACTTGACGATGCGTTGTGGGCTTACAGAATTGCATACAAGACACCCATTGGGACTTCTCCGTACAGATTGGTTTATGGAAAGGCATGTCATCTACCTGTGGAGCTGGAACATCAAGCTTTTTGGGCCGTAAGAAAGCTAAATATGGATCCTGATCTAGCAGGAAAGCATAGGTTGATGCAGCTGAGTGAATTAGACGAGTTTCGATGGCACGCCTATGAAAGTGCTAAATGCTACAAGGAGAAAATGAAAGGGTGGCACGACAGGCAAATGGTGCATCAGATCTTTGATCCAAGGCAAAAAGTGTTGCTGTTCAACTCGAGGTTGAAGCTTTTCCCAGGTAAGTTGCGGTCCAAGTGGTCAGGGCCGTTTGAAGTTGTGAGAATGACCCCACACGGGGCAGTTGAAATGTGGCAAGAGGATAAAAGTGCCACATTTTTGGTGAACGGGCAGAGATGTAAGCATTACCGGGGTGAAGATATTATTCGAGAGAAGACGTCTGTCACTTTAGTAGATGATTAAGGATGAACAGCATCGAGCCGCGACGGTAAACCAGGCACTGCACGGGAGGCAACCCGTGAATGTAATGTAATAGAGTAGTAGGATTATTGGAAAAACAAAGAAAAAAACTGGACATAGTGGGAGGCAACCTATGATTTCTAACAAATTTTTGTGGTTGAATGATTTTTAGGTGAAATGGAGGGCCAAAATACAAAAGTGCAAAGGAAAAATCAAGGTAAGAAAATAAAACTTGGGGAAATTTCCAGAGAGCCCTTGTGTTGGCTCCGTGTCACGGAGGAGGGCCTCTGCATTACCCTCCGTGACACGTTGAGGTGCATTTTGGAATTTTTACAAATTCCAGTGAGCCTCCACGATGGCTCCGTGTCACGGAGCCTGGCATCCGCGATGGCCTCCGTGACACGTTGAGGCTCATTTCGCATTGGGTCACCTCGGTTCATCGGGTAAACCCGCACGAAATCAACCTTTTTAACCCCAAATCCTTTAATTTTTACCCATTTCCTCAAACCCTCCACGACCAACACCCCAAAACCCCTTCTCCCTCAATGTGCCATGGACCTAGTGATAAAATTTCTTAGATTCTTCTTAGAATTCATCAAGTAAAGGTATGTTTTCGAATTGTTTCTCATTATTGCTGAATATTTTGACTCATGAACATGAGTTATTTGATGAAACTTTGCCCTAAGTGATTAATAAGTGTTGTAATCAATTGAGTTATGGATTAATGAGGTTCATATGATCGTTGTGATTAGATTAACTCAATAGTTACATGATTTGTTAAAAATCTTACGGTGTTGATAACTAGGGTTGAGAATGTAAATAGGAAGAAGAAGAAATAGGTTAAAATGAGATATTTTGGGGTTGTGCATGTTGTTTGAATTGGAATATATTGTGATTGAAGTGGATTATGCTATGGTAGAAGATGGATTTTCGGGGGATGAAAATAGGGAATTATCATAGGTTGTTGTGCGCAAATTGCAAAGTGCTCATGATTATATAATTGAATCGATGGAGGAATTTTAATAATTCATTGTATGAAGTCTGAGTAGTACAAAGAAATTGTTCCATCGACTTGTATGAATGCACTGAGCATGTTGGAAATTAAAAACTGAAAAAAAATGTGAATATTTTTATTGAAGTGTGTTGACTGCGGCTAACGACTAAGTGTGGGGTGATCAAATTAAGCCCAACCTTAGTCATAGCCAACTATTCCTAGAATAACATTTGAACTGTATGTTTTTGAATGCACAGGGAAAATGTCTGGAAGGCAGGATAAAGGCAAGGGCGCATCCACATCTGGCGCCAGCAGGAAAAGAGTAAGAACTAGGGCAGCAGTACCAGCAGCACCACCTGTTCCTCGAGGGCAATGCCGACAGTATGGAACAAGATGGGTGACAGATGAGGGGAAGAAATGGTATTTCAAACAGAAGGAAACCAAGTACTTCCCGGAGGAACAGATAGCACGAGAACCACTAGCATAGGAATTCCCATGGATCGTACATAGGATTGACACTACTGGGTTAAACTTCATTTTTGAAGAACTCAAAGAGTGCAATCTTCATCTTATCTGGGAATTCTACGCTAACTGGAACCTGACTTTGCGCAGCCACACAATCAAGATCAGAGGGCAGGTGGTTACCTTTGAACCACACCATCTAAATGCAATCTTGGGGGCACGGGACACAGACGCTCATGTCCTCCGCCAGCTGAACATCACTCCACCATACGCAGATATCAGACGCACCTTATGTGGAGCTCGATCGACAGCCAAGTGGGGTCGGCAAAAGGAAAGGGGCTACCACCAGACATTGCCATATTCCCAGATGAACAGAGAAGCTCGGATATGGTTGAAGATAGTGTGCTCTTTTCGGATCCCGGGGGTGCACATGACTGATGTCACCCGGGTTAGAGTTTGTCTGGTTTATGCACTGATGAAAGGGCTGGAAACTAATTTGGGGCGGTGATCATCTCCGCTATGAAGAGAGCCCGACTGCATCAGGGGCATCGGTATGGGTTCGGTGGTCTTCTCACCACTTTCCTCAGGGGCCACGGTATTGAAGAAGAGGCCCTGGACTACATTCCTCAGATTGACAGGCGTGCTTTGGATGTTACTAAAACCAAGGCACCTGATACCACATATGGGCCTATTCTTACGCTAACCAAGTGACATGCTCGGGATGATCAATACATGGCCCGAATGTATGGGATGCATATGTTGTAGCTGTGCATTGGTGGAAGGCCTACGACGGAGGATGAATTGTGGCAGCTCGACATGGATTATCCATTCAATGAGCATGCCTGAGCTTTATGCCTAGTGGGGCCCATATTTGTAGAGCCCGTGGATGATGACATCCCTACTGATGAGGAAACACACCGGGAGGACTCAGACATTGATTCGGAGGAGGACGGCGGGGACGATTCTAATCTTGGCGATGAGGCGCTGGCACCTGATGAAGAGATTGAATATTTTGATTGATCAGGGAGTTACACCACCCAAACTTTGTTTTTAATTGCAACTATGTGAACACTGGGGACAGTGTTCCGATTAAGTGTGGGGTGGGAGTAGTTAGGTGCTAGCTGTTTGTGTTTGTGTTTTTGTGGTTGTGCTAATTGTTACTTTGTGGCTCTGTGTTTCATGTTATGCGACTGATGAAATTGTGGTAGCTGGTGTTGTAATAAATATTAAGCTGCTGCTGCTTGTGAGGTGTAAATTTTCTGTGATGTGTTTGGATTATATTTAATTTTTTCTATCGAAATTTTTTTGTTTGGGTTTCTC
This sequence comes from Datura wrightii, assembly GCA_035772735.1. Lineage (NCBI taxonomy): Eukaryota > Viridiplantae > Streptophyta > Magnoliopsida > Solanales > Solanaceae > Datura > Datura wrightii. Next base: position 12,186,492 of record JASDFA010000003.1, read on the forward strand.
GGTTTTTGTTTTTGGTGCTTTTCCCGAGAATAGTCCCCTTGAACCGACATCGTAGATAGCGACTGTTCCCTATGATGGATGGATGACGACCGTCTTAAGGGAAATTTAGTCGATAGGGTTAGCTTTTTTTCTTTCGTTTGTTTTCCAAACGTGTAGCTAATTAATGGTTCGACATTCTTGTTACATGCTACACATGATTGTAAGATGCAAGTGTGATTCGTGCGGAAGCATGCAAATGTGTTAAACATGTTGAGATACCTAGGCCCTAGAATTTGATTCGGGGTGATCAAGGCTTAATTAGTGAATTCTTGTAATTAACTGAATGAAGAGTCTGTGAATATGTTTTAAGTTGAACATGTGCAGTGAGTGTGAGTTTTCGACTATTCCATGCTATTGTGAAGTGTCTAGAACTTGCCTGGTGTGTATACTAAATGAAATGATGGATGTGGATTGTAGGAAAGGATGTAGGCATTTCTTTGAATGAACAGAAAGTTTCTCCCTTATCGTACCCACCTTGAATGTTAAATCCTAGTTAGCCCCATTGAGCCTTTAGCCTATTCTTTGATAGATACAAACCAAGCTTAATCCTTTTCTTTTCATTAGCCGTGAATTTGATCCAAAACTCCTAAGTTCTTAAGAAAAACAATTTTCCCAAAGAGTGAAGGAGTGAGAAGTTTGAAACGGAAGGGAAAGCGAAAGTTGTGAAAGTTAAAGAAAAGGTCAAAGGTGCACTTGTTTGGAATTGATTAATTATTAGTAGAGAGTAAGAAAATCAATGAATGAAAAAAGTTTCTTCAATACTCTTTGCTAGTAAGTCGAGAGTGCCTAAAGAAATGGGAACAAAAACAAAGAGAAAATTCAAGAGTGAGAGGATTGAGGAAGAAGCAATGTCCGTAATAAAGGTGGGATGTATTAAAAGCGCTTAGGGAAGCTAGTTACTATTATTGGTTAGCCCAGTATTTACTAGTTCCTTAGCTTATATTACAACCCATTAAGTCCTACGTGATCTTACATCATGCATCCTTAAATTAGTAGAGTAAAACACTAAGGGCAAGCTTATGGTTCACGACATGATGCATGTGAATTCTTTGGGAGAGTGAGCGTAATCTTATTTACATACCCCTACATGTAGTGCTTTGGAAATTTGATGAGTGAACATGGGGTAACTCTCTTGTGTTGTGAGGGCACATGCTTAATGAGAGATAACATTCGTGTCGGATGTCTTGATCGGTGGATTTGCACGAGTTTGCCAAGATCGAGAATCGATTCTTGAGGTTAGGAGGTATTAATGTGGTGTATTTCATTTCATTGATGAAATCGTGCATGCTCTCCTGATGATTTTCTATCTTAAATAATCCTTATAGCCGTAGTTTGAATGGTCTCGCCAAATTAGCTATGCGTGGGTTTCAATTGCATGAGATGTGAAAGGATTGTTCGAGAACGAACAAGGTTTTAAGTGTGGGGTAGGTGATCTTGGGCATAATTGCATGCCCAAGTGATACTTTAATACTTCATTTCTACTTGTTTATCTACTTTTATGTGTGCATTCTCATGTGATTTGTATGTAAATGTGGATTTATACTAACCAACATGATTAGTGTAGTTTTGCAGTCTAGAAGGAATTTTTGGAAGCTAATTTACAAGTTGGTGAAGTATGGAAATGGACTCGGAAGCAAGAAGCGGAAGTCGACAAGGAAATGGGCCAAGTTTTGTGCTCCACGATGGAGGCCGTGTCACGCTACCATCGCGGAAGCAGTCTGCCTAGAGGGGAATTTTATGTCAAATTCCAGTGGAGGTGCGCGATGGCACCGTGGCACGGAGGTGAGGCTCCGCGATACAGGCCGTGCCACGTGTAAGACAATTACCTGGAAGCTAAGTTCCAGTGAAGATCCGCGATGGGGCCGTGGCACGGAGCTGAGGCTCCGCGATACACTCCGTGCCACGTTGCTAGTTATTCCGGGAAAAATTTTCACTAGTATAAATAGCACACTTAGGTTTTATTTTAAAGTATCTGACATTTTGAGAAGAACGTGGATAGCAGGCAGTTGAGAAGAAGAATTCCTAAGGTTAATTCAGTTATACCCCGTAAGATTTCCGGCACCTAGATGGCCTATTCGCGCGTTGGTTAAGCATATTTGAAAGCCATACGTGCTAGAGGAAGGCCCGGGAAAAGACCGGACGAGAAACCTATTGAACCATCGCGGAAGGAGCCGGGGCAGAGCCCCTCCGCGATGGCAACGTGTCACGGAGGTGGAGCCTCCGCGTTGGCTCCATGACATGTTGGGCCTATCCAGGCCCAAGTATATAAAGCCCCACTTCAATTTTGAATCAAATTATTCATTATAATTTCCATAGAAAACGCAGCAAATAGGGAGAGACGAAGAGGGTTAATATATTATCACCCGATTACGCTGCCAAACGTAGTCCAAATCTAAATTAACTCACGATACCGAGGTATTTAACAGCAGGGAGATTCTCACGGATTTTGTTTCGCGAAATACGGCCGATGAATCGTCGAGTTACTGGGCTAAGGTAAGTGAAATTGCTCCAAACTAGTGTCTATGTGCTCCTAGCTGTAAAGTGAATACTTCTCCCTTCTGGACCTCTGAAAAATAGCAAGTTTTCGACCGTCTTTCGATAAGCCTAAGTTTAGGCTATAATGATATCGAAAGTGACATCGTCCTTCAGAATAAAGTTGTATTTAGTACTAATTGACGTGTATATGAATGCAGTTGGGAGAAATAGCTAGAGTACTGACCGAGCCTCATTCGATAATCGAATAACTCGAGGTTAAGGTATGTGAAGTTGTTCTTCGGCAAGTTAGTAAGCCTTAGCTTGGTAAATCATAGTAAACTCCGCATATTGAAACTCTCGGAGTTGAATGTTGAGAATTAAGTAAGTCTAATAGATTCTGAGTTATGTTGCCTGATCTTGGGTAGATTTATATGCCCAAGTGATACTCAAACGTATCATTTTCACCTTGTTTATCTAGCAATGTGTATACATTTTCATGTAATTGGTAATAAAATGTGAATTTATACTAACCAACATGATTAGCATTGTTTTGTAGGTAAAATGTGATTTGGAAGAGCTAAAATGCATGTTGGAGGATATCGGAGTTGGACTTGGATGCGAGCAAGGGAAAAAGCATTGGACTGCACCAATTAAAGGGGATCCGCGATGGAGCCATGTCACGCTGCCATCGCGGAGGCATTCTGCTTAAAAATGCATCAATTCCAGTGGAGGCTCGCGACAACTCCGTGGCACGGTGGCAAGCCTCCGCGTTGCACGCCGTGCCACGTTGATGCTTTATTCCCGGACCCCCAATTTCCAGTGAGGGTCCGCGTCCACGCCGTGTCACGGAGGCAGTGCTCCGCGATGCACTCCGTGACACGTTGCTTGTTATTTCGGGAAAAATTCCCACTAGTATAAATAGAACACTTAAATGTATTTTTCATAATTCAAACTTGGTGGAGCAAGGACGTGGGTTACAGGCAGTTGAGGGACGAAAAGTTCAGGGCTTTTTCTCTCTTTCTTTCTTCTTTAACTCAATTGTTTGTATGATTAACACTTGTTTTAGGATGATTAATCCACAAATGAGTGGCTAATTCCCTTCCTTGCTGAGGTTATGAACATTTGTCATGAATTTTGATTATTGAATTATAAGGGTTTCCATCTTTTTCCTCCATGTTGTTCTATTAATTCTTGTTTCTACTGCATTGGTGTGTGGCCGACATTAATGTATATCTAAAAAGTCCGATTTCACTCGAGAGAGCACGAAATTGGAAAGTTGTGAATTAATAGGATATTGTTCTTTACTTGATTTGGGAAAATTGAGTTTTGATATGCTTTCCTGATAGAAATATACTTGAAAGCCGTATTAGTCAATTTAGGAACTGGAATTGTAATGCTAGGTCATGAATTGCATTTGATCACAGAAATGTAGACGGATGGTTTATGATTCTTAAGTGAGATTAAATACGAGAGTTTTAATCTCTTGGCTAATGTTCTTGGCTAGCAACTGGAAGAAAAGATTAACCAATGTATGATTATAATCAGTTTCATTACATGTTCCTAACCTCGGCATGCTCATATCCATAGTTTAAATTCAAAGTAGATAATTGTTAGTAGTTATAGTATAGAAATTATAAAACAAATTATTCAAATTTTAGTCACGTTGTTGTCAGCATATTTAGAAGTGAGATAGAATATAGTATACTTAAGCAATTTTCACTTATCCAGAGTCTCCGTGGATCGATACTTGGCTTACTAAAGCCACTTACTACTTGTTTGACCACGTGCACTTGCGTGTCGATTTTTAACCCTTACAAACGCACCGAACAAATTTTTGACGCCGTTGCCGGGGGGACTAGGCAATTGGTGAAATTGTATTAAGTGTAAATTTACTGTATTTTTATTTTATTTTCTTAAGTGTTGACAACTTGGTCTTAGCCTGTATTTTGCAGATTTAATTGCTGTGAACACTGGCAAGAGACAAAGAGCTGGTGGAATCTTATATAGAGCCTGAACGTATATTTCACAGTAAACGGAGAGAAGCTCTACAAAGGAAGCTGCAGTTGCTCAGACAGACTATTATGGAGCAACAAAATCCACCGGTTGTGAGGGCAGTGTTAGTGCCCGAAGAAGCAGCAGCAAGGTCGGTTCGCGAGGTGGCAATCCCACATGCCAACAATGTTACATCCAGTATCCGCAAACCAGAGCCTGGAGGGAGATTTGAACTCAAGCAAAATATGGTGCAACTGTTGCACACAAGCGGGCAATTTACCGGTCTCCCTCATGAGGACCCACAACAGCATCTCCAAAACTTTTTGGAGATAAGTGACACTTATATACCCGCTGGAGTGTCACCTGATTATGTTTGGCTTACATTATTTCCGTTCTCATTACTTGGTGAAGCCAAGAGGTGGTTGAAAGCTGAGCCACCAAATTCTATTTCAACGTGGGATGATCTTGCACGAAAGTTCTTGATAAGGTTTTTTCCCTCTGGCAAAACAACAAGACTTAGAAGTCAAATTCTAAGTTTCAAACAGAGGGAGGGAGAAAATTTATATCAAGCCTGGGAAAGATTTAAATCCATGTTGCGGGACTGTCCTCATCATCATCAGTCCAATGAGGTGTTGGTGCACACATTTATTGAGGGTTTGGAACCCCATACCAAAATTTTGCTAGATTCAGCAGCTGGAGGGCAAGCGCTGGAAAAGACTTATGAGGAGCTGTACACCTTGCTAAACCGGATTTCACAGGGCAATCCAGAAAGGAATGCTGATTCATCACGTGGTGGGGCAAGGAAAGCAGCAGGAGTGCTTGAAGTGGATGGATTTACAGCTATCGCTACACAGATAGCTGCCTTGCAGAATCAATTGAACAACCACTTCAGCAACATGACTTTGAACCAGCCTTCAGCCCCAGTTAATGCAGTCCAGCAAATGTGGTGTGAAGTGTGTAGAAGCAGTGAGCACTCAGCTGAGTGCTGTGGAGCAAATCCTGATTCGGTTAACTTTGTGGGCAATGCAAAAAGAAATCATCAGCAGTATGGTAGTGGCTACAATTCAAATTGGAGGAACCATCCAAATTTTTCATGGGGTAGCAACAACCATCAGGGCCAAAGTTCTGGTTAGGGTATGCAAAGAAATCAAGGAGGGCAACAGAACTACCAATCTCAATTCAGAAATAACAATGCCCCTCCTCCACCACCATCACCCAGCATTGAGGAGATGTTCAAGACCATGATCGCTAATCAAGCGCAATTGCAGGCTGACTATGTTAAATTGGCAGCCGAAGTGAAAAATAATTAGTTAGCGACCAAGGCTCTTGAGTATCAATTTGGGAAATTTGCTAGTGCCCAAAATACAAGGCCCAGAGGAGGACTGCCTAGCGACACGGATCCGAATCCAAAGCAGGTAAATGCAGTGACCACAAGGAGTGGTTTGTAGCTGAAGGAGGTGGAACCAGAAAGACCACCTCAAAACTCGGGAGCAGCAGAAGTTGAGGGGGAGCAAAGTTCGAAAAGGGGGAAGACCAATGAAGCTGAATCAGAAAGACCTCCACCCCCGTTCCCTCAACGACTCAAGAAACACAAGGAGGAGGCGTGTTTCAAGAAATTCATGGAGGTGCTTAAACAGGTACATGTTAACTTACCTCTTGTTGATGTCATGCAGGGAGTGCCTAAATATGCTAAATACATTAAAGACATCGTGGCCAAAAAAAGTCGCTTGACTGAGTATGCCACGGTGGCTTTGACGGAGGAGTGCACTTCCCGGATCCAAAATAGACTGCCCACGAAGCTAAAAGACCCTGGAAGTTTTACTATCCAGCTTACTATTGGGCAGAGCATCCGAGCTCGTGGATTGTGTGACCTGGGAGCGAGCATAAATCTGATGCCATCTTCGGTATTCAGAAAGTTGGGTCTAGGGAGTCCTAGACCTACAACCGTAATCTTGCAGTTGGAAGATCGATCCTTAGCTAGGCCGGATGGCATTATTGAGGATGTTCTAGTGCAAGTGGGCTCCCTAATTTTCCCGGTAGATTTTATGGTTCTGGATTTTGAACCAAACGCGGAAGTCCCATTTATTTTGGGACGACCCTTCTTGGCAATCGGGAAAGCATTAATCGACGTAGCTGCGGGTCAACTTACAATGCGAGCACATGACAAGGTAGAGGTGTTCGATGTGTACAAAGCACCCAAGCTCCCGATGGTGAATGAAGAACTCTCGGTGATCAATGTAATTGATCATGGTAATGCTAAGCAAATGAATGATTCCCGAGAGTGGATGGGAAGACCACCGGATAGGTGTAAGCACTACTGGGGGGAGGACAATGATCGTGAGAAATCGTCCATCACCCTAGCGGACAATTGAGCCGAAAGGACGTCGAGCCGCGACGGTAAACCAGGCGCTGCACGGGAGGCAACCCGTGAAAAAAATATTTTTCTCTCATTTTGTAAAGTGTAAATAGATTTTACTTTTCTTTTTCTTGATTTAGTACAAATTTTTTCGTTTTACTTAGTATTTTTTTTATTTTAATTAGGTGAAACCTATTATTCTAACCAATTTTGTTTAGTGAGAGGATTTTCAGGTCAAACGGAGAAAAATGTGCACGGAATCGTGAAGAAAAAGGCGAGGTATGAAAAAATTACTGAAATGTTGAAGACAGTGAGCTGGGGCGATAGCTCCGTGTCACGGAGGAGGACCTCCGCGTTACCCTCCGTGACACGTTGAGGTGTAATCTGGAAATTTCAAAATTTCCAGTAAGCTATCGTGATGGCTCCGTGTCACGGAGGCAGTGCACCGCGATGCACTCCGTGACACGTTGCCATATAAATTGTGACGGGTCACACCGGATTGCCGGGTGACCCACATGTTTTTCTACATTTTAAACCCCGATTTCTCCCCTTTTTCCCTCATTCTTGTTCTCCTCCGCGACCAAACATCCTAAAATCCTTTCCCCACCAATGTGCCACGGCTTAAGGCAAAGAATTACCAAGTTTTCTTCGGTTCTTCAACTTCGAGGTATGTTTTCCAATTATCTCTCAAGTTTTTGTCAATTTTATTCGAAATTAAGCATGAGAGGTGAACTAAATCACCCTAAGTCGAAATTTAGCATGAATTTGAGTTATTTATTGATTGATAAAAGTTCGGAATGTTGTAATGATCGTTTGAACTTGTCGATTGCATGAATTATTCGAATTTGATTGCGAAATTCATTTCTAGGGCTTGGTTGTTGAAATCGAAATTGGTAATGTGTTGAATTTGTGAAATATATGCTGGGGTGTATGTATTGAATGAGATAAGTCGTTGTAGAAAATTGTTTGAATGTAATAGACGACGAATTCTCGGGTTGTGGGAAAATGTTGAAGTTTGTTCAAATTGGGTTGGTTGTATAGATTCATGTATATAGAATTTTTTGTTGTTGTTTTTTGTTTCGTTGTTTCTCTTTGCTAAGTGCGATGGTTGAATTGCTAGCGATGGTAGTGATTGGGATTAGCTGTACGAAGTCTGAGTAGTACGCAGAGGTCATACCGTCGAATTTTTCTTTGTGAACGCACTAAGCATGAATTGTATAGCTGGTTCTTTTGGTGTAAATAAAGTTATTCTTTCCGTAGTATCGCAACTGTAGCTAAGGACTAAGTGTGGGGTAAACTTATCGTAACCCGACCTTAGCCGAAGTTAATATTCATTTAGGTTGACATTGCGATTGTTTACTTGTGTTGACAGACAAAATGGCAAGCAGGCAAGATAAAGGTAAGGGTGCATCAACTTCAGGCACCGGGAGGAAAAGACTTAGACTGGGCACAGCAGTCCCAGCTGCACCAGCAGTTCCACGTGGCCAGCGCCGCCAATACGGAATGAGATGGGTGACTGATGAGGGGAAGAAGTGGTATGCTAAGAACAAGGAAAACAAATACTTCCCCGAGGAGCATATAGCACGGGAACCATTAGCACAGGAGTTCCCCCGAATAGTTCAACGGATCGAGGCAGCTGGGCTCAGCTTCATATTTCAGGAGCCCAAGGAATGCAACCTACACTTGGTCCGGGAGTTCTATGCTAATTGGAACCCGGCAATCAGAAGCCACACCATCAAGATCAGAGGGCAGATAGTCACTCTGGAACCCCAACAGCTAAATGCCATCATTGGAGCGCGGGACACAGACGCCCACGTTCTCCGCCAGCTGAATATTACCCCACCGTATGCCGATATCAGACGCACATTGTGTGGGGCTCGATCCACAGCTAGATGGAGCAGACATAAAGAAAGGGGCTACCACCAGACTCTGCCATATTCTCAAATGAATAGGGAAGCCCGAATCTGGCTGAAGATAGTCTGCTCGTGCCTAATCCCGGGGGTACACATGACTGATGTGACCCGGGACCGTGTTTGCCTGGTGTACGCCCTGATGAAAGGGCTGGAGATTAATGTTGGGGCGGTCATCATATCCGCCATGAAGAGAGCCCGATTACACCAGGGCCACAGGTATGGGTTCGGTGGACTACTCACCACCTTTCTCCGGGGCCTCGACGTCGAGGAAGAGGCTTTGGATTATATCCCGCAGTTGGAGCGGCGGGCCTTGGATGTGACCAAAACTAAGGCCCCCAACACCACCCACGGGCTAGTGCTGACACTTGGCGAGCGACATGCTCGTGATGACCAGTACATGGCGCGGATGATTGGAATGCAAATGCTCCAGCTCAGGATCGGTGGGAGACCAGCCACGGAGGAGGAGCTATGGCAGCTCGAGCTGGATTACCCGTTTGGCGAAAATGCCAGGGCTCTATGCCGAGTGGGGCCAGCCTTTGTAGAACCCACTGACGATGATGTCCCCACGGATGAGGAGACACGTCGGGAGGACTCCGATGTGGAGTCCGATGATGACGACGGAGGCGACTCGGACATGGGAGATGAGGCAGCAGCACCTGATGAAGAAGTGGAATACTTTGACGGATCAGGGAGTTCCACCACCCAATTTTGTGATTTTTAAATTTTTGTGAACACTGGGGACAGTGTTCGGTTTAAGTGTGGGGTGGGGAGTAGTTAGGTGCTGGGCTGGGCTGGTTTGCTTGTATGCTTTCCTCTATATTTTTGTATGTATGCTTCCCTGTGTTTGTGAATTGCAAACTGTTCTGTATTTGTAATTATTTGTGAAATTGATGTGTGTTGTGGAATGTTGATGTTGCCAGCTAAGTCCGTAAAATTTTTGTAAATATTTTTGCTTATCGAAATGATCGATAATTTTAAAATTTTAAAATTTTAAAATTTTGCAAAAATATTTTGTTCATATTTAAAATATTTTGTAAATAATTTTTCCATCGAAATGATCGATGTTTTGCAAAATTTTTCAATTTTTATTTTTTTTGGGTTTCTCGGTGTTTGTTTTCGGTTCTTTTACCGAGAATGGTCCCATTGAACCGACGTCATAGTTAGTGACTGTTCCCTATGATGGATGGATGACGACCGTCTTAAGGGAAATGTAGTCGGTAGGAGTAGTTATTTTAATTTATTTTCAGTTTTTTCTTTTGGTGGATTGCATCACGGAACCTGTAGTTACTATATGGTTGTGAAATGTTGGTTGCGTGTTGTAACTGGTATTCAAAATGCAAAAGTGATTCATATGAAAGCATGCAATTTTGTAAATATGTTGAGATACCTAGGCTGTAGAGTTCGATTCGGTGTGATTGAGGCTTAATGTTTGAATTCATGTAATTAGCTGATTGAAAAGTCTGTGAATGCATCTTGAATCGAGCATGTGCATAAAGTGTGAAGTGAGGTATTGTTATTCCATGCTATTGTGAATTGTCTAGAACTTGCCTGGTGTGTGTACAAAACGAAATGAAGGAGGTGTAGTGTTGGAAAGGATGTAGGCATTTCTTTGTTTTAACCGAGAGTTTCTATTTTTTTTCTTGTCATACTTCTCCTTTATATGATTGTATACCCTAGTCAGCCCGTTGAGCCTTTAGCCTATTATTTCTTTCTTTTGTCCCAAAAGTATAAACTGAGAGTAATTCTTTCTTTTCATTAGCCGTAAAGTCTATATAAAACTCTTAAGCGCTTAAGAAGAGAAAATAATTTTCCCAAAGTGTCAAAAGAGTGAGAATGGTGAAAAGAAAAAGAAGAGCAGAGTGAGGAAAGAAAAGAAAAGGTTGAAGGTGCACTTGCTATAAATAAATGCTAATGAAGGTGCATGAAAAACCTTTGTTTTCGTGTCAAGTGTGCTTGATGAAATGGGCCATACTAAAGTAAATCATCAAGAATGGGATGATGAAAAAAAAAGAAAAGAGAGAAACAATGTCCATGAGTTGATGGGAATGTGTTGAAAAGGCGCTTAAGGATGCTAGTGGCTAATCCAATATATACTAGTTCCATAGCTTCCATTACAACCCATTAAAGTCTTACGTGATCTTACATTGCATTTCTTTATATTAGTGGAGTAATACACTAAGGGCAAGCTTATGGGTCATGACATGATGCATGTGAATTCTTTTGGGAGAGAGAGTGAAATTATTTTTACCTGGCTCTACTTGAATGTTTGTGTGTCACATGAGCAAAAAGGGGAAGATTCTCTTGAGTTGTGAGGGCACATGCTTGATGAAAGATTGATTTTCGTGTCGGATATCTTGATTAGCTGATTTGCATGAGTTTGCCGATATCGAGAGTCGATTCTTAAAGTCTAGGAAGTCTCAATGTATTGAAGGTCCTTGCATTGTTAAGACCATGCATGTTTTCTTGATGATTTGAAATATTGAATGATCGGTATGACCGTAGCTCAAATTGTCGCACCATAGTGGAGAAGGTTAGGATGTAAAGTGCAGGAATTGTATGTTTGTTGATCGAGGACGAACAAGGATTTAAGTGTGGGGTAAGTGATCTTGGGCAAATTTATATGCCCAAGTGATACTCAAACGTATCATTTTCACCTTGTTTATCTAGCAATGTGTATACATTTTCATGTAATTGGTAATAAAATGCGAATTTATACTAACCAACATGATTAGCATTGTCTTGTAGGTAAAATGTGATTTCGAAGAGCTAAAATGCATGTTGGAGGATATCGGAGTTGGACTTGGATGCGAGCAAGGGAAAAAGCATTGGACTGCACCAATTAAAGGGGCTCCGCGATGGAGCCGTGTCACGCTGCCATCGCGGAGGCATTCTGCCTGGAGGGTGAAAAAAAATGCATCAATTCCAGTGGAGGCTCGCGACAGCTCCGTGGCACGGTGGCAAGCCTCAGCGTTGCACGCCGTGCCACGTTGATGCTTTATTCCCGGAGCCCCAATTTCCAGTGAGGGTCCGCGTCCACGCCGTGTCACGGAGGCAGTGCTCCGCGATGCACTCCGTGACACGTTGCTTGTTATTCCGGGAAAAATTCCCACTAGTATAAATAGAACACTTAAATGTATTTTTCATAATTCAGACTTGGTGGAGCAAGGACGTGGGTTACAGGCAGTTGAGGGACGAAAAGTTCAGGGTTTTTTCTCTCTTTCTTTCTTCTTTAACTCAATTGTTTGTATGATTAAAACTTGTTTTAGGATGATTAATCCACAAATAAGTGGCTAATTCCCTTCCTTGCTGAGGTTATGAACATTTGTCATGAATTTTGATTATTGAATTATATGGGTTTCCATATTTTTCTTCCATGTTGTTCTATTAATTCTTGTTTCTACTGCATTGGTGTGTGGCCGACATTAATGTATATCTAAAAAGTCCGATTTCACTCGAGAGAGGACGAAATTGGAAAGTTGTGAATTAATAGGATATTGTTCTTTACTTGATTTGGGAAAATTGAGTTTTGATGTGCTTTCCTGATAGAAATATACTTGAAAGCCGTATTAGTCAATTTAGGAACCGGAATTGTATTGCTAGGTCATGAATTGCATTTGATCACAGAAATGTAGACGGATAGTTTATGATTCTTAAGTGAGATTAAATACGAGAGTTTTAATCTCTTGGCTAATGTTCTTGGCTAGCAACTGGAAGAAAAGATTAACCAATGTATGATTATAATCAGTTTCATTACATGTTCTTAACCTCGGCATGCTCATATCCATAGTTTAAATTCAAAGTAGATAATTGTTAGTAGTTATAGTATAGAAATTATAAAAAAAATTATTCAAATTTTGGTTACGTTGTTGTCAGCATATTTAGAAGTGAGATAGAATATAGTATACTTAAGCAATTTTCACTTATCCAGAGTCTCCGTGGATCGATACATGGCTTACTAAAGCCACTTACTACTTGTTTGACCACGTGCACTTGCGTGTCGGTTTTTAACCCCTACAAATGCACGGAACATTACCGTATCGTATTCAGTCCGAAAGTTAGTAAAGCATGCGCCAAATGGCGAGTTAGCATTCCAGATTCAGTAGAGCTTATTGTATGATTAGCAAGAATGTTGTAGAATAAAAAGATACAGATTTTCAGAATAAAGGCTAATAAAGTAAAATCAGATAGACAAACAGTTTTATGGCTACAGATTAGCCATTCAGACAGATAGTATCCCGACTATAGATTAGCCAAACAGTTAAATAAAGATTTCAAAATCAGTATAATCAGTAAAGAATCAGTATGATACAGAAAGAGATCAGAATAAGAAATCAGATTTCAGATAGTCTTTTTCAGTTATACATGCTTGCTATTTATATGTGCTATTTGTTTGTTGAGACTTGATGTGGTGTGAGGGCACCTTATTGAGCGTCCTCGCCGCCCCTGGGTTGGTAATCGTGTCGCCCACTGAGCGGGTGGGTTTACGTCACTCCAAGGAGTGGCATGCCGTCCCCAGTTTGGACGAAGATGGGATGAAGCTTTCCCCATATCAGGCTGATCAGCAATATAGTACAGATAGCCCTGTTGTGCGCAAGCGCCCAGAGAACAGATACAGATACAGTTACAGTTACAGATCTTATTACAGGTGCAACTCCGGTTTCAGATAGCCCTGTTGAGTTGTGTCCAGGGAACCAGACCCTATCTGTTACTGTCTGCACAGGAGTCCTTCGGACTCAGACACGGTTATTTATATCGGAGGCTATGGCCCGAGCCGGAGACCCAGGGGGCCGGTAGAGGAGCTCCGAGTGAGCAGATGAGTGGAGTGACTTATTTTTGGTTGGTTTTGACCCGGGTAGGGGGATATAGATTGTTTGCTTGCTTGGCGCCATCCGACTTATGGGGGTTGGTATTGGATCTTGCTTGCTAAAGGTATATGTATTTATTTGTTTCATCTATATACTAGTTAATAGACAGCAGGCCGCCGTGACTACAAACACGCTCCTGCCTAGCAGTGCAGAAAGGTTTGATCCAGTTCCTATCAGCTCTTCAGATTTAGTTATCTCCTGCTATTCAAAATTGCTAGTTATGTTATTTGTATTCAGTCATGTTCAGTTACTTTGCATACTCGGTACCAGTGGTACTGACGCCTGGTGGGGCGCTGCATTACTTGCCTGCAGGTACTCATAGACGAGGAGGCGATCCCTCGTGATCCTAGCCAGCGCAGAGTCATCAGCTCCTGTCATCCGGAGCTTGATATTTCAGAGGTTTATATCATTTCCCCTTTTGTTGTACAGTACGGGTAGGTCGGGGCCCTGTCCCGACCATCTTATCAGTATTCCTAGAGGCTTGCAGTCTGTATATATTTCCATGTGGTCAGTTGAGCCAGTCGTGTGAGGCCGTGCAGTTTGTTATAGTTGTTTAGCATTTCAGTTTATGTTGGCCGTGTGAGGCCTTATCCAGTCAGTAGTGGTGACCTTGCCGGTCACGTAGTTATTTGGTATTCTATTGTCGAGTTACAGATAACTAGACAGCATGGAGGCCTTGTCGGCCCGCATAGGCTCCCTTATATTGATATGATTCCGGTTAGCTGTCGTTATAGTACAGGTGGCTATAGGCTCAGTCGGCCGGAGGCTGTATTTACAGCCGTTATATAGCCCGTTGATTTCATGAATCTGAGTTAGAGCTAGCCAGGCGGCAGCGGTGCTTAGGCTCACCAGTTAGCAGTCCAGGTCCTACTAGGGCACCAGGTGCCAGTCATACCCCCCAAGGAGGGGCTGACAAACTTGGTATCAGAGCAGGTCGTGTCCCAGGGAGTCTGCAAGCCGTGCTAAGTAGAGTCCTGTCTATGGATGTGTTGTGCACTACATACTATAGGCAGGAGGCTGCGAAGCATGATAGGATGGTTACTCTTCTTTCATACTCAGTCGTGCCATAGTATAGTACAGTATAGGGTCGAGTTCCTAAAACTTATCATATTCTTTGTCTTCAGATAAGAATGGCAGATCAGCGACACCCTGCCACAGGCAGGAGGTTAGACACAACAGCAGGAGAAGGCACCAGCAGGATGCCTCAGCTTCAGTCAGAGTCAGCCCGATCTGAGGGCGATATAGAGGCTTCATCACAGCCCTCTCAGTAGTCCCCCTCACATCAGGAGCCATTGGGCACTACACCGCCTCCGATAGCTCCTGTGCCTTCGCCATCAGATTAGGAGGTTTGTAGCGCTGTAGTTATATTGGCACAAATGATGGCCACACAGCGCCAGTCGGTGCCACCTGTAGCAGTAGAGCTTTCAGGTGGGTCAGGTAGTTCCAGGGTCAGGGAATTTTTGGCACTAGGTCCCCCACAGTTTACTGGGTCAGATCAGGCAGAGGACCCTCAGGACTTTCTAGATCAGATGCAGAGAATTTTCCGAGTTATGCATGTGACCCCTTCAGAGTGTGTTGAGTTGGCAGTGTTCCGGTTGCGGGACGTAGCAGTACTATGGTACGAGAGTTGGGAAAGGTCCCGAGGGAGAGATGTTACCCCTCCGACTTGGACCAGCTTCTCGGAGGCCTTCCTGGACTGTTACTTGCCGCGAGAGATCCGGCAGGCCCGGATGGATAAGTTTTTGCATCTGGAGCAGGGGGCGAGGAGCGTACGTGAGTATGCTTTATAGTTTGACTCCTTAGCCCGTTATGCTCCAGCATTTGTTGATACTATGCCAGCTAGAGTTCACAGATTTATTATGGGTCTGAACCCGGAATATACTGAGGCATGTATGACAGCTACGTTACGGGAGGATATAGATATCGCCCGAGTACAGGCCTTTGCTCAGACCATTGAGGGTCTTAGACAGCGGCAACAGAGTAGTAGACAGACCAGTCAGGAACAGCGCCGCAGAGACAAATTAGATGATTGGCAAAGAGAAGTTCAGAGAGGACCCAGGCCTCGACTATCAGATAGACCCCCTAGACCCCCACCTCCTCCATAGCAGCAGCAGCAGCGAGGTAGATATGTGCGACGAGGGCAGTCAGAGCCCGGTGGTAGTTCCTGAACAGTAGAGTCCCAGCAGCAGAGAAGGGGAGAGCAGAGCAGATTTACACCCCCACTCTGCCCTAATTGCGGCCGACCTCACACCGAAGCTTGTAGATATGGCTCCACTGGGTGTTATATTTGCGGACAGGAGGGGCATCGGATGAGAGATTGTCCGACCAGAGGTCAGGGGAGTAGAGACAGCCAGGACAGGGGATCCACAGGGCCACGAGCCCCAGCAGCCTCAGCGGGGCATAGGCCTTCAGGTTCAGTAGGCAGAGGCCGAGGTAGATCAGGAGCTCCCAGTTCAGGTACGGGCTCAAATCATACTTATGCACTACTAGGGAGACACGACTCAGAGGCATCGCCAGATGTAGTGACAGGTACGATGACTATCTGTTCATGCCCTGCTTATGTATTGATTGATCCAGGATCCACTCTGTCATATATTACCCCATTTGTGGCACGGAAGTTCAATATTGCACCAGAATTATTGCAGCAACCCTTTTCAGTATCCACGCCCGTTGGTGACTTTATTATAGCTAGCAGAATTTACTGAGGGTGTACAGTGGAGGTTGCTGACCGCCAGACTACAGTAGATCTGGTAGAACTAGAAATGATAGACTTCGATGCCATAATGGGTATGGATTGGCTAGTGCCGTGCTACGCCAATGTAGAATGTTGGACCAAGACGGTCTGATTCCACTTTCCAGGAGAGGCAGTGCGAGAGTGGAAAGGCAGCACAGCTACTCCAAAAGGTAGGTTTATTTCCTTCCTCCAAGCGAGGAAATTGATAACTAAGGGATGTATTTACCACCTAGTCAGATTCCAGGATGTTCGGGCAGAATCTCCGACACTCCAGTCTGTTCCGGTGGTGAACGAGTTCTGTTCGACGATTTGGTTGGGTATAAAACTACATACAAGTGCACGTGGTCGAAAAAGTAGTAAAGTGGCTTAAGTAAGCCAAGTATCGATCCCACAGGGACTGGGATGAAGTGCAATCTGCTCAAGTGTACTATATTTCAATTCTAAAAATGCAGACAACAGTGTAACCAAGAGTTTGATATTTTGATTTCTAATAATTATGCTAAGTCTAAAACAATTATCTAATGTGAGTCTGAACTATGAATGTGAGCATGCTGAGGTTAAACGAACATGTAATGAGATTAATTGTCGATATAATTTGGTTAGCCTTTTCCTCCGGTTGCTAGTCAAGAATTATTGCCAAGGGATTAAAACTCTCGTATTTAACCCCACTTAAGAATCATGAACCATCCACCTATATTTCTGTTATTAAATGCAATTCATGTTCGAGCCATACAAAACTGATTCCTAAATTGACTAATACGACTTTCAGGTATATTTCTATCCTGAAGGTAAATCAATTCTCAATTTTCCCAAACTAAGAAAGGATCATATCCTATTAATTCACAACTTTCCAATTTGTTGCTCTCTCGAGTGAAACCGGACTTTTTAGATATACATTAACGTAGGCCACACATTAATGCAGTAAGAACAAGAATCAATAGAACAACCATGGAAGAAAAGATGAAAAACCAAAGAATCAATAATCACATTTCATTACAAGTGTTCTTAACCTCAGCAAGAATATGAATTAGCCACTCATTTGTGGATTAAACATCGTTAAATGAGTGTTAAACATACAAGCAATTGAATACAAGAAGAAGGAAAGAGAGAAAAACCCTGATAATTTCATCCCCTCAACTGCCTGTAACCCACGTTCTTGCTCCACCAAGTCAGAATATTAAAAAAGAACCTAAGTGTTCTATTTATACTGGTGGGAAATTTTCCCAAAATAACAAGCAACGTGTCACGGAGTGCATCGCGGAGCACTGCCTCCGTGACATGCCACCGACGCGGACCCTCACTAGAAACTGGGGGTCCAGGAAATAAGGCCCAACGTGGCACGGCGTGCAACGCGGAGCCAGGCCACCGTGCCACGAACCCATCGCGAACCCTCACTGGAAATAGGCTGAAAATTCCCTCTCCAGGCAGAAGGCCTCCGCGATGGCAGCGTGACACGGCTCCATCGCGGAGCCCCTTTATTTTGTGCTTTCCAATGCCTTGTCCCTTGCTCATGTCCGAGTCCAACCCCGATCTCTTCCAACATGCATTTTAGCTTCCCGAAATTACATTTTACCTGCAAAACAATGCTAATCATGTTGGTTAGTATAAATTCACATTTTATTACCAATTACATGAGAATGTATAAACATTGATAGATAAACAAGGCTAAAATGACACCTTTGAGTATCACTTGGGCATATAAATTTGCCCAAGATCACTTACCCCACACTTAAATCCTTGTTCGTCCTCGAACAACAATCTTACACCTCATGCAATTTACATCCCACCCTCGCTACTTTAGTTCGACAATTTAGGTTACGGTCATACCGATTATTCAATACAACAAATCATCAAGAAAACATGCATGGTCCTATCAATGCAATGACCTTCAATACATCAAGACCTCCTAGACTTAAGAATCGACTCTCGATATTGGCAAACTCATGCAAATCAGCTGATCAAGACATCCGCCACAAAAATTAATCTCTCATCAAGCATGTTCCCTCACAACACAAGAGAATTTTCCCCTTTTTGATCATATGAACTCACAAAATTTCAAACAGGGGCATATAAACACAATTTCGCTCTCTCTCCCAAAAGAATTCACATGCATCATGTCATGACCCATAAGCTTGCCTTTAGTGTACTACTCCACTAATATAAATAAGTGTGATGTAAGAGCACGTAGGACTTTAACGAGTTGTAATGGAAGCTACGGAACTAGTAAATATTGGGCTAGCCCATAATAGCCACTAGCATCCTTCAGCGCCTTTTCAACACATCCCATCAAACTCATGGACATTGTTTCTTTCTTCATCCTCCCATTCTTGAAGTTTTTCTTTAGTTTGGCCCATCTTATTAAGCACACTTGACACCACAACAAAGATTATTCATACACCTTCATTATAGTTTATTTATAACAAGTGCACCTTCAACCTTTTCTTTCCTTCCATCTCTCTGCTTTTCTTTTTCTTTTCACCCTTCTCACTCTTTTGACACTTTGGGAAAATTATTTTCTCTTCTTAAGCGCTTAAGAGTTTTGGATCGACTTTACGGCTAATGAAAAGAAGGGATTAAGCTCGGTTTACACTTTTTGACAAAAGAAAAAAAAATAATAGGCTAAAGGCTCAACGGGCTGACTAGGGTACACAATCAAGGTGGGTACGATAATGAAAAATAGAAACTTTCGGTTAAAAACAAAGAAATGCCTACATCCTTTCCTACAATACACCTCCTTCATTTCATTTTGTACACACACCAGGCAAGTTCTAGACACTTCACAATAGCATGGAATAACAAAACCTCACTTCACAATTATTGCACATGCTCAATTCAAGATGTATTCACAGACTCTTCAATCAGCTAAGTACAGGAATGGAAACATTAAGCCTCAATCACACCGAATTGAACTCTATGGCCTAGGTATCTCAACATATTTACAAAGTTGCATGCTTTCATACGAATCACCTTTGCATTTCAAATATCACCTACAACACGCAACCATAATTCCGCAACCATAAAGTAACTACAAGTTTTGGGATGCAACCCACAAAAGAAAAACAACTGAAAAATAATTGAAAAATCTACTCCTAACAACTATATTTCCCTTAAGACGGTCGTCATCCATCCATCATAGGAAATGGTCACTAACAAATACTTCAGTTCAATGGGACCATTCTCGGTAAAAGAACCGAAAACAAACGCCGAGAAACCCAAGAAGTGAAATTTTTTTAAAAAATATCGATCATTTTGATAACAAAAATATGTACAAAATCAGCTAGCAACATTCAACAACATGCTAGTTTCACATATATTCACAATACAAAACAACAACTTAACAATCACAAATCACAGAGAACAACAAAATTTCACAGGCACGACACATATTAGAATATATACATAACAGCACAGCCAGCACCTAACTACTCCCACCCCACACTTATCTCGAACACTGTCCCCAGTGTTCACAAAAATTAAAATAGCGCAAAAGTTGGGTGGTGGAACTCCCTGATCAATCAACGTACTCCATTTCTTCATCAGGTGCTGCTGCTTCATCTCCCATGTCTGAATCACCCCCATCGTCATCATCGGACTCCACATCGGAGTCCTCACGATGTGTCTCCTCGTTTGTGGGGACATCATCATCCGTGGGCTCTACAAATGCTGGCCCCACTCAGCATAGAGCCCTGGCATTTTCGTCGAAAGGGTAGTCTAGCTCGAGCTGCCATAGCTCCTCCTCTGTTGCCGGCCTCCCGCCTATCCTCAGCTGGAGCATCTGCATCCCGTACATGCGAGCCATGTACTGATCATCCTGAGCATGTCGCTCGGCAAGTGTAAGAACAGGCCCGTGGGTGGTGTTGGGTGCCTTAGTTTTAGTGACATCTAAGGCCCGCCGCTCCATCTGCGTGATGTAGTCAAGGGCCTCTTCCTCAACATCTAGGCCCCTTAGGAAGGTGGTGAGTAGCCCACCAAATCCGTATCTGCGCCCCTGATGCAACCGGGCTCTCTTCATGGCGGAGATAATCACCGCTCCCACATTGATCTCCAGCCCTTTCATCAGGGCGTACACCAGGCATACACGATCCTGGGTTACATCCGTCATATGTACCCCCGGGATTAGGCAGGAACAGATGATCTTTAGCCATATTCTGGCTTCCCTGTTCATCTGTGAATAGGGCAAAGTCTGATGGTAGCCCCTCTCCTTGTGTCTGCTCCATCTAGCTGTCGATCGGGTCCCACACAAGGTGCGTCTGATGTCCGCATATGGTGGAGTGATGTTCAGCTGTCGAAGCACGTGGGCGTCTGTGTCCCGCACCCCTATGATAGCATTGAGGTGGTGGGGCTCAAAGGTGACTATTTTCCCTCTGATTTTTATGGTGTGACTTCTAAGCGTCGGGTTCCAGTTGGCATAGAATTCCCGAATCAGGTACAGGTTGCATTGCTTGGGCTCTTCAAAGATGAAATTGAGCCCGGCTGCCTCGATCCGGTGTACAATCCTAGGGAACTCTTGTGCCAACGGTTCCCGTGCTATGTGTTCCTCGGGGAAGTACTTGCTTTCTTTGTGCTTTGCGTACCACTTCTTCCCCTCTTCCATCACCCACCTGGTTCCGTATTGGCGGCGTTGGCGCGTGGAACCGCTGGTGCTGCTGGGACTACTGTGCCCAGTCTGATTCGCTTTCTTCCGGCGCCAGATGTTGATGCGTCTTTCCCTTTTTCTTGCCTGCTTGCCATTTTACCTGTCAACCCAAGTAGACAAGATCAATGTTAAGCCAATGAATATTAACTTCGACTAAGGTCGGGTTAAGCTAGGCTACCCCACACTTAGTCCTTAGCCAAAATTACAACATTCCGGCAAGATCATGCTTATTTACACAAATAAACAACCAACTATACAAACATGCTTAGTGCATACGAAGAATTCGACGGTATATATTCTATGTACTACTCAGACTTCGTACAACTAACCACAATCATTACCCTCGATAACATTTTATTCCATCGCACTTAGCAAGGAAAAATAAAGAAACGAAAACTACAAGAATTTATCTACACGAACCTATACAACTCACCCAATTCTTGCAAATTTCACTATTCCCCTAACCCGAGAATCCGTAGGTCTTTTAACATCATAACAATTAGCACATTGACTCATCTCACTCAACATGTACAACCCAACATGAATTTCACAAGTTCACTACATTTTTCCACTTCAAATTCAAAAACAAGCCCTAGATATGATTGTATCAACAAAATTTGATTAAATTATGCAATTAACGAGTTCAAGCAATCACAATGATACTCCGAACATCCATCAAAACTAATTCAATTGAATTCACGCTTAATTTCTACTTAGGGCAAACTTAGCTCACATCACATGCTCAATATCGAAGAAAATCAATAAGAAATGAGATGGAATCGAAGAACATACCTTGAAATTGAAGAATTGAAGAAAACTCAATGAATTTCTTGGCCTATTCCATGTCACGTTGAAGGGGGAGGGGTTTTAGGGAGTTTGGTCGCGGAGTGTGCGAGAAATAAGGAAAATTGAGGGGGATTCGGGGTTTAAAAGTGGAAAAATCACGCGGGTCACCCGGCTACCCGGTGTGACCCATCGCGATATACACAGCAACGTGTCACGGAGGGCATCGTGGAGCACTGCCTCCGTGACATGGAGCTGTCGCGAGGGCGTTCTGGAATTTTTTTTAAAATTCCGGATTTATACCTCAATGTGTCACGGAGGGTAACGCGGAGGCCCTCCTCCGTGACACGGAGCTATCGCCCTAGCTCACTGTTTTTCCACTTTTTATTGATTTTCATACCTCGAATTTTCCTTTGCGATTCCTTGCATAATTTCCCTCCGTTCGACCTGAAATTCATTCTACTACAAGAAATTGGTTAGAATTATAGGTTTCACTCTAAATAAAAATAAAAACAAAAATAAAAACTAAAAATTTTGTTGTTAATCAAGAAAAAAAAAGAAAAATCTATTCACAATTTACAAAGAAAAATTTTCACGGGTTGCCTCCCGTGCAGCGCCTGGTTTACCGTCGCAGCTCGATGTCATTCAGCTCAGTTGTCCTCTAGGGTGATGGACGATTTCTCTCAACCACCGTCCTTCCCCAGTAGTGCTTACACCGTTCCGGTGGTTTTCCCAATAACTCTCGTGAATCCTTAATCTGCTCATCATCGACTTGATCAATCACATTGATCACCGAGAGTTCTTCGTACACAGTCGGGAGCTTGGGTTCCTGGTACACATCGAACACTTCCACCTTGTCGTGTGCTCGCATTGTTAGCTGCCCCGCAGCTACATCAATCAGCGCTTTCTCGGTCTCCAAGAAAGGACGTCCCAAAATAAATGGGACTTCCGCGTCTGGTTCAAAATCCAGCACGACGAAATCTACCGGGAAGATCAGGGAGCCAACTTGCACCAGAACGTCCTCCATAATGCCATCAGGTCTAGCTAAGGACCGATCTGCCAATTGCAAGATCACTATTGTGGGTCTAGGACTCCCTAGACCCAGCTTTTTGAATACCGATGAGGGCATCAAATTAATGCTCGCTCCCAAATCACACAATCCACGAGCTCGGATACTCTACCCAATAGTAATCTATATAGTAAAGCTCCCAGGGTCTTTGAGCTTTGTGGGCAGTCAGTTTTGTATCCGGGAAGTGCACTCCTCCGTGAGAGCCACCGTAGCATACTCAGTCAACCGACTTTTGTTTGTTACGATGTCCTTTATATACTTGGCATATTTCGGCACTCCCTGCAAAACATCAACAAGAGGTAAGTTAATATGTACCTGTTTCAGCACCTCCATGAATTTCTTGAAACACGCCTCCTCCTTGTGTTTCTTTACTCGTTGAGGGAACGGGGGTGGTGGTCTTTCTGATTCAGCTTCCTTTGTCTTCCCCCTCTCATCACTTTGCTCCCTATCGACTTCTGCTGCTCCCAATTGTTGAGGTGGTCTTTCTGGTTCCACCTCTTTCAGCTGCAAACCACTCCTTGTGGTCACCGCATTCACCTGCTTAGGGTTGGGATCTGTGTCACTCGGAAGTCCTCCTCTAGGTATGGTGTTTTGGGCTCCATCAAATTGCCCAAATTGATATTCAAGTGCCTTGGTAGCTAACTGGTTGTTTTTCACCTCGGCTGCCAATTTCACATAGTCAGCCTGCAATTGAGCTTGATTAGCTATCATAGTCTTGAACATCTCCTCAATGCTGGGTGATGGTGGTGGAGGAGGTGCATTGTTGTTTCTGAATTGTACTTGATAATTCTGCTGCCCTCCTTGGTTCCTTTGCACACCCTGACTCGAACTCTGCCCCTGATGGTTGTTGCTACCCCAGGAGAAATTCGGGTGATTCCTCCAATTGGAATTGTAGCTGTTGCCATACTGTTGGTGGTTGTTCCTTTGTACATTTCCCACAAAGTTCACCGAGTCAGGATTTGCTCCACAACACTCAGCTGAGTGCTCACTGCTCCCGCACACTTCACACCAAATCTGCTGCACTGCATTAACTGGGGCTTGAGGCTGGTTCATTGTCATGTTACTGAAGTGGGTGTTGAGTTGATTCTGTAAAGCAGTTATCTGTGCAGCAATAGCTGTAAACCCATCCACTTCTAGAACTCCTGCTGCTTTCCTTGTCCCTCCTCTTGACGAATCAGCATTCCATTCCGGATTGCCCTGCGAAATACGGTTCAACAAGGTATACAGCTCCTCATAAGTTTTCTCCAGCGCTTGTCCCCCAGCTGCTGAGTCTAGCAATATTTTTGTATGGGGTTCCAAACCCTCTATAAAAGTGTGAACCAACACATCATTGGACTGATGATGATGAGGACAATCCCGCAACATGGACTTGAATCTCTCCCAAGCCTGATATAGATTCTCTCCCTCTCCTTGTTTGAAACTTAGAATTTGACTTCTAAGCCTTGATGTTTTACCGGAGGGAAAAAATCGTATCAAGAATTTCCTTGCAAGATCATCCCACGTAGAAATAGAATTGGGTGGCTCAGCTTTCAACCACCTCTTGGCTTCTCCCAATAGTGAAAATGGGAACAATGTAAGCCGGACGTAATCTGATGACACTCCAGCGGGGATATAAGTGTCACTTATCTCCAAAAAATTTTGGAGATGCTGCTGTGGATCTTCATGAGGGAGACCTATAAACTGCCCGCTTGTGTGCAGCAATTTCACCATGTTCTGCTCAAGTTCGAACCTCCCTCCTGGCTCAGGCTTGCAGATGCTAGATGTGACATTATTAGCATGTGGGATTGCCACCTCGCGAACCGGCCGAGCTGCTACTTCTTCGGGCACTAACATTGCCCGTACTACCGGTGGATTATGTTGTTGCTCCATGATTGTCTGTCTAAGCAACTGCAGCTTTCTTTCTAGAGCTTCTCTCCGCTGACGATGAAATAATCTTTCTGGCTCCAAATACGAGTCCACCAGCTCCTTGTCTCTTGCCAATGTTCAACAGAGATTAAATCTGCAAAATACAGGCTAAGACCAAGTTGTCAACACTAAGAAAATAAAAATATAGTAAATTAACACTTAAGACAAATTCACCAATTGCCAGTCCCCGGCAACGACGCCAAAAACTTGTTTGATGGTTTGGTTGGGTATAAAACTACACGCAAGTGCACGTGGTCGAACAAGTAGTAAAGTGGCTTAAGTAAGCCAAGTATCGATCCCACAGGGACTGGGATGAAGTGCAATCTGCTCAAGTGTACTATATTTCAATTCTAAAAATGCAGACAACAGTGTAACCAAGTGTTTGATATTTTGATTTCTAATAATTATGCTAAGTCTAAAACAATTATCTAATGTGAGTCTGAACTATGAATGTGAGCATGCTGAGGTTAAACGAACATGTAATTAGATTAATTGTCGATATAATTTGGTTAGCCTTTTCCTCCGGTTGCTAGTCAAGAATTATTGCCAAGGGATTAAAACTCTCGTATTTAACCCCACTTAAGAATCATGAACCATCCACCTACATTTCTGTGATTAAATGCAATTCATGTTCGAGTCATACAAAACCGATTCCTAATTTGACTAATACAACGTTCAGGTATATTTCTATCTTGAAGGTAAATCAATTCTCAATTTTCCCAAACTAAGAAAGGATCATATCCTATTAATTCACAACTTTCCAATTTGTTGCTCTCTCGAGTGAAACCGGACTTTTTAGATATACATTAACGTAGGCCACACATTAATGCAGTAAGAACAAGAATCAATAGAACAACCATGGAAGAAAATATAAAAACCAAAGAATCAATAATCACATTTCATTACAAGTGTTCTTAACCTCAGCAAGAAGATGAATTAGCCACTCATTTGTGGATTAAACATCGTTAAATGAGTGTTAAACATACAAGCAATTGAATACAAGAAGAAGGAAAGAGAGAAAAACCCTGATAAATTTCATCCCCTCAACTGCCTGTAACCCACGTTCTTGCTCCACCAAGTCAGAATATTAAAAATGAACCTAAGTGTTCTATTTATACTGGTGGGAATTTTTCCCGGAATAACAAGCAACGTGTCACGGAGTGCATCGCGGAGCACTGCCTCCGTGACACGCCACCGACGCGGACCCTCACTGGAAACTGGGGGTCCAGGGAATAAGGCCCAACGTGGCACGGCGTGCAACGCGGAGCCAGGCCACCGTGCCACGGACCCATCGCGAACCCTCACTGGAAATAGGATGAAAATTCCCTCTCCAGGCAGAAGGCCTCCGTGATGGCAGCGTGACACGGCTCCATCGCGGAGCCCCTTTATTTTGTGCTTTCCAATGCCTCGTCCCTTGCTCACATCCGAGTCCAACCCCGATCTCTTCCAACATGCATTTTAGCTTCCCGAAATTACATTTTACCTGCAAAACAATGCTAATCATGTTGGTTAGTATAAATTCACATTTTATTACCAATTACATGAGAATGTATAAACATTGATAGATAAACAAGGCTAAAATGACACCTTTGAGTATCACTTGGGCATATAAATTTGCCCAAGATCAAGTTCCCTGATGTGTTTCCAGATGAGTTACCTGGTCTTCCCCCAGAAAGGGAAATAGATTTTGCTATTGATTTATTACCAGGCACTCAGCCTATATCAATTCCTCCCTATCGTATGGCTCCTGCAGAACTCAGAGAGTTGAAGGAGCAGTTGAAAGATTTGTTAGACAAAGGTTTCATCAGGCCGAGTACTTCACCATGGGGTGCGCCAGTTCTATTTGTGAGGAAAAAAGATGGCTCGCTCCGTATGTTTATAGATTATCGGCAGTTGAATAAAGTTACAGTGAAGAACAAGTACCCGCTTCCTAGAATAGATGATTTATTTGATAAGTTACAGGGAGCCAGATACTTCTCTAAGATTGACTTGCGGTCTGGATATCACCAAGTTCGAGTTCGTGAAAGAGATATTCCCAAAACGATGTTCAGGACCCGATATGGACACTTTGAATTTTTAGTAATGTCCTTTGGGTTAACAAATGCCCCAGCAGTATTCATGGACCTGATGAATAGTATTTTCAGACCATACCTGGACCTGTTCGTGATCGTATTTATTGATGATATTACAGTGTATTCTCGCTCTGAAGCAGATCACCAGGCTCATTTACGGACAGTACTCCAGATCCTCAAGACCGCCAGTTATATGCTAAGTTCTCCAAGTGTGAATTCTGGCTTAACTCAGTAGCCTTCCTAGGGCATATTGTGTCGGATGCTGGTATACAGGTTGACAAGCAGAAAATAGAAGCAGTCAAATCATGGCCTAGGCCTACCACTCCGACTGAGGTCCATAGTTTTCTGGGATTATCAGGTTATTACAGGAGGTTTGTTGAGGGGTTCTCTACCATAGTGGCACCTCTGACAAAACTGATGCAGAAAGCAGCAAAGTTTCAGTGGACAGAGGCATGTGAGCAGAGCTTCCAGGAACTAAAAGACAGATTAACCTCCGCCCCAGTGCTTGCATTGCCGGAAGGTACAGAGGGTTATTCAGTGTATTGCGACGCATCAGGCGTTGGGTTGGGTTGTGTGTTGATGCAACATGGTAAGGTGATTGCGTATGCTTCCAGCCAACTGAGGAAACACGAAAAGAATTACCCTACCCATGACCTGGAGTTAGCCGCAGTGATCCACGCCTTGAAAATGTGGAGACATTATTTGTATGGCGTCCATGTTGATATTTTTACAGATCACAAGAGCCTACAGTATATCTTCACTCAGAGGGAGTTGAATCTGCAGCAACGTCGCTGGTTGGAGCTGTTAAAGGTTTATGACGTGACTACTGTACCACCCGGGAAAAGCCAATGTTGTAGCAGATGCTCTCAGTGGTAAGTCCATGGGGAGTTTGGCGTATTTGCAGCCTGAGCAGCGGGAATTGGTGATCACGAGAAAAAATAGCATGCCCGAGATACGCTTTACGACTTAAATTAGTCTTGTTTATCTAAGATTATTGTATACATTTTCATGTAATTTTAGATGAAGTAAAGATATGTGCTAACCAACATGATTAGCCTTTGTTTTGTAGGTTTTGATGACGTTTGAGTAACTAATTCATGAGTTGGTGAAGTAGATGCTTGGAGAAGGAATTAACACGCGAACGTCGGCGAAGAGGAGGCACAAAACAGCCCACCTGCGCATTGGCAACGTGCCACGGCAGGCAGGCCACTCACAACAGCCCACCTGCGCGTTGGCAACGTGCCACGATAGGTGGCCTCCGCGACCAAGGGCTGCCAACGCGCTGCCCAAGCAGCGTGACACGCTGCCAATGCAGCAGGGTGCTGCCCGGGCCAGTTTCGGGTGATTTTCCAGAGGGCTTCCGCGTCCGTAGCGTGTCACGGAGGCGGTGCTCCGCGATGCACTCCGTGACACGTTGCTTGTTATTCTGGGAAAGAGTCCTACTACTATAAATAACACACTTAGGTTTATTTTTCATAATTTAGACTTGGTGGAGCAAGGACGTGGGTTACAGGCAGTTGAGGGACGAAAAGTTCAGGGTTTTTTCTCTCTTTCTTTCTTCTTTAATTCAATTGTTTGTATGATTAACACTTGTTTTAGGATGATTAATCCACAAATGAGTGGCTAATTCCCTTCCTTGCTGAGGTTATGAACACTTGTGATGAAGTTTGATTAGTAATTATCTGGTTTTTCATCTTTTTCTTCCATGTTGTTCTATTAATTCTTGTTTCTACTGCATTGGTGTGTGGCCTACATTACTGTACATCTAAAAAGTCCGATTTCACTCGAGAGAGCACGAAATTGGAAAGTTGTGAATTAGTAGGATATTGTTCTTTACTTGATTTGGGAAATTGAGTTTTGATGTGCTTTACTGATAGAAATATACTTGAAAGCCGTATTAGTCAATTTAGGAACCGAAATTGTATTGCTAGGTCATGAATTGCATTTGATCACAGAAATGTAGACGGATGGTTTATGATTCTTAAGTAAGATTAAATACGAGAGTTTTAATCTCTTGGCTAATGTTCTTGGCTAGCAACAGGAAGAAAAGATTAACCAATTTATGATGATAATCAGTTTCATTACATGTTCTTTAACCTCAGCATACTCTTATTCATAGTCCAAATTTAAAGTAGATAATTGTTTGTAGTTTAGTATAAAATTTATAAAACAAATTATTCACTTTTTGGTTACGTTGTTGTCAGCATATTTAGAAGTTAAATATAGTATCGTATACTTAAGCAAACTTCACTTAATCCGAGTCTCTGAGGGATCGATACTTGGCTTACTAAAGCCACTTACTACTTGTTCGACCACGTGCACTTGCGTGTCGGTTTATATACCCAACGAACCACCGAACAATTGGTCAGGGAGATACATCAGTTAGCTAGCCTAGCCGTTCGTGTAGAAGAAACAGAGGATGGTAGAGCGGTAATTCAGAACACCGCCGTGTCATCATAAGTTATGGAAGTGAAAGAACGACAATATGAGGATCCTGACCTGATCCAGCTCAAAGACAGAATCCAGCAGGGTAAAGCGCCAGATTTTCAGATAACTGAGGATGGAGTGCTACGCTGTAAAGGCCATCTCTGTGTTCCAGATGTTTCAGGGCTCTGCCAGCAGATTATGAACGAGGTACATTACGCCCGTTATTCTCTTCACCCCGGTGCGACGAAAATGTACCATGATATTAGCGAAAACTATTGGTGGCCAGGTATGAAAAGAGAAATTGCTGAATGTGTAGCCCAGTGTCCTAACTGCCAACAGGTGAAAGCAGAACATCAGAAACCAGGCGGGTTGACTCAGGACATAGCTGTGCCTCTCTGGAAATGGGAAGCAGTAAATAAGGATTTTTTGGCAGGATTACCTCGTACCAGACACAGACATGATTCTATATAGGTGATAGTTGAAAGATTAACAAAATCAGCTCATTTCCTGCCAGTAAGAACTACCTACTCGGCCGAAGATTATGCGGAGTTGTATATCCGAGAAATAGTTAGGTTGCATGGAGTACCAGTATCCATTATTTCAGACAGAGGAGCACAGTTTACGGCTAGATTTTGGCAGTCGTTCCAGAGAGGTCTGGGAACGCAGATTAATTTGAGCACCGCATTCCACCCTCAGACAGATGGACAGGCTGAACGCACAATTCATACGCTCAAAGATATGTTACGAGCGTGTGTGTTAGATTTCGGTGGTAGCTGGGATGAGCATTTGCCCCTAATCGAGTTTTCTTATAATAATAGCTATCACTCAGCCATCCAGATGGCGCCTTTCGAGGCATTATACGGGTGAAAATGCAGATCGCCGATTGGCTGGTTTGAAATAGGAGAATCAGCGTTGGTTGGGCCAGACATTGTTCAGCAGTCAGAGGAAAAGGTAAAGCTTATCCGAGAACGCTTACTGACTGCACAGAGTCGCCAGAAATCATATGCAGATGTGCGGCGCAGAGACCTGGAGTTTGATGTGAATGACTGGGTATTTTTTGAAAGTATCCCCAATGAAAGGGGTGATGAGATTCGGCAAGAAAGGTAAGCTCAGTCCGAGGTTTGTTGGGCCTTATCAGATTCGTCGAAGAATAAGCTGAGTGGCATATGAGTTGAACTTGCCTCCGGAATTGGAATCCGTTCATCCGGTCTTTCATGTATCTATGCTGAGGAAATGCATAGGAGACCCATCCAGAGCAGTCCCCGTCCAGGATATCCAGGTTACGGAGGAGCTGGCCTATGAAGAGGTTCCAGTAGCCATCTTAGACAGATAGATTTGTAAACTGAGAACTAAGGATATTGCATCTGTCAAGGTATTGTGGCGTAATAGGAATCGAGAAGAAATGACGTGGGAGGCTGAGGAAGATATGAGAGCTAGATATCCTCATTTATTCCAGGCCTAGTCAGGCGACAGGTATGTCCGTATTATTGCTTATGCAGTACCTTGTGGTTGTGTATGTATAAATGAGAAAGATTAATGTTTAGCTATCCAGTGAATCTTAAAGTATTGTGTGCAGTACCTATATTGGACTTTTTTGCGTTTCAGGTTCTTGGGATAGTCCATATTACAGGGGAGACTCTGCCAAAATTTTCTTAGAAACAAGTTGAGCTAATTGAATAGTCCTCTAAATAGAAGTTTCATTCGAGGACGAATGTTCTTAAGGGGGGAGAATGTTATACCCCGTAAGATTTCCGTCACTAGATGGACTATTCGTGCGTTGGTTAAGCATATTTGAAAGCCATATGTGATAGAGGAAGGCCCGGGAAAAGACCAGACGAGAAACCTGTCAAACCATCGCGGAAGGAGCCGGGGCAGAGCCCCTCCGCGATGGCAACCTGTCACGGAGGTGGAGCCTCCGTGTTGGCTCCGTGACACGTTGGGCCTGTCCAGGCCCAAGTATATAGAGCCCCACTTCGATTTTAAATCAAATTATTCATTATAATTTCCAGAGAAAACGCAGCAAACAAAGAGAGACGAAGAGGGTTAATATATTATCACCCGATTACGCTGCCAAACGTAGTCCAAATCTTTATTAACTCCAGATACTGAGGTATTTAGCAGCAGTGAGCATTCCTACGGATTTTGTTTCGTGAAATACGACCACGAATCATCGAGTTACCGGGCTAAGGTAAGTGGAATTGCTCCAAACTAGTGTCTATGTGCTCCTAGCTGTAAAGTGAATACTTCTCCCTTCTAGACCTATGAAAAATAGCAAGTTTTCGACCGTCTTTCCATAAGCCTAAGTTTAGTCTATAATTATATCGAAAGTGACGTCGTCCTTCAGAATAAAGTTGTATTTAGTACTAATTGATGTGTATATGAATGCAGTTGGGAGAAATAGCTAGAGTACTGACCGAGCCTCATCCGATAATCGAATAACTCGAGGTTAAGGTATGTGAAGTTGTTCTTCGGCAAGTTAGTAAGCCTTATCTTGGTAAATCATAGTAAACTCCGCATATTGAAACTCTCGGAGTTGAATGTTGAGAATTAAGTAAGTCTAATAGATTCTGAGTTATGTTGCCATATCGTATTCAGTCCGAAAGTTAGTAAAGCATGCGCCAAAGGGCGAGTTAGCATTCCAGATTCAATAGAGCTTATTGTATGATTAGCAAGCATGTTGTAGAATAAAAAGATACAGATTTTCAAAATAAAGGCTAATAAAGTAAAATCAGATAGACAGACAGTTTTATGGCTATAGATTAGCCATTCAGACAGATAGTATCTCGACTATAGATTAGCCAAACAGTTAAATAAAGATTTCAGAATTAGTATAATCAGTAAAGAATCAGTATGATACAGAAAGAGATCAAAATAAGAAATCAGATTTAGATAGTCTTTTTCAGTTATACATGTTTGCTATTTATATGTGCTATTTGTTTGTTGAGACTTGATGTGGTGTGAGGGCACCTTATTAAGCGTCCTTGCCACCCCTAGGTTGGTAATCGTGTCGCCCACTGAGGGGGTGGGTTTACGTCACTCCAAGGAGTGGCATGCCGTCCCTAGTTTGGACGAAGATGGGATGAAGCTTTCCCCATATCAGGCTGATCAGCATTATAGTACAGATAGCCATGTTGTGCGCAAGCGCCTAGGGAACAGTTACAGATACAGTTACAGTTACAGATCTTATTACAGGTGCAGCTCCGGTTTCATATAGCCCTGTTGAGTTGTGTCCAGGGAACCAGACCCTATCTGTTACTGTCTGCACAGGAGTCCTCCAAACTCATACACGGTTATTTATATCGGAGGCTATGGCCCGAGCCGGAGACCCGGTGGCCGGTAGAGGAGCTCCGAGTGAGCAGATGAGTGGAGTGACTTATTTTTGGCTGGTTTTGACCCGGGTAGGGGTATATAGATTGTTTGCTTGCTTGGCGCCATCCGGCTTATGGGGGTTGGTATTGGCTCTTGCTTGCTAAAGGTATATGTATTTATGTGCTTCATATATATACTAGTTAATAGACAGCAGGCCGCCGTGACTACAGACACGCTCCTGCCTAGCAGTGCAGAAAGGTTTGATCCAGTTCCTATCAACTCTTCAGATTCAGTTATCTCCTGCTATTCAAATTTGCTAGTTATGTTATTTGTATTCAGTCATGTTCAGTTACTTTGCATACTCGGTACCAGTGGTACTGACACCCGGTGGGGCGCTGCATTACTTACCTGCAGGTACTCATAGACGAGGAGGCGATCCCTCGTGATCCTAGCCAGCGCAGAGTCATCAGCTCCTGTCATCTGGAGCTTGATATTTCAGAGGTTTATATCATTTCCCCTTTTATTGTACAGTACGGGTAGGTCGGGGCCCTGTCTCGACCATCTTATCAGTATTCCTAGAGGCTTGCAGTCTGTATATATTTCCCTGTGGTCAGTTGAGCCAGTCGTGTGAGGTCGTGCAGTTTGTTATAGCTGTTTAGCATTTCAGTTTATGTTGGCCGTGTGAGGCCTTATCCAGTCAGTAGTGGTGACCTTGCCGGTCACGTAGTTATTCAGTATTCTATTGTCAAGTTACAAATAACTAGACAGCATGGAGGCCTTGTCGGCCCGCATAAGCTCCCTTATATTAATATGATTTTGGTTAGCTGTCGTTATAGTACAGGTGGCTATAGGCCCAGTCGGCTGGAGGCTGTATTTATAGTCGTTATATAGCCCGTTGATTTCATGAATCTGAGTTAGAGCTAGCCAGGCGCCAGCGGTGCTTAGGCTCACCAGTTAGCAGTCCAGGTCCTACTAGGGCACCAGGTGCCAGTCATACCCCCCAAGGCGGGGCGTGACAAATTCTCTTTCTTTTTCTCTTTAATTTCAATTGCTTGTATGAATTTTACTTGTTTGAAGATGTTTAATCCGCAAATGAGTGGCTAATTCACCTCTTGCTGAGGTTAAGGATAATTGTAGAGGAATGTAATTAATAATTATTTCAGTTTTCATCTTCTCTATAACGGTTGTTCTATCAATTCTTGTTTTTACTACGTTAATATTTGGCCAATGTTAATGTATATTCTAGAATTCCAATTTTGATTCTGAAATGGAAATTAATTGGATAGATGTGAATTGGTGGAATATGATCTTTTCTTGGTTGAGAAAATTAAGAGAAGATTTACGTTCAGAATAGAAATATATCTGTAATGTCATATTGGGTCATTTATGGAAATTTTTTATGAATATATAGAGCATGGGGATTTTGCATCACTAAAATGTGTAATGTGAGCCTCATGATTCTTTAATTGGTGAGGAGTCGAAAGATCTAATCCATGGGTTATTAATTCCTGACTAACAACCGAAGAGAAGATAGACTGATTTTAATTAATAAATTACATCCCTGCATGGTTGCCTTAACCTCAGCTAGTTCATTGCTATTGTTCAGAATTTAATTTACAATCTTTACTTAGGTTCACATTAACTATTAATATTGACTCAAAAATATTATTTGTTTGGTTGTCTACCTTCATAACGATATGATTCACTAACAATTAGGATAATTACTACCATAATTCAGTTCCTATGGGATCGATACTTGGCTTGAAATAAAGCCACTTTACTACTTGTACGACCACGTGCACTTGCGTGTAGTTGGGTCCGAACACCTCCCCAACTGAAATCAGAAGTTTCTTGGGTCTAGCCGATTATTACCAATGTTTTGTGGAATGTTTTTTCTCTATTGCATCTCCTATTACTAAGTTGACTCAGAAAAAGGTGAAATTTCAGCGGTCAGATGTGTGTGAGAAGAGTTTCCAGGAGTTGAAAACTCGACTCACTACCCCTCCAGTTTTGACCTTACCAGAAGGAATAGATGGGGTTGTAGTGTATTGCGATGCTTCCGGAGTTGGACTTGGTTGCATTCTGATGCATCGGGGTAAGGTGATAGCTTACTTATCCAGATAGATCAAGGTTCCTAAGAACTATTCGACTCATGACCTGGAGTTTATGCGGTGGTGTTTGCATTGAAAATATGGAGGCACTACCTTTACGGAGCTCACATGGA
The DNA here is from genome assembly GCA_035772735.1 of Datura wrightii. NCBI lineage: Eukaryota > Viridiplantae > Streptophyta > Magnoliopsida > Solanales > Solanaceae > Datura > Datura wrightii. Next base: position 12,221,291 of record JASDFA010000003.1, read on the forward strand.
TATATTCACCGATCACAAGAGCCTTCAGTATGTGTTCAATGAGAAAGATCTAAATCTCCATCAGAGAAGATGATTGGAGCTACCGAAGGACTATGACATGAGTGTGATGTATCACCTGGTCAAAGCCAATGTGGTGGATGATGCCCTAAGAAGGATGTCTATGGGGAGTGTGGCTTATGTTGAATAGGGCAAAAGGGAACTGGCAAAGGATATCAATAGGTTAGCTCAGCTGGGAGTGCAGTTGGTTGATACAACTGAGGGCGGAGTAGCTGTGCAGAGTGGATCAAATTCCTCATTGGTAGTTGAAGTTAAGTCAAGGCAGGATGAAGATCCCATACTGCTTAAGTTGAAGGAGGTGATTCTCAGAAAAGAAGTGGAGGCTTTCTCCAAAGGGGAGATGGTATGCTCCGTTACCAGGGCAGATTTTGTGTACCGGATGTGGGTGATTTGAGACAGTAGATACTTGCTGAAGCACACAGTTCGAGATATTCCATCCACCCAGGTGATACTAAGATGTATCGTTATTTATGAGATATTTACTGGTGGAACGACATGAAGAGAGACATCGCAGGATATGTAGCTAAGAGCCCGAAATGCCAACTGGTCAAAGTAGAACACCAGAGACCGGGAGGTATGACTCAGGATATCATCATACCCACATGGAAGTGGGAAGAAGTAAATATGGATTTTATTACAGGTCTACCTCGGACTCGTCGGCAGCATGTTGACTCAATCTAGGTGATAATAGACCGGATGACTAAGTCAACACATTTCTTCCCAATTAAAACTAAGGACTCAGCTGAGGATTATTCTTGGCTTTATATCTAGGAGTTGGTCAAACTTCATGGAGTGCCCTTATCCAGTATCTCAGATAGAGGTACACAGTTCACCTTTCATTTCTAGAAGTCATTTCAAAAGGGACTCGGTACCCAGGTCAAGCTCAGCATAGATTTTCACCCGTAGATAGATGGACAGGTTGAACGGATTATTCAGACCTTGGAATATATGCTGAGAGCTTGTATGATTGATTTCAGGGGTAGTTGGGATGATCACTTGCCTCTTATCGAGTTTGCTTGCGTACAACAATAGCTAACACTCCAGTATTTAAATGGCCCCGTTTGAAGAATTATATGGTAGGAGGTGTAGATCTCCTATAGGGTGGTTTGAGGTTGGTGAAGCTACCTTGATAGGGCCAGACTCCGTTCATGAAGCTATGCAGAAAGTACGACTCATTCGAGAAAGATTGAAAATAGCTCAGAGCCGTCAAAAATCTTATGCTGACGTGAGGAGAAGAGAATTAGAGTTTGCAGTGGATGATTGGGTTTATGTGAAAATTTCACCCATGAAATGGGTGATGAGATTTGGAGATAAAGGAAAACTCATTCCGAGATATGTGGGACCCTACAAAATTCTGGGCGAATTGGAAATGTAGCCTATGAGTTGGAATTATCTTCAGAGTTGAAATCTGTGCACCCATGTGTCACTATTGAAGAAGTGCATCAGTGATCCAACTTTAGTTGTGCCACTAGACAGTGTGGGAGTGAAAGATAACCTCTCTTAAAAAGAGGTCCCAGTTCAGATTATTGACTGTTAGGTTCATAAGCTGTGAAAAAAAGAGGTAGCTTCAGTCAAAGTTTTGTGGAGGAATCAGTAGGTTGAGGGAGCTGCGTGGGAAGTTGAAGCAGATATGATGGCTACATACCCACATTTATTCCCTTCTAGCTCAGCTTTAGTTTAAGGTATCAATTTTCTCCCTAAAACTCTATTCAGTTACATGTTCAGTTCATATGTCCCAGTTCCTTTCGTGTTAATGAATGTGTGTATGATTCATGAATTCAGTTTAGTAATGTAGTTCAGTTTGGAGATAGTCATTCCGTTAGTTTTCAACTTTCATGATTAGTATTTGAGTTTAATGGTTGGAATTTTATGTTTTTCTATGTGTTTTCCAACATTCGTGGACGAATGTTACCAAGGGGGAGATATTGTAACGCCCTGAAACCCTAAGATCAAATATGGGAGTTGAAATGGAGAAAACAAGACTTTCTACACCAGGTCACAAAATGAGTTGTTTTGTGACCCGTAGGGTAGGCCATGAGTCGTGGAGTGACTCGTGGGGAAGGGTTCAGACTTGGTTGAAAATTTGGGTATTTGAGTGACCACGGGTGTGACCACGAGTCATGGTCAGCCAAACGACTTGTTACGTCACCCGTGGTCAAGGATGGGTGAAGAATGAAGAAAAGTGGGACAGTGTACTTAACGGGTCCTCACCACGACTCATTGAGAACACCACGAGTCGTAGTGTCGCCTGTGGTGACCCCTGGTGATTTCTGGCAGTGTAGAGGACGAGAGGTGACCACAAGTTGTGGTTACCACTAACGACCCGTTATGTCCCCCGTAGTCACAATAGTGGATTTTTGGGCAGTGTACTTCACGAGTTGGACCACGAGTTGTGGTCACTGGGCATGACTCGTCCAGTCCCTCATTGGGATTGGCAGGGTGATTTTCTAAGAGATTTTTAGGGGCTTTTCTTTAATTTTTTAAACTCCTAGACTCTAAACTACGTCGTTTTGGGCTCATCTAGGAGGGAGTTAAAAGGGTGATTGATGTTTTTCTCTCACCCATTCTCTCGATACTTAAACTCAAAATGCAAATACTCTCAGGGATAGAACTAGGGAAATCGACTTCTTCTCAGATTTTCAAGGAATTCTCTCCGGGATTTCTTCACCAGGTATGTGGGAATTCAACAAAGGAATAGTTCTTCCCTTGTGTCCCTAAAAACCTTGTCTAATTTTCTTTATCAGTTACAGCACTGTAGCTTTGAAATATGAAAAGTTTCAGACAGATTTCTTTGTGGATTCAAATGGAATATTTCTTATGATTTTAATTGCTTTATTATTCCCTATTGCTAGAAATTTGTGAAAGATTGTATCTAGTAGAATGATTCAGCCCTAGTTCCTAGCTCAGTAGAAATTAGAATCTTGCAGGTTGAACTAGTTTTCCCTGTAGCTTGGTTCTATCAATTTTGGGATGCATATATATTTAATTTATGTTAAAATCTCAGTCAGATTCATGTTGGTCTAGTCTCAGTCAGATTTTTAGCAACCTCAGTGTTGTCCAGAAAAATGTCAGATGATCAGTTTGGCCACTGTTAATTTTTGAGGTGTCAGTGATGCCTCCCAATTATTAGAATTTAGACTCAGACATCAGTTATTAGAGTTTTTGTGGTTCTTTAGACGGTTACGACACTTTTAGATAAGCAGCTATGACCAGTCTTAGAACCACCAGCTTCAGCCTCAGTTTTTTCTTTAGACGGCTACGTCGCTCTCAGATGAGCAGCTTTGACCAGTCTTAGAACACTAGTTTCCAAATTTGGTCCGTTAAGACTCTCAGGGTACTCTCAGATAGTATCCCTGAGCCAGTTGTAGTTTGGGCCCTCAGTATCGAGCTATTCACTTGGCAGTAGTAGTCATGGTAGGATTATCCAGTGGGAGTGGGACTTAGCACCGAGAAGGCCGGGGTTCCAGCGCATCCAGGTTCCCAGAACTACGTTGCCACCGTAGGTTATATTTTATTGGCCTCATGGCCCCAGAAAGTGATCTCACAGTCCATGCCTTTATACCCTGGCAAGGTATATTGGGTTCTACCGATGGGTTGTCAACATCAGACTCCATGTCTAGCTCACGTAGTTATATGTCGGTTATAGCCTCTCCCACTAGTCAGTTCAGTTCAGTCTCAGAATAGCTCAGTTAGAACATTTTTAGACTACTCAGTTTAGATCAGTAGTACAGTATTTCAGATTAGTATCTCAGATTTAGGACATGTCTTTGGCCATCAGATAGGGTCATTTTGACCATCTCAGTATAGTTCATTTTATTTAGTTTTAGCATTTCATTTGGTCATTGCTTTTCTTTCTAGTTCAATTATTTTATTCTTCGTGTCATGGTTTCTCCTAATTACTCAGTACATTCAAAGTACTGATGCATACTTTTTATGATATATCATTTTATGATACAGCTGCAGGTTCTCAGTCCCAGCACCATTAGTAGACCTCGCTAAGAAGTTTTCAGCTGCATCATTAGTGATTCCTCATATTTCAAGGACGAGGATTATTTACTTTTCAGTTATATTTTCTTTCAGTTAGACTTAGAGTTAGCTGGGGCCTTGTCCCAGCAACTCATAAGATAGATGGCTTTTAGATACAAACAAAGTTTCAGATTTTTAGCTTTGTTTTAGTTGTATAAAACTTTATGATTTAGTTATTCTTCACAAGTGTTTTATTTTATTATTTTAAAGCTTCCGCTATATTTTACTCAGAATGCAGTATTATGATAGACCATGGGTTGACTTGGGGTTACTTGTGACTCCAAGTATTGTGTCTCATCTAGAGTATAGACTCGGGGCGTGATACTATTCAAACACAAAGTGTTGGGAATGAGGTCCAATGCACTCATATACATGAACTTCAAGACTTTCAATATCCTTAACATCAATCACACTAGAGTCTACTAAATTTATATTCTCAATGTCCTTGGTTGACTTTAATATTACTTCTTCAACATCGGCATCCTCAAATTCTAATTTGTTAGATTGTTTGTGTTCCACTTTGATCTCGTGTGTTAGCACCTCAAGTTCTCCCTCTGATTCACGCTTTTCTTGATTACTATCCACAATATTTGCTTGTTGAGCATTTAAAGTTTCAACTAGTTGACTCACTTGAAATTCCAAGTTGTCAATAGTTGCCTCCTGCCTTTGTATCTGCAATTGTTTCTCATGATCTTGCTTTACAAGGAACTTCAACATATTCTTGATCTCTTCCAGGTTGGTATTTCCTAATTCTTTGTTTTTGTTAACTTCACAAGAATATGTAGAACCATCATAATAAGGGATTTGGGGAGGATAATAACAATAAGTTCAACCATAAATGACCATCTTTACCATCACACATATGACACACATTCCACATATAGAATTGAGTTGGTGCACACAACTTGCTGATAAAAATATTTTTTTGATAATTGTTATACCCTGGGAGCTTTAAGATCGGACTCGGGAGTTGAAACGGGGAAAAGTAGAAATTTTTATTGCAGTCTCAGGACGAGTCGTCTCATGACTCATGAGGAACTGACGACTGTGGGGAAGGCCTGAGTTTGAGAAGAACTCCTAGAAAAGTTAAGACCCCACGGGAAAGGCCACGACTCGTGGTCAGGACCCACGAGTCGCTGGGTCAGCCGTGGGGAAGGAAAAATACTGGGAAAAGGAAAGATGAGACAGTGTACTCAATGACGAGCAGAGTGACGAGTCGTGCCTCCAGCAACGAGTTGTCAGGTCATCATCCGTTAGGACCACGTGGCAATTAATTTTCTGCGAATTAGTAAGGGCCTTTTCATAATTCCTAAGTTCCTAAAGCCTAAACTACGTAGTTTTAGCCTATGAAAGGTGGGTTTTAGAAGGGGAAACTATCCTAAAGTGTTCATTCATGCATGCAAACAAATAGAAGAGTGATAGAGGGGTGATCAAAGGGTGATTCAAGGTTTTCTTCTTCAATTTCTTTCAATTTCTTTTTGGGCATTCAAGGGAGAGTAAGATTCAGCCTCCATAAGGTATATAGGGTTACGAATGGGTGTTTCTGTCCACACCCATGCCCATTCTCTATGAATTTATGAAAATCTATCAAAAATCTCGTGGGGTTTTGAATTCAATTTTGTGAAAATCCAATGTGTTACTGATGGGCTATTGTGATTTATTATTTACATCATATTTTAAGAATTTTGATCAGGTTTTACAATTATTTCACTTATAAAATTATGGATTTCGATTTCTACCAAATTAAGCCTAATTATGCATGACCTATGATAAATCGATTTATGATCTACGTCTCAATTGTTGATATTTACAAGCCCAGCATGATTTATGATTTTAAATATGAATTTATTCAATTACCCATCATGATTTGATGAATTACAAGTTATATGTATGATGTACAATTATGCATGGAACCTATGATTCACGAATTATGTTTTTGGCCGTCTCACGGGCCTTATGTCATGGCTAGTTCACGTATGTACAAGAATATTTATGATTATCATGATTTAAATAGACCATGAATTCATGCATGTTATACTATAATCACTATATATGTTTTGGGAGTAGTATCGAACACCGAGTAGGTTTGGGGCCTAGGTTCTGCCCGGGATCTCATAAACTACATGCCACCATAGGTATGTTGGGACCTTCTTTATGACTGTCCCCGGCCCAATTGGCCCTTTTATAGTGATATCACACTTTCATGGTCCTACTCTTGGCAAGGTACAAACACCCTCCCGACTAGGGTTACATGTCGGGCTTTATGTGTGCTCATATGGGGTATGTCGGTTAAGAGAATCTTCCACTGTTCCTCATGATTTATGCATGTCTATGATTATGTATATTGGCTGAAGTTATGTTCAATATTTCATTCCTCTCATGATTATGATTTCGATTGTATTACGAATGCTTTGAAAACCTTGAGCCTTATGATATGTTATGTTATGATACTTATGATATGAGCATGATGTCCTACTCTTATGCTGTTTTATGAGCTTTTACATATTTTAAATGTCCGTGTTACTTACCTTGCATACTCGGTACATTCCACGTACTGACCGCATACTTTCTATGCTGTATTGTCTTATGATACAGGTTCTGGCTCTCAGGCTCATCCTCATATCTAGATCATCTCAAAGTGTACTTTCAGCTTATTGGTGAGTCCTCATGTTTCGAGAGCCATTTGACAGACATTCATGCTATCTTATGTTTGAGTACTTGTCCGGGTTAGTTGGGGGTGTTGTCCCATCAACCCATCGTACGTAGTAGAGGCTTTCAGACAGTATGTGGTACTCAGTTTGCGTGTATGTCCAGAGATTTCCTTACGTTATGATATGTGATGACTATGTTTACGTTTCCTCTACGCCTTGTGGTTAGTCTTCCGCTTATAATGACTGAAGTTAGATGTAAGCTTATTCCATGGGTTGACTTGGGGCCTCTCGGGGTTCCTTGTACCGTGTTACGATCCGGGTCTACGTTCGGGTCGTGACAATAATTTTTCCATAGGTAATTTCCTCTACAACATATATAAAGATAATCAGAAGTAGAATTACCAACATCTAACTTCCACAATTTCAAGATGTCGTGCTTTTTAAATCAATAGCTAAAATAATAATTAAAAAATAAGTAAAAAAACAAAAAAAATTAACCTTAAAACCTAGCAATATTTACAACTACAACTAAACCATTAGTTTGCGTCAACGACGCCTAAATTTGATCATGCCCAAAACTAGTTCTAAAAAGAAAAAGCAGTCACTGCAAATATAATCCGGTTTACAAATCCATAGTCGAATCCCAGAGAAAACTAATATTGAGCTATAATTTTTCAATATTGTCAAGAAAATAAGTTTAAACAATTATTAAGTTTTAAAGATTAAGATTTTTATTACTAACTAATTAACTAACAATTGTTAAAGTAGTAAAAATTATCAACTAAAGAGAATGAGTTGACTTCAAGATTAAGAAAGCCTAGAGTTATGTCCCATTGTCAGATTCCTTCTTACTACATTAGCTATAATCTCGCCCATTTATTCTCTGCGGATCATGAATATTCTTAGTTACCACAATTCTCTCTCGAGCAATCACAATAGTTTACTAAGTGTATTCTCTCAAACTACTCTAGCTAGCAATTTTTTACCGATCACTATCCATGTCAAAGTTTTGTTATCTCTAAACCCTCTTTTATACCCGCGGTGTTGATCTCTGATCATATACCTAAAGAGTGATGTTGTTGTTGAACAACTTAAATATGCATTTTTTCTCGAACAATACATAATAAATATGCGCAATCAATTGATGGTCATTCAATTAACTTAAATAAACACGTAGTTGAATAAGTACAGATAATTCAAAGGGCTAAATTATACTAAAACGTAACAAGAATTCATCCTACAAAAGGTTTCATCAAAATCTTGGATAAGAAATCTAGCTACTCATAATATTGTTTAAAAACATTAACAGTGAATTTCATAACAAACAAGTAAAAGAAGGGAAGAAAGTAAAATTCAAAGTCGAATTTCCTTCACTTCCATTATTTGTATCTTCTTGCCTCCAAAATAATGTATTTTTCCTAAAAAATATGTTTTCTAGGATATTTATAAGATTTAGGATGTGTAGGAAATCAAAGAAGCTAATTAAAATACGTTGCAATAAATTTTGCTTGACTCGTCTACGCTCTCGTTTCGTGAGGACCATAGACAAGCCAAACCAACTCCAAACTTTCTATTATTTCTTGGCTTGTCTATTTGTCTCGCGAGATGAGAATCTCAAACGAGCCCGATCATTCTTCAGTCTTCATTTTTTCGTTTTAAATAAAATTAAAATCTCCTTCTTTTGATTATATTCATTCAATACATTTTCTACGTACATAAAATTCGTAATGAATTCAAAACACAGAAAGAAAACAATATTACTAACCCAAGCTTGGTTGGTGCATCATACGGTCAGAAGGAATGGTAAACTTGGGGACTACATTGACACTTTTTAGTATGTGTTTGTTGGCATTTTGCTATTTATTTTCAGTGGCTCTAATGATTTCTTTTGGTAATTAATGAAATTCTTTTATTGGTAAAAAAAAATAAAATTTTTGGTTATATAAAATTCACTTATAATAAGGATAAATTTAAAATAAAATAATTAATATTTTTTTAATTATATGAAATATTAATTATTTTAAATTAAAATTAAAAAAATAAAAAGATCACTTAATGGACCGAGAAGAAAAAAATTATTCTTATTCCTAGTCTTTAGAAATTTAATTTGACTACTATTATTTCAATAAGGTTGAGAAATTATTATCTAATGATAAGAATAATATTAAAAAATAAATAGTTCTTTATTGCTTGAATAGACTATTTTAATATATCGGATAAGTAAAAAGAGAATGTTGGAGAAGAACTTTTAAAGGAAATATAATATTATTTTTCTAGGAATGTACTGTATATTATTTAAAATGTGTTGGTTCACGTTGAAATTATTTTACAGATAGTTGATCGGTCTTAAAGTGTTTAGAAAAAAGATTGTGCAATTAGTGTGACTAAATGTGATCATAACACTTTTTCCCCGCCGACATAAAAAAATAATTTTAGTTATCTATTTACTACTCAAGATTAGTCCCAAATAAATACTGCATCCTATGCCCCACTACGCCCCTTCAGGCAATAAATCTTAATGTCTAATTGACAAGAATTTAATCATGGCTAAGAAACTACGAGTAAATGAATATATTGTTGGAAAAATAATTAATACTGCCTTTTGCCAAGAGGGTCAATATGGCACACGAACTAATCTAGTCAGTGTTGAATTCTTTGGCTATATTCCCAACAAAACATATTAGGTGAATAGCCATGTGACTGTAGTTGATGGCTGCAATTCACCATTGACAGCTAAGATTGATGAATACTATGACCAATCTGGTATATCACACTTTATTTTCTCTCAACTCGTAGTAGAGTCACTAGATTGAAGGAGTAATTTCATTTTACTGTACAAGCTGGAAAAATTAGGTTCATATCTATCTCTAAAGTGCTTGTGCACGATTAACGTACTTATTGTATTGTTGAGTTTGTTAGACCAAAATTTCCAGCCTATGTGCACTACAAGGTGCTAGGATTAGGAGGAAATTTTAACTTAGGAGTGGACCTCTGTTTATGCAGAGTGCAGACCATTCGCCGCTAAACTCTTCCTTTGAAATTAATGCCATTTTAGGGTACTCACCACAGACCTGCTTTAGCCTTTTTATCGATGACTGAAAGCTATTTCCGTAGTTTTCGAGTTGCAAATATTATTAGTGTTAATGACCCTTCCATAAACTCAGCTGGTTTAGTGTCTTTTGGGCTAATTTATGCTCACTTCAATTATTTTAACTGATACTTATTACGTCACATCAATATGAGTATACAGTAGATAATTTTATTTATCGAGACTTATGCCCATGAAAAGAATTTTTTTTGGTATGTTCTTCCTCTTTTAAATTTAAGCTATGATTTTAGAAACTATACTTATTTCATTAACTATTAAGTTGTTTTACCCTTAAATATCTGACAGGTATATTTCATAATTCATAAGATGAATTTCATTTAGAACAATGAATTACATTTTCTTCATCACTCCACACAAGGCAGATCAAGATCTTTCAACTAGTGTGTGAGAAAATGGATATTGCACTATAACAGTTTTGCTTAAGACTGGACAATGGGACGGGTGGGACAGGACCAAGTGAAACGGGACAGCTGGGGTCGGGATTCTCTACCAGGACAGGAAGAATCGGGACAAATCGATACCCATCCCATCCCACTATAAAATGGGACGGAAAATAATTTTTTTTAAAAAATTAGTTAATAAATGTTTAAGCTATAATTTTAAAATTTAAATTACTTTTAAAGTTTTTTAGTCTTATACTCTGAAGTCTTAGAGTTAGAGACTTTAAATTTGAAATTTGAAATTTGAAATTTGAAATTTGAAATATGAGTTAAGGCTAAAGTTTGTTAAAATTTGAAATTTGAATTTTGAAATATGAAGTAATTATTTATTTGAATTTATAAGTTTGTTAAAGTTTTTATAGATTAAATTCTATAGTTTGTAAGTTGTAATTTGTAAACTTGTTATTAAAGTTTTTGTTTAAATAGATTAAAAGACTTGTGTTAAATATAACACAATAAATAATGAAAATTAAAAATTAAGGCTAAAAAGCCTTTAAATTTATTCAAATAAAATAAAATAATACAAATTTGTATTACAATTTATAATATTAGTAGAACACCTAATCTATGCAGCCACCTTCTAGGAAGAGTTCTATTTGAACTAGACCTCAAATATAATACTAATATTTATATAGTCCTATGAAATTTCTTTCTTACTCTGTATTTCATTTGAGTAAAAATATTTTTAGGCATTGCATAGATTGTTGTTTGTTTTGTACTTCCATGTCATAATCACTGTTAATTGTTGCATCTAAAAAAACTTTTTGTTGTGAACTTAACTTCGGTAGCCCATGATTTCTTTTCTCGGCGTTGATCTAATATTTGAATAAAATCAATACCTCCAAGCTGTCTTTTGCTAATGAATATCTGTAGTCTCTGATTTGAAATCTTGCCGCGCTAAAAGTGGCCTCTCATGCGATGGATGATGCTGAATAGCTAGCACTTCTCGACTATCTTGCTAAGCATTGTAAATATGTTGCCACGAGCCCTCCATTAATCCAAAATATGCGGAATATCATTAGCATTTGTAACACTTTCCCGTCTCTGACTAAGATATTCATCAAAATCACAATTGTCATAAAAATCAAGACCAATAATATCTTATACAAACCCATTGAGTAGTATCTACTCGAGCCCTAGAAGATTGAGGAACATCAACATTATTTGTTTGTAACTGACAATAGGTGTCATATATTATTCCAGCATGCATTTAATACTATTTTTGTAGTTTTTCATACTTAAGATTTCATAATCTCGATTTTCTATATTTTCGTAAATTTTTTGAACCACTATTTTTTGCATCTCGTTCTTTATATTCAGGGTTAAATAAAATAGCAGTCAAATAAACTTGAGGAATAGGAAATATATTATTTTAAAAATTTTTCAATCATAATTTCAACAGCCGGTGCAAACTTTTCAATTTTTTTTATATTCAGCAAATTTAGATGTAATAGCACATAAATTTATTAAAACTTCACAAACAGTTGAAAAATATATCCAAGAAAATTTTTTTGTTGCTTGATAAAATAATTTCAAAAGTTCATTTACTTCTTCCCGATCATCATCATTAAGTTTCATTCTCGGTCAGAATTACGAGCATTATAAGTCATAGTAATAGGTCTTCTATAAATATAGGGAACTTCTAACATTTCATATAAAGAATTCCACGTAGTTCTAATTTTTTTTGAATATGGAAGTTCACATATTCTACAAATTTATTTATATTCACGAATTCTAGAACTTTTATTCATTTGAAAAATTCAAAAACATGCATATTCAACTTTTGTACACCCAGAATCAAATAATTTGATACCATCTCTTACAGCTAAATTAAATTTATGAGCTGCATATCTAACATGAAAAGTATCATTATTAATTATACATAATATAGCTCTTAGCATACTAACAACACTATATTAATAGAAGCATTATCTAAGGTAATACTCAATACTTTGTCACAAAACCCATAAAATTTTTAAATTTCAGCTACAGTGCAAGCTATATATGATGCAATTTTTCTCTGCTCACAAACCTTATAACCTATGATTCTTTTTTGTAGGTTCCAGTTATGATCAATCCAATGTACAATAACAGTTAAATAATCAATGACATTAATAATACGACCAATATCAGAAGTAATAGAAACATTACCATCTAAATAGCTAAGTGAGTAGTGAAGACAAGAACATTGTTTAGCTCTAAATTCATAAACAGCCCATTTAACCATGTTTCTTGAAAAATCATGAAAAGAAGCATTATATGTTTCTTAAATATAAGTAACAAATCTGCAATGTGAAGGAAAATTAAAAGGCAAACCACAAACAACTATCATTTTTGCAATATTTTTATGGTCTCTATCTTAATTATATTTGCATTGCATAGCAGGGCCACTCGAGTTTGAAGGGTCTAACTGGCCCTGAACCATGTTGAAGCCCCCTTCCAATCTAACAGGGGTAAACTAGAAGCGTCAGTTTTGGAGGTTACTGTAACCGCCATATATATTCAATTTTATAATATTGTAATATGTCTACTTTACCCCCCCTCCCCTCGGTCCCACCACCGCTTCCACCAATTGATGCTTAAATATTTTTTACATTTATTATAAATTAAATAGCTAGAGTTTTCCCCTAATTTTGATGCATAAATTACCACAAAACAGAAGTTTTAGGATGTTCAACCTTCGTCTTACCCCTAGTAGGAGGTACAGGAGGAAGTTGAGCTCCAGACTGAGGATTATCCTAAATTGAAGCTTCAGTAGCCGAACTAGTAGGTGTATCATCTAATTCTTCTTGTTCTAATTCTACTTCTTCATCTAATTCTTCCTCTAAATTACCATAACATCTTTTTAAAATTTCATTATCCAATGGAATATCCGAATTAATATTAATAGGAGTTTCACTAATATGAGTAAATACTTCCGTATTAATTCTAACTCTAGGCATTGATTGAGAAGAACTATCAATTTTGTTAGAACTAAAACTTGTAATTTTTTAGTAGAAGCATTTCATAATGCTACTAATTTGGGTGCAATACTCTTTTGTTTTTCATAATTTTTTCTAGAATTCATATTATAATTTATAACTAAATAAATATAACATAAGAAAATTAAAATAAATAAAAGATAAAAATTAAATAAATTAAGAGAAAAAGTATGAAATGAATATACCAAATGTCTGCGTAAAAGCAGACGATTATGACCAATAGTCTGAAATTGATGTAGCACTAGCAACTCGAACATCACCAAACATGATTAGCACAAATATTAATAAAAATAAAAATAACTTAGACAATTGGAGAATGAGGATGAGATAATGAAAGAGTAATAAATAGATGATTGTGAATTTGTGAGAAATTATGAAGGAGTGGGGAGATATTTATAGTTATTAAGCAGGACTGAAGTGTAGTTTTTAAAAATTTGGGGTTTTAAAATAAGTTATGAGGGTTGGGGGGGGGGGGAGGTTGCTATTAGGGCTAAACTAGCCGTTGGGGGACCCACTCCAACAGTCCATGATGACTACTTTTAATTTTAAATCTTTTCTTTTAAAAAAAAATTCCATGGGATGAACCGGGATAGCCGGTTCAGTACCAGGGCGGACCGGACTGGGCCTACTGATAAAAAATCATCCCATTCCATCCCGTTTCCTACTTATTCCTGACCTCTCTATCCCGTTCGCCAGCCGAAACCTGGACCCGGGATGGTACCGGACTAGGATGTCCTATCCAATTGGCCAGTCTTAGTTTTGCTGACTGGAAAAACGAACCAGGTTTACGCAAACATAGTTGTTCTTTCAACTGTACAGGTAAACCTAGTTCAAGATACAAAAAAACAATAAAGACAGTTTGCAGATATGCACGGATTCAAATAAGGAAAGAGAATGTTGCCGTAGAGAATTCAAGTCCAACTAGAAGTCAAATAACGCAACAATCAAAAAGAAAATAAAATATAGTTTCAGTGTGGGACGTCAAAACCTAGTGAGACAGTTTGGGTAATCGAGGTTGAAGTGGACTAGGACAACAAAACTAACCCTATAAATATATAATAAGGCAGAAGGGACAGGGTGAGGATTGCAAACCAAACATCGAATATTCTTGGAGAGCAATTGTCATTAAGTGATCTGAAAAGAAAAATTGTTGAAGAATTTGGAATAGAGTTAGAGGGTTTAGACTGTACTTAATTTTTTTTTTTGCTGTTCTGAGCAAAACACAACCGTGAAGTGCCTGGGAGATAATCTCAGTCTAGAGTTTATAGTCTGAGTGTAGCTCATTGATTAAAGTTAATCAGCAGTAGCGAGGAACTAGAGTTAGTGCCTTTAATTATCGAATTATAATCTAAAACTGTTCTGTGAAGTTTAGTGAAGTTGATTGAAAATCCTATTCTATAGGTCGTGATTTTCACTCCCTTGAGAAAGAAGATTTTCCATGGTAAATCTGTGTATTTATTATTTTACTTCTCTTGCGTGTTAGGTGACTGAACTTGGTTCAGTCTGATAGAGTATAACTATAGGTGATTATTTTCAATTGGTATCAGAGCAGGTTTTTCAATATAAGGTTAATGCCTTGAAATATTTTTTGAAATGGAAGTACCACCAATAGCTCAAGAAGGTCAATTAACAATCAGACCACCTCTATTTAATGAAAACTATTACGGATGGTGGAAGAACACAATGATGAATTTTCTCATAGGTGAAGATCATAACCTTTGAAATATGGTTCTTAATGGACCTACTATACTTATGAAGCTTGGAAAAGATGCAAAAACTCTAGTTCCAAAAGGAAGACTAGAATATGACAAATAAAAGAAGATGACTGTGGAAATCAATGCAAAACAAAATAGATTCTATGTGTGGAATTGAACCTGATGAATATAATAGGATTTCCTCATGTACAAGTGCAAAAAAATTAGGGATGCTTTACAAACTGCTCATAAGGGAATCAATCAGGTGAAAAAAAATCTAAGATCGATATGTTAAATAGATAATATGAGCTATTAGGATGAAAGACGGAGAGTACATTCTCGACATGCATACTAGGTTCTCCTCAATTATGAATGAAATTTACTTTCTTGGTGAAACTATTTCAACCAGCAAGGCTTGAGAAAACTGTTGAACATACCAGCTGAATTATGGGAAAGCAAAGTTAAAGCTATATCTGAAGCAAGGAATCTGAACACACCAACCATGGATGATTTGATAGGCTATATAAAGTCCTACGAACTCAAGAAAACATAGGACTGAGAGATGACTATCACAGACAAGGATAAGAACCTGGTTCTAAAAGCTATAATTGTCGAGGAGATAATATAGCAATGTTCACAGGAAGATTTTAACACATTGTTAAAAAGGGATTCAACACATAGAGAAAGAGCGCACAAAATCCATTGAAAAGGGTACTCAAGAACCAGTTTGTCATGAATGCAGAGAACTAGGTCACTTCATCAAGGAGTGTTCGTTGTGGAAACTAGAGCATAAATGAAATAAAGTAAAAAAGGCTAAGGAAGGAAAAAAAAGGAACAATTTTTTGTGCTTAACAGAAGACTCTCCCCTAAAGAGGCTGATAGCATGGTAAAAAGGGCCTTGGTAGGCACAAGAGACTCATCCAGCGATGAATTTGAATAAATCACAAAAATTAAAAATCAATCATTATTGGCTATAGAAGACTCAGATGATGAGGATATCATTGCAAGTATGGCAAATTCTGATTTAGACAGTGATGAAGATAAAATTGAGGTGCGATTTTTTGACTTAAAAGCAAACAAACTCATACTCTCAAAAGAAATTAGCATCTCTCTCTGCTGTTATCATTAATGAGTATAACTCCATCACAACAAAAAAGGATCAACTTATGAACGCATATGCTTCTCTTAAATATGACAACAGAAAGTTGGAGGAAGAGAGAGAGGAAATAGTCCAAAAAATTGAAAAAGTCAATAATCATACTAATGATCATCTAGAAGGGGAAAAACAATTAAAAAAACAAAAACTTGACCTACAAATTGTGATAACAGAGAGTCAAGCCCTTAAGAAAAATCTAGATAAAGCCAAATTGGATCTTAAACGAACATTAAGGTGGACCAGGTCCTCTGAACTACTACTCTCATTATAAGAAAGTCACTTCAGTCATAGACAAGGTCAAGGATATAAGACGAAATATCCAAACACTGAACAAAGTCTCAAACTAGACCATAAAATCTATTGTCACTGTGGAAGAACATGTCATAATAAAGACCAATGCTTAATCAAGTCAAATTCAAATAAGAAGAATTTTGAGTTTGTTAATCACATACTTGGTTCATATAGTCAAACTATAAAAAGTAAGAAAAACTTTGAGCTTGTAAATCGCAGACCTGATTCCCATATTCAAACTACTAAAAGAAGAAGAAATTTACCCCTGCCACTTTGGGCTCAAAGAAATCTAATTTATCCTTTCAACAATAAAAAGGGACTCAAGCTAATCTTGGTACCCAAATCTAATCTCTAACTATTATTTCGAGTGAAGGTAAGAGTGAAGAAGTCAACCTATTATATGGATAGTGCATGCTCCAGGCACATAACATGCATGATAGAAAACTTTCTCTCACTCTCAAAACACAAAGATGAAAATGTTGAAGAAAGGAGAAATAGTTGAAATTGAAAAGGTTGGAAAATCTATGTTTCAGGCCATTGAAAATATATACTATGTAAAAGGACCAAAACACAATCTATTGAGTATGTCTCAAATGTGTGATAAGGGAAAAAATGCATTGTTTATATTTGCTGATTGAAAGGTGACCAGAAAAAGTCAAAAAATTTAATACTGCTAGGAATGAGACACAAAAACATATACAAGGAAAATATTTTTAATCCGATTGGTGAAGAACTCTCATGTCTGAGTGCCACTATAGACAACTTCCTTTTTTTTGGCATAAATGAATAGGACACACTAGTTTCACTTCTAAATATACTTGTAGGAAAGAATTGGTGCTTGGATTGCCAAAGACCAAGTTTAAGAAAAATATTGTCACGCCCCGAGTCTATGCCCTAGACGGGACACGGTACTTGGAGTCACAAGTAACCTCAAGTCAACCCATGGTCTACCATAACACAATTCTGAGTGAAAACATAGCGGAAGCAGCAAAATAATAAAATAAAATATTTATAAAGAAGAACTAAATCATAAAGTTTAAAACAACTGAAATAAAGCTGAAAAATCTGAATCTATGTTTGTGTCTGAAAGCCATCTATCTGATGAGTTGCTGGGACAAGCTCCCAGCTAACTCTTAATCTAACTAAAAGAAATATAACTGAAAATAAATAATCCTCGTCCTCCAAAGATGAAGACTCACCAATGATGCAGCTAAAAACTTTTGAGCAAGATCTGCTAACGGTGCTGAGTCTAAGAACCTACAGCTGTATCATAAAACGATACAACATAAAAGGTATGAGTTAGTACTTTGAATTTACTGAGTAAGTACGAGAAACCATAACATGAAGAAATAAATAACTGAACTGGGAAGACATGCAATGAACAACTGAAATACTAAAGCTGAATATATGGTGATATATTGAGATGGTAAAAATGACCCTGTCTGATAGTCAAAGACATGCCCTAAAACTAAGATACAAATCTGAAATACTATACTGAACTAATTTTAATTGACTAATATGAGACTGAACTGAGCTGACTAGTGGGATAGGCTATAACCGACATATAACCACATGAGCTAGACGTGGAGTCTGATGTATACACCCCATCGGTAGGACCCAATATACCTTGCTAGGTATAAGGGAATGAACTAAGTGATCACAGGTCTGGGGCCATGAGACCAATAAAATATAACCTACAATGGCAACGTAGTTCTGGAAACCTAGGTGCGCTGGAACTCCGGTCCACTCGGTGCTAAGTCCTACTCCCACTGTATAGTCCTAGACTGACTACTAAGCTGATAACTCAAAACTGGGGCCCAAGACTAAGTCAGGAGTACCTATCTGAAAGTACCCTGAGAGTCTTATCACACTGAATTTTGTACTGACGTTCTAAGACTGGTCAGAGCTGCTTATTTGAAAGTGTCATAACCGTCTAAAGAACAAACTGTGATTTGAAACTGAGGTCGTAAGGCTGGTCAGAGCTGCTTATCTGAAAATGTCATGACTGCCTAGAGAACTACTAAAATATGATATTGAGTCTAATACTGATAACTGGGAGGTATCACGGACACCTCAAGGATTAACTATAGTCAAACCGATCAGCTGACCTATTTGTATTACATCGGATATGCTAATAATTGACTGAGACTGGACTAACAAACATCTGACTGAATTCTCAACATTTTCTAGCAATATGAGAAACCCAATTGATAAAATCAAGCCATAAGGAATAACTAGTCCAACAGGCAAGATTCTAGTTTACTGAATTCAAAGTTAGGGCTAAAACCATTCTTACAAGAATGAGTATTAACATGATAACTAGGTAGTGAAAATATGAAAACAATCAACATAGACCACATTCAACATGCTATAAACGAAGTCTGACATATCATTTATTCACATTTGAAAGTTCAGGGCTAGAACTGATAGAGAAGATAAAGGAGATTTCTGGGGACACAAGGGAAGAACTATTCCCTTGTTGAATTCCCACATACCTGGTGATGGAAACCCCTGAGAGAATCCCTTGAAAATCTGAGGAGAATTCGATTGCCCTAGCTTCTACTCTAAGTCTTTCTGAGAGAATTCTACATTCTAACCTTTGAGGGGATGTGAGAAATGAAATAAACCATTGGTTACCCCCTCTAAAACCTCTGATTAAAACCCAAACCGACGTAGTTTAGAGTCTAGGAGTTTAGAAAATTACGTAAAACTCCCTAGGAAATTCGCAGGAAGAAGGAACTTGCTAGTCCCAATGAGGCACTCCATGAGTCGTGACGTCAGGGACGACTCGTGGTTCCCAATCGTGATGTGCACTAGAAATTTTCTACAGATTTCCCCAACTGCCAATGACTGACTTCACGAGTCGTTAGGAGACATAACGACTCACGACGTCTCCCTTTGCCACAGAACTAAAATTCCTCTTCAGGGGTCACCACAGGCTACTTGACAATTCGTTCCCGATGATCATGACTCATGGTCACCTCTCTTAGTCCTCACTATCTAAAACCATCTGGGGGTCACCACGGGCGACACCGCAACTCGTGGTGTCCCAAATGAGTCATGGTGAGGACCCGTTAAGTGCACTGCCTAGATTTTCCAACTTTCAATCAACCTTTGACACGACTCACCTAACGACTTTTGATGTTGACCACAACTTGTGGTCACTAAATTTCTCAATTTTTCAACCAAGCCCGTACCCTTCCCTATGAGTCACTCCACGACTTGTGGCCTACCCCATGGGTCACAGGATGACTCATTTTGTGACCTGGTGTAGAAAATCTTATTTTTTCTGTTTCAACTCCTGGGTCTGATCTTAGGATTTTCGGGGAATTATAATATCTCCTCCTTGGGAACATTCATCCTCCAATGTTGAAAAACACATAGAAAAGCAGCGAATTGCAATCATTATACTCAAATACTGATCATGAAAGCTGAAAACTAACGTAATGACTACCTCCAAACTGAACTACATGACTGAACTGAATTCACGAATCATACACACATTCATTAACATGAAAGAAACTAGGACATATGGATTGAACATGTAACTGTATAGAGTTTTTAGGGAGAAATTTAATACCTTAAATTTAAACTGAGCTGGAAGGGAATAAGTGTGGGTATCTAGCCATCATATCTTCTTCGGCTTCCCACGTAGCTCCTTCTACATGCTGATTTCTCCATAAGACTTTGACTAAAGCTACTTCTTTGTTCCTTAGCTTACGAACCTGCCGGTCAAGGATCTGAACTGGGACCTCTTCATAAGAGAGACTATGTTTCACTCATGTGTTGTCCGGTGGCACCACTGAGGCTGGATCACCGATGCACTTCTTCAATAGTGACACATGAAAGACTGGGCAAACCGATGCTAACTCTAGGGGTAGTTCTAACTCATATGCCACAATGCCAATTCACTTCAGAATTCTGTAGGGTCCCACATATCTCGGACTTATTTTTCCTTTCTTCCCAAATATCATCACCCCTTTCATGGTGAAATTTTTAGATAAACCTAATCATCCACTGCAAACTCTAATTCTCTTCTGCTCATATCAGCATAAGATTTCTGACGGCTTTGCGCTATTTTCAACCTCTCTCTGATAAGTTGCACCTTCTGCATTGCCTCGTGAACTGAGTCTGGCCTGATCAGAGTAGCTTCACCAACTTCAAATCACTCGATAGGAGATCTACACCTTCTACCATACAATGCCTCAAACGGGGCCATCTGAATACTGGAGTGGTAGCTGTTGTGTATGCAAACTCGATGAATGGGAAGTGATCATGCCAACTACCCTTGAAATTGATCATGCACGCTCTCAGCATATCTTCCAAGGCCTGGATAGTCCACTCAGCTTGTCCATCTATCTGCGGGTGAAAAGCTATGCTGAGCTTGACCTGGGTATCGAGTCCCTTCTAAAAAGATTTCCAGAAATGAGAGGTGAATTGGGTACCTATATCTGAAATGATGGACAAGGGCACCCCATGAATTCTGACCAACTCTCGAATATAAAGCCAAGCGTAATCCTCGGCTGAGTTTGCAGTTTTAACTGGAAGGAAGTGTGCTGACTTAGTCATTCGGTCTACTATCACCCAGATTGAATCATGCTGCCGACTAGTCCGAGGTAGAACTGTAATAAAATTCATATTTACTTCTTCCCACTTCCATGTGGGTATGTTGATATCTTGAGTCGTACCTCCCGGTCTTTGATGTTCCACCTTAACTTGCTGGCAGTTTGGGCACTTAGCTATAAATTCTATGATGTCTCTCTTCATGCCGTTCCACCAGTAAATATCTCGTAAATCACGGCACATCTTAGTATCACTTGGGTGGATGGAATATCTAGAATTGTGTGCTTCAGATAGTATCTGCTATCTCAAATCAACCGTATACGGTATACACAACCTACCTTGGTAACGAAGTACACCATCTCCCCCTTGGGAGAAAGCCTCCATTCTTTTCTTATAACTGCCTCCTTCAACTTAAGCAGTATAGGATCTTCATCTTGCCTTGACTTAACTTTAACTACCAATGAGGAATCTGATCCACTCTACACAACTACTCCGCCCTCAGCTGTATCAACCAACTGTACTCTCAACCGAGCTAATCTGTGGATATCCCGTGCTAGTTCCTTTTTTCCCTCTTCAACATGAGCATGCTCTCCATAGATACTCTTCTTAGGGCATCAACCACCATATTGGCTTTGCCTGGGTGATACAACACGCTCTTGTCATAGTCCTTCAATAGCTCCAACCACCTTCTCTGATAAAGATTTAGATCTTTCTGACTGAACACATACTGAAGGCTCTTGTGATCGGTGAAAATATCCACGTGAGCCCCTTACAGGTAGTGCCTCTATATTTTCAATGCAAACACCACCGCTGCCAACTCCAGGTCATGAGTCGAATAGTTCTTTTCATGAACTTTGAGCTGTCTGGACGTGTAGGCTATCACCTTGCCCCGCTACATCAGAACGCAATCTAGTCCAACTCTGGAAGCATCGCAATACACTACAAACCCATCTGTTCCTTCTGGTAAGGACAAAACTAGAGCGGTAGTGAGTCGAGTTTTCAACTCCTGAAAACTCTTCTCACACACATTTGACCACTGAAATTTCATCTTTTTCTGAGTCAACTTAGTTAGAGGGGATGCAATAGAGGAAAAGCCTTCCATAAAATGTCAAAAATAACCAGCTAGACTCAAGAAACTTCTGATTTCAGTTGGGGAGGTAGGTATGGGCTAGTATTTCACCGCTGCTATCTCTTGAAGATCCACTTGAATACCCTCACCCGAAACCACGTAACCAAGGAAAGTCACGGACTTCAACCAGAATTCGCATTTGCTAAACTTGGCGAATAACTGGCGGTCTCTGAGTGTCTGAAGCACTATCCTCAGGTGATTAGCATGTTCTTCCTCATTTCTGGAGTATACTAGAATGTCATCGATAAATATAATGATGGACATATCTAGATACTTCTTAAAGACTCTGTTCATTAGGTCCAAGAAAACTTTGGGGGCATTAGTCAGTCCGAAGGACATAACCATGAATTCGTAGTGACCATACCGAGTTCTAAAGGTTGTTTTCGATATGTCACGCTCTTTGACTATTAACTGATAATACCCCAACCTGAGATCTATCTTGAAGAAACAACTAGCTCCCTGAAGCTGATCGAACAAGTCGTCAATCCTGGGTAGGGGATACTTGTTCTTGACTGTAACCTTATTCAACTGACGATAATCGATGAACATTCTGAGGGTACCATCTTTCTATTGCACGAATAGTACCAAAGCACCCTAGGGAGAGATGCTGGGTCTGATAAAACTTTTATCAACAAGGTCTTTTAGCTACTTCTTCAACTTCTTAAGCTCAGCTAGAGCCATTCTGTAAGGAGGGATGGAGATGGGTTGTGTAACTGGGAGAAGGTCTATAACAAAGTCTATTTCCCGCTCAGGAGGAACTTCAGAAAGGTCTTCGGAAAACACATCAAGGAACTCACTGACAACTTGAAATGACTGTATAGTCGGGGTCTCAGAGCTGGAATCCTTGACCCGAACTAGATGATAATTACACCCTTTGGAAATAATCTTTCTGGACTTGAGGTAGGAAATAAACTGACTCTTAGGCGCTGAACTACTGCCCGTCCACTCTAAAGCTGGCTCATTAGGGAACTAAATCCTGACGACCCTAGTTCTGCAGTCGACTGAGGCATAACAGGAGTGTAACTAATTCATGCAAAGAATGAGATCAAAGTCAACCATGTATAACTCTACCAGATCATCTGGAATGATGTTATTCAAGATTGAGACTGGGCAGTTTCTATACACCGGGCTGGCTCTAACTGATTCACCAACTGGGGTGGAGACTGAGAATGGTTCGGGGAGAACTTCTAGACTGATATCAAACTGGACTGCTACATAGGGAGTCACGAAAGAAAGTGTGGCTCCTGGATCTAGTAGGGCATACATGTCTAGATGAAAAAGGCGTAACTACCGGTAACCATGTCAGGTGAGCTCTCCTGATCCTGACGAGAGGAAAAAGCGTAAAAATGATTTTGGCGCTGGCCACCATCCTACCTAAAATGTTTTCCTACTGAGTTGGTCGGCCTGCTGGAGCTGCTAAAGCGGTGGGTTGTGATCTCCCCTTTCCTGCTGACGAGCATTCTTTGAGCCGATGACCAAGATGTCCACACCCAAAACAACCCTCTTGGCCCTGAAGACGCTCTCCTAGATGGTTCTTTCCACACTTAGGGAAAGCTAGGTAGATGTAGTGGTTGCTGGCACTATGGCTCTGGGATTGTGAGCCAGATGCTCCACCCCTCCGATATTTACAGGACCGAAAGGTAAGGGCACTGGCTGAAGTGGGTGCTAGAGCCGTCTACTGCTGCTGCTGCTGCCGCGGGTGACTACTACCGCCAGATCTCTGGTGGCCATATCTGACTGGCCTATTCTTGCCCATTTGTTCTCTCACTCCAAGTCTTCTAATTTTTCTACCTCAATTTGCTGGGCATGAACTATGAGGATGGAGAGATCAATGTCCTTAATAAGCATTGCAGTCCTGCACTCCTTGAAGACCAAGTTCGACACCCATTAACAAATTTCATCATACGAGCCCTTAGCTCGGCTACCATCTCTGGAGCATATTTAGACAACCTTGTGAACTCCAATGCATACTCTTCCACCATCCGATTTCCTTGTTTCAGATTCATGAATTCAACCACTTTAGCCTCCATGAACTCCCGGGGGAAGAATATATCTAGGAAGGATGTAGTGAACTCCTCCCATTCCACCAGTCTTGCTCCCACTGGTCTCCCTTCCTTCTACTGTTCATACTAGATCTGGGCTACCCCTTTCAGCTGGTAGGTAGCCAGGTCGGCACTCTCCGAGGAGCTGACATTCATAATTCGAGTGATCTTTCTAATCTTATCCACAAACTCCTATGGATCCTCTCCCACCTTAGATTTGTGGAAAACTGGAGGGTTCATCCGAGTGAAGTCCCGAACTCGGGCAGCTACCGCGGACCCATTATTGTTAACCGGAACCACCAGCTGGTTCACTTGATTAGTAACTGTCATGTGCGAGTATCTGGATAGCTGCGTTGAACTTTTCGGAGGATACTGAGTCATCCTAAGGGGCTGCTGGAGCTGGTGGGGTAGGTCGGTGAGCTTTACCGGCCCTTCTTCTGATACCACATCATGGAGGCATCATTTCACTGAAATGAAATAGAGCTTGAGTTAGGAGAACATTTCTGGAATTGAATTTCAACGCATGATAAAGAGTATGAACAAAAGGGAGTTTTCCTAATAACATCTCGTAGACTCTTCGTCATAAGTGTGACGCGCTTCACACGCATGAAGAGGACTCTACTCGACACGGCTTTCAGACATCCTAGGATACTCTAATCCTAGTGCTCTGATACCAAGTTTGTCATGCCCCTAGTCTATACCTTGGACGGGACACGGTACTTGGAGTCACAAGTAACCCCAAGTCAACCCATGGTCTATCATAACACTGGCATTCTGAGTAAAAACATAGTAGAAGCTTTAAAATAATAAAATAAAACATTTATGAAGAAGAACTAAATCATTAAATTTAAAACAACTAAAACACTGAAAGATCTGAATCTATGTCTATCTGAAACCTATCTATCTGATGAGTTACTGGGACAAGCTCACAACTAACTCTAATCCTTGTTCTCGAAAAATGAGGACTCACCAACGATGCAGCTGAAAACTTCTAAGCGAGATCTTCTAATGGTGCTGAGTCTAAGAACCTGAAGCTGTATCATAAAATGATATAGCTTAAAAGGTATGTGTTAGTACTTTGAATGTACTGAGTAAGTAGGAGAAACCATAACATGAAGAAACAAAAAAAATGAACCGGGAAGACATGCAATGACCAACTGAAATACTGAAGCTGAATAAATGGTGATACACCGAGATGGTAAAAATGACCCTGTATGATGGTCAAAGACATGCCCTAAAACTAAGATACAAATCTGAAATACTGTACTGAACTAATATGAATTGACTAATACGAGACTGAACTGAGGTGACTAGTGGGAGAGGCTATAACCGACATATAATCACGTGAGCTAGACGTGGAGTCCGATGTATACACCCCATCGCTAGGACCCAATATACCTTTCTAGGGGTATAAAGGCATGAACTGAGTGATCGTAGGACTGGGGCCATGAGGCCAATAAAATATAACCTACGGTGGCAACGTAGTTCTGGGAACATGGATGCGCTGGAACTCCGGTCCACTCGGAGCTATGTTCTACTCCCACTGGATAGTCTTAGACTGACTACTAAGCTGATAGCTCAAAATAGGGGCCCAAGACTAAGTCAAGAATACTTATCTGAAAGTACCCTGAGAGTCTTATCGGACCAAATTTTATATTGACGTTATAAGACTGGTCAGATCTGATTATCTGGAAGCGTCGTAACCTTCTAAAGAACAAACTATAATATAATACTGGGGTCCTAAGGATGGTCAGAGCTTCTTATCTGAAAGTATCATGACCTCCTAGAGAACCACTAAAACTTGATACTAAGTCTAATAACGAAAGGGAGGTATCTCGGACACCTCAAGGATTAACTATAGTCAAACTGATCAACTGACATTTCTGTATTATAACCGATATGCTAATAATTGACTGAGACTGGACTAACAAACATCTGACTGAATTCTCAACATTTTCTAGCAATATGGGAAACCCAACTGATAAAATCAAGCCACAAGGAATAACTAGTCCAATAGGCAAGATTCTAGTTTACTGAATTCAAAGTTAGGGCTAAAACCATTCTTACGAGAATGACTATTAACATGATAACTAGGTAGTGAAAATATGACAACAATGAACATAGACCACATTCGACATGCTATAAATGAAGTCTGACATATCATTTATTCACATTCCAAAGTTCAGGGCTAGAACTGATAGAGAAGATAGAGGAGATTTCTGGGGACTCAAGGGAAGAACTATTCCCTTGTTGAATTTCCACATACCTGGTGATGGAAATCCCTGAGAGAATCCCTTGAAAATCTGAGGAGAATTCGATTGCCTTAGCTTCTGCTCTAAGTCTTTCTGAGAGAATTCTACCTTCTAACTTTTGAGGGGATATGAGAAATGAAATAAATTGTCGGTTACCCCCTCTAAAACCTCTGATTAAAACCTAAAACGACGTAGTTTAGACTCTAGAAATTTAGGAAATTACGTAAAACTCCCTAGGAAATTCGCAAGAAAAGGACCTTGCCAGTCCCAACAAGGCACTCCACGAGTCGTGAAGTCAGGGATGACTGGTGCTGCCCAATGATCACGGGCAAAATAACATGCCCAAGATACGCTTTATGACTTAAATTAGTCTTGTTTATCTAAGTTATTGTATACATTTTCATGTAATTTTAGATGAAGTAAAGATATGTGCTAACCAACATGATTAGCCTTTGTTTTGTAGGTTTTGATGACTTTTGAGCAACTAATCCATGAGTTGGTGAGGTAGAGGCTTGGAAATGGAATTAACACGCGAACGTCGGCGAAGAGGAGGCCCAAAACAGCCCACCTGCGCGTTGGCAACGTGCCACGGCAGGCAGGCCGAGCCCACCTGCGCGTTGGCAACGTGCCACGGCAGGTGGCCTCTGCGACCAAGGGCTTCCAACGTGCTGCCCAAGCAGCGTGACACGCTGCCAACGCGGCAGGGTGCTGCCCGGGCCAGTTTCGGGTGATTTTCCAAAGGGCTTCTGCGTCCGTAGCGTGTCACGGAGTCCGTGCTCTGCGATGCACTCTGTGACACGTTGCTTGTTATTCCGGGAAAGAGTCATACTACTATAAATAGCACACTTAGGTTTATTTTTCAGAAGGCAGACTTGGTGGAGCAAGGACGTGGGTTACAGGCAGTTGAGGGACGAAAAGTTCAGGGTTTTTTTCTCTTTCTTTCTTCTTTCACTCAATTGTTTGTATGATTAACACTTGTTTTAGGATGATTAATCCACAAATGAGTGGCTAATTCCCTTCCTTGTTGAGGTTATGAACATTTGTGATGAAGTTTGATTATTGAATTATATGGTTTTTCATCTTCTTCTTCCATGTTGTTCTATTAATTCTTGTTTCTACTGCATTGGTGTGTGGCCGACATTAATGTACATCTAAAAAGTCCGATTTCACTCGAGAGAACACGAAATTGGAAAGTTGTGAATTAATAGGGTATTGTTCTTTACTTGATTTGGGAAAATTGAGTTTTGATGTGCTTTCCTGATAGAAATATAATTGAAAGCCGTATTAGTCAATTTAGGAACCGGAATTGTATTGCTAGGTCATGAATTGCATTTGATCACAGAAATGTAGACGGTTGGTTTATGATTCTTAAGTGAGATTAAATACGAGAGTTTTAATCTCTTGGCTAATGTTCTTGGCTAGCAACTGGAAGAAGGGATTAACCAATTTATGATGATAATCAGTTTCATTACATGTTCGTTTAACCTCAGCATGCTCTTATCCATAGTTTAGATTCAAAGTAGATACATGTTCTTAGTTTTAGTATAAAATTTATCAAACAAACTATCAACTTTTTGGTTACGTTGTTGTCAGCATATTTAGAGGTAAAATATAGTGGACTTGAGCAAATTGCACTTAACCCAAGTCTCTGTGGGATCGATACTTGGCTTACTAAAGCCACTTACTACTTGTTCGACCACGTGCACTTGCGTGTAGTTATATACCCATATAACAAACAGCCGAACACCCAATCGTGATGAGCATTGGAAATTTTCTACAGATTTCCCCAACCTGCCAACGACTGACTTAATGAGTCATCAGGAGACCTAACGACTCATGACTTTCCCGTTGCCACTGAACCAAAATTCCTCTTCAGGGGTCACCACAGTCTACTTGATGATTTGATATAAGTGATCACGACTTATGGTCATCTCCCGTAGTCCTCACTGTTGAAAACCACCTGGGGGTCACCACGGGCGACACCACGAGTCATGGTGTCCCAAATGAGTCTTGGTGAGGACCCGTTAAGTGCACTACCCGGATTTTCCAACTTTCAGTCAACCCTTGACCACGACTCACATAACGACCCATGGTGTTGACCATGACTCGTGGTCACACCCGTGGTGACTAAATTTTCTAATTTTTCAACCAAATCCGGACCCTTCCCCATGAGTCACTCCACGACTTATGGCCTACCTATGGGTCACAGGACGACTCATTTTGTGACCTGGTGCAAAAAATTCTGTTTTCTCCATTTCGACTCCCAGGTCTGATCTTAGGGTTTTCGGGGCATTACAAATATTATTTGTGATGCCTATGATAAAGAGAAACATGTCAAATTATCATTCAAACCAATAATGATAGTTAGCAGTTCTAAGTGCCTACAACTCATTCGTATGGATATTTGTGGCCCAATGCGAGTTCCTAGAGGAGGAAAGAATATGTTTTTTGTCATTATCGATGATTATACCAGGTTCATGTGGACCATATTCTTGGAATAAAAAGATAAAACTTTTGAAATATTCACTATATTTGCAAAACAGGTCTAGAAGAAACTCAATAGAGAATTAGTTAGCATTAGATCAGATCATGGAACAGAATTTGACAACTTAAAATTCTTGAAATACTATGCAGTATTAGAAATGAATCACAAATTCTTAGCACCTGGAATGCCTTAACAAAATGGAGTTTCTGAAAGAAAAAATAAAACACTGGAGGACATGACTAGAACTATGTTAATAGCAAGAGGATTGTCGAAAAGGTACTGGGCTGAAGCAATGAATATGACCTGCTATTTTATAAATATATGTATGATCAGACCACTGCTGGAGAAAAGCCCCTACAAACTGCTGAAAGGGAGAAAACTAAATTTCTCTGATCTCCAAATATTTTAATGTAAGTGCTTCATTAAGAATAATGGTAACAAAGCCCCGAAAAAGTTTGATGCCAAGAGTAATGAAGAAATATTTCTGGATTACTACCCTTGTAGTAAAGCCTATAAAGTTCTGAAAAAAGAACAAACTGTATGGAGGAAAGTGTTCATGTAGTATTCGACAAATCAAACTCACTTAGTGGGATAAACATTCAAAAAGACATTAAGAAAATTGGATTGACACCTAACAAAAATATGAGAAGGAACCGGGTCCATCTAATAAGAACCCGTCACATGAAAACAGAGTAAAACTAAGATAACTATCACAAATGAGCCAGATACAGGAACTGAAAAATCCCATCCAAGTGGAACAGATGAATAAGAGCCCATTCTTACCCAGTCCACAACATCGAATGAACTAGGTTCATTCACTAGATCAGAATCATTAGAAGTACGATCAAGTAACTGGAATACAAAATCTCTCATCCTATCCAAATATGCTCACTTCATTGGACTTGGGAATCCAGACCAGGTCAAAATTGAGAAACATATGTGCCTTCTCAATATACCTGTCAATGGTTGAACCCAAAAACATAAAAGAGACACTTCAAGATGCTAATTGGATTAACGCAATACAAGAAGAGTTAAGGCAATTTTAACATAGAAGAGTATGAAACCTAGTTCCTAGTCCCAAAAATAGAACAGTGATTGGCACAAGGTGGATATTCCAAAATAAACTAAATGATTAGACGACAAAAAAACAAAAATTGTCTAGTGGTTCAGGGATACAATCAAGGCGAAGGTATTGACTACGATAAGACTTTTTCCATGTTATGAGAATGGAAGCTATCAGAATGCTAATACCCTTTGCAATATTCATGAGATTCAAGCTATACCAAATGGATGTTAAGAGTACATTCTTCAACGGTTACCATCAGGAAGAAGTCTACATTAAATAACCACCTGGATTTGAACAATATGAAGATCCAAATCATGTATACAAGTTGAACAAGACATTATATGGTCTCCAACAGGCTCTCAGAGCATGGTATGACAGGTTATCAAGTTTTCTTCTGAATCATGGGTATAATAAGGGAAAAATTAATAATATGTTATTTTCTTAGAAAAAGGGGGAACATCATGTTAATTGTCCAAATATATATAGATGACATCATCTTTGAGTCTACTGATGAAGGACTGTGCAGTGAATTTTCAAAACTAATGAGTGGTGAGTTTGAGACGAGCACAATGAGAGAACTACATTATTTTCTTGGACTATAAATCAAGCAAATAAAGGATGATGCATTGATTCATCAATAGATATACATCAAGGAACTACTTAATAAATTTGAAATGGAGAACTCAAAGACAAATGATACACCCATAGTCACTAAAATTAGATTGATCATAGATGAACCTGGTCCTAGGGTAGATGAAACTAAATACAGGGGCATGATTGGATCTCTACTCTATCTAATGAATGGTAGATCAGATATTGTCTTCAACGTGGGTTTGTGTGCCATATTTTAATCAAATCTAAAAGAATCTCACATGAAGACAATTAAAAGAATTCTCAGATATATTAAGGGAATCGTGTAGCTAGTTCTATTGTATCCCATCAGTGATTCATTCAAGCTCATAGGATATGCAGATGCAAACTATATCATATTTCTAGTTGATGGAAAAAATACCTCAAGAATGTCTCAATGTTTAGGACCTTGCTTAATTTCATGGGCTACTAAGAAGCAAAACTTAGTAGCTCTCTCAACTGCTGAGGTTGAATATATAGCAACTTCCTCTTGTTGTGCACAACTATTATGGGTAAAGCAGCAGTTGGAGGACTATGGAATATGTATACCTATTATGTGTCACAATATTAATTCTCTAAACATGCCCAAAAACCTAGTTCAACACAAAAGAACCAAGCACAGTAATGTACGTCATTACTTTCTAAGAGACAACATTAAAAAGGGAATTATCTTAATGGCATTCTGCAAGACTGAGGACCAAGTGGATGATATATTTATAAAAGCTCTAGGGAGAGAACCATATGAAAGAATTCGCGTGGAACTTAGCCTTATGAAAATCCACTAACTCTATCACCTTTTCTTCCTCTTGCTAATAACTAGATTATGAATATTCTTATGCTTATTTAAATCCTTTGCTGATTAATTTCTCTAACTCATTGTTGTATCTTTCATTAGATACACACCTCAGGCACTTCCCATCTGGATCAGATAAAACTAATGATATTACCCTGACTGTCCAAATGACATTACAACTCAAAGAGGATAACAGAAGAAGAATCGCAGGAAGAACCTAGCCCCTCTATGATCTCCTAAGTATGCACCTACCCTTACATTACATACTCATGAAGTATTAAAGTCAAAATCATGTATCAACACAGTTGAACCTGGCAAGATCAATACTGATAACTTCCAAACACTAGGTGACAAAGCTCAACTTTTCTTCTCCAAAAATAACTGACAACCTGTCACGACCCGAACGTACACCCAGATTTTAGACACGGGACAAGGGACCCCGAGAGACCCCAAGTCGACCCATGGCACATGCATACATCTAATCTCATTTAATAAAGAGGAATACTTAGCATAAAACATAACGGAAACATAAACATAGCATAACAACCGGAAGTACTGGGCATTTACATAAGCTGAGTTCTACATCCTGTCTGAAAGCCTCTACTACATAAGATGGGTTGATGGGACAACATCCCCAACTAACCTGACCAATACTGAAACATAAATAACATGAAAGTATGTCAAACGACCCTCGGAACATGAGGACTCACCAATAACTGAGAGAGAGAACTGAGATGAACTAAGGATGAGGAGGAGCCTGAGATCCAGACCCTGTATCATGAAACGATACATCATAGAAAGTATGCAGCCAGTACGTAGAATGTACCGAGTATGCAAGGTAAGTAGAATGGACATTTAAAAGTAAAATAAACTCATAAATAAACATAGGAGAAGGACATCATGCTTATATCTTAAACTCCGTAAGGAAACATAAGGCTCAAGACTTTCAAATCATTCATAAATCATTCATTTTCATAAGTGTAAGTAAACTTTATCAAAACATAACTTAAGCAAATAGCATAAACATAATAATGCATAAAACATGCGGAACAATGGGAAGAATCGTCATAATCGACACGATTATAGTAGAGCCTTTCATGATGCCCCAACTATCTCACTCAAGTGGCAGAGCCGACCCTGGCTTGCCAGGAGAGGGTCGTGCATTAGGCGTGATCTAAAATTTGAGGAGATCATTATCAATACAATATATCATTAGAGACCCACGGTGGCACATGGTTATGAGACACCGGCGTAGTCCTTTGAACGACGGGCTGCTCGGTGCTAGGCACGACTCCTTAAAACATGCATATAGGCTCATACGTAAATCAATAACATCATGCATTAAAATTCATTGGCTAAGATATGACATTTATCATCGTTGATCCCCTTTAAAACATGCTTAGCCAAGAATCAAAGGCCCTTTTCATCGGCCGACATCATAAATCATTAAATCATGTAATTCGTTTATAAATCGTAAGTCATTCTTCAACATGTGGGCATTGCCCAACACTTTGACATACTAGATTCTTTCAAAGCCATGCTCATAAACATGGGTAACTTGAAATCATGCTTTTCCATCATCAATAAACTCAAAATATTGAATATTCATCATAAATCATAACTTTCATGAACCTTCATCAAATGGGCATTTTGGATTTAAAAAGATTAAAACATGATTTTTAAGAAAATAATATAAAACCTGCCTATCATTTACAATTTAATAATTAAAACTCAATTAAATCATACACACAAAGAGAAATCACATTTCATGCATTTGGGTAAAACCCCATGGAATTGAATAGGAGGATTCATGTTTAAATTCAAAATTTAGGCATCGGTGTGAAAGGATCTCACCTATTCTAAACCCTACATACCTGGTATAGACTGATTTTACTCTCCCTTGAATGCCCACAAAGAAATTGATGGAAACCTTGGAGAAGAAGACCTTGAATCTCCCTAAAACCTCTCTAAAGCTCTTGCATGGGAATGGGTATGCATTAGGGACTTAACCCATCTTATCACACTCAGAAAATATACAAAACGAAGTAGTTTAGGGTCTTAAAGCATGGAAAAGTCAAAAATTCCCCTGATAAAATTTCCCTTGAAAACTGCTCCGGACGGACCAACGACAGATCCAACGGGTCGTTGCACAATACCACGACTCGTGGTATCGAGTCGTTGGGTTCACTGCCTCATGAAATACTAAGTTCTTCCCTCAACTCATCAGGACGAGTCATTACTTCAGTCAATGGGTCATCGGATCGACCGTTGTCAACCCCTTGACCATTCCGACTTTCCTTTCCACTAGCCTCACCATGACTCGTGGTTGCTTCCAACGAGTCATGGTCTTCATCCGTTGCGTGCACTGGAATTCTCAACCCCAAACAACAACTTGAGGCAACAGATCGTTTCTCCTCACCACGAATCGTGGGATTCCCTGTCGTTTCCCTACAAGCCTAAGTTCAGTCCTTCCAACGACTGGTAACAACGAGTCATTACACCTTCCGTTGTCACCACTGCCTCCCTAAACTCCCATACCATGACAGCTTACGATGACTTGTGGTGTCCAACCATGAGTCGTTGAGTCGCCCGTCCTGTGATGTTTTTGCCAATTTTTTGCATTTCTCAAATTCAACTCCCGGGTCTATTCTTATGCCTTTTCAGGGTATTACAGCATTTTCCCTTTGGAAACATTCTTCCTCGAATGTAGGAAACAAGTAGCAAACAGAAACATACAATTTATCATAGCCATATACTGA
The DNA here is from genome assembly GCA_035772735.1 of Datura wrightii. Taxonomy (NCBI): domain Eukaryota; kingdom Viridiplantae; phylum Streptophyta; class Magnoliopsida; order Solanales; family Solanaceae; genus Datura; species Datura wrightii. The sequence goes on from JASDFA010000003.1 coordinate 12,255,415, forward strand.
TCATTTTAACCGAATTTTTCACGAAATGACTACCTCCAAATAAAACCATATAGCTGAACTAATATCATACTTCACATACGCATTCATACACATAAAAGGAACTTGTACACATGAACTGAACATGAAAAACTGATTAGAGGTCTAGGGCAAAAACCGATACCTCAAGTCGGAACTGAGCCGGTAGAGAGCAAATGTGGGTATCTAGCCATCATATCCTCTTCGGCTTCCCATATAGCTCCCTCAACATACCGATTTCTCCATAAAACCTTAATTGAAGCTACTTCTTTGTTCCTTAGCTTACAGACTTGACGATCTAATATTTCCACGGGTACCTCTTCATAACTGAGACTGTCTTTTACACCAAATCTGTCCATCGGGACTACTAAGGCTGGATCACCCAAACACTTCTTCAAAAGTGACACATGAAACACAGAATGAACTGCAGATAATTTCGATGGCAAGTCCAACTCATATGCCACCTTACCAACTCTTCTCACAACCCGGTAGGGACCAACATAGCGGGGATTGAGTTTCCCTTTCTTTCCGAACCGCATGACTCCCTTCATGGGAGATACCTTTAGAAATACCCAGTCGTCCACATCAAACTCCAAATCCCTTCTCCTCATATTAGCATACGATTTTTAACGACTCTGAGCGCTTTTCAACTGGTCCCTTATCAACTGCACCTTCACCATCGCCTCGTGAACCGAATCTGGCCCTATCATAGCTTCCTCACCAACCTCAAACCATCTGATGGGAGATATACACCTCCGCCCATAAAGAGCCTCGAATGGTGCCATCTAGATACTAGAGAGATAGCTGTTGTTATAAGCAAACTCGGTTAAGGGAAATTGATCATCCCAACTACCTTTAAAATCCATAACACATGCCCTCAACATGTCCTCGAGAGTCTGGATTGTTCGTTCTGCCTGGCCATCCGTTTGCGAGTGGAATGCTGTGCTGAGCTTAACCTAAGTCCCAAGTCCCTTCTGAAAAGACTGCCAGAACTGGGAGGTAAACTGAGTACCTTGGTCTGAAATAATAGACAAGGGCACTCCATGAAGTGGAACCAACTCTCGAATATATAATTTAGCATAATCATCCGCTGAATCCGTGGTCTTGACCGGTAGGAAGTGTGCAGCCTTTGTTAACCTGTCTACCACCACCCAAATGAATCATAGTGTCGCCGAGTATGAGGTAGGCCTGTAATGAAATCCATGTTAATTTCTTCCCACTTCCAAGTGGGGATGTTGATATCCTGAAGTATGCCTCCCGGCCTTTGATGTTCGACTTTCACTTGCTAACAGTTTGGACACTTGGCTACGAACTCTGCGATATCCTTCTTCATACCATCCCACCAATAGATTTCCCGCAAGTCCCGATACATCTTCATGGATCCTGGATGGATGGAATATATGGTACCATGTGCCTCTTGCAATATCCATACCCTCAAATTATTAATGTCTGGAACACATAGCCAACCTTGATATCGTAGAACACCATCTCCCCCTCGGGAGAAAACCTCCACCTTTTGACTCCGCAGTGCTTCCTTCAGCTTTCTCAAAGTCAGATCCTCATCTTTCTTAGATTTGACATCGACCACTTAGGATGATTTTGACCCATTCTGCACAATAATGCCGCCATCAGTCGAGTCGATCAATCTAACTCCCAATCTTGCAAGTCGGTGGACATCCCTAACCAACTGCTTCTTTCCCTCATCCACGCAGGACACACTCTCTATAGAGAGCCTACTAAGCGCATCCGCAACCACATTAGCCTTGCCTGGGTGGTAAAGGAAACTTATGTCATAGTCCTTCAGTAGCTCCAATCACCTCGTTTTGCCGAAGATTTAAATCTTTCTATGTGAACACATATTACAAGCTCTTTGGATCCGTCAATACATCCACGTGGACCCTGTACAAGTAATTCCGCCATATCTTCAATGCAAATACCACCACGGCCAACTCAAGATCATGGGTCGGATAATTCTTTTCCTGAACTTTTAGCTGTCTCGAGGCATATGCTATTACCTTCTCATGCTGCATCAACACACATCCCAATCCGACTCTCGAAGTATCACAATATACAACAAATCCGTCAGTACCCTCGGGTAAGGTCAACACTGGTGCTGAAGTGAGTCAGGTCTTCAACTCTTGGAAGCTTTTCTCACAAGTATTCGACCATTGTAATTTCACCTTTTTCTGAGTCAACCTGATCAATGGGGCTGAAATTGATGAAAAACCCTCAATGAATCTTTGGTAGTAGCCTGCCAAGCCCAAGAAACTCTGAATTTCTAAAGGATTCACTGGTCTGGGCCAATTCTTCACCGCCTCGATCTTCTAGGAATCTACCCTTTGCCTTCGCTTGATACCACATGACCTAGAAATGCCATCGAGTTTAGCCAAAATTCACACTTACTGAAATTTGCATATAGCTGACAATCCTTGAGGGTATAAAGTACTACTCTCAGGTAAGCGACATGCTCCTCCTCGCTCGGTGAGTATATCAAGATGTCATCAATGAACACAATCACGAACATATCCAAATATGCCTTGAACACCCTGTTCATTAGATCCATAAAAGCTGCAGGGGCATTGGTTAGTCCGAAAGACATAACAACAAATTCGTAGTGACCATACCGAGTCCTGAAAGTAGTCTTCGGGATGTCACTCTCCCGAACCCTGAGCTGGTGATATCCGGACCTGAGATCAATCTTGGAGAAGCACTTGGCGCATTGAAGCTAGTCAAACAAGTCATCGATCCTGGGTAAGGGGTACCTGTTCTTGACGGTAACCTTGTTCAACTGCCGATAGTCAATACACATGTGAAGGGAACCGTCCTTCTTTCGAACAAATAGAACTGGTGCACCCCATGGAGACTGGCTCGATCTAATGAAGTCCTTATCCAACAGATCCTTTAAATGATCTTTCAATTCCTTTAGCTCGGCTAGAGCCATCCTGTAGGGAGGAATAGAGATAGGTTGCGTTCAGGTAAGAGATCAATGTCAAAGTCGATTTCCCTCTCAGGGGGAACACCTGGAAAATCATCTAGAAAAACATCCGGATACTCACACACCACTGGAACTGATTGAATAGTCAGGGTCTCGAACTCAACATCCTTAACCCTAACTAGATGATACATGCAACCTTTAGAGATCATCTTTCTGTCCTTAAGATTGGAAATAAACCGACCTGCTGGTACCGCTGAACTACCCTTCCACTCCAAAACTGACTCACCCGGAAAACGATATTCCACCGTACGGGTCCTACAATTAATCGAGGCATAACATGCAAATAACCAATCCATACCAAGATTAACGTCAAAGTCAGTCATGTCTAACTCTACAAGGTCTGCGGAGGTAACCTTATGCAACACAGTGACCAGGCATTCTCTATATACTCATCTAGCTATGATCGAATCACCAACAGGGGTCGAAACTGAAAATGATTCTGACAAGGTCTCGGGACCGACTCCAAGGCTAATAGCAATGTAAGGAGTCACGAAAGACAAGGTAGCTCCCAAATCTAGCAAGGCATAAACATCAATATGAAAGACACGCAACATACCAGTGACCATTTCTGGCGAAGTCTCCTGCTCCTGGCACGAGGCAAGGGCATATAATCGATTTTGGCGCTGTTTGCCACCTCTACTAGTTGATGCTCCCTGCGGAGCGGAATGGGTTGGAGCTGCTGCTGTCCTTGTGGTCTGTGCATGACCCCTATCATCACCTTGCCTAGAGTATGGGCACGCTCTACGCATGTGCCCAGATCTACCACACCCATAACAAACATCTGAACCAAGCAGACACTCCCCAGTATGACTCTTGCCACACTTCCCGCAGGCTGGAGGGGTATACTCTAATTGGGGGCCTCTCTAATCCCTCGATCCTGAAGCCCTGCTCCTCTGATCACCCCTGGGTCTGGATAGAACACTAGCTGATGATGGTGCTAGGGCTAGTGATCTCTGCTGAAACTGCTTTCCTTGCTTGAGGTTCACAAACTCCACTGCTTTCAACTCCCTCATCTCTCGAGGGAAGAAACTTGTCGAGAAAAGCCATGTGGAACTCATCCCAGCTGATAGGGCTTGCTCCCGCTGCCCTGCTGTCCTTCCATTGCTTGTACCAAATATGTGCGACCTCTTTTAGCTGATAAGAGGCCAAGTCCACACACTCTCCATTTTTAACCCCTATAACCTGAGTGACCTTCAAGATCCTAACTTGTGTGGATCCTCGTCCACCTTTGAATCTATAAACTCAAGAGGGTTCATCCTCAAGAAATCTCTAATCCGAGCCACCCCTGCATTGCCATTCTGTGGGATCTGTGCACAGCCTGCTGGTTGACCTGAGTGGTCAAGGCCAGCGCTAACATCTAAATAGCAGCCCGAAACTCAGCGTGGGCAGCTAGCTCAAGCGCCTGGGGCTCCTGAACAAGTGGGGCTTGCTGATGCCCATTGTCATTGCCACCCCCGTGGCCTTCATCATTTCCATTCCTCCTTACGTTCATTCTTCTAGGAGCCATAATTCCACAATCGCGAATAGCACGAATCAGAAGGATGGAGGGACGTTTCATCGCACGACATAGAACATGAAAGAAGGGAACATTTCCTAAATGTCTAGTAGTCTCTTCGTCATAAGCGTGGCGCACTTCACACCTATGAAAAAGACTCTACTTAACGCGGCTTTCAGAATCCCTAGGACACTTCAAAACTATGGCTCTGATACCAAGTTTGTCATGACCCGAACATACACTCGGATCGTAGACACGAGACAAGGGACCCGAGAGACCCCAAGTCGACCCATGGCACATGCATACATCTAATCTCATTTAATAAAGAGGAATACTTAGCATAAAACCTAACAGAAACATAAACATAGCGTAACAACCGGAAGTACTGGGCATTTACATAAGCTGAGTTCTACATCCTGTCTGAAAGCCTCTACTACATAAGATGGGTTGATGGGACAACATCCCCAACTAACCTGACCAATACTGAAACATAAATAACATGAAAGTATGTCAAACAACCCTCGGAACATGAGGACTCACCAATAGCTGAGAGAGAGAACTAAGATGAACTAAGGATGAGGAGGAGCCTGAGATCCGGACCTTGTATCATGAAACGATACATCATAGAAAGTATGCGGTCAGTAGTAGAATGTACCGAGTATGCAAGGTAAGTAGAATGGACATTTAAAAGTAAAATAAACTCATAAATAAACATAGGAGAAGGACATTATGCTTATATCTTAAACTCCGTAAGGAAACATAAGGCTTAAGACTTTCAAATCATTCATAAATCATTTATTTTCATAAGCGTAAGTAAACTTTATCAAAACATAACTTAAGCAAATAGCATAAACATAATAATGCATAAAACATGCGGAACAATGGGAAGAATCGTCATAATCGACACCATTATGGTAGAGCCTTTCATGATGCCCCAACTATCTCACTTAAGTGGCAGAGCCGACCCTGGCTTACCAGGTGAGGGTCGTGCATTAGCAGTGATATCACATTTGAGGGGAGCATTATCAATACAATATATCATTAGAGACCCACAGTGGCATGTGGTTCTGAGACACTGGTGTTGTCCTTTGAACGCCGGGCTGCTCGGTGCTAGACACGACTCCCAGAAACATGCATATAGGCTCATAAGTAAATGCATTAAAATTCATTGACTAAGATATAACATTTATCATCATTTATCCCCTTTAAAAAATGCTTACCAAGAATCAAAGGCCCTTTTCATTGACCGACATCATAAATCGATAAATCATGTAACTCGTTCATAAATCGTAAATCATTCTTCAACATGTGGGCATTGCCCAATACTTTGACATACTCAATTCTTTCAAAGACATGCTCATAAACATGGGTAACTTGAAATCATGCTTTTCCATCATCAATAAACTCAAAATATGGAATATTCATTATAAATTATAACTTACATGAACCTTCATCAAATGAGAATTTTGGATTTAAAAAGATTAAAACATGATTTTTAAGAAAATAATATAAAACCTTCCCATCATCAATAATTAAAACTCAATTAAATCATACCCATAAAGAGAAATCACATTTTCATGCATTTGGGTAAAACCCCATGGAATTGAATAGGAGGATTCATGTTTAAATTCAAAATTTGGGCATGGGTGTGAAAGTATTTCACCCATTCTAAACCCTACATACCTGGTATAGATTGATTTTACTCTACCTTGAATGCCCACAAAGAAATTGATGGAAACCTTGGTGAAGAAGACCTTGAATCTCCCTAAAACCTCTCCAAAGCCCTTGCATGGGAATGGGTATGGATTAGGGACTTAACCCATCTTATCACACTCAGAAAATTTACAAAATGACGTAGTTTAGGGTCTCAAAGCATGGAAAAGTCGAAAATGCACTTAATAAAATTTCCCCTGAAAACTGCTCCGGACAGATCAACGACCGATCCAATGGGTCGTTGCACATTACCACGACTCTTGGTATCGAGTCATTGGGTTTACTGCCTCATGAAATCCTCATATTCTTCCCACGACTCATCAAGATGAGTCGTTACTTCAATCAATGGGTCGTTGGATCGACCGTTGTCAACCCCTTGGCCATTCTAACTTTCCTTTCCACGAGCCTCACCATGACTTGTGGTGGATTCTAATGAGTCATGGTCTTCAACCGTTGTGTGCACTGGAATTCTCAACCCCAAACAATGACTTGAGACAATGGGTCATTTCTCCTCACCACGAATCGTGGGATTCCCCATCGTTTCTCCACCAGCCTATGTTCAGTCCTTCCAACAACTGGTAACAATGACTCATTGTTCCTGACAACTAATCATTACACCATCCATTGTCACCATTTCCTCCCTAAACTCCCATACCACGATAGCTTACGACGACTCGTGGTGTCCAACCACGAGTCGTTGAGTCGCCCGTCCTGTGATGTTTTTGCCAGTTTTCTACATTTCTCAAATTCAACTTTCGGGTCTATTCTTATGCCTTTCGGGGTATTACACAACCCCACCTTTCATGTATTTTCTTCTAAAAACCGTCAGCCATGTCACCTAGTCACTCCCCCAATTAATTGTTAGAAAGTCACATCCTTCTCGCCATTTTTCATCCATCTTTTCCACTTCCTTACCTAGCATATATAACCACCTATTTTACTCCTAGAGCCCCTCAAACCCTTGCAAAATTTACCTACACTTTCTCACTGATGGCATCTCCTATTCCGAAGCCCTCACTAGTATACTACTCCGATGAAGAGGAATTAAGTCCCTAAATCTCTTTGTCTAACTCTTAAGGGGCAACCCATTCTCAATCTATATTACTAAAGGAGGTTGAACCCCTTCACCAAAAATCTGATGCTTCCCTAGTAGACTCCACTTCTACTCCAAATACTTCTAAAATGCCATTGACTACACCTAATAATTCTCCCTCCACTTAAGAGAAACCGCATCCCTCTACAAATCATAAATCTGGGGACTCTCTTGAATATAGTTGGTCATCATCGAAAAAAGGAACAGAAAAATCAACCAATCTGGGGATGAAAGAGGGTTCCACTATAGTAGAGGATACAATGGTAGGTGAAGAAAATGTCGAATTGGAAATATATATCGAAGGTATTTAATTGGAGTAGGAGATGTTAATGCTCAGAAAGAAGTGGAGAAATAAATCTTCCTGAGTCAGAAACCAGTGAGGAGGAGGATGAAGATGACAATGTTTTGCTAAGGACTGGACCAGAAATCTTTGAAACCCAAAGAACAAAGCATCCCATGAAACACATTGCAATAAGGGTCTTCTCAATCAAGAAACCACAAACTACAAGCTCAAGAAAGAAGGAATTAGTAGAGGTGACTCTTAAAAAATAAAAGAAGTCGTGAAGAAAAGGGAAAAGAGCCTACGTAAGAGTAATGTTTTGATACCATTTTGCTAGAAGATAGTAGTGAGGAGGAATAGGTACTATCCTAGTCTATTGTAACACCCCAAAAATTTCTAGCACTAGCCCCTAAGATTTAAAACTTGATCATGCAAAAACACTGAAAAAAGGTCCTCAGTACGAGTCATAATATGACTCGTAGGATCATGGTATGAGTCATACCAGGACTCGTAGCAGGAGGATCAGAGAAACAATGAGTTCGGCCAGGAAACCACGACTGCATGTCATAATTTGTACAACCATGACGTGAGTTTTAAAGAAGCGTTCGGGGAATTTGAGAAATCATACTAACCAGTCGTGACGTGAGTTTTAAAGAAGCGTTCGGGGAATTTCTGAGAAACCACGAGACATGGTACGACCTGTGGTATGAATGTATGGATCATGGTAGGCTCCCATGGGATGAACTTTAGAGGATGGTTTAGGGCAAGGTACCTAACCACGAGTGTTACTACATACCATATAATCCTAGTACGACTAGTAGGTTGGGTCGTACCACTGGACTGACAGATTTTTAAAATGGTTACCTAGGGGTATTTTTGTAAAATATTAAGCTCTGAACTCTTAAACTACGCATATTGGGATATTTTATAGGGGAGTTAAGAGGTACTAGTAGACATTCTCCCCTCACTCTCTCCAAAACTCTCAAAGACAATATGTAAAAACTCAGACAAACCTCTCAAAACAAGAACTAGGGCTTTTGCTTCTTATCAAAATTTCAAGACTTCACCTCAAGAAATCTTCTCTAGGTATGCGGGACTCCAATAAGGGCTTCCTTTTTCCCTTATGTTCCAAGATTTTGGGTAAACCATAGCTCTGAAGTTTCTAGAAATCATGACCAAGGGTTCTCCTCTAATTGTTGAATTTTCCTATCTTCTCAACGTTTTAAAGTTTCCGTGTTCATGTCTTGGTTTCATTTCACAGTATGCTTTCCTAGCCCTGATCTTTAGCATTAGTTTTGGAACAAAACTTGCATGAATTAGAATCCGGTCAAAAATATTGTCTTATCATGATTCTATCACTTGAGTATGACTTTTAGCATACATGCTTTAAATTAAAGTTAGTATTTTCAGGATATAAATAAGTTGAGCGGTCCGGGGTTCCAGTGGCTCCTCCCGATCATATTTCTCCCTAGATGAAAGAAAAGATTGGCAATTTGTCTTTTTAGAGCTATCGCCCCGAGCGCAAATCTATGAATAGAAGACGTTGTACTAGTATCTACAGGCCCTAAATAATCAACAGGCTATTCAGGTTTCCAGAACTACGTGCCACCATAGGTTTCCCGAATGGGTTTTTCAATTATTGATCACACAGTTCAGTCACTATACCATGGCAAGGTATAGTGGGCCCCATCAATGGGGAGTAAATATTGGACTCCATGTTTAGCTCACGTGGTTACATGTCGGTTAATAGACACTCCCACTATAACACCCTGAAACTTTCCTAGACCAAACTCAGACACTTTAAGAAGAATTCAGAAAGAAAACTTAAAAGTTAACCTTAGACGACCACACACAATGGGCCGTGGTTAGTACCAACGGACAATTGTATAAGCCATTAATGCTCAGCTGATCCTTCCCTTCAGGAAACAACGGGCAGAACAGACAGCCCGTGGAAGCTTCCAATGAGCCGTTGTTCGCGTTCGTTGCTAGAAGCAGTGGCCAAGATGGGAGGACAGAACGGGCCATTGGATCATCCAACAGGCCGTTGTATCTTTTATTGTCTGGAGGCCTAGTTTCCCTACCCATTTCAATGAGAGGTACCAATGACCCGTTGGTACTTCCAACGAGTCTTTATAACCTCCCGTGGTTTCAGTCAAGTAAGTCCAGTTCCATAGACCAGAACCGAGATGGCTTCCAACGGACCATTGTTTGTATCAACGGCCTGTTCTAAGGCCCGTTGTTCGGTATCGATTAATTTTCAATTATTTCTACTGGGGGTATTTTAGTACTTTCCCGACTCTTTAGTTTTGAAACCCCATCATTTTGGGTTCATTCACGAGGGAGTTAAATGGTTAGAATGACCCTTTTCTTTCATTCTTCCTCAATTCCCTCAAAAATAGTACATAGAATTTTCAGTAGAGAGCATAGAGAGCAGGACCAAGGGTTAGAAATTCTTCTCAACATTTTCCAGGGATTTTCACCAGAATTTCTTCTATAGGTATGTGGGAATTCAACAAGGAGATTGTTCTCCCCTTGTGTCCCCTAAAACTCTTTCCCTGTTTACTATCAATTTTAGCCCTGAGTTTTTGAAAGTGAAGATATTGTTATCATACCTTGATTAATTAATGTGGAATCTTAATCTATGTTTATTGTAGCTAATTTGCACTAGTTTGTGAATAAAATGATTCCTATACCAGTGAAGTATAATTCTAGCCTAACTCCTGAAATTAGAAACTAAAATCTTGCATAAGTATTGAATTCTTAAAATTTCTTGAATCTTTTGAAGTTAGGGGTATCTGTAATAGTCGTATGTGTTAGTAACTCAACTAAATGTATGTTAGACAAATCTCAGTCAGAAAGCTCTTATAATCTGGAATGTCAGTCTAGTCTGAGTTAGATATTTAGAAACCTCCAGGTTGACCAGAATAATGTCAGCTGATCAGTTTGACTACAGAAGATTTCTGAGGTGCCAGTATCACCTCCAAGTTATCAGAATTAGATCCAGAACTCAGTGTATTGGTCCACAAGGCAGTCATGACATCTAGACAGATAACTCTAACTAGCCCTAAGACCCCAGTCAGATTATAGTTTATTCTTAGATGGTTACGACACTTCTAGAAAAGCAGCTCTGACCTGTCTTAGAACCCAGCTTCAGAATCTGGTCCAATAAGACTCTTAGTGTACTTTCATATATATATATATATATATATATATATACTCGACTAGTCTTGGACCCCAGTTTCGAGCTATTAGCTTGGTATACTGTGGAGTAATTCCACTAGGAGTAGGACTTAGCACTGAGCGGATCGGGATTCCAGCGCACCCAGGTTCCCAGAACTATATTTCCAGCGTAGGTTACAACATTTATTAGCCTGATTTGGCCCCAAACTTTTGTGATCACCCATCTTATGCCTTTATCCCTGGCAAGGTATACTGGATCCTACCGGTGGGGTGTATACATCAGACTCCACGTCTAGCTCACGTGGTTATATGTCGACTATAGACTCTCCCACTAATCAGTTCAATTCAGTCTCAGTTTTGTCAGTTCAGTTCAGTGTAGTATCTCAGACTCAGTGTTTCAGACTTAGGGCATGTATTTGACCATCAGACAGGGTCATCTTGACCATCTCAACTTATTTCAGTTGCTCAGTTTAGTACATTTAGTTTTTCATTGCATGTCATTTCAGTTCATTCATTTTTATATCCAACACTATGTCTCATACCACTTACTCAGTACATTCAAAGTACTGACGCATACTTTTATTCTGTATTATTTCATGATATAGCTGCAGGTTCTCAGACTCAGTGCAGTTAGCTGACTACGTTCAGATCATCGTCAGCAGCAACAGTGTGAGTCCTTATCTTTCGGGGGAGTTATTTCATTACTTTTAGTCATTTCATTATTTTCAGTCAGACTTGGAGTTAGCTGGGGCCTAGTCCCAGCAACTCATCTATTGATGGCTTTCAGACATAGACTGGATTTTAGATGTTTCGAACTTTATGTTTTCAGTTTTATTTTCATAAATTTTTTTATATTATTATTTCAAAGCTTTTACTATGCATGTTTTACTCAGAATACCAGTGTATGATAGACCAGGGGTTGACTTGGGGTCACTTGTGACATCAAATACCGTGTCCCATCCAGGGTGTAGGCTCGAGGAGTAACACCTATAGTGCAGTTATAGTCTTCAGTTTAGTCTCAGTTTGCAGTCTTCAGTATAGATGCATGACCTTTAAAACAGTTTTACTAGCATTTATAGTATCTTAAGACTTTCATACTACCTTCGATATTTATGCATTCAGATAGGGTCATTGCATCTCAGTTTAGTTATATTGTCAGATTTTATTTGCATGAATATTATTTTAGTTGCATATCTCATATATTCAGTACATTCAAAGTACTAACCATATACTTCTTGTGCTATATCATTTGATGGTATATGTTCAGGTGCTCAGACCAAGCCCCATGGTTAGACACGTTCCAGTTCTTGATCAACGAACAGTTAGTGAGTCCTCATCATTCGAGGGTTGGAGTTATGTTTATGTTATATGTCCTTAGTTTTATTTTCAGTTTCATAAATTTAGAGTTAGCTGGGGACTTGTCTCAGCAACTTATTAGTTAATAGAGGCTTTCAGACATATAGTTAGTTAGCATGTCGGCTTTATGTTTAATGTCAGATTCCATGTTTATTTACTTAACTAAGATTATTTTCATTACTTAGAAATAGTTTTTCCATAATTTCAATCAGCTTCCACTTAGTTTATTTAGAAATTCAGATCATAGTAGTGTTATGCCATGCCATGGGTTAGCTTGGCGTCATATGTGGCTCTAAGCATCGTGCAACATCCATGGTGTAGAATTGGGGCGTGACAAACTTAGTATCAAAGCATTAGGTTTAGAGTGTCCTAGGGTGTCTAAGAGACATGTCAAGTAGAGTCTTTTCCATGGCTTTGAAGCGCACCACACTTATAAGGGGGAGGCTACAAGGTGTTTTTAGGAAAATTTCCTTTTCTTCATGGTTCTTATCGTGCATAGAGTATGAAAGTCTATAATGTCCTTCTAACTCATGCTCTACCATTTTCAGTGACAACTCCTCCCATAAGAGTAAATGGAAGGAGGAATGATAATGCCAACTAGCAAGCTCCACCAGCTCCAGCAGCCCATCAAAATGATCAGGTGACGCATGCTGAGTTCTGAGCCACTATTTAGATGCTCGCTCAGGCTGTGACTAACCAGGTCAACCAGCAGGTCGTCGTAACTACCAACACAAATGGGCCTACAACTGCTGCATGAGTTTGAGACTTTACTCGGATGAATCCCCCAAAATTTCATGGGTCTAACCTAGATGAGGACCTATAGGATTTTATTGACAAGGTTTAAAAGTTCACGTAAATCATGGGTGTTACCTCCGTCGAAAGTGCAGACTTGGCCGCTTATCAACTAAAAGGAGTGGCTTAGTTATGATGCAGACAATGGACAGAGGGAAGGTGGGTTGGTGAAGATACGGTGGAGTGAAATGAGTTCATGACTATGCTTCTTGATAGGTTCTTTTTTTGGGAGTTAAGGAAAGCCAAAGCCATAGAGTTCATCAATTGAAACAAAATAATATGACGGTGCAGGAGTACGCCTTAAAGTTCATCAAATGTTAAAATGTTCTCTGGAGATGGTTGTTGAGACGAGAGCTCACATGAGCAAGTTTATCAATGGAGTCTCAGACTTGGTGGTTAAGGAGTGCAAGACTTCCATGCTCGTTAGTGACATAGACATCTCTAGGCTTATAATCCATGCACAACAAATAGATGCAGAGAAATTGAAAGAAATAGAAAGGAATAGTAAGCGGGCGAGGACCCGCCAGTTTGAGTATTCACAGCAGAGATCGAGTGGTTGTAGTCACCCATAGCAGCAACAGAGACCTCCAGCACCCTCTTCAGCCAGTGCTCCTTCTTTTAGGCCCCGTAAGGATTGGAAGGGTGGAGCATTACGCTTCCAGTCTTAGAGCCATGTCTTCAATAGCTGTACTTTCCCAGTATGTCCTAAGTATGGTAAGAACCATCCGAGTGTGTGCTTTCTAGGAAAGAAGAGTTGCTTTGGTTGTGGTCATTTGGATCACAAGTTGAGGGACTGATGTACTGTGAGTCTACAACACTTTCGACGCTTAAAATTGAGAAAATAGCATGGACTTAAGTATGTGTATATAGATATGAGTAAATTTTACTTTGATTTCAAGAAAAATAAATGTTGGAACAAAAATGTGCAAAAGAAGCTTAAAATGCAGAAAAACAGCCAAGTACAAGTCTCAGTACGAGCCGTACCTTGTTTGTACAAGCCGTACTGAGAACCGTGGTCAAAGTCAGAAGGCTGAATTAAGAGGAAGGAAACATATGACTCTCAGTATGAGCCATACCAAGATGGTACAAGCTGTAACTGGAGTCATGGAATTGTTTAGAGAAAATTGCACAAAGGCAGTCTCTTGGTACAGATGGACTAACGAATCGTAGCACCAACATACGACCTGTACCATGAGCCGCGGTGAACTTCAGAATATTCTTCAATACTTGGAAGAACTTCAACAAACAGTATGATTCGTAGGAGGAAGGTACGAGTCGTACCACAACATTCAGGGAAAACTTCAAAAGATGTCAGAGTTCTCAGGTCCAAGCCAAGAGCATTGTACAACTTGTAGGACTGTGGTACGTGTCATACCAGCCTGCCAACACTTAGAAAAATCTACAGTAGCCAAGGATGTACTAGAAGCAGGTATGACCCGTACAATCTTGCTACGGGTCTTACGTCCAGTTGTGACACAGTCGGTGCCAGATATGGAACATACCTTGTTAACTTAGGAAAAAGTTTCCAATGTCTGTATAAATAGATTTTATGTTTTATTTTAGGAAGAGAACATAGAAACGAAGTAGTAGACGTGTGAAGAATATTATTTGTGAATTTTATCAAGTTTTAGAGAGCAATTCTTGGGATCAAACTCTTGATTTCATACATTGTTGTTGAGATTGTTCTTTGATATTCAAATATGGCTTTCTTCCAATTATTGTTGTAAGTATTTAATTAAGTGTTTGTCTACGAATGCAAATTGTAAGCTTACAACCATGAGAGGCTAAAACCTCCACAATTAGGGGTTGTGGGAACCATGGTGGATTAACGAAATACGGTTGCACAAAAGTGATTCAAAACTAATGCTAAATGCTTGTATTGTATTCTCTTCATCTTTAAATGTTTCTTAATGGTGTAAAATATTAGGACTTACCCGAATTCTTTACTTGCTTGAACCTAGAGATGTAGAGATTAGGAAAAGAGAATTACAACAAAGCCTTGGTCTTTATGATCATTGTATTAACTTGAGTTGTGGTCTCACGATAGTTAAATTTGGAACATATTGATAATAGTTAGTTTGAAATCACTTATGAGACCTGACCCGATTATTGAGTATAGTCATCCAATAGGGATGAACCAGTCATTTGGATGAACCCTAATTATCAGTTCTACAAGTAAGCATTAGGATTGATCACGTGTGTATACCCGAAGTAGTTATGAACTCATGGGGAACACTTACCCCAGTTGTTTGCAAATCTTGATTTAAATCACAATTATAATCTTGTTTTAATATTTTTTTCTTTGAAACCCCCCCAATTTGGAGATAACTCACCAACAAGTTCAATTACAGGCATTAGTTTAGATCTTACCCTATTCCCTGTGGGTTCGACCCCAACCTGTTAGTTAAGTTCTTTATTGACAATGTCTACTTCATACTTTGTTAGAAAGTGCGAGTTTGAGCATTATTAGGGTCTTCCCATCAGTCGGACAGGGGAAGGCCACCTGTACCACTACTTTAGGTACAGGTGATTATTAGCACCAGAATTGCTATTATTCCCATCCTCCCGCTACGACCAGGAGAACTCGTCTGATGTAGTCACCAGTATGTTATGCTATTTTCACATAGATGTCTATGTATTACTAGATCCAGGAGCCACAGTTTTCTCTGTGACTCCTTATATAGAAGTTCAGTTTGATATTAGTCCAAAAATTCTATTAGAACCCTTTTTAGTCTCTACTCCTGTTGGGGAGTCAATTATAGTAGTGGGTTATACAGAAACTGCTCGGTCACAGTTTTATAGATAGTCACCACAGTGATATAATAGAGTTAGATATGGTCAATTTTGTCCTCATTCTTGGCATGGAATGGTTACAATCCTGCTATGTCTCAGTTGACTGCATAACTAGAGTTGTGAAGTTCAAGTTTTCCAATCAACCAGTCCTAGCGTGGAAGGGTAGTACTTCAGTGCCTAAGGGTCAGTTTATCTCTTACTTTAAGGCTAGGAAAATAATTTATAAGGAATACATATATCATCTAGCTCAGGTCAGGGATCCTAGTTCCAAAACCCTAACTCTCCAAGTCAGTTCCAATCATAAATGAGTTCTCAGATGTTTTTTCCCGAAGATATTCCCGGAGTCCCTCCCGAGAGGGTAATAGACTTCGTTATATACCTTCTTTTAAATACCCAACCTATCTCAATTCCTCCTTACAGAATGGCTCCAGCTGAGCTTAAAGATTTGAAGGAACAACTGAAAAACCTTCTAGATAAATGCTTCATCAGATCTAGTATATCCCCATGGGGTTCTCCAGTCCTATTTGTGTGAAAGAAGGATGGTACACTCAAAATGTGCATCGACTACTGTCAGTTAAATAAGGTCACAGTCAAGAACATGTATCCTCTTCCTAGGATTGATGACTTGTTTGACTAGCTTCAGGGTGCTAGCTACTTTTGAAAGATAGACCTCAGATTAGGCTATCATTAGCTCAGGGTTAGGGAATGTGACATTCTGAAACAACCTTCAGAACTTGGTACCGTCAATATGAATTCGTAGTTATGTATTTTGGACTAACAAATGCTCCTACAACTTTTATAAACTTGATAAACAGGGTATTTAAGTAGTATCTGGACATGTTATTTATTATCTTCATTAGATGATATTCTGGTCTATTCCAGAATAGAGGAGGAACATGGAGACCACCTAAGGATAGTTTTACAGACTATCAATGACCGACATTTGTTCGCTAAGTTCAGAAAATGTGAATTGTGACTGAAATCAGTGGCATTCCTTGGTTATGTTGTCTTCATTGAGGGTATTCAGGTAGATCCTCAAAAGATAGCAGCAGTTAGGGACTGTCCAAGACCTACTTTTCTGTCAGACATCAAGAGTTTCTTGGGCCTAGTCGGTTACTACAGACGGTTCATAGAAGAATTCTCCTCTATTGCCTCTCCTTTGACCAGACTAACTCAAATGAAATTGAAGTTTCAGCGGTCTGATGCATGTGAGAAGAGTTTCCAAGAGTTAAAGATTTGGCTCACTACATCCCCAATCTTGACCCTGCCAGAAGGTTAAGATGGATTTCTAATCTATTATAATGCTTCTAGAATTGGCCTTTTGTGTGTTCTGATGTAATATGGTAGAGTTATAGCATATGCCTCCAGACAGCTCAAAACTCATGAAAATTACTATCCAACTCATGATCTTGTGCTGGTAGTGGTAGTATTTTCCTTGAATACTTGGAGGTACTATCTCTATGGTGTTCATGTAGATGTGTTTATGACCATAAAAGTCTGTAATATGTGTTCATTCAGAAGGACTTGAATCTATGTCAGAGGAGATGGTTGGAGTTGTTGAAAGACTACGACATGAGTGTCTTGTACCACCCGGGCTTATTGCTAATAGGCCAAGGTTGAATACCAGAGACTTGGGGGTATGAATCTAGATATCAACATTCCTACTTGGAAGTGGGAATAGATAAACATGGATTTTATTAGAGGCATACCTCATACATGCAGACAATATGATTCAATTTGGGTTGTTGTAGATCAGATGACTAAGTCAGCCCTTTCCTACCAGTAAGGCCATGGACTCAGCAGAGGATTATGCTAGATTATACATTGGGAGTTAGTTAGGTTGCATGGGGTACCTTTGTCCATCATTTCAGATAGGGGTACTCAATTCACCTCGCACTTTTGGAAGTTATTTCATAAAGGACTTGACACTTAGGTTAAGCTCCGCATAGCTTTCCATCCGCAAATAGATGGCCAGGCTGAGCGGACTATTAAGACTTTAGAGGATATGTTGAGGGTTTGTATGATCGATTTCAAGGGTAGTAGGGATGATCACCTATCTCTCATTGAGTTTGCAAATAACAACAACTACCACTCTAGCATCTAGATGGCCTCGTTCGAAGCATTATATGGTAGGAGGTATAGGTCTCCTATAGGGTGGTTTGAAGCTGGTGAAGCTACCTTGATAGGGCCTGACTCAGTACATGAGGCCATGCAGAAGGTTCAGGTTATCAGGGAATGGCTAAAAATAGCTCAAAGCCGTCAGAAATCATATACAGATATGAGGAGAAGAGAGATGGAGTTTCTTGTAGATGATTGGGTATAACTGAATATTTCACCTATGAAAGGGGTGATGAGGTTTGGGAAGAAAGAAAATCTCAGTCTTAGATATGTTTATCCTTAAAGAATCCTAAGGTGCACTGGCAATGTGGCCTATAAGTTAGAATTGCCTGCAGAGTTAACATTGGTGCATCCAGTCTTTCAAGTGTCTCTATTGAAGAAATGCATCAGTGATCCAACCTCAGTTGTGCCTCTAGAGAGTGTTGGCATAAAGGATAGTCTCTCTTATAAGGAGGTTCCAGTTGAGATCCTAGACCGAAAAGTTCGTAAGATGAGGAATAAGTAGGTCACCTCAGTAAAGGTTCTTTGGAGAAACCAACTTGTAGAGGGAGCTACATGGGAAGCTGAAGCAGATATGATGGCTAAGTACCCTTACCTATTCCCTTCCAGCTCAGTTTCAGTATCAGGTACTAGTTCTTCCTTAACACTCTACTCAACCTTATGTTAATTTCATGCTTTTCAATTCTAATCATGGCTCACTATGCATCCTTGTTGCATGAGGTCAGTTCAATCATGTATCTTGGTTCGGGGTCAGTCCCTCAATTAGTTTTCAGCCTATTGTCTTTAGTTACGGGATTGCAGCTTTTTCCCTCTCTTTCCAGCTTATTTAGTCTCCATTTGAGGATGAACATTTCCAAGGGGGAGATATTGTAACACTCCAAAAATCTCTAGGACTAGCCCTCTAGATTTAAAACTTGATCATGCAAAAAAACTGGGGAAAAGGTCCTCAGTATGAGTCACCGTGTGACTCGTAGGATCATGGTACAAACCGTACCTGGACTTCTAGCAAGAGGATAAGAGAAACAACAAGTGCATCCAAGAATCCATGACTTCATGTCATGATTTGTACCACCATGGTACAGATCATACTAACTAGTTGTGAGGTGAGTTTTAGAGAAGTGTTTAGGGAATTTTAGGGAAACCATGAGACATGGTACAACCCGTGGTATGAATGTATGGATCATGGTAGGCTCCCGTGGGATGAACTTTAAAGGATGGTTTAGGGCAGGGTCCCTAACCATGAGTGTTAGTACGGATCATATGATCCTGGTATGACTAATAGGTTGGGTCGTACCACTGGACGAGCAAATTTTTAAAACGGTTACCCAAGAGCATTTTTATAAAATCTTAAGCTCCTAATCTTATTAGGATATTTTAGAGAGGAATTAATAGGGATTAGTCGACATTCTCCTCTCATTCTCTCCAAAACTCTTAGAGATAGTACGTAAGAACTCAGACAGACCTCTCAAGCCAAGAATTAGGGATTTTGCTTCTTCTAAGAATTTCCTGACTTCTCCTCAAGAAATATTATCCAGGTGTCGGACTCCAACAAAGGACTTCTTTCTCCCCCTTGTTCCAAGATTTTCAGTACACCCTAGCATTGAAGTTTCTAGAAATCTTGACGTAGGGTTCTCTTCTAATTGTTGAATTTTCCTATCTTCTAAATGTTTTAAAGTTTTCATGACTATTATCAATCAAAATTAATGTCTTAGTTTCATTTCTATAGTATTATTTCCTAGTCGTGATCTTTAGCATTGATTTTGGAATAAAGCTTCCATAAATTAGACTCCTGTCAGAAATGTTATATTATCAAGATTCTATCACTTGGTACGAATTTTAGCATAAATGCTTTAAATTAAAGTCAGTATTTTCAGATTATAATTATGCTTAGTATCTTTAGAAATATTACTTATCAGTTATTAGTATTTCAGCTATCAGTTTGTCAGGTCCTTTAGACTCTTAGGACACTTCCAAATAAGCAATTCTGACTTAGTTTTAGGACACCATTCTTGAGCTAATCAATACACAATATGTGTGTGTATATATATTATGTATTCAGTTTGGGGTAGTACTTAGCACCAAGTGGCTTGGGGTTCTAGCGCACCTTGGTTTCCAAAACTACATGCCACCGTAGGTTTTAGCCTGAATCAATTTTTCAGTTAGTGATCCCATTTTTCAGTCACTATACCCTAAAAAGGTATAGTGGGTCCTATCGAAGAGGAGTTACTATTGAACTTTACGTTTAGCTCATGTGGTTACATGTCGTTTAATAGAACCTCCCACAGTGCAGTTATAGTCTTCAGTTTAGTCTTAGTTTGCAGTCTTCAATATAGATGCATGACCCTTAAAATAGTTTTACTAGCATTTACAGTATCTTAAGACTTTCATACTACCTTCGATATTTATGCATTTAGATAGGGTCATTGCATCTCAATTTAGTCATATTGTTAAATTTTATTTGCATGAATATTATTTTAGTTGCATATCTCATATACTCAGTACATTCAAACACTGACCACATACTTCTTGCTCTATATCATTTTATGATATAGGTTTAGGAACTCAGACCCAGCCTCATGGTTAGACACGTTCCAGTCCTTGATCAGCGAACAGTTGGTGAGTCCTCATCATTCGAGGGCTAGAGTTATGTTTATGTCACATATCCTTAGTCTTATTTGTAGTTTCAGACGTTTAGAATTGGCTGGGGACTTGTCTTAGCAACTTATTTGTTAATAGAGGCTTTCAGACAGATAGTTAGTTCGTATGTTGATCAAATTTATGTTTTAATTTCAGATTCCATGTATATTTACTTAACTCAGATTATTTTCATTACTTAGAAATAGTTTTTCCATAATTTTATTTAGCTTCCACTCATTTTATTTAGAAATTCAAATTATAGTAGTGTTATGCCATGTCATGAGTTAGCTTGGGGTCACATGTGGCTCTAAGCACTGTGTCGCATCCAGTGTGTAGACTTGGGATGTGAAATCTATTCCTGAAAAAGACTCTCCTACATCACCCAAATAAAAGAAATCTTGTAAATCAAATGTCTCACATTCACCATCCTTAGTAAGAACTACTCCCAAAGGAAACAAGAATGTTGAAAAGTTTTTGGCCCTAAGAAAGGAAAGGTACTTTGACCCCTAAATAGTGCTCAAGGGCAGTGTGGTAGACTCATCTACCATTACTGAATTAGGTATGGAACAACTTGTCAACAAATTGGGTTTCCAAGGATGGCATCACCTATTTGTTTATCCCCTACCTGTAGTCTATGAATAAGAGGTGGTTGAGTCTACACAAACTTGGAAGTTCTTCGGGAAGGAAGAATTTGCTCCTCAGTCTATGGGATACCTATCATGTTGGATGAGGTGAGTCTTGAAGGACCATTGCAACTATGATATGAAGGTTATGCTGACTATGATCTAGGAAACATGCATGTACACTCACCATTAGGTTTACTCGAGGAAGGGTTCAGTTAGGTTCAAGAAGGGTTATGAAAAGGGAGATGATGCCTGCACACAAACTTCTATTTGAATTTGTGAACAATTACTATCTTCATTGATTGAGAGATATCATAAGGCAACCTATCAATATCTTGGATTAATGGAGATGCTTGATATGAATCACAAGGTCAATCTTCCCTTACTAATGATCAGACACATGGTGAGAATGATAAATCCTGCAAACGGTCCTCATGGTCTAGCATAGGATTCCTTCTCATAAGTGACTTTGAAGCACACCAACTGCCCGTTAGAGTTGGCAAACTTGGGACTAAGAAGGAACTATTTGGTAAGAGAACTCTAAAGGAGTGTGATTTCTCGTAGGTTGTACCTGATTCAAAAGAAAAGAGTCCGGTTACTTAGTTGTTGCTGGATCTCCAACTCTTCAATGCTCCAATTTTCACCTTAGAAAGAGACAATACTTAAATTAAGGATAAGATGGAGTCCTCAAATAGAGAAATTGCATTTCTAAAAGAAAAGATGTTGGAGGAGCAGCGTGTTCATACTGGTCGAATTGATAAACTCCTTTCTTTTATTGAAAAACACACCACATCTTCTTCTTCTCTCTCTTAAGACCTCCTTGCTAAAAACCATCTATCTTGACTGCGTCTTATTCTTATTGATCTTATAGTTCTTTTTTGTATACTACTTTTGATTTCTATGAAATGATATGTCAATGTTTTGGGGCACTGAGGGCTTAATTTAGTTCTTATCTTATTTGTTTCTGTTAGCTATCCTCTTTTTGTTGTGCAATAATGGAAGGCTAATATCCTTAGTCTGAACCCAATTTACAATGTGGGTTTATATTCTGAGTAGTGTAGCCCCAGTGGCCATGAGTTGCTAGATTATTGCACAATGTCTGAATTCTTATTTTCTTTGTCTTTTTTTTCAATGATGTCAAAAGGGAAAATTAGAAATAATAGAGTGAGAGTAGGTGCGGGTGCAGAAAAAGGGTGTGCATAAACTATGATTTTGTTTGTCATTACTAAAAAAGGAGAATTTGTTAGAAAATGGATATTGCAACTATCATAGTTTTGTTGACTGACAAAGTGAACCAGGTGTATGCAGACATAGTTATGTCTTCAACTATATAGGTAAATTAGGTTCATTGTATATATAAACAATAAAGATAATTTGAAAATATGCATATATTCAGATAATGAAAGAGAATACTGCCTCAAGGAATTCAAGTCTAACTAGAAGTAAAATAATACAATAGTTAAAAAGGAAACAAAATATAGTTTCCGTGTGGGATGCTAAAACCCATCGAGAGATAGCTAGGGTAATTGAGGTTGAAATGGACTAGGACCCTATATATATACAACAAGTAGAAGAGACAAGGTGAAGTTTGTGAGCCAAACATCGAGTATTCTCGGAGAGCTATTACCATTAAGACATCTGAAAAGAAGGATCGCTGAAGATTTATAATAGAGTTAGAAGATTGAGTTTGTACTTGGTTTTTGTTTTGATTTTTTGAGAAAAGCACGATTGTGAAGTGCTTAGGGGATAATGTCAGTCTAGATGTTATGGTGTGAGTGTAGCTCACTGATATATAGAGTTAATCAGTGTAGAGAGGTACTAGAGTTAGTCTCCTTAATTATTGAATTGTAATCTAAAATTGCTCTTTGAAGTTTAATGAAGTTGATTAAAAATTCTATTATTATAAGTCCTGATTTTTACTCCCTTGATCAAGAAGGTTTTCCATGATAAATCTGTGTATTTTATTATTATACTTCTCTTATGAGTTAGGTGACTAAACCTGTTTCAGTTGGGTAGAGTATAACTGGTGGTGATTATTTTTATAGTGCTTTCCTTCCATAGTGTAGGCTCTTCCATTTATACACCACATTTACCATGTCCTTTGGTAGGGCTTAGTTGTCCAACTATATTTGGACGGTACGCTAAGAAAGAAGAGTCACATTCTTGTTTAGTGTGTTTGGAATCAGATAAGTTGAATCTAATGAGTCATTTATCCCCTATAGCCCATGTATATTTAATAAAAATAACATTTATACAATGAAATATCATTAATAGCCACCTAATAATTGGAATTGTGTAATTTTCAGGATAGTAATTACATAGTAACTTCAATGACCTGTTTATTTGTCACAACATAATTACAAATGTACTGTTTGATTGCATAAAAGTAATTATAATTACACCCAATTATCAACCCTTTTTTGTGAATTGGTGAGTGTAATATTGGAGTTAAAGAGTTAAGTATAGATGTGAATAAGAAAATCGTAGAAAATAAAATAGAGAAAACTGAACTGTTTCTTTTTATAAGGAACTTTGATCCTCATTGCTAAGGAAGAGTAAAACTCTTGTGTTTATATTTAGAAGAAAATCTTATAGCTTATAAAGAGTTGAGAAGAGAGTCTCTCCTTTTGCTGTTGTTGCTTGGCTCGGCTTTGGATTTGAATTTGGTCAAATGATTTGATTGATAAATCTTTTGGACCAATTTTTTTTTCATTTCCTTTATTTTTTCATTTTTTGATATTATTTTTCCACAAAATTATAAAACCAACGGTCGAATAGACACCACACCACACTTGTTCTGAATAGGTTCTTTCACACCACTTCAACTCGAATTTTCGGCTATAAATAAAGATGATTGTTACACCCCGTAAGTTTCTAACATTTAGTTGGCCTATTCGCATATTGGTTGAGAGTTTTTGAGTGTCATATGTGCTAGTAAAGGGCCCGGGGAAAGGCCGAATGAGTGCCAAGTCGAAATTTCGCGGGAGGAGGCTGAACCAAGCTTCCCAGAGGGGCAAAGTGGCACAGAGCTGCTCCTCCGCGTTCGCCAACGTGGCACGGAGTAGAATCGGTGCGTTGGCTAGCGTGCCACATTTCCTTGTATGCTGCTTCAAGTATATATAGGCCTGACCCTTAGATTTCATGTTATTTTTCATACATAACACGACCAACAGAGAATAGAGACGAAGGAGAATATATAATTTTCATCCAATTATGCCACTAAACGCCGTCCAAATTCAAATTCACTTCGAGTATCGAAGTATAAGGCTGCAGGGAGAATTTCTATGGAGTTAGTTTCGTGAAATTCGCCGGGAGAATCGTCGTCCCGCCGAGCCAAAGTTGTTGGAATTGCTCAAAACTAGTGTCAATATGATCCCAGGCTTAAAGTAAGTATTTCTTCCTTCAAGATTCCTGAGAAATTAGGAGTTTTTGATCGTCTTTCGATAAGTTGAAGTATAGTCGGTATATATATATATATGTTATTGTTTTCTTCAAATATAGTAATGAAGTTAGCCCTATTCTTCCGTTAATATGATTACAGTTGGGAAGAACAGTTGAATACTAACCGAACCTCGCCAGTTAATCGGAAAATAGCGAACGAGATATGTTAAGGCATTTTCTTTTGGCAAGTTAGTTTCTTCAGCATAGTAGTCTAGTATGAATCCCAGTAAAGCATGTCAGGAGTATGTTATCATGTTTAGTTGTTGTGTTCAGTTGAGACTTGTAAATTGTATTGTTTTGGGCTAGATTATACTTGTATAGCTTTCATGACCGCCCAAGGGTTAATAGTTGTGTTGACTCGCCCGCCAGGGGAGAGAATACGTCGCCCTACGGAGTGGCATGCCATCCGCAAGGGACGAAGATGGGGATCCAGATCCTCATATTTGCCGTGGTTGGCCTTATACACAACCCTGCCGAGCACTTACGCCCGGGGTGTAGATATCAGGAGTCCTTCGGACTCAGGCACAACTATAGTCAGGGGCCGAGCGGGCCCAGCTGTAGACCCAGGGGATTGGCAGGATGCTTTTAGCTATTAGTTGACTCAGTATGACCTGGATAGGGGTATATAGATTGAGGTGTACTCACTAGGGCTAATGGGGGCCCAGGTGGGTTGTTCTGTGTTGATTGTACGTTTCGACTTATGGGGGCCAGGTAAGGTTTATGTTTGCTTTAGTTATTAATAGTTAGACAGTAAGATGCCTCGCTTGTCAGGTATGACCCCAACCCTCCTTATTACAGTTATGTTTAGCCCTGATTTCACTACTTTAGTCATTTTCAGTCCGTTTTCTTTACTTCAGTTATTGTCGGCTCTATTTCCTTACTTTCAGTTATTTAAAGTTACTGCTTTTACATACTCGGTACCTGTGGTACTTACGCCCTCTTTTGGGGTGCTGCATTACTTGCCTGTAGGTGCAGATAGATGAGGAGCAGGTCCCTCGTAGTTCTAGTCAACCGTACAGAGCCATCAACTCCTTTCTTCCGAAGCTTGTGCAATAGAGGTTTACTGCTTTTGTTTATATAGTATGGGTAGGTCGGGGCCCTGTCTCGACCATCTTATTACTCCTAGAAGCTTGAAAATTGCATTACTTCCTTGTGGTTAGATGATATCGGTCGCGTGGGGCCCGTATGTGTTTTAGACTATGTGTGTTGGCTGTGTTGGGCCTTGTTTAGCTGTTGATTACTTGCCTTGTCGGTCATAGCTCAGTTTAGCATTTGATTCTACTTTCCAGTTATAACTAGATATCATGGTGTCCTTATCGGCCCGCATAGGACTCCCTATGTTTGTTTGTCTCTGGTCAGCTATTTATTTTCACAGGTGGCTATAGGCCTTGTCGGCCGGGGGTTGTATTTACAACTGCTATATAGCCCGTTGTTTTCCTAATTCTAGAGTTAGAGTCAGCCCTTCACTAGAGGTGTTGGGCTTAATCAGCTCAGTAGTTCAGGTCCTAGTAGGGCACCAGGTGCCAGTCATGTCTCCCAAGGTGGGGCGTGAAAAACTTGGTATCAGAGCAGGTCGTATCCTAGGGAGTCTGCAGCCGTGCTAAGTAGAGTCTTGTCTATGGATGTGTGGTGGACCACATACTATAGGCAGGAGGCTGCAAGGCATGATAGGATGGTTACTCTTTCTTCTTATTCAGTCGTGCTATAGAGCGGTAAAGTATAGGGTTGAGTCCGTAAGCTCATTATACTCTTTCATTTACAGAGAAATGTCAGACCAATGACACCCTACGACAGGCAGGAGGTTAGATGTAGCAGCAGGAGAGGGCACCAGCAGGGTGCCTCAGCCTCGGTCAGAATCGGCCCGATCTGAGGACGATACAGAGGTGTCATCTCGACCTCCCCGACAATCTCCACCATGTCAGGAGCCGCTTGGGACGGCCGATGTGACGGCACCGCCTCCGGAAATTTCTATACCCGTGCCATCTGACCAGGAGGTTAGGATCACGGTGGTTATGCTAGTTCAGATGATGGCTGCTCAGCGCCAGCCAGTGCCACCTACAGTTGCAGAATCCGTAGGAGGGCCTGGCGGCTCGAGGGTCCGAGAGTTCCTAGCACTAAGTCCCCCGCAATTCACAGGGACAGATCAGACCGAGTACCCTCAGGACATCTTAGACCAGATGCAGAGGATTTTCAGGGTGATGCATGCTATACCCACAGAGTTAGTTTAGTTGGCGGTATTTCGGGTGCGGGACATCACCGTACTTTGGTATGAGAGTTGGGAGAGGTCCCGAGGGAGAGATGTTTCTCCTCTGACCTGACCCAGCTTCTTAGAGGCTTTATTGGATCATTACCTACCGCGGGAGATTCGACAGGCCCGGGTTGATCAGTTCCTACACTTGGATCAGGGATCGATGAGTGTCTGGGAATATGCCATGCAGTTTGATTCCTTGGCTCGATATGCGCCAGCTTTTTGTAGATACAATGCCATCCAGGGTACACCGCTTTATTATGGGCCTGAACCCAAAATATGTTGAGACCTGCATCACAATCACACTGTAAGAGGATATGGATATTGCCCGTGTGAAGGCTTTAGCTCAGAATATTGAGGGTATCAGACAGCGGCAACGGGAGATTAGGAGGACAAGTCAGGAGCAGCGCCGCAGGGACAGACCGGATGAATTACAGGAGGAGTCCCAGGGAGGACCTAGACTAAGTTTATCAGATAGGCCGCCTAGACCCTCGCCTCCACCACAGCGGCAGAGGAGCCGGTCTAGGCGTCGAGGGTAGCCAGAGCTCGACGAAGGTTCGCAAGAAGTAGGTTCACAACAACAGAGGAGAGTGGAGCAGAGTGGGTTTAGAATACCACTTTGCCTTATTTACAGTCGACGCCACTCTAGATCATGCAGGTATGGTTCCACAACATGCTACATTTGTGGATAGGAGGGTCATCAGATAAGGAATTGTCTAGCTAGGGGTCAGGGTGACCGGGATCGACAGGATAGGTCCTCGGCAGGATCACGAGCTCCAGCATCCCCGGCAGGGCGTAGGCCCTTAGTTTCAGCTGGTAGAGGCCGACGCAGATTAGGGGCCTCCAGTTCAGGTGCCAGCCCAGACCGTACTTATGCATTACCGGGGCGACAGGAGTCAGAGTCATCACCAGATGTTGTGACAGGTATGTTGAACATTTGCTCTCATCCTGCTTATGTGTTGATAGATCCAGGATCCACCTTGTCCTATGTTACACTGTTAGTGGCTCAGAAGTTTAGTATTATGTCAGAATTGCTTCGGCGACCTTTCTCAGTTTCTACACCCGTTGGTGACTCTATTATAGCCAGAAGGGTCTATCGGGGGTGTATAGTAGAGGTCGCCAGTCGTCAGACTACTACAGATTTGATAGAACTAGAAATGGTTGATTTCGATGCTATTATGGGTATGGATTGGCTAGCTCCATGTTATGCCAATGTCGAATGTTGGACCAAGATTTTTTGGTTCCACTTTCCAAGGGAGGTAGTACGGGAGTGGAAAGGTAGTACAACCACGCCAAAAGGTAGGTTTATTTCCTATCTTCGGGCAAGAAAATTGATAGCAAAAGGGTGCATTTATCATATTGTCAGAGTTCAGGATGTTCGGGCAGAGCCTCCAACCTTTCAGTCTATTCCAGTGGTTAGTGAATTTCCTGACGTATTTCCAAATGAGCTTCCTGGTATTCCTCCAGAAAGGGAAATTGATTTTGCAATCGATCTATTACCAGGCACTCAGCCTATATCTATTCCTCCATATCGGATGGCTCCTGCTGAACTAAGAGAATTAAAGGAACAATTGAAAGATTTTCTAGACAAGGGCTTTATCAGACCGAGTACCTCACCATGGGGTGCGCCAGTTCTGTTCGTGAGGAAGAAGGACGGCTCCCTCCGTATGTGTATAGATTATCGACAGCTGAATAAAGTCACTATCAAGAATATGTTCCCACTTCCCAGAATAGATGACTTGTTTGATCAGCTACAGGGAGTGAGGTATTTTTCAAAGATTGACTTAAGATTAGGATATCATCAGGTCCGGATTCGTGAAAGAGATATTCCAAAGACTGCCTTCAGGACTAGATATGGCCACTTTGAATTTCTAGTCATGTCCTTCGGACTGACAAATGCCCCAGCAGTGTTCATGGACCTGATGAACAACGTTTTCAGACCATACCTGGACTTGTTCGTGATAGTATTTATCGATGATATTCTGGTGTATTCTTGTTCAGAGGCAGATCACCGGGATCATCTACGGATAGTGCTCCGAATTCTCAGAGATCGCCAGCTATATGCAAAATTTTCTAAATGTGAATTTTGGCTAAATTCAATGGCTTTCTTGGGCCATATTGTGTCAGATGCTGGTATACAGGTAGATATGCAGAGGATAGAGGCAGTGAAAACATGGTCTAGACCTACCACTCCGACCGAGGTACGTAGTTTCCTGGGGTTAGTCGGGTATTACAGAAGGTTCATGGAAGGATTTTCCACTTTTGCAGCACCTTTAACCAAACTGACGCAGAAGGAAGCAAAATTCCACTAGACTGAGGCATGTGAGCAAAGCTTTCAGGAACTGAAAGACAGATTGACATCGGCACCGGTGCTAGCATTGCCAGAAGGAACGAAGGGTTATGCAGTCTATTGTGACGCTTCGGGTGTTGGGTTGGGATGTGTGTTGATGCAGCATGGTAAGGTGATTGCCTATGCTTCCAGGCAGCTGAGGAAGCATGAGAAGAACTACCCTACCCATGACCTGGAATTAGCCGCGGTGATTCATGCCTTGAAAATATGGAGATACTACCTGTATGGCATCCACGTAGATATTTTCACTAATCACAAAAGCCTGCAGTATATTTCACCCAGAAAGAGTTGAATTTGCGGCAGCGGTGCTGGTTGGAGCTGTTAAAGGATTATGATGTGAATATTCTATATCACCCAGGAAGGGCTAATGTTGTAGCCGATGCCCTCAGCCGCAAATCCATGGGAAGCCTGGCATATTTACAGCCCGAGCAGTAGGAATTAGTCCGAGAATTGCATCAGCTAGCCAGGTTAGCCGTTCATATAGTAGAATCAGGAGACAATGGAGCGGTAATCCAGAATACCACAGTGTCATCTTTGGTTGTGGAAGTGAAAGAACGACAGTATGAAGATCCTAGCCTGGTTCAGATCAGGAATAGGGTCCAACGAGGGGAAGTGATAGATTTCAAGGTAACCGAGGACAGAGTTTTGGGATATAGGGATCGCCTCTGCGTTCGAAACGTGGCAGGGCTTCGCCAGCAAATTATGGGCGAGGTACACTATGCCCGTTACTCTCTCCATCCAGGTTCAACAAAGATGTACCATGACGTAAAAGAGATTTACTGGTGGCCGGAAATGAAAAAGGGGATAGCAGAATTTGTAGCTCAATGTCCCAATTGCCAATAGGTGAAAGCTGAACATCAGAAACCAGGCGGACTGACACAGGATATAGCTGTGCCTTTATGGAAATGGGAGGAAATTAATATGTATTTTGTAGTAGGGTTACCTCGTACCAGGCATAAATATGATTCTATTTGGGTAATTGTTGACAGATTGACAAAATCAGCTCACTTTCTGCCAGTAAGGGCTACCTTTTCAGCCGAAGATTATGCTGAGCTGTATATTAGAGAAATAGTCTGATTGCATGGTGTTCCGCTATCGATTATCTCTGACAGAGGGGAACATTTTACAGATAAATTTTGGCAATCCTTTCTGAGAGGCCTGGGGATGTAGGTTAACCTGAGCACAGCCTTCCATCCTCAGACAGATGGGCAGGCAGAACGTACAATCCAGATGCTTGAGGATATGTTATGGGCATGTGTGCTAGATTTTGGAGGCAGCTGGGATGAACATCTACGACTTATTGAATTTGCCTATAATAACAATTATCATTCAGTAATTCAGATGGCGCCTTATGAAGCGTTATATGGGCGGAAGTGCAGATCGCCAACTGGTTGGTTTGAGGTAGGAGAATCACCATTGGTTGAGCCAGATATTATTCGTCAGTCAGAAGAGAAAGTAAAGCTTATCAGGGAACGTCTGCTGAAAACTCAGAGCCGCCAGAAATCTTATGCCGATGTGCGGCGAAGAAACCTAGAATTTAATGTGGGTGGCTGGGTATTCCTGAAAGTTTCACCGATGACGGGTATGACGAGATTTGGTAGGAAAGGCAAGCTCACCCCGAGGTTTATTGGGCCTTATTAGATTCGCCGAAGGATAGGCCAGGTGGCTTATTAATTGGATTTACCTCCAGAATTAGAATCCGTTCACCCCGTTTTTCATGTATCAGTGCTGAGGAAGTGTATAGGAGATCCCTCTCGGATTGTCCCAGTCAAAGACGTCCAAATCACCGAGGAGTTAGCCTATGAAGAAGCTCTAGTAGCCATACTAGATCGGCAGATTCGCAGACTAAGAACTAAATATGTTTCTTCTGTTAAAGTGTTATGGAGAAATAAGAACCGAGATGAGATGACCTGGGAGGCAGAAGATGATATGAAGACCAGATATCCTCAGTTATCTCAGACTTTGTCAGATTGTGTAGCTAGAGGTATGGTGTTGTTGTTGTTGTTTCATAAGTGCATTACATACATGTATATGTGAGATATTTGACTTAAGTCTATTGTGAAATGAATGCCATAGTATTGTGTGGAGTACCTGTATTGGACTTTTTTGAGTTTCAGGGTTTTTGGATAGTCCATATTACAGGGGAGACTCTGCCGAAATTTTTCCAGAATAACTAATTGCAAGGTTAAGGTTCTTGCAAGAAGAAGTTAACATTCGAGGACAAATGTTCTTAAGGGGGGAGTATGTTACACCCCATAAGTTTCTAACGTTTAGTCGGCCTATCCGCAAGTTGGTTGAGAGTTTTAGAGTGCCATATGTGCGAGGAAAGGGCCCAGGGAAAGGCCGAACGAGTGCGAAGATGGGATTTCGCGGGATGAGGCCGAACCAAGCTGCCCAGAGGGGCAAAGTGGCATGGAGCTACTCCTCCGCGTTGGTCAACGTGGCACAAAGAAGAATCGACGCATTGGCCAGCGTGCCACATTGCCTTGTATGCTGCTTCAAGTATATATAGGCCTCACCCTTAGATTTCATGTTATTTTTCATACATAACACGACCAGCAAAGAATAGAGACGAAGGAAAACATATAGTTTTTCATCCAATTACGCCGCTAAATGCCGTCCAAATTCAAATTAACTAAGCTTATCGAAGTATAAGGCTGCAGGGAGAATTTCTACAGAGTTAGTTTTGTGAAACTCGCCCGGCGAATCGTCGTCCCGCCGAGCCAAAGTTGTTGGAATTGCTCAAAACTAGTGTCAGTACGATCGCAGGCTTAAAGTAAGTATTTCTTCCTTCTAGATTCCCAAGAAATTACGAGTTTTTGATCGTCTTTCGATAAGTTGAAGTATAGTCGTTATATATATATGTTATTTTTTCTTCAAATATAGTAAGGAAGTTAGCACTATTCTTCCATTAATATGATTAGAGTTGGGAAGAACAACTGAATACCAGCCGAACCTCGCCAGTTAATCGGTAAATAGAGAACGAGGTATGTTAAGGCATTTTCTTTCGGTAAGTTAGTTTCTTCAGCATAGTAGTCTAGTATGAATCCCGATAAAGCATGTCAGGAGTATGTTATCATGTTTAGTTGTTGTTGTCAGTTTAGACTTGTAAATTGTATTATTTTGGGCTGGATTATACCTGTATAGGTTCCGTGACCGCCCCAGGGTTAATGGCTGTGTCGACTCCGCCGCCAGGGGAGAGGATACGTTGCTCTATGGAGCGGCATGCCGTCCACAAGGGACAAAGATGGGGATCCAGATCCTCATATTTGTTGTGGTTGGCCTTATACACACCCCCGCCGAGCGCTTACACACGGGGTGTAGATATCAGGAGTTCTTCGGATTCAGGCACAGCTATAGTCAGGGGTCGAGTGGGCCCAACTGCAGACCTAGGGGATTTGCAGGACACTTATAGCTATTAGTTTACTCAGTATGACCTGGATAGAGGTATATAGAATGAGGTGTACTCACTAGGGCTAATGGGGGCCCAGGTGGGTTGTTCTGTGTTGATTGTACGTTCCGACTTATGGGGGCCAGGTGTGATGTTTGTTTGCTTTAGTTGTTAATAGTTAGATAGTAAGATGCCTCGCTTGTCAGGTATGACCCCTACCCTCCTTATTACAGTTATGTTTAGCCCTGATTTCACTACTTCAGTCATTTTCAGTCTGTTTTCTTTACTTCAGTTATTGTTGGCTCTATTTCCTTACTTGCAGTTATTTAAAGTTACTGCTTTACATACTCGGTACCTGTGGTACTGACGCCCTCTTATGAGGTGTTGCATTACTTGATTGCAGGTGCAGATAGACGAGGAGCAGGTCTCTCATAGTTCTAGTCAACCGTACAGAGCCATCAACTCCTTTCTTCAGGAGCTTGTGCGATAGAGGTTTACTGCTTTTGTTTGTACAGTATGGGTAGGTCGGGGCCCTATCCCGACAATATTATTACTCCTAGAAGCTTGCATATTGCATTACTTCCCTGTGGTTAGATGATATCGGCCGTGTGGGGCCCATATGTGTTTTAGACTATGTGTGTTGGACGTGTGGAGCCTTGTTTAGCAGTTGATTGATGGCCTTGTCGGTCATAGCTCAGTTTAGCATTTGATTCTACTTTCGAGTTATAACTAGATATCATGGTGGCCTTGTTGTCCCGCATAGGACTCCCTATGTTTGTTTGTCTCTGGTTAGCTGTTTATTTTCACAGGTGGCTATAGGCCTTATCGTCCGGGGGTTGTATTTACAGCCGCTATATAGCCCGTTGTTTTCCTGATTCTAGAGTTAGAGTTAACCCTGCACCAGAGGTGTTTGGACTCAATCAACTCAGTAGTTCAGGTCCTAGTAGGGCACCAGGTGCCAGTCATGCCTTCCAAGGTGGAGTGTGACAATGATTTACCCTCATTTTAGGCATTAAATTTCTGACTTTTGCATTTTTTTGACAAAATAGATATTGAGTTTTTGTCTGATTTGTTACGGGAATTTATATTCATTAAAGTTATTGACGTTTGAAGTACTGCTACACCAATAACACATGTATCCATTTTATCTTGGGAGGAAGTGCACACACAGTGAATTTTGTGGTCTTGGATATTTTATTTTAATATTCTAGTTTATTTTAAAGTTTTTTTGGTTTACTATTTTGAACACAGGAGGAAACCAAGCTTAAGAAATTTATTTTTACATTTTTTTGTTCTTCTCTTTTATCCTTATGGAGACTAAAAACCTTTATGATTTTTCTACTCCAGTGTTGGAGATTAAAATTTTGAATTTTCTACTCTGATTTAATTTCATGCCCCACCTTGGGAGACATGATTAGCACCTAGTGCCACACTGGAATCTGACTAATCTGGCTAGGCTTATATGCATGTCTGGTGAAGGCCTGCAACTAAAAAACACAGCCTCCGGCCGACAAGGCCGCATAGACACCTATAAAAGAAACTAGCTAACTAGCAACAACAATAACAAGGAATCCTTTGTGGGCCGACCAGACCACCATGTTATCTAGTTATAAGTGAAATGAAAATTAGATGCTATACTAGGCCCCACACGACCAACAACAGCTAACTAACTGACAACTATAGTCTACAACCCTCTAAGAATACAAATAGTGGTTGAGACAGGGCCCCGACCTACCCAATACTATACAAAGAAAGGCTGAACCTCTACCACATGGAAACTCCGGATGGAAGGAGCTGGTCAACTGCTGACTTTGAACAGCTACTACTGAAGACCCTCTTCTAAACCTGCAGGCAAGTAATGCAGCACCCAGGGGAGGGTGTCAGTACAATATGTACCGAATATGTAAGGCAGTAAATAAGCTAACAAAGACTAGAAATAAATAGAAAGAGAAGTGCAGGAAGATTAACCTATAAGCTTTCTTATTCGTAATCTGCATCTAACAAAATGCTACATGTACGTGAGCTAAGACTGTACGATAACACATTCATAAGCTATAACTGGTAGGCAAGAATACAAATAAGAACCTAATCAGGCACCCATAAGCATGGAAGGTGCAAACAACACAAGAAAAACCTACCTAGGCCCCCATAAGCCCCGACAGGTACAAAAAAGGTATACTTCTATTGCCTGGCTACTCAAAGATGTGGGCATATAGTAACTCTGGATTATTCATTCTCTGAATAGACGTCAAAGCCTGATAGGGTACTGTGGCTGTGTCTATATCTGAAGTGTGTTTGGTTGTGCAACTGGACCCCAAGCCATGGCTCGACTATGGGTCATAACATAACCTCGGATAGTTGGATCCCAGGCCTTGTCCCAACTATGGGTCATAATGCAACTGCTGTATTTGGATCCCGAGACTTGGCTCGACTATGGATCA
The DNA here is from genome assembly GCA_035772735.1 of Datura wrightii. NCBI lineage: Eukaryota > Viridiplantae > Streptophyta > Magnoliopsida > Solanales > Solanaceae > Datura > Datura wrightii. The sequence continues at coordinate 12,290,376 of JASDFA010000003.1, forward strand.
TGCTATGACTGCTGTAACTAGGCCCCGAGCATGGGCTCAACTATAGGCTGTAATGTAATCTCCAATAACTGGACCTCGAGCCTAAGCCCGACTATGGGTCGTAGTGGAACTGCTGTGACTAGGCCCGGAGCCTTGGCTCGACTATGGGCCATAACGTAAGCTCTGAAACTAGATGTGGCCCTCACGGTCTCACTCTTGTCCCTTTGGACATCATACTGCTCTAATGTATAAAGTAACATTCATACACGAAATATCTTATACGATAACCAAACTGGCTAAGGTTATTCTAACGAGGGTTACTATGTTGTCACTATCGTCTTGATGCTATTCATAATAGCTGACCATGACAAGTTTTCTCTAGGATACTTGTCCTTTACATAAAGCAACCGTGGGGCTACTACTAGTCGGATATGCCCCTGAGCAGTCAGCCCTAACCTCCCATTGATAGCTTATTACAACTCTTATCCTAGAGGTAATACAGTAAAACTATGGTTCTAGTCCCTTGGATGCTAACTGAGTCTGTTCATACTTCATGTGCCTTCTTTGGCCGATTCCTAACCTCGTAGGTGTGTTTATATGGACTTAGCCATTCCCGGCAACCTGTACCTGGATATCTGACAAGAGTAAGTTAGGGCATTGGCCATGTATCTAGCTACTAACGAAACTTCCCCCCTTAGGGTATCTATTTTTCTATCAGGCTGATACAACTGAGGTGGTGCCCTGAGTGATTTGTTCAATAAGCACCACGTCGACAAAAACTATCTGTCACTGGAAATAGTCACTATGTGCCGGACTGACCTTTAACTCTCCAGGCAACTCCGGTGCCACTGACTCTAATGGTGCGGCCATACTCACATAATTCTGGCCCTGGAGGCGTCAAGATACGCCAACGGTCTCTGGGCAAGCTCTACTGACAATACAGGCGCCGAACTGATTGTAATATTGCTTGGCTGCGCCTATGCTGTTCAATTTACTAACTCAGGCCCAATAACTATCTATGAGCTTCTAGGGTCTAGACCTGACAATATAATGTCTGATTCTACTAACACACTGAACTGAAGAATAAAGGAATTTCTATGACGTTCCTAGCTTGTGACACCCTTAACATGCTCTTTTTCGATGAGAGATACTGCAGTACAATCTATATACATTTTCTAGCAACTAACCAAAACTTATATAACTGTATTCTATTGATAGCAGCTAATCACAACATGTTTGATCTTTATATACCAATGACAGTTAATTACAACATGTCTAATCACAATCTACTGGTAGCGACTGTCTGCAGCATATGGGACCGTTATTTCTACTTGAGAACATAAGTCGTAACGTTGTACGACGAGAATAACTTGCCAAGGGTTTTTCCTTACATACCTTAGTTGTCGTTTCCCGAATAACCGATGAGTTTCACTTGGATTCGTCAACTCCATTCAGTTGTAACCATTATACTAGGAGAAAGAGATGAATTTCAATACCAAATTCGGCGGAAAAGGATAACTTTTCAATATTAATAGCAACTATAATTCATCTACGTAAAATACGGCCGAAAACTTATTATTTCCCGAGAGTTTAGAAGGGAGAAATGCTTACTTGAAGCCTGTGATTGTATAGAAATTAGTTTTGAGCCATTCTGATAACTTTTTCTCGGCAAGGTTACGATTCGCGGGGCGAATTTCACGAAAATAACTCTGTAGTAATGCTCCCTTTGGGTTTAAACTTTGATGCCCAAAGTTAATTTGAGTTTGGACGGTGTTTGGTAGCATAATCGAATGAAAAACTATCGAAACCCTCAAAATATACTCCCTTTGGATGAAGCTTATATTGAAAATGAATGAGAAATTGAATGAGGGGTATATATATATAACCAAGGGCGGTAGACTTGGGGGGTGCGACGTGCTTCCCATAGCACTGAAACACGGGCGCGGCGCGCCGACCATAGAGCCGAGGTAGAGGCGCGACACGCCAGCCGTAGCGCCAGGCTGTCTGGCGCTACGTGGCACTCGGTGCGCTGGTGTCCAGTCCCGGCCTCCTGTTCACTCTTTATCGTTCTTGTGTACTTAATCCTCGAGCCCTTTTCTATGCGCGTCGTACTCTAAAACTCTCAACATACGCATGCACGCATTCGTTACATGTTAAAATTTTTACGGGGTGTAACATCCTCCTCCCTTAGGAACATTCGTCCTCGAATATCAACTTTAACCCATAGGAGTTAATTATTTTAACTATTATTTTGGAAAAATTTTGGCAGAGTCCCCCCTGTACCATGGACTATCTGAAAATCCTGAAACGCAGAAATGTCCCATACAGATATCTCACATGACACCATGACAACCTTTTCATTACAGAATTATAGTTAGCTAAACAATATACATAACATACATCATAAAATAACAATTGAAGAAACCCCTTTATGTTAATTGCATAATTTGGACTAATCCTAGAATAAACGAGGATATCTGGTTCTCATGTCATCCTCGACTCCTTAGGCCATTTCTTCTCTATTCTTGTTTCTCTACAATAACTTAACAGGGATGACATCCTTAGTTTTTCAACTGGAACGTCCCTTAACTTGAACATCCTTGAATGAAACAACTCTGGACAGGTTACATATACCCTTTTTGCAGTATTGACATATGGAAGCTGAATGGGCGGGTCCCAGCTCTTGTAGCAATTTTAGCTCATATACCATTTCGCCTGTTCTCTAAAGGACTGGGCCAATAAATCTAGGCCTTAAGCTTGTCCCCGAATCTCATAACGCCCCTTTTTTTGGAAAAGTTTCTCAAAATATCCAACTATTGCTTGAACCCTTAGCTGCCTGCGTCGTACCTTAGGGTAGGACTCCTGACGGCTCTGGGATATTGGTACCAATTTTTTGGTAAATTTAATTTCTCCATTTGTCTGTTATAATATGCCCTGGTTCAACCACCTTTAGTTTACTTTAGGGGGGGATTCTACTTCCACTCATAATAGACCGCCGGGTGTCTAACTTGAGTGCTCTGTTGGGTTATTTGCTTGGAGATAAGAAGTCTTACTCATTTTAGCGTGCGCTACAATCTGTTCTAACAGTTTCCCAGAACCTGGCTGGGAGTTGTGCCTCTCTGTCAGGGTTTACTAGACACTGGCTCCACGTAACCGGACTACTTCTTAAATACTTGATTCGTCAAACGCTTTAGCTGCAATATAATTCCATCTTGTGACTGTATTCATATTAATTACTCTCAACTCCCTTGTAGACACGACCGTCTCCTATATTGGACTACTCTCGTCTTTTCTAGCCTGTCACTGGAGCGTTGCTGCTATGATTCAATGATATCTTCTGTCTTTCCATACCATCGCATTGCATTTTCATTAAATGCTAGGAGTAACGGGCATATGCACCTTTGCTATGACCTTCTATTTGAAGTTCTGCTACCCTTGGAACGTAGAGTCGACCTTTGGGCCTTATGACCTTGCCTCTTGTTATCTTGAGGGCCAATAACTTTCTGTTGGGCCTTGTTTCTAGGTTGCACTAGGTTAAAGTCTCTGTGTCGGCACTCCCTTGCCTTCTCCTCTGGCGGGGATACCGCGACATTCTAGGCTACAACCTTACTATCTCTTAACTATTAGCCCGATGCTTAGTTCTCAATGTTCAATGGTGATCCTATGTTCTATCAACCTGGAGGTGTCTGGTTTCCCCCAAAGTTAGGTACTCGCGCCTTTCCCCTTACTTTCATTAGAATGAACTCTGGGGTTTGTGGCTTCTGCCTCATATTGTCAATGATATTGCTAACAAAATCTACCGACTTGCATTCCTTCTAACCTGCACTCAGGCCCATTTTGTTCATAGGATTTCTCTGCCCTTGACATAACCAACTAAGGCCATAGCCATTATTCTGCAGGTACATTCTACTGCAATTAACACGCTGCGGCAGAATAAGCCTAATTATGACTTGAGCTTTACTGTTGCTAGGGGTTTATCACTTGTAGACTCTTACACGTACTTTGAGTGATACTGGTAGCCTTACCTTCTCTCCTGATTTACTACCGTGGAGGTCTAGACAATTTACTTAAACGCTAGGGGTCTCCACCACTTCCTCACACTTTACGGAATAAGAAAATCCAACCTTCCCTTGCCATTTGCTCTGGGTAACATCACCTCAATTCTTACGCTCTTTGCTATACTGAAAACAAAACTAGGAGGCGAGATTAGCCGTTTCTTACTAAAATGGGACTGAGGTATGGAACTGTACAACATTGGAAGGGTTGGAGGTAAGAATCCCGCAATTCCCTCTCTTTTTCATACCCTTCAGGTAATCTAGTGTTAATCATCGGCCTTACTAGATCTTGCATATCTAATAGATAAGTCAACTCGTATATACGCTATACTCCTGACCTCCTACTTTGAGGTTGTAGAAAGAACTGGGGACGATGCTGCATATCTACTATCTTATGAGATTCCTGGTGCCCCAGGAAGATACTGAGACCAGTAAAGCTTAGGGACTCAACCATGTACAACTCGACTCTATAGAACGATCTAAAGAGAAGAAGGGGTAACCATATTATTATGTCTCGTAGCCTCCTGCTTATAGAATGCGGTGCACAACACATTTATAAACAAGACTCTACTAGACACGGCTTGAAGACTCCTTAGGATATGAACTACTTTGATACCAAGTTTGTCATGCCCCACCTTGGGAGGCATGACTGGCACCTAGTGCCACACTGGAATCTGACTAATCTGGCTAGCCTTATATGCACGTTTGGTGCAGGCCTGCAACTCAATTCAAGAAAATAATGGGATATATCTCGGCTATAAACACAACCTCCAGCCGACAAGGCCGCATAGCCACCTGTAAAAGAAACCAGCTAACCATCAACAACAATAACAAGGAATCCTATGCAGGCCGACCAGACCACCATGATATCTAGTTATATTTGAAATGAAAATTAGACGCTATACTAGGCCCCACACTGCCAACAACAGCTAACTAACTGACAACTGTAGTCTGCAAGCTTCTAAGAATACAAATAGTGGTCGGGACAGGGCCTCGGCCTACCCAATGCTATACAAAGAAAGACTGAACCTCTACCACATGGCAACTCCAGATGAAAGGAGCTGGCCAACTGCTGACTCTGAACAGCTGCTACTGAAGACCCTCTTCTAAACCTGCAGGCAAGTAATGCAGCACCTAGGGGAGGGTGTCAGTACAATATGTACAAAATATGTAAGGCAGTAAATAAGCTAACAAAGACTGGAAATAAATAGAAAGAGAAGGGCTAGAAGATTAACTTGTAATCTTGCTTATTCGTAATATGCATCTAACAAAATGCATCATGTACGTGAGCTAAGACTGTATGATTACACATTCATAAGCTATAATTGGTAGGCAAAAATACAAACAAGAACCTAACCGGGCCCCATAAGCCTGGAAGGTACAAACAACACAGAAGAACCTACCTGGGCCCCCATAAGCCCCGACAGGTACAAACAAGGTATACTTCTACTGCCTGGCTATTAAAAGTTGGGGGCATACTGTAACTCTAGATTACTTATTCTCTAAATACACGTCTGAGCCTGATAGGCTACTGTGGCTGTGTTTGTGTCCGAACTATCTGGCTGTGTAACTGGACCCCGAGCCTTGGCTCGACTATGGGTAATAACGTAACCTAGGATAGCTAGACCCCGGGCCTTGGCCCGACTATGGGTCATAATGCAACTGCTGTATGTGGATCCCGAGCCTTGGCTTGACTAAGGATCATGTTATGACTGCTGTAACTAGGCCCCGAGCCTTGGCTCGACTATGGGCTGTAATGTAATCTCCAATAAATGGACCCCGGGCCTGGGCCCGGCTATGGGTCGTAAAGGAACTGCTGTGACTGGGCTCGAGCCTTGGCTCGACTATGGGCCATAACGTAAGCTCTTGAAACTGGATGTGGCCCTCACGGTCTCACTCTTATCCTTTCGAGCATCATACTTCTCTGATGTACATTACTTTATAGGCAATAGCATTCATACCTGAAATATCTTATACGATAACCAAACTGGCTAAGGTTATTCTAACGAGGGTTACTATGTTGTCACTATCATCTTGATGCTATTCAGAATAGCTGACCATGACATGTTTTCTCTAGGATACTTGTCCTCTATGTAAAGCAACTGTGGGACTGCTACTAGTCGGATATGCCCCTAAGCAGTCAGCCCTAACCTCCCATTGGCAGTTTATTACAACTCTTATACTAGAGGTAATGCTGTAAAACTATGGTTCTAGTCCCTTGGATGCTAACTGAGTCTGTTCATACTTAATATGACTTCTTTGGCCGATTCCTAACCTCGTATGTGTGTTTATCTAGACTTAGTCGTTCCCGACAACCTATACCTGGATATCTGACAAGAGTAAGTTGGGGCATTGGCCATGTATCTAGCTACTGACGAAACTTCCCCCCTTAGGGTATCTACTGTTCTATTAGGCTGATACAACTGAGGTGGTACCCTAAGTGATTTGTTCAATAAGCACCACGTCGATAAAAACTATCTATCACTAGAAATAGTAACTATGTGGCGGACTAACCTTCAACTCTCTAGGCTACTCCGGTGCAACTGATTCTGGGGTGCGGCCATACTCACATAATTCTGGCCATGGAGGCGTCAAGATACGCCAACGGTCTCTGGGCGATCTCTACTGACAATACAGGCGCCGAACTGATTGTTATATCGCCCGGTTGCGCCTATGCTGTTTAATTTACTAACTCAGGCCCAATAACTATCTACGAGCTTCTAGGGTCTACACCTGACAATATAACGTCTGATTCTACTAACACACTGAACTGAAGAACAAAGGAATTTCTATGATGCTCCTAGCGTGTGACACCCTTAACATGCTCTTTCTCGATGAGAGATACTGCGGTATAATCTATACACATTTCCTAGCAGCTAACCAGAGCTTATATAACTGTATTCTATTGATAGCAGCTAATCACAACATGTCTGATCTTTATATACCTATGAAAGTTAATTACAACATGTCTAATCACAATCTACTGGTAGCGATTATCTGCAGCATATGGGACCGTTATTTCTACTTGAGAACATAAGTCGTAACACTGTATGACGAGAATAACTTGCCAAGGGTTTAGCCTTACATACCTTAGCTGTCATTTTCCGAATAACCGATGAGTCTCACATGGATTCGCCAGCTCCATTCAGTTGTAACCATTATACTGGGAGAAAGAGATGAATTTCAATACCAAATTTGGCAAAAAAGGATAACTTTTGATATTAACAGAAACTATAATTCATCTACATAAAATACGGTGAAAAACTAATTATTTCCTAAGAGTTTAGAAGGGAGAAATGCTTACTTGAAGCCTGTGATCGTATAGAAATCAGTTTGGAGCCATTTTGACAACTTTTGCTTGGCAGGGTAACGATTCGGTTGGCGAATTTCACGAAAATAACTCCATAGTAATTCTCCCTGCGGGGTTAAACTTTTATACCCGAAGTTAATTTGAATTTGGACTGAGTTTGGTAGCGTAATTGGATGAAAAACTATCAAAACCCTCAAAATATACTCCCTCTAGCTGAAGCTTATATTGAAAATGAATGAGAAATTGAATGAGGGGTATATATATATATATATATAACTAAGGGCGGTGGACTTGGGGGGTGCAGCGCGCCGCCCATAGCACCGAAACACGGGCACGACGCGCCGACCATAGCACTGAGGTAGAGGCACGGCGTGGCGCTCGGTGCGCTGGCCTCTGGTCCCGGCCTCCTGTTCACTCGTTATCGTGCTCGTGTTCTCAACCCTCAGGCCCTTTTCCATGCGCGTCATACTCTTAAACTCTCAACATAAGCACGCGCACATTCTTTACACGTTAAAATTTTTATAGGGTGTAACATTTAAGATTTGATTTAAAGATATAAAAAATTCACCAATAATTACATTTATTTCTATCAAAGTTTATTTGATTTGAAGAAATAAAATCTTCATAACATTTTAACTTTTGTTGTTGTTTCAGAAAAAATTATAACATAAACAAATAACCTTGTGGTTGGCTCTACCAACAATCTTGCCTCCTCTAATCATACTACACCAGCACCAGCGCCCATTCCGGTAGAAAAGCCTAGACAATTTTCTGGGATTGATTCAAGTGTTAATAGTAGAAGATGTTCTTATACTTGACTTCCTTAAGTCTGCAGAAGTTTATTAAGGAGGATGTTCTGGTTCTGCCGGAATCAACTCTCGAGAAAGATCAACAGTTCATGTTAACTGAGGCTTGAAACCACTCAGATTGTTTTTACAAAAACTATATCCTTAGCAGGCTGGAAGATGATCTTTATAATGTATATAGTAATATACAAACTTTGAAAGAACTAGGTTCACTAGAAAGTAAGTATAAAATAGAGGATTTCGAGCTAAAGAAATTTGTTGTAGCCAAATTTCTAGACTATAATATGGTAGACAACAAGCCTACCATTACCCAAGTTTGAGAGCTGCAAGTTATCATTCATGATCTCCTTACTGAAGGTATAATTCGAATTAATGTTTCTGTTAGAAGTAATACTATGTTACTAATTACTAATTATTCATTGAAGGTTTGATCATGTAATGCCCCGGAAACTCTAAGACCAGACCTGGTAGTTGAAATGGACAAAACAGGATTTTCTACACCAGATCACAAAACGAGTCATCCTGTGACCTATGGGTAGGCCACGAGTTGTGAAGTGACTGATGGAGAAGGGTACGAACTTAGTAAAAAAATTTGAAAAAAGGGGGTGACCACGGGTGTGACCACGAGTCGTGGTCAACACCATGAGTCGTGAGGTGATCCGTGGTGAGAAACTAATTGAATATTGGGGAAAATTAGGCAGTGAACTTAACGACTAGTCACATGAGTCATGGTCCATGCCACGACCCATTAGGTGACCCTTGGTCCAGGATAGTTTGAGGAGTTGAGGTTTTGGGTAGTGTAGTTGACGAGTGGGTCACCAAGAGTTGTGGTGTCGCTTGTGGTGACCAACAGGAGGTTTTTGGCAGTGTACTCGATGACTGAGACCACGAGTCGTGGTCACTAAGCACGAGCCATTGAGTCCCTCGTGGGGATTGGCAGTCAGTTTTTCCTGCGAATTTATTAAGTGTATTTTCGTAATTTCCTAACCTCCTAGACTCTAAACTACATTGTTTTGGATTTTCTTAAGGGGATTTGGAGGGGTTAAACGGTTTTCCCCTCATTCCCACTCAGACTTTTCAGAAAATAACGCAAGCTTTCCTCCCAAGAACTCTCGAGCAAGACTAGGGCTTCTAATCTATTGCAGCGATTTAAGTTTTCCTCTCCAAGGAATTCATAGTTAGGTATGTGGGAATTCAACAAGGGAATATTTCTTCCCTTGTGTCCCCAAAATCCCTCCTAGTTTCTCTGAGAATTTTAGCCCTGAGCTTTCGAATGTGGATTAATTATATTCCAGATTCCATTATAGCTTGTGGAATATGATTTAAGTTGATTGTTGGATATTCTCCATTATCTAGATGTCATGTAAATGCTCTTTCTTGTAAGGACTATATTAGCCTTAATGTTGAATGAGATCATTGAGAATCTTACCTGTTGGATTAGTCTTCCTTGTTGCTTGATTCTATCAATGTTATGGATTCCCGTATTGTTAGCATGAATCGAAATCTCAGTTAGCTGCATGATAGTTCAGTTTTATTCAGAATGTTAGAAACCTCAGTGTTATTCAGAATTTTCATCTGATCAGTTTGACTTTAGTATATTCTTGAGGTGTTAGTGGTGCCTCCTAGTTATCAAAATTAGACTTAGTATCATATTTTAGAGGTTCTTTAGGCGATCATGACACTTCAGTTAAGTAGCTCGGACCAGCCTTAGGACCCCAGTCTTAGCTTACAGTTTGTTCTTTAGACGGTTACGATGCTTCCAGATAAGCAGCTTTGACTAGTCCTAGAACCCAATTACAGAATCCGGTCTAATAAGACTCTCTGGGTGCTTTCAGATATGTACTCCTGACTTAGTCTTGGGCCCCAGTTTCGAGCTATTAGCTTAGTAGTCAGTCTAGAAATATCCAGTGGGAGCAGGACTTAGCACCGAGCGGACTGGGGTTCAAGTGCACCCAGATTCCCAGAACTACATTGCCACCGTAGGTTACAGTTTTATTGGCCTCATGACCCCTGATTTTTGATAACCATGTTCATGACTTTATACCCTGGAAAGGTATATTGGGTCTTATAGATGGGGTGTATACATCGGACTCCACGTCTAGCTCACGTGGTTACATGTTGTTTATAGACTCTCCCACTAGTCAGCTCAGTTTAGTTTCAGATTAGTCAATTCAAATAGTTCAATACAGTATTTTAGATTCAGTATTTCAGACTTAGCATGTCTTTGACCATTAAACAGAGTCATCTTGACCATCTCAGTATATTTTAGTTATTTTAGTTATTTCAGTTCAGTATTTCAATTGGTCATTGCATGTCATTTCAGTTGAACTATTTATATCCAGTATTATATTTCTCCTGCTTATTGTACATTCCAAGTATAGACGCATACTTCCTATGCTGTATCTTTTTATGATACAACCGTAGGTTCTTAGTCTCAGCACCGTTAGTAGATCTCTTTGGGTGATTTCAGTAGCGATAGTGGTGAGTCCTTATCTTTCAAGGAAGACATTTCATTTACTTCAGTTAATTTCCTTTTAGTTAGATTTTAGAGTTAGTTGTGGACTTGTCCCAGCAACTCATCAAGATTAAGTGAATACCTAAAATTGTGGTCATTTTATTTCGATCTTTCCAGATTAGTAGATGGCTTTCAGATAGAATTTCAGATGTTCAGTATTGTTGTTCTTTTAGATGTATGAAATTACTATTAAATCAGTTTTTCTTAAATGATTTCGTTATTTAAAGTTCCGCTATGTTTTACTCAGAATAGCTAGTGTTATGATAGACCTTGGGTTGACTTGGGATTACTTGTGATCCTAACTACTGTGTCGCATTAGTGTATAGACTCGGGGCGTGAAAAACTTTGTATCAGATCACTAAGTTTATAATATCCTCGGATGTCTAAAAGCTGCATCGAGTCGAGTCCCTTTCATGGGTGTGAAGCGCGCCACACTTATGAAGGGGAGGCTAAGATGTTATTAGGAAAACTCCCTTTTGTTCATACTCTTTATCGTGCGTTGAAATTCAATCTCATAGTCGTTTTCCTAACTCGTGCTCTAATTCGTTTTTGTGAATTATGCCTTCGCGACGTGGTAACGGAAGAAGGGCTGGTAATGCTCACCAACCTGCCCCACCAGCTCCAGCAGCCGTTTAGGATGACTTAGTGTCTACAGCAGAGTTCAGGGCGGCTATGCAGCTGCTCACACAGACAATTACCAACCAGGTGAACCAGTAGGTGTTCCAATCAACAATAATGGGTCCGCAGCAGTGGCTCGAGTGCGTGACTTCACTCGGATGAACCCTCTAGATTACCACGGATCTAAGGTGGGAGAGGACCCACAATAGTTTGTGGATGAGATTAAAAAGAACACCTGGATCATGGGTTCCAGTTCCTCGGAGAGTGCCTACTTGGCTGCCTACCAGCTGAAAAGGGTAGCCCAGGTCTGGTATGAAAAGTGGAAGGAGGGGAGGCCAGCGGGAGCAGGACCGGTGGAATGGGAGGAGTTTACTACAGCCTTTCTAGATAGATTCTTCCCTCGGGAGCTCAGGGAGGTAAAAGTGGCAGGGTTCATGAATCTGATACAGGGAAATCGGACGGTGGAGGAGTATGCACTGGAGTTCACCTGACTATCTAAATATGGTCCAGAGATGGTACCCGAGCCAAGGGCTCGTATGTTGAAATTTGTAAATGGGGTGTCGAACCTGGTCGTCAAGGAGTGCAGGATAACAATGCTGATTAAGGATATTGACCTCTCCAGCCTCATCATTCATGCTCCGCAGATTGAGGCGGAGAAACTGAAGGACATGGAGCGAAAGAACAAACAGGCAAGGACTGGCCAATAATATTATAGCCATCAGAGGTTTGGTGGTAGTAGCTGCCCACAGCAGCAGCACTAGCAGCAGCAGAGGGTTCCAACACCCAGCTCAGCCAGTGCCCCTACCTTTCAGTCCAGCCAAGATCGGAGGAGTGGAGCATATGTGTTATACCCCAGAAGCCCAAGGATCAGACCTGAGAGTTAAAATGAAGAAAAAATACATTTGGCATCAGGTATTAGGACGGGTCGTGAGGTGACCCGTGGGAGCAACCCATGAGTTGTGGTGTGACTAGTGGTGAGGCCCATATGATGATTTTGAAATTGGGAAATGGGATCCCCAGGGACGTGACCACGAGTCATAGTTAGGACCCATGACTCGTTAGTCAGTCGTGGGGAGTGATGAGTGAGAAAAGAGAAAGAAGAGGGCAGTGTACCTAACGGATGGACCCCACGAGCTATGGTCAGTCACCACGATTCGTAGGGAGGGTCGTGGGCAGCAAGGTAAAAATTTAATCAAGGATGAGGCAGTGTATACAATGAGTGGTGACCACAAGTCGTGGTCACCAGTAATGGATCATTAATACACCCGTGACAAGCCCTGATGATTTGATAAGAAGTGCACTTGGTGGATCATGCCACGAGTCGTGGCCAGAGGGGACGAGTCGTTATGTCCCTCGTAGGGACTACCTGGCAGTTATTTTCTGCGAATTAGTAAGGGCTTTTTCATAATTCTAAGATCCTAAGGTCTAAACTACGTCGTTTTAAGTTATGAATGATGTCTTTTAAGAGGGTTTAGTTCATTTTTGGGCCATATTCGTTCATGCATGCAAAGATAGAAGGTTAGAGAAGGTGATCATGCTTGTTCTTCTTCGAATTCTTTTCAATTCCTCTTGGGCAATCAAAGAAATGTAACAATCAGCCTTAATCAGGTATGTAGGGTTATGAATGGGTGAATTCTTTCACACCCATGCCCAATCCCTCTATAAATCATGAAATATCAATGTCTAATCTATGGGGTTTTAACCAATGCATAAAATTCCTAAATTGTATACATGGGTGTGATTTAAATATGATTCTACTAATTATGAAGCATGGGAAAGTTTTATATTGTTTTCAATTAAAAGGCATGTTCCAAGTTTTATGAATTAAAAAGCTTATTGATGAAAAGTTCATGAAAGATGAGATTTGTGATGAATGTATGATTATAATAAGAGATTATGATGAAAAGCATGTTTTCAAGCTACCCATGTTTATAATCATATTTTCGATGTGAATTGAGTATTTTTAAGCTTGAGAAAGTATTGGGAAATTCCCACATGCTTAAGTATGATTTATGATTTCTCGAAATAAACTTACCACATGATTTCGGAGCGAAGACTCCCAATTATCTTTTAGCTGGTGGTATGGTTTGAGTTAAAGCTTATTATATGCATGATTTCATACTTGAGATGTATTTGATTATTGAGCTTTGTCAATTGATGATGGTAAGCTTCGTTGAAAAATGATGTAGAACATATGCATATTTTTGGGAGTAGTGTCTAGCACCGAGTAGGCTAAGGGTCGATCACCCTATGCCTTAGAACTACACACTAACATTACTTCGGGACCTCCTTTGTGAGCTATCCCCTGCTCTATTGAGCCATGAGCTTGATATTGATATCATGGTATCGTCCTTATCCCTGACACGACTTTGGACGACTCTACCCACTTGAGTGTGATAGTTGGGACCACGTAAGCTCTATCGTGGTATATTGGTTAAAAGACGAGTCTCCCATTGTTCCTCATGATTTCGGCTATTCATTTTTATTATTCATGAGATTTCTCTATCTATATATGTTCTAAGGCAGGTTTGACTCAATGTATAGTTTTACTCATGACTATCAGATTTCAGCTTTGAGCCAATCGATTTAGTTATGATGTTATGTAATGATATTATGAGATCATTATTTCAGAAAGAATGCATGCAAGCTCTACTCTCAGATTCTTATTGTTTATGATTTACATTATGCATGTCTTTAAATGATTTTACTTACTTAAGTGGTTTTACTTACCTTGAATACTCGGTACATTCCACGTAGTGACCGCATACTCTATGCTGTATCGTTTCATGGTACAGGACCTGGCTCTTAGCAGTTTATAGTCATTTTTTAGAGTTAGCATCTTACATTGTTGGTGAGTCCTCGTTCTTGAGGACTAGAATTATTCGAATTTCCTTTATGTATTTTTAGTTTCAGCTTTATTGAGTTAGTTGGGGTCTTGTCCCATCAACTCGTCATATTTAGAGGCTTTTCAGAAAAAGGATGTGTTCAGCTTCAGATTATGTATTCTGATGTTATGTTTAATTTAGAATTCCTCTATGATTATCTTGTTGACTCTTCCATTTTAGTAATTGAGTTAGATGTATGTTCATGCCATGGGTCGACTTGGAGTCTCTCGAGGCTCTTTGTCCCGTGTTACGATCCGGGCCTTCGTTTGGGTTGTGACAAACTTGGTATTAGAGCAATAGATTTGAAGTGTCCTAGGGTGTTTAAAAGCCGCGTTAAGTCAATTCTTTTTCATGGGTGTGAAATGCTCCACACTTATGACGAAGAGGCTACGAGACATTTAGGAAATGTTCCTTTCTTTCATGATCTATGTCGTGCTATAAAAAATCACCCTATCCTTCTAATTTATGCTATTTGCGATTGCAGAATCTTGGCTCCCCAAAGAGTAAATGTTGGAAGGAATGGGAATGGAGAAGGACACGAGGATGGCAACGCAAAAGGGCACCAACAGGCCCTGCCAGTCCAGGAGCACCATGTACTGGAGTCGGTTGCCCATGATGAGTTTTGGGCAGCTATTCAAATGCTCTGCAGACCTTGACCGCTCAGGTCAATTAGCAGGCAGTTGCGCACATCCTGCAAAATGGTAATGCGGCGGAGGCTCAAGTCAGGGATTTCTTGAGAATGAACTCGCTGGAGTTTCTCGGGTTAAAAGTAGATGAGGACCCGCATGAGTTCATAGATGAGATTGTGAAGATCACCCAAGTCATGAGGGTGAATGGAGTTAAATGTTAAGAGTTGACCTCATATCAGCTGAAAGGGGTCGCACACATCTGGTATCGTTAATAGAAGGATAGTAGGGCTGCTGGAGCAGGTCTTGTCACTTGGGAAGAGTTCCATGTTGCATTCTTAAATCGGTTCTTCCCTCATGAGATGAGGGAGATGAAGGCATCTGAGTTCATAAATATAATGCAAAGGAGGATGACGGTGCAGGAGTATGGCCCTTGAGATCACTCGCCTATCAAGTACGCCTCAGAGTTAGTGACTGATCAGAGGGCGCGGGTGAGCAGGTCCGTTTATGGAGTGGCGGGCTATTTAGACAAGGATTGCAGGACTTCCATGCTCCACCAGAATATGGACTTCCCTCGGATAGTCTTGTACGCCTAGCAGATGGAAGCGACACATATGAGGGAGAGAGAGGCCAAGAGGGCCTGGACTTATAGTTATGGATTTTCTCTATCGACATCAGGTGGTGGGCACCGACAACAGGCCCATCAGAGGTCATCAGCCCCAACATCTTCAGCATTGAGTATGCCATCTAGGCCTAAGCAAAATTAGAGGGGGCGAACATCAGGCTTTAGGGTTCAAAGCAGCAGACTCACAAATTCTAGTATTCCAGTTTGCCTCAGATGTGGTCGAGGGCACACGAGCTAGTTCTTAGCAGGTACAGGTGCTTGTTTTAGGTGTAGGAAGCCCGAACACATGCTCAGAGATTTCCCAACAACGATACATGATCATGATGGAGGCCGAGGCCTAGTTTCTAGTTCAGCAGCCCCACCCGTACGCTCAGCACATCAGAGGGTATTTACCAGCACAGGTGGCAGTCAGTGCCAAAATAGATTTTATTCCTTAGCATCCCACCAGGAGTAGGAGATCTCCTCGGATGTAGTCATTGGTATCTTATGAGTTTTCAATCTTGATGTTTATGCGTTGTTAGATTCGGGGGCTACCTTGTCTTTTGTGACACCTTATGTGGCTAGTAGCTTCGGAGTCCGTCCCGAAGTCTTGTCAGAACCCTTCTTAGTCTCTACTCTAGTAGGTGATTTAGTTATAGCTAGATGGGTGTATAGAGGTTGCCTTTTCTCAGTCCTTCAAAATGTCACCTCAGCAGATTTGATAGAGTTAGCCATGACTGATTTTGATGTTATCCTTGGCATGGATTGGCTATTTGCATGTTATGCCTCAATTAATTGTAGAACTTGGGCAGCAGAGTTCAGATTTCTGGGTGAGCCAGTCTTAGAATGGAAGGGTAGTTCAGTTGTGCCTGTAGGTCGATTCATTTCCTACCTCAAGGCCAGAAAGATGATTTCTAAGGGTTGTGTGTACCATCTGGTTAGGGTTAAGGATGCAACGTTCAATACCTCGACGATCAAGTCTGTCCTTGTAGTATGTGAGTATCCAGAGGTCTTTCCTGATGATTTACCGGGAATCCCTCCTGAGCGGGAGTTTAATTTTGGTATTGACCTTCTTCTTGACACGCAGCCTATATCTATTTCTCCCTACAGAATGGCTCCAACTGAGATAAAGGAGTTGAAAGAACAGTTGAAGGACCTATTAGATAAGGGTTTCATTAGACTAAGAAAGTCTTCATTGGATGCACCAGTTCTCTTTGTCCGAAAGAAAGATGGTTCTCTTTGTATATGTATTGATTACCGGCAATTAAACAAGGTCACCATCAAGAACAGGTATCCTCTATCTAGGATTGGTGATTTATTTGACCAGCTTCAGGGTGCCAAGTGTTTCTCGAAGATAGATCTCAAATTCGGGTACCATCAACTTAGAGTTTTGGAGAGCGACATCTCGAAGACAGCCTTTAGGACGTGGTATAGTCATTATGAGTTTGTAGTTATGTCTTTTGGACTAACAAATGCTCCTGCAACTTTTATTGATGACATCCTAATATACTCTCGGAACAAGGAGGAGCATGCCGTTCATTTGACAATAGTGCTTCAGATTCTCAAGGATCACCAATTATATGCCAAATTCAGCAAATGTGAGTTTTGGCTGAACTTCGTGGCATTTTTGGGCCATGTTGTATCAAGTAAAGGCATAACGATGGAATAGAAACGGTGAAGAATTGGCCTAGACCGGTCAATCCTTCAGATATTCAGAGCTTCATGGGTTTAGCTGACTACTATAGAAGATTCATAGAAGGTTTCTCATCGATTGCAGCACCTTTGACCAAATTGACTTAGAAGAAGGTGAAATTCCAATGGTCGGAGGCTTGTGAGAAGATCTTTCAAGAGTTAAAGACTTGACTTACCTCAGCACCGGTGTTAACTCTACCGGAGAGTACTAATGGTTTGATGGTGTATTGTGATGCTTCAAGGATCGGACTTGGCTGTGTATTGATGCAACACGGAAAGGTTATAGCATATGCCTCTAGACAGCTGAAGGTTCATGAGAAGAATTACCGACCCATGATCTTGAATTAGCCGCTGTGGTATTCACCTTGAAGATTTGGAGGAATTATTTATACGGGTTCCACGTGGATGTGTTTATGGACTACAAGAGTTTACAATATGTGTTTACCCAGAAGGATCTCAATCTTCGGCAAAGGAGGTGGTTGGAGATACTCAAGGACTATGATATGAGTGTGCTTTACCATCTGGATAAGTCCAACATAGTGGCAGACGCACTTAGTAGACTCTCTATGGAAAGTGTGTCCCATGTGGATGAGGGGAAGAAGGAGCTGGTGAAAGATGTGCATCGACTTGCAAGGTTGGGAGTTAGGTTGGTTGACTTGATCGATGGCGGTATCATTGTTCAGAATGGATCAAAATCATCGTTGGTGACTGATGTAAAGGCTAGACAAGATGAGGACCCTATTTTGGAAAAGTTAAAGGAAGCGGTTCAAAATCAAAAGGTAGAGGCCTTCTCCAAAGGGGAAGATGGTGTGCTTCGATACCAAGGTCGCTTATGTGTTTCGGATGTTGATGATTTGAGGAGCCGGATGTTGCACGAGGCTCATGGATCTAGGTATCCAATCCATCCAGGTGCCACCAAGAGTACCATGACTTAAGAGAAGTTTATTGGTGGAATGGCATGAAGAAGGACATTGCAAAGTTCATAGCTAGGTGTCTGAACTATCAACAAGTAAAGGTTGAGCATCAGAGACTGGGAGGCGTGCTTCAGGATATCAATATTCCTACTTGGAAGTGGGAAGAAATCAATATGGACTTCATCACAGGTTTACCTCGTACTCGTGGACAATATGACTTCATTTGGGTTGTGGTAGATAGGTTGACCAAGGCCACTCATTTTCTACCGGTCAAAACCACGGATTCAGCAAAGGATTATGCCAAACTATATATCTCGGAGCTAGTTCAATTGCATGAAGTGCCCTTGTCAATCATATCAGACAGAGGTACCCAACTTACCTCTCAGTTTTGGAGGTCATTTAAAAAAGGACTAGGTACTCAGGTTAAGCTCATCACATCATTTCACCCGCAAACGGATGGTCAAGCAGAGCGGACAATTCAGACTCTCGAAGACATGTTGAGAGCATGCGTGATTGACTTCAGAGGTAGTTGGGATGAGCATTTTCCTCTTATCGAGTTTGCATACAATAACAACTATCATTCCAATATTCAAATGGCCCCGTTTGAGGCCGTCTCTGGGCGGAGATGTAGATCGCCCATTGGTTGGTTTGAGGTTGGTGAAGCGGCAATGATAGGACCAGATTCGATTCATGAGGCTATGGAGAAGTTTCAATTGATAAGGGACAGGTTGAAAACTGCTCAAAGTCGCCAAAAGTCCTATACCGATGTGAGGAGGAGGGAATTGGAATTCGAGGTGTATGATTGGGTGTTTCTGAAGGTATCTCCCATGAAGGGGGTGATGCGGTTTGGAAAGAAAGGAAAACTCAACCCTCGTTATATTGGGCCTTACCGGATTGTAAGCTGGGTGGGCAAGGTGGCATATGAATTGGAGTTACCCTCAAAATTAGCTTTTGTGCATCCGGTATTTCATGGATCGCTCTTAAATAAGTGTTTGGGTGATCCAGCTCTGGTTGTCCCGGTGGACAGTGTTGGTGTGATAAACAGTCTCAGTTATGAGGAAGTTCCGGTGGAAATATTGGATCGTCAAGTTTTAAGGCTAAGGAACAAGGAAGTAGCTTCAGTTAAAGTGTTGTGGAGGAATCAGCATGTTGAGGGAGCTATGTGGGAAGCCGAAGCGGATATGATGGCTAGTACCTGCATTTATTCTCTACCGATTCAATTCCAGTTTGAGGTATCAGTTTTTCCCTAAAACCCTAATTAGTTTTCATGTTCAGTTCATGTGCCCAAGTTTCTTTTATGTATATGGATGTATGTATCATTCGTGAATTCAGTTCAACTATGTAGTTTGAATTGGGGTTAATCATTCCATTAGTTTTCGGTTTAAATAATCAATATTTGAATATGATGATTGCATTTCTATGCTTTTCTTTATGTTTTCCAACATTCGAGGACAAATGTTCTAAAGGGAGATATATTGTTATACCCCGGAAGCCCAAGGATTAGACCCAGGAGTTGAAACGAAGAAAAATTAAAATTTGGCATCAGGTACCAGGACGGGTCGTGAGGTGACCCATGGGAACAACCCATGAGTCGTGATGTGACTCATGGTGAGGCCCAGATGATGATTTTGAAATCAGGAAATTGAATCCCTACTGACGTGACCACGAGTCGTGGTCAGGCCTTACGACTCGTTAGGTCGATCGGGGGGAGTGATGAGTGAGAAAAAAGAAGGAAGTGGGCAGTGTACCTAACGGAAGGACCCCACAAGTTGTGGTCAGTCACCACGATTCGTGGGAAGGTTCGTGAGCAGCAGGGTAAAAATTTAATCAAGGTTGAGGCAGTGTATATGGCGAGTGGTGACCACGAGTCGTGGTCACCAGTAACGGATCGTTAAGACACCCATCATGAGCCCAGATGTTTTGATAAGTAGTGCACTCGACGGATCATGCCACGAGTCGTGGTCAGAGGGGACGAGTCGTTATGTCCCTTGTGGGGACTACCTGGAAGTTATTTTCTAAGAATTTAGTAAGGGCTTTTCTGTATTCCTAAGATCCTAAGGCCTAAACTACGTCGTTTTAAGTTATGAATGATGTATTTTAAGAGGGTTAAGTTCATTTTAGGCCATATTCATTCATGCATGCAAGATCAAAGGTTAGAGGGGGTGATCAATCTTGTTCTTCGTCAAATTCTTTTCAATTCCTCTTGGGAAATCAGAGAAGTGTAAGAATCAACCTTAATCAAGTATGTAGGGTTATGAATGGGTGAATTCTCATACACCCATTTCATGCCCCACCTTGGGAGGCATGACTAACACCTAGTGCCACACTGGAATCTGACTGACCTGGTTAGGCTTATGCATATCTGGATCAAACCTGCAACATCACTCAAGAAAACAATGGGCTATATCTCGGCTGTAAACACAGCCTCCAGCCGACAAGGTCTTGTAGCGACCTGTAAAAGAAAACAGCTAACCAGCAACAGACCATAACAGGGAATCCTATGCGGGTCGACCAGACCACCATGCTATCTAGTTATATCTGAAATAAAAATCAGATGCTATACTAGGCCCCACATGGCCAACACGTAAAATAAGACGTATATGGGCTCCACACGGCCAACAACAGCTAACTAACTGAAAACTGTAGTCTGCAAGCCTTTAAGAATACAAATAGTGGTCGGGACAGGTCCCCGACCTACCCAATGCTATACAAAGAATGACTGAACCTCTACCACTTGGCAACTCCGGGTGAAAGGAGCTGGCCAATAGCTGACTCTGAATAGCTGCTACTGATGACCCTAAATTCTGTCTTTCTAAACCTACCGGCAAGTAATACAGCGCCTAGGGGAGGGCGTCAGTACAATATGTACCGAATATGTAAGGCAGTAAATAAGCTAATAAAGACTGGAAATAAATAGAAAAAGAAGGGTAGGAAGATTAACCTATCGGCTTGCTTATTCGTAATCTGCATCTAACAAAACACTACATGTACGTGAGCTAAGACTATGTGATTACACATTCATAAACTATAACTGGCAGGCAAGAATACAACCAAGAACCTAACCGGCCGCCCATAAGCCTGAAAGGTACGAACAACATAGAAGAACCTACCTGGGCCCCCATAAGCCCCGACAGGTACAAACAAGGTATACTTCTACTGCCTGGCTATAAGAAGTTGTGGGCATACTGTAACTAGGGATTACTTATTCTCTGAATACACGTCTGAGCCTAATAGGCTACTGTGGCGTGTTTGTGTCCGAACTGTCTGGCTGTGTAACTGGACCCCGAGCCTTGGCTCGACTATGGGTAATAACGTAACCTCGGATAGCTGGACCCTGATCCTTGGCCCGACTATGGGTCATAATGCAACTGCTGTATTTGGATCCCGAGCCTTGGCTCAACTATGGATAATGCTATGACTGCTGTAACTGGGCCCCTAGACTTGGCTCTACTATGGGGTGTAATGTAATCTCCAATAACTGGACCCCGGGCCTGGGCCCGACTATGGGCCATAATGGAACTTTTATGACTAGGCCCTGAGCCTTGGCTCGACTATGGGTCGTAATGTAAGCTCCTAAATTAGATATGGCCCTTAAGACCTCACTTTGATTCCTTCGGACATCATACTGCTCCGGTGTCCATTACTTTATAGGCAATAGCATTCATACCCGAAATATCTTATATGATAACTAAACTGGCTAAGGTACTCTGACGAGGGTTACTATTTTGTCACTATCGTCTCAATGTTATTCATAAGAGCTGGCCATGACAGGTTTTCTTTAGGATACTTGCCCTCTGCGTAAAACAACTGTGGGGCTACTATTAGTCGGATATGCTCCTGAGCAGTCAGCCTTAACATCCCATAGGTAGCTTATTACAACTCTTAGCCTGGAGGTAATACTGTAAAACTGTGGTTCTAGTCCCTTGGATGCTAACTGAGTCTGTTCAGATTTCATATGCCTTCTTTGGGCGGTTCCTAACCTCGTAGGTGTGTTTATTTGGATTTAGTCGTTCCTCGCAATATGTACTTGGATATCTTACAAGAGTAAGTTGGGGCATTGGCCCTGTATCTAGCTACTAACAAAACTTCACCCCTTAGGGTATCTACTGTTCTATCAGGCTGATACAACTGAGGTGGTGCCCTGAGTGATTTGTTGCGATAGCACCACGTCGACTAAAGCTATCTGTCACTGGGAATAGCCACTATATGGCGGACTGACCTTCAACTCTCCAGGCAACTCTGGTACCACTGACTCTAGGGTGCGGCCTTACTCACATAATTCTAGCTCTGGAGGCGTCAAGATACGCCAATGGTCTTTGGGCGAGTTCTATTGACAATACAGGTGCCATATTGATTGTTATATCACCCGGCTGCGCCTATGCTGTTCAACTTACTAACTCAGTCCCAATAACTGTCCACGAGCTTCTAGGGTCTAGGCCTGACAATATAACGTCTGATTCTACTAACACTGAACTGAAGAACAAAGGAATTTCTATGATGCCCCTAGCGTGTGACACACTTGACATGCTGTTTCTTGACGAGAGACACTGTGGTATAATCTATATACGTTTTCTAGCAGCTAACTAGAACTTATATAACCGTAGTCTACTGATAGCAGCTAATAAAAGCATATCTGATCCTTATATACCAACGACAGTTAATTACAACATATCTAATCACAATTTACTGTTAGCGACTATCTACAGCATATGGAATCGTTATTTCTACTCGAGAACATAAGTCATAACACTACACGACGAGAATAACTTTCTGAGGGTTAAGTCTTACATACCTTGATTGTCGTTTTTTGAATAACCGCTGGTTTTCCACTTGTATTGGCCAGCTCTCTTCGGCTATAACCGGTATACTGGGAGAAAGAGATGAATTTCAATACCAAATTCGGCGTAAAACGATAACTTTTAATACCAATATTGACTATACTTCAACTTAACAAAACACGGCCGAAAATGTATTATTTCCGGAGAGTTCAGAAGGGAGAAATTCTTACTTGAAGCCTGTGATCATATAGAAATTAGTTTGAAGCAATTCTGACAACTTCGGCTCGACGGGTTTACGATTCGCCCGGCGAATTTCACAAAAATAACTCTGTAATAATGATCCCTGTGGGCTTAAACTTCAATACCCAAAGTTAATTGGAAATTGGACGGCGTTTGGTAGCGTAATTGGACGAAAAACCATTAAAAACCCCTGCTTTTCCTCACTCTGGCCGAAGTCTCTTATTGCAAATGATTTAAGAATCAACAGAGGGGCCCTATATAATGCTTGGGCGGTGGCAGGGGGTGTGCCTCATGCCTCCCATTGAGGCTGCCACCCTGGCACGCCACGCCTCCCATTGAGGCTACCATCCTGGCGCCTCGCGCCTCCCATTGAGGGTGCCATCCTGGCACCTCGCGCCTCCCATTGAGGTAGCAAGCCTAGCGCACCGTGCTGGCTAGTGCACTGCTGGCTGGCGCATCATGACCTAGTCTCGCCCAACCCTGCTTCCAAGGCTTTTCTTCCACACACTTCACGCTTTTCTTACTTTTCACAAATTCATGTGCACACTTACTAATTATTAACTTTTACGGGGTATAATACCCATGCTCAATCCCTCTTTATATCATGAAATTTATATGTCTAATCTATGGGGTTTTAACCCAATGCATGAAATTCCTAAATTCTATACATAGGTATGATTTAAATATATTTCTACTATTGAATTATGAAACATGGGAAAGTTTTATATTGTTTTCAATTAAAAAGCATGTTTCAAGTTTTATGAATTAAAAAGCCCATTGATGAAAGTTCATGAAAGATGAGATTTGTGATGAATGTATGATTATAATGAGAGATAATGATTAAAGTATTTTCAAACTACCCATGTTTATAATCATGTTTTTGATGTGAATTGAGTATTTTCAAGCATGAAAAAATATTGGGCAATGCCCACATGTTTAAGTATGATTTATGATTTCTCGAATCAAGCTTACCACATAGTTTTATTAGCGAAGACTCCCAATTATCTTTCAGCTTGTGGTATGGTTTGAGTTAAAGCTTCTCATATGCATGATTTCGTATTTGAGATGTATTTGATTATTTAGCGTTGTCAATTGACAATATTAAGCTTCATTGAAAAATGATGGAGAGCATATGCATATTTTTGGGAGTAGTGTCTAGCACCAAGTAGGCTAAGGGTCGATCACCCTATGCCTCATAACTACGCGCCAACGTTGGTTTATACTTATATATTTATTACTTCGGGACCTCCCTTGTGAGCTATCCCCTTTCTTATTGGGCCACGAGCTTGATATCGATATCATGGTATCGTCCTTAGCCCTGGCAAGGCTTTGGATGGCTCTACCCACTTGAGTGTTATAGTTGGGACCACATAAGCTCTATCATGGTATGTCGGTTAAAAGAAAAGTCTCCCATTGTTCCTCATGATTTCAGTTATGCATGTTTATAATTCATGAGATTTCTATATCTACATATGTTCTAAAGCACGTTTGACTCAATGTACAGTTTTACTCATGACTATCAGATTTCAGCTTTGAGTCAATCAATTCAGTTATGATGTTATGTTATGTTATGATAAGATCATGATTTCAAAAAGAATGCATGCAAGCCCTATTCTCAGATTCTTATTGTTTATGATTTATATTATGTATGTCTTTAAATTATTTTACTTAAGCGGTTTTACTTACCTTGCATAGTCGGTACATTCCACGTACTGATCGCATACTCTATGCTATATCGTTTCATGATATAGGACCCGACTCTCAGGCTCAACCCAGTTCATAGTCAGTCTTCAGAGTTAGCATCTTACATTGTTGGTGAGTCCTCATCTCCCGAGGACTAGACTTATTCGAATTTCCTTTATGTATTTTCAGTGTCAACTTTATTGAGTTAGTTGGGGTCTTGTCCCATCAACTCGTCATGTTTAGAGGCTTTTCAGACAAAGGATGTGTCAGCTATAGATTGTGTATTCTGATGTTATGTTTAATTTAGGATTCCACTATGATTATCTTTTTGACTCTTCTATTTTAGTAATTAAGTTAGATGTATGTTCATGCCATGGGTCGACTTTGATTCTCTCGAGGCTCCTCGCCCCATGTTGCGTTTCGGGCCTTCATTCGGGTCAGGACAATCTGGCTCTCAGTCCCAGAGATACAGTGCCAGCATCAGGTATCCAGCTTGCCCTAGGTGTGGCAAGAACCATCTAGGAGAGTGTCTTCAGGGTCGAGAGGGTTGTTTTGATTGTGGACAACTTGGTTATCGGCTTAAGGAATTCCTGTCAGTAGGACGGGGAAGGTCACAATCCACTACTTCAGCAGCTCAGCAGGTCGACTAGCACAACAGGCCAACACTTCAGGTACGGATGGCGGCTAACACCAAAACCATTTTTATGCATTATTTCTTATCAGGATCAGGAGAGCTCACCTGATGTGGTCACGAGTATGTTACATCTTTTTCATCTAGACGTGTATGCCTTACTAGATCCAGGAGCCACACTTTTGTTCGTGACTTCGTATGAGTAGTCCAGTTCAATATCAATCCAGAGGTCCTCTCAGAATCATTCTCAGTCTCCACCCCAGTTGGCAAGTCAGTTAGAGCCAGCCGGTGTATAGAAACTGTCCAATCTCAGTCTTCAATAAGGTCATTCCAACTGATCTTGTAGAGTTAGACATGGTCGACTTTGACCTCATTCTTAGCATGGATAGGTTACACTACGGTTATGCCTCAGTCGACTGCAAAACTAGAGTTGTCAAATTTCAGTTTCCTAATGAGCCAGTGTTAGGGTGGACGGGCAGTAGTTCAACGCCTAAGGGTCGGTTTATTTCCTACCTTAAGGCACATAAGCTTATTTCCAAAGGGTGCATTTACCATTTAGTTCGGGTCAAGGATTCCAGTTTTGAGACCCCAACTAACCAATCAGTCCGAGTTGTCAGTGATTTCCTTGATGTGTTCCTTGAAGATCTTCCCGGAGTTCCTCCTGAGCGGGAAATAGACTTCGGTATAGACCTTATCACAGATACTCAGCCCATCTCATCCCTCCTTATAGAATGGCTCCAGCTGAGCTTAAGGAGTTGAAGGAGCAGCTAAAAGACCTTCTTGATAAGGGTTTTATCAGACCTAACATCTCTCCCTAGGGTGCTCCAGTACTGTTCATGCAAAAGAAATACGGTACCCTCAGAATATGAATCGATTACCGTCAGTTGAACAAGGTCACAGTCCAGAACAGGTATCCCCTATCTAGAATTGACAATAATCTTGGGCAGATTTATATGCCCAAGTGATACTCAAAAGTATCATTTTCGCCTTGTTTATCTAGCAATGCGTATACATTTTCATGTAATTGGTAATAAAATGTGAATTTATACTAACCAACATGATTAGCATTGTTTTGTAGGTAAAATGTGATTTCGAGGAGCTAAAATGCATGTTGGATGATATCGGAGTTGGACTTGGAATCGAGCACGAAAAAAGGCATTGGACTGCACAAATTAAAGGGGCTCCGCGATGGAGCCGTGTCACGATGCCATCGCGGAGGCATTCTGCCTGGAGGGTGAAAATTCATCAATTTCCAGTGGAGGTTCGCGACAGCTCCGTGGCACGGTGGCTAGCCTCCACGTTGCACGCCGTGCCACATTGGTGTTATATTCCCGGACCCCCAATTCCAGTGAGGGTCCGCGTCCACGGCGTGTCACGGAGGCAGTGCTCCGCGATGCACTCCGTGACACGTTGCTCATTATTCCGGAAAAAATTCTCACTAGTATAAATAGAACACTTAAGTGTATTTTTCATAATTCAGACTTGGTGGAGCAGGGACGTGGGTTACAGGCAGTTGAGGGACGAAAAGTTCAGGGTTTTTTCTCTCTCTCTTTCTTCTCTAATTCAATTGTTTGTATGATTAACACTTGTTTTAGGATGACTAATCCACAAATGAGTGGCTAATTCCCTTCCTTGCTGAGGTTATGAACACTTGTGATGAATTTTGATTATTAATCATCTGGTTTTTCATCTTTTTCTTCCATGTTGTTCTATTAATTCTTGTTCTTACTGCATTGGTGTGTGGCCTACATTAATGTACATCTAAAAAGTCCGATTTCACTCGAGAGAGCACGAAATTGGAAAGTTGTGAATTAATAGGATATTGTTCTTTCCTTGATTTGGGAAAATTGAGTTTTGATGTGCTTACCTGATAGAAATATACTTGAAAGCCATATTAGTCAATTTAGGAATCGAAATTGTATTGCTAGGTCATGAATTGCATTTGATCACAAAAATGTAGACGGATGGTTTATGATTCTTAAGTGAGATTAAATACGAGAGTTTTAATCTCTTGGCTAATGTTCTTGTCTAGCAACTGGAAGAAAAGATTAACCAATTTATGATGATAATCAGTTTCATTACATGTTCTTTACCTCGGCATGCTCATATCCATAGTTTAAATTCAAAGTAGATAATTGTTAGTAGTTATAGTATGGAATTTATAAAACAAATTATTCACTTTTTGGTTACGTTGTTGTCAGCATATTTAGAAGTGAAATATAGTATAGTATACTTAAGCAAACTTCACTTAATCCGAGTCTCTGAGGGATCGATACTTGGCTTACTAAAGCCACTTACTAATTGTTCGACCACGTGCACTTGCGTGTCGGTTTAGATACCCATATAACACACCGAACAAGTTTTTGGCGCCGTTGCCGGGGACTTGGCAATTGGTGAAATTGTGTTAAGTGTAAATTTACTGTATTTTTATTTTCTTTTCTTAAGTGTTGACAACTTGGTCTTAGCCTGTATTTTGCAGACTTAATTGCTGTGAACACTGGCAAGAGACAAAGAGCTGGTGGAATCTTATATAGAGCCTGAACGTATATTTCATAGTAAACGAAGAGAAGCTCTACGAAGGAAGCTGCAGTTGCTCAGACAGACTATTACGGAGCAACAAAATCCACCGGTTGTGAGGGCAGTGTTAGTGCCCGAAGAAACAGCAGCAAGGCCGGTTCGCGAGGTGGCAATCCCACATGCCAACAATGTTTCATCCAGTATCTGCAAACCAGAGCCTAGAGGGAGATTTGAACTCAAGCAAAATATGGTGCAACTGTTGCACACAAGCGGGCAATTTACCGGTCTCCCTCATAAAGACCCACAACAGCATCTCCAAAACTTTTTGGAGATAAGTGACACTTATATACCTGCTGGAGTGTCACCTGATTATGTTCGGCTAACATTATTTCCGTTCTCAGTACTCGGAGAAGCCAAGAGGTGGTTGAAAGCTGAGCCACCAAATTCTATTTCAACGTGGGATGATCTTGCATGAAAGTTTTTGATAAGGTTTTTTCCCTCTGGCAAAACAGCAAAGACTTAGAAGTCAAATTCTAAGTTTCAAACAGAGAGAGGGAGAAAATTTATATCAAGCCTAGGAGAGATTTAAATCCATGTTGCGGGACTGTCCTCATCATCATCAGTCCAATGACGTGTTGGTGCACACATTTATTGAGGGTTTGGAACCCCATACCAAAATTTTGCTAGATTCAGCAGCTGGAGGGCAAGCGCTGGAAAAGACTTATGAGGAGCTGTACACCTTGCTAAACCGGATTTCACAGGGCAATCCAGAATGGAATGCTGAGTCATCACGAGGTGGAACAAGGAAAGCAGCAAGAGTGCTTGAAGTTGATGGATTCACAGCTATCGCTGCACAGATAGCTGCCTTGCAAAATCAATTGAACAACCACTTCAGCAACATGACTTTGAACCAGCCTTCAGCTCCAGTTAATGCAGTCCAGCAAATGTGGTGTGAAGTTTGTGGAAGCAGTGAGCACTCTGCCGAGTGCTGTAGAGCCAACCCTGATTCGGTTAACTTTGTGGGCAATGCACAAAGAAATCATCAGCAGTATGGGAGTAGCTACAATTCAAATTGGAGGAACCATCCAAATTTTTCATGGGGTAGCAACAACCATCAAGGCCAAAGTGCGGGTCAGGGTATACAAAGGAGTCAAGGAGGGCAACAGAACTACCAATCTCAATTCAGAACTAACAATGCCCCTCCTCCACCACCATCACCCAGCATTGAGGAGATGTTCAAGACCATGATCGCTAATCAAGCGCAATTGCAGGCTGACTATGTTAAATTGGCAGCCGAAGTGAAAAATAACCAGTTAGCGACCAACGCTCTTGAGTATCAATTTGGGCAATTTGCTAGTGCCCAAAATACAAGGCCCAGAGGAGGACTGCCGAGCGACACAGATCCGAATCCGAAGTAGGTAAATGCAGTGACCACAAGAAGTGGTTTGCAGCTGAAGGAGGTGGAACCAGAAAGACCACCTCAAAATTCGGGAGCAGCAGAAGTTGAGGGGGAGCAAAGTTTGGAAAGGGGGAAGACCAAAGAAGCTGAATCAGAAAGACCTCCACCCCCGTTCCCTCAACGACTCAAGAAACACAAGGAGGAGGCGTGTTTCAAGAAATTCATGGAGGTGCTTAAACAGGTACATGTTAACTTACCTCTTGTTGATGTCTTGCAGGGAGTGCCTAAATATGCTAAATACATTAAAGACATCGTGGCCAACAAAAGTCGTTTGACTGAGTATGCCACAGTGGCTTTGATGGAGGAGTGCACTTCCCGGATCCAAAACAGACTGCCCACGAAGTTAAAAGACCCTAGAAGTTTTACTATCCAGCTTACTATTGGGCAGAGCATCCGAGCTCGTGGATTGTGTGACTTGGGGGCAAGTATAAATCTGATGCCATCTTCGGTATTTAGAAAGTTGGGTCTAGGGAGTCCTAGACCTACAACCGTAATCTTGCAGTTGGCAGATCGATCCTTAGCTAGGCCGGATGGCATTGTTGAGGATGTTCTAGTGCAAGTTGGCTCCCTAATTTTTCCGGTAGATTTTATTGTTCTGGATTTTGAACCAGACGCGGAAGTCCCATTTATTTTGGGACGACCCTTCTTGGCAACCGGGAAAGCATTAATCGATGTAGGTGCGGGGCAACTTACAATGCGAGCACACGACAAGGTAGAGGTGTTCGATGTGTATAAAGCACCCAAGCTCCCGATGGTGCATGAAGAACTCTCGGTGATCAATGTGATTGATCATGGTAATGCTAAGCAGATGAAGCACTCCCGAGAGTTATTGGGAAGACCACCAGATAGGTGTAAGCACTACTGGGGGGAGGACAATGATCGTGAGAAATCGTCCATCACCCTAGCGGACAATTGAGCGTAAATGACGTCGAGTCGAGACGGTAAACCAGGCGCTGCACGGGAGGCAACCCGTGAATTTTTTTTTTTCTTTCATTTTATAAAGTGTAAATAGATTTTACTTTTTCTTTTTCTTGATTTATTACAAAATTTTTCGTTTTAGTTAGTATTTTTATTTTTTAGTTAGGTGAAACCTATTATTCTAACCAATTTTGTTTAGTGAGATGATTTTCAGGTCAAACGGAAGAAAATGTGCACAGAATCGTGAAGGAAAAGGCGAGGTATGAAAAATTAATAAAATGTAGAAGACAGTGAGCTGGGGCGATAGCTCCGTGTCACGGAGGAGGACCTCTGCGTTACCCTTCTTGACACGTTGAGGTGTAATCCGGAAATTTTACAATTTCCAGAAAGTTGTCGCGATGGCTCCGTGTCACGGAGGCAGTGCACCGCGATGCACTCCGTGACACGTTGCCGTGTAAATTGTGACGGGTCACACCGGGTTGCCGGGTGACCCGCGTGTTTTCTACCTTTTAAACCCCGATTTCTCCCTTTTTTCCCTCATTTTCATTTTCCTCCGCGACCAAACGTCCCAAAACCCCTCCCCCACCAACGTGCCACGGCTTAAGGCAACAAATTACCAAGTTTTCTTCGCTTCTTCAACGTTAAGGTATGTTTTCCGATTCTCTCTCAAGTTTTTGTCGATTTTATTCGAAATTAAGCATGGGAGGTGAGATAAATCGCCCTAAGTCAAAATTTAGCATGAATTCAAGTAAATTGTTGATTGATAAATGTTCGGAATGTCATAATGATCGTTTGAACTTGTCGGTTGCATGAATTATTCGAATTTGATAGAAGAAATCAATTCTAGGGCTTGTTATTGAATTTGAAGTTGGTAATGTGTCAAAATCATGAATTGTATGCCGAGTTGTATGTGTTGAATGGGTTGAATCGTTGTACAAATTGTTTGAATGTTAATAGACGACGAATTCTCGGGTTTGGGGAAAATAATGAAAATTTGTTCAAATTTGGTTGGTTGTATAGGTTAATGTGTATAGAATTTTTGTTGTTGTTTTTGTTTCGTTGTTTTTCTTTGCTAAGTGCGATGATTAAAATGTTATCGATGGTAGTGATTGGGATTAGCTGTACAAAGTCTGAGTAGTACGCAGAAGTTATACCGTCAAATTTTTGTTTGAACGCACTAAGCATGATTGTATAGCTGGTTGTTTGGTGTAAATAAAGTTATTCTTGCCGTAGTATCGTAATTGTAGCTAAAGGACTAAGTGTGGGGTGAACCTAGCTAACCCGACCTTAGCCGAAGTTAATATTCATTTAGCTTGACATTGAGCTTGTTTACTTGTGTTGACAGGTAAAATGGCAAGCAGGCAAGATAAAGGTAAGGGTGCATCAACTTCAGGCACCGGAAGAAAGCGACTTAGATTGGGCACAGCAGTCCTAGCTGCACTAGCAGTTCCACGCGGCCAGCGCCGCCAATACGGAATGAGATGGGTGACTGACGAGGGGAAAAAGTGGTATGCCAAGCACAAAGAGAATAAATATTTCCCCGAGGAGCATATAGCACGGGAGCCGTTAGCACAGGAGTTCCCTAGAATGGTTCACCGGATCGAGGCAGCTGGGCTCGGTTTCATATTTCAGGAGCCCAAAGAATGCAACTTGCACCTGGTCCGGGAGTTCTATGCAAATTGGAACCCGTCAATAAGAAGCCACACCATCAAGATCAGAGGGCAGATAGTCACTCTGGAACCCCACCAGCTAAATGCCATCATCGGAGCGCTGGACACAGACGCCCACGTTCTCCGCCAGCTGAACATTACCCCACCGTATGCCGACATCAGACTCACACTGTGTGGGGCTAGATCCATAGCTAGATGGAGCAGACACAAAGAAAGGGGCTACCACCAGACTCTGCCATATTCTCAAATGAACAGGGAAGCCCGAATCTGGCGGAAGATAGTCTGATCGCGCCTAATCCCGGGGGTACACATGACTGATGTGACCCGGGACCGTGTTTGCCTGGTGTACGCCCTGATGAAAGGGCTGGAGATTAATGTCGGGGCGGTCATCATATCCGCCATGAAGAGAGCCTGATTGCACTAGGGCCACAGGTATGGTTTCGGTGGACTACTCACCACCTTTCTCAGAGGCCTCGACGTCGAGGAGGAGGCTTTGGATTATATCCCGCAGTTGGAGCGGCGGGCCTTGGATGTGACCAAAACTAAGGCCCCCGACACCACCCATGGGCCAGTGCTGACACTTGGCGAGCGACATGCTCGTGATGACCAGTACATGGCGCGGATGTATGGGATGCAAATGCTCCAGCTCAGGATAGGTGGGAGACCATCCACGGAGGAGGAGCTATGGCAACTCGAGCTAGATTACCCGTTTGGCGAAAAACGCCAAGGCTCTATGCCGAGTGGGGCTAGTCTTTGTAGAGCCCACAGACGATGACGTCCCCACGGACGAGGAGACACGTCAGGAGGACTCCGATGTGGAGTCCGATGACGACGACGGAGGCGACTCGGACATGGGAGATGAGGCAGCAGCACCTGATGAAGAAGTGGAATACTTTGACTGATCAGGGAGTTCCACCACCCAATTTTGTGATTTTTAATTCTTGTGAACACTGGGGACAGTGTTCGGTTTAAGTGTGGGGTGGGAGTAGTTAGGTGCTGGGCTGGGCTGGTTTGCTTGTATGCTTTCCTCTGTATATTTACATGTTTTGTTTCCCTGTGTTTGTGAATTTTTAAACTATTCTGTATCTGTACATATTTGTGGAATTGATGTGTGTTGTGGAATGTTACCAGCTGATTCTGTAAAAATTTTTTGTAAATATTTTTTCTTATCGAAATGATCGATATTTTTAAAATTTTGTGAAAATATTTTGTTCATATTTAAAATATTTTGTAAATAATTTTTCTATCGAAATGATCGACGTTTTGCAAAATTTTTCAATTTTTATTTTGGGTTTCTCGGCGTTTGTTTTCGGTTCTTTTATCGAGAATAGTCCCATTGAACTGACGTCATAGTTAGTGACCGTTCCCTATGATGGATGGATGACGACCGTCTTAAGGGAAATGTAGTCGTTAGGAGTAGATTTGTTTCAATTAATTTTTCGTTTTTCTTTGGTGGATTGCATCCCGAAACCTGTAGTTACTATATGGTTGCGAAATCTTGGTTGCGTGTTGTAACTGGTATTCAAAATGCAAAAGTGATTCGTATGAAAGCATGCAAACTTGTAAATATGTTGAGATACCTAGGCTGTAGAGTTCGAGTCGGTGTGATTGAGGCTTAATGTTTGAATTTGTGTAATTAGCTGATTGAAGAATCTGTGAATGCATCTTGAATCGAGCATGTGCATAAAGTGTGAAGTGAGGTATTGTTATTCCATGCTATTGTGAAGTGTCTAGAACTTGCCTGGTGTGTGTACAAAACGAAATGAAGGAGGTGTATTGTTGGAAAGGATGTAGGCATTTCTTTGTTTTACCCGAGAGTTTCTAAATTTTTTCCTTGTCATACTCCCCCTTTCTGTGATTGTATACCCTAGTCAGCCCTTTGAGCCTTTAGCCTATTATCTCTTTCTTTTGTCCAAAAAGTATAAACTGAGCTTAATTCTTTCTTTTCATTAGCCGTAAAGTCTATACAAAACTCTTAAGCGCTTAAGAAGAAAATAATGTTCCCAAAGTGTCAAAGAGTGAGAATGGTGAAAAGAAAAAGAAAAGCAGAGTGAGGAAAGAAAAGAAAAGGTTGAAGGTGCACTTGCTATAAATAAACAATAATGAAGGTGCAAGAATAACCTTTGTTATTGTGTCAAATGTGCTTAAAGAAATGGGCCATACTAAAGTAAATCGTCAAGAATGGGATGATGAAAAAAAATAAAAGGATAAGAGAGAAACAATGTCCATGAGTTGATGGGAATGTGTTGCAAAGGAGCTTAAGGATGCTAGTGGCTAGTATTGGCTAATCCAATATATACTAGTTACATAGCTTCCATTACAACCCATTAAAGTCCTACGTGATCTTGCATTGCATTTCTTTATATTAGTGGAGTAATACACTAAGGGCAAGCTTATGGGTCATGACATGATGCATGTGAATTCTTTTGGGAGAGAGAGTGAAATTATTTTTACATGCCCCTACTTGAATGTTTGTGTGTCACATGAGCAAAAAGGGGGAAGATTCTCTTGAGTTGTGAGGGCACATGCTTGAGGAAAGACTGATTTTCGTGTCGGATATCTTGATTAGCTGATTTGCATGAGTTTGCAGATATCGAGAGTCGATTCTTAAAGTCTAGGAAGTCTTAATGTGTTGAAGGTCAGTGCATTGATAAGACCATGCATGTTTTCTTGATGATTTGCAATATTGAATGATTGGTATAACCGTAGCTTAAATTGTCGCACCATAGTAGCGAAGGTTGGGATGTAAATTGGATGAATGGTATGTTTGTTGTTCAAGGACGAACAAGGATTTAAGTGTGGGGTAAGTGATCTTGGGCAGATTTATATGCCCAAGTGATACTCAAAAGTATCATTTTCGCCTTGTTTATCTAGCAATGCGTATACATTTTCATGTAATTGGTAATAAAGTGTGAATTTATACTAACCAACATGATTAGCATTGTTTTGTAGGTAAAATGTGATTTCGAGGAGCTAAAATGCATGTTGGATGATATCGGAGTTGGACTTGGAATCGAGCACGGAAAAAGGCATTGGACTGCACAAATTAAAGGGGCTCCGCGATGGAGCCGTGTCACGCTGCCATCACGGAGGCAATCTGCCTGGAGGGTGAAAATTCATCAATTTCCAGTGGAGGTTCGCGACAGCTCCATGGCACGGTGGCTAGCCTCCGCGTTGCACGTCGTGCCACGTTGGTGTTATATTCCCGGACCCCCAATTCCAGTGAGGGTCCGCGTCCACGGCGTGTCACGGAGGCAGTGCTCCGCGATGCACTCCGTGACACGTTGCTCATTATTCTGGGAAAAATTCCCACTAGTATAAATAGAACACGTAAGTGTATTTTTCATAATTCAGACTTGGTGGAGCAGGGACGTGGGTTACAGGCAGTTGAGGGACGAAAAGTTCAGGGTTTTTTCTCTCTCTCTTTCTTCTCTAATTCAATTGTTTGTATGATTAACACTTGTTTTAGGATGACTAATCCACAAATGAGTGGCTAATTCCCTTCCTTGCTGAGGTTATGAACACTTGTGATGAATTTTGATTATTAATCATCTGGTTTTTCATCTTTTTCTTCCATGTTGTTCTATTAATTCTTGTTCTTACTGCATTGGTGTGTGGCCTACATTAATGTACATCTAAAAAGTCCGATTTCACTCGAGAGAGCACGAAATTGGAAAGTTGTGAATTAATAGGATATTGTTCTTTACTTGATTTGGGAAAATTGAGTTTTGATGTGCTTTCCTGATAGAAATATACTTGAAATCCGTATTAGTCAATTTAGGAACCGGAATTGTATTGCTAGGTCATAAATTGCATTTGATCACAGAAATGTAGACGGATGGTTTATGATTCTTAAGTGAGATTAAATACGAGAGTTTTAATCTCCCGGCTAATGTTCTTGGCTAGCAACTGGAAGAAAAGATTAACCAATTTATGATGATAATCAGTTTCATTACATGTTCTTTACCTCGGCATGCTCATATCCATAGTTTAAATTCAAAGTAGATAATTGTTAGTAGTTATAGTATAGAATTTATAAAACAAATTATTCACTTTTTGGTTACGTTGTTGTCAGCATATTTAGAAGTGAAATATAGTATAGTATACTTAAGCAAACTTCACTTAATTCGAGTCTCTGAGGGATCGATACTTGGCTTACTAAAGCCACTTACTACTTGTTCGACCACGTGCACTTGCGTGTCGGTTTAGATACCCATATAACACACCGAACAGACAACTTGTTCCACCAACTTCAGGGAGCCAACTGTTTCTCCAAAATAGATCTCAGTTCGGGGTATCATCAACTAAGAGTCAGAGAATGTGACATACTGAAAATAGCTTTCAGATTTCGGTATGGTCACTACGAGTTCATGTTTATGTCCTTTGGACTAACTAATGCCCCTGTAGATTTCATGGACCTGATGAACAGAGTCTTAAGCAGTATCTGGATATGTTCCTCATTATATTTATCGATGACATTTTGGTATACTCCAGGAATGAGGAAGAACATGCTAACCACCTGAGAATAGTGCTTCAGATGCTTAGAGACCGCCAGTTGTTCGCTAAGTTCAGCAAATGCGAATTCTGGTTGTAGTCTATGACTTTCCTCGGTCACATAGTCTCGGGTGAGGGTATTCAGGTAGATCCTCAAAAGATAGCAGCGGTGAAAGACTGGCCCAGACCTACCTCCCCAACCGAAATTGGGAGTTTCTTGAGTCTAGCTTATTACTACCGACATTTTATGGAAGGATTTTCCTCTATAGAATCCCTCTAACTAGACTGACTTAGAAGAAGGTGAAATTTCAATGGTCAGATGCGTGTGAGAAGAGTTTTCAGAAATTTAAAACTCAACTCACTACTGATCCAGTATTGACCTTGCCAGAAGGAATAGATGGGTTGGTTGTGTATTGTGATGCTTCCAGAGTTGGACTCGATTGCGTTCTAATGCAGCAGGGCAAGGTGATAGCCTACGCCTCCAAACAACTCAAGGTTCATGAAAAGAATTATCTGACTCATGACTTGGAGTTGGCAGTGGTGGTGTTTGCGTTAAAAAAATGAGACACTACCTTTACGAGGCTCACGTGGATGTTTTCACTGATCACAAGAGCCTCCAATATGTATTCAGCCAGAAAGACTTGAATCTTCATCAGAGAAGATGGTTAGAATTATTGAAGGATTATGACATGAGTGTGTTGTACCACCTAGGTAAAGCCAATGTGGTGACTGATGCCCTAAGAAGGTTGTCTATGGGGAGCGTGGCCCATGTTTAAGAGGGAAGAAAGGAGCTGGTGAATGATATTCACAGACTATCTTGGTTAGGGGTACAATTGGTTGATTCAGCTGAGGGTGGAGTGGTAACACAAAGTGGCTCAAATTCTTCTTTGGTTGTTGAAGTTAAGTCTAGATTGGATTAATATCCCATCTTACTTAAGCTTAAGGAAGCAGTTCTTGGAAAAGAAGTTGAGGCTTTCTCCAAAAGGGAAGATGGTGTACTCTGTTACCACGGTAGATTGTGCCTACCAGATGTGGGTGATTTGAGATAGCAGATCCTGGCTGAAGCACACAGTTCGAGGTATTCCATCCACCCTGGAGCTACTAAGATGTATTGTGATTTACGGGATATTTACTAGTGGAACGACATGAAGAGAGACATCGCTGAATTTGTAGCTAAGTGCCCGAACTGCCAGCAAGTCAAAGTAGAACACTAGAGACCGGGAGGTATGACTCAGGATATCAGCATAACCACATGGAAGTGGGAAGAAGTAAATATGGACTTTATTATGGGTTTACCTTAGACTCGTCGAAAACATGATTCCATCTGGGTAATAGTAGACCAGATGACTAAGTCAGCACACTTCCTTCCAGTTAAAACTACAGATTCAGTTGAGGACTATGCTAGGCTTTATATTCGTGAGTTAGTTAGACTTCATGGAGTTCCCTTGTCCATTATCTCAGACAGAGGTACCCCGTTCATCTCTCACTTCTGGAAGTCCTTTCAGAAAGGACTTGGTACCTAGGTCAAGCTCAGCATAACTTTTCACCCTCAGACAGATGGACAAGCTGAACAGACTATTTAGACCTTAGAAAATATGTTGAGAGCTTGTGTGATCAATTTCAAGGGAAATTGGGATGATCACTTGCCTCTCATCGAGTTTGCGTACAACAAAGCTACCACTCCAGTATTCAAATGGCCCCGTTTGAGGCATTGTATGGTAGGAGGTGCAGATCTCCTATCGGGTGGTTTGAGGTTGGTGAAGCTACTCTAATCGGGCCATACTCAGTTCATGAAGCTATCCAAAAAGTACAGCTCATCATAGAAAGATTGAAAACAGCTCAGAGCCGTCAGAAATCTTATGTTGATGTGAGGAGAAGAGAGTTGGAGTTTGCAATGGATGACTGGGTTTATCTTAAAATTTCTCTATGGAAGGGGTGATGAGATTTGGGAAGAAAGAAAAACTCATTCCAAGATATGTGGGACCCTACAAAATTCTGAAGCGAATTGGAAAGATAGCCTATGAGCTGGAGTTACCATCAAAGTTGGCATCTGTGCGCCCAATATTCCATGTGTCACTATTGAAGAAGTGCATTGGTGATCCAAATTCAGTTGTGCCATTAGACAGTGTGGGAGTGAAAGACAGTCTCTCTTACAAAGAGGTACTAGTTCAGATCCTTGACCGTTAGGTTCGTAAGCTGAGGAACAAGGAGGTGGCTTCATTCAAAGTCTTGTGGAGAAATTAGCAAGTTGAGGGAGCTACATGGGAAGCCAAAGCAGATATGATGGCTAGATACCCACATTTGTTCTCTATCGGCTCAGTTTTAGTTTAAGGTATCCATTCTTTCCCTAGAACTCTATTCAGTTACATGTCCAGTTCACGTGTCCTAGTTTCTTTCATGGAAATGAATGTGTATGATTAGTGAATTCAGTTCAGACTTGTAGTTCAGTTTGGAGGCAGTCATTCCATTAGTTTTCAGCCTCCATGATCAGTATTTGAGTATAATGATTGTAATTCTCTACTTTTCTGTGTGTTTTTCAACATTCGAGAATGAATGTTCCCAAGGGAGAGATACTGTAATGCCCCGAAAACTCTAAGACCAGATCCGGGAGTTGAAATGGAGAAAGTAAGATTTCTGCACCAGATCACAGAATGAGTCATCTTGTGACTTGAGGGGTAGGACACGAGTCGGGAAGTGACTCATGGGGAAAGGTCCGGTCTTGGTAGAAAAATTTGAAAAAAATGGGGTAGCCACGGGTGTGTCCATGAGTCATGGTCAACACCATGAGCCGTGAGATGATCTATGGTCAGAAATTGATTAAAGATTGTTGAAAAATTAGGCAATGAACAACGACTCGACACCACGAGTCGTGGTCCATGCCACGACCTGTTAGATGACTCGTGGTCCAGGATAGTTTGAGGAGTTGAGTTTTTGGGCAGTGTACTTGACGAGTGTCACCACGAGCCGTTGGGTACACCACCAGTCATAGTGTCCCTCGTGGTGACCAACAAGAGGTTTTTGGCAGTTCACTGACGACCGTGACCACGAGTCGTGGTCACTGGGCACGAGCCGTTGAGTCCCTTGTGGGGACTGGCAGTTAGTTTTTCCTGTGAATTTCCTAAGGCTGTTTCTATAATTTTCTAACCTCCTAGACTCTAAACTACGTCGTTTTGGATTAGTTTAATGGGATTTAGAGGGGTTAAACAGTTTTCCCCTCATTCCACTCAGATTTTTCTAAAAGTAATGTAAGCTTTCCTCCCAAGAACTCTCAAGCAAGACTAGGGCTTCTCATCTATTGTAACGATTTAAGTTTTCTTCTCCAAGGAATTCGTAGCTAGGTATGTGGGAATTCAACAAGGGAATAGTTCTTCCCTTGTGTCACCAAAATCCCCCCTAGTTTCTCTGTGAATTTTAGCCCTGAGCTTTCGAATGTCGATGAATTATATGCCAGTTTCTGTTATAGCTTGTGGAATATGATTTAAGTTGATTGTTGGATATTCTCCATTATCTAGATGTCTTATAAATTCTCTTTCTTGTAAGAATGATTTTAGCCATTGTTCGGTGTGTTTCACAACTACACACAAGTGCACGTGGTCAAACAAGTAGTAAAATGGCTAAAGTAAGCCAAGTATCGATCCCAAGGGACTGAACCAAGGTAATAATCGAATTAAGTGTTAATGAACTCTAACTCTAAAAATGCAAACAACAATTTAAAGAAGATTTTGAAAAGTTTGTTTCCTAATTTATACTAATCTAAAACAAAATTATAAAGTGAGTCTGAACTATAGTAATGAGCAAGCTGAGGCTAAAACGAACATGCAGGGAAGTAATTTATCGATACACTTTGGTTAATCTTTCCTTCGGTTGCTAGTCAAGAATTATTGCCTATGGAGAGAAACTTTCGCATTCTACCCAACTTAAGAATCATGAACCTTCGACCTACATTTCCGTGATAAAAGAATTTCAAGTTCTAGCCATACGAAACCGATTCCTTAATTGACTAATATGACTTTCAGATATATTTCTATTCTGAAGGTAAATAAATTCTCAATTTTTCCAAACTAAGAAGAGATCATATCCTACCAATTCACAACTTTCCAATTTCTTTCTCTTTCAAGATGAAATTGGATTTTCTAGTATACATTAACATTGGCCAGACATTAATGCAGTAAGAACAAGAATTGATAGAACAACCATGGAAGAAAAGATGAAAAGCCAAAATGATCAACAATTACATTCCACTACAAATGTTCTTAACCTCAACAAGAAGTGAATTTAGCCACTCATTTATGGATTAAACATCATCAAATGAGTATAAATCATACAAACAATTGAAATAAAGGAGAAAGAGTTAGAGAAGAACCCTAAGAATTTCGTCTCCTCAACTACCTGTAACCCACGTTCTTGCTCAACTAAGTCAGAATTATTAAAAATAAACCTAAGTGTGCTATTTATACTAGTAGAAATTTTTCCCGGAATAACATGCAACGTGTCATGGAGTGCATCGCGGAGCACTGCCTCTGTGACATGGTGCAGACGCGGACCCTCACTGAAATTTGATGTTCCAGGTAAATATGGGCAACGTGCCACGGCATGTAACGCGGGGCTTGGCCAACATGCCACGACCCCGACGCGGAGCTTCACTGGAATTTGTCCAAGTAATCCACCCGAGGCAGACTGCCTCCGCGATGGCAGCGTGACACGGCTCCATCGCGGAGCCCCTTTGTTTGCTGCTTGTCCTTGACCTTTTGCACTGCTCGCTTCCGAGTCCATTCCCGATTTTCACCAACATGCAACTTAGCTTCCTAAAATTACATTTTTCCTGCAAAACAACACTAATCATGTTGGTTAGTATAAATTCACATTTTAACTACAAATCACATGAGAATGTACAAATAACGATAGATAAACAAGACGAAATAGAGCATTTGAGCATCACTTGGGCATATAATTCTGCCCAAGATCACTTACCCCACACTTAAAACCTTGTTCGTCCTCAAACAATAATCTCATATCTCATGCAATTGACACCCACGTTTAGCTGCTTTGGCTCAATAATTCAAGCTACGGTTATACTGATTATTTAATATAGCAAATCATCAAGAAAACATGCATACTCTCATAAACACACTGACATTCACCACATTAAGACCTCCTAGACTCAAGAATCGACTCTCGATCTCGGCAAACTCATGCAAATCAGCTGATCAAGACATCCGACACGAAATTAAATCTCTCGTCAAACATGTGCCCTCACAACACAAGAGAATTACCCCTTTTCCAATCATATGATTTCCAAAGCATTACATGTAGGGGTATATGAACACGATTTCGCTCTCTCTCCCAAATAATTCACATGCATCATGTCATGAACAATAGGCTTGCCTCTAGTGTATTACTCCACTAATATAAGGACGCGAGATGTAAGATCACGTAGGACTTAACGGGTTGTAATGTAGCTAAGGAACTAGTAAATACTGGGCAAACCAATAATAGCAACTAGCCTCCTTAAGCGCTTTTCAATACATCCCACCATCATTATGGGCATTGTTTCTTCCTTCATCCTCCCATTCTTGAAGTCTTTCTTTATTTTTGTTCCCATTTCTTTAAGCACACTCGACTCAATAACAAAGATTAGTTATACATCTTCATTTTATTTATATTCGGCAAGTGCACCTTTGACCTTATCCGTACTTTCACCACTTTCGCTTTTTCTTTCTTTTTCACACTTTTCACTCCTTGACACTGTGGGAATTTTTTTTTTCTTGAGCGCTTAAGAGTTTGGATCAAATTCACGGCTAATGAAAAGAAGGGATTAAGCTCAGTTTCTACCTCTTCAGTGAAAGAAAAAATAGGCTAAAGGCTCAATGGGGCTAACTAGGATCTACATTCAAGGCAGGTATGATAAGAAAAAAAACTTTCGGTTTAATCAAAGAAATGCCTACATCCTTTCCTACACTACACATCCTTCATTTCGTTTCGTACACACATCAGGCAAGTTCTAGACACTTCACAATAGCATGGAAGAATTGAAACCTCACCTCACACTCATTGCACATGCTCAACTCAAGACTTATTCACAGACTCTTCGATCAGCTAATTACAAGAATTCAATATTAAGCCTCAATCACACCGAATCGAACTCTATGGCCTAGGTATCTCAACATGTTTCACATTTGCATGCTTTCATACGAATCATCTTTGCATCTTTAATATCATGTAAAACACGCAACAAGAATTCCAAACCATGAAGTAGCGACACGTTTGGGAAACAACCAAAAGAAAGAAAATAAAAGAAAGAAAAAAAACTACTCCTATCGACTACATTTCCCTTAAGACGGTCGTCATCCATCCATCATAGGGAACGGTCACTATTTACGACTTCGATTCAATGGGACTATTCTCGGTAAAAGCACCAAAAACAAAGGCCGAGAAACCCAGTCATAAAAAATTCAACAAAATTTTTTAAAAATATCGATAATTTCAATAGAAAACAAAAATATTTACACAACCAGCTAACAAAAACCCAACACAGCACAAAACAGCTTAACATTCATTACACACCAAATTACCATACAAAACATACTCACAAAATCACAGGGCCACAATTTTTTCACAGGCACAACAACAAGACATGAACATAACAACAACAAAACAACTGGCACCTAACTACTCCCACCCCACACTTAAACTGAACACTGTCCCCAGTGTTCATCAAATTCAACATAGCACAGAAGTAGGTGGTGAAACTCCCTGATCAATCGAAGTATTTAACTTCTTCATTAAGTGTCGTTGCCTCGTCCCCCATATCTGAATCGCCCCCGCTATCCTCATCTGACTCAACATCTGAGTCATCGTGGCGTGTCTCCTCATCAGTGGGGACATCATCATCAACAGGCTCCACAAAAGCAGGCCCCACTCGGCATAGAGCCCTGGCATTTTCGCCAAAGGGGTAATCTAGCTCAAGCTGCCATAGCTCATCTTCTGTTGCTGGCCTCCCGCCTATGTGCAACTGCAACATC
This sequence comes from Datura wrightii, assembly GCA_035772735.1. NCBI lineage: Eukaryota > Viridiplantae > Streptophyta > Magnoliopsida > Solanales > Solanaceae > Datura > Datura wrightii. Next base: position 12,333,792 of record JASDFA010000003.1, read on the forward strand.
TGCATCCCGTACATGCGGGCCATATACTGATCATCCCGAGCATGTCGCTCGGCTAGTGTGAGAGCTAGCCCGTGAGTGGTGTCGGGTGCCTTAGTTTTGGTGACGTCCAAGGCACGCCTATCCATCTGCAGGATATAGTCTAGGGCCTCCTCCTCGATGTCAAGGCCCCTCAGAAATGTGGTCAGCAATCCACCAAACCCGTACCTGTGCGCTTGATGCAAACGGGCTCTCTTCATGGCGGAGATGATCACCGCCCCAACATTAATCTCCAACCCTTTCATCAGGGCATAAACCAAGCACACACGATCCCGGGTGGCATCTGTCATGTGCACCCCCGGGATCAGGCAGGAACACACGATCTTAAGCGAAATCCTGGCTTCCCTGTTCATTTGAGAGTAAGGCAGTGTTTGATGGTAGCCCCTATCCTTGTGCCTGCTCCACCGCGTTGTCGAACAGGCTCCACACAAAGAGCGTCTGATATCCGCATAGGGTGGAGTTATGTTCAGCTGTCGGAGTACATGGGCGTCTGTGTCCCGCGCCCCCAATATGGCATTCAGGTGATGAGGCTCAAAGGTGACAACTTGCCCCCTTATCTTGACGGTGTGACTGCGGAGTGTCGGGTTCCAATTTTCGTAGAACTCCCAAATCAAGTGGAGATTGCACTCCTTAGGCTCTTCGAAGATGAAGTTCAGCCCGACAGCCTCAATCCTATGTACGATTCTAGGGAATTCCTCTGCAAGTGGCTCCCTTGCAATGTGCTCTTCGGGGAAGTATTTGGTCTCCTTATGTTTGGCATACTATTTCTTCCCTTCATCCGTCACCCATCGGGTTCTGTATTGACGATGTTGGCCGCGTGGAACTGCTGGTGCTGCTGGGACTGCCGTTCCCAGTCTAATCCTTTTTCTCCCGGCGCCTGATGTAGATGCGCCCTTTCCTTTGTCTTGCCTGCTTGCCATCGTTCCTGTCAAATCAAACAGATAGTCCCAATGTTATTCACGTAAAAAATTTGCTTCAATTAAGGTTGGGTTGCATTAGGCCACCCCACACTTAATCTTTAGCCAAAATGAAAACAATTCGGCAGGACAAGCATTCTTTTCCAATGTTTATCAATCAACATGCCTCGTGCATTCAGATAAGTCGATGGAATAATGACTCAGTACTACTCAGACTTCGTACAACTAATCAAAATTTTACCATCGATTTTCTTACATCACATAGCACTTAGCCAAACTTTTTCTCAACAACAACAACCTTACAATTCACCAATTTCATTTTCCCGAAAATTCCCTTGTTCATTTAGCATATTCATCCATATTCACAACATCATTTACATCACCCAACATGCACAACCCAATCATTTTCAAATTTTCAACCAAATTTAGGTTCTTCCTATTCAAATTCCAACCCTAGCTACCAATTTCGCACAAATTCAATCAAACATGTATTTATCGAGTTCATATAATCATAACGATACTACGAACATCAATCAACAATGACTTAAATGAATTCATGCTCAATTTACACTTAGGGCAAGCTTTAGCTGCCTCACATGCTCAAAACTTGCAATTTTCGGCAAATATTGAGGTTAAGTTCAAGAACGTACCTTTAATTCGATGAACTTGAAGAAAAGTTGAAGAAACTTTGATCCTAAGTCCGTGTCACGTTGGGTGAGGGGGGATTTTGGGGAGTTTGTCGTGAAGGGGAGAGAGAAATGGGAAAAATGGGGTGTTTTCGGGGTTAAAAAGAGGGTTTTTCACACGGGTCACCCGGCAACCCGGTATGACCCGTCGCGAATAACACTTCAACATGTCACGGAGGGTAATGCGGAGCACCCCCTCTGTGACACGGAGTCATCGCGCAGGGGTTCTGGAATTTGTAAAAATTCTAAAACACCTTCAACGTGTCACGGAGGGTAACGCGGAGGCCCTCCTCCGTGACACGGAGCCATCGCGCAGGCTCACTGTTTTGCCACTTTTAATTTTTACTCACCTCGATTTTTTTTTCTTTGCGATCCTTTGCATTTTTGCCGTCCGTTACACCTGAAAATCATCTCACAACAAGAAATTGGTTAGAATTTATAGGTTTCAAAAAAATATTTTTTTTTGTTTTTGTTTTTATTTTTATTTTTATTTTCATTTCTTTTTTTTTTCTTTTTTCTAAACTAATTCTAATCATCTATTACAACAATTTCACGGGTTGCCTCCCATGCAGCGCCTGGTTTACCGTCGCGGCTCGACGTCATTAAAGCTCAATCATCCATTAGAGTGACGGACATTTTCTCTCGAATAACGTCCTCACCCCAATAATGCTTACGCCGCTGCCCATTAACCAAGAACGTGGCACTTCCATCTTCTTGCCACAACTCCGTTGCCCCATGCGGGGTGTCCTCAATCGGTGGTTTTCCCACTGGATCTTGAGAATCAACAATCTGAACAATATCTGCTTGATCAAGCATGTTGATTGCTGAAAGCTCCTCATATACGGCTGGAAGCTTCGTGGCCTTGTACACGTCAAATATCTCCACCTTGTCATGCACCCGCATGGTTACCTGCCCTGCGGCTACATCAATCAAAGCTTTCCCGGTTGCCAAGAAAGGACGTCCCAAAATAAGTGGGACTTCCGCATCCGGCTCAAAATCCAGCACAACAAAATCTACCAGGAAGATAAGGGAGCTCACTTGCACCAGCACGTCCTCCACAATGCCATCCGGTCTGGCCAAAGAACGATCCGCTAACTGCAAGATCACTGTAGTTGGTCTAGGACTGCCCAACCCCAACTTCTTGAATACCGATGTCGGCATCAAGTTAATGCTCGCTCCCAAATCGCATAGTCCACGAGCTCAGATACTTTGGCCAATTTTGATTTGAATTGTAAAGCTCCCAGGGTCCTTGAGCTTTGTTGGCAACCTATTCTGTATCTGGGAAGTGCACTCCTCCGTAAGCGCCACCGTAGCATACTCTGTTAGTCTGCTTTTGTTTGCCACGATGTCCTTGATATATTTTGCATATTTCGGCACTCCCTGCAAAACATCAACAAGAGGTAAATTAATGTGTACCTGTTTAAGCACCTCCATGAACTTTTTGAAACACACTTCCTCCTTGTGTTTCTTTAATCTTTGAGGGAACGAGGGTGGTGGTCTTTTTGATTCAGCTTCCTTCTTCATCCCCCTCTCATCATCGTGTTCCCTTTCTTTCTCCACTACTCCTGACTTCTGAGGTGGTCTTTCTGGTTCCACCTCCTTGAGTTGTAAACCACTCCTTGTGGTCACTACATTTACTTGCTTAGGATTCGGGTCAGTGTCACTCGGTAGTCCTCCTCTTGGCCTGGTGTTTTGAGCTCTAGCTAGTTGCCCAAACTGGTACTCCAACGCCTTTGTAGCTAACTGATTTTTCTTTATATCTGCCGCCAACTTCACATAGTCAGCCTGCAATTGAGCTTGGTTAGCTATCATTGTTTTAAACATTTCCTCAATGCTGGGTGGTGGTGGTGGAGGAGGTGCATTGTTGCTTCTGTATTGAGTCTGATAGTCCAGCTGCCCTTCTTGATTTCTTTGTACACCCTGATTCGAACTCTGCCCTTGATGGCTGTTACTACCCCAGGAGATATTTGGATGATTCTTCCAATTAGAGTTGTAGTTGTTGCCATACTGTTGGTGATTATTTCTCTGTACATTACCAACAAAGTTCACTGAATCTGGATTTGCACCACAACACTCAGCTGAGTGTTCATTACTACCGCATACTTCACACCAAATCTGCTGCACTGCATTAACTGGGGCTTGAGATTGATTTAAGCTCATGTTGCTGAAGTGGGTGTTGAGTTTATTTTGCAATGCAGCTATCTGTGCAGCGATAGCTGTAAACCCATCCACTTCCAAGACTCCTGCCGCGTTCCTTGTTCCTCCTCTAGAAGAGTCCGCATTCCACTCTGGATTTCCCCGCGAAATACGATTTAACAAAGTATACAGCTCCTCATAAGTCTTTTCCAATGCTTGTCCCTCAGCTGCTGAGTCTAGCAAAATTTTTGTGTGGGGTTCCAAACCCTCTATGAAAGTATGAACCAGCACATCATTGGACTGGTGATGGTGAGGACAATCCCATAACATAGATTTGAATCTTTCCCAAGCATGATACAGATTCTCCCCCTCTCTTTGTTTAAAACTTAGAATCTGACTTCTATGTCTTGCTGTTTTCCCGGATGGAAAGAACCGTATCAAGAATTTCCTTGCAAGATCATCCCAAATGGTGATGGAATTAGGTGGCTCAGCTTTCAACCACCTTTTTGCTTCTCCCAATAGTAAAAATCGGAACAATGTAAGCCTTACGTAATCAGATGATACTCCAGCAGGGATGCAAGTGTCACTTATTTCCAAAAAGTTTTGGAGATGTTGTTGTGGATCTTCGTGAGGGAGACATGTGAATTGCCCGCTGGTGTGAAGCAATTGCACCATATTCTGTTTCAGCTCAAACCTCCCTCCTGGCTCGGGTTTGCGAATGCTTGATGTAACATTGTTAGCATGTGGGATTGCCACTTCGCGAACCGGCCTCGCTGCCATTTCCTCGGGCACTAACACTGCCCTTACAAGTGGTGGATTCTGTTGTTGCTCCAGGATTGTTTGTCTGAGCAACTGCAGCTTTCGCTCTGGAGCTTCTCTCCTTTGACGATAAAATTGTCTTTCTGGCTCTAACTATGAGTCCACCAGCTCCTTGTCTCTTGCCAGTGTTCAACAGACTTCACTATCTGCAAAAGACAGGCTAAGATCAAGTTGTCAGCATAATATAGAAATCGTAAACTAACACTTAAGAAAACAATTTTACCAATTGCCAGTCCCCGACAACGGCGCCAAAAACTTGTTCGGTGTGTTTCACAACTACATGAAAGTGCACGTGGTCAAAAAAGTAGTAAAATGGCTAAAGTAAGCCAAGTATCGATCCCACAGGGACTGAACCAAGGTAATAATCGAATTAAGTGTTAATGAACTCTAACTCTAAAAATGTAGACAACAATTTAAAGACGATTTTGAAAAGTTTGTTTCCTAATTTATACTAATCTAAAACAAAATTATAAAGTGAGTATGAACTATAGTAATGAGCAACCTGAGGCTAAAACGAACATGCAGGGAAGTAATTTAGCGATACACTTTGGTTAATCTTTCCTTCGGTTGCTAGTCAAGAATTATTGCCTATGGAGAGAAACTTTCGTATTCTACCCAACTTAAGAATCATGAACCTTTGACCTACATTTCTGTGATAAAAGAATTTCATGTTCTAGCCATACGAAACCGATTCCTTAATTGACTAATATGACTTTCAGATATATTTCTATTCTGAAGGTAAATCAATTCTCAATTTTTCCAAACTAAGAAGAGATCATATCCTACCAATTCACAACTTTCCAATTTCTTTCTCTTTCAAGATGAAATTGGATTTTTTAGATATACATTAACATTGGCCAGACATTAATGCAGTAAGAACAAGAATTGATAGAACAACCATGGAAGAAAAGATGAAAAACCAAAATGATCAACAATTACATTCCACTACAAATGTTCTTAACCTCAGCAAGAAGTGAATTTAGCCACTCATTTGTGGATTAAACATCATCAAATGAGTATAAATCATACAAACAATTGAAATAAAGGAGAAAGATCTAGAGAAGAACCCTAAGAATTTCTTCTCCTCAACTGCCTGTAACCCACGTTCTTGCTCAACTAAGTCAGAATTATTAAAAATAAACCTAAGTGTGCTATTTATACTAGTAGAAATTTTTCCCGGAATAACAAGCAACGTGTCATGGAGTGCATCGCGGAGCACTGCCTCTGTGACACGGTGCAAACGCGGACCCTCACTGAAATTTTATGTTCCAAGTAAATATGGGCAACGTGCCACGACATGTAACGTGGGGCTTGGCCAACGTGCCACGACCCCGACGCGAACCTTCACTGGAATTTGTCCAAGTAACCCACCCGAGGCAGACTGCCTCCGCGATGGCAGCATGACATGGCTCCATCACGGAGCCCCTTTGTTTCCTGCTTTTCCTTAACCTTTTCCACTGCTCGCTTCCGAGTCCATTCCCGATTTTCACCAAAATGCAACTTAGCTTCCTAAAATTACATTTTTCCTGCATAACAACACTAATCATGTTGGTTAGTATAAATTCAAATTTTAACTACAAATCACATGAGAATGTACAAATAACGATAGATAAACAAGACGAAATAGAGCACTTGAGCATCACTTGGGCATATAATTCTACCCAAGATCACTAATGTTGAATGAGATCACCTAGAATCTTGCCTATTGGGTTAGTCTTCCTTGATTCTTGATTGTATCAATAGTGTGGATTCCCATATTGTTAGTATGAATTGAAATCTCAGTTAGCTGCATGATAGTTCAGTTTCAGTCAGAATGTTAGAAACCTTAGTGTTATTCAGAATTGTCAGCTGCTCGGTTTAACTTTAGTATATTCATGAGGTGTCAGTGGTGCCTCCTAGTTATTAAAATTAGACTTAGTATCAAATTTCAGAGGTTCTTTAGGCAGTCAAGACACTTCAGTTAAGCATCTTGGACCAGCCTTAGGACCCCAATCTCAGCTTATAGTTTATTCTTTAGACGGTTATGACGCTTCCAGATAAGTAGCTCTGACCAGTCTTAGAACCCAGTTACAGAATCCGGTCCGATAAGACTCTTAGGGTGCTTTTAGATAGGTATTCCTAACTTAGTCTTGGGCCCCAGTTTTGAGCTATCAGCTTAGTAGTCAATATAGAAATATCTAGTCAGAGCAGGACTTAGCACCGAGTCGATCGGGGTTCCAGCGCACCCAGGTTCCCAGAACTACATTGCCACTGTAGGTTACAGTTTTATTGGCCTCATGGCCCCAGATTTGTGATCACGCAGTTCATGCCTTTATACCCTAGCAAGGTATATTGGGTCCTTCCAATGGGGTGTATACATCGGACTCCACGTCTAACTCACATGGTTGCATGTCGGTTATAGACTCTCCCACTAGTCAAATTAGTTCAATCTCAGATTAGTCAGTTCAGATCAGTTCAGTATAGTATTTCAGATTCAGTATTTCAAACTTAGGGCATGTCTTTGACCATCAAACAAGGTCATCTTGACCATCTCAGTATATTTCAGTTATTTCAGTTTGTTATTGCATGTCATTTCAGCTCAGCTATTTATATCTAGTATTACATTTCTCCTACTTACTCAGTACATTCAAAGTATTGATGCATACTTCTTGTGATGTATCATTTTATGATACAGCCATAGGTTCTCAGTCTCAGCACCGTTAGTTGATCTCTTCGAGTGATTTTAGCAGCAGCAGTAGTGAGCCCTCATCTTTTGAGGATGACATTTCATTTACTTCAGTTAATTTCCTTTCAGTTAGATTTTAGAGTTAGCTGGGGGCTTATCCCAACAACTCATCATTAGTAGATGGCTTTCAAATAGAATTTCAGATGTTCAGTATTGTTGTTCTTTCAGATGTATGAAATTACTATTAGATCAATTTTTCTTAAATGATTTCATTATTTAAAGCTTCCGCTACGTTTTACTCAGAATAGCCAGTGTTATGATAGACCATGGGTTGACTTGGGGTTACTTGTGATCCTAAGTACCGTGTCTTGTCCAGAGTATAGACTCGGAGTGTGATAGATCATCAATAAAACATTTCAAGTTGTAGACATGATTGAAAAGTTACCGCCTTTATGGAGGGACTTTCAGAATTACTTGAAACACAAACAAAAGAAAATGAAGCTTGAAGATGTGATTGTTCGGTAGAGAATCAAAGAATAAAATAAGGTTGTTGAACAGAAAGTACATGGAAACTCAACAATCATGAGAGAGAATAACATTAAGACTGATCCAACTAATTTGAAAAAGAGAAAGATACCTTTTGGAATAAAGAGCTATCCTAGTGAGAAGAGATTCAAAGGAGATTGCCACAATAGTAAAAAGATTGGACACAAAGTTTTTGAATGTCCCGCTCTAAAAAAAGAAAAGAAAATGGGTCAAGAAAACATGGTTGGAACAACAGTGGAAATTGATGACTTGTGCTCTATGCTGTCTGCTTGTAACTTAGTAGGAAGGCCCAAGGAGTGGTGGATTGATATCAAATCCACTAGACATGCTTGTGTTGTTAGAGAAGCATTCACATCATATGCTCCTGCTGAACTCGATGAGACCATTTTCATGGAAAATTTTGCAACATCCATGATTGAAGGCTATGGAAAAGTATTTCTATAGATGACCTCTGACAAGGTGGTGACTTTGAACAGCATCTGTCATGTTCATGAAATTAGGAAGAACTTAATTTCTACTGCACTTCTCGTCAAGAACAGGTTTAAGTTTGTTATTATTTCGAACAAAGTTGTAATAAGTAAGAGAAAATTGTATGTAGGAAAATGTCATTTATTGAGGGGCCTTTTCAAACTAAATTTAATTATTGTTGATAATAATAAGATTTCAGCTTCTTCTTATTGACTTGAGTCAACAATTTTTATAACATTTACACTTAGGACATGTCAATATAGAACATTGTGTAAAATGACTAGTTTGGAATTATTGCCTAAATTTGAATTAATTAATTAAAATGTCAAATATGTGTTGAATCTAAGTATGTTAAACATCCTTATAAGTCAGTTGAAAGGAATTCAAGTCCGTTAGACTTAATTAACATAGATATTTGTGACATGAAGTCAATACCATCTCGCTATAGAAAGAAGTATTTCATAACTTTTATTAACGATAGTACGTGATACTGCTATTTTCTTTACTCAATAGTAGAGATGACAAAATTGACACATTCAACAAATATAAAAGTGAAGTTGAACAACAACTTAACAAAAAGATAAAAATAATAAGGAGTAATAGAAGCGACGAATATGAATCTCTTTCTGAACAAATATGTTTGAAATATGATATTATTCACCAAACAACTATCCTTTACTCGCCACAATTAAATAAAATAGCAAAAAGAAAAATTAGAACACTAAAAGAGATGATGAATACCTTGTTTTTAAGTTTTGGTTTAACCTAGAACTTATGGGGGAAAGCTATCTTACGGCTAGCTAAATACTCAAGAGAGTGCCCCATAGCTAAATACAATCTATTCTATACAAAAAATATAATGGAAGAAAGCATAACCTTGAATACTTGAAAGTGAAAATGACTGGCTAAAGATAAGTTTCTAAAATCAAAAGGGTAAAGATAGGACCAAAGATCGTTGATTGTATTTTCATAAGATAAGTTATGAATAGTAAAACATGATAATTTTTAGTTCATAAATCAGAAAATCTTTGACATTCATGTTAATACGGTAATAGAATCAGATAATGCTAATTTTTTAAGTACATATATTCATATAAACAGAAATGTAAGTCATCTAGTGAATGATCTAAATAACCTTGGGAAGAAATAAATAAAAATATTCCTAATGAGGAGATTCAAGATGTAGAAAATGTCAAAGGACTTCGACTTCCTCTAAATAAGATTTTCTAACATTTTTGTTGAAAAATGAGTCTCGAACTTTTCAAGAAGCTATGGCTTCTTTGAAAGCTCAATGTTTGAAAGAGACAACCAATAGTGAGATTGAATTCATAATGAGTAACCATATTTGGGAATTGGTTGATCTTCCTCTAGGAAACAAACCTTTAAGTTCCAAATGAATTTTTAAGTGAAAAATGAAATATGATGACACTATTGATAAATATAAAGCAAGACTTATTATTAAAGAATTTTAGACAAAATGAAGGTCTTGATCACCTTGATACATACTATTCGGTAATTAAAATTACATCCATTCGAGTGCTAATAGAGTTAACCGCCATGTAAGGAAGAAATGCATCCAGTGGATGTGAAAATAGTCTTCTTAAATGGATATTTGGAGGAAGAAATCTATATGAAACAACCTGAAGGGTTTGTGGTTCTTGGAAATCAAAAGAAGGTGTGACGACTTCTTAAGTCTTTGTATGGACTAAAATAAGCACCCAAACAATGACATGCGGAATTTGACCATACAATGTTGTCAAATGGTTTCAAGATTAATGAGAGTGACAAATGTGTTACATTAGGAATACTCCAAATCAAGTTGTTATTATGTGTTTATATGTGGATAATACATGTTAATATTGAGTTACGACATTGCTAACATAAATGTTGTTAAGCGTACACTTATTTTTTAAATAAAAAGATTTAGGAGTTTCTAATTTGATATTAGGTGTTAAGATCCACAAAACTTCTCAAGGTCTAGCATTGTCTCAATCTCATTATATTCAAATGATACTTGAAAATTTTAAGTGTTTGGACTTCAAAGTTGTAAAAACACCAATTCGTGTGAACATTTATCTTGCTAAGGAAAAAAAGGTGAAAGTAAGATTCAACTCAATTAGACCAGAGCGTTGGAAAGTTTGATGTACATCATGAATTGTACATGACCAAATATAACTTGTGCTATAAGTAAACTGAACCGATACGTAAGTAATCCCGATCAGAATCATTGGATGGCTATGAAACGATTTTGGGATATTTGAAACATACTCAAAACTTTTCTATGTATTATAACGAACATCCAACAGTTATTGAAGAATATAGTGATGCAAATTGGGTCACTAGGTTAACTTAAACTAAATCCACAAGCAGATATGTTTTTACCATTGGTGGAGGAGTAGTCTCTTGAAAATTATTCAAAAAAACATGTATTGCTCGCTTACAGTGGAGTCTAAATTCATAGATTTATACAAGGCGAATGAAGAACTGAATGGCTCAGGATTTTCTTAGAAGATATTCCATTTTGGCCCAAGTTGGCTCCTATATATATACATTACAATAGCCAACCAAAAATAGGAAGGGCGAGGAGCGTTATGTATGATGAAAAGTCTCGTCACATATAATAGACATAATACTGTTAGACAGCTGCTCTCTAGTGGAATTATCACATTGACTACATAATATTAATAGATAATGCGTTGAGTTCACTTACAAAAGGCCTCACTAGAGAAGTGGTTGAAAAAATCATTGAAGGGTGTAAGACTATTGTCGAGGATAATTCATCGTGGAGGTAACTCTACCTAGAAGACTAGAGATCCAAAGATCTAGGTTCAGAAGATCAAACAAAATCATGGATGACAGTTCAATATTGTCAAAATAACTCTTTTAGTCTATTCTCATGATGAGACAATGTTCAGTAACAAAGATAAAGTGTTAAGGCTTTTTAATGGTTTCTATGTTTGATACATGGAATATAAAATAGTGAATTCATATGATAATAAATTTAGGAATCACTATATAAGTGTGAAGTGTAAGTAGCTTCAAGCAGAATTTTGTAAGGCCAATTCTCTACACATTTATGAGCCAGAAAATGTTCATGGATGAAACAAACAAAATAGTGAGAATCAAAGATGGTTGAAGAGTTAATTGTGTGACTTATGTTGTCTAGGGATACATCAAATCTCGATGGCTTAAAGATATTAAATCTATCGATTAACCCAGTATATTCGATAAATGTTCACTAAAAAGTTCATAGAGAAACCTACTTATCCAAATGCAATTAATCATTAGAATCAGACAATTTTTGCATGAATTAATTTTAATATAGTTGGATTTAAAGAGTGAAGTCTTGATGTGGATTGAACAATAGTGGGAAATAAAATGAAGGGAAGTGAAAAGTTATATTTTGAAGTGTATCCCACATTGGTAAGGAAGAAAAATACTCGTGTGTTTATATTTAGAGGCATATATTATAGCTCATAAAGAGTTGACAAGAGAGCCTCCCCTTGCGTCATCATTTGGATTTGCATTTGTTAATTGATTGATAATTCTTTTGGACCAAATTTCTTATTTTTCACTTTTGTTATTCTTCCATTTTTTGATATTATTTCGTTACAAAATTTAATTTAAATTTTAAGGAAATAAAACCAACAACGGAACATACACCACTTAAGTTTTTTTACACCACTTCAATTCGAATTTTCGACTATAAATAAAGACGATTTACCCTCATTTTGGGAATCGATTTTCTGACTTCTGTATATTTTCTAACAAAATAAATATCGAGTTTTTATGTGATTTGTTACTGGTATTTGCATTCATCGAAGTTATTAGCATTTGAGGTGTCGCTACACCAATAACATGTATATACATTTTTTCCTAGAAGGAAGTAATTCAAAAACTCGGGTATAGTGAGTGGATTAAATTCATTAAGGACACACAATGAATGTTGAATTACTTTTCTTAGATGATTCGTATTAGGTGTTGTTTAGAATTTTAAGGGCCAACTACTAGGTAGAGTTATTGAGGAAGACTTAGGTTACAATTGGAACATATTGTACAGAAGGAGGAAAATATGTTATAGTGGTTAGATTATTGGATGGTTACAACCTAAAATTTTGCAAACTCAAATTTAGTGGTAATTTGAGTGACATAAAGAGAGAGGCCAAGGTTTCTTTTACCCTTGGGAGAGAATTTTCTTTTCACATAAAGCCTTTGTGCTGAGTGTTTTTAATTTCACACTTACTTCATATTTAGTTGATTTAACACCCCAAAAGTCCCTAAAATCTAACCTAAGGATTAAAAGGAGAAAATAGAAAAATCTTCAACAGGTTACAGATCAAGTCATTCAGTGACTCATCGAGTGTCCTAATAGGTCGTTAAATGACCCGTTAAGTGGGTCCATGTAGGAAAAAATGTTATCTTCAGAAAGTCATGATGGATGCTGGGATGAGTTGTAAGGACACCCCAAGAGTCATTAAGTGATCAGCAATAGGGAAAGTGTTGGAATCCAGTGTACTTCAAGGGTTGAGGGAACGAGTCGTCAAGTCCCTGACGACCTATTAAGTGACTCGGGAAGGAATTGATATTGAGTTGTGGATACCAATGGTGACGGGTCAAGGGACGACCTTTCAAGTCCTCCAACAAATCATCCAGTCCCTTGTTGGGATTGGGAAGATTATTTTTTCAGTCGGTTCATTAAGGGTGTTTTTGTAACTTCTTAAGTTCCTAACTTCTAAACTAAGTCTTTTTGAGCTTAAAAAGAAGGTTATTAGAGGGTTTTACTCATTCTTAGCCCCCATTCTACTTCTAATCCTTTCATTAGAAGATCAAAGCCTCAAGTGAAGCAGGAATTCCCTATCTTCATCCTCTCCAATCTCTCTTGGGCATCACCCTAGCAAGAATTCTTCAAGCCCCCAATATGTAAGGACATGAATGGGGGATTTATCCCATCCTCATGCCCAGTTTCTCCTGTAATTCATGAATTCAAGTTCTTAATCTAGTGCATTGGAATTCTAGAGGTTTAACCCAATTCTATAAAATTATCTATGTTATGTCTATGGGTCAAATCCCCTCATGTTCTAATGAATGATTTAAGACTAATGAGAAGATTTACACTTAATTTGATTATCAATTCATGAATTTCAAGTTATTAGAAATTATACCCTATTATGCATGTTTTATGAAATTCAAGCCTTTGATTTCATGATTTCAAGCATGATGAGTTATCTAGTATTCATGAATGTTTATGAATTCTTAACTTAAAATTTCATTTCTTTGAATTACGAAGCTTATTTCAAGTATGTATGACCCTATGATTTGGGCAAGCCCATGCAAGTGAAGTATGTTTATTATGATTTTGGCAAAGGCCTACAAGATCAGTTTTAAAGAGATCTTTGGAGTCAAGACTCCCCAGCTATTCAGATTTAAGATATGTTTTTGAGAATATGAATATATGAGAAATATACATGTTTTAGGAGTAATTTATAGCACCAAGTAGGCCAGGGATTTCGAGGACCCCGATCTCTAAACTATGTGCCAACGTAGGATATATATTCTTATTGGAACCTTGATGAATTGGTAATTTACCAACTCATTAAGTTTTTAAACATGAGAGTTTGCTTGATTTTTAAGTTAATTAGGAAGATTTTATGCCCTTTCTATTGAATGTTTGCATGTATTCGATTTAAACAGACAAAGTGAAGAACTTGAGAAAAAAGCATGTTTTGGGATGAAGAGGAGGCCAGATGTTGCGCGCGTATCGCTGCTCGGTATATATTAAAAACCGACACGCAAGTGTACGTGGTCAAACAAGTAATAAAGTGGCTAAGTAGCCAAGTATCGATCCAAGGAGGCTGCTCTAGATATGCAAAACTGCCTAGTTTACTATATCTCTATTCTATTTCTAACTATGTTAACAACAATCCAACCATGATTTGAGTGAGTTTTGTTTCTAAACTAATTATATACTGAAATTAATAACTACTATTTACGTTGAATTTAGACAATGGATATGCACATGCCAAGGTTAAGAACGAGTAATGAACTTGATAATCATGATAATTTGGTCATCCTCTTCTTTATATTGCTAGCCAAGAACGTTTGCCTAGAAATTAAAACTTCCGTATTTAATTTCACTTTAGAATCATAAACCATCCGTCTACATTTTTGTGATCAAATGCAATTTATGACCTAACACTCCAATTCCGGTTCCTAAATTGACTAATACGGCTTTCAAGTATATTTCTATCAAGAAAGCACATCAAAACCCAATTTTCCCAAATCAAGTTAAGAACAATACCCTATTAATTCACAACTTTCCAATTTCATGCTCTCTCGAGTGAAATTGGACTTTTTAGATATACATTAATGGTGGCCAATCAATAATGTAATAAACACAAGAATTAATAGAACAACATGCAAGAAGAAGAAGAAACCATATCAATTATTACCAACATTCATTACACAAGTTCAAAACCTCAGCAAGAAAGGAATTAGCCACTCATTCTTGGATTAATCATCCTAGAATGAGTGTTAATCATGCATACAATTGAAGGAAAGAAGAAGGGAAGAGAAGAAAACTCTTATCTTTTCTATTCTTCAACTGCCACAAAACCACGTTCCTGCTCTCCACTTCTGAACTCAGGCTAAAAAAACTAAAACTAAAAAACTCCCCTTTAAAAATAACCTAAGTGTGCTATTTATACTAGTGGGAAATTTTTCCCGGAATAACAAGCAACGTGTCACGGAGGCCAACGCGGAGCACTGTCTCCGTGACACGGCGTGGACGCGGACCCTCTCTGGAAATTGTAGGGTCCGGATAATTGGCCTCAACGTGGCACGGAGGCCATCGCGGAGGCCTATCTCCTTGCCACGGAGCTGACGCGCAGGCACACTGGAAATTGCCAATTTTATTTCTGCCCAGGCAGTGTGCTACCGCGATGGCAGCGTGGCACGGCTCCATCGCGGAGCCACTGTAAAATGTGTCATCCAAGGCCTTTTCCACGCTCGCATCCCAGTCCAACTCCGACATAGTTCCAACACGCATTTTAGCTCCTCAAAATCACATTATCCTGCAAAACAAATGCTAATCATGTTGGTTAGTATAAATTCGCATTTTATTACCAAATACATGATATTATATACACATTGCACAACAAACAAGGTAAAAATGATACGTTTGAGTATCACTTGGGCATATAAATCTGCCCAAGATCACTTACCCCACACTTAAATCCTTGTTCGTCCTCGAACAACACATACACAAATCATGCACATCACATCTCAACCTTTGTCACTATGGTGCAGCCATTTACGTTACGGTCATACCGATTATTCGATTTTTTGCAAATCATCAAGAAAACATGCTTGGTCGTACAAGACAATGACCTTAATACATCAAGGCTTCCTAGACTTTTAGGAATTGATTCTTGATATCGGCAAACTCATGCAAATCAACTGATCAAGAAATCCGACATGAAAATCAATCTTTCATCAAGCATGTACCCTCACAACTCGAGAGAAACTTCCCCTTTTTTTTTCGTTCAGCACACAAACATGCAAGTAGGGGCATATAAAAATTACTTTCACTCTCTCTCCCAAAAGAATTCACATGCATCATGTCATGACCCATAGGCTTGCCCTTAGTGTATTACTCCACTAATATAAAGAAATGCAATGTAGGATAAAATAGGACTTTTAATGGGTTGTAACTGGGCTATGGATCTAGTATATATAAATTGGATTAGCCAATAATAGTCGCTAGCATCCTTAAGCGCCTTTTCAACTCATTCCCATCGACTCATGGACATTGTTCCTCTCTTTTCTCTTTTTCTCCCATTCATGCTGGTTTACTTTCATACAGCCCATTTCATCAGGCACACTTGACACAAAATAGAAGGTTTTCATGTACCCTCAATTTCATTTAATTACAACGGGTGCCTCTTCAACATCACCTTTTCTTTCCTCACTTTGCTTTTCTTTTCTTTTCACTCTTTTCACTCTTTAACACTTTGGGAAACATTTTCTGTTCTTTATAAGCGCTTAAGAGCTTCTTAAAGACTTTAAGGCTAATGAAAAGAAGGAATAAAGCTTAGTTCATACAATTCTGGACAAAAGAAAGAAGTCGGCTAAAGGCTCAACGGGCTGACTAGGGTATACAACATATAAAAAGGTAGAATTTGACAAGAAAAAAAAATGGAAACTAACGGTTAAAACAAAGAAATGCCTACATCCTTTCCAACACTACACCTCCTTCATTTATTTTTGTATACACACCAGGCAAGTTCTAGACAATTCACAATGACATGGAATAGCAAAACCTCACTTCACACTTCATGCACATGCTCGAATCAAGATGCATTCACAGACTCTTTAATTAGTCAATTACATGAATTCAAGATTAAGCCTCAATCATAATGAACCAAATTCTATAGCCTAGGTAACTCAACATATTTACACAATTGCATGCTTTCAACCGAATCATTTTCACATTTCGAACATCAATTACAACACGCAATGAAATTTTAGCAACCATAAGCAACTACAGTTTATTGATGCAATCCACCAAAGAAACTAAAAACAAAACATCTACTCCTATCGACTACATTTCCCTTAAGACGGTCGTCATCCATCCATTATAGGGAACGGTCACTAACTATGACATCGGTTCAATGGGACTATTCTCGGTAAAAGAACCGAAAACAAACTCCGAAAAACCCAAAAATAAAACTTCAAAATTTTTGCAACACATCGATCATTTCGATAGAAAATATTTACAAAATATTTTGATAAGTGCAAAATCTTTTCGCAAAAATTTTGAAAAATATCGATCATATCGATAAAGAAAAAAAAATATTTACAAAATTTACAAAATATTTACAAAGGCAACCATAACTTTCAAAACACACATCATTAGCCACAACACAAATATATACACATAGATCACAAAATCAGTTCACAACAACAGGGAAAGCACAGACATACATAAACGTCAAGGAAAAATTATACAGCAAGTTTAGAGCCTATGATCCAGCACCTAACTACTCCCCACCCCACACCTAAATCGAACACTGTCCCCAGTGTTCACAACAATACAAAGCACAACATATGGGTGGTGGAACTCCCTGCTCAGTCAAAATATTCGACTTCCTCATCCGGTGCTGCGGCCTCGTCGCCCATATCTGAATCGGCTCCATCGTCGTCATCGGACTCTACATCAGAGTCCTCACGACGTGTCTCCTCATCAGTAGGGACGTCGTCATCAGTCGACTCCACAAAGGCTGGCCCCACCTTGCATAAAGCTCTGGCGTTCTCGCCAAAGGGGTAGTCCAGCTCCAGCTGCCATAACTCATCCTCGGTGGCTGGTCTCCCACCTATCCGTAGCTGCAGCATCTGCATGCCGAACATACGGGCCATATACTGGTCGTCACGAGCATGTCGCTCGCCCAGAGTGGGCACCGGTCCGTGTGTAGTGTCGGGGGCCTTGGTCTTTGTCACATCAAGGGCCCTCCGCTCCAACTGCGGAATGTAATCCAAGGCTTCTTCCTCAATGTCGAGGCCTCGAAGGAAGGTGGTGATGAGTCCGCCAAACCCGTATCTGTGGCCCTGGTGTAGTCTGGCTCTCTTCATGGCGGATATTATGACCGCCCCCACATTAATCTCAAGCCCTTTCATAAGGGCATACACCAGGCAGACACGGTCCCGGGTCACGTCTGTCATATGCACTCCCGGGATCAAACACGAACATACAATTTTTAGCCAGATTCTGGCCTCCCTGTTCATCTGCGAATAAGGAAGAGTCTGATGGTAACCCCTCTCTTTGTGTCTGCTCCATCGGGCTGTGGATAAAGCCCCACACAACGTACGTATGATGTCGGCGTACGGTGGGGTGATGTTGAGCTGGCGGAGAACGTGGGCGTCTGTGTCCCGCGCTCCAACGATGGCATTCAGCTGCTGGGGTTCCAGAGTGACAATCTGCCCTCTGATTTTAATAGTATGGCTCCTGATGGCCGGGTTCCAGTTGGCGTAGAATTCCCGGACCAGGTGAAGGTTGCACTCCTTGGGCTCCTGAAAAATAAAGCTGAGCCCAGCTGCCTCAATCCTCTGTACAATGCGAGGGAACTCCCGTGCAAGTAGTTCCCTTGCAATATGTTCCTCCGGGAAGTACTTGTTCTCCTTATGCTTTGCGTACCATTTCTTCCCTTCATCGGTGACCCGTCGTGTCCCATATCGGCGGTGTTGACCGCGTGGAACAGCAGGTGCAGCTGGGACAGCAGTGCCCAGTCTCATTCTCTTTCTGTCGGTGCCTAAGGTTGAAGCACCCTTGCCTTTATCTTGTCGGCTGGCCATTGTACCTGTCAATTTACACAAACAAGCACAACGTTAAGCTAAAAACTTGCTAGCTTCGGCTAAGGTCGGGTTAAACAAAATTTACCCCACACTTAGTCTTTAACAATATTTACAACATTTTAGCAAGGATAGCTCTATTTACACCCCAAACACAATCAACTATAACATATTGCTTAGTGCGTTCACAAAAATTCGACAGCATAACGGCTAGCGAACTACTCAGACTTCATACAGCTAACCCAATCCTACTATCGACCGCTATTCACCCATAGCACTTAGCAACAATAACAACAACAAAATAAAAACACCAGTATAAACCTATTATATACAACTAATCTAAGCAATTCAACCAATTCACATATTATGCACTTTCCCACAAAAATTCGACAATTAGTCGACTTTCAACAATTATACAATAGTTACCACGACTTATCTCAAATAATAAACACACCCGGGCATCAATTTCATTAAACTATCAAGTTACCCAAGTTAAAATTCAACAACCCCAAGCCCTAGAATGCAATTCGACAATCAAAATTGAACTATTCAATCAATCGATAAGTTCAAACGTCAACTACAACAATCCGAACATAATCAATTACAAAATAATTCACGTCATGTGTAATTTCTACCTAGGGTGATATATCTCACCTCACATGCTCAAAATCGACAAAAATCGCCAAAATTTTGAGATAGATGATGAAAACATACCTTGGAATTGAAGAATCGACGAAAACTTGACGTTTTCCTTGCCTATTAACGTGGCACGGAGCTTGGGGGTAGGAGAATGGGTGTTTTTGTCACGGAGAGTATAGGGAATGGGGGAAAATGGGCGAAAATCGGGGGTTTATTTAAAGGAAACACGCGGGTCACCCGGAAACCCGGTGTGACCCGGCACTGGGATAAGGGCAACGTGTCACGGAGGGTAACGCGGAGCCCCTCCTCCATGACACGGAGCCAACGCGTTGGCTTACTGGAATTTTAAAAAATTCCAGATTTGCCTTCAACGTGTCACGGAGGTCAATGCGGAGCATTGCCTCCGTGACACGGCGCCAACGCGCCAATGCTCTGTTTCACCATCAAATTTTATTTTTCATACCTCGCCTCGTTTCCTCGATTCCAAGTATTTTTCCTCCAGTATACCTGAAAATCACCTCACTAAAGAAGAATTGGTTAAATTAATAGATTCCCTACTAAAAAATAAAAAAATTTACTAAATTAATAAATAAAAAAAAATTACTAAATAAAACGCAAATCTAAGCCTAGTCAAGAAAAAGAAAAGAAAATAGAATAAAAGAAAAACTTTACACTAAGGACAGAAAAAAAATATTTTTCACGGGTTGCCTCCCGTGCAGCGCCTGGTTTAACGTCGCGGCTCGACAGCCTTTATGCTCACGTGTCTACTAGGGAGATGGACGATTTGTCCCGATCATGGTCATCTCCCCAGTAGTTCTCAACCTTGTCTGGTGGCCTACCTAGTAACTCTCGGGAATCACTCAATCCATTTGCATTCCCATGATCAATCACGTTGATCACCGAGAGTTCCTTATAGACAGTCGGGAGCTTAGGTGCCTTGTACACGTCGAACACCTCAACCTTGTCATGTGCTCGCATTGTGAGTTGACCCGCAGCTACATCGATCAATGCCTTTCCGGTTGCCAAAAAGGGTCGTCCCAAAATAAATGGGACTTCCGCATCTGGTTCAAAATCCAGAACAATGAAATCTACCGGAAAAATGAGGGAGCCTACCTGCACTAGCACATCCTCAACAATGCCATCCGGCTTAGCTAAAGACCTGTCTGCTAGCTGCAAGATCACTGTTGTAGGTCTAGGACTCCCTAGCCCTAACTTTCTGAATACCGAAGATGGCATCAGATTTATACTTGCCCCCAAGTCGCATAACCCACGAGCTCAGATACTTTGCCCAATCGTCAGCTGGATAGTAAAACTTCCAGGATCCTTCAGTTTAGTGGGCAACCTGTTCTGAATACGGGATGTGCATTCCTCCGTTAAAGCCACCGTGGCATACTCAGTCAAGCGACTTTTGTTGGCCACGATGTCTTTGATATACTTTGCATATTTTGGCACACCCTGCAAGACATCAACAAGAGGTAAGTTAACATGTACCTGTTTAAGTACCTCCATGAATTTCTGGAAACACGCCTCCTCCTTGTGTTTCTTAAGTCGTTGAGGGAACGGGGGTGGAGGCCTTGCTGGTTCAGCTTCTTTGGTCTTCCCCGTATCTGAGGTTTGTTCTCCCTCAACATCTGCTGCTCCTGACTTCTGAGGCGGTCTTTCCGGTTCCACCTCCTTTAATTGTAAACCACTCCTCGTGGTCACTGCATTTACCTGCTTAGGATTGGGATCCGTGTCGCTAGGTAGTCCTCCCCTTGGTCTAGTATTTTGGGCACTAGCAAATTGCCCAAACTGATATTCAAGAGCCTTGGTTGCCAATTGATTGTTCTTTACTTCGGCTGCCAATTTGACATAGTCAGCCTGCAATTGTGCCTGGTTGGCAATCATGGTCTTGAACATTTCCTCAATAGTCGGTGATGGTGGTGGAGGAGGGGCATTGTGATTTCTGAACTGATTCTGATAGCCTTGTTGCCCTCCTTGGTTTCTGTGCATACCCTGCCCTGAACCTTGACCTTGTTGATTGTTGCTACCCCACGAAAAATTTGGATGATTCCTCCAGTTCGAGTTGTAGCCACCACCAAACTGCTGTTGATTCCTCTATGCATTGCCCACAAAGTTGACAGAATCAGGATTTGTACCACAGCATTCAGCTGAATGCTCACTACTACCACACACTTCACACCACATCTGTTGGACTGCATTAACTGAGGCTGAAGGCTGGTTCAAATTCATATTGCTGAAGTGAGTGTTTAACTGATTTTGCAAAGCAGCTATCTGTGCAGCGATAGCTGTGAATCCATCCACCTCAAACACTCCCGCTGCTTTCCTTGCTCCACCTCTTGACGAATCTGCATTCCATTCCGGATTGCCTTGTGAAATTCGGTTGAGCAAAGTGTACAGCTCCTCGTAAGTCTTCTCCAGCGCTTGCCCTACAGCTGCTGAGTCTAACAAAATTTTAGTGTGGGGTTCCAAACCCTCAATAAAAGTGTGTACCAACACCTCGTTTGACTGATGATGATGAGGACAGTCTCGCAACATGGACTTGAATCTTTCCCAGGCTTGATAAAGATTTTCTCCTTCCCTCTGTTTAAAACTTAGAATCTGACTTCTAAGTTTAGCTGTTTTACCTGAAGGGAAAAATCTGATCAAAAACTTCCTTGCAAGATCATCCCACGTTGATATAGAGTTGGGTGGTTCAGCTTTTAACCACCTCTTGGCTTCACCAAGTAAGGAAAATGGAAATAAGGTGAGCCGAACATAATCAGGTGACACTCCAGCGGGGATGTAAGTGTCACTTATCTCCAAGAAGTTCTGGAGATGTTGTTGCGGATCTTCGTGAGGGAGACCGGTAAACTGCCCGCTAGTGTGCAAAAGTTGCACCATATTTTGCTTTAACTCAAATCTCCCCCCAGGCTCTAGTTTGCGGATGCTGGAATGTACATTATTAGCGTGTGGGATTGCCACCTCGCGAACCGGCCTGGCTGCTACTTCCTCGGGCACTAACACTGCCCGCACAACTGGTGGATTAGGCTGCTCCATCATAGACTGTTTGAGCAACTGCAACTTCTTCCGAAGAGTTTCTCTACGTTGACTGTGCAATTCACGTTCTGGCTCTAAGTAAGATTCCACCAGCTCCTTGTCCCTTGCCAGTGTTCACAGAAATAAAAATCTGCAAAATACAGGCTAAGACCAAGTTGTTAACACTTAAGAAAATAAAAATACAAATACACCAAATTTACACTAAACATAATTTTACAAATAGCCTAGCCTCCCCGGCAACGGCGCCAAAAACTTGTTGCGCGCGTATCGCTGCTCGATATATATTAAAAACCGACACGCAAGTGTACGTGGTCAAACAAGTAATAAAGTGGCTAAGTAGCCAAGTATCGATCCAAGGAGGCTGCTCTAGATATGCAAAACTGCCTAGTTTACTATATCTCTATTCTATTTCTAACTATGTTAACAACAATCCAACCAAGATTTGAGTGAGTTTTGTTTCTAAACTAATTATATACTGAAATTAATAACTACTATTTACGTTGAATTTAGACAATGGATATGCACATGCCAAGGTTAAGAACGAGTAATGAACTTGATAATCATGATAATTTGGTCATCCTCTTCTTTATATTGCTAGCCAAGAACGTTTGCCTAGAAATTAAAACTTCCGTATTTAATTTCACTTTAGAATCATAAACCATCCATCTATATTTCTGTGATCAAATGCAATTTATGACCTAACACTCCAATTCCGGTTCCTAAATTGACTAATACGACTTTCAAGTATATTTCTATCAAGAAAGCACATCAAAACCCAATTTTCCCAAATCAAGTTAAGAACAATACCCTATTAATTCACAACTTTCCAATTTCATGCTCTCTCGAGTGAAATTGGACTTTTTAGATATACATTAATGGTGGCCAATCAATAATGTAATAAACACAAGAATTAATAGAACAACATGCAAGAAGAAGAAGAAACCATATCAATTATTACCAACATTCATTACACAAGTTCAAAACCTCAGCAAGAAAGGAATTAGCCACTCATTCTTGGATTAATCATCCTAGAATGAGTGTTAATCATGCATACAATTGAAGGAAATAAGAAGGGAAGAGAAGAAAACTCTTATCTTTTCTATTCTTCAACTGCCACAAAACCACGTTCCTGCTCTCCACTTCTGAACTCAGGCTAAAAAAACTAAAACTAAAAAACTCCCCTTTAAAAATAACCTAAGTGTGCTATTTATACTAGTGGGAAATTTTTCCCGGAATAACAAGCAACGTGTCACGGAGGCCAACGCGGAGCACTGCCTCCGTGACACGGCGTGGACGCGGACCCTTTCTGGAAATTGCAGGGTCCGGATAATTGGCCTCAACGTGGCACGGAGGCCATCGCGGAGGCCTATCTCCGTGCCACGGAGCTGACGCGCAGGCACACTGGAAATTGCCAATTTTATTTCTGCCCAGGCAGTGTGCTACCGCGATGGCAGCGTGGCACGGCTCCATCGCGGAGCCACTGTAAAATGTGCCATCCAAGGCCTTTTCCACGCTCGCATCCCAGTCCAACTCCGACATAGTTCCAACACGCATTTTAGCTCATCAAAATCACATTATCCTGCAAAACAAATGCTAATCATGTTGGTTAGTATAAATTCGCATTTTATTACCAAATACATGATATTATATACACATTGCACAACAAACAAGGTAAAAATGATACGTTTGAGTATCACCTGGGCATATAAATCTGCCCAAGATCACCAGACACAGAGGGGAACTGCTGGGAATTTGATAGCGTAACTGTGAAATGTGCATCAGCACCAATGAATCGCAAGTGCCAATGTCGGATCACACCTGGACTCACTGACCCACAACTGCGGGCAAGGGAAGCCTCGAGGATGGGCACCAGTGAAACGCCAGCGTTTCACAAGTGAGGCTGTCATCAAAGGGGTAAAATCATCTAGCACACGAAAAGAGTAGCAACTTTAACATATTGCTATACATTCCTTGTAAAGTACCAAAAATTCCATTCCATAAGAGTATTGCATTGTATTGTTTGAACTTTTAGAGAGAGAAAAAGAGAGGTCTTTTCTTCATCTTTTTCTTCCTCTTTAAGTTAAAAAACCTCCATTGAAGAACAACTGTGAGCTTGAAATTTACTCTTGATGATTAATGATATGGTTTACTTATTAATATAATCTCATTTTCTTAATCCATGAGTAACTAAACATCATGCTAGGGGTGTGTGCATGATAGGGGCTAAATTGGATTGAGTGTCGCTATTTTAATATTAGACTTACTTATTTAGCATAAATGTGTTATTTTCTTCAAATTATAATTGAATTATCTATAGTTGCAAATATGGGTTATGTTTACTTATTTTATTATTGCTTGAAAAAGGGGAATAGAATATAAGTGAGAAAATAATGGTGGGTATTTGAGTTTTGATTTTGTGGGGTTGGACTAGAGATATCCAAAACCCATTATCATACGCCTATTAAAGAATTGAGGCTAGATATAATTCTTTTCCATGTTGTAGTTGTTGATGTGTATAAGACATTGGGGTTTGAGAAAACCCGAGGCAAAAGATACTCAAGTGGTTAGAAACATAGAGTATTTCCTTGTCCACAACTATTTATCCTTGTGAGTAATGATTTGATTTCCTAGTTAACTCCAATCCAATTGATGCCCCATCCATAGCACACCCCTAGCTCTTACTCATATTTGCTTATTCAAATTGGTTGTCTTGTAGTTGATTGGTTGAATTTAAATTCTATTTGAGATTATTTTAACCTCCAATTTTACTTTTCTATTTTTAAGATAATGATGCAATTTACTTCAATTTCATAAACAACTTTTGTGCCATCAAATCTCTGTTCCCTATTGATTCGACCCCGACTCATGAGTTGGGTAATTATAATGCGATGACCCTTTACACTTTCTCCTTGTGAGGAGCGGATTTGGATGTCATCAATTTGGTGTCGTTGTCGTGGAATAGGATTAGATAGCCCTTAGTTGTTGTTGACTTGAATTAATTGAGCATCTTGTGTTTTTATTTCACATTGTTGATGTTGTTAATGTAAAGATGAGCCCCTTTGAAAGGCTAATTCGAAACCCCAAAGGATCATCTTATGTTGAATCTCTCTGATTGATGGATGAGATGTGGAGAAGAGAAGAGAGAAAAGACATTGTGTGGATGGTAGTATTGAAGTAAATTCAGCTGTTAACAAATTTTATAATGGGCTTTCATACGAGGTATCAACAAGACAACCATGTTTATTGGTATCCTTGTATGAAATCAAGGTCGGAACTCTGATTGTACAACTGAATCAAGTAGTCAGGGGAGTGAAGAGTCCTCTTGCTCCCGCATTGAAAGAATGCTTGAAGTGGTTCTTGAACAAGTTGTTTCGACTGATTCACGAATTCAATATCTAAAAAATGATCTCTTAAACCTCACTCAAATAGTGAAAAACCATGAAGTGTCCATCAGGCAGCTAGAGGAGAGAATGAATGTGCTAGCAGCTCAGATGAAATCAAATGCAAGCATGATAACCCATGAGTGGACTAAAGAAGAGACCACTTTAACCCCAAGCCATGTTGACGAGGAATACATAGAATGAGAAGTAGAGGAGTCATTTTTCAAGGAGACATGGGAAGAAATTCTCTTGAATATTGATGGTAGAGGAAGTGAAGAGCTAGAAAAGGCATGTCTTACTATAAAACGTCTGTGGTCCTATTCCTTCCAGCCTAGGAATCTTGACCTTGACCTCAATAATAGAACAACTCCACCATCACAACCATCAATCCTCGTACCATCGATTTTGGAGCTTAAGATGCTACCTGCCTATTTGAGGTATGCATATCTTAGGTCTAACGACACCCTGCCTGTTATCATCTCAACTAAGCTAAACAAACAACAAGTGGAAGCACTTTTGTAAGTCTTAAGGAAGTAGATCCAAGCAATAGGGTGGACTATAGCCGACATCATTGGTATACCTCCAGGTTATTTGCACTCATAAGATCAACCTTTAGGAATATTGTAGCCCTTTAGTTGAGCATCAGATACATTTAAACCCATCAATGCAAGAGGTCATCAAGAAAGAAATCATCAAATGGTTAGATGCGGGAGTTGTATACTCGATAGCTAATAGTAGTTGGGTAAGCCCAGTCCTATCTGTGCCTAAAAAATGGGGAATCACAGTGGTACCAAATGAGAAAGATGAGATGATTGCAACACGTCTAGTCACTGGATGAAGGATATGTATGGACTACTGCAAGTTGAACTCATGGACCAATAAAGATCATTTTCTAGCCCCATTCATTGATCAGATTCTAGATTGATTGGCTGAGAATGAGTATTACTCTTTCTTGGATGGATATTCAGGCTACAATCAAATTTCTATCACCCTGTAAAATCAAGAAAAAACCACATTCACATGTCCTTAGGGAACTTTTGCATTTAAGAGGATGCCCTTCAGGCTTTGCAATGCCTCAACTACGTTTCAGAGGTGCATGATGTCAATTTTTTCAAATATGGTAGAGGAGACTATGGAAGTCTTCATAGATGACTTCTCGGTTGTTGGCAATTCATTTGAGGACTGCTTAGTTCACCTAGATGAGGTGTTGAAAAGATGCGAGGAAACGAACTTGGTACTTAATTGGGAAAAGGGCCACTTTATTGTAAACGATGGTATTGTTCTAGGGAACAAAATTTTTGAGAAAAAGATAGAGGTAGACCAAGCGAAAATTGACGCCATAGCTCACCTACCTCCTCCAAAGACTGTGAAGGGTATTCGGAGTTTTTTGGGACATGCAGGGTTTTATCACCGTTTTATCAAAGACTTTTGCAAGGTAGCTCATCCTTTGTTTACTGTTGGAAAAATATGAAAAATTCCATTTTGATGAGGCTTGTATGAGGGCTTTCATTGAGTTAAAAGAGAAGCTTGTATCTGCTCCAATCATTATCGTACTAGATGGTCGAAGCCCTTCGAATTGATTTGTGATGCTAGTGGTGTAGCGTTAGGGGCAGTCCTTGGCAAAAGGAAGGGAATGATTTTTCACCCCATATACTACACCAGCAAAGCCCTGAATGATGCATAAGAAAATTACATAGTAACAGAATAAGAGCTTCCAGTAGTAGTCTTTACGTTTGAAAAATTTCGAGCACACTATTCAGGGACAAGGAAGTGGTGCATACGGACCATACTGCACTCAGATATCTAGAGACTAAAAAAGATACTAAACCAAGGCTCATCAGGTGGGTCCTTTTGCTCCAAGAATTCGATTTTAAAGTAATGGATAGGTGACGATGTGAGAATCAGGTGGCTGACCATCTTTTTCGTTTAGAAACAGATGGTAAGCCGGGTGTAAATGAGGAGATTGATGATGATTTTCCTAACGATCACATTTTGGCTGCATCATACGACTTAATACCTTGGTTTGCATATTTTGCTAACTACTTGGCAAGCAACATCACTCCGAAAGGGTTAAACTTCCATCAAAGGAAGAAATTTTTGTATGATGTCCAAAAGTTCTATTGGGATGATCCATATCTCCTCCATATGTATGCTGATGGCATGATTTGTAGATGTATCCCAGAGGTTGAAATAATTCTAATCCTCAAGGCATGTCATTCCTCGCCAGTTGAAGGCCATTATGGTAGTATGAGAACAATTGCAAAGGTGCTACAATGTGGGTTTTATTGGCCTACTCTCCATCATGATGCCAATGACTTCGTTAAGCAGTGTGATCAATGTCAACAAATCGAGAGGAATTATTTGATGTATGAGCTTCATTTGACACCAATCCTATAGGTGGAATTATTTGATGTATGGGGGATCAACTTCATGGGGTCTTTCTTGAGCTCTTATGAAAATAATTACATTCTGGTGGCTGTAGAGTATTTGTCTAAATTGGTTGAAGCTATAGCGTTGCCTATCAATGAGGGGAGGAGTGTGACAGACTTTTTGAAAAAGCATATCTTCTCACGCTTTAGCACCCCTAGAGCTATCATCAGCGATAGAGGTTCACATTTTTGCAATCAATTATTTAGTGCTTTGCTAGCAAAGTATGGTGTGAAGCACAAAGTTGCTACCCCTTTTCATCCTCAGACCAGTGGCCAAACAGAGGTATCCAATCGGGAAATTAAGTCTATTTTGACTAAAACAGCCAATGCTAATAGAACAGACTGGGAAAGGAAACTAGTTGATGCCCTTTGGGCCTATTAGACCATATATAAAATGTCAATTGGAATATCCTCATACCAACTTGTCTTTAGCAAAGCTTGCCACTTACCGGTGGAATTGGAGCATAAGGCCATGGGGGGCTTGAAAAGTTTGAACCTTGATTGGGGGAAAGACATTCAGGGGTGAGTGGAAATCTCAATAAGATGGACGAGTTTAGGATGAGGGCTTATGAAAATGCTACCTTATACAAAGCCCGAATGAAGTACTATCATGATCAGAAAATTTTGCAAGGAGAACTTACTCGGGGAGATTGGGTGCTACTCTTCAACTCTAGGTTGAGGTTGTTTCCTGGAAAGCTTAAATCTAAGTGGTCGGGTCCCTTTAAGGTGTCCCAAGTTTTCAAAAATGGAGCTATTAACCTCAAAAGAGATGATGGGCTAAGGTTTAAATTGGATGGCCAACAAGTAAAAAAGTACTTGGGAGTGTTGGCTGAAATCAACATGGTGGAGGTTGCATACTTGGATGAGCCGTAGTAGAAAAAGCACCTTTGTTGTTCCACGACATTAAATAAGGCACTTCTTGGGAGGCAACCCAAGTGTTTCTATTTTTGATGCTTTGATATTTTTGTTGTTTTTGTTTTGTAGGTTTATTGGATGAAGAACCGGGTGAAAGAAAAATAGGGCAAGCCCTAGCGAGACCTGCGAAATGCAGGTGCTCAAGTGTGAGTCGCCGCTCAAGAGCAAAAAGAGTCCAGAATGATGGAGGAAAAAAGGGGAGAATCGGTGCCTCACCTATGGAATGCCGGTCACAACCCATGAAATGTAGGTTTGGCATAAGCTTAACTCAGTGAATCCGGAAGTTGAAGGGTGAATTGAAAATCACTAGCGAAATACAGGTGGTAACCCACGAAACGCCGGTCAACCGCAGTCCACAAGTAGTGAGATAGGCACGAGTAGTGGTCACCTACCCTTGGATCTTTGAAATGCCGGTAAACACTAGCGGCGGCAGGTAAGAACTTCATTTAAATATTTACCAACCCCGTTGACCAACCCGACCCATGGTGCTCCCAAACCGGTCAAATACCCTTTTAAATCCACAAAAACCATTCGTCTCCACCTTTTAACCTTCCCCATAACCTACCTACCAACCATTATCCCTTTCCAACTTCACCCCATTAACACCTACTAAACATACCTCCTCAACCCACCAATCACTCTCACTCCCTTCCTTTTATAAAATCCCCCTCTCCCATTCTCTTCATTTCAACTTTTCTCACTAAACTCTCACGAAGCAAAATAATTTATGCTCTTAGGGGACTAACCATTGTTCATAAATACATTGAGTTCTAATCTAGTTGCTTTTTATCTCTTCTCAATCGGTATATGTGTTCATTGCTCTTATTATGCTTGTTGTTTGAGAATGATCATCCAAAATTGAGCATGCTAGATTCAAAATTATTTAAACCCATGGTCCTATTTCCCATATTGTGCTCTTACATTGATTGAATGATTCTAATAGTATGAATATGTTAAGGGAAGAATAATTGCACAATGTTGTTGTGCGTACTCTTTTTGGTAGAAATGTTATATGAAGTTGGATGTTTTGAGATCTTAGTTGGCAGTGAAGTCTGAATAACCCCGTGTGCTCGAAATCCACGATTTTCCTGATGATAGATAGGGTGACGTCTTTCTTAAGGAAAAATTGTCATTTTTATTCTTGTGTTCTACTTAAAATAACATGATGTGTGAGTGAGTTAAGTGAGGCATGACTCAAAGTGTTGATTAATTTTTGAGTTGGATTAGTTTGTTTGGAACTGCCATTCACTTGCGAATTGCCGGTCCAGTACGGCGAAATGCAGTTGAAGCGCGGGCAGGGGTTCAAAGCTTCAGAGCACTGCCCCTCACCTGCGATTCACCTGCGAGTCACATATCAACCAATGAAATATAGGTTAAGCACAGGTAGAATATGTTTGGCCCAGCTTTCTATTGAAGACCTGCGACACACCAGTGAACTGTAGATCCCTACCCACGAAAAACTTTAATCAATGAATTTGGTAACGAACTAAAATTGAGTTTCAATTTTAACACCGATGCAACGCAGGTGATACTAGTTATTTAATTTCAATATTTTGTTTTTTGGTCATTGAATCTTTAGAATTTCATTCTTTAGTTTAGGATAGATATAGCGTTAAATTTTTATTTATTAGAATATACAAAAAGAACATGTGTTTGTGGTGCTAACATTGTCTTACATAATCATGTTCACCTCTAGACAATGTGGTAAAGGGAAAGCACCAACAATTGATGCCACAGCTCAGGGAGCAGAGTCCGATGAGGGCAGATGGATTGATCACTTCACTTTGGGCTCAACAAGATGAAGAATTATTATGTACAATTCAAGGAGAAATGATCTATCAATGTAGAGGCTCGATTTGAGGTTGAATCCTTCAAGGATAACTTCCTAGATATTTATGATCAATTTCAAATTTTCCAGCAGATCCTTTGCCCAAGTAGGTCACTTATGCCGAGTACATGGCGACATTTTATATGTATCACAGTTCATGACTGCTCAAGTCAACCAACAGGCAGTGGCCCATGTTCCCTAGAATGGTAACGCAATAGCATCGAGAGTGCAAGAATTCCTTAAGATGAACCCACTTGAGTTTCTTGGGTCAAAGGTAGATGAGGATCCACATGAGTTCATTGAGGAGGTGCAGAAGATCACCAAGATTATGGGGGTGACTGGAGAGAAGAGTGCAGACTTAGCCTACTATCAGCTTAAGGGGGTTGCTCACATATAGTTCCGTCAGTGGAAGGACATCAGGGGAGTTGGAGCGGTTCCGGTAGGTTGGGATGAGTTTGTGACTTCTTTATTGGATAGGTTCTTCCCTAGGGAGTTGAGGGAGGGAAAGGCAGTTGAGTTCGTCAATCTAAAGCAGAACAATAGGATTTTTCAAGAGTACGCTTTGGAGTTTACCCGGTTGTCCATGTATGCACCGGAGATGGTTGCTGATCCGAGGGCTCGTATGAGCAAGTTTGTGAATGGGATGGAAGATTCCTTGGTCAAAGAGTGCAGGACCGCCATGTTGATCAATAACATAGATTTCTTTTCGGTTTGTCATATATGCCCAACAAAAAACGTGAAGCATATGAAGGAGAAGGAAGAAAGGCCAATGGGGCTAGGACAGGGAGCTATGGGCAGTTCCAGCAGAGGTCCAGTGGTGGACATCACCCTCAGTCCCACCAGAGGTTGTCAGCCCCAGCTCCATCATTAGCCAGTATTGTCTTCATAGATGATATTCTCATATACTCTCGGAGTGAGGAGGAGCATGCCGCTCATCTGAGGATTGTATTACAGACTCTCAAGGATCTCCAACTGTTTGCTAAATTCAGCATGTGTGAGTTTTTTTTGAACTCAGTAGCATTCTTAGGTCATGTAGTGCCTAATGAGGGTGTGTAGGTGGACTCTCAAAATATAGAAGCATTGAAGAATTGTCCTAGACATGTCAGTTCTATAGATTTTAGGAGCTTCTTGGGTTTAGCTGGCTATTACGGGAGATTCGTAGAGGGGTTTTCATCCATTGCAGCACCGCTAACTAAGTTGACCTAGAAGAAGGTTAAATTTCAGCGGTCAAATGCTTGTGAGAAGATTTTTCAAGAGCTAAAGACTCGACTAACTTCAGCCCTGGTATTGACCCTACCAGAGGGCATAGATGGTTTTGTTGTGTATTTTGATTCTTCTAGGGTTGGTCTTGATTTTGTGTTGATGCAATATGGTAAGGTCATGGTCTAGACATCTTAAAACTCATGAGAAAAATTATCTGACGCATGACTGAGAGTTGGCAGCGGTTGTGTTTTCTTTGAAAATTTGGAGGCACTACTTGTATGGGTGCAATTGGATGTGTTCACAGACTACAAGTGCCTTCAGTACATTTTCACTTAGAAAGACCTGAATTTGCATTAAAGAAGATGGATTAGATCTTCTCAAGGAATATGACATGAGTGTCCTTTATCATCCTAGCAAGGCCAATGTAGTGGCAGATGCTCTTAGTAGGCTTTCCACGGAGAGTGTGTCACATGTCGAGAATAGGAGAAAGGAGTTAGCAAAGGATGTCCACAGGCTTGCTCATTTAGGGGTTCGCCCTACAAATTTGATGGATGTTGGTTTTATTATTTAGAATGGGTGAGAATCTTCATTAGTAACGAAAGTCAAAGCTAGGCAAGATGTGGATCCTATCCTAGTGAAGCTGAAGGAAGCTGTTCGGAGTCAGAAATTGGAGGTTTCCTTCTAGGGGGAATGGTGTACTCCGATATCAAGGCCGATTGTTTGTGCCGGTAGTAGATGACTTGAGAGAGTGGATGTTAAGTGAGGATCATGGCTCTCGGTACTCTATCCATCCAAGTCCCACCAAAATTTACCGCGATCTATGGGAAGTCTATTGGTGGACTGGCATGAAGAAGGATATAGTGGAGTTTGTGGCTAAGTGTCTGAATTTCCAGCAGGTGAAGGTTGAGCAACAGAGACCTGGAGGTATGCCTCAGGATATTAACATTTCTACTTGGAAGTGGCAAGAGATCAATATGGACTTTATTGCAGGCTTGCCTCGTACAAACTAATAGTATGACTCTATATGGGTAATTATTGACAGGTTGACTAAATCAGCCCATTTCTTATCAGTCAAACTACCGATTCAGTTGAGGATTATGCTAGATTGTACATTTGGGAGTTAGTTCGGATTCATATAGTTCCTTTTTCAATCATCTTAGATAGGGGTACTCAGTTCACCCCTCAGTTTGGAGATTGTTTCAGAAGGAACTTGGTACTCAGGGTAAGCTTAGCACAGCTTTTCACCTGCATATAGATGGTCAGGCCGAGTGGACCATTCAGACTCTTGAGGACATGTTGAGAGCGTGTGTTATTGATTTCAAGGGTAGTTGGGATGATCAGTTTCCTCTCATCAAGTGTCATGACCCGAACATAGGCCCGGATCGAGACACGGGACAAAGAACCCTAAGAGGCTCCAAGCCAACCCATGGTATGAACACGACATCTAAACTCAACAAAATAAAGCGGAAGTCTAACATAAATAACATAGGGAAAATCTGAATATATCATAACATCGGAATACATAATACAAGTCTAAAGCTAAATACATACTTTGTCTGATAAGCCTCTACTACTGACGAGTTAATGGGACAAGACCCAACTAACTCACTATAGTCTGAAACTGAATATACTAAATACAACTGATAAAAGAGCCCTCGAAAGATGAGGATTCACCAACTGAGACTAGGAGATGCTAATATTGAGAGTCTGGCTAATGGCGGGACTAAGCTTGAATATTTGATCCTGTATCATGAAATGATACAACATAGAATATGTGGTCAGTACATGGAATTTAACGAGTATGAAAGGTAACTAAATCTACTAAGTAAAATTAGTGATCATGCATAACATAAAACATTTCATTATAAGAGCCTGAGAGTAGGGCTTCCATGCAATTATCTGAATACATGCTCATACATAACTGAATATCATAACTGAATTGATTGACCCAAACTGAAACTAATTATTCATAAGTAAAACTGAACATTGGGTAAAACCTGCTGAAAACATAATATCATGACCGCTAAATATGCATAACTAAAATCATGAGGAATAATGGAAGACTCGTCTTGTAACCGACATTACCATGATAGAGCCTACATGGTCCTGACTCTTATATTCAAGTGGACAGAGCCGTCCAAATCCTTTCCAGGGCTAAGAACACTACCATGACATCGATATCAAGCTGAAGGCCCCTTGGGGGTAGGGGAATCTCACAAGGGAGGTCCCGAATAATCTAAACATACCTATGTTGGCATGTAGTTCTGAGGCATAGGGTTGACTGATCCTTAGCCTATTCGGTGCTAGACACTACTCCCCAATACATGCATATGCTCTCTATCATTTTTAAACGAAGCTGAACCATCGTCTAGTGATGAAGCTGACTTATAATATACATGCATAATCTAAAACCATAAAATGAGGAGCCTTGGGCTCAAACTATACCACAAGATGGAAAGAATAGGAGTCTAGACTCCAAAACCATATGGTAAAATAATACGTGAAATTTAGATAAATCATGAAATATACATGATCATATGGGCATGCCTAATACTTAAACATGCTTGATCATTCGAAAACATGAACATGGATATGGATAATTTGAAATCATACTTTCATCATATACATCTCATCATGCTTGAATATATACATCATAGATCTCAACTTTCATGAACTTCCATAGATGGGTATCATAATTTGTAAAACTTGAAAACATGCTTTATAATTGAAAACATTGAAAAATATGCCCATGAATCATAATTTAACATTAGAAACATGTATAGAGAATACCCATGATTGATACTTAGAGAATTCACATGTTGGGTTGAAACCCCATAGATTCATCAACTAGAATTTTTATGAAATTGAAGAGGGATTGGGCATGGGTGTGGATGATTACACCCATTCATAACCCTACATACCTGGAGAAATTTGATTTCACAACCCTCTTGAGAACCCAAAGGAATTTGGGGAAGAACTTGATGAATTTAAGCTTGTTCACCCCTTAGAACCACTAGGTTTGCATACATGGAAGAGAATAGGTTTAGAATGAGCTTGACCCTCTTAAAACACCCTTTTATGAGCTTAAAACAACGTAGCATAGGTCTTAGAAACTGAGGAATTACGGAAAATCCCTTAATAAATTCGCAGGAAAATGCACTCTACTAGTCCCCATGAGGGACTAGACGACTCATGCCCAACACCACGACTCGTGGTCTTAAGTCATTACCTATACTGAAATCTTGCCTTTTGAGGGTCACTACGACTCTTGGTGCACCCAATGACTCGTGGTAACCAAATTGTCACCAACACTGCCCAAACTTCTTCAATCTTCAATCAACTCTTAACCACAGCTAACACAACGAATCGTTGTGTTGATCACAACTCGTGGTCACATCCGTGATTACCCCAAATCCTAAAACTCAACCAAGTATTCCCTCCTCCCCACGAGTCACTTAACGACTCATGGTGCACCTCATGGGTCACTGGACGACTCGTCCTGTGACCTGATGCAAAAAATCCCGTTTTCTCCGTTTCAACCCTCGGGTCTGATCTTAGGGCTTCTGTGGCATTACATCAAGTTTGCCTATAATAACAGTTACACTCCAGCATTCAAATAGCTCCGTTTGAGACTCTTTATGGGCAGAGGTGTATATCACCTATTGGATGGTTTGAGGTAGGTGAGACTACATTAATCGGGATAAATTTAGTTCATGAGGCTATGGAAAAGGTTTAGCTTATTAGGAAAATGCTGAAAATAGCTCAGAGCTGTCAGAAAGCTTATGCGGATGTTAGGTAAAGAGAGTTTAAGTTTGAAGTTGATGATGGGTGTTTCTAAAGGTGTCTCTTATGAAGGGAGTGATGAGGTTCGGAAAGAAAGGGAAGCTTAGCCCTAATATGTTGGTCCTTTTAGGATTTTGAGGCGAGTGGGCAAGGTGGAATATGAGTTGGAGATACCAGCAAAGTTAGCTTCAGTGCACCTAGTTTTTCATGTATCTCTATTGAAGAAGTGCATTGGTGACCCAGCCTTAGTTTTCCGGTGGAGAACATAGGTGTGAAGGATAAACTTATGTATAAGGAGGTCCCGGTTGAGATCCTTGATCGTCAAATGCGGAAGTTGAGAAATAAGTAGCTTCAATGAAGGTTTTGTGGAGGAATTAGCTTGTTGAGGGAATTACCTGGGAAGCCAAAGCAGATATGATGACTAGATACCCGCATCTTTTGCCTTCTGGCTCAGTTCCTGCATTAAGTATTAGCTTCCTCCTTAGTACTCTATTTAGTTTCATATTAAGTTCATGTCTCTAAGTTTCTTTCATGTCATAGCATTCATGTATGTTTTATGAATTCAGCTCAGTAATGTATATCAGTTCGGAGTCAGTCAGTCCGTCAGTTTTCAGCTTTAGTTGTTCAGCTTTGGGAATTGCAGTTCTTTCCTCAGCCTTAGAGTATGCTTAACCTACATTCGAGGATGAATGTTTCCAAGGGGAGATAATATAACTAAAACACCCCAAAACCTTCCTAGACCAGACTCAGTCATTTCAAGAAAATTCAAAAGAAAAACTAGAAATTTTATTACAGAACAACCTAGACAACGGGTCGTGGTAAGCTCCAACAGACCGTTGTCTGAGTCATTGTTAGTGTAGCAGTTTTACTTCGGGGAAACAATGAGGCATAGGATGATCCGTAGGTTGAACTAATGAGCCGTCCTGTCGTCCATTGGATCTCAAGTTCAGAATCCTACTGGACCCTTCCCTGAAGCAACGAGAGAAACCAACGGCTCGCGGTTCCTACCAGCGAGCCGCTGCTACCACCCATCACCCAGTCCTAGGACCTAGCAGTGTAGACCACGAATCGATGCAACGATCCGTTGGTCCTACCAACGAGTCGTTGTGTTGATTGTTGTCTCAAGGCCTAGTTTTCTTACCAGTACTAACGAGATGTACCAACGACCCGTCGGTTCTTCCAATGGATCATGGTTTCCTCTCGTGGTTTATTTTTAGTGGGCATGGTTTTTGGACCCAGAACCAACAGTGGGTTCCAACGGTTCGTGGGCCCAACTAACGACCCATCCTGAGGCCCGTCGTTTAGTGTCGGCCAGTTTTTAGTACTTTCTTCTGGGGGTATGTTGGTAATTCGCCACCTTTTTAATACTGAAACCCCATTGTTATGGGCTTGTTTAGGAGGGAGTTAAAGGGGTAGAACGACCTTTTCCCTTTTATTTCACTCTCTTTCCCTTAAACCTAAGCGTAGAACAGATAATAAGTTCAGAGCAGAAGCTAGGGTAGGCGTTGTCTTCTTAGAATTTTCTCAGGGAATTTCTCCATAAATTCTCATCCAGGTATGTGGGAATTCAACAAGGGAACAGTTCTTCCCTTGTGTCCCCAAAATCCTTCTTTATTTTCTCTATCAGTTCTAACCTTGAGACTTTTCAATGTGATGAAATTATCTGTCAGACCTCATTTAAATCATGTGGAATATCATTTATGTTAAATGTTGATGTTTTTCCACCAGTTTGTGACCATGTTGTTGCTTGTTCCTGTAACATGAATTCTAGCCCTAGCTCTTGAATGCAGAAAACTAGGATCTTGCAATAGTGCTTAATATCAAAATTTTTCTTTATTCTATCAGTGTTGGGGACTCCTAGGTTGTTAATTGTATTGAAAATCAGTCAGACTATTATTAGTTCAGTTTCAGTCAAAATGTTGAATATCTAGTGTTAGTCAGAAATGTTAGCTTATCAGTTTGACTATAGAAATTCTCGAGGTGTTAGTAGTACCCCCCAGTTATTAGAATCAGATTCAGAACTCAGTTTTAACGGTCCACTAGGTGGCCATGACACTTTAGATAAGCAGCTCTGACTAGCCTTAGGACCCCAGCTTCAGATTACATTTTGTTCTTTAGATGGTTATGACGCTTACAGAGAAGCAGCTCTGACCAGTCTTAGAATCCAGTTATAGAATACGGTCCAATAAGACTCTCAGGGTGCTTCCAGATAGGTATTCCTAACTAGTATTGGGCCCTAGTTTCGAACTATCAGCTTAGTATTAAGTCTAGGACTACCAGTCGGAGTAGGACTTAGCACCGAGCAAGCCGGGGTTCCAAAACAATGTTTTCACCGTAGGTTATAGTTTTATCAGCCTCATGGCCCCAGACTCTTGTGATCACCCAGTTCATGCCTTTATATCCTGGCAAGGTATATTGGGTCCTACTAATGGGGTGTATACATCAGACTCCACATCTAGCTCACGTGGTTATATGTCGGTTATAGACTCTCCCACTAGTTACCTTAGTTTAGTCTCATCTTAGTCAGTTCAGATCAGTTCAGTTCAGTATCTTAGATTTAGTTTATGTCTTTGACCATTAGATAGGGTCTTTCAAACCATTTTAGCTTATTACAGTTATTCAATTTCAGTAGTTCAGTTGGTCATTCTATGTCTTTTGCAGTTCAGTTATTTCGTTTCTTGTGTATGATTTCTCTCACTTACTCAGCACATTCAAAGTACTGACGCATACATTTTATGTTGTATCATTTTATGATACAGCTGCAAGATCTCAGTCTTAGCCTCGCTAGCCGATACTTGTTCGGTCTCGCTTTATATGGGTATATAACTACACGCAAGTGCACGTGGTCGAACAAGTAGTAAAGTGGCTTAAGTAAGCCAAGTATCGATCCCACAGGGACTGGGATGAAGTGCAATCTGCTCAAGTGTACTATTTTTCAATTCTAAAAATGCAGACAACAGTGTAACCAAGATTTTGATATTTTGATTTATAATTTTTATGCTAAATCTAAAACAACTACCTAATTTGAGTCTGAACTATGAACGAGAGCATGCTGAGGTTAAACGAACATGTAATGAAATTAATTATCGACATAATTTGGTTAGTCTTTTCCTCCGGTTGCTAGTCAAGAACTATTGTCAAGAGATTAAAACTCTCGTATTTAACCCACTTAAGAATCATGAACCATCCACCTACATTTCTGTGATTAAATGCAATTCATGTTCTAGCCATACAAACCCGGTTCCTAAATTGACTAATACGACTTTCAGGTATATTTCTATCCTGAATGTAAATCAATTCTCAATTTTCCCAAACTAAGAAAAGATCATATCCTATTAATTCACAACTTTCCAATTTCTTGCTCTCTCGAGTGAAACCGGACTTTTTGGACATACATTAACGTAGGCCACACATTAATGCAGTAAGAACAAGAATTAATAGAACAACCATGGAAGAAAAGATGAAAAACCAATATGATCAACAATCACATTTCACTACAATTGTTCATAACCTCAGCAAGAAGATGAATTAGCCACTCATTTGTGGATTAAACATCGTTAAATGAGTGTTAAACATACAGGAAATTGAATACAAGGAGAAGGAAAGAGACAAAAACCCTGATAATTTCGTCCCCTCAACTGCCTGTAACCCACGTTCTTGCTCCACCAAGTCAGAATATTGAAAAATGAACCTAAGTGTTCTAATTATACTAGTGGGAATTTTTCCCGGAATAACAAGCAACGTGTCACGGAGTGCATCGCGGAGCACTGCCTCCGTGACACGCTACCGATGCGGACCTTCACTGGAAACTGGGTGTCCAGGGAATAAGGCCCAACGTGGCACGGCATGCAACGCGGAGCCATGCTACCGTGCCACGGACCTATCACGTACCCTCTTTGGAAATTGGGCAAAAATTCCCTATCCAGGCAGAAGGCCTCCGCGATGGCAGCGTGACAAGGCTCCATCGCGGAGCCCCTTTATTTTATGCTTTCCAATGCCTTGTCCCTTGCTCGCATCCGAGTCCAACCCCGATATCCTCCAACATGCATTTTAGCTTCCCGAAATTACATTTTACCTGCAAAACAATGCTAATCATGTTGGTTAGTACAAATTCACATTTTATTACCAATTACATGAGAATGTATACACATTGATAGATAAACAAGGCTAAAATTCCACATTTGAGTATCACTTGGGCATATAAATTTTCCCAAGATCGCTTACCCCACACTTAAATCCTTGTTCGTCCTCGAACAACAATCCTACACCTCATGCAATTTACATCCCAACCTCGCTACTTTGGTTCGACAATTTAGTCTATGGTCATACCGATTATTCAATACAGCAAATCATCAAGAAAACATGCATGGTCCTATCGATGCAATGACCTTCAATACATCAAGACCTCCTAGACTTAAGAATCGACTCTCGATATTGGCAAACTCATGCAAATCAGCTGATCAAGATATCCGACACGAAAATTAATCTCTCATCAAGCATGTGCCCTCACAACACAAGAGAGTCTTCCCCTCTTTGCTCATATGAACTCACAAAATTTCAAGTAGGGGCATGTAAACACAATTTCGCTCTCTCTCCCAAAAGAATTCACATGCATCATGTCATGACCCATAGGCTTGCCCTTAGTGTATTACTCCACTAATATAAAGAAGTGCGATGTAAGATCACGTAGGACTTTAACTGGTTGTAATGGAAGCTACGGAACTAGTAAATATTGGGTTAGCCAATAATAGTCACTAGCATCCTTAAGCGCCTTTTCAACACATCCCATCAACTCATGGACATTGTTTCTTTTTTTCTTTTTCATCCTCCCATTCTTGACGTTTTTCTTTAGTTTGGCCCATCTTATTAAGCACACTTGACACAACAACAATGATTATTCATGCACCTTCATTATAGTTTATTTATAACAAGTGCACCTTCAACCTTTTCTTTTCTTCCATCACTCGGCTTTTCTTTTCTTTTCACCATTCTCACTCTTTTGACACTTTGGGAAAACGATTTTCTCTTCTTAAGCACTTAAGAGTTTTGGATCAAACTTACAGCTAATGAAAAGAAGGGATTAAGCTCAGTTTACACTTTTTGACAAAAGAAAAAAATAATAGGCTAAAGGCTCAATGGGCTGACTAGGGTATACAATCAAGGTGGGTACGACAATGAAAAATAGAAGCTTTCGGTTAAAACAAAGAAATGCCTACATCCTCTCCTACAATACACCTCCTTCATTTCATTTTGTACACACGCCAGGCAAGTTATAGACACTTCACAATAGCATGGAATAACAAAACCTTACTTCACACTTATTGCACATGCTCAATTCCAGAAGTATTCACAGACTCTTCAATCAGCTAATTACAGGAATTCAAACATTAAGCCTCAATCACACTGAATCGAACTCTATGGCGTAGGTATCTCAACGTATTTACAAAGTTGCATGCTTTCATATGAATCACCTTTGCATTTTAAATATCATGTACAAGACACAACCAGAATTTCGCAACCATAAAGTAACTACAGGTTTTGGGATGCAACCCACAAAAGAAAAACAACTGAAAAATAATTGAAAAACCTACTCCTAACGACTACATTTCCCTTAAGACGGTCGTCATCCATCCACCATAGGGAACGGTCACTAACTATGACTTCGGTTCAATGGGACCATCCTAAGTAAAAGAACCGAAAACAAACGCCGAGAAACCCAAGAATTGAATTTTTTTTTTAAAAAAATATCGATCATTTCAATTAACAAAAATATCAATCAATTCGATAACAAAAATATGTACAAACTCAGCTAGCAACATTCAGCAACACACAACAGGTTCACATATATTTGCAATACAGAACAACAACTTACAATCACAAATCACAGGGTCAGAAAAATTTGTTCACAGGCACACCAACAGATTAGGACATACATACATAACAGCACACCCAGCACCTAACTACTCCCACCCCACACTTAGCTCGAACACTGTCCCCAGTGTTCACAAAAGTTAAAATAGCAAAAAAAATCGGGTGGTGGAACTCTGATCAATCAAAGTACTCC
This sequence comes from Datura wrightii, assembly GCA_035772735.1. Lineage (NCBI taxonomy): Eukaryota > Viridiplantae > Streptophyta > Magnoliopsida > Solanales > Solanaceae > Datura > Datura wrightii. The sequence goes on from JASDFA010000003.1 coordinate 12,375,689, forward strand.
ACTTCTTCATCAGGTGCTGCTGCTTCATCTCCCATGTATGAATCACCCCCGTCGTCATCATCGGACTCCACATCGGAGTCCTCCCGGCGTGTCTCCTCGTCTGTGGGGACATCATCATCCGTGGGCTCTACAAATGCTGGCCCCACTCGGCATAGAGCCCTGGCGTTTTCGCTGAAAGGGTAGTCTAGCTCGAGCTGCCATAGCTCCTCCTCTGTCGCCGGCCTCCTGCCTATCCTCAGCTGGAGCATCTGTATCCCATACATACGAGCCATATACTGATCATCACGAGCATGTCGCTCGCAAAGTGTAAGCACTGGCTCGTGGGTGGTGTCGGGTGCCTTAGTTTTAGTGACATCTAAGGCCCACCGCTCCATCTACGGGATATAGTCAAGGGCCTCTTCCTCAACATCTAGGCCCCTCAGGAATGTGGTGAGTAGCCCACCAAATCCGTATCTATGCCCCTGATGCAACCGGGCTCTCTTCTTGGCGGAGATAATCACCACCCCTACGTTGATCTCCAGCCCTTTCATCAGGGCCTACACCAGGCATACACGATCCCGGGTTACATCTGTCATATGTACCCCCGGGATTAGGCAGGAACAGACGATCTTTAGCCATATTCTGGCTTCCCTGTTCATCTGTGAATAGGGAAAAGTCTGATGGTAGCCCCTCTCTTTGTGTCTGCTCCATCTAGCTGTCGATCGGGTCCCACACAAGGTGCGTCTGATGTCCGCATACGGTGGGGTAATGTTCAGCTGTCGAAGCACGTGGGCGTCTGTGTCCCGCGCCCCTATGATAGCATTGAGGTGGTGGGGCTCAAATGTGACTATTTGCCCTCTGATTTTTATGGTGTGACTTCTTAGGGTCGGGTTCCAATTGGCATAGAATTCCCGAATCAGGTGCAAGTTAGATTCCTTAGGCTCTTCAAAGATGAAGTTGAGCCCAGCTGCCTCGATCCGGTGGACAATCCTAGGGAACTCCTGTGCTAATGGTTCCCGTGTGATATGTTCCTCGGGGGAGTACTTGTTTTCTTTGTGCTTTGCGTACCACTTCTTCCCCTCATCTGTCACCCATCTGGTTCAGTATTGGCGGCGTTGGCCGCATGGAACCGCTGGTGCTGCTGGGACTGCTGTGCCCAGTCTGATTCGCTTTCTTCCGACGCCAGATGTTGATGCGCCTTTCCCTTTCTCTTGCCTGCTTGCCATTTTACCTGTCAACCCAAGTGGACAAGATCAATGTTAAGCCAATGAATATTACTTCAACTAAGGTCGGGTTAAGCTAGGCTACCCCACACTTAGTCCTTAGCCCAATTTACAACATTCCGACAAGATCATCTTTATTTACACAAATAAACAACCAACTATACAAACATTCTTAGTGCATACGAAGAATTCGATGGTATATATACTATGTACTACTCAGACTTCGTACAGATACCACAATCATTACCATCGATAACCTTTTAATCCATCGCACTTAGCAAGGAAAAAAAACCAAATAAATGAAAACAACAAGAATTTATCTACACGAACCTATACAACCAACCCAATTCTTGCAAATTTCAATATTCCCCTAACCCGAGAATCCGTCGGTCTTTTAACATGATAACAACTAGCACATCGACTCATCTCACTCAACATGAACATCCCGGCATGAATTTCACAAGTTCACTACATTTTTCCACTTCAAATTCAAAAACAAGCCCTAGAAATGATGATATCAAGAAAATTCAATTAAATTATGTAATTAACGAGTTCAAGCAATCATAATGATATTCCGAACATTCATCAACAACAATTCAATTGAATTCATGATTAATTTCTACTTAGGGCAAACTTAGCTCACCTCACATGCTCAATATCGAAGAAAATCGACAAGAAATGAGATAGAATCGAAGAACATACCTTGAAGTTGAAGAATTGAAGAAAACTCAATGATTTTCTTGGCCTATTCCGTGTCACGTTGAAGGGGGATGGGTTTTAGGGAGTTTGGTCGCGGAGTGAGTGAAAAATAAGGAAAAGTGAGGGGGTTTCAGGGTTTAAAAGTGGGAAAATCACGCGGGTCACCCGGCGACCCGGTGTGACCCGTCACGATATACACGGCAACGTGTCACGGAGTGCATCGCGGTGCACTGCCTCCGTGACACGGAGCTGTCGCGAGGGTACTTTGGAATTTTTTACAATTCCGGATTTATACCTCAACGTGTCATGGAGGGTAACGCGGATGTCCTCCTCCGTGACACGGAGCTATCGTCCTAGCTCACTGTTTTGCCACTTTTTATTGATTTTCATACCTCGAATTTTCCTTTGCGATTCCATGCATATTTTCCTCCGTTTGACCTGAAATTGATCTCACTACACGAAATTGGTTAGAATTTTAGGTTTCACTCTAAATAAAAATAAAAACAAAAACTTAAACTAAAAATTTTGTAGTTAATCAAGAAAAAGAAAAAGAAAAATCTATTCACACTTCACAAAGAGAAAATTTTTTCACGGGTTGCCTCCCGTGCAGCGCCTGGTTTACCGTCGCGGCTCGACGTCATTCAGCTCAGTTTTCCTCTAGGGTGATGGACGATTTCTCTCGATCACCGTCCTCCCTCCAGTAGTGCTTACACCGTTTCGGTGGTTTTCCCAATAACTCTCGTGAATCCTTCCTCTGCTCATCATCGCCTTGATCAATCACATTGATAACCAAGAGTTCTTCGTGCACCAACGGGAGCTTGGGTGCCTTGTACACATCGAACACCTCCACCTTGTCATGTGCTCGCATTGTTAGCTGCCCCGCAGCTACGTCAATCAGTGCTTTCCTGGTTGCCAAAAGGGAAGTCCCAAAATAAATGGGACTTCCGCGTCTGGTTCAAAATCCAGCACGACAAAATCTACCGGGAAAATTAGGGAGCCAACTTGCACCAGAACGTCCTCCACAATGCCATCAGGTCTGGCCAAGGACCGATCCGCCAATTGCAAGATCACTTTTGTGGGTCTAGGACTCCCTAGACCCAGCTTTTTGAATACCGATGACGACATCAAATTTATGCTCGCTCCCAAATCACACAATCCACGAGCTCGGATACTCTACCCAATAGTAATCTGTATAGTAAAGCTCCCAGGGTCTTTGAGCTTTGTGGGAAGTCGGTTTTGAATCCGGGAAGTGCACTCCTCCGTTAGAGCCACCGTAGCATACTCAGTGAACCGACTTTTGTTTTCCACGATGTCCTTTATATACTTAGCATATTTCGGCACTCCCTGCAAAACATCAACAAGAGGTAAGTTAATATATACCTGTTTCAGCACCTCCATGAATTTCTTGAAACACGCCTCCTCCTTGTGTTTCTTTAATCGTTGAGGAAACGGGGGTGGTGGTCTTTCTGATTCTGGTTCCTTACTCTTCCCCCTCTCAGTACTTTGCTCCCTCTCGACTTCTGCTGCTCCCGATTGTTGAGGTGGTCTTTCTAGTTCCACCTCTTTCAGCTGCAAACCACTCCTTGTGGTCACTGTATTCACCTGCTTGGGATTTGGATCTGTGTCGCTCGGAAGTCCTCCTCTAGGCCTGGTGTTTTGGGCTCCAGCAAATTGCCCAAATTGATATTCAAGTGCCTTGGTAGCTAACTGGTTGTTTTTCACTTCGGCTGCCAATTTCACATAGTCAGCCTGCAATTGAGCTTGATTAGCTATCATGGTCTTGAACATCTCCTAAATGCTGGGTGATGGTGGTGGAGGAGGTGCATTGTTGTTTCTGAATTGTGGTTGATAATTCTGCTGCCCTCCTTGGTTCCTTTGCACACCCTGACCCGAACTTTTGCTACCCCAGGAGAAATTCGAGTGATTCCTCCAATTGGAATTGTAGCTATTACCATATTGTTGGTGGTTGTTCCTTTGCACATTTCCCACAAAGTTTACCGAGTCAGGATTTGCTCCACAACACTCAGCTGAGTGCTCACTGCTTCCGAACACTTCACACCACATCTGTTGCACTGCATTCACTGGGGCTTGGGGTTGGTTCATTGCCATGTTGCTGAAGTGGGTGTTAAGTTGATTTTGTAGTGCAGCTATCTGTGCAGCAATAGCTGTAAACCCATCCACTTCTAGCACTCCTGCTGCTTTCCTTGTCCCGCCTCTTGACGAATCAGCATTCCATTCTGGATTGCCCTGCGAAATACGTTTCAACAAGGTATACAGCTCCTCATAAGTTTTCTCCAGCGCTTGTCCCCCAGCTGCTGAGTCTAGCAATATTTTTGTATGGGGTTCCAAACCCTCTATAAAAGTATGCACCAGCACATCATTGGACTGATGATGATGAGGACAATCCCGCAACATGGACTTGAATCTCTCCCAAGCCTAATATAAATTCTCTCCCTCTCTCTGTTTGAAACTTAGAATTTGACTTCTAAGTCTTGCTGTTTTACCGGAGGGAAAAAACCGTATCAAGAACTTCCTTGCAAGATCATCCCATGTACAAATAGAATTCGGTGGCTCAGCTTTCAACCACCTCTTGGCTTCTCCCAATAGTGAAAATGGGAACAATGTAAGCCGGACATAATCTGATGACACTCCAGCGGGGATATAAGTGTCACTTATCTCCAAACAATTTTGGAGATGCTGCTGTGGATCTTCATGAGGGAGACCTGTAAACTGCCCGCTAATGTGCAACAATTGCACCATATTCTGCTTAAGTTCGAACCTCCCCCCTGGCTCAGGTTTACGGATGCTAGATGTGACATTATTAGCATGTGGGATTGCCACCTCGCGAACCGGCCGAGCTGCTACTTCTTCGGGCACTAACATTGCCCGTACTACTGGTGGATTCTGTTGTTGCTCCATGATCGTCTGTCTGAGCAACTGCAGCTTTCTTTCTAGAGCTTCTCTCCGCTTACTATGAAATATTCTATCTGGCTCTATGTACGAGTCCACCAGCTCCTTGTCTCTTGCCAGTGTTCAACATAAATTAAATCTGCAAAATACAGGCTAAGACCAAGTTGTCAACACTAAGAAAATAAAAATATAGTAAATTAACACTTAAAACAAATTCACCAATTGCCAATCCCCGGCAACGGTGCCAAAAACTTGTTCGGTCTCGCGTTATATGGGTATATAACTACAGGCAAGTGCTCGTGGTCGAACAAGTAGTAAAGTGGCTTAAGTAAGCCAAGTATCGATCCCACAGGGACTGGGATGAAGTGCAATCTGCTCAAGTGTACTATTTTTCAATTCTAAAAATGCAGACAACAGTGTAACCAAGATTTTGATATTTTGATTTATAATTTTTATGCTAAATCTAAAACAACTGCCTAATTTGAGTCTGAACTATGAATGAGAGCATGCTGAGGTTAAACGAACATGTAATGAAATTAATTATCGACATAATTTGGTTAGTCTTTTCCTCCGGTTGCTAGTCAAGAACTATTGCCAAGAGATTAAAACTCTCATATTTAACCCCACTTAAGAATCATGAACCATCCACCTACATTTCTGTGATTAAATGCAATTCATGTTCTAGCCATACAAACCCGGTTCCTAAATTGACTAATACGAATTTCAGGTATATTTCTATCCTGAAAGTAAATCAATTCTCAATTTTCCCAAACTAAGAAAAGATCATATCCTATTAATTCACAACTTTTCAATTTCTTGCTCTCTCAAGTGAAACCAGACTTTTTGGATATACATTAACGTAGGCCACACATTAATGCAGTAAGAACAAGAATTAATAGAACAACCATGGAAGAAAAGATAAAAAACCAATATGATCAACAATCACATTTCACTACAATTGTTCATAACCTCAGCAAGAAGATGAATTAGCCACTCATTTATGGATTAAACATCGTTAAATGAGTGTTAAACATACAGGCAATTGAATACAAGGAGAAGGAAAGAGAGAAAAACCCTGATAATTTCGTCCCCTCAACTGCCTGTAACCCACGTTCTTGCTCCACCAAGTCAGAATATTGAAAAATGAACCTAAGTGTTCTATTTATACTAGTGGGAATTTTTCCCGGAATAACAAGCAACGTGTCACGGAGTGCATCGCGGAGCACTGCCTCCGTGACACGCTACCGATGCGGACCTTCACTGGAAACTGGGGGTCCAGGGAATAAGACCCAACATGGCACGGCATGCAACGCGGAGCCATGCTACCGTGCCACGGACCTATCGGGTACCCTCTCTGGAAATTGGGCGAAAATTCCCTATCCAAATAGAAGGCCTCCGCGATGGCAGCGTGACACGGCTCCATTGTGGAGCCCCTTTATTTTATGCTTTCCAATGCCTTGTCCCTTACTCTCCTCCGAGTCCAACCCCGATATCCTCCAACATGCATTTTAGCTTCCCGAAATTACATTTTACCTGCAAAACAATGCTAATCAAGTTGGTTAGTATAAATTCACATTTTATTACCAATTACATGAGAATGTATACACATTGATAGATAAACAAGTCTAAAATTTCACATTTGAGTATCACTTGGGCATATAAATTTGCCCAAGATCAATCGCTCTCAAAAGACTCCAGTTACACTATTGGTGAGTCCTCATCTTTCAAGGACAAAGATCATTTATTTCAGTTCTGTTTTCTTCTATTTAAACTTGGAGTTAGCTAGGGGTTTGTCCCAGCAACTCATCAGTTGTAGTGGCTTTCAGACACAGACTTGGTTTTTTAGACTTCGTTTCAGTGAATCATGCCTCCGCGATGTGGTAACGGAAGAAGGACGATTATGCTAACCGACTTTCCCCACTAGCCCCGGTAGCCCCTCAGGATGACTAAGTGTCCACCGCAGAGTTTAGGGCAGCCGTTCAACTACTTTCTCAAACTGTTACCAACCAGGTGAACCAGCATGTGGTTCCAATCAACAACAATGGCTCCGCAGCAGCTGCCCGAGTGCGGCACTTCACTCAGATGAACCCTCTGGATTTTCACGGATCTAAGGTGGGAGAGGACCCACAAGGATTTGTGGATGAGATTAAAAAGATCACCCGCATTATGGGTGTCAGTCCCTCACAGAGTGCTCACTTGGCTGCCTACCAGCTGAAAGGGGTAGTCCAGGTCTAGGCGAATAGTGGAAGGAAAGGAGGCCAGCGGAAGCAGGACCAGTGGAATGGGAGGAGTTCACTACAGCCTTTTGGATAGGTTCTTCCCTCGGGAGCTCAAGGAGGCAAAAGTAGCGGAGTTCATGAATCTAAGATAAGGAAACCGATCAGTAGAAGAATATGCTCTGGAGTTCACTAATTTGTCCAAATATGCTCCAGATATGGTGGCTGAGCCAAGGGCTCGCATGTTGAAGTTTGTTAATTGGGTGTCAAACCTAGTCCTCATAGAGTACAGGACAACGATGCTGATTAAGGATATTGACCTCTCCAGCATTATTGTCTATGCCCAGCAAATTGAGGCAGAAAAACTGAGGGACATGGAGCAAAAGAACAAGCGGGTAAGGATGGGCCAATCAGATTATAGCCATAAGAGGTCTGGCGGTAGTAGCCGCCCACAGCAGCAGCAATCGCAACAACAACAACAGAGAGCTCCAACACCCAGCTCAACCAAAGCCCTACCTTTCGGTCTCACCAGAATTGGAGGGGTGGAGCATCTGGCTATCAGTCCTAGAGCTACGGTGTCGGTAATAGGTATCCAGCTTGACCCAAGTGTGGCAAGAACCACCCACGAGAGTTTCTTTAGGGTCGAGAGGGCTGTTTTGGTTGTGGATAGCTTGGTCATCGACTTAAGGAATGCCTGTCATCAGGACTGGGAAGGTCACAATCCACTACCTCATCAGCTCCAGTAGGCCGACCACCTCAACAAGCTAATACATCAAGTACGGAGGGCGGTCAACGCCAAAATTGTTTTTATGCATTGTCTTCTCGTCAGGATCAGGAGAGCTCACTTGATGTGGTTACAGGTATGTTATGACTTTTCCACCTAGATGTATATTCCCTACTTGATCCAGTGGACACATTATCATTCGTGGCTCCCTATGTAGCAATCCAGTTGAATATCAATCCAAAGGTCCTCTCAAAACCAATTTCAGTCTCCACCCCAGTTGACTAGTCAGTTAGCTTCCTAGTCTCAGTCTTCAACAAAGTCATTCCAGTTGACCTTGTAGAGTTAGACATGGTCGACTTCGATCTCATTCTTGGCATTGATTGGTTACACTCCGGTTATGCCTCAATCGATTGTAGAACTAGTCAGGTTTCAGTTCCCTAATGAGCCAGCTCTAGAATGGTCGGGCAGAGTTCAGCGCCTAAGGGTAGGTTTATTTCCTACCTTAAGTCCAGGAAGCTTATTTCTAAGGGATGTATCTACCATATAGCTTGGGTCAAAGATTCCGACTCTGAGACCCTAACCATCCAGTCAGTCCCTGTGGTCAATGAATTTCCAAATGTGTTTCCCGAAGATCTCCCCGGAGTTCCTCCTGGACGGGAAATCAACTTCGGTATAGACCTTCTCCTCGATACTCAGTCCATCTCTATCCCTCCTTATAGAATGGCTCCGGCTAAACTTAAGGAGTTGAAGGAGCAGCTAAAAGATCTTCTTGATAAGGGTTTTATCAGACCCAACATCTCTCCATGGGGTTCTCCAATACTATTCCCGCGAAAGAAAGACGGTACTCTCAGAATGTGCATTGATTACCGTCAGTTGAACAAGGCCGTCAAGAACAGGTATCCCCTACCCAGAATTGATGACCTACTCAACCAACTTCAAGGAGCCAGTTGTTTCTCCAAAATAGATCTTAGGTCAACGTATCATCAGCTAAGAGTCAGAAAGTGTGACATACCAAAAATAACTTTCAGGACACGATATGGTCACTACGAGTTTGTGATTATGTCCTTCGAACTAACAAATGCCCCTACAACCTTTATGGACCTGATGAACAGAGTCTTCAAGTAGTATCTGAATATGGTCTTCATTGTATTTATCAACAACATTCTAGTATACTCCAGAAATGAGGAAGAGCATGCTAATCACCTGAGGATATTGCTTCAAACACTCAGGGATCGCCAGTTGTTCGCCAAGTTCAGCAAATGCGGATTCTGGCTGAAATGCGTGACTTTCCTAGGTCATGTGGTCTCGGGTTAGGGTATTCAGGTTGATCCTTAGAAGATAGCAACGGTGAAAGACTATCCCAAACCTACCTCCCCAATCGAAATCAAAAAGTTTCTTGGGTCTAGCTGGGTATTACCGATGTTTTATGGAAGGTTTTTCTTCTATAGCATCTCCTTTGAACTAGGCTGACTTAGAAGAAGGTGAAATTTCAATGGCCAGATGCGTGTGAGAAGAGTTTTCGAGAGTTAAAAGCTCGACTCACTACCGTTCCAGTGTTGACCCTACCAAAAGGATTAGATGGGTTTGTAGTCTACTGCGACGCTTCCAGAGTTGGACTTGGTTGTATTCTAATGCAGAGGGGCAAGGTGATAGTGTATGCCTCAAGACATCTCAAAATTCATGAAAAGAATTATCCAACTCATGACTTGGAGTTGGCAGCGGTGGTATTTGCATTTAAAATATGGAGACACTATCTGTATGGTGTTGTCACATCCCGAATGTAGACTCGGATCGTAACATGGGACAAGGAGCCCCAAGAGACTCTAAGTTGACCCATGGCATGAACATTCATCTAACTCCATATCATTAAAGCGTAATACTTAACATAACGATATAGAGGAAGCATAAACATAACATAACATAACATGATAAGCGGAACGTACTACCTACATAACAGCTGAGCACTACATATAGTCTGAAAGCCTCTATTGTATCAGATGGGTTGATGGGACAACATTCCCAACTAACCCGGCAAAATTGAAAACTAAAAGAAACATCAACATTTGAAACCTATGGTTTTGAAGGGATGAGGACTCAACAAGAAGCCGGATGCTAAACTATGAGATGGACTACTGACGATGTTGGATCTGAAGGTCGCAGCCTGTATCATAAAATGATACAGCATAGCATATGCGGTCAGTACGTGGAATGTACGGAGTATTCAAGGTAAGTAAAACGGACATTTAAAAATACATAAAAGATCATAAATGATCATAAGAGAGGGACAACATGCTTGTATCATAAATATCATAAGATAACATAAGGCTCAAGGTTTTCAAATTGTTCGTAAACCATTCATTATCATAGTAATAAGAGAAACTTCATTAAATCATCAGTTGAGACAAATAACATAAACTTAATAATGAATAAAACATGTGGAACAATGGGAGGATTCGTCATAACCGACACCATCATGATAGAGCCTTACATGATGTGCTAACTATCTCACTCAAGTGGGCAGAGTCGCCCATGGTTTGCCAGGCGAGGGACGTGCATTATGTGATATTAAGAAGGAGGGGATCATTAATATTGTAATGTATTAATATAAACCTACGGTGGCACATAGTTATAAGACACCGGCGTAGTCCTTTGAATGTCGGGCTGCTCGGTGCTAGACACTGCTCCTAAAAACATGCACATTAGGCTCGTATGTAAATCAATAACATCATTCATTGAGATTCATGGTCAAATAAACATTATCATCATTGATCCTCATTATATACATGATTAGCCAATATCAAGGGCCCTTTAGTTGGCCAATATTATTAATCGATAATCATGAGATCCATTTCATAAATCGTAAATCATCCTTGAACATGTGGGTATTGTCCAATACTTTACCATGCTTTAAAATACTCAATTATAAACATGGGTAACTTGGCAAAATTCTTTTCATAATCAATAATACATCATACATGAACATTCATCATAAACCTTGACTTTCATGAACTTTCCATAAATGGGCATTTTAATTTGTAAAACTTGAAACATGATTTTTTAATGAAAAACAACATAAAACTTGCCCATAATTCATAATTCAATAATAGTAACTCAGTTAGATTAAGCCCGTGTAGAGAGATCAAAATTTCATGCATTGGGTAAGAACCCCATAGAATTTAGATAGGAAATTTCATGAATTGAAAGAGATTGGGCATGGGCGTGAAAGGAGTCACCTATTCATAACCCTACATACCTGGTTATGGCTGATTCTAACACTTCTTTGAATGCCCAAGAAGGAACTGAAGAAAGACCTTGAAGGACTGCCTTGATCACCTCTCTAGACTATCGCTCTTGCATGCATGAACATGAAAATGACCTAAAATGAACTTACCCTCTTTAAAATTCATTATTCATAACTCAAAACGATGTAGTTTAGGCTTTAGGATCTTAGAAATTACGGAAAAACCCTTACTAAATTCGTAGAAAATAACTACTAGATGGTCCCAACGAGGGACCTAATGACTCGTCCTCAAGGGACACGACTTGTGGACTCGTCCGTTAGGTACACTGCTTCTCAAGTCTTCTGGGCTCGTAACGGAAGACATAATGACTCATTACTTGGTGACCATGACTCGTGGTCACCATCCGTGATGTGCACTGCCTCATCCTCAAATTAATTTTTCCCTGCTTGGTCACGCCTCATCCCACGTATTGTGGGGTCTGACCATGACTCACGGGGTCCTCCCATTAAGTCCACTGTCTCTTTTCTCCTCTTTACTCAAAACCACTCCCCGTGACTAACCTAACGAGTCGTGGGGCCAGCCCACGGCTCGTGGTCACGCCCGTGGGGATCTAATTTACCAAATATCGATTTCATCCTTTGGGCCACACCATGAGTCACATCACGACTCGTGGCTGCTCTTCACGGGTCACCTCACCACCCGTTCTGTGCTTGATGCCAGATTTTAAGTTTTTCTCTGTTTCAACTCCTAGGTCTGATCTTTTGGCTTTCGGGGTATAACAATATCTCCCCCTTGGGAACATTCATCCCCGAATGTTGGAAAACATATAGAAAAGTAGAGAAATGCAATTATCATATTTAAATACTAATCATTTAAGCCAAAAACTAATGGAATGACTATATCCTTGTTACACCCCGGAATTTTTTTTGATGATTATTTGATGGTTATATGTCATACTATGGGAATTATGGGTCGTATGTTGTCCGTAGGTGAGAAGGGAAAACATGTGCAAAGGCGAAGAGTATGTGAAGTTTGTAAATAATAGTTATTTTTAAATGGTCATTTTTAAATGGCCATATATCTAAACATATAATGATCCAGAAGTCTCATAACATATCAAATGAAAGGTATTTGAGTCTAGTTTATAGAGAAAAAAATCGCTCGTCAATCAGAGTTCGGAGTAAAACGTTATGCTCGTTTGAAGACAACACTGTCGGCTGGGAAAGCGCCCAGGAACGCGGGCGCCGAGACAGGCAGGCAGCAGTGCGCGCGCGCGCGTGAGGGCATGTCGCACGGGTGCTGCACACGGGCGCCGCCCAGACCTTGGCCAGCCCGCATATATGAAGTAAAATTGAGCTAGAAAGGTCATTTCTACTCCGTTTTAGTTGATTTTTTTTTTCAGAATTCAGAGAATTCAAATACCTATCACATGGTGAAAAGATATCCTAGGTAAGAAACTTCACTCTTGTCTCTTTTGGGCTTTTAAAATAGAACCTTGGAAGAAAGTTATGGCTTGTTGTTGTCTTGTGGTTGATTGTCGTATTGCTGCATTTTTAGATGATTCTAGGCAGAGGAAAGAGTAGGAGTTTACTCCTAATTTAGCTGATAACATATCCATGAAAGGTTAAGTAATTTCCTTTTTGATTTCTTTAAGTTTATGAGGTTATAACTTGGAGAATGTTGTAGTATTGTGTTGTCATTTAGTTGTGTATTTTTGTGGCATGTTGCTGCCCAATTTTTCCAGAACTTTGGTGAAGTGAAGTTGCTGCTTTTTGGGTTTGTAAATTGGACTTGGAAGGATCCTTAAGGATTAAGCTTGAAAGGAAGATTTTCGGCAAAATTAGAGTCGACGTTCCAAGATATGTAAAGGCGTCCCTTTCCTTATTTTTCAAGCACGAAACTAAGTTATTCAAAGGATCAATATTCCTATGTTTTTAAAATCATATTAAGGCATGTATGATCCTTTACAAAGGGTTGGAAATACTTGGCATGAAGCTTCAATCGTTAAGAATGGTTTAAGCGAACAAATGTGAAGCGAAAGGTGTAATTTTTATACGACTGTTGCCGTTGTTCCAAATCAAGTCTGAAGTCCCCTTAAAGTGGGCACCGTGAGCTGGTCCTTTGCAGTATACTATATATGTGATGTTTCATATATGTTAAGATCTTGTCACTTAGTGAAATTGGTAGGAAATGCTAAGACGACGACACGTAATTGAACTTAAGCTAAGAAGATGACGCTAAGACGATTAAGGGTAAAAGAGATTATTGAAATGAAGTTTTAATAATATTGTTAATCCCTCCTATATGTTTATGTTTTAAAGTGCTTAAGATAAAAAGTAGATTTTATGTTTTTCCTCTTTAAAGCTAAGCAAGTGGCACGTAGCGAATAAGCTAAATCGATACATGTTAACAGAAAGCATGGCTAAGTTGTCAATTAGGCAAAGAGGTAAGTGTGTATAAGAATTGGTGGAATAATGAACACGAGGGTAAAGACTTGAGTGTAGAGTGAATAATTTTTGGCAAAGAAGTTAAGATGAATAAGGAAAGTAGAGCTAAATATTGTTAAATTAGATGATACAGGTTACGATTGTGAACGAGGTAGGAAACAGCTAGGAAGATTAACCCTGTTCTAAAGACGTTAAGCAAAAGAGTTATAAATTAAGTTGTTTATGTTCAGTATGTGTTACGTTGATGAATAACCACTAAAGTGTTAACCTTCTACAAAATAATTAGAGTTTAACGTCTGCAAATAGTAGCTTAAGTTGAGAAGCTCTCTGTTATACCCCTAAAAGATTATGTTAAGTTATCTATTCTACGTGTTGAAATTTTCTACCATGTCTGAAAAGGGTAATCCTAGGATCTTCTAAGTCACTTATGATTATGTAAGCTTTTTTAAGCTCCGCAGATAATTGCAAAGTTATGTAAGTCAATCCAGCATCACCCAAATTACAGATATATATCTTTATTTACCTGTAAGGCATCACATAGAGAGTTACTCACGAGTTCCCAAGTTATAGAGCTCCAAGTCTCAGATCCTTAAGTTATGTCTTTACGTCCCTAATTTATGTTGAAATGTGCTAGCTGATCCAAGAAGGTTTTGAGAGATCATATTTCGAGAATTATACTAATGTCTCGGTCAAGTATCTGATGTTGTATACAAGTCTAAGAAATCAAGTATTTATATGTCTTCCTAGTAAGAAGTCTTAATATGTACGATTTTCATGTTATAACATACAGTTGAATTCTTTCAGTTATATTCAAGTCATGCATCTTTATGTTTAGCCCTTGTTGAGCTATCAGTTGAATTTCCTAAATTCAGAGGAGAGATTCTCCCAGGTACCAATGTTCCTAATGTCTAAGTAAGTATAAGTGCAGGCTATGATAATGATCAGTTAAGCTTAGAACTTTGAATACCAGGAAGTCTCCTGGAGATCACCTAGTTAACCAAATATGAGTTATACATTATATAGAAGTCTTATACGTTGTATGTTTGTAGTTCAGTTCTCAGCTTTATGTATATGACAAATAACTCCAAGTTCCTAGTTACAATTTCCATGTTTTCCTGCAAATAAGTCAAATGAATTAAGAACTATATGTGCTTATGTACATGATAAATTTGGCAATGAAATTCCAATGTATAGTTGCCGATACTGGTCAAAGGAACCACCTGGTAGGCAGTATATATTTGTAGTTCCCAGATGTTAAAGAATTGTGTAGAAATGAGCTCTATGTGTTTCTATCCACTAATATGTTAAATTGGTAGGATTATTTGTAGGACATTGTTTGTAGGCCTACAAAAGTTCTTATGTTGTGTAAACATCTTGAAGGTCCTTCATGTAAATGAGTCGATATGTTCATGTATAATTTGACAACTTTACGTGATATATATACATATTTTCTAGCTTTACATGATATGGGTGCTCACTTGCATTTATGGATTACGAAAGAGGCCTATTCCGGCCACAGATTTAACATTTGTCATTTATATGCCATACGTGTTAAATTGACTCAATATAAGACATATCGACCCTATTTATGATTATGATTGAGAATTATTTTTATTTTACCCCGCTATGGTACATCGGCTGGAGATATTTTTTTTTACCCCGATGTGGTACATCGGCTGGAGATATTTTTATGTTACCCCGGTGTGGTACATCGGCTGGAGATGTTTTTATTTTACCCCAGTGTGGTACATCAGCTGGAGATATTTTTATTTTACCCCGGTGTGGTACATCGGATGGAGATATCTTTATTTACCCTAGTGTGGTACATCGACTGGAGATATTTTTATTTTACCCCGGTGTGATACATCAGATTAAGATACTTTTATTTTTCCTTGTATTGGTACACCGGCTGGACGAATTTTATATATAGATTTATCGTTGGTTGGTTGTTGGCATTACAGTTATAGTTTTTCTTGTGCATTACTTGGTTGCATTTGCACTTCAGTATTAACTTATTGCCAGGTTTCAGTTTCCAGGGTTCCAGGTTATTGTTATTCCTTATTTCTGGCTCAGTTATCATTTCTATCTTACATGTTTACAGTTTTCTACCTTACATACCAGTACATTTCATTCGTACTGACGTCCCTTCGCCTGGGGACCTGCGTTCGTGCCGCAGGTGCAGGTAGAGGTCGGGATTGCCAGTTGCAGTAGCAGTTCGTGAGATTAGTGGATGTGTTGGTATGCTCCTTTCTTTCTGGAGCTAAGACTGGTTTTGTTTCAGTTAAAGTTTTGAGATGCAGTTATGGGTATGTTGGAGCCCTGTTCCGGCCATCATTCAGTTTACTCTTTAGAGGCTTTGTGGACTTAGTGTGTAAAACGGTATTCAGTTTGTGGCCTTGTCGGCTTTTTGTTGTTTAGTTTAGCATACTCATAGCCTTGTTTGCATTTCAGTTGTTTACCCTGTATTGTTGAGACATTATGGGTCCAGTTTGTGCTCCAATTGATTCTGACAGTTGGCCTAGACGGCCTAAGTGTTACAGTTACAGATGTCATATAGCCGGCTTTCCAGTCGGTCAGGTGTGGGGAGCCAGTCGCGCCATCCCCCCTATTATGGGGTGTGACACTCCTATTCAAACTACATAGCTGAACTGAATTCATAAATCATATATACATCCACATACATAAAAGAAACTTGGGCACATGAACTGAACATGAAAACTAAATAGGGTTTGAGAGCAAAACTGGTACCTCAAGTTGGAACTGAGCCGGTAGAGAATAGATGTGGGCATTTAGCCATCATATTCGCTTCGGTTTCCCATATAGCTCCTTCAACATGCCGATTATTCCATAAAACCTTGACTGAAGCTACCTCCTTATTCCTTAGCGTTCGAACCTGAAGATCCAGTATTTCTACTGGAACCTCCTCATAAGTAAGGCTGTCTTTCACACCAACACTGTCCACCGAGATAAAAAGAGCTGTATCTCCCAAACACTTCTTTAGGAGCGACACATGAAAGATGGGATGCATAGACGCTAATTCTGACGACAACTCTAATTCGTATACTACCTTTCCAACCCGTTTCACAGTCCGGTAGGGGACAACATAACACGGGCTGAGTTTTCCTTTCTTTCCAAACCGCATCACCCCCTTCATGGGAGATACCTTCAGAAACACCCAATCATCAACTTCAAATTCTAATTCTCTCCTTCTCACATCGGCGTAGGACTTTTGGCGACTCTAAGCATTTCACCTATCCCTTATCAACTGAACCTTCTCTATATCCTCATGAACCGAATCTTGTCCTATTATTGCTGCTTCACCAACCTCAAACCAACCAATGGGCGATCTACACCTCCGCCCGTAGAGAGCCTCAAATGGGGCCATCTGTATGTTGGAATGATAGTTGTTATTGTATGAAAACTTGATAAGAGGCAAGTGCTCATACCAACTACCTTTGAAGTCAATCACGCATGCTCTCAACATGTCCTCGAGAGTTTGGATTGTCCCTCCGCTTGACCATCCATTTGTGGGTGAAATGTTGTGCTGAGCTTAACTTGAGTACCAAGTCCTTTATGAAACGACCTCCAAAATTGAGAGGTAAATTGGGTCCCCCTGTCTGAAATGATGGATAAGGGCACTCCATGCAATCAAACTAGCTCCCAGATATATAGTTTGGCATAGTCCTCCGTTGAATCTGTGGTCTTGACAGGTAGAAAATGAGCAGCCTTGGTCAACCTGTCTACCACAACCCAAACAGAGTCATATTATCAATGAGTACGAGGTAAACCTGTGACGAAGTCCATATTGATTTCTTCCCACTTCCAAGTAGGAATACTAATATCCTGAAGCACACCTTCCGGTCTCTGATGCTCAACCTTTACTTGCTGACAGTTCAGACACTTAGCTATGAACTCCGTGATGTCCTTCTTCATGTCGTTCCACCAATAAACTTCTCATAAGTGACGGTAAATCTTAGTGGCACCTGGATGGATTGAATACCTAGATCCATGAGCCTCATGCAACATTCGGCTCTTCAAATCATCCACATCCGAAACACATAAGCGACCCTGGTACCGAAGCACACCATCTCCCCCTTTGGAGAAGACCTCTACCTTCTGATTTTGAACGGCTTCCTTTAACTTTACCAAAATCGGGTCTTTATCTTGCCTAGACTTTACATCAGTCACCAATGACGATTCTGATCTGTTATAAACAATAACACCACCATCAGTCGAGTCAACCAACCTAAATCTCAACCTTGGGAGTTGATGCACATCCTTCACCAGCTCCTTCTTCCCCTCATCCACATGGGACAAACTCTCCATAGCGAGCCTACTAAGTGCGTCTTCTACTACATTGGCCTTACCCAGATGGTAAAGGACACTCATATCCTAGTCCTTGAGTAGCTCCAACCACCTCCTTTGCCAAAGATTGAGATCCTTCTGCGTGAACACATATTGTAAACTTTTATGGTCTGTAAACACGTCCAATTAGACCCCGTACAAATAATGTCACCATATCTTTAAGGAGAATACCACTGCAGCCAACTCAAGATCATGGGTCGCATAATTCTTCTCATGAACCTTCAACTGTCTAGAGGCATATGCTATCACTTTCCCACGCTGCATCAATACACACCCAAGTCCAATCCTTGAAGCATCACAATACACCACGAACCCATCAGTACCCTCTGGTAGAGTTAACATCAGTGCTGAAGTAAGTCAGGTCTTCAACTCTTGGAAGCTCTTCTCACAAGCCTCAGACCATTAAAATTTCACCTTATTCCGGGTCAATTTGGTCAAGGGTGATTCAATCGATGAGAAACCTTCAACAAATCTCTAATAATAGCCAGCTAAACCTAAGAATCTCTGAATATCTGAAGGATTCACCGGTCTGGGCTAATTCTTCACCGCTTCTATTTTCTAAGAGTCCACCTGTATGCCCTCACTTGATACCACATGGCCCAAAAACGCCACGAAGTTCAACCAAAACTCACACTTACTGAATTTAGCATATAATTGGCGATCCTTGAGGGTCTGTAGCACTGCCCTCAAATGAGCGGCATGCTCCTCCTTGCTCCGAGAGTATATCAAGATGTCATCGATGAACAAAATCACGAACATGTCCAGGTATTGCTTAAGCTCCCTGTTCATCAATTCCATAAAAGCTGCAAGAGCATTCATTAGTCCAGAAGACATAACTACAAACTCATAATGACCATACCACATCCTGAAGGCTGTCTTCGGGATGTCACTCTCCCGAACTCTGAGCTGATGGTACCTGGATCTAAGATCTATCTTCGAGAAACACTTGGCATTCTGAAGCTGGTCAAATAAATCATCAATCCTGGGTAGAGGATACCTGTTCTTTATGGTGACTTTATTCAATTGCCAATAATCAATGCACATCCAAAGGGTACCATCTTTCTTTCGGACAAATAAGACTGGTGCACCTCATGGAGACTTACTCGGTCTAATGAAACCCTTATCTAATAGGTCCTTCAACTGTTCCTTCAACTCCTTTAGCTCGACCGGAGCCATTCTATAAGGAGGGATAGATATAGGTTGTGTGTCGGGAAGAAGGTCAATACCGAAATCAATTTCCCTCTCAGGAGGAACATTCAGTAAATCATCTGGGAATACTTCTGTGTACTTACACACAACCGAAACTGACTGGATAGTCGTGGTCTTGGACTCAACATCCTTAACCCTAACCAGATGATACACACAACTCTTGGAAATCATCTTTCTGGCCTTAAGATAGAAAATAAAATAACCTACAGGCACGGCCGAACTACTCTTCCACTCCAAGACTGACTCACTTGAAAAGCGGAACTCCACTGCACGGGTTCTACAATTAACAGAAGCATAACACGCATACAAGTAGTCCATGCCAAGAATAATATCAAGGCTCATGGCTAACTCTACAAGGACTGGAGAGGTGACTGTATGCAATACAGTGATCAGGCACCTTCTATACACCCACCTAGCTACAACTGAATCACCAACGGGAGTGGAAACTAAAAATGGTTCTGATAGAATTTTGGGACTAACTCCAAAGCTACTAGCAATATAAGGTGTCACAAAATACAAGGTATCCCCTGGATCTAACAAAGCATAAGAATCAAGGTGAAACATTCATTACATACCAGTAACCACATGTGGTGAAGTCTCCTGCTCCTGACGTGAGACGAGGGCATAGAATCTTTTTTGGCGTTGTCCGCCACCCCCACTAGTAGATGCCCCTCACGGAGCTGAACATGATGGAGCTGTTGCTGACCTGATAGTTTATGCACGACCTCTATCATCATCCTGTCTAGCAAATGGACACGCTCGGTGCATGTGGCTAGATCGACTACATCCATAGCAAATATCTGAGCGGAGCAAGCACTCCCTGGCATGACTCTTGCTGCACTTTTCGCAGGCTGGAAAGGTGCGCTCTACTTGCGTGCCCCTCTGATCGGTCGATCCTGAAGCCCTACTCCTCTGATCACTTTGTGTTTGGATGGAACACTAGCTAATGATGGTGCTAGATCTAGTGACCTCTGCTAAAACTAAGGGCACTGACCACCGCCGGATCTCTGATGAATAAACCCATGGCTATCTGTCCGGGCCCTTTTGGCCTCTCTCCCACTCGTATGAGCTGCCTCCATCTACTGGGCATACAAAAATATCCAAGGGAAATCCATGTCCTGGTGGAGCATAGCGGTCCTGCAATCTTTGTCCAAATAGCCCACCACCATGAATAAATCAGCTCACCCCCGCCCTCTGATCAACCACTAACTCTGGAGCATACTTTGATAAGCGAGTGAACTCGAGAGCATACTCCTGTACCGTCATCCTCCCCTACTTCAGATTTATGAACTTAGCTACCTTCAGCTCCCTCATCTCACGAGGGAAGAACCGATCCAAGAATCCAACATAGAACTCCTTCCAAGTGACCGAGCCTGCTCTGGTAGTCCTTCTATCTTTCCATTGGTGAAACCAGATGTGTGCGACCCCTTTCAACTGGTATGAGGCAAACTTCGCGCACTCAACTCCATTCACCCCCATGACTTGGGTGATCTTCACAATCTCATCTATGAACTCATGTGGGTCCTCATCTACTTTTTACCTGAAGTACTCTGGAGGGTTCATCCTCAAGAAATCCCTGAATTGAGCAGCCACTACATTGCCATTTTGCGGAACATGCGCAACTGCCTGTTGATTGACCTGAGCGGTCAAGGCCTGTGCAAGCATCTAAATAGCTGCCTGAAACTCAGCATGGGCAATTGGCTGCAATGCTTGGTGCTCCTGAATTGGTGGGGCCTGCTGGTGCCCGTTATCATTGCCATCCTCGTTGCCGTCTCCATTTCCATTCCTATTACCATTCATTCTTTGGGAGCCATGATTCTATAATTGCGAATAGCACGAATTAGAAGGATAGAGAGACATTTTATCACACAACATGGATCATGAAAGAAGGGAACATTTCCTAAATGTCTCGTAACCTCTTCGTCATAAGTATGACGCGCTTCACACCCATGAAAAAGAATCTACTAAACGCGGCTTTCAGACACCCTAGGACACTTCAGACTAATTGTTCTGATGCCAAGTTTGTCACGACCCAAACACAGACCCGGCGTAACACGGGACAAAGAGCCCCAAGAGACTCCAAGTTGAGCCATGGCATGAACATTCATCTAACTCCATATCATTAAAGAGGAATACTTAACATAACAATATAGCGGAAACATAAATATAACATAACATGATAAGAGGAATGTACAACCTACATAATAGTTGAGCACTACATATAGTTTGAAAGCCTCTATCGTATCAGATGGATTGATGGGCCAACATCCCCAACTAACCCAGCAAAACTAGAAACTAAAAGAAACATCAACATCTGAAACCTATGGTCCTGGGGGAATGAGGGCTCACCAAGAAGCTAGATGCTAAACTCTGAGATAGACTATTCATGGTGCTGGATCTGAAGGTTGGAGCCTGTATCATAAAGCGATACAGCATAAAGTATGCGGCCAGTACGTGGAATGCACGAGTATGCAAGGTAAGTAAAATTGACATTTAAAAATACATAAAAGATAATAAATGATCATAATAGAAGGACAACGTGCTTATATCATAAATATCATAAGATAACATGAGGCTCAAGGTTTTCAAATCGTTCATAAACCATTCATTATCATAGTCATAAGAAAAACTTCATTAAATATCACTTGAGACAAATAACATAAAAATAATGAATAAAACATGTGGAACAATGGGAGGACTCATCATAACCGACACCATCATGATAGAGCCTTACATGATGCCCTAACTATCTCACTCAAGTGGGCAGAGTCGCCCGTGGTTTGCCAGGCGAGGGACTTCCAGTATGTGATATCAATAAGGAGGGGATCATTAATATTGTAATCTATTAATATAAACCTATTGTGGAACATAGTTATGAGACACTGGCGTAGTCCTTTGAACGTCGGGCTTCTCGGTGCTAGACACTGCTCCTAAAAACATGCACATTAGGCTCGTATGTAAATCATAACATCATTCATTGAGATTCATGGCCAAATAAACATTATCATCATTGATCCCCATTAAATACATGATTAGCCATTATCAAGGGCCCTTTAGTTGGCCAACATCATTAATCGATAATCATGAGAACCATTTCATAAATCGTAAATCATTCTTGAACATGTGGGCATTTCCTAATACTTTACCATGCTTGAAAATACTCAATTCATTGAAAAAAATGATTATAAACATGGGTAACTTGAAAACATGCTTTTCATAATCAATAATACATCATACATGAACATTCATCATAAATCTTGATTTTCATGAACTTTCCATAAATGAAAATTTTAATTTGTAAAACTTGAAACATGATTTTTAATGAAAAACAAGATAAAACTTGCCCATAATTCGTATTTCAATAATAGTAACTCAATTAGATTAAGCCCACGTAGAGAGATCAAAATTTTCATGCATTGGGTAAGAACCCCATGGAATTTAGATAGGAAATTTCATGAATTGAAAGAGATTGGGCATGGGTGTGAAAGGAGTCACCCATTCATAACCCTACATACCTTGTTATGGCTGATTGTAACACTTCCTTGAATGCCCAAGAAGGAATTGAAGAAAGACCTTGAAGGACTTCCTTGATCACCTCTCTAGACTATCGCTCTTGCATGCATGAACATGAAAATGGCCTAAAATGAACTTAACCTCTTTAAAAGTCATTATTCATAACTCAAAACGACGTAGTTTAGGCTTTAGGATCTTAGAAATTGCGGAACAAACCTTACTAAATTCGCAGAAAATAACTGTTAGATGGTCCCAACGAGGGTCCTAACAACTCATTCTCAAGGGCCACTACTCGTGGAGTCGTCCGTCAGGTTCACTATTTCTCAAGTCTTCTGGGCTCGTAACAGAAGATACAATGACTTGTTACCTGGTGACCGCGGTTTCCATCCATGATGTGCACTGCCTCATCCTCAAATAAATTTTTCCCTGCTTGGTCACGACTCATCTCATAAATCGTGGGGTCTGACCACAAATCGTGGGGTCCTCCCATTAAGTCCACACTCTTTTTTCTCCTCTTTACTGAAACACCATTCCCCACGACTGACTTAACGAATCGTGGGGCCAAACCATGACTCGTGATCACGCCCATGGGGATCTTATTTCCTAAACTTTGAATTCATCCTTTAGGCCACACCACGAGTCACATCATGACTTTAGGCTGCTCTTCAATATTCACCTCACGACCTGTTCTGTGCCTAATGCCAGATTTTAAGTTTCTCTCCATTTCAACTCTCGGGTCTGATCTTTGGGCTTCCGGGGTATAATAGGGGCTCACGTGGATGTTTCTATAGATCACAAGAGCCTTTAGTATGTATTCCGTCAGAAGGACCTAAATATTCGTTAGAGAAGGTGGTTAGAGCTCCTAAAGGATTATGACATGAGCGTGCTATATCACTCGGGCAAAGCAAATGTGGTGGTTGATGCCCTGAGCAGAGTGTCTATGGGTAGCATGACTCATGTTGAGGAGAGAAAAAGGGAACTGGCAAAGGATATCCACAAATTGGCTCGGTTGGGAGTACAGTTAGTTGATACAACCGAGGGTGGAGTAATTATGTAGAGTGGGTCAGATTCCTCATTGGTTGTTAAAGATAAGTCCAGACAGGATGAAGATGCCATCTTACTTAAGCTTAAGAAAGCGGTTTTCAGAAAAAAAGTTGAGGATTTCTCCTAAGGGGGAGATGGTGTACTCCGTTACCAGCGTAGATTGTGTGTATCAGACATTGGTGATTTGAGACAGCAAATACTGGCTGAAGCGCACAGCTCGAGATACTCTATCCACCCTGGTGCTACTAAAATGTTCCGCGATTTATGGGATATTTACTGGTGGAACGGCATGAAGAGAGACATCGCTGAATTTATAGTTAAGTTCTCGAACTGCCAACAGGTCCAAGTAGAGCAACATAGATTAGGAGGTATGACTCAGGATAGCAGCATACCCACCTAGAAGTGGGAAGAAGTGAACATGGATGTCATTACGGGTCTACCTCGAACTCGTCGGCAACATGATTTTTTCTGGGTAGTAGTAGACCGGATGATTAAGTCAACACACTTCCTCTCAGTTAAAACTACAGATTCAGCTGAGGACTATGCTAGGCTTTATATTTGGGAGTTGGTCAGACTTCACGGGGTACCATTATCCATTATCTCAGATAGAGGTACCAAGTTCACCTTGCATTTTTGGAAGTTTTTTCAGAAGGGACTTGGTACCCAAGTCAAGCTCAGCATAACTTTTCACTTGAAGATAGATGGGCAAGTTGAGTGGACTATTCAGACCCTAGGAGATATGTTGAGAGCATGCGTGATCGATTTCAAGGGCAGTTGGGATGACCACTTGTCTCTTATCGAGTTTGCATACAACAACAGCTACCACTCTAGTATCCAGATGGCCCCGTTTGAGGCATTGTATGGTAGGAGGTGCAGATCTCCTATTGGGTGGTTTGAGGTTGGTGAAGCTACATTAATCGGGCCAGACTCGGTTCATGAAGCTATGCAAAAAATATAGCTCATCAGAGAAAGATTGGAAATAGCTCAGAGCCGTCAGAAATCTTATGCTGACGACCCAGATATTGTAACACCCCGAAACCTTCCTAAACCAAACTCAGGCATTTCAAGAAAATTCAAAAGAAAAACCAAAAATTTTATTGTAGAATGACCCAGACAATAGGCTGTGGCAAGCTCCAATGGACTGTTGTTTGAGTCATTGTCAACGTAGCAGATTTCCTTCGGGGAAAAAAATGAGGCATAGGATGATCCATTGGTTGAACCAATGAGCTGTCCTGTCATCCGTTGGATCCCAAGTTCAGAATCCTACCGGACCCTTCCCTGAGGCAACGAGAGAAACCAACAGCTCGTGGTTCCTACTAACGAGTCGTTGCCCAGTTCAAGGCCTGTTATACCCCGTAAGATTTCCGACACCTAGATGGCCTATTCGCATGGTGATTAAGCATATTTGTAAGCCATACGTGCTAGAGGAAGGCCCAGAAAAGGATCGGACGGATAGCCTATCGAACCATCGTGGAAGGAGCCGAGGCAGAGCCCCTCCGCGATGGCAACGTGTCACGGAGGTGGAGCCTCCGCGTTGGCTCCGTGACACGTTGGCCCTGTCCAGGCTCAAGTATATAAAGCCCCAATTCTGTATTAATTCATTTAAAACTTATAAAATTTCCAGAAAACGCAGAGGAACAGAGGAGAACGAAGAAGGTAAATATATTTTCATCCGATTACGCTGCTAAACATAGTCCAAACCTAAATTAACCTCAGATACCGAGGTATTTAGCAGCAGAGAGCATTCCTACAGATTTAGTTTCGCGAAATACGGCCGACGAATCGTCGAACTACTGGACCAAGGTAAGTGGAATTGCTCCAAACTAGTGTCTATGTGTTTCTAGCTGTGAAGTGAATACTTCTCCCTTCTGGACTTCTGAAAAATAGCGAGTTTTCGACCGTCTTTTGATAAGCCTAAGTTTAGGCTATAATTATATCGAAAGTGATGTTGTCCTTCAGAATAAAGTTGTATTTAGTACTGATTGATATATATATGAATGCAGTTGGGAGGAATAGCTGAAATACTGACCAAGCTATGCCAGTTAGTTGGGAAATCAGAAGCGAAGGTATGTAAAGCTAGTTTCCTCGGCAAGTTAGTAATCTCGGTATAGTACAGTAATTTAAAGGCCAGTACAATGTTCAGAAGTCATGTGTTATGTTTATTACGAATGTTGGTACGGTATTAGAAGCATCATGTTATATTTTGCGTGAAACTTGCTAGCACAATATAGATTCTAATACAAGTGTTAGGAACTGCACAGCATACTCAGTATGCGATATAGTACAGAATGTTAGGATATTATCGTATTCAGTTGAAACCCAGTAAAGCAATGTAATATCTATAAGGCATCTCAGAAGTAGAATGATCGGTTAAAATGAAGTTTAGGAAGCATGTTAGAAAGAGTAAACCATGTTACTATAGAGACTCAGTATACAGCATGGTTTCAGCAAAAAGACTATATCTTGTTCAGCATTACACTCAGCATAGTATGGCAGAAGATTACATTTATACACATATGTACTATTATCAGTCCCAACACGTATTAAATACGTACATATCACTATCACTAGTTCAGCATACAGTATGAACAAATACTTTATTATCATTAGCTTCAGTATGTGGGATATGCAGATAGTATTACTAGTTGAGACCATTGTATTGTCTTGGGGTTGGATTACCTAGCATCCATGACCGCCCCAGGGTTAATAGCTGTATCGACTCGTCCGCCAGAGGACGAGGATACGTCGCTCTACGGAGTGGCATGCCGTCCCACAGGGGACGAAGATGGGATGCCAATTTTCCCCATATTGTGCCTTGGTCGGCCCTTATACACCCCCGTCGAGCGGATACGCCCG
This sequence comes from Datura wrightii, assembly GCA_035772735.1. Lineage (NCBI taxonomy): Eukaryota > Viridiplantae > Streptophyta > Magnoliopsida > Solanales > Solanaceae > Datura > Datura wrightii. Next base: position 12,402,116 of record JASDFA010000003.1, read on the forward strand.
GGTGTTGATTCAGGAGTCCTCCGGACTCAGGTACAGTTATACTCAGGGGCTCAGCGAGCCCAAGTGCATACCCAGGGGACCGACAGGATGCTTATAGTTATTATAGGAGATGGGACGACCGGGGTAGGGGTATAGATTGCGTGTTGGTTGTACCTCCCGGCTTATGGGGGACGGGTAAGGTTTGTTTGTGTTATGCTATGTTATGATTGTGTTATGCCATGTTACACTAGATATGAGAAGATCGACAGTAAAGCGATACATCTCCAGGTATGACTCCTACTCCTTCCAGCATAGTTGAGGGTAAGCATAGCTTTACATTTCCAGTCAGTTAGTCTATTCCTTCCTATTTCAGTTTCATCAGTTGTATTGTTGTTTTCAGATATTTCTTTCAGTTATTGTTTTACATACTCAGTACCAGTGGTACTGACGCCCAGTGAGCCGCTGCATTACTTTCCTGCAGGTACTCATAGACGAGGGGCCGATACCTCGTGATTCCAGTCAGCTCACAGGGTCATCAGCTCCAGTCATCCGGAGCTGGATAGCTAGAGGTTTATCCCTTTTCTTTTGTTGTACAACATGGGTAGGCCGAGGCCCTGTCCCGACCATCTTATCAGTATTCTTAGAGGCTTGCAGTCTGTATATATTTCCCTGTGGTCAGTTGATCCAGTCATGTGAGGCCGTGCAATATGTTATAGCTGTTTAGCATTTCAGTTTATGTTAGCCGTGTCAGGCCTTATCCAGTCAGTAGTGGTGACCTTGCCGGTCACGTAGTTACTCAGGATTCCATTGCTGAGTTGCAGGTAACTAGACAGCATGGTGGCCTTGTCGGCCCGCATAGGCTCCTTGTTATGAGGGTGTTTCTGGTTAGCTGCTATTACAGGTACAGGTGGCTATAGGCCTAGTCGGCCGGAGGCTGTATTTACAGCTGTTATATAGCCCATTGTCTCCCTGAATCTGAGTTAGAGCCAGCCAGGCATCAAATGTGCTTAGGCTCAGTAGTCTAGCAGTTCAGGTCCTAGTAGGGCACCAGGTGCCAGTCATACCCCCCAAGGAGGGGTGTGACAAACTTGGTATCAGAGCAGGTCGTGTCCCAGGGAGTCTGCAACCCGTGCTAAGTAGAGTCTTGTCTATGGATGTGTTGTGCACCACATAGTACAGGCAAGAGGCTGCGAGGCATAATAGGATGGTTACCCTTCTTTCATACTCAGTCGTGCCATAGCATAGTACAGTACAGGGTTGGTCCTTTTAAAACTTATCATATTCTTTGAATACAGATACAAGTCAGACCAGCGAAATCCTATCCCAGGCAGAAGACCAGATATAGCAACAGGAGAGAACATCAGCTAGTTACAAGGTAACTACAGCAGCAGGAGGAGGTAACAGGGACCTCCCAATGTTATCTTTTTATTGGTACCATCCCTAGTATATGTCGATAACTTCAGAATAGGAAGTCATAAGCATAACGAATTAATGAGTCGATTTATTTGTTAGATATATATATATACATAAGACCTGATTAAGATAGTAGACAATATTAGATTATCAAATAAGTGTGAGAAAGAGAGGGAAATGTAGGATTCCCACCTCCATTCCTTCAGGTGTGGTACAGTTCCATGTCTTCGTTTCGTTGCAGTAAGAAAAAGTTATTCCTACCCCTTAGTTTTGATCCCAGTGTAGCAAAGGGCATAAGGATTGAGACGATGTTGCCCAAAGCAGGCAGTAAGTGAAAGGTGGATTGGTTGATTCCAGAAAGTGTTAGAAAGAGTAAGGAGCCCTTATGATTATGTAAGTTGTGCAGACCCTCACGGTAATAAGTCAGAAGAGCAAGTAAGACTACTAGCTTACTCGAAGTGGGTGTAGGAGATCCGTCAATGATGGACTCCCAGTAAGAGTCAAGTTCAAGTCAGGAAAGGGTTGAATCCTTCGTGGCATGCTAACGACGGCAGGGTATGTCTGCAAGATAATAGTTATAATCTTAGCTGTGATATCAAAAGACAGGGAGATTATATGAATAAGATGGGTTCGACTGCAAGTCAGAAGAAGTATAGGTTGGAACTTGACTGGCAACCTTATTGACAGTGTAAGGCAAGGTACCTTGAACCCCATAGCCCAGTTTAAGGAAGATGAAGGTGAAGAGCATGAATACTAGATTTTGAGGGGAAATCAGAATCATCTCTAGATTGATAGAACATCGTGTATTAAGGACTAAACCTTAGACGAATAGTTAAGAGATAGTAAGGTTGTAGTTTAGATGTTGCGGTATGTTCGCCCAAGGAGAAGGTAAGAGGGTACCGAACCAGAGACTCCAATCTAGTGTGGCCCAGAGACAAGGTCCAACAGACAGTCACGGGCCTTAATATAATGTCAAGTAAGGCCACAAGGTTCGGATGTTGACCCCACATTGTAAGAGTGGCGAAATTTTAGATAGCAGATCATAGAAAAAGTGCATGTGTGTGTTGCTTCCAGAATGGGATGAAAAAAAAAACCCATGAAATGATACGAGAGGATATGAGATATCATTAGACCGTAGGAGCGGTATATCATGTGCAGTATGAAATTCAGTAAGGCATGTTAGAGATTATGTATCACCACAAAATTCAGTATGTAATGTACATAGTAGTTGATATATATATATATCTACAGATGATAGATATGATGTAAGTAGTTGGCAATGGGGGTTACAGTCACACAGATTTTGGTTAGCTGCTAGGAAATATATACAGATTGTACTGCAGGACCCCTCACCAAAAGAGAGGGTGGCACGTTAAGTTGTCGTGCATCGTTTTCCCAGCCTTGTAGGTGAGAGTCGGCCTTAGTCAACCTAGCAGCTATTATGCGGAACACCCCGCAAGTCAGCCGACCGTCTCAGTCAGACAAACTTGTGGGTACCCCAAGAAAGAGTCCATATCAGTAGTCAGTGACAGACTAGTACTTCAGCTGGTTTTCGTAAGGTATTCAGATACAGAGCCCTAACAGAAGGCCAGTCTTTACAGAATGACTCATAAGAATGAGAATTTCCAAGTACAGTAATATAATCCAAGGGGGTACGAATAAGGCGTTAGAAATTGGTAGTGCTTTGCTAGCACAGTGTTTACTAAGACAAGGAGATCGGTAGGTTCCCTATGAAGATCCAGGGACGGATCGCCTGAGAGTAGGTTGGACTAAGCCCAACACCACAATTGTTCAATTAGGAGGACGAAATAGTTAGCTGTCCACAACCCCGCAGTTATGCATGAGCTACAGATGTCCGAGTAGGACATGTAGAGCATCGTTAGACTACTGCAGCATTCGGATCATTTAACCCAGCTATTTAGTTAGTCAAGATTATTCAGCCAGACTATTATAGATCATGATCATTGTCAGGATCCTCTGATCAGATACGGGCACATGGTGTGCAAATAGTCGTTCAGGTTACCTTAGCAACAAGTAGCCTTAGCATGCGGCCAAAAGGCCAGATAAGCTCTAGCTATACCGATAGATTTCTTGTCAGATTCTCCAGTATAATAAACCAGTATGACCGTCAGCTATATGTCAGTTTTTCTAAATGTGAATTTTGGCTGAGTTCAGTAGACTTTTTGGTCACATTGTGTCGGAGGCTGGTGTACAGGTAGATACACAGAAAATTGAAGCAGTGAAGACATAGCCCAGACCTACCACTCCGATCGAAGTACGCAATCCCTACGGGTACTACAGAGGGTTTGTGGAAGGATTTTCCACCTTAGCAGCACTTCTTACTAAATTGACACAGAAGGCACAAGTTCCAGCAGACTGAGGCGTGTGAGCAGAACTTCTAAGAGTTAAAAGCCAGGTTAACATCAGCTCCAGTGTTACTATCGCCAGAAGGTACAGAGGGTTGATGCAGTATGGTAAAGTAATAGCTTATGCTTTCAGGCAGTTGAAGAAACATGAAAAGAATTATCTTACCCATGACCTGGAGTTAGCTGCAGTAGTTTATGCCTTAAAGAGTGAATATTTTGTATCACCCAGGAAGGGCTAATGTGGTAGCAGATGCCCTTAACCGTAAATCTATGGGGAGTTGGCATACTTGCAGCCTGAACAGCGAGAATTGGCCCGAGAATTACACCTGTTAGCCGGTTTAGCCGTTTACATAGCAGAAATAAAGGACAACAGAGCGGTAATACAGAATGTCGCAGTGTTGTCGTTAGTGGTGGAAGTAAAGGAATGACAGTATGGAGACCCTAGCCGGGTTCAACTTGAACACAAGGTTCAGCAAGGAGAGGTGACATATTTTCAGGTAACCGGGGATGAAGTGTTGCGATGTAAAGGCCGCATTTGTGTTCCAGATATTTTGGGGCTTCGCCAGCAGATTATGAGCGAGGCGCATTACGCCCGCTATTCTCTCCACCCAGGCGCGATGAAAATGTACCATGATATCAAAGAAAACTACTGGTGGCCAGGTATGAAAAGAGAAATTGCTGAATTTGTAGCTCAGTGTCCTAACTGCCAACAGGTGAAAGCAGAACATCAGAAACCAGGCGGTTTGACCCAGGACATAGCTGTGCCTCTCTGGAAATGGGAAGCAGTAAACATGGACTTTGTAGTAGGATTACCCCGTACCAGGCATAGACATGATTCAATCTGGGTAATTGTTGACAAACTGACGAAATCAGCCCATTTCCTGCCAGTAAAAGCTACTTTCTCTGCCAAAGATTACGCCGAATTGCATATCAGAGAAATAGTTAGATTACACGGTGTTCCAGTATCTATTATCTCTGATAGAGGAGCACAGTTTACGGCTAGATTTTGGAAGTCATTTCAGAGAGGTCTGGGGACACAGATTAATTTGAACACAGCATTTCACCCTCAGACAGATGGACAGGCTGAGCGCACTATTTGAATGCTCGAGGACATGCTACGATCATGTGTGCCAGATTTTGGAGGTAGCTGGAACGAGCATTTGCCGTTAATTGAATTTGCTTATAATAATAGCTATCACACAGCCATCCAGATGGCACCTTTCGAAGCATTATACGAGCAAAAATGCAGATCACCGATTGGTTGGTTTGAAATAGGAGAATCAGCGTTGGTTGGACCAGATATCGTTCAGCAGTCAGAAGACAAAGTAAAACTTATCAGAGAACGCCTACACAGAGTCGCCAGAAATCATAGGCAGATGTACGGCGCAGGAACTTGGAATTTGATGTAAATGACTGGGTATTTTGAAAATATCCCCAATGAAAGGGGTAATGAGATTCGGCAAGAAGGGTAAGCTCAGTCTGAGGTTTGTTGAGCCTTATCAGATTCATCGAAGAATAGGCTGAGTAGCATATGAGTTGAACTTGCCGCCAGAATTAGAATCCGGTCATCCAGTCTTTCATGTGTCTATGCTGAGGAAATGCATAGGACCCATCCAGAGCAGTTCCAGTCCAGGATATCCAGGTTACGGACGAGCTGGCCTATGAAAAGATTCTGGTAGCTATCCTAGATAGACAAATTGGTAGGTTGAGAACTAAGGATATTGCGTCTGTCAGGGTATTGTGGCATAACAGAACCCGAGAGGAGATGACGTGGGAGGCTGAGGAAGATATGAAGATTAGATATCCTCGCTTATTCCAGGCCTAGTCAGGCAACAGGTATGTCCGTAGTATTACTTATCCAATACCTTGTGGTTGTGTATGTATAATGAGAAAGATTGATATTTAGCTATCCAGTGAACCTTAAAGTATTGTGTGCAGTACCTGTATTGGACTTTTCTGCGTTTCAGGTTTTTGGTATAGTCCATATTACAGGGGAGACTCTACCGAAATTTTTTTCTAAATAAGTAAATTGAGGAGTCCTCTAGATAGAAGTTTCCATTCGAGGACGAATGTTCTTAAGGGGGGGGGGGGGAAGAATGTTATACCCCGTAAGATTTTCGACACCTAGATGGCCTATTCGCACGGTGATTAAGCATATTTGTAAGCCATACGTGCTAGAGGAAGGCCCGGAAAGGGATCGGACGGATAGCCTATCGATCCACCGCGGAAGGAGTCGAGGCAGAGCCCCTCCGCGATGGCAACGTGTCACGGAGGTGGAGCCTCCGCGTTGGCTCCGTGACATGTTGGCCCTGTCCAGGCTCAAGTATATAAAGCCCCACTTCGATTTTAATTCATTTAAAACATATAAAATTTCCAGAAAATGCAGAGGAACAGAGGAGAACGAAGAAGGTAAATATATTTTCGTCTGATTACGCTGCTAAACGTAGTCCAAATCCAAATTAACCTCAGATACCGAGGTATTTAGCAGCAGAGAGCATTCCTACGGATTTAGTTTCGCAAAATACGGCCGACGAATCGTCGAACTACCGGACCAAGGTAAATGGAATTGCTCCAAACCAGTGTCTATGTGTTTCTAGATGTGAAGTGAATACTTCTCCCTTCTGGACATTTGAAAAATAGCGAGTTTTCGACCGTCTTTCGATAAGCCTAAGTTTAGGCTATAATTATATCGAAAGTGATGTCATCCTTCAGAATAAAGTTGTATTTAGTACTGATTGATATATATATGAATGCAGTTGGGAGGAATAGCTAAAATACTGACCAAGGTATGCCAGTTAGTCGGGAAATCAGAAGCGAAGGTATGTAAAGCTAGTTTCCTCGGCAAGTTAGTAATCTCGGTATAGTACAGTAATTTAAAGGCCAGTAGAATGTTCAGAAGTCATGTGTTATGTTTATTACGAATGTTGGTACGGTATTAGAAGCATCATGTTATATTTTGCATGAAACTTGCTAGCACAATATAGATTCTAATACAAGTGTTAGGAACTGCACAGCATGCTCAGTATGTGATGTAGTACAGAATGTTAGGATATTATCGTATTCAGTTGAAACCCAGTAAAGCAATGTAATATTTGTAAGGCATCTCAGAAGTAGAATGATAGGTTAAAATGAAGTTTAGGAAGTATTTTAGAAATAGTAAACCATGTTACCATAGAGACTCAGTATACAGCATGGTTTTCAGCAGAAAGACTATATCTTGTTCAGCATTAGACTCAGCATAGTATGGCAGAAGATTACATTTATACGCATATGTACTATTATCAGTCCCAGCACGTATTAAATATTTACATATCACTATCACTAGTTCAGCATACAGTATGAACAAATACTTTATTATCATTAGCTTCAGTATGTGGGGTATGCAGATAGTATTACTAGTTGAGACCATTGTATTGTCTTGGGGTTGGATTACCTAGCATCCATGACCGCCCCAGGGTTAATAGCTGTATCGACTCGTCCGCCAGAGGACGATGATACGTCGCTCTACGGAGTGGCATGCTGTCCCACAGGGGACGAAGATGGGATGCCAGTTTTCCCCATATTGTGCCTTGGTCGGCCCTTATACACCCCCATCGAGCGGATACGCCCGGGTGTTGATTCAGGGTCCTCCGGACTCAGGTACAGTTATAGTCAGGGGCTCAGCGAGCCCAAGTGCATACCCAGGGGACCGACAGGATGCTTATAGTTATTATAGGATATGGGACGACCGGGGTAGGGGTATAGATTGAGTGTTGGTTGTACCTCCCGGCTTATGGGGGACGGGTAAGGTTTGTGTGTGTTATGCTATGTTATGATTGTGTTATGCCATGTTACACTAGATACGAGAAGATCGACAGTAAAGCGATACATCTCCAGGTATGACTCCTACTCCTTCCAGCATAGTTGAGGGTAAGCATAGCTTTACATTTCCAGTCAGTTAGTCTATTCCTTCCTATTTCAGTTTCATCAGTTGTATTGTTGTTTTCAGATATTTCTTTCAGTTATTGTTTTACATACTCAGTACCAGTGGTACTGACGCCCAGTGGGGCGCTGCATTACTTTCCTGCAGGTACTCATAGACGAGGGGCCGATACCTCGTGATTCCAGTCAGCTCACAGGGTCATCAGCTCCAGTCATCCGGAGCTGGATAGCTAGAGGTTTATCCCTTTTCTTTTGTTGTACATCATGGGTAGGCCGGGGTCCTATCCCGACCATCTTATTAGTATTCTTAGAGGCTTGCAGTCTGTATATATTTCCCTGTGGTCAGTTGAGCCGGTCGTGTGAGGCCGTGCAATACGTTATAGCTGTTTAGCATTTCAGTTTATGTTAGCCGTGTGAGGCCTTATCCAGTCAGTAGTGGTGACCTTGTCGGTCACGTAGTTACTCAGGATTCCATTGCTGAGTTGCAGGTAACTAGACAGCATGGTAGCCTTGTCGGCCCGCATAGGCTCCTTGTTATGAGGGTGTTTCTGGTTAGCTGCTATTACAGGTACAGGTGGCTATAGGCCTAGTCGGCCGGTGGCTGTATTTACAGCCATTATATAACCCATTGTCTCCTTGAATCTGAGTTAGAGCCAGCCAGGCATCATATGTGCTTAGGCTCAGTAGTCTAGCAGTTCAGGTCCTAGTAGGGCACCAGGTACCAGTCATACTTCCCAAGGCTGGGTGTGACAAGGCCCTAGCAGTGTAGACCACGAATCGATGCAATGACCTGTTGGTCCTACCAACGAGTTATTGTGTTGATCGTTGTCTCAAGGCCCAGTTTTCCTACCAGTACTAACGAGATGTACCAACGATCCATCGGTTCTTCCAACGGATCGTGGTATCCTCCCACGGTTCATTTTCAGTGGGCATGGTTTCTTGATCCAGAACCAACGGTGGGTTCCAATGGGTTGTGGGTCCAACTAACGGCCTGTTCTGAGGCTGGTCGTTCAGTGTCAGCCAATTTTCTGTTCTTTCTTTTGGGGGTATGTTGTCAATTTCCCACCTTTTTAATACTGAAACCCCATCATTTTGGGCTTATTTAGGAGGGAGTTAAAGGGGTAGAACGACCTTTTCCCCTTTATTTCACTCTCTTTTCCTCAAACCTACGGTAGAATAGACAAGAAGTTCAGAGCAGAAGCTAGGGAAGGCGTTGTCTTCTCAGAATTTTCTCAGAGATTTTCTCTAGAAATTCTCTGCCAAGTATATGGGATTCAATAAGGGAATAGTTCTTCCCTTGATTTCGCAAAACCCTTCTTTATTTTCTCTATCAGTTCTAGCCCTGAGACTTTCGAATGTGATGAAATTATCCGTCAGACCTCGTTTAAATCATGTGGAATATCATTTATGTTAAATGTTGATTTTTTTCCACCAGTTTGTGACCATGTTGTTGTTTGTTCCTATAACATGAATTCTGTCACGCCCCTCCTTGGGAGGCATGACTGGCACTTGGTGCCCTACTAGGACCTGGACTGCTGGACTAACTGAGCCTAAGCACTTCTGGTGCCAGGCTGGCTCTAATTCTGGATTCATGAAAACAAAGGGCTATATAACGGCTATAAATACAGCCTCCGACCGCCTATGCCTATAGCCATTTGTAGGAATATAGTAGCCAACTAGAACAACTAAGCATAAAGGAACCTATGCAGGACGGCAAGGCCACCATGCTAACTAGTTATTACTGAAAAGTAGAATCTAAGTGTTGAACTGATCTGTGACCGACAAGGTTACCAACTAACAACTGAACAAGGCCCCACATGACCATCACATGCAAACTAAAACATACACACGGCCCCACACGACCGGTACAACTAACCACAGGAAATATACAATCCGCAAGCCTCTAAGAATAATAAGAGGGTCAGGACAGGGCCCCGGCCTACCCATACTGTACAAAAAAAGGGAAGTAAACCTTTAGCTGTCAAGCTCCGGATGACAGGAGCTGAAGTCTCCGTTCGCTGGCTGTAACTACGAGGGATTTGCTCCTCGTCTATGAATACCTGCAGGAAAGTAATGCAGCGCCCCAAAACGGGCGTCAGTACCACTGGTACTGAGTATGCAAAGCAATAACTGAAAATAACTGATAGTAAACAATAATACTGATAGATACTGAAGTAATAGAAGACGGGCTGAGACTGACTGAAAAGAGCGTAACTTTACTGAAGATAGTAAGAGTCATACCTGATAACATGGCGGTCTACTTTCTATCTATTAATAACTAACAGAACATAACATACAAGAACCTTACCAGCCCCCATAAGCCGTAAGGTACCAACCAACACACAATCTATATACCCCTTCCCAGGTCATACCATCCACCTAGTAACTATGAGCATCCCGCTAGCGCCCTGGGTATGCAACTTGCGCCTGTTGGGCCCCCGACTATAGCTGGATCTGAGTCCGGAGGACTCCTGAAATCTGAAATCTGAAATTTGAAATCTGAAATCTGAAATCTGAAAACTGTAATCTACACCCCGGGTGCAAGCGCTTGACAGGGGGTGTGGTATAATGCTAATCAGCCTGCTATGGGGAATCTGCATCCCATGTTCGTCCGCTGGCGGACGGCATGCCACTCCGTAGAGCAACGTATCCTCACCCTCTAGCGAGCGAGTCGACACAGCTATTAACCCTGGGGCGGTCAAGGAAGCTCTAAGTGTGCCCAACACAGAACAATCCTGTCTCCACAGATAGCAATAACTGCATGTAATATATATACTGAATCTGGTAATAATATTTATATTTTGGTATTCTATTTTGAATTTCATACTGAAATATACTGAATCTGATACTGAAATAAGCTGAATTTGATACTGAAATATACTGAATCTAATACTGAGATATACTGAGTCTGAAATAATATTTCTGGAATATTCTACTGGGAATTATACTGTTTTACTGAGTTTCATGCTGAACACTGTATAATAATTCTAACATGCTTACTGAACTCATATTGAATAAAATATACGCCTTCTAAAACATTCTACTAGAATTTGTACTATTTTGCTGTACTGGAACTACTAGCTTGCCGAAAGAAACTGGCTTTACATACCTCGCCTGGCGACTTTCTGATTAACTGGCGCAGCTCAGCTAATGTCAGCTATTTCTCTCAACTGTATTCATATACATGAAAGAATAGAATTAATTATACTATTATTTTGGAAAGAAACCATACTTATGGATATACCAACTGCCTATTCTTCGACTTATCGAAGAACGACTGAAAACTCGTAATTTCTCAGAAGTGTAGAAGGGAGAAATACTCACTTTAATGCTGGGAGTATATTAACACTAGTTTGGAGAAATTACACTTACCTTGTCTCGGTGAGACGATGATTCGTCGGCCGAATTTTACGAAACTAACTCCGTAGGAATGCTCCCTGCAACTTTATACTTCGCTACCCGAAGTTAATTTAAGTTTGGACTATGTTTGACAGTGTAAACAGAAGGAAATTTATGTTGAACCTTTGTCCCTCCCCTATTTCTATTCGTTCTCTGGAAATGAAGAATGAAAATGACCAAAAATAAACCGAAGTGGGGCTTTATATACTTGGAGCTGAACCCCCTTTAAGTCGCATTTGTCGAATGCGATTTATAAGTCGCATTTGTCGAATGCGATTTATAAGTTGCATTTGCCTTGCGACGCTCTGACCTGGCACTTGTCCAGTCTCTCCCCGGGCCCTTTTCTCGCACGTATGGCATTCTAAAACTCTTAACCAACATGCGAATATGTCAACTAAGTGTCAAGAACTTATGGGGTGTAATAAATTCTAGCCCTAGGTCTTGAATGCAGAAAACTAGAATCTTTCAATAGTGCTTAATATCAAAATTTTTATTGATTCTATTAGTGTTGGGGACTCCCAGGTTGTTAATTGTATTGAAAATCAGTCAGACTATTGTCAGTTCAATTTCAGTCAAAATTTTAGAATACCCAATGTTAGTCAAAAATGTCTGCTGATCAGTTTGACTATAGAAATTCCTGAGGTATCAGTAGTACCTCCTAGTTATCAGAATCAGATTCAAAACTTAGTTTTAATGGTCCACTAGGCGGTCATGACACTTTAGATAAGCAGATCTGACTAACCTTAGGACCCCAGCTTCATATTACAGTTTGTTCTTTAGACGGTTATGACGCTTACAGAGAAGTAGCTCTAACCAGTCTTAGAACCTTGTTACAGAATCCGGTCTGATAAGACTCTCAGGGTGCTTCCATATAGGTATTCCTGACTAGTCTTGGGCCCCATTTTGAGCTATCAGCTTAGTATTCAGTCTAGGACTATCTAGTGGGAGTAGGACTTAGCACCAAGCGGATCGGGGTTCCAGCGCACCCAGGTTCCCAAAACTATGTTGCCATTGTAGGTTAAAGTTTTATTGGCCTCATGGCCCCAGACTCTTGTGATCACCCAGTTCATGCCTTTATACCTTGGCAAGGTATATTGGGTCCTACCAATGGGGTATTTACATCGGACTCCACGTCTAGCTCATATGGTTATATGTTGGTTATAGACTCTCCTACAAGTCAGCTTAGTTTAGTCTCAGATTAGTCAGTTCATATCAGTTTAATTCAATATTTTAGATTTAGGGCATGTCCTTGACCATTAGATAGGGTCTTTCAAACTATTTTAGCTTATTACAGTTATTCAGTTTCAGTAGTTCAGTTGGTCATTGCATGTCTTTTTAGTTTAGTTATTTCATTTCTTGTGTATGATTTTTCTCACTTAGTAAATTCAAAGTACTTATGCATACCCTTTATGTTGTATCATTTATGATACAACTGTAGGATCTTAGTCTCAGCGTTGCTAGCCGATCGCTCTCAGAAGACTCCAGCTGCACTATTGGTGAGTCCTCATCTTTCAAGGACAGATCATTTATTTCAGTTTTGTTTTCTTCTATTTAGACTTGGAATTAGCTGGGGGCTTGTCCCAGCAACTCATCAGTTGTGGGTGGCTTTCAGACATAGACTTGGTTTTTCAAACTTCCAGTTTTGCTCAGATGTTATCAAACTTTATGAATCATCTTCATTCTCATAAATGTTTTATATTTTACTTTAAAGCTTCCGCTATATTTATAAGTTTACTCAGAATGCCAGTGTATGATAGACTAGGGGTTGAGTTGGGGTTACTTATGACTCCAAGTATCGTGTTCCATATAGGGTGTAAGCTCGAGGCGTGACAGTAACACCCTAAAAGTCCCTAAGATCAGACCCGAGTGTTGAAACAGAGAAAATAGAAAAATCTACACCAGGTTCTAGAACAAGTCATTAAGTGACTCATTGAGTGACCCATTAAATGGTGCCAAGTTGGGAAAAATGTTATCTTTAGAAAGTCATGATGGATGGTGGGATGAGTCGGTAGGACACACCATGAGTCGTTAAGTGACCCATTAAGTGATCAGCAGTGGGCAAAGTGTTGGAATCCAGTGTGCTTCACTGGTTGAGGGAATGAGTCGTTAAGTCCCTGATGACTCGTTAAGTGACTCATTGAGTTGGGAAGGATCAGAGATTGAGTTGTGGCTGCCAGTGGCGACGGGCCAGGAGAGGACCCGTTATATCCTCCAATGAATTGTCCAGTCCCTCGTTGGGACTGGCGGGGTCATTTTTTTAGTCAGTACATTAAGGGTGTTTTTATAACTTTTTAAGTTCCTAACTCCTAAACTAAGTCATTTTGAGCTTAATAACAAGGGTATTAGAGGGTTTTACTCATCGTAAGTCCTTATTCTACTCCTAACCCTTTCAATAGAAGATCAAAGCCTCAAGTGAAGCAAGAATTCGCCATCTTCATCCTCTCCAATCTCTCTTGGGCATCAAACCCTAGCAAGAATTCTTCAAGCACAGGTATGTAAGGCCATGAATGGGGGATTTCTTCTGCCCTCATTCCCAATTTCTCCTGTAATTCATGAATCTAAGTACTTAATCAAGTGCATTGAAATTCTATAGGTTTAACCCAATTTTATGAAATTATCTATGTTATGTCTATGGATCCAATCCTCTCATTTTCTAATTAATGATTTAAGACTAATGAGCAGATTTTACACTCAATTTGGTTATCAATTCATGCATCTCAAGTTATTAGAAATTATGCCTTATTATGCATGTTTTATGAAATTCGAGCCTTTGATTCCATAATTTCAAGCATGATGAGTTATCTAGTATGCATGAATGTTTATAAATTTTAAACTTATGATTTCATGACTTCGAATTATGAAGATTATTTCAAGTATGTATGACTCTATGATTTGAGAAAGCACAGGCAAGTTAAGTATGTTTATCATGATTTTGGCCAAGGCCTACAAGATCAGTTTTAAAGAGATATTTGGAGTCAAGACTCCCCAGTTATTCAGATTTAAGCTATGTTTTGAGAATATGATTATATGAGCAATATGCATATTTTGGGAGTAGTGTCTAGCACCGAGTAAGATAGGAATTTCGAGGACCCCAGTCTCTGAACTACATGTCAAAGTAGGATATATATTCTTATTGGGACCTCTCAACAGAGTTCTTCCCCTGACCAAGGACACACTGTAATATCACACCTCATTCGTCCTTTTCCCAGGCAAGGCTTAGAATGGCTATCCTCTACGTGGTAAAGACGTGGGATCATCATGTGCTCATACATGGTGGTTGTCAGTTATGACGAGTCTCCCATTATTCTTCATAATTTCAGTTACTCATGTTCATGACTTATGATATTGTGTTTTATAGCATATTTGACCGAATGATCAGTTTCTGAGCTTTCACTTATGATTTCAAGCATGACAAGTGATGAACGGTGAATTTATGTATTTCTTAGCCATATTTTGTCCATACTTTACTATGTTTTGAGAAAGAATTATGTGCATTTTCATGTGTTTTCTGATATATTTGTGAAAAAGAGCTAACACACATGATTAGATGCTTTCAGGGCTTAAAATGATGAAATTAGGCTTGTTTGAGGCTTAAAAGAGCAAAAATGGCAAAACAAGATTGATGGAGCAAACATAAAGGAGTTGGCATCGCTCAGGCACAGCTGCGCCATGGCCTGCATAATGTGCAGGCAGAGTTGGCTCCTTGAGTAGAGCCAGGCAGGTGGAACATGGAGTGGCACAACGCATAGGGGTATGTCAGACATCCAAAAAAGTCAAATCTCAATTCTACTAGGAATTGAAGCTGCAAACCCAATTCAAATTCATGAAGAAACAATGAAGGTTGAATCTACGATTATAAATACCCTTTCATAATATGTTTTAGGTGTCAATTTTTAGTCCACAATTAGTCTAAGATTCAAATATTATAGTCTTGTAGTGTTGTTGCACAATTCATACTTTGAGAATTTGTGTAATAGTTTAGTTGATAATTGTTGGAAATTCATCAAGTTCTTGTGAAACCTTTTAGCTTGGAGATTTTGTTGAAAAATTTTATATTAAAGTAAGTATTTCATTATGATTTCTTCTATATCTATTATTTGTTTTCTCATAAACATGAGCGGCTAAATCTCTTAGGTAGGGTTGTGGGAACCATGACAGATTAACGAATGTAGGCACAATAAAATAATCATTCTTGAATGGTGAATTAAGCGAATTGTTACTCTCTTTGTTTTAATTAAGTTTTAGTGGTTGAAAATATTGAAACAAGTCCATATCTTCAACTTTCCAAGCCAAGAAGGTTGAAGTCAGGAAAAGAGAGTAACAATGGCAATTTGAGATTCACAATTCTAATCTAATTAATTTGAGGTCTAACCGAGGATATTTAAAGTCAAGACTTATTGCAAATCTAGAATATATACAATTTTGAGACTAAGAGGAGATGGGTGGAAAGCATCTAATATTTATTGGTGCACACAACATATGTACTTTGAGACCGAGAGGAGATAAGTGTAGTTCTTACATCAAGAAACATTAGATGTACTAAACGTAAGTCTTACACCAAATTCACCAGGATAGATCACTAATAAAACCCTACTAAGTTATGAAATCACGGGGAACACAATATTGGTTTAGTCTTAGTAATTTGATAAACAACCCAACAACTGTTGGTATTATTTTAATTTTTTTATTTGAAAACCTCCCCTTCCAAAATATTGATTACAAGTTAGCTTACTATCATAGTTAACATATTATTTCTGCCTATTCCCTTTGGTATTGAACCCAACCTTTGTTAGGTTACTATATTGGACAATCACCACTTTATACTTCAATTGCGAGGTATAATTTGGGCATGATCAAATTTTGGCGTCGTTGGGGAATAAAGTGTTGAAATAGTTAATCGATATTTGAGCTTAACTTGTAATCTTATTTCATATTTTATGTTTTGTTTTGTTTTGTGTCTGACTATCCATAGATTTTCATGGAGAACCCTAGAGCACAACTCAACTTTCCACTAGAGGAAGAGTTGAACGAGACACAGCAAGCTGAAGCAGCACAAAGGGAGGAAGAGGCTTGACTAGCAGACATAGTTACCCAATTTGCTGCCACTTTAACAGAAAGGAATCGACAAAACCCCCCTCATCATCAAGAACAAAACACCATAAGGAATGTGCTCTTCGAGGGGGAGTAAGAGAAAAAGCAGGTTAGCTAAACTAGAGCCATTGTTCCACCCCCACTGCCAACAAATGCTAAATTTGATGTGACAAGTACTATGATGCACCTGCTGAGCATGAAGCGGTTGTTCAATGGTTTGACCGGTGAAGACCCAAACCAACATCTGATAGATTTCACAGGTATCTGCAATGTGTACAGACTTCCCAAAGTATCTCAAGAGGTGATTAGACTCTGCTTATTTCTATTCTCGTTAGCTGGGAAAGCCATTTAGTGGCTGAATGAGCTACCGGATGAGTCTATCACCACCTAGGAAGAGCTAAATGCTGCTTTCTTGGAGAGATTCTTCCCACCTTCACGAATGATTCAATTGAGGGATGAGATTAACAATTTCAGACAATTAGCTGGTGAAGCTTTACTTGAAGCATGGTTAAGGTTCAAGAAAATGTTGAAGTAGTTTCCTAATCACAAGCTTCCTAAGGAGGTCCTTTTGGAAGTAGTTTATAGGTCACTTAGCGTAGAAAACAAAGTCATAGAAGAAGGAATTGTTGAGAGGTCCATGATGACCCACACCTTTGCAGAAGCTAGTGAGATACTGGATAAGATGACCAAGACAAATAGGGCATTGGCACACAAGAGAATTCAAAGCCATTGTTATGAGCTACTCAACAGGAATGATAGCAGAGCAGTGAAAGAGGGAAGAGGAATGGGACCAAGACATGGCCCACCTTAAGACCCAGCTCGAGTTGATCACCAAGTACCTTACTACTTTGAAGTCTCAAAAGGTGCACGTGGTGAATGTGTAAGAGAGAGGACCCAGGTATGACGATCATTACCCTGAGACTGAGGAAAAAGCAAATTTTGTTAATAATCACGGGGATTTCTAGACTAACACCCAAGGGTCTAACCAAGACTCTTGGCGTCAAGGACAAGGAAATCAAGGTCATAACTATTAGGGGAACAATTTCTATAACCATACTGGGCAAAGGGACCAAGGGAAATAGAGGAATTGAGAAGCCATGAAAAATAATAGAAGTGGAGCGTATGTGCCTCCTCAAGCAAGGGGACCTGCTATGAACGACTCTGGAACATCAAGTCTAGAAGATATGATGAGTCACATGATGAAGAAGGTGGACTCCACGGAATTAGGAGTTAAAAATATGAGAGGGGAACTTTCAAGCCTAATTCAATTGGTTGACTCTCATTCGACCTTCATCAAGCAAATGGAGCAGCAGGTGAGGTAAATCTCGGCCTCATTGAATCAAAGGCAAAAGGGACTTTTCCTAGTGATACCATTCCAAACCCTCGAAAATGAGGGTAATTGCATGTGATCATGAGCCCATTGGGTGTACATCTGCTAGTTCTGAAGGTAATTCTAGCTCATAGGCTACATTGTTGATACGCCTCAAAATTTTATAAGGTCCCACGTACCTCGGACTGAGCTTTCCCTTCTTACCAAACCTCATCACCCCTTTCATGGGAAAAAGTTTTAGGTAAAACCAGTCATCAACTTCAAACTCCAACTCTCTTCTTCGCACATTGGCATAAGATTTCTGACAGCTCTAAGCTGTTTTCAATCTTTCTCGGATGAGCTGAACTTTCTGCATTGCCTCGTGAACTGATTCTGGACCTATCAAGGTAGCTTCACCAACCTCGAACCACCCTATAGGAGATCTACACCTTCTCCTATATAATGCTTCAAATTGGGCCATCTGAATGCTAGAGTGGTAGCTGTTGTTGTACGCAAACTCGATAAGAGGCAAATGGTCATCCCAATTACCCTTAAAATTCAATCACGCATGCTCTCAACATGTCTTCTAGGGTATAAATAGTCCACTCAGCTTGCCCATCTGTCTGCGGGTGAAAGGCTGTGCTGAGCTTGACCTGGTGCCAAGTCCCTTCTAAAAAGACTTCCAGAAATGGGAGGTGAACTGGGTACCCCTGTATGAAATAATGGCCAATGGCACCCCATGAAGTCTAACCAGCTCCCGGATATAAAGTTTAGCATATTCCTCAGCTGAATCTGTGGTTTTGACTGGGAGGAAATATGTTGACTTAATCATCCGGTCTACTATTACCCAGATTGAGTCATGTTGCCGACGAGTCCGAGGTAGACCTGTAATGAAGTCCATGTTTACTTCTTCCCACTTCCATGTGGCTATGCTGATATCCTGGGTCATACCTCTTGGTCTCTGGTGTTCTACCTTGACTTGCTGGTAGTTCGAGCACTTAGCTACAAATTCAGTGATATTCTCTTTTCATGCCGTTCCACCAGTAAACATCTCGTAAATCACGGTACATCTTAGTAGCACCAGGGTGAATGAAATATCTAGAACTGTGCACTTCCGCCAGTATCTGCTGTCTCAACTCACCAACATCCGGTATACACAACCTATCCTCACAGTGGAGCACCCATCTCCCCCTTGGGAGAAATCTTCTATTTCTTTTCTGAGAACTACTCTATTAAGTCTAAGTAAGATGGGATCCTCATCTTGTCTGGACTTGGTTTCAACTACCAAGGATTAATCCGACCCATTTTGCATTACCACACCACCTTCGCCTGAATCCACCAAATGCACCCCTAATCGGGCTAGTCTGTGAACATCCTTCGCTAACTCCTTCTTACCTTCCTCAATGTGAGCCACACTCCCCATAGACCGTCTGCTTAGGGCGTCAGCCACCACATTGGCTTTACCTGGGTGATACAGCACACTCATGTCATAGTCCTTTAATATCTCTAACCACTTTCTCTGTCGAAGATTTAGGTCCTTCTGACTTAACACATACTGAAGGCTTTTGTGATTCGTAAATACATCCACGTGAGCCCATATAGGTAACGTCTCCATATTTTTAGCGCAAACACCACTGCTGCCAACTCCAAGTCATGAGTTGGATAGTTCTTCTCATGAAACTTAAGTTGTCTAGAGGCGTAGGCTATCACTTTGCCCCGCTACATTAAAACGCATCCGAGTCCAATTCTGGAAGCATCATAATAAACAACCAACCCATTTGTTCCTTCTGGTAGGGTCAAAATTGGTGCGGTAGTGAGTCGAGTCTTCAACTCCGGGAAACTCTTCTCACACTCATCCGACCACTGAAACTTCACTTTCTTCTGGGTTAACTTAGTTAGAGGAGATGTTATAGAGGAGAAACCTTCCACAAACTGTCAGTAATAACCTGCCAAACCCAAGAAACTCCTGATTTCTATAGGAGAGGTAGGTCTGGGCCAATCTTTCACTACTGCTATCTTGTGAGGATCTACTTGTATTCCTTCACTTGAGACCACATGACCTAAGAAAGTCACAGACTTCAACTAGAATTCGCATTTGCTGAACTTGGCGAACAACTGACGGTCCCTGAGTGTCTGTAATGCTAATCTTAGGTGATTTGCATGCTCTTCCTCATTTCTGGAGTATACTAGAATGTCATCGATAAATACAATGACAAACATATCTAGATATTGCTTAAAGACCCTGTTTATCAAATCCCTGAAGGCTGCTGGGTGTTTTTTAGCTCGAAGGACATCACCACAAACTCATAGTAAACATACCGAGTTCTGAATGTTGTTTTCAATATGTCACACTCTCTGACCCTTAGCTGATTGTACCCTGACCTGAGATCGATTTTTGAGAAACAGTTGGCTCTCTAAAGTTGGTCAAATAGGTTATCATTTCTGGGTAGGGGATACTTGTTCTTGATTATGACCTTGTTTAGTGGACGGTAATCTATGCACATTCTAAGGGTGCCGTCTTTCTTACGAACGAATAGCACTAGAGCACCCCAAGGAGAGATGATGGGTATGATAAAACCCTTGTCAAGATGATCTCTTAACTACTCCTTCGACTCCTTTAGCTCAGCTAGAGTCATTCTTTAAGGAGGGATGGATATGGGTTAAGTGTTTGGGAGGAGATCTATTCTAAAATCTATTTCCTGTTCAGGGGGAACTCCGGGAAGATCCTCAGGAAAAACAACTGGGAACTCGCTGACCACTGGAGCTGACTGGATAGTTGGGATCTCAGAGTTGAAATCCTTGACTCGAACTAGATGATAAATACATCCCTTGGAGATGAGTTTTTGCTTCTTACGGTAGGAAATAAACCTACCCTTAGGCGCTAAACTGCTGCCCGCCCATTCTAACACTAGTTCATTTGAAAACTAAAACTTGACAACTCTAGTTCTGCAGTTGATCTTGGGCATAATTTCTAGCCAAAGTGCTATTTTATAACTTGATTTAGTCATGTTTGACTATTTATACATTTACATTATCATGTGAGTTTATGTAAATTTGGATGTGTACTAACCAACATGATTAGTCCTTGTTTTGTAGGTGAAAAATGCATTTGAGGGACTAAATAATGGTGAGTGAAGTGGAGGAATAGAATTGGAAGCAAAGTGCAAAAGTCGGCAAGGAAGCATGCCATGGAAAGGCTAGCAGCGCCAGGCAGCGTGCCACGTTGTGCATGTGCCGCGCCCAGCGTCGTGCCACTCTAGGCACATTTGCACGAAAAGGCCGGGTCACGCAGGCAATCGCGCAGCACATACGTCGTGCCACGTTGGCCATCGCACCATGCCTCAGTCAAGTTCAATTTTTAGGTGATTTCCAGTGAGCCTACGTGTTACCTCTGTGGCAAGGAGGCAAATTGGCGTGTTAAGCTCCGTGCCACGGAGCCATTCCACGACAGGCCAAAATTCGCAAATTCCCAATTTACTATAAATTGAACCCTTAGCTCCCAAAATCAAATGTCATGAAATATTTTCTAAAAAATACAGTAGAGGAGCGAAGGGAGAAGTGGAGAACTCACCTAGGGTTCATCAATTTTACATTCTCTTTTATCTAATCTTGTAAGTACACTACTTTAACAATGTTTTTGAGTTATTCTACGAACATGTAATTGTATGAATTCGTTTTGGTTTGAGTTTTTAATTGTTGTTTTGTCTTACATTCTTCATTATTGTTGTTTTTATGCTTGATCACCATGAAACCAAATGCCTTAAGCTTAGGTAAAAGCTTGAAAGAGAAACCCTAAGCAAGAGCAAGAGAATGTAGAGAGCAAGTTCTTATCTTTAGATATGATACGCGGTTAGGATAGAACATATACCTAATTTGTCTTGCTTGGTTGATAAAAAGGGATGAGAGCAAGACACCGGCTTAGAAGTGTCACTCCACCACTCGTAGAAGTAGTTGTGAAGCTAAGTTGGATTAAATGATTAAAGGTATGAATGTCCCTAATCAAGAGCATAAACCCCGTAAACCCCATCCATGTAGTTGAATTGCCCACGAACTCGGATATCACATTCCTGCTCAACGATGTAGTTGTGAGGCTAGTTTGTCGTGTTTAGAGGCTCGAGAGACCATGAAAATCGCATTTTCAACCAGGTGAAACAATAATTGATGATATCATACTTGAACCATTGCAAAATGTCGCATTGCGTGATTATCCGGCCATAACTCTAGTTGCTTCTTATATTATTTTCAGATTATTTTGTGACCACCCCAAAATTTAATTATAAATTACCGAAAACTTCTATAATCAACACTTATAAGGTTACCTTACACTTGAACGTGATAATTTGCTGAAATAGTCCAGTCCCTGTGGGTTCGACATCTGGCTTTTAAAAAGGGCCACTGTATTACTTGTACGACCGCGTACGCTTGCGTGTGCGTTGGAGCACAACATAAGCTTAATCCTTTTCTTTCAATAGCATTGAAGTGGATCTGAAACTCCTAAGCGCTTAAGTTAAAAATCCAAAAGAGTAAAGGAATGAGAATTGTGAAAACGAAGGAAAAATAACAGTTGTAGGAGTTGAGAAAAGGTCTAAGGTGCACTTGTTTGAAAATGCTTGAGTATTGGTAGGGAGTAAGAAAAACAATGAATGAAAAAGTTTCTTAGGTACTCCTTAGTAATAAACTAAGTGTGCTTAAAGAAATGGGAACAAGAAGAGGAAATTTAAGAGTGAAAAGAACGAGGGTGAAGTAAGAGAAGAGATATTCGCAATGAATGTGTAATGTGTTAAAAGCGATTGGGAATTCTTTGTGAGAGTGAGCTTAGTTCTTATTTATATACCCATACACATTATGATTTGAAAATATGTAAGTAAAAATGGGTAACTCTCTTGTCGTGAGGGCACATGTTTAGTGAAGGATAAAATTCATGTTGGATTTCTTGGTCGGTTGATTTGCATGAGTTTGGTGAGATTAAGAGTCAATTCTTGAGGTTAGGAAGTCTTAACATAGTTATATTTTAGTTTAATGGTTAAATCTTGCATGCTCTATTTTTAACTGTCTATCTAAAATAATCGTTGTAGTCGTAGCTTGAATTGTCTTGCTCAATTGCTATGTGTGAGTATTCATGTGCATGAGATGTAAAAGGGTTGTTCGAGGACGATCAAATCTTTAAGTGTTGGGTAGTGATATCGGGCATAATTGCTTGACCAAGTGCAATTTTATAACTTGATTTAGTCATGTTTGTCTATTTATACATTTACATTATCATGTGAGTTTATGTAAATTTGGATGTGTACTAACAAACATGATTAGTCCTTGTTTTGTAGGTGAAAAATGCATTTGAGGGACTAAATAATGGTGGGTGAAATGGAGGAATGGAATTGGAAGCAAAGTGCAAAAGTTGGTAAGGAAGCATGCCATGGCAAGGCTGGCCGCGCCAAGCATCGTGCCACGTTGTGCGTATGTCGCTCCCAGCGTCGTGCCACGCTAGGCACATCTGCGTGAAAAGGTCATGTCACGCAGGCCATCGCGCCATGCCTCGGCAAACTTCCATTTTTAGGTGATTTCCAGTGAGCCTACGCGTTACCTCCGTGGCACGGAGGCAAATTGGCGCGTTAAGCTCCGTGCCACGGAGCCATTCCACGACAGGCCAAAATTTGCAAATTCCCTATTTACTATAAATTGAACCCTTAGCTCCAAAAATCAAATGTCACGAAATATTTTCTGAAAAAAAAGCCATAGAGGAGCGAAGGGAGAAGTGGAGAACTCACCTAGGGTTCATCAATTTTACATTCTATTTTATCTAATCTTGTAAGTACACTACTTTAATAATGTTTTTGAGTTACTATACGAACATGAGTGGCTAAAACCCTTCCTCTAGGGTTGAGGCCACGTGATATGATTGTAATTGTATGAATTCGTTTTGGTTTGAGTTGTTAATTATTGTTGTGTCTTACATTCTTCATTATTGTTGCTTTTATGCTTGATCACCATGAAACCAAATGTGTTAAGCTTAGGTAAAATCTTGAAAGAGCACCCCTAAGCAAGAACAAGAGAATGTAGGGAGCAAGTTCTTATCTTTAGATATGATTCGTGGTTAGGATAGAACATATACCTAATTTGCCTTGCTTGGTTGATAAAATGGGATGAGAGAAAGACACCGGCTTAGAATTCACTCCACCACTCGTAGAAGTAGTTGTGAAGCTAAGTTGGATTAAATGATTAGAGGTATGAAAGTCCCTAATCAAGAGCATAAATCCCGTAAACCCCATCCATGTAGTTGAATTGCCCACGAACTAGGATATCACATCCCCGCTCAACAATGTAGTTGTGAGGCTACTTTATAGTGTTTAGAGGCTCGAGAGACCATGAACATCGCATTTTCAACTAGGTGAGACAATAATTGATAATATCATACTTGAACCATTGCAAAATGTCGCATTGCATGATTATCCGGCCATAACTCTAGTTGCTTCTTATATTGTCTTCAGATTGTTTTGTGACCACCCCAAAATTTAATTATAAATTATCAAAAACTTCTCAGTCAACACTTGTAAGGTTATCTTACACTTGAATGTGATAATTTTCTGAAATAGTCCAGTCCCTGTGGGTTCGACATCCGGCTCTTAAAAAGGGCCACTGTATTACTTGTACGACCGCGTACGCTTGCATGTGCGTTGGAGCGCAACATAAGCTTAATCCTTTTCTTTCAATAGCCTTTAAGTGGATCCGAAACTCCTAAGTGCTTAAGTTAAAAATCCGAAAGAGTAAAGGAATGAGAATTGTGAAAACGAAGGAAAAATAATAGTTGTGGGAGTTGAGAAAAGGTCTAAGGTGCACTTGTTTGAAAATGCTTGAGTATTGGTAGGGAGTAAGAAAACAAACGAATGAAAAAGTTGCTTAAGTACCCCTTACTAATAAACTAAGTGTGCTTAATGAAATGTGAACAAGGAGAGGAAATTTAAGAGTGAAAAAAATGAGGGTGAAGTAAGAGAAGAGATATCCGCAATGAATGTGTAATGTATTAAAAGCGCTTGGGAAAGATAGCCACTATTATTATCCATAATAGTACATACCCGTCCTTTAGCTTACCGATAAGTCCAACTTGATCTTATGTTCAAACATCCTTAAATTAGCAAAATAATACACTAAGGGCAAGCTTATGGGTCAATACACTTGGCATGTGAATTCTTTGTGAGAGTGAGCTTAATGCTTATTTTTTATACCCATAAACAATATGATATGAAAATGTGTGAGTAAAAATGGGTAACTTTCTTGTTGTGAGGGCACATGTTTAGTGAAGGATAAAATTCATGTTGGATTTCTTGGTCGGTTGATTTTCATGAGTTTGGTGAGATTAAGAGTCGATTCTTCAGGTTAGGAAGTGTTAACATCGTTATATTTTAGTTTAATGGTTAAATCTTGCATGCTCTATTTTTAACTGTCTATCTAAAACAATCGTTGTAGCCGTAGCTTGAATTGTCTTGCTCAATTAGCTATGTGTGAGTATTCATGTGCATGAGATGTAAAAGGGTTGTTCGAGGATGAACCAAGCTTTAGGTGTGGGGTAGTGATCTTGGGTATAATTGCTTGACCAAGTGCTATTTTATAACTTGATTTAGTCGTGTTTGTCTATTTATACATTTACATTATCATGTGAGTTTATGTAAATTTGGATGCGTACTAACCAACATGATTAGTCCTTGTTTTGTAGGTGAAAAATGCATTTGAGGGACTAAATAATGATGGGTGAAGTGGAGGAATGGAATTGGAAGCAAAGTGCAAAAGTCGGCAAGGAAGCATGCCATGGCAAGGCTGGCTGCGCCAGGCAGTGTCCCAAAATCAAATGTCACGAAATGTTTTCTAAAAGAAACCGTAGAGGAGTGAAGGGAGAAGTGGAGGACTCACCTAGGGTTCATCAATTTTACATTCTCTTCTATCTAATCTTGTAAGTACACTACTTTAACAATGTTTTTGAGTTATTGTATGAACATGAGTGGATAAAACCATTCCTCTAGGGTTGAGGCCGCGTGATATGATTGTAATTGTATGAATTCGTTTTGGTTTGAGTTGTTAATTGTTGTTTTGTCTTACATTCTTCATTATTGTTGTGTTTGTGCTTTATCACCATGAAAACAACTGCGTAAAGCTTATGTAAAAGCTTGAAAGAGCAACCCTAAGAAAGAACAAGAGAATGTAGGGAGCATGTTCTTATCTTTAGATATGATTCGCAGTTAGAATAGAACATATACCTAATTTGCCTTACTTGGTTGATAAAACGGGACGAGAGCAAAATACCGGCTTAGAATAGTCACTCCACCACTCGTAGAAGTAGTTGTGAAGCTAAGTTGGATTAAATGATTTGAGGTACGAAAGTCCCTAATCAAGAGCATAAACCCCGTAAACCCCATCCATGTAGTTGAATTGCCCACGAACTAGGATATCACATCCCCGTTCAACAATGTAGTTGTGAGGCTAGTTTGTCGTGTTTAGAGGCTCGAGAGACCATGAACATCGCATTTTCAACTATGTCAGACAATAATTGATAATATCATACTTGAACCATTGCAAAATGTCGCATTACATGATTATCCGGCCATAACTCTAGTTGCTTCTTATATAGTTTTCAGATTATTTTGTGACCACCCTGAAATTTAATTTTAAATTACCAAAAACTTCTCTAATCAACACTCTTAAGGTTATCTTACACTTCAACGTGATAATTTTCTGAAATAGTAGAGACCCTGTGGGTTCGACATCCGGCTCTTAAAAAGGGCCACTGTATTACTTGTACGACCGCGTACACTTGCGTGTGCGTTGGAGCACAATAGTAGTCAATTGAGGCATAGCAGGAGTGTAACCAATACATGCCAAGGATAAGGTCAACATCGACCATATCTAACTCTACGAGGTCAGTTGGGATTAATTTATTCAGAACTTAGACTGGACAGTTTCTATACATCCGGTTGGCTCTAATTGACTCGCCAACTGGGGTGGAGACTGAGAACGGTTCTGAGAGGACCTCTGGACTGATATTGAACTGGACTGCTATGTAGGGAGTCACGAATGAAAGAGTGTCTCCTAGATCTAGGAGGGCATATATGTCCAGATGAAAGAGACGTAACATACCTGTGACTACGTCAGGTGCGCTCTCCTGGTCCTTACAGGAAGACAGAGCATAGAAATGATTTTGACGCTAACCACCATCTGTACCTGATGTGTTGTCCTGCTGGGCTGGTCGGCCTACTGAAGCCGATTAGATGGTGGATTGTGATCTCCCTCGCCCGGCTGATGGACACTCCCTGAGCCATATCTAAGCTGTCCACAACCAAAACAGCCCTCTCGACCCTGAAGGCACTCTCCCGAGTGGTTCTTGCCACACTTGGGGAAAGTTGGATACCTGTTCCTGGTGTTGTGGGTCTGAGTGCCAGATGACCCACCCCTCCGATCTTGGGGGGACCAAAAGGTTGTGGTGCTGGCTGAACTAGGTGTTGGGGATCTCTACTGTTATTGTTGTTGCTGCTGTTGTGGGCGATTACTACCGCTAGACCTCTGATGGCCATAATCTGACTGGCCAGTCCTTGTCCATTTGTTCTTCCACTCCATATCCTTCAGCTTTTCGGCCTCAATCTGCTGGGCATAGACAATCAAGCTGGAGAGGTCCATATCCATAATCAGCATCGCTTTCCTACACTCCTTGAGGACCAGGTTCGACACCCTGTTCACAAATTTCAACATGCGATCCCTTGGCTCAGCTACCATCTCTAGCTCTAGATCATACTCCTCCACTATTTTGTTGTCCTGTCTCAAGTTCATAAACTCCGCCATCTCTGCCTCCCTCAGCTCCCTAGAGAAAAATCTATCTAGGAAAGTTGTGTGGAACTCATCCCACTCTACTGGTCCTGCTCCCGCTAGCTGCCCCTCTTTCCACTGTTCATACCAGCCTGAGCTACCCTTTTGAGCTGGTAGGCAGCCAGATCAGCACTCTCCGAGGAGTTGACACCCATAATGCAGGTAATCTTCTTGATCTCATCCACGAACTCTTAAGGATCCTCCCCATACTTTGGATCACTAAAAAGATGGAGCGTTCATACAGGTGAAGTCCCGCACCCTCGCAGCTGCTACCCATTGGTGCTCATCGGCACCACCTGCTAGTTCACCTTATTGGTGACTGTTTGCGCCAGCAGTTGAATGGCCTCCCTGAATTCGGCGGTGACACCGGATCAACTTGAGGAGCTGCCGGGGCTGGTGGGGATGGTCTGTTGGCACTACCGGCCCTTTTTCTGTTACCACGTCTGAGAGGCATGATTCACTTAAACAAAAAAGAGCACGAATTAGAAGGATGTTTTTAGAATTGAACTTTAACGTATGATAATGAGTATGAACAAAAGAGATTTTTCCTAATAACATCTCTATAGCCTCCTCTTCATAAGTGTGGCGTGCTTCACACCCATGAAAAGGACTCTACTCGATGCGGCTTTCAGACATTCTGAGGATACTCTAAACCTAGGGCTATGATACCAAGTTTGTCACACCCTGAGTCTACACCCTGGATGAGACACGGTACTTGAAGCCATAAGTGACCCCAAGTCAACCCCTGGTCTATCATACACTGGTATTCTGAGTAAAAAAAATATAGCAGAAGATTTGAAATAATAGCATAAAAGCATTTACAAAAATAAAACTGCAAATATAAAGTTTTAGAACATCTAAAATCTGAAATTAATTCTGTGTTTGAAAGCCATCTAGCTGATGAGTTGTTGGGACAAGTCCCCAGCTAACTCTAAGTCTACAAAACATAATAAACCGACTGAAAGAAAATGAAATAATTCCCTCGAATTATGAGGACTCACATTTCAACTGTTGAGGAGAATCTGAACCACAGTGACTAACATTATTGAGTTTGAGAACCTGTAACTGTATCATGAAACGATACATCATAAAAGTATGCGTCAGTACTTTGAATGTACTGAGTAGGTGGGAGAAAAAATAACTAAATATAATGCTTGAACTGATATGACATGTAATGACCAATAAGTATATTGAACTGAAGTAAACTGAGGTGGTCAAAATGACCCTATCTGATAGTCAAGGCATGTCATAAGTCTAAAAGTATTGAATTTGAGATACTGAACTAAACTAAACTAAACTGATAGAGATAGAACTGAACCAAGCTGCTTATTCTGAAATTGGACTAGATTGACTAGTGGGAGAGTCTGTAACCGACATATAACCACGTGAGCTAGACGTGAAGTCCGATGTATACACCCCACCGGTAGGACCCAATATACCTTACTATGGTATAAAGGCATGAACTGGGTAATCACAAGAGTCTGGGGCCAATCAGGCCAAATAATACTGTAGCCTACGCTGGCAATGTAGTTCTGGGAACCGGGTTGCACTGGAACCCTGTCCCGCTCGATGCTAAGTCCTACTCCCACTGGAAAACCTATATTGAACTACTAGGCTGGTAGCTCGTAACTTGGGTCCAAGACTAGTCAGGGACGTATAACTGAAAGTACCCTAAGAGTCTTGTCGGACCAGATACTAAAACTGGGTTCTAGACTAGTCAGAGTTGCTTATCTAGAAGCGTCATAACTGTCTAAGAACAAACTGTAATCTGATTTGGGGTCTTGAGGCTAGTTAGAGCTATATATCTAAAATGTCATGACCGCCTAATGGACCAATAACTGAATTCTGAATCTGATTCTGATAATTGGGAGGCGCCATTGACACCTCAGGAAAAGACTGAAGTCAAACTGATCAGTTGACGAGTTCTATAGAGTTCTGAAGTGGTCCTACATTCTAACTGAACTGAACTACTAAGAAGCTAATAGAGAACGCGACTCATTCCAACAACAGGGGAATTCCATAATATGGAAAATATTTCAAAAATTAAAGAAATCTTATCTAACAAGGCTAAAAATCATTCTTATCGATGGAGTATTTACTCAACATATAAACAATAAGAAATACTAGAAAATTCAGCCAAAATCATACTTCACAACTAGACGAAACTTAATACATACATAGTCTTTACTCAAAAATTTAGGGCTTAAATTCACTTTGGCAAGAACATCAACAGTTCAGGTCAGAGTTGATGGAGATCATATCAATAATACGCAAGGGTATCATTCTATGTGAAATTAACAAATAATAACACATAATCTCTTCGTATTCGAAAGCTCAGGGCTAAAACTGATAGAAAAACTATGGGAGGGTTTTGGGGGACACAAGGGAAGAACAATTTCCTTGTTAAATTCCCACATACTTGAGTTGAAGTTTCTTGAAGGAGAAAGCTTGAACTGCTGCAATGGATGAAAACGGTATGCTTTCTTGAAGGGTTCTTGAGAGGAAAGCTTACGATGACTTTTCTAAAAACTTAGAGTTGGAATGAGGAATGAACCATTTTTTCCCTACTAATAGGTCTAAAATTATGACTAAAACGACGTAGTTTGAAGTTTACGAGAGTAGAAAATTACTAAGTAGCCCTTAGAGAATCACAGGAAAAACTGACTGGTGACCCTAACGGGTGACCTAACGGGTGACCTAACGGGTCGTGGTGGCTGACCACTACTCGTGGTCATACCCACTGAGTACACTGCCCAAAATCCTCTGTAGGTTACCACGAGAGACCTAACAAGTCGTGGTCACTAACCACGATTCGGGGTCACAAATCGTGGACCACACTGTCTCACTTCTAAAGTTTCTATTCTAGGCTTGACCACGAGTCACATAATGAGTCATTACCAATGATGACAACTCGTGGTGACACTCATTAGGTGCACTACTTAACAACTGAGTAGGGATGATAACGGGGAACATAACGAGTCGTTTCACGTGACCACGACTCGTGAGGTATTCCATTGGGAGCGCTTCTTCTCCCTTACCAATACTTACTCCTCCTTCTCACGACTGACCTAACAAGTCGTTAGGTCTCTCAAAGATCCATTAGGTGAGTCATTCTGTGACAATTACAGCAAATTTCCAAATTTTTTTATTTAAGTCCCAGATCTAGTCCTTGAGTTTTCGAGGCATTACATACATGGTCCAGTCCTTTCTGTCAATGAGCACAATGTGCAAATTAATAACATGTCGAGTATCTTATACGGCATGCAAATGCTACAACTAAGAATGAATGGAGTGACCGAGGAGAAGCTATAGTAGCTCAACATGGATTATCCTCTAGGAGAGCACTCGAGAGCCCTTTGCAAAGTAGGGACTGGATTTGAGGATCCCCTTGATGATGACATGGCCATAGAGGATAAGATGGTGTGAGTAGACTCTAAATAGAGTCTAGTGATGTTGAGGAGGAGGATTCTAAGATGGGGGAAGCTGCACTTACCCCTACTGACGACGAGGATTAGAGGCCCAGAGGAGTTCTTCTTTCTCTCTTTACTTTATGTTTTATTGATTTAGTACTGGGGACAATGCTATCGACTAAGTGTGGGGTGGAAAAAGTAAACTTCATTACCATGCATGCTTTAATCGCTAAATTTGTACATGGTGGGCCTAGTTTTTTTTGGGAGGTTGATGACTTATCTTTTATACTTGGTTTGTTTGTTGTATTTTTTTTAGTTTTATTTTGTTTTGGGTTTCACCGATTTTTTTTTAGGTATTTTTTTGGTGGATAGTCCCTTAAAACAGAGTAGAGGGTCTTGTTTTCTTTAGCAATAGAGTCATTTCTTTTTTCAATGATGAACGGATGATGACCATCTTAAGGGTAAATTAGTCATTAGGAAAGAACTTTAGACCATGAGAATGTTAGGTGCTTCACTTTGGTTATTATTGAGACTATAATATTTACTCAAAAATGCATTAAAAAGATAGAACACTTAGTCTTTCGAAACTTGACTCTTGTACTTGAAAAAGTGGGCTTAATTATGTTATGCATGTAATATGGATATATGTGTTTATGTAATCTTGATTTCCATTGTTAAATGATTTGTGCTATTGTGTGAGTGAGGTATTTTTGATATACTCCATACTTTCAAATTGATGTCTAGAACTTATCCGGTGTGTGTGCAAAATGAAATGAGAATGATGAATCTATAAAGTAATATAGGTGTTTCTTTGTTAGCCATGTTTATCCTATTTTACCTACCTTGAATGTAATTATCTTAGTTAGTCATTTTGAGCCTTAGCTTATTCTTTTGATAGCCATATTATAAGCTTGATTCTTTTTTGTTCTATTGACTTTTATTTGATCCAAGTGACTCCTAGAGCACTTTAATTGATAATTTTTGCATAAAAGGAGCATAAGTGAAGAATTGAAGGAAAAAGATAAAAAGTGTGGAAATTAAAAGAAAAAAAAGGGTGAATTTGCTAAACAAGGAGGGTGATGTTAGAGGAAAAATAAAAAGAAGAAAGAGCTTTGAAAAAAATGATGAAATTTTTTTTTGTATGAATGAGCTCAATGTTGAAAAAAATTCCCCCACTAGTCACCTAAAGTTGTAAAATTAAAAATAAAAAGGAGGTATAAGGAGAAAAATGAAAAATTGAAGAATGTTCTAAAAGTCAAGTTTTGTGAAGTATTAAAGTGCTTAGGGAGATTAGTCACTATCTTCGCCAAATAGTTTCTACCTTTCCCTTAACCTACATTACAACCATTGTAAGTCCTAGTTGATCTTTGATTCGATGTTCTATATTAGTGGAGTATTACATTAAGGACAAGCCTATGGATCATCATTTGCATGCATGTTGAGTTCTTTGGGATATTCAGCGAAAATTGTTTCTATATGCCCATGTTTATATTGATATATATATCTTGAGTGTATAAGGGCATCTCTCCAAATAGTGAGCGGGACATGATAAGACTTTGGTATATCATGATTGCTAAATTATATATTATTCATGTTGGCCCAAATATATCTTGTTGAGTAAGTTCTAAAAGCTAAGTGATTTCAAGTATTGGCATTTTAATGTTGATCCTATATGCATGTGAGTGAAATGTTTGAGCTTTATTGGTTTGTCTAATGATCCTAAGTGTAAGTAGACTTATTCGTAGGATGAATTTTGTGCTTGAATGTGAGAAGGGAAGTAGTAGATTATTCGAGGTCGAACAATAGTTTAAGTATGGGGTGGTGATGAACGGTGAATTTACGTGTTTCTTATCCATATTTTGTCCATACTTTAATATGTTTTGAGAAATTGTGTGTGTTTTCATGTGTTTTACGATATATTTGTGAAAAAAACTAACACACGTTATTAGATACTTTCAG
The DNA here is from genome assembly GCA_035772735.1 of Datura wrightii. NCBI lineage: Eukaryota > Viridiplantae > Streptophyta > Magnoliopsida > Solanales > Solanaceae > Datura > Datura wrightii. Next base: position 12,434,809 of record JASDFA010000003.1, read on the forward strand.
GGCTTAAAATAATGAAATTGGGCTTGTATGAGGCTTTAAATGGCAAAACGAGATTGATGGAGCAAACATATAGAAGTTGGCATTGCGCAGGCACAACTGTCCCATGGTCTGCGTGACACACACACAGAGTTGGCACCTTCAGCAGTGCTTCACACCAGGCAGGTGGCGCATGGAGGGGCATTGCGCACAGGGTGTGTTAGATGTCCAGAAAAGTAAAATCCCAATTTTACTAGTAATTGACGCTGTAAACCCAATTCAAATCCATGAAGGAACAATGAAGGCTGAATCTACTATTATAAATACCCTTTCATAACATGTTTTAGGTGTCAATATTTAGTCGAACAATTAGTCTAAGATTCAAATATTTTAGTCTTGTAGTGTTTTTGCACAATTCATAGTTTTAGAATTTGTGTAATAGTTTAGTTGATAATTGTTGGAAATTCATCAATTTCTTGTGAAACCTTTTAGCTTGGAGATTTTGTTGAATAATTTTATATTAAAGTAAGTATTTCATTATGATTTATTCTACATCTTTTATTTGTTTTCTCATAAACATGAGCAGTTAAATCTCTTAGGCTGGGGTTGTGGGAACCATGATAGATTAACGAATGTAGGTACAATAAAATAGTGATTCTTAAATAGTGAATTAAGTGGATTGTTATTCTCTTCATTTTAATTAAGTTTTAGTGGTTGCAAACGTTGAAACAAGCCCGTGTCTTCAACTTGCCCGACCAAGGAGGTTGAAGTTAGAAAAAGAGAGTAACAATGACAATTTGAGATTAACAATTCTCTTGTAATTTACTTGAGCTCTAACCGAGGATAGTTAAAGTCAAGACTTATTGAAGAGCTAGAATATACACACTTTTGAGACCGAGAGGAGATGGGTGGAAAGCATCTAATGTCTATTGGAGCATGTAACGCATGCACTTTGAGATCGAGAGGAGATAAATGTAGTTCTTAAGTCAAGAAACATTAGATGTACTAAACGTAAGTCTTACACAAATTCACCTGGATCGATCACTAGTAAAAGCCTATTAAGTTATGAAAATCATGGGGAACACAATCCTAGTTTAGTCTTGGTAATTTGATAAACAACTCAATAATTGTTAGTATTATTTTATTTTTAATTTTATTTCCAAACCCCCCCCCCCCCTTCCAAAATATTGATTACAAGTTATCTTATTTTCATCTTTAACATATTGCTTCTGCCTATTTCCTATGGGATCGACCCCAACCTTTGTTGGGTTACTATATTTGACAACGAGCGATTTATACTTCAATTGCAGGGTGTAATTTGGGAGTGATCGACAAGTCATATGATTTTCATTTCTAAATATTGGGTCATTATATACAGTTTATGATGAACAACTTATGATTATGCAAACCTCAGATATATAGCTTTTTGCATGCACTTCTTACTCTCATGATCTATCTTGATTTACATTTATAATTTTAATTAACCTTTTACTAGCACGTTTTACTTACCTTACATACTCAGTACATTTTAAATACTAACCACATACTTTATGCTGTATCATCTCATGATATAGGTTCGGGTGACCCCTCCCAGTCTCCTCGCTAGCTCGCACTTGCTCAAATCAGCTCCATCCCATTTTGGGGTGAGTCCTCATCATCCGAGGACATCTATCAATTTATGCTTGTTATGTTTTGTTTTAGTTTTAGATTTGGAGTTAGCTGGGGACTTGTCCTAGCATCTCATTAGATAGTAGAGATTTTTAGACATAGACTTACTATGTTCAGCTTTGTGATTCAGCATTGTGATATTATTGCTTGACATAGGCTTTATGATATTTAGTTCTCCGCTTATTCATGATTATGTTGTTTTCCTCTTGATTATGCTCTTAAATCATGCTATGTATGTACCATAGGTTAGCTTGGATCATTCATGGTTTTAGGTCTCGTATCTCGATCCATGGTCCCAGTTCGGGTCATAACAGTTGCTAAAGAACTTGATTCTTCAGTATATATAAGGACAACATATATTAATACTAGTATCCCAAATATAGGCCAAATATGCCACACACACGTCCTTTACCATCTGTGGGCCTTTAGAAATGATATCACCCTCTTCGAAGAGTGAATAAGAGTCCCCTTCCACTCCAATCTAAGCACTCCCCACATAGCTAGTATAATTGTCTAGGCAAGAAAATCCATGATCACATAATAGGGAGATAGACCATCCATACCGAAAATAACATTGAAATCCACCATATCAAGTATTACCAAATTGACCAAAGTGTCATAACCAAAAATAGTGGGTATACAAGACCAATAGACTTGATCCACTATCACCGAATTTTCAGCAGGTTAGAAACACAAATAGGTAAAGCAAGTGAACCAAATAACATACCTAGGCCTAAATAAAAGTAGGAAGGCATGTATGAATAAATAGATCCTAGACTAGATAATAATAGAGTTGTTTCATGGTAACTGAAACAATACCCATAATGATTATATCAAATGCCTCTACCTTTTTTCTACTTGAGAAAGCCTAGCAATAAGTCTGAACATACTTTACCTAAGAACCTCCAACACCACCATCTCTACATGCTTGAACACCACCTCATCCATCACTTCTACCTACTTGTGCATCACCTCTAGTTGGTTGTGTCATTGTCCTTGATGTAAGGGTCTAAACCATGGGCTTAGTGGCCTATTGGGGCACACCTCTCTAAAGTCTAAGGAAATCTCTCAAGTAATATCATATTTCACTATACTCGTAACATCCTCTACACGAGATAATGATTTAAAATACACCCACAGGCCTAGAAGATGAATCTTGAGAATCCTGTCCCAAACTATATGGATTGTGCCTAGAATAACTTCCATGGGAAGCCGACAAAGCTAAATGAACAAGCTTTCTAGCCTAATTATGATCCCTTCCATAAAAGCCCCTACCTCCAAATGAAGCACCACTATGACCACCTAAACTCTTGGGCATCTTGCGCTCATGATCTTTTTACTCCTGGAACCAAATAAGCATAATTCATCTAGCAGTATACATAATTAGATAAAAAGAAGAACTTGAAGTGACCTCATAAGCATAGTTAAACTGATAGGATAGATAAGTTTGTTGATAAAACGCACCCTCTCAGCCTTGGTAAGGAGTATCATAAAAGCATGATAGGAACGTATAAGAACCTCATATCACAACCTTGAATGACGTGATATCATGTGCAATCTCTAAAACTAAGTTTTTCCCTCCGTCTCACTGAGGGGGATGAACTTCTCTAAAAACAACTATGAGAACTAAGTCCACATAGGAGGAGGTAACATAGCTAGTCTACCCTTGATAAAATCTCTCCAACACTGCCTAGATGGCCCAATAAATCTAAAGATTGTGAAATTGACTCCATTAGGGTCCACCATTGTAAGTTATTCATCCTTTCCTGACAATTGACCAGAAACTCATACGCATTAGAGGTGGGATCTCAATTGAATTTCAAAAGGTCCATCTTCTTAAACTCCTCAAACCTTTTCTACAAAACTAGAGTCATGGTAGGTGGAGTCACTTGGTGTGGAAAAATGTCAGGTAATTGCACACCCTAAGGCTAGCTGGGGAACTATTGCTATGAATTGCCAAGCTTTTGGAATTTAGTAGCCTAGAGAAAATCGTTAATCAGGGTCTAAACTCTCACTCCAATGTGAGAACCATCACGTGTGATAGCCAAGATACCAACTTGAGCCATACTCTTTAAATACCCAACATTTGAACCAAAATGTCCCAAGCGTTAGAGTAGAAATGAATCCTTCTGGTGCTTAAGTTGGCCCAACCTCAACTAATGAAATTGTCCTATCCTCCTAAATTGGCTTTAGCTCAACTGATACAGCTCTAGCACAACTCTGAGTAGCTGCTGGTGCTTGGCCTCTAGTGGGTGTTGTTGCACGAGCTCTAGTCTGAGCTCTAGCCTACCTCTACTGTGCATAATAGTCGTACTAGGGGATGCAAACTCCTGATCTCCTACTATGGATGTACGCTTCCTCACCATCTATGAGAGAAAGAAATAAAGAAACTTAGAACTCAATTTGAATCAAGAATGCATGATAAGGAATAAAAGAACATAAATTTTCTTAGTGTTCCATAGCGTCTCAAAGATAAGTACAGACGTCTTCGTACTAATCAGCAAGACTTTACTAGACATTGTTCAAGACTCATAAGAATGGTGAACCTAGTGCTTTGATACCACTTTGTCATGAGAAGAAATTCTTTAAGACTGTGATGACACCTACACCTCAACCCGATAGGCGAACCATTTCAAGTTAACTGAATTTTATTATTACAAAGCATAATGAGAATTTAAAATAAAAAGTCATAAAGGCATGTCAACTAATAGTGTGGAAATAATAAAACCAAAATCCAAAACATACTGATATGAGTTAAAGAGTGTCTAAGATGAAAATAAATATATATGTTTGATTCAATACACTTTCTAAAATGAAAAGAACAGGAAAATATGGATTGAGTCAGAGTCTGGTGTTGTGGATCAACCAAAAAACTCACCCTAAAAGTCAATATGCAACCTCTAGAAACATTCATGAGCTGCACTAGTACCTATATCCAAACTGCACAGAAAGTGCAACATGTGCAGCAAAAAACATAACATATATTAAATAAGTATTATTGACCGATTCCAATAAGGTAGTGGCAAGGGTTGGCCTTTGGAAATATTTACTGTCATCCTGGACGGTTTATAAGACATCAAGAAATAGAGGATAATCAACTGATAACGTACAAACAACAACATAAACATAATTAAATGTACATATCCTCTAAGCTTAGCAATTTAAGAAAAATCACAATGTATGAAATAATATGCACAAATAGCAGTCAAAGGATCTGTGATGCAACAATGGCTCTATATCCAACACCCCAACAAAAGACAGACTTGCATGCATACTGCCTCACAAGAGGTGTTCTCGAGTAGTGAGTCATGGGGGACAACCATGTTATCCCCACACTACCTGAACAATTTTCATGTGCAGTATATACAATCTCAGCATATATATCAATCTCAAGAACAAATGGTCTCAACATCCATTTCACCTACTCAGCACAAAAGAACTCAATGTGCATATCACAATCAACTCATAATAACTGGTGCAACACAAGTCATATCAATAAAGTATAATCACCAACTAAACTTGTCACTACATGTGTAAAGCTCGGAATGAACACAAGCATGGCATTATTACTTATAGCATCCTCAATAATCATTGACTTGACCTCAATTAATTATATAAGTAGTCAAATCAATCAACTATAGGAAAAATAATCAAATACCCTTGACATGTCATCGGGTGCTTGAGTGCTCATCATCTCGCGTACACAACACCTCATACTCTTAACTTATTAAATTAATTATTTAACTGAAGAAATATCCTTCATCGAAATCAAAGTCTAACTTACCTCAATTGAAGCCTTTCAACTACTTCAAACCATATTCCTCTTCCTTAGAGTCTCCAAATGCTCTAAATATATTCATACAGGGTTAGATGAGTTCAATAATATCCATATTAAACTATAAAAGGATCATCTTAGAAAGTTAACAAAAATAAAACCTGAGCCTCGGGATCAAAATTGGATATTGATCCCAAAATTGGATTACCCATTCTTTAGACATTCCAAATCTAAAATTTCAAGTCAAATAAATCCCAAATTGATCTCCAAATCATTATTTTAAAGCTTCTTAATCTAGGGATGGAAATTCCCAACATTCTACTATGAAATGTTAAACTAATAAACTACTTAAGGCGGATAATCAAGTGTAATTATCAAATTTAAGGTTAGAATATTACCCCAAGACAAATGATCAAATTTACATAAAAAATCATCTTGATCTGAGCACCATAGATCTCCAAAATGAGTTTGAAAATGCCCATGTCATGACCCAAATTAGGATCATGACCGGCACCAAGGGTAAAATCCCAAAGCAATCCTTAACAATTTCTTTTATAGAAAAGGGCATAGTTTTCCCTATTTTGGGCCTATCCAATAATTTTTGTATCTCAAAATTAATAACACGACAATCAATATCACCAAAATAGGATATAATATCCGTCAACAGTTTATTTGAAATGTAATAATGCTAAATTCATCTCCAAATATGAAAATAAGTATAATACTAGTCGCAAGTCTATAATAATGAAAGAATACTCATGATACTATTAAAATGACTATTGAGCGACTCTAAGAGTTCAAAAGAAAAGACCATAACAAATAAATAAAAAAAATTTCCATGCGAAGAAGTGTGAGGCTCAACAGAAATTTGTCAACTCAAATGCTTTAATTAATAATATCCTCGCCAACGTCACCTGCGGTCTCTATAAAAAAATTAGAGGGAGTGAGTCACTAGCTCAGTGAGTAATAACAGTTAACCATAATTATTTTTAAAGCGGACAAGTTAGAAATATACTAGTAGAATAATTAGAAAATATCATGAAATAAATGGACTTTTAGAAATGATAATAATGATTAATTTATTTATTTCATGTACGTAGAAATCAATTAACAATTCGGTAATAAACTCAGTAAATATTGTCATATCAAATTTTATGTTTGGGAGGTTTTTAAGAATGAATCATGTAATTGATGTGTCTCCCTACCTTGAGAGATAGCCAATAACTATGAACCATTCGTGAAGGAGTCAAATATTACGGTAGGTCCTTGTTCAAGGAAAATCATTAACTATATGCTAGTTCTACCTTCCCACTAGCGAGGGCTGTAACAGTAATTTATAAGTACAAGATACATCAAGTGTAAGGAACCCGCCGTTAACTATAGGATCAATCAAGGTCTACTCCCAAACTATCTTATCTTTAAGTAGTATCTACTTGTAAGATACATCTTCAAAATGGTATAGGGCATTTTGGTTCTTATCAAATCATATCATATATCAACTTTAACAAAGCACTTTTCAAGATAATTAATTCTCAGGTAAGCATAAAATCTCTCAAGTAACTAAAAATATGTGCAATAACAGTAAGAACATCTCAAATTTTGGCATCATATCAAGTAAGAGACTTATCCCACATGAAATTTCAAAGAATTCGGTAATATATTGCTTTTAAAATCATTATAAATCATGAAGATTGTGAAAATACAAATTGTGGTAAGATTGCTACATACCTCTCGATGCCAACTAACCCAAGCTCGACTCTCTATTGATTCAAACTGCTCAATTAGTGCGTGAATCTATAAATCAAATATAAGTTTCTATTTTACCATCCTCTAACTCCATAATCTAATAAATTTAAGTGATCACCAATCGCGATTCTAATTGCCCCCATCTTGAATTTACTTAAAGTATCCAACCACAAAAAAAATTTAAGTTATTGGTGTATCTACTAAAATTAATTTTTTGTAACTTCCTTTGTTTTTAATTTGTAGGTCGTTTCTGCTAATTTGTTTCATCGTGCATATCAATGTTACTCACTACAGCTAAAAACTAATTTTCATCTCAATATCATAACTTAATTCAACTTGTCAAATAGTATACTAGTTTAAGCAGAAAAAATTAAATTACAATGCTTAATGTTCTCTTGTAAAGCTTGTTGCCAATAATATTCTCTTTTAAATTATTATAAGTATTTAATTTCTTATACCCAATATAATCCCAATGAACACGAAGATGAAATAAACCCTACCAACAAACTCAAAGTTAAATTCAAACAATAGTTGAAATACTCAGCAAATGCTTAAGATATGTCAATTTTTGTTAGAATGAATTTCAAAGCTTGCAGAAAACTTTTGTTTCTATGTTCTTTGCTGCCTCTACCTCTTTTCTTTTTGTCTTATTGATGATGAGTGAATTACTCCCCCTCCCTGTCCCTTTGTTTTTTTAAATTTCTATTGAAATGGGCCTTGGCCCACATATCCTCAAGGCCACATATCCTCGCCCCCCCCCCCTCCCCCGCTCTTTTTTTTTTTTTTTTACTTATATACTCATTTTTTAATATGGTGTATTATAGTCTAGTCCCGATATGAAATGCTTTTAACACTTTCAAGCATTATCCTTCGTGACCACGATGGGACCTTCATGATCAGGAAGAGTAATCAGCTAACGGTCCTACGCGATCATGATCCCTGACCCAAATCCACTATGTGATCACGACCCACAACCTCATAATCGCAAAGGTTTGTCTGCTACACAAAAACAAAAATCTAATGCAACCTAAATGGGGTTTTTACATTTGAAATTCACTTAATCCCTTAATGTTACAATCCAAAGACGCTTCTAACTCCAAAATTACCCCCACAAACCTATAGAAACTTTTAAATCATGAATTCGAGACTGTTTAATCACATCTTTGACTTTGGTCAACTCTTATTTTTTTTAAATCATTAATTTTTATTTAACGTTTCAAAATGCAACTGAGCACCTCGAGACCTATGTCACCCTTACCTCCCAGCACAATGAACCTACTACAAGTCTCAAATAGAAAATACAAATTCTAACATTCAAAATGACCGAATGGATCATTCCACATATTTTGTGATATCTAAAAGGAACATTGATATGAATCTGTCTTATGCTAATAAAAGTAGTCCATATCTCTTTGGCCATGCAGATGCAAGTTATTTATCTGACTTACATAAAACTCGATCTCAAACTTGCTACTGCTTACATGTGGAATAACTATCATATTATGGTGCTTTACAAAGCAGTCCACTATTGCTACTTCTTTAAATTATGCTAAGAGTTATTCATGAAGCAAGTAGGCAACGTATAAACTAGTGATTCATTTCATTCGAGAAAGATGTGCTCTCAAGTATGATATCAAAACACCCACAATTCTATATTAAGATAATGTTACATGCATAGCTCAATTAAAAAAAGACTTCATAAATGAAATAGAACAAAACACATTTCATCAAAATTATTCTTCACGTTATTTCTTGAAGAATGGTGATATTAAGGTGCAACAAATTCATTCAAGTGATAATCCAACAGATTTATGCACCAAATCCTTACCAATTTCAACTTTTGAAAGTGATGTACAAGATTAAAATATAAAAAATTAGATTTATGTATGTTCATATACGTAGTACTCCTGCGGCTTTCAGACAAAGCTTACAAACAAATAAATAGCCGAAGCAAGTAGCTTGAGGCTAGCTCATGAAGGCAGCTTCCTGAAGCTTGTAGTAAATCAAATAGTTTACAAGTAAAATAAAATAAAATGATTAATTTAGATTTTCTATCATCTATAAGATGTAATATACTTCTACAATTACATCAATTGTTTGTTGTACAATAGAGTTGTAATTTACAAAATTATTTAGATGCTAGCCAAATCTGGGGGTTGGGGGGGTGGGGGGGCGGAAGAAGAGGTTATTTATATTCCTCGACTACATCCTGCCTACAATATCATTTGATATTTCTTAGCCAACTATTGGTCAAACCACTACACTTTAATTCTGAGTTTCGTGTTACTCATCCCAATTGGATTGACTGGGATGATAGCTTTTCCTTCCGAATATGCAAAATCAAATTTTTGATCAAATAACACATTGTCGTATACTAGGCCTTTATCAATTCAACCCTTTGAGCGAAATGCGGAAAAAAAAAGAAGAAGAAAGGATCGAAATCCATAGATCAAACCCAGCATTCCACCTCAAGGACGCCTTCGACAGTATACACTAACTCCTAAACATGTCCTAATGTCTAATATACATAAACTGAATTTGAGTTATCATAAACATTTTTACAAATTGCATTCACTTCGTACTCCATCGAGCAAGAGCTACTTTCCTTCCAAATGACATGGAACAGAAACGGAAAAGACGGAAAAGGGCCAACATGTCGAAGCATAATTTGAAGTTTAATATTTAGTGGAGGGTAGAATAGAGATAGGAATGCAAGAATTACTCCGTAAACAATTTCCTCTCACATGTATGTTAGGACTCTAAATTTTCAATCTTATTTGAATTTCATTATAATTATATTTTACATCTTTTTAAATTGAACTAGATTATTTTATATCCATAATTTTTTGAAGGAGGAGTAATTTTGGACTCGTATATATAAAGTATAATTTCTTATCGTACATAAATATTATAGCATTTATAATATAGTCGTTAAAAAAAATCTTATTTAGAGAAAGATTATTCTCTTGGTAGTTTTATACTCTTATATTAATTTTTTCATATGTAGATCAATTAATCAAATCATATCAGAATATTATACTTCTTCGTGTTTTCTGATTTATCATCATTCAAAGTTTGTAATTGTTAGCTTTTGCAGAATGTCTTGGTTATTTCAATCCTAACAAGTGGTATCAAAGGCAAGGATCCAATGAGGTTGAAAACAATTCGAGGCAGATTCAAATCAAGCTGCAATCAATTTTACGACGGTGAAGACTTTATCCTGAGATTACACGAGGAAATGAATTTTTCTATTAGATCTTCAACATTTTTAATGTTGTATCGTTAAAAATAAAAACAAAATATATTTTAAAGCATAACCTATAATATTTTTAAGCATGGCAAGCAACTTTTATGAAGATTATATGTACAAGAATGAAAAAAATTTTGCCAAAAAATTCAAGCTAGGGTTATGCTGAATTTCCTATCTTATTTAAATTATATCATAATTGTATCGTACATCAAAAAGATTTTCTTGATGGAAAAGTAATTCTTCCATATCACCTTTTCTTGAAGGATAAATTTTGAGCTGAAATTTTAAACTTCTATAAATAGAATATCAATTTTTTCTCAAAACTCGAAAACACTATAGCATTTATAGTGTAGTCACTAATACAATCTTATTTAGAGGAAGATTATCCTCTTAATAGTTTTTATATTTTATGTAATATTAATTTTGATATGTAGATCAATTGATCATGTCATATCAAAATATCTTTTTTGTTGTCCGATCTATCGTCGTTGAAAATTTATAATTGTTAACGTTCGCATGACGCCTTGTTATTTCGATCCCAACAATGTATAACTAATACAATAAATACAATAAAACTAACATTAATATATAGAGATATATATTTAAAACTAAAAATGGAAAATGAACATAGCGAACATAATGCTCATTGCTTGTTCAAAATAACAGATTGTTCATAGCGATAAGTAATGCTCAACCAGAGACTTATTCAGCTTCAGAAAGAAATGCAGAAGCTGTGAAATAGCTCGCTGACAACTTCAGGGCGTGTACCAAGAGTAGGATGAGATAATCGGACTCAAACTGAGACTCCGTAATTCATCTACAACTGCCACTGATAGGGGGGGATTTACCTTGGCCCGAGAGGTGTCACGTGACACTGCTTTGTCGAATTATTTTAATATATATATATATATATATATATATATATATATAATAAAAAACGAAAATACAAGGTACAAATACTAAAAAGACACTATTGATTTACAGAGTTGTATATTAGCTTGATGATTAGACACTCTCTTACATGTTAAAGGTCATGGGTTCAAACTTGCTTAGTCTCATTTTTTTTAAAACTTTTTTACTCTTACTCTTTTACTTACTTTTTAAAACTGTGACACCGCTCATAAAAAATTCTGCATACGCCACTGATTAGTGATTGAGCTTTTAAGTACCCGAGATTGATATTCTCCAAGAGCCCAAATTGGGAAGACGTTCCTATATGCAGAATATGATATCATGCAATTCTTATTGAAGACCCCGGTTAAATCCTGGGAAATTCAAGATTATGGCAAACATAATATAAGTTGAGGCACATGAACTTTCGGTATAATTCTTGAAGAGAAGATAGTAAATAAGATACCATTTACAACTAAAAATGCGTGTGATATTTTTCTTTGATACGTTGCACGCATTACCTCAATCAAAGGCACATGCAAGGAGAATATGGTAGGGTGAAAATTGAAAAAGATGTTTTTTTACTAAGCTAACGATTCGTGGAAACTACCATATCCATCTAGAGAAAGTTGTTAGTTCATAAATGCAAGTAAAATATTTTATCCAATCAGTTTCTGGCACTCCACTAAACTTAAATTAAAGTAAATGAGATCAATTCAGGCATTACATTTGAAGTCTAATTAATTCAGCAATTAGCCCAATTGGCTGAAGACTTACTTTGAAATTCACTAGGAGCTGTTAAAAATTAAACCTTTTGTTGAAAGAATAAAAGACATTTTTAAATTTGTGTGATACATGAATATCACCCCGTTTCAAAATAACTGGTGTTTTTAGCTTGTGCATACTCATTAAAAAAACTACTCATTCCTACAAAGTAAAATGTATTTTTATAAAATGTATTTTTACTAACTTCCTTAATAAATACCTTGAGAAAACTCTCTCCATTTAAATAAGGATAAAGTTGAAAGAAAATCATTAATATCTTCTTGATTAGGTAAAATACCACTTATTTTGAAACAAAATGAAAAAGTCAAAACACCACTTATTTTAAAATGGAAGGAGTATTTTCTTTCATGTACAAGAAAAGAGGAGAAGAATAGAATTAAACTAAGATCCATGTACTAGACTAGGTACATGTTAGATTGGTACCTACAAATACCGATGTATTATAGTTATTTATGTAAGTAAGTTGAGGGAAACAAACAAGAATCATTTCTTCCGCTTGTCCTCAAGAGAATAATATCGATTTGCGAGTGCTTCTCTTCCACGATTGTCCTACATTCTAGTATTAGAGACAAATTTATTGAGGGACCCGTGAATTCGAAATTCTTGGAGTCTTGAGAAAATTGAACATTCTCCACTGGTTCCAATGAAGATTTACTGGCTGCCAAGGAAAAAGATAGGTCAGCTAACTAGTCCAGTTCGGAAGAAGATTTTTGACAACTTTGAAGAAAGTAACTCATATGAAGCTAATTCTGATTGCAGAGGAGAAAGCTGAGCCTAACAATAAGTGCTTCGATGAAGAATATGAGGAAGAGGTTAAACGCTGTTGTAGAACCAAAAAAGGTTACTACATTTGTCGAATGAAGATCATATTTCAAAGAAACAGTGATGAAGAAGAAACACTCCAGCCACTGCGAGAGCTCCAAAAGAGGAGATTAACAGTGAATGGGAAAGTTTTGACTGCACTGATGACGTGCCTTCTAAAGCACATCAATAAATATGGCAACCTCAATCTCAGTAAAAGTAAATATGAGGAAATATCTTCTCAAAAGATGAGGTGGTGTCTTCTGAAGAAGATTATGAAACAATCTGAACTCCCAAAATGTTAATGTGCAATCTTGGAAGAAAATTTTTGACATTTAGAATGTTTGGAACTCCAACCACAAGGTTCATGGAGGATTGTTGAAAATTGAACCTTGTGTTCGATGGATGAAAAAACTTTTGAGATTTGTGTGAGACATGAATATTGTTTACTTAGTTCATGTATAGGGAAAAAAGAGAGTAGAATTAGATTAAGATGATGTACTAGACTAAGGTCTCATTTAGTTTCATTAAGATTAAAATATCTGAATTTGAATGCACATTTAAATGATTAAATTGTTGTCTTTAGATCTAAATATTATTTGACTTCCAACATCTAAATATATATAATTTTATTTAGTTCAAAATTAATCAACATAATAAAAAAGGAGAAAAAAAATGCAATCTCAACTTTTAACCTAGTATCTAACACCGGCATGTAGAAAGTTCCCTACTGCCTTAATTCCTCAATGTCTTGTTCAATTCGCAACAAAATATTTTCTTTGTGCGTCGGTAAAAAAAACATGCTTTTTGGGGGAGAGATACTATTTCACCAATCGAGTCATAGGTATCTAACATATTCATACCTAACGATTTTCCACAAAGTGGTGACGAAATGTATAACTTGTACAGCCCTTGTTTCCACTTCATGATTTTTTTCTACCGAATTATCTTTAGCTATATGTCATGAAAGTGATGTTGGGATTTTTTAAGATATGAATGAAAAATGAAAAAAGGCACCTTTTAGATTACACCAAAAAGACACCTTTTGAATTGCACCTCTCCATCTCACACTTTTATTTTCTATAAATTCCAGGCTTGGCCTCAGATTTTAAACACTCAACAAATGAAAAATATTTTTCTCTCCTCTGCATTCCCTGCATAAGTTTTCAAAAGCAAAACTGTAAATGTCAACTGTGATTCTGCTCTGTTATTTGAGTTCGTTGGAGTTCTGTAATTTGTATTGCAGCTATTACAGAAACGTTTTTCCGTTATATCCTCGGAGGAAGTATGTTTACTTGAGACTGACAGGTTTATTCTAGAGAAACAGTTGTATCATGTTTTGAGTTAAAAAATTTACATGAAAGTAGCGTTTTCCACCATGCATAGAAAGAGTAGAAGGTATAGGAATAACCATGATAGCTATTACATGAAATGAAAAGGTATGACTAACTTTTACCTTGTTTTGACAAGACAGATAACTCTCCCCCAGCTACCAGACACTACTTGTTTTGACAATAGAAAATCACAGGCCTTATGGATGCTAGAAGAATTGTTGAAGCTCCTCCCAGCAGCCAATAAGCCCTTCACCTCGAACATGTGCCATACGTAAAGAAAACTCCCCAAGATCCATACGTAACCATAAACCTCAAGATTAAGTGAATTCTAATGGTTTAACTAGCAAAAGAGGGAAAAAGAGAAGGTAAACAAGAAACAAGCTTAAATAAGAACTAACCAGGAGCCATTTGCTGCTTGTATCTTTTGCTGCTTGTATCTTTTCAATGAAGGCGACACCTTTTTTAATACAATGCTCCATGTCTTCTTTTCAATACCCAGTGTACGATTTCTTAAATGAGGCCAAAGGTTGAATCACATCTGAGGTACACTCTGCATAACTGCAAATATTTTTAGGGTTAATGTTGAGTTCTAGATTTATTAGCACACACCTCAAGTAGTCTAATAAATGAAATAATATACAAGTGTAGATGTCTTACAATACTCAATAACAGTATCACCAAAAGTCTCAGCAGGGTTGATTATCTGAAGGAGGAAAACACAATGCACCATTAACAAAGGACTTGCTTAATAGGAATCTAAGCATAAGAATGAGGAAACATACAAGTAGTTGTCTTGTTTATATTTGTCATCAGAAAAGGTAGTATCTTACCTATGCTATCAATAATGAGAATGCAAGCAGCTTTGGTGCCGAGAACTCATGTTTGCACTTGCATTTAATTAACTTACATATGGTGCTCATTGATTGGAAAAAGCATACGATAAAGCCCCAAGGGAGGTAGTCTATGTTAGAAAATGAGATTTTTGTAGATAGTCTTTAGTTTAATAGTTCTTTTAAAAATATTTTATTTAGTTTGTAAAGGAATGATAGTCCTTGTTTTATGGAATATGTCTTGTAAGAAAGTACAATAGTGCTTGGATAGGTATGACCTTCTACCAACTTTTGAAAAGCTTATGTAGATATATGTGTATGCCTTTTGTAATGTGTAATGTATAAAGAAAAAGCTTCTGCTGAACCTGTTTTTGAAGTTCCAAATATTAACAGTGGTATCAGAGCCCTTCTTCTTGAGGGATCAGTGAAGGAAAAAATAAAAGGGATAAGGTTTTCTTTAGTTCTTCTAAGGTGAGAGAGCCGAACAACAGTAACATGGCCAACAACTTTTTGGGAGCAGGCCCTCCTATGTTTACAGGAGAAAATTATCACATATGGGTGATAAAGATGAAGACTTATCTCAAAGCTCTTAATCTATGGGAAACAATTGAAAATGAAGCTGATCCTCCTCCACTTGGACCAAATCCAACTGTTGCACTAATGAAGATTTATGAAGATGCAAACTCAAGGAAACCAAAGGCTCTCACATGTCTTCATTCAGCACTTTCAGAGGTGATTTTCACTAGAATAATAGCTTGTGAAATACCTAACGAAGCACGGGAGAAGCTAAAAGAGTAGTTCGATGGAAGTGATAGAGTGAAAACTGTCAAACTCTTAACTCTCAAAAGAGAATTTGAGATGTTAAGGATGAAAGGAGATACCGTGAAAGAGTAATCTACCAAACTTTTGGAGATTATAAACAAAATAAGATTTTTTGGTGAAACCTTTACAGATTCAACGGTGGTAGAAAAGATGATGTTAAGCTTACCAGCAAGGTTCAAGTCCAAGATTTCAACAATAGAGTAATCTTGTGATCTAAAGACTTTATCAGTAGCAGAATTGATCAGCAAGTTGCAAACCCAAGAACAAAGATCAAGTATAAGAGATGAAGAAGTAGCAGAAATAGCATTTCAAGCAAAGCATAAAGGCAAGCAAACTGTGAAGGACAATAAAAAGATTGAAGGAGATAAAACAGCAAAGGGAAAAAATAGAAGGATTATTCAATGAAAGGGAAGTTTCCACCTTGAAGCCATTGTAAAAGAACCAATTATCAAGAAAGGGACTGCTGGTTCAAAGGAAAAGCGTCGATTCAATGAAAATTTTGTATAAAAATGGGTCATATTGAGAAGAATTGTAGGGTCAAGCAGAATCAACCACAACAACACCATGTGCAGCAGACAAATTTTATTGAAAAGTCTGAAAAGGAAGAAGAAAGCTTGTTTATGGCTTCTCATGAGAAAAACACAACCAACAAATCCACATGGTTAATAGACAGTGGATGTACAAGTCATATGTCATATAATGAGCTCCTGTTTCACACACTTGACAAGTCAATTAGAACTAAAGTTAGGAAGGGAAATGGTGAAATGTTAGAAGCATACTGAAAGGGTTCTGTTTTCTTTCAGACTAAACAAGGTACAAAGTTTATACATGATGTATTGTATGTTCCTTCTTTAGCATGTAACTTGTTAAGTGTTTCTGAAATGATGTCTAAAGGTTATTCCTTATTTTTTAAGGGCAAATATTCTTTGTTTTGATTGTGAAGATAGTTTGATTGATAAAGTAGAGATGGTAGATAAAATCTTTCCTTTAGATGGAGATTTTGATAGTGCCAATTTTGCAAGTATGGATGAGTCATGGTTGTGGCAAAAGATATGGGCATTTTAACTATGCTACTTTAAAGTCTATGTATAAAAAGGGATTGACTAAGAATTTACCTGAGATGTCACTGTCTAAAGAAGTTTGTGGGTCATGTCAGATGGGTAAGGTACACAGGAAAGCATTTCCTAAAAGTGCTACCTGGAGGGCAACTGAAAAACTTAAACTAGTTCACACTGATGTGTTTGGACCTATGCAGACATCATCTTTAGGCCAAAATAAATATTTTGTGCTCTTTATTGATGACTTAACAAGGATGATTTGGGTGTATTTTTGAGTAACAAGTCTCAAGTATTTTTTCAGTTTTTAAGAAATTTAGAGTTTTTACTGAAAGACAAAGTGGCTGTAAGTTGACGGCTTTGAGGTCGGACAATGGTGGTGAATACACTTCAAATGAGTTCAATAAGTATTATGAAGATGTGGGAATTAGTCACAAGCTGAAACTAAGCTATTTGCCTGAACAAAATGGGTCTCGAAAAGGAAGAACAGGACTGTAGTTGAAATGGCTAGATGTTTGTTGCTTGAAAAGAAACTTCCGCAAAGCTTTTGGGAAGAAGTTGTTAATACCAGTGTATTTGTTAAATAGGCTACCAACTAAAGTTATGGATGGTAAAATTATTATTGAGGCATGGAGTGGAATAAGACCATCTACCGAGCACTTAAAAATCTTTGGTTCTATATGCTATTCTCATGTTCCTTCAGTCAAAAGAAGCAAACTTGAACCGAAAGGTGAATTGGAGATCCTTATTGGTTATTCATTGCAAGACAAGGGTTATAAAGCTTTTAACTTGAAGAGATGTAGTAGTGGATGAGCATGCTTATTGAAATTGGTATAAGGAGAAAATTGAGAAAGAAAATGCAAGTTTTCAGAACTTGCGTCCGCTTCTTGCAACACAATCTTTTGGCTCTGAAAATCTGCAAGAAGATGAAGAATTAGACGGAGAATCCTCACTTGATTCGCCAGTTTTGAAGACAAGGTCCCTTTCTGAGATATATGAAAGATGCAATGCTGCAATCTCGGAACCCAATAGCTATCAAGAAGCATCAAGACATAAAGTTTGGATTGAATCTATGAAGGAGGAGATTGGTATGATAGAGAAGAATGACACTTGGAAGATGGTTGATAAACCCAAAGACATAAATGTAATAGGGGTGAAATGGGTTTATAAAACCAAACTTAATCCAGATAGTTCAGTTTATAAATACAAAGCAAGGCTTGTTGTGAAAGGTTATGCGCAAGTCGCAGGTCTGGATTATGGAGACATATTTGCCCCTGTTGCAAGGCATGATACAATAAGGATTCTATTTGCTTTGACAGCTCAATCGAATTGGAAGTTGTATCATCTGGATGTGAAATCGGTTCTTAAATGGATTGTTGCAAGAGGAGATTTATGTTTACAAACTAGAAGGCTTTCAAATTGTAGGAATGGAGGATAAAGTCTATAGACTATATAAGGCATTGTATGGATTAAAGCAGGCTCCTCATGCCTGGTACAACAACATTGATGCTCATCTCATTCATTGTGGCTTTAAGAGAAGTGAAAATGAAGCCACTTTATATATGAAGAAGGCTAAAGATGAAGATGCACTTGTGGTGTCACTCTATGTTGATGATGTTCTATTAACAGGAAGCAATGAAGCTATGGTGAATCAGTTTAAGCAAGAAATGGAGACCAAGTTTGAAATGTCAGATTTGGGTGAAATGAATTACTTTCTAGGAATGGAGATTCATCAAGCTAATGATGGAATCTTCATTTCTCAGACAAAATATTGATGGGATATTCTTAAAAGGTTCAAGATAGAGAGGTGCAAGCCTGTAGTGACCCCACTAGTTCACAATGAAAATATTTCAAAGTCTGAAGGAGGCGATAGGGCCGATCCAACAATTTTTAGAAGTCTAATTGGTAGTTTGTTGTATTTGACAACAACAAGACCTAATCTCATGTTCGCGGCAAGTCTTCTATCGAGGTTTATGCATGCTCCAAGTCAAGTTCATCTGGGTGTTGCTAAATAAACATTGAGGTGTATCAAGGGAACTACTGAGTATGGTATTTGGTTTAAAAAAGAAGACCATGGGTAATTGATGGGTTATTTAGATAGTGATTGGGCAGGAAGCGTTGATGATATGAAAAGCACTTTTGGATATGCTTTTATACTTGGTTCAGGAATGTTCTCATGGAATTCAAAGAAGCAAGATGTGGTAGCTTAATCTTCTGCAGAAGCAAAATACATTGCCGCTGCTGATGCAACTAATCAGCTCTATGGTTAAGAAAGATTCTGAGCTATCTTGAGCAAAATCACATTGAAGCAACTATCATTAAGGTTGACAACAAGTCAGCAATATCTGTGGCCAAAAATCCAGTGCAACATGGTCATAGCAAGCATATAAATGTGAAGTTTCACTCTATCAGGCAAGCAGAGAAGGATGGTGAAATTAAACTTGTTCATTGAAGCTCAGATCAACAGATTGCCAACATCATGACTAAAGCTCTTACTAAGGGGAAATTTGAAGTTCTAAGGGCTAAGCTGGGAGTATCCAAGAAAAATCTCAAGGAGGAGTGTTAGAAAATGAGATTTTTCTAGATAGTCTTTAGTTTAATAGTTCTTTTTAAAATATTTTGTTTAGTTTGTAAAGGAATGATAGTCCTTATTTTATGAAATATATCTTGTAAGAAAGTACGATAGTGGTTTGATAGGTATGACCTTCTACCAACTTTTGAAAAGCTTATGTAGATATATGTAATTCCTTTTGTAATATGTAATGTATGAAGAAAAAGATTCTGCTGAATCTTTTTTTGAATTTCCAAATGTCAATAGACTAGAGCCGTACCAGTGCCTTACATAAGAACAATTAAGGATGTGTATGGTGGATCCAAGACCCGAGTAAGAAAAGTGGGAGTTGGAACACTTCCAAGTAGGATGGGGTTACATCAAGGTTCAACTCTTAGCTCGTTTTTATTCACCTTGATGAAGGAAGAATTGACACAACATATTCAAGAGGAGGTACCATGGTATATTTTATTTGCAAATGACATAGTATTGGTTGATGAGACATGTGGTAGAATTAACGCTGGGCTGGAGGTTCGGAGATAAACTCTAAAGGAGAATCCCCCCAGCTTCTATTTCACCAAAAAATCACTTCAAATTGGAGAACATTGCACTAGCATCTAAGATGACTATTGAATCCTTCAAAAAGATTAAAGTATCACTATTTGCCTCCTATTAAACATCTGGAAATTGATTAACTAACAAAATAACTAATATATCTAAAGGAATCTGGGGATCTAAGTGACATCAAAGAAATTTTTGCAAACCCATTTTTCCTTGTAGCTTGTTCGAACTTCATACTCCTAGTCCTAGAGTCCTATGCTAACATATCTAATTATGTTCAGACATGATAATGCAACTGCCTACAACCCTGGATATCTGCATGAAGCATTCAATTTCCCAACACTTATACAACCAGGTAGTCTGAAACTGTTGGACATTGACATCAGTCATTGTATTGTTTTAACATATCTAGTTACCCTAAACATAGGATAACCATTCTTTTGTCCTTGAGAATTGTGATAGCTGATAAAAGGAAGAGATCACAATCAACTACTTGCTTTAGGCCATAGAACAAGTGGATGGCAAAAATAGAAAATACTAACTTTGCTGAAACAGGAATATTATTTGAAACTTCGTATGCTATAAAAAGGCAAATTGGTGTACAAAAAACCAAAAAGTCGAGTTGGTGCAAATGAATTACATGAATAAACAACTAAAACAAAATAAGTGGATTATAGATATCAACGTTTCTTGATGTAAAATCAATGAATCATTGACATGGAACTAATGTTATTTGCCAAATTGAATACCTCCAGCCATGGATATGACCTTGACAGCTCATATGTCCCAATTCCACCATCAGGATTCTACAGATTAATCCTAGAAAAGACTTCATTAATAATTCAAAGAAATGTGCAGTTTCAAGAGAATTAGAAATACCAAATGCAATTGCAGTAACTATCAAGAATCCAATTGCAGAATCATCAAAAGTAGGGGTGGGCATAAAACCAGAGAAAATGAAAAAAATATCGACATAACCAACTTTTCAAGTTTTCAGTTTATTCACTTGGTTCACAGTTAATATATTTAGCACTTTGGTTCTTTGGTTTAGTGGTCAGTTTCAAGGGTGTGGTTTCTCGATTAACCAAAAACCAAAGTTTTTAAACAAATTTTAGGCCCCTCAATCCCTTACCCAGTAACCTATAGCTTAGCCTTAGCCCAAATGAATTATCATTCTAAAGAAGCCCAAAAAGCACCAAACCATCCATATTTCCAATTTCCAAACCATTTCTCCTGCTGCGTCTTATCTGCTCTTTTGCCGCCATCAGCCGCTATTGTCCTTACCTACCACTGAGCTGATACAGATTGATGGTTCTACCCTTGCAACCCTATTTTCCATATACTCTTGACAAATCTCAAAAACCTAGCTTAGCGAGAAAGGTTTCTTTTAAAATCATATCTTTAGGAATGGATTCTCATGTTGCATTTTCAACTCATATTGGCAGAAATTTCATTATGCTTTCACTGTAAACCCCTAACTGATACACTTGCATAGTAGGATTGCGCAGAAGATGATGCTAGGTAAAGTTGCTCGCATGAACACTTATTTAGTTCTCAACGAGAGGACATCCCATCATTGTAAGCTTTCAAGCTATATTTTTGTTCCTCTGTTTTCTTATTGATGCATTATTTATGTTCCATTATATTCTTCTGCTTACATTTTAGCTTATACAATCATGAAAGTGGACAACATGACAGTAGAGCCTTACTGGCCAATCTTGTTTGCTAAGGTGTCAGAGAAGAGAAACAAAGTGATCTCATCATGAACTTCGGCTTAATGTAGTATCAAAAAGATTTTCTGAGACCCATTTTTTGGTCTGAAGAATCCCTATTTGACAAGCTAAGAACTGAAAGACCTAACTAAACATGAAGGAACTATTTTTAACTAAAATTACTATGGTTCGATTTCAGTTAACAAAATCGAGAATAGAAAACCAAAAGGCTGAATGGAACTTTTGTGAAACCAAACCAGCCAACTAATGCCTACCCCTAATCAAAAGGTTGTTGAAATGAGAAAACCTCCCATATTTTGCGATAATAAGAAAATTGTTTTTACCTGTAATGACAACATAACATTTACAACATCATACAAACACTTTGCCTTTGATGGTTCACCAACAATTTTCACAGGTAGTTTAGAGAGTAGAAGACATGCCTGATAGACATGGCACAGAGAGATTACTATAAATGAAAATGTCTCAACGATTCATGAAGGTTTAACAAAAATGCCTACTTTAAGTCCCTCCTCAGTACAATTTGAAATAGGCCAACCATGATTTGCAGTAGAGAAAGGCCAAGCCCCTTTTGAAATATGACGATACCAGAAATCAAGATTTCCTTGGCAATCATCTAACACCTTTATGCAATAAAGAATCTACCAATTAAAACCAATACCGGAGATGAAAATGAAGATAAATAAGGAAAAAACACTACATATATTCTAAAGAACAAAAGGCATTATCTACATGTCTTTCATGAATGTATGTGCTTTTCTCAAAGTTGGACCATAGACTTCAACAAGGTTGGTTGAAATGATTGCTTGAATAGAAAAAGAAGTATCCCATGATTGACTTCCATTATGTTCCTGAAATTTGGCATTCACGTCATCTTTAGATTACTAGAAATAAGGCAATAAACGTTAAAAAGCAATTAGTATTAGAGAAACTATGGTGGAAACAGAAGAAATTCTACCAATTCATATATCTATAAAGTTAAACAGTCCTGCTTTTGGAGAACAATAAATTAGAAGCTAATGACATATGAATATTATGTAGTGATATTTCTAGACCCGCATTTTCATGCCATCTTCAACAATCCATATAATCATATAATCGTGGAAGATGCAACTTAAAAGCTTCCGAATTAGGATCTTCAGCCCAGCAACAAAGCATATTTAAGGCTTGCACATGAGGGATCAGTTTACGGAAAAAGGGAAGGGAAGAATATAATATGTAGCACCGGAATGGATAAGGGAGAATAGTGAAGAATAGAGAGAGAAATAGGAGAATGAGAAAGAAAAATAATAAAGAGAGATAAATCAATTCACTAAAGGGGCGTTTAGTTAAAAAAAATTTATTCCGGGATAACTAATTCGGGATTTAGTTATACCAGGATTATTATCCCATCTTCAATAAAGAATAAGGAATAAATATAGGTTATCTCATGTTTAGTAGAGATAAAATCTTGGGATAGCTTATTCTGGGATTAGTTATCCCATATTGAGGGTGGGATAAAAATAACACTATAATCCCGGGATAACTAATTCCGAAATAAGTTATCGCAAAATTTTATCTCAACCAAATATGAGATAAACCTATATTTATTCCTTAGTCTTTATTGAAGGTGGGATAATAATTCCGAGATAATTAAACCCGGGATTAGTTATTCCGGGATAACTTATTTTCTAATCAAACGACCCCTAAATGTTACATCAAGTAAATACAAAAAGCATTCTGAGTCCTGTTAATAGGAAAATTAGTTCTTAACAAGTTAAGACTCTTAAAATTTCTATAATTCTATCTCTAATTAAGAAGATAAGGCTAGACAGAAACCTACTTACAAAACAATAACTATGTCTCAGTCTCAAACAAATTGTGGTCGATTTTATGAATCTTCACTGATCATGTTACTCCATTTAAACTGATCTTCGGCAAATATTATCCAAAATAATATTAAAAGTGCAAGAAATCCCCTATATTTTCTACTGTGTATATGTCACGACCCGAACATAGGCCCAGATCGAGACACGGGACAAGGAACCTCGAGAGGTTCCGAGTAGACCCGTGACATGAACATAACGTCTAACTCCAACATATTAAAGTGTAAGATCATCATGAATAACATAGAAGAAGTCTTAAAAAAACATCACATCTGAGTATATACATAAGTCTAAAGCTGAATACAACTATGTCTGAAAAGCCTCTAATACTGACGAGTTGATAGGAAAAGACCTCTACTAACTCACTATAGTCTGAAAACTAAAAGACGAAATACAACTAATAAGAAGGGCCCTCACAAGATGAGGATTCACCAACTGAGACTAAGAAGTGCTAACTCCGGAAGTCTGTTTAGCGGCGGGACTGAGTCTGGATATTTGAGCCTGTATCATGAAACCATACAACATAGAGTATGCGGTCAGTACCTGGAATGTACCGAGTATGCAAGGTAAGTAAAACCGTTAAGTAAGTAAAACATTAAACATGCATAGTACAAATCATAATAAAGATAAGATTCTGAGAGTAGGGCTTGCATGCTATTTTCTAAAATCATGATCTGAACATAACTGAACATCATAACTGAATCTAATGACCCAAAGCTGAAAACTGATAATCATAAGTAAAACTGAACATTGGGTCAAACCTGCTGAAAACACAATATCATGACTGATGTACATGCATAACTGAAATCATGAGGAACAATGAGAGACTCATCATATAACCGACATTATCACGATAAAGCTTACGTGGTTCTGACTATCACACTCAAGTGGGCAAATCCATCCCAAGCCTTGCCAGGGCTAAGGACGCTATGATGATATTGATATCAATGAAGGCCCCTTGGGGAAGGGAAAGCTCATAAGGGAGGTCCGAAAATAATCTGAACATACTTATGTCGACACGTAGTTCTGAGGCATAGGGTTGATTGACCCTTAGCCTACTCGGTGCTAGACTCTACTCCCAAAAACATACATATGCTCTCCGTTATTTTTCAACGAAGATGACCATCATCTAGCGATGAAGCTGAATAATAACATACATGCATAATCTGAATTCATAACAAGAGGATCCTTGGTTCAAAACACACCACAAGATGAAATTAGTGGGAGTCTAGACTCCAAAATCCATGTGCTAAGATAATACATGAAATCTAGATAAATCATGAAAACATACTTGATCATATGAGCTTGCCCAATATTTAAACATACTTGAAATCAAATTAATTCACTTTGAAAATATGAACATAGACATGGGTATTTTGAAATCATAATTTCTTCATAACATCTCATCATACTTGAACATATATCATATGGATCTCAACATTCATGAACTTTCATGGATGGGAATCATAATTTGGAAGACTTGAAAACAAAATTTATTATTTAAAGCATTTTAAAATTTGTCGATTTATCATAATTCAACATTGAAAACATGCTTAGATCATACCCATGATAGAAACTTAGGAAATTCACACATTTGGGTAAAACTCCATAAATTTATCATTAAGGATTTCATGAAATAGAGAGGGATTGGGCATGGATGTGGACAGTTACACCCATTCATAACCCTACATACCTGAAGATATTTGATTTCACAACTTCCTTGATTGCCCAAAGAGAATTGAGGAAGAACTCTGAAGAACTAGTCTTGATCACCTCTCAACCCTCTAAACTTGCATGCATGAATTAGAATAGGATTAAAATGAATTAACCCTTCTTAAAACACACATTTCAAGCTTAAAACGATGTAATTTAGGATCCTAGGGCTTAGGAATGATGAAAATACCCTTAATGAAATTTCTGGAAAAACTGCACTGCCAGTGGCAATGGGCGTCACAATGGACCATTACTGACTCCCACGGTTTTTTACAACCCCTCATTGTCTCATCCCTGATTATAGTCTCAGGTCCCCTACCACGACCATATAGGACGATTCGTTACAAGCTCCAATTACTCATCTTCGTCACCACTTCCCTATCTTGGGATTTCTCTCGACGGATGCTAACAACGGCTCATTGCTCCCAACCACGGGTTGTTCCATGACTCATTACTTCCTCCCTGATTAAAGCCAACATCACAAAGACTCCAATACAATGACTCATAATAACGACTAAGGGGTCGTTTTGAGACCTGTTACTCCCCAACCCGATTCTATAGCTTCTCACCATGAGCACCTTCAACGGGTCATTGGTTCCACCAATAATCCGTGCAACGATCCGTTCTGAGAAGAAAATCTCATAGTTCAGCTACTTTTCATTTCAAACCCCAGGTCTTGTCTTAGGCACTCCCGGGGTATTACAATATAAATCTGAAAGGCTAAACCACTCTTTGAAAACATAACACGTAAGTAAAAGTGCTAAGGTGACTAAAACATATTTTCAACTATTAGGTATCTCCTATATGGGTCTTTTTCCTCTTTGCTAAGTCTTTATAAATCAAGATAACTTCCTTCCAAATAATTTTAGGTCTAACTTATCTCCTTTTAAGCATCCACTCACCATGGTATCACATCTAAGAATAGATGCATCTAGCGGTCCACATAAGACATGACCATAAGCAACCATCTCTCGCTATTATGATTTTACCCACAATATGTGCTACTTGAATCTTCTCATGAATGTGGTCGTTTATAATCTGTATCGTGTTGCATGACTGCATATTCTTCTTAGCATCTGCATTTGAGATACATCTTGTGGATGTGTTGGACTTTAGCAATCGAACACTCGGTCCCATTTAATATTGTTGGTCTTAGAATTGTCCTGATTCTCTCTTCAACTCTCACTGGTAACCTCCTTGACGACTACCACTGCTCATGTCGTCCACCATGCTCACCCTAATGACTCTCACGATGTCCATAACTACCACCTAGTTTTCTCCGGTGGCCCTCCATTTTTGCAGATATCCTCTCTCTCTTTTCTTTCTTTTTCTATTTCCATTTAGGTAGTACCAGATCCGGTGCACCACTAGCCGAAAAATGACAATTACTATCGAATCTTGACCACTCCAACGGCTCTCTGCCAACCCTCACTACCCTTCATTTTTTCTTAATTTCTCTTCTTGCCTTTTATCTTTTTGCAGGTACTATCAGAGCTATTCCAATGCACCACGAGAAAGAAAAAGTCATTACCAGTGATCAAACCATACTACTACAAAAGCGAGCAAGATTTCAATTTTTTCCGATAAAGTTTAGGATCTATCTTTCCAGATTTGTTTTCTTCTATTCCGTCATGACCCGAACATAAGCCCGAATCGATACACGAGACAAACAACCCCGAGAGGCTCCAAGTCGATCCATAGCATGAACATGATATCTGAAATTCAACATAAATAAGTGGAAGTCTAACATATATAATAGCAGAAGTCTGCATATATATCAAGCTAATACTGAATAAAAAATGACAAGATGATTTCCACATAATGTCTGAATAGCCTCTAACATAACTAATGAGCTGATGGGACAACATCCCCACTAGCTCGACAAAAGTCTGTAACTGAAAGAACATAACTACAGAAAACTGAATGTCCTAGAAGGATGAGGGCTCATCAATGCTGGCAGAGGGATGCGAACTCTGAGAATCGGCTAATGGCAAGGCTGAACCTGAACGTCAGGGCCTGTTTCATGAAACTATATAACATTGAGTATGCGGTCAGTACTTGGTGTATTGAGAATGCAAGGTAAGTAAAAAGGAAAGTTAAAATATATAAGAGCTCATAAGAGTAGGACAACATGTTCATAAAGTAAATATCATAATGTAAACATAAGGGATCAAGGTTTTCAAACAATTCATAAACCAGTCATAATGATAATCATAAGATAAAACTTCATAAAACATAACTTGAGCCAAAGTAACAATAAATAACCATGAATAAATCATGAGAAACAATGGGAGGACTCGTCATAACCGACACCATCATGATAGAGCTTACATGATGACCCAATTATCTCGCTCAAGTGGGCGGAGCCATCCCAGTCTTGCAAGGCAAGGGATGTGCATAATATGATATCACGGGGATCCAATAACATTAACATTTGTATATATACCTACGGTAGTACGTAGTTCTGAGACCACGGGGTTTACCTGAACGGTCTACTCGATGCTAGACACTGCTCCCAAAAATATACTCATGAGGCTCATATCATAATCATAAATCATTCATGAAGTTCATGGCCAATTACAACATAACATACTTGATCATACTTGAAATACATGATTTGCCATGAATAAAGGCCCGTGAGTTGGCCAAGAGTTATAACTTCATAAATCATGAAATCCATGCATACTTGTAAAATATGTAAATACTTGATATTTCATAAATCCATGATGAATGCTTGAAGAGAATTCATAACATAAATCGTAAATCGTAATTTAGACTAGATAGGATCAAATTCATAATAGGATCATAACTAGACTCTTCATGAAGCATGCATCCTTGGGCACAATTCAATTAAATTTGAAACCATAGATTTATAATTAAAAATACTTATAAAATCTACCCATAGATCATAAGACATGATTTGATACATGAAGGCAATTGACCCATAGATAGATCATAGAGAAACTCACAAGAATAGGGACAAACCCTATAGATTATGAAACTTGAACTAGAATTGAGATTTCATGGAATTGAGAAAAATTTAGAGCATGAGAGTGAAAGGAACTCTCGTTCATAGCCTCACATACCTGGGTAATTTAATCTTACACTTTCCTTGAATGCTCAAAGGAAATTGAACAAGAATTGATGGATTTTAGCCTTGATCACCCCTATGAACCATCTAGTTTTGCATGCATGGAGAGGAGTGATTTAGAATGAGCTAAACCCTCTTTGAAAAAAATCCTAACTGAGCTTAAAATGACGTATTTTAGTCTTTAGGAACTTAGGAATTATGGAAAAGCCCTTAATAAATTTGCAGGGAAAAAAACACTGCCAGTTACAATAAGGGACTGGATGATTCGTCTTCAACACCACGAATATTGATCTACTGCTCGTGGACAACACTGAAAACATACCTCTGAGGGTCGCCATGAGGGACACCATGACTTGTGGTGTACCCGACAAATCTTGGTGACTAGTCGTGGCCAAAACTAACCAAATTTTCCACTTCATGCGGACCTCTAGCCATGAGTGACTTGACGACTCGTGGTCCTGACCACGACTCGTGGCCTCGACCGTGATCAACTCCAAATCCAAAAATCCAACCAAGTCCACCCTCCTCCCCACGAGTCACTTAACGATTCGTGGTGCACCGCATGGGTCACTGAACGACTTGTCTTGTGACCTGGTGTGAAAATTATGTTTTCTCTATTTCAAACCTAAGCTCTGGTCTTACGAATTTCGGGGTATTACAATATCTCTCCCTTAGGAACATTTGTCCTCAAATGTGAATAATCATACTGAAAAGTTGAGAAATGCAATTGCCATATCAAATACTGAACATTTAAAATTAAAAACTGACAGAGCGACTGACTCCGGACTGAAATAAATGACTAAACTAAATTCTTGAATCACACATACATACATCAACATGAAAGAAACTAGGGGACATGAATTGAATAGGAAACTGAATATCTCCTATTTACTACGGCGACGAAGAATCAAATTATAACTATATTTATTCCTTTTTCTACTTCTTCCAAGTGCAGGAGTGCTAGAGAGGAAACTGATACCTTAAGCTCGAACTGAGCTGGAAGGGAATAGATGCAGGTATCTAGCCACCGTATCTCCCTCAGCTTCCCACATAGCTCCCTCAACTTGCTGATTCATCCATAAAACCTTTACTGAGGCTACTTCTTTGTTCCTTAGATTTTGAACCTGACGATCAAGTATTTCCACCAGAACCTCATCATAGCTAAGGCTATCCTTCACACCCACACTGTCTACTGGGACAACCAAAGCCGGATCACCTAAGCACTTCTTTAAAAGCGATACATAGAAAACTGGATTGTACTGAAGCCAATTTGTTACACCCCGTAAATTCTTGAGATGGCCTACTCGGATGTTGGTTAAGAGTTTTAGAATGCCAAACATGCTAGAAAAAGGCCCGGGAAAAGACCGGACGAGTGTTGCATCGAACCATCGCAGGAGGAGGCCGGACAGACCCCCTCCGTGATGGCAGCATGCCACGGAGGAAGCCCCTCCGCGATGGCCAACGGGCCACGGAGGGGGGTGTCCAGGCCCAAGTATATAAAGCCCCACTTCGGTTTTTTATTTCATTTCCCACAATTTAATATTCGTCCAATTACGCTGTAAAATTAAGGGACGAAGGGTTTTGATAAATATTCGTCCAATTACGCTGTAAAACACAGTCCAAACTCAAATTAACTTCGGATACCGATGTATAAAGCCGCAGGGAACATTCCTGCGGAGTTAGTTTCGCGAAATTTGGCCGGTGCATCATCGTCCTACCAAGCTAAGATAAGTGAAATTTCTCCAAATTAGTGTCAATATACTCCTAGCCCTAAAGTGAGTATTTCTCCCTTCTGGACTTTCGAGAAATAGCGAGTTCTCGGCTGTTTTTTGATAAGTCAAAGTTTGGGCTATCTATATATTCAAAGTAGTATTTTCTTCCAGAATATCAATGAATTTAGTTCTAATTTATATAAATATGAATGCAGTTGGAAGAAATAGCTGAAAATTAGCCGAGTTACGCCAGATACTCTGAAAGTTAATGGACAAGGTATGTTAAGCCAGTTTCTTCAGCAAGCTAGTAGTTCCGGTATAGTCAAATAGTTCAAGTGCCAGTAGAATGTTTCAGAAGACGAATATTATGTTTAGTATGAATTTTAGTATAATGTTAGAACCATCATGTTATGTGTAGCATGAAACTTACTAGCACGATATAAATTCCAGTAGGAAGTTTCAGAAACAGTACAACATGTCCAGTATGTAATTTAGTAAAATATGTCAGGATATTATCATGTTCAGCCGAAACTTAGTAAAGCAATATAAGTTCCCGTAAAATATTCCAGAAATAGAATAGTAGCTTAATATGAATTTTAGGAAGCATGTTAGAAATAGTAAATCATGTCTACCATGAAACTTAGTTACACAGCATGATTCTCAGCAGAAATATTATATCTTGTCTCAGTATCAGATTCAGCACAATATGACAGAAGTTATATATATATACGATTATCAGTTTTAGCATGTATTATATGTATACAAATTATTATCATTAGTTTCAGCATGTAGTGTATACATATACATTATTATCACTAGTTTCAGCATGTAGTATATGCAGTTAGTATTATCAATTGAGACTTGACTGTATTGTTTTGGGTTGGAGTACGTAGAATTCATGAATGCCCCAGGGTTAATAGCTGTATCGAATCGTCTACCAGAGGGCGAGGATATGTCGCTCTATGGAGTGGCATGCCGTCCCCTAGGGGATGAAGATGGGATGCCAGTTTCCCCATATTTTGCCTTGGTCGGCTTTTATACACCCCCATCGAGCGGGTATGCCCGGGGAGTTGATTCATGAGTCCTTCGGACTCAGGTACAGTTATAGTCAGGGGCTCAGCAGGCCCAAGTGCATACCCAGGGGACTGGCAGGATGCTTATAGTTACTAGGGGAGATGGGATGACCTGGGTGGAGGTATATATTGCGTTTTGGTTGTACCTCCCGACTTATGGGGGCCGGGTAAGGTTTATGTGTGCTATGCTATGTTATATTATGCTATATTACGCCATGTTATGTTAGTTATGAGTAGACAGATAGTAGAATGCCACGTTACCAGGTACGAATCCTACTCCTTTCAGCATAGTTGAGGACAGTCTTAAGCTCATATTTTCAGTCAGTCATAGTCTATTTCTTTCTATTTCAGTTCTATCAGTTATATTGCTTGTCTTCAGTTATTTTCCAGTTGTTGCTTTGCATACTCAGTACCTGCGGTACTGACGCCCGTTTTGGGGCATTGCATTACTTGGCTGCAGGTACTCATAGACGAGGAGTCGATCCCTTGTGATTCCAGCCAGCATACAGAGTTATCAGCTCCAGTCATCCGGAGCTAGACAGCTAGAGGTTTATTCCTTTTCTTTGTTGTATAGTATGGGTAGGCTGGGGCCCTGTCCCGACCATCTTATCAGTATTCTTAGAGGCTTGTAGAATGTACATTCCCTGTGGTTAGCTGTATCGGTCGTGTGAGGCCGCGTGTATGTTTTAGTTTGTTTATGATGGCCGTGTGGGGCTTTATTCAGTTGGTAGTGGTGACCTTGCTGGTCATGTAGCAGTTTAGCACTTTTTTTCTTGATTCAAAAGTAACTAGACAGCATGGTGGCCTTGTCGGCCCGCATAGGTTCCCTATTAATTTAGTTTTTCTGGGTAGCTGTTGTTTGCTTACAGGTAGCAATAGGCCTAGCCTGCCGGAGGCTGTATTTACAACCGTTATATAGCCCGTTGTTTTCTTGAATCAAGGGTTAGAGCCAACCTGGCACCAGAAGTGCTTAGGCTCAGCTAGTCCAGGTCCCAATAGGGCACCAGGTGCCAGTCATGCCCCCCAAGGTGGGGCGTGACAAACTTGGTATCAGAGAAGGTCGTATCCTAGGGAGTCTGCAAGCCATGCTAAGTAGAGTCTTGCCTATGGATGTGTTGTGCACCACATACTATAGGCAGGAGGCTGAAAGGCATGATAGGATGGTTTCTTTTTATTCTTATTCAGTCGTGTTGTAGAGCGGTACATTATAGGTTGAGTCCCTAGAGTTCACTATATTCTTTGGTTACAGATAAAATGTCAGACCACCGACATCCTATCATAGGCCGGAGATTGGACATTGTAGCAGGGGAAGGCACCAGCAGGATGCCTCACCCTCGTTTAGAAACAGCCCGATCAGAGGGAAATACAGAGGCATCGTCCCAACCTTCTCAGCAGTCTCCACCACAGCAGGAGCCACTTGGGACGACACCACCTCCAGCAGTCCCTATACCGATACCTTTCGACCAGGAGGTCAGGAGTGCGATAGTCATGTTAGCACAAATGATGGCTGCTCAGTGTCAGCCGATGCCGTCTACAGTTGCAGAGTCGTTAGGAGGGCCCGGTAGTTCAAGGGTCCGGGAATTTTTGGCTCTGAATCCCCCACAGTTTATAGGTACGGATCGGACAGAGGACCCTCAAGATTTTCTAGACTAGATGTAGAGAATTTTAAGGGTTATGCATGCCACGCCTACAGAATCGGTTGAATTGGCAGCATTTCAGTTACGAGATATCACCGTGTTGTGGTATGAAAGCTTGGAAAGGTCCCGAGGGAGAGATGTTTCCCCTCCGACTTGGTCCAGCTTCTCAAGAGCTTTTCTGGATCACTATTTGCCATGGGAGATTCGATAGGCCCGGGTGGATCAGTTTTTACATTTAGAGCAGGGGGCCACGAGTGTTCGGAAATACGCCTTGCGGTTTGATTCTTTGGCTCAGTATGCACCAGCCTTTGTTGTTACCATGGCATCCAGAGTACACCGCTTCATCATGGGGTTGAATGCAGAATATGTTGAGACTTGTATTACTGCTACACTGCGAGAGGACATGGATATTGCCCGAGTTTAGGCATTCGCCTAGAATATTGAGGGAATCAGGCAGCGGCAGCGGAAGATTAGGAGGACCAGTCAGGAACAGTGCCGCAGGGATAGGCCAGTTGAGTTACAGAAGGAGGCTCGGGGAGTACCTAGGCCACGATTGATTAGATAGGCCGCACAGACCCCCGCCTCCAACACAGCCGCAGAGGGGCAGATTTAGCCGCGGGGGCAGTTAGAGACCGGCAGAGGCTCGAGACTGCAGATTCACCACAACTGAGGAAGGCGGAGCAGAGTAGCTATACCCTACCACTTTTCCCTATATGCAGTCGACGCCATTCTGGAGCATGCAGGTATGGCTTCACCGGATGTTATATTTGTGGCCAAGAGGGTCATCTGATGAGAGATTTTCTAGCCAGAGGTCAGGACGACTGGGATAGGCAGGATAGGGCATTCGCAGGGTCACGAGCTTTAGTATCCTCGGTAGGGCGCAGGCCCTCAGTTTCACCAAGAAGAGGCCGGGGTAGATCAGGGGCCTCCAGTATAGGTGCGGGTCCAAGCTGCACATATGCCTTAGCAGGAAGGCAGGATTCAGAAGCGTCACCTGATGTTGTGACAGGTATGATGACTATCTTCTCATACCCTGCTTATGTATTGATTGATACAGGATCTAGTTTTTCCTACATTACCCCATTTGTGGCCCAAAAGTTTAGTGTTGCACCAGAGTTGCTTCAGCAACCCTTTTTAGTATCCACACCTTTCGGTTACTTCATTATAGCTAGAAGGGTCTATCGAGGGTGTACAGTAGAGGTTGCTGATCTTCAGACCACAGTAGATCTGGTAGAGTTAGAAATGGTTGATTTTGACGCTATTATGGGTATGGATTGGTTGGCTCTGTGCTATGCAAATGTAGAATTCTGGACCAAGACAGTCCGATTCCACTTTCCGGGGGAGGCAGTACAAGAGTGGAAGGGCAGTACAATTACGCCAAAAGGTATGTTTATTTCCTATCTTCAGGTGAGAAAGTTGATAGCTAAGGGGTGATGAGATTCAGCAAGACAGGCAAGCTCAGCCCGAGATTTGTTGGGCCTTATCAGATCCATCGAAGAATAGGCCAAGTAGCATACGAGTTGAACTTGCCTCCAGAATTAGAGTCTGTTCATCTAGTTTTCCACGTATCTATGCTGAGGAAGTATAAAGGAGACCCCTCCAGAGTTGTCCCAGTTCAGGATGTCCAAATTACGGAAGAGCTGGCTTATGAAGAGGTTCTAGTAGCCATACTAGACAGGCAGATTCGCAGGTTGAGAACTAAAGATATTGCTTCTATCAAAGTATTATGGCGTAATAGGAACTGAGAGGAGATGAATTGGGAAGCATAGGGAGATATGAAAGTCAGATATCCTCAGTTATTTCAGACCTAGTCAGCCAGAGGTATGTTTGTTATTACTGTTGCTTTATATTCATGTGCAAAAGTGAGATGTTGACTTCAGTTTAATGAAATGAATGTTATAGCATTACGTGAAGTGTTTGTATTGGACCTTTCTGAGTTTCAGGGTTTTTGAGATAGTCCATATTACAGAGGAAACTCTGCCGAAATTTTTCAAGAAATAAATCAAGTAAGTTGAAACTCTTGTAAGTAGAAGTTTACATTCGAGGAAGAATGTTCTTAAGGGGGGGAGGATGTTACACCCCGTAAATTCATGACATGTAGATGGCGTACTTACATGTTGGTTAAGAGTTTTAGAATGCCATACATGCTAGAAAAAGGCCCGGGGAAAGACCGGATGAGCTTCGCATCGAACCATCACAGGAGGAGGCCGGGCAGACCCCCTCCGCGATGGTAGCGTGCCACGGAGAGAGCCCCTCCGCAATGGCCAACGTGCCACGGAGGGGGGTGTCCAGGCCCAAGTATATAAAGCCCCACTTCGGTTTTTTAATTTCATTTCCCACAATTTAATTTCCAAAACACGACCAAAACAGTAAGGGACAAAGGGTTTTGATAAATATTCATCTGATTACATCATCAAACACAGTCCAAACTCAAATTAACTCCGGATACCGAAGTATAAAGCTGCAGAGAACATTCCTGCGGAGTTAGTTTCGTGAAATTCGGCCGGCGAATTATTGTCCTACTGAGCTAAGGTAAGTGGAATTACTCCAAATTAGTGTCAATATTCTCCTATCCCTAAAATGAGTATTTCTCCCTTATGGACTTTCGAGAAATAGCGAGTTCTCGGCAGTTTTTTGATAAGTCAAAGTTTGGGCTATCTATATATTCAAAGT
The DNA here is from genome assembly GCA_035772735.1 of Datura wrightii. Taxonomy (NCBI): domain Eukaryota; kingdom Viridiplantae; phylum Streptophyta; class Magnoliopsida; order Solanales; family Solanaceae; genus Datura; species Datura wrightii. The sequence continues at coordinate 12,470,352 of JASDFA010000003.1, forward strand.
AGTATTTTCTTCCAAAATATCGATGAATTTAGTTCTAATTGCTATAAATATGAATGCAGTTGGAAGAAATAGCTGAAAATTAGCGGAGTTACGCCAGATACTCAGAAAGTTAACGGACAAGGTATGTTAATCCAGTTTCTTCGCTAAGCTAGCAGTTCCGGTATAGTCAAATATTATGTTTATTATGAATTTTAGTATAATGTTAGAACTATCATGTTATGTGTAGCATGAAACTTACTAGAACGATATAAAGTCCAGTAGGAAGTTTCAGAAATAGTACAGCATGTCCAGTATGTAATTTAGTAAAATATGTTAGGATATTATTGTTCGAGTCCGTTATATGGGTATATAACTACACGCAAGTGCACGTGGTCGAACAAGTAGTAAGTGGCTTTAGTAAGCCAAGTATCGATCCCACAGAGACTTGGATGAAGTGCAATCTGCTCAAGTGTACTATATTTTACTTCTAAAAATGCAGACAACAGTGTAACCAAGAGTTTGATAGTTTGTTTTATAATTTTTATACTAAAGCTAACACAATTATCTACTTTGAGTCTGAACTATGAATGAAAGCATGCTGAGGTTAAACGAACATATAATGAAATTAATTATCATTATAATTTGGTTAATCTTTTCCTCCGGTTGCTAGCCAAGAACATTTGCCAAGAGATTAAAACTCTCGTATTTAACCTCACTTAAGAATCATGAACCATCCACCTACATTTCAGTGATTAAATGCAATTCATGTTCTAGCCATACAAACCCGGTTCCTAAATTGACTAATACGACTTTCAGGTATATTTCTATCCTGAAAGCAAATCAATACTCAATTTTCCCAAACCAAGTGAAGAACATATCCTATTAATTCACAACTTTCCAATTTCTTGCTCTCTCGAGTGAAACCGGACTTTTTAGATATACATTAATGTAGGCCACACATTAATGCAGTAAGAACAAGAATTAATAGAACAACCATGGAAGAAAAGATGAAAAACCAAAGAATCAATGATCACATTTCATCACAATTGTTCATAACCTCAGCAAGAAGAGGAATTAGCCACTCATTTGTAGATTAAACATCTTTAAATGAGTGTTAATCATACAAGCAATTGAATTAAAGAAGAAAGAAAGAGAGAAAAAACCCTGATATTTTCGTCCCTCAACTGCCTGCAACCCACGTTCTTGCTCCACCAAGTCAGAATATTGAAAAATGAACCTAAGTGTTCTATTTATACTGCTGGAAATTTTTCCTGGAATAACGAGCAACTTGTCACGGAGTGCATCGCGGAGCACTGCCTCCGTGACACGCTACGGACGCGGACCCTCACTGGAACTGGGGGTCCAGGAATTAAGGCCCAACGTGGCACGGTGTGCAACGCGGAGCCAAGCCACCGTGCCACGGACCGGACGCGGACCCTCTCTTGAATTTGGGCAAAATTTCCCTATCCAGGCAGAAGGCATCCGCGATGGCAGCGTGACACGGCTCCATCGCGGAGCCCCTTTATTTCATGTTGTCCACTGCCTTGTCCCGTGCTCGCATCCAAGTCCAATCTCGATATCATCCAACATGCATTTAAGCTTCCCAAAATTACATTTTACCTGCAAAACAATGCTAATCATGTTGGTTAGTATAAATTCACATTTTATTACCAATTACATGAGAATGTATACACATTGATAGATAAACAAGGCTAAAATGGTACTTTTGAGTATCACTTGGGCATATAAATTTGCCCAAGATCACTTACCCCACACTTAAATCCTTGTTCGTCCTCGAACAACAATCCTACACTTCATGCAATTTACATCCCAACCTCGCTACTTTGGTTCGACAATTTAGGCTACGGTCATACCGATTATTCAATATAGCAAATCATCAAGAAAACATGCATAGTCCTATCAATGCAATGACCTTCAATACATCAAGACCTCCTAGACTTTAAGAATCGACTCTCGATATTGGCAAACTCATGCAAATCAGCTGATCAAGATATCCGACACGAAAATTAATCTTTCATCAAGCATGTGCCCTCACAACACAAGAGAATCTTCCCCTTTTTTGCTCATATGACTCACAAAATTTTAAGCAGGGGCATGTGAACACACTTTCGCTCTCTCTCCCAAAAGAATTCTCATGCATCATGTCATGACCCATAAGCTTGCCCTTAATATATTACCCCACTAATATAAAGAAGTGCGATGTAAGATCACGTAGGACTTTAACGGGTTGTAATGGAAGCTACGGAACTAGTAAATATTGGGTTAGCCAATAATAGCCACTAGCATCCTTAAGTGCCTTTTCAACACATCCCATCAACTCATGGACATTATTTCTTTTTTTTTTTCATCATCCCATTCTTGATGTTTTTCTCTAGTATGGCCCATCGTATTAAGCACCCTTGACACAACAACGAAGATTATACGTGCACCTTCATTATAGTTTATTTATAGCAAGTGCACCTTCAACCTTTTCTTTTCTTCTATCACTCTGCTTTTCTTTTTCTTTTCATCATTCTCACTCTTCGACACTTCGGGAAAATGATTTTCTCTTCTTAAGCGCTTAAGAGTTTTGTATAGACTTTACGGCTAATGAAAAGAAGGGATTAAGCTCGTTTTACACTTTATGACAAAAGAAAAAAATAATAGGCTAAAGGCTCAACGGGCTGACTAGGGTATACAATCAAGGTGTGTACGACAAGGAAAAATAGAAACTCTCAGTTAAAACAAAGAAATGCCTACATCCTTTCCTACAATACACCTCCTTCATTTCGTTTTGTACACACACCAGGCAAGTTCTAGACACTTCACAATAGCATGGAATAACAACACCTCACTTCACACTTTTTGCACATGCTCAATTCAAGATGTATTCACAGACTCTTCAATCAACTAATTACAGGAATTCAAACATTAAGCCTCAATCACACTGAAACGAACTCTATGGCCTAGGTATCTCAACATATTTATAAAGTTGCATGCTTTCATACGAATCACCTTTGCATTTTAAATATCATGTACAACACGCAACCAGAATTTCGCAACCATACAGTAACTACAGGTGTTGGATGCAACCCACCAAAGAAAAAAACTAAAAAATAATTGAGAGAAAAAAAATCTACTCCTAACGACTACATTTCCCTTAAGACGGTCGTCATCCATCCATCATAGGGAACGGTCACTACTATGACTTCGGTTCAATGGGACCATTCACGGTAAAAGAACTGAAAACAAACGCCGAGAAACCCAAGAGTAAAAAAAGTCGAAAATAAAGATCATTTCGATAGAAAAAATATGTACAAAATATTTTAAATTTTTTTTTTTAAAAAAAATATCGATCATTTCGATAACAAAAATATGTACAGAATCAGAATCAGCTAGCAACATTCAGCAACACACATCAATTTCACATAAATTTACAAATACAAAACAACAACTTAACAATTCACAACTCACAGGGAACAACAAAATTTCACATGCACGACAATAGATTAGAGCATACATACAAAACAGCACAGCCCAGCACCTAACTACTCCCACCCCACACTTAGCTCGAACACTGTCCCCAGTGTTCACAAAAATTAAAATAGCACAAAATTGGGTGGTGGAACTCCCTGATCGGTCAAAGTATTCCACTTCTTCGTCGGGTGCTACTGCTTCATCTCCCATGTCTGAGTCGCCCCCGTCGTCTTCATCGGACTCCACATCGGAGTCCTACTGACGTGTCTCCTCGTCTGTGGGGACATCATCATCTGTGGGCTCTACAAATGCTGGCCCCACTCGGCATAGAGCCCTGGCGTTCTCGCTGAAGGGGTAGTCTAGCTCGAGCTGCCATAGCTCCTCTTCTGTCGCCGGCCTCCCGTCTATCCTTAGCTGGAGCATCTGCATCCCATACATTCAAGCCATATACTGATCATCACGAGCATGTCGCTCACCAAGTGTAAGCACTGGTCCGTGGGTGGTGTCGGGAGCCTTACCTTTAGTAACATCTAAGGCCCGCCGCTCCATCTGCGGGATATAGTCAAGGGCCTCCTCCTCGATATCTAGGCCCCTGAGGAAGGTGATGATTAGTCCACCAAAGCCATACCTGTGCCCCTGATGCAACCGGGCTCTCTTCATGGCGGAGATAATTACCGCCCCCACGTTGATCTCCAGCCCTTTCATCAGGGCGTAACCAGGCATACACGATCCCGGGTTATATCTGTCATATGTACCCCCGGGATGAGGCAGGAACATGCAATCTTCAGCCATATTCTGGCTTCCCTGTTCATCTGTGAATAGGGCAGAGTCTGGTGGTAGCCCCTCTCTTTGTGTCTGCTCCATCTAGCTGTCGATTGAGTCCCACACAATGTGTATCTGATGTCCGCATACGGTGGGGTAATGCTCAGCTGTCGGAGTACGTGGGCGTCTGTGTCCCGTGCTCCTACGATGGCAATGAGGTGGTGGGGCTCCAAAGTGACTATTTTCCCTCTGATTTTGATGGTGTGACTTCCGATCGTCGGATTCCAATTGGCATAGAACTCCCAAACCAGGTGCAGGTTACATTCCTTGGGCTCTTCAAAGATGAAATTTAGCCTAGCTGCCTCGATCCGGTGGACCATCCTAGGGAACTCCTGTGCCAATGGTTCCCGTGCTATATGCTCCTCAGGGAAATATTTGTTTTCTTTGTGCTTTGCGTACCACTTTTTCCCCTCATCAGTCACCCATCTTGTTCCGTATTGGCAGGGTTGGCCGCGTGGAACTGTTGTGCCCAGTCTGATTCGCTTCCTTCCGGCACCCGAAGTTGATGCGCCTTTCCCTTTCTCTTGCCTGCTTGCCATTTTACCTGTCAACCCATGTAGACAAGATCAATGTTAAGCTAACGGATATTAACTTCGGCTAAGGTCGGGTTAAGCTCGGTTACCCCACCCTTAGTCCTTAGCTACAGTTACAACAATACGACAAGATTATCTTTATTTACATCCAATAACCAACTATACAATCATGCTTAGTGCGTTCGAAAAATTCGACGGTATATCTTCTGCGTACTACTCAGACTTCGTATAGCTAATCACAATCACTACCATCGCTAACATTTTACCCATCGCACTTAGCAAGGAAAACAAAGAAACGAAAACAACAACAAAAATTTATCTACACGAACCTATACAACCAACCAAATTCTTACAAATTTCAACATTCCCTTAACCCGAGAATCCGTTTTTCTATTAACATCCTAACAATTAGTACATCGACTCATCTCATTCAACATGTACATCCCGACATGAAATTCACAAGTTACTACCTTTTCAACTTCAAATTCAAAAACAAGCCCTAGAAATGATATTATCAAGCAAATTCGATTAATTTATGCAATCGACAAGTTCAAGCAATCATAACGACATTCCAAACATTCATCAACAACAATTAAACTGAATTCATGATTAATTTGTACTTAGGGCAATTTAGCTCACCTCACATGCTCAATATCGAAGAAATTCGACTAGAATTTGAGAGGAAATCGAAAATATACCTTGACTTTGAAGAATCGAAGAAAACTTGTTGAATTTCTTGGCCTACTCTGTGTCACGTTGATGGGGGATAAGTTTTGGGGGGTTTGGTCGCGGAGAGATTGAAAAATAAGGGAAAAGGGAGGGTTTTCGGGGTTAAAAAGTAGGGAAATCGCGCGGGTCACCCGATGACCCGGTGTGACCCGTCGCGATATACACGACAACGTGTCACGGAGTGCATCACGGTGCACTGCCTCTGTAACACAGATCCATCGCGAGCCTGTTCTAGAAATCTTTTTAAAAAATCCAGATTATACCTCAACGTGTCACGGAGGTAACGCGGAGGTCCACCTCGGTGACACGGAACTATCGCCCCAGCTCACTGTTTTGGCACTTTTTGTTAATTTTCATACCTCGACTTTTCCTTCGCGATTCCATGCATATTTTCCTCCGTTTGACCTGGAATTCATCTCACTATACAAAATTGGTTAGAATTATAGGTTTCGCTCTAAATACAAATAAAACAAAAACTAAAACGAAAATTTTTTGTAGTAAATCAAGAAAAAGAAAAAGAAAAATCTATTTACACTTTACAAAAAGAAAGAAATTTTTTTTTCACGGGTTGCCTCCCATGCAGCGCCTGGTTTACCGTCGCGGCTCGACGTCGTTAAGCTCAGTTGTCCTCTAGGGTGATGGATGATTTCTCTCGATCACCGTCCTCCCCCCAGTAGTGGTTACACCGATCCGGTGGTTTTCCCATTAACTCCCGTGAATCCTTAATCTGCTCATCATCACCTTGATCAATCACATTGATCACCGAGAGTTCTTCGTGCACCATCGGGAGCTTGGGTGCCTTGTACACATCGAACACCTCCACCTTGTCATGTGCTCGCATTGTTAGCTGCCCCGCAGCTACGTCAATTAGTGCTTTCCCGGTTGCCAAGAAAGGACGTCCCAAAATAAATGGGACTTCCGCGTCTGGTTCAAAGTCCAGCACGACAAAATCTACCGGGAAAATTAGGGAGCCAACTTACACTAGAACATCCTCCAGAATGCTAGCAGGTCTGGCTAAGGACCGATTCGCCAACTGCAAGATTACTGTTGTGGGTCTAGGACTCCCTAAACCCAACTTTCTGAATATCGATGAAGGCATCAAATTTATGCTCGCTCCCAAATCACACAATCCACGAGCTAGGATGCTCTGCCCAATAGTAATCTGGATAGTAAAGCTCCCAGGGTCTTTGAGCTTTGTGGGCAGTCTATTTTGAATTCGGGAAGTGCACTCCTCCGTTAGAGCCACCGTAGCATACTCAGTCAATCAACTTTTGTTTGCGACGATGTCCTTTATATACTTAGCATATTTTGGCACTCCCTGCAAAACATCAACAAGAGGTAAGTTAATATGTACCTGTTTCAGCACCTCCATGAATTTCTTGAAACACGCCTCCTCCTTGTGTTTCTTTAATCGTTGAGGGAACGGGGGTGGAGGTCTTTCTGATTCAGCTTCCTTAGTCTTCCCCCTCTCTGTACTTTGCTCCCTCTTAACTTCTGCTGCTCCCGACTGTTGAGGTGGTCTTTCTGGTTCCACCTCTTTCAGCTGCAAACCACTCCTTGTGGTCACTGCATTTACCTGCTTGGGATTGGGGTCCGTGTCGCTCGGCAGTCCTCCTCTAGGCCTTGTGTTTTGGGCACTAGCAAATTGCCCAAATTGATATTTAAGTGCCTTGGTAGCTAACTGGTTGTTTTTCACTTCGGCTGCCAATTTCACATAGTCAGCCTGCAATTGAGCTTGGTTAGCTATCATGGTCTTGAACATCTCCTCAATGCTGGGTGATGGTGGTGGAGGAGGTGCATTGTTGTTTCTAAATTGTGCTTGATAATTCTGCTGCCCTCCTTGGTTCCTTTGCACACCCTGACCCGAACTTTGTCCCTGATGGTTGTTGCTACCCCATGAGAAATTAGGGTGATTCCTCCAATTGGAATTGTAGCTATTACCATACTGTTGGTGGTTCCTTTGCGCATTACCCACAAAGTTTACCGAGTCAGGGTTGGCTCCACAACACTCAGCTGAGTGCTCACTGCGTCCACACATTTCACACCACATTTGCTGTAATGCATTAACTGGGGCTTGAGGCTGGTTCATTGTCATATTGCTGAAGTGGGTGTTAAGTTGATTTTGCAATGCAGCTATCTGTGCAGCGATAGTTGTAAACCCATCCACTTCTAGCACTCCTGCTGCTTTCCTTGTCCCACCTCTTGATGAATCAGCATTCCATTCTGGATTGCCCTGCGAAATACGGTTCAACAAGGTATACAGCTCCTCATAAGTTTTCTCCAGCGCTTGCCCTCCAGCTGCTGAGTCTAGCAATATTTTGTTGTGGGGTTCCAAACCCTCTATAAAAGTGTGCACCAGCACATCATCGGACTGATGATGATGAGGACAATCCCGCAACATGGATTTGAATCTCTCCCAGTCCTGATATAAACTTTCTCCCTCTCTCTGTTTGAAACTTAGAATCTGACTTCTAAGTCTTGCTGTTTTACTGGAGGGAAAAAACCGTATCAAGAATTTCCTTGCAAGATCATCCCACGTAGAAATAGAATTTGGTGGCTCAGCTTTCAACCACCTCTTGGCTTCTCCCAATAGTGAGAATGGGAACAATGTAAGCCGGACATAATCTGATGACACTCCAGTGGGGATGTAAGTGTCACTTATCTCCAAAAATTTTTGGAGATGCTGCTGTGGATCTTCATGAGGGAGACCGGTAAACTACCCGCTAGTGTGCAGCAATTGCACCATATTCTGTTTAAGTTCAAACCTCCCTCCTGGCTCAGGTTTGCGGATGCTAGATGTGACATTATTAGCATGTGGGATTGCCACCTCGCGAACCGGACGAGCTGCTACTTCTTCGGGCACTAACACTGCCCGTCTACCGGTGGATTTTGTTGTTGCTCCATGATCGTTTGTCTGAGCAACTGCAGCTTTCTTTGTCGAGATTCTCTCCGTTTACTGTGAAATATACTTTCTGGCTCTATATACGATTCCACCAGCTCCTTGTCTCTTGCCAGTGTTCAACAGAAATTAAGTCTGCAAAATACAGGCTAAGACCAAGTTGTCAACACTAAGAAAATAAAAATACAGTAACTTAACACTTAAAACAAATTCACCAATTGCCAAGTCCCCGGCAACGGCGCCAAAAACTTGTTCGGGTCCGTTATATGGGTATATAACTACACGCAAGTGCACGTGGTCGAACAAGTAGTAAGTGGCTTTAGTAAGCCAAGTATCGATCCCACAGAGACTTGGATGAAGTGCAATCAGCTCAAGTGTACTATATTTTACTTCTAAAAATGCAGACAACAGTGTAACCAAGAGTTTGATAGTTTGTTTTATAATTTTTATACTAAAGCTAACACAATTATCTACTTTGAGTCTGAACTATGAATGAAAGCATGCTGAGGTTAAACGAACATGTAATGAAATTAATTATCATTATAATTTGGTTAATCTTTTCCTCCGGTTGCTAGCCAAGAACATTTGCCAAGAGATTAAAACTCTCGTATTTAACCTCACTTAAGAATCATGAACCATCCACCTACATTTCAGTGATTAAATGCAATTCATGTTCTAGCCATACAAACTCGGTTCCTAAATTGACTAATACGACTTTCAGGTATATTTCTATCCTGAAAGCAAATCAATACTCAATTTTCCCAAACCAAGTAAAGAACATATCCTATCAATTCACAACTTTCCAATTTCTTGCTCTCTCGAGTGAAACCGAACTTTTTAGATATACATTAACGTAGGCCACACATTAATGCAGTAAGAACAAGAATTAATAGAACAACCATGGAAGAAAAGATGAAAAACTAAAGAATCAATGATCACATTTCATCACAATTGTTCATAACCTCAGCAAGAAGAGGAATTAGCCACTCATTTGTGGATTAAACATCTTTAAATGAGTGTTAATCATACAAGCAATTGAATTAAAGAAGAAAGAAAGAGAGAAAAAACCCTAATATTTTCGTCCCTCAACTGCCTGCATCCCACGTTCTTGCTCCACCAAGTCAGAATATTGAAAAATGAACCTAAGTGTTCTATTTATACTGCTAGGAATTTTTCCCGGAATAACGGGCAACGTGTCACGGAGTGCATCGCAGAGCACTGCCTCCGTGACACGCTACGGACGCGGACCCTCACTGGAACTTGGGGTCCAGGAATTAAGTCCCAATGTGGCACGGTGTGCAACGCGGAGCCAAGCCACTGTGCCACGGACCGGACGCGGACCCTCTCTTGAATTTGGGCAAAATTTCCCTATCCAGGCAGAAGGCCTCCGCGATGGCAGCGTGACACCGCTCCATCGCGGAGCCCCTTTATTTCATGCTGTCCACTGCCTTGTCCCGTGCTCGCATCCAAGTCCAACCCCGATATCATCCAACATGCATTTAAGCTTCCCAAAATTACATTTTACCTGCAAAACAATGCTAATCATGTTGGTTAGTATAAATTTACATTTTATTACCAATTACATGAGAATGTATACACATTGATAGATAAACAAGGCTAAAATGGTACTTTTGAGTATCACTTGGGCATATAAATTTTCCCAAGATCAATTATCACGTTCAGCCGAAACTTAGTAAAGCAATATAAGCTCCCGTAAAATATTCCAGAAATAGAATAGTAGCTTAATATAAATTTTAGGAAGCAAGTTAGAAATAGTAAATCATATCTACCATGAAACTTAGTTACACAACATGATTCTCAGCAGAAATATTATATCTTATCTCAGTATCAGATTCAACACAGTATGACAGAAGTGTTATATATATACAATTATCAGTTTTAGCATGTACTATATGTATACACATTATTATCATTAGTTTTAGCATGTAGTGTGTACATACACATTATTATCACTAGTTTCAGCATGTAGTATACGCAGTTAGAATTATCAGTTGAGACTTGACTGTATTGTTCTGGGTTGGAGTACCTAGCATTCATGACCGCTCCAGGGTTAATAGCTGTATCGACTCGTCCGCCAGAGGGCGAGGATACGTCGCTCTACGGAGTGGCATGCTGTCCCCTAGGGGACAAAGATGGGATGCCAGTTTCCCCATATTTTGCCTTGGTCGGCTTTTATACACCCCCGTTGAGCAGGTACGCCCGGGGTGTTGATTTAGGAGTCCTCCGGACTCAGGTACAGTTATAGTCAGGGGCTCAGCGGGCCCAAGTGCTTACTAGGGGACCGGCAGGATGCTTATAGTTACTAGGGGAGATGGGATGACCGGGGTAGGGGTATAGATTGCATGTTGGTTGTACCTCCCTGCTTATAGGGGCCGGGTAAGGTTTATGCGTGCTATGCTATGTTATATTATGCTATATTACGCCATGTTATGTTAGTTATGAGTAGACAAACAGCAGAATGCCACGTTACCAGGTACGACTCCTACTCCTTTCAGCATAGTTGAGGACAGTCTTAAACTCATACTTTCGGTCAGTCACTGTCTATTTCTTTCTATTTCAGTTCTATTAGTTATATTGCTTTTCTTTAGTTATTTTCTAGTTGTTGCTTTGCATACTTAGTACCAGCGATACTGACGCCCGTTTTGGGGCGCTGCATTATTTGCTTGCAGGTATCATAGACGAGGAGCCGATCCCTCGTGATTCCAGCCAGTACACAGAGTATCAGCTCCAGTCATCCGGAGCTAGACAGCTAGAGGTTTATTCCTTTTCATTGTTGTACAGTATGGGTAGGCCGGGGCCTTGTCCTGACCATCTTATCAGTATTCTTAGAGGCTTGTAGAATGTACATTCCCTGTGGTTAGTTGTATCGGTCGTGTGAGGCCGCGTGTATGTTTTAGTTTGTTTATGATGGCCGTGTGGGGCCTTATTCAGTTGGTAGTGGTGACCTTGCCGGTCATGTAGCAGTTTAGCACTTGTTTTCTTGATTCAGAAATAACTAGACAGCATGGTGGCCTTGTCGGCCCGCATAGGTTCCCTATTAATTCAGTTGTTTTGGGTCGCTGTTGTTTGCTTACAGGTGGCTATAGGCCTAGCCGGCCGGAGGCTGTATTTACAGCCGTTATATAGCCCATTGTTTTCTTGAATCCAGGGTTAGAGCCAACCTAGCACCAGAAGTGCTTATGCTCAGCTAGTCCAGTAGTCCAACTCCCAGTAGGGCACCAGGTGCCAGTCATGCCCCCCCAAGGTGGGGCGTGACACAATTCTAAGGGCAACTCCAACTCATAAGCTACCTTGCCAACCATCTCATAAACTGGTATAGGCCAACATAACTGGGACTGAGTTTCGCTTTCTTTCCGAACCTGATCACTCCCTTCATGGGAGGTAACTTCAGAAACACCAAATAATCAACATCAAGCTCTAGTTCTCTCCTCCTCACATCCGCATAGGAATTTTGGAGACTTTGAGTTGTTTTCAACCTGTCCCTTATAAGATGAACTTTCTCCATAGCCTCATGGACTGAATCTGGTCCTATCACCGCAGCTTCATCGACTTCGAACCAACCAATAGAAAATCTACATCTTCGCCCATACAGAGCCTCAAACGGAGCCATCTGAATGCTGGATTGGTAGCTATTGTTATATGCAAACTCCATGAGAGAAAAATGATCATCCCAAATACCCTTGAAATCAATCACATACGCTCTCAACATATTCTCAAGAGTCTGAATGGTTCGCGCGCCTGACCATCCATTTGCGGGTGAAATGCTGTGCTAAGTTTGACTTGAGTACCAACTCCCTTCTGAAACTATCTCCAAAACTGGGAGGTAGACTAAGTACCTCTATCTGATATAATGGAAAAGGGCACTCCATGCAATCGAACTAACTCCCAAATATATAAGTTAGCATAATCCTCCGCGGAATCAATAGTTTTGACCTGTAGAAAATGGGCTGCCTTAGTCAATCTGTCTACAACCACCCAAATAAAGTCATACTGTCGGCGAGTACGAGGCAACCCTGTAATGAAGTCCATATTGATTTCCTCCCACTTTTAAGTAGGGATACTAATGTCTTGAAGCACATCTCCAAGTCTTTGGTGCTCGACCTTCACCTGTTGACAATTCAAACACTTAGCTACAAACTCTGCTATGTCCTTCTTCATGCCATTCCATCAATAGACTTCCTGTAGGGCACGATATATCTTGGTGGCACTTGGATAAATAGAATATCTGGAACCATGAGCTTCATGCGGCATCTGCTCCCTCAAATTACCAACATTCGGTACACACGAATAACCCTAATATCGGAGTACACCATCTCCCCCCAGGAGAAAACCTCCACCTTCTAATTCCGAACAACTTCCTTCAACTTTACCAAAATAAGATCCTCGTCCTGCCTAGCCTTAACATCAGTCACTAAAGATGATTCTGATCCATTCTGAACAACGACACCACCATCTATTGAGTCAAAAAGATGAACTCCTAGTCGTGCAAGTCGATGCACATCCTTCACGAACTCTTTCCCTTCCTCATCTACATGGGTCACACTCTCCATAGAAAGCCTGCTAAGAGCGTCTGCCACCACATTTGCTTTGCTCGAATGATATAGGATGCTCATATCATAATCTCTCAAAAGCTCCAACCACCTTCTCTGACATAAATTCAGATCCTTTTGGGTAAACACGTACGGTAGGCTTTTGTTGTCCGTAAACACATCCACATGGACCCCGTATAGATAGTGTCTTCAAATATTCAAGAAAAATACTACTTCTGCCAATTCGAGGTCGTGAGTCTGATAGTTTTTTTCATGGACTTTTAGTTGCCTCCAAGCATAGGCTATAATTTTACCGTGCTGCATTAAGACACAACCAAGGCCGATCCTTGAGGTGTCACAATATACCACAAACCCATAGGTACCCTCTGGTAGGGTCAACACTAGTGCTAAGGTGAGTCGAGTCTTCAACTCTTGGAAGCTCTTCTCACAAGCCTCTGACCATTGAAACTTTACTTTCTTCTGGGTCAACTTAATCAACGGTGTTGCAATGGATGAAAAATCTTCAACACCCCTCCGGTAGTAAGCAGCTAAACCCAAGAAACTCTGGATATCCGAAGTTCTAACTGGTCTAGGCTAATTCTTTACCGCTTTTATCTTTTGAGAGTCCACCTGTAAACCCTCACTTGACACCACTGACCTAAAAATGCCACTGATTCTAACCAAAAGTCGCACTTTCTGAACTTAGCATACAACTGGTGACCCAAAAATGCCATTAATTCTAACCAAAACTCGCACTTGTAGAAATTAGCATACAACTGGAAATCCTTAAGAGTCTGTAGCACCACCCTCAAATGAGCGGTATGCTCCTCCTTGCTCCTAGAGTATATGATAATATCATCTATGAACACAATCACAAATATATCCAAATATGGCTTGAACACCCTGATCATCAAGTCCATAAAAGCTGCAGGAGCATTTGTTAGTACAAAAGTCATAACAAGAAACTCATAGTTACCATACCGAGTCCTGAAGGCTGCCTTCGGGATGCTGCTCTCTCTAACTCTAAGCTGATGGCATCCGGATCAGAGGTCTATCTTTAAAAAGAACCTAGAACCCTAAAGCTTGTTAAACAAATCATCAATCCTAGGGAGAGAATACCTATTCTTTATTGTAACCTTATTCAATTGCCGATAATCAATGCACATCCAGAGGGAACCATCCTTCTTTCGCACAAAGAGCACTGGTGCACCCTACAAGGATTTGCTAGGTCTGATGAAACCCTTGTCTAAGAGATCATTCAAATGCTCCTTCAAATCCTTTAGCTCAATTGGAGCCATTATGTAAGGAGGAATAGATATAGGCTGCGTATCGGGAAGAAGGTCAATATCAAAATCGGTAAGTCCTCTGGAAACATTTTTGGATATTCACACACTATAGGAACTGACTGAATAGTCGGGGTTTCAGATGTAGCATTCCTAAACCTAACTAGATGGTACACGCAACCCTTAAAAATCATCTTTCTGACCTTGATGTAGGAAATGAAGCAACCTACAAGCACAACTAAACTACCCTTCCACTTTAGGACTGGCTCACTCGAAAATCGTAACTCCACCATGCGAGTTCTACAATTTACTGAGGCATAACATGCATATAGTCAATTGTAACACCACGAAAGTGCCTAAGACTAGACTCGGGAATTTGAAATGAGAACAATTGAAAAATCTGAGATTTTGACTCAAACCCATGAGTCGTGGGAAGGTGTATCGAATCGTAGTGGGGGTCGTGGTAAGCTGCTAGGTATGAATTTCTAGACTAACGGCCCATGGTATGACTCATTGTTTGATGTGATGACCCATCGTCATGAGTCTTGGTTAGTAGCTGAAGAAGTGGGGGTCTAGAGTAATGAATCAAGGTATGACTCATAGGATGATGTAACTGATCGTAGGTTGGAGTTGTTGTTTGTCACCGAGGTACCAGGGTAGGATGGTACGAGTCATAGTATGATTCGTTGTGAGGAACAATGAGTCGTGGTAAGTGCCCGTAGGAAGGAGCAGGAAAATTCTCCCTGTTGTGGTAACGAATGGAAACCACGACTCGTTGGATGAAGATACAAGTCGTGGTATGACTCTTGGAAAAGTTCAAAATGAAGGTTTCATCAAAGGCAGTAATGGATGGTGACTACGAGTCGTGGTAAGGAGGTACGACTCATGGTATGAGTTGTGATCACTAGCAGTGCGAAAAATTCTAGACTTTTCATTAAGGGTATTTTCATGATTCCTATGCCCTAAGGTCCTAAATACGTCATTTTAAGCTTAGTTAGCAGGTTTTTAAGGGTGTTAAACCTATTCTAAGTCTTACCACTCCATGCATGCAACTTAGAGCTTTTCCTTGAAGATCAAGTTTGAAAAATCTCTCAAAATCCTCCTCAATTTTCTTTGGGTTTTCAAGGGGGAGTGTTGATAAGATTTACCCAGGTAAGAAAGGATATGAATGAGAGTTATTTCTCTCATACTCAAAATTTCTCTCAATTCCATGAATTCCAACCCTAGATTCAAGTTTCATGATCTTATGGGGTTTATTCCAATTCTTGTGAAATTCTCTATGATCTATCTATGGGTCAATCCCCTTCATGTATCAAATAATATTTTATGATCTATGGGCATATTTTATTACTATTTTGATTATTAATTTATAGTTCCAAGATTTTAATTAAATTATGCCCAATTATGTATGCTTCATGAAAGCCAAGTTATGATTCCACTATGATCTTGATCTTCTTAAGCCTTAAGTTATGATTTATGATTTATAATATGATTTCTCTTTAGTACTCATTATGGATTTATGAATATGAAGTATATAAATGTTCTACAAGTATGTATGATTTTCATAATTTATGAATTTATGATTCTTGGCCGATTCACGGGTCCTTATTCATGGCTAATCATGTATTTCAAGTGGGATCCATCATGTTATTAATTATTTGGCCATGAATTTTATGAATAACTTTACGATTACTATATGAGCCCTCATGTGCATATTTTTGGGAGCAGTGTCTAGCACCGAGTAGACCCGGTGCTCAGGTAAACCCCATGATCTCAGAACTACATGCCACCATAGGTATATATATTTATTGTTGGATCCCTATGACATCACCACGCACGCACGTCCCCTTGCCTGGCAAGCCGAGGACAGTCCTGACCACTTGACCAAAATAGTGGGGCATCATGTAAGGCTCTATCATGATGGTGTCGGTTAAGATGAGTCCTCCTGTCATGACCCAAACATACTCTAGGATCGTAGACATGGGACAAGGGACCCCGAGAGACCCGAAATTAACCCATGGCACATGCATTCAACTAATCCCATCCAAACAAGCGGAATGATAACAATAAAGATGTAGCGGAAACGTAATCATAACATAGCATCAAGAAATACCAAACGTTTACACAGTTGAATACTACATACTTGTTTGAAAGCCTCTAAAACATAAGATGGGTTGATGGGATAGCATCTCCAACTAACCCCACCAATACTGAAACATGAACCACATGAAAGTCTATCAAACAACCCTCAGATCATGAGGACTCACCAATAAGCTGAAGGCGTACACTGAGATGACTAAGGATGAGGATAAGCCTGAGGTCCGGACCCTGTATCATGAAACGATACAGCATAGAAAGTATGTGGTCAGTACGTAGAAGGTATTGAGTGTGAAAGGTAGGTAAAACGGACATTTTAAAAGAAACATAAAACTCATAAATAGGCATAGGAGGACATCATGCTTACATCAAAATCTTCATAATAATCATAAGGCTCAGGACTTTCAAATCATTCATAATCATTCATTATCATAATCGTAAGAAAACATTATCAAAACATAACTTGAGCCAATAACATAGACATAACAATGCATAAAACACGCGGAACAATGGGAGGACTCGTCATAACCGACACCATCATGGTAGAGCCTTTCATGATGCCCCACTGACTTGCTCAAGTGGGAAGAGCCGACCTTGGCTTGCCAGGAGAGGGTTGTGCATAAGGAGTGATATCAGATCCATGGTGGAATGTGGTTATGAGACACCGGCGCAGTCCTTTGAACACCGGGCTCCTCGGTGCTAGACGCGGCTCCCAAAAACATGCATATAGGCTCATACATAAATCATTAACATCATGCATAAAATTCATTGGCTAAGATATAACATTTATCATCATTGATCTCCTTTTTAAAACATTCTTAGGAAAGAATCAAGGCCTTTTTTATCGGCCAACATCATAAATCGATAAATCATGAAATTAATTTCATAAATCATAAATCATACTTCATAATGTGGGCATTGCCCAATACATCATCATACTCAATTTCTTCAAGGATATACTCATAAACATGGGTAATTTGGACTCATGCATTTCCATAATCAATAAGCTTAAAATAATGAATATTCATCATAAATCATAATTTCTATGAACTTCCATAAATGGGAAATTTAGAGTTAAAAGATTGAAATATGAAGTAAAGGAAAAAATAATAAAATCTTCCCATCATGCCTATTTTCATAAATAAAACTCAATTAAGACATACCCATAAGGAGAAATCACATTGACATGATTTGGGTAAAACCCCATGAAATTTGGGTAAGAGAATTCATGACTTTAATCGAAATTGGGAATGAGTGAGGAAGAACTCCACCCATTTTATAACCCTACATACATGGGAATATACGGACTTGAGTTTTCTTGAACACCCACCAAGAAATTTGAAGAAAATTTGGCGAAGAAGGCCTTGAATCTTCCAAAACCTCTCTAAAATCTTTGCATGAGAATGAGCATGCAATGGGGACTTAACCCCTCTTATCACACTCAGCAATTATCCAAAACGATGTAGTTTAGGCCTTAGGGACTTAGGAAGTTACGAAAACACCCTCATTAAAATGCAGGAAATATCTGGTCGCCAGTCCTCACGAGGGACCTAATGAGTCGTTGCCACAGGACATGAATCGTTGCCTTGACCCGTTGAGTCCACTGCCCAAAACTCTAAGGGAAACCCAACGGGAGACTTCATGAGTCGTGAGGTCAGAACACAACTCTTGGTCACCTTCCGTGGCCTACACTGCCCATCCCAATCTTGCCAAACCTCCACGGTTGACCACAGGTGACCTCACAAGTCGTGGGGTCTGACCACGACTTGTTGTCAGGCCTGTGGCCTCCTTACTCAAACTGTGCCAAACCAAGATGACCACTACTAACTTCACGACGCGTGGTTACTCCTCACGACTCACCTCACGAGTCGTTCTGTGACCTAGTGCGAATTTTCAGTTTTTCTCCGTTTTTACTTTCGGTTTTGATCCTTGGGTTCCCTGGGTATAACAATATCTCCCCCTTGGGAACATTCGTCCTTGAATGTTAGAAACATGTTGAAAACTCAGAAACAAGCTATCAACCTATATATACAATTACCAGTTATTTAAGTCGAAAACTGACGGAATGACTACCTCCGAAAGGAACTACATAGCTAAACTAAATTTAGACATCACTTACATTCACCATATCGTAAAACAAACTTGTACACATGAACTGAACGGGAAAAGCTAATTAAAGGTTCAGGGAAAAACTGATACCTCAAACTAAAACTAAGCCGGTAGGGAACAAATGAGGGTATTTAGCTATCATATCCGCTTCGGCTTCTCACATAGCTCCCTCAACATGCTAATTCCTCCATAATACTTTAACTGAAGCTAATTCTTTGTTCCTTAGCTTACGGACTTGACGATCTAAGATTTCCACCAGAATTTCTTCATAACTGAGGTAGTCCTTCACTCTAATGCTGTCTACTAGAACTACCAAGGCTGGATTACCTAAACATTTCTTCAAAAGAGACACATGAAAGATGGGATGTACCGAAGATAACTCCGATGGCAAGTCCAACTCATACGCCACCTTAACAACTCTTCTCACAACCCGATAGGGACCAACATAGCGGGGACTAAGTTTACCTTTCGTTCCGAACCGCATGACTCCCTTCATGGGAGACACCTTTAGAAATACCCAGTCGTCCACATCAAACTCCAACTCCCTCCTCCTCACATCAGCATACGATTTCTGATGACTCTTAGCGGTTTTCAACCGGTCCCTTATCAATTGAACCTTTACCACCGCCTCATGAACTGAATCTGGGACTGTCATGGCTGCCTCACCAACCTCGAACCATCCGTGGGAGATCTACACCACTACCCATAAAGAGCCTCAAATAGTGCCATCTAGATACTAGAGTGGTAACTGTTATTATAAGCAAACTTGATCAAGGGCAAATGATCATCCCAACTACCTTTGAAATCCATAACACATACGCTCAACATATCCTCAAGGGTCTGAATGGTTCGTTCTGCTTGGCCGTCTATTTGCAGATGGAAGGCCGTATTGAGCTTAACTTGCGTCCCAAGTCCTTTTTGGAAAGAACGCGAGAGTTGAGAAGTAAACTAAGTGCCTCGGTCTGAAATAATAGACAAGGGCACTCCATAAAGTCCAACTAACTCCCGAATATACAACTTAGCATAATCCTCTGCTTAATCTGTGGTCTTGATCGATAAGAAATGTGCAACCTTAGTTAAACCTGTCAACCACCACCCAAATGGAGTCATAGTATCGGCGAGTATGAGGTAGGCCTGTAACAAAGTCCATGTTAATCTCTTCTCACTTCCAAGTGGGGATGCTGATATCCTGAAGTACGCCTCCCGACTTTGATGTTCGACTTTCACATGCTGGCAGTTTGAGCATTTTGCTACGAACTCCGCAATATCTTTCTTCATACTATCCCACCAATAGATTTCTCGCAAATCCCGATACATTTTCGTGGATCCTGGATGAATAGAATACTTGGTACCATGTGCCTCATTCAATATCTGAACTCTCAAATCTTCGACGTCCACACATAATCGACCCTGGTATCATAGCACACCATCTTCCCCTTGGGAGAAGACCTCCACCTTTTGACTCCGCACCGCCTCCTTCAGCTTCCTCAATATTGGATCCTCATCTTTCCTGGATTTAACATCAACTACCAAGGACGATTCTGACCCATTACTCACAACAACACCACCTTCAGTCGAGTCGATCAATCTAACTCCTAGCCTTGCAAGTCGGTGGAAATATTTCACCAACTCCTTCTTTGCCTCATCCACGTGGGGCACACTCTCCATTGAGAGCCTACAAAGCGCATCCGCAACCACATTAGCTTTGCCCGGGTGGTAAAGGACACTCATGTCATAGTCCTTAAGTAACTCCAACCACCTCCTTTGCCGAAGATTTAGGTATTTCTGTGTGAGCACATATTGCAAACTCTTGTGATCCGTGAATACATCCACATGGACTCCATACATGTAATGCCGCCATATTTTCAATGCAAGCACCACCGCGGCCAACTCAAGATCATGGGTTGGGTAATTCTTTTCATAAACCTTCTGCTGTCTCGAGGAATATGCTATTACCTTCCCATGCTGCATCAACACACACCCTGTCCGACTCTCGAAGCATCAAAATATACAATGAAGCCATCGGTACCCTCGAGTAAGGTCAACACTGGTGCTGAATTGAGTCGGGTCTTCAACTCTTAGAAGCTTTTCTAACAAGAATACGACCATTGGAACTTCACCTTTTTCTGAGTCAACTTTGTCAAAGGTGCCGCAATAGATGAGAAACCCTCCACAAACCTTCTGTAATAACCTGCTAAGCCCAAGAAATTTCGAATTTCTAAAGGATTCACTGGTCTAGGCCAATTCTTCACTGCTTCAATCTTCCGGGAATCTACCCTCATGCCTTCGCTTGATAATATATGTCCCAGAAATGCTACCGAGTTCAGCCAAAATTCACACTTTCTAAAATTTGCATACAACTGACGATCCTTGAGGGCTTGCAACACTATTCTCAAATGAGTGGCATGCTCCTCCTCGCTCCGGGAGTATATAAGAATGTCGTCGATGAACACGATCACGAACATATCCAAATATTGCTTGAACACCCTATTCATCAGGTCCATAAAGGCTGCAGGAGCATTGGTTAGCCCAAAAGACATAATAACAAATTCGTAGTGACCATACCGAGTCTTGAAAGCGGTCTTCGAGATGTCAGTCTCTCGAACTCTGAGCTGGTGATACTAGGAACTGACGTCAATCTTGGAGAAGCCCTTAGTACACTAAAGTTGGTCAAACAAATCATCGATCCTGGGTAACGGGTACCTGTTCTTGAGGGTAACCTTGTTCAACTACGGCAGTCAATACAGATGCGGAGGGAACCGTCCTTCTTTCGAATAAATAGAACTGGTGCACCCCATGGAGACTGGCTTGGTCTGATGAAGCTCTTGTCCAACAGATCCTTTAACTGATCTTTCAATTCCTTTAGCTCGGCTGGAGCCATCCTATAAGGAGGGATAGAAATAGGCTGCATATCTGGCAATAGATCAATACATAAATCAATTTCCCTTTTCGGAGGAACACCTGGAAAATCCTTGGGAAACACCTCTGGGTATTCGCATACCACCGGAACTGACTGAATAGCCGGGGTCTCGGACTCCATATCCTTAACCCTAACTAGGTGGTACATGCAACCCTTAGAGATCATCTTCCTAGACTTAAGATAGGAAATAATCCGACCTGCTGGCACCGCCGAACTACCCTTCCACTCCACTATTAGCTCACTCAAAAAAATAAAACTCCACGGTACGGGTCCTACAATTAATCAAGGCATAACATGAAAACAACCAATCCATACCAAGAATAATGTCAAAGTCAGTCATGGCTAACTCTACCAAATCTGGCGGAGGTAACCTTATGCAACACAGTAATGGGGCACCTCTATATACCCTCTTAGCTACAACTAAATCACAGACTACGGTAGACACGAAAAATGGTTTTGACAAGATTTCAGGACTAACTCCAAAACTACTAGCAATGTAAGGAGTCACGAAAGACAATGTAGCTCCTGGGTCTAGCAAGGCATAAACATTAATATGAAAGACACGCAACATACTAGTGACCACGTCTAGTGAAGTCTCCTGCTCCTGGCACGAGGCAAGAGCATAGGATCGGTTTTGGTGCTGACCACCTCCCCCACTAGTAGATGTTCCTTGTGGAGATGGACGGGCTTGAGCTGCTACTATTCTGGTAGTCTGTGCTAGACCCCTACATCACCCTGTCTAGCATATGGACATGCTTGGTGCATGTGACCCAGTCTATACCACCTGAAGCAGACATTCAAACTGAGCAGACACTCTCTGGTGTGACTCTTGCCGCACTTTCCGCAGGCTGGAGAGGTATACTCTAATTGAATGCCCCTCTGATCCCTCGACCCTGAAGCCCTGATCCTCTAATCACCCCTGGGTCTAGATGGAACACTAGCTGATGATGGTGATAGGGCTAGGGACCTCTGTTGAAGCTGTGGACGGTAGCCACCATCGGACCTCTTATGTGAAAACCCACGACTATCTATCTGATCCCTCTTTGGCTCCCTCTCCCTCGCATAAGCCATTTCCATCTGCTGGGCATACAACAATATGTGAGGAAAGTCCATATCCTGGTGGAGCATAGCAGTCCTACAGTCATTGTCTAAATAACGGGCCACACCATGAATAAATCGGCTCACCCGCACCCTCTGATCCATCACCAACTCTGGAGCGTATTTCGACAAGCGATTGAATACTCTAGCACTAACATCTTCTCTTGCTTGAGGTTAACAAACTCAGATTCTTTTAATTCCCTTATCTCCCGAGGGAAGAACCTGTCAAGAAAAGCCATGTGGAACTCATCCCAACTGATAGGGCCCGCTCCCGCTTCCCTGCTGTCCTCCATTGCTTGTACCAAATATGAGAGACCTCCTTTAGCTGATAAGAGGCCAGGTCCACACACTCCCCATTTGTCACTCCCATAAACTGAGTGACCTTCAGGATCCCCTCAATGAACTCATGCGGATCCTCATCCACCTTTGATCCCATGAACTCAGGAGGGTTCATCCTCAAGAAGTCTCTAATCCGAGCCGCTGCCGCTTTGCCATTCTGTGGAACCTGCGCAACAGCCTGTTGGTTGACCTGAGCGGTCAAGGCCTGCACCAACATCTAAATTGGCGCCCGAAATTCGGCATGAACAGCTTGCTCTAGTTCCTGGGGCTCTGGAACAAGTGGGGCTTGCTGATGCCTATGATTATTGCCATCTCCATGGCCTTCATTATTTCCATTCCTTCTTCCATTCATTCTCCTAGGAGCCATAATTCTGCAATCACAAATCACATGAATTAGAAGAATGGAAAGGCTTTTAATCGCACGACATAGAAAATGAATGAAGGGAACATTTCCTAAAATGTTTAGTAGCCTCTTCATCATAGGTGTGGCGCGCTTCACACCTATGAAAAAGACTCTACCTAACGCGTATTTCAAACACCCTAGGACACTTCAAACCTATCACTCTGATACTAAGTTTGTCACGACCGGAACGTACACCCGGATCGTAGACACGGGACAAAGGACCCCGAGAGACCCCAAGTCAACCCATGGCACATGCATTCAAATAATCCCATCCAAATAAGCGAAACGATAATCATAAAGATGTAGCAGAAACGTAATCATAACATAGCATCAAGAAATACCATATTTTACACAGCTGAATACTACATACTTTTCTGAAAGCCTCTAAAACATAAGATGGGTTGATGGGACAGCATCCCCAACTAACCCGACCAATACTGAAACATGAACCACATGAAAGTCTGTCAAGTGACCCTCGGATCATGAGGACTCACCAATAAGCTGAAGGCATACGCTGAGATGACTGAGGATAAGGATGAGCCTAAGGTCCGGACCCTGTATCATGAAACAATACAACATAGAAAATATGAGGTCAGTACATGGAAGGCACTAAGTATGCAAGGTAGGTAAAATGGACATTTTAAAAGCAACATAAAACTCATAAATAGGAATAGGAGAAGGACATCATGCTTACATCAAAATCTTCATAATAGTCATAAGGCTCAAGACTTTCGAATCATTCAAAACTATTCATTATCATAATCGTAAGAAAACTTTATCAACACATCACTTGAGCCAATAAAATAGACATAACAATGCATAAAACATGCGGAACAATGGGAGGACTCATCATAACCAACACCATCATGGTAGAGCCTTTCATGATGCCCCACTGTCTCTCTCAAATGGGCAGAGCGGACCCTGGCTTGACAAGCGAGGGTCGTGCATAAAGTGTGATATCACATTTGAGGGGATCATTATCATAACATTATAACATTTACAACCCATGGTGGCATGTGGTTATGAGACACCGGTGTAGTCCTTTGAATGCCAGGCTGCTCGATGCTAGACACGACTCCCAAAAATATGCATATACGCTCATACATAAATCATTAACATCATGCATAAAATTCATTGGCTAAGATATAATATTTATCATCATTGATCCCCTTTCTAAAACATGCTTAGGAAAAAATCAAGGCCCTTTTTATCGGCCAACATCATAAATCGATAAATCATGAAATTAATTTCGTAAATAATAAATCATACTTTGTGGGCGTTGCCCAATACGTCATCATACTCAATTTCTTCAAGGATATACTCATAAACATGGGTAATTTGGACTAATGCATTTCCATAATCAATAAGCTTAAAATAATGAATATGCATCATTAATCATAATTTCTATGAACTTCCATAAATTGGCGATTTAGAGTTAAGAGATTGAAACATGAATTAAAGGAACAAAAATAATAAAATATGCCCATCATGCATATTTCCATAAAGAAAACTCAATTAAAACATATCCATATGGAGAAACCACATTGGCATTCTTTGGGTAAAACCCCATGGAATTTGGGTAAGAGAATTCATGACTTTAATCAAAATTGGGCATGGGTGAGGAAGAAATCCACCCATTTTAAAACCCTACATACCTGGGAATAGATGGACTTGAGGTTTCTTGAACACCCACCAAGAAATTTGAAGAAAATTTGGGGAAGAAGGCCTTGAATCTTCCAAAACCTCTCAAAAATCTTTGCATGAGAATGAGCATGCAATGGGGACTTAACTCCTCTTATCACACTCAACAATTATCCAAAATAACGTAGTTTAGGCATTAGGGACTTAGGAAGTTACGAGAACATCCTTATTAAAATGTAGGAAATATCTGGTCGTAGTCATCACGAGGGACCTAATGAGTCATTGCCACAGCGCACGACTCATTGCGTTGACCCATTGAGTCCACTGCCCAAAACTCTAGGGGAACCCCAAAGGTAGACTTCATGAGTCGTGAGGTCAGACCACGACTTGTGGTCACCTTCCGTGGCCTACACTGCTCATCCTAATCTTGCCAAACCTCCAGGGTTGACCACAGGTTACCTCACGAGTCGTGGGGTGTGATCATGACTCATGGTCACTCCTCACGACTCACCTCATGAGTCGTTCTGTGACCTGGTGCGAATTTTTAGTTTTTCTCTATTTTCACTTCCGGTTCTGATCCTTGGGTTCCCAGGGTATAACACCTCCCATTGTTCCTCATGATTTATACATGTTTATGTCTATGTTACTTTGGCTAGAGTTATGTTTAATAAAGCTTTTTCTTGTTATTATGATTATGATTGGTTTACGAATGTTTTGAAAACATTGAGCCGTATGTTCATATTTTAATATTTACTTTATTATCACGCTGTCCTACTCTTATGAACTCTTATGTATTTTAACTGTCCGTTTTACTTACCTTGTATACTTAGTACATTTCAAGTACTGACCGCATACTCTATGCTGTATTGTTTTATGATACTGGCTCAGATATTCAGGCTTAGACCCACCAGTAGCCGGAATCTCAGACTTTGTATCTTCCAGCCTCAGTTGGGGAGTCCTCATCTTCCAAGGGCCATTTATCGGTTGTATTGAGTATTTTCAGTTTCAGACTATAGTGAGTTAGTTGGTGTCTTGTTCCATCAACTCATCAGTGGTAGAGGCTTTTCAAACATAACATGTGTTCAGTTTCAGCCCCGTGTTATGTGTTCAGATGTTATGATATTTTCAGACTTTCGCTTTATTATGTATGTTAGACTTCCACTTGAGTATGTTGATTTTAGATATCATGTTCATGCCATGGGTCGACTTAGAGCCTCCCGGAGTTCTTTGTCTCGTGTCTCAATCCGGGCCTATGTTCGGGTCATGACAAACATGGTATCAGAGCTAGGTTTTTGAAGTGTTCTAGGGTGTCTGAAAGCCGCATTAAGTAGAGTCTTTTTTCATAGGTGTGAAGTACGCAACACTTATGATGAAGAGGCTACGAGACATTTAGAAAATGTTCCCTTCTTTCATGACCTATGTTGTGCGATGAAGTATCTCTCTATCCTTCTAATTCGTGCTATACGTGTTTGTAGAATCATGCCTTCTCGCCGTGTCAACAGAAGAAGAAATGGGAATGAAAATGGCCATGAGAATGACAATGGGGATGTGCACCAGCAGGCCCCACCAACCCATGAGGAGCATGTACCCGAGCAGGTTGCCTAAACAGAGTTTAGGGCGGCCATAACATGTTGGCCCAGACTTTGACCGCCCAATTCAACCAACAGGCGGTAGCACACGTCCCTTAGAATGGGAATGCAGCGGCAATAAGAGTCAGAGATTTTCTGAGGATGAACCCTCCAGAATTCCTTGGATCGAAGGTGGACGAGGATCCACATAAGTTTATCGATGAAGTGTTGAAGATCACCCAGATCATGGGAGTGACCAGGGAGGAGTGCGCAGAAGCCTCGTATCAGTTGAAAGGGGTTGCACACATCTGCTTTAGGCAATGGAAGGATAACAGGACAGTTGGTGCAGGGCCCATTGGTTGGGATGATTTTCATACCGCATTTCTGGGTTGGTTCTTCCGTCGTGAGATGAGGGAGATTAAAGTAGCGGAGTTTGTGAACCTAAAGTAGCGTAACATGACAGTCCAGGAGTATGCTTTGGAGTTCCCTCATTTTTCCAAGTATGCACCAGAGCTATGGCTGATCAGAGAGCTCAAGTGAGCAGGTTTGTACATGGAGTAGGGGACTACCTGGACAAGGATTGTAGGACCTCCATGCTTCATCAGGACATTGATTTTCCACGATTTTCCAGCAGATGGAGGTAGTTCATCTTAGAGAGAGAGGCCAAGAGGGACAGGACATATAGTTATGGGTTCTCTTAGTAGAGATCGGGAGGCGGGCATCTCCAGCAATCTCATCATGGGTCATTAGCTCCAGCTCCATCATCGACTAGTGCACTATCCAGATTGCGAGGTGATCAAAGGAATGGAGACTTAGGATCGAGGGGCCAGAGCATGTAGACAGAGCGTACTTTCCCGACATGCAGGATGTATGGCAAGAATCATATAGGGGAGTGCCTGATTGGGTCAGATATCTGTTTTGGATGTGGTAGAGTTGGGCACAGGCACTGGGAGTGTCTGTTGGCTAGACGGGGTGATGGTAGAGGTTGTACTCAGGCTACCAACTCAGCAGCAGCACCAGCACGGCCAGCTTAGCAGGGTGCGTCGACCAGTGTAGGTGGTGGCCAACGCCAGAATAGGTTTATGCCCTTGAACCTCGATAAGAGCAGGAGACATCACCAGGTGTGGTTATCGGTATGTTACGAGTATTCCACCTTGATGTATATGCATTATTAGACCAAGGGGATACTTTATCTTTCATGTTGCCCTATGTTTCTAAGAGTTTTGGAGTCAGTCTCAAAATCCTATTAGAACTCTTCTTAGTCTCTACTCCAATCGGTGAATCAGTTATAGCTCGATGGGTGTATAGAAATTATCCTTTCACAATCCTTTAGAAAGTAACCTCCACAGATTTAGTAGAGCTAGCCATGAAAGATTTTGATATTATCTTTGGCATGGATTGGCTACATGCATGTTATACATCAGTCAATTATAGAACACATGCAATAGAGTTCAGATTTCCGGGTGAGCCAATCCTAGAGTGGAAGGGTAGTTCGGTTGTGCCAGTAGGTTGCTTCATTTCCTACCTTAAGGCTAGAAAGATAATTTCTAAGGGTTGTGTGTACCATCTAGTTAGGGTTAAGGATACTACATCTGAAACCCCAACTACCCATCAGTTTCTGTAGTGTGTGAGTGCCTAGAAGTGTTCCCAGATGATTTACTGGGAATTCCTCCCGAGCAGGAGATCAATTTTGGTATTGACCTTCTTCCCGATATGTAGCCTATATCTATTCCTCCTTACAGAATGGCTCTAGCTGAGCTAAAGGAGTTGAAGGATCTTATAGACAAGGGTTTCATCAGACCTAGCAAATCCTCGTGGGGTGCATCAGTTCTTTTTGTCCAAAAGAAGGATGCTTCCCTTCGGATGTGCATTGATTATCAGTAATTGAAAAAAGTTACCATCAAGAACAGGTATCCTTTCCCTAGAGATTGATGATTTGTTTGACCAGCTTCAGGGTGCCAAGTTCTTTTCAAAGATAGTCCTCAGATTCGCATATCATCAGCTCAGGGTTCGGCTGAGTGACATCCCGAAGACAGCCTTCAGGACTCGGTATGGTCACTATGAGTTTGTAATCATGTCTTTTGGACTAATGAATGCTCCTGCAGCTTTTATGGATTTGATGAACAGGGTGTTCAAGTAATACTTGGATATGTTTGTGATTGTGTTCATAAATGACATCCTTATATACGTTCGGAGCGAAGACGAGCATGCCGTTTATTTGAGGGTGGTGCTAGAGACATTGAAGGATTGCTAGTTTTATGCTAAATTCAACAAATGTGAGTTTTGGTTGAACTCAGTGGTATTTTTAGGTCATGTGGTGTCAAACGAGGGTGTATAGGTGTACTCTCAAATGATAGAAGCAGTGAAGAATTGGCGCAGACCAGTTAGTCCTTCCGATCTCAAGAGTTTCTTGGGTTTACCTGGTTACTATTGAAGGTTTGTTGAAGGGTTCTCATCCATTGCAGCACCATTGACTAAGTTGACCTAGAAGAAAATGAAGTTTCAATGGTTGGAGGCCTGTGATAAGAGCTTTCGAGAGTTGAAGACTCGACTCACCTTGACACTTGTGTTGACCCAACCTGAGGGTACTGATGGGTTTGTGGTATATTGTGATGCTTTGAGAATCAGCCTTGGTTGTGTATAGATGTAGAACGGTAAAGTTATAGCCCATGATTTTAGGCAGCTGAAGGTCCATGTAAAGAATTACCTGACTCATGACCTTGAGTTAGCGGTGGTAGTATTTGCCTTGAAGATTTGGAGACACTATCTGTATGGGGTCCATTTGGATGTGCTTATGGACCACAAAAGCCTCCAATATGTGTTTACCTAGAAGGATCTAAATCAACGTCAGAGGAGGTAGTTGGAGCTTCTTAAAGATTATGATATGAGTGTCCTTTATCATCCGGGCAAGGAAAATTTGGTGGCAGACGCTCTCAGCAGGCTTTCTATGGAGAGTGTATCTCATGTAGATGAGGAAAGGAAAGAAATGGTGAAGGATGTGCACTGACTCTTATGATGAGGAGTTCGTCTAGTACGAACCTGCTCACTCGAGCTCTCTGATCAGCCACTAGCTCTGGTGCATGCTTGGACAAATGAGTGAACTTCAAAGCATACTCATGGACTATCATGTTACCCCTCTTCAGGTTCACAAACTCTGCTACTTTAATCTCCCTCATCTCACGAGGGAAGAACCGATCCAGTA